>WQNJ02000082.1:13260000-15735000 GCA_016584745.2 Phylloscopus trochilus trochilus
TATCAGCCTGAGAGTTTTTAGTATCACACAGAAGACAAAAGGAATCTTTAGTCTTGAATGATATTATCAGCAAACATGACTTGTTTGGAGCTTTTTTTTTTTTACTTTTGTTTTCTGTTTGGTTTTGCTGCTGATCGCTTATTGTGTTCAAAAAGGCAGGTGGATGTCTTAGTTATGACACATAATGACTTTACACTAGTGCAGCTCCTTTCACTAGCTACTTGCTTTCACTGCTTTCTTAATATGCTTATTTTGGAGAAGGGAACAAAGAAAAATGGGAAGTTTTACTACTTTAAGTATGTTTATATATGTTGTAAAGTGAATATTATTCTTATGTGTGAATAGCTAAGCTGTATGTCAAGTTCGCCTCATCAGTAGAGTTTTCATCCTGGCTTAGGCTAAAATGAAAGTGATCTGTGACTACCTCATCTCTCACTCCAAATGAACATTTCATAAAACCACTATATGACTGGCACTCTCTGCAAAATGCACAGGGATCAAGTTGAAGAAGTGTTCACGCTTCTTGAGCTGTGATCATCTGAATGAAGAAGATTTCAAAGCATTATGGAATTCCCTGGAAGTTACACCAGAGATGAATTTGGCCTTTAGAATGGGGTTTTATACATCTCATTCACACACAGCACAATGTTTCATCACAAGTGGAGACACTTTTTAAGAGTCTTAAAATTAATCCCAAATGAGGAAGCCTCTCTCTGAATGAGTGAAACTTGGCAGATTTACAAATTCAAACTGAGATGCATTAACAGATCTTGTCTAGAGAAATATATAATATCTGCCCATGATACCTGTTTAAAATCAGGTCTAGCAATCATATTTCTACTGAATTAAATACGTCATTGAAATAAAACATACCAACAAGCAGTTCAGGTTTGCTGTGTTTTGAAATACTGGCTATTCCCATTTCCAGTAAGAGCCACATATTCCGTGTATACTCAGCTTCAGTTGCTCTCAGGCCCAGATTTGCTAAGGTGCTTAAGCCCCACATTCACTTGGTATTCACTGAGCTCCTAAAGAACTTGCCCTTTTTTTTTTTTTTTTTTGTTAAATAAATTGGAAAAAAAAAAAAAGAAGTTCTGCAATTAATTTCAAAGAATTAAAGCAGGGATTATTTTTCTGTATGTGAAAATCACATTCAAAATACAGAGAGCTTGAGGTGACCAAAAATGGTCTGGAACTGTAAGCTTGTAATTGCTTTGCAGATCATTTATATTTTTATGCATAATTTTAATGATATCTGGCACAAATCATCACTAATGACAATCCAGAGTTCAAATAGGAAGAGCACAAATTCTATGGCATAATTCATTTCTGGCAGCAGGGGAAACTTAAATCAAGATTCAGACAATTATGTAAGCAGAGTGGAGACAGTTTGTCACACATCACTTCTATCTTGGAACTGCCTGTGTGCTCTTTCAGCTACCTCTGTTGTTCATCTCTAGGTATTCATGCAAGGTGTCTAATAGGATGTTACTGAAGGGTCTCATTGCAAGTGATGCAGTAGACAGAAACATTTAACACATCATTAAGCAGGGTAGCACAGACAGGGTCAAAAAGCAGTAGAAGTAAAATGGCAAAAGAATGGAAAAGTAAACGTATTATCAAAGGAAGGTTCAGATAAAAAGGCATTTCCCACTACATACATCGCCTTATAAGAAAGCAGAATACATGTTTTGTAGCAAAACACCCAACTGCATGCAAAAAACTCTTCATAGCAGAAGACTGAATTATATTGAAGATTCCCTTCAAAATTCTCATGTTTTGGTCAACACACAGGTGCACCCCTTTCACACAAACATTTACTAAAAAACTTAAGAATGACTTTTGGAGAGAGAGCTGTCTGATCAAAGAAGGCCAGAGGAAATAATGGACAGAGGTAGTTTGAATATTTGAGTTTGGTGCCAAGCTTATGACATTCCCATTTTTCCTACCCAGTGGCCTTCCCATCTTTTGGATTTTCAGTCCAGTATGCTCCAGTATGCATCAATTTTTTCATATTGTAGGCAGACAGTGGGTTCAATTAGTTAAATTTCTGAATTTCCTCATGTATCTATTCCCTTCTTAGTCATCTTTAAGAACCAAAGGTACAGCAATTGCTTGACTCAAAGAACAAATGTTTCTTGCAGGATCAGGCAGAGGAAAAGGCACAGCCCAGAGCAAGCAGTTACACTCTCTCCCTCAGCACACTTATGGCCAGTTCTCACCCTGCTCTTTCCTGTCAGCACCAGCACTGAGATGGACACCATATTAAACAGTCTTCAGTGGAGAATTTTTTGCTGGACAGTTTCCCAATGATATTTCCAGAGTCCCTGAGGGATGATCATTCAATTATCTGTGGCAACTTTTGAGGTTCACTGTAATACATACAGAATGCTTTAAACAACTCTGTGAAGTACAGCTGTGTTTCATGGACACAGTGAAAGATAGTGCAGAAAGATAGTGCAGCTCAGATTTCCATAACCCTCTGAAAGAATAGCCACAATTATAACCAAGGAAAACTTGAGGGCCCTCAAGTTCTGCTTGTTGCTCAAGACTTTTGCTTAGGGCTAAAAAATATATGCTCAATTGACTCTGTGATACCACTCTTGTGTCACTCTGTGGGGAACAAACTGACTAATAGCAAGTTATTAAGTGCCAGTAAGTGTTCAGAATGGTTATACAGAAAACACATTATCTATCTTTGGGGAGAAGGGGGATGGTTAAATAGGAAATCTCTTGCCCATTTCTTTTTTCATCAAAAATAGGCTGATGCAGATGTGTAGGGAAGAGCTGGTGCACACCTCAATTTGACTTTGATGTGGAGTGAGGATGACTCACAGATTCCCAGTCTGCTAAAACCTACCCATAGACACTTGTGCAACTTTGCCCACTTCACAATCAGTCCACTTACCAGCATGAGTAAAGTTATGCAGCTACTCTGTCTTCTGCATGTTTTTAGCGAATTGCATTTCTTTCCTTTAAAAACCCACTAACTTGAACACAAGATGTAGCTTAATTATTTTCAGGAGAAGCTTAAGATGAACATACAAATATCTGTTTTACCTAGGACTACCTAATAATCCAGAATCTTCAATCTATTTCCAAAGTTCTCAGACCACCTTTATTTTTCTTGACACTTTTTCAAATCCAGAAAACAAAAGGACATAGTTTCAAATGTGGTTTGTTTTATAATGTTCCTCTTTTTAATGTTTAGTACTAATTTAAAATTGTGTCCAAATATGGCAACATGCTGGCCTAATTTTGTGAAGACAATGATAAATTATGAATACTGGTGAAAGAGCTGTAGAATACAAGCTGTTTCAGTAGCAGCTAGTATTTTCAATTTCTTTACTTTTCCAGGAAACAGAAAGCTAGAAAGTTTACCATGAAAGTTTTTAGCCTTGGAAACACTTCTGTAAGGAAAAAAGGAGTAAACTATTGGTTTCATCCAGTTGTGCAAGTTCTAAAGGATAATGTTTATAAATTCCACCCCATCAAACATTTCACACTGCTGACATCAAGCAAAGAGATGTGTTTGAGAAGCAGAAGGGAATCATACTAGGAAAAACGTTATGTGCTTAGTGTAGTTATGTAAAAGTAACAGAGGATCTTGGGGGATGAATCACCAAGAAGCATCAATGAATTTATTGAAGAACATGGCAAACAAATTCAGAAGTGCAATACTAGATGGCCTCTTCTCTCTAGTACCAAATGGGTAGGATTATTTTTATAATTCTGTTTTCTCTAACGGGACTCTTACACTGCACCAGCTAACATAACACAATATATAAATAACCACAGCAATTAGACTATGATCAATACGAAATTAAAAAGCAAAGCCCACACTTCATATCAGTTAAAATACTCATCCTATAGTGCCCTCAGACAGAAATATTTGGTAAAAAGGCAGAAAGTACATCATTTTTACACTTGTAAATTCTCAGTGAGTGCAGCAAAAAAGCTGTCAGTTTCTTGCTTGTACACACCAATTGTTAATTCCTAACAAAGATACAGAAGTCATGGAAAGATTCTATGTCGAGTACTACATAAAAATGATGGGATGTTTCTGTTCCTATACAGACTGCTGTGTACAGACATGGTTGTTACTAAACATACCTGCCTACTTTTACAGAACGAAGGTGTGTAACAAAAGTACTCACATGGGTCATAATCCTGAACACATGGCCCGTGTGTCCTGGGTGAGGAAAATCTCTCATATCATGCTGTTTGATGTCTGCTTCCTAGAAAGTTTAATCCTACAAGTGGGACCTTATATTGAACATGTGTAATCTTGAAATTGGAGTTCTCATGAGATTTGAGGCCTAATTTGATAGTCAAAAGACATTTTTGAAGTATCTCTGCTTTGCCTAATGCAGTGTAGAAGAGGGATAAATGGGACACTGCTGGTTTGCAATGCTGGTGGGCATTGAACTGAGTGATGAGAGGAAAGAGAGCAAATATAAGCATGGAGCACAGCAGGCTGGTGTCTGTGAGGATATTTGTTAAAGACACAATGTAGCACCTGAATCTGTAACCCTAGATTCTTTTGTCTGAGCTGAGATATTAGTGACACTTTGGGGAAATTAGCAAGGAGCACTGGCAGACTTTTAAATCATGTCAAACAATTTCTCCTGATGCCTGTTTTAAAATAAAGTCTCTTATCTAAAAAGCATGTGACAGGTACTTCAGCTAGACAAGATGATCTCTGCAGTTTGCAGCATGACTGAGAGATTCAATTTAGGTCATGAGTTAATCTTCAAGTGATAAAATAAGACAGAAGTCTAATAGTAATGTTCAGTTTCTCAATAAAACAATAATCAATGGAATACTAATAGAGTGATAGCTGAGCCACTGGATTACTGCTTCGAGTATGCTCTGTTGCACAGAAGGACTCTGCAGCACAGAAAAGCTGAGTTATTCAGTCTGAGAGAAAGAGCAGAGTGGAGTGCAGTGTCAGGCAATGACTGTGTGAAGGACACCATGGATCCTAACACTCCTTCTACTGTATGACTGTACACAGACACTCCACATCCTCTCCCACTCTCTATCCATCCTGACTGCTTACAAAGGGAATTCTGTAGTATAGGAATGTGGAGCCTTTTCAACCCTACTCATAACAAGGTCCTCCAAACCAAAATTTGCAAATGATGAATGCCCTTAACCTTTCTATTATCATCTGGGTGCTAAATATTCATAAAACCGTATGTGAACATTCTGCTGTTTTTTCCCTTTAGTTGAAGGTCTTATCTTACTGGTCCAACACATAGAGTAAAGAAAATAACTGGCACCTAATTTGGAGCTACTTTTATTTTAAATAAACATATTCCTTGACTAATAACCTGGTCACCATGCACTGTGATACTGAATTCAAATTTCGCCCCAACCCACTGTAGACCAAGTAATCTCAGGTATGTGAGTCATTAGAAGAATCCCTCTGAATGTCACACATATAATTGCAGCAAAAAGGCTACCTCTATTTACCTCTCCTGGAATGGCTGTAGTGTAGACAAGCAGGCTCTGTTGACATTTCTCAAAACCAATTATTCATCTGTTAACAATTCACCTATTCTGTCCCTCCTGCCTCCTTTTTAAGGTCATGCTTTTCATGTAGATATTTAAAAGCTTCACTATGCAACCTATACAAGGCCCTTATTATTGTAAAACAAATTATATAAAATAAAGCAACTAAACACAGGGTAAAAAGAGGATTAAAATGAACATTCCTGCTGAAGAAAATTCCTCTTTAACTCCTTTTGAATACTGGTGTATAAAACCTTGTCTGTAATCAATATTTACTTTATCCTTCACCTTGGCCACAACAAGAAGTCCTTTCTTTATCTGTTAGTATACCTCTAATTTGGAGAATGCAGCATGTTTCTTCAAGGATGTTGTAAAGTGTAAACTTAAAGTTCAATATTTTTTATGAATGTTTGACAAAAGTTGGAGAATTTTAACCAAATATATTAGAGATATTTTTTGTTAGATCAGCTACTTCATTTGTGCTGCCAAAAAATAAAAGATGTTCTTCCCAATGCAATCCCTAGTGTTTTGCTTGGCTGTGCTTCAAATTACTCAAGCCAGAAATATTTTTATATAATTTTAGATAATTTATATCTTATGAAAAGCTGGAGTGGCCTCTGTTAAGGAGAAAAGATGACATAAGTGTCCTGATAAAGACTATTCTGAACATCCCAGAAAACTGTGACCTTATGCAGAATACAGATCAGCTATCTCTTTCTTGCTACTTGAATTTCATTACAAAAGCAGAACAGACCCAGAATGGAGCTGGCACCAGAATGCGACAGACTGTGACAGTTTTACTCATGCCAAGAAGTACCTTACTCCATAGGGGTGTTCCCTGACTTGAGTGAGCCAATTTAGTAGGAGTCTGAATTCAGTGTGAATTAAGGTACTGTATATTTCACTAAAAGTGAAAGCACTTTTGCATTGTTATAAAGCAATTCTAACTTTGATTTGAACTCATAGATTAAGTGTCCAGACAAGTGAGACCATGTAGTAGCACCTCTTGCACCTATAAAGAGAATGAGAGGTTACTAAACTCAGCTGGAAATGCCTGAGCTCCTGGGAAGCCAAGACCACCTGTTGGAATACAGCAGTAGATAACCTAGTAACCAGAATGGAAGAAGAATAGGCAAAAAATTTATAACCTAAATTATTTGCAACCCAACTGAAAATCCATTATGTGTAAGACCACATGATAGAAGATGAGCCCTGCAATCAATAAATATATATATCTCAGCAACAGTAAAGTAACCAATTTAGGTATAAGTAAGGTGATGTCACTACCGCCCAAAAAGTGGATCTTCTTAGAATTAAAATTAAATTATGTTTGAGGAGAAAGTATGAAATACTTGGTTAAGTTCTGGTGCATTTTTTTTTCCATTTGCAGTATTCACCAATTGAAAAGAACAGAGAAACTAAAAGCTGACCATCCGTTTGGGGCTTCTGGTTGAGAGCAGAAGAAGGAGGGAGAACTTATTCTCATGAGGTTTCCAGCAGATTTCACGTCAAAGAGGTTAGAATAGTTTGAATAAACGCCACATAAACATCTGGGGCCAGATTCATGGGATATTCCAGCTGCTTTGGAGCAATTCAGTGACACAAAGCAGCAGTAAAACCCACTTTACTGGCCATTTAAGTCAAGTTTATGGCTGCTTTGCATTCCCAGAGCAGCTCAAAACAGCCAATACCGTTGAAACTTACTCTGAAATTCTGGGCTTTGAGCAGAGCTGCAACCTAACGCCAAAATCCTCTAATGTGTCCATTTATACTAGACATAACATTCTAACTCAGCATGTGTCTGCTCATCACTACCTTTGTTTACAACATGATTGTAATGATCTAATTAGGAACTAAAAGTACTTTCAGTCAATTAACACTCCTTGAAGTTTAAAAAAACACAACTTCCAATGAGTTCAAGTAACTGTTAAAGAAGCGTATCATTTTCTTTCTAATTAATCTATTTCTCAGGATGCACACTGTAATTTCAGTCCCTGTAATATGGTATAGCTCTGGCTGGTAGCAAACTACCAGATTTGCATTTTTTCCCAGACCTCAAGACAGAAGCTTGCCAGTCTTTCCCTGTTTTGTCCTGGGTTTTTCTTGACCATCTGGCAACTTTGCTTCTCTTGATTTATCTTTAACATCAAGTTATCTAATGTAACAGGTACCTCTGCTGATTTGTTTTACTTTTGTTTATCTTTATATGGTATACCGCTATTATTTTACAGAATACAGAATGATGCAGTGTATAAAAATCCAGGCATAGTGTGACAGCAGAGAAGTGGAGAGAGGATGCAGTGAGGAGAATTCCCTCCTTGGGATGATAAGAAATGTGTACACAGACTTGTTATTCAAGATCCACAGCTGTAAGCAACTAACCTATGGTCAGTTAACAAAATGCAAACCTGGGGCTGGACAAAACTGGGTTTAGGTATAACTGAGAATAAAGACATAACATCCAGCCTATAAAAAGGGCACATATCCAGCAAATTCGGACAAAAGTTAATGCTTCAGATCCATGAGAAAAGAGCATATATGCAATTACATGTTAGCAAGCATATATAAAGTCCTTTGTCAAGGAAGAAAAAACCACTAAGATGAACATCATATTTCTTCAAGTGAATGACTAGAAGCTGACAAGTCTGAATTGCCCTAACATGCTTAAGAGCAAAAGGAAACAACCAAACTTGGGAGCAAGAGGAAAAGGAAAATGTTGAGCATAATAACAGAAAAAGGAGTGGAAACTAAGCATGTGTATAACATTTTTAACTACATTGTTATTATTAATGAGACTTTCTATATTAAAATGTTCTTTTCTGAAATGAAATTTGCACAAATGATTCTTGGATGATACTGAAAATGTTTTAGACATGACAACAATAAATTCTTGGCTTTATTTATAAAATGTGCTTTTTCTTTGCTCACAAACAATATTGTGCACATAACAACTCATTTAACAAATAATAGTGATCACCAGCCACCTCCCAGGATTTTGCAGAAATACATTATTGATTGTTCTTGAAGACATTGCATATTATAATCATAAGTACCATGAGCACCATTAGCCGAATTTAGTAGAAGGGCTAAATGAAAAATGGTAGGAAATTAATAACCCTGTACTTAGAACAGGGTTTGTATTTTACAAGATAAATAAGATTTGGATCTCCATACCACTTGTGAAGAGGAGAAAAGTCATAAAGGACCAGTCAGTTGTTCATTAGGTGAAGCAGGAGTCCCTGGAACTGTAGCATAATGGTGTTGGCTGCAGAAGTTACATTAACATTACACCAGGAGCCATATATTTCCTGCTTTTTCAGTGCTTCATTTAGCAACCTTAATATTCTTTTAACCACAGGTATTTAGTGTAACGTATAAACAATATCTGTTTTCTCATTAGATTTTTTTCCCCTTTTTTGCTAGTCCCTTAATAGGGATGGATGGAGCAATTAAAACACAGCTCCACTTCAGAGCATACTGCAAAACCCAGGAGGAGCTTCTGCCTCTCGGAGTGCCAGAGGGCATAGCTGGCAGCAGCTGTGCCATTTCTTCCAAAAGTGTTATATATATATTTATGTATATACTTTTCTGCAGCTATTTCAGATGGACACTCAAAAGGAAGCAGAAGCTATGACCTGATTTATTCTTAAATGCCTTTAGTGTTTATTAGTACATTACATTGCAGCCAAAATAGATTTTACAAGGGAAGGTGAATGTAAAAGGGGCCAGATTCCTTAATCTCCACAAACTCAGAATATCTGTAAGGAAACACCCCATTATCTTGTCATTATTATCCCTGCATACAAGTTTTATCTAACAATATACTCCCATCTCTGAGCCAATTTTCACTAATTTTTTCCTCTCTTTTCTATCATTGCCTTTTTAAAAGTGGTTATAAATATGCAAGAAGCTGATTTCAGTCTTCATTTTCAACTTGAATAATTTCAAATTCATTAAAGTGTATGCACATTGCCTATTTACAACATACATACATTGCAGAGGAATAAATGTATACCATGTATTATCAAAAAATGTATACATCATATTATCAATTATGTACTAATTTGATGTAGTACATTCAAAACCCATTCTGTTTTTCGTTGGAAAGTTAGCTTCCTCCAAATCCCAAACAAGACATCTTAGATTGATCCATAGATTAATTTACCCCGTGTTTCAACTTAACATATTTCTTAGGCAATGAGAATGTGCAATGATACCTTGTAGAAACCTCATCAAGACAAAAATCCCAATTAGAAGAGCATAGGAGTGTAAGCTATAACAAAAAGCAGGTCCTCTGCTTCTTTGGGGTATCTCAGGCAGACACGTGTTCATGTCCACCTAATCTGAAATACATCACCTTGCCTCTCATAGGTGAATAAAACGTTTTCATTTGAGCTACTCTAATTCCCCAAATAAATAATATCATAATATGTCACTTCCTACTTATAGCATACTGAACAATTCCAAATTTTTATTTTAAATCATGTTTTGATTAAAAAAAAGTTTGTTTCCAATGTCACACTGAAAATTCACAGCCAACTCTATATTTGATTTATAACCAATGTCACGGCCGACTTCAATCTGTATCAGTAAAAGACAGATAACTGAAAGGACTGATGCATTTTCTGTAATTTGGTTTATTAATTAATTAAAATGAATGATATTCTTCCGTTCTACTTCCCTTATCAGACTCACTGCTTATCCATTTATTACATTTTGCTATACTAAAAAAAAGACTTTTCTGTGGAGGGATATATGGGTTTGGGTTGTTGGAAAAATGGGGAAAATTATTTTATTTTACAATATTTAATCCTCTGCAGCCAAGATCCCTGAGTGTTCCTATAGTCTCTGCTCCTCTAGTTGTTTTTATGGTTCTAAGAACAATGATAATGAAAGAAAGAAAATACATAATTAGTGGTACTTATTTTGAGATGCTTCTTTTTCTACAGCACAATAAAAATCAACCATGAGCCTCATGAGTATAACACAGAAGACAGTATTTTAGTGCATTTCGTGCTCTATTATCTTATTTAGTGATACATCAGATTTTAAAATTAATGTAACAATACCATTTACTTAAATAAACCATGTCACAAACACAGGGAAAAGCCATTGAAAAGGATTAGCAGGAAGAAAGCATTTAGGATGCCTTTGTTAGCACAGTATATTACATTTAAAAATACACAAAGTTAAGAACACCACGTTTGCTTTTTTATCGTTAGCTGTCTGATAGGCTATTTATTTCAGAAAATAGTGATTGAATAGTGGCTGCCAGGTAATAAGCTTTCTCTAGTCTGTTATAGGAATTAAATTATCAGCAATCAGTAGTGCTCCTGGTAGCCATGCATTATGTGTACAACACACTAGCTGTCCTTTAAATCAAGATGTATCTTTTAATCAGAAGTATCTTCTTTCCATAAAGATTCTAAAGTTGGTTCAAGTCCAAAACAAGTTAGAAAAAAAGAAAAAGGCCAACTCATTCATGACTTAGCATGACTGGTGCTGTGACAGTTATTTTTATTTCTAGTCAAGCACTCAGTGGTTGCTGTATGGTGCAGATTCCTGGGAAGAATCAGGGCTCTGCGAGACAGTCATTCTCCTGTGCTGCCCTAGAGGTTTAGCAGGAAGCATCCAGCAAGCTCAGCGCTCCACCATGTCCTCTTCAATAACTTCACTAATGAAAGGGTCAGTCATCTTTTGGAGCAGCGTGCCATATTGCCTTTTTCTTTCTCAAAGAAGAGGTTAAACCTCTTGATATGAGCTCAGGAGAGGCCAGGACATCCGTCCTTAAACAGCAGCAAAATAGCTCCACCAAAGGCCTTTGTGGGACGCAAGGTAAATTCAGAAAGGGTTGGGATTTGTGAGCCACAACATGGGGCAACTTCATTATGACTTCCTCAAGTACTGCTAGCTGAGAGACCACAGTGTCCAACTACCAGCATACCCAGATGGACACAAAGAGCAGGCCTCTTTCTGGCTCTTTTCTAATGATAAAGGGCAGTAGTACATATTAAGGCTGTCGAACTCTTATTTATATTTGTATGATGCAGTCTCTTGTAAAGTCTTGTTTGTAATTTTCTGTCTTTATGCATGTGAAAATTCACCTAGGGAAGAAATACAAGAGAACCTAGACTGAACACAGAATCTGCCTATGTACCATCTTTGTCATACCTACCCTAAACAGTTAATATCTATGATGGAAAAAAAAAGACCTACCCACATGCCACAGATGCCAGATATACATAAAATAAACCCAAAACTCACAGATTTGAGGTATGCAACAGGAGGGATTACTTCAGACTTTCTCATTAATCATCCCCTAAATACTACCCACTTGTGACTGTCAGGGATAGAATACCAGATTAAACTGGTTATTTTAACTGTTCCCTTGTTGTTGAGACTTGATCTTAAGATATTCTCCAAGACGGTCAAAACTTGACAGGAGAAGGATGCAAACAACCTTTTGTAGGGTTGGAGGGCTGGACCAAAAGAACTGCAAAAGGCTCCAACAAAAATTATTCTCCAATTTTGATGTCACTCCATATGGTTTTTCCCATGTAAGAAATTATTTTCAACACCATTTACATTGAAGCCTTCTTTAAGGACAGCAAGACAAAAGGATCAAGAAAGGTCAAAGTGGTGACTGCACACAGCCATTTATCACCTCAGGAACTTCCACCCCTATTTCATGGGAACCAGCACACCAAGAGAAATCACAAAATGGCCAGGGAAAAACACAAGGTGTCAAAACACCTAGCCATATCTTTCCCCATCTTTGAAAACTTCCAGTTTCTGGAGCAGCCATAAGAGAGCAACTGACTTTTCATGCTGTGCACCCCAGTCACCTCCTCTGAGAATCCCCCTGCATGACATTTACTTTAATAGGTCTAATTATAAAGAAATGCACTTTTCAGTCAGAACCGAAGAACCAGTAGGTTTTCTTCTTTAACATGCCAACCAGCTGTTTTGAAAGGTACTTCTCTAATCTCTTTCCTTCCACATGTTCAAACAGATGAAAGTAATTTTGTGCTCAACTGTCTATAAGTAATTAGACTGGGATGTAAAGGAGTCTTTATGTATCAGTTCAGAAAGAGCTACACTCTTAGCATACAGAATAATTATTAGCAATCTTCTTCATCTGTAAGGTATACCTTATGCATTTTACATGAGTTCCCATTATTAACATAACCTGACTATCAAAGCTCCATTGAAACTGGTGTCTTCTTTTTCATGTAACTGACTGAAATTCCCCAGAAATATAGTAATTTGAAAACAGCAACGCTGAAGATTTGTTTCAGCTGTAATTTGTTATTTTTTTCCTCTTCTTTGTTGTTCTCCTAGTAAAGACCTAAACCAGTGGGGCTCCAATATACACAAACAAGTGTTCTGCTTTTGCTACAAGATGGATATTAATATTCAGTGAGGGTCCTAGAATGCTGCCTTTTGTCAGTTTCCTGGGCTAAATTCCCTTAATCTTATTAATTAGGAGGTCACAAAAAGAATACTTTATTGGGAAACAAAATGAGTGTTCTAAAAATAAGTTCAATTAAATCTATGAATTTACTAGGAATTATGACAGTAGAATACTTCTTCAGAATTTGCCTCTGAACTGTGTTTGGCATGTCTGTAAACAGGGTGGGCGATTACTGAAACGTCAGACTGGTAGAAATATCTTTTGAACAATAGCTATTTAAAAAGTTGGAACAACTTTCACAAGAAAAGTTAGAGCTTCAGGACTGAGAGTGTACTCAGTATAAGGAAAGCTGGAGAAAAAGCACACACCAACCTTGTGCATAGGTGCAGGCAAAACTGAACCAGGTTGGAAGGGATGCAGTAAAAGGCAAGGCGCTTCCTTCTCAACCTGTATGGCAAACATTTTTTGAAAGCAGATTTCTCCCTCAAACATATCTCTCACTTCACAGCCACATACCATGACCACATCTTTTCATGAAAAGAAGTCCCAATTTTCTTAGAAATAGAATATCATTTCAGTTTCTCTAGAATCACAAGGCATCCTCAGGAAGTGAAGTTCGACTCTGGGTGGTTTTGCCACCAGAGATGGAGTTGAGGTGGTTATTTGCTGACAGAGAGATCTGCATCACGAGAACAGTGGTAGACAGGCCAAAAGCACCCATTCTTTTGGTCACTGCCAAAGAAGCAGTATTTTTCCCAAGAACACATCAGAAGGGTTTGGCATAGCCTTCAAGGATTACAAGCATTACAAGTCAGTGCAAGGGACTCGGATGCCCTGTGTCTGTCCCCAGTTCCAGCAGAGTAAGACACACTCTGTGAATACAACCAGAAGTGAGGCACTTTTCATTTGTTATTTTGACTGACAGAAACTATACTCTACAGATGTGTTAGAACAGCTGGCTCCTGCCCTGAGGAGCTGATTTTCTAAACAGACTGAAAAGCAGCAAAAGACCAAAATGAAACCGAAAAGCAAAGCAAAGATATATTCATTTCATATACATGTTACAGCTGTGAGAAGTGGTCCAGCAGGTAAAAGTCAGAGCATTTTTCTGTTAAATCCATGTCATGATGAAGGTGTGTCAACAAAACACTGTCATATTGGATCAAAACATTATCCCACTGCAGCTCAGTCCAGTCTGGCCAGCCATACGGTGAAGAGTAAGAATAGCAGTACACCAGATACGAAGATCTTAAATGTCCTGGGAAAGGCTTGAGAAAAGCCCTGAACTGGACTTAGCCTACTTCTAAATGGCCTTGTGAGGGAAGCAGGAGATTCACAGCCTCAGGGAGGTAAGCTGGGTGCAGATCATGGGGCAGGCTCATTTTCAACTCCCTAAAAACAGACACACATTCTAGCCAGTCTGCTCCTGACAACCTAAGACACTTATTCTGTTTACTAGCTAGATGTATGCACTTCTGGTACATACCCTAGCAGAAAACTCAGCAGCAGCAGGACACAGCCTGTCTGAAACAAAGACAGCTCTTCACAAAACTGATTTTTAAAATTAGAAGTTGCGTAGTGAAAGGATCCATCACAAAACAAATGGAAATAATTGGAAATGTTACCTTATGATGCAGGTGAAAAAGAGGCATTATACTTGCACAGATTTTATCAACAAGGGTAAATAATGTTCCAGATTTAACTGTCAGATAGAAAAAAAGATTGCTTCTCACTAGTCAGGAAAGGATGGGTTGAGATGATGAGAGCATCAGGCATGCATTTTTCCATTAGAAATCAATTAATCTCTGTCTGGCTCAGAGTTCAAGTCATGTGACTTCATGCAAAACACTTAATGCATTCAAGACTGCAACATAAGTATACCATGGAGGCATAAAAAGGTGTGTATGATACATTACAAATGCTCTCTCTCTGCAAATATCCAAAATAATGACTTCCATGTTATGTATTAAAGATGTTCTTGGATGTTTGAAGCACTTAGGAAAGAGTTCATTCTCACTTTCTCTGTAATGTCCTTACTAGATTATTACTTTCCTCACATAGACTCCTGGATGTTACAGAAAACCTGATAGGAAAGATCACAATAGCTGAATATATAAAAACATTACATTGATAGAGGTCAAAATTACTCATCATCTTCACCTGAATACAATTTCTGTGTTTGGTAAGGTGTTCTAATTGATTCTAGGAAGAAATGCTATAGTTTATGTCCATTATTGCTTAAGTGCTTTGCAAAAAGTCTGGTTTTGTGGTGAGCACCAAACTATGTGGGGCTCTCCATCATTGCTTACAATGATGTCGCCAGAGATCTGGAGATCTGGTCCCACTGCACCTTGTCAAAAAGCTAATAAATATACTGATGCACATTTTCTAAGCATGGGGAGATGTCAAAGACACCCCTAAGAACCTCTTCACAGGGTCTGCTCTCAGCTGGCTATGCCCTATCATACATCTTTACTTAGAGGAGCAACAGAGGGTGTTCTCTTTTACCATAAAAATTTGCTGCCAAAAGCAGAGTGAGGAAAGGACCAAAAAAAGGCAAGACCTTGCCAACCACTGCAGTGGGACTACCTGACATATCTGTTCAGTCACACTAGAAGGAACATGGCAAACCTCTGAAATAATACAGCTGTGTCCTGACAGAAACTTACCATTATGGGGATCTTCAAGAATCATTAGGAAAAGAGGTGATAGAAAAGGAAACTCAAAGAAACAAAGGGCAAATAAATAAAACATAACCCTGTACCCAATTAAGAAAGACCCCATGGCAGACAAGGACTTCATTAGTCAGAACTGATTTAACACAAAGGTGCTTAGTTGCTGTGTGGATGCCGTAGAATGGGCAGAAAAATTACAAAATACTCCACATATATCATGACATGCCTGTGACCATTCAGCTACGTCAGACTTGTTTTTATGTTGGATGGCACTCATAAGTTCATTTCAAATATTGGGCGTTAGAGTAACATGAGTTGGTCAATAAAATGAGAAGCATTAAAGCTGTATGTAGGCAGAGTAAGTTACTAGGGAAACCTAATTTTTACCATGTCACAAACCTTGAGTACTAATAGTTCTATCTATATAAAACCTTAATAAGTCATGGGTGGTCTCTGAAGATATTTTTCGTTATTAAAATAAAAAGTTTTGCTTTAAAAGATGGAATCTTTATTTATTGTAACCAAGTAGTAGAAGAGGCTCTGCAGACAGGTCCTGAAGATACTAATTTTTTTTACGATTATTCTTTGCCAAAGAATGAGTCATTCCTTTTCCTTTTTTTTTTTTTTTTCCCCTTTGTGTTGTGGCTTTTCCTTGTGTTTATTCATTTTCTATGATATGAATTATACCAAGAATGTACATCATGGGAATACATCTCTTGTTGGAGAAAAACTGGATTTTTTTTCATTCTTTTAACTGAGGGTCTGTGACTGTTTATTTTGTTTTCCCTAAATTCTATGAACATCACCATGATTTTATGATCTTTCCATTTGCTACACTTTGAAATATATAAATAGAATTTGAAACAATGAGCAAGATTCACCAGGAGGCTCTGGCTGCCTGATGCTGCTGTAACGAGTGGATGCATCCCTAAGCCCCCCTTTATGTTGGCTCAAAACCAAATTATGAGCTCTGGCCCCATCCAGTAAGGCTCTTAATTCCAACAGGTTTATTCCAATGTTTAAAAAAAAAAATCCTTAAGTAGTCTCTTGGATTAGAGATTCAAGTCTGCGTGTTCCTCTGCCCCATGTTCACTGCTCGTAAGGATCCAAACACAGAATTAGATGGACAGTGGTGTCCTCTCAGTTTCAGGTCAGAAAATTTTCTATTTTCTGTAAATTGCACAGGAAGCAGAGCCAAGTATCTATTATCCCTGCTGAATCCCAAGAAGCAAAGCAATGCAGAACATACAAAATGCAAACAAAACTTTCCATTAGAATCCCATCTCCTGACAATAAAATTCATCTGTGTGACATGAATAAACTACCTTACCTTTTGAAAATTCCCAGCTACAATTTACCCCAGCAAGGAAGCAATTTTCTTCATACAAAGTGAGATCCTACACTGCAGCATCTCAAAGGAGGATTTCTGGTGCTCTTTCTAAGGAAGCTAGGACAAGGATCGAAGTGAGCAGGGCAGATGGGCTCCTTTCTTCCGTAGGAGAGAGCTGAAGACCAGAAGAAAAAGCTATAAAGTAACATTCTTGCTTCAAGCCATCTAGCTGTGGGCAAGCAGGCAGAGCCATTTTTTGCTTCTGTTGAGGAACTTGTCTCAGCTGCTGATGATGATAGCAGAGTTGTAGAAATAAAACAACCAGGTACCAGCACTGGTTCTTTGTTCTCAGTAGGGTAGTAAATACATATACCTTCCAGAGTAAATAAACAGACTGCTAAAGCAATTATTTTGATCCCTGTGAAAGCCCCAAGTTCAGAAAGCATTTGCTCTTGACTGCTCCATTATGGGTTCAATCTCTTTCCAGATCACATCGTTGATCTCCTCGCTGTGTTTTCATCAGTGCTGTATTTAATTGTGAGGAACAGTCTGAAAGAAAGTATTTCCAGTTCATACTAATCTCCAGACTTCAAAGGAGGGGTATGCTTCCTCTCAGTTGTTTGAATGTTCACTCTTCATTTCAAGTTGTCTTTGAAATTCACTTTGCTTCTTAAAGCTTGTTTTGTTTGGCCCATTTTTTCCCCTGTAGAACACAGCCCATAAAGAATTCAGAAGAAAAAAAATTGCAGTGAAGAAAAAAACTAGAGCAAAACTATAGTATTTTATCTATATTGAATTCTTTGCTGTCTACTGTGTTCCCTCTCTGTCACTTGAAATATTGTTCCTCCCTGGGGAAAAAATATTTTTAACACGATTTTTAAGCAACTTGGTTTTATTGAGAAAGGTGATGATGAGTTAGTGGTAATATGAGTCAGACTGAGTGCTTTCATGTGTCATGTCTCATCCAGAATTCTGGTGGGTTTTTATTTTCCTCTGAGAATGTATTTACAAGGAATGAGCTTTTCTCATGTTCATTTGTGCACACTACAAAAAACACCTCATTATTTGATAAGTTGGCAACTGTCTGTGCCCAGGACTGGAAAACAGACTTCTTGGAAGGAGGTGTTTCTGGAAAAATTGCACAGTATCTGCTCAATGAATGAGTAAAGTGTTAGCAGTCTCTCTGCTTTCACTTTACCCACATTTCCTTAGAGCAGTTCTCTTTGATAATCATTGCTAGAACGCATCATGATCCCAGGAGGCTCTGCAGGACATCAAGGTTTTGTCTCACTACTAAGAAACTCCACTTACATGCATCCATTCCAACTTCAATCACCTAACAGAAGTCCCTACCCTGGGAGCTCCTCAGTGTAGACCTCCCTCTGGTGGAAAAGAGATTGTCATCATCACAGTTAAATTAAAACTTGGGAGGGCTCAACCATTTTCCAGAAGAATGTGTTTCCCTCCATTTTCTATGGAGGGGATCTCAGTGCCCTAAGCTATCTTAAGCACTTCTATTACGTGTCTGAAATTACAAATGGCATAAAATCTACCCAAATTACATCCTGTCAAACTGAGGGAAGACATTAAGTACCATCTATGCAGGCAGATGGATGAGAAGTACCAGATAGTGGATATTAGAGAACATTGAAAATACAAAATCCACCTTGGTACTTTGTGTGCAGGCTGTGAATGTAAGGCACTTCTCTTTGGTTTCTCACCCTACCACAGTCTGCTTCTGAAATGATTAGTTGCCTCTATCTTTGGTCGTCATTTGCAAAATGAAGAGAAAACACTCCCTCCCCTAAGAGTAAGTACATTGCACATCATAATATGGAATTCAGGGAAATCCTATGGCAAGAGTTTTGAATCGGAAGAGATACCCATATTTCCTTGAAACAGATGGATAAAAATAGAACCATAGCCCTGCAAAACTGGCTTATTGAAGCATTTCAGGAGCATATGAATATTCTTAAAGCAATAAAGGACAAATGACATCTTCAACACCACCCACTTCTCAAAGAGGGTACCTGCAACACCATACCATAATCAGAGCTAAACAGAGACATCAGCTATCCCAGGGTATATATAAGCCAATGCAAATTACATATCATGGACTATACAGAAAAAACATCAGTAGTGGGGGATGGGAAAAGGAGAGGCAAGTTCCATCTTCATATTTATTTTGCTTCATAAATATTCATTTCCCCTATGACCCTCTCGTGTCCTGGCACCGAACTGTGCTGTTTTTCATTTTACCATTAAAGAATGTCACATCATAAACAACTAGTTCCAGCAGACATGCATAAAATCTCACACTCAGCCAAGCCCATAACTTTCCATGAGTAATCAAATGCTCTATGCAATAATTTTTAAGCTGATAATTATGCATTATTTGATCAACTTGTATGTTCATGCTAGACACCTGATTAGCAGACACTACAGTGTTTACTCATTTTTCTTCCATTGGCTGGCTGATGATCTATCTATCTATCTATCTATCTATCTTCTGTGTCCCCTACTATGACAGTGCCTAAGTAATTTCTATGTATTTAAAAACAGAAACATTGTATTTCTTAATTTCTTTTTTGCTTTCTTTCTTTTCCCAGCTTGATTAGTTCATAGGTTTGTCAATTACTTAAGCTCATTGCGCCTTGAGATCAAACAAGTTTTTTACAGCCAATGACTGTGAATTTTGAAATCTAAGGTTAAAAATATCTGACTTCTGCATTTGTTCCTGAAAAACAGGAAAACCACCTCTGTCCTCTTGATGGAGACAGAATGTTCTCCAGTGCTATCGCTCTATCTCTTGAGGACACACTGCTTGGGAGCTTCCACTGCTAAATAAAATCTTGCTGGCTTAGTGGATCTTACTTGCCATGAGAATTCCTGATTATCTCTTGGGAAGAGAAAGGACCTTCAGTCACCCTGGACATCTTCACACTGTAGATACTGTAGTTTATTCTACATTTAATACCATCAGATAATAATTTCATGAGCAAAATGGACAAGGGCATTGATGTTTCTTCACCCTTAGCATCTTTGTCTCCCAGTAACATTCTGCACCCCGGAAGGACACAAAAACTTCACATCAGCTAGCTATCTGAAGATAAAACTGCTTAATACAGGAAGAACATTGTGCAGGAGGTACGGTCTGCAAGCATCTCTTCTCAGAATTGCTTTGGCATAACTTTAATCAGTTGCTCCTCGCTGAAGACACACACAAAAAAGGGGTTGATCACTCAGCACTATTCTCTGATTCATTGAAATGTCATTGCCAAACTCATCTTCTGGCTTTTACTAGGCACAAACACAAGGGAGAAAGAAAGAGCAGGCCTGCTCTGTTCCCATGATAGTGGCAGTCTAAACCCAAGCCATAACATCCATTTAGTGCCTCTTTAGAAGAGCTAAATGGATTTTGTAAATTCCATTGGTAAATTAGTGCTAGTGTTATTCACATAAATCTTGCCATTAAAATGATTTACTTCAACTGTAACATTATTAATGTTCAGTAAATTAGGTCCATAAAATGACATTTGCCATGCCATTAACTGAAGATAATCCACAAAGCTCATTTCTAACCCCCTTTATATTTTTATAGTGTCCTTCATAAACACTACTGGAGCTCTCTGAGATGCATGCAGTCATCAGTATATTGATAGCTCTGACACAGCATACGCTTCAGATCAATTACTGAATCAGGAGACTAATTTAAACAATTTTACTTGTGGTCAGAAAAAGATTCATTATTTATGAGTGCAAACAAAACTGTATCATTGTTCTTCAATTGAAAACACATGTTCCCTGGAACATCAGCCCTCTTCAGACTGTCTTCAGTCAAAGTAGATAATAGCCTTGGAAAATTGTGGACATTTCAAAAAGAAGCTAAACAAGGATGTCAGGAATTTAAGTAGAGACTTTGAAGCAGACAAGAAAGAAAAACTATTTTAAAATTCTTTACAGGTTGGCCAAATGATAAATCTCTCAAAGCATTATAAGTTCATTAATGTATTTTTTTATGTTTATATATTTTAAGCATTTCCATTAAAGCCCTGAGATTGTTAAAGTCCATTCACACTTATAGTTTCATTTGAGGAGAAAAGGTCTTAGAAAGTATCATTAATTTGTCTGATCTCTCAATTGTTTGATTTTGCTAGTACAGAAAATTTCAACCCTAACACTAGCATTATCACATTATGCAATTCTAAGTGTCCTCTGTTCCCACTGATGACATGAGGATGATTTCATTAAACCATGTCTCTTGATGGATTTACTGAGCAGATGATTCATAGATGACTTCACTGCATTGGGACAGAAGAGTCTGCACCCATCTAAAAAGAAAATTAGCTACAAGGAGAAATATCCAATCAACACCACTCCATAAAATAATAGTTCAAATTACAAGAATGAAAATATTCAAATTCCTTGGATCAGTAATGTGATTTTATAGCAATATGACAAATTAATTGTACAGTGTCTGTTCTGTGACAACAGAAGGATGCATGCAGTCTGACCAGGGAGTTTTACTTATGATTACCTATACTTGAAACTACCTCAAGACCAAATCAATATCACCAGGACCATGCTCCAACAGTTTAGGAATTTACTGCTCTTCAGCTACTTGCAATTGGCCTCTATATAAAAGGCAGTATTTATCAATGCTTGTGTTCCCCTTCTGCTTCAGCACAAATTACAATTTTTTGGCTTGAAGAACCCACATAACTGTTTTACCTGTTCAAGCATGGTTCAAAGAAGACCTTTGATTGCATCCTATTAACCTACTGATCTCTGCTGGAGCTCCTGTCGGAAGAGCACCTTTTAACCATTTCCTCCAACCAAGTTTCTGCACACGTTCTAAGAGAGGAAATAGTGAAGTCTCACATTTAAGTTTTCTTAATCACTTCTAAACAGGAGGATCCAAACACTGGAAAGCATTGCAATGACAGCTTTGTTGCCTATCTTGTTATTGCTGCTCTAAAAGAACATGATGAGCTTGATCATACTTAAATTCATTACATCCACAAGACAGAGTTAATTAGTTCCCTAAACCAGGTCAATCTTATTGCTCCACTCCAACCACTCTCAAACAGTGGAAGTGTGAAATGGCTGAAGATAATTTCTGTAGTGAACACCAAGAGTTGGAAGAAATTCTTAAATGGGGTAAATTGCCATATCCAAGTGGATATGGCAAAGTGCAGATATGAGGATGAGAATGGGATGCTGCTCCTACACCAAGGACATCAACAGTCCTCAGAAGTACAAAACAAAGATGCTACAAAATATCCAGAGATGTTTGGTTATTTCGGGTATGGAAGCTATTCCAGCTTCATCCTAGTGAGTTCAAGTTCCCATAATGGAACTGCCCTCCATGGACACTCACTCCCAAGTGGAAGAGCTTTATGCCACTCTATGTCCCCATGCTCTCGCTGAACATCTCCATTCCTTTAGTGAGGGGAATTTGGGCTTGCAGACACTCATGAAATGTGTCTATTGTCCACCCACTCACAAAATGCATCTAACATACACCCGCTCACATACATAAATTATAAAACATCAAGTCAGGCATAGTATTTTTAGAACATGAAAGTAATATAACATGAAAGTCATGATTGCCACAACAGAAGTCCAGCTTCAGCTCTAATTAATAGTGTATGCTGCCCCAGACACTTCTTGCTTTCTGTATACGATGGTGTGCTTCATGCAACGTGCAAGTCAGCTTGATCCAGTTCTTAATGAGTACAAGATGCTGCTGTGGCTTTTGTTACCTGTTCTTCATTAGTTATTAGCAACAAAACACTAAAATTTATTGGGCAAGACTAAGTAATTGAAGAAAATTTTTTTTAAAAAAAACCAGCATATTCCTTTATGTACAAACTACACCAAAGGATTGTTTGCATTTTTGTTATGAAAACAGACTGAAATTTTTAAAACAGACAGCTTAGAAGACAAAAGGTATTATTAGGCATTTCCGTATATGCAAATCCTCCTGAAACAGAGTATGAAAAACATGCAATACTTTAACTTTGCCAAAAAAAATTATTAGTGGTGGCCCTATAACCTAAACTTTATAGTTTTGAGGGTTAGATATTGTTTTCTATATGGATTTTTACTGTTAAAAATAGAAAGAAAAAACCCACAGATTTTTACAGGTACAAATCTCAGCCAGTTCTTCTAAGACTTTCAGACTTAGTCAGCCTTAGGAGGAGGACAATTCCTAGTTCCTTGCAAAACTGAAGGTTGGCTTTCTTCCCTGTAAACAACTGGGCTCCTTGTGGAGCTCCCCTCAATAATGGGACATAATTATAAAACTGAAGTTTTACTAACCCATTGCTGAAACACCAACCATGCAAAAGATATTACCGAGTACATAATGAATATCAGAGGTTTGATTTCTTTGACTGGTATACACAATATTGATCATACTTAAATTCATTACATCCACAAGACAGAGTTAATTAGTTCCCTAAACCAGGTCAATCTTATTGCTCCACTCCAACCACTCTCAAACAGTGGAAGTGTGAAATGGCTATGACTATATTGTCTGTTCTCTAAGCTGTTGTAAAATTATTATTATATATACTCCAGTCAAAGAGTCTAATAGCATGAATATTTCCATCACCACTCAGGATGGTCATTTGCAAAAATGAGCAGTCTTTTGTACTTCCTGTTGTGCCTTACCCTGCTATCTGCACACCTTGTGATATAAAAGTATTTTAAATAAAACATAAGTAGCCTTACTCCATTGGCTGTTGCACTGGTATGAGTCCAGCAAAGCCAGCTCTGTGACAACAACTTCACTGCTCAGTTCAGTTTCTCTTCCTAGCCTAGAACAAAAGAAGTCGATTTGTAAAGCCTACATTTTCACTTGTTCTTGTATTGATAGTCTCAAAGCAGATTTAGTACTTTACTTGTAGAGTCCAACTCAGATATCTAAAGATAACCCTGAAGCAAGCTTTCATATCACTAATATTCTTCACATGTTATTTTGCTTATCCCAAGAGAGAACCTCTAATAATATGAAGGGAATCAAGAAAAGTGAAACTGCAAAAGTATGCTACACTTCTGGTCTTGAGAATAAAAAACAGCATTAGAAGTGTTTAGCCTTTTGCCAGCAGAAAACCTATGGCCCTGAGCAGATTTTTACAGGAAAATTAGATGCTTAAAGGAGAATCAAAGAGTGATTGGAGCTGTTTGTATTTACAGTTGCATCAGCTCAACACAGTCCACTTTTTATCACTTTTTTCATTTACCAGGAGCTTGTGAACAAGTGCTTGTGAACAATTTTATACCCAAAAAAATGTTGAAATTCTAAGTTTAGCAATTGGCAGCAAGGAGAGAGATTTAAGCTGAGTAGAAAAAACTTAGGCCAAGCACTAAGTTGTACAATGCAGTATGTGTGTTGGGGACATTATGACAAAACAGGCTTCTCACCCTTTCCTTGTGGAGGTCAGCTTGAAAATATAAAACACACATGGGCAGGGAGGGTCCACTCAGAGCCAAAGCTCATCATCCATGCACTCTGCCAACAGAGTCACACAGGATGAAGTGAGCAACCTCTGGAGATCCCTTTTTCTCCATTAAGTTTAGAAGGAGCCCATATAACTAGCTTGGCATAGATAGTTTAGCTTTAGACAGTAAAAGCTGAAAAAGATCAATCCAAACCAAAACTAAGTTACCTCTTAATGGATGGAAATCATCATTTTAAAAGTCACGATGCCAGAGGCAACCCAAGGAGGCTGACAATGGGCTTCTGACTGTGAAGATCAGTGTGTCTCCATGAAGCACTAAATAAACAAGAGGAGATGGAAGAAGAGGCCTGCATTCTTTAAAAGGACAAGAAGTACAAAAAATAAACTCATGGTTTTAAAAAAGGGGAAAAAATCCAACCAAAACAAAACAACGAAGACCAGAAAACAAAGCAGGCTGTTTTCAAAGTAAACTTGAATCACCAAATGTGTTTAATGTAAAGAACCCAGCATGTGGCTGCATCAGAAATATATATTAAGGAAAAAATCTTGTGTCTGGAATACATTTCCAAACCATTTTATTTCCTTTTAATAAGAGAACACAGAATATAGGGGGGAGGAAAGGGGTACATGACTCTGACACCAGAAGTCTGTCCTTTCTCAACTGTCCAAAAACGATTTAAGAGATGAAAACATCTTGGAGAGTAGTCCTAGCAGAGAAAAGGACTTGGAGCCCCTTTGAAGACGTGTAGGTCTTTCACTCATCACAGAGGGTGAGGTGGTGAGGACATGCCTAATAGTCACCAGAGGTAAGTGGTTTACAAGTAGAGGTGGTTACGGCATCTAGAACCAAACCATGAAACTGTTCTTGAGAAGCACAGAAAATCTCTCTTGGTTTCACATGAGTGCTGATGAATGGCATATGCATATCCCTTACCTTGGGCAATACCACTGGCAATACTATTCCCTCCATATCAGGAAAGATTTACACCAGAGTAAACGCTGCAGCCTTAAGAGAGCTTTGACAGAGGAAGTTAATTGCTGCTGCTTGCACACCATGCAGCAGCTAAAATCAACTTTTTCCAAACTCAAAGGGCAGTCATCAACAGAATATGCCTTCTGCTAATCTATCTTACCTGTAATGGAATGTGTTATACATTTTATGGAGCTCTGCTTTGTTCCTGGCAACCTTTAATTTGCCATTCTTTGTGCTGGTGTCGTATGCACTGAGGATTATTTTTCTGTGCAATAACTTAGACTTTCTTTCTACAGAAATTTCTGTTTGAATACCAGAGAATTCCACATAACTACTTGATTCCCTTGTCAATGAACACCAATTTTTATGTAAGGTGAAAATAATCTGCTCTCTGGTCAAGGCATTTTAACATCTTTGTGGAAAATATTGGTGTAGGAGTTCCCAAATAATATAAAAATAAATAGTAAAATGTTATCAACAAGAGTGTAATCTGTGAGCTGACTGAAAATATACTTCTATTCTGTTCAAGTCATATTGAAATACACTACTACACATATTTACAAATCACATTTTTCATAACAATATTGGAAAAATTAATAGTATTTGTTTCCCTACATGGATATCACAAGCCTTACTTTTGCATATTGGTATTTTACCTGATATTTTAGAGAAGTGAGGGATTAAGCAGTCAGTCTTAACCACTAAATATCCATTCTACATATCCAGAGTGGGTATGTAGAATGGAAATAACATTTGTACATTTGTTTTCACATAATTTCTTTTAAAATGTACCCTCTTGTCATATACTGTTGGATAATAACACGTACAGTGGTGTTCCAAGACAACTGCTTGGATTCCAAGAAAATTGCTTAACTTCCTTGGTAGTGTGTAAGCACCAGGCTTTTCAGAAAGCAACTGCAGTGAGCCAAGCTGCAATCAACAGAGGCTGAAGAGTATCTGGAAACAAAGTGGGGCTAAAAGCTGCAGGCCTTATAATCAATACTAGTTTGCAAAACTTTGTTCTTTCCACCAAAATCCTTTATCTCCATGACTGATAGATGCAGGTGATTGGAAAAAAAAAAAAAAAAAAAAAAAAAAAAAAAAAAAAAAAAAAAAAAAAAAAGAGATTTCCTGGGGTATTTTGAGTTCTTTTTTCCCTTTCAAAAAGACTGCTTTGAAGTGAGCAGCAGAGAGTTGTTTTGAGTGTTTGGGTATTTGGTAGTAAAGTTCAGGCACAGTTCTGCTCATTGCCATTATGGTTGCACTTTAAGCTTCTCCACATTCAGATTCAGTGAAATATGTTGTAAATTATTTGTAAAGCATGAGATACACAAGTTTATGCTAATGAAGGATATGAAAGCAACATTGCAAGAAACTTCGTCATGTAGTTTAAACATTGGGTTCTGTATTTTATTTATCTTATTTATTCACTGGACTCAAGTCCAACATTCTTCAGTGGTTTTAAGGGCAAAATAATCTGTCCTGTGACCCATTAAACACCACATACATCTTATATTTTGCTGGCATTCATAATTATACAGCTCAAAATATTGGCATATACTCCCTACTGTTAATGTTAATATTCTGTCTTGCCATTTCTGGGGTTTTTTTAGTAGACTTGTGTGTCTTGTTACAAGTCCTGAGCACACTGAACCTCTCTCAACAACTCTCCCAAAAGTTTTTTTTTTAAGTTTTCTGTATCTGTGACCAAAATACTCAAGTTGGGTCAGTCCAAGAGAATCTGTGGGCTGACCTACCTGCCCACATCCTTTCCAGCAGAGTGTTTTCTATTCTCTTTTTAAATTCATGTGTTGATACTCAGCATAAATATGTATATCAAATACTGAAGTTGAGTGATGCATCAGAAATAATTTCCTGACCTTTTGATTAAAAAAACTTTAACATTTTACAAATGTAAGATCCTATATTAATTTTACAATTACTGTTAAGGCTCCTATTATGTTATTATCCAAGAACATTCTAGTAGATTTTTACAGCATACCAGTTGCACTGGAGAAATAAAAAAGAATTATTCTAACACCATAAATTGGAAACTGGAGGAAGCATAATTCATATTATTCAGATAAATCATATTTTAGATAACAGGCGATCAGGCAAAAGATTGTATGAGCAACTCTTTATATTATGTTATTTTGGGGGTAAAAATTGTTGAGAAAGCATTACAGAGCTCAGCCTACATAACATTTTTTTCAACAGTCTTACAGGTATAAATGAAAATGTCAAGTGCTTCTAATAGGTTAGTTTATGGGATGGTGATAAGTATTTATAGAGATTGGTCTGGATGCTTTTCCATTAGGAACAATACTGTACAGTTTTTGGCTCGTGCTTGAAAGAAGTTATAAACCAAAGGGGGTTCCTCATTCCTCAGCATTTGACATATTCTGATTGCAAAACATTTGGGGTTTTACACGATTTATTGTAAATAATCTCTACTGTAATGTTCACAGCACAATAATTCACAACCCCGAGGCAAGAGAGTTCTGCAGAAATGACATTATACGGAAGATAACTTTTCAGAATTTACCATTTGCACATCATGTTCAGAATCTATAACACATGTAAAGAGGTCAAATCCTCATTTTTCAAATATTTTTTTCTATCATTTTGTTGTATTTTATTAAAAATAGTTACAGCCAGCCTAATAGCTTGACTGATATCTCAATATGTTACCATCTCACATAGAGGCATAAATTGAAAGTAGGGAAACAAGCCAGGTTCTTGGGTATAAAATGCCTGGTACTGAGGGCTGTGTACTAAGAACAGGCTTCTTATGCTTAACCTCAGATGAGACAAAAAAAAAGGCTAATACAAAGAAAAATTATATGCCACCAAAATTATGTTGTCAAAATGACATATTCTCTTAAAAAGAAAAATTGGTTCACATTTACTAACCTTTAAGTCAAATCTGGAGTCAGAGATTTTCCTTGCATTAGCATGTTTTCACCTGTCTTTTTTCACTGTTCCCTTTGAAGGTGAAATTATGATAAATCATTGTTATTAATATTTCTACTGGCAAAAAGAGCATTCTGTACAACTGAATGATTGGAGCTAGAATCTGAACAGTTGGGTCCTGTTCCCAGGTTTATGACCAGCTCAGGGTATAAAGCGGAATATACACACTTAATTAAAAGACTTCTTGTTCTTTTCCCAACCTTTTCCACCCAAACCCCTATGTCTGGAATTTAAAAAAGCTGTTAAAGGAACTTAGATTCCTAAGTGCAAATCCATTATAACTAGTCAGTAAAAATTGTAATAAGATGCCCATTCCATTTAAGGGGAGGAGAAGGGTCTCTTATGAGAGGCAACCAACTCTTAAAGTGTTGTAAATCTTAAATGTAACCCTTTAAGGCTCTTGTAGCTCTAAGGCAGAGGAGCACCCAGAAGAGGAAAGAATCAGACACAGGACAGATGCTGTGGTCCTCAGGAATGGCTACTGCTGGGGTAGAGCACCAAAAAATGAACAGTCCCTTTGAAACCCTGTGGTTTCTCTAGGCTTATAACAGAGACTTCTGTAAGACTCAGCTTGCTCCCACTTGCTCCATGTTTGGTAAATTGCCATCCCATGGAAGGTGTTGCAAGGGAAGTATGTCTAGTTTCAGCCTAGTCTGTAGGGAAGGTCCAGACTTCCCAGGAGCAAATTTGGTATCCCAGTTTAAGGTTACATGTATCCTGACCCAACAGTGCCCAAACGAGAAAGCCAAGGACAATGACCTAACACACTCCCATTAAGAAAGGCTGAAAACTTCTGTGTCAGGCAGTGTGGCCTGCCTGGATCGGTGGATCTCCCAAGAAGGAACATGGGACAACAGAGTAGAACAAAGCTGCACTTGGAGAAATAACAAATTCAGAGTGGTCTGGCTGCAGCAATTTATACTCAGAAGTCCTGGAACTGGAGCTCACAAGATCATAACAGGCAAAGACCATTGTTATCAAACAATAGCTGTTCATGATGATCAACATCCTGATCAACATCAGCTTACCAACATTGTTGAGTGTGGCTGTAAATCTTCAGCTTTCTTTCAAATAAACAGTCTTCACAGAGCCTCTTTTATTTGCTAGCTAATGAGACCAATTTCACCTCCTAGAATGATGCTTTGCCTGTTCAAGTATTTCCTCAAAAGAAGCTTCCCTTTATGCCCACCCAGGATTATGTTCTCCCTGAGGTTTTACCTTTATATGTAGTTTAATTCATACCCAGACTTTGCAGTGAGTACTAATACATCTCTTTGTTCTCTAAGACAAGAATTTTTTTTACCTAGCATGAAGCACGGGGCTAACAGGTCAAGTCTCTCAGCAGACTAAGGTTCCTTGAGTCATTTTGATAATGTTTAGGAAGTCCAGGGATAGCAGTGAAATTACACCTCAATGATGCCTTCTTTTAAACTGGGCAAGAGCTATCACACAAAACTCAAGTACATGCACACAAGAGGAGGAATTCTTGCCTCCTCCCAGCAGGAACAAAATACACATGTGAGATCTAAAGCTTTAAGTGTTGCATTTAAATACATATTTCATAAAAATAAATAGCTGACTTTACAAAACATTGAAACACCAGATGTATAGTGCTTCCACTTACTACAACCAGAAACCTAATTCCCAAGGGAAAGGAAAATTAAAAACCTTTCAAAGCAGATCCAGCTTGTATCCTGTTCATGGCATCTCACTGGCTTGGTGTTCTAATGATAGGTGTTCTGTGGAACCTGAACAGTTCTAAGTGAGCTACAAAATTAGAAAAAGAACCTAAAAAACTGAGTAAATTGTAAGCCCTCTGGTGCTGAACATGCAGGCAACTAAAGATAATGCTCTGGAAGGTGTGAGTTGCCAGGGCTCTGTTCCTCCCAAGGGATTAAGGCTAACCCTAAACATGGCACTCAGGAGTGTCAACAGTGATTATTCAAATTCTGATCATCTCAGCCTGTGAGACAGGGAAGGTTTGGGGAACTGCTGAAGAAAGGGAAACACTAAGGAAAAGTGTTAGGAGATGGACAGGAGAGTAACACAGAGAATAAACAATGCTCCTGAAATCCAAATTGTGAGCACAGGCTAAATCCCAAAAGAGGTGCTTACATAATTTTGGTGTCTCCTTATTTCGTTCCTGGAAAAAGGTGTTACTATGTTTCATCTTTGTACATAATTTTCTGGGAACAGCAGAAGGAAATTCTCTTTGGACTGAAGCAGGCCAAAGTCCTGAATATGGATCCCTGCCCACAGGTCATAATTAGAAATGGAAATTAACCACCTTCAAGTGATGGTCTCACCTCCTTGAGTTGTAGTGAGTAACCAAGCATCATTGTACCAGCTACTGAAGAGCTCACTTGCAGAAAGGTAGGTGCAGGTACTGAAGGATAAAGCAAGGATCCAAAACCTAAAAAAAATAGCACCACTAAAAATAATGAAGGTTTTGGGTGACACTTTTCAAAGCATGCAGCAGGAGATGAACAGATGGAGCCTGTGTGTATTTACAGGGTTGTGTTTTGAACTTTTTGCATAGAAGGCCTAGGGGTAAAATTAACACTTAATAAATATGAAGTTTTCAAATATTTATTGCTTTGAAAGAAATTGCTCCCAAATAAAAGAAAGAGTTGACACCAGTCAAAATAATCCCAGAGAAACATCTTTGTCCAATCCTCAGGAAACCTTGCCATTTTTCTTACCCTGCTCTCCCGCCTTTCCTTGTCATTGCTTATTTGTTTGCATATCTATGCTCATTTATTGTTATCACTTAATAATTAATCTCAAATTAACAATTCTCCATCACTACAAAACATGCACCATCCTTCCTCAGATCAGCTGTGCAGGCTCAGATGAACAGCACAGTAACAAACACCACATGTACTCAGCAATTTTGTTTAAATTGCCTTGGCACGTCAGGTGAAATACAACCTGCGTGGCTGTAGCATAAGGAGAGTGGGAAAACCTAAAGGTCAGATTTTTGAATCTTCCTTCTGAGCACCACGAAATGCCCATGTGCAAAGGAGATTGACTTTGGTCTTCATCAGCCACTGCAGTGGCAGTTCTGAATCTTCCAAGCAGCCATCAACAATATCCTTGAAGACAGCAGAAGATTAATGACAGCTTGACCTCTCTGAATGTCAGGCAGAGAGTTCATTGTCTCTGGACTCCTTTGTCAAATATAAACATGCAATATACTCCTAATATTATTTAGAACAGAGTATTAGGGTTCAGTAGGGTAAATCTGAGTACCTTCAGCAGTATTACCAGCCATGCAACGTTAATCAATGTTAGGGTAGGATTTGAGGCATGCTGCTGCACAGAAAAGCAGCATATAAACTGTGCCCCAAAAATAGACAACCAGAATGGTGACTCAAAAGCACTACTGAGTCAGGGGTCAGCCTGTCAAGGCTGCCCTTAACCCTACATGCACTGGCACTTGTAGGGCATAGGAGGGTCTGGGGATCTTTCTGCTGTCTCTCTGTCCTTATTACAGGCAGGGTAAGGGACAGCCCACTGCTCCCCATTTGGCCAGGAGAAGCCAGCACAAGGTCTGGCAGATCAAATATTAACAATGAAAAAGTAATATAGGTCTATCCTACACCAGCCTGAGATTCAGCTCAAATGTTAAAAGGACAGTGCAAGGCATTTATCAAAACGCAAATGTTGCCTGTAAAAAATTACAGATTTAAATCTAAAATGTTGTAGGCATGTTGACTCTGGATTAACATTGTGATTCTGATGTCATTAAAAAGAATTACATTCAGCATCCCTCCTCAATGTTTAATTATTACAAGCATTGAAGCAAGGCAAGTAACACCACATCCCATAGTACTTAATGGGAAAATAACATATTGTTACTGTACTTATGGCAGTCTACTTCAATTTCGTAACATTTTTAAATCAGCAAGGAGGAGGAACATAAGAAGAACTGAATGATGCTGTCAGACTTAAATGGATGCTTGCAGTTACATTTGCAAGAGCAGAATACCTGAACACAGTGCAGATTGCTTCTTTATAAATGCGTACTGCAATAATGCTGGAGAATGTGTTGTGGAAAGGATACTTAGACAAGTCAGCTTTTTAGTCCTTGATTAAAAAAAATAATGATCTTTTCACTACAATTTTCATAGTGGCAAAACCACATTCATGCTGTGTCTTTGTGGATCTATGTAAAACAGGCTTGACCCCTGAAGTCACTTTTTAATAATTAACTCTCGCTAAGTTCATTAAACACTAATTGAAGCTACAGAAGAAAAAATTGTGAAGTATATGCAGACAGACAGAAACACCAAATGTGATTAAAGATACTGACTGTGGTATATATGTGCAATACAGTACACGTATTATATAGATTTCAAACACAATTCCATAGAAATTTTTAACTCTTTTATACCATAGTAGATTCTACCAGGTTCAGTGCTCCCAAGAGTTTTATTTATAAAGAGTTGCAAGCTAAATGTCATGGACATCCTAACCAATAATCTTTAGAAATATCTAGAGAAGTAGACTCCAAACTGTACAAGATGCAGCTCCTGAAACATCTTTCAGTGCTTTGAGATGATGTAAAAAACAAAGAAAGAGAATCAACAGTCTTGAGAGTCTGCATTTTCAAATTGAATATAATTTCAAATTTATATAAAAACATTAATTTAAATATATATTTGACAGTTTTCAGTGTTCAAAGACAAGTTACTGAAAGTTCATTTTATTCACTCAAGAGTAAAAAATTAGAGAGGTTTGTGTTAGTCAATAAAAGGAGCATTTCATTACAACTAGGTCAAATATGAACTGAAATATTACAGCTCACTGCTTTCTAGCCTGTTACCCCTCAGAACCCAAAACATTTCAAGTTTGCATTCAGACTCCAGCAAAGGTACCACACTTGCTCTTCTGAGTTACTCTGCCCATAGACTTCTCCCACCCACCACCAAAACATGGAAACTGCTTCCCTGAGTGGCACGATGCTCAGATAGCATTTCCTCAGACAGACAGAAAAGGACTGAGAGTCTGAGTCTGGGTCTCAGGAGGCCAATCCTGCCACAGCCTGCTGCATCACTTAGGGCAAATCAATCAACCCCCCCTGCCACAGCGTTAACATCAGAAGTAATGAGCTTTGCTGCTATGCTAGAATGTAAAGGTCCCCGAGCCCAGGTGTTTCCTTTCCAGTAAGATGTTTGCAGAAGAGATGGGTTCAGAGCCTTTTTACTCGGGCTTGGCATGAATCCAACAAGTCCAATGAAGTTGAGGATCTAGCCAGTATTTGGTAGACAGTGGCTTACAAAGTGAGGCTCCAGTTTCATTAGGCTCCTCTAAAGATTACTGTAGCACAAACAGTGTAGAATGAGAGAACAAAAAGAGCCTGTGGTATTCCGACCTTTTGAAAAATTCACATCAATTGGAATGGACTTCAGCTCTGCTTTTAGATCCTGCTTCCACAAACCTTGTTACTATTTTCCTTGTTTATTTTCCGTGTTCTAATTCTAGGGATATTATAGGAAAGATAAAGGCAGGAAGAAATTAATGGAGCTGAGAAAAAGCTAGAGAAAAGTAAGGAGCCCCATCAGTTGTGGTAGTCCCAGAGGTTTTATAATCTATGTCAAAAGATCTCTGCCTAGGGGTGCTTTGAGATCCTTAATCTAGGAATCTATGCTTCTTGTACCTCAATAGGCAGAAGATCTGGATTTCTATCAGCTCTTGCTCTCACACAGTTTTCAGGCTGCTGAGGTGGTAGTTACATGTTCTGGTTATAAGCACAGCACACACTGGAGGGTGAATTTGGTGTTCTCTGGGAACCGCCACTGCATGGCAACTACGTACACTTCAAAATACACTCTCCTATTTAAGAAAGGAAAGATGATAAAATAGTATCAGTTTTCAGGCACCAGGAGACACTGAGTGCATGCTTTGACCAAAACTTAAGTCTCTTAGATTGTACCTACACAGACTGCTAGGTCACTCCCACACCATTTACACTAAAGCAAATCATAAGCTCAATATTTATGTTTTTCCCAGTTGTCAAAAGCACAAACATGACAGTTCTGCTGTGGTAGGAGGGGAGTTCTCCTGCAAGGAAGAGATGGGACACCCCACCCCTCCTGGGAATGCACTTGGAAATCCCAGGTGGACGAAAGTCTTGCATGCAGGGGAGCGACAAGTGCTTTTCTCCCAAGCCACCACAGCTAGAGACAAGCTCAGGAAGGTCCAAATGTACGAGGCAAAGTACATTCAAGATTCCCCCAGGTTTTCATACATTATGCACAGTTCTACAGTAATGGGAATGCAGAATTACTATTGGAAACATTGTGGTATTGAGATAATAATTTCTCATTTTCATAAGTAAATTGGGTCAATCATTTTCCCATTAAAGATAATGCGTATCTTAAGAAATGGTAAAAACACTACTGATCTGAAATCCGAGAGAACAAAATTATATACAAATAACAATATTTTTCCTTTTGTCTAGTTTTACATTATTTAAGTAGGTAAACAACCAAACTTTTCTTATTTAAAAAAAAAAATCTATTTCTGGATTTAGATTTGGCATGCCACATTCAGTCAGTGAAACTGCTGCTAATAACAGCTAGTGTCTCATTATTTAAATAAAAGAGTTTCACCATAGTTCATAATAATAGAACAATAAAAGAAAAAAAATGTAAAAGTGAGATGCAGCAATTCCTTGGAGGTTATACATGCAAATTGCCCTGAATCTGAACAACACTTCAACAAGAAAAGCAATATTTTGGGACAACAGTTCTGCTTTTGTAATGAGCCTGTAAAATTCATTCCACTGAAATAGCTACAGGTATATTATACCCCATGAACTATTACAAAATTAAACTTCATAAGCAATATGCCAGTGCTTTGTGTGATGCATTTGCTAAAAGAATCATTCAATTTATCATGTTTTCCTGAGGCGTTATGAGACAAGATCTTTGAATAAAACTCATTTCATTAGGCTACCTTGTTACATTGGAAGATAAGATCTACACTTGACTAAAGACATCATTCCATCATGCCCATAATCACCCTACCTGGAGAAGTAAACATTCAGGACCTTAGAAAAATGGCATTGCACTGCCTCACTAATGGTACTGAAGGAATACATTAAAAAAAGGTCCAGATGGACATGGTGAAAAATTATCTGAAAGCAAATTCAAGTACACAAAAAGCTATTCTGCATGTACTGGGGACAAGTTGTTTGGGCCAGGCATTCACCCCAGCCTGGGAAAATAGCATACAGCAGTGCAAGATGCTTAAAAACCAGATCAAGGGGCACTTACTGCATGGTGCCTGCCTTGTTTTCCCACACCAGTTTAAAAAGGATCAAACCCACCCAGCCCTCACTGGGAGGATCCTGCTAGACTTCTTTCACTGACACTTGTATTTACATAGCTTATTGCTTTAAATACTCCTGAAGGAGATCTGAGTTCTAGTCCAAGCTGTGGAACAAATTTCCTCTGTGGCTTTGGGTTTAATTTTTCAGTGCTTCAGTTTCTCAGCCTATTCAGAAGAAACAGAACTGATAACATGTACCTTGAAGGTAGGTGCTGTGGTGATATTTTTGGTCATTTGATGCATTTAGATACCTGGAAACAAACAATTCAGAGGTTATGGAATTTGGATTCTGATGCATTTTTTTCATTTTTCCTTTGATAAAGTGTTATGAGGCTCAACACTAAATATCTCCCTGCCTGCTGTTATGTGAATGAAAGGTAGCTCCAGCTCAACACATTCAAAGCCAAGGCAGAAGCAGAGCTCTGGCTTAACAAACTATATTTCCTGTTTCGTATGTAAAGGTCCTGTGTCAGCCTCATGTCAGCCCACGTGGTGTATTACACAGAAAACCTTATTTCCAAAATTTCCCTTGGGAAAGTCAACATCCCAAAGACCTCTAATGAAACATGGGACAAGACCTACATGCAAAGCCATTCTGTCTGTGTTTCCAGACAGAATATTTGATTCTCGTGTGCCAGGACTCACACTGATGGCCACCCAATAGTTTGGTGAGAAATCTGGAAATCTCTTTTTATTTTCCTGGCTTACTTTTAAGCCAGATAAATTCCTCAGTCAAGCTTGCTATGCAGCTGCATGACTGTTCTGGGCAGCCTTGAATGGAGAAGACAAAGACACATTATTGGGAAGAAAACTGGGAATGGTTATATATGTTATCATGACAACTTCTTCTGCTGAAATCTTAAACAGGATTCTAAGCGTACAGTTAAATATGGTCAGAGAGATTTCTTCCATTGCTATTTCACATCTAAGTTGGAAGTTTCCACTTTTTTCAAAAGCATTTTTAATTATGTGGTTTTGATTAGCCCTTGTTTATAAACACCACAAATGGGTCTGGTAAGGGAAATTGTTTCCTATCAAAAATATTTCTGGATAAAAAAACAGTAAGAATATTTTAATTCCCTTCAAACTTCTTTCCTCTTACAGTGAAAAGAGGATTTAATTTAAGATTTATTTTTTGATATTATTTTTTTTTGCCTTTCCACATTTATGTTTTTTTTCATGTTCTTCCCCTCTTCCTCCTTTATGTCCTTTTCTTCCATTTTGACAGCAGGAGAGAGAGAATGAAAAAGAAAAAATATCCTCCTTTTTAAAGGGAAAAATTAATTTGTGGGATACTACTTCTAATAAACATGTTGCTACTTTCCTGCTGAAAATAGGCATTTTTTACCTATTCTTCTGTATTAGTAAATAAAAAAATTTAAAAAAATCACTCTGATCAGCTATTCCTGACACTTAGTTGTGGAGTACCTTCATACCACTTGTAAGGTTACTAACCAACAAATAAATGCATTGAACCACAGAAGCTGTGGATGTAACCCCAGATTTTATTTTTTTTGTCTTTGCTTTCTACCTAATCCTCACACAAACTCTTGCCCCAGACTGAAGAGAACCTAGCAGCAGTTTCCCCCTTACAATGCACGTAAGAATAATTTGCAATTCTCATAATAGTATGTGCATTTAATCCTCATCGTTACTCATCCTGGTATTCATTATACGGATTTTTGATTCAATAGTGTATATGTCAGCCTGTGTAAGAATCTGTCCTGGAAATTTTAAATTGACTCCAATTTCAAAATAGCCAGCAAGAAGCAAGAAGTGAGCTTTTTTTTTTTTTTTTTTTTGAAGTCCTTGTTTGATGAGGTGCCTGAAGGAAATGCATTCCCTCTGTCCCAGCTAAGCCATAAGAATCCAGGGAGAAGCAAAGGATGAAAAAGCAAGTGAGCAAACCCCTTCAGAGAGCTGCATGCTTTGCTGATGGTAGAATTTGAACACAGCACAAAGAAAGGGCTCAGGGACAGAGAGTTTCCATTTATCCGGGTCAGCATTGTGTCAGGGTGCTGTTAAAGGCACTTTGCCTACACTGTGCATTGTTTGATGAAGAAATTACATTTTTACTATAAATGTGGTTCAACACTTTGTGGTGGGTTTCTGATAGGGATTTCACCAGGATCCCTACATACTCAGCTGAAAGGCAGAAGTATGATCTTTTATGGTAGGAACCAATGAAAGTCAAATATCTAAAAAGCCCAAGTAAAACACAGCTAACTTACAAAGCACTTGATTTCTTAGGAGGGGAATATCACATCTTGACAAATGTCCTAAAATCCATCTTCAGGTGTCACCATGGATGGCCACTTCTGAAGCTCTGAGGACAGACATAATTATCTTAACATTCACTGATGCCTTATGGGCAGCAGGCAGGTCAGGCAGACACATTTTAAAGATCCAAGATCCTGTCTTATGAAAGGAAAGAAAACGTAAACACACTGTCAGAAAGAGACTAAATATTAAATGGGACCAGAACATGAAGAAAAACAATGAGAAAAGTGGTGAGAAATATAACCTCATGAAAATGCTTTCCAGCCTTTTACAAATTACAATCCCTGAAACATTTTTCAGTGGTGCTGCACATCCTTGCATGACAAATTAAGCATTATTAACAATAGGTTTGATTTTCTTAGTTATTTTCTGTGATTCTCTTAGAAGCAGTCCATTGACCCTCAGGGTCCACTGATAACCACTGTGATAGTATAATTATGATTTACTAAGTACGAAGGGACAAATTTTCAAAGACCAGGGCTGGAATTTCACTTTGTAAATGGAAGTAATAATATTCAAAGTAACACAATTATACCCAAACGTGGCATGCTTAGAAAATGTAGGGACACATAATTTCCTAATCACTTACTATAAATGTCTTTATCAGGAACAAGATCCTTCTACAAAGAATTCTCCTTTGCTTTCATACTGAACTCTGCCTGTCTTGTATTCAGCAGCATCGTATATATACTTTTAAGTTAAGAAACAGCCATATGATCTGAGGCCATATCCTCAGCTGGAGTAAATCAGCTCTGCTGAAGCAACAGAGTTGTGCTGATGTACACCAGCTGAGGTTCTGGCCAATTTTTCAAAATAACAAGTGCTTTGAAGTGACCAGAGCTACAGCTTCTTAACAACCTGATACAGCAGATGAATGTAAATCTCACAAGTCATTTCAAGTTCCTGATCTCCCATTTCTATTGAAAATAGAGCCATCAAAATAGTGATGTATTGCATCTCATTTTTATTGTCCATGAGGAGGGTGCAGGTGAAAGGAAGCAAAGGGCAGCAAGGGCGTGGGGCTACAGTCTGTTTCTGAAACTGCCAAGACAACAGAACTGTAGGTGTCAGCTCACCTCCAGTTCATGCTGTCTCGCACAAGCCACCCGACCCAGGTGAAGGTCACGTCTCTATCACTTGGCACTTCAGAGTCATTTACATTTATATGTAATTGTTTTTTGTGTGTGCATGTGTTCAGAGGAGCTGGATGGCTTGGGAATTGGTAATAGGATATCAGAGCCTGTCACCAAAAGGCCATCAGTTCAAAACCAGAGCAGTTGTTGGAGCAGCCAAAAGGTGCTAAGTTTCTGCTAGCTGCTCTGCAGCTTAGATGAAATTAGTTGGTGATTTCAGCCTGGACATGTGTCCCTATCACAAAATAGTTCTGTTGCTGCAGCTGTCAGAAGGGACATCTTGTGGATATTGTCAACAGAAAGGTCAAGGACTGATGGTGTGAGTGTGCAGATGACCTCTTCCTCTCACACCAGTTCGTTTTCTAGGTGGCCTAAGAGACGTGCTGCAGGGACAATGCAGGAAATGTCACCCAGCTCCTGCCCTTGCTAGTAGGCTTCTGGAGGTTAAGGCATGACATCAGACCTGTGGATGTTAAACCTCATGCCTTTCAGAATCATTTTAAAAGCCTGAATGTAGTGCTGTGATGACAGTAATAAATAAACATGCAGAGAGACCTATAACAGGCTTCGAAAAAAGCATTTGCAAAACATGTGGCTCGGTACACCTCTCTTACTAAATTTTGCTGACAATGCCAGCAGGTGCCTGGTGGCAGAATTACTGATTTGTATTTTTTTCCCCTAGCATCTATTTTACTGACTGTTCAGGTTTGGGTTTTTTTTCTCCTAGCTCTATAGGATTTATGCCCTTCACTAAGCACCTGCTTTCCACATAGAAAATAAATGATTTGGGTTTGTCTGCCTTGCAGCAGGATGAAAAAAGGGATGGAAGTCCCACACACCTATTTAGCTACCAAGAATCTCAGAGTAACAGAAAGCCATAATTAAGCTCCTTGACCTCTGCAACACAAATTAAAGGGTAAAACTTCCTTCTGTGCTGCAGAAACAGACCAAGCCAAAGTCATCTTGCACTGAGCAGCAGAAGCTGATGTCAAGGCTTTCACTACTCACCTCTCCTTCCAAGACAGTGTAGGCTCAGCTGGTAGCAGGCTCACCTCCACCTGCTTACAGATGACAATGCACACACTATTCACAGAAGGCATATGCATATCCCTAATTTTATCCCTAAACTAAATCAGATAGGTGGGCTAGAAAGACAGCTATCTAGCCATGATAACACAGAGATCAAAGCTGGGTAGCCCATGAAGTATATGCCCCATCACTAATTGTGATTGTTGTTAAAGCCAGATCCAAAATACCTGTTCCGCTGGATCTGCAGTTACTGGTGCATAAACTGAGTAGCAAAAAAGCTGATAAGGATCTGTTTGTAGGAGTTTCAGACACCTCTCTAGACTGAAGTGCTCCTGTACTTGCGGAGGTGAGGTTTTACACAATTGAAGTACTGAAAGGGGATTGAAGCCCTTCACTCCTCACACCTCAAGAGAACTTGGGCACAAGTCAGAGCTTTGTATCTGGTCTTGTTTCAAGTAAAAAGTCACCTCTCAAAGTTTCCTGAAATCTCAGAAATATCCTTCCTGTGCCTACAACTGACCACCTAAGCTCTACCGCACTTTGGGTCTCAGAGTAAATAAAAAGATGAAAATATCTTTCTTGTTACTGGCTTGGGAAATTTCCACATCTTCATTCATCTGTGGTTGTTTGTACACCTGCACAGATGATCAAACACTTCAGATGTATCAAAAACAGCAAAAATTGAAACAGATGTACTGTGGCAAAGCAGGTGGGTACAGTTATTAACCAAATCTGGTGTCTGGAAGGAGCTGGTAAGCACCTCCCATTCTGAAAACAGAAATTAGAATGATTCCCTGTTTATGGGGACTAGCTGAGTCCAGACTTATACAAAATTAACCAAAAGAAATTTAAGAGAGCAAAAGCAGTCACAACAGTAACCACTGGCATGAGCAGCTGGATCCCATTCCCATTGAAAGTCCCAACATCAAAAATATCTAACTTGTTTGCCAAGTTACTTACAGGCATCTCAGGGGCAGATAGTTAAAGACCGGTTTACTTTCAAGGGGATTTCCTAATCATAGTTTTCTCTTGTTTCTGAAACTGGTGTAATTTCTGCAGCTGATATACTGTATTGTGAGGCTAACTGTCTGTGGTCACTACATCATTATACACACTGCATAAATATTTGGGGGCTATTGTAAATTGCACCTTACATCATCTTGTTTCCAACTTGTTTATTGAACAGCTCTCCAAAAGGTGTCTGGGGGAGTTTTATTACTGTGTTTTATATTACAATAGTATGTACAGGCTGTTTTTAAGCACTATTCAAGCATGGAGCAAGAGAAAGTCCCAGGTCTTAAATTTCACATGCAAGAGAAGCACTGAGTTGGGAGGCAAAGCAGTGGCAGAGGCAACGAAAAGCCCATGGGCTCCTGATACCAACTCAGCATCTTCCCTCCTAAAGCTGATTCATGCCACTGAGTTTTCTTTTGTCCTGTTTTGGCTCTTTATTAGTCTGTGGTTAGTGTAATTCTTAGAAAAGCCACAAGTGGGATGTGAAAAGAAAGCTTTGAAAAAGAGAAACTCCCTTTATCTTTTCTCTGCAGATGTTCAAATATTTTCTATAGCATAGACAGGTGACTAGCCCACCCCACCACCTTGTCTGGTTCCAACCCCAATGGAGTTGTGTCCACAAGCAGCAAAACAACACTCTGTATTGCTCCAGCTCACAACCTCCATTTGCAAATGCTGCCTGTGGGCCTCACCTATTATGAAATCCTGTAGCACTGTTATGCACAGGTGGGATTTCCTCATGGATAACCAGGACACAGCTTGTGAGGACCTAATGCTGAGAGCAAATTGACAATTTAGAAATTGAAAGCCATCTTTTTCCCCACTGTGGGACTGAGGAAAACTATTTGTTCTAGATCCTCCTCAAGTAATAAATATATGTTCCACTTGTTCAAGTTGAGCTCGTGGCCATAATAATATTCCAAATATTCCCTCTATCTGTGCTCACAAACAGTTAAAGGAAATTGTAAAGTTTTTGGCAATGTTTTGTAGAAGATAGGTACAGCATGAGAGTGTGAAATGGCCATTCAAGCTATGCTAAGCTACTCAAGCACAGTCAGCTAGAAACTGGGAGTGGTTTAATTCAGAAGTTATTAGTAATACTATCAGGAATTATCTTTGAATTAGTATCGGGGTAACAACATCACACCAATTCTGAAGGAAGCAATCAGTGTTACCAGACTTTATATTAAAAACCCACTGTTCACAAGATGAAGTTTTCCAGTTCCTTTCACATTAGTAGGCACGTCACCACATGAATCTGTTATTCAGGCACTGTTAGAAGGTATAATTTAAAGACAAACGAAGATGAGAATCTAGGGGACATAACCTGAAATGAAGTACTGAAGGAACTTGAAGTACTTAGGGAATAAACATGTTCCTTAAAACATGTCTAAGAAAGGCCCTTGAAACATGTAAAAGTTCTCTGAAGAGGACAATCTCTTTCTCATACTTTTGCTTTAGAATTTGCAAATTGTGGGCAGAAATAATGGATGGAAGGATATATCTAGGAGTCTCTTTCTAACAGCAGGGACTGTGAAGCACCAGAACAGACTGTGTGACAAAGCCATGGTGTTAGCATCACTGCAACTTAAATAAACACACACCAGAAGGAGACAGAAACCATGCTCCCTTCAGTTCTATGATTTCCTGGCATCCCAGTGGAGGTAATGTGTGCCCCTAGTATCACTCAACTAATTCAGCAAACCTGTGGGTTTGGACAGGACATATTTGTCCAAGTACATTTCTGCACAGCACAGCCATAACCTACTGTCTTGGACTGTGCTGGGCAGCCAGCTATCTGCTGGGGGTCTAGGAATAAAAAGAGAACTAAAATTTACATCCAAAAGTCTCTTTGTTTTACAGCAACATTGCATTTAGGGGAAATAGTCTTCAAAATATCCAGACAAGGTAGATAGTGTGCACAGAAATGTTATATCCATGGTACACTGTGGAAACACTCATATTAGTATGGTAGAGATTTCAAGACATTTGAAAGACAGGCCTTGAACCTTTAAAACCTCATACTTTTAATGCAGAAACAAGAGTATGAAATGGTTAATTAAATAGTGATTCATAAAAATTGGTTTCCAGGATTTAAATTGGATCAGGTGTAGATGATACTGAATTGTTTATTGCTTGTTACTAGATGGTAAGCATTTTAAAGGCTGGGATAAAAGACTTTCTGTCATTCTAGTATTCACTAGCACTACCATACATTAAAAAAAAAATACTTCTCCAGTGTGAATGAAGAGAATATGCTGTACAGCATGGTACTGCTGTTATGAAAAAAAAAATTCTTAAATATTAAAATGGACTTCCACATATGGTCTCACTTCTGGACAAGAAGCAGCCAGCTGATATGAAGGTTTGCAGTTTACTCACAAAAGAAATAGGAAGTTCCTTGAGGTACTCCTGCAGAGAAGTGACTAACAGGCACAGCAGATCCTCCTGAGATAAAAAGAAACCAACCCAAACTTTCATATGCAAAACTAATCCAAAATAAACTGTTCTCTAAGGCTTATAAATATTTAACTTTTCCTCTTTAAAATATTGCCTAGACTTGGTGATGGCAGGGACCTGATATTCCTTCCAGTTTTATATCTTACCTTCCTTATATTCCTTTTTTCTTATTCTCTCTGACTTTTCTACACAAAACATCCACCAGACTTAGGAGAAATAGAATGTCCAGAACAAAGTGGCTAATGTTTTCAGGACTTGCAACTTGATCAAAAGTGCAATGAAAGTTTTTCCTAGCTAATTTATACTCTAAAAATCTGTAAGTATTTTGAATTATTACTCAAATGTTTGGATTACCGTATGATTACCTGAGATTGCAGGGGGGTGTGCTAGGTGAACTGGTGATTTTGTTTAATACTGTGGTTGTTTCTGAATGATAGTTCATTCAAACCAACAAACAGAACCTACAAGCAGATGAGATTTGTTCATCATGCACCCAAAAGTCTTTCTTCATGGGACAATACGCGCTATTTTTCAAAGGTCAGTTCCATGAAAGTAAATACATTTTATGATCCATGAGACCAATAAAAACTAACTCAGCTTGAAAGATGAATTTCAGTTTTCAAATAATCCCAGTGAAATGAGTGTGAAATACCTACAGATGAAGAATTATTCATAGAAATTATTCAGACAATAGTTTCAAATAACCAGCAAATGTGACAAAACTGCAAGTTATTAACACACAATTCACATGCCAGAAAAGAGGCAGTGTATGAAATAAATTACTGAAGACAAAGAGTTTTACTGCTGGTTTCTTCCAAATGGTGCATCGCCAGCAGCACCCTTTCACAGACTAGATCACTGATGAGATGGGTTTAGTAACACACAACTTGAAGAGAAAGTTTACTCACACTGGCCTGCAAACTGGAGGCACCAAAACAGAAGTTCTAGAACTTTTTTGTAAACAACAAACAAGGAGAGAGGTGCTGCTCCAGACGACCATTCACAGCATCTAGTTGTGGCTCATACTCTATTTGACCATCTAGAGGAGGCCACAGAAGGAAACATGAGTCTGTGCTATTAATTTAAGACAGATATTAAGGGCCTAGAATGAGATGGTGAATATTCCTGATAGCGTCATGGAGCAGACATTGGAGAAGAGCCAAGAGGGACAATTGTCCTATAGATGTGGAAGCAGAGAGAACCGTCTACAAGGATCAGCAATATGCCACCTGATTTTCAGGCAAGCAATCTTGAGAGAAAGTTACACAAAAATAGTAATAAAATCCTTCATGTACCAATAGATAGAGATGTAGTGACTAGTAACAGCAACATTTTCCAAACTGATGGATTTTTATATAAGGTATTTCCTTCCTAGATCTTCTAATCTTCTATTTTCCATCTGAAGTTTTCTCTAGATTCTCAACACTGGTATATGTGTGTGGAGAAGAAGATCTAGTGAACTACTTCTATGCTCATAACTCAGATGTATCTTGCTGCTCTGGTCATGAATGGAAAAAAGGTGTTGGTAATTGTCTTGGGTTATGGAACCAAAAATGTGTATTCTATTTCATCTGTTGAAAGCACGTGGGGAGATGTTCTTCTTTATCTCTTGCAACTCTGGGAAAAGGGGGGCGGGGCCAACTGTTAAAACCAGGTAGGGCAGTGTTTCTTATCTCTTTCACTGCGGTCCTCCCCCCAGGGGGATATCTGCTGCTAATGGGCCATTAAAACTCCCCAAGCAGACATCCCCAAGCAGTCACCCCCAAGCTATACATCCACATTCCATCATCCCATTGTGAGATGCTCCACCCAGTGGGGGGAGCCAACCATTCCTACCTGGATAAAAACTGAGACATAGGAACACCAGGTATCTGGCTTCCCCGGATTCCTGGTGGAAGACTGGTGGACCCCTTCTCACCATCACTGGACTCCTTCTCACCACCACTAGACCCTTGTTCTACAGGATCATCTGTACTTCAAAAGAACCACATCTGCCACTCCAGGAGGACTTACTTCTGAACTGTTCCCAGCACCCTGACCAACAGGGTGTCAGGTTGTAGCTCTGACTCTGTCACGGTTTTTCCAGGATTGTTGTTTGTTTGCTTGTTTGTTTGGCTAGTTTTGTTTTCTACTACATTTGTATTGTTAATATTCCTAGTAAAGAACTGTTATTCCTATTCCCAAATCTTTGCCTGAAAGCCCTTAATTGCAAAATTATAATTTGAAGGGTGTGAGGGGTTTACATTCTCCATTCTAAGGGAAACTCCAGCTTTCCCTGTCAGATACCTGTCTTTCCAAACCAAGACAGTATAATGCAAAGTTCATTGGTGACACATCTTCAGTTCATTCATTTATTGTTGTTGGAAAAACTATATTTTGCCTTTGACAACTTATGATTAGTTAAGGATTATAGGATTCTTTGGTCAAGAAGAGCTGTACTAGTGGCAGCATCTTGGCCAGATTACATTAACATTGTGTCACTAAGCTTCTTCTATGAAATCACTTGAAGAGGTTGTTCTTCCTCACTTCATCTCTTTAAGTGGCTTTGAAGATTACTCTGATCTGCTAAATAAATCCCCATATCCATCCATTTGCTCTTAAGTAATGAGATACTTCCCTTCTGTTTGAGTGTCACAACAAATCCAGCATGACAAGACTCCAACTCCAGCTCTCTTTCCTCTACAACCCAAGAAGATAGAAATCCCTTAAGGCTATCTGGCTTCTAGAATTTATGTCTGCTAGTGAAAAAATCTCATGGAACAGAGTTTTAGTATGGTTTCAGCACTACCGTACTTGATTCTTCATCTCAGTTTCAAACCTCAACTTTCAAACAGACCTTAAACCTGACATGAAAAATTGATTCCAATTTCTCCTCCATCTGCAGGCTGTTTTTTATTTTCCCAAAACCAGTTGCCTCCTCTTTCCTAGTGAGATCTGCAAACACTTCAAGAGGCACCTAAAACTTGCTTGCCAGGTTTAGCTTAGTAGAAACAGATTAGGCACAAAGGAAAAAAAATCAACCCTTTATTTTCCAGAAAGATTTTCTTGCTAAAACTGTCCAGAAAAGTTGGGACACCAGCTCCCTACCCCTGCCACACAGATGGGATTATGGCAAAGGAGATGTTCAGAGTATCCAGCAGAGAAACACTTTAAGGCGTTTAAAGGCACCCCATGAGCACCAGCTGGAGTTTGCAGCAGAGCAGCTGTTTCAGTATGTGGGAAAGGGGATCACAGATTAAAACAGACAAGGCAGCTTAAGGGAGCATTTGGAGTGAGTTCCCAGTGTAGAAACCCCTTTTCCACTTACAGCTTCTCCTAGGGAGGGAGAGTGGAGCATGCACTTGCTCCAAAGACCAGGATGCACTAAAAGAAAGTAGATCAGTGTTTAAAAACTGCCAGCAAGTGCTGCTGCTGTCTTCAGACCCTCACCAGACAGTCATGAGGGAGCACACGTGTGTGGCAGACATTCCACCAGACACAGCTGTTGCCAGCTTCTTGCAAGTGGAAGGCCACTGTCACTCCTCCAGCGCTTAGTAGGGAAGGGATAAAAATGGAAGAAAGTTAATTTAAATACTAAATATACACACACACATGCACACATCTATGAGAGGGAAGGAAGAGTAGGAGCTTACAAGAAGGCTTGTTTTTCCTCTCCCTCTATTCCTGGAGCAACACCTTACTGTTGTGGCTTTATGTGCTTCTTAGAGATCAGAATATGGACACAGCTTGAAAACTCTCTCTGGACAACTCTCCTTCGTACATTCAGAGGACTGAACAGTTGCTGACACTGGTTTGTGTTCCCACACCCTGTTTTTGCACCTACACAGAGGCAAAGCTTGGGACTAGGAATGGTGGTGTCCTAGAGAGGTGGACAGCTGAGCTGGAACTCAAAGAAACCTGAGTACAGGATGAATTCCCATGCCCCAAAGGGCTTTTCAGTTCATTGTCTGGACTGGACCCTAGCTTTATAGTTCAGGTTCAAACTCAAAGCTTGGACTAAGCTCAGCCTGGGTGTACATATTCTCACTGCAGTCCTGCCCACCCTCCAGAAGCTCTCAGCAGGAACATGGACCACTTGGGCAGGTCAGCCATGAGGTGGGTGGGCCTCCTCTCAGCATGCTGGCATCAGCATGCTCAACATTCTGGCTGGCACCAAAATACATTTTAGCACGCTTCTAAGGATATAAAGAAAAACTGCACTCATTGTGAACCTCAGCTGTGCAGGCATACACAGCACGTCTGACCCCACATGAGCATTCTTCATTTCTGTGAATTTTCCATGGACTAGAGAAAGGAACTTGCCCCCTTCACAACTTTTCCCCTGGTTGTAACACCTCAGATTCACAGAGATTTTTATTTCTCTTCTCTCTGCTGCCATTTTCTGTCACAGAAAGGCCCTGTTTGTGAGAACTCATTTGTGAGTGTGAAGTACCAGGATCAGTTCTGTGTCTCTCAAGGAGGTGGAATCTGTCATGTTTGCTGCAATGTGTGAGAGGCACTTCCCACAGTTAAAGCACTTTGACAGAACTTGGCCTAGGAAAACTGTCATCAACAGAAAGAAATCTGTTTGATTTGATACCAAACTTTTCATCTACTACATTAACATCACTTTCCTACTGCTTTGGCTCATAATGGCATGCCAGTAGCACTGAGAAGTTCCTGTTGTGATAGATACTATGCAAACACATTACTTGGATTGCCTGCATACAGGCCTGAAGTCAGCAATCAAAAACACAGCATTAACTTCACAGCGCCAAAATTCTTCTCAAAATACCACACTGTCTTAAAACACCCCAAAAGCACTCAAGAAAATTCTAGGTAATATGGTTGCCCACCTTTCCTATAAAAAGCTGGTGGTTATTTATGGGGAGCGAATCCCATTTGGACATATTGCATGGCAGCAGTGCTCAGTCCCCCTGCTCCAAAGGCATCTAGTGTTGGTAATGTTACTCTCTCCATCGCTGCCTGAGTTATTGCTCCATTACCAGCCTGAACTTGGAACACCGCTCAGGCTGCAGCAATAACAAGACAGATAGGTCTTTATGAAATCTATACTATTAACACTATTTGTTTTGCCACGAGTTGACAACTTTAGTAAATTGCTCATAATTGGCTATCAAGGAAAAAACACAGTGCTGCTTGCCATTATTATGGTATTGATTTTCAATAATTGCTTTTTTGGGGGTGGGGGGAGTGCACATGTCACGTTTGTGCTGTAAGACAGCCTAGAAAGAAACTGGCTGTGTGCATCTGCTCTGTGTCTGGAACTTCACTGTGGCATTAAAAAAAAAAATCAAACAATAACATAAAATGTACACCAGGAGAAGATGAAACAAAGATTTATTATTTTTTTTTTCTGGCACTACATTTTAGCATTAAAATAAAAGAATGGAATTACCCATGTAGCTAAACACGATGGTAACCCTGTAGGATATTCATGTTAGTCAAAGGCTGAAATACATTAACATTAAAAAACTCCATAGGGTTATTTTAAATATTCATTAGGAAATTTACAAGCTTTGGTGTAATGGCTGAGGACTCCAGTGTTTTTATAATTGGAAGCCGGGCCAGTGGAAAGTTTGTCAGCCATGGGAAAATAATGTGGCCCAGTTTCTGTTCCTATGTTAGAGATTCTTGATTATGCTCTCTATCAATCCCCCTGAACATATCCACAGACACACATACCTGATATTACAGTATTTATATGTGGCATCACTCATTATCAGTTCTCCTGCTTGTTTTTTCTTTTCTCCCTCCTTTTTTCTTAAATGTGCAGTCATGCCCGTGGCCCAAATGTAGCACTCTACTTCATTTCAGATGAAAGGGACAACATTGCTGAGAAGAGTGTAAAGAGTGTCTAATGTCTCTCAACAGATGATTCTGAGAATTATTCTGAATATTTGCTGACAAACACAAGTGCTTAACATAAACCCAGGAAAATTGCCAGAAATCTTGTTTAGAGATGACTCACCCAAAAGTCAGTTAACATGAGATTACAAACTGACCCAGGAAAACAAAGGATATTTCTGACAGATTTAGTTTTCTTTTTCTTTTTTTTTTCCTTTTTTTTTTTTTTTTTATAATTTTTAAGCTATAAACTAGCCAAAAAGTCAGCGTTCCATCAGTTTTGTAGCATTCTGTTTCTCTGGACACAGGAGAAGTGCCTGAATTCTCTCTTCCTCACTTTCTTGTTCCATAGATGTCAAATGATCACCATGAAAGACTGGGAAAGGAGAGTTCTGAAGATTTACCCCTCCCAGGAGATCTTTGCCCAGATTTGCTATAAAACTCAGCATAATCTTTGATCTTCCAGTGACTTGTAGTCTTCTCTGTTACTTGAAACCCAGCATTATTATTAAGCTTAAGTAGATTGCTTTAAACTTCTAAAATATTTACTCTCCTGCCTCCCAATGGGATGTTAACAATAAAAAATAGCGAGGGCTTCTACATTTGTTTTTACTTTACATAAACGAATTAAGCAGTCTCTACGAGGCTCGTTTAGACCCACAATAATGTAAACTGAAGCAACACAAAAGAGCCTCCACATCCATGTTTGCAGAATAGAAATCCTACAGTTTTTGGAGGGAGAGGTTTAGATAAGGTGCCTAACTCATCTTTATTCCCTGGACTGTGAGCAAACCTGGATAGGCCTCTCTGTTCATAAGGGAAATGTGTGACACTAACAGCTTGGTTGTTTGCTTTTGTATTTTTTCAAGTGAGTTCAAAGGGACTCACTTGATTTTATCCCTTCCCCCTCCCCCCACCCTTCATCTTTCATAACCATTGTTTAATGAATTTTTATTAGAAAAGCATGGCTGCACTTATGAAAAAAGAAAATCTGTCTTTGAAACCAGGAGCAGAGTGTGTTTTCCCTGGCATTAGCCTGTTAGTTTTTAATATCAGGTTTGCACTGGAGTTGACTCCTGGTGCATTTTGGAACCATAAGCCAACAAAGTGAAGCTAATGGGAAAGGAAATAATACAGGAGAAGAGAGCCCCTTTTGAAGTGTGGGCAGGAAATCTGCACAACTCTCTCTCCTCCTTCTCCTCCTCCTCCTTCTCCCTCCTTATTCCCTACCCCCATCCCATGCAGCATCCTCCTCTTCTTATAAAGAGTGTTTTTTTCTTTTTTTTTTTTTTTTTAAGGATGGAATTGGGCAAAAACTCCAGCTTAATATCAACTTCTCAATTAGCAAAAATTATAGGAAAAAAATCCTTTGCATAAAAAAAGACAAATCAGTAAACATGAGGAATAAACTAAGGATTCAACTCTGTAGTTTTGGACAAGGTGAAATATGTTGCCTTCAGTCAAGCTAACCACTGCAGTATGCCTCCCCTGAAGCCCCTGAGAACCAACAGCATGCACAGTAGAAGACACTGGAGCATGTCATGAGAGCCTCAGAGATCTACTTGCACTAACATCATGTAAAAACACCAAGAAGAAATTTCCAGGCAGAAAGACCTCCAGCTCCTAAATGGCAAGCTGGTGATGCAAAGCATAGCCAGATTGCAGTCACATTTGGTCACAGCTATTTACTTGCTGGTACCCCCTGTGAAGCTCAGTTTAGTTTGTGTAACTGTGAGAAGTCTGGGGTAATGTTGGTTGTCCCATCCCTATTTCTCTTAGTTACAGCTTCAGTGATTCCCAGAGAGACAAGCAGTCAGTAGGAAGGCCTCTAGTTTAGGACCTGAAGGTTTGCCCACTTCATCTATTGGAAGTTTCATACTTGGTCACAGAGCTTTTTGTGACGGTTTTGGTGCTTTAAGTTTTAGCTTTCATATTTTTCAGATTCTGTGCTGCCTAGGTGTGTAGCTCTGAGCCTCATAGTAAGTGTTAGTAAGTCTCTTCACAGAGCAGGTAGACAAAACAAATCCTTTTCCAGATGGAGACCAGGGACAACCATTACAAGTTTTCAGGCCCAAAAGCATAAACAACAGTGGACTGAAGAGAGAAAACAAGAAGGATGGGACTTCATAATCTAAGCTGTAATTGGACAATTAAACCAAATATGCAAATGGACCAAAACTTATAAAAGTGTGAAACCTCCTGACCGGTCATTTGCTTTGTGTCCATTTTGGGGCCACCTTGGGTGTAGCCCTGGCCAGGCCTTTGTCCTGCCCAAGGCATATCCTTAAAGGCCTTTTATTACCTGCTTTATTTTCTTAGCTCTGTCTAGTGTCTCCAGGCCAGCCTTCCCAAAGCATCACTTCGGAAAGTTGGACTATTTAACAGAAATTGAGCTCTAAAGTATCTTTGTGATTTTGTTGGTAACACTGCTGCTTAGAAAGCCATATTCACACTTTCCCATCATATAGCACTACCTAGGGAGAAAACACAGATGAAAAAAAGCAGAGCTTGCAGCACTGGGAATCACTAACATATCAAGAGATTTCAAAAGGACATAATATGGAAGGTGAAAATATTTCCGATTTTAAAAATTGAATAGAGGAATCACTGAATTTTTCATGTCCACTATCCTTCAACTTATATGCTCTGACAATGTAAAATTATATTACAAGAACAACGGATATGTCTAAGAAGTCTAAGAAGGGAACACAAAGTGTTTTAAATGTGACTTATGCCAACAATCAGAGTTAATATTCAGGCACAGTTGTCCAAATTGGCATACTAGAACCTGTTTTTGTCATAAATCCATCATATTACTCTAACACAGACCACCATAGAGTATTTTCTTGAGCATATTATCTAGGACTGACTCTCTTGTAAGTTTTAATGGATGTCACAGCAAAAGCATGGCTGGGACATCACCTGGTCAGTTACTGAGTAAAATATATTTGTTGGTCACAAGATGCTTGCAGCATCTCTTTCCTGAAGGTCCCAGAGGCACCTGGACATTAACTGTAATAAGCACAGGAAAAACTATTGTGATCAGAAGACAGAGGGTAACTTCCTCCAAATGCCATGGCCTTTCTCAAAACCTTTTTCTTCATAGAACTAACACTACATACTTGCTTATTAGGCTAGGCAAATATCTTCCTCTCCAGCAAGAGAGTTAGCATAAGCTAAGAAGAAAATCCCCTGCTAATTCTTATTTGCTGCTTTTACTGATGAAAAGAGAAGGTCAATAGAACAGGGCATGGCAGACTTGCTGAAATTTTCCTCTACCTCTTTTAAGCAGCTTGACAAATTGTTAATACCTTGATCCAGTTGCACATTTTTCATTAAGCACTGAACATGCCTGTACAGGCATAACAGAAAAGCAGAAAATACTCCATCCAGAAAGTTTTCTGGGTGTACAAAACGCTGTACACTTTAACTTGCCATGTGCTTCAACAATCCGTCATCAAAAAAAAAAAAATCATTATAAAGGTTCTATGTGGTGTTTTTCACATTCAGGGTGCTGAAATAGTATTAATTGTCCTCCAAAGTAAGATCTGTGTCAGAGCAAGCTACCCGAAATTCCTGTTAAAGCTGATGAAAAGAAAATAGGCACTTATAAGACCAAATTCATTTCCTCCAAAAACAGAGGTCATATGAACCACACGCTATAAGTTCTTATTTGTTTCCATCACCTACAGAGAGAGCATTGAGTAGCTCAGATGTAGCTGTCAGGAAAGACAGATGAGGCAGTGATTCCCATTACTTGGGGAGCACATCTAAGCAGGTTTTAGAGGATCAGTGCAAGAGGGACACAGGGTGCTGGGAGACACATGGCCTGAAAGAATGTAGAGTGTCATTGGAGCTGTGACAGCAGAGTTTGATCCAGGCTATACAGCCTCCATGTGCTCTAGCAAATTTATAAAAATTACACAGGCAAACTCCTGCTGATTTCCACATGTGTCCTCAGTGTCAAGCTCAGTTTTAGCACACTGAGAGGGTGATTCCATCTGCCTCTGCTGTGGCACTGGCTCAGTTCATGACCTTGGTGGCAGTCTGTGTGGCACTGATTTGCCCTTCTGCCCGAAGGAACTGAAACCCAGATCTGGAGGGGAGGTGCATCATTTGGATATCATTGTGACACCACTGGGTTGCTGAAGTCGCTCCTCCAAGATCATCAGAAATGCAGGAGCCAGAAAAATCTTACCATATGTCTTGGCAGTTTTGTCCGCCATGGTGGGCAGCCACTCCAGCCAGACCCTGAGAGATAGTAGCCAGAAGGGATTGGTGGCTTCTTGCACATGAGGCATGAAGACATGGAACATTTCATTAGGGACTAGCTGAGCTTCATTGTGGAGTTGTTTGTCCCTCTCATTGACTTTAAGCAGAGCCTCCTGCTCCCACAAAATGATAGAAGATAGGAAGAAGTCTTGACAATCCGGTTTAAAGACCACTGACTTAACAGGGTCATTCTCTAAAGATTTCAGTAGGGTTTGGGCTTCATTAGAGAGAAGAATAATGAGCTCTATGCAATCTCCTGTCTTATCCATCCCCAGTGTATTGGCCAGATTGGAGCCAACAACTGTGACTTCATAACAGAGGGAGTTGCAGGGTAGCAGGTGAGGAGCTACCATGGGAGATGGAGACCTTTGACAGAGAGGCTGTGCAGTCCCTGCTCGTGCTTGCTATGCTTTCCTGGCCCACCTTTGAGAAGGCAAGTAGTGTTTTCATGCCCCATGTAGTAGTTTGTGTGAGTAGTACAGAGTTATTTCTGGGTCCAAGGCTGCAATTACATGTTCTTGTTAAGATCTTGGCCAATTTAAAGCCTGTTTGCATGTGTTATTAATAACATGGATGACCACATGCCACCATTCAAGGCAGCATGGGGGCTTGGGCACGGGGGCTAAAAGATCTGCAAGGAATGTGAGGGAAATGCATACCCATGAGCACCCATAAGGGAACAGTGCTCAGTGGGATGAGGCATTTACCCTCAGGAGGGATGCTGAGAGGAAGGTTGTGCACAGAACACAGATGTGGTACTAACAAGCTCAGGGAAACAAGCTGGACCAGCTTTCTGACCACATCACAGAGTGATACAGAGTGTTACATGCCCGTGCTAAGGAGCAATCTGAAATTACCTTATACAATTTCTCTATGCCTTAGTTTCTCTGTGGTATACAGGAAGTAATAACTGTTCCCACCTCTCCATGATGCAGTCACTTGCATTTCTGGGGGAGGTGAGCCCTGAAAGTTTTTCAGCTGATAATCTCCAAATAGCTGATGTAAAATTAAATATAAGACTGAGATGGGGTCAGCCTGCCTCTTCTTCTCCACCTTTCAAAGAGGGCTGATGAAACAAATGTATAACTAAAATTATATCAAATCAAACAGGGCCAGAACATTACCTTGGCTGAAGCAGTGGCATTCTCTCAGAATACTAGTCCAAAAACCAGTTTATTAAAAAGTAGTGAGGTAAACCCCATTGTTCCACATTTTTGGCTCCAGGAGGTTGGAGCAACCCTCACCTGATGTAATTTTAAAGTGCTTGGCAAATGCAGTAAATAAGAGGGGGGTTTCTGCACAAAATGAAAGCTTATACAATCCCTTAAGAAAAGCCAAACTTTAAACATGTGAAAGCTTATGAAAAATTAGATGATGTGAAAAATACTTTAAATCAAAGCAGCAGGTAAAGCTGGAAATAAAGTTATCTTCAGTTAAAATCTCTATGTACCACACTGATGGTAATGCTTCATTTCCTGCAGACTGTAAGTAAATCAAAGCCTACTTTGGGTTTCCATATCTGTCTAAGATCTCATCTCCAAGAATGTATTATTTTGGCATTTCCCACATTGGAATTACCTCTGGTCCGAATTTGGGTAATAGAGTATGATAACATATTAACAAGTAATAAGCATGAAATTTTTATCCATTTTAAAATGTATTACTGAGAAAGAAAACAAACATGTAAAAAAGCCAGCATTTCAAAAGTAATCAGCAAAAGAACCAAGAAAACAAGACTTAGGTCACAAGAGAAAAATGAAAGAAAAGTGCAGCTAATTGGTGGCACTTTTGTTGAGAAAGAATGTAAGAAAAGCTGCATACCTATTCAGGAAAAGTAAAACAGATGTGTGAAGTGTCTGGCTGAGCTATTGTTTTAACTTTGTAATCTAAAATAGCTGACTTGATTTCATTTTAACAAGGGATTAGTTTAGCAGACAGTTTGGATTAGCAGCAACATATATAAATAAACATGCTACTCTTAAATACTCAGCTTATAAAATGCAGGACAACAAGAATCAGAAAAATGCTAGTCTTGAACTTTGAGATTATAGAGCCAAAAACACATGCCCATTCCACAGAGACAAGGAATTAGCAAGAGCCTGCATATTGAATATGTAATACAAAAAGTATTTGTGATTATGATTTCACTGAGAAGCAATTCAAGCCCTGCTCTATACCCTAATTGCAGAGGATTAGCAAATATTTTACACCTATTCTATTTTAAGAAAAAGAAGCATAACTCATACCTTGCTGTTCATATGGGAAGGAACCTGACACAAGTCAGAAATTAAGGGTTGGGTGTTCTGTACAAAAAAAAAAAAATTAAATAAAAGTGCATGTTGCTTCAGCCATAGGAGGGGGGTGGGGAAAACTGTCTGCAATTTGAAAAACCCCTTTCCTAACATGTTTTTCACACAGCAGTAGAGATCCAGAATAACTGATCTGAGGAGGGAAGGTGTCTGTGCTGGTAACCAGAAAGAGGATGAGACCGGCAGAGGAACACTTCTCCCCCAGTGTGTTCAGACAGCTATCCATCAGTCTGAGCAGTCTCCGAGCCTGCACTAACTTTTAAGTTATAAACATTCACAGACATTAGGGGTTTTATACAGGATTTTGTATCATCCCTTCCAGCACTGCCAAGCCGGATGTGATTCTAATGTCACAGTGTTTTCTGTAGCAATCATTTTGCTACCATCTGTTAGAGGTCAACACTAGTATGGGTTCTTTGTTGTTTTTAGGCCCCTTAAGTCAGTAAAGACTTAAGCCTGCTACTGATTCCAGCACACTTTGACTCTTGCCATCATGCTGAAGTCTTGGATATACAGAATCACAGAGACCATTCAGCTATAGAAGATGGGTAACATGCTCCCATGATGAGTAGCAACTACCTAAGTTGTTGCAGGAGTTCCAGTCCTGTCCCCAGATTCCTGCACGCTGTCTATAAAGATAGCCATGCTGGAACAGTCTTCCTTGGAAAAGAGTACATCAAGGTGGAAGGGGATGTGCTGTTCTCCACATCCATGATGAATAGGCTGAATGCAGCAGGAATTAATTACAGCAAGAGATTTAATCTAGATATTAAAATCTGTTCTTATGTTAAAAATGCAGAAGTATTGTAAAAACTTCATAAATAAAAGTCTGCAAACTTAGTTACATGACATACATCTGTGGGGAATGTCTTAAGAAGGCAGAGCGGGACTGTATGTGAGGTTCCTTTTGTTTTTCACAAAGTAACAGTCACCTGAGTTAGTTCATGTTCATCAAGAACTGATAAACACATTGACTACTCACCATCAGATGTATGGCCGACAAAGCCTAATGTGTATTAAATCCAGAGAATTTAAAGGATTTCCAATTTAATCCAAGAATCTTTAGCATGTCATTGTATCTGTCTGGAAACCTGTCCAAAAAGAGAATTAATGAGAAAGACTTGCAGACGCAGGAAAGCAGACTCCTGAAGGTATCAGAGAATGTCAGACATGAAAAATATATGCTTAGTCAGATAAGTTGCAGGTAAATGCACAAGGTGGCAAAGACAGAAGCCAAGATGATCATAGAATCATAGAGACAATTAGAACCTCAAGATCATTGAGTCTAACCTTTGACCTGGCACTGCTTGTCAACTAAGTCATCACACTGAGTGCCACATCCTGTCATTTCTTGAACACCCCCAGTGATGGCCACTCCATGACTTCTCTGGGCAACTCTGACATCATCTGAATCTGTCTTCACCTGCCTGAACCTTTGTTTTAGTTTGTTTAGTTGGATCAGCAATTATCTGATTTTAAATCCAACTAAATAGGCAATAGCCACCAGTTGGCTTTTGCCTATTTTGTCCTTTTTTTTTTTTGCTAAACCTCTGTTTAATCTCTGCTAGATTTTCATAATTTTTTGAGGTAATGTATTGAGTTTGTGTGGCCAGGTTTTGGTAGCAGGGGGTACTAAAGGGGTGGCTTCTGTGAGAAACTGTTAGAAGCTTCCCCCATGTCCAGTGGAGCCAATGCCATCTGGCTCCAACCAGATGGACCTGCCACAGCTGGCCAAGGCTGAGCCCATCAGTGATGGTGGTGGTACCTCTGGGATAACAGATTTAACAAAGGGGGAAAAGTTTACATGCTGGAGCCAAAAAAAAGGAATAAGAGTATGTGAGGGCAGCACGCCAGGGTCAGAGAAGCCAGAGCAGGAGGAGATGCTCCAGGCAGCAAGGCAGAGATTCCTCTGCAGCCTGTGGTGAAGACTATGGTGGGCCAGATGTCCCCCTGCAGCTGATTGAGGTGCATTGTGGAGCAGGGATCCACCTGCAACCCAAGGAGAAGATACACTGGAGCAGTTTACGAAGAACTGCAGTCTGTGAGAAGGTCCCACATTGGAGAATTTTGTGGAGGACTGTCTCCCATGGGAGGGCACTCCTGCTAGAGCATGGGAAGTGTGAGAAATCCTTCCTCTGAGGAAGAAAGAGAAACAGAGATAATGTGTGGTGAACTGACCACAGTTCCTATTCTCCATCCACCTGAGGTGCTTGACAGGAGGAGGTTGAGAAATCAAGAAGGAAAGTTGAACCCAAAAATGAAGGGAAAGTTGGGAAGGAGGTGTTTTAAGATTTGCTTTTATTTCTCATTATCCTGCTCTGATTTGGTAGGTAATAATTTCCCTGAGTCAAATCTGTTTTTTCCATGATGGCAAGGTATTCTCATCTCTCACTGTCCTCATCTTGACGTACAAAACTTTTCTTATATTTTCTCCCATCGAGTTGGTGAGGGATGGATAGAGTGTTTTGGTGGGCACATGGTGTTCAGCTAGGTTTAACCCACTTGACCACAGGTAATCATTTAGATATAATCACAAGTAGCCATTCTTTGTAGAATTAAATATATGTAAACTTAAGATAATGATGCAGTGTAGAAGAATGCAGGCTTAATAAGATAACAGAAGGGACATAGGAGATACTTGAGCTCTCAATTTATCAGTGGTCAATTACTGATGATTAAGCACAATTTTTAAGCTGTGACAGCTCAGGCAATTGCATGGCCAAGACCTTTCTTCCCTCTGAGCCATAGTGGGGAGATGTTGATCAGGTTAACTGGCTCTCTTGCAGCTACTCAGCTCTTCCCCTGCATCACAGTCATCAACAGAAGAAAAGCAGATATGCAATACACTCTAAGTGCCAGCATCACTCAAACTCCGCTATCTCAGGTTAGTGCCTCAAGTCAATGTGGCTCAAAGTATCATAAGAGCACTTTTTCAGAGCTTCCAGGCCACTTATTTGTGATGGCTGGGGCACTCTTGGGAAAAAGTTGTTGTTCATTCTCATTATTTTCCATAACAACTGCCTCATTGGTAATTTCCCAGATGTTAGCTAGTCTCTCCATGAGGAAGGTTGGGCTTTTGAATCTTTTCCTCTGGTAGTGACAAATGCTTACTTTAATTTTTTTAACAAATCCTCTCACACAAAAAGGAGGTAAGGTCTGTGTGTTCACTAGAACAAGGAAGAGCAGAAGACCTGTCAGTAATTTACAGTCATCTGTTTGTCTTTTGCGTTTTTCCAAACATGAAATACACCCAACCTAAGAGCACCAAGGAGGAGCACATAACTGGAGACAGCAGGAAATGAAAGTGAGCCCTCACCTTTTCTCCTGTGCCTTAGCCTTAAGTGGCACAACCTAAAAGTGTCAGGAAACACAGGAAGCAGAGGGAAAGAAAATTTTCACTGCTCCAGTACATTCTGCCTGAGTAAAGACTGTGAGATATGTCCCAACACTACTTTAATTAAAATGCAATATCAATTTGATTTGAACCACCACTTCTGATACAGAACTCAGCAACTTTATGTAGTAGGCTTGAGCAGATATAAAAAATTAATGTCTTAAATAATTTAGGCATCAGAGGGAGTCCCATGACCATAATATAAACATATTGATGTTGGCAAGAAAACATTCATTATTAATTTTACATAAGAGCTACAAAGTTCCAGGTGCATTTCCTATTTCACACCAAACTTTGCAGACATGCAGAGCTTAATGGTATTTAGAACCTGTTTATTTGTATCACTTTACATTTGTGTTGAGAAAAGCAAAAATTATACAGAAGAAGTAAGGTTGTTCCGAGCCTTCGAAGTATACTTGGACTGAATGAGTCCTCTTAATAAGTTTTCAGTGCTGCTGCAGTAAATGAGTAGGTGTTTACAAGAATACAAAAGATATTAACTAACCATTTCTGGAATTGTCATGGCAATGCCCCAGATTTCCTATAAAATCCTGAATAGGTACTGGCTAAAATGTTATTTTCTTCTGTGCTTGTCTTCTTTACCTAGAATGATGAGCCATAGGATATGGTTTCATATAGAATATATATATGTATATATACATATATGTTTGTATGTTGGTGGAGATATAGATATACATTAAGTACACATCTGCATGAATCTGATGTAGCAATATTTATTTTTTTTCAGGGTATTCAGGCTTTGTATACAGAAAGGATAAACAAAAGTACGGCAAACACCAAATCTACAGGAAAGAATTTAGATATTTTTGTTGCTGCTAACAATCACTTGGCAAAACGTTGTTCTTGCGGTTTCTTCACAGTATGCATCTTTGAAGGGACTCTCATTTTCTGAATGCTGCAACTTTAAATGAAGAAATCCCTTAGCCTACCCTCATTTAAATTCAAACACACTATTACAGTAAGTCACTGTGTTTGCTCACTTCATGATCTGGGCCCAAATTTCCAAACAAAGATTTTCAAGCCAAAATTTTAGACCCCTAAATTTAGAGAGGAAAACAACATCGTTGTTTGTTTTTCTCATTCAGCGTTTCCCTGTTCTGAAATAACAGTGATGGGGGCAGAGCAGACAGGCCAGCTCTGAGTTCCAGCTCTGGCAGCGGCACAGCGCTGAGCAGAGAAGCTCAGAGGAGGGTGTAAGGCCATTCCTAGGTGGCATCAAACTGCCGGGACTGGCTCCAGCAAGAGGAGCAGGATGAGACTGCAAGGAGCCATGGCTGGGGCTCCTTGAGCACAGGTACTGCCTGGACGGTGCTGCCCTGCCACCACAGTCACTGAGGCTGCTGGGGCTCCAGCAGGGACCTGGAAGGGGAAGAGCGAGGGGCTTGACTGGAGCTGCTCTCCGCAGCCGCGAGCGCAGCACAGCCCAGCCAGCCCAGGAGAGCCGTTCCTCCGAATTATGCGGCTTGTGTATAATAAAACATAGCTCACACATTTTTAGACCATCAGCTGCACTATTAAAACAGGCCCCTTGCTGAGGAAATAAATACAAAAAATATGACTAAAGGAGATGGCATAATCATAGAGAAGTGAGAGCAAAATAAGAACTATCCCTTCCTTTTCTTGCCTTTTTTTTTTTTTTTTTTAACTAATGTAATTAAAGACTTCCTCAGCATGGACACAAAGGGAGTATTTAATGTGAACTTTTAAAAAAAAAGATTTAAAGGTTTAATATACTTTCAGAAAAAAAAAAGGCAGTTAAAGATTTCCTAAAAAAAAATTAAAGATCCACAAATGGCTGGTGAAACTCCATCAAGCAGCTGGAACTTGTTAATAGTCACACTCTCCTGTGACCTGAGATGCAGGAATCTAACCATGAATTTTTTACAGATATCCTTTAAAACAAGTGCTGGCTGATATCACTGTCGCCCATTGGACGAAAACTTTCTGAAGACATTGTAGCACCCAGAGAAAATCAATTCTTCTGACATTTAGGCTTCAGAAAAACACCTTTTTTCCATTTCTTTTTCTCAAAAAAAAAAAAAAAAAAAAAAGGAAACACTTAATCAGTAGCAGTGACTCAGTATTAAAAAACAACAGTACTCTTTTCCCTCTGTTCTACACATACGGTTCCTCTGAGAGACCAGAATTAATGAATAATAATAGTGGTTTCTTCACCAGCCATTACTATCACTGATGTTATGTGAAAAAGATTAAATACAAGAGAGCAGTTTTCTACAAATATGGACCCAAAACAGCTTCTGGATCTAAAAAGCCAGAATTTGGCAAGGTGTTGCAAAACACATCCTAAGTGTGTCTCTCTTAATTACATCCACAGATACCCAGAAGAAAAAATGCTGAGCCATGCTTCTGAGCAATTAAATCAAAATCCATACTCAGATTTTCATCACAGACTACTGGGAAGAACTGAATGCCAACACTCATAATTCAGAGATGTGCAGGAATAGAGGCCGTGCTTTCCTGCAGGATTCTGTTCCACAGCAATTGTGGTCCAACTGTGGACCATCTCATGACCTGTCTAATCTTCTTTTACAGCTCCATATTTCCTTCTCTACACAGGAAGAAAATAGCACATGGCATTTCAAGAACACAGATGTACCATGCGTTGACTTCAGACAGGGTTCTAGCAGCTTTCTTGCACTGGTACTATGCATTTAGAAGGACTTCTTGTATAAGCTGGAAGATACCACCGGCCCCATGAGACCACCTGGCTTCTGGATTAGAGTATATTCACCTCGAGGTGCAGGTGGAGTGAACACAAAACCCTTTGTAGTGGCCACCACACCAGCCCCAATGGTGATGTCAACACAAGGGTTGAAGACACTGTGCCTAGTTGGAAGAGTCCTTGCTGAGAGAAGTGATTGGGTTGTCTTTAGTAAGTCTTTGCTAAACTAAATTCAGGAGTGGGACCTTGTTTTCAAAACCCCCCAAAATATATTAAAATGCGGATATGCAGCAACACATAAATTTGCTGCCTGAGTCATAACCTACTTGCTGGAGGTAAGTCCAGATTCTCATCATTCACCTTCAAAACACCACAGAATCAATGTGCTGTGCTAGCCAGGGCACTGGAATAGCCAAGTACTTTTGTACATTTAATATGGTAGGGAAAGCTATTTAGTGTCCCCATGGCTCTCCTCCCTTATTAAAGAGATCTGGTGGAAGAAGGAGTTGTAGCTTTAAGCATTTCTTTTCCCACATTTTGTTGTGTCTTGCTCTGAGTTTGTACAAGGCCCAGCAAGTATTAAAGCCTAAGCACAGCTGTAATAATAGAGCCTTTGGGAAAGGTGGCAGTTCCGTGGCTGCCGGTGTTGAAATACTCACACGGAGATCTGTCTCATTAGCTCTGCTCACCAGCCTCCTTAGTATTTGAAAGGTTACTGTAACACTGTGCCTATGTGAAAGGAGTCAGGCTCTTATCTGGACACAGAAGTTCTGTCACATTTGCCACAGCCCAGCTGCCAGTCTTCGAAAAAAGGCCAAAGTCTGGAAAGATACGAAAACCAGTTCTGCTGGGCCCTGCAACAGGTCATTCAAGGTCAAATTGGGGTGGTAATATGAGGAAAGGCACTCTGCTGGAGCTCATCCCGTGCCCATTCTGCAAGGAAAACTATGGTCTTTAGGGCTGTCACTTTCCTTCACAACTACTAAATTCAGACAAACATTTTTAAAAACAACAATCTCAGAGAAAGTCAAACTAACAAGCTCTAAATAGGGAAAGGTGTTAAATTATGTGTGGCCTCATTCTTGTGCTCCCCCTGACAAACAAAATGTGGCCAAAAGAGAATTGCGCGCTATGAAGCTGTTAAACTTCCTTTGGACTCTGTACTTCAGATTCCTTATAAAGAAGTTGTTAGTTTGGATATGTGGGCATGCTGCGTGATATAAGCCATGAGGAGGAGGGAGAGGAGGGATTCTCTTCTCTCTACATGCACACACACACACAAACACGTGTGTACACACACTGATGTTGGAATGAATGAGCCCATTCATAGTAAACACACGCTCAGTTGGTTTATTAGGCTTGGAACCAAGTTGCACCATCTCAACCTGCCAGAGTTAAGTTGTACATACCAGAAAAATGTCTCACCTGCAATACCTGTCAGTCTATCCATATTAACGCAACTCTTACGACTTCTACTGTCCATATACCAAATCCTAAAGGCCTTTTGCAGCCTGGGAAATGAGCCTGAGAATCTGGGCAGGAGGACTGAGGTGCCACAGTCACCAGGACTCACCACCTCCTGAGGAGGCAGGCAGTGTTTCCCGCAGGAATGACTGCCAGTGGGAGGAGGGACATTCCTTGAGGTTCCGCTTTCAGATACTTCTCAGAATCCCTCTCTCTGGGTGGGTTGGCATCTCCTCTGCCAGCAAGAGCAAATGGCCTATCTCCCACAGGGTCTTAACTGATCAATCATAGGTGGAGGGCAAGTTGCCTCTAGGCTGTCTTCTGGCCCTCAGTAGCTCTCCTCTCTGTGGTCTTCAGTGCTACTCAGCACCAGAGGTGCTGGGAATAATCCTCTGTCTGCATCCAGCTGTCTGTGTGCTGCAACAAGAGCCTCACAGTGCCCTGCCAAGCTGCTGAGCCTTTGAAGGCACAGCCCCAAATACCACGCGTTCCATTCCAAGGCAGAATGTAACGACAGCTATAATTAAAACCGTTATTAATGCAAACACATGAAGTCACAATAATAACTAAACTGTCCAACAGTGTCTGAAGTGGTGTCTCACTTCCTCTGGAAGAGCAGACCTGTTCCAGTCAGAAGACAGGACATCTGCTTCACCTGGCTAGTTCATAACCTGGAGACCTATTGTCTAAACACACTGCATTTGTTTCCTGCCTTACACACACTCCTTTCACGCATCTTCTGGGCAGAAGTTCACTGGGACTAGCAAATAGCTGGTGCAGTTACTTTACTCTGGCTGGACACCAGGTGCTCACTGAAACCATTCTATACCCTCTTTAGATGCACAGGGGAGAGAAAATATAACTAAAGTCTTGTGGATACAGGTAATGACAGGGAGAGATCACTCACCAGGTACCATCACATGTGAAACAGGCTTGACTTGGGGAGGTTTTTTTCCTGTATTATTAATCAAATCAGAGTAAGATAATGAGAAAATTTTAAAAAACTAAGTGTTAAACACCCTTTCCATAACCCTCCCTTCTTCGTGGGCTCACATTCGCTTGCAATTTTCTCCTTCCTCCTCAGGGGGAGGACTCACCACACTCTTGACCTCCTCTAGCATGGGGTTCCTCCCACAGGAGACAGTCCTTCACAGACTTTTCAGTGTGAATCTTTCTCATGAACTGCAGTTCTTCATTAACTTCTCCAGCATGGATTCCTCCCACAGGATGCAATCCTTCGGGAGCAGTCTGCCCCAGCATTTGTCTCCCATGGTGTCACAACAGAAAACCTGACCACTGCAGGCTTCTTTCTTCATGGCTCCAGTGGTCCTGCCAGGAGCCTGCTCCATCACGGGCTTCCCATGGAGTCACAGCCTCCTTCAGGCATCCATCTGCTCCAGAGTGGGACCCCCCAGGCTGCAGGGACACAGCTGCCTCACCATGGTCTTCACTAGAGGCTGTGGGGGAATCTCTGCCCTGATGCCTGGAGTACCTCTTTCCCCTCCTGCATCACTGCTCCTGGTGTCTGCAGAGTTGTCTCTTTCCCATAATTTCACTCCTCTCTCCTGAAGAGTTGCCTCTGCTCAGTTTTCTCACCTTGTCAAATCCGTTATGCCTGAGGTGCCACCACCATCACTGATGGGCTCAGTGGCAGGTTCAGTGGAGCCAGCTGGCATTGGCTCCATTGGGCATGGGAGAAGCTTCTACCAGCTTCTTACAGAAGCCACCCCTGCAGTGCTCCTGCTGCCAACACCCAGCCATGCAAACCCAGTGCAGACAATTAAGCCAATGTTGCCTTGCTCACATTCACATATAACTAATTCTGGCCCGTTGCTGTCAAACATGAAGTATCGCTAAAGAAAGATCTTTGATGTCCATCATCAACTCCTTACCTGTATCTCCCAACAAAATCATCTCATAGGAGTCAGAATAATTGAAAGTACCCAGCTCATGGTGTTCTGGTTTTGATCTTTTCCTCCTAATCTCTGTAAATAATCTATGTGTATTTTGCTCTATCCGGTTTTTTTTCTGTACCATCAGTACAGCACTTTCCTATACCTTGATCTTTAGTTCAGGCATATGCAGCAGAATTTAAGAGCTTCTTCATTTAGGTTCAAATTAACTCTCCTCTTTCTGCCACATTTTTTTTTTCCCTTAAAGAACCCCTATTAACCTCTGTGAATATTTTTCACATACTTTTTAATAACTTAGTAGTATAGTTCCTGAAACAGGATTTCATGCAGGGGTAGTAGCTCCCCTTGCACTGATAAGAGTGATGAGAGATATGCTGGATTTGCCACTATAATTTTAACCTTTATCACTTTGTGTAGAATATCATCCTAAATAGTCAATGTTAAACTCAAGGTCCTTAGCTTACCTCAGAACACAAATTTTATTTTTATTTGCAAAATATACTAATGTTGAACTTCAAATAATTGGAAGAGAGAGTCCAAATCTCTTCCAGATTAAGGTCCAATTTGCAAATCATCCATTTGTAGCTGAAAAAAATAAAAGTAAGCTGTGAATTCTCTGGAGTGTTCACAAGGTCATTTTCAGTAACAGCAATAAGTGGTTTGCAGTCGATTTCAGCTAATAAAATAGTAATAGCTAAGGCCTCCCACAACTAAGACATGAAGTCTTTTACAACCATGCCAAAGCCTCCTTTTCTATCTGAGCTTATTAACTCTCATTTCCTGTTAGCATCTACTATTCATAAACCACTGGTCTCTAGCTGTGACCACTCTCCTGCAAGAAGATTGCACTGAAATCCCAAAATACTTCTTTGAAACACCTGTGGACAATATAGTTTTGGGCATACCATCCTCCCAAATTAATTCCTTTTACTTCTTGGACTTTTTATTAAGGTCAGGCAATGTCATTGCATAGGAACATTCTCTATTTATTTATTCAGGCAGCAGTATAAGGCACAATTGTCCTAATGTAATCCATCATTCCCAGAAATCTACTATTTCTTTGTCAACTGCAGTGGTTTCACTGTTACCTATGTGTCTTGCCAAATAACCTTCTTTCTCAGGTGTGTTATTTATGTTACAGAAAATTTACATTTTGCTGGCATCACATTAACCTGGCAGCTTTGGTTCTGTTCCAGGATGCTCAGAGCTTCCAGTTATTCTTTTCCAAAATTTCAGTTTCTTCTTTTAGAGTTTTTCCCATATTAAATATCTTCTATGGTGTCCCAATTTCTTCCATGCTATCAAAACATTTTTTTCTCTCTCTTTTTTTTTTTTTCTTTTTTTTTTTTCTTTTGGTTATACAAGTGGAATGCTCAGCACAACATAAATGGAAGTCTGAAGAAACAGAGTTTTCTCAACAAGACATGGAAAACTCATAAAACATGTGCTGTGTTTTTCCAAAGACTTTCCCTGGAATCCTACTGATACATCCTGGATATAAAAAAATATGGTATTAAACAACCAGAAAATTATCCCCTAACAACTACTGTGACTTTATTTGTATTTATTCAATTCCTCTGGTCTATCCAGACAGAAAACATTCTGTCCCTATTTTTCACTTTAGAAGATCTTTATTAGAGAATAAAGAGTGTACCCACAGCTCACTCTCCTATGGATTTCATGATTGTTGGGGTAATAAACTCACCCTTTTTTTTTTTTTTTTTTTTTTTTTTTTTTTTTTTTTTTTTTTGCCTCTTCCTTCAGAGGAATGGAATTTGAATAGAGAGACTGGAGGAAGGCTGACTATCTCCTCTGACATGTGTTCTGCTCAAAGACAGCTTGTTCCCTAGGTGGTGTCCTCTGATGCTTCCTTAGGTATACTGTCCTCCTGTCCTCTCTCCTGAGCACATTGTCCTGATGAGAACAAAGTTTCAACACATTATTTTTTCTATAATGAATGCTCTTCTCCATAAAGTTAATATAGACTGTATCAGTCTGCTTTATTTACCCTCATGTTAACTTTAGTTGCTATTATCTTACCCCTGAAAACCTCCCCTGACTCTCCATTATCTGCTTCTTGTCAGGAGGATAACATTATTTCAATCAACACACCATCATGTGCACCAGTATCCAATTTAAAATGAATAAATGTCTTACTTGCTTTCAGGGTGATAGTCCATTCATCTTCTGATGAATTGCTCTTATGAAGAATCCCCCAGAGCAAACAGTGCTGTCATTGATCTCCTGTATGCTGCTTCTTACACACTATTTCACAGTGATGTAATCTAGTGCATACCTTCTTCCAGTTTATGGCTTGTGCACTTTTCCATGCACTCTGCAGGCCCAGATGCTGCTCTTGTAGGACTCCAATTATATCTTCATCAAACATCTTTTTTTGCTCTGTTTTGGATTCTCAGTTATGTCCTCTCCTTTATTCTGAACTGGGCACCTGGTTAGTTTGACAAACTCTAAGTACTTTGTCAAGAGTTATTTCATGATGTTCCAATGATTTGTTCCAGATCCAGTCATAATCCCCTTTGTAATCAGGCTCTTGCTTCATTAAATTGTGAAATTTTCTCTTCAGTCACAGACTTTTACTGTTACAAAATTCACCTTCTTTTTTAATAGAGCCTTCTTTAAAATAAACTTATATATATATATTTCAAAGTAAAATAGTTCTGAACACTTTCACGGTTAATTCTGACTGCCTAAGTAAACCAAAGGAACCTCTCAGGACTTCAGTACAATCTATTGTATGACATCTATTATCTTTAACTGCCTTCCCTTTTGTAAGCAAATAAAGAGTACGGGGTCATTCACATCTTCTGCTATCCCCCATTCATTCAAAGTTTTCTTTGCAGTGAAATTGTTCATTGCTTCATTATTTCACTTTATTCCTTCATTTTTATTTTCATTATCATCAGTTACCTCCTGGTGATTAATTTATCTACAAGAAACTGACCTGGTATCCTGCCCGTCTCCCATTGCTGTTGACAGATGCACCACTTCCAAGGTTCTCTACCAGACTGATCATCTGGGACCCGAAGCCTTTACACACCCTGTGGCTTTCCAGTGCTGTGGTTCACAGGTGCCACACTGACAAGGCTGACACCTTGAAGGAGTTTCTAAAGCACAGAGGTTGCTTTCCTGCCTCAGGGGATTATACCGCCTGAAGCCATATTAACTGCTGAACAGATTTCTCCCTCAGATACTAAGGTTTCTCACAGTTGCTGGATTTGTCTTCTGTCCAAACCTCACAGAATAAGTTTCCCAAACGGGGAAACATTCCTCCTCTTGAAGGTCAGTTTTCCTACAGTGAAAGACATTTCTCTTCATTCTAAACCCTCAGAAGAACTAGATCTAGGCAATTCCTCTCGTCATTTCCTAGGTGTGCAAGCCACATTGCACAAGTTTCGTAAATCTAACAGTCCTTGTAAAAAGCGGATCTGTTACATGTGTAGGGTGCAGGTGGTCTGCACACATCCAGTAAACCTGCTGCTCTCAACATGCACACGACTTAGAACATCTGGTCCAAGATCAGTGGTGCAGTAATAAATGAGAGAGACAAATAAACTCACACCTTTGGTGTAAAAGAGAAGCAGGCAAACACCACAACAGATACCTCAAAGTGGGAAAATATCAGTTCCCTCTGCTTGTCTTTGACTACGTCTTTATCATACACTCCATGGAAATCCCAGGCTTGCTGCTTCAAAGACTATCTCACCTTTGTTCTGGATGACAGATCTCTGAACATGATGAGCAAGGCTGAAACTGCATCTAGGTCCAAGCAGGTTGTCAAACATCTGAAAATCCATTATATATAAAAGCAGTCTTCAAATTCCATGTGGTTAGAATTGCCAAAAGACAGAAGGGCATCATCTGGAAAACTTAACGCAATGTAGTTTAAATAGAGCCAGAAGAAAGGAAAAAAAAATAAAAAAGAAAAAAATTACTCAAAGTTACTTCTTATCTTTCTTTTTATTTCTGAAAGAGTTTGAATGTGTTGTACACCTCAGTGATATGCAGGTAAAAATGAAAGATCCATATGAATATCACACAATTTGCATACCTGCAAATTTATAGAAGGTCTGAGGCTGCTACAAAAGCTGGCACAGTGAGTAGTGCTGCACATTTTTGTCTTTTCGTCTTCCAACCACATAAATAAAGTTGTGTCTATATAATTACTGAGAGAGATGCATCTTCAGTCCATGAGCTCCTGCCAAGTGGAGGGTTGTACTCAGATTTTGTTAAGGCACTTAACCAGGCAAAGCTGAATTTAAAGTTAGACGACAATAATACCTCCATGAAAAGACCCAACAAATTCATACTATTATAATAACTTTCTCCAGGTTCTCATGACACCTGATTATGACTAAAATCTTTACAATCAATCAGAAACACACTCCAGGACAGTGCAATAATTTATACAAAAATGTTCATCTTCTGCATTCACAACTCAAATGCTTTATTAATAGTTGCTACTACAGCTTTGTTCTCTCCACTGTAAATTCAGTAGGATTTACACATATGGGCTAGTCTGTCATCTGTTTATGGAATATTCACATCTTTCAGGGGAATAAACTATCTGACTTAGCCAAATTTTCTTTCTCCAAATTCCATGTTCTCATAATCCCTGCAGAACTACAGATTCCAAGAGAAGTGTTGCTATTATGAACCAATATGAGGCCATCCTTCACTCAGACTCAGGGCTCTGGAAGCACTTTTCTTAATCCAAAACAAGAAGTCAGATTAAATTTTTCCTCCCAACCCCGAGCAAATCCATCACTTTAAACCCTCACAGCTTAAAATTATTAAAGTTATGATTTTGGCAGTATTCTCCTGAGTGAGTGAGAAAGCTGATTATTATGAGTTGGAGCTGCATACACTATTGTGTCCTTAACGAAACCAAAAGAGAATGGTTTTACTGACATCATTCAAGGTACACTGTGGTTATGCTGGCTGAAGATATAGCCATATATTTAGTACTATTTCAAGTCATAAAAACTTGCTCACAATTTTTTGGGGATTTTGTTTTGTGGTTTTTTTTTACTTAACTTGAAAAGTTTACAGGCTGGTCACACGTGCTAAATGACTGAATGAATCTTCCAAATGTCAGTATTATTTCCAAAACATATTTGTCATTAAACTGAGATGGTATGTGATCATTTTACTGCCAATGGACCACTTTAGAGACTGAGTAAAAATAGTATTACTACAGAGATTTTCTCATCTACTATAAGCAGTTTAAATACCAGATAATTAGTAATCTTTCTTAATTATAAAAAAAAAACTTCTGAAAAGGCTTCAGCTAAAGGTTAGAGACACCTAAAAGAAAGTTTAGAGCTTTCACTATGAAATATTTTTCAGAGCCTGGCTGTCGCCCTGTTCTTCTAAAGTTTTCTAAAGTTCTTTCAGCCTTCTGAAGTTTACTTTTTGTGGTGGAGTTTCTCACGCACTTTTCATGTAAATAATGATTGTTTTGCATTCCTTTCTGGAGGGAGAGAGAATTGATGGACTGTTGGTTTGACCAGTGTGGTTGGAGAGGACAATTTTCTTCCTCCAATCCATGGTCACTGTTAGAATTCTATAAACATCAAGGTCTGTAAATAAACTGCCCTTTTTTTGCCTTGGACATCTCAGCGTGAGAGTGTTGTTCATTTGTGTCATATTGCGACATCTGGCTTTAGAAAAAGTTTTTAAAAAGTAGACATCATGTTACATGGTATGGAAAGCCCTGGTGGGGAAAGGGAAGCACAGTCCTACTAATCCTAATATTACCATTCTAATTCCTAGCTTCAGAAGAGAGCGACACTTTAGGAATTATCAAAAGAAAACCCAAAACACTATAATCTGATCCTTTCTTCTCCATAATGTAATATCCTTAACAAGATGGTTTAGAGTCCAATCTTCTCAAAATGCATAGAAGTTGCAAATTATTCCTGACTGTCAAAGCTAGTAACTGTAATATATAGGTAACACTGACTAACTAAAAGTCCTGTGACCAACCTCACATACAGAAATAACTGCATGTGCAGCACAGACCTTGGCTCATTCAACAATCCCCTCTGAGATGAACCTGCATTCATGGGGCTGGTTTTGATCAATACCAAAGTTTTTCTCTACCCTTGCTTGTGTTCTTACAGAAAACAAAATACCGTGACTCCCTATAGGTTTTACTGAAGAAAGGATTTAATGGATTGAGAGTTCCTAAGAAATTTCTAATTAAATACAGTAGATTTAGAGGTCTATGACATTGAAGCTTCATTTGACCATCCATCAACATTTCATAACCCTAAGCCCATTATTTTGATCAGCAATGTGAAATGTGAATGAACTAGAACATTGACAAGGTTGAGTCCCAAGAGATAGAGAAAAACAAGAGGTGATGGGAAAAGAGCTTGCTGAAAAGAGATCTAAAAGAAGAACTAGAATTAAATTTTCTAATGTTGGCAAATAAGATAAATGAACATCAGCATTGCCAGTTTTATTATCTTTGAGGTTTGAAAAGCAGAATTTCTACCATGAGGGAAAAACTGTCTCTCTTGTTCTCAGATAATCACATGTTAAAGTCCAAAATACATGACATAATAAGGGAAGTTAAATGGCCTTCCAGTACTGAAACTATGCCTGAAAAATTACTTATATCTTTGTTCTACCGTTATGGTAATTTTTCTGAACATCATAATCATAAGTGGTAGGTCCAGGAAGGGAAGTGATGTTAGTTCTAATGAGACTGAGGCCATAGGCCATGCCATGTGTGCCAGAGACAGAGAGAATCATATGGCAAACCTGAGGAAAACAGGTGGATTTTTGCTTCCATTGACTAAATTGTCTCTTTTTATATCATGTCATATTCATACTCAATATTTTAGTAAATAGCTAAAATCCAAGGGTGCAAATCCAAGCTAAAATCTAAGGTAGGGTGCAAGGCAATGGGTTTTGTTAATAAATATGTAGATTGTCTGCAGCTGACAGTTGGACCTCAAAAAAGAGACTTCAGTAGCTGATAGTCAAAAGCTCTTCTTCAATCCATAAGTGCTTCAGAAATTTCCAGCTGAGACTGGATTTATTAAAAGTATATCCAGCTCAATAGCCTTGTTAGACAACTCATTCAGTTTGCTCACTCCACTTCCTTTATAAGTGAACAAAGAATGGTCTTCAGACAACAAGATGGTTGAAAGCAATAGGCTTTTTTTTTTTTTTTTTTTTTTTTTTTTTTTTTTTTTTTTTTAATCATGGAAGTCTGTCCTCACTCACCTATTTTTCTGGACACCTCTGAAGCATGCAGGTTTTTTCCTGAACCATTTATGAGTTTAGCAGAGTCTTAGCCAGCCCAGAACTTCTGGGAAGCATCAGGGAAGCATCAGCCCAGGACCCTCATGTAGTAAAGACAATATTACAAACAGTGACAATTCCAGTGCTCCTATAGAGTGGAGCCCATTATGACAGGATACAGCACGCAGCCTATGACCCTGTGACCTCATTTGCCACTAGGAGAAGCTACTTGGCTCATCTGACCAGTGGAGTAAAGCAATATTGGTTTAGGTCATGTGGAAAAAAACTAAAGGCGGGAAAAATATTATTTGATAAAAAATGATTTCTAGAGTGGCTGCTATAGATGCACTCAGCTGCACTGCATAACATGTAAGGAAAGATTCCAGATTTCTATGCTTTATTTGATTTTAGGTGTTTTCTCAGCCTGCCGGATTTCTCAGTTCAGGTTTCTATTGCTTTAGAGTTTTAAAATTGTTCTTCAATTTTTTTCCTATATGTATTCCTACAAATGAAAAAAAAAATTGTAACAGCTTTCTGGGTTTGAAAATTTTGTAACAATTTTCTACAGCAAACATTTTGTTGTGTTCATCAGGAGTATGACAGACATTTCATTACTAGCCTCATCAGTTTGAGGAGGTGGGATTTTCCTCATCAGAAGTTTCCATCTACTAACACGTAAGATTTAAGACTTGTGTTCTACAGAAAAAAATTCTGGTGTTTATGTCATTTCCAGGAATCAAATCATATTTCAGCCACATATATGTTGATCTGCTGACCTTGAGGCTTTATTTACAAAAATCAATGGTTTGTTTATGACTTTCAGGCATATGCTTTTCCTCAGAGGAGGCTGATGTGAAGAATAGGATGATCAGCCAATGTTTAATATCAGTGTCCTACCATCACACCCATCCACCCGTGCAACACAGTAGGCTTCTGTAGCTGTCTCACCAACCATTCCCAAGGTGGGCATACCGTGTTATCTTTGGTAAACACTTATTTTGATAACCCTAGCAATTGCCTTATAGCTCTTATACATTTCCATATTGCCTGGCAGCATGCTTAGTGGCCTGAAGCAGATTGAGCATTTCATGTGCTCTCTCAGGATGTTATTTTGTCTCTGTCTCAGTTTCCTCACCCGTAATATGTGTTATATTTCCTACTGAAGGATATGGTTGTGATTAGTTTTGAATATCTGTGAAGCATTTTGAAGTTTGAAATAGCAGGGTTTTGCTCAAGTTTACCTTAAGCAAAACTGAGAGTGTGGAGAGGGTGTGTTTTAGCTCCAAGCAGTAAATAAGAAACACTACAGTAATTGTGAAGAGAGGCAGGTCATATAATGAAAAAACAGATCCCTGAACACAGATTCGAGTAACAGCTGGAATTAGATTTTCATGATATTTGGAACCACTTTAGTGCATTGAATGCAAATATTCATACTTCAAATGAGGGTTTTTTCCCAAAAACACTGATTAATATAAACATCCAAAGAACAAGTTATAATCCATATTCACAAGATAAGCTTTCTGCATGTTTATGAAAGTTTCTACACCTTTGATAAACATCAGTTACAAAATCAGAATTAATACCACTGAATGTCTTTGAGTAATCCTATGACATATGTCATAGTCAAAATGATCAAATTCCAGGAATTAGTCATGACACAGTGACTCTGGAGTGGAGATTTTGATGAAGATTCAAATGCCTAAACTTAGTGGTTAGCAACAAGGATGGCTAAAAAATAATGAGGTGTTGATCTAGTCACTGGAGAGATCCATGGCAAAATAGCTGCCATTTCTAATGCTCTGGTGTATCCTGCAAGGTGCCAGATATCCTGCCAGAAGTTCCTTCATATGTCTTACATCAAAACTCACCTGGAGGTCTCAGGTACCCTATAATATTTGTGAGTCAGTCCCCAAGTACCTGTTCTAGGCTCCTTTGAGTGAATGAACTAGTGTGAGCATTGGGCCAAAACAGAAATAGACACTGTCAACACCTACACGGAGGCCAGGCTGTATCCCACTCCAAGCTGTAACCAGTCTCTGGGCTTTAACTGTTATTGTTTTTATAAACCAGCTTTCCAAAACCATGATTATTAAGCTTCTGTTAAAGACTTGATGGAATGTTCATATTAGCACAGCACCTGGGAAATACAAACCACCCCATTTATTTTAAAAATTGGATGTTTTAACCAATTCCTCTGAAGAATACTTTTGATATTGCTAGAGGAACTGTGTGAGGCTGGGAGAGTACAGGGGACCCAGTAGGCCATGCTAGGACCTCCAGAGGAAAAGGAGGTTCTGTTATTCCTGCCAATTTCAATGAGAAAGGATCATTTCTGTAATCACAGCAGAGGCAAAAAAGAGCTTCCAGCTATTCTTCCAGCTGTATAGCAAGAAAAGGAACCTCCTTCCTTTGAAACTTCCAACAGGGAGGCAGATCATAGCGTAGGTGGAACTGAAAACCAGAATGAAAGCTTTTTGTGGTATGACACTGTCTCCTAACTGCTGTCACAGATATTGTTAGTACAAGGCAGAGAGAGTTAACTTTGTATCCTTTTGGAAAATCTTTATAAAGTTCTCTTGTAATAAAGATCTGTTTTAGGCCGGGGAGGTCAGCTTTAGAGTTCTGAGCCACATGCACCTAACGAGATCTTTAAGAGGTGTGTCACTGTGTCACTGCCTCCAGGATAGCAGGAAAAAATTTGGAAAGAAAGCACAAGAAACCAACCCCTCGAGCCTCAGCCACGGACCTAGTCCCACCCAGCAGTGAATCATGACACCCATCTCCTGCTACACTGCATCAAGATACTTTATTTTGGGCTAAGAATGTGCTTGTTAGGTGTCTGGTGTCACCTGAAAGTAACCATAACTGAGATGAGCAGAACTTCCCCAACAGCAGAAAAGAAGGAAGTGTGGAATCAGGAATGAGAAAAAATGATGGAAAGTACTGATTTCTACCCAAACTTGTGCTCACTGGAGCTCAGTGGTCATATTATTCAGGCCAACAGGAAAACCTGGAGAAAAAAAAAAGTCAAAAAGAAAGATCACAGACACTCCCTGTGCAAGGAGAAGTGATGACTTTTGTCCCTCAGGTAACTTTTTCTGGATACACAAAGACCCCAGAGCAAGGCATTGAAGTACTCTTCTACCCACAATAACACCCTGGGTCTTATGTCCAGTGTAACCCACTCTTTCATCTAAAAGTCACAAATGCCATATTTTGTAGATGGGTCTCAGAGAATGTCAAAAGACATGAAAATACTTGTGCAGCCAGACAGATCCTGAGTGAGCACCTGTCTGAAGAGACTCTAGAATGAGACCTAATCAAGAAAGTGTTATAAGAAAAAAGATTGTTAAATTTGCCTGATATGTCATAATATGATTAATTACAATAACAAAATAAGATCACCCTTTATTACTACCTCATATACTTTGGGGGAGGCATTGTTAGGACAAGTATTAGACCTAGGATAACTCTCAGCCTATCACACATTTTAGTAGGATGTCAGAAATCTCCAAGAGCAACAGCATTGCACAGGAGCTGCTGATAGCTCCTCAAATGCATAGATTATTCTATTTTTGATGATATGCGTGTGTCAATCTCAGAGCAAAATTGAGCCCTTAGGGCAAAATTCTTCTCTCAGATCCACACATCAATGGGAGTTCCCCTCATTCAGGAAGAACAGACTATGGGAGGTGAGAGCTGCTGTGTAGGTCAGGATAGAAAATTTTGTCTGTAGAGTTTATTTTTGAAATAGTAAAATTAAAATATAAATGTAATTTTCTGTAATAGAAAAACATTTGAACAAAATCTAGATCTGCCCTACTAGCACCACAGAAAAACGTACTACATCCACAAACAAACAAATATTTAGCTCAGGGGTTTGGAATGAAAGGGAAGGTAAAATTATGTCTTTAGAAAAACTGAATATATCAAATTCTTCCTCTAAATGGTGAGTTTCTTCAAAATGAAAACACTGTTATAACAGACTCACTGGGGACAAGGTGCTTGAAGATCTCCGTAATCCTTCACAAGGTGAGAAATCACATTCCTAGTGCCTTCAGGCCTTTACAGGCTGTCTGAGCACGTATGTAAAGAAGAAAAGCCTCATTCCACCACGCTCACCATGAGGCATGCCCAGCATATAAAATGGAATTCCTTTGTCCAGAGGGGTTGATGAAGAAGAAGGATCACTAATCTAGAGTAGCCACTCAGGAGCTCTGGTGCCACCTTCCCAGTTCTCTATGGGCCAATTGTGTATGTAAATTTTAGGTTAAACATACCAAAATATACATGTACAAAGAAAGCAGCCTGTCAAAGATTTAGTTTTGGAATTGCTGTCGAAGTGTGTATCTGAGCCAGGTCTGTGTTCACTTTACACATCTTTGCATGTTTCTTTAATGATAAAATTCATCCCTTCACAGTGAAACAGTACAGTACCCTTTTAATTCCTAATTCTCTCTGATTTCTAATTTGAAAACTAACAGCTATTAAAATAATGTTTAGAAGAGTGAACTTGGGCATGTATCCTATAGTGACTCCCTGAACTGGTGTGAATTTCACCTGAAAATTCCAGGTGAAAAGGTGCTGGTGTCAGGTTTTAATGCCGGTGGTCTGATTTAGTCTTTCTCGCTTGCTTCTGCTATTTAATCTCTTTCAACATTTTCCTGCTTGAAAACTTCACTACTCATTAGTCACTATTGAGATCATTAGCATGCAGCCTTGGCTCTCCACAACTACTATAAACAAAGATATAAAGTGCTTTCTCATGTTTCTTGCTGCGGTTTTGGAAGCAGTGTATATTGCAAGAGGGTAAAGGGACTTACAGCTTCAGACAGATACAGTACAAGCAAAACAGCAGCCAGGGACAATACCTAAGGCTTTGGAAAGATGTCACTATTTTGAATTATTAACAAGAAACAATCAAAATTAGAAACTCCACTAATGTGCCTGTAGGAACCACATACCCCTAACACAAATGTTTATGAATTAGGTAAGCTTTTAAGTACTAGTTAAATAAATATTCAGCTATAACCCGTTCTGCCTGTGGACATGTAGCTGAAAATCTTTGTTATCCTGCTAGAGACACCATGGATATAAAATGGTAACAAGGACAGCTATAAAAAGTTTGTATTCTATTTCCACTTGAGAAATGTCAAACTTTATTTTTGTTAGTGTGTCTCTGGAAAATATTTTTCAGGCAGTTTTTTAACCATAACCTGAGAAGAATATTTAATTGCAGGAATAATCACTGTTGAGTATCAAAATTAACTTAATACTCATTAGTTTGACTGTGGCAGTACTTCTTAACTTGACTTGTAAAATTTGTGCAATGAATTATTGAAAAGCCATTATTGAAATAACCTCTTCTTTTTTAACATGGCTGCTTGTATTTCCCCATTGAAACACAGCATGCATCTGTTGCCATAGATACCATTATTTTCTGAAATAAACATTACTTTTTTCCTCATTCCTACATCCACATACAAAAAGCTAAACTATGAGACCTTTTCCAATTATATATATTGTGGTCACAACACTCCATTTAAATAATAATCTTATTAAGGATAAAAAGCTACCTTACCTCAACACGCAGACATGATAATTCTCAAAGTTTATTAAAGACAACACAACGTGCACATATACAATCTTTAAAGGAATGACCTTTTTGGGACCCTTGTCATTGTGTAAAATAGGAGAAGGAGGAGTTTCACTAAAAAGATTTGAGAGAAAGATTTATATGTAAAGCAAGTATGTCACAGTGTACTTCTTGTACCTCTTGAGTTCTAATCCTGTTGTCTCTGAACACTTGGAAAGGAACCTTCTATTCTATGGCTGGGCTGAATGTTGAGTAATTTTATTTAACCAATTGGGCAGTCCTTTTTAGTCTTGTTCTCCTGGAGCACAGAGAGTTTGGGTAATTTTCAAAAGTCTCGTGTATGATTTCCAAAAATAGAACTCTGTTCAAGGAATTTAGACAACTGTCCAGAGGGATAAATATTGTCATGTCATGCTACGGTAGCCTCATGCACTAGTTCTGAAGGACACACAGTGCTGCAAAGAAAATACCTCATACTTCTAGCAGTAGGGAGAATTTCTAGAGATTGCTTCTCTGTCAACTATTATACATGCAAAGTGGGTGAAAAAAGGACAAAATAAAATAACACAACAGAAAATAAAACACAAATGTCCATACAAGTGAATAGAAAAAGCATCATACGAGTTTCATCCCAGTCCACTCCTGGCTATGATCAGGCAGGTATGCAAAGATAACAAATGCCTATAACTGAGATCCAAAAAAAGGCCTGGAATGTAGAGGATATAAATCAGCAGTTTTCCTGCATCTTTAGTAGAACCACACTGAAGTATGCAATAAGCACTCAGCCTTTATAGTGTTATAAAAGATGTGTGGATATTCTAAACATTTGTTCTGCTTTTTAAGAACCCTTCCTCAAAGTACAAGCAGCAAAGAGCAAAAGCAGTCTGTATCAATCCCCAAGCACCAAAGCTGAGAGACATGTCTTGGAGCATACCTCAAGGGACAAGGGATTGGAACTATCTTGGACCACTTTAGGAAATAGATCCCAAAGGGAATACCTTGACAGCAACCATCTTTATACACTGGAAGGCTTTCAGGCCTTTTCTTTTTTTTCTTTTTTTTTTTTTTTTTTCATCATTCTTTACTGACCAATCAAAGCATCAAGAGAGACTTGGACTTTTATGTAGGTGAGTCTAGAGAAACTCAAGGCTTTAAATACTGAAACCAGCTCATTCAATATCAACAGAAAACAAACAAGCAGTCACTGTTGAAAACAGGATAGCTACCATCAAGAGACTCTTAACATCTGAGTCAATGTAAGAGGTAACTCTATTTGCAATACATTAAGGTGTTTTATGATAGTTTACAGATCTTGTCTAGCATTACACTCTCTTCATGTAAGAATAAACTTAGATCAAGGAGGTATATCTTGCTAGGACCTATAAACTTAGTGGGTTACAGCCTAAGAGAAAGGCTGAGACGAGAATAGCTTGTGACCTAGTTGTGCTGTGGTGCATGATAACAGTATGGCTGTTACTTTCTCAAAATTCAGTGTTGCTCTGGCAGTGAGGGACCTCCATCACCATTTTTGAGGAAACTGTGAAAACTTATACAATCTGGCTTTATCTTATTTATAGAAAGACCATTACAGATTACAGTTACCAAACAAAATTGGATAGAGAGCAAGTATCCATATAAAAGGAATAAAGCAACACCAAATAACTCACTCTGTCACCCAGAGACCTTGATAGGCTGGAAAAGTTGGCAAACCTTATGAACAAGGAAAAGAACAAGGTGTTGCACCTGGGTTGGTGCTATCCCAGCCACAAATAACGGATGGTTGGAGAATGGATTGAGAGCAGCCCTGAGGAGGGGGACCTGGGAGATGTTCACTGGTGAGAAGCACATGACAGATAATGCAAGCTTGAAGCCCAGACAGCCAAACACAGCCTGGGCTGCTTCAAAGGCAGTGTGGTCAGAAAGTGAAAGGAGGTGATTCTCCCACTCTGCTCTCATGAGACCTCACCTGGAGTGCTGCATCCAGCTCTGGAGCCCTCAACATAAAAAGGATGTGGACCTGTTGGAGCAAGTCCAGAGGAGAGTTTCAAGAATAATCAGAGAGCTGGGGCACCTCTTCTAAGATAACAGGCTGAGAGACTTGGAGTTGTTCAGTCTGGAGAAGAGAAGGTTCCAGAGCTACCACATAGAACTTTCACTGCCTAAAAAGGGCCAGCAAGAGAGCTGGAGAGAGACATTTTACAAGGGCATGTAGTGGAAGGACAAGATGTAACAGTTTTAAACTGAATTAGTTCAGATATTAGGAAAAAAATCTTTTTTGTGAGGTTGATGAGGCATTTCAACAGATTGCCCAGAGAAGATGTGGACGCCCCATCCCTGGAAGTGTTCAAAGCCAGGCTGAATGAGGCTTGTAGCAACCTTGTCTAGTAGAAGGTGTTGCTGCTTATGTAAGGAGGGCTGGAACTAGATATCTTGAAGGTCTCTTCCAGCCAAAACCATTATATGATTCTATGATTCTGTGAACTAGAAATGCAGATAGATTAAGGCTATTAAAACAATCTGGGAGGAACCATCGCTTGTCAAGAAGAGTAAAAGTCGTAGGCTGCAAGGTAAAGTGAATGATGCCCAGAAGAAGACATTTACAGTATCAGGCCTGAGAACCTGCTTTTTCTCAGTTCTTGAAATGAATATAATTTTGACAAAGAACTAGTATTTGCACATTTAAAGGAGATAAGTGATTTGAACTTAAGAGCATTTTCTCCCTTATTTTCCATTATTCTTTTTCATCAAAATTTCTCCAGATCTCACATTATCTTCTAGGGTATAATTTATCCAGGAAAATATTAATGGTAAAAAAATCTCTTCACTCTTCTTCTCTGTGAATAAAATGCTGAATCCTTCTCAAAGAAAATATATCAGACACCATTCAAGGCACAGAGATAATTTGTTTTCAAACGCAACATTTCCAAATACTTCATACCCAACACCTCCAGCAAAAAGGATGAAGGGACAAACAATGGCAATGCACTGATACAAGAACCATGTGCCTCTCTGATAAGCAGAAAGGCTCCCATGAGCACAACATCCTAGTTCAAGCCCTGGCTCCCATGACTTTTCCAAGCTGGACTTCCAAAGGCATGGACATGTTATCCATAGCAGCAAACATGTCTGCCCATCCCTAGCCAATGAAAGACATGCTCCCCTGTAAAAGTGCAAGTCTCAAATGCTAAAGAAAAAGTACCAGGGTCCCAGAAATAAACTAAATAATTTAAATAAAATAAAATAATTCCCCAAAAATGAGACTCTATCTAAATTCTACCACACTGAGAAATGGTTCAATACTTTATGAACACTAAAACCTTCCTTTTACAGCAAAGATAGTAACTAAAGGAGGATTAATAGCAATCTCTTATTAATAATGACTGGCATCTCCTGTAGACTTTTTGTCATGAACAGTAGTCCTAAGGCTCAGATATACAGAAGTCTGTTCATCCACAAATACCCATACACATTATAGTCCTTGGCAAACATGGTCTAAAATAAATTAAATTCTGATATTACAGTACACTAAAGTGCAAATTGCTTTGTCAACCAGTGATAAAACATTTGTTCATTTCACCCTCTAATGCCAAGTTGAAGCTTGCACATCTAATGAAATAATTTCATATTGGTCCAGCCTCTGTATTTCCCAGATGTTCCCCTTTTTTTGAGATAGTTTAGCTTCTTCTTGCAGCCTAGAGTTTTCTACATCCTGAACATTTATATATTCAGCACTAGATCACAAGTGATGATGGAGAACATTTCATGATGCCACACTGGAATACATCTGGATGTACTGAAAACAAAAGAGGATTGAAACTAATTTTCCCAAGTAAAAATACAAATTTGTCTAAGGTGGATGCAGTTTCTTGGCCACAATTATTACCTGTGAGCCTTTTGTATCCATTAATATTGCACAGAGACTCAGGCTGCACTGGAAGCTTATGTGAGCTGGGAACATGTCTCTTAACTGATGTCTAATCAGAAGATGCTGTAAAGCTCTTTCCCTCAGCCTTCCCTCATATCTGTGGGCTCAAATCCCCATAAAATGGAATCTTCCATACATTTGGTGTCAGAGAGTTTCCCATTTGCCCAAGTCCTGTGTAAGCCTCAGACACTGAAACCATCTTTCTTTTATTATGAGCATAAATTCCTTTCTGAATCAAGTGACCTCTAGACTTCAGAAGAGAGTCCAGTGTCCCAGTACTAATGGTTCTACAGTGTATGCTGTCCAGCTTTTTCTTTTTGGTTTGAAGAGGGATAACTATAGCAGACATCATGTGTATAAATGTTGAAGGAAAAGGTTCTTAAAGCTGAAAAAAAATAAGTATTCATTAATTCATTAAACAGCCAAAAGTCAGGAAGTGCCACTACTGGCATTTACTGTGCAATCATATTCTACTCCCATGTGTATACACATTATGATACATTCTGTAATTGTATAATTCTTTTTTATTTCCACAGGACCCCAGCTTTATTCAGTGCACAGTGTTCAGTGAATACAGCAGTTGCCCAATATTCCTCTTTATCCTGATGCTTTATTTACTGCACATCCTCTGAACATTGCATTGAATATAGAGTTACTTGTTGCCTCATGGGTTTTGTGCTGATGCTCCCAAAACTAGTATATCAGTGTACTATAAGGATTAATGAATTTATGGTCACAATCCTCCTATGTACACAGTAGGAGAGTGTCATTCCTATGTACACATTAAGAGAGTGACATTAAACCTATTTTATAGACTGAAGCAGAAAGACACAATGATCTGCCTGATGTAAGACAGTAATTCAGAGGTATATTACATGAATCTACACTGCCACATAATGCTGGCTCCTCCCCTGAAGTTCAAATCTACACGGCTTGTGTTAATTAGAGTCACAACAATTAATACTGAGCATTGCTGTAAATCATAACCCTGGTCTTGTGACTTTAACATCCAGAAAGCCACACATTCAGTGATATCCTGGGAATGTCTGGCTGCCTTCAGTGTATCAGCTTGGAAGCCTGTAGCAAGATAGATCTGCTTCTCCCACATGATCACTAACTGTGCAGGTGATAAAGCTAAACTTGCACCTATTGCCATTTTCCTTCATTGTCTACATACAGACACTACTGACATCTCAGGCAAGAGAAGAATACTCCTAGAAGATGTCTTCCCTCTCTACACAGCCCAGTTCATTCCTTGAGTACAGTTTACCTTATGCAGCAGCTGAAGCAGGAGTCCTGTGGCAAGAAGGTACATGGTGGGTGGAACCATAAGAGATGGCTTCATTAAAGACTCTAAGGCTATGTGTGTTGCAATTTAAATTCTGTCAAGTTTTGAGGGACTTGTTGTTTTGTTTTGGTGTGCAGGTTTTTTTGTTGTTTGTTTGGTTGGTTTTGATTTTTTCGGTGGTTTTTTTTGTTTGTTTGGGGTTTTTTCGTATAAGTGCATCTAAATCCCTTATCTGAAGAGATCTTTTTGTAACCAGAAAGAGAGGAAATTTGGAAACTTCATGAAATCTAGGAAGTCTACTTTGCAAAGCTGATATATTTAGAAAATATTCAAGTACAGTATTGAGCCCCATCTAGGGAAAACAGTAAGATAAATCTTTTCCCAGAAAAGAAAAAAAAGAAAAAAAGAAAAAAAAAAAAAAAAAGAAAAGAAAAAAAACTATAGAAAAGCAATTTGCACTTAAGTGTACTGTAATATCAGAAATCCCAGTAGGGAAACCAGCTAGACTGAAAATCATAGCAAAAAGGTCATTTGCCTGCTATGCCATCATAGTGGCATCAGCTACAGTCTCAGGCTACCCTTGTGCCCAAGTAATCCATGTCTACCCTGCTCTGCAAAGCGTTTCTCCAGGATCAAGAGCTCTAACTTTTCAGCAACTGCATCTGTTCAGATAAAGTCACAAAAACACAGACTGTAGGGTCCTGTGTTAATACATCAGTCACTGAGTTCTTGTGTAAAAGGAAATCTTCCCCTTTGAAGAAAACAAAGTAGTGGAACCACTGTCCTTTGTGCAGAGGAGGACACACAAAGGAAGCACGTGGAAGCGACTTGTCATGGAATTGGACATGTCTGCCCAAAGAGAGATGTCTCCAGAGACAGTGCCTACACCTGAGCTAGTCCTCCAAGGCACACCTTAATATACTCACCAGAGGTCTATATAACTAAAGTATCTCCTTGCTTCCACTGGCAAGTTCTGATGTGGCTGGCTGAATTGGAAACATTGGAAGATAAGCCAAAGGAAGAGATGCCTAATTTCTGTCATTCAATCAGGCTAGGAAGGGAGCAAGCCCCCCAGCCACAGAGACCTGTCAGGTGCCAGGCACACACACAAGTAGAACACGAGGCACATGTTGAAATTAAACGTGGAACCAGAGGACCTGCAGCCCGCAGGCTTCAGTAGAGTTTGAGATGTAGCCAAGAGTCCTGTGTTAAGGTTTTGGAACTAAGTGTTTAAATTCCTCTGAAGTCTAACTTTAGAGCGAGGCATTAAGTCCCTTTTTTGGATCCAATTTTCTGACCTTGTATTTTTATAGCCTCTTGGTAGCAATTATAAACCAGCAATTAAATGTAAGAGTAGGATCATTACCCTTAATCATATTGGTAATGAAGTCTGAGTATTTGATTCAGGGAAATGAAATTACATACATTTCCTTTTGTTCTGTTATCCAATCTCTAGTAATTTACATGTGGTCCTTGAATGTAGCTCTGTCTTTCTGTGGTTGCTCCTGCAGACTTGAGTATACAGATTTCTCTCTAACTTTAACTGGACTTTCGGATATGCAGGCAACAGAGGACTGAACCACACATACTGGTAAAATTTCCAGCGTTCAAGAGTATTCATGCCAGCAGATACTCAGCCCTGTTTCCTGTGTAGCTCCTCATAATTTTCTTTTCAGATGTTTCAGTTCAAAAAATAAGAGTCTGAGAGAAGCTACTCAAGAAAGAAAGGAAATTTTACTGACAATTTGTGAGGAATTAGTTACTGTGTTTATTTTTATCCAATTAAATTTAGAGAGATCTAGACTGCAGCCATAAATGCTGGTGGCTATAGGGTCAAAGTATAAATTTTTGGAATTAAAAATAATTTCTCCTGCAAAGGAGAAGAAAAATAAACCCAAAGACAAGAGAGAGGAAGCTTCCCTCAGAACTCAGTGATTTCAGAAAACAATACAAGTAGCCACTGGAAAAAAACCATGCCAATTTATGAAAACAGAGAGGAAAAATATTCTCTTCCAAATAACCAAATTGCCTAAAGAACTTATTGCTCTTTTCAACACGTAAACTGAATATGAGTAGACAAAAAACAAAAGAATTAAAGCATATTTGTTCATAAATGGCTAGTTGACAGTCTTCTGGTGAAGCTAATCTTTCAACACACGTTGAATGCTTTGTATTTTTTTCTGATAACTCTTACAGTATGTACTACTGACAACCACGCATCTTTGCCCATGCATCTTTGAGCTACAAAAAGGAAGGATTAATTTTCTTATAAAAGCCTGTCTCTTACATAGTTATTGACAGGAAAAACAGGATGTCAGTTTGTGGTGTTGGCTTAGAGAAAAACAGTAATCATGATGTGGGAATATTGCACCAGCTGCTTTCCAGTTATGTTCCATGTCAGAAGTCCAATAAATGCAAATACTTGAAGAAAATACAAGGTTGGAAAAGCTACGTACAGGTTCTGACTTCAGCATACAACCAGCTGCAGACAAGAAAGAATAAAGAGATCCTGGGAGGACTTATGGGAAGGGCTGGGATATGAAACAACCTTTATCATAAGGCTGATAAAGTTTAAATACCACTTATGTGTCAGATAAAGTGACTTTCAAACAAGACAAGTCTAACCTGACTCTTGTGACTAGTTTGGAAGTTTAGAACCTGATTCACAGACCTAACAAAGAATTCCAACCAACACAGTTTGCTTTGCTGCTGTTGATGAAACAAATGGCACAGGGGAGCAAGAGCATTCCCTAAATATACTTTTCAAGATCAGAATGCTGGATTACAACTAGAAGGAATAAAACTATAGGAGAAAATGACATCTAACATACCAACAAGCAGAGACAGGGAAAACACTCCTTAATCACCTGAAAAATAAAAGCCTGATGTAGTGCCTTTCCTATTGATTTGAACAGACAACAGAGCAGAGCCATTCATATACAATCCCTAGGATGTTCCACTATGAAGGTTCCTTTATTCCTCCTGACACCATGGAGAAAATATTACCCCTTTAAAAAAATAGGATAGCAAAAAAAAAAAAAAAGAAAAGAAAACAAAAAATCATATTATTATTACATGAGTACAAAAATAACTTCTAAATAACCATCACTAAGCTACCACTTTCTCTGTGCAATTTGCATGAAAGCCAATGGGAGACTCGTAAGTGAAATAAAATGACTACAGAATAAGATGCACAGCTTTGATTCCTTGCAAGGAGAAAACGAATAAGGTGCTTGAAAAAGTATTAAATACAGAAGGAAAAGCTCTGTTTTAACAAGGGGAAATACCTTGTTATTCATATTCCCTTTGGTAGTAGTTATTCTGAGTATCCTGTTAACGCGTGACTACAAATATTTAGAAGTTTATTCATATCTCACTTTTACAAGATGTACATTCATATCATGTGATTCAACATAATACACTCCAAAAAAGGAACTCAACATGTCTGGTGAATTCATGTAGGAGCATGCTGGCATATTTGAGACCTAAAAAAGGTTGTTTGCTCGTTTCTTTTTCTCTTCCACAATAGCAAAGGGGTACAAGATGAGTTAGGTTTGAAGGTTTTTTTGTTCATTTGTTTCATTTTAGCAATCCCTGAAATGTCTGTAAATCAGACACACTGTGAGTACATAACCAAAATAATGCTATGGTACTGCAAATCATACTGGCTGCTCATACTTCTGCAAAAGCAACAGGGTTTTAAAATATAAAAATAAATGCAAAGCATTGTCAAATTTACACTCAACATAATTAAAATAATACACATTTAGAATTTTCAAACAAAAAATAAATAAAACATCCACATACATTATTACAAAAAAACCAGAGATATTTGCCTGTCTTTGATGTAATTAATACATACCATAAGCCTAGATTCATGAAAGTATTGTCTTTCAATAAATATCTTCAGCTTCAAAATCTGATATTTTCTACATTCTTCAACTGATTTTAGTTATATATCAATTTTCAATATAAGGTGTAGGAACTACATTATGTTTCCATTATTTATTGGAAATCAGCAAATTTAGTAAAATTAGGAACCAACTTTTAGCATCAAATCTGTGTAACAGAAAAAAAATTTGAGGGATATCTGGCATCATACCCCTTTTGAAGAATGCCTCAAACACCAAGGCCTGTGGCCTTCCACTGACCCAGCTAGGAAAGCCAGCCAGCAAAAATAACCAAAATAAAATTAGCCACGGTATTACATTGACAGGGCCCACGTTGTACCTTTTAAAGAAGTGACTTAGAGATGCCATTTTACAAGCACGAGGCGTAAAGCAGAAGGCTCTATTTGTCTCTGAGGGAGAGGAGATCACACCCTGTAGCACGGTACACTTCTTTTTGTTTCTTGTTTTAGTTTCCAAGCAATACCAGGCCTTCTCCAGCCCTATCACATCTGACTGCATTCAGTAGAGATTTTCAAAGGTCTAAATGAGAAGCTGTTGCCATGTTATCCACAGCTGTTTGAAAACTTTTTTTGCTATGAAAATGCTGTCACATCAGGGAAAGAAAACAACATAATGGGGTGAGAAGTTTGCTTACAGATGAAAAGTGGGGCACTTCAACCATCCTTTTTAAACAGGGACACCAAAAATTTCCAACCATATTGGCTGTGTGCCAATATGGAGTTGTGTAAAATTGGCAGTTACAAGGACACCACCCGGATCATTAGATATTAAATATTAGATATTATAAAAATAAACACATTTCTAAGAAAGACATGTAATCTATTTTTCCTATACTTTGAAAGTTTTCCTGAAACTGAAGGGGGAAAAAAGCTTGCCATCTCCTAAACAATAATGCCTCCAAAAAACTAAAATTATCTGTTCAAAAAAAATATTTTGCCTAGCATTTAAACAAGCAGAAAACATGCGTGTTTTTCATCACAAAAAAAAAAAAAAATCCATAACCTGGGTTTGCCTTAGGGATCTGGATTTCTGTACTGCTACATATCTATTTGATTTGAGTCAACAGTCCCAATGTGTCAATGTTATGTCAATTCAAAATCATGTCTTATTATTATTTTATAGGCAAACATAGAACTAAAAGACATAGCAGATAAAGCATGCAAAGAATTGACATCTGTACACTTGGTCTGTGTGAAAAATTTATAGTAGGGGAAGTTGGAAATCAGAGTTTCCTAGCAATTTGTGCATGCTGTTGGGAACTCGGAAATTTGGTTTTAGTCTTAGCACTGACACAACTCGGCCCCATTGAGTCATAAACAAAATTCCCACTGACATACAGGGTCGGAGAATTGGACAGTAAGTTCATGTTCTGTGGAAACAACTCACAGGCACATTCTGACACTCCAAAACACATTCATTGTGCCCTTTAAAAAGTTTGCTGGAGTCAGATACAGAGTTTAAATTTCAAGGAGCTCTGCCTATGTAAAAGGTACCACCACAAAACTCATGTCAGATTATGATCTGGGGGATGCTGCTACATTACAAGAACAAAAGTAATCATACTCAGTGCTGACAATGGGTGATGGAACCTGGCCCTTCACTTATATGCCTTAATTTCTACAAAAATGGGGACAATAATTCTTTCCTAGTTCATAATGGGTGAGGATTAAATAAGACATTTATACAGTGCTTTGCAAATGAACATTATATAAGTCCTAAGTATTATGATATTAACCAAAATGTCACTACATCTATATGACCCTACGAAGCAAAAAAACTTTCAGTATAATTTTTTTCACATATTTCCAAGTCAATAAAAATGAGCCATGGAGTCAATTGGCTATTTTGGTACAAATGAACGAACTACTTTAACTTATTTGACAGTTTAAAAAAACCCAGAATCTATTCTTTCCATCATAAAGGGGCCCATTTAAGGCATAAAGCCTTTTTTATAGTCTTGCTTATAAACATCATTATTCATTTGGCATTCATTCAAGTTATTTTTCAAATACCAGACAAATCTTCTGAGAAAGATTCTTTAGCAATCCACATACCCTAAATAAAGGCCTCCTCCAAGGAAATTCTGCTCAGTGGCTGCTGTTTTGATGATCTTGGAAATCTCACACTTCTCAAATCAAAGATTACAAAGATCAGGCTGGGTGATAGTGGACAGTAAATGAGGCTTGGCATGCCTGAGAATCTCAAACAATTACAATACTTTTAAACTTTAATAAGCACCTCAGGACCATGTCTATGTTATCTTCAGCCTCCAACCTACCTAAGAAAACAATTTTAAAAAAAAACAAAAACAAAAACAAAACAAACAAACAGAGACCACACATTAACAGAGATGGAGTAGATGCTTTGGTCCAAATCTCAACTTGTATGGATCACTGGAACTCCACATGGTGAATGGAGCCACAGTGACTTACACTTAGAGAAAAGTACAGTCCAATACATGGTAGGCCAGGTAGGATGCCTCATTTCTTCCCAATGATGTAAAGACAACAAGAAGAGGAGGTCACCTGCGTGCATCATCCGAAACAAGGCAAAGCTTTAACACCCCCACTAATGCAATTGGCCCATTCAAGAAAGCAAAGCAGAACCGGTTTTGGCAACAACCCCTACACAGTGCACCTTTTTATTTCCTTTCATGCTAAATGAAAAGCAAGAGCAGCATGAATCACCTTGGTAGATTCCCAGCAACACCCTGTCCCTCTCCCCAGGCTGAGCTGTGGAACCTCCTTCAAAGTGTTCTAAGTTGATAAATCTTGCCACCTTCTTCCCTTTTGTGGTAGAGAGCAAGACTGTCCTTGAGGCATCCATTGAAAGCACACAGAAAAAAAGTAAGAATATTTCATTCTGGAAAGATGTAAGCTACACTACCAGCCTTATTTCACCTTCGCAGGGAACAGTATTCACGTTGCCGCTGGTTTTAATACCATAAAGAAGAAAAATTTCTGAGAGAAATCTACAGGCATTTTTTGCTGTGTTTGTATCTAGTAGAACAGCAAAGGCAGAAAGTTATTGCTTCCCATTCAAGGTGGATGCATACTGTAGGTGTATCCTGTAACATTTTGAGATCGGGAGCACTTCTCAGCATCTCACTTGGATGTCTGAGAAAATTTACATCCCAACCCTAAAACTTCAAGAAGTTCACTCTGTGGAATTATTTGAGGGTAAAAAAATCACTCCTCTCTGAAAGCCCAGTGCAGGACTGCAGAATAATCATGTAAGCCTCTCTCAAATTCTCAAAAGAAGATTTGAAAGGCCAGCAATTAAATTAGAGGTACAGATAACAAGCAGTCGCCATTCAGTCGATAACTCTATGCCTTTGGTCTTCAACACCGAGTATTTAATTCTCCCTCGGTGGCTGTGGGTGTGCAGTACAACAGGTTACTTACTTTAGCCCAAACTATCTTTGTGCTAATGTTTAATATTTTTCAGATCTGCATTTTAGAAGTGCTAGAGCCACTCCAAATAGTTCTCATTCTAGCCAGAGCTTCGTACATCATCATGAATAACATTTTACTTTCCAGACAATGCTTCAGTAAGAAATTGTTAATTGCCTGAGATTTGGTCTGTATTTCTCAGCAACAAGTAATGCTACCTTAATATTTTGGCCTTGCTTTAAAAAGGTACTAGACTTTCACAGAGAGGTAAAAAAGGCAGGCAACTTTTATCAGCCCCAGCAAATCCAAGACATAAACTACTTCTCACATAATAAATGGAAAGGAAATGGCACAATTTTGACATTCCAGAAATCTTGTTTGCTAGAAAATATCAAAATCTGAAGGAGAAAAAGAAAAAGTTGCTAAAAATTATCCTAAGCATGAATTTTTGTTCTACAGTAATATTTGAAATTGATAAATATTAGCAAAAGCCAAAACTAGTGATGGATTGCTAAACGAGACATAAAAAGCAGGCCTAATAATGGTGCTATTCAGAGGATAACCTTCCATCAACACCCACCTTGGTAGCGAAGGCAACAAATAACTGTCTTGTTAGATGAAGACAAGACCACTATTTGTACCTTCCTCTCTCCTCCCCAGCAAAAACTAAAAAAAAAAAAAAAAAACAACAACAACAAAAAAAAACCAAACAGAAGTGAATAACAGAAAAATTAAAACTGGGGAGGAGGGTCAGTAAACCCAGACGCTTTGGTAATATAATTTAAAGGACTTCCCTGCTCTCCATCCTTGCTGGATTTGTAGTAGTTACTTTGCTTAGGCATTAGCTTAGTACTTGGCATCCAAATCACAGACAAAAATTAAAATGGCCAAATATTGAACTTGTCTTCTTCTACAGAACACTCCCATGGGGGTTTTTTTTAATTTGTTTGGGTTTGTTGTTGTTTTGGTTTTTACATAAAATCATGTGAAAGTGTCATACAGAATTTTCAGCTTGCTTCCCAGAAATATGGCACATTAAGTTGACTAGAAATCATAGTATCTGCTTCTTCCCATATGTGATACATATAACTTTATCCATTCCTAGAAGACTCGGACTGTCATTTTGGCAAGGAGCTGCAATGCACCAGTCTGAGCATAAAGGATTTAAGTTATGGATCTTGCAGAATTGGTTAATAACAGAAAAAGTACGGCTATTTTTTTAAATCTATAATATTTACAGTATTGCACTTTACTGCACTTAATTGCATTTCACTAAAATTAATGCTGCATCAGTATTATGCCTTAAAACCATATGTCCATCTTTGTTGTATAATTCATTCTTTCTACATCCCGTAAAACAGTGAGATTCTGATTCAAAGATCTAGGCATTTGGGGGGAAAAAATGAAAAATTGACCTGTTTCTATGGCACAATGCATCTCTTTGAGTTCAGGTAATTCTGGTAAAACAGGTGCATTTCTTATTGTTCCCATCTTTCAAGTTATCACTAACAATTTGTAAATTCTAGTCTCTCTTTTTTTCTCCTTTCAAAGGACATAGCCATTTGAGACACACACTTTTTTGTTATTGCTGCTCTTTTTTTTTTCTTTTTAGGAAAGAAAAGAAGGAAAATAAAAACCTGCCTTGCCTCAGATCTGAAATTCCACATTTAAATTCAAACCAGTTCTGCAGCAGCAGCAGCTCCTCAGTGATGGAAGAGATTCATGGCAGTGAAATAATACTGTTGGCAACAAAGAAATGTCATCTTTAATGGAGACCAGCCCCAAGGATTTATTATTTATTATTATTACTATTTGTTTTGTTTAGTTTTGTTCTAATATATTTCTGATCTTCAAAACGTGTTTAGTTTGACACATGCACAAGGTAGCAAAACTGACAGCAGCAGATGACGTTATGCCGGAGCGATCACTTTTGCCAGGGTCAAAAATCCAAAGTGTCCCCAATGTTCACAGATTAACATAATTTAGAGATGGTTTCCTTTCTCTTTTTTTTTCCTCTTTTTTGTGATTTTTTTTTTTTAACTCTCTTTTCTCTCTCCTCCCACCTACTTTGTCCTCCGAGGAGTCTCTGAGTGGCGGGTGCGTGTTTGCTGCTGGCCTGTGTTGTGTCCGCGGGCCGGCGGCGGGCGGAGCGTCCCCCCCGCGCCACGCGGCACCTCCGGGCCGCCCAGTCCCTGCGGCCCCGCGGGCGAGCAAAGCGGCGCTCGCAGGCCTCGGGGAAGGGGAAAGAAAGAAAAACAAAACAAAACAAAAATATATATAATAAAATAAAATAAAAAAAAAAAAAAAAGAGAGAGAGAGAGATAAGGCGGCAGGGCGGCCGGAGCGGTCGCTGCTCGCCCTGCAGCCAGGGAGGAGGAGGATGAGGAGGAGCGGGGGGCAGAGCGGCGGTCCGTGCGGGTCACACGCCCGTCCGCCGCGGGCACCCGGGGCGGGGTGTGATGGGGGACCCGGGGGGAAGCGTGTCAGAGCCCCAGGGCCTCGGCGTGCTTCCGGGCCTTCAGCCGCAGGTCGGCGATGCTGGAGTTCTTGCTGTTGCTCTTGGCGGCAGCGGCCACCACGGCGGCGGCGGAGGCGGACTCCGCCAGGGAGGCGATGGGCAGCCCGAAGGGCGGCGGCGGGAACATCAGGTAGGGCGCGTGGGCCGCCAGGTGCGGGTGCAGGTGCGGGTGCGCGTGGGCCACGCCCTCCAGCTGCAGCTGCGCCTGGACCTGGCGGCGGTGGCAGAGACACGGCGTCAGCGCCGGGCCCGGGCCAGGGGCGCGCAGCCCCCCAGCCCGCCCCGGGCCGCCTAGCCCCAACCCAGACCCTTCCCGGGAGCCGAGCTGTGAGAGGAGAGGAGTTCCCCCCGCAGTCAGGGCGGCAAACCTCCTCTCCTTGCTCAACCAAGGGCACAGAGACACGCTTAGCCCTCCTCCTGGCCCAAATGAATAAATAAATAAATAAATAAATAAATAAATAAATAAATCAATCAATCAATCCCAAGGCACGGGCGCCAGCAAGTGCTAAATAGCTTTTTTTTTTTTTTTTTTCTTCTTTTTTTTTTTTTTTCAGGGATATTTATTTATACCTCGCTAAAAACTCTTTGGCCATGGCTCCCTTTTATACCCGGCTAGTGTTTGCCTTGGAGCTTTCTAAACCTATACAAACACATTGGGTTGACTGAGAGATTTCAGCTTCGGGTAGGTTCGGGGAGGAGTGGGAGAGAGTTTATTTATGTATTTAATTATTTTGGTCCAAATATGTCTTTTAAAAATCAATACAATTAATCTGTCAGCTCCACGTGTCTCCGAGACGGAGAAGGTGGTGGAGGGTCCCTTTGGGCTGGAAAAAAAATCAATTCCCCGATTAATTGACAAAAAAAAAAAAAAAAAAAAAAAAAAAAACACCACGCTAGGGAGGGAGGGTTACAACCGGCTAGAAGCGGGAACAGAATTTCATCACCCTCGTCTCGGTTTTCCCAGCGGCCTTCCCCGGGTGGCTGCGCCTCGCTGGGACGCGGACCCGGGCCCCGCAGTGGCATCAGTGCCTGCGTTCTGCCAGTGCCCCTGTCCTGGCTGACCAAAGCATTTGGGAGCAGGCTCCCCACCTTCGGGGTGGCCGCATCCATCGGAAAAGGACAGGTCTCGACAGCCCTCCCGGGAATGAGGAGGGGAACTACAGGGCAAGTTTTTTCCCCCTCAAGGTTTCGCCCATCGAGTAGAAAAGCCTCCTCCGGCAGCGCTCTCCGGCGCCAGGAGGAGACCAAAGCCCCCTGGGCTGCTCGGGACCGAGCCGGTCCGTCCCCGCAGAGGGCGGGCAGGCTTGTCCGGGCGCTCCCGGGCCCATCCCGCCCGGGGAGGGCGATGCAGTGCCGGGAGGCCGGTCGGGTCTGCGGGCGGCCCTGGGGCCGTGTGCCAGCCCATCGCACGGCCCCATAGCCCCGCCGGCGCCTCCCGGGGCCGCGGGACCCCCCGCTCAGTCCCAAGGAGCGCTGAGCTCCCGAAAGCCGGGCGGCGGCTCCTTCACGAAGTTTTACAGCCTGTTTTTAATACGTGCCAACTTCTATATAAATGGCACTTGTAAACGTGTCCGGCTTCCTCCCGTGCAAACGAGTGGGGGTCGGAGCTTACTGGGGGAAAGTAAAATAAAACCGGAGCTAACTACCTGTTGGAAAGGCATCCTCAGGGCTCCCATATTCACATAGGGGGCTACTCTGCAGGCGTCTAAATGGCTGGCGGTTCCCAGGATCACACCTGCGGAGACAGACAGGGCCGGGTGAGTGGCGAAGGCGCCCCGGCGCTCCGAGGCCGCCACCCCCGGCCGGTCCGCACCCCTAACCCACCTTTGTGCATCTGGTTTTCCTGCTTTCGGCACTTTGCTCTCCTGTTCTGGAACCAGACCTGTGAAAAGAAAAAGCAAACAAAAACAAAACAACAACCAAAAAAATGGAGGTGGCCTAGGCAGCTGCTAAGGGAGCATTACCTCAGGAGCTAGGGATGGAGGGGTGAGGCCAATGACTGCACTCAGCTTTGCTGAGGTCTCCCCTCGGGAGCAGCCGAGGGGACGAGCTCGACCCCAGGCGGGGTGAGCCCCTCTCTGTGCTGCTGTTCGTGGGGGAGGTCCTGCTCCTTGTTGTGGTCCCTTAGTTGAACCCAGGAGAGGGGAAGCGCCCTCGCAGCCGGAGACACCGGGAGCCTTCCGCTTAGCACCGAGTCTCGGAGGGCCCCGAGTCCCCCGGGCAGGCAGTGGCGGTCTTTCTGCCACCCGTCTGGAGCGACACTCACAGTAAGACCACCCGCAGGACGGATGGGACCCTCTTTACCCTTCCTAGTCATCTTAAGCAGCCCGGGAAGAGCCAGCGTGAGCCAGGTCAGACTCCGCGGTCTGGCCCCCAAGAGACTGGACCTCCTGCCCTCTCCCGAGCTGGGCTTGAAATCGATGGTCTCCGACAAGATGCGAGACACTGAACTTTAGCGAACGGGTCTGAATCGTTCCCCGTTCCCTAGATGCTAAAGAAAACAAAATCCGCTTCTGCAGACTTCTGGCCAGACAAGAGCAGCATCTTTTGCAGGCTGGGATGTAAAGAAGAGCTTATGCCCCTACCCGAGGAACGCTCGTAATTCGATAGTGCTTCCCCAATTCCAGCCGCTCTCACTCTAACAGTCGCAGAACTTCGCAGTTGCGCTTCCCGTGCCTCTTTTCCAGGGGCATTTCAGACCTTCACTACTTTTCCCCTCCCGCCGTGCTCGATTAACAGCTCTCCCCAAAACATCATCAGAAACGCGGGCCAAAATATTTTGCGGATCCTTATCTTTACACCAAAACCTAATATGGACAAACATTGACTTACACCGCTGATAAAATCTTGTGGCTAAGTAAACACCTACAACCTTTGATGTTCTTGCACTTGCCAAGAGATCATACGGTTAATTAATACTAACTGCACTTCCTACATCAAATTTTCCCTTCAAGCTTTCTTCAATTGCCTTAATGATGGTCATTTACAACGGAGTAATTAGTGCAAAGAAAGGCTTCCGAAGGCATTAATTACCTCAGGTACCTCAGTGATTTTCTTAAGTAGGAATTGGCCTTCCCTGATTTAGCGCACCATTTTTCCTGCCTAGGGTGTCTGTGGGGGCAGCGCGCAGCGGGCGACTGCGGAGCGCCGCGGGTGCGGACAGATCGACCGACCGATCGACGGACGGACAGACAGACAGACAGGCAGACAAACCGACCCACCCAGCCAGCCAGCCACCAGTCCTGGTTCGTGTCCCTGACGGCTGTCGCCAGCGGAACCCTCCCCTTGCTACGCGGGCACCGCCGCCGCCCCGCTGCCCTGCACAGCGCAGCGCGGCACAAGGCTCCTGCCCCTACCAGCAATTCGCGAATGTTAACAACATGCATCGCTTCTCCTTTGAACTGCTTAGGGATTTTTATATACCTGTACCTATGTATTTAAATATGAGCGTGCAAAATAATATCGAGCTGTAGCGACAATAATCCTTTTTTTTTTTTTTTTTTTTTTTTTTTCTTTTTTTTCCCCCTGTGGTAAATCCTTGCAGGAAATCTCCTTGTGTGTGTTCCCCACGATCTCCCCCCCACCCCCCACCCCCGCCTCGCCAAAGCAGTGTAAATTGTCAGAAGAAATTTAAGCAGCGTTTAAACAACTTCTCTTGCAAATCAGAACATCTTTCAAACAGAAATTATATTTAAATCTGGAAAACGAAGTGCCCTTTCCCTTTAGCTACGAAAAAATAAGGTTATGAGGAATAAAAGTGATGAATTAGCCACTGCGTTAAGCGATAATAAATCAGGCTTGGTGTGATTCGCGATCAATTCCAATTAGTCATGAATATGCTAAGTAAAGCACAGTACACTGTTTTAGACAGTTATTTCTTCATTAAGGATCACTCAGTGATTTCTTTCACAAATGCTCTAATCTGATTTCCTTTTGATTTCCATTAGAGACAGTGAATAATGACATTTAATTTAGCCCTGCACCATAAACCCAAAGATATTTGTTGTAATTGAATTACTGCCTGCTCCTCACTATGGTCTCATAACTTTCAATTATAACCCTGACAGCTGGGTGATATGAGTTTCCAGTACAACACTAAAAATAAAAGGTTAATAAGGACTAGCTACCATAGGAACTTCAATTTATTTACAGCAAATTTCCACGCTAAATTGAAACTATATCCTTTAACAGCAAGGGACAAGAGGTTCAGATAAGAATTAGAGAACAATTCCAAAAGTATTAGGAGGAAAAAATGGGGAAAAAAAAACAACAAACCTTTCCCTTTTCTGCCTTTTTCTTTTTTTTTTTTTTTTCTGCTTCCACTTCTTGATGGATATTAACTCTCTGTTTATTTCCTAATTCATTATCCATTTTTTCCTCTTTTTCCTCTTTACACTTATTTTATGTATAGGTGTTTTTTAATCCACACAAACCTCTTTTATAAAATTATTAAATATATATTTTAATCTCCTGATTCTTTTGGTTTCAGGGTTTTTTTTATTATTATTATTTTGTGTGTGTGTGCTGTTTTGAGATCTGTAAGCACTTGAAGCACCAATTTTCCTGTAACTATGAACATCCTGTTAAGGTGCTCCTCAGTAATAAAGTACTTGAAAGAAAGAGTGCAGAATTCAATTACAAGTAATTTATTTTTATAGAAACAGTACATCAAGGCCTCGGAAAGATATTACAGAGCCCAAGTAAGAAGATCTGGGAAGATGACATAAGAGTTGATGTCCCCTTCAGCAAAAGTTTAATCTTTTCATTAATTTATATGGTGTGGTTAGATCAATCTTCCAGGAGAAAGTAGGCCAGCAGCACTCTGAACCCCTGCAATATTCCCTGCAAGCTGCCATTCCTGAGGCATATGCCTGGCACCCTTGCCCTGCTCGGTTTGTACTGAGAGTCACAGGAGGTGAGGGGAGAGTAAAACCTTGAAAGAAGGGAAGAAAAAAAAAAAAAAAGAAAAAGAAAAAAAAAAAAAAAAGAACGAAAGCAACTTAGGCACTCCGTTTATTTCAGGATTTTGCCTCCAGGAGACAGTTGTGTAAAGCGAGGTAGTGGCTTGCTCAGGCAAATGCTGGCTGAGCAGTGTGCTGTCTGCTTGCTTTCCACAGTTAAGGAGGGGCTCAAACAGACCCTTCTCCCCACTCCAGCTCGGGGCCTTATTTCTCCACTTCCCACTGTTCCCCGGGAGGGAGGCCAGGGCATGGAGGCCTCCATCCATGCCCACCGAGCCATACCCATGCCCATGTGCAGCCCCCCACACACTCCTACAGGCAGATATACCTATACGTGGGCATCTCTTATCTCCAGGGTGTGAAGGCGGTTTTTTTTCAGTGGAGGGGTTGCCTTGGTGACTTTTTCTTCTTGAGTTTTAGTTTGGTCTGTGTCTCTTAGGCCAAGCATAGAATTTTAATCCAATATGATATTTCCTTCAGGTTTCTCCTGCTCTGGGCCTGCTCAGAGAGTCACAGGTTGATCTCATTTTTTCTAGGTAGATTTTTGTTAATTATCTCTGTGTTGGTTTTTTTTTTGTTTGGTTGAGGGGTTTTGTTTTTAATATGACATCTGTTTTGTGGAAGCATTCCCTAGTTGGCTTGAGGGAAGAGGGAGTATTTTTCCTTCGCATCAAACTGAAAATCGAATTTTAAAACAATCGATGTGGAGCCACCCAAACAGACAGCTCTGGTGGCCCCAGGACTACAGCAACCCGGATCTATTTTCAAGATTTCGAAGCCTAATTGGCATTTAGCTGTCTCTGAAGCGGGTTGGGAGGGACGGGGGGAACCTCCACCAGATGGGGTGGCATGCATTCATACGCTTGCTGTGCGAATCAGAGCCGGCACCTTTCCCCCGGCTCTGGCTAATCCCGTCCCTCAGCACCCAAACTGTCTAGCCTTATTCAGCCGATTGTTTTCTGGCCCTTTTTCTTTTTTTCCCCCATAATGACCCCATAATAGAAAAAGCGGGAAGAAAGTAAGGATTAAGGGAGCGTAAATGGCACGTTTGCAAGGGGAAAAAGAAATTTAAAAAAAAAAATTAAAAAAGCAGTTGTTCAGTTACTAGAGATTTGTCAAGACTATCAGCACCCAACCACCCCACCCCACACACATACAAAGGAAAAAAAAAAATTAAACCGCCTTCCTAGGAAAAGCTAGACACGGGCAGGTATTCCCAAATCACTCTTTGGCAGGACAGGTATAGCAGACTTGCAAGCAGCTTTCCCATGACACGTGCCACCACCTCTGCCTTCACCTCCCCGTTCTGCATGAAGCGGGGCACTGTGCTAGGATCCGCCGGCAGTTAGGAAGTGAGGTGAGCGTGTTTCCAGGAACAGAGACTTTCTCTTACCTGAACCCTAGCTTCAGACAGTCCCAGCCTCTGGCTTAGTTCCTCCCGCATGAAGGCATCCGGATAGTGAGTCTCATCAAAAAGTCTTTCCAGCTCGTTCAGCTGCTCTAGTGTGAAATTGGTTCTGCTTCTCCTTTGTTTAAGCTTGGTCTGTCCGTCTTCATCTTCTGACTTCACATCTTCCCTCTTCTCTTTGCATTCGTATATCCCTGCCAGGAGTGGGAAGAAGAAAACGACGCTGAGCCTCCCCTCGCACCTCTTCGAAATTCTCTCACACAGGGGTCCCCCTCCTCCCCTCTTCGTCCCCAAACTCAGCACAACTTGCGGGTGCAGCTGGCGGGGGGACAGGAGGTCCCCGGGCAGCCCCGGAGGGCGAGAGGGGCTGAGCTCGGTCCGCTACGGGCTCCGCGCCGGGCAGGGGGCAGCTCGCCCCAGGGCCGGAGGGAGGAAGGGAGCCGCGCTGCCTTGCCTGTCTGATGCCCTATCAGAAGAACTATACAGATAAATACCATTTTATTTTCTTTCCAGGGTTAGGAGGAAGCCGTGTCGCCCGTTCGTACGGGCAGTTCGGGGAAAGGGTTGGTCGGAAAGCCGCCGGCCCCCCGATACCTCCAGGCTGTGGGAAGGGGTGGGGGAAGGGGGTTTCTCCGGCGACGTTTTCTGCCAAAGAGGTTTATGCAAGAAGCTCCCTACTGCTGTCATGGTAAAGCCATGATGGTAGTATTTGTCTCGTAAAAGAAACTTTCCCCGGGCATGAGACAGAGACCGCCCGCCTCTCTCCTCCTTTACAACCCTCTTTCCCCCCAAATACCTGCCAGCGGCGTCCCGGGCGGCCCTGTGCGGGACAGCGGGCCCCGGGGCCCTGGGTCACTCCCAGCCCCTCCGAAACAGCAGCAACCCTCCCAACCTTCAGGGACTCCAACAGGGCTCGTGGAGAGTTTACAACCAGAGGCAGCCGCTGAGCATGCTCGTCCCGGGCAGAGGGGAGGCTGCGGGGGCAGCGGGTAAAACAGCTACCCTCTTGGGTAGGGAGATTTCTTCCGCTTTGGCCTCTTCTTTCCTACGTTTTTATTATTATAATTTTCCCCCCTTTTCTTTCATGCCTAGAGGCCTAAAGCACCGCTCTTCTTTTAAATCCAGCTAACAAAAAGAGGAAGGGATGCTGGAGCGAGGGGCACCACTTTAGGCTGAACCGGTTCCCCGGGATGCCCTGCCTGCCTGGGGCGCCCCGCCGGGTGCGCACCCAGCGCGGGCACCGGCGCAGTCCCGGGACGAGCCTGCTCTGACTGCCTCCTTTGTCGTGCCTCACCTTCTGGGTGGTGTGGATTTGGGGGGAGTCGCATCTGCGGATGATCCCGAATAATTCCCTTTTCCCTCACCAAGTACACAGATACTATGCACACGTATACGTACGCAGGCACGCATAGAGAAATGTGCGCATGAACATGTATTAACCTATATACTTGAGGGCATCCCAAAATGCAAATTGTAAACTGCAAATCGTGAGTTGATTAAACGTAATAAAGCGTCTGGGCTTCAAAGTAATAAACTGCATCTGGGTTTAAGTAAGGCCGGACCCAAGCCGAAGCATTCGTTTTCACTTCCAAAATGAAAACTGTCCCTGGCCGTGATCGTTCCCCCGGGCTCCGGGCTGATACTGCCTGTGTAAAACTTTGGGAATGGTCTGGCCTCCGGATGGGGATATTCGCTGGTTGGTTTTAATGGCGTTTTGTTCTCATTTCTCCTGAAAAGGGAATCCCTACAAAAAGAAGAGGGTGCTAACCCAGCAAATGCCTAGGGAAAATCAGGCGCTTCAAAAGCTGTCTGTTTTCCGAGGCTACAGCATGTCCGTGATAGGTATAAAATATTAACTAGCATATCGGTGGGACTGAAATCACACGCCGGAATCAGTTGAAATTAGACTGAAACCTGGCATGAATTTAAACTGTCACAAGCATCTCAGCTCTTTCCAACTCCTCCCTTCCATCCCCACCCCCAGCCCCTCTCCGTAGATTAGATTAGCTAAACATACAAGCCTGAATTTCGATTCACGGGGAAAACGGAGAGTAGTAGGGGATTTTTTTTTTCGTTCCTTCTCATTATATTTTTAATTTCTGAAGCATGCCCTGGTTTCATTTTTTAAAATCATCTCATGCGCGAATGATTCCCTTAAACTGAACCTTCTTGTTTTTTCAATCTCTCTACCAGAGAAGAAAAATAAGCAGAGCTGAGTGGTACTGGTTTGTGCAGAAATATGGGTACCCGAATACAAGATTATACACCGTTCTTCTGTTTGGGAAGCAGGTAGAAAAGAGGAGGATATTAAATAAAAGTTTGGGCTGTAAATTAAATCTCCCAGTGTTATATTAAACAAGATCAAACAGTAGGAAACAGCTGAAAGGCTGGTTGTTGCTCCCCAACCTATTAACCGGTTTTTATTACCCCAAGCTAGCCAGTAGCTCCCCTGGCAGGTCCACCTGTCTAACTTGCCTAGAGACACTTTCTCAACTTTCTAATCCCACCGTCCTTCTAAGTCTCTCCTTCCCCTGTGAGCCTGTGAGGGATTTTTAGTTGTCTTGCTTTAAAAAATATAATTTTTTTTAAATTGTTGTGGTGGTTTTTGTTGTTGTTTAGAGAAGGGATGGCGTTTTGCCCCTCGGCCGGCGGGGTGCCGTGCTGCCCTGGCCCAGGTGAGAGCACAGGCAGGGGACCGAGGGACCAGTCGGCCGGGCCGGCCGGTGCCTGTCGCCGCAGCGATGTTGTGCCTCACCGGGTCCGGGCAGCTGCCCCACAGCCAGGCTCCTCTCCTGCTTCTCGTCCCCGCCGGCCGGAGCCTCTGCGTAGGGCAGGCTGACCGACCCAAGACAAAATGTCAGAGGGAGCCCTCTCCACATCCCGCTTTCTCCCAGAACAAGCAGCAGCATCCTGACGGCCCGGAAGCAGGAAGAACAGGTCTCCTAAGGCATTAAAACTCCCCGAACAAGGTTTCCTCGTACAAAAACACGCAGATAGACAAAAACGTCTGATGTGCTGCGCTGCCCCCTTCCCCCAGGCGAGCGAACGCCTAACGCACCGGATCGATTTTGGAAACGAACGGGGGCTGGCGGGGGGGCAGGACCGAAGTTGTGACTTATTTTTTCACGGCTACGCTCACGTTATGCATGCAGGAGTACGTGTTCCTAAGCCTCTGCTCCCGGCGCGGCGGGAGGGAGGTGACCGCAGCAGGGAAGGAAGCAGGATGCGGGAGGCGATCCCGCTCGCCCCGCCGGGGCCGGAACCGGGGCCGCGGTGACCGAGTCGCCCCCGCTGCGGAGAGCCGGGGGCGGCCGGGGAGGGGACCGGGGATGCCGGAGAGAAGCGCGGAGCGGAGGGCTCCCAGCCCTGCTCTTACCTTCCGCTGTCCTGCCCGTGTTGAACTCCTTCAGTTTGTCCTTGTCGCTCTCTACGTGGTCTTTGAAAAGATGCACCGGGCAATGGTTGCTGCTCTCGGTCATGTCCTGCAGGTTAGAATCAGAGTTTCCAAGCTCCCTAGAGCGAGCCAACCCACTCTCCAAAACTTCCCTGTACGTGATCGTCTCCTTCTTGTTGCCGCTGCCACTGCCGCTGCTGCTCTCTTTGCTTTTCTGGTCAAAAGATTTGGATACAAAAGCCGTAAGTTCTTCCATGGCTGCCCGGCGATCTTATCCACAGAGATCCACTTGTTTTCAATCGGAGATGTGGCCGTCCTCCACACGCTGTTTTTGCACGTAGAAGATGGGCTGTATAGGGTTAGATCACTCCTGCTGTTATTTATGCCTTTCAATTTGAGATCACACTATTTATACATGGCTACCTCAGCCCAACCCCCAGCTCTCCCTGTCTCCAGCAATTACTGACTGCTCCATAGTCGCAGGCGGACTCCAAGCAGCTATCTCCCCCACCTCAGTCCAGCAATTGGCTTTCTTTTCATTTCATCACTCTTTGGCATCTTTGCACCTTGATTTAGGGAGGCAAAGAGGCAACAGCGAAAAAGGGGGGAGGGGGGGGAGAGGAAGAGAGAGAGAGAGAGCAAGAGGGAGAGAGAGAGAGAGGAATAAAAGGGAGGGAGGGGGAAAGAGGAAAACATGAAAATAGGTACCTACATTCTGTAAATGGGTTGCAGAAATGAGAGTCGAGGAAGACTTAATTGATTTTAAGGACATCCTGTGCGTGGCAACACTGTGAGTAAAAACGGACACACAGCTAACCAAATAACTGAGCTCCTGCAATTAAATGTATCGCTGTCAAGAGGAAAGGAAAATGAGTGTTCAATAAAAAAGGTAATGAATAAAAAGCCGGAGATGTGCATTTGTTGTAATCATTGGAAATTCTATCTGATTTGCTATTTAGCTAACTTCACTTAATTAAACGGTCAAAATAATCGGCGAAACAAAAATGCTGTTTTAAAAGTGTTGCCTGCTCTGGCTGGCGGTGGGTGGGTGCGCGGAGGGGGACGTGTGCTGCAGCTAAACAAGTTGCGAGGTGCCTCGGAGATCCGTGTCGGTGTGTTCGGAGGATTTGGAGTGGGTTGTTTGGCTGGGGGGTATCCATAGGTAGGGAGTCTCTCCAGATGCCTGTGAACATTGCAGGATCTCTCTCCTTGTTTATTGTTATTATGTTGTCTGAAGGTACTGTAGGGGAAATTAAAATCTAAAATGTTTCTCTGGATATCGAGCTATCCTGCTGCATGCAGCAGAGGGGTAATTTGTTATCACGGCAGTGTGTGCACGACAAGCAGAGCATTAAACCTTGGGCTTTTTTTTTTCTTTTTTTCTTTTTTTTTTTTTTTTTGCTTTTTTTTTTTTTTTCCCAATGAAACATATCCTGCTGGATTTAACATAGAACTGGCAATATTTTCCCTATCCTGTTCTCGGTAGACTGCAGTTATTTTTGTTGTACTCCTGGAATAATTATTATTCTCTGCGCTTGAATAGCTGCCTGAAATTCGTCTCCAGATAACAGCGCCGGCATTTCCAGCGCCTCTCCGCACTGTTTGATCCCCACGCGGAGTCGACTTCCCAGCTATTTATTTCTGTCTCTTCTCCTCGGGCTTTAACGCGAACGGTTATTCGGTATTTGGAGGAATTTTGTCTTCCGGTCATTTGGCTTTTTACGTCCTTCTCGTTCCCTCGCCTCGAGTTTGAGATAATCAGAGCCCATCATCACGCCACCCTCTGCTCCGAATCGCAACCAAAGCGGGCTCCTTGTTGGAGCAAGGGGCCATTGTTTCTTTTCCGGGGGAGTGTGGGACTGTTCTGAAAATTAGCAGAACATTAAAACACTAAAAATACGTTTAATTAATCCAAAGGTGCCCCCAGCACCAGAGTTAACACTTCCGCAGGAGGAGAGGAAAAAAATAATAATGGAGGAAGCAATTAATAAAGGGCTTTAAAAAAATCAATCTCCCCCTGTGCGAATTTAAAATTATTATCTAGGGGACAAGGATTGATCATTTGATCTCGGCACTGCGGATATCCCTGACATTTATTATATTGTCGTGTCTCGGTGGCATCCTTCCTCCAGAGTTCGTTTAACAAGTGAGGGAGCGGAGGAAGCCTTACAACTTAACAAACAGGTCTTGTCATCGCAAACGCCAATCAAATCCGAGGCTCTAATGTATATCACACGGCACCACATAAATAATAAAGGCAAACGATAGACGGGGAAGTAACGTATGGCTGAGGAAAGATCCCGACACGACACGCTGCTTGTGCCTCTCTCATGCAGTCAGCGCGTGTAAGGGCTCGTAGAGGATTGTTGTGCAGGCTGGTGCGTGGTGCGAGGGTGTCACGGACACGCGGGGACACCGGCACTCGGTTCCCCGTGGGAGAGGCTGCCTACCGGGGCTGGGCCCCCGCCGCGGAAACTTTCCCCATCCCTCGGCTCGAGCGGCACCGATCCCCACCGTGCCCGGTCTCCCTCTGCCTCCCTCGCGGCAAGCAGCAATCAAGGATAAATATTTACTGACTCCGCGTCCCCAGCGCCGGAGAGGCACGGTGCGCGTCGGCTTCCCCGAGCTGCCGGAGCTCGCACCAAGTCCGCCGGATCCCCTCTTCCCTCCCTCTCGCCCCCGTCCCGCTCTCCTCCCCGCAGCTCCCCCCTGCGCCCAGCCCCACGCCTGCAGCCCCCGCCAGCGCGGGGCCACGCTCCTCCCGGAGCCCCCCGGGCGCCTCCTGTCACTGCTGCCGGGGCTGCTGCCCCCGAGGACAGGGGTAAATCCAAGCCTCCTCAGATAGAGGGGGGGGGGAAAGCTCTCTTGCCTGTTCCACATCCCTCCCTCCCTGCTTCCCAGCAGCGCCCGGTGGGAAGGCTGGTTGTCCCCCGCTCCCCGCGGGGCGCAGTCCGGCGCGGGGCAGCCACCGGGCGCGCAAGTGCCGCGGCGGCCCGCGGGCCAGCGCCACCGGGAGCCCTCGACGGCAGCAGAGAGCCCGCCGGGGGGGAGCCTTGCAGCCACGGGGGGGCTTGCCTCAGACTCGCTCCCCAAAGAGAAAAGCGAAACAAAGCACCGGAAAGGGAAAGGGAGACAACCGGGAAAAGAATAAAAACAAACAAGGACCAGTGCAAAGCTCAGCTCTCCCGGGGATCCGGCCCCCACCCCGCGCCGCGGACCCTGGCGGGGCAGGCGGCGGAGGGCGCAGAAGCGCGGGCAGCCCCGCGGGCGCGCACGGCTCCGTGCTCAGCGCGGGTCTCTGCGAGGGATGCCCGGCCCGGCACGGCCCGGCCCGGCCCGGCACGGCCCGGCCCGGCCCGGCCCGGCGGCGCGGCAGGGAGCGGCGGGAGGCGGGGAGCGCCCCGGGCCCCCCCTTTTTGCCCAGCCCGCGGCTTTGCGGGGACTTAGAGCAAGGTGGGGCAGAGGGGAACAAAACCGGGGGGCAATTTTGACCCCACTACAAACTTTGAGGACGGGTTTAGAGAGGAATTACCTTTATTGCTGCTCCTGATAACGGGCTGGGGGGGAGGCATGCAGGGAGGGATAAAGGGAAAGAGAGAGAGAGAGAGAGAAGGAACTGCCGCCCAAATACCGTTCCATTGCAGGAACGGAACTCCTGGGACCCTGTCGCAAGCCTAAAAAGTCACCAGCGCTTCTCGGAACTTCCGTCTGTCCCCGGCTCACCGCGGCACCCTGGGTACCTCTTTGCCGTGCCACAAGCCACCCCGCTCTCCCAGATCCCCCCCTTGCAGGACCGGCCATCAGCGGCACTTTGAGGGCTGTCCCGCCTGCCCGGCCTGCCGGCTCACCTGGGGGCACCATGCCCCCAAATCCTCCTCCTCTTCCTCCCTACTGCCCTGGGGCATCGGACAGGAGCCCTCTGCCCGTCTGGGTGTCCTAAGCGGACAAAAGGCGTGGCCCGTTTATTCTCCCCCTCTACCTTTGCCCACCGCCGCCCCGACGGGGTTGATTCCACCCCAGAGCGCCGAGCCCGCCCCCTGGCTGCCCCAGAGCCGGAGCCAGAGCCCGAGGGGGCATCTGCGAGCAGGGCAGCCTGGCAGCGGGTAGTCGGACCTTGGGCTGCAGAGGAGCGTTTATTTTGCGTGGTATCAATCCATGTGTTATTTTTTTAATTCCTCTGTCAAAGGAAGAATTTCAAAGGAAGCTCTTGACCATTGTTATTTTTCTCCGGGTTAAGCGAGAGGAATAATCATGAATGAGTTGCATCAGCTTTGAGCATATCGGAGGCAAAGTGTTGAATTTCATATTTATAGGAGGAATTTACATTTGTACATTTACTCATGGTATGACGTAGGGCGAAACTGATTTCCTCCCACCCTTCCCCCCTTCAGCCTATTTTGGTCGAAATGGGGCAAATAAGCAAACAGAAAAATCATCGGTTTAATCCACGTTTTAATAAGCGCTGATTTTGTTGAGTAGATAACTGAGTCCTCTCTCTCTCTCCATCTCCCTCGCTCCTTCCCTCTCTCTCTCTCTCGTGATTAATTCAGGGACTGTAATCATGGACATTGTACATCAAACCTTTCTGCTCACGCTACAGACTCCTGCAGATCTTTATTGGTTTACATGAAAGCGAGTAAACATATTTCAGAGGATGCCCTTTCAATCTGGCTCCATTTCCACAGCACATAATTCCAAGGACAATTTGTTTTAATAATAAGAATGGATGCAGTGTTAATGGTTTTCAATTTGTGTTAAAAAAAATTAAATATTTATAAGTATCGATCGAGGGTTTCAGGATTTTACAGACGTCTTAACACATTTCATAGATGGGATTTTTTTTTAATTTAGAAACCTGCGTCGTATTCTCTTTTATGCTGTTTATTGATTTAAGCAGCATCCGTGTCTCAAGCGAGAGACTAATAGATTTTCATTAAAATAGGCTCTCTTAATCCTGATTGTGAATGGATATGATTGATCCATCCAGCACACTACACATCTATAATATTAATAAAGGACATTATCATGGCAGGATTTGCTTTTCCGTCATCAGGGTACTTTTGTTTTTTCCCCTTATTTGCAGCCTTAAAGATTTATTTGGGAGCTGTAAAATAGCCCACAGGAGGGAGACGCTTTGGGAAGAATACATTTTTATATTAGATTTTTTTTTTTGGTGGTTGTAGTGGAAAGAGTTGGTTTTTTGTTTGGTTTTATTTTTTTTTTTTTTCACTCACTGCTGTGGCAACATATGGTGAAAATTAAACTGTTTGCCCCGCAAATCTAATATTAAAACATTTATGTTGAGTTTTATTTTTAGAAAAACATTTTTCAAGGAGAGAAAAACAATCCTGTATGAAAAGTAAAACAGAGAATATTTGAAAGGCTATAGTTTAAACTAACAATAGCCTCCCTCACCGGCTGATGCTGCTGGACTGGTACCGTACCTGATGAATATGTTACGAAGTGGTCGGGACAGCAGCGGCTACAGTAATTAATGGAGTGTGACAGAAATGCTAAGGGTTTAATTGTCTTTATTCCGACTTGCAGCAACGTAACCAAAGGGATACATTAATTCAGTACAAAAACACATAAATGCTCTCCTCTCTCCTACACCAAGGTACAAGCCAACACACGCGCACATCTCTTCTATATCACATTATTATTATTTTTAATATATATAAAGCTGTATCTTTCCAGCAACATTAATTACTCATATATTCATTACAGGGAGCCTAGACATGTTCAAATCCTCATCTACTTTTACTTCTGCAAAATTAAACATTCACGAGGTGAATTACAATAAGCAATTGCCTTTGTGTGTAATTAATTACGATGCATTGGGCCAGCATAATGGGCGAGTAGTCCCCTTGCTTTCAGTTGCCCTGGATAACTCGAGCAGAATAGGAAGAGTCTGTGACGGGAAAAAAAAAAAAAAAAAAAAAAAAAAAAAAAAAAAAAAAAAAAAAAAAAAAAAGTTGAGAGCTGTAAAGTTTGTACTGAATTTAGCAACACGAAATACACACAGAGCGAATTGTTTGACTTCTCTAGTAATGTGCGAGGGACGCTGCAATTTTGAACTCTGTAATAATGATTAATAAGTCAAAAGGGCATATTTTTTCTTTTATGGTATGCAGCGCTCAAGGGAATATTCCGTGTATGTCTTTAAAACGAAGTAGGAATATTTACACACATGCACAGAGTTAGCAACAGCACCAAAGAAAGAAAAAAACCCACGAATATTTCAGTGAACTATTACATTTTTTCAATTATTTCCCAATGAGTATTTCAATGAACTGTTACATTTTCCCAATTCACAAGGAAGATTTATGGGATTATTAAGATTTCTAGTGGAAATATTATACAGTGGAAGTTTATCGTCTCTCAGGGATTGTACACCATTTGATATCAATTTCCAGATGTTATGATCTTTTTTCAGAAAATAATTGAGTATATTAACTTCTTCCCTACAGAAGACTATTTAGGGCTTTATTTATTTATTTATTACTTATTTACTTATTCTGTAAATAAGTACGCAACTGTTTTCCTCGCACCCCTCCCTTACGGAACTAAACTGTTGAAACGTCGGAGTAAACTTCAATCAGATAACAGTTTAATACTCAAGGGAAGGAATCATTTATTTGCCACTCTATTGCGAGCAGAAGCCCGTGAATTTAGCTGCGTTTTAAAATAAAAATAAGGTACACCCGAGCGCGCCCGCCTGCCGTGGGCAGGGCGGGAGGCCCTGCGCTCTCTCTCGGTGGCCGCCGCAGCCCCCGCGGGGTCGCGGAGCTGGGCGGGGGCGAGGCGCGGGCCCCCGGCCGAGCGGCCTGAACTCCTCGGGCCCGCACGGCCGGGGCGCCTCAGGGAGGCCACGCGCGTGTCCGAGCGCCACGCGTGCTCGCCCGCCCCGGCCACTGACCGCGTCCCCGCGGGGCCGGCGGCGCGCACAGGCGCGCTCCCGGCGCACGCACCGCGCACGGGCGGGCCCGTCGGCACCGGCGCGGGCTGTCCGTGAGCACGGACACCGACGGGCACGGCCAGCCCTGCGGCCCCCCCAGCCCTGCGGCCCCCGCCGGCCCTGCGGCCCCCGCCGGCCCTGCGGCCCCCGCCAGCCCTGCGGCCCCCGCCCCGCGCTCGGCGGGGCTCGGCGGCAGCAGCGGGACGTCCTTCCCACGGCCTGGCCCGCCGCGCTCCGGCCGAGGCTCCGGCGGTCCCCGCTATGCCCGTGGCAGGCGAGGCGCGATTCTGCCCTGCCCGGGGCTGCACCCGCGCCCGGCAGGCTCGGCCCGTCGGGGGAGCGGAGCAGGAGGCAGCGGCTTTGTAGCTGTGCCCAGGAGAGGCCCAGGGCAGACGCTGCCCTCGTGCCCTGTCCCAGTTTTAGAGCCGGGAGGTCCCTTCCCCTGAGATCTCCCTCGACGCCCGGGGGGGATCGGGGGGTGTTGCCGTGGCATCTCCCTCGAGAAGGGCCGAGCTGGTCCCCCCGGTTCCCCCCGGTTCCCGCTGAGCTGGTTCCAGCCCCGGCTGCCGCCCCTGGGAGCCGCGGCCCTCCATGGACAGAGAACCCCCCTGCTCGGCCGCTGTTGGAAGAAACGGGGCCGGACAGAGCGAGGTTTTACCCCAAAAAAGGAATTAAGGGCTGTGTCGGGCTTCAATGCCCCTACAAGACGAGGTGGGAAGCGAGGGGGCTAACATTTCACAGGTTACCTCACCTCGCGTTTATCGGGGTAGTTAAAGGGAATAAAAGAGGTGAGGGAGAAGGAGAGAGAAAGAAAATCAACTTTAAGAGACTCTGGGTTTAAATAGCAGCCTTTGATATTTTGACAGTAAAATGGAAAACACTTAACAGGAGTCAAGTTTTGATGTCTGAGGCTGGCAGCGCCCCCTAAAATTATATTGTCTTGCCTGCTGCTTCAAATTGGACCCAGGACCTTATAACGTCTCTCCAGGTCTTTATCTGCAGCCTTTCTGATTGCAAAACCATAACTGTATCGTTTTACACCAGTCAACTAAGCAAGTGCCAGTGGAATAAAATCCACAAAGTGCACACACATACCAGCTCTACAGCTAAAGCAGTCTGTTCTTTGCAAGTTGTAAAGGCCTGCAAATTAAATACCAATTACTGGAAGCAATAAAGTGTTTTTTATTGCACAAAATCTACTTAAAACAGAAAAGAATAGTGGTTTTATTTTGAGGAGGGGGACGGGGGGCAGTTCACGAAGACATATATTGGCAGAGAAGGATTATATACAGCGCCTGCACGAGGCCACAATGGAGACATTCTATGGCTGGCGGCAGGCAGGGCTTCTCCCCGCCTTGTACAGAGGGGGGTTCTGCAGAGGTGCTTATGGTAGGGATTATTGTAGGTGAGACTCGGGGAGGTGGGAAGCCGGGGAACAGTAGCTTCTAGGTAGAAGCAAGTGGCGCAAACAAGTTATATGACAGCAATCCGATGTGCTTTTGAGGTCCTTTCCAAATGAGCTACTGAAGGGTTGGTGATGAAAACTACCTGATGTCTCCTCCTTCCCCTGCCCACTTTTCCTTTCCCTCTTTGGGGAAGAATGGGTTACTGGCTTTCTGTCTTATGAGCACTGAAGGAAAAGGCTCCCAATCTCCTACTGTGCTCTCTGGCCCTCTCAATGGGGGAGCCCTCTGAGGGGCAGCAAAGCAGGGTGCAGCTCCCTGGAGTTACCAGCTCCACAGCAAGACTGCCATTTCCCCACAAATATCCTCAACTTTCTACAGGGCAAAATGATGTCAGCAAACCTGCCAGTGGGAGGAATGTTTACACAGATGAGACACCTTCAGCTTTGCCTGAGTTCAGGTGTCATTCACCACAACACAATCCTGTGTCTAGCACAAAGAATGGAAGCATCCAAAAAGCCATACTCTGGCAGAGGAAAAAACAGTGTGATTAGTGATGTTACAAACATCACTTAATATGCTCATGCCTTGAAATGCGTATCAAAACCTCTCTCCAATACATGTGTCCCACTCCTAATTTCCCTGCTCCCAGAATATCCCATCCTTGTGGTTTACCCGTAAAGAAGCCTGTGCTTCACCTTTGGCTTCTCTGAATGCCAGGAACTGCCTGTGAATGGGATAGGACAGCCCTTGGGATCACCTACATGCATGGTGGGTCATGACATTCATGCTGATGGGGGGTTTGCGTGGTCCCGCTTTAAACAGGCTTTGAATGGGTGGGGTTTATTATTTTCCAATGACAAAAGCAATTTGAGGATTGCAAGCTTGTTTCTTAACATGACCTCATTCTGAGCAAACTAGATTCTCCCACTCACCAGAGTGTATTATACAGAGCCAGGCTATGGCAACAAAAATCTTCCAAGCTAATTACCCACAAGTGTGCAGGCTTTCTGTGGATGAATTGGATTTAGAAATGCTTGAAGACTAGATTTGACTAGACTTAGAAACACAGGGAAAACTGAAACTCTGCCATGTGGTTTACGGCCACTTCAAAGCTTCCCCATGCTTGCCATGTGAAAGTTTTGAAATGTTTTGAAATGAAGGATTTAAGTGCTGCACTGCTGCTTGTGCTGTAAGGAGAGCAAAGGTGCAGGCAGGTGCTTGGGCTTCTGCCTGGCCTGGAGGAGCCATCACCATAAGAACCTGGGTGATGGAAAGGGCTCTGGAATGGTGTTCACTTCCAAGGAACCTCCAGAGATGACAGTCCTGGGAAGTGCTGGGATCTACCTACAGCACCAGTGGAAAGAATGATGCTGCTGGGCCTGCTGGCACCAGTAGAGCAAAAGTGAAATATTTTCCTTCCTCTGTTCAAAATGGGGGGTGGGACTTGGGTCCTATTTTCCCAGATGGTAGTCCTTTTTTCTCAGTTGAGCTTTCCCTTCACCCCTGAAGCAAGAAGTGCCCTGCCAGTGGTTGCCCAGGGTTTGCTCACAAGGGCTCAGCAGCTCAACAGTAAAGATGTGGTTTTCAGAGCTAGTTGGGTCTCCTGACACGTACCCCAAGGAAAAGGAGGCCCAGGGCTGACATCTGCAGATCCTCTGCTGCACTGGGCCCTCATTTAATGCTAAGTGAGGAAAAACTATGGGGAGCAAAAGGTTTAATGGCATAGTAATGCTGCTCTGGGCAGGGGGTGAGAGTCACTGTTAGAGACAAGAGTATTTATTCCTTTTTTTCTTTAAAGAGGGGAATTCTGTCCTCAACATTGCTAAATAAGTAGGACTTCGGCTACCGCACACCGAAATTGCAGCATGCGCTCCCGTTTACACCCCTTGCTACATGTCCACACACACAAATATTCACCCATTGACAAGGCTGTGGAGGTTTCTGGTTTTGTTTAAAAATTGGCTGCCTGCAGCCTCCCCTTAGTTCCTCTGGGTATGCATGAGCAGCTGTGGAGAGCTGCAAGGCTAGCCAACAGACCTTGTAGCCCCCACAGATGTCAATTAGTTTCTCTCGGGCTTCCTTTGGATACACTCGGGTCTTGAGACCTCCATGTGCTGACTTATTTGTAAAGCATGAGTTATTCACTAACTCCGTGTTACTAATTAGAAGATTATCAGCTCTTGGTGGTTCGCTTGCCTGCTGCAGGGAGGTTCCAAGGAAACCCTCGTACGGACCACGCTGAAGGAAAGCATCGACTGATTACTGTGGTGGAACACTCCTGCTTTACACATTAAGGAGCAACTGGAGGGATGTGAAAGGTTTTGAAGACCCTGAGTGCCTTTCCAGGCTTGGGTAACCCAGAAAGCAGATTGCTGCAGCTGCACCACCCTGGCTTGGTGAGAGCTGGCTGGCTGCTGGTGGAGTCAAGCCCGGGTATGGGGGGGCCAAAGATTTTGGGAAAACATGTAACAGGCCCGTGTTGGGCTGTGCGAGGGGGAAAATCCTGCATAAGTCCTTCTGGCAGCTAGGAAAAGACAAGGAGTTGGGTCCTAAAAGTGCAAGGAGGAAGGGAACAGTTAAATACATTGCCTCTAGACACTGCAGCTTTTTAAACTAGTTAAACTGACTGCACTCCTCTGGGAACCCATTTTAGAGGAGGCAAAATTGAGCGCATCTTTAATTTGCCTAATTTTCTTCATCCTATGTATTTTTGGATCCTCCCTGTGCTAATGAATCCTTGCTGCGTGCACGGGGAGTGAAACTTGTTAATATTAGCAGAGGTCATCACGGCCTTTCTCCGAGCCATCGCTGTCCTTCCCGTGACTCGACCAAGCATTCACGAGGGTCATGCCGGGGAAGGAGGAGGGTCAGCTCAACCCACCTGAACTTTAACCACTTGCCTTTGATAGAAGGCACACTTTGATCTAAGGTGTGGCATGAAGTGCCAAATACAGTTAATATTTATAAGCCTATGTACAGAAAAAAAAGAAAAGAAATAAGGAGGCAGTAACATGAAAGGTTGGTGCAGATAAAAGCCACCAGTGTAAACTAGGAGACAAATCTGGGAACAAAAGAGGGTTTGGTGATGCTGTTGTTGATGTTCTGGAATATCTGGAGTTTGTGATCTGTGACTGTGCCAGGGATTTCTTGTGTGTGGTTAAGACACTTCATCTTTGTCTGCCTCAGTTTCCCACAAGCAAGGGGAGAATTAAACAGAACCTTTTGTCTTCTCTTCATTTGTCTGCATTATCTACACAATCGAAAAAGTTTAGGGCATTGCTTCTTTTTTGTTGTGTCTACTGCTCAGCAGTTTCATATTCCTTGGGATCCTTAGGCATTTTCCATAACACAGATAATAAGTTTAACAGGTTCTCTCTCTCTCTTTTTTTTTCATGCCTTTGGCCACAGAGCTCATCATATCTTGTTCTCATAAGCCAAATGCAGGAAAGTATCTACAGAGCATCTCTGTGGGATCTCTGCTCCTCACTGAACAAGGTCTTGCCAGATTACAAGGAAATGATGCTTAGTAATTGCAGCTGTCCAATAGACTGATCCATCACATCTGTTCTGCTTGCCAGATGAGTCCAGACCACCAGTGACCCAAAAATAGCTGCTATTCTTAAGACTGCTCTGAAAAGCAGAGGGGTTCCTGCCATTTTTAAGGGGATGAATCACAAAATGTGGACCCACGTGGGATGTAAACTCCATGTTTTCATGATGAAGATGCGCAAATCCTTCAGCAGGGTGGCTGGGAACAGAAAAGCCCCTTTAAAAGTGGCTTAGTCATTTATGTGTCTCCATTCCCTCTCAAGTTTGAGACAACATGTTCAGATTTCAAACTGTGGTGTGTGTAGTCAATTCTTGTTGTCTTCAACCCTAATAAGTTAAATACTGTGCTCTTCAAAAGTCGTGTCCCTCATATCTCATAAATCACCAAAAGGTGAGTCACCTCAAATTAGAGAGTGCATTCAAGAGGGTAGGTTTAAGTAATTAGTTGGTTTTTTTTTTTCCCATTACAGGATATGATCAGATTAAATCTGGCAGACCTAGCTGGAACCGTTTTAAAAGTTACCATCACCAGCTGCTTATTGCTGCTCCTCTGCCAGAGGTTACCTCCATCCCCCACATGCAGAAAGAGCAGTGTGAGCATAGACCTCAGCCACTGATATGCAGGAGTGAGCACCTTAAAACAGTCTTGCTTTCCCTTCTTGTGCCTGCATAGCAGAGTATGCAGGGAATAAGTGTTCAGGACTACTGTATGCGTCATTTGGACCATCAAATGCATGTGTGGATGTTTGGGACTACTGATTCCTACTTTTTATGAATATGTGAATAAAATTCATTGGAGTGTTCTGAATAATTTTCCATATTTAATTTTTAATATAATAGCTCATGTGATTGTTTTTCCAGAAGCCCACAATTTTAAAAAACAGCTTACTAGTAAAAGCAGCAAACACGGTTGCGTTGTTTGTCGCTTACTTTCTAAAATACTTTAAAATATTTTTTTTAATATTTGTTTTTTTGTTTTCCCATGGCAAATATTCAGGCTCTGTGGACACAGATTTCATGCTATTTGAGGGAGGAGATATAAAAATGATGCTTTCCTTTAGAGAATTATAATGTGAATGAGAGAAAAGAAAAATCTCTTTGTCATCCATTTGTGCATTACCAGGCAATCTTTTTCTATGCTTCAAGTTCCTTCATGTTCAGATGCATCATTCTTTTATAATAGATAGATTGGATGAAATGCCAAATACAATTGTGAACAATTCCTATTACTTCTAAAGTGATTATAAAATAGGATAGGCCCATTGGGACAAAAATTGTGTGAGTATGTTTGCTAACCCTATATTACAGTTAAAGAAAGTTTTTGGCAGGGGTGATTGAACAGGTTTTTTCCTAACATTGCTTTGTTGTTGAGGATTTTTTTTAGACCATTGATCAGTAACAAGGCTCAACATTAGCAGGTTTTTTCTCCTAAGCAGATGTGTGATACAAACTGGTGACTTCGTGTGATTTTCCTGCTTGCTAAGGTGAAGAAATCAGTAACAAGTCTGCTACTGAAAGCCATTTTCATCATAAAGAATGACAAAAAGCAATGACTTTTCAAAATTATTATCAAAAATCCTGACATTTGTTTTCCAAGAAAAACTATTTAGAGGACAATAGCAATGCTTTATCAGATTATTAAGATTACACTTTTACAAATAATATATGATATAGCCTCCTTAAACTACACCTACCCTTTTATTAATCAAAGTAGTAGAATGGGGGGGAAAAAATCAGCACTCAGGAATGACATGACATATACAGTTGCAAATGCAAGTGGATTAGTTTCAGAGCTGACCCCATTTAGAGCAGGACTTGGTGGCATACCAAGGTCCTCTTTTACCTGAATTATCCTATGATCCTAGAAATCATAGCTCAAAATCATGCTTCCAATGCACATGCAGGCCATAAATTCCCAATGTAAAGTTTGAAAGCCTAGTGTTAGCAGACCCCTCACACTAGAGCAGCTGAGTACCCTCCATCCTGGAGTGAGACATCCTAGTGGCAGTGAGAAATGAATTTAGATGCATCACCACACTTGAAATACTTAGTAATTGCCTGCCTTCTTCACTAGGTGTTTTCAAAGGCCTGACCTTAGGAGTGAATCTCCTGGGTTCACATACCAATTGCCCTGTTTGCATTTAGGAGTCCAAGCTCAGAGTCTGGACGGACATCTACGCTGCTGCATGTGCCACCACACTTGAATTTGCCATTTTTGAGGCTGTTGTCACTGCCCCACTCCCATGCCCAAGGGTAGGAGAAGGTCCCTCAAAGACCCTCTAATTAAGGGTCTTTTCTCAATCTCTCCCTAACAGACAATATTTTCATGCAGAAAGGCTGCAGTTACCAGCCTAATGTCAGTACTGTAATTAGGTATCTATCCTGGCCCATATAAAGAGCTCTACCCCCCCCAGTCATAATCCCTCTTCTCTCCTCCTCTCTGCTCCCAAAGAGGATTCTGCATCCAGGGACTGCCAGACTTTTGGTGCAGATCAGTGCCAATCCCATAAGTCTGATGACTCTGGGGCACTACTGGAATCTTTGCACCAGGAGCTGACTTGGTGCACAACAATGTGAGTATACATAGACCAAAGTAAAGTCCCCAGAATGCAGATGATGTGGATATTGGGTTCCCAATACTATTTTCTTCACAACACTATTTTAGTTTTATCCCAACATCTCCTGCTGGGATGGGCTACTTGCCAGCATGGACATCACCAGAATACACTTCCCTGTTGTCCTAATACAGCTCCCTCTGTCATTTCCCTGGAAGCAGACAAAGATGAAGTGCTTCCCAGAGTTTCTGCATGAAGTACTGAAGACTGGATCTGTTATCCCTCATAAAACTGAACAAATATAACTGTTTATTCAAACATTGTGCTCCCTACAGACGTACTTGCCCTGCCTTTCAATGAATCCAACGAGCAGTGTTATCTCGTGCTAAAGGCAATCAACAACTCAATTGACGATAGTGGTACACAGTATAAAAATGAACTAGTTCTCCACTATGTGGAGTAGACAGAGAATGCCAGACAGGAGAAAAGCTTTCTTACCCCAGAGCAAGGTACAGTGTTTGAACTCCTTAAAACTTGTGGCAATATATCATGTATAGAAACAGCTAACGCGTGAGAATTTAGATAACAAGAAATCAACTACATTTACTCTTTGCCAATACAGCATCCACACAAAAGTGGCAATTGCATTAATAACTGCTTTCCTTGATAGTATCAAGGTGGTGACTCTATGGGCAAGAGTAAATAAAAGATATAAGCAGGTCGTCTAGGCCAAGCACACTCGGAGCTCTTCCACTCATGACAAGTGCTTGTTATATTTAAGGGTCCTTTTTGCGAAGGAGACCATCAAGGACAAACAGTCTCTAAACATAAATATAAGCCTGCCTTCTTATTGATAGGGCTGCAAACCCTCATTCAAAAGCCTTCAGTAGTCAAGGCAAGAGCAAAGGAACAAGCAGATGGACTGGAATAGGTTCACTGATTCTACTGAGCATCAGATAACTGCTCCCAGCACAATCAACAGAGAGATGTGAGAGTTAAAAGCTTGAAAGAAGGAATGGATCTCCTATAGAAATAACTCCTGGGGACCACCAGAGTCTCCTAACAGGTCTCTGTCATCCTGAATTTGTAGAAATTTATAATACAAATACTAAAATCAGCTTGAATGGAGATGATTTAATGTAGGAATGCTAGAGAAAAGGTGGAAAGAACATGTGTCTTTGGCACCTAGACTAGAAGGTCATTAAAGTTGTGCTAGATCCATGTGCATCTTCTCAGTTCTGGAAAACAAGGGAGAGAGAGAAAAAAAAAAAAAAAAAAAAAAAAAAAAAAAAAAAAAAAAAAAGGACTGGAGCCTCAAAGCAGACAGAAGAGTTTAATGAGAGAATAAATCTCATTTATGCCAGAAGTGGGATACAAAGCAAACGAGAGGAAAGAGAGTGATTGTTGAAAACCCCTAAAAGTGGGTACATGAAAAACCAGAACATTACCCTAACTCTAAAACACCAAGAAATGTAAAGAGGAAGGTACACCAGGGTGTACCTCTTGTCTTGTGTGTTATAGAATCAGTAATCTGGAAACAATGGCTGGGCTGTGTGGACAGGCTCAATGCATGGGAGTGTGTGGGTGTGAGAGTACAGTGCAAACAGAGTATAGTTCTACTGTAAAATAAAATCACTTTTCCTTCCCATAATATCTTACCCTGAGCTCTGCTGCATTGTTGCTGCAAGTCTGCAATAGTGTACCACCTTCATTAACAGAAAAGGGAAAATAGAGCCAAATTTGGCACAGGGATTTTAAAGCTAAGTTTTTTTTCAGGTTCCTGCATCCCACAGAAAGTAGCAGCTAAAGGATGGAAGCAAACAGCTGTTGTGAAAGCCAAAGCCAAAGCCAAATCAGGAATTTCTTCACTCCTAGCTGCAACATACTGCAAAATTAAAAGGCTGATTAATGAAGATGACATTACTATAGGCAGCCCTTACAACTCCTACATAATTCAGTGGGTAAGTTGGGGTACAGGTGTTGATAGCTTAAACACACACTGACATGGAGAGTGCTGAAGCAATAGTGGAAAGAGGCATTTATAAATGATGGAAACAAACCATTTCAACAGAGCAGCTCTTCACTGGAGGAGAAAATGCAGACCCACAGCCAGCCAGTGATACACTGGTGTTAAAGGGGATAGGAACCAGAAGAGACTTAGCTCAGTGGCTGAGGAGGCTTTAGACCATCAGCATGGGTTCAGGCAGCCAGAGCCTCCAAGGCCAGGGGCAAGCACTCAATGCTCAGGGACCTGCAGATGCTGGCATTCAGATTTTGAAGCTTCCCCTGCACAATTGGCCTCTGCCAGGGACAAAGAAGGCTATGGACTAGAGGTGTTTCTGGCTTCCACTGCTCTGCTCAGCTCCAGAATGCCTTGTTTATGCAGTTTTCCTTGCGTGTTCAATTTTTTTTCACATTTAACCTTAATAGAGATTTGTTTTGACTATTGGGAGAAGGGGAGTAAGCTCAAGCAGATGCATGGGGATTAACTGAAGCTTCAATATGCTTGGTTATATATGGGTATTTTAAAAAGGGGAAAAAGAAGGAAATTGAAAAAAAAATGCAATATAGTGAATGCTTTAGTCTTAGGCCATATGTCCTTAACAACTATCTTTTGCAAAAGTAATGGGAGCAGTCTGGACATAAGAGTTGTAAACTACTGAACCTGATAATGAAACAAATGAGACTTAGAAATGGAATAAGCGCATGCATTTTTAATATTTGTCTGTAATCTTTTTGTACTTGTAATTCACCAGAAATTCCCTTTTTTGTTTTTAAAAAGGTATTTAAATTTTCAACAAAGACCACCTGTAATATGGTTCTGAGATGTTTCATTGGTCTTAGGAACTGTTAGATGGCTGATATAAACTATGTGGTTGAAAAGCATCTGATAATGATTCAAAAGCATAAAAAAGGCAAAAAAGTTTGGTTTTGGTATTTTGTGTGTGTCTGTTTATTTACTTAGGTCTCTTCTTTCAAAACTCACCTTTTCAGTACCCTCTTTTTCTACAGGTTTCCCCTTATTTGAGCCAATGTCATCCACAGCATTCACTTTGCACCATTTCCCTGTATGAATGTGTTTTTACAAAGCTTCCATGGTTCCACACCTTTCCAACTGCTCATTTGGGGGAAATAAAAGCCCTAGCTATTTGAACAATAGCAAAAGCCACAGACTTAAGTTTATGTGAGAGAGGTGTGACAAATAAACAAGCAAAACTCCTCTTTTGAGTGCCCAGGAAAAGGTGTAATGAAATTCCACAGAAATAAATGGAATTACTCCACATACAGACTCCTTCAGGAGGCCACTACCCGATCCCCAAATGGCTCGACTAACCCCTGGTTATTCTGGGAACATGCCACCCTGGTATAAAGTCATAATAACGGTGAGTTCAGGAAATCTGTAGCCGTTTTTACAGCATGGACTTTTCCTCCCAACACGTGGCTGATTGATAACCCCCAGTGGCAGCAGCCGGGACCGCACACACAGCTCCCACTCAGTATGAAACCAGGACCTTGCCCTCGATCCCCAGTTGCTCCCTGAACACGGCAGAGCTGTGCTTCAGCTCACAGTCTTTGTTTACTACTGTCTGCCACCTGTCACCTGAATTCATCATGCCCGTCCAGGTGGGTTGACCCAAGCACATCGACACAAGTTGTCCACTTCTCAGCTATACACTACATGTGAAGTATAAACTATATGTACTGTGAGTATAAACCATATGTACTGGGAGTGTAAACTATCCAAGTCTTCCACAGGGAAAAACCCAAGGAGCCCTGGGCCACCTAATGGAACCAGAAAGAGGAAATTGTTATATAAAATATTTATTTTGTCTGAACTGGGTGAGACATAAAGAGTAAATTGAGAATGTAGCTGATGAAAAGTGAAGTTGATTTTAAATTAAATGTATAAATGAATCACATTTTAACACATAATGTTGAAGGTGTTGGATAATGAGACATAGAACTGCAGTCACATCACTTAAATTTACTTATCTAAAAGTTAGGTGGCCAGTTAAAGCTGGTGGTGTGGGATTCCTCTCCTATATTGCATAAAGAGGTTGCTGCCTCAAGGGGGAAATTTCCTGTTTCATTTGTATCTCCCGTCTCAGCCCGGGCTACATGCCCCAGAAGGATAACTCCTTTTCACTTTCTGAAGGGCTTTCTTTGTCAAGTCCAGAAGAATCCCAAGAAGATCTCTGAGAGTCATGCTTAACTCTAAAACAAGATGAGTCTGACCCTCCTATGCACTACTATGGACTCAAAAGTTGTTGCCTGTTATCTTCACAATTTTTTAGAAGGAGCTATTAAGAGAGTTTTGTTCTGGTAATGATGTGCATAACTGTGGCCCATGCTCTACTGACAATAACATCCCACAGCTTGAAAACAAACCCTTTCAGCTCTTATAATAGGTGTAAAAATACCCATTGCCTTCTACTGGACTGAATAAGACTACTCGTGCACATATCAGTCTCTATACTTCTAACTGCTTCTGCATTATTCATACACAGCTTACTATATGTACATGGACATATTAAAAAAATTATTGCATTTGCATACCTTTGCATTTAAGTGTCTCTGAATGTGAAAAATACAAAGACAGCTTGCACAGTATGAACTCATAGCTTATAATTTGAGGATATCAAAAAAGCAGGGCAATTTTTCTTGTATTTTTAAATAACAGCTGTTTCACTGTCTGTGTGGCTTTATCTACCAACTAGATTGTACTGTCAGATATCACTGAAAGGATATCAGCTTCACTTATGCCATCTTTTGCTACAGCTACGGTTTACGATAAGGAAAATATTAAGGTGTGTGGCTCATTTAATCAGCAATTTTGCAAGTGTTTTACTTATGTCAACAAAGAACAAATTGTTTTTAGCATCTGGTATCTAGAATGCAGCATGCAGCATAAATTATTCAAATCAAAGCAACATAAATCTTTGTACAGCAAAGGCGAAGCCTCAGAATTCGTTGCTGTGTGTTACAGCTTAGGATAGGACAATGACCTCTAATCAAAACTCCTCAGTACAGTCCCTACACTTAAGATTCCAACTTGCCACTAAGGACCTGATTATCTATAAATTTATGGGAAGCTGCAATAACTGGTGTTTGCCTCCTGATAATGTTTTCTGACACACATCAGGAGATTCAGCTGATCTGTGTTAGATATTATTGTACAGAATCTGCAGTTTATATGGGCAATGAGTAGACAGAAGGTCCATTTGAGACCTTTAGCTATAGACAAGCACATAAGGAAAATCGTTTCCATAGAAACATGCCCCACAGCTGTAGTTAGTATAAGAAAAATAGTTTTATGATTATTTCAATGAAGTTCTACCTTTTGTTTTCAGTGCAAGATGTATACAATGGGCTGTTTCACAGTGTGATCTCACTGTAGCTAAGGTCTTACATGAGAAATTCACCCCGAAAAGAAGGACACTACCTTTCCCTTATGTGTTCCTAAGAGTTTTATTAGATTGTGTGGACAGTGTCCACAGAAGAATGATTTTTATATAAAACAGTATTGCTTTTCAGAATTTATTCTCTCTACAAGAAATGCTTACTTTTACATAACTCAAAAAAAAAAAAAAAAGAAAAAGAGTAAATAAAATTCTCAGATTTAATAAAAGGACCAGATAAGTGTCTAACAAATCCAGGGGAGGGATGTCCAGTAATTCCAGGGAGGAATGAGTCAGGCTGAAAAAGAGCTATAGGAAAACAGAGGATGGGCATGAATAATTTGCTAACAGGTTTGGCAGCATCTTCTTTCCATTCGGGTAATTTCTAATTTAGATGGAAACATTCCAAACAGTCCCCTGGAAATGACAAGGTTGGTGCATCTCCAAACTAGTTAATCCAAGACACTTTTAAGAGAGCTCTTGGTTCTGCTTCTTTGCTTGTTTGCAGAAGCACAAGGCAGAATCCATCTTGTGGTGGTAAGCAGACAGACCTCCACATCTAGTTGAGATTTTTCTCCCTTTCACTTCAAAAGTGTCAACAAGGCTGCAAATTTCCCGTTCCTGCCTGGCAGAAGCAAGGACTGTATTAGCTGCTTATGTGTACATATGCAAAGTGCAGAGTAATGAGACGCTTGGATATTTTCTTAATGAGTTTGAAATTAGGAGAATTGCACCAAGGCACACAATGGGCTGGGAAGTGCATGACTAGGAGCTAGATTTTGTGCATAAAGTGAATGAGCCCAGGAAACAAGAATTCAGCACCAAATGTGTTGAGATCTGTTGCCATGTCAGCTGTGGTACAGGTTTGGTGTGCTTAATGTAATGAGTGGTTATTTTGTTTATTGTGTCAGTTCCAAACAGGATGGAAATCACATCCTCCTGGACAAATTTTGTTTGTGGACTTCATAGCCAAGCAAAACCAGGGCAAGTTGAACAGAACTGTCTTAATGTCTTTGAAGGGTATATTTTCCAGAAACCATGTTCTGTACAGTGAAGGAAGACAGAGCCAGATGAAAGGTATTTAGATGATAGGATGTAATAACTTACAGAGCAGGAGGAGAGGTTCTTAAGTTAGGTATTATCCCACATACTGCATAAAGGAGCTGTGTTTCAGGGGCTCCATCTGCCCACCAATGGTCTCTGTATCATCCTAAGTATTAAAGTTACAGGCTTAAGTTAGGGCTTAAAAGTAGATGTTGTCCATACACCTAAATGACTGTGTCCTGCTTTAGAAGTGATGTCCGACATTCCACCAGCTCCATAAAACTTATGTTTATAAATCCCAGGCAACTGATGCAAAAGCTCTTTGTGGAACCCTTACCATTCCTGCCATTTTAGGCAAGTAACTTCAAAATCTATGTCAATTAATGGTAAGAAGAAGCAAAAGATAGCTTTGTATTTGCGGATTGTACAAAATCTGACAATGGCACTGCAGAAAAAGGAAAAAAAGAAATAGTTGTGTAACATTTTATGCACTATTTTTGCAATAACATAGTAAGATAATACCAGTATGAATTGGTTTGGCTAGAGAGGATTTGAAAAAGTACTTTAATAAAAAAATAACTTAATAAACCACATTTCACATATACCAGACAAAAAAAAAAAAAAAAAATCTACACCCACATGCCTCCAAAGCACTTCCAAAGAAAAAATTCTTTCCAAAACAGGAATAACTAGCTTAGTCATTTTCTTTTTAAGTTTGCAATATGAACCATCTTGGCTTCCCAACAACTGCAGCAAGGCTTCGAGAAGATTTTCCTCATAGCATTTAATTTGTTAATAGGATTTGCGTGCACCCTTCCAAAGAAGTATCAAGATGTATCATTGTTCATGATGTCCAGACAAGGGGAAGAATATTTGTGTCATACAAAATCTATCCATGTTCTCCCCACTGAGAAATAATTACATGTTCAAAACTTAGAGAGGTGGAAGAGTCAGCTCAGATTCCACGTAAGTCTGTAGGATTAATCTCCATGTCAATTCTAATGGTACAAAAGAGCTGAGTGTAATTTCCTCTTCTGCCTTGTGGTATACCAGATTACAGAAGATTGCATGTAATATTTTAAGGTTCTCCAGAGAAAATTTCCCTGGGCTTCCCTACAAGGACTTTCAACCACAGTACAGATTTTAAAGGGAAAAGCATTGGAAGAAACAGAAACCATGAAGTTAAGGAGTATAGGAAACAAGTTTCAGAGCAGGCAGAGGTGATAAAAGAGAGAGCAAATTCATGACAGTGCCTGAAAATGACACAGGAAATCTTGGACTGATTAAAGGGAAAAGCCAAATTACCACTGACTATTCCAGGAGAAAAAATTGTGCTGCAAAGAAGAACTGTCAGTAAAATCAGGAGTTTGAGTTATATCAGCAATCTCGCTTGCCACATTTTCATATGAACTTGAGTGCCACAAGCTGATACTGGTAGGTGAACAGAAGAAGAGAGTTGCAATGAAAAGGGTCAAGGTAAACAACTATTGCTGGTGGCAGAATCACCAAATACAAAAATTTTGATAAAAGGTAAAAACAGAAATAGTTTTAATGTGGAGATTCTGAGTGCAGGCAAGCACAATCTTGTCCTCACTGTAAACTGTCAGGACTGCAGGAGCTGCAGGGTAATGTTTCAAAGAAACCCACAGTGCTCAGGAGCCCCAGCCATTGGTCTGGGTATGGCTGAACCTTTTGTTCAACATAGAGGAGCCAGACCCACAGCTCCAGCCTCTCCAGCCTAAATAACTGCTCTGTCACAACAGAGATATCTTTGGCTGCTTGTTTTGGGGATGGTTCATGGGGGGACTTTTTGCCTTGTTTTCAGGAAAAACATGAAGTGTTCCCCCCACCCCCATATTTTACAAAAGCAAAAGAAAAGGAGGAGTTTTGTGAATCAAATCAAAATCAATGAGTATTTCTTAAATTTCTGAAATCAGTTGAAATGTTTGGGCAAAGCTAACGCAGCTGGAGGCTTCTTAGCCACAGCAAAAGGGGACTTTGCCTCCATCAAGCACATGTGACAGTCCCCCACCATGGGGGAAGATGGGAAACAGCCACCAAGTTCCATGGTTCTTCACCAAGCCTTTCCCTTGCTTCCTATTTTGACTCTGTTGCAGGGGTCCTGCAACAGATTTTTTTTTAACATGCTGGTTTTACTGTTTTGTTTTGGTTTTTTATTTGGACTGCTCTCCAGTGTCTGACTGCTGAAGAGAGAGAAACTTACGAAAGGCAAATCCATTTTGCATCAATAACAAAACATCACATTTCCAAAAGAAGAAAAACAACTGCCTGTTAAAAAAAAGGCTATACTTGTTTACCTGTTGGTTCATATGGAACAGTTATCAAGCCAAAGGAGTCCTGGTGATCATGTTTGCCAGCACAGAGAGAACAAAGGATTATTAAAAATAATATAAACTGATGACATATGTTACCAGTATTAAAATTGATGCACATTCCTGTGTAGCTTAGAGGGAGCCAGGAGCTGGATTTTATCTTTAACAAAGTCAGAAAATAAAAGCAAACTGTTTCAGTCTTATAACAGGGAGGTATTTCTTTCTGTCTGCTTGGAGAGGAGAGGCTGGGGGAAGCAAGGTTTGGTTTGGATAAAACTCGGACAATCTACCTCCCCCTGCCAAGTAGATCCATTTTGACACAGGTACTTCTGTGAATATTTTCCCCACTGAAAGGTTATGAACTAAAGCCAGGAGCAACCAGATGTCTGTCAAAAAGTAGCAGGATCAGACCTACCATTTTCAGACACAAAACCACATTTCACAAAACATTTTCATATCAAGTATTAAAATCTTTCAATAGTGGTGGCATTTAAATGCTGCAGCCAGAAATTAGGATCTTTTTTTTATAAGAAAAAAAATTGCGCAAAAAGCCATCCCTGCTTTGGAAACTTCTCCCACCGAGCCTTTCACTTCTGTATCATCGCAAGCAGTTCGAAACTGTTCACCGAGGTCTTTCCTCACATTGCCCCTTAACCCACACTCACCTGGTCTTTTGCTTCGTCTGGGAATCTTCAAATGAGCCCAGGTTTGCAGTTTCTCTCTACTCCTGACCTGACGGTTCCCACAAAGCAAAGGAACTTGTTTGTAATGCTCACACATTATGCAGGGATGGTGCCCTGTCAACACATGCAGCGTTATGGACTGGAAAATCCAAATACAGTTCGCAAAGCCATTGGAGGTTTTCCACAGAGTACTTGCTAGGGCCTCTCCTAATTGAATTTGCCAAAATTCACATGAACTCAGATTTAATCCAATCAATTCTACATCACATGTCTTTCAACATTGACAAAATATTTTTTTCTAATTGCGAGTCTCTTATGGAACCAAATGAATCAGAAAGGGATTTAAATGAAAACCAGTCCAGATTGTTCTACACTTTAACCTTACATCTGTGCTTAATTAGGATGCTCAATTTCCCTAAACTCAAGTCATAAAATGGAAGTAATCTGTGGCCTGTTTGTCAGTCATTATAGGGCAGCAGACCTGCAAATCAGGGCAGGCTCAAATGCACAGGATCCTGTTCAACACGGCCATTGAAGGAAACATGGGAGATGTTATTGTGCAGCAGGCTGGAAGGAAGTTGGGAGAAAAGTTTGCTGAGAAAGGCACGTATGAATTACCTGCATGCTGAGAATGCAGCTGAATATTAAAAGACAGGAGCAAATGAATGTGCAAAACATGTGTGATTATTTATTTAAGCTCTCCCATTCTAGCCACGTGAGCCTCTTGTGGAAGGCCTGATAATAGCTGGTGCTGGACAGCCAAAAAAAGTATCTTCAGCCACAAAAAAGACAGCAGCTGCCTCTTCTAAACTCTTAATAGTGCCAGCACCTTTGGCTGGTATAACCTTTGAGGGTGTAATTTTGAGACATTACAAAGTCCTCAGCAGCTCCACCATTACCCGAGCCCTGCTCTCTGGCCCTGGTCCTGGTCCTGCACACCACGCTGGCCACCCACCTTTCCCTCCTTCTGCAGTCATGTGAGCTGAGCAAGTAAAACTCCCCATAACCCTTGTTCCAAGGGATTTTCTAAGGAAAATCCCTTGGAAATAAGGTTTATTTCCCTGGCTCAGTCTTGCAGTCCAGTCCCACATACTTGAACACCAGCTGAGACTGCAGCAAAAGGCTGGCATCTCCTGGAAAGGTTTTGTCACCAGTGATCTTGCTGCACAGAGCAATGTCCTTGAATACCTTGGCTCCTTGTAGGCACCAAAAGTAGCTGCAATTAACCCTCATCCTTAAAAGTGAGAGAAAGGCTTGTCATCTAGAGTTGCCAAAGATGCACTATCCAGGGCTGTGGCAAATCGCTGGAGGAACAATAAAACCCTACCCCACACACCAAGGTCTGTCATCATTCATTTCAAACATGCACTTCAGAGTGTTGCTGTTATGTTGTTTTTTGACATGTTGAGATCTGCATGAGAAATCCCTGTGGACGTGCTGTAAATCCATATCTACAGCAGTAAGTTTTCATTGCATCAGTGTTATTAAATATATATATGCACTTATATATATATTATTTGGCGATGCTGAATGAACAATTGGCCTTTAACTCCTCCTAGACTATTAGGTCGTACTATAGGTCAGTGAAAAAGTAATTTTCCCTAGATTTGTAATAAGGTCTGGGATTTGACCTATGACCCCAATGTCACAAGGTATTCATTATCTCCACACAGATGATATACAGGCAAAGAAACATATATTTTTTATAGAACTGGAAGAATTATATTTGATGGATACATTTTATTAGATGGATTTTATTACCTGGAGAAACTCAATTAGCAGACCTCATTAATTTTGAAAATGTAACTTATTTACATTGAGTTATTCTTCTTGTGGCCATTAGCATTCAAAACGTATAAATTGGAGCTCAGGGCAGAGTTGAGTTTTTTTGGTTCAGTGGCCAAATGAAAAAAAAACATGGAGGAAGAAAAAACCTCTTTACAAGAACAAAAAGATTATTTGTGTAAATGCAGAATGCTTCATTTAACATTAATATTAAACCTTTTTTTCTTGGTTTGATTTTTAAGTCAATATTTTCTTTTTCATTTAAAAAAATTAACTAACATTCAAAATGTCATTTCCTAATGAAAAGCTGAAATGTTTTGCTTCCAAAGCAAGAAAAACTAGCACTTTTGGGGTGTAGAGGTTGTTTGCTTTATCTTATTTAGTAAATAGTTTCAATCTCCTGCCTGTGGACTCAGGAAACAATTTCACTAGTCCATGAAATCTTCCTCCCACACCGAATACCTATTCGCAGAAAAATAGTAATGACATGTAGTAAGCAGAATGTAAAAGGCTAAATACATAACTGAAAGACATCTGCATAAAATATACCTATACTAAAACAGACAGGTTGCAGGAGTTTTTGAGAGGTAAAGCCTGAGTCTGTGGACCACTTGTCCATATAGTACTGTCTCCCAGCTGATTCCCAGGTGCAATTTTGCCACAGCCACAAAAATCCACTCTCTGTTTGGCAGATGCCTCTGCCTCTCTCCTTACCATGAAAGTGGAGGGAGAGACCATTAGCAGATGATGAGGTTTATTTTCTAGTCTTAGGCTTCTTAATTGGGTGTCAGGATTGAGCTATGATTGGAGAGACATAAAACTCCCCCCGAGACCAAGCCACTACGCATGGCAGTGCAAGAGTTGGAGGGGGCTGGAGAGGGTGACCCCCACGTTGGGATCCCTGCTGCTGCCCCCGATGTGGCCAGGCCAAGTGTCTTACACACTTGTGGTTAGAGTCAGTTGAGGTGAATCCCACCCACCTGCATCCTGGAGGGTCACCAGTGGGCGCATTAGCACAGAGGTCAATATCCAGGATGAAGCTCCCCTGAGCTCACCTCTCCCAGTTCTTGTCCCCAGAGCTGCTGTGAACAGCAAGGTGGGAGACCCTCAGCAGAGGGAAAGCTCCCAGGTGTGTACAAGGTCGGATTATGGCTGTATTAGGAAAAAAGGGACATAGGACAATGGTATTCCTGCTGTCTTCCGCTGCAGAGCACCTCCTCTGAGGGCTTCTCTAGAAAACTGTAATTAAGAACAGGCATTAGTGGCCACTGCCTTGGCTGAGAGCTGGCAGTGGGATGGCAGCACAGCATGAATAAACAACCTTCTGATGCTGAGGATCCAGCCCCTAGAGCAAGGTCCACTACTCTATTGTCAGCATCATAAAGCAATTTTTATTTTGAGACTGAACTGCTTGTGTGTCCATCCCCTGAATTTCTGTTAAAAGACTAAACCTGCTTGGGGATAAAAATCCATTACAAGTGTGAAGCAATTTACAGTAGAGAATTGACCTATAAAACCAATGCATTTCCATTGCACTAATCCAAAACATATTTCAGGTCTGCAGTCTGAAAAAAGTCTTGTTAAAATGACCAGGCTGTTAAAATTATGGGTTTAGTGCAGCAAGCCTGTATATTTTAACTGAATTTTCCTGTTTTGGGCTGTAGTCCTAGGAAATTTTCTAATACAGTGACCTCACTCCTCAAAAAACAGTGGGAGGTTTAAAAGTAAGGAACACCCCTGGGACTTCAGAGGAAGCAGCTTACAAGTCTCCCTACCTTTCAGATTTCTCCCTCTCCTGCTCATTTCTGCATTGTCTCTCATACTGTCCTTTACACCTGGAATATTTTTGCCTCTTTTTATCTGCCAAATATTTTCCCTTCTCCATTTCAAATTCCTCCCTAACTCACTAACTCACTTCCTTGTGACTTCTTGGATCTGGGGCCCCATTTCCCACACTGAGGCTCACTCACTCAGGGCGAGAAAGCCAAGCAGCCAGTGCATGTGGTCTGCACTGCGCAGTGACTTGGAAGACACATCCCAGCATTCAGGACAGGAATGTTTAATGTTACCCCAGGTTAATAAACTCTTTTGTTTCAGCAGGAGTCCACAGCACTTGAACCAAGGTCCTCCAGTAGTTGTGTAGAAGTCAGAGGTTCAGAGAAGGGAAGAGCAGCATCCAACTTTTTAGGAAAGTCCACTTCAGTTCCTGAGGGCTCCAGGTCCTGTTCCAGAGCCCACTGAACATTGTGAGACAAACTCAGTGAGTTTTTGGGCACTATGGTGAAAGGATTGCATCTCAGCTCAGAATCACAGAATCACACAGAAACAATAAACTCCTGTCATGCAAAAGATTTCTTCCCTGATAAAGGATTTCAGTGACCACTGGGAAGCCCCTGTGTGTTTGTGCCTTTTTTTATGCAACCGGTATAGAAATGCAACTTCAATTTAATTCCTCTCCTCTTATTAAGTATGTTGAAGGAATGAGAACTGGAGTAAAAATAAAGCTAACAAATCTTTCATTTTTTTCCTCTTCCTATCCTCTTGCTTCCAGATGTTGCAGTCATCAGTACTTTACACATTATAAAAGGGGGTAAACATGAAAGCTTTTATAATAAATCATGGATGTGACAGAATACTTCACAGCAATCTATTTTAGTAGCATACAGATTATAGCACGAGGGTAAGATTCAGCAAAGAGGCAAAGTCACCTATGTCAGCCTTGTCTGTGTCCACTGTCACTAATTCACTCTTCTACCACTTAAGTGGTAGTGGTTAATTCACATTAACGACTCTGCAAGGGGCAAATATTTTCCTTGTTCAACATTTTGTTCCCAGGGTGTCGGGAGAGACCCTCCCTATTTTCCCTGATGTCACTTGGAAGCATTATCTCTAGGCAAGGCTGGGTTTTCCTGACACCATCTCTACCTATTTCTGCGTTCCTCTGTTCTATCACATCCTTGCTTCCACCTCCTGTATGATGCCTTTTTGCATTGGAGGTCCACCACAAGCACCCTGCTTGCTCAAAGGAGTCTTCTGATGTCTGCCTGTCTTAGTAAGTACCAGAATAAACTGTTCTTTTGCTTGGAGAATTCTTGAGAGCATGTGTCCTTGAAAGCATGTCAGCTTTTCTGAACTCCTCTGCCTTTCAGAGCTGTGTCCACTGTGATCCCACTTACCAGTTTTCTAAATAAGCTGAAATCTTCTCTCCTAACTTCCAGCATCTGCTCTGTTTGTTACTCTCCTTCCTCACTCCCTGCAGAACCTCCCACTCGACCAGTTGCTGGTTCACACATCCCCAACCTCTTCTCCCTTGTCATTGAACAGAAGAGGTTGGACCCCTTGTGCTTATTTCAAGAAGTTATCCTTGATAACTTCCAGAAACCTCCAGAAACCTCTTGTACTGCTGGTGATCCACACTTCCCCTCCAGCAGATGTCAGGAAGGTTAAACTCCTCTATGAGAAGCAGAGTCTGTTCCTCAGGTTTATCCCCAAACCACAGGCTTTTCACTATCCATCATCCATCCCCCTGAAGAGATCCAGACTGATCCTTCACAGTGACAGCCAGACCCTTACATCCTCATCTTCCTGCCAGTCTCTCCTGGAGAACCAGTACCAGCCCATGGCAGCCACCCCCGGTGTGCAGGCTGACCCACCACTTCTCAGTTATTCCAACAACATTGCAGTTAAGTGGGGGAATATGGGAAACGGGCTGCAGTGAGGTCTGAGAGACTTCCGGAGACTGGGCTGCTCTTGGGACACGTGTTTATTGGTCATGGGAACAGGCAACCTGAGCAGCTCCGGCTGAAGCCCGGTCAGCAAAAGGAAGGGCAGGGAGCAGCAGAAGGGAGAATCCCAGAGAGAGAGTGTGTCCAAGAGAGCGAGTTTCCTGTTACATTACATTTTATCCCTTTCCATGCTGAATATTCTGGTTAGCACCAACCAACCAGTACAGGATGCAAACCCTACAGAATTTACATACAGCCTATGAGAACTACTACATTACCATACTACTCTACATACTAAAAACCTGGAAAACCACCTTTTTCCTGCTACCTGGCAGGGCCCAACCCCTTTTGCATCCCTTTGTCTGGGGAAGAGTATTGCTCAATCACCAGGGTCCTGGCCCTCAGCTAGCTTAATCACCATCTTCCTGCATAGCATTCTATAGCTCAAATCTTGCATTTAACTCTATCTCTCTTGCAGGTTTTACACTCTTAGAATCTTTCACCAATAAATCATCTCTGCAGGGCCTTCCTGCTTCATCCTCCCCAACATCTCCCCCTTTCTGTTGAACAATTAGAATGCTAGAAACTGTCTTACTCATTAGTCTTTGCACACACTGAAGTATGTAGGGTACTGCTAATAAAACTACAACTATTACTATTAGAATAATTAAACCTATTTTACAAAGTTCATTTCTAGTTTTCAATCCTTTGGTTCATTTTTAGGTCTGCACCTGCAGACAGGGGCTCAGGAAACAAAAGTTCCTGCGTGCTTTGGCTACAACAGAGGGTCCCAGCCCCAACCACAGCTCCTGTGACCAACAACTGCCCTCTGCCTTGAAGAAAGCACTCTGCAGGGGTCTGTACCTGTTCCCCTTGCATCTTCCCCACAGTTCCTTTATGGCTTCACTCCTCTCAAGGAAGATAAGGTTGGCACCAAGATGTGTAAAGCTAGAGAGATCCAGGAATGATCAGAGGCAGTTGGAGAGGTTATTTGCTGTATGATGAGAGTCTGGGACTGAATAATTCCAAGTTGACCAGTCTGCTGGAGTCAGCAGAGACCTTATGAAGAAGCACAGGCTGCACTATCAAACCACGGTTTCCTCTGCACTCCAAAGCATGAAGTACGCCTTTCTATCAAAGAACTCTGAACGTCTCACCCTCCCAAATGGCTAACAAATGTGTTTGATTATGTGGCAAAGCAGATTTTCAGATGTTGACAAAGCCTTATTAATCAGGAGAGCAGAGCTCTATCTATAGAGATACAACATGTACAAGGAGAAATTTCAGCACCTCATTAGAAAAATAAATTACTGTCTTCTCTGAGCTTGTGGCATGGGCAAAATGTATCCTCATATGGTATAAACACTTGGTGAGATGAGCATCATAGCTTTACCATGATTTCACCACACAAGGGTAAAATGGCCATTCCAAACTGACACAAATCAAAATTTTATGCTACCCTAGGGCATGTTCTGCCTCCCCTTTTTTTTGTGATGATCTCCATCAACCATCAGATCATATAATTTAACATAACACAAAATATGGACCTCTTGACACAGATCACCTCCTGGACCAGAGGAGGGACAGTCCTAATTTATACCAGATTGCTTCAGACTACAAGTAACATCATGTCAGTAGAGAGCTAGCCAAGCACAGGTGTGCCTCACACTATCCAAAAATGCCTTTTCCTATTTTCCTTCTTCCCACCCAAATGGCAGAAGATGTGGGAGGCAGCTGGCAGCACTTCTCTGCACCAACTGAGAATGAAGCCAAGCTCCACTTAACGCACTCAAGGGTCACATCCAAGATGTTCTGTACAGAGGTGAAAGGAAAAAGGATCTGCTATTTTACTTTAAGGAAGAGTCACACATCAGCAGGGGAAAAAATAAAGAGAAAACTTCAGAATTAATGCATAAGAATGTTTAATGTATTGCCAGAATGCCAACAAAAATTAAGCAAATTCCAAGGAATCTAGAGAAAATGATCCCTTTGAGTAAAACAGTACTAAAAGTCTGCAGTGATATAGGAATGATCTCATGCTCATGGTTATTTCCCATTTGCAACCTTTTTCTTGGTATAGTTTTGTGGGGATCTTTTAACTCCCAGATGTTGTAAAGTTAATTACACAGTCGCTTATGCATTACCAAATAAAAGCATAAATAATACTGGATACATGAGCCATTACAGTGCAGCACAGAATGAAGGAAAATGATTGTCAGAAAAAGGCAACTTATACATAGTTTTAGTACTGAAATTCTTAAGTATTCTTCAGGCAGGAATTTTTGGGTCAGTCTGAAAATTGCTGGGAGCCTCCTCTGTGCACAATCTGGAGGAGCAGCAGAACCCCAGCTGGAGAGTAATGCTTGCCAGTGAAGGGCAGTATAAATGCAAGCACATTTAGAGGACAGTCTTTTGCAGATCAGTACGTCATAAACCCTCTGCTCATTGTGCAAGGCAAGAGGTTAGAAGCTGTGTCTTTTAAGGGCCAATTGTTTTGGGAAGCACATGTGCTTGAGTACCACTGGCATTCATGAAATGCATAACTGTGCCACCAGCCTCATGTTTGGGATGTATCAAGTGATTCAGCATGACTTCAGATTTCCAGGATTTGAGTATATAAAAAAATGTTTGCACAGATTCATAGTAGTGTTGGGAAAGTGTAGTTGTTCCTCCCCTTTTTCAAGAAAGTGATGCATTAAAAGTTACTTTAAAAATACACACAGCTGGCTTTAAAACAGCATTTAGGCTCCTCAGCCTCCTTCCTCCTTCAAAAATATTCATGTTCACTTCCTCAGTGGGAAGAGTATACCTGTGAATGAAGACCAAAGAGATCAGCCACTTATTCACTTTAAAGAAAACACTCTGCTTGTTGAAAGACAACCAGCCATCTGGGTTTGGGCTGTGCCGTACACTGGGGTTTGAGAGACAGTGTATGAGTGAGCCTCTTCCATTAGGATCCCAACCAGGCAAGTCACTAAATACCTGTCACAGCACACAGGGAATGGTTCTCATGCTGGAATGTGGTGTCACCTGCCATCGACAGAAAGGTGTTTGTGTGTGAACAGCAAAAGAGAGGACAGATTTAATGTAAGTCAAATTTCGGAAGTAGATAATAGGGATCTGATGGCAGCATCTTGGCCTTTGGTGGTAGCATTAAAATTAGGAGATAGTTTGTCTAATAAGTACTGGTGAAAGCAAAGAGATTTCTAGGAAATAATAATTCACAGATTCAGAGAACTGGAGGCAGGCAGAGTTGTCATTTCATTTTTTAACAACCATTTTCTCAGCTTTTTCCTGTCTCTCTTCTGAAGGCTAACGGGTCATATTTTGGCACAGAGGATGACAGTTCACTACCCCTGACTATTTGTAGTTAACTCTTTGACTCTGCCACAAGGTCTTGGGGGATTACTTTGTAAAACAGATTTTTAAAAATATTTCCTACTACATTTGTCAGGTGATGAGACATTTTATTAACTTTCTTGCTATGAATTTTTATCAGACCAATGAGGAATATTCATTCCTAAGGGGTTTAAACTAATAAAATTGTAAAATGAAAAACTGTAGGAACTGCTTCATCTCTTGATCGCTATGTTTTTAAGATTGAATCTCATTTTATAACTAATCCCAACTATTTCTGCTTTTGAAAATACTTAGGTTTGCCTTTGTTGCACTGTGTATTTTAAAGCCCTGACACCTGGAATCCTGTGAATATCTAGGAAACAAAGTTTCATCTCAAAACCAAAATTAAATTCTCCAAGTCTTATATAAAGAAACATATAAACCCATGATTGATGCAGGTTCCTAAACTGACTGATTTTAGAGTCAAGAAGAATTGTTGTGATTGTCTCACTACTTTCCACATAATTGAGCCTCTAGAACTTCCCTGTATTAATTTGTGCTTCAAGATTAAAAGCTGCACTTGCAGCAGAGCGGCTCTTAAAAAAAAAAAAAAAAAAAAAAAAAAAAAAAGATGTTTCATTTTGATTTAAAAATCTCCATTAATGAAGAATCTAGCACAATTCTTTGTAAATCATTCCAAATGATTAATTATCCCTGCTGTTAAAAATATGCACCTTCTTTTTTTGGCCTGAATTTGCCTCACTTCAGTTTCCAGCCGTTGGTCTTATTAGTCACTGTACCTTTGTCTGCCAGACTGAAAAGCCCTGTATTAGCTTCATCTTTTCCTTGTGGAGGTACTTACAGGCTATGACCAAGCCACTGTTAACCCTCTCTCTTGGAAGCTGCTTTCTCTATTAGCTATCCTTTAATTATTCTCAGAGTTTCTCTCTGAACTCACACCAACGTTTTTTTTTTACAACTTTCTTGAATTTTGGGCACTGGATCTGGACATAGGACCCCAACAAGCACAGCCCCAGTACCAAGAATAGCAGCAATAGCCCATTCCCTATTTCCTGGGGGCTTTTTGTACCAGCAGGAACAGATTTAGCCCTTCTGGCCTTAGTGTCATGCTGGGAGGTGACTTGCATCCTGGCCACAAATACAAATACCATTTCCGAAATTTTCTACTTCAGGCATAGCTCTCCTGGAATTGCAAACTGCATGTTCTGTTCCCAGATTGGCCATTTCACATTCAGTCATCCCAAAACACTTCTGCCTTGACCAGGTCCAGCATTTTCTCTCTATATCTGTGTCTCAGCTGTTAGGAATTCCATCCTTGATTCTCAAATTGTTGCTAAAAATGAGAAAGCAGGAAAGCAAAAACAAAACAACCAAACCAAAACCAAACCAAACAACCCCCCCCGCCCCACACCCACACCAAAACAAAACAAACAAAACAAAAAACCAACCAAAAATTAAAATCTGGGAATGTATCTTCTTGATGGAAACTCCCTGATTACAATCAGATTTGGACACACCATTGAATTCACTTTCAGTCTATTTATTGTGTGACATTAAATTTACAACATTCCGATTTGTTATTCAAGATATGTGGTCCTATATGCAATAGTGCTGGAATTTTATTACACTGCAAATGCTATTGCTTCTATAAACCAAAGCTGTAATCACATTAAAATTTATCCTGAGCTAGTCTGACAAGATTCTTCTATAAATAATTATTAATGAAATTTTCTTCCTTTAAATGATTATTAATCTGGTCCCATATATGCTCTTCCACTACTTTGTCAAGGAATGCTATCCAGCAGTTTTGATTGAGGTATCTCTTCTGCTTTTTTCTGAATATGAGTGCGCCTGCTTTTTTTTTTTTTTTTTTCTGAAATCTTTCTATTTCCCAGAATTTGCTGAAACTCAGCATTAATGATCCATCATGCTTCTTAGCTCTCAGCCTGAAACTCTTGGACATAATGATATGAAAAATACTATTTTGGTAACTGTAATTTAACACCATCTTTAGACACTGAATGAGGGACTTATTTTATTATTATTGCATAACTTAAGTACACTATCTGTTTTCTTCTCTCTTCCTCCAGTCAGGATATAGAAAGGTTTGTTGAATATTTCAGTCTCTTACTGACAGTTCTGCCATATCTAAGTCATTAGTAAAACAACACTTTTGCTGAGATTCCTTTTCCTCTTTAGATACTCAAAACCTCCTTCCACTGCCTTATATTCTGCTGGCTATAGCTTTCCCTTTGTATCCTTTTTCTTTCCTCATCAATTTTCCTAATTTCATAATTTATCCTTACTGCTATTCACTTTTCTTTTTTCCATGTTTTTTAATTGCTATGAATGCTTTGTCTTCCCTTATGCACTTGGCTGCTTTTAAACCTCCTTTATTGACTTTATGTTTTTAGCACTTGGGTAATTTATAAAAAATTATAAAATAATTCGGTCTTTCATATTTTACCTTTTCAGATCTTCTAAGCTGACTCATATCTTAACTATACTTTTTTTGTGGAATGGGACACTTAGAAACTCTAAGTAAATTTTTTGTTAATGTGAATTTTATGTTATTTGCATAAATAGACATAGTAAATCCAAGCCTGCACATCTGCTAACTTCTACTTCTCAGCTCCTCTTCTGTCTGTTCAGATGAGGCCAGATCCCATTTGCCTCAACAAATGATTGACGAAAAATTGTCCTGTGTTGGTTGTTACCCTTTCTGAGCTGGAATATTGTCACCTGTAATTTTGCAAAATTTCAAGGGTATTTTAGTACTTGGCAGCATGAGACTTCCAACACGTGTCACTCAGAGTGAAATGCTCCACAATAGCTCAGCTTTTCTTTTCCTACACCTGATAGAAGGGTGTTTAGGCAGCCAGTCATCCTGCTCTCTAGGTGATTTGGCAGTTCGCAAGAGGGACCAGCAGCTCCCCGTCTTCTGCTTTATGTTTTGGAACAACAGCCCATAAGCATTTAAGAGTACTTGGCAGTGATTCAGTGGCAGCTGTTGCTATTTTCAATGTAGACTGCCTTTCTCTGTTCTTTTATGCAAATTCCATCAGTCCTTGAATAAAAGTTTCGTACCACTGATTTTAACATTCCAATCATGTCAATTTTCCTTCCAGTGGCTTATAATACCAAGTGGAGTGTGTGTGCACTAATCAGTGAGCAAGTCCCTTTCCTTTTGCTTATTACTGGGATCCTTGCAATCCTGGAAGCAATTAGAGACTTTTCTTTAGTTCTTCAGGTCTCTGGCACCTTGATTAATTTTGTTCTGGGTATCTTGATTTTTCTGCTTTCTCTTTCCTCCGCCAGCTTGTCCTTTTGTTGTTGTTTAGTTCAATACCTTTCAGACCAGCCTAAGCATCCCATATCTCAAAAAAACTAGTTTCCATCTGCTATGATTACTTCTGAGACTAGTTAAGCAGCCTTTCCTCTCCACAAGAGACAAAAATTCCCTTCAACAAAAACAGACTGCCCAGCGCCATTTACCTCACCAGCAGCTCACTTCTGGACAGCGTTTGGGTGCATCCTCACTCTGTCTGTGGTCTCTGGAGCCGGGCAGTCCTGGGTCACAAATGCTAGGCATCACAAAAGCAACCAGACAGAGGGGATCAGAGCCTTCCCTGGCACTACATTCTCCTCTGCTGACAACAGGTCCACCCAGATCCATTCTAGTATGGCTTTTTTTAAAGGAGCATGAAACTCTGCACCTTCTGATTTCATAAAAAGTATAAGACTTCATGCCTTGGTCATCAAGAACTTCTGCCACTTTGGGTTTCCTCTTACATCACTTATTGGGCTGGATGAGGAACGTGACGATGTGGGGGGCAACCAGGGCTCAGCTGATATAGGTGGGCATCAGACTTCTCAGAGCCCTCAGAGAGCAGTTAAGGGACCACAAGTTCATTCCTTGCCAAACATGCTCCCCATGTGGTTGCTTGCCAGCAGGATCCCCAGTTCCTCAGTGGAGGTCTTTGGGAACATCACATGCTGCTGAAGTCTCATGCTGCTGAGGTGCTGGGTTGCCCTCTGGGATTTAGGCTGTTCAACATATGGTTTAATTTCAGACAAACATAGCTAGGAAACAGGCTCAATTCCCTTACTTGTCTCACAGGTTGTAGAAGAGATCGATTCATCAGAAAGACTAAGTCTCATGTGTATCAAGGCAGCTTTATGGCTCACCTTCTGCTGGATTAAAGGTTGAAATCATGCTGCTTTTGCAGTCTGACAGGTCACATTGGAGCAATGGTCTTTCCTTGCCAACTCTGTGTGAAGCACAGCAGGTCCATGTGAGACCTTCCTTAGAGTGTAGGATGATTTATTCCTCCTTTGTCCACCTACACAACAGTCAGCCTCTACCCTAAGATAATTATTTCACTTTATGTGTTTCCATTATGCTATATATCCATTTAGCATCGTGCCATACAACCTTCTGTATGCTGCACTGAGAATCATTGGGCTTTGCTGCTCATCACTGACTTTTCTGCCAAGCAGAGTTAAATCCCAGATTCTTTTTGCCCTCTGTTTTGTTATTTTATGTTTTCAGACATTGATTATATCAGTAGAGTGAAGGAAAGTATTACAGGGAGAGACAGTGTGGTAAGAGAGGCATTGGAAGGGAAGTCAGCATATATTTGTGCTGTCATTCTTAATGCATCATTTGTTGACTCTGTATATTCTATGTGGTCCAGAAATAGTTTTTGCATATCTTGTCCATCTTCTGTTTTATCCTGAATCGAGATGTTAGAGTTTCATTGTTCTTTATTGAGTTGACTCCTTTCTTTGGTTCTTGGGATGGATACTAGTTTCCCAGGGTGTCTGTGGAATAGCTAATTCTTCCTTCCAACAGGACGTTTTCTACAGTATTTGATGAGATGATGATGTATTTGATTTGATGAGATGATGTCATGGTTTCACCCAAGCTGTCAACCAAGCATCATGCAGACTTTTGCTTCAAATGTCAGCCCACTTCCTCTTCTTTCACCCCTAATCAGCCTCTGAAGAGGTCCTCAAAAATTGCCAATGCTGACTACATTGCAAGTTGTCATGGAGGAGTATTGGGAAGAGTTTAAAATCTGGGAATTCCTAGGTATACCCAAGGCCCTGTATTGGCCACTGCAAAGAAAACTAGCCCCAGCCAAAACCAGTTCAGATGATCACAAAAATGTTGTTTCACCTTTAAAATTGTGTTTAGTAATATCTTTCCAGAAACTGCACAGCACAGCCAGCTCTTGAGCAGAGAATACATGATTTTGCAGTCTAAAGACTGACAAACCCTGCTTGTCACACACACACACAGATCCCTTTAATCATTAAAAACTGCTGCACTGTCTCTTTTTAAATAGGGAATATAGACTGGGACAGGGTTAGGTTTCAGGAAGTGAGCCATAGAAGTGAAGTGATTTTTTCCCCAAGTAATGTTAAACCCTCAGCAAAAAGATAATTGGGGAGTGGGGGGAAGGGAGAGGAAGATCAACACCTTTTCCTCTTTCAGTTCTTTGGAGAGTGACTATAACTCCTGCTGGGGGAAACATATCACAGTGTATCATGTTGACCACTGCTAGTGGTGTCAAATATTGTCTGCATGACCCTCACTTTGTGCCAGCAGACAGAGCCAACAGTGAGCTGCTGGAACTGTGTCCTATAGAGCCAGCATGCACCAGCTGATGGCCAGCAGGGCTTAGAGTACCTCACAGAGAGATAAACAGCAATGCTGCATCCTATGTGCACTTTCAAGATGGTCTAGTCCGGGTTTTAACGTAATCATTTTACAGAAGGAGAAACTGAGGCAAGAAGATAGAGAGTTTTCTGCACTTTATACAATGGAGCCAAAAATATCCCTTTAATTACCCAACTTCCCTAAAAGATGGTTAAATTACACTCCTTAATATCTGTACCACTGAAACACCAAAACACAGTAATCTCTGCACAGGGGCAAAGGGACAGAACTGCACAGGCTAGCTTAGAACACCAGATCAAATTACCTGCTAAATGTCTGTTTCTATGTTTGCCAACAGTCATGGTGCTTTGACATGAACACCAAGACTAGTCCAGGCAATCTAGCTCCAGGAAAAGAAGGCAAGCATTTTGAAAACAAATTGTGGACAAATTAGGTTCAACTGATACCTACAAGGGTATTGTTGATGTTTTTTTTAGTTGACTGAGGAATTGTATGCTTATTCTTAATGGAGTGAGAGTTTCAAAGTCACCAAAACAAACAGAAGAAGCTGCTGGGTGATACAGATCACAAAATTACCATGAGACAGAAATTCAGTAAGCTGCTTCTACTGTATTTACAGTGCCAAAGTGGAGAGCTGTTGACTACACTAACACGGCTTAACAGACACCATATCAAAAACTGATTTCTAAGTATCATAGGCAGAGGAAATGTATTTTTTCCCTTTCAGGAAGGAGCTAGTAGGAGAGGAACAACAGTTTTCCTTTGCATTTCAGACCAACTACTTGGATCATGCAAGTGCTGCTATACAGATTCTATTGGCTAAATCCTGCACAAGCACAAGTAGGCGCAGCTTCCTGCAGGATGCAGGATCTTGGTGACAGAGAATAATTTCAGAAATTGATTTTGTTTTGTCTTGATTTCTCACTGGAAGGCCTTGAGAAGATACCTTGAAATACTCATTGACTGAAATGGGAAGGAGGAGGGAAGTGTGTAGCATTTATGCCTGAAAAGGCAAAGCAAGAGAATTGTCACTGTCAGCTGTGGACACTGAGGACTACCTTTTGTCATCCTTTGGAATACATGAGCAGCTGCTACATGTATGCACATCCAGGTAATCCAAGAAGAGAAGCAAACTGCAGGAACTGAATGAACACAGTAGAAACCCATCTCCAGCAGAAGCTGGAGTGTAAGAGCTGGAGACAAGACAACCAGTCCCTAATTCCTTCTCTCCTTCTAATGCACTGTCTGATCTTGTAGAGGTTAATAGCAGAATTATATAGACATCTAAATATTCACTTTCACCTGTACTCTAGAATCTGGCAAAATCTCACAAATCCGTGGTTGGGTTTCTGCTGTATTTAACAGGATCACAAAGAAGTTCAATGTGACTGTTATCCATGTTGCTCACAATTCAGAAATCTAAAATCAGGTAATTTGGAAGTTTTCTTGATTCTCACAATCCTTTGAAGTAACTAAACAAGATGTGCATTACCAACAAAACAAGAAACAATGTGGGAGGAAAGAGGATGTATTATCTATGTAAATGAGAAAAAACTACAACACTGAAATGACCATTCATTATAGTTCACTGTTTGCAGACACACTTACAAAATAAATTCTCATTAAAAGGAAAAAAAAAATCAGGGAGAAGTGAAATAATTGCCATTATGTGTCTGAGAGAGTGTTTTTCCATTAGCTGCAATTAATACAGTAATGGTAAATGAAAATAATTTCCCATTTTGTACTTACTGTGAGGAAACATTAAAGACGAAAAAAAAAGATAAGTGAAATGAAAAAAACCAAACCAAAGCATAATAATTAATATATTGATGATTAGGCATCATCTCTGGCCTGATCGATCATCATGAGGTTTTGGGTTTATTTAATTAGCGTATGGTAATTTCCTGCAGAATCCCAATGTGCCGATGAAAACTGGCATGTGGAGACATTGACCTTCTGCTCACATATGCAACATCTTCTTACAGTGCTAACAGCCTATATGCATCAATGCTAAAAGGCTTCTGTCTCACAGGAGAGCCCCTGTATCTGGGGGATATCATTATTGCCTGCAGCGAGATCAGAGTTTGGCTCCTCTTGGTGCACAGGAGTCTGGGGAGCAAAAGGGAAATTGGGTTTGCCAGAATAATAATTGGGTGCTAGGAGATTATGGAGTGCCACCATAAACCGAAAATGAACAGACAAGTTTCTTTTTGTTTGTTTCATTAAATGCTATTATTGTTATTTATTATGTTCTTGGTCATCAATTTTCTCAGAGCTGCTAACAAAGTGTCACATAAATCCAGCCTGTCCCTTTCTGACCCTTATAACATCACGCAATTTTCCTCATTCACCCTTAATTTGAGGTATAAACTAATGTGAAAACATGCTTTTTATTAAATGGCAAGTTTTCTACTAAATACATTTCTTTTGCAGTAGGAAGCAACTGCATAAGAAATAAGTATCTCAGCCAGACCTCCTGCATTCTTCTCCCAATAAATAAGCAAAAAAAAAAAATGTATGTGTTCCATTTGCCAATTGCAAAATAATAATAATGTTTGATGGGCAAAAACTCAGCTGTCAGGAGAGAAGACAGACAATTCTGCTTCTTGAATGCTATTGACTTCATGGGGCCAATAAAAAAACTTGCAAATAAAAGAAAGAGGAACCGATTCATGTCCTAAGATTGTGTGACGTAGCTTTTTTCTGTTTGTATAATGTTGTGATTAAATATGGTGGAGCCCTAGGGAGTGAATTTTTTATTTGAAGGTTAAGCCAATATTAGCAAAAAATAAAATAAAATTAATCAAATGGCCCAGAGCATCACAGCCACAGTTGATTCCAAGAATGTTTGGTTACAAAATGAGCAACTGACTAATTGTGTAAATGCTGTTAATTAGCTGTGCAGAGCCCCTAACTGGGCTATTCCCTGTAACTAATAAGAAATCAATTAGCTAATGAAGTGGCCATTAAATGCTATGCTAATCTTAGCTGGGATATTTTTAATGTTTCTTCTTCTTCTTCTTTTTTTTCCTTCTTTATGATCCTTCCTAATTGCCATTGCCATACGGAGCTCACAGCTTTCAGCATGTCTAATGAAACATCATTATATCATAACTGGCATTCTTGGAAGAGTTAGTGGCAAACCTGCTTCCCAATTATTTTTAATTGCCAGACATACTCATAACTGGGCCTTCTACCAAGTAGTTCAGATCTCTGCACTGTCACGTAATACACCCAAAGATTGTGTTTTCTTTTCTTTGCATATGCAGTGTGATGATAGTGTTGGCCTCGATGAGGGATGTGCATAACACCCTAAACAAGGAACCTGGGTGGCTGCCTTTCAGCTCCTTGGATTGGAGCCTGTGTAGACCCAGCATTACCCTCCCACTGAACAGCTAAAACTAGACAAATCTAGATGAGTTTTACCTTTATTTGAAAATTTCGGGTGCCCAGTAAATATTATTTTGCACCAATGATTCCAAGCTTCAGGATGCCTGTGCCAAAACACTGCAATTTAGCAATTATTATTAGGATTAACAGCTAGGAATGTCTTCAGTGATACTCACAGTTTTTGTCACTTTCTAAGAATTCATTATCACCATTTATTTATGTCTATAAATTCTAACTTTGAGAAGGCATAAAATGTACCTTTAGGTGTCATGGGTGCAAAATCAGTGCCTCCTGTTTAAAATCAGAGCCTGATGTAAGAGGATGGAGGCAAGAATAAGTTCCAGTTTTTAAAACACTCCTGCAGAGTTTTTATTTACCAAGCCTGCATCTATCTGGTAACACCATCATATTTAAACCCTGAATCTCAATGAAATTCCCTAAATCTACTTGTGCTGAAGTAGGTTATGTGTCAGGATTAGACTGGCTCCTCCCCACCCCCTACAATACAATAGTACTCAGGACATCTGTGCACAAAATACATGCTTTTAAAAAGAATGTTTTCAAAAGGGAATCTTGCCCCTCTCTCTCTCCCTCTCTCTCTCTCTCTCTCCCCCTCTCCCTCTCTCTCTCTCTCTCTCTCTCTCTCCTCCCTCCTTTTTTGGATAACATGCAAATTGAATTGGTTAATTCTGCACCCAAGTTTCAGGAAATCTGCCACCAGCAGCTGCCACTGTTTCAGATGTCAGGAGGATGCAGATACACTGTGACATTTTGTTCATTAAATAAACAAACCAGGTTCAGGCTAACAACATTAGGTAGAAAGCCCCATCAATTCTTGTACATTTAGTTCACATAATAGGAAGTGACAATTGTTCCTTAGCTTCATAAGCACTATATTGAAGAACAAAAGGAAAAAGCATACATAATGTGGCAACAGCAACAACAGTTGCCATAAAATCCTGCAAGGTTGATTTAGATTAATGAGGCACATAACTTTTTGCCCAAGGCTACTTAAAACAAATATGGCTGCAAACATGGCTACTAGGGAAAAGGAAAAAAAGTCAGCATTTTTTTTCTCTTATCTACCGTTTTGGTCTTATTTATTTGATTTGACTATCAAATAAGAAAACTACTCTAGCAATAGCCTCTCTGTAGCATAACAAAAAAAATTTGCACAGTATAGTAGTATAAAAATAAAAACAGAAAAAATCCCATTTTTTTACAATTCAGTGGCATATTTTATTAAAAAGTATGTTAACTAGTACATTGATCTTAGATTAGAATTATAGATATACTAGAACCTCACATTAAAAGCCATATGTCTTTTCCATTTTTACAAATCAGTCTACCTACAATACCAACGTTTTCTGGCTTTTTCATCAATCAAATGTATTCTGGATTCTGCATCTAGCAATGCAATCAATATTAAATTGTCAAGATAACAGGTACAATTTGTCAGCTCTACATCATATAATATAAAAATCACCAAAACTGGAAACTCAGTAATACCAAACAAAACAAAACAAAACAAAACAAAATTATGTTGCCAAAGAGGAAGAGTGGCCTATCTGAAAATGAGGCTTGGATATTATAGATAAGGCTGTCAGTCAGACTTAGACTGAAAGGTACAGACAATAGAAAAAAATCCTCACACATTAATATGTATAGCACCATGATGTGGCTTTTAATATTCCAAAGGGACTTCAGCAATTCCATGGGAAAAAAAGTGCCAAACCTGAGGCTGGCTGGTGCAAATCCTTGCCAACGGCAGCCGTCCCACTGGAGGGTGTGTTACACAGACAGGCCAGCAGTTGCCCTTTCCTCACAAATCCACTTGTCCCCGAGGCATCTGCACTGGGGCACTCGGCTGAGGTGCGGGCTGGCTGCTGCCAACAGCAAGACTGACAACCCACTACCACTGCCTCTGTGATTTTTTTTTTTCTGGGGTTCCTCTCCCTCCTGGTCCTTGTCCTCCACATTGCCAAAACCTCAGAACCAGTTTGGAGGATTTCCAAAAGCTTGCCGATGCCCAGAAAGCAGTGGAGAGATGAGGATGTCATTCATAGTGTTCCCATCTCATGCTCTGTGTGGGGTACCCTCTCCCCACAACCAGATTTGGTGCTGGTACCACATTCAGCTGGTGACTTCAAAAATACACTCTCACCCAGACACCTCCCTAGTGCCTCCATCTGTGCAGAAGTTGAAAACAGGGAGTTGTTCCAGAAGAAGGTTGGCATCAATTTAAATACAAGGATTTTGGGACCCTTTGGTTACCTGCAAACATATTCCTGCATAGTGTCAGGGATCCCTTCACCTCCAACAGCTCCTTCACCTGCTGTTAGGGCATCTCCTCCTCACAGGGACAGGTTGAGCAGAAGGCCCACCCTTTCTGAAGGAGAGTGGTGAATGATGAGCCAAGTTTTGAAGCAGATGTGCAGGTCTCTGGTGCCCTGTAGGCTTGGAGGGCTCTTGGGTGCCAGTAGAGCCCAAACTGAATGTTGCTGAGAGCAGACAGTGCATTTCTTGTGCCAGCTTTCTTACGATCTCAGGCTGTCCATCAAAAGCCAAGCTCGGTCCCTCCTAAGGCTGCAAGTGGAGAAAAAGCAAAGGCCCAGAAGCAAAGAATGTTACATCTGAAATCTTGCTCCTACTTTCCTTCTCACTCACTTTTATGAAGCCTTCTCCAGGTGTGGTGTAGTCCAAATCAGACACAAGGGAGATTTTTGCCAGGAAATTGCAAGAATAAGATGGTGGGATCAATAGCATAACTCCCCAGCTTGGACCAGCTGTTGCTGGGGGACCATGGAAGTTATTTCTGAGGGATCTCCACAGGCAGAGACTGTAAATCAGCCCAAGTCCTAGGGGAATCTGCATTTTTGACTGGAGAATGCTGTGCATGCAAAATTGAAGAAAAAAGCTAGCATTAATTCATTGGATCATTCTAGATTACATTACAATTAGCAGGAATGGAAGACTTGGGCTGTAACAAAAGCAACTGATTCTTTATTTCTACAGACTATTTTTCTTCAGGATGAGATAACATGTTCTTAACTTTATGTATTCCCACTTTTTGGAATAATACTTAAAATGTTATTATGGAGACTCTGCAGTGGATGAGAACCTTATTTCCTTTTAAATGAGCCAATTAATTTCCCTTGTGTTGCAGAGCCCAACACCACGAAACTTGCATGAATAACATTCCCACAGCAGTGACATGCCAATTTCCAGTAGAAATATAGATGCAATTTTAATTTCCTTGATATAAACAGCTTTTTAACCAAAGAAGCATGATAGATGATTCTTTGCAAACTGAAATAAGCACTGCAAAATCTGAAAAAAAGGTTACATACAATGACGTAAGAAGAGGATAAAATTTAGAAGACCTCCCGTTAAAAAAGCAACTGTCATTCTGAGTGGCATTTTCAACAAACAATAAAAGAACAATAACTTCTGCAGTTATTCTCTTGGGTAGGTTCTCTGGTATTTCAGTAACAGGCAGATGGATCTCCTTTCCTTCTTCCCTCCCTCTCTCCCTCCCTCCCTCCCTCTCTCTTTTCCCATTCCTGTTCCCGTTCCCGTTCCCGTTCCCATTCCCCTTCCCCTTCCCCTTCCCCTCCCCCTTCCCCTTCCCCTTCCCCTTCCTTTTGTTCCTCATTCCTTCCAGCATCAGAGGTTTGTCATACTGAGATTGTACACCCAAGCCCTGAATTTTTCTCTTACACCAAATGAAAGAATTTGCCTACCTTCATGAGCTTTTGAGTCTAGACATGCTTTTTTAATGTAGTTGGTAAAAATTGTCAAGGGAAATCAGTACTGTAGGGACAAAAAAACTGTTTGGAACCCTGCACGTTTGGGAAGCCAAGTACCATAGATGATATGAAAGAGGGGAAATAAGAAGTGGAGTAATTTCATCCAGGGGTTCTGTGGAGTTTGCAAAGTATGACATTAAGTCCCAGTCACTGTGTGTGAAGAGCTCCCAAAGGATTTAAGACCTCAGGGTGGAATATATATATATATTTATTTGGAACTGATAACTTACCAAATCAAAGTTATCAAATTAAAGCAAGATTTAAACCAGTTTATATGTCTACTTGTAGGATATGCATCAGTATCATCAGATGGATTTAAAATCATTTTAGTTGGGAGCACTGCAGATTTTCTTATGTCAGTGTGTGTGTTTATCAAAAAGCAATGTGAACATGAGCAAGTTAAATGAAGGTTAATTACGAATTTCACAAAAATATCTTCACACTGTAGCCTGTCACTAGGGGAGAGGAAAAAGAGAGAAAACAGGAATACATGTAACCAAATAATTTTTAATTAATATTTTTTTTTACTTTTGAAGTCCACTTTGAAAAGTACTGAAACTACCTCCAGAACAAAAGAAGGAAGAAAATGCACACTGAATCTGTCATCACCTCCCACACTTCCTAGTAAACCCCAGGTAGTGTGTTTCTTGCAAGCATTGAGAAGTTGAATAGAGGACTTGGGATCTTTGAAACACAGATGATGTCTTCCCCTTTCCCGTAGTGACTGCAAGTTTCACAGCCTTGTGCTTCCTTGATTTCTGGAACTTTGTCCCACCCTATTTCTTCAATAACCAATTAAATAAATGCCCGTGCTTTGTGACTGTAAGAATTTTATCTATGAAAGCTGCCTTGTGGTAGTTTGCCCCAGCCAGCCTCTACTAAAGCTCTTTCAGCTCCCCAGGCCGGCAGATCTGCCCTGGTGCTGTGTGTGTAGTTAAAAGCTTCCCCTGAGCAGCTACGGAGGTTGCCACTAACTCATGGGGCTTGTGTGTATATGGGAAACACAGTCAGGAAATTAAATTTTCCCTCCCCATAATTAATAAGAGCTAAATATATGTGAGTTTATTGAGCATTTTTTAAAGCACTGCAGCCAAATCGAAAAAATATGAGCATTTTCAAATAAAAAGTAAATATTTTTTCTGAAAAAGTTTTTTAAAAAAACCCCATGCTATGCAATTTTGCAATTGGAAAAAAAATCCCTTTTTTCAGAAGTTTGTTTAAGAAATTCTTTAACATTGCTGAGGCTGATTCACTGCAGTATGTAAACATGCATTAAATGCGTAAGCACATGAGTTATCTCATCAACTTCAATGTGCCTGTTTTCATTCAGAAAGTGAGCACAGGGCTTCAGACCACCACAGAGTGAGAGGCTAAGTTAGGAATCCTCCTGCTAGGCATGTTGCTGGGGATTGTACATTTTGCAGAGGTCATTACACGGGATACTGTCCTTACGAATAAACCATGATTTTTATGAGAACTGTTCTGTGGAAATTCTGTGACCGTACAAGTGCTTGGCGAAACAGGAGAAACAATATGCAACTGATCTGCTTGACAGCATATTGCCAGCACATTTTTAGGTGAAATGCATTGAGCCCTGAAAAGAGATAATAAGCATTCTTTCTCTGAAATATCCAGAGCATCTCCTGGAGAGTGGCTTGAGCTGTGCCGTGGAACCAAATTCCAAGGATCTTTTCCGTTCATGTCTCATTTTGCTATTCTGCAAACTCCTGTGTAATATTCAGACTGAATCAGGCAGAAAAAAAAAATCCAAGTGGGTGATTTTTTGCTTGTTTGGGGATTTTTTTTGCTGTTGCTGTTGTCTAGTTTTTTTTTTTTTAAGTGGTGAAAATCACTTAAAAAAAGCACAGGTAAACCTCAGTTTTTGCATCATTTTTAAACAACTATCTGCTGGGTGTTCCAACCTTCTATTTAGATTCGATTTTTTGAAATAGAAATCTTCATATATTAGTTTCTATTAAGCCTCCATTTTGAAAGTATATTATTTGTTCTCTGTAAAATGAACACTGGATCCTACAAGAAAAATTTGTAAAATCAGGTCTAATTTGTGTCTTTATCACGAGCTGTTATTTCACTGTGATTACGTATGCAACCTACAGAAAGATGGGCTATCAATTTGAACGATTCTGTCAGAAAGCACTTAAAGGAGGTAAATATCAGAATTGATACCTAAGAAGTGTCAAGGGAGGCATTTCTAAAAATTATTTCAAGCTGTATTATACCACTGAGAGCTGTAGAGAGCCTATGTAAAATTTTGGATAAACACCTCTGAGCCCGCTATGTGTTGCAAAAATGATTTCTGTAACACGGTGAGCAGAAAAACTACATTTTGTGTTTATCTCATTAATCCAAAATGTTCATGCAAAATTATTTTTAATTACCTTTATTGAAGCACCATGTACACCTACATCAGTGTGTATATTATAAATAATAAATTATTATTATTAGAAATGGTTGAATTATTCATTGAGGATAAATTATCTGACAAATACTGACACTTTTTTCCTGCTGGTAATTTTTTTATTCTCTGAAAATATTCCTTTTTGAATGCTTTTTTGAATAATGAAGGTCATTCAGCCTAGGACTGGAAACTGCTCACTTAGATTGCTCACGATTTGATTACGTGTGAATCTTACATGAGATATGAACATGTTGGTCACATGAGTGTGGATCTGGTTGAGTGGCTGGTGGGCTGGAAGAGGGTCCCAAGGATCTGTGGGTGGGGGTGGTCATTGAAAAAGCACAGATCCCTCTTGGATCTACACCTCCATGGCTTCTCACCCAGCTTGTCATCAACGTTCACAACATGTCATGTACTGTCTCCCTTGAAAGCTGATAATGTGACAGGGATCATCAGCTTAACAGAATCAATGTATAATTAATAGTTTATAAAATCTTCAATGAGTGAATGAGGAGCCCCACCTGGGGACGAGAGGGATGAAATGAACAATTAAGATGGGACGAGGATGCTTCACAGCAAGTGGATTTGGAGAGAAAGGAAAACAGTCTGGCAGCAGACTGTGTGCTGAGTCCCTTGTAGAGTTGAAACAGGTATTTAGACAGGTCACAAGCTTTCTGGATATTTAACCAGAGCCCATAAATACCAGAGGCTCCTGATAAAGTGACCCCCTAGAGTCCTAACCTAATAAATAGGAATATGAGGTTGGGGAGGAGTAGGACACAAAGGTCCAGACGTAAGAGAGGTGCAGGGCTTGTGGGGACCTAGCATGCCTCCAGCCATCCCTGCTAGGATGTAATAACCACTAGCCCTGGTTAGTGAGGAGAATGCCTCTAATGGGGCCCAGTGTGGGTGCAACCCCTGGGCCATCCCTGCAAGCTGCAGGGCAATCTTTTCCTAGGGTCCTGTCTGCCCAGCTTTCAGGTGGTCTGGCTGTGGTGGGTGAAGAGAGCGAAGACACAGCTGCCAAGCACAGCAGCCAGCCTAAAGCCATGTGTGCAGGCTTGCCAAGGGACCCCAAAATTCGTCAGCTTGGGGCCTGCTGCCAAGGCGGCGGCCAAACGGCTGGGAAGGAGGTCCCACTGGTGGGCATGGCCCAGCCTGGGGCGGGCTGCAGGAGGACATCCCACTGCTCTGGGTAGTCCCTGAGTGTCACAAAGACAAATGTTGGAAGGCGAACACTCAGCCAAGCAAAAGGCAACAATTAGTATTTCAGTTTGCTCGCAGATGCCTTTGTCTTGGCTGCTCATGCGGAAGTTCACTGTAAGAAAGGCTATTGTGCTGACAAAAATGTGTGCGAGCAAATGTTTACAGAAAGCAACTAGAGGAGGGCAGGCAAACAGCAAGGGCAGGGTCCCCTGGAACTGGGTGGGTTTTGAGGAACACCACCATTTCCTCTGAGTTTGTTTGCTTCTGATCTCACTGCACTGAACCAGTTCTCATTGTGGGGTGTGGCTCCAGGCTGCCCAGCTGCAAACTCCCTCTTTCCAGAGACGTGGGGTGCAGGTGACAAGAGGATGGCCCTGGGCTGCTGGAGCCCCAGGATGTGGTGTCATATGTGCAGTCTATGGGATGGAGGGGATTTATTCCCATCCTGCATCCTACTGCCAAGATGCCTTAAATTAAAAGCAGTGGGTGAAATCCAGCGTGTGTCTAGGTCTGCCTCTGATTTCAAGAAAAGCTGGATGCACATGGAATTGTGACAAATTCAGCTCTGCCGCCTGCTTGCTCCTTACACAGCAGGAGAGGTTTTCTGCCTTTTGCAGCAGCTACACAGCACCATGGGTCTGAGGGACAGGGAATGCAACTAGGGTAAAATTCTGCCAGTTCTGAGCACATTTGGTACCCAAAACCATGAAAGCCATATTTTCCTGATGTTCCCTTCCATTGGAGATTAAACGTCCTTTTGTTTTCTAGCACTTGATGTTTCACTCCTAATGATCTCTAGTCTCAGTGCCAAAGTTGTGATGCCAAATGTGATTACTCACCCAGCTAGCCATCCTCACCTCCACCTGATGGCCATGATCAGAGAATGCCAGCACTGTGGGGATGGCCCAGCCAGGCTGCCAGCAGCCAGAGCATCCCACCAGTGTCCACAATCTCTTTGCTTCCTCCCTCCCTCACTGCTTCTCCTTCCTTTTTTTTTCCTTTGGCTTATTGTAGCTGCACAAAGGCAACACCAAATAAGGAAAATATGCTTCCCAGTAACCGAAACTGACAAAAACAAAGATGGCATGTTTATATAATTAGTTACACATCTAACTTTTTTAAGCTTTTCTTCCTTTTAAATATCCCACAACAACTCCACTGCCCAAGCTATGACTAGCTGAAATAGATGTGTAGCAAAGAAACTGTTGGGTAGGGCTTTTTTCCCCAAAATCTGTCATAGACCTTAGGTAACTCCTGAATCTTGGAGTCCCTCTGTGACTGTTTTATGTTGTGAGAGCAATTCATTAAATGTTAATTAAAAGGTGAAGTTTAATATGTAGTTTCCTTTAGCTAATCCTCCTAAGGCAGCTTCATATGGCACTAATGTATCCATTTTGTTGATGCTAGAAAACAAAAAGGCAAGATTGTCTAATTAAGAGGTTGGTGTTTAACAAGAGAGAGGTTTTCTAATTGGTGACTCTGAGTCCAAATTAATCTTACCACAGCTCATTTAAGCATTTTCAATCTAACTTGGATTTTTCCCCAAGAGTTTGCAAAGTGTGAATCATTTTCAGGATCATTGACATAACAGTATTCAGCCTACTTACTCCGTCTGTGCTCATACCCCTTTGGGACTCAATTTGGATCCCCCTCACCACTTGAGCCACTTTTCTCTGGCTCCAGTTTAGGAACCCTCTGAAGGTCTTTGCTGAGTAGGCTGGCTTTAAAGGTGGAGGTTCTCCTTTGTTTTTCAGTATGTTTTCACTCAAATATCTAAATGTGTGTTGCATTTCCACAGACATCAATTATTTTTCTGGTAATACATTTTAAATGCTTTACAGAAATGAACACACTCCATTTGATTATGCTGATGCCAAACATATTTTTTTGTCTAATAAAAGACAAAAGCATAACTGTATTCCTACTAATTCTGGATTCTTTTAACAGTAGCTGGTGACTTCCTGTACTTGCAGTGGGAATACAGAAAAAGTGAAGTACACAGCTCCCCCCGTAAAAAATATGAATTCACGCTGCACAGACACACTTATTAGAAAGGGCAAAAATATCCTAAGCTGCTATCACTCAGCTAGTTTTGGCCACCTAGACTTTAATTTTGGAGACCATGCTGGTAACAATACGTGGAAGAAATCTACAAACTATCACAAAAATAAAACAACTACCTCAAGAGAAAAACAATTCTAAAACATAGACTATCCAGAACAGCTTTGTCTTTTCAAAACAGAACAAAACAAAACAAAACAAAACAACAACAAAAAAAGAAATACTAACAATGACAAAACTTGGTATGCTCATCAAGGACTGTCATAAAACCAAACTAAAATTGTAACCTGCCCAGAAAAGTGCTACCTCAGAGCTAAGCAAGGTGACCTTTTATTTACAATGTTTTACTTTAATTTTTGTTTCTGTGTTTCTGTGGTCATCTCCAGTGACTCTGTCCCCCAGTGTGTCTGTGTCTATCAAAAGCTGCTTCTCCTTTAAGAGAGGTCATATAGGCACAGAGTTTTCCATTTTTATATCGATGAACTTCATGCGGTAATCTGACGGTCTCTGGTAACTTCTGAAAGTTTAAAAAAAATACTTCTCACCCACACGACACTTCCACAACACCTATACCTCCTGTTGTTTCTTCCTTCTCCTTTGTTTATGTAAATGCTGCCCAAGAGGAGCGAAAAAGAAAGAGAAAGGGCAGGGATAAAGCGAGAGAAAGGCCTCGTTTCTTTGCAGAGCCATGGAAACCCCTGCACGTCCGTTTGCACTTCTTGGGCACGGCAGAGGTGCCATGCCGGACTCAGAGCTGTGCGATTTCCTGCCCGCTAAAAAAACTCCTCTGGGTGCGCCTTTGCATTCTCGGTATGGAAGCTAAAAGTGGGATCGGCCTTACACAGTTCTGGTTTGCAAAGTACACAAAAACAAAACAAAACAACCCCTTGGTTCCCATACAGGAACGCCCAAGCTTTCTGGTTTGTCCTCAGTGCACAAACACTGGAAGTACTAGAGTATTTTTGGGAGCTGAAATAGTGTTCTGGGTATACTGAAATTAAGAGGGTTGGGCCTGTTTGTGAGCCCGCTGAGTTCCTCACTTTATGTTTTCCAAGAGAGAAATGTGAAAGATTTTCCCAGTTATAGCCCCCATACCTTTGTTAAGAAGGGATGCCACAAATCACGTGAATAATTAGTGACATTCTTAAGCATCCAGCACTGTGCCCATTTATTTTCTTGGCACAAAATATATTAGTGCTACACTATTCATTTAGTCTGCATTTAGCAAAAGATAAATTTTAGTCGGAAGCTGTACTGAAAGACAATATATACTGTATGTTGTAGAAAAATCTATTTCCTCTGAGAGCACGTCTTTAAAAAAGAATCGGGAAAAATAGCATGGAGTTAATACATGTGAAAATCTAATTTTTGCTCAGCTTTTGATTGTTCAAATTTCCTAACTAAATGGCCAGCAGTGACCTTTTCAGGAATGTCACACTCAGCATTAAATTCTCACCAAAAATGCACATTTCTGTGATCCCCTCATTTAGATAATAGCTCTGTGACTCTTGCTATAAGTGCAGAGCGAAGGGAGGGAAGAAAAGAGAAAGGTTTTCTTTCTCTGCAAACGATAATGAGACTTTTCAGCTATGTGGTAGAGTGGAGGGACTTAAGCCTCTCTAGGTGTTTCTGTTTTTCAGGCTTTGGGCTCTTGCTGTGCATTGCTCTCTCCATCCTGCCTCTGGAACGCCTTCAACAACCCATGGCTTTGTCTCTATATTTTTCAGTTTAAGCTACACTCTACCAGGACCACTTTTAGCTTCCATATTGGAGCAGAAAACCAAACAGAAACGGAAATTGTTTGATGTATTTTAAGTAGAGAAGGCCAGTAAAATATTTTTAATGGGGACACAAAATATTTCAGCCAACAGGATGCTGGTTCAGTTCCAGCATAGATGAGGAACAGCTAAAAGTTGATACCATCTAAAGGCTATTAAAGCCTTTGTAAAGTGAGTAGCTGCCTAAGTGCCATTCCCAGTGGCCACATCACAAAAGCACACTTACAGCTAAGTCTGACTTCAGCTTCTTTCTGGTCAGCTTCTCAACAAGAAGACAAAGAGTAAATGGTCATGGGGACAAGTCATCCTTTCAAGCAGGTTATCAGCACTCCTGGAACTTCATGCACCAAGCTGAAGAAATTCTATCACGGTCTGACATGATGTGATGATATATTCAATTACATTAGTATGTTGATATAAGTAGCTTCTCCCTCTCACAAGCCCTCTCTGATGGGCTAATAAATGTAAATCCATCAAAATGCAGCTTTAGAAAGCCAGTCTGAGCTCATTCCCAACCCCATAATAGAATAGATGTCTAGATTTGCAGCAGGCATGTAGCCCAGTCTATCCATGCAGATCCCACCTATATACTGTGAGCAGGACCACATCCTGGCAGAGCTGTTCTGCAGAAACCTGTGTTAGCCCCAGAAGGGAGAAAGCTGTGCCCAGGGCAGGTACATGACCTAGGCCAATGGTTTCTCCCACCTCACATCCACCCTCCTGCGCTGAAGACACTCTGCTCCCGTACAGAAACTCTCCACCCCAACATCAGCATGCTTCCCTCCTGCAGCTAAGGATTCATGGGCTGACAGAAAAATAGGCAGGATTTTTCCTTGAAGGAGTACACGTTCAGCAGAGTAAATTCTGTTTTACGCACACATCTCTCTGTAGTGCAAAACATGTGAGAAGGGAGAAGGCATGGAGAGGAAGTCTGATTCAGAAATATACGAATACAAACTACATTTTCATGCATACACATAGACTTGTTTGCTGAAAGTTTCATATATATCAAATTAAAACAGATAAAGCAACAAACTCAGACATCATTTACCCACAGGGAATACACTCAGCCTTTATTTAGCCACTGAAAATTTACTCCAGCTTGTCTGTATCACTAACCTGCTTGAGTAGACTGATGTTTTGATGCCAGAATACCCGTAGGGTTTCCACAGAACATATCATAGGATTCACAGCTACAGACATATCCTTGTAACAAAGCAAATTGGACTTAGATGGGAGCCTTGTGCAGAGCTGCTCAGAGGATTGAGGGCATTGGCAGAAGAAAGCTTTAGCACCTCAAAAAGTTTGTTGTAAAAACATGGATACCTGAGGTCATGGGGCACTTCTAGAGATTGGAAGAGAAAGGAGAGCTCAGAATTGCATTCTGTGGCTTTAGGGCAGAATTCAGATGCTACAAGTCATACCTTTATCTTTTAATCCTTTTATGAATATGGCCCTATATATCTCTATGCTTTTAACATGACACTGAAGGTATTTTCCTGCCTCCCAGTGGTGTTTAAAAACAGAACCAAAATACCTGCCACATTGTGAACCACACACTAGTCACAGGGCCAAATTTTAGACCCCATTTTTGCATCACTTGCTTTGTGCAACCCAGTGGCTGTAAGATCCAAGCTTCAGAGATCCCATGTTGTCTCTGTTCTCATATGAAAACATAAACTCCAGCCCCATAAGTGGTCCTGGAGATCTCAGAGGGTAAGGTTCCTCCTACTGTGTCTGCTCAATAAGACACTCAATAAAATTTCCTCAGTGCTGAGTGAACCAAGCAAACACAGACTATAGAGGGACACACGTCAAAGATTTTTTTTAAGTTCTACTTTTATTTGAAACTTAGGATTGCTTTAAACGTCTCCATTTTCTTTTTCATAGTGTAGAGTGAAGCTTAAAAGTGGCCCCAACTTGCAATGAAAGCTGCAATGAATTTTAGCAAATAAAAAGCCACTTAAAGAAAAAAACACTACTGTCCTGGCTGGGAATTTTAATAGTGCTGCACTCACAGCCAGACTGCTTGTAACTTTTCTATTAAAATGTTAAATCGAGAGCATTAAACAGCTTCCAATTAAGGGGTATATTATCACCTCGATGCACAGGGAGTTTCACACGTAAATCCCTATGTATTAAGAAGAGAATATACCCTGTGGCTTTTTAAATAACAAATAAAAGTTAAAAGAGATTTTGCAGGAGGTAGAAGACCCATGGAAAGGCTTATATTTTAACACACTCTGAGCACAAGAAAAGTAATGTTTGAAACTGTATAGAAGGAGTATTTATCTTCATTTTTTCCCCACTATTCCCAAATATTTCCACTGGGATCTACTTACTAAGATGAAAGTCTAAGTATTCCATAGGACTGGAAATATTGATTTTTGAAGGACTTTCATATGCACAGGCTGGAGGTGCTATTGGTCATGTCTTGTTAACACTGAGGGCATCCTTCCCATGGCCACAGTGCCTACTCTATGAGTTTAAAGTTATCTTTGTAAGGCAAAGGCAAGTGCGTTAATTAACTTGGGTTAATATTAATTAAAAGAGTCAGAAACAGTTAGAACCCCCCCTTAGCATTTCTCATGTTCCTGAGGGCGTTTTAAAGCAAGATGTGAAGAGCTGCAAGTTTCTCAGCCTACACACAGGCTTAAAATTTTTCAGTGTAAACTTAGGGAATGATGAACTTTTGGAAAAATCAGACAGTACTGACAAAGTCCATTAGCTGTAGTTGTTTATGATTAAAGCCACAGTTCAATCATGACTGTTCATTATGGTCCACAAAAGCAAGTCCATCAGCCACTTTGCTCTTTGGTTTGTGGGTGAATATCAGCTAGCTTGGTTGGGTCGAGACAAAAGGGTACAACACACCAGTGACAAGAGTTTTCAGACAATTTGCTGATGGACATTGAAACAGAAGAGACACTGGGGGCTGATGCTAGGTCCAGTGGCCACTCATTCCTTCTGGCCTCATCATCTCGGTGAAGTCACCTCAAATGGTTGCACTTTGATAGTGACTGTAGTGAAAACTCCTCATGGAACATGATGTCTGTGGCCTTCTGCTAAGGAGCTGTAATGTCCTCAGCTGTTTGAGGTAGACTTTAAATTCTCATAGAGTAGTTTAAAATGCAGATGTCAGATTAGGTGAAGCTCTGCTGGACCAGCAGGAGAAATTTTAGCCAAAGTTTTGAGCGCCTTGCTGTTCAATTACGCACTGCAGAGAGTCAGGTTCTATGCCACCTGGTCAGGAACCACCTCAGAAGTTCCTGATGCCATCCAATGTCTGTCCTGTGCTGCTTCCCCTGTGCCACAGGACATCACCAGGAGGACTCAGGCACCTACACAGGGCTCATTTTAATGGTCTCTCCTGAGGTCTAAGAAGTGTAGGCACTTCACACAGAAAAGCTGCAAGATGTCCTTTGAGCACAGTTTCTGGGACACTAGTTTCCCGTAGTATCCCACAATATGGCAGAAATAGCTATGGGTTCTCAAAAGAAAGATTTCCCACTTACACCAATCTCAGACTTGTCGTGAGTGAAGCCTTGTTGGCCTCTAACCACCAATGAAAACCACTGCTTCAGTACCAGACAAATGTGGAAGTGCCCCGAGAACATTTTGTTCAATGCAGGGACTCCTTTAGTTCAGAGAGGTGAGCAATTTCCTGCTCTTCTTTGAAAGAGTCTTCCCTACTTTTCCAGAGTTTGACTTCTAGAATTGCTAAAACAATTTTAGGAAGGAGCAGCTGACAGAAGAACAGGCTGACAAAAGGTCAGTCCTCCTTGACGAAACCATATGGCAGTACTTGTTTTGGTAAGACCAGGTGGTGACCCCAGGTTTTCTTTCAGGTCTTGCCAGAAGGAAGGGTTTGAGTGCACAAGGGACACAGCACTGAGACATCTGATGGAGCTTGCTGAGCTGCACTGAAACACACTGAGATGATACAGCTTGCTGGGAGGAGAGAGTGCTGGCTGATTGTAATCATAGAATATTCTGAGTAGGAAGGGACCCAGAAGATTGATCTACCTTTGTATCCAGCTATGCTGCAGCACTGTGGGAGAGGAGGAAGCATGGTTCTCTAGTGCTGTAGTTGCTCTCCTGACTTCCCCCAACCCTGCTCTACTCTGGCTACATGGCTGTTGAAGAAGTCAAAGGAGCTCCCACAAGCACTTTCTCTGAACCTCTGCAGCACCTCCTGCACAGAGATGACATGGAGGAGCAAAGGCAGGAGGATGGCACCTTCTGAGGCAGCCTGAACATTCTCTCTGAAAGTTATTGCCTTCAAAGAGGAGAGAGACAGGGGGAGCAGCATCTGCACTTCTGACCCTTTCCTCCCTAAAAAGTACCCTCAGAGCAGCTTCTGCACAGGATCTTGTATTACAAACCTGGCATGTCTTCCTACACTGTGCCACAGGCAGCATCTGCCTGGTCTTGCTTCTCCTCTTCATGGGATCATTGAGTTTGGGGATTGTTACCATGTTCCATCAAAAAAATACAGCCCACAATTTCCGTGTTAATGTGGCATTTCAGAAAATGGTATGATGAAAGAAAGAAAGAGTATTCAGATCCAGGTCTCAGATGGAAGGAGACTACCTAAATTCTTATTTATGCATCACATACTTTTGACTAAAAAGACCAGAAATCTGATACGCTCTTTTCCACTACAGACTTCCAAGTATTATGGCATCTCTAAAAATTTTGGTATAAATCCTTGGTTTTGCCTATATTATTCATAAAGAGTCAGTATTTATCAGCAGTTTTGAAAAACAAGATATACCAACAAAGACCAAATAACGTTACTTAAGAAACTCAATTTTTTATCAAATCACAGTTTCAGTTTGTTCCCTTGAGATTTTTACCAAACCAGGCTTTGCTTTCATATCTCTCCTCTCCTCTCCTCTCCTCTCCTCTCCTCTCCTCTCCTCTCCTCTCCTCTCCTCTCCTCTCCTCTCCTCTCCTCTCTTGCTTATTTAATAAGCAAATGCAGATTGTATCCTGGGAGTCTAGAGTGGACACTTGGTGAACCTGTTATTCTTTACAGTAATTCGCAGAATCTGGCATGAACAAGTTGGACAATATTCCATTGTTTAAATTGAGCTCTGTCAATCTCTGCCATTGATATTAAACAAAAGTCAGGATTATTAAAGCATATGGGTACATGGCCTCATACACTTGTTAAGCCTTTTTCTTTGAGAATGTGACTACTGTTGTTGAGCATTCTGAAAAATATATGTAGTATGCTATAGTACACAGGGAATCACAGATGTCAAGGGGAAATGATATGTGGAAGCTGTGTACGTTTAAAAATGCAGCACTACTGTACCTTCTTAAAAGGAAAAGAAACTTTCCTCCTTCTCCCTCCTTCCCCCTGTTGCCAGTTAAAATGAACTGTCAGAGCCTGGATAAAGATACAAACAGGATTGCATACCTTACGAAGCCTACAGTGACTCTTAGACTTTGATCTAATTCTATTTGCTGCTTTATGATGCATGAAGCTGTCAGATAAAGAGGTGTTCAAAAAAATCCACTCGAGCTGTCAGGGCTGACAAGCCCTGTGATGGATTACAGAGAAAACAAAAGGGTTATCACCTTAACCACAAACATTTATATCTTTTTTTCATAAGGGTGCTTCAATCAACATGTAGTTACCAGGGTGCAGGTTGTTGTGAGCCTGTAGGAACATAGATCCAATGACACATGTTGAAACAGCATTTAAAAAGTACAACACACATGCCTTGGCACTAATATGCTGCTGACATGGTACAGTTGTGCTTACTTAGATCAAAGATAAGAATCCTATAGTTTTCAATATAAAAAGGATTCTTTTTTGAAGAACAGATTTCCCCCCCACCCCCGTCTTTCAAAGATTAAACACAGTCATAACAGTCTGAATGGGATTTAACTCAAAAAAGCCCAGTACTTAAATATGCCCATATGATTACTTACACAATAGAAACTTCGGCACAGAATGAAGAGCAGCTAGGATTTGACTCATGTAAAGGAAACAAAAAAAATTTGCACTTGCTTCTTTTTCAGCGTCAGAAAGCAATCTCATGGCCCATTCATCTACCATCTCTTCCCCCTCCCTCGCCAATCTCTATCAGTTCTTAAAAGGCCACCATAACAAACAATATTGGACCTGAAATTTATCAAACAAAGCTAATATTCTACCTCTAGCACTGCTTCTGTGACACTCTAGTGAAAAGAAGGCAAGGAAATGCATAAGACACGTACTTGAGCTGATAATACAGACCTTTTGCTTATGGTTTACACTCAGAATCAGGAGTGGAATGCATTCTCTTGTGGTCAGTACATCCTCATGCTGAGTGACCCAAGGCTGGACGCTGGGATACTGCAGTAATGTTTGATTCTTCAGTGGTTGTTTTTCCTCTACTTAGTGACTGTGATAATAAAGTAGACTCAACACTATGAAAGGGTTAAAAAAATTGATAATTTGTGGATGATAAATCCACTGGTAGCTGCAGACTGAGATGATGCTTGTCAAAGAAGCTCAAGAGCCACATATTGCTGGAACCTCGGAAAAACGTGAGGAAAATTATTGTTCTGTGATTGCCCTAGTTCTCCATCTTTTTCCAAAAAAGCTGTTGCTGCCTGCTGCCTGAGAGAGGACCTAGGTGAGCATTTGGTCCAACCTTACACCTCCCTTGCTCTGACAAGGGAACTTGTATCTGCGGCAGCAAAAATTTTTGCCGAGATTTATGTGTGTCATAGACAAACACACACACAAACATACATATATCTATATCTATATCTATATCTATATATATGTGCAGATAGCCTAGATGAAGCCTGCCAAATTAGCAGTGAGCTACAGAATTTAACACAAGGCCTGTATAAGGAAAGAAGGTTAAAAGTGAGGCATTTTTCACACCATATCTTACACACACGTGGTGTGATGTGCTCAGTGGGAGAGAGGGACTCATTTCACTTGCCAGTGAACCTCTAGTGTGAAAAAATCACTTGGGTTTGGATACTGGGACAACAACAAAACCATCTTGAAGCTCCCCAGAAGGTGGGTTGCAAAATTATAATGAGCATGCCCAGGCTTTTAGAAGATAGAGAATGCCACAACAGCATAGGGCCAGGTCCTGTGTTTCTGTACAAGGCTATTGCTTCACATTACAGAAATCTGGACTATTTCTCCCATAAAACAGAGCACACTCTAACACTGGAAATTGTGTATCAAAGCAAGTCAGAAACAGAGATAGATCTCACGGAGAAGTGTTTGGAACAGGATGAAGAGCTGAGAGGCAACACTGGCAAGCCTGAAAACAATTCTCTCACAGATATGGACACCTGACAATACTAGTAAATCATATTTGCTTAAAGTTCTTCTTTCTGATGCATTTCCTTTTAACACCTACTGTCTAAAGAAAAAAGAAAAGAAAATAACACAACAGAAAAAATAGAAAGGTCTAAGCACATTGCTTACAAAAAAATTTAGAAGTCTTCTTTAACTAGTGCCTCTTTAACTACCCCAAGATCAGGCGTGATCTTGGTTAGCAGCTGTGGGGGGAGGGAGGGCACAATTTCTTCAGCAATTCTGGCAGGCTTTTAAGGATGTTTCTCTTCTCAGCTCTACCTTTCTGGTGACACTTGCCAAGCACCCATAGACACAAACATTACCATCATTCATTAAACGATATTCCTCTACCATAGTTATCCAACAAACCAATAAAAGTCTTTTTCAAAAAGCTGAAAGGCAAGCTGGTTCAGAGAGACCATTCTTAGTATGCACAGAGTGTACATTCACAGGCAATAATACAGTGGGAATTCAGCTAGCCTGAGCATAGACTGATGTGAAGCATATGATATTACTTATGTAGGCATGAAAGCAATCTGCTTTAATATCAGACACTTTAGTGCAAAGAATGTCAGGGTTACCAAAGGTTAAAGACAGGCCGCTGGATTTTTTTTGTTGCCTATTTTTTTTTAAGTATGAGCTGAAAAAATGTGGGGATGAATCCATTTTCAGGTTTTGGGTGCTGTTGAGTAAAACAGCAATAAATAATGCAAGTTAAAATGAACAACAAGGTAAGAAAAAGTGGGTGGAAAGTACCACAAAGCAAAATATACAGAGAAAAAGAAGAGTGTGAGAAATGGCCCTCTGCCATTCAGCTACAGATGGTGAGTGTTGCTCCTAGCGGGATTTGAGCATCATCCCATTGATTCAGCACCTTCACAGAGTGCTGGATAAAGGTTCAGAGGCCAGATTCCCACCCAACCAGGCTGTCTGCCAAGCCCTGGTTTCTTGTACCTGTGCTGGGAACAACAGGTTTCCATGTCACCTTGCCAGTGCACTCCTCACAAGCCTCTGGCCTGGCAGGATAGGAGCAGTTTGCTGTGTTTTCCTTACCAGGAGCTTGACAGTCTGTCACACAGCTGGGCTGCAGTGTCACACAGCTGGGCTGTGGTGTCACACAGCTGGGCTGTGGTGTCACACGGGGCACCCCGTGTGCCTGGTGGGCTGTGGGATCAGGGGCCTTGGTACCCAGCTGGCCCCTGGTCCCTGCGAGCTCCCACTTGCATTCCACCACAAGCAGCAGCCCTTGAAGCACTTTGAACTATCACTTTTCCTTTACTAAAATTAAAAACCAGGTGCATAACCAAGCTGAGAGCTCCCAAAATCTCAGGTGGGAAGCATTACTGAGAACAGAAGCCAGGTGGACTGTTTTTCAGAGGCTGATTGCTTTTTCAGAGTGTATTAGCATCTATATTTTTCCTCAGCACTGGAATCCTTAGGTATTAGGGAGCCTAAGAAAAGCAGGATCTCTCGTGCTGGAGGATAAAGAACCAAGATAAAGCACAACAAAAGGAACTGAAAATGAAGACATTTCTCTCATTTTTTTTTAAAGCACAGTTCTATTTCTGTTTGAATCCACATGTCATAGAAGATAAAAAAATTGAAAATATTGAGGAGAAATAATGCAAGCCATTATAAAATTATCTGCTTTCATAACCTACTGTGAAGTGACTAACCCCCCTTCATTTTCTGATAGCCTTCTCTCAGGCTGATGCTACCTGTCTGTTCATCCTCACACAGGACTGAGCCTGCCGTTTATGACGCAGGCACACAAAGAGGGAGAGAGGGAGAAATTAGAAGGAAGAAAACGAGGGGGAGAAAGACAGAGGGGAGAGAGAGAGAGAAAGAAAGAAAGAATAAAGAAAGACAGACAAAGAGGGGGGTAGCATGCAGCGAAAGGAAGACAGATGGGCCTATCAGTTATGTATATTGTGACCCACCTGCCAGTCACAGCCCCATGGGAATGTAGCATAATAAATACTGAAAAATGGAAAGTAGGAATTAAACTTAAAAAAAACCTCAACCCAACAACCAAACATATTGAACAAAGTAAATTGTCTGGAAGGGAGAAGTGTAATAAAGATTTTTTAGGAGCATATAAATCAAAATTTCAAAAGAAATTTGCCAAATGGGGTCTCAGCTCATGTGACGTCAGTGGCAGGAGGGTGTAAATTGTGGATCTAGAGAGGATGATTGCCAGCACGCCTAGGTATGAGGGGGTTGATTCAATAAATATTCATGATGGCAGCATGTATGCTCTAAGTACACACCCTGCCCCAGCAAATCCATCTTGGCTGAACTTCATCCCAGCCCTGCAGCCTCTGCATGCTCTTGCATCACCCTTAGCCAAGTCCCACTGTTTTTTGTGTTTGTGTGTGTGCATGAGTGTGAATGTGCAGATGTATGAGCCCAGCCCTACAGACCAAACCTGACATTTCTCCCAGTCCTGTCTCATTACCTGTCCTACCAGAGCTCAGCAATAAACTCAGTTGTGAGATCTCCAGCTCATCATGACCATCCAAAACTGTCTGTGAAGCAAAAAATCCTTCATACTAAGATCAAGAATAATCAAAATCAATTTTTCTTTTGCTGAGTATGTGTTTTATGAAAAAACTTGCTTCCCTTCTGAAATGAAGAGAACAACATAAAGTCCAGAGGGTCATCTCTTGCTTCTTTTAAGAATTTTCTTCACACCAGCCCTGGAGGTGTTTCTACAACTCTGAGTAATTCCCAGCCATTCTTATGACAGCTATATGATTCCTTGGATTCCAGAGTCTCCTTGACAATTTATTGTGGATATTTTGTTAATTCACAGAGAATACCCAGCTTACACACAGACCTGAGGAAAAAAAAAATGTTTTCCCCTTATGGGGGAGCACTGCATTCAGAGACACCTGCCTTTGCCTACCTCTTTGTTGTAAAATCTCAAATTGGTCCATGGAGGTGACTCTTCCCTGCAAAATTCTCTCACCTATACGACAAGGACGAGTGTACCGTGTTAAAAGCACTCTATTTTCCTTCTGCTTTTCTGCTCCCCTTTCCCATTTCTGAATTCATATTCATCCTCTTCTTTCTGTCCCCCTCCTGTATCTGAAGTCCTTCTCCATCTCCTCTTTTCAACTCTCATTCATTCCCCTATCAGGAGGATATGCAAATGAAGAAGTCTAATACTAATTTAAAGGCCTCTTTGATGTGAGCTCTACTTAATCAGAAAAAACAAAAATAAAACCAAACAAAAAACCCAACAAAAGACAACACCTCACCCTAACAGTATCTGAGTTCGTTTCTGCTCTGACCTTTTCACTGCTTTTAATAGCTTTTAACCTAAGGGTTCTTTGTCTTCACATCACAGGCAGGGAGACAGGGCTGCAGTTATTTAACTTTTTTAACAATGTGTGAACTGAGGTAATTAATTACATGAAGAAAATATTAGCAGAGAAGTTTTCTTATTTTTCTGATTAGGGAGAAAACAAAAACCTTCCAGAGGAAGAGAACTGTGTGGCTGGAAAATGCTTTTGCCATCACCAAGTATTCCCACCATGCCTGGTGGGACTACGTGGGGGCCCAGAACATCTAATGGAGCTCAGGAACAAACAAAATGGAGATGTTCTCTCAGTGTGGTGCTCACCAGAGCAAATATCATCTGGCTAAACAGCAGCAGGCAAACCCATCTCTAGTGACATCCTTCTTGGTTTTCTTCATGAGCTCTAAGTGCCAACATAGAAATAAGTACCTACTCTTGTTGTCATGCTCATGAAACATCTCTTTCCTCACAATCTGTGCTATTTTTTAATTCTGTCTTGTTACTTTTGGCCTCAGATATTACTAATACATAAATCTAAATTTCTGAAGGTTTCCAACAATTGCTCGCAAACCCTTGATCCAAAATCAGTAGAATAAAAGCAGATGGGTCAAATATATCACTGAACTACTAGGATATGCCCAGACATGAAGATGGTCCCCACTTCCAGCAGTGCACTGAGGTCCTGACTTTGCTATGTGGCTTGAATAACTAGACTGGAAAATTGCCTAGCTGTTTTGTGGAGACGGTCCCTCTACAGACTTCCACCATTAAATAAAAGGACCTAAATAACAACTGTTTTATATTAGTGATGCTGTATAATGAAAATGAAATCTGGTACTCAAATGCATCCTACAGCAAGCACATAAGATGACCATAGAAAGCATTTTCCCCAGGAAAAAAAAAAATAGCTCAAATATCATGGCAATCAGTGGCCTTGGTGAGGATTGACAGAGCCAGATATGGAAATTGGAGAATTTTACTGGAAAGCAGTTGCAGGAGCATGAATATAAAGGGTATACAAATCTCTACAGGCTGTAAACACTGAGAATAAAATTATAGATGGGCTACTTGAGTGACATGTTTTCTAATAATGTAGAAACAGACTCTTAGTGAGCACAAGTTGAAAGCACTGACACTGTGGAATAGCTTCTCCAATTAATTAAAAGAAGAAAACACATTAAGTTAAAGCATGGGAACAATTCCTCTTTTGTGATGGATAAGTTAAACAGGCTAATGTTTTTCCTGTACAAAGGGATGAATCTTTGGGGATCAAAGTTGTATGGGTTACAGTTGTATCTTTTCAAAATATGTAGATCAATTAATTCATTCTGTAATATTCTTTGAAAGTAAAGAGTTGCAAATATGCTGTTGCTTGTCATCAACTTGTGGTTCTCCCAGTTTCATGGGGTTCATGAATTATTATTTCTGTTTGCTTGATCTTTTTTACATAATCAGATGTTGCAACAGGAAGTGAGACCTCCTTGTCCCTCGTCAGTCGGCAGACAGCGAGTGCTCCCATCCACACCCTGCCTCACAGCAGGACTTTCTTGATCAGTGCATGTCAGTGTGCCTCTGATGAGACAGGCAGATTATTGCATCTAGGGAAAAGGCAGCCCATAAAAAATACTCTCCAGTGCTCCACAAGCCAATGGTTTCCCTATTGAAGCAGAGTGATTTACAGGTAATGTGTGCAGTCTGGAAGATTAATCTAAGTATGAGCCTGACAGTTTTCACACTGAATAAGAATAAAATTGATGGATGAAAAAATATAAAAATATATGCTGCATGTTTAATATATTTTCAATCTTTCCAAAAGTATATGTAGGAAATCTATATGATACTTCCTTGGAAGAAAAATATTATTTGATCTTTGTCTGAATTACTGGTACTGCAACCAGACTTCAGGATGGACATCATGGATGTGTAACTCAATTAATACTATCACTGGGACTGAAAAGGTTGATGCAGGAGGTGAAGTCATATCCAATTTCACATCTCTATGATTCTACAATTAAATTCTAAGTGTGATCCTCCAAAGACCCTTAAAATACCAAGCCTTAGGACTTAGGAAACAACCCCAGGGAAAGAAAAGAAAAAAAAAAAAAAGAAAAAAAAAAGATGGCTTTTTTAGTTATCAAACATTTAGTTATCAAACATTTACACTAAGAAATAGTTTCATTGAAGAAGGGTGTGAATGTAACAGAGGAACAGGAAAGAACAGTTACAGTGCTAACAAAACAGTAGGCTAATACAGCAAACCCAGTGACACCAAGGGCTGGAGATGAAAAAATGCAAAGCAGTAGATGTTGGGACATAAGTCATTCTTCTACATCTATGCTTTATTCTTGAGAAATGAGGAAAAGAGGAAAAGACTACACTTCAGGTTTGATTGTTTCTGCAATTCATGCACTGCCCCAGTTTCACAGAGCAGCACTTCCTTTGGCAGGTGCTCAGCCAGCCATTGCCATGGATTGAAAAGCATGGATTAACACCCAGACTATCCCAGGTGAAATGTGTGCCCATCCCACCCTTGGTTTGTCTGTGTCCTCAGCCCAGGGGCTGCCTGTAAATCACACGATGAAGGGTATACAGCCAGCTAGTTAAGATGCATGAGCTGAGACATGTCTGAAATGTGCCTTTTGGAGCACAGAATGTTCTACAGGTATATGCCCAGCAGTAGAGCTTCATGTTACTCAGGCCTCAGATCACCCACAACCATGACTCTACAGCCATCAGGCTGTTAGTTGGGTGGGAAGCAGGGCAAGTGGAGTGGGAGTATCCCATGTTCACAACCACTTCTCAACCCACCACAGTTTCCCAGTAGTATGGATATATGCCTTATAAACTGCAAGGAGATGAATCTGCTGCTCAAAAATAGACTTTTTGGGATGTTTTTGTAGGCCACAGGTTGTTTTCTGGCTCATCATGTTTTGTTCTTTTGTTTTCTGCAAAGCTAGTTATTAATTTGCAACTTCCAGAAAGCAGATTTCACAAGTCATAGTTCTGCAGGACCTGAGGGTAAAGCAGATTACATTCCCTATTGCAAAGACATTATTAGCACTGACTCATAAAGCAGAACTATTCAGAAAGACTCCCACATGTTATTTAATTGTTTTTACAATTTTTGCAAAGGTAATGATGACTGAAAAGATGTACTTCCTCAGAAAGGTAATCAACTTTGTATGAAAGTTAATCATTTTTCCACAAAAAAAAAAAAAGGAAAACTGAAAAATATTTTGAAAAATATTTTTAGATGAAATATATTACATTTTTACAATTTGCAAAGTACCCAAGATTGTTTGAATAGGTAACTTTTAACTTTATTCTTCCTCTCTCCCTGTTTCCCATTTTTTTTCTCCTTTTCCCCCTCTATTTTATTAATTATGAAATAATAGAGAAAACGAGAGTTAAATGTGTTAAGTATTGATCACCTGAGGGAAACACTGAACACCTCACTTCATTTAAGAAGGCAAAAGGCAAACAAACCTTCTTTTTCTTCAGTATAAATTCTGCCATTTTTTCAGACTGATTTTGCAATTTTCTCCACATGCACCAAGTTTAAACTATTTTCCTTGACTCAAAACCTCTGTGAGCTGGCAATCCAGCCTTCACCCCAGTTCCTTGGAGGAGAAGCCAGACACCATGCTGTAGAGAGAGATCAACAAGAAAGAGGGATCTCTTGAAAAGCATTTTAACTGCATTAGGGCAGAACTTAGATGGACTTGTTTACTCACATAATGAACTGTCTTGCCTTCTTTCATCTGTCAGTGGCGTTAACTTGAATCCCTGTTTGGTTTATGCTTTCATTACCTCTTCAATATATTTTTAGTGCAATCCCTAACATGTGGAATAGCGACCCTCACTGATAAATTAGTGTACCCTCCTCCTTCCCTTCTTCACAATGTTCGTAAGCAAACTAATCAAAACTTCAGGGATAGAAGTTTTTATATTCTTGAGCAATCAGTTATTTGCTCCTTCTGTATCTATTTTCTTGTAACAGCCCTTCTAAGTTTGCTCTCCCGTGCAATTTACTGAGTTGCCCTTTGCCACTGATCTATGCAACCTCTTCATGGCTGGACCATGAAAATTTGTAAGGTCTTGGATATTTGCTCTAATATTGTACAGATTCAAGTACAGCCTGTGTAATTAAAAAAATCCTGTCAAGTTCATATGTGGGGCTTATTATTAATATGGCTGTCCTAAAATATTTTAGTGCAAAATCAAAAGAAAGCATTTTCTTTTTCTCATTATCCCATGCTTATTCTATGCATTCACAATTGTTGGTCTCAGCTTTATGGCACCCTTGGCATCAAGCTTCCTTTCCCTAGGTTCACCAAAAAGGGTTTGAATTGAAATGGCAGCAGTAGAGCTAAACCAGAAAGAAAACAGGCCATGGGTAGCACACAGTATGTGTGAAGAAACACACAGAAAAAGGATACCTACGCCAGTATGGTCAAGGTTTCTGGAAAAACAGAAGTACTGCTATTCTGGAAATAAACAGATCTGAAAGGAAAAGGTGTTAGATGACTTGCTGCTTCTAAATTCACTGCAATCTAGTCTGCACACTTTTAATGAATACCATAGCTCTCAGCACTGTCAACATTATACATACAAGTAAGCAGTGGAATCACTGGGGTGAATGGTCTTTGAGAAGTTTCATGTTCCCCGAGTCCCCAGCACCTGGAAAAGGTAAGCCATTAATCAGCCCTAGTTTTCTTGGTTTTGTGAAGCAAGATCAGAGTGATGTGAGCTTCAGTTGTCTTTTCTCCTGCCCCACTCAACAAAGCACCCACAGTTCACAGCTTACAGAGTATGACAGAAGTATGCCTTAAGTCTCTAGCTGAAGGATTAAAGCTTTACAAACCTCTTAAAATCAGCCAGACAGCTCTAGCACTCGTTAAAGCTTTTACCTCATTTCAAGCCTGGGTGCCCCCCAAAACTGGACTAGTGAAAATATGCATAAAGGAAATCTCCTCATCTCACTGTAATAGAGGGAAGGTCTGTTCTGACTGAAGAAATTACTGGCACTACCCTGAAAAGTACATGAGACACGTAATGGGACATTTGTAGCAGCTCACACGAGGAAGGTACTGCGGTGATTGCTATGTCCTGTACTGCACGCTGGGGAAATTACAGAAAAGGCTCTGAGCTTGTAAAGCTGAGCCGGTTTCCTAATAAGAAAGCAGCACTTTAACTGCAGCTAGCACCATACCCAGGCACCTACAGATTGATTGCACCACACGTCCTCTAAACACTTCCTCCCTGCAGACCTCTCCCAGCTTGATGCAAATTACTGAATATTTTCTCCTAACAACTTTTATTGGCTTGATTTGTGTTCCACCACCTACTGACTTACCACAGCCAGAGTGGTGTGTCCGTAATGCCTGGCATGGTGGCCCTGGCAGACCTGTGAGGCTTGGCCCATGCTATGGAGCTGCCACAGGTTCTCTTTCTTTGCCTGGATATCAAAGCATCCCCAGATGCAATAACAGATGAGGGCGCAGCACTTCAAACATGCTCATCCCTTAACTCTTTCCCCGGCTTTACTGTGCTTGAGCTGACAATGGCAAATTGCCAAATTCATCTGCCCTTTTGCCAAATAAATCCTTGGAGGGTAGGGAGACTGCCCCTGGCCTTTGTGTTGCTCCTGTTTTAGTGCTGGTCATGGTCACATGTTCATACCATCAACACCACGCCAGCACCACGACCTTTCTGGGACACTGCCTGCTTCTCACCACCATTCATTTGTGTTTTGTTGTGCTTCTGCAGCATTCCTGTTGTTACCTGATGTCACCCACAACCAACAGAAGGTGGGAATGTTGCTATGGGTCCTCCCCTTAGGTTCATAACCAGCCAGGACTGCTCCTTAGGGTTTCTTCCTGTAGCCAAAGAAAGCTGCTGGTTTAGCCAGTTGTTTTCTTGTCTGCCTCCACTGCTGTTAATCTTCCCTATGCTGGTCTACAGCAAATCCTCCTTCTACCAGGCTAGTGCATTGCCCCATGGAATCTTGCTGTGCTGGGCCAATCTCAGGGTCACCCAGACTGTTTGCCTTATAAAAACTAGTCATCTTCCATCACCATAAAATCATCTGACTCAAAGTTAACTTTGGCAAAACACATTTAAAACTACACATAGTCAGTTCTGTTGCAGGAGAGAATGTTCAGAAATTTCCATTTTTACAAATGAACTCTAATGGCAGGGTTTTCTGGCATTGGAATGGGCTGCCAAGAGAGGTGGTTGAGTCACCAACCCTGGAGGCATTCAAAAGCCATGCAGATGTGACATCTGGGGACACGGTTTAGTGGTGGACTTGTCAGTTCTGAATTAACCATTGGACTCAAGAGATCTTAGAGGTCTTTTCCAAGTTGAACAATTCTGTGATTCTATGTTGACATGCTTAAAAGAGATAAAAAATGAGAGAATATAATTTTTTAGTTTTTTTCAGAGCTGGAGCCTTGCACCCCTCCAGGTACACTGTCAGCCAGGAATTTACTCCCTAATGTTCAAACATAGGTCTTGTTTACTTGAAGTGTACCTCTGTCTTTAAAGGGGAAAAACCAGTCTGATTCTTAAGGTCAGCTGACTGGGGGCAATTTTACTGTCCACTCTAAAATACTGTCCAGCACTAATCTTCTTCTTGGTAGCAAGATTGATTTAGAAACATGTAAGGAGTGCTCCACTTTTATTTCTATTGCATTTAAAAGACTTAACATTTTCTTCTTGTCCATCAACCTGTTTACATTTAAGATTGAAAATATCACTTTATATTTAGGCCTAAATATAATATATGTAAACAATCAATTTTAATTAAAATAGTCCTTAAACAAGTGCATGTCGATGTTTTAAAGTGGGTGAAATTAAGGAAGTCACTGTCTGAGTACCAAAACCCAGCTGTTGCTGAAGCAGTAAACCAACTCTTGGCAGGACTAGCCTTTTCTGCATGTGCCATGAGGAGAGTTTCTTCATTTCAGCTTCCTTCAATATCAATTCCAAATAACTGGTTCACGCAAGCTTCAGAAATGTTGGTGAGCTAAACATCAGAAAACCTTGTTTTCCTCTTGAAGAACAAAAATAATAGGTAGAAGAGCATGAACTGTCAACTCTAAAATCTTAAAGGTCAGGTATAAACAATAAGTTCATAATTTTGAGATACAAGACTTGCTGGCAAAGTTAATGTTTTTCCTTCTAACTGTGAAATATTTCAGTGGCCTTGACACAGTACCTCAGCCAGTCACCTTGACATTCACAGCCTGGTAGGAATCACACTGGTCCCTGACACTCTTTTCATCTTTTCCTTAGTGCTTCCATCACCTTTGCTCTTTAGAGACACATTTGGGGTAAGAAGCACTTCTACCACAGTTTCTCTGACAAGTGCATCCCACACAACAGTGTCCTTGCTGGTCAGGAAGTTTTAGACTTACACCTCCAGAGTTATAGAGGCAAAACGCAGAATCCACTGCAACAACTCCTGACATCACCGTCCCTCAATGGTCCAGGCTGTGACACTTGGCTCTCTCCTGGCTCATGTCCCAGGGTGTCCTCCACATGGTCTCCATGGCCAGGGTCAGCTGCCGTTGGCCAAAGCCAGGGTGCACATGCACTACTTACACAGAATGAAGCTCAGAGGTCTCCAGGACTCTCAGTAGAGACAGCATCCAAAGGAACAAATTACAGAGTGATCCGTGGAGCAGGTTCCATTAGATACCACAAGTGGAGAAGCTTCCCTGGAGTCAACACATAACCAGAATAACAATGTAGCCTGTAGCTTTATAGTATTTGAATTGAGGCCAGAAATCTGATGACAGAAATCTGACTCGGACTAGTTTTTGATACACCACATTTGAGGAGACAAAAAAAGTTTTGCAAGTCTGATTTTGTCCTAAAGGAGACCCTGTGGTTTTATTTTTTACAATCTTATTTCAGTGGAAAAAGAATGAAAATACATTTACTAATGATTCTGAATATTTTTCTGACAGTAAGAACTTTAGAAATTTCAGGTTTTTTAGAAAACCTGAATACAGTTATTAGCAGAAATGTCCATAAAAATTACATGTTCAAGAGAACATTTAATAACAACAATAATCATAAAAAATACCTCTCCTTGGCACCTCACTCTTACATCCTCTTAAAACTTGAAAGATTTGCTTTCGTAGTGGACTAGGAGACCAAATTAAAAAAAAAAAACCAAAACCCAAACAAAACAATAAAAATCTGTAGGTTATTGCAAGTAATAGCCAAAATAGAAAATTAATGTAAACTGTGAACTAATTATTCTCAGCATCATTGGCATCTCTTTTTTACTTCACACTTGTGTCATTTATTATTGTTGTTGTCGTTGTTGTTGTTGTTGTTGTTGTTGTTGTTGTTGTTAGCCTGCCCCCTCTGAACTCTTCCAGACTGAAATTGACTTCTAAGGATCATCTTTCCATCACTAAGTGAATCTCCAAGAAGTGAATAGCACTTGCTCTTATAAATCTCTGTGTCATCAGCTCTTGATATATCAGTCCAAACTTTACTTAAAGCACTTTAATTAAAGTTTCAGTTAGAGAAATCAATGACTGATTTAGAAATTTGAACTTTAATTCAAAGAAAGGGAGGTTCTAGCACTCAGGATGGAATGGAAAAACTGGCAATCAAAACAAAAACAATGGCTTATATTTCACAAGGCAAATAAAAATGTCCATAAATGGTTACTATTAAAAATCATATGTTTAAGATGTCTTTTTAGCAGTCTTGATAAGTAATATCTGAAAGGACATTTTTCCTGGAAGCTGTTGGTTACCATCTTCCAGGACCTCTGTGTCTGCTAATGAAAGAGTTGCTATGAATAATCCACTCACCTATTTCTGTATTTGTAAAATTTTTATCAATGTCCTACAGTGTTTAGTAAGCAAAACCAGAAGTTAAACCCACCACATCTTGTCTGACAACAGTCTTCCCTTCATAATTCTTGGAGCCAGCAATGCAATCTTCCTATTGTAGGTGCTGTAGCCATGAGGTATCTTTGAAGTAACTTACAGGTTTTTTTCTACCTTGTGCATAATTTATCATGTAAATCTGAAAGCTGCTTAGAGGTAGATAACAACAAATTATTTTCTGACACTTTACAACAACATAATGTGCACGTTTTGGACAGAACTGAGTTCACTGGACAAGAAATTTGTTGTGACTTCGTATCTATATTTCTTGTCTCTGTGTCCTAGGAATAGCTACCAGCCAAACCAGAACTAATGTGGTGACTTCAGAAACCTCTACCACTGTATGTTTAATTTCCAGCTGAAAGTTCTGCAATTCCGTTTTCATTCCAATAGAAAATCTCCAGCATTTACGTACATTACTTTGTTATTACTGAATCGCTCAAGTTTGTCCTTGTAAATACCATTTTCACCACTGAAGGAAACAACATCAAAGTAGTGGTATTGTTACTAGGACCCTAAAAAGATCAGTTCCTACTTTTGGATTAGTGTTGCCTTGACAGATCTATTAAGGCAACAGCTGGCAACACGTTGCTTTTCTGAAAATTTTTCTAATATTTAATGCTCTTGGCAGTGATGTTTCTCCTCAACAAAAACCAGTGAAGCTTTCAGCTCATGTAAACTAACAGCACTATTGCCACATCTGACCACTGATCAATCTGAAGATCTTTCTTTTATTTTAGGTTCCTCATAAGAAATCCACTCTGTATATCAGTATCTATTTTATAAAGTACTGTTCATAGCATCAATGAAGGATACCAAAGCAATACCAGAAACCATCCCATTACCATCTGACGAGTCACCACCTGTAACCTTTTAATGTGGTCAGTGTATCTTCATATCTCAACAACCTAAATTAGCAGCTTTTTAATCATAAGTAAATCAAAGACTCACTGTAAACTTTCCAGCCTTCTTTGTTCACTTTTTTCCTAGTAGAAGGAAAGGATGGGGAGATCAGTCTCCATCCAGCATCCAACAAGCTGTCCTTCTAGGCTGAGTAAAAATCTTCCCCTTGGGCTGGTGAGCACTGATCCACCTTCTGGCCTGGTCTGCTTAGGCCCTGTTCTCCCAGGCTCCAAGTCTCCCTGCTCCAAAGCACTGGCTGTGCAAATCAGGGTGCACAGGGTAGGAACCACCTACATGTGAATCCACAGTCATGGCTATGCCATCTAGACAAGCCCACGGCTTTAATACCACAGATTGCTCTAAAAGCTCACCCAGCAAGCATGAAAAACATCAACAGTTCCATTTGCAAAATAACTCATGTTTGCAATAACAATTTACAACTGCAACAGCACCATCATTTACTAGTATGTCTTCATTTTCATCACACATGCTTCCATCAGGCATACCATGATTTGTGGAAGCTTTGAGATCATAGGCATCTTTTCCTTGAAAGAACATTACTAAAATTGATTTTTAAGCTAACTTTTAGCAGAAAACATAAGAATAATCATTGTAGTAATTTCAAATTTTTTTTTCTTTTTTTTGCACACAGAATCCAAGATGGACCCTTTCTCCATCTACCAAGGGGATTTCTTAATGAAATTTAGAATTAATTTAGAAAGATTCATGAACCCATAAGACAATGGAATCAAAAAAAGGAAATACATGCAATATAAAATTATCAAAAACCCCACCCTTTGGACCACTATTCAACATGGATCCTGAAGAGATGGAGAATAAAGGATTTAGGCTACCACATGAAAGAAAAACATTTGGAACAATGCTATCCCAGGTTCTCAAGGGATAATAAGAAATCTGTTCCTGGTCCAAAAGCTGTAAAAAATGCACTTGTCATTTTGTCATCATACTTTAACAGAAAGGTCAAAGGAAGAATTTATGGGAATAGTAGAGTCATTAATGCATGTTATAGAGAAAAAGTGATCAATCAAAACACAAACCATTGCAAACTCCTCAACTCTGTTTTCTTCTGTTTCAAATCTCAAAGCTTTATAGAATGCAGTAGTTTCCCATCTTCAACATTTGAAGCAAACTGGCAAAGATAGCAATTATTTTCAAATCTGACTAATATTTGGATGGCATTCTCAATCCAAAAGAATACATTTTTCTTTTTTTCTCTGAACCATCACACTTCTAAAAGGTCATTTCAACTGACATTCATGTGTATGTGAGAGATACTTGTTCTGTTGTAAAACATTGCAGAGATTTCAGAGATTTGATTATTGTTTCACCTGTCAAATTTACTTTTTTTTTTTTTTTTTAAAGACTGAACCACCAAGCCCTCTATGTTTTCTTTAGCTCTTCTTATCCCAGACATTTTTCAGTGGGGGCCTGATTGTTGCAAAGGTTTGATAATCCTAACGGCCTTTTGTGAGCCAATCAAGACTTTGACTCTGGAAGTCTTGGAAGAGCAAAAAGAGTAAGACCTTATCCAAGATGCAGGGCAATGGCAGATTTCACCCTCTTTCCTAAATACATGTACTTGGCATGAGATTTCCCTGGGATGAGACTTTAACAAAAGAAGAGAGGGTTTCTGGCTGATAGGAAGGTAAACTCATCAGCTTAAATATCTCTGAACAAGCAGAACTACCGTAAGAGTGGTAAAGATTACCAGCAGTAAAAAGGAGAAATATTTTTAAATTTTCCAAGTGACTAAGGAATACGATAATATTTTCTGTTAAACACTCTTTTTTTCCAGCATTTAGGATGTTAATTAATAAAGCAAGAAAAGCTGAAACCTGATTCACAGCTGCCTGCTGGACACAGCACGAAAAGCCCATTGGCTTTTTACCCAGAGCAGCTCTCCGTTCAGAGATACTAAATTCAATTGACTCGTTATGCCAGACACACTAACAGTGATGAGCACTTGTCTGGCAGTCTTTCCAGTGACACAGAGTCCCCACCACAGAGCAGCACAAAGCATTGTTACTGCCAGCTTCCTTCGTGTTTGTACAGGAGCCTGCAGATACCAGTGGCTCCTGTGACAGAAAGGCAGTGTCTCACCTGCCCTGCATTTCCAGGCAGGTATTGTACAAACAGGGCAAGCATGGGAAGGCAGGTGAGTAGCAACTGACACCTCTTCTCTTTCCCATCTTTGATGCTGGAGTGAAGAAATGGGAAGACAGAGCTGCTCTGACTAAGAGATTACTTTGTCTCTTGTGCAAACTCTGCTATGCTGGTGAGCTCACAGTCTCTCTCCTTTTTTGGTGGAGCATAACTCTACTTGACCAGGTGGTCTTTGAGGAGGTCACAGTGAGACTTGGTCAGTAATATGTCTACAGAGGATGAATAACTCAGGCCAGGTACATAAATAAAGGACTTAAATAAAAAGCACTTTAAAAAATGCCTGTACTGTTGGAAGTAAATTCAGTGGATGGGTCAGATGGTTACACTATATCAAGTGCAAACCTCAAGTGAGTAAAAGCCTTGTCATAAGCTATTTCAGATGAAGGCTTTTGCTTCAAAACATTGTGGCCTACAACAGAAAAAAAAAAAAAAAAGACACCAAAAAAACAACATAGCTCACCTTCAAGAAAAAGAAGAAACAAGGATTAAGGTGGGCAGGCTTGAGGTTTGAAAAAGACTGTTTACTGACATTGCAAGATGTGATGAGGGAGAGCTCAGCATAACATGGAAAGAAAAAAGTGTGGGAGCACAGGACTAGTCACACATTGACAAATATGTCAAAAATTATTGCTGAGGAACATCTCTGCTGAAAAGAACTGAGGGACCCTGGTGGAGAGCAAACTCAGTGCCAGAGTTTTTCTTAGCAGACACAAGGTTAATAGCACTCGGAGTTATATGAACAGTGACGTTGGACCACATCTACATACTATATCCAGGTTTGGTCCTCCCAGCAGAGGACAGACATGGAAAAACTGGAATGGCCTCGAGGGGAGACATGCTGCAGACTGGAACACTTGTCCTATGAGGAGCTGGGTTGAGATACTTATTAATACCACTGGTTACCAGTGCCTACAGAGGGTCATCAAAAGATGGGATCGAATGGTTCACAGTGACGCATGGGGAGAGGATAAAAGATCATGGGGAAAATAGTAACAAAACAGATTTATCCAGGGTGTAAGGAGTTTTCCCCATGATAACAGTCAGGCAGCAGACCAAGTTTCCTTGAAAGGCTATACCATCTCCAGAGGTTTTCAAAACCAAAGTAGACAAAGCTTTGAGCAGCCTGGACTGACCCCAGAGCTGGCCTTGCTTTGTGCAAAGGTCTAGAGCAGATACTTTCAATGTCCAACCTGAATTCTTCTGTGATTCTTCAAAAGTTAAAGTACCAGTGATTCACCCCAAAGTCTCATCTTGAGCAGTAATAAAATGTTTTAGTAAAGGCTGTTTTAAGAGTAAAGAGCTCTTGAATGCAAAGAAAGAACTAAACTCTCATTCTAGGATTATATATGAAAATTTCAACATGAACTGAATATATTAAGGAGCAACAAGCGAACAGAAATGAACAATACCTGCTGCCTCTTTCTGCTCAGTTTAAACTTTCCCAGATGCCTAGGTTAGAGGTTGCCAACAGGTACTTTCATCATGGGGAGACTGCCTTCTGCTCCTTTTCCCTCTGAAAACACTTCCATCAAACCTGCTTCAAAGCCCCAAAATGCAAGAGTTTTGACAAGAAAATATTAGGATGTCTTTGCTTTCCCAGAGAAAGAAAAAAAAAAATACCTTGCTTCTCTGGTCTCTATAGTAACAGTCTGTAAATACAGTAAGGATTAATGAGAAAGTGCATCATCTTATGTGAATATTTTATCTTATCTTACTCTTACAGCTCATTTTAAAGGCCACTCCTGATATTATTGTATCTAAGCTCTTCAGTGCACTTTTGAGAAACTGTGTTTCCCACTCATTCCTGACATAAATCTATTGATTCCTACTCAGAAGAGTAAGTATGTCTCTAACTCTGTGATCAAAGAAAAAAAAAGTTTTCTTTAAAGTTGCGCAGCAAGGGCTGCATATTTATGAAAATATGTCACTTTTGAGGAGTGTTTATCACAAGCAACAGAATTTCCAGGCTGCTGACCAAATTTATTACAAGTGGATAGACACCACTCTATTTCAGTTATACAGCTTTCTCTCACATCATAACAAGGTTAAAATGATGTAAAAAACCTGGGTTTGGCACACTGATCTATCAGGAAAATCCACAGCACCGTGGTGCAATATCTCTGTTAGAGACACTCCTATGATTACATTGCTCCTCCATGTTTTTGAAGCTGATTTTTCATAGAAGAGGCTGGATCAGGCTCTAGGGGTGAATTTCAGGGTCAAGCAATGGTTATCTAAAGGAGCCCTTCATACCGCAGGATACACATCCAGTCACCATCCTCCCTATACAAACACAAAGACTACTTCCATGGGAAAGCAAATTTTCATCCTGCATTCAGGTGTACAGTCTTTTACAAGGACCTGCACTGGATCGTCCCCCTCCAGTGGGAAGCAAAACATCTCATGCTTTCCCACTAGAAACAGTAATGCAGCAAGATGCCTCCTCCTTCTGTTAGAATAAGTGTGGCTTAATTACACACACACAAGTATGGATGAACAAATACATCCTCTTGTTTAGACTCTAGGAATTCATACTATTACAAGTATAACTTTCCAGTGGTATGTCATTTAAGATTTGCTGTTTGTGAATTTCAATAACTAAATGCTTATTTATATGAATAGATCTGCTAAAATATAATGGGAGCTGCCTGTGTGAATAAGGCTGGCAAGATCCCTGTCTCTGCATATCTTGCAGAGATATTAGAACTGCAGCTGTTGTTGCAGTTGCTCAGACTGAAATGCTGCTCTTTTCGACTTGTATTGGACAGTGCCACGTTACACATCACCAAAAGGAAAGGCGATGGAAAGGAACGGATGTCACCATGTCTGATTTCTCACTGCTCCTGGTGGAAAAACTTTGCAAATTACTGACTAAACTGTCAGCGCATGAAAGGCACATGCAAATAGCTATATTTCCTTCAAGACTATGAAGAATCAGGCCTTCCTGTGTCCTAGTAATCAGAATATGTATCAGGTATCCTCTTAGCAGCAAATGGATCTTATAAGAAAGAACATGCTCAGTACCTAAGATGAATAGAAAGGTAATAAAGCTTCATTTATATCATGTATTGGCCCTTTTGGACAGTCTTTGGAGCATTACTGATGTCAATCCCATGTGATAGTTGCTTTTTGAAGACCTTCATCTACTTGAAGCTTTTCAAACACTTTTGAAAGAATGTCTACAAAGTCCTGCAAACGCCAAGAGCAGTTGATTTAACACGACTCTAACTAAAGCAAAATGAACTGAAGCAATTTCTCCTGTCCCTGCAGGTACTGTGCTGAAATATTTTATCTGAAGTCTTCAGAACTATCCCATTGAAAATATCTTTTAAGAAGCTTCAGTCTCTTCATACATCAAAAAAAGTGTGCAGTGTATTTGGAGGGAGGGGAAAATCCCTAAAATCAATGTTGTTATTGCGGGCCTAATAGGCTCTGCCATATTCTAGGCAGTCTAGTTTTGATAGCGGCAAATTTCATTAAGATCTATCTTGAGACACTGCACAGTTTCAGAACTCTTTAGAAGTCGGAGCTTTCCTTCAAAAACATTTCAAGCAAAGGCTATAAAAATACTACTAGGGGTCTTTTTCTTGATAGCTGTGCTACCTCAGGGAAAGGAGGTACTGCAACCTTTGTAGTTTGGTAATAAGCGGCTACTCTCTGTCCTTTAAAGTGATTTGAGCAGACCCTTATTTGTTGCTGTATATTGTGTTGTGTGTGATATCTGTTTATTATCCCTATCTCCTCCCACATAAACCCCTCTCAAGATGTTTCTGCTGTTGCTGTATTTCGTTCATTCCAAAAGAATCCTGTCAGGTAAGGATATGAAAATTAGAAATAGTGACAAACATGCAATCTTCATGAGAACTAAGAAATTTATGATTCACATGATTTAATATATATAACACAGTCTGAAGAACTGTATGTGCATTTCTATGAAGTACATAGTGCGTAGGGAATGGGAATTGCTGAAAAATCTTTGGAAAGTCACATTAAAAATGACAGCTGCTAGGCAGAATAGGAGCAGTCTGCAAAAAGTGTATTCTCATCCTGGGGGCCAAGAGGCGTTGTTATTAATTTACATCACCTTAACAGGAGGAAGTCTTTCATAGGAGAAAGAGAGCAAAAATAATTCCTTTCCGAAAGAGTTATTATTTAAAGAAAACTCCAAGATATTCCAGAATAGATTTGAAAACACTTTTTTAAAGCAGGTAATTTTCAGTCAGATTGTTGACCAACTGTTGTGGTATTGTGCTTTCCTAACACTGAAGTACGCATTGTGGGGAGATTATAGTCCATAAACAAAAAATTGGTACCAGCCCATGCTGCAGGATGGCCTCAATACTGCAGAGTCCAAAAGAAAAGAAAAGCATTCACTTCAGAAATAAACATGGCCTATTCAAGAGCTGTGGGTCATGGGGGATTATGCTGAACCTCCACCCCCCAACACCTGCCACAGCACTACCACCACCAGTGGGAGGAGAACAGAGGACACAGGCAGAGATGTAGCCCATTTTTGTCTCAAGTATAGGGATTTTTTTGTGTGAAACTTGTGCACCCTGGACTCCTGGAGTGGTCCCTCCTGGGGCGTTCCCAGACCTATCCCACTGATGGAGCTGTTGAGGCTAGAGAGACAAAAGCAAGTTTCCTGGGGGAGAACTGGCTGATGTATGAAGGGATAGAGAATATGTAAAGACTCACTTTTCATAGCCATTTTGGACATAATTTTTTGGCAGAAGGTCATGTCCAGAGCAGTACTGTTCTGGTACTGAAAATAACTGTGTCCAAGGTAGTTTGGGTACAAGGCACCTTACAGTGTGCAGTCTGGCACTGCCAGTGATGCCCATACATTCTTGGAAACACAGTGGTTTATAACCAGGGAAGGTCTCTCTCAGCTCATCACACCTGACTGTTGGAAGCTCATCTCTTTTCCTTAGGTATTTCCTTCATATTCTGCAACTCCCTCTCCCTCTAGAAAAGCTTGGTGACTTTGCCTATCATTTGTATTATCTTTCTCAATAGCCTTTCCAAGTAATTTATTCCACATGTTTATTACTTCCTGCACGTAATAGTAGTGATGGAGTTCCCTCATGTCTGCATTATATTCTCAGTTTCCTCTTAAAAATATTCCACTATCAACTCATTACTCCTTTCCGTAATGACAAAAAATTCTCTCAACCAACTTCCACATACCCTATTTTCCAAAGAGGATAAAGCCATCTTACCAATTGCATTCAGCCCTTCATTTTGTTGCTGTCAGTCTGGTATGATTTATACTATGCTACTGCCAGGGAATCACAGCCTACCTGTAGCTAACCTTCCACCACTGAATACAACACTCACCTTTTTCTTATGCACACATCTTCATCCAACATTTGTCATTTGCAGCCATGTCATTGTGATGCAGTGAGTCAGGAAATGTGAGCCAGGGTGCTGTTTTGTGCCTCCTTCCTCTCCAGGCACTACCACGAGAGAGAAGCAAGACAGCCCATCTCTGTGAGGCTCAGCCCAGTAAAGGTGAGGTTTCAATGGAAGCTGTAAAATAGTAGAAAAATGAGGAAGCATACAGCACTGATGATGCCCTGATGTCATAGAACTACAGAATCATAGGATGGTTTGCGCTGGAAGGGACTTTACAGATCACCCTGTCCCAAACCCCCTGCCATAGTCAGGGACACCTTCCACTGAACAGGTTTCTCAGAGTCCTATCCGACCTGGCCTTGAACACTTTCAGGGATGAGGACTCCATCAGTTCTCTGGGCACCCTGTTGCAGTGTCTCACCACCCTCAGAGGAAAGAATTTCTTCTTAATATCTAATGTAAACCTACTTTCCTTCAGCTTAAGGCCGTTCCCTCTTGTCCCATTACTACATGCCCTTGTGAAAAGTCCCTCTCCTTGTAGGCTCCCTTTAAAAAGTAGAGCTGCTATAAGATCTCCCCAGAGCCTCCTCTTCTCCAGGCTGAATGACCACGACACTCTCAGCCTGCTTTATTAGCAGAGTGTTTCAGTCCTGTGATGAACTTAATGGCTCTCCTCTTGACTTGTTTCAATAGGTCCAAATATTTCAAGTGTTGGGGGCCCCAGAGCTGGACACAGCATTCCAGGTGGGGTCTCGGTAGAGTGGAGTAAAGGGGCAGAATCACTAACCTTCACCTGCTGGTCATGCCTCTTTAGGTGCAGCCCAGGATGCAGTTGGCTTTCCAGGCTGCAACTGCACATAGTAGTTAATTTCTCTCTAATCTCAAATGAGATGGTAACCTAATTCATATGGAAACACAGAAATTTCATCAAAGGGACAGCCAAAGTTTTTATGGGATGCCACAGACAGCATGACTAGCCTACCTTTTTCTGCAAAGAAAAAGCAAAATAATGCCCAGTTTTTCTTGAAGCGGATCCAGAGTAGTTTGATATTAACCTCTAGCTGAAATTACTTCAGAGAGATTGTGGCCTTATGCAGGCTGAATTTTCAGAAAACCTGTATTAAAATCCTAGAAAGTCATTGTTGGAGTTGTATCTGCTGTTTCAGAGGCATGGGAGGGCTGTAGGAATAGATGCTCAAAAATGGCTGTCAGGGAACTAACTGGAACAGAAAGCATTGCATTAATGAGCAGCAATTTTTTAAGACATGCTTTGAGTTGTTTCATAATGAAATTTTACTAAAATTATTTTCTTTCTACTTAGATTAAGAGTTCTAAAGAGAGAAATTTTTAAATGCATTTTTTTTAAAAAATTGCCATTTTTACTCTTTTCTGTATCTGTTACATAGTCATTTTTTTAAATTTAAGTTCTAAAAAATGAAATTATGAAATACATGAACAAATGAGAAGCCTCATTTTGTACGTAATTGAAAAATTATTTTAAAGTCAATTTCTTGTGGCCAATGGCAAGTCTATAGATTGAGAGCAAGAAAAGCCCATTTTGTTTTCAGATCTTCTTTAATTTTACTTATGAAAAGTGCCTCTTAGCAGTTCTTTAGTGGTTTACCTAATTAGTTATATGGATTTTATATTTTTTTTATGGTGACAGGGAAGGGATATTATGGTCTTATGAAGTAATAATGAGCTCAGAAGAAAGGGTTAGCTATGATTATGCCATAGTAGTTATGTATGTAGTTATGTAGTAGTTAGAAGTAATCAATATCCACCCTCAATAGAAGATTTCATTTACCTTGAAAATACTCGAGTGGAAAACAGCTTGGGGAGGGCTTTAGCGCACACCAAAATCTAGGGTAGATTTGCATACAGTTGAGACAATCAGAAAAGAGGGTCCTTATCACTTTTATGAAATCAAGCCGAATCACCAGAGTACCCCAAACACACAGACTGGCACCGGGCACTCTCTGTTCTCCTACTTCACAGGGTTTGAAGTAGGTTTCAGTTTCATGTTGCTTATATTGCATCAGACAGCTTCAGAAAACCAGAGAGAAATAAACCACAATGCCACAGTAGTGGAGAATATTTTGCTGTATATTTTTTCAAAAGACAGTCTCCTGAGCCAGGCATTTGAATCATAAGGACTTCTGGGATGGGATTTTCACTCAGAGATCTCCATTCTTACGTGGATTAAGAGGATTAAAAACCATTAAATGACCATCCTCCAAGTCCCTAAAGCAGATTTGCCTTTTTCTATCGTCCTTCAACTGGGGCAGACTTGGGGGTAACAAAGTACTGCACAAAAGACCCCCTTTAGCATGACAAAAGGTGAAACAATCCACTGAACTGCCAATGTACCAGACAATGAAGTCGGTGCAATCTACTCAGCTCATTTTCATCAGAACAAATGGTATCAAACTTGGCAATGGCATTGTTCTTAAACTTGAACATGGGGCTCTTTTTTTTTCCCTCTTCTTTTTTTTATTTTTTATTTTCCCATCCAAAGCTCAAGGTGTCATATTAATTATTTAAATCTTCAGAAGATTTCAACTGTATCCTCCAAGGCTCTGCTCAGTGCCAGAAGGTCTCCAATCTGCATTAGCTTTTGTTAATTAGAGCTGAAACAAGGACTTTGATCTCAATGAATATAATAACAAAAAAAAAGCAAAACTTCCTGTGTGATTTATCTTTTACCTATTTTCTGCCTTTACTGTTTTTCCACTCTATTAGACTTTGATTTACCTTGTCTGAGTAACATTAAACAACTCGGGTACAAAAGAACTTAAACAGCTTCAAAAGCCTGACTGAAATGATAGTTAAATGCTACATGAAGTGATCCCGAGTCTTTAAACTTTGAATGAAAATGACACAATTTTACTTTATTTTATTTTTTGTAAGCAGGGGCTGGCATCAGGGGGGTGGTGGTTTGTACAGCATGGATGCCTGTCTACTGATGTCAGATATCACAGGTTTTCCTGTTGGGATTGATCTTTCCTCATTAAGAGCCTTGTTTCTAGAGTTATAGTGCTGATAGAACAGAAGGCCAGTGATATTCTGCAAGATGTTCCTCCTGCATCAGGCTTGCCCTGAGTTTGTAGCACTGCTTAGATCCGAGAGGGTCACTGCCAGGGCTTGTCTTGTTAAATTTTTTCTCATTAACATTTATCTTATTGAATAGTTCTGAAAGGCAAATTTTTTTGAACCCAAAAAGAGAAACTAGCAAATTTTAGTGTCAGATGAGGTCTAGTTGTATATTCACTTGAGCAGGGACTTATCGTTATGGTCCCCTAATATGAAAAAAATAATCAAAGAATATCCGAAAATGCTGCAAGTGAAATCTACATCTGAGATTTAGGAGATACATGAGGGTAAATTTTCATTGTGATGGACAAAGAGCTGAGCAGAGAGCCTTCATTAATAACAACACACAGTGCTGAGAATGTGCCCTGTATCTTTTACATAAGGCACACTGCAGAATGGCACAGCCCCAGGAGACTGGTCACTCATGGTTTATCTCATTTTAGGCAGAATAAATTAAAGGTTATCTTGTGAATTCTGGGCAGAAAGTAGGAGAGCTGAAGTGAGCAATCTCAAAAATAATAGCTAGGAACTCTGATAACCTGCTGGAAGCACCAACTGAGACAAAAGATATTTGTCTAGAAAGAAATGGGATTTTGTTGGGGACTTTTAAAATGGATTGGGAGAAATTCAGCCAAGGTTCTGGCTTCTTCCAGGGAATCTTGACCACCTGGGCAGTGGCAGCACAGACCCCCTCTGTTCACAGCATCAGTGTGTTTCAGATCTGCAAACAGGTTGGGAATTCAAAAATAGTAAGATTCACTCCCTGCCAAAAGCCACGGCACACTGTAAATTAGCCTCAAGACCAGGTTGGATGGGTTTTCACACAACCTAGTTTATCAGATGATGTATCAGCCCATGGCAAAGGGGTTGGAACCGGATGATTTTTAAGGTCCCTTCCAACCCAAACCTTTTTATTATTCCCACATGCAAGTGTGCTTCCTTGTCTTCCCCCATCCTTCATACCATCAAATGTTGATGATTTCCAGAGTTTCCCTAGAAGTATGGTGGAAGCCAGTGGCCCTCACTGTCATGCGTAATCTGCCACCTTCCTCGAGCTGCAGTATCCAAGTACAGCTCACATGGTTTTGCTCACAGATATTGCCTTTTATGGGTCTAAATCTTCCATCTGACATAGTCTTAAAGGACAGGAGCAAGGACTGCATATTTTAAACAAAAAATACAGAAAGCATGTAGGAACCATGCTGAAGCTCCTGCAACACCAAGAGATGTCTGAGTCTGGGCCTCTGCTCCATACACCTGGGCATCCCATCTCCCTTACTGCCTCTTCTTGCACCAAGAATATTGATTCTGGCTTTACTTCACTTTCATCTTTCAGCAAGTTGAGCTCATGTCAATGCTGTCACAGGCATATACTGATTGCTTTGCTTGTCCAGACTTTGTTGGTCCCTCTCTCTGGGCTCGGAACAGGTGCCAATTGCTGTTTCCATGCTTTGCTTCCAAGAGAAGGGGCCATGGTGTCCTCCACACACAAATCCAAGACACGCCCTTGATAGTCTGGGTGGGCACAAGGGTGTGGGAGGATCAGGCTACCCAGCAGGCTGCGCTGGGGCTGGGCTGACTGCTGTGGGTCTTAGCAAAATGTCCATGAGCCATTGCCCCTTCACTGCTTGTGAACCAGCACCGTACTCTGACTCTTCTCCAGTGGCGTCCAAAACTCAGGAGATCCAATCCACCGGCCTTCAGAAATCTTTCCTAGAAACAAATAGTTGAAGTTTCCTTGGGGTTTAGGTTTTGAAGCAAGTATCTTTGTTGTTTACCCCAAGCATCCTTCTGTTTGGCAGAAGTCAAACCTGTGATGATAGGATGGGCAGTGACAGGCCTTGGTGGCTGTAGGAAATGAGGACAAGTAGCTTAAGTTCTAAGCAAAAGAGCAAAGAGGGTCTGTGGAGAGAAGGAAGCCAAAGCCATGGACTAGGAAAATTATCATCTGTCTTGCAGTTTTCTGAATGGATATAAGGACAGGAACACTGCATTCATTGATGCCGGGGAAAAGGTCATTGAAGCAATGGAGACAAAACGTCAGTTCCATGACAACCAAAGAATACTCACTGACTAATAAAAATATCACCCAGATTTCTCACAGACCATAAGACTTCTGTTGTTTTACATAATCTTCTTTTTGTAGTTGAAAAAGGCACGTACTTGTCCATTATTTTAACCTTCTAATCTTACATTTTCCCTAAATTATTTTTTGGAGTGAGGAATGGAGAACCATGTTTAATTACATGACTACTTTTAAAGACTATCAATTTAAAGTCTTAGTTTCCTGTATTTATTCTATTTGAAACCCAGATGATGTATCATCTTATTATGGCTTTTTACAGCTATTCTTTTAGATGAGCTCAACAGCATTCTTAATTTAATTCAGTACACCTCCAGATAAAACAACAGTGTTTTGCATGTGCATTGCTTTATTTGAAAATGATGTACACGATAATATGTTTCTGTCTGCAGATTGTGTCTGATTTAGCTGACAAAAGATTGCAGCAGTCATTGTGGCCAGAAGCTATTGGAAAGCAGCCAGCATTAATAACAAAATAAATACAAAGCAGAAGCAAGTGATGCCATAAAACACAAGGACAGTGGGTTACACTTTTCTGCATGAAGTGGCATCACATCATGCGTGCAACATATTTACCAACAGTGCAAAAAGCAACCTCTGGGCTTGAACTTCCCACACCGCTAAAATGGCCACATGCTAAGGGGGCCCTCTGGGCTCATCCTAATCCTGCCTCAGAAAACAAGTGTTTCACATGGTGACAGAAGTCATTGTGGTGATAAGACAAGATAGGAAGGAAGAATAATTTAACAAAAAACCTCCATGTATATAGAATGGCTGCAGAAGAAAAAACAACTTATCCAAAAGACATTTAATATGAAGATCTGCTGTTTTGACTCTTCTTGTTGCTGCTACTCATTGCAAAGTTTTTTGTTTGGTTTGTTTTTGTTGGTTTGTTTTGTTTTGTTTTGGGGGTTTTTTGGGTTTTTGTTTTGTTTTGTTTTTGTTTTTTTAACTGAGAAATGCCCAATGTCTTGAGCCTTGGTAGAGACAAAAGCACAAGCTAAAGTTCAGGTTTAAACCTGACAGGTGGGAAAATGCAGATTTCCTTTCGGATCCCCAGAGCAATAGAAGTCTGAAAGAGCAGTGGATGGACTCTCTCTCCCAGTCCCACTGGGCTTTTTTACAGGGTAGATTATAAAATTTTATAGGGATGTTATTATGGGGAAAGGAAAATGGGAGTCCTACCACTAAAAGCCTTAGTGCTTTTACATGACCTATTACTGTGGCAGTGCCCTCTACTTACATCAAGGGTTTGTAAAACCCAAAGGAGGACAAAAAATCTTCTTGTTGTAGTAAGGATTTAGTACTTTGCGTACTTTGAAACTAAAGTAATCTACAAATGCTATGTAGTGTACTGCTGTGATTTAAATCAGCTACAACTTCATCATATCTTTGACTGCCAGACTAGAATCAAAGAATGACAGAGGTATTAGGGTATGAAGGGGCCTCTGGAGATCATCTGGTTCAACTTCCCCACCAGGGCAGATTCACCTGCAGCAGGTGACACAGGAACATGTTCAGGTGGGTTCTGAATGTCTCCAGAGAGGGAGACTCCACAGGCTCCCTAGGCAGCCTGTTTCAGTACTATGCCATCCTCAAATGTAAAGAAGCTCTTCCTCATGTCGAGGTGTAAATTCTTCTGGCTTAGTTTATGGCCATTGCTCCTCGTGCTGTCACTGAGCACCATTGAAGACAGTCTGGCATCGCCATCTTGGCACCCACCTTCGAGACATACGCATTAATTAAGGTCTCCTCTCAGTCTTCTCCAGACTAAACAGGCCAGCTCCTGCAGGCTCTCCTCATAAGAGACATGTTCCAATCCCCTAGTCATCTTGGTCACCCTCTGGACCCTCTCCAGGAGCTCCATGTCTTGTACTGAGGAGTGCAGAACTGGACTCAGCACTCCAGATGGGACCTCACTGGGACCAAGTAGAGGTGGGCAATCACCTCCCTCAACCTGCTGGGCACAATTTTCAGATGCAGCCTAGGATAGTCCTGGCCCTCCTGGCCCCAAGGCTTTGCTGTAAACTAGCTTCAGAAGATGTGCATTGTTGCACTCGCCCTTTTCTTCAAGATCGAGAGTTTACATGCTTGGTTCAAGATGGCAGGTGAACACATTTCTTTCATTAATATGACTACCAAACAAAGTCAAGTAATCACATGTAAAAATCACAAAGTCAAGGAAGCACTTCTCCATACCTGCTAGAAGGATCCTATCAACTGCAAGGCTCTCCCAGGAATTTGCTTTTAAATGCTCCTCAGTGCTGGAGGGCATAACCATTTTCTCTGAGATCCATTTGAACCTACTTCTCTTCAACCACATCTTTTTCTGTTTCCATGATAACTGCAGTCAGTGTCTGTTTCAAATAGAGAGGAACACACATCACCAGCATCCTGTCTGTATTTGTGCCTGCAGCATATCACAAAGTCTCCTAGAGGTTTAATGTTGATATGGAGCAGATGTTGACCTTGTTGGGGCTACTCAGTTGTAACATGTAGCACAATTTGGACCCACTCCTTTACCCTCAGCAGCAATGGTCTACTGAATTAGCTATTAATAGCTAATTGCAATAGCTATTGAATTGCAATAGCTGCTAGAATTAGGGACATTCATTGTCCCACAGTTTGCAGCTGTTGGATGTAGTAAGTAAAGATGAAAGAGATAAAAAGAAGAGACCATGGAGACACAAGGAGACAAAAAGAGGAGACAAAGTAGTTTGGTTTTTAGAATGAAGATCAGCATCAAAATTGCTGTTAGGGCAGCCTGATCACTCCTCAGTGCTTTGAAAGGCTGTGGCTGATGGAAAGCTTAAGGAGGGGTCTGAAAAAGAGCAATAGTTAGTTAGGTGTTTTTGTTGTGGGTACAAGCATATAATGGTAGCATACATACAATCCAGAACACTGCAGAAAAGAGGAAAGGGAAGGGCGGGAAGCACAGCAGTATATTTGTGTTGGTTTGGACAGCAAATTAGTCAATGAGTGGCCTTTAGGTGCTGTTTTTCCTCTCATTTCCAAGCTATGTCATCAAATCAAGACAAATCCCTTTTCATTTGAGCCACATAATGAATTTTATTTATCTTAAGGCAACCTTTCTTTCACAGTTTCCTGTCTACTTGTTGGGCCAGTCTGAAGTTAAGAACTATTCTCTTTCCTGCAGCTCAAGCAGCAGCCACTCTGTTAATCTAGGTTGTATGCCTTTTTCTTCTCAGATCCCTCTAAAAGTAAAAAAGGTTCCCAGCTCGACCACTTCTCACCTCAGACAAGCTTTCTTCTATCCTTTCCTTGCTGTTTTGATCATTCTGTGTCCCTCAGCTAACCCAACAGATTCATTATGGCATGTGTCAGTGATCAGTCAAATCAGCTGCCATGAGAACACCTCTGTAGTGTCAGATCTCCCTGAGTGAACCACAATTGCAAGTGCCATTTCTGAGACAGCTACAATGCTTCTGCACTGGTTCACATGCAGGATGCTGAGCTGTGCCACTTCCACTGGTGATTCCTTTGCTGATGCTCTGGCCATGCTGGGACAGACATGTCTTGGTACCAAAAAAAGTTTAAAAATTGTTATTATCACTCTTATCATCTGTACTAGGTACCCTGGAGTTCTCTCAAATGAAATACCAGGCTCTGTAGTGACATCAAACTTTAAGTCAGTAGATGTAACCACCTCCTTCCCCATGACTTATTATACACTAGGTGGGAGACGCTGGGAGTATCAAAGGAAAAATGACTACTCTCCACAAAGGAGGTCTATGAAAGGCAAATATCCTTCAGAGTGTAATTCTTTTGTGTTTTACCCCTATTTTACAATGTAAACAATAGCCTCCTGGAAAATTTTATTCTGTATACTCTATGGGTGGTACACTTTCAGATGTTCTCAAATTTCTCTTTCTTCTAAATACTGAAGAGATAAGTAGACACATGAAGAAATGAAGAGAACAAGGCCTAGTCAGTCACTTGGTCTATGTAGCTGTACATAAAGCCAGCAGCTAGCACAGAAAAGGCTAAAAATATTAGACACATACAGTGTCCCTTCTCAACCAGCCTTTCAACCGGCAAATAATCTCTCACAAATAAAACTGCCATGGAAAATTAATATTCTGTGTCTGGAAATTCTCTGCAAAGAGCAGGAGTTTTCTAGAGTGAGGATTACATGCTTGGAATATATCACTTCACATTTTTATTCTGATGCTACCTTGAAATCCAAGTCAAACCCCCTGTTGTATCAGTTCTAGGCAAATACAGGAGGAAGCACTGGTCTCTCTCTCAAAGAGTCAATGCTACAATACAACAAAGCAAGGTGGAGCCCACAGGAATTGTTGAATAATTATTGCATCTTCTCCAGATTCTTTTCATGTTTTCATCACCTTGTAATTTACACACTTTTCAGCAGAGACCTCAGCAGCAGGACTGTCATCTTTTGATGCTGAGAGACCCACCCACATTACACTTTTTTTTTTTTTTTTTCCTTAAAAGTGCCTGAATTTCAGAGAGGAACATGGAATTTATGATAGCTCCAAGTTCCTCATGGAGATTGTAGAGAACTCCTCAAGAAAGCTGATTTTAGTTCATTGACTCACTTCACTCTTACAGTGCATAGCTCAAATTTTATTTAAACAGCAGAACTACCATCCTGGAGAATATGTACAGACTTCTAGATAAAGAGACTCCAAGTCTTCATGCACTATGGATGCAAGAATAAAGCAGTGATAAGGCCAGAGGGCAATAAGTGTGATGCTTTAGAAAGTGTCTACTTTTATGGACTGGGATCACAGCATTACAACTACTGGGCCACCTTTTTCTAGGTCTAATTATTTTTTTAGAGTTTATCCTGTTTGGCTTTCACATGTATCCATTAATCCTTTTCCATGAAAATACAAAAAAAAAGGTACCTGCAATTGACACTTCATTAAAGACAAAGTGAATTTTCATGTTTGTTTTTGCATGTTTTCAGCACTCTCTTGCTAAGTATCTGTTTCTCTGGGTACTCCCACCCCTTACGGAGAGATCAGCAGACACTCATCTACTGAGCTGCTATACTCCTTACTCTGTCCTCCTGGGTGAAGAAATAGGCAAGAATAGAGTGGATTTAATCTATTTTCCTATAGATATTTGAAGTCCTAAGCACACGGAAAGCCCCTCTCCTCTGACATGAAAGAAGTATGTCAATCTTTATCACTTTACTGGATAGAATTACAGAGAGTAAAAAGGCAAGAGAGTCAGAAAATCAGATTATGAGAAACTGTGCTGAAGGCAAAGCAGAGATCCTTAGGAGAAGCAAAGAGAGTCCATTCATTTTCCTTAGTCCTATGAGCCTTTCTTCTCACTTTTGCCAAAGTATGCATTTCATATTGGCTGCTTAACAACTCTCACACCATTGCTTCACCCAACTCATCCCTCCCCACACCCTTCTTTTGCCCATCCTGTCACCTCTGAATAAGTCTGCATATTTAAATGTTAGCTTTGCATGTGCTTTTGTTTGTGTTTTTGGAAAGGGTGATGAGCTGCAGTGGAAAGATCAATTATTCCTTTATTGGAGGTTCTTATCCAAGACTTCATTTAACCTGTTTTGAATGTGTTGCTGACTCAGAGGAATTAAGCTGGAAGATAGCCAAGGACTGAACAGAAAGTTAAGACACAATGAAGTTAATAGGCTCTCATTGGCTGCTATTGTTAGAACTAGCCTTAAAAACAAAAACAAACGCACATGCAAGTCTGGTTTCCTGTGTGGTAAGCTGAGTGCTTTACAGGGACTTCCATTATGTCATGATTCGTTATTTCCTTCTCTCAGCCTAAATGGAGCCTGAAAGTAGAATTAATAGCTAAAGGATCTTCATTAAATAGGCTCTTCTGAAAAGTAGCTGATGAGGATAGTGTCTTTAATGGAAGGGTTCTCATTTTAGCACTCTTTCTTTATTTATAGAGTACTGTACCTGCACACAGCACTTTAAAACATCTCCCTTTTGAAAATGTCTGATGCAGACAAAGATAATATAGTTCAGTGGTAATTAAGTAGGCCCCTGTAGGAGCAACAGTGGCAACAGAATAAAAATAAGGAAGTTTATGTTTCTCCAGACTTGTAGAGCAGTTCCATAAAACTCAACAGAGAAGATCCCTGCTATGATACATTGAACTCAAAATTATTTAGAGAGTTTTACATTCTGTATTAAATTCTTTTTCCTATAAAGAATCAGACATGATCTCTTCATCCGGGAAGGTTACAGTCTACTTGTAATAACATTTAGGTTTTGTTTTGTAGGTTAAAAGTACAGCGCTCCCTACAAGTACTCCAGACCATATGGATGACTGTCTGGGAACGATTCATACTCACCTCTGCTTCCACTTAAGGCTGAGACCCTAGGGTAGGTTCTTCATCTGATCAACAGAATTTTCAGTTGCTTCCCATTTGGAAATTCATCAGTCAGAGGTGGAAGGCAGAGGGAAGCTGAAAGCAACAGAACGTGCCACTGTCACAGCTGAGGTGTACCTTGTTTTTCCTCTGCAGCCAGTTGACAATTACCCCATTTTATCAGATGGCCTGTATGCTGCACAAGCCCAAGCATTGTGCCCCCAATTAGCCTCTTGCCAATTATAAAGTAATAAGGGCTACTAAATGCATATGTTTCAAAAGCTCATCTCTGAGAAGTGTCTTTCTGCATGTCACTTCTAAGAATCTAAGAATATTTTCAGTTTCTGTGTTGCAGTTTGTCTAAAATGTTTGCAACCTTTTTCTCCCTCTTTAAAAAGAGTGGGTTGCTACTTAATCACAATGCATTTTCTCTCATTGTTGTCCGCCTCAGTTAAGCCCGTGTTACGAAGCACTGCTGGCTTAGCATGGTAAATAAAGCAAGGTTTGGTTGCTTTTGTGCCACCAGTCATCAACCCACCTTTCAGTCCCACTCAAGCAGTTGTGAGTGAACTAAGGATACAGAAGATTATCTTGCAAGACATTTGGCTAGCATTGCTTTCTTTTGGAAAATTAGTTTTGCTTGTTGGATGTGCCAGTTCCCTACTCTAGGACCCATCTCTACAAGGAAATCTTTTAATTACCTCTTCCCCCCAAATGACAGCTTTCACCACTGGAGTTGAGTTCTTGGACATTAGCAATTGAATAGGAAGCCTTCATACTGTATATCATTTTAATCTTTCATGTTTAAGTAAGCCAGATGGCTTATTATTACAAGCTCTGTTTCAAAAAGGCACAAACTTTCTATCAGAGGATTTGTAAGATGATAGTAAAAAAGGGAGATTTTGCATCACACAAAATAGCCTGAATTTTAATTGCACATCATAGTTTGGCAGCAATTTTCCCGTAATTACCATTCCTGCTAAATGAATAGGTGGATTAAATGGATAACTAAAATGGCATTGAAACTTTCTAGAATGGAGACTTATCCTCTAATGTATGGAATAGCTAAGCAAAGTTGTCAGTTGCTTGGGTGTAATTCATGCAGTTTTAACGTTTCTCCTCAGCAGAGGACCTGCTTCACTAGCAGTAAAACCTTACCCATTATTGGTTAGGCTTTTTTGTTATTGCTGTTTTATCCCAGCATTTCAGATATGTCAAATGTCATTTAGCATCTTACACAGAGTAGCTTTTGATCGATGAAGTTGAAAAATAAAAGCATTTGGGCCTTGGCTGTATTCCTTCCAAGTGCTTAAGAGTATCATTCCTGTTCTTCCTACTGGGGGTTTAATCCCACAGTCATTTATCCTCATAGCATAACTTCTGTACCCAGACATGTACGTCATCACAAAAAAAAGACAAAAAGGATAGCTCAGATGTGTTGTGCCTCTCCTGAGCATGAGCAATGGCAACCTGGAAACCCTTGCACTTTAAAGACGTTCAGAAACAAGCTAATGTTCCCACATCAAGTGAGGAACGATGAAATTGTCACTGAGAACACTGGGATGTCAGAACGTATTCTTGCTCAAATGTGTAAGAACTTCATAAAGCGTATTGAAAAGACCAAATGTATCTTAAAATGGGGATTTGTGGAACTATGTTATATATAATAGTCCTAACCAAATATCATGTGAAGGATAAAAAATGCTGGTATTATTCAGCTGTTTTAACCCCTCTATAACAATATCTAGGATCCATTCTGCATCCTTTGAATTCAAGGAAAAAAAATCAAAACTCTTTATTCTCTCTTACTCAAGAGTAGTCCTATGCTGTTCAGGCAATTGCGTAGGTGCCCTAAGGTCTCTTTTAATATTATTTACATTTTCTGCATGGCTTCTTGCCACTGCCAAAGTGGGGTAAAGGGCAGTACATGTCAAAGGGAATCAGGCCATTTGACAGAATGACAGTCATTGACTGTCACTGAACTTGTGATACACGGTGTGCAGAGGCAGGTATGACAGCAGTACTGAGCTGTCGGTCTGAGACATTAAGTTCTTCTTTCACTGAGAAGATGTGACAGTGCTGATGCGTTTGCACACATGAAGTTCATGTCTTAATCATGATGGTGGCATTCAGTGGCATTTACCCCACTTAATATTACCTGTCTATAGACCAGGCTAAAGCAGCTGTGTGAACACCCTCTAGAGTAAACAGAGGGATCAATACCACGAGCCTTGACTGTGGACATAATTTTTAGGATATGATGAATCATTCTGGGGTGGACAGTGAGTATAGATACTGTCTAAAGACTGCCTCAGACTAGTTTCCCATGCTATAAGTAGCCAAAACGGGCAAGAAAGTCAGATATACATCACAGGTGTGTTATTTTAGAACTCCAGATAGGTTGAAGTCTTTTACTCCTTCTACAACTACAATCAGGTCACAAAGGAATACATACCCTTCTCTCAGCTGAAAAATAGTTATCAGTAAAAGGGAAGTCCAGCCCTATTTTTTGGTAAATTTTTATACATATTACTTGTGCTGAGCATCTGCCATTCAGCAACTCTGTTTTACTTTAGGGAAAGGGGAATAAGGAGTTAGTAGAAAATGATAGGCAGAATTAAAATGTTTTTTTGAATGCAAAGAGATTTTTGCAGATCTTCTGAGGGACTCACTGTGGCTTTTCTACCACATCCTAATAATTTTGGAATGTCTGGACTAATTTAAACCCTGTTTGACAGAGCAGGAGGTAGTAGCCTCAAAAATATTGTGTTGCTGTCACTGCCACAGAAATTGGTGGTCAGGACAAAAACAGAAAACTAAACCACCATTCCCACAGACAGCAAGGCTGGAGGAGGAGTCCACCAATTGCCCGGGATGCATGGCAGCTGAAAATGGGGACACCTCCAGGCCACAGGGCATGGACCTGCCTTACCCAGCTGGGATGTATTTGGCTTGCAAAGAGCTGGGGAAGCCCCATGTCAGGCTAGAAGTCAGTCTGTGTCTCAGAGCAAACCCTCACCTTCTCCCACCATCAGCTTTTCTTATCAGTACCTATCGATCACTCTAGATAATCCCAAACTGAGCTCCAAATAAATCAGCCCAGCATGGACATCACTGTAGCCAAAGTAATGCAGAAAAATAAACTAGTTGTCCTCCTTTATTTATTTTATTTTATTTTATGCAAACCAGTCCATAAAGTACTTTTTTTTAAAGGACTGACAGTACCTCTTTTTGTAATACCTAATTACAAAGTTATTAATGGGGCATGCCATACCCCATGTTAGAAAATTGCCTGAGCCACTGATTTGAGAAGGTTGTGGTTGTAGTCTCACAGTTTGGGTTCTAAGGAATCTAGCTTTCTAAGGAATCATTCTGCTTAATAAAAATAATTGATCACAGAAGTGGCTTAAACAGTCAAAAGTTTAATGTTGGCAAGCCATTCAAAAGTAAAACTTTTAAGGAAGGAAAACTTCTAAGAGAGTGTTTGAAATTAGGCAGCTAATACTCTCAATTACCCAAGCCTTATTTTCTTAAGACATTTAAGTGATGCTAAAGTCTATTACTCATATTAACAAAGAGTTTATGTCACTCAGAGTAGGTGCTTTCCAAGTGAGATACAGCAGTGTAAAGTGAAGCCCATTACTGTACCTCTGGGAACAATGACACTCACAGATTTCAGCTCCAGCTTTCTGCTCTTTGCAGACAGAAGCACTGGCTTTAACACGATCATGTCACTGTAGAGCTCTCTGAAGCTAACAAACCTGAGAGCAGACGCTTTCCAATGTTATCCAATATTGTCATTGCACAGAGTATTGACAAAGATTGCTGCTCTCCACCACAGCTGTTTTCCTGGTGTACCATCCACTGCCTGTACGATGGGAATGCTGCCTGCATGTGGAGTCACTACTCTTGTAAATGTGCTTGGGCTACTTTGCTTTGTTCTTAAAAAATGTTAAAAATGGCATCTACAATACTCACTAGACCTGACTGAGTGTATGAGTAGATCTGGGAATTACCCTGCAAACCTCAATGAGGAAAACAAAACCAACAGGAAAACCCCAGACATGACTCCTTTTTGAAACCCTATACAAAGTAGATGAGATCTTTTGAGAACAGACCGATCTTCTGGATCCACTGATGCACTGGATCAGCTTGCCAGGCTAGGGCTTAAGTCTGTGTACAAATTATGTGCCATTTGGAAACTGATACAGTTAATGAATGCAATTCCTCTACCTCATGTGCAGTTGTGCCAGGAGTAGCCCTGTTATGTGGTCAGGTTGGTAAAAAGTCTTGTAATAACTAGATGTGAAAATTCAGAATACTCTTCAAAGAAGCCGAACAATTAGAATTTGAGCTTTTTGGGTATCGTTTCAATATCTGAGAGCCCACAATTTCTTGAAAATATCTATTAAAATAGTTTTGTTAAAACCAACTAAATATCTTCCTGTTGTATTTGCAGTCCAAAAATCCATCTGTCCAAGTTTTTTTAAACTGCCAGGCATCACAAGGTTTGCTGAGTGCCATCCACACAAAATCTGTAGGAATTACAACCCTCTGCAATTGCATGGCCAGTGCATGGTAATCAAAGAGTGAAATTAACTGGTGGTGATCAAAAAGAAAATGAGGTCCACCAATCTGTAATATGTTCATTTTCCAGCTAGAAAGTCATGTAATTGCAACAGTACAGTGAGAAAGAATTAAATCTGATTAAAAAAAAACCACTTCTGATACTTTATGTTACTGACAGTGGTTTAGATGAAAGAACTTGATGGGTGTTCTTTCTTTCAAGCATATATGGGGTTTTTAAATAAAATTATTTCTTTTCTATTTTCCCCCTTAAAAAACAAATATTCAACCCTTCCTATATATATGAATAGAGTACAAATGGACACACAAGCTGTGAGTCTCTCTGAAATAGAATTACTGTTGAATGCAACTGTAAAAGAAGATAATGGGCAAAACAAATTTTTTACAAATTACATGCCTGTTACCTGTAAGGAGTTTTTTGCCCAACCCATTTCAAAGCTAGCCTTATGTACCAAGAGATCTGCTCTTATATGCATTTTGTCTCAATCCCAAATTAAAAAAAAAAAAAATCTCTGCTCAGGATGAATTGTGAATTAAGATGACAAGAAAGGCTCTGATAGAGCTGGCAATACTCTTCCCAGAAACTCAGAACTTAGCAACAAAAGTCCAAGTGCCCAATGCCTGCTCCTCATGTCTGCCCGTCCCCCAGCAGAGTTTTTCAAGGATTGCTTTTTTCTACGACTGGTGGACCTGGATAGGGGGATGACATACTGCCAGAGCAAAAGGGGAGTGAGTCCTCATGGCCATTGTGATCACAGCACAAAGAGGCAAACAAAACCCTCTGTGTCCTGGTTAGAAAACACAACCCAAGTCACAGACCTCGCCAGCCACCAAAGACGAGCAGACCAAATGGTTTGGACTCAGAGGTGCACATTTCTTGTGTCAAGAGGCAGGCAGATGAGGCTCCCCAAAACAGCCCAGAATTTGATAGAAAACTGGGGTTTTGTTTGGGTTTGTTTTTTTTTTTTTTTTTCTGTAGAAATCAGTACAGCCTGGCTTATTAAGAGACAAGTTAAATGAATCTTTCAAGGGCACACTGTGGAAGTTACTTTTTCAGCAGCCAACCTGTGTGGAAATCCCACACCAAGCCCCATCTATCTTGATAATGCAGAGTATCTACAGCTGAAAGCAGTTTAACAACTCCAAAACAACTGGTTGCTGAAGGGGAAAAAAACTGTAATAAAAATAAAGGAGGCTTTAGGGAACAGCAATCATTTTCAAACATTGTAATAGTTAAACCATTTTAACCTTACATCCATTACTTGCAAACAAATGTGACATTATGAATCAATTGCAGTTATGTTGTTAATAGACTTTATTAATACCAAGGAAAAATAATATACAGAGTATCCTCAATGGATGTATAACTACCCTCTCAAATGGAGTTTCCTGATATTTTAAATGAATGGTGGGGTTTATTTTGGCAGCAGCATCACATAACTAATGCTTCATATTACACACAAAAATGATTTTGGTGCCATTCCTTAAATGAAATGTTTCATTTCAATAAAAGCTTGTAATTGTAACACTTAAATACTATCATTAATAGCAAAAAGAAAGTTCTCCCAGCAACATTAAAGAGTGAACTTCCCTGCTCTTTCCTCTATTACAGCCAATGTCTTTTTATTGTCTGTTTTCATCTCTATTTTACTTTATCTGCCAAACTACTTTGCATTTCAAGACATTTCCACTCACCTTGAGTTCTTGGTTCAAAAAGAAACAATAAAGTTTAATCTTTTCACTTGACAATGATGTATGGGTCTGCTGAAAAACACTTTTCAGGTATTATCATTAAAAAGTCTCTCTTTTTTTAGTTTCTCTTCAACTCTTGATACACAGAGAAATACAAGATGTCACACATGCGAGGGCTTTTATCAAAGCTCCTAATAATACCACTTAATTAGAAACCAAAGCTCACTAATGTTCCTTCTGAGAGCTCCTCAGAATAGTCTTTCTCTGGCTTTAGTCATTTCTCTTCAGCTAAACATTGTCTAATGACTTTATTAGTGATTTCAAAGGCTAGCAAAGGCTACCACTCCACTCTTTTCTTCCCAGATTACATCTTGTTGGTCAGGGAATTTGCTGAGCTCGACCATCACACAACTGGTTTGAATTAGGATTTTTTCCCCCTCTCTTGCAGTTAGCTACTTATTAGCATTTGTCAAAACAAAGGGAAAATGCAGCCTCTGAATGTTTAATATTGTTCAGCATTCTCTGAGAAACACAGTCAGACAGTGAAAATACACCAATTGTTCCCTTCTCTGGAACGTACAGTACTGCTGAAACCCCACTGGGGTTACTTAAACTAAACGCATTAACTTAATCAGACTGATCACATAACTGTGTTAAAGTTATTTAACTTTTTGTGTTTTCATAAAAGCTTTGGAAAGAATTTTTAAAATGTATGATTCGTTATGCAGGAGCCATTCATGAGCCTGCCAGCCAATGCAAACATACTGCCTCACCAAATAAATGAAAACTGCCTGACTGATAATAAAAAAGGTTTGGGTGGTAATTTTTTTTTTTCCCTAAGAAAACTGGAACTTAAATATATAATGTTACCAATTCTATTTCCATATATTTACCAAACCTGGGGGCATCTATTTTCAAGAAGGAAAATGCCATTTCAGCTGAAGGCTCTCAAACTTACATCCAACTATGCAAAACTAAAATACTCAAAGGATGAGAGCTTGGTTTCTCAAGTGGAATGATTTCCCTAAGAACACAAATAAGATTGCACTCACACAGTTCTTAGCTAAAAGTAACTGCTTTATTCCAAATAAAAAGGCAAAGTCAGATTCTGAAGAAGAAAGAGGGACTGTGGAAGGAGATACGTTAATTATATTAAAAAGAAGATTTTGTTTTTACAGCCCCTCAAATGTGAGCTGTGGATCTATCATTCCAGCTGAATGATACATTCCATTCTGCACAGCGCTGCAGCTGAACTCCCTCTCTCTCACTCATTTACTATTCAGAAACACTTAAGAAATTATTACCACATGTCCAGGAGTCACTCATGATGATGACCACTAATGCCATTCCTCTTGTTACAGTATTAACTCAAAATATACCACTGTTGTCTTTGATTAGCACCAGCAAAGCTAAGAACAAAGACATACCACTGACATAATGACAGTTTTATGGCTCCCGTCTGAAAAAAACTGTGCTCATTAGCATTCAAAATATAAAACACTCTCTTCAATACTTCAGTGTAAAACGACGTAATCTTCTTTTTGCTGAGAAACCTCAAAACCACTGACAAGTTACTTATTTCCTGCAACACACATCTGGGGTATTTGCTAAATATGGAAATTAAAATTATCAGGTAATCAGGGTCAAAGAAATATTCCTCCTGCAGGCTCAGGACAAACCCTTTCTTCTGGACCAACTGCCTCCCCAAAACCACTCATAGGAAGATATTCAAGTTGCCTCACTGCAAAGCATCTACACGAGTCTCCAGCAGAGGAACCAACCCAGGAACTCAAACCCACCAGATCCACCTGGAAACAGATCAACCTTTTGGCTTTTTTAATGCGCATTACAAAAGAGGACACATTCAGTTTACTTCTGCAAAGTCTTCCCCTCCTTTCCCTCCTCTAGAAGAAGCCTTACAGACTTCCCACCAGGTCCCTCTGAAGTCCAGATCAATAACCTCTTTATAAAATGTTTCCTTTAAGCATGACAGAAGTTATTTATTTGCTTTAAAGTGTTTAAGCTAATGAGGTATGAGCACATCTGCAATAACTAAAAATAACACGCACCTCATTGATATTAATTAGCTGACTGGACTTCCATCCAGAGATGCTTAGCTCCCTTCTTTATTCCTTTGCTCTGTGAAGAGATGGACCAGAAGGGTGGGAAGATCATATTTCAGAGTCAAGGGCCTGTAGCCAAGAATATTCAATTTCTGGTCCCCAGATGTTGCTACACAGGGAGCCCCATCCCCTCGCTGCCACACGCAGACATCTCCCACAGTTGTTCTAGGGAGTTATGTGCATGCAACAGCAAAGCTCAGCAGGGCCTGGAGTCTGCTGGTGAGAACGTCAGCATGAGTGTAGCACCATCGTGGTGCCACAGTGGCTCATCACAGAACCTGCACAGGGCTGCCGGGATCAGAACAAACATAGTGGGTTGCATAAAATAAACAGAAAGAGAAGGCAGCCATCAAATAAGAGATTTTACATGTTCCTCATAGATAATGCCAACCAGAAGTAAGCCTGATTTTGCACTTGTCTGGGTTTGCAAATTGAAGATGTACCATGTGCAAAACCTCTGTGAGTGAAACAACCTGATGCTTGAACAAAGTAGTGTCTCATTTGACCTCTCCTGCCAGTCCTAACAGGGAGGCAATCAGTCATTTCTAGATAAAATCACTACTGTCAGTGAAGAAAGCCAAAATTTCTTCAACCACTTGTGTGTTCTGCCTTCAAGTGAAAGAAGTTAGCAGACAGTGTGCTGCTAACTGCTATCCTCAAGAAAGCATACAAAACCAAAACTCTTTTATGAATTAATTTGTAGGTATGAGAAACTGGGAGAAGACTTGTGAGTTGGTGTGGCAGTGATGGTGGCAATAGGAAAAGTGCTTCCTGCATGAGCACTGCACCTTGGGAGTCCTGTTCTCTGAGCTTTTGGGGAAAAAATGAGATTATGGAGCTCCTGATCCTTTTGGGGCAGGAAGGGCTGCTTCTGCAAAAAGCTATTGGGAATGCCGTGTAAATGCAGACTCCAAAGCAAAGATTTTAACAACCCTTTTTGGCTCATCAGGTAGGTAGTGAGCAGGACAGCTGCTGGAGAGAGATGGGAGAATGGGAGCGGAAATACTTCTGAAAGTACAAGGATTCAGAAGGGCTTTTCTTACCAGTAAGAAGCTAAACAGAAAGAAAGTCAGACTGTGGGAAGCAAAGCAGAGTACACCAACTTGCTCCAGCCGATCTTGTTTGTGTGTATGATTTCCACACGCTTTAGGTCTCGTCATGAGACCAAAAAGAGCATGACTGCCCCAAAACACCTTCAGAAGAGCAGCAGCCGCCCTTTGGAACTGGGCACAGCCCATGGCACAGCCCAAGGTGCAAACGGTAGGCATCCATCAGGCAAGAAAGCAGAAAAGTTCTGGGGTTTTCCAGTGCACCTGGGCAACCAAGCAGTGCTCTGACAGCTCAATTAGCAAAAAAAATGTACCTCTGCTCCTCAGCAGACCTATTCAGCCTGAATAAGCCCAGGTGTTGCTCTGAAAAGGAGGCTGCCCAGAGCCTGCTGCTCTACTTCTTTCTGTGGCAGGAGTGAGCTCTTTTGAGGATATATCCACAAGAATTTTTAAAATAACATTCTGCTTATGAATAAAGCCAGTCAGAAGTCCACAGTCAGAGGAATCAATAACCTAATTAGTAATTAGTGCTAATTAGAGATTTATTAGTTCAAGCTACTCATAAATGTTCAAGTAATGCAAAGCCACTCATGAGAATACCAATACAGCGTTTAGTTAAAACAAAATACCATGTGTACTGCTCCCCAGGATTTGAGCTTTCATTACCACAGGCTCCAATCTTTCTTCCAAACAGAAAAGACACTAATGAATGGTATACAGATTGTGTGTGAGAAGAACATCAGTTTTTATTCAGCAAGATGAGAGAGACTTAAACCAGAATTAAAGATAAATTACATGCGAGGGATCAAGTTTTGCTCTCATTTACACTGATGTAAATCTGGAGTTGCTCTGTTAACTTCAGTTGTGTTGATTTCGATGATTGCATATTTATATTAATGATACTGAGCAAATACTAAAAGCAGTGGGGGAAAAAAAAGACTAGCATTTTTTTCTTTAGCAGACTCTAAGTGTCATCCGCTGCCTGGAATTTAACAGAGATCAGTAACTGAATTTTTGTAGTTGAAATGTTTGCATATGTCAGTTTTAATGAGTCCAACAACTTGGGTTTGAATATACAGAGCCATTTACAAAGTTTCAATTCTGTGTACAGACACATTATCTTATATATCCAAATTTGCTAGAAAATGGTTACACTTTTGGACACCCATAATCATCTGCACCTGGTATTGGAGCATCTGTGGAAGCAGCAATGACAGTTCTTTGAAAAGATAGCTTCTGAAAAACCACCACCATGAAAAAATCAAACAAAAAACCCAAGAAAGACAAATAGAGAATATACAGTTAGAAATAAGACATTTCTGAAGAAATCAGCGGATTAAAATAAATTCCAAAAGAAACAAAAAGTAAAACCAGGAAGATCAAAACAGACAAGTCAATATACTGAAGGCTTCACCCAAATCAGTTTAATACAGACAGTGGCACACAGAGGGATACTGCTGGCACTGGAAGAGATCCTGGGCTTGCAGACAAGGTAGGATGGACCCTATGCCCTTTGTTGCAGCTTCCCAACTCCAGCAGAGGTGGAGCTGCCGGATCAGATGGAGCTGCTGGCAGAGAGGGCCTCTGCCCTACACATGCTGTGCTGCACTGGTCTGCCCATGTGGAGGCCTCAGCTGCTCTCATGCAGACCAGATGTCCCCAGGTGTTGCACGCTGGCTGAGTAATTTCCCCAGGAAGGTTACCTGGCACTTCTGTGGGCAGTGGTCCCCCAGAGAAATTGATAAGGGAGTATGCTTGAGAATCTGGGATGCTGCTGGTTCCACGGTGACATGAGGTTGGGCCTGTTTAAATAAGATCCCACACAGACACAGGTTTGTCCCTGTCTCTGACCCATGACTTCACTGGCTGCAGTTGTGTGTACATATGCTTTCCACACCCTCAAGCTCTCCCAGGGAGACGTAATCTTGAGGAGAGACTGTGGGGGTTGAATCAGCATCTGGGCTACCTGCTCTGTTCTTAGCCATCCAGCAAATTTCTGTATGCGAACACCAGGAAACAACAACTCTCATGTCTTGTGAACCCACATCTCTTCCATTTTCAGTCATACAGATCACCGCTAATTGGTGCGCCTCCACCAAACCAGCAGTTGCTTATCAGCAGTGCTAGGATAGTACACTGAGAAGAAGCTAATGATCCTCAGTGCTGTGATGCACCTGAAATATGGAGGAAAAGCAGACCCACAGTCCTCAGGTTGATTTAACTACAGATTTGGGTACCCCACAATCTCCTAAGCACTGTTCCAGCAACAAGAAACATCATCCCTCAACCTTCTCAGCCCAGCAAGAAGGCCCAAGCAGCATTCCCCCTTTGCACCAGTCATGGCAGAAAGAGTTGCCATCCAGGGACACGCCCTTCCCAACACCTCTCTGCCCTAAGTAGCACCTCACAGGCAGCAGCAGACAACATGCACCTATACTTCCAGCCTGGGCTGCCAGCAGATACTGCAGACCATCCCCCTATGTGGCCTCTCCCTCCTCTGCTAAAAACCCTCACAAGCTAGGTCCCACCCGCAGGCCACCAGGAGAACCCAGATTTTTGCAGAGTATCTAGATACCTAACCATAGACAGCTTGTGGGATTGCTGGTATGAGATTTTCCTGTGAGTTTAGTGCCTGGATATTTTTGAAACCCCCACTAGGTCAGCCTCCTGAGGCTAGAAGATATCTTTAAAACCATGTCCCACATGACTAGCAGCTGTGCAAGAAACATCAGCAAATATTGTAGAACCTATCCATGATGGATATAGCTCACTTTAGAAATCATTGAAGTTGGTGTCCTTGTAAACAATTAGAGGGAGTAAATCTGCTGTCACTAATATTCCAGCTTGCTGCTCAGCTTTTTTATTAATCTCTATAGAGGGTTATGCTTAAGATTTGGGATGTATAGCTTTCAGCAATCTGCTTTTTTTATGCTCTGATCTACTCTTGTGCTTAGATACCACGGCAATGGGCTACTTAAACAGAATAGCTTCAATTCTTTGTTCTTTTGAATCCCTTCTCCATATATAATGCAATTAACTGCGCTGCTAAGGCGTCCAGATGGGCACTGTGCTATCCTCAGATATATTGAAATATCAACACGTTGATGATAGTATAATGCTTCATTTGGGGTTTTTTTCCCAATTTCCTACTAAAAAAGCTTTTGAACTTAAAAAGACTGAAATAGAAAAATAGCTCTTACTCATAGAAACTATAGTTATATGAAGGATGTGATCAAAATGTAGACATGTAAATAGAAGCACAGCTTATGTCTGCCTGCTTCTCAGTTCAGTCCACAGGAGACATGAGCTTTACTGTTCTCAGGTCCATGGGCAATATTGCCTGAAGCCGTGAAGGTTTTTGACTTCCAACAGAGGAGAATACTAACTCATTAGACAAATGTTGGCTGGATTCATTGCCTTCTCTGTATGAGGAAGGACTTCGGCATCTTATGTCTGATGGAAGGAAAGGTGTTCTTTTCCTAAAAGCTGTCTTTTATTCACATGTGAACTGTTAACTATGTGATATTCTTATAGAATTTTAATTATTTTTTGATTTTGGAAGTGCAGTGGTCTTTGTGGTAGGAGAGAGTTACTGCCTAAAAACCCACATAATCTAAATACATGAGACAACAGGAATCACTAAGTGTGGCTGAACTACAGTCAAGGCTTGACCCAGTGCTGAACTTCCATTTCCTGCTCCTCTCCTTGTTTGAGCAAGGAGAACACCCCTTTGGATGTGATTCAGCACAAATACCTAAATTTAGCAATTCAGCTCACACTAAAGTAGACACCCTTCTTAGAGCAGCTGAACACTAAGGGCTCCACTGATGGCACTGACAGGATCTCCCTCAGATAGTTTCCCAGCCAAGGAAACACACACAGCAGCTAAATAAAGCACACCACAGCATCATGCCTCTGCAGAAGGCACCAAGGGAACCCAGACTGCCCTGGGCAGGAGGACCAGAGCCTTTCTCTGGTTCATCTACCAAAGGTCATGGACAAACATGAGAGAAAGGTGATTTAAAGCAGGAATGTGATTTAAGCAGACAGAATCTTGCTGAAAGACCCTAGTTCTCTATCCTGCACTGCAGAGAAATAGTCCCTCAAATTAGATGATGCCAACACCTCTTAATGGACAATTGACACTTTTTTTTTCTTGTAAGTACTGCAATTCCTACAGAACTGCAGGAAAATTCCTATTTTCCCTGTCTTTGCCCATGTTACACTGGAAATGGGAACAATCCAGCAGTGCCCTAACTCCCTCTGAAAGAGAGTATTCACAAATTGTAATTCTCAGTATTATTATTCACTGATATTTTTGCAATCTGGCTGCTCTTGGTGCCAGGTGGCTGCACCCCCTTTCTTCTTGAAGAAGATCAGAAGGTAAGGGACTAATGTGCATTTCCCAAAAACCAACAGCCAGATAGCCATGGAGCCAATCAAAGACTGCTGATAAGAACATGCTGTCCATCAGGCAAGAATGATCAGGTTTTGACTGGAGAAGGGCAGCACTTTTCTGGGACAAATACCCTTGTTCTGGCTCCCGGAGGTAAGAAAAATTCAGTACAGCACAAGGACAGGAATGAGATTGAGGGGCAGATGTGTACTGTCAGGAGGGAGCAAGACAACCAAAGACTTCCAAACACTCTTCCAGAAAAGTCTAGAGGAAAAAAAAAAAAAAAAGTGTGGTAACTAATTTGCATCAAAAGCAAGACACAGCCCCAGGATGGGTGAATTTATCTATAAAGGTACCCCCATAAAGCCCAGCACTGCCAGGGCCCTTGACACCCCATCAGCTGGATTGATGCTGGAACCAGGGCTGAGGATCCTTCCTTCCTTCCTTCCTTCCTTCCTTCCTTCCTTCCTTCCTTCCTTCCTTCCTTCCTTCCTTCCTCATTTTCTTTAATCTCTCACTTTCACTCTACCTATTCTCTCTCTCTCTCTCTCTCTCTCTCTTTCTTTTGCTCTTTCTATTCAAAACCAACCACCATGTGTTTATATTTAGAAGATAAGGGACTAACATATACCAATTTCCATGCCAAGTGTATAATTCATTGATAAAACTTTGCAAGTTTTTGTGAGCCCTCTGATTTTTGTTATTTCTTTTGACTGAGGGCATCTATGAATGTTGGGTGTTCCTTTCCCTTCCCTTTAGGATGGGACACCCTTTGCCTCTTCCTTCAGAGCTGGCAAGGGCTGTGATGTAAATTTGTTGTTGATAGTGCCAGTGACATTTCAAAATGTTTAGCTAGCGAACAGGTTTGTTCAGCCCCTTTCCTACCTTCCAAGCATAATTTTTAATTGTAAGCATAGACATCAAGTACAGATAGATTATCAGAAAGCCTTACAACCAGGAAGCTGGTGTGCATATTAAAACTCCAGTTGGAAAGAGCCTAACACACAACACTACTTGTCACTTTTTCTGTTAAATTACTGAGTGGTTTGACCCCTTTCTTCTTTCTCCCACCCAACCCCCACTTTCAAAATACCAAAAGCAATTAGAGCACATTACAGGCTAAATCACTTGTTAAATTTCAGTTTTTAAGTCAGAGCCTATTCCAAATTATTGCAAGCAAAAAAAGTACCTTAATTACAGTAAAGCTTAGGGCACTTAACTGGTCCTAGTTGCCAGATTTCTGGAGGATTATTGCTATTATAAAACAGAGCAGCAATACAGCAAGGCAAGACACTGATAACTTCCCAAGTGGGATGTGAAAAGAAATGGATTTTTCCAATAGTTGAAATAGAGAATATGATGCTATACTACATTTATAATGATTGGTAAATCAAACTCCGCATTTAACTCTCTGAGTAGATTTCAGGTGGGCACAGAAATTCACTTCAGGTTATTCTCCTCTTCTCTCCAAATGAATTGACAGCCTGAGGGGAAATCCTCTACCTGTCTGACACTAATGCAGACTTTCCTAACTAATACTTTTCACCTATGACAGTCACGGGTCAATCCCAGTGCTTGGCACCTGGGATAGAGATGGGAGCAAACCAACATTTTCACAGCAGAAGAATAAATAAGTGTTGCTGTGATCACCTCTCATGTTTTGCATGGCAGAAGGGCTTCTCACTCTTAGATATTAGCTAAGGGGCCATTAAGTAAACAATAAAAAAAAAAGTGTTGTCTTCTCCCTGCCCCCCTAAGCGAGGGTGGTGACTCCAGCATCATAGCTGGAGCCAAGTCTCAGGTGAATTTTAATCCTTCATTATTCAGTACATACTGTTTTTTCCCTTTCCCTCTAAAATGACAGTCATGCTGTTAAGCATAATAATTGTTCATGAGTGAGCACTGCTTTTTGTCCCTCTTGATTTTGCCTCTAAGGCAGGCTTCTTACTCCACTGAGGTCAAGGGTCACCTGCTAAATCATGCATACCCACAATCCCTGGTGAATTATGCAGTTGACAAACTGCCGCTAATGATTAGTACAACCTGCATTAAAACCCTGGCACTAAATTGATATTACTTGAGTGATGGATTACACCTCTAATGAGCAGATTATTGCCACAAGTGACCTTGTCGGCTGAAAGAGTGTTTCAATATAACTAACATCTCTCACATTCTCATGTCACAGCAGTTCTAAAATAATATTGTCTCTCCTTTTTGATTTTTTTTTAATTCCTACTTTGCTTTCTAGTCCCTCAAACAAGCAGGTAATCTGTAAACAGCACTTCTAATGGGATTAGTCACTGTACCCCAATTAGTACAGCTTCATTCCTCTGAAATACCCAGCGCACAGAAAGATCATTTTTCAGTTGAAAAATGCTGTTCTTATTTTCTTCCTCGTTCTTCAGAACATTGAAGCCCACTCACAAGCATGTTGCCTCACTGCTGAGGGGATCACATGGCCCCAAGATATCAGTAAATTTGTTGCCCTTTTACGAAGAAAAAGATGAAATTATGGCTGTGCACTTCAGTGCTCTCTCAGAGAAAGTAATCGCTGCCTAGTGATATTGATGGGATAGTACATGGTCAGAGCATCTTCTTTATCAAAACACTCAGCTGGGGCTGATCACCTGCCCCACTTGATCACCCAGGGTGGACTCCTGAGCTTTCCCAAGCAGGAAGCTTGTGTTCTGTATGTGCTTGTGAGCACTGGAGAAGCATGTCCAGCTACCCTGGTGTTTCAGCGGGTGCGGTTCAGACGGCAGTGCTGCTGCTCGCCAGCAACCAAGTGGTAGTTAATTCACCAGGAGGGAGGAAATACGTTCTACTAAATGTTTCACCAAAAAAGAAACCCCTCCTGCAATGGGACTGTGCTGAAGACGAAGCTGCAGTCTGTCTGTGGAGTTAATAGACCCCTCGTGGAGCCCCCTCACGCCTTTGTCTGGACACAGTTAGTGGTATATTCACAACTGCCTGTCATGCTACACAAGTGCAGATGAGGCTGGAGGGGACCGTATATTGATGGAATTAATTGAGCATAAGCCATGCTGACTGGTGGGGAAAATCACATGAAAGGAACAAAACACACGTGCCTGGCCATTTCTGTGTTCTAACAAAGAATGAGCAGCTACAAACAAATAAAAATTGTGGTGGAGGTTGTCAGCATGAGCTCTTTATTATCAATGGCATTTCATTCCCCAAGGGATCTACACACCCCTCAAAACCAAGGCTCATTCCCCCAAAGTCAGACACGTTATATCAGAGAAAATCCAGTTTAAATAAATGCAATATTAAGTCCTGTGACAGCCTCTGACAGGGTCAGATTCAATCTCCCAGTCCATATTGCTTCCCTCTGACCACAGCCTCTGCCTCCCCCACTCCTCCCTGCCTCCACCCCACACGCTATCTAATACTTTTGATGTTCTGCAAAATGAGGAAAAACCCTAGTGCTATAGCTATAATGAGAATGTGTTCTCGGGATGCCCATTAATTAATCCTGGGAGACCTCTGCTCCCCTGTGCCATACCGTTAAAGCTGCAGGCAGCTCAGATGCTCTTCCTGGCAGTTCCCAGGGATGCAGCAGAAGTGAAGAGGAGGGTTTGCAGGGCACTCTGAGGTAATGGCTCTGCACACTCTCCTCCCCTCTGCCCACCAGAGCCCTTGCCTGGGCACATCCAGCCCAAGCTCGCTTAATTGGACGTCTGGCCCCGCAGCATAACGACAGTGTTGGCTGCCTTTCTTCCTGTTGCAGGGCGTGAGAGAGAAAATGTACAATGGGTTGGTCTTGAGATGCTATACTGAACGTCAAGGCCAGGCAGATCACCCTGTGCACATGACAGCTGGCCCAAAAATAGCAAAGGCAGCGGGAGTCAGAGTCACCTAATGAGCCTCCTCTTACTTCGGCAGGTGTTCATGTTACAGGCAAGGCCAGCGATCTTACACTACAGAGGACTCTGCTTCTTTTTCTTTTTCAACATTCCCAGCTCCCAGGTATGCTTTGGGACAGCTCTACAAAAACAGAAAAAACGTCACAGCTTGAAACTGACAGACACATTCATCCTAATACTGCCATGGAAAATCTAGCAGGGAAGGAAGTAGAAAGGAGGAATGAGAATATTAAAAAACCTAATAAACCCCCAGAAAAGAGGTTGCCAAGTACCACACAACACCCATCTTAATTTCCTGTTGCTCATAGGAGAAGTTAACAAAACAACACAGAAATATCCAGTCATCCCCTCTGTAGTGATTACAGCATTTACAGTAGCTATAGGAAGTATCTGCAGGCAGCAACAGGATTTGAAAGGATGCCAAGAATAAGACAACTCTGTCACCTTAGGCTGGCATCAGTGACATCAACTGTAAAGTGCCTGTCACGTGCATTAGCAAACTCACACATGATCAGTCTTCTGGTAGACTGAGAGGATGGTGTTGCAGGTTCCACGAATCATGGAAATGCAGAGGCAGGTGAGGAGGCTGGAGACAAGGCCACCTTCATGCTGGCTTAGACCTGAAGGGGCAGCTTGACAAACTACAATGAGTCAAATTGCCTCTTGCCCTATTAAACTACTTTTCACCTGTCCACTTGCAATTTAATCCTTCACTGTTCATAAATATAGACCGAGAAATATTCTGTTCTCAGAGTCAAGACACCATTGTGGACAATGCTGATGGCAAAATTTGCACTCTTTCCAAGCATGAGTTGAGTATGAGAATGGTGTCTGCTGCTTCTCTCTCCCTGCTGCCTGGTGTGAAGCCTGAATGCATTCCAAAATTATAAAGAAAACATATACAGCCATTTTTTTCTTCTTCTCTCCAGCTCTTTTCCATTCAGAATCAGCAGGGAACAGATTTTGTTTGTACTTATTTATAATTGTGGTATATCGAGGAATGTTCAGAAAGATGTGTTTCACATCTCTCATCTCAGAAGTCCACGCCTGTTTTGATCTTTTCTAAGCATAGTATCAGATATGTCTTTGGTTGCTTAGAAAGATTTGTATACCACATATGAGCTCTGCACTGGAGGATGGTGGATTTGTTTTCCTGCTGGGTCAGAAGAAGAAAATTTTGGCTATACTGCTCCTTTCAGTAAAGTAGTCATTGCCTGGTTTTTGTTTGTTTGAAGATATGGCCCAACACCTGCTATGTCCTATTATGTTAAATGGCTTGCTAGAGTAATTTGCTTTTGGCAGCAAATTGCAGACATGGGTGCTCTGTGCTGAAAGACTTGTACTGCCCACTTAGCACATATTGCCCTAATATTTTTATAGCTATGTATACAGAGGAGGGCTACTCAAATATTTTCCATAGAAAAACAGTTTACTGACGGTTTCCATAAAATGCTGCTTCTTTCCAAGGAAAATTTTACTACTGGCTGAGAAACTAAACAACTGAAAACTAGTGGGCTTTTAGTCTTGAGGCAATAACCAAAAAAATGTTAATTAAAAAAATGTAGAAATGGTGATTCAGAAAGCAGGACAGCTTTTCCTGCAGGAAAGCTTTCTAAAACAATCTAGTGCTTTACAAGATGTGTAGTTTTTATGCTCCTCTTTTATGTACAGGGTTTCTCTGCCCCTATAAACTTCATACATAATACACAGCAAGCAAAAACCTAACATGATGCAATCAAGAGAAGGTGCAGTGGCACAACAAATACACAAATACTTGAAAGATCAGTCACCAGTGAGAGAGAGAAATTATAATGCCACCTTCACTAACTCTTTCAACATCAGCCTAAGATACAGGGAGTCTCTCTGGAGGTGTCTCTCTTGGAGTTCTTTCTTTCAACAAAAGACGGTCCCTGCTTCTACTTTGGAAAAACAGTTGTAAACTCTCTTAGATGTGGAGGAGAGATAACTAATGGGCATTAGAGACTTTAAAAACATAAAGCAAATAAAGGAAACTCAGAACATACCCTTTCTCTATTGCCTCTTTTAAAGTCCATTTCTAATAAGAGATTAGGGGAAACGGAAGACAATTTTTCTAATAGACTTGCACTGGAAATCCTGAAAATATATAGTGTGATAAAAAGCAATAGTAGAAGACATAGTTTGCTGAAGCCAAGAAACATGTTAGTTTTTCTTACAATCGAATTAATTTGCTTTATTTCCCATGGTTGTAGAAGCACTAGTGTTTGAAACACTCTGAGTTAAGCACAGAGATTCAAGAAAAGAAACCATAAAAACCCTGAATCACTGTGGTTATATTCAAATCCAACAGGTTTGGGCATCATTTTCTAAGCAACCCTAATACACTAATATACCAAAAATGCACATTGAAATCCTACACTGGAAGAGAAATTAGATGACTAAGTCTTATTCATCTACACTTCCTCTGATTCCAGATTTATGTGGTTTTATTATTACAAATTATTTTAGGAATCCTTTTTCCTGTAACAATGAACCTACTTGTTCTCTGTTTTAATCATTGAGAGACACAACAATAATTGTCATATATTAAGTAATTGAAACACTTGGCATTCAACTATGGTGACGTCCCAGGAGATTACCTCTCCTGCTGGGTGATATCACTTAGACTACTGATTTGGTTCTAGGACAACTACATAGCTCCTATAAACTTTTTCTTTTTTGGTGGAACAAAGTAAAATATTGACTAAAGAAAGAAAAGAAAGAAAGAAAGAAAGAAAGAAAGAAAGAAAGAAAGAGAAAGAGAGAGAGAGAGAAAGAGAGAGAGAGAAAGAGAGAGAGAGAAAGAGAGGGAGAGAAAGAGAGAGAGAGAGAGAGAAAGAGAGAAAGAAAGAGAGAGAAAGAGAGAAAGAGAGAGAAAGAGAAAGAGAAAGAGAAAGAGAGAGAGAGAGAGAGAGAGAGAGAGAGAGAGAGAAAGAAAGAAAGAAAGAAAGAAAGAAAGAAAGAAAGAAAGAAAGAAAGAAAGAAAGAAAGAAAGAGGAGGGGAGGTCAAACTGTAGTGCTTTTTCTTCCTGAGCTTTTAAATTTTCCAATTGTCTTTCTTCTTAGTACTGTCAACCATGCCAGCTGCTCAGAGACCACACCAGTATGAACTCCATGATTATATGCCTTGAAGACTAGCCAGGACTAGTAGGGTCCTCATATTTGGACAAAACTGTAGTACTCTTAATCTTGAAGAATAGTCTGGTTTTGGTCGATATCCACCAATTAAGTTGTCTAACGTCAGGAGCAACAGGGAGCTGGAAGGAGCAAAGCTTTTGAGGACTCCATCAAAGCCAAAAGGTGACATGAGGAGTAAAGCACTGTCAAATGTTAGGAAAAGCATCATTGCATGACTTTTCATGAACAAAGGAGACTGGAAAAATCTGTGTATGCTACAGTCCAGAGTGGAAGCCAGGCAGAGGTTGAAGGAAATGGTTTTGCTTTGCTGCTTAGAATTAAAAAGCTCAGTGCTTTAGGCTTCTCCACCCCAAGAAGCTTTGTCTTACATGAGCAATTCTACTTTGGTCATAGGAAACATTTCTATCAGTATGAGTTTGTGAAGTTGAACTGCAATAGAATTCCCATGTTAATATGAGTTGTTACAGGAAAAAGGAAAGAATGAAATGAATATACACAACTAAACCTACCATTGTAGTTGGCTGAGGTAAAGAGCAACAGGGTATTGAAATGGAACCAATACAGTCTGCAGAAACAAGCACCTACCAAGTGAAATGTGCGTTATATGCTGAGTATTAAAATGTAATGCTCTGCTTTAATGATTCCCACAGAAGTAAAACCCACTTTTTCAATGTTTGTGGTAATCCACTAAAAGCAGATTGTGGAAAGACCTTAACGATGCTCTTTCCTTCCAGTAAAAACAGATATAGACAGTGTCATTCGTTTTTTCAAAAAAAATAACACTTTCCATTTTTTTGTTCAGTTTCTTTATGCTGTGCAGCACAGAACATAATTACGTTACACTGTAGGCTCGAAAAGTCACTAAGCAGCTGATAAAAGGCATAGAAATCAGTATGATTTTCTAGCTGAAAAAAGGGCTTTTCTTATTGGAGCTGATAACTCTCACCAAGGGCTCCAGGCTTTTGTTACATCAATTTGAGGAACTCATAATCTCTGCATTATGAATGTTCAACCAGGATATTTTCTGTTGTAGTGTATCAAGCACCTTCAATATCACAGCTCCTGTTGTCATTGTTCAGTAAACAGCTTTTGACACGTTTTCAATATGATTACATTAGAACAAGTGGGTCATGATTGATAACCTAATATTCAGGCCATGCAAATCATCAATCACAGGAAGTATATTAATTATTCAATGAAACCATCTAATGCAAGAATCAATGTTGGAAATGAAGAAAAGAAACTCCCAGCAGAGGCTACACCAGATAATAAAAAAGGAATACTAAATAATCTCAGCCCATAATCCTGTTTAATAAAATCCATTTATTTAGCTGTCAAAAACATGATACAATTATTTTTAAAAACCAAACAAACAAACAAACAAACAAAAAAAAAACCCAAGATAATGAAAAACTTTTTTTCTTGTGGAAAACAGACTTTTGCACTTTTACACTGTGATTAAATATGAAGTCTAAAAATACACTGGAATAATGAGACTAGCTATGACATATGTGAAGAAAAAGAATCACCTAGAAAAACAGGTGTTCTCAGTTATTCTTGGTGAGGTTAAAACAATTATAACAGTATGACATATGGTTTGCAACAGCCCAAGAACCTTACAGGTCCCCTACTCCCACACAAACGGAGTAACTAACGATTCTGCACAGAAGTGGACACAGTCCTTCCTTAAACAATCCAAAATTACTCAAGTAACAAAAACACCCTTAGAAAGAAGGATCCTCAAAATGTCTGCCATTCTTCTAAAGTGACAGAACTTGTGGCCAAAAAGGTTAGTAATACAGAAACAGAGGGGTGTAGCAGGCAACATTAGAAGTTGCAAACTTCATGACTCACCTGGCTGATGTTTTGCTGTGGTGGTGGAGGGGTATTTGATGGCACTCACCTGAGCGGATAGCTCTCTGCAGGAACTTGACCCATATTCTCTGCTGGTTTTGACTTCAGCAATTCCCAAAATAACTCATCCTGCTTCATTTGAAGCAGACCCCAGGGTATCTTAAAAATAAAACCTCTGGCAATTAATATTGGCATTATCATCATCCACTTAGGCAGGAAACTACGCACAGACTTCTGCATTCTCCTTGACTCCTCATTCTCCTACATGACTTCCAGTCCATCCACTCTCTTCCTAGTTTTTTCTCCTTTAGCACAATGTCTCATCCCTAGTTTACAATGCCCTTTGCAATTTTTGGCATAACTGCTTAAGCTGCCACTGAAATGAACATCTCATAGCCACCTCTATTTTCATTTTAGCATGAAATCCCTTTCTCTGTGTGCTTTCCTTCTGCATTTTTAGCATCAGATTTTCAAAGCATACAATTTATTCCTAGGATCTGTTTTTCCTTCAAATGAAACATCAAAAGGTATCGGCACTCCCCCTGCACTCAAACAGATAATCATGACATTTTTCACAAAAGTTCCACCCACCAGAGTCAGAAAGAAAAGTAAAGACAGGAGCATCTGACTTTGACAGTAGATTCAGAGGAACATCTTGGAGCTGGTTCTATTTCACTGCGTCTAAGATTTACAAAGGTCTACATATACTCCCTGAGTGGAAGATTGTGACAACGTGCAACAACAAGTCCACCAGAATGAAATGGTGACCAACTCTACTAACCTTATCTTCACCGTGCCCATCCACCTGCAGAAAAAACAGTAATTATCTTAATTGTGTGGCTAATACCACTTCGTCATTGCCAAGAAGTAGATACACTCTATCACAAAGCATGGCTTTCAAGGTTATATGCAAGAAGGACAGTGAGAACCGTAGCAGGCTCTTGCAAAACAGCTCCAGGAAGCCCTGACTGATGAGGCAACAGCTCCATCCACAGTATCTGCCCAGTGAGGTACACCCAAAGATTTCACTCAGCCAATCTTACCGGTCTCCTAGTTTATCTTCCTGCTAGGAGATACTATAATAGTTTCAGCACATACTTGCATAAATGGTGCAATATTTGGCAATGAGAGGTTTAGTCTTCTGGAGAAATGCTACAGCACAGCTTGTGATCTTCCTCAGTCTATAGGTGAAAAGCACGGGGCAGTGAGTCCCCACAGAACCATTCACCCGCCTTCATCTGAGCAGACTCATTAACAAGTCTTGATTTTAAAACATTATATTCTAAGCAAGCTGAAAAAGTGAAAGTTTCTCTCATTTCATTAATATGTTTTAAATGTTGTCACTTTCTGTTTAGGTAGAGAGCCAGCTGGTGTTTTAGCCCTCAGTAGTGGACTTTTAAGTTGTCAGGGGTCTACATGACTCCCATGTTTGTTCTTGCCTCAACATCTTTCAAGTACTTTTCTTGAACATTGGTTCAAGAAAACTTGTAACTGTAACTCCTCTATTAATACCCATCATAAGATGCTCAAGGTCCAAACTGATGCCAGTCCCAGAGGTATTTCAGCATCTGAAATGTAACCTTCCTCCTGTTTCCAAATCTCTTCCCTATCCAGAGACAAATGTTAAGTGAATCCATCAAAAACAAAGCCGTTGTAAGGTTCCAGAATCAATTAAGAATGTTATACTTGAAAGGACTTTTAGGTTGAGAGTTCAGTTCCTTGCTCTTACAAGGACTAATCATACAAACCGTTTCATGGAAATCCTCAGAAGCTTGTCAGGTTATTTTTTTTTAAGACATACAAAAATACATATGTGTATGTATATTAGATTTTGGGCTTAACCATACCATGGTAAGCTTGTTCTGTAGCCTCAGCATTGTAACAGGTAGAAACTCAATAGAAATTCTATTCTAATTTTCAGGCACAAAGTATTCATGACTAGTTTCTGCTCATTTATTTTGGTATTAATATTGTACTGTAGCTCACCCCTTTCCTTGGAATCCAAAAAATGCAGAAAATGCAGACAAGCCCCATATTCCAAATGGAGCATACAGTTTAATGTACAAAGAGATAGGAAGTCCCCAAATCAAAAAGACTTCTTTAATTGTACAGTCTCCTTCAAATTTCACATTAATAAAAATCTTCATGTCTGTTTTCTAAAAAAGATAGCAAAAATAGAAAAATATTGTTGAACAGCAAAAATTCTTAAGCCAAAGCTATAAATGTTGTACCAGTTCCTAATGAAGGTCTACTAAAATTCCTAAAAGAACATAGTTGTTTTACAGGGAAATGGAAACTGTGTTCAGCTCTCTCCATTCAGTCTGTAACAGGGCAAAAAAAATACAGATATACAGATATACGCACAAAAGAAAATGTGTTTAAAAAACAGTTTTCCTATCAAGAATATCAGGTAGTTATTTTTGGAGAATATGGAGGGGAAAAGCAGAAATAAGATCACTTCATCTATCTGGAAAGATTTCAAAAAACTTTTTCCAGTACTAATGTGAGTAAATACAAATCACAAACAGATGAAACCCTGGGGTCAAGCAGCAGTATGACTGTGCTTTCCATTGATTCCCCTATCTCCACAGCACAGCTTTTCACAGCCCCCTGCCCTATCGTGACTCTAGGTTTTTGGAAGAGCATTGTGGTTCATCAAAGAAGGGTCAGTGATAGAAGTTGCAAACATTTTTCCCCTACAACACAGCAAAGCACTTTAGGACTCTGTTAACAGGAATGTGCTGATCACTTATTCAAGCACTTGCAGTTTTTCCCCTAAAAGAATTGAAATGATGGCACTGAGCAAAGAAAGTCCAACCACAGCTAGAACATTTTGATCACTACAGAAGATAGCGTCATGCAGGCCTTTCTGATTCATGCCAGCTCTTGCTAGTACACTCAGGCTTCTCCTTTTAAATATTTTTAGTATATCTTTTATGTTTAGTTCTAAAATGCATTGTATCTACCCAAGAGATCAGACCAAGTTTCTGTTTTCAAAACATTTAGACAGATTTTTTTTTAATTGCACAAGAGATTAAAACTCATCCTTCTGGTCTACCAGGCAATTATACATCTAGACATTCAAAAGAAAAAAAACATTTTCCTTCCATACCCCAATGGACAGTTTATTAAACACACATTATTTTAGCTGTGGATTATCTTTTCAGTGTTTAAATCAGAACATGTATATTGGTAGCTACCTGGCCTCTTGCATGAAGAAGTGGAGAAAAAGCTACAAGTCATACAAAAGGTGACAGAAGCCACAGCAACAGAAAACTAGTCAAAGAACACAGAGTCCGAAAGTTCATCATAGAATAGAATTTGGCCCACAGTCTGCATCTTGAAGTGTCTGTGGCAATTTACCCACAACAGTTTAGCTGTATCTCATTTTGAAATCTTATTGGTACACTGACTTAATCAAACATATTAGATTGACGCCACATATCCAGAGGAAGAAGATAAACTTTGTAAATCTTGCTTGCTGCTGAAAAGCTCTTGGACCAGACTTTCATTATTGCTGCTCCCTAGCCAGGTGTTCTCAGTGTAGCACTGAATCTTTCCTCAAGCCAACATCCATTTACACTTATCCTCTTGTACTTTATTTCTTTCCATATTATGACACTGCTCATGTGATTAAGACCAGAACAGCCCCAGAACATCACCATGCTAATGCGGATCTGCAGGTTTTAGGACTTATGCTGGTCTCTCCAAACAGATATGCTTCTCCTCTCTGTGCTTCAAGTTCCTTTTTCAATAGTACCAATACACTCAAAGCCCTGAATGCTCTCCCCAGGGTGGATGTCTAAACCTTTTCACTCAAAACCTGAGTGTAGGTTGCAGCTTTCTTTCGTAACCACATTGGAGCTTTCATAACATGAGCCACCAAAATCTGGGAACCCTGGGCTCATTGTCTTTTAACTGATGGGATTCATGTGCCTTATTTCACAGGCAGTTTTCACCTCCTCCCTCTAGGTTAATCTGCCAAGAGAAGGATGCAGTTTCAGCCAGTCTTGGAAGCTATTTCATCCTGGATCAAAGGTTTGACTGTGAATCTCTTTAGCTATCAATCAGATCAGATACCAGCTTTCCCACACAGTCGAGACATATGTGTAGTCACCTGGCTGAAGGGATGAGAATGAGGAGGTGGAGAGGTACCCAACAATTCTATCTTGTGTAAAACTCAATCAAGTTGGTATGTTTGGAGAGCCTCTATTGGATTGAGCCCCTCACACAAGCAAAGAGAAACACCTTTTTTATGGATCCAAGCAAAATTAAAACATGAAACAGACAGTGAGCTGCAAAGACTGTCAAAGATGAGTTGCCTATGAGAATGACCAGAAGTAGAATATAAGTTCCCAAAAAAATCAAATGTCAAAACTTTGTGCAGTGGCAGACTTCAAGCAGTAGTTGAGCAGAATTTGTGAGATTAAGATACCAAAGCCAAAATTTGGAAATTTTGTTTCCTTCATAAATTTGGCTCTGATTCTTCAGCACCTTCATTTTCTTTCTTCAAAAGATGAATAGGAGCTCTCTTTTCACAGGAACGTTGAAAAAAATGCACGCAATGAAGGCTGTGAGGGGATGAGCCTTACAGGAAAAGTGTAAGCCTCTGGAAAAGAAATTACAATTCATGGGTGGATTTTGCAAAGTAGGTCTTCAGCAAATGGCAAACTTCCATTAAAAAAAATGTTAATTTTGGAGCAGTGAGGCCTTGCACTTAGCTCAGGGCTGTGCTGGCTGGTCACAAGTTAGTCTGTGATACCTGAACACCACTGTCTCATTTATAATACCTTGTGTGTTGTGATGGTTGCTATCACACCATGGTGTACAGACTCAATGTGTGGGGACAAAACACATGCAGAACATGCTAGAACCTCACTCCACCCTGCTCCTGATTCAAGCTGCCAATGTAGTGGAGGAAGAAACTCTGGTCTTCATCTGCTTCCTCCATCACTGAAATTGTCCAGAGTCACAGAGAAGTGTTCACAGGCATTTGTTGTATGCAAATAGCTGCCAAATAAATCATTGTGTATTGCAGCACAACCCCTGAGGGGGTTTGTACCTATGGAACTCGCTACTGTCACTCCACTTCCCCGTATACCTTAATCATGTTATTCATTCAGCAAGAAGGATGAATGTTACAGCATGAGACTTTAATCCCTCACTGCTGAGGATCTGATTCTCTGAGAGAGAGCAAAAGAGAGAGCAGGAAATTTAGGGTGAGAGCCAAACACCATTATTTCTCAGCACTGGGTTTAGGCAAGGGTTGTATTATAAAAGCATCTTCCTAAAATACTTCAGGAGAAATTTGTTGCACGAGCACACATTGATTGTGCATGTATGTCTGTAAATACAGGGCCTAAATAGGAGCATTAAGGCAGAGAATTTTCAACCTTTTAAAACTTCTCAAAAATACTTCCCTTCTCTCTCCCTCTGTGGGCTAACTCTACAGATTACAAAGTAACTTTACAAGAATGTTTCCTCTGTCCTCCAATCCTTTGAATTTTTTCCCACAAAGACAATAAAAATGAAATAGCAGCAGACATGAGAGGGAGAGAAGCACAGCATTTAGGGGTTATCTAAGAGCCTGTCTTTTTAATAGCCCCAGTACATGTTAAAGGTACCAGTTTATTCAATAGCTCTGCAGTCAGTGCTCTCTGTAGGAAGGGCAATGCCTATTTCATCATGCTGCCTTTGACAGTAACCCTGATGAATCCCTTCCACTAAGATTTAAACTCTCAGGCCTCTGTTAAGACTGCCAGCAAATATGCTAACTACCAGATCCTAGACAAATCTAGAGGAAACTAGAGGACCACTATGTCACACCCCATAATTTCCCTTAAACAGTTATGGTGTAACACTAAATGACATTGACACTTTTGCTTACCTGTATTCAAGAGTGTTTATAAATCAGCAGATGGGAGATGCAATGCCATTACAGTTCATTACAAACTTCTCCCTCCAGCTGGCCCCTATTATTGCAAAAAACTAGGAAAGTACAAGAATTAGGGGGGGGGGGGGGGGCGGAAATGAAGATTTTGAAATTTTCAAATAAATTGTAAAAAAAGAGCTAACACAATGTAGTCCAGTTTTTACAAGAAGCACATCTAACAATCTAACAGATTGTTTTTGTGAACCTTTCCTCTAAGCCTTATGAGTGATGACTTAATGAGTAATCTTCATAATGCCAGATACATTAACATAAGGTGAAGAGGAGGTCTCACTTCCTTTTCCAGTACACCTTTCTGATCTCATTCCTGCTGGAGGGACTGGCCTGTGTTGATTTTCTAGATCCATTCTGATGTGTTTGCAAGCCTGCTGACGTTCTGTCTTCTTGGGCTCATTCTATGTCCTCTATCCATCAACATGGGAAAAAATATGCCTTCCTTGAAAACCCCTACATTGGAGAAGCAGCAGAATAACAAAAGTGATGAGTTATTGTAGTTAAATTGGCAGAGGTGTCAGCCCGTTGACCAATTCATCAGTTTTAGTAATTCATTAAATAAATAATATTATAGCAGAAAGACATAAACTGCATTGTTCCTGTCCAGGAGGGGAGTAGGAACAATCACTTTTTTATTTAGACTAGAGTAAAAGTTAGAATTTTTTTCCAGAACCTTACCTTTCAATCAGATTTACCAACTGGTTGGTGACTGTGGGGGACTCAGTAGCATATTACCATTATTCAATGATGCTGTGGTACATTGACACTACTTTCATTCTTCCACTACTTATCAGTCTCCACCAGACAGACTTGACACCCCTTTCTGCTCTGCAAGCCACACATGACTGCTAGTTTCCCAGGTGAGAGAAACCTGGAGTGCAAGAACAGAAGGACTGAATCCCATTTCTGCTACTGCCACCCAGCTCTGAGTGGCCACACTGCACAGCATAGTGACAACCATGGCATTCCTGAGTCACCATGGATTTGCTGCACACATTTCATAGTCAAAATACAAAAGAATGTAATGAGGACTGGTGATACAAAGCCCTCCACACTTCCTTCTTGCCACCCCTGCTAAGCTAGGGAAGAATAGTAGTTTACCAACAATCTCAGTTTACTCTCATGTTCATTACTATTGAACATTCTGTGTCAACAAATGTAAGTACAATGGTTAACACTGCAGATTAATTGTTGTATTTTGCACTATAATTAAGCAATAATGTATGACAAGATTTCAGGGATAGGAATGAAAAGAATATGATGAGACACAGTATCTGGCACAAAAATTTTGCTGACTTTGTAAAATCACAGCTCAACCTTGAGCTTCTACCCAAAAATGCCATATCATCTCAATTTGCACCAAACACAGGGGAATTAAGGTACAGGACTACATAGTTTGCAATACTTGCAAGACATAACAGAGACCAAGAGCCGAGTTGAGGAATGTGCTTTATATTTAGGGAATTTTAATATCTTCTTTAATTTTTACTGAATTAAACTATTTGGGAAATGTCAGCATTTTATATTTTAAAGTAATCCACAAGGAACATAACTCTGCATCAAGTATTTACTACACAGTACTCCACAACATGCTACAGTCTAGATAATTATGCTTCATGGACTCTCTGTGGATGTAGCATGTCATGCTAAACCTCAGAGCTCCAGTGAATTGCCATACAGCCACTATTTTATGTCATGGCCAAGAAGAGCAACCATATCTTTGATCCACCAGATCTGAATGATTATCCTTGATCCCAACGTGTTCTACTTCTGTTCCAGTGCTTCTCCAAAACAGAATGTCATGACAGAACCCCATGATTGCTCAGCTCATCCCCAACACTAGAAAGTCTTGCGTCAAGACTAGCAAGCTTTATTTGTACAAGGGGGAAAGGTGGTGCCTCATGTTCTGACTTCATGAAACTACAGTTGTATGGGCAACTGAAAATTAGTTGTTACTTTCAAGCACACCGGTGTTCAATGAAAAGATGGCTAGGTTATGAAAACATACCCAAATCCTTCCAAATGTGAGGGTCTGTGAAACGTGAACATGGTGAAACCATTGTTGAATGGTTTAATCAGGTTGTCAGCACTGGTTTCAAGAAATGATCTAAGAAACAGTTTTCTCATTATTTCTCATTTAGCCAGATTGTTATCCTGGGAAAAACTTACTTAAGAGTACCAGCATGTGCTCTTGCAAATTAATGACAGTTACTTTCTCAAAGTCAAAAATATTCTACAGGAAAAGGATTTCTTGCATTATTCACCGCTTTTCTGAGGTTACATTGTTTGGATTCAGCCTTAAGTTTGGGACTGAAATCCAGACACAAACATATATGCACTCTTAACCTGTAATGTCACCCTAGATATAAATGTGATTAGTATTTTCTCTTAATTATATTTCTGCTAGTACAGCCTGCATTTTCAAAGATGGTCAGCACTTTGTTTTATGCAGTGTGCAGATTTTCATGAGGGCACATACATATTGTTAAATTACAGAGACATTTAGCATAGGCACAAAATAGTTATGTGCTATTTTTTCTTTTTTTTTTTTTCCTTCTCCGCCTTTCTGTATAGTCACAGTTCATCGGCCAACATCAGCATAACAGCTATGCTGTCCAAAAAAAATTCCAAGTAATAATGGGCAGAGACCTTGTAAAGAAATTCACCTTATTCTGGCAGAACATTTCTTACTATTTTTTAATCTGGAGAGACATTTTTTACAGAACAAATAGGAAGACACAAGCACTACCCAAGTGACCTTGCAATCCATCTTTTGCAAAGCTGCAAAGGCAAGATGTCATGCCACAGGCCAGGCTTTTATTCTTAGCTCTGCCAGCAGCCTGCTAGCAATGCTAAGCATTCACCTTAGCTCTCTGCCCCTCAGTTATCTCATCTGCAAGAGAGGGATAAGGCTACAGCATACACTTAGGTCTATAGCTGAACAGCAGTGCAGTGTAATGGCTGATCTTCTGAGGGAATAAGCGTTATTCCTTCTCAGATCTTGAGTGAATTTGAGTGGGGCATGGAGGCCAGTGGGAACCAAACCAAGGAGGATTTCTCCTCCTTAAAGCCATCAAGCTGTTGCAGAGTTCTAGCTTTGGGGTCAATTGCAGTGTGAGGGATATTTCTGGGACCTGGGCTTCCCCCACACTCCAAACTGTTCCTGCACAGCAGCTGGCTTTGAAGAATGCCCATCCGCAAGGCTGTTCATACAGCCAGCCACGAGCTGCTGTGTACCATGGAATCATAGAATCATGCAGTGACCTGGGTTGGAAGGAACATTTAAGACCATCTAGTTCCAAACCCTCTGCCATGCGCAGGAGTATCTTTCACTAGACCAGGTTGCTCAGAGCCCCATTCAATCTGACCGTGAACACTTCCAGGGATGAGGCATCCACAGCTTCCCTGGGCAACCTCTTCCAATGCCTCATCACCTACAAAGTAAAGAATTTCTTCCTAATGTCTAATCTAAAACTACTTTTTTTCAGTTTGAATTGATTCCCCTCGTCCTACATGCTTTTGTAAACAGTCTCCCTCCATCTTCCTTGTAGACTCCCTTCAGCCACTGGAAGGACACAGTTACCCCAAAGCCTTCTCTTTTCCAGGCTGAATATATATAGGCTGTATAACCAGCGACAATTTTTACAGATCTCCTTCTGCAAAAGAGGGAAAGGGTCACAATTAGGCATGAAGAATGAAATACAGCAGATTATATAGTCATGTCACAAAGCACACACATGTGAGCTCATGCACACCACATACCCACACACAGCGAGGGTCAGGCTCTTACCTTTATTGCTGTAGTACAAAAGTAAACCAAAGGGATTTTTATAAATATGCTTCTATCTTCTACACAATTATTGCATAAGATCATCAGGTGACATCCTTACACTCTAATTTCATGACATTGCCATAGCTGTAGACCTGCCTGAAGGGTTGTCCCCAGAGTCACCAGCTTAGAGGAATGCTTGGAGAGTGTAAAGCCATGACATCAAGCTTTATGTCACTAATCAGCAGCTACCAGTGCATATCCCTTTGCATGGGGCTTTTCTAGGCCTCAGCAGCCAATGTCAGTTTCAGCATTCTGAAGCTGATAGTGTCAGATTGTTAATGAAGAGTTTCCAAATTCTGTGAACTAATATGATCAAGAAAATAAGGTGGTCTCCTGTGTCACATAAAAACAGACATTTCTACCCATAAACAGAATTTTCTAACCACACAAGTTTATATTTTTCAGTAGTATGGTTTTTGCCCCATCAGCATCAAGTGTCAAGGAGTGGCGTGGATAAGTCATGCAATATCTGCAAGATAGTGTTTCAGGTTCACACGAATCCCCTCTTTAAAGAGCTGAAATCCATAGAGACCTGTGGGCAAGAGACCTCCATTCCAGGCTGAGACCCCAACCTGAGGGTTGGCAGTCCATGCTTTCCCAAAAACACACCAGCTCTGGCACCACATCATCACCCAGCCACAGCTCTTCAAGATTCAAGTGATGTGAAAGAGGGAAGTAGCACAGCAAATATATTTGACCAGCAGATGTTAAAACTGGCCAGAAGGAAGCCTGATAATTACATTTTTACCAAATGGGAAGTAATATTTCATTATTATTCAAAAAGATACATTTACCAAGCTAAGGTTAGGCAACTGTTTTTTTTTTTTTCCTTGATGTAAAATGGAGGAAAGGAGCAAAGAAATTACTCAATAAAGGCTCTCAGAGGTTGTACCTTGTCAGCATAAAAATTTTTATGTTAGTTATTCATTAGTGTGAGACAGGCCCAACAGACATTTTAACTCCTGTAGCCTTATTCCTGGTTTTCATTATTTTCCATCTACAGAAAAAGTATAAATAAGAACCCTTGATATATCTAATTTTTGTCCTTCATCTCTTCATATACATTCCTCATGCTGCCTTCTAATTGTCCTTTCATGCTGTAACCTTTTCATTTTCCCTAGAAAAGGAGTTCAGGCATTGCCTTTTATAACTTTTATCCATTGCCCATCCTATTTATGCTCTATATCATCACAATCCAATATTTTCAGTGTTCCCTACTCCTTGATTTTAACACTTTTTTTTTCTGTTTTCATTACTGCTGCTCCCTAATTTGTCCACTGGCATTTCTGCAGTGACTTCAGCTCAGTTAGAAAGCAGTGATCAAATTATTTCTCCTAATATGTATTACCATGTATTTGTCAGCACTGAATTTCATCTGACATCATGTTCCCCAGCCACCTAGTTTTAAGTCCCATCAGAGTTCCTCACAGTCTCATTTCATCTGGACTGACCTAAATAATTTTGAAGATTTTGCAATCTCAACATTTTCCTCCCCCAGCCCTCACAGATTATAAAAGGGTCTGTTAAATGCTTGGGATTGCACACATCAACATCGTAATATCATGCTAAAAATGGACCATTTATTCCAACTCTTTTTTTTCCTGAAAACCAGCCATAATTGGTGGCAGAATTTTTACCCCTCTCACCTCCCCTAGAGTGGCTGGATTTTGTTGACTTAATTTTCTTAGCAACTTTTTGAAAAATGAAAACCGTATCTGCTAGTTCTCAGAAACTGAACACAAGTAACATGTAGTCTTCACCAGCCTCTCAGGTGCTGAATATATTAATTTGGATAGATACCACATCTTTTGACACCTCTGCTTCCTTAGTCAGGGAAAGTATGCTTGAATGCTTGCCGTGTTTGGACTCTTCCCTAGGAATCTGCTATTGGCCACTTCTGAGACAGAGGATGGAATAAATGGGCCTATGATCTTGCTTGGTACAGCCATTCCTATGCAGTAATCCCATCTTCATTATCTGAAATATTAGGTTTCAGGTTGGGTTTTCCCCAGACTCCCTGCAATGACGAATGATTTAAAGAAAACATTAAGACAAAAATGCCCAAAAGTGACTGACTTCGGATGGCATAAGATGACAGCTTTGTATCACGTCTGAATGTAAATAACTTCCTGCTTACTCTCACCTTCGAATCCTTAATGGAGACAGTAAAATAAGACAAATCTTATATTAGTACACCCTCAAGCCCATCAATCATTTCCCTTCCTCAACAGAATGCAATTACCATTGTGTATGATTTTTTTCTACAGTCTTGAATCCACATGACAGTGGACTCAACCACCTTTCAATGAATTAAGGGAAAAATATTTTTGAGATGCATCTAATATTTCCCATGCTGTTATCATCTATATGCTCTGAATTTACTATTTTTTTTTTTAAGGAAGAAAAATAGCAGACAAGCACATATATAAAGCAAATAGTTTATAATCCCATGACTGAGGTCAGAGCTTCACAGAGGCTGTATTTCTTCCTTTTCTTGTGATATTTGTTTGTTTATGGTATTAGGAGGATAGGTCCAAAAAGAGATTTAGTCATCCTTCTGGATTTAGAGATTATTGTAACAGTCATCATTATTTAACACTAGATTTGAGTGACTCAGTCCTAGACTGTCTCATTGACATCAGTTCAAAGTCCTCTAGCACTAACATCAGGCTCCACATTGATAGATATTTTAAATTAGAAGCTGAAGTGTCTGGATGAAGGGCAATTAACAGCATTGACTTTGGGTTGCTCTTTGTACCAAGACAGATGTGCATACTTTTGACAGTAGGAATAAAAATCAGCACTGAATAGCTGGGTAATATTCCTCCTCTGGGCCTGTTACTTGCTGCCAATTTTTCAGAAATATGTGAGGTTTAGTGCATTGGCAATTTGGCTTTGTACTTTTGGTACAAGTCTGACATCTGGACCACCCAGGTGAAAGTCCACTGCATTTCAGAAAACAGTTGACTCTAAATGGCAATGTCCCCTTACAAAAAATTATGTTTAGGGGCTAATCCGTGAATTCTACATATGCAGCAAACATCTGTGTATGTTCCAAGGTCAGAAGAAGACCTCTGAAACAACAGAATTTTTAAAAAACTATTATTTTTTTGTTTTCAAGAGCCCCAACCTTAGACCCCCAAATCTGGGTGTTACAGAAAAAAAAAATTACAATGCAGGTTGAGGCATCTGCTTTGGGATTCTTTATCACTGATTGCCATTTAGCCTGGAGATGCAATGTTCCACCCACAAATCACATGTTCAGTAATCAACCCACTCAGCCAGTAATTGTTTGCTGCACAAACTCTGTAACACTTCATTAGTTCTGCCACACATCTACTTCCACTGAAGGTACCTTTCCAAAACGAAAAAGCACAGAGCAACATTACAACTTCCATCTATTTTTAGTGTAACTTAAAAAAAATACAGGAAATACAATTGAGGAAAAAGGCCGCTCGCACTGTAGTTTACAATTTAAAGCAAAAATATGACTGGTGTTTTTGATTTGGTTTTATTTTTTTTTCTGTCAATCTTACATTTCTCCAATGAGACTGTGAGAAATGTGCAAAGTTATGTGATCATTTCTGACAGTTCTTGGCAGCTGGGCAGGCAAGCATTGGAAAGGATCTCTCTCTCCCGATCCAAGATTAAATTTGGACTGAAACACAGGGCTCATTTAGGCAGCAATTAAAGGACCTTATAGACTGAGGGAGAATGAAATGATAAATGCAAAGAGGCTTATTTAATGGGGATATTAAGTAAACTGCTGGTAAAAATGCCCATTTATCATCCACTGATTCCTAATTGGTTTCCTGTTCCTGCCTGCATGTGGCATTTTCAGAAGGAATTACCTTCCTTTAGTGCGACTGTTGCAAATGCAATAAATCAAGGCCATAGATTTCTAGCTAATTTAGATGGAGACTAAATTGGAGCCAAAGCATGCAAGAGTGCTTGCAATTAATGTTCATTACAACTTTTAGCTTCAAAAACAGGAAGGATCATTTTAATGCACCATTCCCGAGCAAGGATGCTGTTTCAAGAATTGGCTACCCTTTATATGCTCAACAAAAATCACTTGCCTTTGCAAGCTACTGGCCTTCCTGAAACCTTCCCAGGAATCCAGATTGAGGTCTAGCAACCCTTTAAGCACCTGTACTTCAAGAAAATTCCCTGCTTTTTGTTTTGTTGTTGTTGTTTTGGGGTGTTTTTTTTGCCTCATCTGTTACAAAGGCCAACTTACACAAAGATAGCTTACATTCACCATATGATTATTGATCTTAGCCACCTGATTCCAGCAATGTAAACTTTATTTCCATCAGGTGGTGTGAGAAGGTACAATTTTCTAGAGGAACAATTAATGAAGTAAATGTTAGTTTCCCAACTGCAGCTTTGGTAGATGGTCGAAAGTCTTTCAGCATATTCCTTTTCCAAGGGCTCAGCTCTTACTGTGGAAATGTCTTTATTTTGCCATTCTCACAAAGTGCTTTAGAGATGGAGTCTGTGTATCATATGACATTTTATTGTTTGATACAGCAAGCTGCTTTTGAAAACACATGCAGCAACCCAGACTTGCAGCTTTTGGCACTTGCTCCACTTGAGTGTAGACCTGATATGCAGCACTGTGAGTATCAACAAAACTTTGGTAGCTGTTGTGGGTTTCCAAACACAGCAAAAAGAGCAAGAATATTCCACTTCCTGAACCCAGCAAAGATCATGGAATTCACTTATATTCAGTGGGAAGATTGGTTTCCTGGGTCTGAATCCCCCAAAATGTATAAGTTGCTCTTTGTTTCTCTTATACACTGAAAAAAAAATTTGCTTGCTTGTCTTTTGCTTTCAAAAAATACAATTAGCACAATCTAAATACCTCATAGCAATCAAGAGAAAAAGGTTTAGAAATAGACTCTATCCTTGGTGTCACAGAACAGAAAAAAATCTGTCTTTTATTTAGACCTGATCCAGTCACAGACAGATTTTTTGTTTTCTTCTGCTTGGTAATTTACCATTTAATTCTTTGTTCTCAGCTTGGATCACCACTCACAGAATTAACATTCAGAATTTACAGCTTTCAGTGTTGGCATGTTTGTTGCAAATGATCAGTTTTGAGTGGAATAGGTTGAAACCCAAGTGGGTGATAAAGAAATCCATTAACTTACTGACACACAAATCTTCCATCTTCCTCTGTAATGTACCCATGAATGGTTAAAGGCAGTATCCAGGGGGAGATGAGGGTTACACTTATACTCCTCCCCCAACCATATGTAGATAAATATTCATTGGGGAAAAAACCTGACATGGAAATACAAATGTCGGTATTAATGCCCATTCTGAGAGTCCATGCTGTGGAGGAAATGGGCTGGCAATCAGAAGATCCAATTTCCTTTTTCCAGGCTTTGCTACCAACTTACTATTTCATCATATGCAGAACATTTAATTTTTCCATGCCTCATCTTCTCCCTCATAATAGCATGTCTGAATTCCACAGATGGGAATTACCATATACAAGCACTAACTACTTTCACTTTTTAATTTTAAGCAGCTTTAGGATATTTACCCTGAATGCCAGGAGCACAGAGAAACACTAAGGCAGGCCTGGGAATGCTCTGCCGTGACGGAAAGCAAGGCATAAATGTTGCTTAAGTGAAACAACCTGTCTAGCTCTTGCCACAGCCACACTTTTGTTTCAATGCTTGCTGCACACACAACTGAAATGACTTAGTGTTAAAGGAAAGTGTGGATTAAAGAGAGGGAGAACACTTACATTTGCCATTCTATCTAAGGATTCCCATTGGTGTGATATTTGATTAAGCTAACAGAAGTTCCAGGTTAAAGAAGATCACATTTAATTTACACAATACTTCAAACAGTAGAAAATAACACTTTAAAAGTACTTATTCCCTTTCTCTCCCTCCTTTTACATTACCCTAATACCTTAATAAATCAGGGCCTAGATGACCTCTGAATTTAAAAGCCAGAAGCAGATTTTTACCAGCAGAGCATATAAAGTTGTTGGGGCCTGGTGCCCTGAGCCATTACACTTCAAAAGGCAGAGAGTGCAGACCTTGGACTACAGTAGTTTCAATCCCAAATAACTGACCAGAGCTTGATCTGACATTAATGGGTTTTATACGGCTTTAATGCTATTGACTGCAGTGGAGCTACTGATATATTTTTACCAAGGCAAGTAACATCAGAACCAGGCCTCAAACCTCATGGCTGGTAGGCTCTCTTACCCAACCAGCTCAATAATTTGTTTTAAATCCTTCTCAATTTACCATTCTTAAGGCCTCACAGTCTTCAGAAAGGAAGATGTTTGGGTTTTCTTTAAACCAGATGCAGCTTGTCTGCCAAGCTTTTAGTCCAATTAAGTCCCAATTTTATATTATTTTTCAGCCACATGTTACAATAAACAACAGAGTAGAAACCCACATATGGTTTCTGATATTGGAATATTGAAACTCAAAGAAAGAAAGAATTGAATTTCCTGTGGTTACTTTTAAAAATACAAAATGTGTAATATTTTAATAGACTAAAATCACTGCACATGGAATATTACTTGGTCCCAATTGAATACAAGGTTGTACATTAATGGAAAAGTCCTGCCGATGTAAATGAAGAGGCGGAACACTGTACTAAATAACTGGGAATTTATTACTCAGCCAAAACCATATACAGAATTGGTACACATCAAATCCATCGACAAAAGGGGAGAGCACATTTATGTTAAAAGCAGCTGCCCATAGCCAGTGGTGGTGGAGTGAACAGGTTCTGATCTCACACACCTACAGTGTTTCCACAGGGGCTGCAAGACTGCAAAACAGTTTTGGAGAAAACTTAATCTGCCCAAGGTGTAATTAACTCCACCAAGTTCTCATGAGTTCATCAGCAAAACACATGTAATACTGCAGTCAAACAGACACGGTCAAGTGTGTTTCATTTCTTTTAAATAATATGCCAGTCCCATAAACAATTTCCATAAACAATGTGCACTGATAATCAATTTCCTGTCTTCTTGTTTTGGTCTGAATTTGACAAGGGAAGATTAGCACAAATTAAGGGCTCTGCAGGCCCTCCAACATGAACACCCCTGTATGCAGGCTCCACAGAATCAATGATCATCTAGGGTGAGGCAGGTTTAGTTCAAACCAAAGCCATTCATGCTTTTGGCATCGCTGGTTCAATCCACAATGTATCACTTCCCACACCAGTAATCATACATGCACCATGGAAAGATTAATTTCAGGGGGCAATAGCTAATATCCACAGGGCACAACCTTCAAACCTGGATGTCTTACAGCAAGCCATGAAGACTGAAAGATGCTTAGGTACAAATTATTTATTCCCTGTGGTGTTCAAAGGGAAAGAATCACAGAACTCAAGCCCTCTCTTCTCCCTCCATTTCTTCATCATTTGTCATGACTAGGAAAAGAAGTGAAAAAACATAGTGACCCGTACAGCCCATCTCAAAACAATCTTGTGTGAGGAATGTACTGTTATTAACCTTCCCCTTGATATACATTAATCCACAACATTCTTCACATCTGTAGGGTATCAGATGCAGGAAAGAAACAACTGGTATATGTAGAAAACAGCAAGAAGTAAAACTACAGAGTCTCCTGAACAATAGTAAAATGCAGCAACCCACAAGGGTAAAGTGACCACTACAAAACTAACTCTGAGGATTTACCACTGAGAATTAATTTCATCTCTGTTATTATGTCAGGTAAAATAGTCTACGTTATACACTAATTTGTATGGAATCACAAAGGAAATCCTATTTCATTAAGTGGATTAAGCATTAATGTATTACCCTTTCCATTTTTATCTTCATTTCATAAAGTGCCTAACAGGAGGTCAAATTAAGAGACCAAATTAACATTTAAAAAAGTCATAGTGAATGTTATACCACAGTGATTCTAACCACACTATTCTTTATCATGATGGTATCAAGGCTTTTTAGCCTTGGTACTCGAAATTAATAACTGTTATTTCCACAGGGAACCATTTTTCCTGAATGTAAATCATTCAGCAAAGTCAGGCAGAAGAAACAAAAGCATTACTCATTTCAAACGAAGGTGTAAGCAGAACAGGAAGAAAGAAAGCAGAAAGTGCTAAATCAGTTCCCCATTCTCCCTGTGTGAGCCATACAAAGGAAGCCCTCAGCAATCTCAACTCACGTTTATGACTGAAACCAATGGAGTCCACCCTAACCCAGTACATCTTATCAGCTATTTTGAAGGTTTTTCTTCAATTACTGATTATTCAAAACAAGATGATGTGACCGTTGCCCATATAAAAACACATACTTGTGCAAAGCCTTATATACAGCTACTCATCAGAACAGCCCTCCAAATCAAATTCCAGCCACAGTATTTTGTTTGCTCTGCTTGTTTGTGGTTTTTTACACCACAGGCATTCTCCTGTTAACACAGTTTCCTACTCTTTGCTGTTGGTAATTCATATTATCCTTAACTAACATTAAAATTTTATCACTCCAATGTTATTAGATCAGTTTTCTAAGGAATTTCTATTTTATTTGTGTAATGTTGTTTATATGTCAAATATGTGTCAAGTCTGAGGGCACTGAGAGTTTAATAGCTTGGAGTAACTAGTGAAATCACATCTGGAAAACAGCATTGTTGGAATCTGAATCATAAACTCATCTTACCATAATAACAAACAGGAAAGATTTCTGTATAGAAATCTTCAAATAACTTTGAGAAATATTTTTTTCTATTCTAATCTTCCGAAGCACCAGTACCAGGTCGTAGCTGGACCGTTCAATTTAGTTAGTGCATCTGCTTTTTTGCCCCTTTGCTCATTATGAGCTTTCATTTGCAATGTTTTTATACACAAGATAGATTTCCCACATAACATGGGTGGGAAATGAGTAAGAAGAAGAGTACCAAATGCAAATTGAAAGTGTCCTCTGTGAAGGACTTGGATGTGCTGTCCTTCTACCCCCTTTTTCCACCAGCAGGCAACACATTACCTCCAAGTCTTTTCCAAAGAGCTGCTCTTTCTGTGCAAAACATTTAACAAACATCCTTTTCCATCAGTGGCTGTCTTCCCCACCATTTTCCTACGCCCACATCCAAGCACAGCTTTTCTGTTGGCTGGTATTACTTCTCATTTTTGAAGGTTAGACTTTCTTTTCACGATTCACCTCCCTCCTTAGAGACTTCCCACACTATGAGAAGAACACAAAGACAGCTCTGACCCCTCTGCCAAACTCTGCTTCCTGCTCTTCCCCTGTCTTTCAACAAAGGGCATTGTGGGTCAGTTGCTAACATGGAAAGAAATGGCTTGTATCAGTGGCTGGTAAGCTGCACTGGGAGAAGAGAGGAAACATGACTGGGGATGCTAAGAGAAAGTCTTCTCCGGACAATTGGTATTGATTCTGTGGATAATGTGACTGAAAATGTATCTATGGATCAAGTTACAGAACTTCTGCAAGTTCAGGCTATGTTTGGCAACTCCTGAGGTTTCAAAAAATAGCTTGTCAAATTCACAAAAATTTGTATCCTGTAAGATTTGTATCTCTCTAGTAAAAAAAAGTTATTCTACTGATAAGAATTATTGCTATTGTATTGCACAGGAATTGCAGGAAAGGAAAGAGACTAATATGTCTGAAAAGCTCTTTTTTATTCAGTATGGGATGGCTTTCTAAGCACCTCTCAATGTCTGTTTTTCACAGCTATTTTTAATATATGTAGTCTTGCAGATATGTTTAGTCGAGACGTGCTATGCTGGTCCAGCTGGCAGAAAGAAAACTTCCCTAAGGAAAAACTCAGGTAAGGTCGTCTTTTTTATTGTCCTGTCACAAGTATTGTTCAGAGTGAATCAGTGCTACTCAACCTGTATCTAGCCACTTTGGCCCACAGTACATCAAGGAAAAAAGGTGTGTCAGGCAAATATGTCACCAGGAATGTGGGATTTTCCCTCCAAATGTGTATGTCTCTCTCTCAGCTAGCTGTGGAGAAGGGATCAGTCACTAATATAGACTACCTGGACTTTAAAATGCCTAAATTGGAAGAAATCAATTATTCTCATGCCTGAGGCCATGAGTAAATCAAAGACCATTTTATATTAACACACAACAGAAATACAGTTTTGTGCCAGCCCAGCGAGGTCAACTCAGTAAGACTGAAGAGAGATGACAATGAGAGGTTACTGTTTGTACTTATTTGAATAGATAATCCACCCATCTTCTGGTTTGCCACAAAACAAACTCACAGATATGTATATGGGGAGGTATGTGTTGGTCCCAGCCTAGAGTGTATTTAAAAAGTCAAAGCTTTGGAGAGGCATGTTTCCTGACCAGGGTAAATTTCTTCCTTTCCATTTGGCCAGGGAGTCACTGGTATGGAATTACAGATGGGACAAGTTGAGGAAAGTCACATCAGCAGTTCAGAAACACAGAAAAGAGCTTTGAAAATAATGTTCAGTGTTTTAGAACTTGCAAAGAGCCCAGTGTGGGGCAGGGAGGTAACAGATCTAGCAGGCTGGCAAACAGAAAACAGCAAAGGGGTAGAGAGGTTGTGGGTCCAAAGAGGCTGCTGAATGAGGTTATGTCTGATCATCTGTCCTCATGGCTATTGACCACATGGAAAACAATATTGTAAAACAGCCCAGAATGGCCACACTGGTCAGTGATCCTGATGGCAATCCTCCAACAGGTGGAGCGGATTATGGAAGGAAGAACGATCTGTTTTGTACAAGTTATTGCTGGATAGTTCCCAGATGTGTTAATAAAGCTGCAAGCTGTTCAAACAGCATCTCAGGGTCTATTCTGGCTCTTCCTCTACCTCTACCCAATCTTGATAAAACAAGACTGTTAGATAAGCCAGTGTACTTAAGGAGTCTCACTTTTTGTAAAATGCAGCAAACATTTGGGAAAAAAAAAAAACAACAAACCACATTAAATTTCCAGGAAAATCAGGAACTAGTGGAATTAAGCTAATTGATAAATATGGTATGACAGACACAGACTTGACACTGTTCCATATGCAACATTTCAGTGGTCTCCACAGCTCAGAAATCTAAAGGAAGGAATTGCCCTTTTTAGATAGGATCACGAACAGAATTCCAAAAGTAGTTTTGTATAAAATTGTGCAAGTCTGCATGGGTCTGATATAATAATGTGGGTTTTTTTCAGGTACCACAGAAATGGCAGGATAGCTTACTGAGCTATGGCTTTTTGCCTTTACAGGTATGATCCCTGTCAGCTGCTTGCTTTCTCTCTGCAGCTGGAATGAGACTGCTTGTCCTGGCTTTTCAGTAAGCCCATGGCAATCAGAAGTCAGGAAAACTAGCTTAGTACATGTTTTCCTGAGCAACGAAAAGAGACATTCAGGCACACAGAAAAATCAGCAGACGTAATGAGATTAAGATATTCCTGTTGATTTTGCTGTATTTTTTAAAACACTGCTTTTGTTTGAAAACAGTGCAGTTTAGAGCCCCCTTTAATGCCTTTGCAATGTCAACTAACTGTGGCCAAACAGACTGAAATAATATCTGTGTTCATTTAATAGAGTGTTAGCTTTGAAGTTTAATTACCAGGGGTAGGAACTCTCCACATTCAGGGAAATGCAGACTGAAGTATGAAATCCACTTGGCTGTAGATCATTTCTATACCATGTCAGTGCAAGGAGGAATTTCAATTGCGTGCCTGCAGAAGTGAAATCAGATCTCTAGACTGTCCTTGTTGCCTCTCACAATTCCAACATCTGATCCAGTCCATACAACCGCTCATGGATTTCCTTCCAAATCCTGACAAATTCTTCTCCTCTTTCCCCAGCATGACCCCTGGGATGTAGGAATTTGATTGGATTGAATTTTTCATTTCTACTGCTGTCTGTACCACCCCTTGGAGCATCCAGCACCACAGCTTTGGCACACACATCAATAACCATATAAAAAATCCTGAGACTTTGGGAACCATCCCAACTACCTGAGAATACTCCCAGAATGGAGAGACCTTTCTCTGCTGTTTACACTGGGCACTCATCTCACCTCCGTGAGAGGTAACACACTCTCCTCCTAGAGCAACAAAAATTGTCACTTTCATTGCAAATAATGTAAATTGGGTTGATCAATCCAGCTGGCAGATTTGATCCATGCAGTCTCTCCATCCAGGTGTCTTTTTTTCCTATGGCCTCAAAGGAGATCAAGAACGGTTGTTAGGATGGTACACAGACTACAAAAACCATTTGGAAACATCTTGGACTTTCAGGGCATGGTTGGGTGTTTGGAGTTGTGGATAGCCAGAGCCACATCGGACATGGAGACAGTTCCCAGGCTGGCGTTCAACTCCAGCCTGACTGAGAAATTGGGAACAGTTGATTTTAATGCTCCCAAGGAGGTCAGGAAAGAACACAAATCACATGCCTGCAGCAAGGCAGATCTGCTTGGGAAGAGTTAGTCCTCAGGATTTGGGACTCTGTGAGCATTAAGCCTAAGGGTTTATAAATAGGATTCCAAATCTTCTCTGAAAATGTCACTGTACTTCATCCAAACAATCCAAACCTGCTGACAATCAAACCAATCTTTTCCAAATCCAGCAATGGCCTTTCCTCACAGTGTCCATTCTCAGCTTATAAGCTTAAATGTCAGTTGTTTTTCCTAGAGTTTACTTCTCAAGCAATGCTTAAAATGCTTGTATTTGTGAAAACACAAAACAATTTCTTTTTAGTTCATCTCCAATACGTCAAAAAAATACTGGATTTCATTTTAACATTTCAAATGTTAGATGTGCACCATTAAAATTTTTCACTCCCATGCCAGTAAAATCAATTACCACAACTTTTCACACAATTATTTGAAACCTCAAGGTTTGTTTGGGGTTTTTAAAGTCATTCTAGATAATTGAAAAAGCACAATTACTTTGACTCAGATATCTGTGATATCACAGTATCTTATTGCATTATTTTAGGATTACAATTACATATAATATTGATATGAAAATACAAGATCACATTCAACAGCTTCACAATGACTTTAACCAAGAATTTTAAAGTGTTAATCACAACATGGATAGCACAAGAGTATGCAATGAACTGCCCATTACCATGAACATACAGTGCTCATGGTAAATAGATCTGCACCTTCTCCCCAAGTATTAAAAGGCAAGATAGAAAAGCAAATATTTCCTAAAAAAAGAAAACAAACAAAAACCACTTCACTTTTGACAGATAAATCCCCTTAAGCTAAAAAAAAAAAAAAAAAAAAAAGGCAAGTAGGATGCAATAATTAGGATGAGTTATCCAACATGTAAATCAGTTTCCGTGGATTGCCCAGGAGCTGCTGAAGTTTATCCAGCAGGTTTACCCAGACAGTGGATTCCTTTAAAAAATTATATCCTGGGAAAAAGGCACAATGGAACAAATGGGCCCTGCCCTTTCACAGAACATCTAGCTGACATGTAGCTTGCTAAAAGAGTGTAAATGATATAAAGAAAGGCTAAGGAGAAATGTACATCAAGTGCCATTATTTCATCATCCACTTTAATCACAGGCTGCTGTTCAGGATGGTTTGGGATGTTGGTTGTTACAGAAGAGATTTCTGTACCATTATTAGTCCCTCTGAACAAATGCAGAGAGCACGGGGAAAAAAAATGACGGCAGGAGGGAGAGAAAGTGAGAGTGAGAAGGAAAATGTAGCAGCGGTTAAAGCATAGTTTAATAACTCCAATCTCAGTCACTTTTTTCATATGCATTGTATGTGCAAGTCCATAGTACAGCATAATGTGTCATAATTTGGCCTCCAATTCTGACAGCACTGCTTGACTTGGGCATTAAATCATTGCCCCGAGGAATTCACATTCTGGCAATTCCTGATGGTAGGGCTGTCATCTCCTCCCACACATGACCTATCATTTTTGACATGATTGAATCAAAATTAGTCAGTACATTTAGATGTAAATTAGAGACATCCAAGAATAATAATGAGCACAAAAATACAGCTCTGTGTAATTGACACGGCAACAGCTTAGTACAGTCTTCCACAGTGTCCTCAAAATTATTAATATCATGATAACAGAAGTACCGTATCAAAAAAGTGAGAAAAGTTTTCTTTTCTTTTTTTTTTTTTTGTTAGAGCATATTTAACTAACCCTTAAATCCTAAAAAAAAAATCTAAGTATTCTCCCACCTAACAGTTGCATTATCCATGTGGTCCTAACCAGAGAAAGGCTAAACCAGAGCCGCCAAGGAGCACGTGAGGGTTGGGTTGTCACATCCTGCCCCACTCATGTCCCATCCTTCCACCTTCACCATCATTCCCCCTTCAGTCATTGGACACTGCCTGTCCTAGTGCCACCATGAGTCCCTGAGGGGGATGGCCAGGTGCTGCTCCAGGAAATGATGCCTTCCAAAATCATCAGGGCTCCTGTGCACTTTCCAGTCCTGCCCCACAGCAGCATTGTGCCCAGCATTTTCTCCCATATAAGCTCCTTTTTCATGTATTTTACCAACCTAGACAGGTGACACCATCAGGAAGATGCCAGAAGCCACCAACACACTGTTCCTTGAGCCCAGCTCTCCCCACACCTCCCTGGGCAGCTCTGTCCAGGTAGAACTTAGCCTACCCTTGGGTTCTATCACCTCTTCACAGATCTGGGAAACAGTGAGGAAAATGCCCAGTTATCACATAAGGGAGGAGGGCTGAAACTCTTGAAGACAAACTGTGCTGGTCCTTTCCTAGTGCTCTTTCCCCTGGGCAAAGAGCCTTCCAAGCCACCACAACCTGAGGGAGTACCCAAACCTAGGGTGGGTGGAGGAAAGGCTGCCCACCATAAGCTGTCTCAGAGCTATGGGGTGCATCACAAGGGGAGGGCCTGAATTTGTTCCTATGTGCCCATCAGGAAAATAAATAACTATTTAGAACCCAAACAGTTCAAGGAATGCCTCGCTCTCTCTTTTTTTTTTTTTTTTCTTTTTTTTTTTTTTTAATATATGGTGGGAGCATTTACATGTGTTAATGTGGCACTCAGTGATCTTGATAACCCAAGTCTGTACTACTACCTTGAAGCAAACCTAAAATCTCCTGGGGTCATGCCAACATCTCAATGGTTGCGTACTGAGTATCTCCCTAAAGTCTTTGATTACCATGTTGCCGGGGGAAAAAAGAAATTAGCTGGAACAATTTCTATGTCAGTTGTCTGTGATGAAAGAGGAAGTGCCCAAGATTACTATGTCCTCCATGTGCTTGCCATACCTTCACTCAACAGAGATGTTAATATTTTGAGTAACCAGGTGAAGCAAGTGTCAATGCTGTTTTAATGGAATATGTTTTTCTGGAAGCCACAAATTATAAAACCATTCCTGAAACAATATTGCAAACACTACAAAAGTGTCTCAGTGCAGAGCATACATGGCCAGAAACACTGCTTAGTGAAATAAGTGCTGGTAAGAAAAAAAAATTCTACCCCTTGCAATTCAATTTTCAGGGCTGATTAATAATTTGTACCCTGAACACTGGAGTTTCCAGGTGTCTAGCACCTCTGAGAATGTGGCTAATGAGGGCATGCAATTTGTGAGACTTAAATGACAAAGCTTACTGGGTGAAAAAATTCTCCTTGTATACATGGTCTCACCAGCTCTGTTTAAACAACAAAAAGGAAATCCAAGAGTATTTCTGTAAGAGAAGAAAAACACAAGCAGTTCTTACGTATTTCAGGCAAATACCACTCTTTTCTTTCACAAGAGCTTAAGATAAAACACTAGTTTTCTATTTGTTTTGGGGACTGGATATTTACTGCCTTTTGAGTTTGTCATACCACCCAATATATGATAAAGCATCACATCTAGAATTAATAATGAATTCAGTAATGGTTCAGTTGCTTCATGGCGTTGAGAATGACAGAAACACCGCAGAAAGTAAACTTAAATCCAGGTGCATCTTACACCAGATTTTTCTGGATGAAATTAATTCTATAGGACGTATCAACTAGATCCAGAAATGGTGGCAGCAACTAAATTCATGGAAAGATTGTGCACTGGATGCGAATTTTCATTCATATTAACAAATCTATGCTAATTTAGAAAAAATGAAGGGCATTTCAAAATACTGTTCAGATTTGATGCAGAGTGCTACTAAGAGGACTGACATTTGTAAATGTAAAATAACATTCTCTGGCAACAAAGGGCTTTGAAATCTACACAGAGTGCCTGGCTTCCCTTCAAGGACTGTGTCTGAAAAGGGCTGTGATCTCCCACTTTCTCTTAGCAAGGACCAATTTATTTAAAAGGCCTGTCTCTTTTTTTACTCAAAGGATGTTGCTTCTAGTAGAGACAACCACTGTAGTGGGTAGGGACCAAAGAATAAAATGAGGTTAGAAAAATGAAAGAGGAGTCCCTTATACTTCCCTATAGGGAACTGAAGAAATACAGGACAAAGAAGTCTGAGAGTAAATATATAAAGTAGGAGGTAGTAATAGGATTGTAATGCCTTGTTTGGACAGCACTACTGGGCTAGATTCAAAAGTTTCAAAAGAAGGAAAAATGAAGGAATTGGCAAAGATCCAAGTGAAGCATATTTCCCAGTTTACAGAGGATGCAGCTGAGACTCAATGAAGCTCCAGTGAACTGCCAGTGGGAATGAGCAGGAAGAGGAAAGGCCTGCATTTTAGTGTTACCAGAGGTAGAAATCTAAATTCACCATCTACAAATTCAGGATGAGAACCTCTCACTAAATTTGAAAATAGCCAGGACATAAACCCCTACAGCTAACAACATTCTATTTTAAGTCCTTATATTTTGGGAATGTGAATTACGTTCTCTGAGCTCCTGGTAACACCAGTTCTGATAAGCCCCCTTGTAGTCTGCACTACATTTAGCAATCCAAAAACTCAGGATAGGGACAGAATTCAGCATGTCCAAGCACGCACAGAAATGAGATATTGTTTCTGAAGTGCTTGAGCAGGCTGCTAAAGACTACAACACCGCACTTGCAATTGTCTGGCTGACTCAAGCATACACACCCCACATTTGAGCTCTACCCCTTCAAATGCTTTACAGTGTTAAATCAAGGGGAGAAATTGCCACAGTAAACGGTGTGTCTGTTATGTTGTGTTTCCCCATGCAACAAATGGACAATGCTCTCTTCTTAGTGAGAACACATGGGCTGAATTGCCCACATGAAGCAGGAAAAGTGCTCTGGTAGGTGCCTGCAGAATCAGGACCCTGCTCTTTAGTTATCCAGCTGGTTGTGTATAGCTCGGCACATTAATTGCCAAAGCAACACTCACACTTTTGTATCTGCCTTTTTTTTCATGTCCTACTCTAATGGTACCAAGGAAACCAAATGCAAAAAACAAAGGTATTAAATATTACATTATAAGAGAGAGCATAAAGCGCCTTGATAAGGCTGACAAGCCAGCCTTGTGGGAAAATATTACAAAAATAATTCTCTTGCAAACTTTAGCTATGTTCTTTTGAAACAAGCCTTCAAAAATTGAGGCAAATCCCACCTCAGTATGACATGCAGCAATAATAAAAGACACATGTGATATACAAAATTTCTGTCTGATAAACAGATCAGCCAAGCTACATCAAATTAGGTAATTAATACTTACTTAGTTTGTCAGACATGTTTAGGAGAGCAGCTGATTCCTGGAAGTGTCATTATGCATATAGGCAAGCTCCTCTGGCATTTCTTTACTTGACCAAGAAAAGCCTGATACAGTTAAAACCATAGGGTCTCTGTATACAGCTGTATTTAATGATTGCCTCTACATTGTATCAATGACTGGTCTAACTAGGACAAGGTGAAAACCCGCCTCCAGCTCTGTAGAGGCAGGAAAGCAGAGTGTATGTTTATTATCACCCTGGTGAACAGATATTCACAACTAAAATACTAACACATTGTTATAAATAGGGCAACTGAAAATCCACCTGAAAAGAAGAATATCAGTATTTTACAATAGTGCTTTGGCAAAATAAACTATAAACTACATCAAGCAAATTCTTTGGTAATAGCTATCTTAATCTCCTTTGCCTCCATAGGTAATTTTCCTTGTACTTCCACTACAGCAAATGCAAAAGATTTTGAAAACTCTGAAATAGTCTTCCTAGCATCATGGAAAAAATTCCATTACTACAGAGCTCTGCAGAGATTATAGAAAAATGGACTTAATTCCCATATTATGTTTTATTTGCCTCAAGTAACCAGGCTTTTTGAGTGGCAAGAAGTATTCAGCAAAAAGCACTTATCTTAAAAAAAAAAAAAAAAAAAAAAAAAAAAAAAAAAAAAAAAAAAGAGAGAACAAACAAAAACCAACCAAAACCACAAAACTTTTTTCCTCTTCCTACATTTGAAATTAAATGGGTTATCTGGTCTACAGAAGTTATCACAGAATGTGTCATTCTATGACATTGCAGGATTTATGCAACCCCTGATACCGCCTGTGTCACAGAAGACTGCATTCTGGAGTCATTAGCAAATTAACAAACACCTGGAGGATTCCACAGGAGAGAGAAAAACCAGGAGTTTCATACTCACTTGGATCCTCTCATAAATTCCTTAAGGTGGTTCATGAAGATATTCTCACAGAACTCTAACGTTAATTCAGTCATCTTTTTAGGCCCCATTTTCTATCTGTAACACAGAAGATGCCATCTGTTGTCATACTATATCACAATATTTCACAGTCTCACATATTTTCTTTATTAATAAAAATCCATTTTCACAAGGACTGGTGCACTGTCTAAAAGACTTTTAATAGGTAAAAGGTTTGTATAAGACAGTAACTGGCTTTATTTGCAGCCTTCCAAAACAAAATATTTTCTTTAGGCCATATTAAGTGTTATCCATATTTCAAAATGTCCTCTTTATTGACACATAATCAACAAATTTAAGAGTGAGCCTCACGAAACGATCATCCTCAATTCCCTGGGCTACCTTGGAAGATATTATTTTAACTGCTGAATTCTCAAGAGTTTTCCATGAACCCTTTACACACATTGTCCATCTGCATCTCTAATACCCTTGTTCCTGAATGCTACACCTGCTCTTAGACCAATGATACAGATGTTTTTGACCATATGTTGAAAAAAACCAACTGTTCTCAGATGGCTGCAGTACACTTGGTCTTGTCTTGGACACTTTTTCTTTAATTTTTATTTAATTTATTTGGTTCATTCCATGAGTCTTTCATCTAGAAATTGATTGGGGAAAAAATCAGCAGCTCACATGAGCATTCTAAGTACATTTCCAGTCAGAAGATGAACTAGAAAACAAACTCAAGACACTCTGAACAAACATGCATCTCTTTTTATTGTAAACATAATAAACTAAAAATTACCCAGAGTTACATTCTTATGAACATTAAAAAAGTGGAACCAAGAAAGTGGGACTGTTTAGGAAGAAGTTCCAATGTCCTCCATAGTAGCAAATATCTTTTTTGTGAAATACAGAATTTATCACAGCAACATACCATGCCTCAAAAGAAAGCCACTTGCCATGTTTTGAGGTAAAGGGTCACGTGGTAAACAGCAATCACATACTCTAGGTTTTGGATGCTTTAAAGACACAAACCCCTGTTGATCACTTTTCTTCTTGCTTCTTGCATATTTGATCATCAGTTAAATAATAGCATGAACTCTGAGACAGTCATCATTAGGCTTCAGAGTCAACAAGATATTGAAGTGAAAGGACTGAATATAGGGCATTCTGAGCTGCTGTCTCCAGTTATTACAGAAGCTAGAGGCAACATGGCATCAATTTGCTGTCAGTCCAAGTGGGGAAGGCTATTTTTGCAATTATATGCTAGAGGCTATTTTTAATGAAGGATTAGAATTTGGAGCACAAGATGACAGCTTCCTAAAACAATAGGGCTTGTTCAGCTGCTGTGAGCCAACATCATTCATCTGCTGAGTCGTGGCCCTGATCCGTCAAAGCACTGGATCTTCAAGGAGACTATTTGCATATTTTTCAGTTTTATTACTTGAGCACCTGGGAGCTTTTTGTCATGGGCAAGAATGGCACTGTATGGACACCAGCAAAACAGCCCTGTCACTAGCATTTTACAGTGTAAGATTTCTTCAAGTTTAGGGTTCTGTTGGATTGAGGACTCTCTGGATCTCCTAATCCCCTTCTAGTAACACAGATATTATGAGACAATGGATAACCACAGTGTTTCTCTCTTCCAAACTGTACCAGTTAAAAAAAAAAATTACCAGAGAAGAATATTAATATGACAGTAGGAAATCCTTTCTTGGGCTAGAATACAGGTAGAAAAATACAGTTTACCAGCCCATAATTCTAAGTCCAGGCTGATATCTTTTGCACTTAAGAATAGGAATGTGTTCTGTAATATTCTATTTTAGAAAGTGCACTCTCTTCTAAGGAGTTTGCAGTTTGGCTTCAAAAGTCACCAAGTTCTTTGTTACGTAATTAATTTACCCCATTAAAACATACTGCAAATTCCTTGGCTGAAAGCAACAGTCTTATTGAAGGGGTAAGCTGGATTCTCAGCTGCCAACCCTTAAGTTTAGTAAAGTAACGGAATTAAAATGGGCCTAAATTGTCATTTTTGGAAGAGCTCTGTTTCTCTTAGTGTTTTGGCACATCAAAACAGAGACTGTTGACATGCACAAATATCTAATACAACATGGTGAGTCAAATTATTTGGCTAATGTCACTCTGCAGAAGCCTGTCACAGTGTTAATGCCCAGACTTGATAGATTTTGGAAAAATGTCATTGTATATCCAGTGTTCAAGCTCTTTCTGCTGGGAGTGTAGTGAAATACCTACACTGAAATGACCTCTTATGTTACATAGAATACTCTAGCAGGCATTTACCTCGAAGTTTTGTGGTCATAATTTAGCATGCAACTACAGAATGTTACACAGAAATGTCTGCATATAAATTAAAATAAACAAACTCCACTGTGAGTACAGCTCAAGGGGACCTCAAAGTGTCTTATAGTGGCAAAAAAACCCAACAAACCAACAAACAAAAAAAACCAACAACCCAGCTCTTAGATGCTTAAACAGGGAATGAAGGAACAAGAGAGGATTTATGACAATAGTGAACACATGTGGTGTCCATTCTCTAAGAAGGAAATGGAAAAAATGGAAATGTGGAGAAAGCATCCCAAGAGCTAAAGAAAATGCTTTACAATGAGACACTCTAGGAGCTCTGTAAATTTACGCTTTTGAAGCAAGACTGAGAAGTTCATGATTTCAGTAAGAAAATATCTTCTTAGGTAGCAAATACTGTGAAAAATTCTAGAAGAGAGAAGTATAGCAAGAACCCAAAGGGTTGGAAGCTTAAGCTTTAGGTCAGAATGAATGTGTCTGGAGGTTATGCTGCAGGAGGATGACTAAGTTTTGGAACTCTGTTCCACTTGAAATAATAGTATTTTTTCACATTTTTGGACTTCTTCCATGTAAGACTGGTCATCATTATGAAGATATTCTTTCACTGAAGCACAGGTTATTTAGATTTTATATCTGTGATTCAGGATATGTATGGGTCTGTGATAATACAAAGCCTAGATGACATGATCATTTCCTGGCCTTCAACTCTACATGTTCTGGGAAAAAGCAGATACAATTTCTTCAACAAGGATTTGCTCTCCATATTAAAATATTCATATTTAAAATAGCCTCATTCTTAAGTCGTTGATCCTGCCCACTGAGTATATTATTATATAATATCAGATTAGAAAATTCAGCCTACTAGTAGGTGAACAGGGTCACGATTCCTTTCCACTCAATATTATAAAAACCGGGAATACCTGTAACCACTTCTCCCAAGAGCCCACATTTTGAACCTGACAAAAAAGGAAAAAGTACAGCCAAAATTATGACAGCCAAATTAATTGTTGATTCTACAATTATTCTTCATGAAAGAGCAGTGTAGTAAGGATACAGCTACTTGATTTGTTTGTATCACTTTCAATCTCATCAAAAATGAGGGAAAAAATTACTGTAAATAGGTGGATGTCATATCTTTCTCCCAGTATTACTTAAGTATTCACTGGTCAAAGACATTTAATTCAGTCAATAAGCAACCATGGGTTACAAAGGGAAAAAAGTACAATAAAGCATAGTGGCCAGTCTAAGTTCTACTCAATTGATCATTCTGATAATATTAATTCAGAATTCTGCATGGCATTACAGCAAAATAATGTAATTAGGTCCAGTGGCACTTGTGAATTACTCCATACAGATTTTTCACAGCTTAAAAAGATGCATTATAAATACAAAACCCCATAATTTTCTTATACTCAGAGGGGTATTTTTTGCATCATACATGATATAACCGGTTATGTCAAATCAACTACCTCTAGAAACCAGAATTGTTGACAACCTTCTGTGTCCTGAATGCTTTCTGTGGCTTCTAATTAGCTAATATATTTGTCTGGTGTAGATCATTTAGATTGAATGTACATTTCTAATGTATGGTTGTGTATAGCATATGGAGAGATATACACAGTTAAAATGCTGTTAAAGAGGAGAGTTAAAATACATCCAGCTAAACAGGAATGGACTCACACCCAAGGAAAAAAATAAGTGTGAAGAAAAATATACTAATTTTAATATGAGAATAACAAAAGAAGTTTTCTGTAGAGACTATGTCCCACATCAGGGTGCACCCACAGAGCACTTGGGGCACTTGACCACTTCCTAGAAGATGCTGGGTTCATCCTGAGATGATGTCCAAGGCCCCACATCCTGACTGCAGTGAGTGCACTGCTCCATGCAGTGCCGTAGGAAGGGAGGTGCTTTAGAGAGACACTTTGGCTGATCTCCATCTCAGCTGAAGGAGCAGACAGGGTGGTTTGCCCCTCCGTAGATACAGGGGGGAAACTGCAAACCTTGGGAAATCTCTGCTGTTTCCATTTGGTTTTGCCTGAATTCTGCACAGATATTTATTTTCTCATCAGACACCCCTGAGCTTGATACAGCATGCCTCTTTTGTGGGGTTTAAGTCACAAAACAAATTACAATAGACAAAAAACCCAATAAAGTTTTGTGTCCTTTGAGTGCAAGGTTTTCAAAAGTGACTAGTGATTTCAAAAGGTTTCCATATGACACACATATGTCCAGCAGAGACCTCTTTAAAGTGTCCCAATTTACAGAGGTCAGATACTCCTCCTTTCCCTAAAGTCTAGTGCCTTTCAAAGGCATTGAGATGAGCATTTAAAGCCTGAGAAACCTAAAATCACTAAATTGCTTTGGAAAAACTTGAGCTAAAAGTGTACCTAACTGCAAGAGATTGATTTCAGCTGCTTGACATCAAAACCCAACAGTTACCTTTTCAGAGGCCAAGAGCAAGGCTTACTTTCTCTGATAAAGTGTTCTCCAAAAGGAACTCATTGCATCTGACGGAAAATTAACACAGGGCATAGAAGATCACAAAAGACTATGACCTTTCTCCTATATAAATATTTAATCAGGTACTTGACCTCACTGGATTACAAATTAACAGTAATTGGGACCCAAAAGGTTTCCTTCTCTTAACAATTTTTTTCAATTGAACATGTTATTAAATTGGTTCAACTATTTTTTTTTAGTAAAAGGGAATTTGTTACTTACGAAAAATATATTGAGGGACATTAGGAGGACTGCCATGCTTCTTACCAGTCTTCTGTGTCCATGTGTTCTTCTTCTTCCACACAAAGAAAGTCACCCATCTTGCCTAAGTTTCATCTGAAGAGATTGTAGGCACAGGGCACAATGTAGTTTGTCCTGGATCCCAAATCCCAGACAGCAGGTGAGATGCTTAGAGACCCCTGTTAATATCCATTTCACCTTGTACGTGTATGCAACACAAACAGGGAAACTTCCACCAAAGCTTTTGATCATTTTTCAAAGCAGCAAAGGACGGATGTTGATCTAAGATGGGACTTCAGTTCCATTTAGGACAATGATTTTCCAGCCTGGGAATTTTGTGTGCAACCATCCTATTAAATAACATGCACATGTCGTAAAAATTATATGGGCATGCCTGTCCACTCACAGACCTCATGAGTCCATAATCTGCACTCAAGCAAAACTACCACTGAAGTTTTCAAGAAGATTTTCATTTGCCCCAGGCTTTCTGACTCTAAAATAATGTTTCTTTCTTTCTTCATTAGTGTAGCAGTCTCCACAACTTATGCTATATTTTTATCAATAATGCAATTATTCTCCCTGCATTTTCAAAAGTTCATAAAGCATACGGAAAAAATTCATATGAAAGGAAACAGCCAGCACATTTATGGGAGAGGACTTTTACTGGACATAAAATAATTTGGTTCAGCTGTGCGCAAGTTAAAAGAGAAGAAAAAACAAATATAGCAATTTTGTGGGATTTGTTGGTTTTCCTTTACATCTGTAATTCAAAAACAACTTTGAAATGACAACTCTCTGCTAGCACAGATTCACCCTTATCTGCAAAGGACCACGGGCATTTTTAATACCCTGCCCCACAGGCAAAATTCCCATGTCACAATGATCTCTGCTCTTCTAAACAAGAAGGATCTCTTGGGACCTGGGACTGTTCATCTTCCATTTCAGCAGGCATCACGGTGCTCAACACAGCTCAGTTGCAACCTTTCAGGTCTTTCAGGTTTCTGGCTTTGGATGGCCAGAGAGTGCCCTAGATACAGAATGAGAGGAAGAAGCCTGTGGGCTCAGACCAAGGCTGCCAGTGGCAGCAGGAGACAGTTTTATGTGTGAACTGGCCACAGCATAAGTGAAAGGAAAACTCAAAGAAACGACAGTGGGAAACAGGCCTTCAAATTAATCCAACTATTTGCCAAATTAATCTCAGTGCCAGGGCTGAGAGAAATACAAAGGTGACTTTGAGCCCAGCTTTGGCAGGTAAGTGCTGGTGATCAAAGAGACATCTTGCTCCTGAAGATTTTTGGTGCCTGTTCGTCATGTCATGAAGACCAAGGTCATGCTGACCTTCACCCTGGCAATAGCCAAAACCACATTAAACATTAGGCCCCAACAAGCCTGTACCAGGCTTGTGCTGGGATGGCTAACCAGGGGAATTCCCCAGCTCTTTCATACGGTGACCTTGTAGCTCTAACTTATAAGAAGAACAGGGATACCAGCCAAACCCTAAAATTTAAGTAAGTTTTCCTAAAGCCCAGTACTGAGATCATACATTTGTCTGAGAAGTCCATTCACTGGCTCAAGTCCCAGAATGTAAACCAGGTGATGTATCTTCACTCCTTTTTTCTGACAGCAGCAACCTTGCTGAGGTCTGTATTTCTGGGCTATGGCAAACACCTGGTGGCTGTTACAGTCCTTTGTCCATTTTAACTTCTCTAGGCTGTTTGCCAAAAATCACAGTTATACGTTGTTCTTCGATTTAGGCTTGTTTCTATGTCTCAGGTCCCTATGTAGACTTGTATAGCTGATTTTCTCTTTTTTTCTTTTTTTTTTCTTTTTTTTTTCTTTTTTTTTTCCCATGGTTCTCTTTTGCCCAGTGTTTCCTGAAAAAATTTGTCCTTATGCAGAGACAGTGTGCTCTGGTGTGCCTCTGACACCTACGGTTAAAGAATTTCTGGAGTCTTTATGGGTATATATGGGTATCTATGGGATTTGAGATGCCCTAGTACGTCCACCACAGCCTCCAGCTTAGACTGTAGTAATGCACAGGTCTCCTTTAAGTCCTGCATGATTCCTTGTGGATGTTTCAGGTATGTCTGTGCATCTTAAATGGAATAAGAAGCCTATACATGGGTGAATGAATTAAGCCTTTGATGTCTTATGTTAAAATGCATACGCTGTAGAAACATTTGGGAGTTCAGAATTTGTGAAGTACAATAATAACCATTCGCTTTCTTAACAGTTATGCATCAGTTGTAACACACTTGATCACAGCTAAACCTGTGGTCTTTTCAATTAGTGATATGCCTTGAGAGATGCTATGCTTATTCACATAATTCACGTTTCACTTCTGATTTTTGAACCTAGAACATATCAACAACAGGCATTGCAAGCTAACTTACAGAAGACTACTTGATGCAGTTAAACCAGGCCCCACTTATGTTCACCCTTTCTGATATCTGCCTCATCTGTGAATAAAGTTGAACTTCACTAGTAGGTTTTTTGACTAGTCATTCCAGGCTTGCATAACTCACCCTACATCCAGGGTAAATACAGAGTTTCATACATTTGTAATAGTCATACACTGTCTTGTAGTTCATTCTAGGTCACCTGATTGCTTACAATAACAACTTAATGTCTTAGCAGGGCCCCCATATTCACAGCCTTCTTCCAGCCTTTCGAAAAAAAATTGCAATAAGCTTGCTTGGTAGTGTTGCAGTGAGTCCTTTCCTGTGTTTCATGAAAAGTTATCTATGTTTAATGCCTTGTCTTTTGATTCTAGATAAAATCGGAGAGCCTTTTATGGCTGTTGCGTGTTCTATTTAGAATATGCATTCATATATCTGTCCTGTGTCACTGTCATAGCCCTCGAGGTCTCTGCTGTAGGTGAATTAGGCATCATTCAGCTTGTGGTCTACTTCTCTTATTAGCTTGAGACCGACGATTTGGAGTGGTTCAATTTGAGGATGCTTCCTCTTGCAATTTTTAATGTTCTCCACAATCATTCCTGATGTTCAAAGGTGGTGCTACCCATTTCTCTTGTGTCATTCACATGTATTTTTATCCCAAGGAGACCTCCTAGTGTTTGAGATGTTTTTCTGTAATATGCTAAATAGATTCCAAAAGACAATCCCAGGAAGCAGCATCTGCAAAACGGTGATTTAAAAGCAAATTTTGAAGTGTTCACTGTCCAGGGGAGCCTGCCAAAACCCTCCCTCTGTATCTAATATTCTGAAGAACTTGGCTTCTGCTGTCTCAGCAAACATTTTGTTCCTTGAGAGCAAATGGAAATGTTTCCCTTTTTAAATGATCTTGTTCAGCATCTTGTGGTCACTGCAAAATCTAAGACCAATCCTTTTTGCTATTTTTCTCCACAGCTACAAAGAACAAGCCTGTTTTATTGCTCTGACTGATCCTGTGAATGAAGCCATCTGTTGTCATGTTTTGCTGCACTTTTATTAGTGCCACATGTAAGACATTCTGCGTCTTCCATTAACTGTACCTGGAATGTCACCAGGTGACCCCTTTTTTCTGCAAGCACACTTCACTTCACGCATTGGCACATTCATGTCTGGTTCGGGTTGTTCCTGGGGCCATGAATCTACTGGGCTTTGGCACACATTTCAGTGACGAGACCAAACTTATGCCCATGGACTACTTGCTCTCCTTAATGCATTACCACAACGTCTTGTTTTACTCTTTGTGCCTTTGAACATCAGTGACACTTCACACTTGGCCAGGCCTGGAATTTGTCCCTTGCTTTCAGATTTCAGTCTCACCTTTGACTTCTCCAACTCCATACTTTCTTTTGAACAAGTGTGTTTCAGTTTTTCTCACTTCTTTCATTTGTGCTCCTGGGCCTAATTTGTGCATCACATGGAGGCCATTTGTGCTTTGTTTTATTAGGCATTCTTTTGACTTTGCAGCATCTTTCTTTGTTGAGCAAACGCACAGCTCACCTCTGCACACTATTTATTCATATCATTACCTGCTCTAGTCTGAGTGATTTTGCCAACACATGGCTTGTTTTCCTTTCTTGATATTGGCACATATACTGGACTGGTTTATATTCATTTGCATCAGCTGAAAAAGCTATTTTTGTCTTTTTTTCTTTTTTTAAAGAAAAAGTACCTGCATTTCTCCTACAGACCCATTTGACTGGTGTTCATTGACATAGGCTCAAGCATTTAGTCTTAGCATTCAGAGAAATTTCTACTGATTCACCTCAAAGTGTGTAGCTTTGAACAAGGCATTTTCCATTGCCCTAAATTCACAAGGACTGGCTAATTCTGAGTCTGTGCTAAGTTAACCTCTTGTTCTATCTATATTATTGATAATATCTCTTCTATAGGAGTTTTATTCCCTGATGGAATTTGAAGATCAAATGTCCATTTCATTCACTTTGTTCTTGGGGAAAATATGGTCTTTCTATTCACCAAACTTCGTCAAAAACTAGTTCCTTTTATGTTTTACTTGGCTTTAGAGTATTCATACAGCCTCTACACATCTGCTTGAGCTTTCCTCTTACCTTTTCAGCATTCATTACCCTTCTAAAATATTGGAGAATTTTATCTACATCAGGCACTTGTTCTTAAACAGGAAGAAAAATAAATTTCTATTTTTCTGCTCAAGGAAAGCTTAGCCCCAGCTGGCTCTTCTTTTGTTTTTGTTTTTCTAGACCTTGAAATAGATCCTCTTGATGGCCTGCTGATAAAATTGCTGAGCTACCACAATTGTGTCTCTCTGTGATGAAAGCAACATCTCCCATCCATAAGTCAGAAACAACCCCATAAGCCACCCTGTGAGCAATCACTGCATTTCCAGTCCTTATGTCTCTACAGGCAATCACAGAAGATTTGCAGATCTGCCAGCTCTCCATCAGTTTGTGAGAGCTAGTCCTAACGAGGACAGGGAAATGTCACACCAGATTACGCTTCCCTGGATTTTTTGCCAAATCCAAAGCACTCTGTTTCACTTTCCTCTTCTTCCCATTTGTTCTCTTTCTTGGACTCTCAACACCCTGGTTTGTGATGCATTGCACAGGCAGACCTTCAGACTGGTGTGCCACTAAGGCAAAGTACTACATTTGGAGTTGCAGCTGTTATGGCAATGTCATACAACAGGCATCACCTGTAACTTCCTACTTTTAGCAATGTATTTTCCAGGAAACCTGTGGCATTATTTAATAAATCAAACAAAAACGGCCATGAAAAATGATGAATCTGTGTAACAGAAGATTTGAAAGACAAGCTAGCACATTTGGATCCAAATGAACGGTCAAGTATTTAACATACGGCAGCTAACCTCAGCAAACCTAAAGGAGTTTGTCTATCCCTTTTTTCTGAACCTGCCTTGCCAGGCTTTATGCAGAACTATTTTGAACAGAACAAAATTGTTTTCTCTCCTCTCCTAGGTAAGAAAACACCTCAGTGACCATCATCTCCGTGAGCTATTTCTTGGGAGTTTTTCACTTATTTCTCATCGTATAGATACAGTTTTGCCTCATATTTACTGTTAGCACACAGATTGTTGCATAGGTGGACCAGAAATAGTTGAGATGTTTGGGTTGGAGTTCTGATTTTCCCCCATTTAGTTCTTCCTTTTTCTTTCAAATGGAAAAAATGATGTGAAGGTGGTTACTGTAGACTTAACAAGCCTGGTGTAAGCACTTCAAAGTTCATTTAGATCAGAATCCTTAGGACTAAATTGAGCCAATTAATCCCAGAGAAGAACTTGCCATGTAGCTTTGGGACTTTAACTGTCATCCTGTTCTTCAAAAATGTAGCAGGCAGCTGAACACTAAGTATTCAGCCCTTTTTAAATAGGTTGTACTGCTCATACAAAAGTGAGCATGTGAAAGGGGTTATGTGGAGTGCTTTGGTGAGAGGGAGATAATGTTAGGACTATTGTATTTTGTTGAGTTGAAACCTTACCCTAAATGTGAAGGATTTCTGGTCTGCAGACTGCTCTGATGAATCATGCTGATAACTTATTTTAAATATATGTTTATATATATATATATATATATATGTATTTAAAAAAAATCCCAAACATACTTCAACATACTGTTTGAAAGGGTACATGCAACAATGATCCTAAATGAAAATACTGAGGTACTCTAATTTCCTTAGAGTGCTCACTTGCTCACTTGTTTGTTTTTGGAAATTAAAGAAACACAATTCCATCTTTGTACATGAAAGAGTGTACTGTCTTTAATGTTTAATTTTTTATTCTTATGGTTTGACTTTATATTATGAGTCAAATATTTGTACTCAAGGAAAGGTATTTACCTCAAACCAGCCCAATTACATATCTATGCTCAAACACAAGGGAATCCCATTCTCATACAAAATCACCCAAATTACTTAGGTCCCTGCATGTATTCCCAAGATGGAATTGAAGGAGTTTAAGATAAGGGAAGGGTCTGGAAACCCATCCAAAAGGAGGCACCAAATTTAAATTTTGTAACCAGAATCAAATTTATATTCAAACATCATTAATTGTAAATATTTTCAATTTAAAATATAACTGGTAAGCAAGAATTTTCTCCACTATTTCTACACTATCCTTCTGTTGTAGACTGATAAGTCATGAACCACATAAAAAAATTAGAAGGAAAAATGTGCAATTAGCTGGCCATACATGTTATCATCCAATAGGCACGAATAAACAACACAAATGTTGAAAAGACATTTTTCCCAACAATTTTTGCCTCCCCCATTATATTTAAAAAGTATTTTTTTATTTTGTGCATCATTTTATCTGTGATAATTTTTCCATAAGAATTGTGCTTAATTTTAACAGTACCCACAGTCAAGCCCTTTATGTTAAAAATCCTGCTCCTTTACATGAGCTTCTTCTGCTGAAGTAAAAATATGCAATTGCCATGCAAGCAGTCCATCCCACTGTGCATTTCATTTGTGCATTGAGTGTTCTCTGTAAATAAGAAGAAAAACCCACAAACTCTTAGCATCCAAACAATTGTTTCTTTTAATGTAGAAACACAAGCTAAGGTCTAGAATAGGCAGATATTAAACTTGATTAGTCTAAATATATGCCTAAGGACAGCTTTATGGTAATTCTATGTACCGCCCCCTCCACAGTCCATTGAATTAAAAGCAAAAGCACAGACATGAGGCAAACATGGAAAATGCCATTACTGTAGTTTGAGAAAAGCAGCAACCTGGTGTCTATGAAAATTTAATAACCATTGACTTTTTTTTTTTTTTTATTTCTTACTGCAAATCCAGGACAAACTTTTATTTGACAACCATATGTCCTTTAAAAGAGATCCATAAGTCTTCAAATAAACCAGACTGTTCTTCCCTCTCTCTTTCCCCCTCTCTCTCTCTCTCAATCCCTCTCTGTCTCGCCTTTTAATGCCCACATCTCCACTATCAGGAACAAATATGATTTCTGATTGAACATCACTTTATTTGCCAGTTCTGTGGTCTTTTCTTATCTTGTTCCACACTTCTCAGGCTTTGTGGTTAAATTATGTATTAAGGTCAATGTCAAAACACGGAAGATCTGTAATCTACAGGGAGCTCCCTTTTATTCGTTATTACAGTGAAGGCTGAGTGCAACTGTCAGGGAGCTTGGGATGTGCTCAGCATGGAGGCTTGCTACACAGCAGGGCTCTACAAAGCCTCTCTCCTTGTTCTCCCAGGACGAACCCTTGATAGATTTACCCAGATAACCCATCTCACTTTAAAGCTCTCTTGTCTCTGCTTCAATCTGAAAGCTGTCAAGTGCACCTATATAGTAATGTCATAAATCAAACGTAAAATGTGTACACTGGAGACACTGCAAGTGTCATGTATTCACTTGTACTTTGAGATCTTCTAAAGTAAAATGGTGTCAGAATAAGGAAGGCTGGGAGGAATGTTTTTTTCCTTAAAAACGACAGAATATTTGAAGAGGTTGGCTGTAAACTTTTTTTAAAAAACTTCTGTTGTTATAAAGCCAAATTCTGGTTTATCCTAAATTAATCAGGGACAGCTATTTAGTAAACAACAAAAAAAAAAGTTTCAGGAGATCTATCTGTAAACAATGTGATTTAATGCAAGACTATGTATTGATTTTGTTTCTTTGGTTTTCTTCTTGACAAGCATTTGTCAACATGGATTTGTATTAGCTCCCAGGTTTGTTTATTAAAGACGCATCATTCTTTCCCTGAACGAGAAACAATTCTCTTGCAACAGGAGTATCACATCAGAGGGATCCTAAAACAAGATGCCAAGCATGACAAGAAAGGAGTGGAACTTGCTATCACTGAACTTAATTTGTTTCATATCTTTAAATAAAAAGAATTTTTTTTTTATTTTTTTTTATTGGCAGAAAAGCAATTTCTTACTTAGTGGAGTCTGCATTTTATTTTCTTACAGGAGGAAAGGGCTGCATTTGCAACATTCATATTACCTCATAATCAGATAACTCCTAGCAAAACATCCTAAAAATTGTTCATGCACTTCAGACTTTCCTAACTTTAAATGTTCTGGCTCAAACATATCTATTTTAAGGCCAGTCTGCATATGACACACAAGTAAGGGAACCTGCGAATCATACTGTATTGGGAGGTCATTAATGTGTGTTCCACACTGTGTCTCAATCAAGTTTACATCATTAATCTGCAAATATCACTTAGCATTACTGTGAAAGAATCTCACTCATTGATGCACTAAAAGAAGATTGTCTCTCCTTTTAAATCATTTGGAAGTGAAAAGTATCCAGTTCAGCTGGGATCCAGAGCGTGTGCGTTTTCTGGTGAAGGGCAAGGTGAGGCCCAAGAGGTGTTCAGCTCTGGAGACAGATGTGCGAGTCTGAGCTATAAACCAGTTGGTGCCAAAGGTCATCCCAGAGGGTGCCAGATTTTTTAGGCTGGGGAACCAGCCTGAACAGGATGTGATACTAGCTTTTTCATCCCCCTTCTCAGTGTGGATTGCAAATCTCTCCAGCTCCTTCACCAAACATAACTCTTGTCTGCTTAGGTTCATGGAGGTACATGGATCTCTTGAAGCAATAAAATCATTCATCTTTATTTCTAATGTTTCTGATATTACATCATGCAATATTTCAAAAGGTTTCAGGTAGAGGCAGTGACTTTTCCTGCACTTCACACTACTGACAGAGGTATCTTTACTACATGAGGTGTTATTTTTGCACTTTCCTAATCTATATGTTTTGTCTTGTTTTCATTTAAAACAAAGGCCTTTCTGCATGGTAGTATCTGCTTCATCCTCTCTCAATTTGAAAATGATGCAGAAATGTTTTGCCATCAGGATCTCAATATGATCATCTGGAGGTGTACTACAAGGATGTAAGAGTGACCACGCTGGGTCAGGTCAGAGGCCCATTTGCCCAATTTTAGCAGTTTACCAAGATCCAAAACATGGAAAAAGTGCAGAGGAATGTCAAAAAGAACCTGATTTAAAGGAATTCAGGAAGCATTAAAGACTGTCTAGTCTTTTTGTCATCATCTGGAATCTTTTGATTATTCCAAGCAGGAGAGGACTTTGTGCTTTTTACTTTGAAGTGTAACTAGATCTACAACTCTATTAGTGTTCTTTTGAAGAAAGACAAGACTTTATGTGGACAGCAGTCCCAACCTCAGCATCTCCTTTACCAGAAGAAATTTTCCTGTTCTTTCTTAAATATTTTATTCATCATTACTGAAGATAAGAAAGTCTGAAAAGAAGTTTTTCCTTCCATTCTTCAGCCATACTCTGTGATACTGAAATTAAAAAGACTGTGATCTCACCACTTGTATCTCCATATTGTAGGCTTAAATTCAGCTAAAGGAGGCATTGGTTATGATGAAGAAAATAGCTTGGCTGAATGCTTCAGTTCATGGGTCATTCTATACCTTTTCTTTCCCATGTAAGTAACATTCTACTGAGATTGGCTATTAGTAGAATTAAGGATTTACATGTTGAGGATCATGATTTTGCAGACTGTTGAAGTAGAGAAAAAGTAAATAGAGCTGTGCTTTTAGATAAATGTACAGTCTAAGATATCTATAGAAAATATATTTTTCTTTAAGAAAAATAAAAATTGAAATAATTTCACTTTCTTTAACTAATCAAGATAAAAAGGCTAAGCCATGTTCACATTTTACTCACTCCTTTCTCACTTGTAAACACTCAAAAGAGCTTCTGGGTTCCAAAAGTACTTTGAACTTATCTGTTTAATGTAGCAACTGTTCTAACATAATCTTTCCCCTCTTTTTGTTTTTAAAAAGAGACAAGTAGGTTTGTTGTTCTTCTTTTTGTAGAGGACAGAGGGTATACCTCAGAAGCTCATGGTTACATTATTATCAGCACTAGCTGATCAAAAGAACAATGAGCATTCAGCAATACAAATCACATTATTATCCATATTTTGCACTTTTAAATTATTTTCAGTGTCAACATTCCTAAGTTGCTACAGTAAGGAAAGCAACAAGAAAAGTCATTGAAACCCCTGCAGATTTTTTAACAGGTCACTCTTAAGAGAGAGCAAGTTTAGGGCTTTCTTTAAATCCTTGCTTTTACATTCACAAGCGGTTGAGTGTCAGGCTCACCACTGCTCCACTTTACATGTGTGCTTTCCACTTCAGAAGGAAAAGCCATGGTGCATCTGAAACAAACCCTATCTGAAGAGCCATGAAAATAACTTCTGACTACCAGGCCTAATTAATGCCTCCATGCTGACCTCTACATCCAGCCCATATCAAAAATGTTACAGCAGTGCTGATTCAACATGAACTCAAGATCAGGCAAGACCTGGTACTAATGAATACTAATGAACAGTAATTACTGGAACTCTGCCACAGAAACCCACTGCAGAGACATATGCTAATGGGCTTTACACAATCAGGCACAGGACTTCATATCCACTAAGAAACTTCTGCTAGACTGAAAGCAAAAGGAACCATATGTCACATGCAACCCTGTTTGCATCCATTTCCTCCCTTACTCCCTCATACCTGGCATCCAGTTTCTGTCTCCCATCCAGGCCAGCTCAGACCCAGCTCAGGTCTGGTTTCCTTAGCAGGCACACAGGGTCGCTTGCATCAACTTGGTAGCAGAGTTTACTTTTGTGCTCTTGTTTCTCCCTCAAGGCAGGCAAAACTCTCTCTCTCAGGACTGAACAAAATTGAGATTGCTAAGTTTGGAGAGGAGAAAGCTCTGGGAAAATCCTATTCCAGCTTTCCAGTACTTGGAGGGAGCTATAAGAAAGAGAGGGGCAATTTTTTAGGTGGGTCTGTTATGGTAGGATAAGGAATAAATCTTTTAAAATGAAGGAGATTAGATTTAATATTTAGATTAGATATAAAAAAATACATCTTTTACAATGAGGGAAATGAAACGCTGAAACACATTGTCCAAAGAGGTGGTGGATATCCCATTTCTGGAAACCTTTAAGGTCAGGTTGGATGGGACTCTGAACTACCTGATCTAGTTGAAGATATTCCTGTTCGTTGCACGGGTGTTGAACTAGATACATGTTTAAAAGGAGCCTTCCAACTTAAGCCATTCTGATTCTACAAAAACATAACCTAAGGGAAAGGAATTTTGGAAAGATAGATCTTTGTCTGTAACAATTGTGTACATAATATTACTTGTTAGTGGGAAGACATAATGGGAATATAGATCAGCGTGTATGACATCTGGATTTCCCCTGATACATATAACAAAAAAGTTATCTTCCTGAAGAAACACAGGAGATATTTTCATACATGATGGTGGCCAGTCTGACAAGCATCCTCCCTTTTGTAAAGTCCAACTTTTGTTCTGCCCTGCTGAGAGGATACACTTTTCACTTCATCTCAGTGAAAATTGCTCCTGACATTACTCTGATTTTCTTTTCATATCTGAGGCCTAATCCTTGCAGTAAAGGAACAGTCAAAGGTGTAAATGTAATGTAATCAAATCCTCAAGTGAGATGTTTATGCAATAAACTCATTATTCTAAGTTAGTGCAAGAGGCAAAGTAATAAGAACATGAGTAAAGGAATTAGGCTTAGGACCTGATCCAGCATCTGAGGTTCTAAGTGTGGGGCAACATAGAGTTAGAATACCCCAAAATGAAGATTGAAGAGGCATTATGTATTCTTTCCTGGACACACAGATATTTGAATTGCACAAGCTCTATAGTATCAGTGTTTTTATTGAAGCCTCAGTTCCTGGAATAATATCATTAGAGTCTCAGCTTTCACTTTACTTTGTAAGCCGTTTTCTAACCCTGGTGGGTATGGGCAAGAGTTTGTAAGTATGACCCACATGATCAATAATGGCTCCAAAACAGAGAGCTAATTGAAAAAAAAAATTAAAAGCCAACCAAACAGCAAAAAAAAATAATAAAAAAACCCACACAACTCTAGTATTTTTTGACTTGGTTTAACTATGTGATTTAAAATATCCTCCCCTTTGGAGTAGGTGTTGAATTACAACACTTGGAACTAAGGGCTGTTTGCAGACTGTATAGACTATGCTGCGAGTGCTGCCAAAGGATTTGCACCCATCTTTGAGCACAATATACAGTGACTGGCCCTGGTGGCTCCCACTGAAACCTCTCAGCTACCAGAATGTTGCTGGTTATAGCTCACTCAGGCTGTTTAACATGCTCTGAATTTGCCATGTACTAGTGGCAGCTTCTGTACTGGTCCTCATGTCCATAAACATAGAAAGGATCTTCAGAAATGAAAAAATAACTAGCCTTGTCCATTTCCATGGGGACAGAAAGAAAAGAGAAAGAATAAAGGCACACAGCAGGTTTACTTCTTCATTTGACTGAACACTCCTACCCCTCCTCAAAAGATTTGTGAGTTCAACACTCCCCCAGCAAGAGATGACAGCACAGGACTTGTTTACCTGATATAAGGAAGAGAAATGACTGACATGACAAACAGCTGCATGTTGGGCCCTGTAGAGTCATGAACACTAAGGAACACAGGGATCTGTGGTTAGCACTGCCAGTACTTAGCCACTACCTTAGCTGTGATTTAGCACTCTATCTGTTCAGATCTGTTGTTCTTAGTGACTTTTTGGTGCTCAGTTATTCTCCAAGGGGATTTCCTGCCTCTGATCCTTAGTCCCTTTCTTCTACTTCTCCATTTGTCCCTAGTGAATGTACAGTTTTCCTAGTAACTCACACTTCCTCATAATTCATTCTTCCTCTGACTTTTAAGTTCACTGTTTGGTGAGCTGGGAATGGAATTTTGTGTTTTGAGGCATTTTTTTTTACCTGGTGTGTCCACTCAGAAAGAGTGATGGCTGGACCTGTTTACATTTAAAAGTCTGTATCTTTTTGGCTAGAACAGAAACATTTCATATTTTTCCCTTTAAATAAAAGCCTAAACTACAGAATCTGAACCTACCACTCACCCAGAGAAATGCATCAAACAATAAAGAATGATAAAAAAACCAATAAAGAACAATGAAAATCCCATGGATGAGCGGTTTGACATCTGGATCTTACTTCTGTACTTCTGCACCTCCTCTCCAGCCTTCTCCCACCTCTCATCCCTGCTGCACTCATATCTTGCTAACTGAAATTTAACTGAACAGGACACCATGATGAACCCATATCAGTAAGCAGAACCAGAGGTGTACTTATCAGCTGTACTATTTGAGGAAAATAAACACACCTGCCAGCAGAAAGACCTCGACTTTCAGTCTGGAAAGGCAAGAAACAGAATTGTTTTGCTACTGCCGAGTCAATATACAAAAATCCATATTCCTTGTCCTCTAAGATGTCAGTGAAGTTATCCCATTTCTAGAAATATAGTCAGTCACTCCTGACCAGCAATCTTCTGCCTAGCACTGCCAAACAACTCTTGCTCATTTAAGTATCTCTTGAAATTTCTGGGGTTGCAGAGTCTACAGGAGGTGATAGTCCTTCTTGCTACCTTTTTTCCCCAGGCAATATTATGATTTTTTCCTCCTTGTCTATTGTCCAAAATTAAGAAATCAATTTAACTACAGATACCTGGAGCTGACTGCATTATTTCTGGAAAAGATCCGTAGAATTTTAATTAACCATTACAAGCAGAAAGAAACAAATGCAGTGTCTGTCTGCTTTGTTTGTAAAACTACTCCTCCTCATTTGTTCATCAGAACAAAAGGTCTTCTCTCAGTCAGCAATCAAGCTGTTAAATTAGAATTGGATTTTCTCAATCAAGCATGTTTTGCAGAATTTAATAAATTAACATTTTTGGTCATCTTCAGCAATGCATTCATTTTTTCCATGCTTTTCTCATACAATTTCCCTGTAGCTGATATAGTCAAAGAAATTATCAGTGCTAATAGACCAGATTTTACTAGCATGAAAGAGGTACACTCTTTGTGAACTCTCTCAATTCAACCAGAAAACATTGTAAGCATTCATTAACATTTTTTTTTAATAAACTCTTCAAAAGCAAACAGTGCAATACACCACCCAGTAAAATCAACATTTAAACATCTGCTGATTTCGGTTGAATCAGAAAGTATATCTTGAAGGAAAGTGCTGCTGCCACCAATGTCATTCACTCATCAGACATATAGTCCCACAGCTTTAGAGTTCATTAAGTCATAAAAACCAAGGTTTTATGGCAATTTTGGCACCTGTTAAGAGCCACCTTAAGTTCCCTTAAAAATATACTGTGCTGGTCTGGACATGAAAAGATGTGAGTTCAATGCCTTGAATACTTTGATATCAACAGTGCAACTCATGAGCAGAAATAGATCTGTTTTCACATTCACCTATAAGCTTTGCCAGAAAGATTCCCATCCCACATGGTAGTCCTTTCTCATACCAGAAGACAAAAAAATACTTTTTTTCTAACTTGTCTTGCAGAAAACATGCTAAATTTCAGACAATTTTAAAAGCTGTAGGACACTTTTAAGAGCTGTTGGCCTTTTTCAAAAGCTCATCTGCCATTTCTGAGTTCTTCCTTTTTACATGTGGTAAAATTTCATATTTATTTTTGTGAAGTATTCCAGGTTTCAAGCACACTTGGAATAACTGTTGCTTCATTCCTAACAAAAAGTTAGGAATCCATTACTTTCTACCCATTTTGTTCATCAGCATTTGGGCAGTCTGGTAAGTATCTTAAATGTCTGAATCTTCTAAAATACAGCATCTTTTTAGCCTAAGTGGCACTTAGCTTCAGCCTTCAAAATCAAAACAAAACAAACAACACTGGCAATGTGTAGCGTTACTCCCTCCTGAGCTTGCTTCCTGTGTCATGTTCCTCAAAGAGCTGCACAAGTATTAAGAAAGTTCCCCACTTCTCTGTAAGACCAGATATCATTATGGACTTTTTAAAATATGGTAGAATTCATGAGGGATGAAAGAGTTAAGCAATTTTAACCACACAATACATCAGTTCCAGACTGGGACTTGAGCATTATAACTTTACAGAATCAGGTTGCAAGTTGGCTGAACACATCACTGACAACTTTTAAAATATGCAGTAAGCATAAAAACTTCCCATGTCTCAGCAATGGAAACAAGTCAGATGCTCAGTGAGCAGTATTTTACACAGTATTAGTCAGGAAGCACTTGAAGGATTCAAAGTTTAATGAAGGGTGGCAACAGGTCCTGTGTTTGCAACTTGAATCCTTAAAGACCAGTCCAAGGTTATCAAGACAGAGGTCAAGTCAAGGCAAAAACAGCATAGATCTTGCAAGGCAAGTCAAGTCACAAAGCGCAGCAAAATTACAATCCAAAGCAGAGTAGAATAAAATATAAAGCATGCCAGATGGAGATATTATAAAAAGCCAAGGAAAACCATGATCCTACAAATCTTTGGCTGACATCACTTCAAAACTAGTAGAATCCAACATGCCCTTCCCATTACTAGCTGGTTATGGGAGCGTTAAGCTGTTAACAGTTATTACATCATCAAAGAAGACATTGCTTTAATATGCTGTCAGAACAACATGCACCCCTTAAATATTTCATAAAGAAATGAGAACACCACTGTGAGGGAAAGCAAATGGTGTTTTAACATACATCTTGATGGTATCCTTGTATTGCATCATTCAGGGCTCATTGAGCAGGTGCTTAAATAACATATTGAATAACTAAAGTTTCTGGTCTGGAGGTGGACCAAAAGAAGTGCGTCATGAAAATGAATCACTCATCCTTTATGCTTTATTGTAAATAGCAGTGAAAAAGATCTGGATTTGATAATCAATGCTGAAAATATTCTATGAATTCTGTAGATTTAGTGATTGGTAGGAATAGTTGCTCATCTTGGTGACTTCTGGAAGAATAATGTTACATACAGATGTTTGCCTAATAAGTGAGTTTTTCCACTGACTCCACTGCACCATTGAGCAGGTCCTACAGTGCTGCAGTCTAATTTAGTTACAGGCAGATTAGAGAGTTTTTCAGTGAATCTTTAAAGACATGCTCACTCAGACTCAGTGTTCCTACACACCTTCATTCAACCATAGCTCGGTACTATTGGTTTTTACGAATAGTAAAAATAGTTTGGATGTGAAATATTGTGAGAACATTTTATAAAGAGTAGAATTAGAACATTGTCTCCAAATCCACACAAAGTTTGAATGTCCTGCTTATAGAAAAATCACCTCTTTCTCAATTAAATTCCTCATCTTCTTTTACCCTTCAATTTATTTAATTGTAAATCTGTTGCAGGAAAACTTCATCCTGAATCACCTCATCATCATATACGTAGTAATTTGCTGGACAGATTTTTTCATACTGGTGGTAATTTCATTAAAGTTGCCACCCTGCAATGTTGGAGAAGTTTCTAAGCAGCTGAGTCACAGGAGAGTAACTGTACAAATGGTTACCTGTCAGTAATATGGGAGGAAGTTCTGTCAAGAAACACCAGATTTTCAGTTTTGTGCAGGAAAAAGCTAGTAAGAGTGTTACTGTTGAACCAGGAAACTGCTAGATGCTGCAATACCTTTTTGCAGAACTTTGCTCTCATCTTAGGGCCTGTTCCTTTGATAAACAGGACATTTCACAGAAAGCAACACAGGGATAGCCTCCAAGAATCTCCATGCTTCTGCACCAAAGACAGATATGTTCATTGTTGAAGGCTAGTACTACCTGTTACTCATTCATCTTCACCCTAATGAGGATGGGCACTTGACAACATTAGAAGAGGAATTGAATTGCCTTCATATACCTGTATACCCTTATGTATACGGAAGTCCAGACTTAAGACAAACCCATTGAGGCAAATGGATAAAAATAAAAATCATGTGCATGTATGTGAATAATTATATTGACAATGAACCCACTTTTGGTTGTTACGTACTACAACAAAACCTACTTGAGCTTCTTCCTCTCTCCACCTTCTATAGTCAGCTCCACCAGTTATACTTCATTCTTTTGGACAAGCTGTCCAGCAGCAAAGCAAAAACTTTCAAAATACCACAGATTTTTGTTTTTACCTCTCCTATCTCTGTTGGAGCATTGGTGAGGTGAACAATTATATTACAGAAAGTGAAGAAAAAAAATCAAAATCTTTATTATCCTCTTTTAAATACAAAAGCAGAATAATTTCACAGTGCTTTCCCCCCATTCCTCCACCCTGTTAGAATACTCAGCTCTGGAAAAAGTAATTGGCTGTTGTTTTTTCTAAAGTTCCTCAGTGAGATGCCCTTTTACTGGGAGCTGTATGAACACACAACTGTCTTCTAAGAGTGGCAACAGGCAAACCAAGGAAATGAGAAGCAAAGTGGCTCCTGAGATCTTCAGAGAGAACTTATGGCAAGACAATGAGGAGAACACTCCAGGAACACTCATATCTCCAGGAGTTGGAGATATGAGATATCAAATATATGTTTTATCTCTTGATAGCGGTTCTCAAGGCACAAGGAGTATATTATCAATAGTACCTCCATGTCTACAAAAGAAAATTAAAGAAAAGGCAAAGGCTTTGGGAGAAGTCTGTCACTGCCAGTAATCCAAAGCCACAGAGCAGCAATATATTCCCTCTTTGGTTGTGCAGCTGCTCAGTCTTGTGCTCCCGTTTTGGTTTTTATTTCTCTATAATACTCCTGCCCTGATGCAGAATTGTTGTCCCTCTGTGTAGAAAACAGAAATCTTCAGAGTTCTGGTGCTGAAGTTCTAGGTAACACCTCCCTTTATTTTGCTACTGCTAGCCTTTCTGTGTGCCTGAAGGTACTGTGGAATGAGGCTACAGACAGTGAAATCCTGCCACCCAAAACATAAAGGAGAAAGAGCAGAATTTATCTTTTAGTCGATCCCTGGCTGTACTGTGTTGTCCCTGCAGATACAATTCTGCTCTTTTCCCACTGTATCCACAGTGTCAAAAATTATAAGCCAAAAGCCTTTTTTATACAGCTGACAAGATATATTTCCCAAGTCTCCTTTCATATTTGATTGTAACATTTTTATCACAGATGATATTTTGTATATGCAAGCACTCCTCCTCCTAGATTCTTTATTTTTCATTGAAACTATAATTTCTCAATTTTTTTCAATAATTTCTTTATAATCTTGACAAAATCTTCCAGATTCTTTCTGTTTCTTTTCTGAGCTCAAATATTCTATCCAATTAAATTATCATCTTTATCCAGTATTCAGCATGAAGAGTCTCACTGTTTAATATATACAATCATGTATTTCTTCTGTCCAATGCTTAGTTTTTTTCTTCAACTGATTGTACCTCAAGGAAGATTCATATTTCACCAAATTATCCAGAAACAGATTAAACATATACCCTCTCTTACCTTCAAAAGATCATACCTAACCCTTGTAACGTGTTGAGGTATGCAGCCCTTATCCAGTTTCTACTGAAGACAATGAAGACACAAATTTTGTCTTTAAAGCAGATAATTCAAGCCCTTGACAAGCAACTACAGCAAATACAGGTAATAACCAGAAGGAGACATTATTTCCATAAATGGAGGAAAACATCAGTCTTGAAGCTATAAGTCTCATGCTCACACGTGATTAAAATCTATTAAAATACTCCTTTTAAGAAATAGAGAAAAAAAATCTCAGTATCATATGACAGAATATAATCTATCAGAGTAATAAATCAAAGATTCTGATCATGATTACAGATATTATCTCTTATTACCTGCAAAAGAAAATATAAACCAGATATCCTATTTTGTATCCAGAATGTCTCTAGCGGCTTAGCAGCTTTCTAATGAATATCAGCTTAAAATAAGCTCATCTCCTTAGAGAACTGCTTCTGTGAAGGATATATTCCCAAAGAAAACCCATGACTGCTAAATAACCTTTGTTATACTCATATGGCAATGATCTATTGGCCTAGGAAGCATGTACACTTTGTATAATTCTCAGTAAAAGGTATTTTTTTCCCTGGGAGGTTTTAAAAAAATATCCCTTTTAAATGTTGATGTAAAACTAATTCTCTTTCCTGACTGATTAACAAAAAATATTGCTGCCGTGAAGGAGAAATGTCAATGAATGTGACAGCATCTCAGGCTGTAGAAGAAAGACAACAGTAGAAGAAAGAGAGCCTGTAAGAGAACTAAATAAAGGTACTTTCAAAACAATCTACTTAGATGATGTGAAAGCTTTTAAAATATCACATGTAAAAAATGATTTTTTGTCACTTATGTGTATTTCACACCAATTTATGAAGAATCCTAGCAGGCTCATGATGTAATTCTTATTCATCCCATGAAAGCTATTGGAAAGTTACCACATAACACCTTTTGCTAAATAAAGCAAATCAAAAGAAAACCCATTATTATTTGGATATGCTTTTCTGACAGATATAGTGCAGTAATGGGGAAACTTTTTCAGCAACTAATCTGTACCCAACATAATTACAGTATTTGATAGTTTAGTTTTGACATATTTGTTACTTACCTCATTATCTTCCTATAAACCTAGATCATCATATTTAATTATATTTTTTAAATCCTTCATCCGTGCTGAAAAGTTTTAAGCAGCATTCTTTCCCTTGCTCTTTCAGTACTTCTGGAATATGTTGTTTGATTAGTGCATGCCCTTTCCTCATTTAAATATGCTAAAATACTCACCTCTTCTGATTAGCAGTCTGCCATGCAAAGCCTTTGTGTTGCACTTTCTACTGATTTGTACTGAATTTCACTGAGATCCAAGTATGTGTCTCCTCTTTTCTATTGAACTCATTTATCTTTGACGGTCAGCCTCACATGTGCATTTGGTGTCAAGTGTTGGAGAGAGAAGCAGTCACAGAAAGGCTTCTGCCCCTTAATCTTAATTTTAGTACTGAAGGGAATGCGGATTCGATGCCTAGCAATTGCCTTTCAAGTCAGCAGCAGAACCACAGATAATTATCAGAGTTTGGATTTGAAAATACTGTGCCAGACAAAAGGCTTCTTGACAAGTCTGCCTCTAGGGGATGGGAAAACGTAGCAGGATGAAAATCACAGTGGCCTAGTACAATGAGAAAGTAGTACACAACCAGTTCTTGGGTCATGATCCCACAGTAACTTCAACATATTGTTGGTACAATTCCCCACCCAGAGTAGGGGAGGCTTAAATAGGTGTCCTGTGTCTCGCTATCTCAATATTTCTAGAGCTTTTAATAAAACAAAAGTTCTTCTGGCCTTTTTCTTGCTGGGTATTTTTCATTCAGCTGATTTCAATGCAAATAAAGAGCCAAAGCCATAGTTGCAAAAACAGGGTAAAACCTGTCTTACTGAGGCAGTTGACAGCTCAGGGGGCAAAACTGAAGCCTGCGGCATCCCTTTATCACTTTCACACCTTCTGTGCTAACTGGGCAAATGTGGGGGCTCTGCACTGACCAAGATGTCCCAGAAGGGAAGAGAAAGACTATGCCCAAAATTATGCGAAGAACAAAACCTGGACCTGTATCTTCAAGTCTTTTATGTATATGCTGCAAATCTTTTGAAGAGCAGTTACTGTGCCTTTATTGAGAGACAGTAGAGCTGAAATCACTCAGGTGTTAGCTCTGAAACTTTAGAATAAGTGTCCTTAACACCCTCACACAGGCACACCTAGTTTTACAGCTATCAGCCTCTGCTTCCCTCAGATAAGCACCCAAGGAACAATGTGTGTTAACCCTGAAATGTACACAAGGCACACAGCATATCCTACAGATTCAAAAGAGTCACACCAGCATCTCTGAGGTCAGATCTGAGCCTATGGGCTTTAAAGTTCTGTCAACATTCAACAATAGCTGTTCAAACCACTTAGTTGCATTGAAAGCATATGTGAGGGCATCATATTGCAGCCAGCATAATCCATACAAAAAGTATACCATCTGCAGAGCACCCAAGCCCCAACATCCAAATTCAGCTCTGCAGCTCCATTACAGCAAAGCCAGGAATGAGTAGTCTTCCTCAGGAATAGGCAGACAAGCTGTCTTTAGTCTGCCCGTACTGCAGGCAGCTCTCTTGTCCATGTGGCTGCTTTTGTACCACTCAGAACTTGCAACACTTACTCCCCAAAACATATCCAGGTGACATGGAGAGGGGAAAAGCCCTCTTCAGTCCTTCCAGAAAGCGAAATCAGGTTTGGCCTTAATTGACAGTCAACTAGATGCAATTAAGAAGTGGGAATAGTGAACAGCAGAGGAAGGAATGCCATCCATAGCTCACTGATTATTCTGTGACAAATGAATGGACTAAATACTGGGAAATCTTCTCAGAAGAGAATGCTGAGATCCCATGAGGCAGAAAGGGACCTTTTGGAAGGAAAGTGTTGGCAGCCCAAAGACCCAAATATTTCCATCTGAAGCTATAATTTTTCAATGTGCAAAAACAATGAAAAAAAGAGGAACTAAAAGAAAACACTTTTCCCTTAGTAAGGAAGTCTGATAAAAAGCATTCTTTCATCTAGCATTTGATACTCAAATGCACTTTCCCATTCACAGTTGGATGGAGATTTTTTTTCAAGTTCAACCCTAATTTATTTATCTTAAAGCAGGCAATGTACTGTAATTTTACAATAAAAGACTCCCAATCAAAGCTTACCTTATCCAGAGGTAATTAATACAAAGATTGTTGAATTAAAGATGTGAGTCTTGACACTTTGGCGGGGGGTAAGGGACATGGTCTCAAAGGCACAAATTATGCCTGAAACAGACCAATTAACACCATGTATCTTCTTTTATGTTAACTTCAATTAAGGTTCCTTAAAATTTTTAAAGTTATTTTCTTCTTTACAATCTCAGAATGTCAGAAATGTACATCAAAGAAAAATGCTTCAGTATGAACACCATAGGTAACGCTCATTTGCACACAAATCTGCATATTGGAAAGGAGTTCAGAGCCCATTTTGCATGAATTATTGCCGGATGTGAGTCAATGAATTAAACAGCTAAAAAATAACAACCATCCAAGTGATTATAAGCTGCACCTACTTATGTTGACATAATGAATTTCAAAAAAAAAAAAAAAGCACATCAGAATTTGAGTTAAGTTATAGTGGAAATAAATAGGTGATTTAAAATACAGTGCTAGTTGGGCTGTGTATTTTACAATACTTTTCAAATTCATTTTTCTTATCACGTTTCACATATCCTGCATTGGAAAAGGATTTTTTTTTTTTTTTTACCAGATGAAACAGAAATGGAAAATTTCTCACAGTCTCATGTCTGTTGGTTTTGACAGTAAATCCATTGACTTTTTTTTTTCAATGTGTCACCTACGTAGCTTTTATTCTGCACTCACCCATCTAAAAGATCACTTTGTCCTTGTACAATTTCTCTTGCAAACTGCCATCTCTTCATTTGCCACTGATTTGCCAGAACCTCCTTCTTTTCCTTGTGCCAGTGTGCAAGTAACATATTCCTGACACTGTCAGAGCAAAAAGAAATGTAGGCCAGCATGACTACTGCAGAAATCAATTACTAAAGAAAGAGCTGATTCTTTGAAGGGTTAAATTTTAATCACAAATAAATAACCAACTAAAAATCAGAAATCCAAAGGTTTTTAATATAAAACCCTTTTTTTAAAGTCAAATTTATTCCTTCTAGGACCTGCATGTGACTCCGCTTCCTTCACTCCAGTGTGCTCACTCCTAATCAGAATGGACTGCAAACAATAGACTCCTGTGCTGGGGCCTTTTCTTTTCTCCCTCACAAGTTCCCCACTCAAGAAGCAAGATTTTAATTTTTTTTTTTCTGTTATTTGCAATTGTTTTACCGATTGCTTTTATTAATATATTTGGGGTTACAGATTTTCCACCAGAATTCATAATGCGTGTTCCACAGGGCTTTTGCTATATGGAATTCAAACCCCAGATCATGTGAGTGGTTATATATGTCAACTGGCATGCTGCTTCTCTGCTTGCTAGATGATATCCCTCTTATAAAAAGAACGGTAGCTTGAGAAGTCTGAAGTTGACTGCATTTTTCAAAAATCAAGAAAGCTCTTTAAGAAGAAAGTGCTAAGTAGGATTGCAAAAATTCTGATTGCACGTAAGGGGAAAACATTCCACAGTGAGACTGGTTATGAATGGGAACAGGCTGCACAGAGAGACTGCAATCTCTCTGTCCTTAGGGACATTCAAAACGTGACTGGAAAAGCTCTGAGCAGCTTGATCTCACTTGGAAGTTAGGTTTGTGTGGAGCAGGGAGTTGGACCAAACATGCTCCAGAGGTCCCTTCTGACCTAAATCTGTACATGGCTCTAATATGTGACTCTATGGCCTCAATATTAATGGAAAAAGAAATTGTCTGGGCCAAAAGCCTGATGTAGTTAACAGCAATGTCTACATTTTCCTACATATTCTTTCAGCTCTCCTAATAGCTGCCACACTCACTATGGTGCCTAAGCCAGTGACAATCCAGAACGCATGCCCAGAGCAGACCTTGGGTGTTTTTGCCATCAGTATGTCTGCTGTGGGTTGCACTTTTCTATAGGTTACAACATTTATTATAGTAATTATAGCAGCTTGTCCTTTAAAGAGCTTTAGGAGAAGTGGAGCATGACCCCAGCTTCCACTACATTAAAAATGACTTAATCATTCCCAACCACCACAGGAACAAGTAATGGTTAAGGTCAAATGCAGGTTTTGTATGTACTTTGTGCTCTAAAGACCCTCAAGAGTTTGGTAGTTATAACAAATTTTACACCTGTATTACCTCCATCTTTTTATATTTGTGATCACAGGGCAAAAAGAAAAAAAAAAAGGGGAAGAAGAAAGAAAAAGCCAGATCAGCTTAAATTGTAAGGGCTCACATTCCATCTGTTTTAGCTCTTTTTTTTTTTTTTTGTCTGAGATGTCAGTATTTTTTAAAGACCAACTGTGATAAAACTTATCTTTGATCAACAATTCCAAAAACACTGGCCCTTGGCCAAAACTCATCTGTTTCTTCAGTTTGGGCTCAAATAGAAGACTCTACTTTTTCATTAACTCTGTCATGAAACTCCTAAAGAACTGCAGCTAAGGAACCATTCTCTTGGGTTACAGACAACTTGTGTTACCCCTGCTACCTAAGTAAGCCTTTTACTAAAATCAGTAACAGCTTGATCCTTCTGAGCATCCCAAGTCTTGCTCACTGAGATAAAAGAAAATACAATTTGTATTAAGAGTGAATTGTGGCCTTAGTAAAGGAGACAATCCAATCTCTTTTGGTTTTAAACCAGAAAAATTCTGCCAGTAATTTGGCTGTTTTGTTCCTCTGCTGCAGACTGAGAAGAAAGATTATGGTAGCCGATGTTTAGCCAGCTCATGGGATTGTAACAGCAAGTTGGTATTTTCAATAAAAAGCCTGTGTACAGACACTTAGCTGCAAGAAATGCATGTGAACCATGTATATGTCTTTTAGGATTCTCCACTGTCCAAAATGCAACCACCACTACTACAGAGATAAGGGGTCATCCATTTACCACTTCTTCTGAAGATCAAAATGTCTGACCAGAAGGCCCAGCCACTAGTGTTTTACCACCATAATAATGAACATGAGTCTAACTCCTACTTGTTCAACCTCAAAGAAAACAACAGATATCCAAAAAAAAAAAAATTAAAAAGTCCCTCCTTCTTATGCACTCTTGCTCTACCTGGACATAAATAGTAGGGATTATCCCTGCTGCCATTAGTCATCTGCCAAAAAAAAAAAAAACCCACCAAAAAAAAAAAAAAAAAAAAAAAAAAAAAAAAAAAAAGCCACAACAAAACTGATTTAAAAAGCAAAGATTAGGCAAGTAGGATAGTTCCACACAATATTGTACCAGGGCAGGGTAGTAGAGGAAGGGCTTTTTAGCTGTGAGTATTCATACAGGGACAAGTTATTATGGCTATTTAAGCACCTAAATACCATTAGAAATAAGCTGTAAGGCACCTGAATTGGTGTATTTGAACACCGATAAAACAGTGAATGCTTTAATCTGTGGCCAACCCCTTATGAACAGAATTGCAGAATTCAGTCTGCAAGCATCATCAAGAACCAAACTCCACAGAATTCTCACAATTACTACTGTTAGGCCAAGTAATCATCTCCATAGGTAAACAATGAAATTACTCTTACTTCAGTTACTTAAAACTAGATTAGATAATTCTCCAGGGAATATTTAGGGCTGGGGGGGGGTGGGGGATGAAGTGAGGACTTTGGCTAAAAATAGGAAGATATTAATGCAGGGCAGCGTTACTGAAACAGCAATGCTGTGTTACAAGATTTTTAGAAGCTGAAACTAGGGACATTCTCACTTCCCACAGCAGTCTCTGCCATCTCCAATTGCTCCTATAACACCTTGTGGCTTCTCATTCATCTGCAGTGCTCTAACTTGTACCTTTCTTCTCATGACATGTCAGAAACAGGGAGACCTTGTGCCTTTCCCTTGAAGTTGTATGTGGCTTTTGATTCCAATGTTTACAGCCCACATATCAATCACTTTTGGTTGATCCAATAGGGCTTGGACTCTAAGAGCAGAAATCTTAGAGCAATATGGTCAAGATAAGTCCAATTTGGCACCTCTGTGCTTCAGAATGAGGAATGCATAACACAGTCTCCAGTCTCCTCAGCGAGAAGCACATAAAGATGTGTTACACATCCACTTAAAAGTAGACAGCCTTTTACTCCATACTTAATAGGTTTTGGATGGTGTCATGTTTTCTTCTGTATGGCGACATGTATTTTGATTCAATTAGCTGGAAGAGTAAGTTCAAGGTTAACAAGATGGACACCTGGAAATAGTGGGACGTTTCCTCAGCCCCCTCTCATTGTAAGGACTTACATGTGTGCAAGTGAAGGTAAAGCAAAGGTAGAAAATATTTCTAGTTCAAAAAAATCTGTCCTTGTCCTCCTACCTTAATCTAAAGATATGCACCATATAAAAAGGACAGAAAAGCCAAGCACTTCAGGCAACACATGCTATCCACAAAGGCAGAATTCCAAGGGAACCCCTAAAAACAGGAGAGTTTGGTGCTTTGAGAAACTGAGCCATCTACATTTTATTGTCTGTTTTTTAACTTGGGGTGTCTCCTTCCTTCGTCTGATTTTTACTTGCTTGTTCCCAGAAGAATTACTTCTGTCCTGTCAGCTCAGTCCAAAGACAGTGAAAGTTGTGGAAGGTGCTTCCTCATCTGTTGGATTTTTAAGTCTGACCCATAACATTACATTAGAGGTACAACAGGCACCAACATACAGTACAGCTTCTCAATAAAAAAAGTCTTTTCTTCAAGTGCTTTCGTCAAATGAGGTTTATGTGCCTATCACCATGAGCCACAGTAGTGTGTATCTACACTTCTGAATTCACTGAGAAAACGGGATGTGACACCCAGCATTACAGGATATTCCTGTATGCCAACTCCTGTATTCCAACCCACCTGCACACTTGGCTTGTCAAGGCCATTGTGTTCTCTTCCAGCTTCTAACATCCCCACAAACATTCACTTGGCATGAGAGCTTACTTTTTTCTCTCAGACTTTAGTGTGTAGGTTAAAGATGAAGCTGAGGAAAATGTTCCATAGGCACATGCACCAGAGCTGGGCAGATGGCTTCAATAGGCTGGATGGCATGCACACATGAAAGCAAACATGCTTGAAGATGGAAAAGCATTCTGCTGGCTTAATTCCTATCCTGTTCTCACCCATTTTTCTTGTTACATTTGCCTGCAGAAATAACAGGTGAGTTGTGAGGACGGGTATGCAAAATACCTACAGAAGTGCTATCAAGAAAATCACTGTTCATGAAAATAAATAATACCAGCACATCTGCTCTCCCCATGAATGCACAAGGGGACACATTGTGAATCATATCACACCATTTACTAGTTCTTGCCTCAGTTTTTGCCCTAAGTCCCCACTGCTGCTTACTGAATACTAGTCCTTTCTAATTGTTAAAAAAATCCTTGGTACTGTGGTATTCCAGAAAGCACAAGCAAAGCTCAGACCTTTGTTCTAGTGCAGCCAACATCTTTCTTCTGCCTGATCAGTGGTATTTTGCTGCAGCTCACACAGAAGAAGAGCCCAGCATTGCAACAAGTAGACCTTCAGAGACCGAGGCCCACCCCTTCCTGACACTGCTGTGTGTGGCCTTCTGGCTTAAAAATGCTTTCATTTTGCTGCAGTCACTATATGTTTCAAGCCAGAATTTTGTGCTAGACTTTTTCAAGAAAAAAATGTTCTTCTAAGTATTGTTTAGGCACCCAGGGTGAGGCAGAGTCTGTGCACATGATGCTACAGAAATTATCACTGCCCTGTTTCAGCCACTTGCAGACACTGCCCACAGAATTGCTTGCGGCATCTCAATAGAAGACAAGCTGAGAAACTCGCAAGGAGGAGAAATACAGACACTCTTTTTTTTTTTTTCCATTCTGAAAGAAAACTTAAAATGCAGACCTGCATTTCACACACTCTCAGTCTCATACATCATCAAAGTTCTTTCAGTAACAGTAACTTGATTTTAAGCATAAGAACACACAGAGCACTCCTCCCCCAGCCCCAATCTGCACATACAGATATGCCAGAAGACATTTTCCAAATCCCTCCTGCTGAACCTGGTTTAAAATCAGCTCACAAACAGCAGAACACAGGCTATGGTTGCTGTCCACATTAACAGGTTCTTGTTGAAGACAGAATTAGCAGGAAGGCAAGAGGTAAAAACCTATTGCATCATCTCTGACACAGACTCTGAAACACTGCTGCATAACTCTGATCACTTTTATTTCAAGTGATTTCTTTGAAGGATCTCTCAGTTCAGCCAAATACAGGTCCCCAGCATAAAGCAAGCAGACTATATAAACAGTCAGTGAGTGCACTCTCATCCCTGCTTAGTCTTGTCCCATATATTCATTTTTCCATTTCCACTCAGTTTGATGGACATATATTGATTATTTCCCATCATTCTAATTAAATACATTTGTAGCATTGATATCTTCAGAGACATGACTTTATCTAGGACAAGGAGAGAGAAATTCACATCACTATTAGGCTAAGAACATTTGACTCTCACAAGAACTTATTTAGTGGTGAGCATTGCTCAGTGTTCTCTGTCATTGCTAGGCTAGGATTTAGATCTGGAAATGGTCTTACAGGAGGCTGCTGTTATCAGTATCACATCATATGGCAAATTTTAAAGGTGACCTTTGGAGGCAAAGGTAGACTTCCAAAAGTTCGTGTTAGGAAATGGAAGCTGCTGCTGGAGACTGCCTAGCCTGTCTCATTGTACTGCTAACTCTCATCCCCATCAGAGGATTTGCATGTGACACTTCTCAGCTATTCACTGCTCTGTACTGCACAATTCCTGAAAAATCTGAAATGGTAAAGTGGAAAAAAAAATCTTGGGTTTATTTTGTAGTATTTGCGTGGTTGCATTCTTTGTTGCTTTTTATGATACAGTGAAAACCTGTGTGACAGCTGACTCTTGTGAGAGAGCATTTCATTTTTTCACAGCGCTGAGCAGCCTAGAAGCAAATATCAGCTACATACAAAGATGTAGCAATTAAGTAAACTCTAAAAGTCCATTGGCTTTTGAAGTAATGCTTTCTGCAAAAGTTGTGTAGCAGAAGGCAAACTAACCCGCAGGTGCCTGTCCCAACCACATCTGTAACAGCAAGGCTGCTTCTGTCACACAAGCAAACTCATTCATTGCATTATGTCCTGGCTCAATACATTTTGGAAAAAAAAATGCAATTTCTAACCTGTAACTGAGAAAGGTAAACATGCATATTAAAAGAGTGCAAAAAAGATTTCTTGAATTATCTGCCTTTTTATATTATCCAATATTCTTGCAGAGCACAAGGCAGAGAAACAAACGAGGTGAATACAAGGACAATCATTGCTTCTGTTTATCCAAGAAGTCCAACTCACATGAAACACTTCTTTAACTCTTTGAGAAACAAGTCATTAAATAAGAACAAGAGAGAACATACTCATGACTCAGGTTAGGTTAAAAACAATAGTATACTTTCAGTCTCTTTTTACACCTGTTTGCCCGTGTTTCCTCAGTGTGAATGTTATCTGTACTGCAGCTAGTTAAAAGGGACCTGATTCACCACTTCTTCCTCTCCTTCAGACAGTGATATCTGAGAAAAGCCCCATCGAGCCAGGAGAACAACATACAGTGAAAATAACTACTAGAGATGCTAGGAAGCATTAACAGGAGCTCAGGGAGAGATTCGGAAATTAATTACATCTAAGTAATTAGGAATGTCTATTTCTTGCAAGTCTTGTCCTCTAGCACTTGCCCAGGACTCATGGATAATATTTTTGCCCTTCCAGCTAATAGTATTTAGGGTGGAAAAAAAAGCAGATAATTTCACATTTTCCTGAATTCCAGTGGGTTTGGACTGGATCCAGGGAAAAAAGTCCAATCAACTGCTCGTGCGAAGAACAAGTTCAATATTATAATGTATTGAAATGCTGATTTAGGTACCTTATCAGTAGATTATACTGTCATCTAGTGGCAACTACTTAACTTGCATGCCAAAATACTGGAGACCAGTCTACAGACTGCAGATTCTTACCAAGGAATTTTCTCTTGACCAGCTCTCAAAAACAGCCAGATTTTCAAGGGAACTTTCAAGGGCTTTCACTGTAATAATGGAAGACTTGGACACGTTAAAAAAAAAAAAAAAAAAAAGCCCCTGAAAACTACCTCAGAAGATAATAACCCCTCTAAACTTATCCTGCTTCCTGAATAGTGGAAGGTAAAGATCATGAGCTAAAAGTTAGAGAAAAGCCAGAGCCCTCTATCAATATGCAAATAAAAACATATTAATCCCTAACACATCACATTAGGAATTATCTGGTGCTATTCTACTCCTTTTTATAGGAATGCATTTTACTTGGATGCCACTGACATAAGAATGCATAAAGTCCAATATTAACTTGGAAACAGATTAAGCAATAAACTTATTTTTTTTCCTTCACAGGACCTTCCAGATGTTCAGACAACAGAAGTACATGGAAGGAAAAGGACTAAATCATTACTAGATGAATATGAGCAGTGGTTTAAGCATGATAAAGAAACCATAAGTTTGTTTAAGAGCCACAAATCTAAGTGTCCACCTCATTCTAATATAAAAATGCCCATAAAATAGTTGATTAAATGATTGTTAGATTCAATCCACTATTGACAGAGGCAGACAAAGAGCACAGTGGTTTTAAACAGTTTGCCAAGCTGAAGTACTTGGCAGTATACCTGAGCAGACCAGTATGCTCAGGGAAAATCAGTAGTTTTCAATTTTCCTATGCCACCAGCTAAAGCATATAGTCTGAAGTACTCTGCTATCTTTTATTTTTCTGAAGGATAATACAGATATGAAAGAGATATGAAAAAGAAGTCCAAGGAGAAGAAGAGGGGAAACAGCAAAGAAAGAGCAGATTGAGCAAGCAGTGAAGGATGGGCCCTAGGGAAAAATGTACAAGACCTTTGGGGCCAGATGCTGGCTGGAAGTGAGGAGTGTGGACACAGATGCTGTTATTGCTCTTTAATCATTGTGGTGTCTGGAGACAGAGATGAGTAAGACTTGGGGGAAGGGAAGATGCACAGTTCTGTCTGTGCCCTTGCCCTACAACACAGACCCCCTGCATCCCTCTCCCACAGATATAGCTCTATCTGCCCAGGGAAAAAGGCACACCTGTACACCTGTATCTGCACCCAAGAAGCTGCTCTTTTTTTTTTCTGCTTACAACACCACAGATGTAACCAGACCTTTTGAAGACGAGTCATGACTCTTACAGTCAGGTTCTGTCTTCAGCACTGTGCCAGCGTAACCATAGCTCACATATAAAGTGTCTGTGCAAGAGAAAGCAGGCATGGAAAGTGACTTCTAGCCTGCACCAAGAAGGTGGTTTTTCAGATATGTTGCTGTTACTGGTAATTTTCTGTTGGGATTTTTTTCTGGGCAGATGGTCATACTGTTTATTCAGACTATTTTATATTCCATTTCTTGCACATCCTGATATTTTTTTTTTGCTTTTGTAGATTGCTGTGGGAGAGATACTAATGTTTGCTGGACTAGACCTTTGGGTTGGACTTGTGCAGATGTCATGGTTGTGAAATCCTGTGTTCTCCATTATCTATTATCCATCTCCCAAGCCATCCAGTTCTCCAGTGAATTCTCTTTTTATGGCTGTAACAATTAAATTTTCTGGCTTTCACAACTCATGACAAACAGCAGTGTTCCAGAATTCATTTATACTTATATTTTTGCAATTTGCACAAATGAAATGATCTACAGGAAGGGATTTTCAGTAGTATAAATACATGTTATCACAAAGAACACATTTGTAACAGCATTAAAGAAACTTCAAAACTAAAAAGCATTTTGATTGCAGCAGGCCATTTAACATGCATACCCCTCACTGAAATTAAGCTACATTAGCTAATCAGTGAAGAAATAAGAGAAACAGTATCTTGGTGTGAATTAACAATGCTGGGTCTGCAAGACAGCTAATTGAGATCCGAAACACAGGAAATTACAAACAAGAGACAAATATTCAGAACTAGAACACGTTTTAAAGTTTGACAGCACTCTTACTTAACAAAAGATTTCTTCTCTTTTCATCAGAAAGGCATGACCAAAAAATCAAACACCAAGGGATGACAACTTATTCATCTAACTGCATTTGTAGCTCAGATTAATAGAGAATAAAAGTGCAAAAGGAGAGGTAATTATTTTTTATCCCTGTATTTTCATATGGTTACTGCTACCAGTACTCACTCATGCCACAAAAGCATGCAGTCTTGAACAAGAAACTCCTGTGCTAGGTGCTGCACAGAAAGACACAGGCCTTCTTTAGATACCATTCAGGAGACAACAGATGGATGAAGATAGATCATGTTCTGCAAGGACTTAAGGACCAGACAGGAAGGACCAGTCCCAAGGCATGGACAGCCCAGCTCCACTCTGCACTTTGAGAACAGCACTTAATCAAGGATAATTACACCCTCCACAGGGATAATATGACAAATTGTCTCCACTTCATAGATGGCAAGATGATCTCAACAAAAATACTCCTTGAAAAAGCACAAATTTTATACACAGAGATGATGCTGATGATTGTGCTGGACTAAGGCAGGTCAGGGAAGCCTGTGGTACCCCACAAGGCTGCCTCAAGTGTCCAGGTATGATGTCTGGAAACCAAAAGCATTTCAGCATATGCTGCTCGCACATACATCTCTGCATATTCTGTGCTCTGCCCAGCTCATGTCAGAGCAGGGGCCTGGCTTGAGTGTGCCCATTCTCAGCCCTTGCCTTAACTAGTGAAGATGGTAGCCCTGCAACACAACTTCTCTGCTATAAGTTTATCATTTAAGAGACATTACTAGATAACTTCAATTTTAACTGCTGTAACAGCACAAGAATTACATTCTCAAGGACCAACCCAATGCTCATTTTCTACACTCTTATAATCTTGTACTGATTATGCATTTCACTTTGTCATTATCTTTTATATAATTAACTCTCAACTGCCAGGGCAATGGGGAAGGCTGGAGACATAATAACCCAGGTAAAGAAATAACATGGGTAATACAAAAGAGATGCATATTAGGTTGTAAGAACAGAGTAAATATATTTAATTTTGAAAAAGCTGATATGAAGAATGGCACAGTAAATATAATAAAAATTAAGCAGCAGGTGGAAGTGGCTAATCCACAACTCAATCTTCACACAGATAATCAAAAGCTGATTGTCTGTGTTTACACCTGCAGGGAGCTCCGCTGCTGCTCTTCTGATCAAAAATTCCAGTCCTTGGGTTGCTTAGGCCTAAGACTGTGGCAACTAGGGTAAAAAATTGAAATCTGATCTGTCTTGGTAAAGGACGTCTTGTCTGCCATGGATGTAGTTTCTCAAATTGTAGTTAGTGAAGGTATAAATCACGACTGGTACCTAACGCTTTGCAGGATATAAGATTTCTAACAGCCCACACACCTATGAAGATGGAAGCTAATGGAAGGCAGCTCCCAGGCTGCACATGCATGCTTCACTTTCTTCAAAGCATTCTCATCCATTGTTGGACTGAGACAATTGCTAGACTGGCTAAACTGCCCATTTTTGGGGCACTTCTACAAAATCAAGCTGTGCTTTATTCCCTCAGAACTTGTTAAGGAAAAATAAAATTAAAAGACTTTTAATTTTCCTGCCACAGCAAACAAGAAACCTTGCCCCAACACTTCACAATACAGGTAGCAGTTCCTCTACCATACTACTGCAGTCACAGAAGGGTTTGATGAGCTCTGAATTTTATTCTAACAAAGAAGTAAAAGTAATAGAATCAGAAAAGTCAGAAGATTTCGTGACATTTTGAAAGCTGCTCTGAAAATCTACCATTTTAAAAAGGCATTATGTCCCATCCAAACCCTGGTCCCCAAGGCCAACCCCAGAAAACAAGGCCAACGAAAAAATTACTTAATAATATAGTGCCTGTTTTCAATACTGACTGAGAAGGACAGGGAAAAAGTGGCACATGACCAGTGAGTCTGGAGGATTTTAGAATTTGAGGGTTCATCTGCAACACAGAAACTTAATTCAACAGCTCCTTCTGGTTTCTGACCCCCACCACAAAAAAAAAAAAAAAAGGCAACAACAACAACAAAAAATACCACCACCCCAAAACAACAACTTGTTTACTTCAAGCGTTTTTGGGCGTTCCCGAAGAATCAGATTTATTGATTTGCACTGCTCCAAAGAGTTTCAGAAGAAAACTGGAAATGTGCCTGGTGCTGGATATAATTTCAAAGAATTTACAATCAAAATGAATGAGACAAATGTATTCCAGTTTTACAAATGTGAAACCAAAGCCTCAAATTACACAGAAAAGTTACAGAGTTAGAAATTCAATTTACATTTCGGAACCTGATTTGAAGCCTTACCTACAAATATCTCTATCTTTTAATTGTATAAATTTACTTTATAATTTGCCTCATTTATAAAGGTTATTAAATTTGACACCTGAATATAAAACTTGACATGGTCAACAATGCAGTCTTGTGTCCAGTGCAGATTGCTATATGTGAACTTCTGCTAAAGTTCACTAGCACAGGAGTTCCTCTTGGCTAGGAACCAGCACCAGCCAAGGGAAACTAAAGAGTATTCAGCTGGCTGGGGCTGGGATGAAACTGATGTGCCATAACTGTATGCTCGGATATCAGCTGTGTGCTTGTCCTCATTTAGACAACCCTCTTACAATAATGAACGATCTTGAAGAGCAATATCTTAGTTATGAGAAGATTGAGAAGTAATAGCAGAGAAGAAGCAGAACCACAGGTGACAATAACACTGGCCATACACACAGTGAAGCACTCTACACTTGTTCTGTCACTTCCCCTGCACTGTGGCCAGGGGAATGCAAAATAACTGTCCTTTAAGTGCTCTTTAGGAACCTCTATTCTTCCACAGAACAAGATTCTTCCACAGAACAAGATCTTGTTGGCTGCCATGTCTCACATAAAGGGTGTAGGGCAGGTGTTCTGCATTGCTGATGGTGTTTCCCTTACTCTGCTATGTAATGTCACCCTGCTAACAAAACAAAATGGAATAGCACTTCTATTTAGGAATCCCAGACTGGTATAGCCTTGAAAATCACAATGCTGCTTCATTTTATTCCCTACTCTGATTGCAGTAAATTTTTATTGTTATATATATATATATATATATATATATATATATATATATATATATAATATATCTTCAAAGTGAGTGCTTGGAGTAGATTTAGATCCTAATGCTTAGTGCACTATTTTTCTCTTGATACACCAGAGAGACATGAAGTGACATCCTCATGGAAGATTTTTTCCAATGATTTTTCAGACTTTAGCTAAGTAGATGTAAAGGATGGATCTCAGCAGTTACTAACTGGAGATTGGTCCTGACTGTGAAGGATATGAGCTTCCCTTGGGGTGAATTTGCTGTTCAGTATGCTCAAAGGGATTTGTTCTTACTGCAGAGCTCACAGATTAATCTGGTCCCTCTGAGGCATGGAGAAAATTTGAGCCAGGCCCTTCTAGTAAAATAATGCATTCCACAGCTACGTATTTCCTAATAGTCCCCAAAATCATGTCTCCTGCAGAACTGATCATATGTTCTAGTTTTAGGCAGTCCTGCGAAGAGCAGGGTGTCAGACTCAATGATCCTTATGGGTCCCTTCGAACTTGATTTTAATTATAAATAAAGTCTCTGATACATTAAGCATATTTCCTTGCTTATGAACTAGCTCTTATTTCTACTGATGTTTTGGTTCATAAACTGCTGCAAACAGCTGGACAAACAGGAGGTGGTTTGCCTGGATCATTTACTTTGAATATTTGACATTTGTAATTTACACTAGGTGATTCTTACCTTAGATCAATAGTCAGACATTTGTCCTTCTTGATTAGATGATAAAATTTAATGAGAGAAGATACAAATAGATAATGAATAATAACAGCTTGTTACATTAATATTGCATTACACATTACTTAGCCCCAAACCCAGACATTAACAAATCCAATGTAATTGACAAGCCACAGTTTAAGAGGCCAGCAGACATTGTCAAATGCAAGACAAGTGTAACCAAATTTCTGCCAAGTTCTTACATTGCAGCACCCAGGCAGCTCTAACCTATACTGCTGTGGTATCTCTAAAAAAAAATAAGGTTATTTGTATACATAGTCAAGTTTTTTGTAAGGCACAGAGACACAAAATTGTAAGAGTCACAGTTTTCCTATCTCTTTTCCTTTCACCTAAAAATTATTCTTATTCAGTATATTTCTGCAGAAACTTCACTAAAGATTTTCTTTAAGTACCTTTTTGAATAAGGGCCAAAAATCATAAAATTAAGAATTTAGGACTACAGAAATAAAATTAATAAGCTAGTGTGCCTGGGGGAGTTTATAAGAAACCACCAAAAAATAATAACAACAGTAACAATCTCATAAGAAAAGGAAGGGTGGCGTGCACATATGTGTGCTTATGTTTATATTCAGTTACTCCTGGAAAACTGTATTACACAATATAAGTCAGTAAAGCATCCATGAAAATTATTTCTAGAAGACACAATAAAGACCATACTGAAGATACCAATATAATAGCTGCTAGGAATAATTTCATGCATCAGGTACACTCTTTCTCACACCATGTGCATTCCATGGCTTGCAGGATTGAACACCCAGGGCACAATGGGGTACGAGGGAGATACTTGCTGGTAAAAAGGTACCATATAAGGAAGGCAACTCCACATTCCTCTGGAGCTGGGTAAAAACTCCTTATAGGGAAATTTATTAGGGTCTCTTTTATACATAACATAAACTTACACATAAAAACTTTCAGGGTCCTGATCCAGAGTCCACCCAGACAGTGGAAATCTCCTTTTCTTTTGATGAGTGTGGCATTATCTTTTTTTTTTTTTTTTTTTTTTTTTTTTTTTTTTTTTTTTTTTTTTGCTATTTGTTACCTTAGTCAAAGTCCAGCTCAGCCCTTCAATTGTATGATGACAAGCCCCAGCTTCATAAAACTTTTTCATGACTTCTAGAAATTAATTTTCTATCTAAAAATGGCAAGGTTTTGAAATAGTCACAACATGAGATGTCTGCATTTTGGTCTTTAGAGACCATAGACTCAAATGCATTTCATCCCATTTTTAAGTGTTTCCTTCATTCCTAAGACTTAAAAAAATCATTCTGCATTTGTTAATGAAAACAAGTTCTCTTGCACAGACACTTGCTCCAAGGGTCTAAGGCCTTAAGACAGACATATTTAATGAAAGTACCGTAGTTAACTTGTGTTGTCTTTTAGTTAACTTTTGTTAACTATGTTAAATAAGACTGAGCCATAGATCTGCAGGAAATAGCATCACTAAACAGTGAATTTGGCATAAGCTGATCTTCTAAGGAGTGAGAATATTTGTCAAGTCAAATCAACTCTTACAGACTGTTTTAGACACAAAAAAAAATGAAGAAGGAACGTCAGAAATGTCAAAACACTTCTCAATATTTTTTCAGAAACATCGACACCTTGTATCCTCATTTTCCAAATAAGACACTGATATTTTCTATTTGGAAAGGCATTTTTTCCTTATAAATTGAAGTGAGGTTCATAAAAGAGGTGTAAGAAAGGGTTAAATAAACTGACAATTAAACACAAGGAATTGCCTGAAGCCAGCTGGTCTTGGCATTGTTTTTTAAAACCAAAATCATCAAATCTGTTGTAACTAGCTTCAAGGAAACCTATAGCTTCTTAGCTGTGAGTAGATGAAATTATTAAGAAGGATTTGCCTCCCTAAATCTGACTGCCAGTTTTGACAACATTTCCTCAATGACCTTGAGTACATCACTCAATAATCTGTGCTTCACCTTCCTTGTCTATATACTTGGATTTCACTTGGATTGTATTGAAATCATCTCATGTCAAGAATAGCATTTACCAGTATGGATTGTCATTTACTTATCAGTTTATCTGTGACAAGGCTGCCCTGTAATGTCATTGTCATCTTATTAACTGGGAAAGTAGAGCTTTACATGTATTTTTATCCTAGTGTGGATTATAGCAGCTTCGTTGGTGTGGTTATTTCCATTTCTCTAAGTAATCAAGTGATTTTTCTAGCATGTTTGTAAGCATTCCTGAACTGCTCAGCTCACACTTCCCCCTTGGTGTTTTCTTCAAAAATAATTTTATTTAACTGTGAAAATAATAAAGAGAAAGGCTGTTGAATGCATAGGGCAGAAAACGATTCCTTCCCTGCTGGGGGAGGTCTCTTGCCCGACTTAACTGCATTCTCATGCTTTTTACTTTCCTCTCAAGGAAATTAAATGAGTTTCCACAACTGAGTTTTAACCACCAGTAAAACACCAGTCCTCTGGCACAGGCCACTACCAGCAAGGCAAAGCGGCTCACACAGAAGCAGGTACTTGTGCCTAATCTGTGCTCTGGGACCTCTCAGAAGTTTTGCAGTATCAATTACTGGGGCCAAGCCATCAGGAAGGTATTTACACACAGCAAGTTTCCAAATTCACTTGCTTTGTACAACACTTGGGGATCACACAGGCTGCCAGGTGGCACGGGACAGGGACAATGTGAGGCCTGTGCTCCCAGTGGACCTGTGAAGGATGTGGCCTTGCTGCAGGGCCATAGTAGCAGCACAAGTAGTGCAATTTCTCAAGCATTTGATGACAAAAACTCTCTTCCAGCAAGCAAGGAGGAAAAACATTGGACAATTTCTAGTATCTGTGAGTTTCATTTTGGAGCAAATGGAAGAATTTGGCTCCTTAATTCTAAGAACCCGAACAAATATGTTTATCTAAATGACACACATTATTTTCTACAACACAGATGACCTCTTGCCACATTTGCACTGTTTCTAGGACCAGGAAAACCACGCTACTCTGTCCTGCCTCAACTCCTAAATAAAACAGCCCAGGGACTATTCTCTCTCACACCCCCACTATTAAACTCTCCCCAAGCAGGACAGCCAAGTCAAAATCATCATACGGCAACAGCCCCAGACAGACACTGGGCTGCCCAGCAGAGCACCTGACTGTCCCAGCCAAAATCCACATCCAGCCCCTTGCTCTGGCTCCTGCTCCTGTGCTGCTGGAACCTTGAGGACACCAACAAACTTATCTGGGAGGGAGAGAATGTCACTGCTACTATCTCAAGGATGGGATGGCTACATCACACAGGCAGGGTGGCAGCCTTTGCCCTTGGGAGAGGCAGGCAGAGGGCCAGGGCACTGTCCAGCCACCTCAGCACTTTTGCCACAATCTGTCCTCTGAAAACGAAGAGTCTCAGTACACATCCTACAGCCCCTCTGGAGTACAAAGCATGAAAGCAATACTACAAAAGCATGAAGGGGTAAATCTTCAGCTGATGTGAATTTAATCAAACTATGGCAATGAGTACCAGGAGAGGGTATTGACCACACTCAAAAGCACTCACACAAAAATGAGAAACCAAGGTGAAATTCAGGTCCCCTGCAGGACCTACCATCTCTTTGTGGAAAGCAGAGTAGCTACTAGAGACTGGGTTTTGATAGGTGATTTCATAGCTCAAAGACCATCTGTTTCACAATTTTCCAGTTTGTGATAGCAACAAATGGAAAAACACTTCTTCCAAGCAGAAGTACACATGTATTTTGGGGATGTTATATGTTAAACTCTTTAAATTAGATGATGTTTGGTTGAAGGTAATGGTTTATGTAACTTCATAATTTTTGTTCAATTCTAGCAATGATACATCACAAATTCTTAACAGGACTCCAATACAGGCTTAGCTGCTTTGCTGAGCTGAAGTGGGATTCTATTCTCCACCCATAGACAAGCAAATGATTGAATTTGCAAAGCAACTTTCTTGAATTCTTCCTGGAACAGAAGTCAGAAGAAGGATGAACTTCTTTTTTCAATATGAATCCATATTTCTATTTTTTTTTTTATTAGGACTAGATTCAGATTTTTCTGTTCCTTGCTGAAACAGTCACAGAATGTCTTCTACCATCTCATTTCTCTTACAGAAATAAAAACTCTATATAATATGTGTTTAGCATAAAAACTCATAAATTTGACTAGACATTGTGACATTTGTTAATACCTCTTTCAGTGAAGGACCATGATTGAGGACGAGGGAATCTCCCTGGGTTTCCAACATATAAATACATATTTTTAACAGGGCATTGTACTTTTTTATACAGACACTGTTTTATAAGGTGATACCCTCTGCAATAGTCATATAAGCTTAGTTTGAAAGACACAAATTCAATTCCTGTTGAAATCTACAGCAAATCTGTGATTGAATTCTATGCTAAATGTTCAGCTCCTACCTCCCTTCACTGCATGCCAGTATGGACAATCTTTCATTCATGTACTTATACTGTGTTTAGAACCTCCCATAGGTCTTCTGAAGATACCACAGAAGACTGATAATTAGTTCCCATGCTACAGCTTTTCTTGGAACTCTACTGCTGCACATTAGTATTTGCAGGCTTCTCATTTGTCACTGCTAGGTCTCACCACATATGTCTTTATTCTTGCTGATATTATGATATCCAGGTTTTTAACATAAAAATACCTTGATTTAAAATAGATTAGAGGGGGAAAAAAATCAAAAGACCAAGTTTTTTATGGTACTTTCAATGAAATAAGTTAATTTGAAACATGAAGTAGCCCCAATCTTCAGAACTCCATTTCCTATGGAAGGCCATCTCCCAGAAGCAAATCTTCCATCATTTTTTATGGTCTGTTCCAGGCAAAATCCCAAAAAATTCAGTGGAAAGTCATCTTTTTTGACTCTAAGGTTTGTCCTCCACTGATTCAATAATGTGGATGATCAAGCTATCAGAGATGTCTGAGGAAACACACACATTTGCTGTGGCAGAATGGCACAAGCAAGACACATTTACAATGTTGCTGCCACTACTTTGCACAATCCAGCAGAGAAGAGTCTTAAGCAAGAGGGATTTTCCTTTGGAGGTTTTATTTGCCACAGGCTGGCTTAAAGAACATTTTCTCAGAGCATATGCCTAGTTTTATTCTTTTTAAAATAGTCATTACCACAGCAATACCTCTGCAAGAAAAAATTATGGTAAGAAAAAATACATTTGAAAATTTGTTTTCTTTAGAAATCTGGTATTCTCCAAAACTGATATTAATTTTGTTGTTGTTGTTGTTTTTGTCTTGAGGAAGCTCTGCTACATGAATTTTGACTGGTTAGAAAAACCAAACAAGAATGACTGCCAGACATTTGAAATGCACATCTTTTCCATTACACCAAGATGAATACTGCCCTCTGCTATAAGTACAGGGTCTGGTAGCATTCCCATCAAAGTTAGGGGCAAATTTCCTATTGACTTTAACAGTGCAACAGAGAGCCTTTACAGAACAGACAGAGCACCTTTTTATTTCTGGATAGGAAATACAAAAACCTAGTACCAAAGTTTCTGATCAAAAAGAAAACAAACACACCTTATGGGTTTTTTAATAACTTTTTCTCCAATAAAAAGCATAAAGTTGGTCTGAAATTATTATATGTTTGAACAGAAGGCATACTTTCCTTCTAGCCAGGCATTATATCATTCAATCTCTGAACACAGAGATGTAATATAAAGTAATAAAGAGGAAATACAACATAAAGTAAGATTCAGACATATTAAATTGCTTAATGAAAGCACAAGAAAAAGAGTGAGTAGAAAATATGATTCCCTTTATTGAGAAAAATTCCCCTTCAAAAGCTTAATCAATAATAACATTCATATTTCCTGAATTATTTTTTACATTTATTTTTTTAGAAAATTAGTAAATATCTTTAATGAATATAGATAGTCATCCTTCTGCAGCCTGGCTTGGCAGCATCCTGGATAGATTGCTCTCTGCTTACTCTGTTTACCCTAAGATGCTGACTGTTCTAAGCAGCACATTTCACAATTTTATTTCAGATCATTCTTGTCACTGACTTCTATCCAGCAAATGTAAATACATATTTGCAAATGTACCTGGGGAAAAGGAAATCCTGTAGGATCATGTTGCTGGTAAACTGGAGATGAGTTGAACACTTAACATCTTTATACTCTTTTACTGCAGAGCAGATTTGGGCTATGACAGTATTGTAGACAAACCACCAAGATTACTGTTTCCATATTCTTTGACCCTAATCCACTGTCCACAGGCTACTAAATATCCAGAGTATAGTGATTAGGATGATACCCTCTGGGGGTGAGGTGCTGGGCACAGTGTGGGAAACGTGCAGGTGGCTCTTAGCCATACAAAGATCTTTAAAAGTCTGACGGCTCCCAGACTAGCCCATTTCTTCTCTACTTGTTCTATGGCCTGACATCAAGACACCAATCCCTACATATATGGGAGAACTGGTGTCTTGGACAGCAGAGATCCAAAAAATAAGACCAGGGCCAGCAGACAAAATAGAAAACCTGCAGAAGTTGAAGGTCCTTCTGGACTGGTACCTGATTTCTATCTGGGAGTCTTCCAGCATGGCATCTATGTTTACGTTATACCTACTCTTTGGCAATTGGTCCTCAGCTGATTAAAAAAGAAGGCTTTCATGATGACAAAAGTTTCCACTGGGTGTGCGATCTACAAACAGCCAGATCTCCACATTTCCCCACCCCAAACCAAACCACTGGAGATGTAAGCCCAAAACTCTACTTCCCTGGATGATACCCATGAGTGTGTCTTGAGGGATGACTAAAAATTAGTGATGTCATGTGAGGCTCCTTTAACTGCACTTCATAAACAAGGGGCAGGAAAATAAAAGTGTGCAGAGTGCAGTGTCTGGTTAGAGCTGCACCCAGGGCTGAGCAGCAGCAAGCAGCTGAGGGGGCTGGAGTCCCCACATACTACACATGCCACACCACACCAGCTGCAGCGTAGGAGCAGCTTCTGGACATGCTTTGCATGATTGTGCTGGTGTGAGGGAAGTCAAAGAAGGGGATCAGACAGAGAGATAGTAAAACACCACAGAATATAGAAGTAATCTGATTTACATATCTGAGTTATATCTGGCTAGTTTCTAGCGTATCACTATAGGCAGTGTGCACATATCACCTAGAGCATCATCTGCTTCCATTATAAACCTCTAGTGATGGTTTATAAACAGAAAATGCGGTCAAGATAGAAATAAGCTGTCACACAAAATGCTGACATCTCTAAATACCAAGAGTATCTGAGAGAGATTTTTTTCTCATTAAAAATATTGCATTTGTTTTTCTCAGAGGAAGTAGAAATCACAAGAAAAATCAACATTACATTACCTAATCTTCCTCATTTTCATTTTTAATTCCCTCAGCATGGGGCTGAGATAGCTCTGCTCCTTTGCACCGAGCGCCATGACAACCAACACACCCACCCGGTATCTGCACTGCCATTCAGCTTGTTACCTCAGGAAAAATGTACACACCAAATGCTCAAACTCTTTTTAAACCTATTAAATATAAATAACTAATATGATTTGACCTAGATAGCTGAATGTAATGTACCATAACATCCCAATATAAAAAAAGACCCGTAGTGTAAATGCATTTATAAACATCATGGAGACTAAGTAAAGTTGCTACAATGAGTTCATCAGTTGTATTATAGGAGAAGTTTTCCTTAAACTAAATGTTTTCAACATCAAAAACGGGAGCATAGCATTCAAGAATTTAGATACTAATTGTACACTATAAATACAAATTTCCATGAACGGTGTAGTTAAAGCATTTCATACATATGTACTTCTATAAATTATATACACCATAAATCTGGATAATTAATATCCCCAGGTAAAAAGTGTATTCCAAGTTGCCCTTAAAGGCCTAGTTTTTGCACCTTATCGGAACCTAAAACTCATAGGTAAAATACCACAGCTTTTAGCAGTATTTGTCATCAAAATAAGCTGTAGTTACATGCACACTCAAACACAAACAGCAAAATAAATATATATTGTTCCCTGCCACTAGCCATTGCACAAACATCACTTATGAATAGGCGTATTCAACTCAACCATCAGTCTTGTGTTTCCCTTTCATCTTGTAGTTTACCAATATGCTAGAAATCCTATGTGATACCAAATGTCCAGTTTGCATTTAATGCACAAATACCAACAATATATCCAGTTTTACTTCTTCTTTACAATTTTCGCAGATAGTTTATTTAAATAAACTTCCCTAAGAAGCGCCATCATTCTGGCAGCTGGCCTTTGCAACAGCATGCAAGATTCTCACCTGAAAAATTACAAAGAGCTGTTAAGATCAAGCTCACACTCTGCAGCTGATGCAAGGCATGCATCTAATTAGCACATATTTACCTCTGCCAAATCTAAATGACTGCATCTCTTGTTGATAGAAGAAAAATGCCTAGCACTTGCACCCTTAACCTATAACTGCTTTAAAGATGAAGGGCTTGAAGTTGTCCGGCTGATCTCAACTTTATTCAGTTTAATTCTCATGTTCTCTAAACAGTATTTACCCATTCTACTGCAGCTTTCTCCTCAAACATTCCTTCAGTCTTCTTCCCCTGTATCACTGAATTCCCAAAGCCTTTATTTTGTATTTGATTTGATTTTTGTCCCTTAAATGTCTCTCTAAATACTTAATTGCTTTTTCAGTTTCCCAGATAACATCCAGAGATGTTCAAACATTAATGGCTTTGCTTCCAGCTACTGACCAGCCATATAAATCTGTTCACACACCACAACTCTCTTCATGAAAATTGGGTTCAAGTCTGCCCTAAACTTCAATGAAAAATCTGTTTGAAATCTGCTGATTTAAACCAGTGTGCCACAAAAAACCACAGTTGTCAATGCAAACCACCCACCTTCGTGACCCTAATGTTTTGACACATTTGAATCTGTCAGGAAGTGCAAAACAAATGAATTTCATTTGTAGCTGGGAGACAAATAAAATTCTTTTGGGTGGAGCTTGCGCCATAAACTAATCCCATTAGATTCAGCATTGCCTTTCATCTGGTACCACATCCATTCATCTTTTGCTTAGAAACAGGAAGAGGAGGCTGCTGCTTCTGCCATCCCTGATTCAGACCACATGAGCTCCAGCTCAAAGAGGCACAAGTTGGCTTGAGGCTGGAATTTGGTCCACAGGAGCTGACAAAATCACTTTTTTCTCTGCTTGAGATCGAACTACTCTCATAGAAGTGCAGTAGAAAGGGGGGCTGTAGAAAACATAGCTAAACTGCTTGTACATGATGTCTTCTGCAATGTTCTACAATCTATCATGTTCTTATTCCTCTCCTTCATGACAGTCTAAGTGGGGAAAAAAAAAGATAAACATTTAGCAAACATGTGAGGTCATCTCAGTGATTTATTATTGGGACCTTTTTGTTTGTTTGTTTACAGCTGATGCAAGAGAATTCTTTTCACTGGGTATCATCTGGGTATGATTTCTAACAGAAAATATATTAACTAGAATTAAGTATGAAGACTACCGGGTATGCAGAGCTGTGCTATAGAAATGTATTGTTATCTGGTCACCTCCTGCATGCTACCCCATATTCTTAAAGTTTAAATGAGCATCTGAAAGAGGAAACATAGTATAAGACTGAGAGGAAAAATGTGAGAAAAAACAAAGTATCAAATAATCCCTGTTGAAGAGATTTCTAAACAAAAAGATAAACAGAGAAATGAAGCCCCATATATGACTTAGAATTAATTGCACTTGACTATTTATGAAATATATGTGCATTTCTATGAGCGTGAAGAGAAGAGTGCTTTCAGCAAGGGAGGAAGTCTTACTGAAATGACACACTAGCACCATCAGCCACAGCCTTTGGGGACCCAAACCAAACAGATCATTGCTTATATAGGAAGAAGGTAAATATGGTGGAAAATGTAAAAGTTTGACAAACTAGAGGGCTATGGTCTGACACTACAGAGGATAATAAGTAAAAGCAAAAAAAGGACAGTAAGTGACATCAGTGGTAGAGAAATCAGGTGTATTGCAGGCAGAGGTACATAGTTCTGGGAATTTTTTATTTTGAAACAAGCAGTGAACTGTTTTTGCTGAACCAGTGGCTATCAGCTCTGGAGTAGTGTTTCCTTTACAGGCAGGCAATCTTGCTGAACTGGGTTTCAGCTGAGGATCTTGGCAAAAACCAGTGTGGATAATGTAGACAAATCCATTCTGGATGTATTAATGGAACCACAGGTATACACATGCCACCCAAATTTCCCAAATCTTTTGGACCCAAGTGGACATTGTAGGAATCCAATGTGTGCCATGTTTGCATGTCAAACGCCATTCATATGTATCCTACCCCTTCTTCAGTGAATGCAACACACAGGAAAACAACATATCAACAGAGATGTGGTCTTGCATTACATCACACTAGTGTCAGGGCTTCTCTGCCTCTTACCTTCTACAAAGTCTTGAGTCTATCGGTGAGAAACCCTGTTTGGGGTTCAAAAGAGGGGAAAAGAAGGCTTGGTATGGTATTTGCTATATACAATGTATGTGTGAGAAAGAAAAGAAAGTCAATTTCTACTGCATTTAAAGGTAAAGACTTTGGCACCTTTAATTTTCCTCCTCCCTCTATCACCTCTATAAAAGCAAGGCTGCTTTTAAATGTGTTATTTTTTGTCTTGTTTTTTCTTCATTTTCTGTGCACTATTCCTCTGCCATTCTCTCGGTCACAAAAATCAATAGATACTAATACCATTACATGAGCAGGGTGTAGCTTTGCAATAACTTCTGGACACATAGACATGCAGTTTATAATTTGTCATACTCTTTTCCCCATTGCTCTCTTACATGCCTCCCAGGGCTAAGACCATGCTAAGACCAGACAGTGCTGAGACGCCATAACGCACATCTTTGTTTTACATGAATCAAGTGATCAGGAAAAAGTTTTCTGTTCATACAAATATAAAATCACCTTTGCTAAATATTACATTCACTTATACAAGGCCTAAGAATAACAGAGCTTGCTCCTTTGTTTGTGAGACAGATATATGTAACAACATTTCTACTCAAAATTCGACAACTAAACCCACTGTGACAGTAAGTTTTGCCACATGGAAAACGGACTTCTTGTTTCATGGTATCTTTTCAGACTGCACTTCATATGCATTGCATTACAGGAAACAGTTATGTTGCAAGAATATTGTAATACTCCCTTTTATAGCTATATTATGAAATAGCACAAAAGTAAAGGGAAATGCCTTTTCAGTGGACCACCAAAACAGTATTGAACTTTAAGAGAATAAATAGTCCTGACTGATGCAGCATTCAAAAATTGCTCCTCTGCACAGTCATGGGTTTTACTTAGACATTCAGAACAAGAAATATTCTGCTGTAAGAGATATATCTACTACTAGTTACTGGGAAATAAGTCTTTTATGAATGCTTTTTAAAACAGTTTTATGTGTCTCCAACATATCATTCACCTGGTTTGCCATAAATATGTTGTTTCAACTATGTTGAAAACAGTAACAAAACCCAACAGCACAATCAGTAAGTCATGAAGATACACACACATTACTGCCTCACAAGTAGCTCAAGGCTGAAATTTCTATTAGAACAGAAAATAATTAAAGCACTAGATTGGAGTTGCTCATTTTGGTGCTGCCTAACCCATCACAAATAATACAAAAATTCTGTTGTGATTTTGAAATCACTACACATCTTAAGTGAATGAAACAGGTGATGAAACATTACAAGGAAAAAGAGAGGCAGGCACATTTTTTATATGATAGGAGAGTATTTGTACTATGTCATTATCATTTGGGACGGAAAGAGAGATATGTATCTGGCGCATCAGATTTGATAAGGAGGAGAGAGGTGATTCTTCCTTCAGTGAAGAGAAAACATAGACATGTATAGATCTTTCTTAACCTACAGCTATAAATGTACTAAATGTCTTCTCCTAGTGGCTGGCAATGCAGTCTACAAGCTTCACTTCAGAAAGAGCAAATTCAATATCCCCAGTAAACGTTCAGGAATTTTGTAATAGTGATGACATAATGTATCACAACAAATGTGACTTAGAAGCACTGCAGCATGGCAGATACAGTGCACAGCTTCTGGCATGTACTGGTGCCAAAGAGGAGAAGTAGCAAGAAATCCTTTCCTTTTAGCTCATTCACATCATTCCCATTTCCTGAAAGGCAGGATAAGCACATACACCAGCTCCTACAATGTAGGGAAACAAAAAAGGTCCATTAGCTGTAGCAGTAATGGGAGATTCTCTCTATTTTTCTTTGCTTCTGGATTTGGAAGAGCTGTCTTGCAACTGAGGTCAAGATCGTAGGTGAGGTTAATACAAGTCTCCAACTGTTAAGGAGTGAAGACTCCTGGAAAATGGAGAAGAATTTTCTCATACTCTTCCAAAATAAAATTCACCTGTGAGGCCTTTAGAGACTCTAGTGCTTCATTTCTTCAATATGGCTAGAAATATTTCATCCTGTTTCTACAGAATGAAGAGAAACAGGTAGAGGTAACATACACAGATCCTTTACATCTCAAGTTATTTAGAACAGATGAATTTGAAGTTTCCTTATTCATCCTCAGAGGAGTTGTCTAAGGAGTTCAATATTCACAGTTATGTATTTTTAAGCAAAACACTTAAAATTATATCAGTAGCACACACACTGATGGGTGTTTTATGTTCTGTTTATATAAAAGCCCATTCAAGTAACTCTGTTTCAGCCTTTGGGGATGGCAAGAAGGGAGGCTTTACTTGATGAACTGCACAGAGTTACCACTGAGGAGTCCCTGCACACATCTCTAGCAATACAATTTTCATGTCCTGCTGTCAGCAGACAGCAGCATGGTCATTAGAGAATACAAGAAAGAGTTTTCCTAAGCTTAGCAGGCTAGTGCCTTCCACATCCATCAGTACCTTGCCCACAAGTACAAGCTTTTGTACTTGACTATGGACCTACCAGGATGTGTTTGATCTGCTTTAGATTTTCTAGTTTTTCCCACCTCTCATGTCCAAAGAGGATGCTCTCAAAGTCCTATCCTGTACAGCATCACCTGAAGTTCAAAATTCAAAGAATTTTCAGCTGGTGCTTAATTTTTCCCTTTTATTTTCCCCATCCAGAACCTTCCCTCCCACTAGGCAAGGACAACAAGTCCATCATCATGCATATGTATTATTCTCAGCTGAATTCTGTCTTTGGCAATCAGACTATGGTAAATAAAAGGTATGGCCTAAAGAGGACTCTGCTTTGGTTCTTATTTGCTTGTAAAGCAGAGTAGAAAGAAAGGGAAGATTCTTCTCTTTTTGTAAGAGATGGGTAGCCAAAGAAATAATTCAGTTTGGAAATTCTATATCTACTGATCTGGTATCTTTTCTAAAACAGACTGTTCTGCAATACACTCATGTAACCCAATTATATGATTGGTTTTATCTTTTTATGTGCATTTTTTTCTTCCCAATGGCAAACTAATCATTGGACTGTGCACTTGTGCAAAGCAACCTCTTGCTTCAAATTCTACTTGAGATTTTTTACCAAATTATAGCTGTATTTTAATAAGTCCATGATCTAACAGACAACAAAGTAAACAGGAAAAGCTCTGCTGGAGCCAGATTCTCTCTGGGCTTTTCAGCTGTTTCTGTACGTAAAATGATTAGTACATGTTTACATATTCATGCATGGGGGAAAACCAGTTCAGATTTAACTGTCAATATGTATATGTGCATACCACAGTACCCAATTTGTTGTTATTAAAAAAACCTAATAAACAAGGCTTTGTGAGTTTACTTTTCATTAGAAAAGCTCAATACACACAAGTCCTGGCTTTCTCCTGATCTGTTCTCTGCAAGTAACCTCAACATAACTTATTCTACTCAGTGAAAATTTTCACTGTTTATCAGTTTAAAATTGATCCCTCTTTTCTTGTTTACTGTTGCAATAATGGGTCTGCAGCTAAAAGAAAAGAGGTTTATTCTTATAAATAAAAGAAACACAGTCATATTCACGTTAACATATTTTCCTGGTATTGTAGAGTTATAAAAATGGAGAAAGGTGGAGGGGGTTGCCATTGTGCAAATTTCTGTTAAACAGATGAAACAAGTCCATGAAGTATGGTTTCCCAGTTCTGGCAGCTTCTGCCTGACTTTATTCCACTTAGATTTTACTGAGTAAAATTGTCTTCTACTATGCCTCTCTGTCTTGGTAAAGTAATATCCTGCTGGTCAAAACATTAAGTATTGCTGAAGTCATTGGTATCTCAAGGTGTTCAGCATCTCGTTTAGACTCTGATCCAAAATACACTGAGATAACTGATGCATTCCTCTCACCAGAGTACACTTCACATCACAGTCACCTGGGCAGGCCCTTTTTCTACCAAGTATTCTGCTCTACACCATTTGCGCTGAACTGAACTGTTCAGAAGTCATAGTGTTGACATGGAGCTAGGGAATTCACTTACACCCGAGGAGTGCACAGCTGCATACTGCTGGGTAAGACCATGCACACTCAAAGTCAAAGATGACTCTTCCAGCAATATCAAGGGGAGCTGGAATGGTTCCTTTGGTCGGCATACCCTGGCCCTCAAAACCAACACTATCTGTAAGCTGCTAAAGTTGAAATCTTCAGAGGAAAAAAGGATTTGTATCACAAATGCCAGCACAGTCTTAAAAAAAATTTCACCTACACAAGTGAGTTCCAAGTGTCCTTCTCCAAAAATATCTCTTCTACTCTTTGTGGACTTTTCTAAATATCTGTCTTATCTAAATTCACAACAGATAAAATAAAAGCAAATGAAAGAACTGCATAAGAAAGGGTAGTCCCATCCTCTTAAGCATTGATGCTTATTTTATGGGAGTCCAGTAGAGGTCATATGAGGGACAGTGACTTCTTTTTAGAATTTTATCCCTCCATTCTCTCCCTTTTCAGGAGTGACACAGTCTCAGAGGTCTAAGGCTGGAGTTGGAATAGCTCTAAGGAGCCTGGTTCATCCCCTGGCCCATCCCCTGCCCTGCAGTCCATGATGTAGAATGGTCAAAAGCAGGCGTAGAATGTTCAAAAGCAATTGAACAACCAACTTATCTCTAATGATGCCCAGAACCCTGGGGCCAGGCAGCTCCACATGGACATGTTGATCTAGTAAAATACTTGTCTTCTGCTCCATCTGTGTAATCTTTTCTTAATTGTGAAAAACAACAGGGCTGGGTGGAGCTTACTGCCTTACCCATTGGGAACTCCTGACTATTGAATGCCTATTATTACAACCCTAACATTGTGTGGAAAAGGGTTTTGATACTTAAAAAGTCTTCCCAAAGGTATTTGATTAAGTAGCTCAGTCTCTTGCCTAGTCAACACAGCTCCTTCACTTTACTACAGAGCAGGCATTAGGTTGCACTTTCAAGCAATATTTTCCCATTTAAACTATCTGTCTGCATTAAGGTAACAAATAAATACATGTGGCCTTTTACATCATTGGTTTGGCCGTGCAAGTGCAAGTTGGTATCCGGCCTCAACTCTCACTGAGATCACCTGAGCTGAAGATCTCCAGCATCTATCTTACAACATCTTGCAAATTGTGCTTAGAGCTTTCATATAACCCTTTTCCTCCTTTGTTGCCCACATCTTCTGACCCATCTGTTTTTAAAGTGATACCTCTGAGGGGGGAAGTGAAGGTTTGCTGTTACATCTTGCTTCTGCCCGACTGCCACTTTACTGCATAACTTCTATTTCCCTTCATTCTCCAGCAGTGCATAAAAGTTAGTTAAAAAAGGAAACTCCTCTCTATAGTCCAGGTAGCTGACACTGGTTTTAGTTCCCTTTCCCGTATCTTAGGATTTAATAATCAAATTTCTACAGAAGATCTATTCAACAGAATTTGATTCCCAAACATTGTGGCTTTAGTTTATTTGGAAAAATTAAGTGCTTTTTATATTTACTTTTACATTATTTTGGTATAATACCTTTTCATTTGAATAATCTTGGTTTAATTTTCTGCACTATATATATTCTTTTGTTCTCATCACCCAAGTAGCTGTTTAATGGTTAGCTACAAATTAGCATTTATTTGATCTCAGGTGTCTTTCTGCCTTGATAATATATACTCCAAAGGTATATTGTTTTGAACAACTCTTTTGACCTACTTGTTTCCATAATGTTTGAGGTTTCTGTCAATGTGATTTCTCTTTATCATTTTTCTTCACTTCCCTTTACCAGAGGCTGATTTTCTAACAACCTATTTCAATTCAGCAAAACTCCTTTTATTTTTTAATTTTCTTAGGTTATTGAAGTCCCCAGATTCCAAAAACATTAATTTTACATTTTGTCAAACAGAAGGAAGTTCAGTAGATTCAAACAGAACCAGACTGAATAATCTTACCTATGTAATGTTCTTTTTCCTTCACTTTAAAAAATTAAGCAACTCTAGATGAAATTCTTGTTCCTATGACAGGCTGAAATGAAAATTAGAGTAAGCCTTATTTCATTAGATATAAAATATAAAACTCTTTGTCACTTAAAAAAATTCATATCACATTATATAAGTAACATGCAGACAGTCCTGATCCATCTAGTAGGCATTTTATTTTACAAAGACCCCAATCTTGCAATCCAATCTGAACAGAAGAGCCCTTTCACTTCCACTGAAAGCCAGTCAATCTATTAGGCACTAGGCTTATAGAGGTGTTCTGGCACTTTAAAATGCAGACAGGCTCATAACAAAATCTTTAAAAAATGTACAGAAAATGATTTCTCACTCCAGCTCAGTTCTGTGTCTATAACATGGCCCATTATATTTTACATGAAACAGGGAAAAATTATTGAAAGATAATTTTGGTTTACATTAAAAAAGGCAATAAAAATTGAAATTTCTGTCCGATGCAACAAGAAAAGGATAATTTAGAGAATGTTCAGGACATTTGTTTTAAAGACCCTTGAATTTGGGAGAAAACACTTCATCTCTCTGAACTCTGTCATGTGTTCAGAGATGTGGTGGGTACTGCATCATTTTCACTCCCAAACAATACCACCTGCATGTGTTCACAGAGAGGCAAAAGGCTTCATTTTGCATCTGCACGTACAATCCTTGCACCACTAGAGAACCAAGGCTGGGATTGCTAAATTCAGTTTTCTAAAAGGAGGCTATTTTGTTGAAAAGCAGAATAGCTTCATAGTCAGTAAAACATGCTTTTAATCATAGAATCATAGAATGGCTTGGGTTGAAAGGGACCTGAAAGACCATCTAGTTCCAATCCCGCTGCCAGGGGCAGGGACACCCTTTACTAGACAAGGTTACTCAGAGCTCTGTCCAACCTGGCATTGAACACTTCAGGGATAGGGAATTCACAGCTTAATAATTATACAGTATTAAAAATGCAATTTTTAATGCAAAAAGGCAATTATCAGATTTCAGTTATTACACTGAGTTTGAAGATTTCTTTGCAGGATATTTCTCAGAGATGACTGCATTTGTCTTCAAGAGTAACAACACTTTCAAATTATTTTTTATAGAATATGAGAAAAACTTCACTAAGCTTTAGCCAACACTGGAGAAAACCCAAACTCAGAACTTGAAATATGAATGATAGGCTCCTTAGAATTAAAATATATTTGAATGTTTGGTTTTATACGACACCATCTATTCTAACCAGAATGACCATAAACAGTTCTGTAATGATAAATTATTAAAAATTATCACTTACAAATACAGAAAGGTTCCTGTAAATATCATACTGACTTTTTCTTGGAAAGAATGAATGTTTAGGAAATGACTGCAAACTAAATTAACAAGTACAGACACAGAATAAGAACTCCTGAGCTACCTCATGCTAATTTTATAAATCACGGTGTAATTTACAGAGCACGCCTATGAAGTTGCTAAATTAACATTCCAGGATCTCACTGGAAATCTCCTTTCCTCTACCATTATCCTCAGCATTAGCTCAAAGGCCTTTATCAAGACCTCCTACCCCGCAGACACAAGGCAGAGATACCAGTCATGCAGCCGAGAACGGAGCAAGCGCAGCAGCTCTTGGCTATATCACTGCCTGGATCTGTAATTGTTAATGCTTCACAGGTGCCCATACTGGGCAAGGTCTGGCTTATTTCATAAGTGCTTGGTATCTACACTAAAACCAATAAAGAGAAACTTCAAAACATAAGGAAAATTAAGCATCTTTATGGTATAGCACTACCATGCTTTTACAATGATTTTGAACATTTATCATTTAAAATTAGGAGTTAAGGGGAGAAAATGGCAGAACTTGGTATCACAAACTACCTGAGAGAGGAAACTGCTTACAAACATTTGAGAAGTCTTTCTGAACAAGACAATTTTATCCATACAAATTGTCATAATTAAATATTCATTACCTCTCCCCACCACTGATGAACAAGCTAAAACTGCAGTGGTTAAGGCTATGAAGAATTGGCCATTCCACGTTCATATGGACTTTTACTATCTCTTTATAACTGATTGAGAATGTTTTCTGATTTATACTTTAAAAAAAAAAAAAAGTTTAAACTGCTTGACAAATATTTCATTGTCCCTATGCAGCTCACTGCTGCCACTTGTTTGGAAAAATGAAAGGTAAGTTGAAAAATGCACCTTTTCCATTTTCATCTCTAATTGAATTCTCTCTTGACCCCCTTATTCCCCATGGCTGTATTTCAGGTTTTGATGATAAGAAAAAGAATTTTGTATTTGGATAATACAATTTTCTCACTTGCCTTCAGCGACCTTCAGCTCAATTTCCTCTCCCCAGAGACACTGTATATTACAGAATTGAATCAAATTCCTTATTCATAGAAAAAAAGTTCCAATTTAATCTGAATATTCAGCATTTTACACTGGTCAGGGTGATGGATGGCAAATTGAAATGCTTTTGGTTCAGGTAATCAAATGGTGGAATTCAGACTTGTATTGAAAAAAATAATGAAGTCTATTCAATATTCTCATAAGGTGCAAAAAATGCACATTACATGGTAGAACTGGGTTTTTTTCTTATTATCTAACCAATAACATCTCCAGCACAAAAAGTATAGTAAAACATTAAGAATTTATGTAGGTTAGAACATGTGAAAAGCAGCCACCTTTGGGGGGAAATGCAGGCATTGTTGTAAGAGTGCTCAGATGAACAAGTACAAAACTGGGGGAAAAACAGACCTATTCTCAGTGTGTACCTGCAATGTTGAATGGTGGGTTACTGAAGCCTTTTAATATGTCTTAAATGCTTTTTCATAAAGAAATACAGCCCTTTTAATCATTTCAAGTTTGATATACTAAACCACTGCAATGTTTTTTCCATTCCTGAAAGTTTTGTCAAATAATGTCATCGGGTATCTCATTATTTTCAAAGGACTCTCATTTCATTTTGGAAAATCCTCTTGCTACTTGTGAAGTTCAACCCCAAAACAACAATTGATTTCAACAACACCAGCTTGGCACCACGGTATTGATGAAACTTATTTGGAGTTTCCAAAACAAGAAACAGGAAAACAAGAGGATTATGATACTGCATAAATTTGGCTTGTTTTAAAAATTCTATCAGTAGTTACTTTCTTTCCTTCTAAAGGTTCATGGAATTATGGTGCTTGATTTTCAAATATTGTATACCAATTATTTCTTTTCTAATTATTTGGAGTATTTAGGCCAAAAGGAATGCCCAACTGTAAGCACCGCTAACACTTAATTAAAAATGCAATGCAGCAATCTAAATGCTAAGGCACTATGTTAAAAATAGGTCCTAGGCTGCCCTTATTGACTGTACTAGAGTTTGTGCCTCCTCCATGTTTCTGCTCTCACCTCACACACATGAACCTGGTGCACAGGCATCATTCAGGACAGCAGGATGAGGGCAACTCCTGTTCAGAGAAGCTTCCCCGTACCTAGCAGACACACATTCAGAACTGGAGGGGAACATTTTTCATCAATTTTCTTTCCTCCACACCACAAGCAAGCTGTGCTCAGACTTGATCCTCCCCTGGGGAAAGAGAGCTCTGCATGATGCTGGGCATGCCACAGGGCATTTGTGTTCTCTAAGTAACTTATCAGTGCAGTTTGCCTTATCAGCTTGTGTAGTTTCACCGACACATGGTAAAGATGGGGTGTGAGGCAAGTGGAAAAAGTATGGACAGAAGCACTCTCAGGAGCAGGATAAGTGCTCAGACTATCAAGGATATTTATTTTTTTTTAGAAATATTTACAAGTTAAAGCTCTTAATGTTAAACTAACTCTTAAATTAAGAAACATTGGCAGAAAATGGTGAACCTCAGCAAGAACTTGTGACCCACCAGCAGTTGTGGAGAGAAGAGCTGAACCTAAGAAGATACACAAACATATTCATTTCAGTCAAGCTCCAGATTAAAAAAAAAAAATCATTTTCTCAACCTTTCCCATAAGAGCAATTTAGGATCCAAATGTTACATGCACGACTGTGTGGTGAAAAGGTTGGTTCTGCAATGGAAGCCACTAACAGGTACACTGATGAACAAGAAAACAAGATCTCTTACATCTTCAGGACTTGCAGGAATATAAATAATTAAAATGCACTAATTTATAGGTTAAAGTGAATAGATACCAAATAGATACATGAAGTTTGAAATGTGTTATATAATCAGAATCAAAAAAATCATTTATGATGTCACAGAAGAGATACAAGCATGTGATTTTGAAGTAATTCAAGTAGAATGTTGTCCTCTTTCCTGAACAGGATGGAAAACAACTGCATAGATCTGACTAATATATTATTTCCATTTCAAAGTCCAGAGCACTAAGAACATTTGCTGCATGAGTTTACTTCTGCTGAGAGTCACTTGGAATGCCTTTTCTGAACAGTTCTATGAGAATATTAGAAGTGTAAGACATGTGACAGCAATTTTTACTACACAGTAAAAAGGAAAATTAGAAATATATTTTATTTTTGTTGAAAAGTTGCATTCCAATCTTGCTCCTTCCAGGAGAGTTCTTAGTACCAGTCCTTGTAGAAGGGCTAAGTACCGAGTCAGGACAGTCAAACTACGTGAGGAGGTGCTTAAAAGTTGGGAAATGGCAGCATTGAAATACTAATACAAGCTGGTTTTATGTTACCATGGGGACTATTCCCAAAGGCCATATTAGCCTATGGCCACTAAGCCCCATGGGGGAAGTTGCACAACCAAGGGATATCAACAAGCTCTTCTGGAGGGCAGTTCAAATCAGGAAACCAGCTCCAGCCCAGAGGAATCTGCATCACCCAGATAAATTTAGCTGCTGTGAATACTCTTCATACATTCAAATTACATCCTTTAGCTGCAATTATTTTGCCCAGGATCATGTGGAACATTATGCAAGCTTTGTCTTCGTCCAGTGTGCACTTTTCTCATTTCCATAATAGTCTCGTATTGGATCTATACCTTGGCAGTTGCTGACTGCTGTCACATTCACTTCTTTTTTCAGTATTAAAAGGTAAATGTTAATTACAGGGACTATTTTTCTAACCTTGTCTCTGGGACAGAATATTTAGGGAACAGTATCGTTCATCACAGCTGCAGCCTATTTGATAAATGCTTCTTAAAAGCCAGACTCCTTGTCTGCTGCATATGCTGCGTCACTGAGGACTGGGGGAGCAAGGCAGCTCAGGGTGCCATTGTTAGTGCCCCTCCAGTGCTCCTTTCAGACCAAAGGATAAACACAGTTGTGACAGTGTGCAAAATACTCTGGGCCAGCGTTCAAGAGGCTTTTGTTCTTCATCTGTGTGCTAACCCCAGTGAGCATGGAGAGGAGCAGAGGTTCCCATGTTAGCTGGCACAGCACATGTGAGCTGCTGATACGCTCTGAATGTACGCCAGCTTGGGTAGCAATTTAATAAAGCAGCTGAAGCTAATGCCATTTTTTGGCACCACATAAAAGAGTTTTTCGTAGGGTCACATATATGCATATAAAGGGTCATGTACCAGCAAATTTTCAGGAAATAGTAGACATGCACATTATTAGACTGAATTGCTGTCTGGCTCCAATATCTAAAATATGTAGCCAACTCTTAACTCTACGTCTCAGCATTCTGATGCACTTAAATCAGAAAAACATGTAGGGTTTCTGTGTCTTAAGTGAAGTTTCTAGAGTAGGAGAAGAATATCAAGAAAGTAGCACCAGATTCTATACAGAAATACTTGAAGAGCAATACTGCTGAAATTAGTGCCACTACTGACAAAATATTTTGATTAATAAACTCTTTTCAAAATCTGAGTTTGCATCTAAAATCTTGATTTTAAAGAAATTAATCTAGGGTGCTTTTTTTTTTATTAGGATTTTCTAACCAATAATTTTGTATTTCCAATACTTTCTTTGCAACTACAAGGGCTCCTTTTAACATGCACATTTAATGGAAGATAACATTATTTCATAATCATGGGACTGGAGCTTTGTAAGAAAAATACTAAATCTTATTAAACTTGTGATAAAATTATTGGTGTTGGCAACCTTGCAGACATATGCCTAGAGCTGCACAGTGTTTTTATCCTCTAACTACTGTAACTAAAAGGACTTTAATGAGAGCAAAAGAATGTGGGTCTGTCTGCCCAGAATCTTTTGGAATTTTCACTTTTCCCTAATGAAAATGAAAACAAATACTTTTCTTTTTTTTTTTTTTTCCCCTGTAAGCTTTTACGGACATCTGAACTGACTTTCGTAATGAAGAAGGATTAAGCAAACTCAGGAAAATTATAAATGTGGTTCATATTAGTGTACTAATTAGCTCATAAATTTAGAAATAGTTAATCTTTTAGTTTTGCTGAATGAAAATAGCGGTCAAATCACAGATCAGATCTTGTAAATGGAGTAATGCAGTCGTGAATTAAACCCCCCAGAGCATAGGTGTCTGATCTCATAGCATTATAAAAACTGGAAATCTTGCTACTGGCTTTGAAAAGCACAAGGTGAATTCAGCCAAAGTTGTAAAATATTACTCAAGCAGCCAGATACTTAGCAAATAATAATAAAAACAATGTGATTTATTAAGTGTGTACTTCTCATTGTATTGTAGTCCAACAACTAACTATATTAATTATTTTTAGTTCCGTGAGCTAATTAGAGCAATGGTAGCTGGCAAAATTCTGTGGTTTACTGCAGTTTCTATTTAATGTACGTATTTATGTACACGGATATTCAAAAGACCCTGCCCTAAAAATATATGTTATTACAGAAACAATTGTGGGTACCAAGTAATAAAAATATACTTGTCCATTACATGATTTACACTTCTTTAGAACTGCCAAAGTAGAAAAAGAGTAGAGGCAATGTTTTACACTGCCACATTGATAATCTGATGAAGACTGCTCTGATGAAACAAAGAAAAGTAGATTCTATCCCAAAACAAGTTTAGGTCTCATTTCTTCAGACTGAGTCCTAGCCAGGTGATGGAGATGCAAGAGCCAAGCACCTGGGCATGGTAGCAGACAAGTAGCTGGCAGACATTACAGGCTGCTGGATACAAGAGCTCAGAGTCTTCTCTCTCCTTTAATGATTGCACCAGGACAAGGTTAGAAGAGAACTGGGCTCAGTAACACTCAACGTGGAGAATGAATGGACTCCCATTCTCACACCCCATAAACATCCTCACGCACACCTTGTTAAACACCACCCCAGAGACTGCATTTCAAGCAGTTTTCCATAAACTCCATGTGACCTGGATACAATGCTAGATAAAACCATTGGATAAAATACAGCACCAGAAGTATGTGAACCTGGGATTAGAAGATCAGGGTGACTTAATGCGGAACCAGCCTTCACATCTGGACTGCTGTAAACATCGCTCAGTCCAAGGCCCCTGTGGAAAAAAAACCAACACACCAACAGTAATTCAGTAAAATGTGTAAGAACTGCTCATTGCTAGAGCCCTGCAGTGATATGCAGTAGGAATTAATCTAAAAACATGATGCCAAACAACTGTTGAATCAATTTTTTTCTTTGGCTTGCAGTGCACCTGCTCTTACAGTATCTACATTTTATACTCTTTTTTTCTTGCAGAGATGTAAATATTCCTGCATCAAAACAGTTGCTGAGGTAAAGAGAGAGTCAGTGACAAGGCCTTATTCTAACTTCATGGTGCATGTGATAAGGAGGAAACAAAATGTGTCTGCAAGTACAGAATGTTTATATACCTCTACTCATGACTCAAGTCAGCAGGTTACAGAAGAATTTGTAATTATATTTCTGATGTGCTCTTAAGGAGTTGTGCACCAACAAACTATTAACCAGATCCTATATTACTGCAGTACTCTACCTCAAGGTGGTAGGAGATAGAGAGAAGTCAAGCCTCACATCTCAATATTAGACTCTTCAGAGACCATTGCTGGCTGCCAAACATGCACCAAATCAGCATTGTTGGCATATTTTTGCCTGCTTATGATGCTACTTCTGGAGGCCATGTGACCTATAGTTCACCATCCCAACCCTATTTTTGGTATGCTGCTGCAAGAAAGGATGGAGTGATATGGTTAGAGGGTATGGGTACATAGTTCAATGGCTTACCAGTTACTACCATTTTCTTAGTATTTATTTTAAATGATGCATCATAAGGCATAAAAAACCCTCTACCTTCCGCCCCCAAATAAGTACCAGGATTAGGAATTTGAATGACAGTATGTTTAAACTTTATCCATCATTTAGTGGAAAGTAACATTTCTACATAACATACAGAGTGTAGTCTCTCTGACTGTAACATACAGTCAGAGAGACTACACTCCCCTGTAGTGTATACCATAAACAAGTTTACAAGGAACATTCAACTTGGCAGCACAACCTCAATGAACACATCTGGCCAAAATTTTCAATAACAACAACTTAAATAAAAGTGACCAGTTTTTAGAGGCATTCAGCACACCTGCTTCCAACTAAGTTAGCACATCAGGAAATCAGGACACAGTTATTTTAATGCTTATATATAGGTTAGAATTGGACTTCAGATGCCTAAATTTCAAAGTTGTGAAATATGTCGGCAAAAGCATTATAAAAGCATTACAAAAGCAAAAAACCTAATTGAAATGTTATATTTTCCTTAAAGTAGCATTCAAAAGAGGTACTGTAGTTCTCTTCCCTGAGTGACAGGTTATTATGGTTTAACCCTAGCAATCAACCAAATACCACACAGCTGCTCACTCACTCCCCCATCGGCAGCATCAGGGAGAGAATTGGAAGGGCAACAGTGAGAAAACTCATGGGTTGAGATAAATGCAGTTTAAGAGGACAGGCAAAAGCTATGAACACAAGCAAAACAATGAAATTCATTCCCTGCTTCCATGAGGAGGCAGATGTTCAGTCATCTCCTGGATAGCAGGGCTCCATCATATAGAACAGTGACTGGGGAAGACGAATCATCCCTCCAAACATCCCCCTCTTCCTCCTTCTTCCCCACACTTTATATATGGACCATGATGTTGTGTAGTCTGGAATATCCCTTTGGTCTGCTGGGGCCAGCTGTCCTGGCTCACAATCTCCCATGCATCCATAGTCTGCTCATCAGCATGGCAGTAGGAAAAGCAGAAAAGGCTTTGGCTCTGTGTAAGCCCTGCTCAGCAATAACAAAAACATCTCTCCATTATCAACCCTATGTTCAACACAAATCCAAAGCAAGCCCCATACCAGCCCTTGTGAAGAAAGTTAACACTACCCCAGATAAAATCAGCAGAAAGGCATATGAAAATCTCCAGAAGAGGACTCAGAAAGATCCTGCAGTGAACTGTATTTTGATCTCAGGCATGTGCTCCACCTCAACCTGCCACTCTGTTTAAGGATAATGACTCTACTTTTGAGACTGGATGAGAGTACCTCTGACATAGCCCTGTGCAAGCAAGTAAATGCTCCAAACACATTTATCCTATCTAACTTTAGACTTCTAAACTGTGGTTATATGTATATGTTATATGTATACTTATACACATACTAATCGAGATTCTTATTAAGTAGTGGAGAGGAACACTTTTAAGTCATGTTACAGCTGATCTAGGTTAGATGTCTGCCTCTGGATAACATTTATCAGGCCTTAGAAATGTTGCTTTAGTACAGAGAGATTGGAGATACCTCTTTATATCCTGTATGCACAGACCCAAGGTTATCAGGGAAATAGCCCAGTTCTCACTGCAAAATGCTGATTAGGAATGGAAATATTCCTTATGAACACCACTGCTCTGTGTCACTGCACAAATAAAGGCAAAGGAAGACTTTGATATTTAGCCAGGAACAGACATTGGCTGTACTTCTAACATCACACTTGCTGAGTCAAGACTAATGAAGCAAGGTCAGAAAGGAGCTGGAGGCAACAGAGCCAACAAGAGCAGGATGTGGCTCTTCAGTTTCTGCACTGAGGTTAGTACCTCCACACATGATGTGGAGGGAGGTACTATGCCACATGGGTACACCAGCACGGTGTACTGACTCCACTGCACTGGGTTGTTAGGCCCAAGCACTCCTGTTATTAATTGGCTTGAGTTATATCAATGCACCACTCTCTTGCACTTATTAAACAAGTGTCTTACCTAAAGCATAGTCTGTGTCTTTTACAGCAGTGTTAAGTGTGACCCCATCACTAAACTTTCAGGTATCAGTTGGACATTGCATGCTCAGTACTTTAATATTTAATAATTATTCAGTGGATTTTTAAAGGAGCCCATCCTTACATCAGATTGATACATTTTGTAAAAATGGTAAGACACTAGAAGAGATTTTTGTTTTCCATACATTGAAAACAATGTAAAAAAGGTTCTGCTTCTGTACTCAGCATGTCAAGCAAGAACAAGGAAATAGCAGTCAAAAAAGATTCCAAGTTTTAATTCTTGGTGGAAGATCTGAACAGAGAGATTCAATTTAGATATTTTTCCACCTTTGGCCAAGTATGAGCCCCTGTATCTCTACAGAGATCCTACACACATCCTTACCAGTAGGTACACTGCTGAGTAGACCTGATTCATCCAGCCACAAGTTCAAAGCATCCATCTCAATTGCCAGTACTGGTACAACCTGGTGAGGATGCCCAAAGTGTCTTCTGCTTAACAGATGGCATATGGAATTGATTCCTCTCTCACACCAATGTTATCCATGACACAGTCTAATGAAGTCAGAGAAGAACTGCTTTGAATCTACACTAGCATGCATGAGAGAACACTATGACTGTGTGCATCTCTCAGAGGGGTTTTTTTCATTTCTTTTTTTTCTTATTTCTCATACTCCTCTGGGAGATCTCATTGTCAGTTTCAACAAAGAGCGTCATCTCTTTGCAGATGATATCCAACTCTACAACTCTGTCAAGTCACTCTCTGATCCCGCTCTTGCCACCTGTCTTCAACATATCAATCAACAGATGGCTACACCATCACTAAGGAATGCTTCAAAGGCATTCAAAATGTTTTAAAAGTCCTCTTTGTTCCATGTCTCTTGCTCTGCTATCAGTCTTCTTAATTCAGCCCTTCAGTTCTCCGCCAAAAATCTTGCTGCTATCCATAACACAGGGTTTTAAATTTCTTTTCCCCTACTTAAGCACTACTTCCATAATATTTACAGATTTTATCCATATTTTGACATCTGCTCTCACTGTGTTATGTCGAATGTTTTACTCCAGTTTAGAAAATGCCATTTTGTCCACTTTGGCTTTCCAAAAACACATTTTCTAACTTCACCAACCAGTGGGCAGGACAGAGTATTACCCTACTTCAAAAAGTGGCAACCCCCTCAAGAACTTCAATGTCTTCTTAAGTGCAGAATCTCATTTTAAGACTTGTGAAAATACATTTCAGTGTCTACAGCTGTAAGCTAAAGCCTTCTGATATACTTAGATGACTAATACTGGTTTTGCCAGATGACTGTTATTATCAAAATGTCAGTCTGGGCAATCTGTTCCAGTGTGTGTGGTCTTCTACACAGTAAAGATATTCTTCCTCATATTCAGGCAGAGCTTCCTGTTTCTGCCCCTTGCCTCATGTCCAAGTGGTTGACAGCACTGAGAAGTGTCTAGACCCATCCCCTCAGCGCCCCCCTTTGGATATTTATACACATTAATAAGGTCCCCTCCTAATCATCTCCTCTCGAGGCTGAACAGGCCCAGCTCTCTCTGCCTTTCTTCGCAAAAGAGATGTTCCAGTCACCTAATCCTCTCTGTCACCCTCTGCTGGACCTTCTCCAGGAGCTTCACGTCTCTTGGGCTGGGGATCCCAGAACTGGACACTCCAGATGGGACCTCACCAGGGCTGAGGGGCAGGATCACCTCCCTCGGCCTTGCTGGCAATGCTCTTCCTCATGCAGCCCCGGACACCACTGGCCTTGGCCCCAAGGACACACCAAGGACACACTGCTGGCTCAGGGACAGCTCCTTGTCCACCAGGACCCCCAGGAGCAGAGCTGCTCACCAGCAGGTCAGCCCCAGCCTGTGCTGGTGTCCAGGTGCAGGACACTGCATTTGCCTTTGTTGAATTCCAGACAGTTCTTTGACCCTCTCTTCAAGGGGTCAGAGAAGAACTGTCGAGGTCCCTCCGAAGGGCTGCACAGCCCTCTGGGGTATCGGCCACTCCTCCCGGCTTTGTGTCATCAGCAAACTTGTTGAGGAGACACTCTGCCCCTTCATCACTTTGCCATCTCCTCTCAGAGAACCAGCGAGGAGCAGCCCGTGAGAGGCCGAGATCTCGTCAGAGCTCCAAGCTGGGCACAGACGGCGGCGGCGGCGGCGGCGTCCCGGCAGGGCAGCGCCGCGCGCGCCCCGAGCGGCCCGTCGCCATGGCGACCGCCGGCCGCGTCCCGCGGGGCGGAAGGGCCGCGCTCTCGCGAGATGGCGGCGGCCGGGCAGGGCCGGGCCGGAAGGAGGCGCGCATTTGAAGGCGGCGGCGGCGGGAAGGGGCGGCGGCGGAGGCGGAACGGGGCAGGTGAGTGTGTCTGTCCCGTGGTGTGCGGGCACGTCGCTCCTGAGCTGCTGTTGCTGTCGCCGCTGCCGCCGCAGGGCTCGCCCGAGGGGAGCGAGCCGGTGGCTGTAGCGCCAGCTCCCCGTCCCCGGGGCGCCGTCGAGCTGGCCCTTCCCCAGGACCGTTTCTTTCCAGGCGAATGGCGCTTGAGGATGGCTGGGGCAGCCGCCAGCGCCCTGAAGGTGTTGAGCTTAAAAAACTCACGTTTTCCTACTTAAAAAGTAGGGAAACGAGGTGGCCTTCATTTTCAGCAACGGAGTAACTGAACAGCGAAGTTGTAGCGGTTTGCAAAGTTTAATTGGTGCAGTGTTAAAAGGATTCTAGTTCCGCCGTGGGACAAGGATGAGCTTTAGGTTTCACTAGGATGTTCGTTTGCTAGGTGTTATTTGTTTCCAAATTGAAGTGCTTGATTTAAGGCTTGTTCAGCCAAGTATTTGTATGTGTAATCATTTAGGTTGGAGGAGATGTCTAAGAGCATCAATCATATATCTTTTATCATATGCTTTATGCATATAGATCAGATTCTGTGGAGGGCTTAAAGAAAAACACAAACATGAGGAAGCATAGATTTTATTTGAACTGCATCAAGTTATAAAGTAATTGGGTGCCGATAATGTTAATAGTAACTTTGTTTCTGTTCTCAGCGTTTCATTCCAGTCCTCCGTCTCTCTAGCACCAAAACAAAAACCCCAAAACCGCACAAAACCAACAACCCAAAAGTTTGTTTCAGATGAGTAACTGAACCTGAAATCACACTGTTGCAATTCTTGAGTTACATTGTATTTTACATTGGTTTTGAAAAACTGCAAAAGTGAATGTCAAATAAGAGGATTTTAAAGTATCAAGTGACAAGGCATTGGGAATCACTCACTTGAGGGGATGCAAGATTTTAAATGCATATCACAACCTCAGAATGACAATTGAGCCATCAGTCTTAGTTCTAAATCTCTCGACTGAAAAACTTGCTTATTAAATCTTGTTTGTTCTATCACCAGGGCTCAGTGTAAACTGCTTAGATATTTAGTTCTTAGTATGTTCAATTATAAGTATTTTCAAGTATTATTTTTCATAATACATGTGTTTTTAACATATATTCTTAGAGGATATTTGTTACCTATCTCTTTAAGAAAGCCAAGTGCAGTTTCTTGTTCTTTAGTCTACCCCATTTATACAGTATGCTCTTTTAAAAGAAGTTATCCATTATTTAAAAGAAATTATTGGAATTGACTGACTGATTTATGGCTTTCACTTATAAAATGTTGTTGAAGCCACATGTTAAAATATAGTTCCCCACTTCTGTTGGTATCTTGAGGGAATAATATCAACACTTTGTTAAATAATGCCTGTGAAACGCTGAAAATGGAGTGGAATGTTTATATGATTGTCAAATATTTACTTTGAGTTTGAACCAACAAAACAGGGAAACTGGCAGAAAATGTCACCTGGAAAAGTTCTGCAACCTGCAGTGAAAATGAAGGTGGATGAGCTCTTTTTGTGCTGGTTGAGTCAGCCTGCAACTCAGCTAACATTAAAGGACTGCTTGAGAAGAATCAAGAATAAGGAGAAAACAGAGTTTGGTAAAACAGATTCAGGAAACAGTAAAAATGAGAGTTTCACCAGTGAAAATTCCAATTCCAAGCAGTGCATATTAGGAGATACCAGATTGCCTTTGATGTCTTTCAGTCCTCCTCAGCTTTCTACTACTCTTCCATTGGCAACTCCAGCTAGCTCAAGGAACGTTTCTAATGTTAGAGCAACACGACGATCCTCAGGGACCAAAGAAGTAAGTTTGTTTCTTATTAGATTTATTTGTTTAAATGGATCTGACTTTTGTGTTTGTGGTGTTGGCAAATTATGTCAGTCAACAGTTTCCCCAGAGGAGGTTTCAGGAGTGGAGTGAACATAAAATACCAATGTTTGTCTGTCATCAGTGTTAATGGATAGGTGGCCTAAGCTTCCATAAGATTATCTTGCTCCTTGCCATCTAATTGTGGATAAATTTAAGTCCTTGAGTTTGTGTTCCTTTTATAACATACTGCCTTGACTGCAAATATTCCTTTGTCTAATGATACCAGGCACTATTGTTAGTACAAGACTCAAATTTGGCTTCACTGAATCTGTGTATTAACAAAGTAATTGTTTTGTTACATGGTACCAAAACTGCATGGTACACTCAGCACTTCCTTCCTAATAAGCTCTTTATTTATAACAGACAATGTCCTCTATGCAAGGATGACAACCCTGCCCCCAACCTGAAATATTCTTTTTAAGCTTGCAATTCATTTCAATCTAGTTTCTAGCTCTTTTCATAAATTGTAAAAAACTGGATAGAAAATGTTGTCGTGTCTGACAAAGTGCTGCTTATGTATGATCAGCAACCACAGAATTATAGAATGGTTTGGTCTGCAAGGGACCTTCAAGACCATGTAGTTCCAACCACCCTGGCATGGACAGGGACACCTTCCACCTTGCACAAAGCCCCATCCAGCCTGGCTTTGAACACTCCCAGGGATGGGAGATGGACAGCTTCTCTGGGCAACCTGTTCAAGTGTCTCACCATCCTCACAGTAAAGAATTTGAGTAATTTCTTCCTGATATTTCATCTAAACCTACCCTTTCATTTAAAGCCATTTCCCCTTGTCCTGTCACTACATGCCCTTGTACAAAAGTCCCTTTCCAGCTCTCTGGTTGGTCCCCTTTTAGTGCTGGAAGGCTGCTGTAAGTTCTCCCCAGAGCTTTCTCCACGTGGAAAAACCCCAACTCTCTTAGCCTGTCTTCTTTGGCAAGGTACTGCAGCCCTGTGATCATCTTTGTGACCTTCCCCTGGACTTGCTCCAGCAGATCCATGTCCTTCTTATGCCAAGGACCCCAGAGTTGGGCACAGCACTCCAGCTGGGGTCTCACCAGAGCAGAGTAGAGGGGCAGAATCACCAATCTTGCCCTGCTGGCCACGCTGATTTTGATGCAGCTCAGGACACAGTTGGCTTTCTGAGCTGTAAGTGCACATTGCTGGGTCATGTTGAGCTTTTCATCCAGCAGCATCCCCAAGTCCTCCACCTCAGGGCTTCTCTCAATCCGTTCCCCACCCAGCCTGTTTTTTGGCTTGGGATTTCTTTGTCCCAGATGCAGGACCTTCCACTTGATCTGACTGAACTTTATGACATTCATAAGGACTTCAAAGGGTTACTATGCTGTTTGTGCTATAGGACTATGAATTCACATATTTTAATAATACTACAAAATTTTAAGAGGTTGTAACCTGGTATCCCAGGGAAGCATGCTCAGTTGGGTGAGGGTAGAGAGGATAAAGCTGGGGTGTTTAAGAGTATCAGTTATTTATTGTTTGTTGTTGATATGCATTGAGTGTATAGAGTTACCATTTAACCCACAGGAGCAACGGCATGCTCTTTTGCACTTAAACATTTAATCTGACTTGACCTCTTGGTTTAATAAATACTGATTTTCAAATCTAGTTTGGCAACTTCTTAGCTCCAAAACACCACATGTCCAGTCTAGTCTTTGTCTAGATTGACTTTACAATAATAGGGACTGGTATTTATGCATAATCACCAGCCAGACAGCAGGGCATGATGATTGATTTACTTCTTGGTTGTTGTTCACACTATTATATTTCCTGTTCTAGTGAAATGCAGAAAGTCAGTCAGCAGATGCTCAGTTTATTCTTGTATCAGATAAAAGCAAGCAAAGGAAGAGTCTCCATTAAAACCCACTGTTGTTTGCTATACTTGATCACTAACTTGTGTACTGTAATTTCTCATGTGTCTTGATTGATTGCTTGAAGTAAATCCCAAAAAGAAGAACTAGAAGAGATTAATAAAGAACAACAACCTTGACTTAATTGGAATTGTTTGTATAGTGCTGAGAGAGAAACTAGAGAGGGGTTAGGTTGTTGGTTGCCTCAGTAGGTTGGGGAGGGGAATTTCCAAGCAATGAGAAATTTATTTAGAGCTTTATTATTCAGGTGAACTGAATCTTCATCCAAAAGTTTTTTAATCTGTAAGTGTAAATTGCATTTGCAGCTGGCATCGGCTCTTAAATACCACCAGGAATTGCATGTTCTTCCATGACAGTGTATTTTCTCTTAGAAAGCACAATGTACCCCACTTTCTTCCACAAACTACCTCATGCAGTGTCAAAACTAATGCACCTTGCATGCTGTTGTGCATTTTACTGTCTTTCTCAGATCAAGGCACAATGGTTTTACCATATGAGTTTTAATTAAGTTTGAGGCCCTCATCTTGTTTCTGTAAGTGGAAGAAAATGTTTCAGATACTGGACCTATGGTACAAGCTAGCACAGGTTTAAATTCTAAATAGCAGTCCTAGAAAATGGTAAAAGTTAATGTGCTTAGCTCTATGTGCATGAGGGTGTTATTAGGAAAAGGCTTTTACATCCAGCCATAAAGAGCTGGAGAATTTTTTTTTTTTCGGACTATATAAGTCAATTTAAGCACCTTATTAAACTTTTTTTCTTATTGTGTACTAGAAGTCTCATAAGGTAGCATACAAACCATTAACTTATGTTGGCATGATATATTTTCAGTATCACTGAGCTAAATCACTGCATTTGATTATGGTAAGGCTGCTGTATGTCTTTTTCCTGTTTCTTAAAATATTCCTGCAACTTTTTTGAAGGACACCAAACAATAACAGAAAACCACCATTCTTAGTAATTACCAGGAAGTAAATATGAATGTGTAGGAAAACAACATTTTTATGCTACAGGTTTCTGTACTTGTTAGCAAAACATGTTTTTCTGAATGGGAAGCATTCCTAATTAGAATCTAATTAGATATGTAATCTTTGATACTTTAAACAGTAGCGTATGAGCAAAATAAGTTTGTGTGCTGATGGCAACCATTAAACAGCATTTAAAAGTACTGTAGCTGTCAGCTGTTGTATTCAAGGAGATCATCTTTTTTCCAGAGATTAGCTTGTAATTGAAGCCTGCGGGTTATGCTTCTATCCAAAATTCAGAAGTTGCTATATATTTTGCTGAAACACTGTCTTGTCAGAGGAGAATTTGCTGTCTTTCAAAATACTTGAAGCCCTCTCCTGATGAGCAAGTCAAAAGTACTTATTCCAATAGTGAAAGAACATACATGGTCTTTATGGAATTTTTCATCTGGACAGGTCACTTAAAGCCATGTTAAGAGTAAGCTGTTGACTTAATCCAAATGCACATTTTAAAACCTATTCAGAACTCTACCATGAAAATTCATCTTTCAGTGTGTTTTAGTGCAAATTAAAACAAAACAGTGTTTGTTTAGGGATTGTGTTTGGGTTTTTTCTCCTTTATGAGAGGTACTTTGCTTCGCTTGCGTGGTGTTGTTCACAGTGAGGTGGATATCTGACTGTACCCATTGTAAAAACATGGTAGTTGGAAAGTTCTGGTCACTTTGGTTATGTGATGTGAAGTGCTTGCTAGCACTTGGTATTCTGCAAGTAGGCCTGTGATTTGTATGTGCTATATACTTCAAATAACAAAAATTAAGAGACATAAAAAATGTCAGCATTCAAGTCTCAAATGTTTTCTGAATGTATTGTTGAAGAAATTCTAGAGCTGTAACTTTCAAACTTGAAGGATAGCTGTTGTAGATTTTTTCTAACCTTTATCACTACTGTCCATAGATTTAACAATGTTTCTGGGACTCTAGATTATCCTAAACACATGTGGTATATACAATTGTACACTGTTTATCATATTGCCGAAAATGCCAGTCCCCAAGGCCTAAAAGGTGCCACAAGCAAGATGTTTAATCCTAACCAGCTGGTGTGCATAGCATTGGGGAAACAATCCACAGAATTTCCTATGTTATTTTGTGGGATGATGGTGCAGAAAGAATGTGATATGATCAGAAATACTTATTTGCCATTTCTCTGAAGGGTCAACCTTTGATATAAAGGTACTTCTAGGAGTAGTTTCTATATATCCTTTATTTGATAAGCATACTGTTCCTTCTTGTTATCCTGTGGCAATTAAAGCTTATTTTCCTCCTATTTCTATAACTTGTAACTTTTTTTTTTACTTGTTTAATATATGCCTGCTTAACTTTTTTATCATGAGTAACATTCTTGCCGAATTTTTTGTAAGCAGTTACTTGATTTAAAGGTGGTACTGCTGTGATGCATTTTAGTTGAAAGGGAGGCTAGAATGAAACCTTTTAACATTGACTGAAGTCCGAATAACACTTAACAGTTGCTTTTTGAAACAAATTAATTCTGAGGGCTTTGAGGTAGAGGGTAGCAAGGTCCTCCAAGGTGTCTGCATCTGAATTGCTGCCGCGTACCAGCAGCACTGTTAACTCCAGAGCCTGGGCTGTGTGAGCTGTGTTAGCATTGCACTGCACACCAGGCTGCGCTGTGTGGACTGTGTCATCTAACACAGGCACTCCCCAGCTCTGTGTCATGCAAAGATAGTGTTAGTAGTGCCAGGTCCTGTCACTAAGTGGGGAGGATGGTGGACTTGGCTTTCAACTCAAGCCCGTGACTTAAAGGGAGGCTGTAAATAACCTGGTATCAAACTGATGTACTTTTACAATGATAACAGGGTACTATGAGAGATGTCAGCATTAGTGTCATCTCAATAAAGCTCCTTCTTATAGTGCCAACAAGGCAAGGGCAGCCAAAAGTTCTTATTAAGGTCTGGAAGAGTGCAGCTTTAGGTGTTCCTATAAAATCATTATTAGTTTTGTGTGGGATGACATAATAGTAGCCAGCATAAGCAGCACTGGTGGTATGTTGTGTTATTCATCTTAAGCTTTGCTGTACTGAGTAACTTGGAATAGAAGAATCATTATCCTGATTAGAGAACTAACTGTTCATTTTATTTATAATTAAGAAACTGAAAGTTATTTACTGTTCTAGAGTTTTGATAGTGCTCCTTATTCTAAATGTATCTTGTTATCCTGGCATATAAATGTTACCTTTGTTAGCAGTTATATTGATTTTTTTTGTTTTTTACTCTTTGTGCTTTATTAAAAGAAATAGTGAATTTTTCTCCTCTTTCAAAGTGGCAGTTGCACTTGTGTCCTACTGGAAACTCATATTTTTTATATGCTGCATCCAGTCTTAAGAGTTTTTGGCATTTCTAGTACTGAGAAATAGAATTCAGAACTGTGTGGCTTTCTTCAAGTTTGAAATTCACCCAAATCCTGACACAGGATAATTAAAATTAATTCACTTTTGAATGATGACATTTGTAAATCACAGTCACTCCTTTGTGAGTAACTGACACTTAAATGCAAACCAAAAAAAGTTTGAAGCTATATAATCATAGCTTACAGGTCATTACTTCCAGTTGCTTATCAGTCCAGTCTTTCAAAAGAGGTAAACTTTATTGTAACTTTACATCAGTCATTTAAACAGTGTATTTTTTAATGGGTATTCAATCTGTGAGGAAATTAGGTATTGATATAGAGCAGATAGCCTTCTCTTTTTTTGCATTCAGTGATGCTTGAGACCCTGTTTCATATTTTTTTGAGAACTTCTTCATGTGCTTTACATGTACTCTGTCAGCAAGAAATAAACTTGAGGCCAAAAGTATGTATGGGCTTACTTACTTCAGAACAAAATCATACATGCAGCTCATCCAGTGAACTAGTTTGTCCACTGTTGGACCTAGTCAATGGCTGCACAGGATATTTCAGCTAGCCATGTTATGAGAAAAATCTTCAAAATGCCAGTGGTAAAATCAAATTATGAGTATTGGCAAATTAGAAGGTTTTTTAATTGTCTTAAACTTGCCTTGCTTTCATTGAATTTGGGTTGTTTCATTGATTCAAGAAGATACTAATTAAGCATACTCATTGTTTTTCACAGTCAGCAGCAAATGGTTACTAAATGCAGTGTTTTAAGTGTGGCATAACATGTAAATAACTGTGTTGGGCTGTTAGTGTGGTGTTCTTGTCTTCCAGTTAACCACATGGTACCAATGTCTTGGTAGATAAGATTAATTTGTATTCTGTGGACAACAGATACAACTTAAAATGGGTCCACTGAAACCTACAGTGACCAAGAGGTGTTTTTAAAAGTGTGTTCCAGTACCTAATGCTAGATGTGCACCTTTTGCATTGCAATCATGTAAAAAATAGCTAGAAACTGTAAAGCCACCCACGTACTGCTTCTTAACCACAGGTGTTGCAGGAATGATCAGCTCTTGGGATATGTGTCCCATAAACCTTGTGCATGCTGTTTAGTTTCATTTCATGTGGAACTAGACTTGCATATTTGTTCCATGCAGATCTTACTAGTAACTTTGGCTGATTTTGGGTCAAGTGAGATGAACTGGAAGTCTAAAAGGAAAATGTGCATGAAGTCTGTGTAGGAAAATGTAGGGGGAAACATCAAGTGGTTGCTGAGGAAATCACTGCCAAATATTTGCAAGATGTGCTCAGTGTGAATTAGGTTCAATTTGACCTTCCTGACATCAAATGGCTTGACATGATGAAGTTTTTTGGACTCAGCAGAACCAGAACAGTTTCTAATGAGTTTTACTCCTTTCGAAGCTAGATTTGTATTGATAAACAATAAATAATCTTCTACATTTTGTAAACATTCCTAGTAGATATGACCAGTACTGAAGTATTGTAAATAATAATCCTTGTGGCATACTTCATCAAAAGATAAAGCAAATTATTTGGAATTATGCAATATTGAAGACAACAATGAGCTAGATTATTCTTCTACCTGCTAAATCTTTGTGAATACATCATTTACAGCAAATATTGTAAGTCTCCTGTTGTAACATCAGATTTTAAACAAGCGATCACTAATTTTCTTTCTTTATTTGCTTTTAATGCGCTGAAAACACCACCTAAAATTTTGGCTACTTGCTTATTTATGTCCTGGTTTTTATGATCTGATGAATAGGGTCGTCTGAAGATTATGAATAGTAAGTAGGCTCCGTCTGCAGAACTATTCCAGCAACCTTTTTCCCTTAAAAATCAGTTTATGCTGTACACAAATAAAAATGTGAAGTGACTTTTTCTAAGATTGCAGAGAACATGAGAATTGTTCTAAAGGTATAGAAACCATTCCTTTATTGTCAGGCATTGGTTGTATAACTTCTAGTATTGATGCTTGCTGAAGTTGGTCTGTCAGTTGCATTTAACAAACTGAAAAAGGCCCTTGCTATGTCTTTGGAGTCCAGGCTGTGTAATCATAGCAAGGTGACATGTATCTTATTTCATTTGTAATCTGATAATGACCTGTGACATGGTGTTCATACATGGCTTTCTTTTGATAATGTGCAGAAAATCTGATCAACCCCTCCTTCCTGGCCTACCAACATGACCACACATCTGGCATCTAACTGCTGTCTTTTTACTTACTCACTGTTTTGCCTCCTAAGAATTCTGGATTCTCTTAGCAACTGTGGAAAGGCATTGTTCTGCCTAATCCAGGAGTACTGGAAAATTTAAATTATCATTCGAGAAGGTATTTACATGCAAGACTTCCCATTCCAATGGGGAGGCACTGCATCCTAGAAAAAAAAAAATGTGTCTAGGCCCAGATGCACATGAACTCCTTTCTAAGGCCAAAGGATCAGTTTCTTCTTGTGAAAGTAGATTTCTTAACTGCACAGTGTCAACATCTAGCTAGCAGTTCATCAGTATGTCATACTCAAAACACTGTCCATAACTGTAAAGCAATCAGTTTCCATAACTGGTAGTTGAATATGAGCCTAATAACTTGATTCCTTCTGCTGCATACACATTGTACGTGTTATCTCCCTTGGGTTTTGTGAGTGTACTGCTGAAAAGGGATGACTCCCATCGAAAGGGGGTTAGGGATGGATAGTAGTACTTTGTTAGTCTGTTCAGCTCACAAGTGCATTGTCCTCTTGTTCTCTTTTCGTGCAGAGCACTTACAAATGGGATATTGCTAGCAAGAAACTAGTTTCAGGACCTTTCAGTATAGCAAAGGCCAGTATGGACTATCTGTTTTAAAAGTAATTCTTGATAGCATTAAATGATCGTGGTAGTCTAGTCACAATGTTTTGTGAAGGAAAAAAAAAAAAGAACTCAGCATTTCAGGGTTGTTTGGTGTTGCTTGTTTTCTTAGTCTAGCAAAGAATTGCTGCTTTCGTTTGTCTTTTAGTATATTTATGTAATTTCTTTGTTGTATTTCCTGCCTCATAGTAGCTGTGTTTTAGCAAGCCTCATTAGCTGGTTGACTTATTGTATATCTTCCTGAACTATTTGTTTTTATTAGTGCTTTATTTCCACTTTAAACCTCTGGAATATATCGTTAGTACTGCCTTAGTCATGCTGTTATATTTTTTTCTATATTGAAAAGGTGCTACCTTGCCTTACTTCTTTTAACTGCTGTGTTCTGCCGCTCACTATTAAGTTACTTTTGTAAAGGGTTGCACTAGTTGCATAACAGCCCTTTTACATTGGCTGATTTGGAGATACAACAAATTTTTTCCATGGTTAACGCAGGAGCCACTCTTAATTTCTGCACTGTCACAAGCTGAGGGATGCTATTGGGTTCCATGCTGTTGTCATTGGGCTTGGCTGTTCAGCCTTATTTAAACTTCTTCCAAAAGCCAAACAGGCTTTCTGTCATCTTAGTTCACATGTTATAGGGTTGAAGACTAGGCTCCAGCAACTGATGTTTTTATATGGCTGAAAATTATTTTCTTGGGGGCTTCCTGTGATGCTGGGATGCTTTTTCCAATGACTTGAGGTCAATTCCATTTAATCTCTTAAGACTTTAATATGCTGTTCATATATGCTTCTGACAAGAAATTCTGGTTTGCTAGGCAAACAGTTAAGGAGTTTTTTAAAGTAGTCTTCAAGATTGTATTTCCTCTATAATACCCAGAATATTGTGTTATTTATGTTGTGTTATTCTTGTGTATGTTCAGATCTTTGTTAAAGCAGTAAACTCTTTGGCCACAGTCCCTTAAGTCCAATCCATTCATAGTGTGTATTTTTAGCTTTGGAAGGAAGCTCCGAGCATGCATCTTCCCCTCTGTTTGTTTATCTAGCTAATAATAAGCTGCCAGGATACTTGAACAGCTTTCATGGCTGGCATCCAGATCTTCACCTAGTAAAGGATTTTGCCTTAGCTTTCACTGGAGAGAATTCAGATTTAGAATAAATATAACACTATACTTGAACACTTCCAGTTCAGTCTAGATGAAAGCTGACTTTCCCCTGTGGTTAATTCATGACTGAAAAGGTTAAAACAGATCTTAGGAGATTCATGACCACATTGCTTTATAAATGCTCAGTCTCCTTAAATGTGGCAATACAAACCCCTTTTCCATTTAGATGGTGAAAAGGATGTGATTAGTAGCTGCCAGTGTACTTAAGTATACTCAATTGCATGAAGATTGTTCATGTATTGCAACCTGTGAACAACAAATATCCAGGTGTGTAAATGACCACTAGGTTGGAAAACATAGTGTTAAAACGTATTAAGCTAACAGTGGGATTGACTTGGAGCAGTGAAGTAATATTATGAAAAAGCAATGCAGAATATTCAAAATACTGAATCCGGCTTGCTGTTTATGATGGATTCTGAGTTCCGTTTGAGTAAAGGAGAGGAATACACATCTCCTTCCAAAATGGAGTTCAGAACATTTCTTTGTTACTGAGGCTCCTTCAGCAGGTTCAGGAGCTCCAGGCCTTTTAGGTTTCAGATGGGCACTTTCTTCTTTTAGATTGGCTCTCCATGTGACGGTCCATCATCTTAATGACATAATACAGCACATCAAATAAGACTGTGACTGTAGCAGCAGATGGGAGTGCATCACCTGGTTGAAAAGGGTGAAAATAGAAAGCAGGTTAGGTGAGAAGATACCTTTCCTTTACCTCAAGTAAAGCCTGTTCTGTCTAACCTGAAACACAATCTGCCTTGCAATACGACCTTCCTGACCTTCCACATTTTGGTCTGGAATGGGTTATCTGTTGCCAGAGTAGGATTCCTCTCCTACTCTAGCACCTCAGTTCTTCATCTCAAGTTCCAGGCATGCTGCTTTGTGTACTGCATGCCCAGTTTTCTGTTGACTTCCCTGTGGCCAAGGTTTATCCCAGGTTAGTTGATTTAGTCTTCCTAAAAGACAGTGAGTGACAGCCAGATTTGCTCAATGCACTTAGACTTGTCATGCCAACGATAACGTGTCTGACTCTTGCCTTGTCAATTCCTTTCTTGTTCTCCTACTTCCGAAAGAAATAAATATCTTCATAACAAGTTGTAATAAAGAAGCAGGAGGTGGGAACAGGACTGGATACTAAATTAAAACCAAGAAAGCAGGTGTTTTGTTATTTATTTTCTAACAGTGTTCCTAAAAAAGGAACCAATTAGGACAAATTATGTTTCACTAGTATTTTTTCACAGTTATCCTTTTCTTAATGGAACAAGGATATTTACTGTGGGGTTTTAACATTATAGAATGGCTATGAATGGATAAATAGGGCTGAAGAATATATGGGAGTAAAACCGTGCCATCCAGTAAAAGAAATCTCTGACAGAGTGGTTAAAGACTTGTTTTGGGCTGTCTACATTTTTGTGTAATCAGGAAAATGGCCTTATTTAAAGTAGAGGTATGAAAACAAAGTATGATTGGGCCAGGTCTTTCCTTTTACACTGTTAGTAACTAAACTTGTGCATGACAAGGTACAGATAATAAATAGCCAACACATCTATCTTAAGAGAATTTGGAGGTGCTAACAGTGTTCACAGCTTGGAATGGTAGGGGTTGCCATACTCATAACTGTAATGGTGATATTTGAAAAAAAATTCTGTCAAAATAGCAGCATTTCCTGAAGATTGCTGTGATAAAGGTATATCCTTTAATATTATTATCCTTTAATATTCACATTTAAAATGTGAAAACTCCTCAAGTTTTAAGTTAGTGTTCCTTCAGCTGTAAAGGAGAAGGAACTGAAGGTCACTTCAGTTTTCACAGAAGCTTATCAGATTTCTGTTTCCATGAAGAATATTGACGTGTACTAAAACTTGGCCTCACCACCCCTATAAAATGTATTTGAGATTCAATACACTGAAAATGGAGTGGTAACAGAGTCTAGCCATAATGCTATTGAAATGTGACAGATATGCTATCTGGTATGTGGATATTAATGTTTATAAAATTATTTACAAAAAAAGTATCCTGTCAATTTTTTTCCTAATTTTGTGACAGAAGTTATATTTTTAATGTAACCTTTTGGTAAAACATGATTTAAAGCAGTGTTTCAGTGGAGTAACATTATCTTCATTTCTGCTATGGCTTTCCATCTTAACATTTAAATTTTTAGATTCTTGAAATACAGTAGCTTAGATAAACTTAAAAAAAATTTATTGATTATGTGAGCCATTCTGGAAGCTTTTTCTGTCATTGCCTTCATTTTCCCAGTGTAGCAGGGTTCCTGCTAAAGGATGAAAGAGTTTAAAAGGAATTAATTGCTGGATAATAAGCCTTATCCTTTGGTGAGGTCCTTCATTGAAGCTAGACAGTGAGTGTTTTGTGACAGAAGGGAGAGCTGAGGGGGATGGGAGGAGGAGGAAGCTAGAAAATAACCACAACTGGCCTCTCTGCATTCCTCTAGGGCCTGCCTTTTTTAAAATTGGAAGCTGCTTTTATAGATGCTCCTCCAAACACGGTTTTCATTTTCCATACTGTCCCATTTAGACTTTGGAATGTCTGGATGAAAGGACAGGCTCCCAAAGCGACTTCCCAATCTGTTTTTGCAATTCCAGCCAAGTTCCCTTTAATGTATGGAGCGGGCGAAGTTGAACTGACTCCTATAATATCCCAGAACTCGGGTGCAGCTGCTGCTTTAAGCGGCACTGTGTGATAATACAACAGCTCTGCTATTTACTGGGACTCAAGTGCCTGGACTGGCACACAGACATTATATGAAATCCGAAAGCATGAGGATAAAGGAGATTTCTTTGCGACAAGATCCTGATCTAAGAAAGGAGTTGGCATTGCTAGCTCGAGGATGTGATTTTGTTTTACCTTCTAGATTCAAGAAGAGGCTGAAAGCTTTTCAGGAGGTTCAGGTTTGTATTTCTGTTCTTATACAATTAAGTTATTGTTGTCAATTGTACCTTCACAGCCACTCAAACTACAGGCAATACATAGAAGCTGTTATTAAACTAGCAGGGTTTTGATATTCTGTTCCATGTATGGTGATTTCTTCTGTGTTTTAAAAAGACTGTGCAGGTGGTTTTGTGCAAAGAAAAATGAGAGTTTGCTGAACCACATAGCACAGCTAAAGTATGATGTTTGCACAGAGGTATATGCAGTGAAAAGTTGGTGCATTTAATGCTATTAGACTTTTAAAGACTGTTTTCCTTAATCTGCATAATTGTAATCTACATACATTTCCCTGGGGGGTTTAATTTACCTCCTACCAGAACTGAGCATATAAAATATACTTATATAGGCTGTAACTTCACTAGCTCAAATGTTATATAGTAAAAAGTGCTTTCATACTTGCATGATGATCTTGAATTCCTTTAGATTATGTTTATTTTGAATGTTTTATTTGGATGAGATCAGTTGTTGCTGCTTGGTTCACACGTGTACTTCTGCTGTTTTGTAGCAGTGAGTTAAAGCTACAGTTTTAAAGTGTGCTTAAAATTGAGAATAGGAGTATTTGAAAAGTAAAATCAGAAGGAAAGCTGCTTATAGAGTAAATGTTCAAAGAGATTTTTTTTTTCTCTTGGAGTGAGAGAAAGTGTACAACTTTTTTTGAGAAACTGAAAATTGGTATTTCTTTGAATACCCTTTAAGACATATGGTGGTATCTGAAAGCTTTCACTTTGACCTTACCTCACCCTCACTTCTAGTTCATGTACTTAAGGTGTGTCAGTAAAGGCAGGTGTGAATTTTTTTTCACTCTTTTAATTAAGGAAAGGTTAGCAGTTCAATAAAAATTACATTAATTTAGAATTTTGGGCATTGTTAGCTATTCTAAATATAGCCTACTACTTAATTTTGAATTCAGTGCACTAGTGTCCCTTTCAGGTGACCTTCAAGAGAGGGACATAAAGCCCTATGACCCTAAGCATCTACTAGCCTTCTGTTTTCTAAATGATTATTTAAAATTTGTTTCAAGTGATTTTTATAAGCAATGTTTATTCCTTTGTGCAAAGCAAAGTGCCAGTGTTGACTCTGCTGGTTTATACCATTCAGCATAGACATGTGAGTGAAAGGGTTTTTGACTTGTGTTTTCTGTGCTAAACTGGAGGCAGGTAAGAGAACTTCTTGACTAGAGACAGCAAGAAAAGAAAATACTATCTTAATTACCCAAAAGTAGTGGTAGCAAGTTAATATTTAGGCACCTCAGAGGAGGAGGCAAGTTTAGTCTAGTCATGGCATCCTGTTGTAAACAAACACAGCATTACCTTGTGTGGTGCCCCTTAACTTGATCTGTCTTTCATCAAGCGATGGTTGGATCGCTTGTACTTTTACAGGGCCTTTTTATGTTGACCTGGAAAACATCTCAATGTAGCATGGTTAAGCATGCCTCCAAGGTACTAACTACTTTGGAAAACAGCTTGTCTCATCTGTAGGGTCTTTTTAAGATGCTGCTGGCTATAAACTTCCAGTGGAGATAATGAGCAAATATTTTTCGTTTTTAACCAGTCTTGCACTTCCTAGGTAAATGGCAACTGTAGAATAATGTATGATAAATGATTACAAAATTAGGTTACAAAATTCTTTGGGCAAAACAGAATTAATAGGAGTGTGAAACTAGAATATGAGGTCCGTCATTGCTCAGTTTGATATAAAGTATTTTATCTGAAGTTCCTTTTTTAGGTGGTGGTTTGCTTTGACTTCATGATTTTAAGGAGACCTTTTTGGAAGTATCATCCAAAACTATATATGGGTGCTAGTAACTGTTGATACAGAAGATGAGTATTCTTTACCTGCCGTTTTATGTTACTGTTAATTCCAACTTACCCTTGTAGGTTAGGTGCATTTCAAAGAATAACTATTTATTAGCTACATAATAATTGAAGAAATTTCTTGCTAAAATTAAAGACTGCTTAGAGATTTTGTAGAATAACTTGAAGCAAAAATTTATCATTTCAGTTGCTGAGCTTTGTTGCTTTTGGAATTTACAACCTCCTATTCCACTGTGTAGGCTTTCAGACACAACAGTTCATGAATATGGTGTAAAGTTAGAACACTCAAGTCAGGCAGAAATGGAAGCCAATTTGTCCTTCTATATTTCTACTACAATCTTGTGATTTTATAATTTGTTAAAGAAATTAGAGATTCTCTTTAAGAGGTTTGTGCTATTAAGACTAGCATCTTAAAATAAAAAAATTAGTAATGGTGGTGGATGGTGAAATTACGTGCCTCAGAATCTGCTCTGAGGTGGGTTGGAATGACTGGGTCTTCCACAGGTTCCAAGAATTCTAGGGCAGTGGCTTTTCATATAGGGCCATGTAAGTAAATAATCTGTGTAGGTAATCCCCTGTGGTTTAGAAGGGGTGGTCACTAGAGCATAGCACATTAAGTTTCTTGAAAGTCTTTAAATAGACCACCAGTAGTGAGGTGGGTTGTTCTGGAAAGTGATGGAATTGGCAGTTCCTCAGTTCTCATTTATTGATGAAAATTGAAAAAACCTGAACAAAGTAGAGCTTTATGGAAAGATCTGTTTCTCAAATGAAAAATAAAACAATACATGACTGTTCAAATGTTCTCTATTGCCTTGGGGAGCTAAATTTCTTAGTAGGTATTTCTGCATAAAATGAAGTAAAATTTCAGTCCATCTTATCCTGATGGTGATTCTAAGACCAAGATCTTTCTTAAGTACTTAACACCTATGCAATATGTTGAAATGGGAATGCAGCTCTTGAAGAGTTATTGTGTCCACCTTGCTTGTCAATTTATCTGAAACTTTGGAGGGAGAAGAAATTAACACCTTATCAAATGTACTGGCAATGTGAACTAAAAGGCTGAGTACTTTGTTCTAGCCATCTGGTGACATCCCTACCTATCAGAGTTGAAATATAAGCAGCACCATATGCATGCTATATGAAGAAAGCATACCTGAAGTTTGAAACAAAATTAGAATTAAATACATGTGTGTACACTGACATGCTTATACACTTGTAACTCAGTGTTAGCTAAACTAGGAAAACGGGTATTTTTTCACTACTTAGAGGCCACATCACCTTACAAAACTGTGGAGTTCTAACTTTAAAACTAGACCTTTTAAAAAGTCAAATAAATTCATGCTGAATGTAATGATTTTTTAAAAGGAGCTAAAATAAAAAATCTGTCCTCAGTTTTTAATTAATCTTCTCAGTGTTAGTGACAGACCTGTGCTGGCATATTTCTTGATACTTTTAATATCTTCATCTACCTTTATCTATACCTTTATCTGCTGTGCCTACTGGGTGATTCCTTGGTGTAGTTGTATGCGTCACAACTCAGTGTGAAAATGGAGAACTACTCATTTCATGACCACCTGTTAATGATACTAAATGCTGCTTACACATGCTATTTATGTCAGTTGTATGAGAACTATTTCTTCAGCTTCTGCAGTGCCTCATGAGATTGACTTTCCTTCTGAGTGAAGTAACTTTACACTTTAGTGCCTCTTGGTAATTTTTACATTCCTTTGTTACCAAAATGCTTCATAAATGCTTGTGGCATGTTCAAGACAACAATGTACAGAGTCTGTAAGTTCTAATGTGTGCTGGGCTGATGTATATTTGTGTTGTAGTGCACACAGTGATTCTTTTAATCAGGAAGATAACAGTCTCATTTCTGAGACAAACTTCTTTCAAAAAATTTAGTTGAGGCTGTTGGGTTTTCAGCTATGGTCTCAGAAAAAGGTTGTGTAACAATTAGAGGCTTCAGGCACGACAGCTTTTCTGTTAACATCAATTTTCTGATTTGACATAATTTATAGACCTTTTAACACCACAAGGGGAGGACCCAATATTCATTTTTACACAATACTTTTACATCAGGCAACAAATGCCTTATTAAAGAATACAAGTGTTTGCTATGGGGCTGGAGATGGAATACAAATCTCATTCTGACTGTAGCTAATAGGTACGCATGATGCTAGCTTGCTGATATAATGCCAGTTTTCCAGAGCAGATGCCAACATTTAGAACAGAATGAAAATATATGGGCTGCCCACTGAGATACTAGTTAAGATGAGGTTTTCCATAAAAGGTTCGCTGCTAGTGTATTGCCAGGTTTTAAGCTCTAGTCTCTCTTTAAAAGAAACTATAAACAAGCTGGTAGATTTTTATCACTTCTGTAATGGAGACTCCTGGTTCAAAGGTATTGGCTGCCTGTGATAGCAGCTTCTTTACCTGTTCATGTCTAATTTTTTAAATTATTATTACAGAAAAGGTGTACTGTTTCTGTAGAAAAGCCAATATGGTGAAAGTTTGTCACAGCTTATTTGCACATATGATTTAAGAGTCTAGATGTCAGTTCCCTCTGCAGCTAAGTTTTGTGATGCAGCAATTCATACATTGAAGAGTTCAGATATACTTTGACACTGTTCAAGATTAACAATGACACAGACTCCGAACTTTTCAGAAGGCTGAAATGACTCCAATCAATCTTTATTACCTGGGAATCTCTTCCCTTTATACTATTTTACAAAGAACCCACCCAAGGGGTGGAAGAAAGACAAACTTCTTCGACTAGATTGGTCGAGTCAGAGGGACATCAAGCAAAGGTCCCTCCTAGGAAAAGGAATGCAAAACATAGGATACAGTTAGGAAAACATGTTTCTTGTTGACAGAACAGTGCCTGGGAAAGAGTTTCAGAGAAATCAAAACATCACAGGCACGAACCGTGACTACAATACTTATTTTTCCTTGAAACAAAAGATTCACTATTCTTTTCTCCATTTTAACTAACACTACTAATAGTAGATGTTGTATGACTGTTGGTGGTAGTGCTAGAAAGCCTGAAACAGTGCAGCACATCTTCATATAAAATGTCCTTCAACTTTTACAGGGCAAGAGGAATGTGAGATTGTTTTCACAACTGTCCAAATTAGAATTCTTCAGGGCATCAGCAGACAAGCAGTTGACAGAATACTTGCTCCAGTTGTTGACTTTGCAGCTCCATAGCAAGGCTGAACTTGGTGGCATTTCTTGTTTGAGAGGATTCTTCTTGAAGTCAATTGCATCTAGTGATTGAAACTTGCTTTGTTGTAAACCTGTAAAGATAAAAAGCTATTGCAGAGTTTAAGTGAATGTCTGTCTTAGCTGTATGTGTTACTTTTGGTGTTTAACTGATGGCCTGTCCTGACAAGGGCTGTTTTCTGTAGACAAATGTTAGAATTGCCTTGGGTGTACCTGTCAGTCCCTTGGCTGTGTCAATCAAAATAATCATGTACTTATCAGGAACTTACCAGCTTGTGCCCTGGAAACAGTTGGGGAACAGAATACACTGGGAAGGAATAGCAGAACTGATTTAACTGATCGGAGTATTTTCTGAGGAAGCTGCAACTATATGACAAACAGCATATATTAGTGACTAGAGTACTAAATTTGACATAATTCATAAACTCTAGCCTGTTTGACAGCAATTCACTGGCACCAGCAGATACTAGCAGTGACCAATATTTTTCTGCTACTTTTGTCTTATCACAAAATGTAGAAGAAATTGTGTTTCATGGGGTAGATTTTTCTGAAATATCTTGCTTTTTTCCATTTTATACTGTGTACCCTTTTCCATTTTTAAGTTAGAAGGGCATATGAAAGAGGTAGAAAATATCTTCACTGGATAAAAAAAGTCATCACTACCAGTGGTGGCAAATTCTCAGAGGAAGTCTTGCTCTAGAAGTCTTTGGTAAAGCTTTTGTCAGCAAATAAAGCAAATGACCAACAGATATGGATGTAATTTGGAAAGGTCTTGTGTTCATGGCTTTGGGGGGCACAGGTAACTACATTTTCCATTTTGTCCCCACTCAAGTGTTTTCTGAATAAATCAATACATTCTTCATACTGCATGCTTTTGATATTGAAGCTCTATGTGACTGTACAAAGAAAAAAGTGCTGAGCCACATTTGGAGGGGTTTCTACAGCAATAATGCTTTTGCAGTAGCATCTTCCAGTTCCCAGCAGGACTGCATGATTTACCTATGTCAGCTCTACCAAGCTGCAAATTGGAAGAATTCCAGTATTTCAGAAATCAAAGTTGTAGAAGTACTTGAGGGAGACATCTGTTAGTGCAGCATATATATTACTGAAAGGGAGGAGATTGGTAAGTATGTGCTATAATGGTTAGGTATCACACAGAAAAATGCCAGTTTACCTCAGCCTTCACTAACAAGTGAGTTTTGACCATTTGAAAGTTTCCCAGTGCTACTTTTGTTTGTGTATATGTGATATGACTTGCCTGTGGTGGCCATTCACAAATGCTTTTAGTTGAATGTGGTTTTGAATTCAACACCCAAGATGATATGTATGGAATGCATTTCATAGTTTCAGGTGGAAGCTTTTGCTGGATGCCACTGCCTACTATCTCCTCCTACATTAGAACTAATATGCTTTCCTAAATAAGCTTGTGTAGATGGTCCAAAGTTTTGCATGCTCTGCTGCAGTGCTGACACTTCAGTGGGTATTTCTTGAGGGTAGTTTTGGCTACTTCGGTTGGCTTGGTTAAATTACAAGGGAAAAGTGTTAATGGTAGTTGTACCATAATTCTTTATGCCTTATAGTAAGACTTCCCAGTGGTGGCCCTTAGAACAGCAGCTTCATTCAAACTGGACGGGGTGCTTCTTTTCCAGGCTATCACAAAATTAGGAGTGCTGCTACTTACTCTGCTGTCTTAAGACTTAAAAGAAGGGGAGAAACTAGCTTCATATAGCAAACAGCTTAAGAAAAAAACAATTTTTTTACCTCAGGATCAGAAGTTAGGGTCTTTAGACTTCTCCTTTACTGTTACCTAGGATCCTTCCTTATGTTACTCCTGACTGCTCTAAACATTACTGAATCTCTCTTGATTTGCTTATGGAATTGCGACGTGCTGGAACATGTCTGTGATCCCAAAATGGGACAAAGCAGTGTATGGCTTCGTCTCTAGAGTAAAGTTGATTTAGCACTGGGGATTAGCATTTGCGTTGAACACAAAACCAGATTACCATATACTTTTTTTACAGAAATAGAGTTGAGAGTAAAATGGCCAAGAATATGCTTAAATGAGATGAGAATGATAATCGATTTATTTAAAACTGAGATGAGTGCACAACCTGGTATTCAGGAAGGAGACTCCCACCATGTTTTTCTGGTCAGAATTTGAACACAGGATTGCTAACTGGAACATAGACTGCATTGGGAGAGTTGCTGAACCCTGTTCTTGTGCATTAACTCAGGTTCACAAGTATAAAATTGGAGACAGTGTAGGTTAAAGTACCTTTTTTCCTCTAATGGTATATTGCTAGAACTTTATGGGGAAGTGTATTAATTTTTCCATTTCCTTCCCCTCACGTAGCACAAATATACAGACCAAACTAGATGAATTAAATTTTCAGCATTAAGGCTAACAGCAAAAGTATGCTAGTCTAAAACTGCAGCAGGGTTAAAATTAATGGATGTTTATCTCTTACTGTGGAAGGAAAGAGGAGCATGTATGATAAAATTAGTCTCTATAACCCATCTAAAAACAGCTGCCAGACAGTGACTGAAGGATAGCAAGCTGAAGTCCAGGATAGAAGGAAACAACTGGGACTAAAATGATTGCTGCCAGAGGAAAGACTTTTACATATATACCCTGATGGCTGGTTTAGCACAGGTTCATTCTCTATAGTTATCTCTCAGGGTTTGATCTATGTTTTATATTTCTGACTAAGCTTTGCAAAATAAATCACAATCTTAGCATGGTTTTAAGCATAATGTAATCTGATTTTAAATGATACTGCCGCAGTGCTCCCTGATCTGCCTTATGTTAGCAGCAGAACCATGTTGCTTCTAAGTGGCACCAACTGTGTGAGATTGGATGAAGACAAATAAGGAGTTTTAATTTTGCTCTTTAGCTGTCTTGGTGACCTGAGACAATTCACTATATTGCTTCACTGTCACTAGTGAAGCAAGTAAATTCTATGTGGGCATGGGGGAAGGGGAAGATACAGGTGTGCTGTGGTGTAGGTTACCTTATGCCATGCTGTAAAACTTCTTTATTAAGATTTCAGATAAACTTACTGTTTTCAAGCTGATTTTCAGTGCAATGATTTCATTTTAGAGTAATAGAGCTTGGTGAGGGGAAGGACCCAGAAATCTTCAGTTTTAAGTTGTCCAAGGATCATCTTTCACAGAGGAAAAAATACTGTTTAGCACATCAAGCTGAACAGGAAATAGTACAATCAGTGAACTCTTGCAGTAAAAAAATCTCATTAGTTCGGCTGGAAAGATGCTAATGCGGATGACACAGAAAGCAATAAAAAAGCATCACACTTCATTAATTGTAAATGTAAATGTCTACCCCAACGTCAATGGTGCTTATGTTACAGAGGACATGTTTCTCTGGACTTCTTCTGAGGAAAGTTCTGGTAGTAACCTTACTTTATCCTGAAACAGATTTTTGAAGGCACTTTAGTGTGTAAAGTATTTGACATGTTAGAGCAGGTTTTTCAAAACTGTTGTCTTTCCTCCAAATGAAAATTAACCCTTTTCTAAATAATAGTAGTGCAAGTCTTTTATGTGATGTTTTTGAAATTTAGATTCTGTAAAACTACTGATAATGCCACTTGTTTATCTAGAGGGAAATGTTGACTTTCACTTTGAAGTCAATTAGATAGTAAGTTAAAAAAGAAACATCTTTGATTTCATTGGTCAGACAATGTTATTGACAGCAGTAACAGAGCAGAGGGATGGGAAGGCTGGTCAGGTATTCCTTGGAAGCCTGTTTACTGATAACATTTTACTACATTCACAGTTACTGTTTTAACTGATTGGATGTAACACACTTTGTATTCTTAAGAACTCACTGAATTTAATAAAGGAAAGACTCATTCAAAAAAATAATGTTACCCTTTGAATCTCCATGTTAGCTTCTGTTTTCTGTTGTGTGTAAGCGAACTTCACGCAGTTACCTGTTTTCATTGTTAAGTGGTTGATGAGCTTTATACCTGGGTTGTTGCAGGGATGTTAGGATTTAAAAGGCTGAATAGCATATCTCTACAGAAAATCCTCTTATCTTATTATGCACTTCGGTTCATATGGGTAAGTTTAGCATATACATAAGAATAGAAGACCTAGTCTGTTGAAGAACTAGATTAGGTTATGTATTGCACATCTTAAACAATATTGCAACAGACTTTTTTTTTTAAATGCCTAACTAAAAACTACTAAGGAATTGAACCAGACTTCTATCTATTTGATAGACAACAATCTCTTTATAGTATTTTCAGTATTTAATGCCTTTTTTTTTTTAGTGGAGGAGATTGTGGTGCATCACTTAATAAAATCCTAATGTGAAGTTGGGTGTAAATGTGAGGTAGAATTTTTGGGTGTCTTTTTTTGACCCCATTATATGCATTTTGATGACTTTTCTCTAATATGGACATTACCATGGAAATTCCTGTCAAATACTACAGCAAGAACTGACTGCAAACTCTGTAAATACTTTTAAATGTTTAGGATTGGGCTTTTTTTCAGAGAAACAGGCAGAAAAAATGTTAATGTGATCAGCATTTCTGAATGAAGTTACCTTTTTCTGTAGTCCTGTTAAAACAATGTAAATACCAATCAGTTCAATACAGATAGTGATAGGACAAGGGGGAAGGATTTTAAACTAAAAGAGGAGAGGAAAAGATCTTTACTATGAGAGTGGCCAGGCACTGGTACAGACAATCCAGAGAAGTTGTGGATCCCCCATCCCTAGAAGTGTTCAAGACCAGGTTGAATGGGGGCCTGAGCAACCTGATCTAGTGGGTGGCATCCCTGCCCACAGCAGGAAGGGTTGGAACTAGATGTCCCATCCAATCCAAGTTCATATCTTAATCTCAAAGATATCTAAAAGAGTATTACATTCACAAATGTATTTTCCTTGCTTTCTTTTTCAGTAAGTCCTTTATAAGTGAGGTTTTACTCGCATTTGAATCCACATAGTCAACCCCTTCATGGTGCTCAGTATTTCTGCTTGGCAGTTGCTACATGCAAATGTTAGATCTAGACATTACTGAGCATACATTATTAAAATATCTGGGAACAAGTCCTCCCTTCCTTGTTATTTCCGAAATATATCCTGTAGTTGAATGATTGTATCATAGCATCAGGTCGTACAGTTAAGAGAGAAGGAAAAGCCTTGCCTTCTGAAATTCCCACTGTCTTTATTTTTTGCCTATAACAAAGTTAACAGCTGAATGCAGCTTATCATGTGGTGTCTAGCTTGAAGAATTAATTTCTCTTTGGAATATGGTGTATGCATGTTCTCTGGTATATACTATTACTGTATTGTAACTATAATGCTGATTTTATGCCATTACTGTAAACAACTGCTGAAAGAATGGTTGGAAAAGGATCTAGAGAGTTGCAAAATTAACATTAGAAGTTTTGCCCTTTGAACAGTGACCTCAGTGGGATAAAAACTTCCATTTCCTCCGCTGTAAAAGTCAAGGCAAGTAAGTGTTGGGTAGCTGTGGACAGTCCTTACAATACTGTATGTCAAGAATGAAAACTGTTAGTGTATTAAAGATTTTCTTGAACTCTCCTATAGACAAATCTTATAGAAGTTTGTTTACATTACTGCAAACAAGAAGTTTTCAAGAATCCTCACCTCTCATGTGTTTCATAAAACCTAAATTGCACTGGCAACTTGCAGTACACTTACAGATCCTGGACTTCTTATATGTATTGCAAAGGTTAATGCTCCCTTCAGTCTTGACACTGCAGCACACATCTATTTGATGAGTTATTTACAAGATTATACAGCTGTTTCCTTAATTCCAAGCATGCTGTTCTTGGTACTCTTTCTCAGCAAGTTGCAGGGAAAATTTTCCACTGACCAAATCGGTCTCTTTTTCTGAGTTTAGCTTACTGGTACAAGTTTTAAAGGTTTTAACTTAAAACCACAGGAAAATGTAGATCACTTTCTAAATGTTAAATTGACCACTGAAATAGAGTAGTTGTGCAAAAAGATTAATGAACTATTCCTGCAGATTTTACAGTCAAAGGTTTGATGTTAGCAGACTTCTGGCAGTTCTTGTTACTGAAGGAATTCCCCAGATAAAATTATAATTAATTTCAGAACAGCCTAATCTTACACAATTACTGCATTTTGATTGCCCTGAAATAACAGAACTGACTCCTTCATCAGCTATGCAATATGTGCCTCTACAGAAGTAACTAGCACCTGAACAGAAAATAGTGAAGTTCTTAGAGCCCTTTTAGTATCACATTCCTTTATTAGATCACTTACAGCAGAGCAACCTCAGCTGTACAAGGAACCTTTTGGTTATTGGAATTCAGACTGAGAGAAGAATCTTTGGCCCTTCTTGGGAAGGTGAAAAGAGGGAGGAGATGTAATATCAACTTTATAGTGCATTAGTTGGAGCTGATGGTTCTGGATGGCAGGCTTCTTTCTCTCTTTGGTACAGTTCCTATCCCTGTGCTGACTGACGTTAACAGCACAATTCAATTGTCCCATTCCAAGTTGCTGGTGGCATTTAAGAAGCATTAGTGTGCTCAGAACATCCACGTGGCAGATGCAGAGTGAGAGCTGTGCTTAGAGCTGCCTGCTGGATACAGGAATGTTCAAGGGCATTTTGTTTCATGCCCTAGATGGTATTCTCACTAGATGCCTATATGTAGGCACCAAATAATTCTAGCAGAAATGATTGTGAAGTGATCATACACTTGCTAAGGCAAATGAAGCCTTTTTATAGTTTCTTCTTTTGCCAACTTTGAGAAACCAGCATGTAAAAATAGACATCTTTCAGCATAGGGAGAGTTAATTTGTCTTGCCATGACAGATTTGTAGTCTATATTTGGTCTTAGAATTTTAGATTAAATATTATATCTTTTTACAGTAAGCATGCTGAATTCAAATGCTTAAATATAACACTTTCATTTTAGAAAAATCATTTTTCTTCAACTATATGTTCGTCTTAAGTTCTGAATCGGTTGCTGAACTTCTTCCTTTTAGTCTTTGTCTGTTGTGAGCATGTTCCAGACTATAAGATGAAAAATGAATAAAAAACTTTTGTCATATAATCCTTTTAAAAAACTTGTGCTTGGATAAGTCTTACTGCAAATCCTGAATTGAGATTTCCATGTGTGTTTAAGAACAGCTATTAACCTAGACCAGTGGAAATCATTTATTGTGGATCTAAATTAGTGGTTTCTGAAAAAATACAGTATCCAATGAACAAATGGTTCTGATGATAGCTTTTCTTTTTCTCTCTACTACTTTTCCAGTGTAGTCTTCCCTCTGCTTCTAACTTTTCTTCTAAAAGAAATTTTTCAGTCTGAGGCTCTATATTTCCCTAGCTGTGGATTTTAAAAATGCCTTGCCTGTCTGTACTAAGCTTCCATAAAATGCTGATTTACCTCATCTTCTCTGCAACATTCAGGAAATGTTAGTAGTCCGTGATTTGTACTTTCCCTTTTCTCAGATGAGGCATTCCTCATCGGGCACCCTGAGAAACTGGAACACCTGCTGCTCTGTGGCCATTTGAGCAGCTCAGCTCACATGGGAGTGGTTGTCACAGAATCACAGAGTATTCTGAGGAATATTGGAAGGGACCCACAAGGATCATCAAATCCAGCTCCTAAATGAACGACCTGTACGGGGATGGAACCCATGACCTTGGCGTTATTAGCACCATGCTCCGACCAACTGAGCTAATCTTATGTCAGTCCAGGCAGTTCTTGGAAATGGGGAAAAGGGGAAATAGGGTAACTGCAAGGGCTCTTGTGAAGTGCTGATAGGTAGAGCTGGGCTTTTAGAATGAAACGTGGTGTTCACCCTATTACAGACATGATTTGTCTTGCTGGTGGTGATGTTACCTAGAGAATAAAACATTGCTGTCTTTATACTTCCTAACATTTTGCAAGTCTGAAGTTGGAAGGGATTTTTGATACCCCATAGCACCCTTATTTTAAGCTGCTTTGTCAAGTGGACTGCTGAACCAATGATAAGATATTAAAAGTTGTTACTTACAGGATTCTTAGAAAGTGACAGACATTGACTTCTGGTATCACAGATTCAAGGTAACTTTTTCCAATATGAAGTAAAACTTGTAGCATAGTTAACGTAATTCTGCAGCTGTGGACAGGAATTCTGGCTCAAATGCAGAGGAGAGGAAGGAAAGGCTAGCTCGGGCTTTTTTTTTTTTTGCATCGGTAGCATTCTAATGAAGGATCCTGGGCTGGAATTCTGCAAATTAAAATCTGTTATCCGTAAGCACCTAGTCCACTCACGTAAGGAAGGACTTTGTGGTAGGAGAAATATCCTTAGTATCTTTAGAGGCACTTTGGCAAAGGTGTTAAAGAGTAAAACAATCTTAGGATTTTTGGAGGGATCTTAGGTTTATTTTCCCTCAATTCTGGTTGAAAATGAGAGATTAGATGCAGGATCTTGAACACATTCATCACTAGGACAAGTCACCCTATAGCAGTGTTTTCACATTTGAATAGTAGTGTTGGGAATAAAGACTTTAATTTGGTTTAATTGCTAAGTTTGAGTTATCTCCTAACTCTGTTGTTACTTTGCCTATTATCCTTTTTTTCTCTGCCCTATTTGACATCCTTTTGGAAACTGACTACAAAGTAAGTTCTTCTTTACTGAACCTAAATGCTTTAAAATATATTTCTATTTACAGGTCATCTGGGTTGGTTTTCTTTTAGTGATATGGTGTATCACAATTCTTGAGAAACAGATTTCTAAGCTCTCATTTCATGATTGTATACACTCTACCCCCCAAAAGAAATCCCTCTGCAGGCATTTTTTTACTACCTTTATAAAATATATCATTTTTTAGGGTAAAAAAGAGAAAATCTTCACCATAACTTCATTAAATAGATTTGTGGGTTGTAACAAAGTTATTATACTTATTTCAAAAGCTTGAAGCTGTAAAACTAGAAGTATTTCAAGAGCAAATTATTTCATAATGTCTGCTAAGGTAGAGGTTGAAAAGTTTTTTCTGAAACAGATAATAGAGCCTGAGTAATTTCAGTTCTCCAGGAAGCTGTCCAATGTCTTGAAACTTGATATGTTGAAGATTGAAGTTGTTTTTATTAAATATTTAATATCCCAGAAGTCTTTCTAAACTACCGTTTTTGGAAATACTCATTAATTTTTCTGATGTGCTCTTATTCTGTAATAGTTCTTTCCATTTATAATCTGAAATCTTTTTGAAGGTGTGTTGAAACATAGAATAACAAGAGATTTAAGTAAATTAATAACAAGATCTGTGGGAGGACTCTGTGATTTCATGGTACTTGACTGTCAAATGTGTATTTATCTATTTAGGTTCAAACAAAGAAGGAAGAAACTTTGCCACCATCACATAGTCAAAACATTCCAACTTTTTATTTTCCTCGAGGATGTCCTAAGGAAAAAGTGAATATAGATGCCGTGATTGCCAAAATTGAGAGAACTTTTTCTGAATTTCCAAATGAGAGGGCAACATTAGAAGACATGGGTAAGGTTGCAAAGGTGAGAACTTGCTGGCCATCTTGTTTTTGTACTGTACTCCTGTGAAAAGATGAGTTCTCTGTGCTTGGTTGTCTTGTATTGTGTGTTTCCATCTCCCACACATTAGTAAAGATATTCTACATTGTTGATACCACAGTTATGTGGAATTTCCTGCATTAACTGTGTATCAAATGACCTTATGAAAAGAAACAAAACATTAAATCAAAACTTGAACTACTTTTTTTTTTTCTGCATAAACAACCAAATACTAAAGAACAACATTGTATGCTGTTCTCCATTCCATATTGACCAAGAGACTTAAGGCAAAAGCATTGCTAATGTATGTTTTATTTTCAGATGCTTACACAAGTTGGGGGTTTTTCTCTCATTCTGCTGAACCTCTGTTGTAAAGACACCGGTAAAGATAGAATGGTTTGGTAATTTGAGATTATACCTCTCAAGTTATTCCTGAAGAGCTAATTTAGAGTTATGGCAGAGTGACAAAACACTTAGCTTAGAAAGCAGCAAATATTTTTAAACTTCTGTGTAAGTTTAAAGACAATAAGCTAGTTAAAATAAACTTAAATTTCCATTTTGTTATATTGAATCAATTCTTGAAATCTCACTGCCAGTCATGGTCTTGGCAATGAGTCTCAGGTTCTCATCCATGTTCCTGTCACTTTGTCCAGGGTCTAGAAAATAGAAAGTGTGATTGCTTACAAGAGCAGGACTGGGGGTTTGCCTCACCAAAACTTTTTTACTGCTAAGCTGAATGATAGGATCCCTGTCTTCCACAGCTCCTTCCAACACAGAAGTAAGGAGGTAGGAAAGAGGCCTTTCTCTCTCAGCCCAAGGAAGGTGAAAGGGTCTACTCACCTACAGTTCAGTGATGGAAGATACCTTCCTGAAGAATACTGTCTGAGGACAGTATTCATCAAAACCACTTTTTTAAATTTGTTTGAAGTACTAGTTAAAGTATTGCATGAGAAGTAATTGTACTTATGCTCCAGTGACTTTACATATCTTGTAGTATGCACAGTCTTTTTGGAGATCCTTGGGGACAGCAGCATGTCTGACTGCTCCCAGCTGGAGTCAGTTTTAGGCAAATTGGGCTCTTGGTTGTTACAGCTGCAGATGCTTGGACTTTAGGTGCATGTGGTCACACTGGAGCTGGGAATTTGTAGCTGTTGAGTACTGTAAAGCAAGATACTGCTGCTCGGGGCAGGCTGGCTAGCTACTTAAAATTGCATAGCGGGTGTGCCATGCACATGCGAGGAGGCAGATGAGTTGACAAATATCAATTTGCTCCAGTTCAGAAGGTCTGTAGATGTGCTGTCTTGAGCTTAGCTTCAAGATATCTAGCTCTTGAGTGGAGCTTAAGATGGGCTCTGTTCAGCTGCTTGGAGCATGGACAGACAGACGTGACTGTGTTAGTCTATTAGGATTGCTACAAGTTGCCCTGTGTTTTGCTCTCTATATTTGGATTTCAGCCTAAAGCAGTTGCTTTAAATGGATTATTTCAGAAGGTGAAGCTGGTTTCAGAAAGAGTTTTTTAAAAAATCTCTTCCCTAATGCTTTCTTAACACTTGTAATTTTTGAAGAATCTATAAATAAAAGAGTAGCCCTCAGATAAGCAATCAATAAACTGACTTGATGTATACTTTAATTGTAGGCTTGTGAATGCCCACTTTACTGGAAAGGTCCTTTGTTTTATTGTGCTGGAGGTGAACGAACAGGATACGTGTCAGTTCATAAATTTGTTGCAATGTGGCGGAAGTAAGTAGATTACATTTTTTTAGAAGTACTGTGGGGTTTTTTTGATGAAATGTGATATTTTAAGCTCTGAATGTGATCCTGTCTGTAAAGGGGAATAAAATGCTTTCCCATAATCAACCATTGTCATCAAACTTGCACATGGGAAAATGTAACTACTTTTAATACTTTAAAATAAATCTTTATTTACAGGGTTTATAGACTTTTAAATGTTTGGTAAATTACTGACAGTTCATGAGAAAAATGAAAACCATGGCCCTTACTTGTAGTTGCCAGTTCTGGACAAAGTGCTTTTTATTTCTAGTTCTTCTCTAATTCTAACTTTAAGTTGTCCTTTCATGTAATCGATTACATGGTGTACCCCCTCTTTAATGTAAATTTGAGACAGTGCTGCTTTCGTAAGTTCACTTGGAGCATGGTTTGACATTTGTAATGAACTTTTGAATAAATATTGTTTCATAGGCCTTGCTCTAGGATGCCTGCATGAGGTAGCCTAAGCAATTTTCTGTGTAGACTATTAAATGGAAGTATTTACATTTCAGAGTACTTCAGACCTGCTATGATGATGCTGCAAAGTTTGTTCACCTTCTGATGAACCCTGGATGTAACTACTTGGTGCAAGAAGACTTCATTCCTTTTTTACAAGTAAATTGCAACTGAAACTATTTCTAGGAACACAACAAAATGATGAACTGGCAAAGCCCTGAGTTTTGTTTGAACTTTAACATACTTTCATGGTCATCATTAAGGTTTATTGATAATATTCAGTGCAACTGACTTTGCATGATCCGCTAAGATGATAGTGAGTGACTTGTTTTACAGTTAATCATTTTGTATAAGGTGAGGTGTTTTTTAAGTGTGATGGTGATATTCAAAGTCAGTTGTAGGATAGCACCTGTATTGGAATCTTTTGTTTCAGAAGGCAGAGTTAAGTCAGGATAGGCCTTTGGAGGGTAAAGGAGAAATGGGATATAAATTCAAAACCTAGTAAGTCTGTTAGAAGAACAGCAAACACCACCTGTAGAAGTCAACTAAATTGACTTTACTGAATCATAGCCACAGAATTACAAGCTATGACAGTCAGCAGTGTTCAAAATCCTCAGCCTGTCTAAAATATAGGAAAAAATCCTGTAATATTTCTAAAATTTAGGAAAGCTTTTGTTTATCTGATTTATTTAAAAGATAACTTCATTTTTAAAAAGTTTTGTAGTGTTATTTGTCTGAAGCCTTGGTGAAAACAAAGTTACAATAATGATTGTGGTAGTTTATTTGAGCTGTTTTGGTTAAGGAAGCGGGTGTGCTGTTCTTTGCTAATTGTCTTATATGGTCACTAGTGAATACTCCTTGATATATTGCTATTCCATTTTTTTGTAGGATGTGGTGAATAGTCATCCAGGCCTTTCATTTTTAAAAGAAGCATCTGAATTCCATTCTCGGTATATTACAACAGTAAGTGATTTGTATCTGGAAAAGCTATTTTTTTAACTAAGAAAATCAAAATTAAGGTTAGTCAATATGTGTAAACATCTTTGTCCATTGGGAAGAGTAGAGTTAGAGTAGGCTGTCAGTCTTCATTTCTACACAACTAGAAATCTTGTGGGAAAAGAATCTTTCTTAAGCATGATAGTTCTTAACATTTGTAAGGAATTGCTGAATTTAATACTAGTAAGAGAAGCAGTGAATTGTAATAGTGTTGGATAAGTTAATGAACATTAAATGAAGAGCAGGCTGTTATCTTAAACACTTGATTGTGGCTGTAGACTGCATTCATTAGAATCCTGACCTTAGTCTGGGATTAATTAAATGAAATCTTGAATGAAATATCTATATTAATATGATTATGTTCAGTATTAAGTGAAATAATGATAATATTGAAGTTACTTGCCACTTTTCTCTCTGGGGATTTTTCTTCCAAGGAAGGTTTTATACATGAAAAGTTTCATTTCTGTCTTCCCAGGGTTATGTGACTGAAGTATTTGTTCTGTACCCAAGGGAAAAATCAGTGACATTAAATTTTCTCAACTGTAGACTAGACAGTCGATTCCACTGAAGTCTCAAAAGATTAAAATTCTTCAAAATGACATTCAGTTCCCTTTCTTTGTGCATGTGAAAACTAGCCTAATGAATATTCTACAAAAAAAAAAAAAAAAAAAAAAACCGCATGCAACATTGATCATCTTTTTTCCATCTTATACTTTGACCCATGTTAAAATTGTGGAAGGGCTTTTTTTTTTGTAACAAATGAAACCCAAAAAAGGGGGTTTTTTTTGGGGTTTTGTTCATTACATCCTTCTTTACAGAGACTTGCTGGCCTGTCAAGTATGTCCTGCTGCATTAGGTTTTGCTTCTTGTTATAATGATTACCTGAGCTCAAGAACTTTCTTGTCAGTTGTGATTGAAGGAATTGTTCTGCCTGTGAGTTGTCTTGTTTCTCAATGGATTCTTGGTTGTATGAAAGCAGGCTCTGGTAAAAATTGTGAAAGCTTGCTGCCTGTCCTGAAAAACAGTGGGAAAGAAAAGGTCCTGCCATTTCCAGTTTCTTTTCTTTGGAGGACCAGCTTATTTGAGTAGGTCTGAGTCTGGTAATATTGAATAAATTAGTACTGGAAGTATTTTATCAACAGAAATTGGTGTTTAATCAAAAAATTGGTGTTAAAGAGTAAACTAGTGTGAAAATATCAACAATATTTGGAGTGCCATTCTGCAGATAAGGAAATGGCAGGAGCACTCTGCATTTTTCTTGTCATATTTTAGGATGGCTTAACACTCCACAAAATTACAGAATATTCTGAGTTGGAAGGGACCCACAAGGATCGAGTCTAGCTCTTAAGTGAGTGATCCATACAGTGATCAAACCCACAACCTTGACATTATTTGCACCATGCTTTGACCAACTGAGCTTGTTACAGTCTTGAAAAATTCTGTACTGCAAATTACACTGCAAATGATAATAATAGATTATTTTACCTATAATGGAATAGCCATTTCATACCTGTGTTCAGTTAGCTTAACTTTGCTACATGAAGTTTTATCTGAAGGATACTTCCACTTGCAAACCAAATGAGCCTTTCTTCTGCTGGGTTTTTGTATATATCTACAAATATGTGTGTGTGTATGCATATACAGTACATACATCTCTTTAGCACGTGTTGTATAAGCCATGAAAGCAATCTGTTCTTTCTGCTAAGATACAGTATAGGTTTGTTGGTCAGTCTAGTGGTCAGGTTAGTTACATAAGGGTAAGACAGCTGAAATAAGTTAAAAGTGTTTGCTGTGACAAATGAGATACTGTGTTTATTCTGCCAGGATGTTAGGTGCATACCTCAACTATGAATTCTTGAAATTGTAGTCTCAGTCTCCCTTCTGACAAAGCACTCTGCAGAATAGTAAAGGCAATTCCCTGACAATTTGCTTATTCTCTGCATCAGTTGGCTTTAGAAAACAGTTTAAGTCTGTTCCCAGTTGTCTTTACCAAACATTCAATTTTGTTTTTATTTTTAGACCAGTTAAATGTATAACAGATGAGATAATGACATGCAGATGGATTAAGTTGCAAAGCTAAGGCAAAAACCTTTTTGGAAAAAATCGCTTTGTACTATGAGCCAAAAATGGGCCTTCCCTAAACTCACAATTAGAATTAAGTTAATTAAGTTTCAGAAGCAGGATAATCTATTCTTTTGTCTGGAGTCATTGAACCAGCTGTTCTCGTTTGAAGTTAGAACTGAGGGAACTTGCTGCTCTACAATTTAAGCCTTTTTTCAAAACTTCATCAATACATTACTCTTCTATTTGTAATTTTAAAATGATTGGTTAGCTTAAACTATTGATTTACTGCAGGTAAACTCTGAAATTATAAAAGCTTAGCCTGCAATTGAAGGAACATATTAATTGTAGGAAAGGGGTTCCTAAAGAGATGGGGAGTTTGGTTAGTAACTGCTCTCTTGCAAATGAAACACTACACATGCAATACCGAGACTTGCCAATTAGCAGGTATAATCAATCTGGTGTTGAACTGTTATAGTTCATAATACATTTAGGGGTTTTTGTCTGGGGTTTTTGTGATTGTTTAGTAGTTAATGACTGACTGGTTGTCTTAAGTCAAACTAATTGAGGTGAATACTGAATTCAGTTAAGTAGCACAAAAAAGGTATTTTAAAGTCTTATTTGAAGTCGTTAGTTTGTAAACTAAACCCAAGAAAATTATACTGAATTCATGAGTTGTCCAAAATAGCCATAGAACCATTAGTTTGGAAAAGACCTGTAAAATCGAGTTTATGTACATGTAAAAAGTGCTGGGTACTCAACTGGATACATTTGTTTCTGGTTCCAGTATCAGTCATGGCAAAAGAACGCATCTTTCTTGCATATGTATTTTTTTTTGTTGTTCTTCTTGGAAAATAATAATGTACTACTTTTAATGCTATTAACAGGGGTTTTTTTTAAAGGAACATCCAAAGAGAATGAAGTTAAATGGGGAAAAACATCCTTTGCACCTGCAGGAAGTATTTCTGTCAGATGTAGATTTGTTGTGTTTGTGGACCTCAAAAGGAGCAACATCTGCTGCACTCTGATCCTTAAACAGTCCCAATTCTATTTCTGTAAATACAATTATGAAGTAACACAGTCTTACAGCAAATGCAGGCCTTTAAATCTGAAGTAACAAGATACATTAATAGGTTCATTAGATTATATCCTGTAGATCTGGAAGACTTGAGGTAGTGAAATCACCAATATACATGTTTTGGATAGCATATGAGTTTTCTGCAACATTACTGAGTGAGATATAGGTACTGCAGCATTGAAATAAAACTTGTCTAGATGAGTTTAGATGTAGATTTAGAAACAGTTTGGATAGTGGATAATATGACACAAGAGAAGTTTTAACTAATGAGAACAATAGAAGTAGAGGAAAGATAGATCTTTCTAATGCAGCTGTACTAAGACATCTTTTAGAAATATTTGGACAGGTATTTAATTACCATAGCTAAAGTTTCTTTCCATTTTCTCTTTCTTGCAGGTCATACAGAGAATATTTTATACAGTAAATAGGTCCTGGTCTGGGAAAATAACTTGTAATGAGCTCAGGAAAAGCAACTTTTTGCAAGTACGTAATATCTAAAATTTTGCAAGACAGATATTTCTAGAAGTTTCAAAACTGCATTAGCTAAAGGCTTAAGGGAGTAACATAAATAGCATTTCTTCCTTTTCCAAAAAGTAATGAAGACCCAATTGCATTAATTCTCATACATTATAATATGTTTAAATGTAATTTTTTGTATCTAGAGCTCTATACATGTAAATGTGTATAGCAGAAGTTGGGCTGATCTACTCATTCTTCTGTGAATGCATTAATTTTCTGCCATGTGTGTTCAGTTCTGCTGTCACACTGTGTGGCGTGCGTTCTCCCTGAAAACAAAAATTGTTCCACTGAAATAGCATTAGATACTAAGTTGGTTATGAGAACTCAGATCATTCAACAAATAAATGTCTTACAAACTTTTTAATGTGTTTTGTTTATCCTTCTGATAATAGAACGTGGCATTATTGGAAGAGGAAGCTGATATTAACCAGCTGACAGAGTACTTCTCATATGAACATTTTTATGTTATCTATTGCAAATTTTGGGAGCTGGATACAGACCATGACCTCTATATTGATCGGAAGGATTTAGCTCGACATAATGATTATGGTATGACAAATGGAGTACCTTTGTCTACTTGTATTGAATGACCTGTAACTTTGAGCTGAGGAAGTGGTTTAATGCCAAGGCCGCTTTCAGGAGTCTGTTGGTGCAGCTGGTCCTGCTGACTCAGTGAACTAAAGCAGGATTAAGTCACCTGTGATGCTGCTTTGCATCTACGAATACCACATTTGAGGAAAATTCTGAATTTGAATTCTGATCTTGACAAAGTAGAGGAAGTATCACTTAAGTGTTGGTGTACTATAAATGGTTTTGTTTGGCAATTTTGCGTTGTTATCTTGGACACAACCCATTTTACTGATATTATTCAAGTAATATTACTTTTATGGCAAGGTATGGAAAGAGTAGAAAAGGCAAACATACCTTCAGGTACTTGGCTTACTTTGGAGTTTTGCTAACTCAGCTGCAGTGTGCTTTGGTTTAATACTGTTTAGCACTAGTTAGCAGGTTTATATTTGCTCCATGTAACATGCAATGACCGTGATTCTGTAGTCTTGCATGCTTGTTCCTATTTTAAATATTCTTGTAGCTTGTATGAAACCGTTGGGGCTCTTTTTAGGTGCCTTATGTCCGTCTTAATAGTGTTCCTTTCGAGACTGGAAAGCTTACTTAAGCACAAAGTGATTATGGAGTATTATCCCACGTTAAAAAGGATAAACTCAATTCTGATTGCTTCTGAAAATCTGCCTGCTAAAGTTTGACTATGCTTTAGGACAGTGAGAAAGGAAAACTACTTTTATTTGAGTGGCTGCTCTATTAAGTTAGTACATTTTAAAAAGAAAGCAGAACTAATACAGTGCCACCTGCAATTTAATTTTGCAAATTCTTAAGGATAAATTGAATATCCTGTACAAAGGTAGTGCTCAGTTCAGACATGTCTCTAAAATCCCTGAAATGGTTTCAAAATAGAAGCATGGGTCAAAACCATGTCAAAAATAGACCCGTGTCAGAATCACTAAGGTATGTTTATTATGTACGATCATGCCAGTTCTGTTTTGGCTCTTTGCCAAAGTCGTGTAAAACTTCATGCCACTGGAAAACTTGATTTACTTGTCAAAGAACTGGCAAATGCAGTTTTATTAATCAGCCAATTTTATTACTTGTATTACAGTTTTATTACTATTTCAGCATTAAGTTCGAATTCAAAGCTGGGTGGTTGTAGCTTTGCTTTTGGAGACTTTGTGTTAAGTGATCCTCTCTAAAAGGAGTCAAAGGGATTAATGAGCCCTACACTTGATCTTTCTCACTGATCTTTGTATATAAGAGGAGAGCTCCAGTAAACTTTTCAACAACATAATACAAAGCAAAAGTAACTTTCATAGAGTTGACACTGTTTCAAACCTTTCTTCACAGCAATTTCAAATAGGATGATAGAGCGCATCTTCTCAGGAGCAGTAACAAGGTACTTATTTTGTACGCTGATATAAATTCAATTTAATTTCTGCTTGTTAAATTGTGTGTTATTCCAAGGGAAAAAGGTGGCTCCCCCTCACAAAGGAGCAGTGAATTTCAAGATTTAGTATCGTAGTTTAAAGTCTAGTAGTGCTTAGAGTGGTCTTGGAACCTTTGGCATAGTTCAAGTTCTTTACTCTCTTTACCCATATGAACACTGGCCATACAACAGATATTGTATGACTTAGCAGAACTGGGAATAAAGAAGGAAGAAATGTTAGTATCATTCTTTTTCATTCCTCAAACCTGTAAAATGTTCAAGGAAAACTGAGCTTTTAAGTACTGATCGTAAAATCAATGCTTATTGCATCAATAAATTTACAAAAATGCTTCCAGTTTAGTCAATTCACATTTTTGACAGTCATTCTTCATTTCCCCCCAAAAGACTTCCTCTTTTGTATTTATGGAATTTTATTAATTTTTGAAATGCCTAGCACAGTATCTGAGATAGAAAGCAACTCATAACCAGAAATAAAAGCTGAAATGAGAGACTTAGCATGCATATGTCTAGAGCTTACTCCTTTATCTGAGTTTCTTGGGCAAGACAAAACATATACCTTATTTTCACAGACATCTTGAAGACAAAACAGCAAAAAATTAATTTCATTATTGAAATGTAGTATGTCTACAAACTGCCTACCTGACTTTTTACTAGACAGATTGACTATGTGCAACTTATTTGATTGCTGCACTTATGAGAGTAGAAACAGACAATTATGTTCTTGCCATGAACACTTCCTGAATATTTCTATTTCATTTTTATCTTTATATTTTCATCCACAAACATGTAGCTAGTGGAGTTCTGTAAAGCTTTTAAATTCTTATCACTTCTACTTGAATAGAAATTCTAAAAAGCATATGTACTTCTATATGATATATTATCAAAATTATTTGAGATGGCTCTTTGTTTAACAATTAAGCCCCTTATGAACACTGGATCATTTAGGAGTAAATAGTTAATACCAACAAGGAGAACAATCCTTAATTTTGGTTATTAAAAGCTAAGTGTTCTAAAATAAATTCTTTTCCTCATTGGCCTTCAAGAGGTAAAAGAGCACAAAAAGATGGGAAGATTAGCTACGCTGATTTTGTCTGGTTTTTGATATCTGAAGAGGACAAGAAAACACCAACCAGGTAAGAATGAATTTGTTTCAGCAGAACTAAAGACTGACTATGTTTTTCCAGTCCTTAAATGGGGACCACTGATGAACAGCTGCAATTCTAATGGAAGAGGCTAAACTATCAAAACATGAGTGGAAAACTGGCCCAGTTCTTTGCATCATCCTTGTTTATCAGTGTCTCCTGTTGTTGTAGCTGTAGAAGTCTATTTTAATGACTTTTAAGAGGCTAATTCAATGTTATTGTTTCATAAGCTGTGTGTGGCCTATTTATGAACCGGGCCATACATTAAGGATGTTGCAGCTGTTTTGTGATGCCAGTGACTTTGGGAAGCTGTGCAGCTATTATTAGCTGTATGGTACTGATAAGAAACCTATCATATCACATTGTCACTAGCTTGTTCAATATGGGAACATACCCAAAAAACTAAAGTTTTCATATTTTTGAATGAAAAATTCAATTTTTCATTGTCCCCTTGATTTTTTTTTAATGTAAAACCATGTCTTCTCCTTCGCACCATTAACAAATGTGTTTTCAAATGCAATAATGGATGACATAGCAAATACCAGCAACTCTTACCACAGTAAGTGGTGTTTAATGACTTTCCATGGATTAGAGGAATGTACTTTTAAATCTAGTTTTGCCTTTGAAACAGGCAACATGAATTCTTGAAATTATGTAGTAAGTTTGTCTCTCTGCTGTTAATGACTGAATTTCAGCATTGAATACTGGTTCCGCTGCATGGATCTCGATGGGGATGGTGCTTTGTCTATGTATGAATTGGAATATTTTTATGAAGAACAGTGCCAAAAATTAGATAACATGGCCATAGAACCTTTGCCATTTGAAGACTGTCTGTGCCAGATGCTGGATCTTGTAAAGCCACAACATGAAGGTAAAAAACTCCTTTTCCATCTGTAACTTCTGTTTCTCTGGATTTAGGAGTTAATGCAGCCTTAAGAGCACTCAGTTGGTCATACAAATAAAATGCCTTGAGGTTGTCTTTTCACTGAAGTCTATTAAAGCTTAATAATTGATCGGACTTCCAGGAGCAGGCAGGCATTCTTTCCATACTAAAATTTAATATGCTGCTTTAAAATTCCTTGTCAGCTTTCATTTTGTGCTTGTAGTCACATTTCGTCTTAAGTAAAACCTTGTCACTATCTAGCTGAGGTGAGGCTCTCAGGAAAACCTCTTGATGGTTTGTTCATTCTCACCTCTTCCAGTGCTCATTCAATTGAGTTTCTCTGGAGGGAACAGTTTCTAAACAGTGTTTGTCTCTTAGATCAGTTTAGGAAATTCATGACAAGGGGCTTAAAATTAACAAAATAATAAACTGTTCTGAGTTTTTGCCTATTTTTTACACATATTTGAACTTTCCTAGGCCTGCATTCTACTCTCCTGCATTTCACATTGTGTCATCTTTAGCTGATAAAACTCAGTTTACATTTTACACCTGAAAAAAACTTAAGAAGTGAGCATGATGTTCATACAATTATGGTTAGACAACCAATTAGTAAATCATGCTTATTGCCCACTTTCTTTCTAGTATTAAGAATATTTAAATTACGAGAAAATTATTTTTTTAAAGACACTTGTCATTTATTGAATTGAAACAGCTCAAGACTAGAATGTAAAGCTTGCTATTCTTATTTAAACAAGTTAAAATGGATTTGCTTAGTGAAAATATAAGTCTAAAGGCAAATAAAAAAATTGTAAATGAAAAAGGAATATTAAGTGTGATTCATCTGAAAGCTCCATCCCTGATATCAGTGGAATGAAATCTTAGACCAACATTGTGTAATGCATGGTGGCTAGGGGGCATTTAAAATGAAGTGAGCCAGGCTCTGAGAAGCACATTTGTTATATGGTTGCTCACAATCACCTCCTGAGCTCAGTAGTTCCCTTCCAGTTTCATCGTATGCTTCTGAAAGGCATTTATAATAGCCTATTCCTATTCTGCATTTAAAATTAAACAAAACTGATATATCTCCTCTATGTCATGAGGATGATAAAAGAGGGCTATCAAACACAACCAAAATGAGTTATTCAGGGTAATAAAAATGAAAGCCGGTTGAGAAGGGTCGGTTTTTTGGTTTTGTTTTGTTTTTTTTTTTAGTAAAACTGAATTATGTTTAAAAGGTGGATTAAGAAAATCTTCTGTTTTTCTATTACAGAAAACTAGCAGCATGAACTGATGTTTCACTTTGTAGCTTTGAAACAAAAGACACTTTCGTAAAGTTATGGCTAAACTGTGATACAGTTTCTATAGAATACTCAGTGTACAAAAAAGCAAACATTAATTTCTGGAGACCTGAATTAATTGCTTAAATTTTCCTCCTATTGTGTTGGTGTTTAAGAGACAGTGGTAGGCATCTACATAAGTGTTACGTGTCTAAGCTCCCATTGCAATAAATGGAAACTGGAGAGCAAATCAATGAACCAAATATAGGAGTCTAACTGAAACTGGGAGCTTATGTAACTGGGATTCAAATAATTTGCTTGGTTGTGGAGAGCTGCTGCCACTTGAGATGGCACGGTGCATCAGACATCTGTGTGGGTCTGACAGATACAGCACAGGTGCCACGGGGGATGAGCACCAGCTACAAGCCAGGCAGAACACACTGGGGCCCTTCATAACAGATGCAAGCATGGCAACCATGTACAAATGGGGTTTGGATTTTGCTTCCCTGTGATGTCCTTGAGTTACACTTTTTTAGAGGCTGGGACACTATGCTAAGAAAATACTCTTCCAAGTCTGGCTTTTATTGAACTCTTCCATAACATCTTCAGTTAGCTCCTGTTTGATTAACAATGGAAGATTGTCTGTATTCCAGGTGAATCAATAAAGGGGAGTTTTAAGGATAGTCATCTGTCTTCCCTTGTGTATCTCATATTTTTTAGCCTTTGTGCAGAATCTTCAATATTCAGCTTTGAAATAGGGTAACATTTCTGAGCAACCTGACAAATACTTCTAATGTTTAACACATCCATTGATGTGAGTCTTTAAAGTATCACACTATAAAAATCAAACAAAACACCTCTGAGCATTTAGCTTTCCTCTCAAGCAGTAAATATTGATCAGACTGGACAAGTGTGGCAACTCTATGAAAAATTCATCTGTATGAAGCATAGTCACACACTGTCATCTCTGTCATGCATTTGTCTGCTCAAGTCAGGGAAGAGAGAGGGCTGCTGCCATAGGAGATTCCTACCTGCTACCCAAGCATCCCATGGGAAGGAATGGCTAACTCACTGGAGACTTCTATCTATTGAAGAAGCTTTAACTAATACCTTAAATTATTTTTAATAGCTAAGGGTGGTAGACTGCATCTCACTCCAATGGACTGATGGGCAGTGGGCTATGACAACCACAGCAAGGAAAAAGATCTGAACCATTTAAAAGTTTTGTACACTTTGAAGGACACATCTCTAGGTGTGTATTTCATCTGTTAGCACCTCTCCTATTGCATTGAGGATCAGTGACAAATGTTGTTGAGCAGTAGTGATTGAGTAATGATACTGTACCTTTTGATTCCTCCACTTTTGAGAAATTCAGCTCTAATAATTTTACCTCTAATTACCGTATCTCATAATCTTCTTTACAGGAAAAATTACTCTGCATGATTTAAAGCGATGTAAGTTGACAAATGTGTTCTTTGATACCTTTTTCAACATTGAAAAATACCTTGACCATGAACAGAAGGATCAGTTTTCTATGCTGCGGGTGAGTAGGAAGCTTTGTAAGTCTTTATAGCTACAAGCTTAGCAATTAATACTGTTTTGTATAACATGCAATGTGATTGTTTAGGATGAAGGTGAAAGTCAAGAGGTCTCTGACTGGGAGAAATATGCTGCTGAAGAATATGATATCTTGGTAGCAGAAGAGGCAGCAAGTGACCAGTGGAATGACGGGTAAGAGTGCAGTAGGAGAGTTGCTATGAATCCTCTCTACTGAAGTAGAGCCTCACCACCACTATCATCCATTTAAGAAAGAAAAAACACATCCTTCTCAAAAATATGTAATTAATGTATTTGTAATGTAATTAAGTGTATGAGACTACTGAGTATATGTGTGAGCCAAAACTCTTATTCTAGAATATACATCTCTTTTTACAAGCCTGTTTTTAAAATTGTAACTTGGTGAATTGAACCTTCAGGTGACTCTAGTTTTCTGTTTAAATCAGTGGTGATTTAGTCTCATGGGAGATGAGCACCCAAGGTGCTGCTCTATTTTAGTATTCATAGTGGATTCTTGGTTGTTAACTCTTCTTTGCCCTATGTCTTCCTCTAAAAGAACAACTGATGAGCACATAATGCCTTTATAAAGTAGTTTTAAAGAACAAGAACTGCAGTTTCTAAAGCTCATTCTCTGTACTGCAGTATCTAAAGCTCAGTCCTGTTAAGTAGATAGGAAAAAAGTGATGAAATTCAGTAGGGGTTGGGAAGACATGCATGAATGAACCTGAGTCACCCTAACCCAGGAAATGGTCAAGTTTTTATCACCATAAATCTCCACAGAGACTTCATGGGTTTTTTAAAAGCTATGAATTATAGATTGATCCCACCTGAAGTGTTGAAGCTAAACTTTTTTAAATACCAGCCTTCACTGGCTTGTGTTAGTAAACTTACATTTCATTATCCATCTATTCATCTGCATCAGCAGCAGGTAGTTATCAATAATTTCTTGGTTAACAGCTGGGTTTTGCTTTCCAGCATCTGCTTAAAAGCACGGTTGCTATCACTTCCCGGTGCTCATGCACATGTCAGTAAGACCCTCAATCCAGTATTCCTTCTCTTTTATCATACCTACTACAGCTGTATTTTGTTCTTCCTAACTAAGCCTCACTTCAGCTTTCTTGAAGAGAACTTGAGAGGTTTCTGGCAAGTACTTAAAGTCTTGAATTTGACCATTTCTAGCCTACAAGTATTCCATTGGAGCAGTGTGTCAGTGTGTGCTTTGAATCCTTTCAGTAGAGCTGCATTTCACACTGGAAAGTTTGGCATGTGATAGGAGAGTAAGCTAACTTAAATTCAGGGAATTATTACAGAACCCTGGTGCTGTTCTGATTATGTTTATTATAAAATATTGGAAAGTATGTTCTTCCTGCAGCTGCCTTGTTAGTGTTCCAATATTTAGGCACTCCCATTAGTTAGACTTTCATTTTCTTTTTTTTTTTTTTTTTTTTTTTTTTTTTTTTTTTTTTTTTTGTTCTTTTTTTTCTTTTTTCTTCTAGGTATGAAGCAGAACTGAATCCTGTAGACCATCAGAAGGCCAGTGTTCTAAAGTATCAGATGGAGAAAAGACCATTTTTTGAAATGCCTTCCCATCTGGCTGATGTAGACGTGGATGAATATGACTATGATGAGGAGTTTGAGTGAGGTTACTTATGGTCAGCACTTGCAGAAGAGAAGGGACAGTCTGCAGCAGGTCTGCTACACACTGATACGTTTCAGTGGGGTTTGTTTCCAGGAAGTCAGCTTAGTTTTGTGCTAAAAATATCTAATCACTACACTACCTTTTAAGTAAAAGAAGTGCATTTATATGGAATGATGAGATTTTTGTATTTATTCAATAGTTTATCGTTTGTAAAATAGATTAAAATATTTATTTACAGATGTTGCATAATTCCTTTTTGGAATAACAATATTTGACTTAAGAGAAAAGTAATCTACTGTTTTTAAGAGAAATGTGTAATTCTCTTGATGTGTGGTGCACTGACCATCTCCATCTCACCTGAGAACAGGTATTTCTGTCCTGGTATGGGAGGTAAGGAGACAATTTACACCTGCAATGTGCTCGTGCTCATAGACAGCCCTCTTTTAGGTTTTATGCCTTGGCAAGCAAGAGACATGACAATGAGTGCACAGTTCAGCACTCATTTACAAGCAGAGTTTTGTTTGACAAGCTGTGCATATTAGTAGAATACACTAAAGTGAATACCCAAGACATGTTGTTTTTCTTCTCTGTGTAGTCCTTGTTTGCCCCAACTTTAATTTTGCATGCCCTTTTAAACGTCAGTCGTTTTGTTGATGTTAATCATAAAAAGCTTATTTAACAATGAAATCTGAGTGTTCATACTTGATCCAAAATGGGTGTGTTAATTCATGCAGAAGGAACCAATTTTTTTTAAATCCTTTGTATAAATGTTACTTGATCAGTGATGTGCACTAATTTGTTGTGGGCATTCAGTGCTTTTGTCTGTCCTCCCCTTTGCTTGTTTGCTATTGACACATTCCATGGATATTCATCAGTGTCACAGCAGCTTGAAATTGTTGCCTCACTCTTAACTGTTAAACAGGTTTTGTTGGGAAAAAAAATGTACAAAAAGATGTAAGTTATTTTTTTGGTTGCAGTGTAGATCTTTTAAAATGTTTCAAAAACATGTTTGTATTTTCAAATAAAGATTTTCATACATGTAAATTTAACAATTCTAATTTTTACATACTGCACACAATTCATGTCTTGCTGTTCAAGAACCATTCACCATAGCATGGGCTACACAGGTATGCAGTCTGGTTGAGTAATTACAATAAGCTGCATATGCAAAGCAATCAGCCTCTAGCAGGTTTTTCTTCATTCAAAAGAGAATATTTGCTGAGCAGCTGGGAGAAACCTGTTGTGCTCAACTCCTCACACCAAGTCCTGCACAAACCTACACAGGTGTGTATCAAGAAACTCACTGCTGAAGTGCTGGTAAACCTTACTGAGGGAAAGTCAAGTAATTTTAATACCATTTGAAGGATTTTGGTTAATTATTCCAGTTTTAATAGAGACTCACCAATATCAAATTTCTCTAGAGTTGGCTGGGTACCTTTCACTAACTGCCCCTGGTTTGGAGCATTTAAACAGTAAAAGATACACAGAGCATTTCTGTTAAGCTCTGTGCCCTCAGGGAAAGGATGACCAACTGATGAAAGGATGATCCTGAACATCTGTTGTACTGCAAGAGATGCTTTTTCCTACCCTAAAACCCTTCCTAAGAAGGGGTCTTGTAACTGGGCAGTGAACAGCCACTGGCTTTCCCAAGCACTCAGTGACGTGTCTCTGTCACACAGCACTATGGTGCAGGGTCCATTTCTTCTGCAGAGCCTGTAGCTGTTGTTGCCACTTTATGTTTAATGAAGTGCCTGTCAAATCCTGCTCTCTATTATCCTTGTGCTAACCAAGTCCCTTCTTTCCCAAGCAGAGCATATCCTGCTTTTATTGTACAAGTCCTTTTCCTTAAAATACATGAGTTTGAGCATTACTGGACCTTGCCTCTGCAGGGTAATTCTAATCCCTAGCAGATTGTTACAAAAATTAAAGCATCCATATGCTAGGTATAATTGTTTTTCTAGTCAAGCTGTCTTCTGCCTATCTGGTGAATGCTTAGGCCTAGATCCACAAATCATCCACAGGTAGATGAGGGAAACATCAGTACCCCAGTCCAAGTAGGGGGATTTACTGATGAAATTGTAGGGGAACCTGAGAACCACAGTATGCGGGGAGTGGCACCTCCCTTGTGTCAGCCTGCACACCCAACTGTGAACAAGGGCAATCATGGATTCACTGTGCCCACGGCTGTGTACCCAATGTCTGGGCAACAGTCAGGGCTTTCACTTCCATCTTCATGGGCACTCCCTGCTCAGCTTGTGGAATAACACAACAAATGGAAAGGCCAGCACACGTTGCTGCCATTCTTTCTCCAGACACTTGTGGGAGTATCACTTACACATGCAGTACTAATGGATAGCAATAGTTCTGTAGTTTATTTATTTAATCCAAAATATATATATAAAATAAAACTCATATGATTACTGCAATGTACAATTCCAGGGAGCAGTGAGGAGGGTGAGTGAAAGCAGCCTGCACTCCCCAGCCTACTGCCACTGAAACACTCTTGAGTGAAGATCATTTAGAAATTCTTAATGGAAAAAACTCATCTTTTTGAGTGGCCACCTTTACAGTCTATTTACATTGTTTTTCCAGGCTTCTTCCAAGTAAACATCACGTGATCACTGTACAAAGGACTTCTGCCAGAGGAAAATAGCTGGTCCACTTCTTTCTTTGTTACTCTGAAGCCTTGATACAAGTTTCCCAGGACCATGTCCTGATGCTTACAGACCTCTAACCACATCTCTCAAAGCAATGGAAGTATTCAGAAATACTTTCAGATGATTGATCCAGGTTTTCCATGATACAGGCAGGAAATGGCACTTGCCATCACCCAGCAGATCCCAGTGTTCACAGTTGGGCCAGTGCAAGGAAGCACAGAGATCTCCATTTGGTTACCTCGAATGGTAAAGAACACGGCCAGCAGAGCACTGCCACCACCTGCCTCAAACAAGCTTGTCTCACCTGGTTAGCAGTGTCTTCAATCAGTGTTTGTCAATACCCTGATTCCAATCCTTCAGCTGCGAGCTTTTCCAAGGCAGCATCAATGATCAGGCTGCAGTTGAGTAATGATGCTCAGAACACCCAACCCTAGAACTGCAGCAGCCACCTCAGCCACCCACTATCAATGGTAAGAAATCAACCACAGTGCTACAAACTGGTTCTGGGTGGACGCCCATAGGCACAGACAACTTGATCCGTGGCTCCTGCCACCTCAGTTGATGCTCTCATACCACATTGAGAAGTTGAACAATTTGCAGAAAAAACAGCACGTGCTTCACTTCTGTTCATCCTCTCAGTGTCTTAACTGTCCTATATCACAAGAGAAAAGAGAGTAAGTCAGCCCTCTACTATGAAGGAGACATCATGTAAGAGCCTATAAGGAATCTGAGTAACAGTGTAGCATCTAACCATTCAGCAGCTTAGCCATAGAACCAGATCTCAAAAAGAACTACAGCTTCCACAAAAGGAAAGAAGCATTTCCACACCCCAAAAAGCCCAGAAGTGGCACTACAAGGAGAGGCACCATACTGCATAAGTAGTGCAATTTCTGCATGGCTTTGATCTTTGTCCATGGAGTCAAATTCTTCGATTATCTATCTTCACCAAGAGCTGCTTCAAGTACATGGGCCAAACTGTCTACATTTTAACATGCATTTGACTGACAGAAAAGGCAGAAGTCCCTTTTTTTTTCCCCTTCTAGTCCTCTTTGAAAATAAAAGCCCACCATATGTTAAAAAAAATCATTGGCTGAACTTTACAGCAAAAACCCATTTTAAAAGACAAAAATCATGCAAAGTCTGAATGTGGTTGTTAGATCCCAGATAGCTAGAGTCACTGGAAATCAAGGGGTTGCCTGACTCACTGCAAAAATACTGTCTGCCAAGCACTGAGTTATGTCCTGAAGTGCAGAGTGTAAGGGGAAATACAGGAGAAAAACCTGAAGGAACTGCTCCACCCCCTGTAGTGGCTGACACAGAATCCCTTAGGGGGCAGAAGGGTTGTCATTAGCTGCAGGAAAAATCATGGCCTTTCTTTCCTCCCCTATCCCTCTCCTTGTACTCCACAAGACCCTGCTATACAACATCCTATCTGAGTCCTTGCACTCCACTGGCCCAAAGTGATGCTTTAAATTTTAGTTTTCATATTTTCCAGATTCTGTACTGCATTAATATATAATTTTGAACTTCATATAAAGTGTTAGTAAGTTCTCTTCACAGCTTAGTTAGACAAAATCCTTTTCCAGTCTGAGAACCAAAGACACCATTACAGCTTCAGGCCCAAAAAGTACAACAGCAAACTGAGGAGAGCAATCTGGGAGGATGGGACTTCATACCTGGAGCTGTAATTGGGCAGTTAACCCCAATATGTAAATGGACCAAAACTTATAAAAGTGTGAAAACTCATCATTGGGGGTCCATCTTGGGTGCAGCCTTGGCTGAGCTCTTGTACTGCCCAAGGTGTATTGCTTGAATGCCTTTTAAAGTTAATAAATTAACTTTATTCCTTTAACCCCATCCAGCCTCTGTTCTAGGCAGCCTCTCAAGGCATCAGTTTTTGACGACTCTGCTGGGACAGCAAGGCATCTGGAGCTAGGGCTAAAAGACCTTCCCTGCTGCAAGGATCCAGTCCAGGGCTGGAGCTGAGACCCAAGCAGACAGCTGCAGCTCTGCCAGACTTGGATCCCAAAGGCAACCAGTACCTATGAGACAAGCCCCTGGCTATGCTGGTTGCCCCTCCACGCCCACAATGTTCTCATGCTTCCCTTCAAATCCGCAGTTTGTTCAGGGACAATTTAATCTGCCCAACAGCCTTGACTGGAAAAGGGCAAGTAACATGGGATATTCCAGCAAGAGCCCAGGGCTGTCCAGTGATCAGACACATTCCGAGTCTTTCAATCCAAAGAGCACAATGCAAACACCATTTCTGAAGCAGATATGCCCTGCAGGCCATGCAGCAGTGCCATCTCTGTAATGTGTCAGTAACACGAAGCAACTGCAGCAAATAGCTCTTAATAAGGAAGCTTCACAGTATGGGAAAAATAAAAAAGGGATCCTCCTCTTAATGTACCCTAAGTGACATTCAATCCTTACAAATTACCTAAGGACATCTAGATGCTACTATAACAATTGCCTCTAAAATGTAGATCAAGCTGAAGGAGGAAACTACAGCTGCAGCTGGAAAGGGAAGAGGGCATCCCCCTTTTCTCATCCTGAAAAGGGCCACAAAAGAGAAACCCCCTTTGCTGCTACATAGCTACCCAGGAGACTCTGACCTGACATTCACCCACCTCAACTACACCTGTCCTCAGAACTGGAAAGCCAGAAATACCTGGTCTGTACCAATGACATCAACATCTTCAGTTGTGTCTTCTGCTGGACCCTCCTCAGAGGCATCTTCTGTCTTAATCTCATCTTTGCTGGAAATGAAAAACAAACCAAAAAATAGCTAAGTCTTGAGAAATCTTGTAACAGAGGCTGCACATGGCACAAGTGTGCTTAAGGCAGTGTATTTCACATAGTAATATCTGCTGCTGATATTCCATGTAAGGTAGCCTAAAGTTACTGGCCCAGAATTTCCCAGTATGAAACAGGTTATGCTCTGAGGAATTTTCAATAAAGCAGTTCAGAAACAAGATACTGATTTAAACAGGGGCTACCTTCATATTTAATAATTTTTGTTCTATTTTACTTGTATTCACCAGGTCCATTAACAAGTGTCCCAAAAACCTGGAAAAGTATGCATTTTCTCAGGATTTGTGTTTCACCTTTTAACATACTAATAGGGGAAATGGCACCTAGCACCTCAATAAATTAACTGAATTAAAGGAAAATACTGCAACTGAGCACTTTGATTGCTCAAAAGCAGACTCCAGACTACTCATTTCTACAACACATCTCTCACATCCAAGTTGTGTGGGGTTTCACTTGGGCATGTCCGCGTGCTGCACACCAACACTTCTCTAAAAGAAAGCCAGTGGGTAAATAGCAGTTTAGCAGATCTGCAGAGACAAGAATCCTCTTTCATTTCCAGAGATGCAGAAAACACTTAATGTCTGGCTGCAGCAAACAGCCCAAGAGTAACCAGCACCACAGATCTCCAATCTGGACACGGGAAGTGGGACAGGGAACCTTCCTCCATCCTCATCTTTTTCTCTGTACACTTGGTATTACTCCAAGAAGGCACAGAAGCCTTGTGACAGTGGCAGGAGAAAGCAGAAAATGTAGATATGGGACTAAGGAAACAAAAAAGTCTAACCTGTTCTTGGGACACAGCCCATAAGAAAGACAGGAGGGGCACACACTCCTAGCTCATGAACCATTACAAAAAACAGAAGGTGGACAGAGAGACCCCAAGTGTCAATGCCAGAAGAGGTGAAGGAGCTTGTACGACATCAAACTCTCACCAGTGTTTTCTACGCAGCCCTCCTGGACAAAGGAATGGCAAATGTTCCTGCAAGCGCATCTCTTGAGATCTCAGCCTCTTTCTGCTTTTCCCTGCTGCAGAGGGAAGCTGGGAAGCACACTGCTGTTCTGGGGCTTTGCTTGCTGCTTCAGTCTGGCTGGTTTCAGGCAAAGACCCTGCAACAGAGAGTGAACAGAGTCATTCTTCAGCCTCATGCTCAGAGATCTGGAGATAGACATTTCCAGTATGTTCCCCACAGCAGTGAAACAATTGGGCCAAGCTCAAAAGGACATCTGGAGCAAAGCATTCCTTTATTGAAGGAGACAGCTAAAAGCCACTTAAAAGAAAATCCATTTAATTTGCCCACTGGTCATATTTGCAATCTAGATTTATGAACTTGGCCCTGGTCCATAACTGCTATCAGTACTGCTGAGTCTATATAATGCTCAAGAAAGGAGGGCCTTTGGGGACACAAAGGAAAAAGCTCTCTGAAGGCAAGTCACTGAAAAGAAGATTTATGAGAAAGAATAAGAAAGAAACTAAAGGACATTGTGGAAAAATTTCCTTTACTCCACATACAACTGCACATGTCCATAACACTTAGAAATTTTATTAGCAATTGTTTTCATAATGGCTTTATTACATTTTAACTAAGTCCCATCATATCCATGCAGTCAATACTTCATTACAGATTGGCAGTCCATGAATACTGCCAAAGCCTGGATGCAGCCCATCTAACTATAATTCTTTAAGGTAGGAGTATAATCTTACAGGTTCCCCAGAAATTCAACAGAGAGAAAAACCCTAGATGATTTGGCCCAGATAATCTGGCCTGAAGATCTGAATCAACTTCTGGAAATACCTCTCCTGTCTCAATTATCTACAGAGCCTAAAGCAACAATGCCCTTAAGTAAACAATTAAAAGCAATCAACCAAGTCTCAGTGGCTCAGACAAATGCCAGATGTTAGTACGCAGCAGAATTCAGATAATCTTGAATTCTCCTCACTCGGAGTCCTCAGCCCAACCTTACTGCTATTGAGTGATCAAGGGACCTTGAACAACAACAAACCTGAAGGCAAAAAACACAGTTCAAACTGGGAAGTCTACAACATGCAAGACATCATAGTATTGTACTGCTAATGCAAAGAAATTAAATACATTTTAGCATGTGCAAATTTGCTACAGCAAAGCAAAACAGCAAATACAGCAGTTTTGCCAGACAGACAAAGAAAATATAGCTGATCAAGAACTGGGAAGTTTTCATACCATTAGACAATTTCCTTTTAAAAGAAGATGTCTTAGATGAGCCCACGGGGGCCCACTCTCCCAAACTGCCAAGGACAGAGCTCTCCTCATCTTCAATTGCCAATAAAGAGTTTCTGTACCAGACCAAGGGCTGCCATTCATCTCCTCTGCAGGGCAGTGGCTCTGTTATGTACCTCTGTAAGTAACTGTACCTGGGACAAAAACAAAAGCAAACATAAGGAAACTCACTATCCATCCCTTCAATATCTGGGACAGGTATTGCAAGAAAGGATTTTCACTTTACTCTCCAAAGGTGCAAAGAGAACTGTTGAAGAGAAGACACTGTTTTTTCTCTGAAATACCTGACATCTCTGAAGCATCTATTTAAAATGCAAATGTTTTCAAAGCTAAAAGAGTGCTTGAATTTTTAACATTAGAAACAACAAAAGATCCACAAATTAAGAAATTACAAAATTACATCAGCTTCTATAAAGAGTTTCCTGTGCAGGCAAAGTCTCCCAATTGCTGCTGCCAGTAGAAACCTAAACAGAGCAGAATTCTGTGAGGATTCACCTCTTCTGGTGGCCTTTTCTGCCTCATGGACTGCAACACAAAGGTGATCCCAGGTGAGAGATGCTGCCTGTGATTCAGAGGTACAGGAAACAGTACAGGTCAGGCAACAGGGATTTTATACCATAAATGCCTGTTCTGTCAAAACTAAAAACAAGAACAACCAATTAAACCATTTTTCTATATTATCAGCTCAAATTCAATCCAATTCCCTCACTAAAATGTCAAGTGTCTGCAAGAAGCAGTTAACTGTGCTGCACAGTTGTGACAATACATGGGATCTGGGAAACATTGTCTCAACTCCCTCTTCTGTCTGATTCAGTCCAGAGACTTGACACTGGGCCTTCCTGAATCCCAGGTGAAGCTATCACCTTTCCTAGAGCAAAAAGGCCTTCTTCAAACACTATTTGAAAAACAGGACATTTCCAACAAAGTCTTTCTGAGCCATTCCTACTTAATAAGAAAACCAAAGTCCGACTCAGGATTAGAAACTGGATATACACCACATTTCAGCTACAGTTCATCACTTTAAAATCAAGCCCCCCAGTGTTGTTAAAACAGACCCCACCTTAGCAAATACCAGAAGTGACAGTTTTAACACCAGCCTGTGCAATTTTTTTTTTTCTTTTTTGTGATTAGGAGAGTGGCCTGGAAAATATCAGACGTTTCATTCACTTTGCAAAACAAGAAAACCGGTGCTGAGAGGAGGTCAGGGTAAGCACCGACTCCAAAACAATTAGAGTCCTGGACTCTGGGGGCCCCAGGGATCAAGAAACCCTGGTAATGGAACTTGTTGGTTTCAAACAAGCACGTATTGTAACTGCAGTTTCAGGGTCTAATCCAGCTGCTATCAATGTCAATGGAAAGACGCCTTCTGATGCAGCAATCAGGCCTTCATGCTGCTTGCTATTCAGCAATTCATTTCTTGTGTGCATTTTGTGGCACCGAGCAATTGACAAGCCAGGTATTTTACTGCTACAGCCTGGGCAATTACAGGGGAGAGGGTTAAAGTCCATATACTTTGATGGTGTTGAAATATAGTCCTTTCTAACAAATGCCCATATTCTGTGTCTCATCTGTTACAGGTACGTTCACATATGTTAGCATAAGGCCTGGACATCAATCCCATGGTTAATAAGAAAATGAAAATAACCAGATGTTTGTTTCTCGAAGTTCATGTTGACCTAAAACATTCCATCCAATAATTTATGATGGAACTAAACCTAAATATTTCTAAGAGGAAATATAATCTCCAGCCCCTGCAAGGCACTTTAGGCCTCCCAGAATAGAAACTGTTATTCCAGAAACATAAGTATGAACGTACTTGCGGATAAACTGCAATTTCCCTTCTAGTGAATTTTATTGTTTCCCATTTGTTCCCAGCAGCAGAGGGAAGGCCCAAAGCAGTAAGAACTGAAGTCAAGTACATTCCCTGCTAGGCTCTGTTATTTCCCACAAAACTTTTCCATGAATAAACCTACCTGAATGTATCAAATGTATCTGATACATTCAGGAATATACTTTCAGAATATATCCTCTGATGAAGAGGTTTAATATAGCCCTAGGAAAAAATTATCAGAATTTAGCTTTGAGCTGCCCCAGCAGCAATTAAATATTTTCCTCTTGTTTAATTAAAAACTAGTCCCAGGAGGTAAATGAAATTACAGTTTTTCAAGGATGGTTTAACAGAAAACTACTTATTGCATGAGTGTCACCACAGATGATTATAGCTCTTTAAAATACAGACCTCATAAACAGAGTAATACAGAAACTGTCCAAACTGGGGCCTGGAGCACTTCCCCTGTAAAGACAGGCTGAGGGAGTTGGCATTATTCAGCTTGGAGAAGAGAAGGCTCTGGGGAGGACTTACAGAACTCTCCAGTACCTGAACAGAGCTGACAAGGGAGCTGGAGAGGGACCTTCTACAAGGGCATGTAGAGGTAGGCAAAGCCTTTAAATGGCTTTAAATTGAGCATGAGTTTACATTAGATATTAGGAAGAAATTCTTGGCTGTGACCATGGTGAGGAATTGGAACAAGCTACCCACAGCAGTTCTGGACTCCCCATCCCTGGAAGTATTCAAGGCCAGGTTGGATGAGGCTTTAAGCAACCTGGTCCAGTATAAACTGTTCCTCCCCATGCCAGGGGGGGTTGGGACTAGATGATCATTAAGGTCCTCTAGTTTCTATTGGTTTCTATTAAAACCAATTTTAGTACAGATCTCAAAGATCCTCATCTGAGAAAAAATGCAAGAATAGCAAATGAAGTTATCCATACCCATAGATTATCCCCTTTAGGTTTCTCAGGGTCTGTAATCAGTGTATGTTGACTATTTTTCTTCTGCATTTTGCATTCCAGCTTCAAATCAATTTTTTCAAATTAATTGTCTGTGTTGATGGCAATCATTAATAAATTGTGTCATGTGAAGTAACAGGAAAATAGACATTTTACTATTCTTGACCCATGTTACATAAAACCCAGTTTTGATAATTCCCATGGAAATTATCCTACGATTCAAGACAAAGTGCCATGGGAACAAGCAAGTTACACAGAGCTTAAAAAGATGGTTTTCTTCCATTTCTGCTGACTTCCTTTCAAAAGTAAAACTTTTCTTGTCATATACTGGAATGATTTGCTCAGAAATGCAAAAAGGCAGACGTGTCTTACTTTCCCATGTCTTCAAATATGTTTTCAGAAAAATGGAAATACCTGGTTTTTACAGTACCTGTAACTAAAATACTGAAGTGCAGAGATCCAGATACAAAATGAACAGCATTGACTAAGGAAGTAATGCTAAAGGTCAAATAGAAGAAAGAATGTTACTTCCATCTGAAGACTGATCAGAGCTGAGGCAGATGAAGAAGGGAGTAAGATATATACTCATACATCTCTCCATTCAGGTGCATAACACCCCACTGATGCCAAAAGAAGGCTATCACTCTTATAGCATTAAATGTAAATGTTTAAACCACCCTAAAACATGGGCCCACTGGATCAGGGCATATTCCCATGTAAATAGTAAATTCTTGGATTTAAGAGAAGAGTGTCACATATATTTCTATTCCAAATATATTCCATGGAATTCACATAATTGAGGCCTGAAGCTGTGGAAATTGATAATTACTAAATAATGATCCGTGCGTTATTTCTTCCACAATCTTTTGATTTACTTTTCTGTTCAGAAAAGCATTCCTGCCACTCCACTCACCAGTCAAGTCGCAAATCTCTTCCACCAAATTAACAGCCTTTCCTTTAGAAGAATTGCCATATGTAGCCACAACTATGTGTAAGAAAAAATCTAGAATGCTTATTGCACATACAATCTGAAATAACTACTACTACAAAATTCAACAAGTGTGTCTCAAACTAACAGCCTGAGGGGCAGACTGATTTCAGAAGTTCTCTGAAGAGCCCTTGAGCAAATCCTGCCACACTGAAGTTCAAGTGTCCTTTGTACAGGGATACACAAATCACAAACTGTGTATGATTGTGTACAAGAACTTAACTTACACTAGTCTTTTGTCTGGCTTTAGCAGCTTGTTGGAGAACTCAATGATGATTAACAGAAAGCTCAAGTTAGGAGGCAAGCATTTTCCATCTACTCCAGCAGCTCCTTGAAAAGCAAATTCAATCCCCTCCCTATTGAAAGAAAAACAGAAAAGAACAGAGGAATAAAACAGATAAAACAGACAACTAACAAAAGCAATGACCACGGACAACATGATGTTATTACATGGCACATACTTGTGTATCATGGCTATAGATTCTCTAGATTTCACTTGGTCCCAACCAAATGTTAGTGAAAAGCGACGAGCAAGTTCTTTGATGTTTGCAAAGGAAGGAGAGGAGAAGTCCACACCACTGCTGCTGTCTTGGCTTTCTACATGTGTCTGGAACAGCTGCAAGAGAGGTCTCAGATAAGCAAATACAGGTAATCCTACAGGCAAACAAAGCACCAGGCAGACAGAGAGACAGGCACAGCAAGGAGCAGTCACCTCACACAGACAGAAGCCTTACAGAAGAGCAGGCAAATCACGTGCTTCTGAAGCACTGAATGGAACAACGACAAGGAACTGACAGAAAGGACACTGTTGTGCTTGTAAGACAGGCACAAATCAAAAAATAAAAATAAAAAATGATGTGCATAAACAGAGAACTGATTCCTGAAGATGATGGTCCCACTGACCTCTTCTCCTCTTGGGTCTTCTGAACCAAGTCCCAGAGGCCTAATTTGCCTGAAATGCTTTCAGAGTAGCACAGTGCAGATTCAAAGTAGCAAGTTTGGCAGCACCACAGTCCAATTTCAGAGTAAGAGTATTCAAAAGCACATCTTGAGCTCAATTAACTGTGCTTTGGGGGTTTTTTTTCCCTAACAGAATATGGAAGTAGCTTGTTCTCCTCAACCTGTTAACTTTCAAGGTCAAGCAAAGGCCAAAAAGGGCCTGTTGTCTATGTGATACCTAAATACAAAGTCCTGACTATGTCAGCAGAATATATGTAGCCAAATGCTGCTTAGACTCATCTAAGCTCAGATTTCAAGGGCTGGTTCACAGATCTAAGCCCCCGGCAATGTGTGTGAAATAAGCGAAGCTCATGTGTCAGTACCCCCAGGAGGAGCCTGCTCTCTGGATTACAGCAGGACTCCAGGCTAGAAGCAGCTCTGGCCACGGGCAGAGCTAGAGCTGGCAATAGCAGCTGCTAAAATAGCTAACTGGCTATCAGTCAGCAGCTGCAAGCCCCAGCAACTGAAACCCTTCAGAGGAGCTGCAACCCACTCTCCTCTAGAAAAAAAAAAAAAAAAAAAAAAAAAAAAAAAAAAAAAAAAAAAAAAAAAAACACACCCCAACCAACTGAAAATGCAGAGGGGGTTGGAGCTGACCAGATACAGGCACATCCATGGTTCCTCAAATTCAGAAGGAGTTAAGGTAGTCCATAAAACACAGCATAATATCCTTAACATTTGTTAAGCTTAGGAGACACTGAGTCCTAAGAAACACTTCATAATCTCACATCTGTTCTAACATGCTATGCACTTGAAGATTAAAAACATGAACAAAAAATCGTGGACAAAAGCACCTTTTAAAATTGATATAATGATTTGAAAGGAGTTTTAATTATGACGTGCAAAAGCAACATACATAGAGAAACTGCAGGAAAGGAAGTCAATTCTGTCACTAGGTTTTCTAATAATTTTGAATAATTATGGCATGGGAGGTAAAAATCTTCACTGTGAATACAGCTATCATAAGAGTCCCTAGCTTCTTGCTTTAGTCTTAACCTTACCTGCTGCAGACAGAGAATCAGTGTCTTGGCACTCTGAATTTTGTTATTGTACCTCGTCTTGCTTAATGTTTCTTTAATTATGTCTCCAAAATCACTGTAGGTCTATTAACAGCAACAAAACAATTAAGAGTTATCATTCCCCTTCTTTAGCACTGGGAGTACACAAACCACATGACTGTTCAAGTGACACAAGTTCCTAAAACACTCCCAATACCAGAACATGCGACTTAAAAGATGAAAACTGGACCTTTTATAATATTTTGTATGTAAAGCAACAGTATGCTCTTTTAAGAGTAATATGAGGATCAAAGTTACACTGAAATTGTTAAGTATTAGCAACTAATTGATTGTCAATTCTTAATCCATAATTAATTGTAATTCTTTGAAAAGAGCAAAGCCTCATCAGGAAACAAATAGAGTTTTCTATACTTTACCAGTGCTTGCCAATGAAGCAAAGAATAAGATTCATATTCAGGTATTTCCAAAGTTCTGTCAGTTGACCCAAGGAAACTGCCCACACTGATGTTCTTGGCTCTCCTGAAACCCCCTTCAGAGTGGCTGCAGCTCTAGTAAACTCTGGTCATCTAAACCCTGGGACTCATGTGAAATGTAGGCACCTGCATATGCACTGTGTGAGCTGTATGAATTAAGCTGACCACTTCAGTGTGAGAACCTCAACAGATGAATCACTCTCCAGCCATAAACTGCTGCTCTGCAGTGGTCTCTCTGGAGAAGCTGAGGAGCAGATGTCCAGACATGTCCTCTCCTCAATTTTCAGTTGCTTTGCCTGCAGTGAGGTACCTTTGTGAAACCAAGAGAGATCTGCTCCACTCCTGTTTGATTTTTTTTAGCCCTTTTGTGATTATTCCAGGATTCTGAGCCATAACACTGTTAATACCCTATCTATCACAAACACTGGAAACACTTTCAAAAACTAAAATGCACTGATAGGAAGAACAACCTTATCTAAAACATTACCTTGACATAATACTTATAGATCTCAGCAGCTGCAGTCATCTCTACTACATTATACACTATTAACTTGCAATATGCTGCCAGAAGACGCCGCTTTTTGTGCAAGTCATCAAGTTTGCAAGTTTCATCCTCTTCTGCCAGATCTAGGGAAACAAAAGCATTGAAGCTTTGTTCCATTACTTTATTCAAAGTTTAAATGACCAACTTTCACCTAAATAGCACAGACTCAGCTGTTCAGTAACAGATGCCCGCGCTCATTCCTGTGTATATCAGAAAACACAGGTTTATTCCCATTTCAAAGCTGCAGTTGATAACAGTGAAAACAGTCTTCTTCCACAGTCTCCTACTCTGATCTTCATAGGACTTTGGCATTTAGTCAGAATCTCCAAGTACAACACTGCTCACAGCTACAGCAAGTAAAATAAAAGCACAAACACACCAAATGGAAGGGACCAGAAAAACTACAACCACATTTTTTTTCCTAGAATAAAACAGATGGTAGCAAAGTAGCACATAACTTATTGGAAACCCTACAAAAGTTGTCACACACAGTCAGCAAGCATTCCAATGAAATTTTCCAAGTGCTTATCAACAAGAGAGAAAGGAAGAAAAGTCACTTAATTGCATTAAGAACATATTAAGTGTCTGGAACATGAGCTAGTTACTAGCTGGGTAACTCATGGGAAACAGATACTCTTAAGAATATTCCAACAGTGCTACAAAGGTGCTTGGGGAGAGTTTCTTGCAGCAGGAGAGCCAAGAAACATTCTTTCCCGCTGCACATGCAAGCTATCAACTACCAAAAGACTTCAGTCTCTGCCCTATAATTTTGATGTGGACTGTTTCTGCTTCTAGAATGACTGTGGGCCTGGAAACAAACAAAGAAAATGACTGATCAGAAGTATCTGAAAGCTATAGAGTTTAAACAGGAATGAAACAGCTGTCAGCTGTGCACACAGACAAGTACACATTGCATCACAAAATCACTCGTTCAGGAAAGAACCTGCAATGGGGTGACAGTGATCCTTTGTGGGGAGAACTGAGAAATTGAAGGCATCACAGAATAAAGGTTTGAAACAGATCTCAGGTATCTAACCCAAAGCAGGATCAATTTTATCAGTTTCAGATACGTAACACAAACAACCTGAAACATAACCTGCTTCAGTAACTCCCACAACCAGGATACTACAGCCTACTTGCACAATCTTTTCTACTGTATCTTTACTAATTCAGATTCTCTTACTATCTCCCTGTTGCAATTTTGGCCATGTAATGTTGCCCATCAGTGGTTCTTGCACATACACCATGACCTAAGGAAGAGTGGAGCCCAAAACTGAACAGAGAACTCCATCTGAACAGCTGAAGGACAAGAGTTAGATAGAGAAATCTAGAACAATGCTTGTTTTTCAAAGCATGGCACTTGAACTTGTCCTCAGAACCACAATGAACAATCTATTTTCAAAACACTCCCAAAAGAAACAAGCCTTCATAATTACAACCCTCAATACAACATCCAAATGTGCTTGAAAAGAGGCAGTAGAGCAACAAATACAATTTCTTACTGGACTGAGAGCAGCCCTGAGGAAAAGGACTTGGAGGTGTTGGCTGATGAGAAGCTCAGTAAGATCCAGCAGTGTGTGCTCACAGCCAAAAAGCCAAGGGTGCTTTCCTGGGGTGCACCCAAAGCAGCGTGGCCAGCAGGGCAAAGTTTGTGATTCCACTCCTCTGCTCTGAGACCCCAGCTGGAGTATTGTGCCCAGCTCTGGGGCCTCCAACATAAGAAGGATGTGGACCTGCTGGAGTGAGTCCAGAGGAGGGTCATGAAGATGCTGGGAGGGCTGGAGCACCTTGCCTACGAAAACAGGTTGAGGGAGTTGGGGTTCTTCCACCCCTGAGAAGGGAAGGTTCTGGGGAAGCCCTGTAACACCTTCAAGTACCTAAACAGGGCTAACAAGAGAGCTTAGGGACTTCTAACAACAGCATGTAGTGATACAGTGGGGAATGGCTTTAAACTGACAGAGGGCAGATTTATTTCTTAGACATAAGGAAGAAATTCTTGACTGTGCTGATGGTGAGACACTGAAAAAAGTTGCCCAGAGAAGCTGTGGATGTCCCACTCCATGTTCAAGGCCAGGCTGGATGGGGTTTTGAGCAATCTGGTCTAGTGGAAGGTGTCTCTGTCCACGGCAGAGGTGTTTGAAACAAGATTATCACTAAGGTCCCTTCCAACCCAAACCAGTCAATAATTCTGTGAAATCTGCCCCACAGCCCCAAAATCAAAATCCACTGGTTCTTTACTTTGAAGGCTTAGAAGGGTCAATGCACTGACACACTGCAACACTGCAAGGCCTCCTCTAACACCATCATCTGGACCAAGGAAGTCAGTCCACCAAACCCTTTTACTCACCCACCCTTGCTTTACTCCAGCCCTTTTCATCATACAGGTAAATTGGCATCTGTGTTCTGTGGTTAAACCGCAGTCCGTACAGATCAAAGAATTACAGGGTTTTTTGTTTGTAAAGGGGCCCAACCAGAAAAAAAAACAAAGCAACTCACAAAATAACAAGAAAAAAAGAAAAGCCAGCCCTTTTCCCAGATCTAATCAGATGACAAATGATAGCAAAAATGGTTGATTGTTTCTCCAGTGATGAAGATGTCTAACCTTTTTTTTCCTCTTCTTCGTCCATGAAAACGTGTTCCTGGATAAATGAGAACAGTTTTTCCTGAAGTGTTGTGTTAGGAAGATAACCTAGAAGTCCAACTGTTCCTTCATTTTTATTTGTATCCAGGTGACTCAAAATCAGCAACCAGTCACAGAGTATCATGAAGGCCTGTACCAAGCAAATAAAGCCAAAGAAGGATTTAGAGACCACGTTACTTTTCATGCCAATTCCACTTTGCATCTCCATCAAACACAATCAAGTTTCCATCCCACTTCCTCCTTGCAGACTAAAGATTTCTCTTTACCTCAGCCTTGGTAATTTAGGCATCACCTAAAGATTTTCAAAGTTCTGTGGGCAAGAAGAGCTGTATTATGTTGAAATACCCCTCTTTTAACACATGAACCACTGGACAATTTCTCCATTTCTTCAAGTAATATTCATAGCAAAACATTAATGAAGCAATGATAGCAACCAATAAATACACTGATAGGTCTAATCAGAAAACACAATGATTTTCATTCAGACTGAGGCCCTCATTCTGCAGATGGACTCATGCAGATACAAATCTATGCTTGACTAAAGCACTAAGTTGTAGCATTTTAACTAATACAACTTAGTTTTTATTTAAAATAAATAGTTGAAGACTGGGGCTTTTATGTGTTACTTCTCTGCTAAGAGACAAAAACATAGCAAAAATTTAATAGAATGAAACACCAGCATGAAAAAAAGGCAGGCATTTAAAAGGAGATCTGAGCACAAATGCTCATTAAGTGATAGAAAAACACAAACCTTTTCTCTTATATCTTTTTCCTTGTGGTGGAGGAAGCATGTGCAAATCTGACTGAAACGTCTCAGCTCCCTTCTTAGTGGAAAAAGAGTCTCCTAAAAACACATTTAGGAAAAACAAAAGGACCAATATGTTAGAGACTACGATTCAACAGATAATTACAGAACAAACAACAGTTGCATCTTTCTTCCACTCATATTATTCATTTAAGATAGCACAGCTGATGACATGATGAAAGAAGCTGGCATTTCACAGAACAGCTTACTAGCTATGAACAACTGCATCTGTCACAATTGCTGAAGCCAGTGGAATTCAGCAAGTCACAAACTCTTTTTTTCTTCATCTGTAAGGAGGGCAGCATGTATTCTCTTATTCACCTCATCTTATCTGTATAAAGCAGAGATAACAACAGAAGTAGAGTCATAAAAACCTCTGGTCCATCCCACCTAATATTCAGTGTGCACTGCCTTCTGGAGTAGGTTTTCTCCCTTCCTCCCCTAATGACTACAAAGGGATTAGAGTTTAACTTTGGCACTCTGAAGCCTAAGACACCACTCTTTGTTAAGATGAATCCAGCATGGGAGACTATTTGGTTTGCTCACAACCCTACAAAAGACTTTCTGATCCTCCACCAAGTCCCAGCTGCACTGCAGTGAGCTCTGAGCCGTCAGTGTAAAAGGAATGCCCTTACAGATTTCATGCTATGCAGCTCTGCATTTGTAAGAGAAGGAATCCATCCCAGGACATGCTGAGGAGAACCAGGTGAGGGGCAATACATTGCCTTAACATTGCTAGGGAGGGAGCAAAGGGGAAATAATAGAGCTGCTGTTCAGGAATTTATTTTTTTTTTTTTCTCTTGGAACTTCTCTATCTGCCAGCATCCAGATTTGGCCCTGCAGAGTGGGCCGTCACATCTGCTTCCAATGAAAATCTGCCCCCATATGAAAGGCCAAATTAAAAATGTGCTGCCCCATTACCAAGTTGAGCTAACCACGTCTGGAGTGAAAGGCAGAACACATTAGAGCAGGGAGAGATGTGGACATCCACGCAGGAATAGAATGGGACGGGAATAGACAGTGAATCAGTGGCCAAATGGGTAAGCTCCCAGCTAGCATTCCTCACACAAATGTCCATGTCAGCACCCTGTCCTGTATGCGCAGCAGCACCAGGGAAGGGGACAGAATGACAAAGCAGCACTCAGTGGAGTCAGAATTCAACAAGAAGAGGAGCCCCACAGGATACACATTCACACATGAAACAAAACGTAAAGCAGTTTTCCTTTCTGGAGTCTTAAACTAGACTTTCTTCTGAAATACCTGCTAGAGCTTGGTACTTTTTAGATTACAAAAGTAAATAGTCAACCAATGAGAAAATTACCACTTTCCTCAACCTTTCTGACAGAAATATGTAAGTAAATGAAGAAGATAAAAAAAGAAACAAAGCTCCAGAATGTCCTGAAGTTTTCACTGAATATTCTTTGTTGCTTTAAACAAGAAAACAACAAACTCTTTGGCAGTGAGACAAGTTCCTTATCTCCATCAAGCCCTAGGAATTTGATGCACATGTTTTGCAGTAAAAATAGCAGTGAACCACTGTTCCTGCAGACTGAAAAAGCACACACAGTTTAAAAGAAAAAAAAAAAAAAAAAAGAAAGAGGAGAAGACAGAGAGAAAATGCCTCAATTCACTTTAGTTTCCTCAAGAAAACAGACAAACTGTCTTCTTATAAGCTTGCTTTTTCAAGAAATCCCAGAACAGGAAACTTCAACTTCTATAAGCACAACTTTCAAAATTACATCAGTGACCAACCTTGGGAGAATTTTCCGAAACTGCAGCTAGTTGCCACAGGAGAGAAAAATATGTGCACTGGAGAGCTGGTAGGATAATCTGCAAATAAAAACACATGTCCTGTATTTACATGAAAGGCTCAGCAGCAAAAAGCTTAGGACTAAACAAGGCATTCAAGCCTGACATTCTGCATGCTGCTTGCATGAACACTTCCCAGTTGTATTTAGAGCCTTAAAATAAATTTAAGAGGTTTACATACAAGCAAGCATTGCCCCCTGAGAAACTTTATTACTAAGGTGCTGCCTCTGCAGAACTTCTCTGACATCTTGATGAGTTCAAGGGAAAGTGACCCACATAACAAGTGTGTTCTCAGAGGCTCACTTTAGCTTAGCTCCTTGGGATTTCTTTGAAGCCTTTGATGAAAAGCAGACTCCTCCAGAGGCCAGTTCAGAGTAGAAGCCAAACCTTGGTGCTCCAATGCTCCATCCAAGGAGTCCACCTCTACCCACCAGCTGAAGGCTCTCTCTACTTAACTAAACTTCACCTCCTGTCAAAAAAACCCTCAAGTTCTCTCCTGCAAAGAGAGGCTGGTTAGCATTCATAACTGCTGAAGAATTTCACCTTGCAATCCTAGAATACACAACTCCATCTTCGCACAGTGTTTGAGGTGAGGCAACCGGAAAACCAAAAGGCTGCAGTTGAGACAACTGGTAATTATAAACCACTACAACAAGAGTCAACACGTAAGCAACAGAGCCAAAGTATTCCAATTTCTGGTTGCATGCAATCTAAAAGGGATTCCTCACGGTCCCAACAATTTCATATGTACTGAAACTGACTGTGCAATCATTGGAAGTACTAAACATGTCAAAGGATCAATCCAGATGTCAGATGATTATCACAGCTCTGAAAAATCTTCAAAATTATTTAATATAAAGGCATGAATTTACAGATACCAATAATATTATACCAAGGACAGCCTCAGTTTCCCAGACTGAGAAAGGAACACAGTATCTTCCTGTCTCACAGGACATTGATATATAAGATTATTTAATACTTTGTATCTCTTTCTGCTTTCATCAAGAAAAACATCTTTCAATGTTAAATATTAACTACTCACCAGAACAGGCAAACTGCCATGTTCCATTTCAAACACCAGGAACCTTAAAGTCTTGTCATACAGATTCCACTTGGTGAGATCATGGGCACTGCAGGTAAAAAAGAAACAATAATGATACAGTAAGCAAGAAATGAAGACTTACCTGATCAAACAGGTTAAATGTATTCTATTTTGCCTTCATATGATGTATAGCAATAACATTAAACAACTAAATATAAATTATAAGGGGGAAAAATAAAGTTTTCATCATCTAATACTGCAACCTTTAGACCACAGCTTTACAGTCGGCATTCCTACCACAAAACTGCAGTGTCATGAGGAGAGGAAAAAGAAGCTTGAGTTCTGTATCTTTTGCTATACTTTATGCATACTCATTAAGTGCCCAAAAAGGTCTAAAGAACAATTTCCTTAGCCCACTTTAAAAGACTGTTTCTAATAGTCTTGAGTATTCTCAACTCAACATTAGACTCCTCCCTGCAAAACAGAGTAACCCCAGCAATGCAAAAGACACATTGAGAAGAAGGCCAAATTCCTCTAACCTCTGTACTCTCTTCCATGATTGTTTACCAATCTCTGGAGAACCAACTTTCTGAGAAATCATCTTTTAACAAAAGGAGATCAGATAAACTAAAAATAAAAAGCAGATTACACCTGCTGCAAAGAATGACTGCATTCACTATACCCTCTTCAGACTGACCACCAGTATTGAGTACAAAAATAATTCTATATCCAAGAGTACAGTTCTATTAAGAAGAAACTAAACCTTGCAGCACCTCTCATAGAGATCATTTTCATTCTCTTGTGAAAAACCCCACTAAACCCAACAAGCAATTCTCACTTTGCATGTGTAAGGTTGACACTTTAAGTATATGGGAACAGAAATTGTGTAAATAAATATCTCACTTATGAAAAGCCGCTACTCTTCTCAACGTAGAGTGCATCCGGGAAATTTCTCCTGCATCTGTACAAAATCCTCCTTCCTAAATCATGAAAGTTTGGGAGAGAGAAAGGAATTAGCCAGTGTGGGCCAAGGCAACTACCGTGTTCTCTTCCCAACCAACCCACAAGCTTGGATCATCTCCTCCAGCCCTCCTTTAACCCTTAACCACACTACTCATGTCATGCTCTATAGTCAGAAGAACACAATATAATTCCACAGAAATTTTGTATAAGGGAAAATCCCTGTCATTAATAAACCATGGCATCCTCCCTAGACTGCAGTATTGCTAACATAGAGTAAAAAGTAGCAATTAGTCTAACATGGTCCCTCACAAGTTGTTAAGGATCTCTGGAAAGCTAAGTCTTCCCATGGTGCTGACCTTCCTTGCTTCCAGCTGCCAGATCACATTCAAAGATAGCTAAAAATATATTAAATACTTTCCCACACATGCAATTGCTGTAGTTTCCACAAGTATACTATGTGATTCTGGGGCACGAAATATACAACCAGGAATTACAAGGGAGGAGTTCCAGGAGAAAAATCTCTTTATTTAGATATAGATCACACTACGGAGGAGTCGAAGAATCCCTGGTTGCACTTATCTTGTTTCTCATAAGTCCACATTCTCCCACATTGACATAGATCTCTATTTAAGACCAATAAAATTAATCCAATCTGAGGTTAGGGGATTTTTTGGCTTCACACGTTTTGCAATATCCCTGTGTCCAATAAAAACCTGCCAGTGTTAACTCTCATACCATGGCATGACACCTGTTCATGATGGCACAGTTGATCAGATCAGCTGCAGGCTCCTGTTGTTCAGCTCAGCCAGCGAGCTATTCATATCACCACCGGCTGTTTCTGCTTTTTAGACCTAATGAAAAGCTTTGAGGGAGACTGCAGTCCTCTTTCAAGGGGAAAGTAATTATTTCAAAGACCCTCAAAGCCATATAATCTGCATTACAGACTGCTGTTTGCTGGTTTTTTCTCCTACATCCAAAGTGACAGCAACAAAGGGCATCCTATGTACAGTCAAAGATCAAGAACTACAGAACTGAACCTTCTTGGGAAGAGCCTCATCACCTGTAGATTGACAGCACTCACTAGCTGATTTTGCACACAGTATCTTTGGCACGGTACTGGAGTAACTACAAAGCAACTAGAGACCTTAGGTCCAGAATATCTGGTGTAGCAATTTTGTTCTTCACAAGTACACATTCTCCCACACTGGCACAGATCAACGAAATAATTCCAGTCTGAGGTTAGGGGACTTTTGGCTTGACACATTTTCCAACATCAGAGTCCAATAAAAGCCTGCCAGGAGATGTACAATGTCCTGTTGGTGGTGTGGACTACTTTGTTTATTATTTTCCCAACTCTATTCCTGCCAAAATATATGGCCAAAATATATCTGCTTCATTAAAATGTGAAGAAGCATTCTTTTCAGAGGTGCAAATCTATCTTTTAGAGTTCTGCCTCCTTCAAGCAGAATCAGCAGGCAAAGAATAGTTCCACGTCTCCCTTAATTTTGTCTTCCTTATTTTTCCTAGGGAAACAGTCTGCTTACCCCTCAAAGAGTCACACTCACCTTTTGCCAGAAGCAATCTAGTAGCTGGTTAAGCTGTTGCATCAACTCATCTATCATTTGAGTTCGAGCACAATCCACGTGGCTATAGATGGCAATTTCCTCACGGCAGAGGACACAGTAAGTCCTGGAGGAAGCCTCGAGGACAGACATGTCGGAGTGTTTGCCCACAATGTCTTTTATCTCTCTCAGCAAAGCATCCAAATGCTGCAGGTGATAAAAGGGGTATTTATAGGTAAATTGCATAAAACTCCTCTTATGCTTTAAATCATTTCACTAGGCCCATATATCCCTATGGGTCATATAAACAAGATGAAACAAATGCCAGTCTAAGGAGAAGAGGGGCGGGATTAGAGGACACAAGTTTTTTTTTTTCTGCGTTCACAGCTCTCTTTCATCATTATGTCTCTGGATCTTCCTAAAGAATGAAGCAACTCCTTTAAGTTCTACTTTAGCAATACATGTCTTGCACTACATAGGGAATAAAAGATGCCTTCCCAAAGGACTGGTCTGTCTTCAAACAATGGAAGTTGTCTCCCTCAGCAATGGAGAATGGAAAATATTTTGGATCATGCCAGCAACTGGGTCTTCACTCTTAGTGGGAGGAGGTAACTTGTACCCTTCTGCTGACTCGCTCTCTTCAAGTTTTGGGCTGAAATTAACTTCACAATGTTTGCCTAACACTGCCTCCCTGTAAACATCCCTGCTTAAGAGTACCTTAAGCTATTTCGAGGATTTCATCTATCCATTTCTGACCACCCCTTTCCCATCAGCAGACATACTATCTCCATTCTTATCTTTCAGTTACTGTCATTCCCCAGCAGCTGGGAGTCAGCCCTCACAGAGAATGAAACCGTTCTGTAGTAAACTCCTGGGAGACACTAACTTAAGACACATAGCATAACCCACCCTCCCTCCAGCCAGGAATGAAAAAACCCAGGGCTGGGTCTACCACACAAAAGCACACATCTTTGCCCACCAAGGACAGACACAGCATATCAGAACTGACAAGGACTAAGGCTTTTCTTTGCAGCTCCAAATCAAAAAGCAAAGCCTGAATAAGACCACTTTCCTCAAGGTATGAGACCATTTCATTGTATTTCATTTTCTACTTGTTCCAAATCCCATTAAAGTCCCTACATTGTCACATAAACTTAGTACATTCCACATGAACCAATTACCCCAATTCCTACTCACCTTCTCTAGATGTCCCGTACTGTAAACATCTAAATTGTAATACTGAGGAATCTGCAGCAGATTTGCCACTTTTTGTGCATCTGTTGAATACTGCAGAGAAAAAACAGGATATGAGTACATTGCAGGAATTTTAATGAAATATTTAACATGCATTCACAGAGCAGCTGTTAGTTACCTTTGCCAAGAGCTGAGGAAGCACCATAATAAAGTGTTCAGTAATTTTGGTGCAATCTTCCAATTGGATTTTCTTCTCTTTTACTGACAAAATCTGCAGATAAAGCATTTGGTTTCAATTATAAAATATCTGGGATCTGAGTGGAATCGTACATGTCACCCAAGCTTAACTCATATTGCATTGTCTCAAGCATATCAAGCTAAGATAGAGACACTTTTCCATGAAGAAAACCAGATGCTTTTTTTTTTCTGTTAACCTTAAATTAGATGCAAATTGCTGACCAGCCATATGTCATGGATAAAATGCTCATCATTTGTCAATAATATGCTTCAAGTGGCTCTCCTCTAACACTCATCTCCTTCAACACCCACTTCTAATAAGATCTAGAGGTGAAAAGACACTGCAACATTTCAGAAAAAATAAGCTATTTTATTTCCTAAGATACTTCTGCAACTAGGAACAAGCTGTCAGGCAAAGTACATAAGGCAAAGATAATGTGATGACAGGACAATAAATAAGACTATGATGCACTGACTTTTTTGGCTGCACCTCTGCCCACTGGAGGATGACCTTCAGCTGCTTCTCTGACTGTTGCGAGGATGATTTCGATGAGAGCACTTTCCTGGGCATCACTCAGTGCTGGAAGTAAATCAGCCTCAGCATTACACAAAAGAAAAGTGAAGATGCAGCAACAAATGACGTAAAGCTCTTCATTTACCTGAAGAGCTATGGAAGGACACTAAAGAACGGGAGATGCAGTGTTGCTAAATAAACAGCTAGGGAGTGTTTGATTTCATTTGAAGGAAGTTATTTTCTACATTTACCGAGTACCATTAATCCCTTAATGGATAAACTTTTTTGGGGCAGTTGGGCTTGCAAAGACATGGGCAGTTTTAAAGAGATCTCCTACTGACTAGTGTCTCCTTTAGGACAAATATTCTTCGAGTACCAAAATGCTCTAACACACTGGGTCTACAAACTGATTTTAATCAAAAAACCAACTTCAGTTCTACTACAACAACTATTCATAGAATCATATAATGGTTTGGGTTGGAAAGGACTTTAAAGATTTATTTAAGTTCACTTCAAAATAATTCTACAAAAAAAAAACCCCTCTAGTGTTACATGTCAGTGAACTCAATACATTACTCATTTTCTTTTGAGATAGGAATAAAAACCTAACAATAACTGCATTTCAATATATTAATACTTTTAGATTCTAAAGTTTTGGACAAACAAAGTGAACACTACATAAGCATGGCTTAATTAAGTATTTACTTAATTAGTAATTACAAGTATTTACTGTACAGGTTCTAAACTAACATTACATAAATACAGAATACTGAATAAAACAAGTATGTTGATATAAATATTACACCAGCAGTGCACTGAGTTGCTTCTGCTTTGTGACGCTTGGGGAGCGCAATTTGGGACCAAATGGTACTGCAATACGAAATGATGCTAAACTAGCTAAGGCAAGGTTCAAAAAATAGCAGGGGGAGATTCATTCAGACAAAAATAAATTCTTTGCTTACCCACCTTCTCCAACTTCTTCAGCATTTTTTAACAGAAGAGTGGTCATGCACTCCCAGTCCTTCAGGAATTTTCCTGCCCAGTCCCACAAGCTGTCTACAAGGTATGCAACATGTTTGTGTAGCTAGGGATTAAAAACACAAGCTTATAGAAGCAAATATATCACTAAGAGAAATACAGCTTCATATGTTCCTCTCCCTTTGTCAAATGACAAAGCTCTGTCATTCACACATATATTCACATGCAGTATTCCAACACATTTAGTTCAAGACCAAGCAACATTTAAACACCATGTCTTCAATCTGATACAAAGCAAGAAAGTGGGGTGAAAAAGCAGGAAAACCAGGCAAAAAATATTATTTTTCTCTTTTTAAATACAAATTTAATTAAATCATCTCTGAAACTAGCTTCTGTACTGCTTTATATTGCTGATCATAACAGCCAAAAATCTAGTCACAGGACTAGAAAGAAGTCATCTATCCAATTCCTTGCAGAAAGGTTCAAAACTGCTGTGCCTGAGACACTTTGGCCAGATAGAGGTCTGCACCACTGCAAAAGCTAAACCGTGAGCTGTTTATCAGCACTTAAGCTGATAAAACTCTCAACAAAACTAAAGTTTTTGGTCAGCATGGAGCCATAGTACAGCAACCCACATCCGCCTCCAGAAAGACATGGACACGTACCAAAAACCCCTGACTTGGTGGCATCAGTCTTTCAGACTGTTTCCAGAAACGGCCTCAGTACTGATTTTCTCCACTAGCACACTTGTAAATTAGTTTTAATACAACAGAACAGAAATGGCTTCATTAAAAACTTAACCTAGAGAGTAAAAACATTTCAAACACCATACATTTCTGAGTTCACCAACAGAAATTGCTTTCAAAAGCAAGAAGATAATTTATTTAACATGCAACACTGAATTTAAAATGCTTACTGCAGGGGCTCATCTCACCTCACTCTCCAGGAAAAAGTGTATTAATCTTTTCAATTGGTCAGTGCTGGCCCCAAACTTTCCTCCTCCTTTGGGCTGAACTTTGTTATCTCCCTCATGACTAAGCAGCCTGCCAAAAGAAAAGCAAGTCAGTCCAGTTCTTCCACATTCTCCTTACACTCATTTATCAATGTAACATTAATTCTGTCAAGATCACAAGGACTGTATTTCTCTTAAGTGTTTATTTATTTACCCCAAATCTCATCAGACTTTTTTATAAGATGAAAGGAAAAAAGACTGTTTTCCATTAGGAGAGATATGCCATCCCTGTGGATGCAGAGACTATTTCTGGCAGTTTCATAGGTACCCTGCCACCTTTCTGGATGATGGATGCAGATTCCAATAGGTAGGCATTCGCTCATGCTTGAAAAGAAGCTTGCTCTAGGCCAAATTTAAACCTCAACAACACATCAGAGATATTACTATACATCACGGTGCATCTTGAAACTGTAGCTTCTTAAGGAAAGCACAGTATCTTGCAATTATAAGATGCAATTAATGTCACAAATACAGTGGAAAATCTGCTCTTCCTCTTCTGTCTGAGGTATGAAGCACAGTATGACACTTCCATTTCCACTTCCCCCTTTATCCAAAATGACTCTGACTACTACCCACAAAAAGTGCTAATCCCAAGATAAATACAGGAAGGCCATCTCTGGAGATTAATGTAAGGCCCAAACAGCTGGGATTTAAGAGCTGGACCACACTACTAAATGTCAGCAAAAGCCTGTGCACAGGAAGAGCTTCTGCTGGTATAGTTTATGTCAGCTAAGTAACCTAAGTTAAAATACGCAGACATGGAGGAGATTTTGTGCAAACCAAGAAGAAGGGGCAGCAGGGGGTGGAAAGCATAAGCATTTTTACTAAAACTTAGCAGTATAACCAGGGAAGGAGGGTGTCACTAACATCTCTTATCACATCAAAATGAACATTCTATACTGGAAAAAGTGCTGGAGAGAAGCACTGGGCAAACAAGAACAAGGATGAGATTTACAGGGTCAAGGTGTCCACAAGGCACTGGCAAGCAGGGTAGAAAAACTGAAGTTATCAGGGCAATCACTTTGGTAGCAAAATGCAGCAGAGCTCTGAGAGGAGAAACATCAAATTTATGAGAGCATATTAGGACCAACACAAAAGACTCAGTCTAGCAGATATAATAGCAGACTCATCAAAACAGAAGTTTCTCTTCATTTGTCTTTCTGCTGGACTTAGCTTCACAAATTCCATCATGCCAACATTTCAGTTAGACAGGAAAAGACAACAAGGAGGAGATTCTGCATGTGTGGAAACACGATTATCATTTCTGAACGTTCCCCCACAAAACTCTTGCCTAAATATTTTTATTTTCCTTCCTTTTTGTAAGTCAAGGTTATTTCTCTCAGCCGTAGAGACAGAATATTTGTCTCTTCCCTTTTTAGCATGCCAACTCCACTCAACTTCATGCAACCATTGTTATAAGAAGCCCATTTATAAGAATTACTCCTGGGGAAGATAAACCCTGTATTTCATTAACCTGACAGGAAATTGGGAGGGCTTTTTAATCTGCTGCATCGCTCATTATTCAAAGCCTTTACAATGTTTAAGGCAACTTCCAAAGGGAGGAGGCCATTTCTGTGATTAATCACCAAACTATGAAAATCCAGCAGATGCCAGGTGACAGATTAGCTTGTAAGAAGCAAAGCAACAGGAAAATAGAGAGAAAGGGGGCATGTTCTTAGCATAGCATGGCACCCATGGATCAATTAGTTTCATATTCCCTGTGTTAGTCCCGCAACTTTTCTCATATCTATTGTTTCACATCTGTGCAGGAAAACAGGCAATTACCCTCAGACAGCACTTCACTTCTGATTCACCAGAAGAAAGCTGGCACACTCTTTCAGCAGAAAAATTAATGCTTAGTGTTCCCCTTAAATAAATCCACCTTCATTCCAAAACAAATGAGAATGTGCAAGAAGTAGGCAGGCAGAGATACCTTTTATAAAGGAATTCCCCAGCTGCTACTGCAAGCGGACGGTGAGTGGCATAAACAAACTGGTATAACATTTCACAGTCTTCAGCTGATAACACATCCTCACAGTTCCTAGGCAAAAATAACAGCGGAAGTTATAGTCCAGGCTTATCTGCAAAGAATAGTATGAATGTTATGTCCAGCTTTTACCAGACTTGATTCTCCATAACTGTGCAACTTGCTTACACAGCTATGAGTAAATTTTTGTAGGGCATTTCTAAAAATGCTCTCAAACAAAATTGGCAGCATTCTTTTACTCACTGTGTAGAGAAATAGAGGTCTGTGTAAGCCATGACAAATCAGGCCCACTGCATAGACACGAATATTAATTTAAAGTATATTTTACAGTTGATTAGTGATCACAGTAAAAGGAGTAATAGTAATAAAACAGTAATGAAATAAAAGTAATGAATCTTTCTGCCTTTACTTATGCTTAGATGTTTGCCATAGAAGACAATAAACAATAAGAAACCTTCATACTGCAGTACAAATCATTTTTAGGTTATTTATTCTGGTATTTTAAAACCTATATTCTATTACACTAGAGTCCCATGTAAAAAGAAATCAAAACACATTCTTGATGGCACTCTTATGGCTGTGACCTCTCTGCACAAACACATGCAAGGTCATGACTTTTTTTCATTCAGCTACACATCTTGAGTACACCACATGCCAACAAGTAAACCTAGAACACTCTCTGAGAGGTAGAAATGGTATTCATATGAAATATTTACAAAAAAGAAACTGAAGCATCAAGGTTGAATAAGCCAATGAAGAGATGCCAGAGCAGTGAAGTCCAAAGCAAGGATTACAGTTCCAAATACCTGCTTCTTACTGCCACAACAATGTCACTGGGCTAGGCTACTTCAGAGAATGAAAGAGTAACATATGAGATCCTTACACTTACTACACCCAGGTGAGAGGAAAGGTTTTTATTGATTACTGCATTCAATCCTTGAGTAGTAACATCTTAAAACCATCTACAGCTGTGGTCCAATACCCTCTACAACTAAGAATTCACGCTATTCTCTTGCTAAGAGTGATGTCTAAAAAACATCAGCAGTCTTTCCTATGCTTGCCCATTTGTCTCCAACCCATCACATCCTTTAGCATCCTCAGAAGTCACAAAGCCCCAAAACATCCTCCAACCTGACTGAAAAAGAAGTGAGCTCACATTAGATGAGAGTTTCACTGGAGCATCCATTAAAAAGGTCTTTAAATGAAAGTGCTAATGGTATGTCTCCAAAAGTTTCCCAGAATAATGTGAAATAAAAGCTGCCTTACATACTTAGGGCAGGTTTTGGTGGACTCTTTAAACATGCAATTACCTCTAGCATATATTTGTAGTAATAGAACATATAGGAAGCGTAAAGAAATATATATCAAGAAATCAGCATAAAGGAAAATATTTATGGCACTTATTTAACTATCTACAGAACTGGGAAAGTAGAGTAAAAACGTGTTTACTGGTTAAACACTAAAAAAATGGAAGAAGCAAAAAGGTTTTATGGTGCATTAGAGTGTATGAATAAGCAGTGGTGTGTCCTGTGAAGCCACGAATGACCAAATTTAGTAAAATTCTACAAGTTTAACAAGTGAGAGCAAAACAAAGAATGACAACAGAGACCACTTATAGGAACAAAAAGACATGATATAATAAGTATTAAAGGGCTATGGGGAATTTACTGTAAAAAATGTCTGACAATGTTTCATTCTTTTTAATGTCAAACTATTATTCAGTTCTTTTAAAGCACTAGTTTCCATGAAGATGTACTTGTCATTTTTTCTCTATATATATTTTTTTCTAAACCAGTGGACAACTTGGAATATAAGCTATTTCACAAACATACAGTGATCTAGACTGAACCAATACAGAATTACTAAGTGCTGAGGATGGTCAGCACCTCTGCAGATCATCTGGTCCAACCCCCTGCTCACAAGAGAATCAGCTACAGCAGGTTGATGTGTCCAATCTATGAAGTCAAAGACTCTACAACATCTCTGGCAATGTGTTCCTGTATTGGATCACTCCCACAGTGAAAAACCTTGCTCTTATGCTTAAATGGAATTTCCTGTAAGAACTTGCCATATATTTCATTTTCTTCTTCTTTATATTTCAGGTTTTCGCTCTTCAGCACATTTATAGAAATAATGAATGCAACACCTGAATGTTTCTGTTTTAAAAGAGTTCCTTGATTAAATTGTTCAGATAGCTTGAAGAGCTCAGCAACACCTATCTCTCTGGATAGAAATTACAGACTCTCCCTTTCCAGTACTAATGAAACTGCTTTTCCATAGGTGTTTTCTATCCTTAGGATAGAACCTGGGGATCCTGGTGGACACCAAATTGAACATGAGCCACCAATATTCTCTTGCTGAAAAGAAGGAGAATGGCATCCTAATCTGCATTAAGTCCTACCAGCAGGTTTGGGGAGGTGATCCTTCCACTCTACACAGCACTGGTGAAGCCACACCTGGAGCACTGGGTCCAGGGCTGGGCTCCCCAGTACAAGAGACATACTGGGGAGTGACCAAGGAAGGGTCACAAACGATGATTTGGTCTGGGGATCATCTCTCCCGGGGCTGGAGCATCTCTCCTTTGAGGAAAGGTAGAGGGAGCTGGCACTGTTCAGACTAGAGGAAAGAAGGTTCAGGGGGATCTTAGCAATGTGTGTAAGTACCTGGTGGTGGGAGCAAGAAGACAGAGACAGGCTTCTGCTCCTGGTGCCCAGGACCAGAAGCAACAAGCACAAACTGAAATACAGGAGGCTCCTTCTGAACATCAGGAAACATTACTGTGAGGGTGACAGAGCACTGCACTGGTTTCCAAGGGAGGCTGTGGAGTCTCCATTGCTGGAGATACACAAAAGCCATATGGATGCAATCCTGGGCAATGCACTTGAGTAGGGGGTTGGACCAGATGACCCTTCTAACTTCAGCCATTCTGTGATTTCCAAAACCCCAACTTCCCCATCTTTAACTTTGTCTTCAAAGAGGTTGGGAATTTACCCGTTACATTAATCTAGTGCAGTGTTATTTCATCCTTCCTCGAGAGATGAGTAGGTGAGATGCTGCTCCAGCTGCAAATGAAGCACCCCCAAACAGCAGAGAAGCAAAGGGAGGAAGAAGAATCCATTTTATTTGCAGCACAAGCTGACAGAATACCCCTGACACCACTTGAGCACCTGACCTTTTGTTTTTTCCTTTCCTGAGTGGGAGGGAATACCTGTGTGTACTACTACTACCACTATTACTGTTCAACCACTACTCTCCGAGCCACGACGAGGTTTATGCTCACAGCTCCCACTGAAATGAGTGCTCAGGTGTTTTACTTTCCTCTGCAAGCAGCAGCACTTGACTACACCTGCTACCACTACCACTAGCACTAAACGGGTGCCTTGCTTTTTTACATCCATAAGGCAATCAGCAACTCCACAAATACTTCAAATACAGCAGTAAAACTGCTGCAAATTTACAGCCCTCAGAATGCCAAGCAACAGATAAAGGTTAAGCCAGAAGTGCCTGCCAGTGTTTAGGTGCCTAAAAATAAATAGGCATGGCCTTCCACATACCAGCCTCATGACATACCATTTTCTCTGCACTTCAGCGTGAACATGTCACAAAGAAGAAACTGGGACATTCTAGAGGGAGATCACAGACCCACTTTGTTCTGCATATAGCACCAGTTGAAAGAATTCATATCTTGCTTTTTGTTTCATTTTGTTGCATGCAAGAAATACAACTGCTGGAGTTGCCGGACTTGTATGTTGCTCACACCAAGGATAACCATCAAAATCACAAAAGTAAAATAAAACACACCTGACTCAATTTACAGAGTTTTATGGTAGTCTTTGTTTTTAGTGGCTGAGCAGGGTAAGATCTGGTACACACTATGGTGATGACAATCCAAGGTATAACATCTCAATCACAAAAGAGTCTGTTCACTTTGCATTAAAAATTAAGTCAAGTTTAACAGCTGCATGGTAAAAGCAGTATTTGTGCACAGAGCACTATCAACAAAAAAAAAAATACATGTATGTTCAAAGTATTCTAATGTCTGCAATAAAAATTTTAAGCACAAAAATCACGTACTGCTAAACTGTTCTGTAATCTCACTCTAGCTCCTCTGCTCTCATTGCACGTATTTTAAGACACACTTTGGTGATCAGCAAAATGACAATATGTTGCAACTAAGATGTTAACAATAGTCCTTTCCCACCCACTGTACAATGGGATTAGCATGTTGCAATACACTATGATTAAGCTGTGGCAGACTGACGTTTTGTGTTTAAAACTCAGTTTAATTTCTAGTTCCCTGTAACTAAAGTAAACAAAGTCATTTTCCCCTGGGCTATTTACATATTCAAGCTAATTGTAGATTTGTGCCCCTACCCACATCACCTGTAACCTTTCCTCATGCATCTACTGCAGTTACCTAATTACTTTTGCTGCTCTTTTCCAAAATCCCTCTACACTTTTAGGTAGTTAAAGGCACAAAAATTAACAGAATTGTCTCACAGTAGGCATGCTAAACTAATTTGCCTCCTAAAAGGCAAATGTTGTTTTTTTTTTACATTGGTCTCTCATTGCCACTCATGTTTTCTCCCTCTTTATTTCCTTCCTAGTTCTGTAATTCCTAATTCCCCGTCAGATCCTTTGCAACATTAATGCTAACAATTATGCATAATTCAGTACCATTAATAATTTCTATTATGCTAAACCTCACAGGCTCATTTCCATTTCAGGATCACATCATGCTGTGTGAAAACAGAAATCTACTGCCCAAAGACCGGCATTCAATTGAGACAACATGCAACAAACAAGAACGAAAAAAAATATCTCAGCTCACAGAGATACACAAGAAGAAAATACAAATATGGATTTGAAAAAAACTACGTACATGCATAGCAAGAGAGTTCTGAATCAGCACTGGGATTTTTTTTTTAATAATGTAACACACGTAAGTGAATTGAAAAGACCAGTATTTTAACTGCCTCTCTAGCTATCAAGAGAGAGAATGTAAAGGCACAGCAGCTTCATGGGGCAATAGTACACAGAGTAGTCAGTGTATATTCCACAGGACTGGAATCGGTGATGGTTGAGAGATGCTCAAACCTGTTACTAACATACATGGAGCACAGCCCTGCTGCCACTGTAAAACATCACAAAAATTGTCAATTAGCAACAAGCTCTTGCTGCTATACTCGCCCAAAAGACAACTACAGAAGTCAGTCAAAATAAGTAACTGACATTATATATTTTTCCCAAGAAAAAATTACCCAGTGGAGTAATTAGTAGAAAGAAGCTATCCCTGGCCTTGCTTCTTGATGATTCATGTCATGACATAACAAAATATTTATTCCAAGATTAGGGACATGTTCTGAAGGTCACCAGTGAAGACTGTATTTTTTAAAAAAATTAATGATTCCAGATCAAATATAGGGAATTCAGATAAGAGATTCTTGCCAGTAGCTTTAAAAATAGAAACTTGATCTGAAAGGTCTCTCACATCTCATTAAAATGCAAGCTGGGCCACTTGAATTCAGTTGCCAAATTTGCAGATGACAAAAATTAGTCATTCAAAGAGAAGCCAAGAAAGCATGATGAAAGTGGCAAAGATTTTATTACAGCAATGGGTACTAGTAGTCATGCCACTTATACAAGCTGCTGTACATTGATTACTCTATTATCCCCTTTAAAGCAGCAGCATTGCTGCCTCCAACTCCATTTCATGCTTTACTGTATGTATCAAGCAGTACCACTGTTCAATATCCAGACATGGGTTCTGAGCTGTGAGATACACCTATTTGAGACACATTAGCCCTGCAGGTCTTTGCCTCTGCAGTGCCAGCAGCAAGTCCTTTCTGCCACTATTGTAGGTACTAAGGCATCAGCATTTCCCCTGCTAGATAAGGATTTTGATGCAGGCTCTTATTAAGAAGCCTGTACACTTGACTGGCTATATTGTTTGCATTCTCTTCACACAGTTATAGACTGGTCAGCACTACTCTTATCAAAGAGAAGAGCTGTTGTTGAATTTGCTTATTGAGTCCCCAGCTCACACTTTCACCACTCCAATAATTAAGCCAAATCAGCAGGGCTCAGAGCAACTGGGAGTGGGGCAGTGGAAGAAAGAAGGATGGCTATGCAACAGATGAGCAAAAAGAAAGAAAAGTATGTATTTGCTAGATCTCTATATAGCTTAATTAAAAACAATTTCATAATGTATTAATTTTACTTATGAAAGTTGCATCTTATGATGGAAAAATATCATTCAGAAAACTTTAGAAGGCATTTATTCACACTGGAAAACATATTTAAGCAAAATTCAGAAAAAAATTGCTTCAGGGAAAAAGAAACATTGATCAAACTTTTATAGCTGCAGCTTGCATTAATGAGAACATGATCCCTTATACTTAAAGCCAGAGATGATAAACAGCTGCAGTGCCAATATAGCTCTTGTTAATTCAGATACGGAACAAGTGCAGCCATAACTGGTGTATGGAATCTTTGTACTTCAACAATGGTGAGCTGCTCCTCCTAGCACAGGGACATGCTATCCATGGACACAGCACTGTGCTTTGTTCCAACAGCTAGGCACCATGGGGAACCAAGGGATGTAGAAATGGACATTGTGAACCCAGGAACAATATAACCCTGGCTGCTACTAGTGAGGTCCAAACAATGGCACTACCTTCAGAAGAGGGTGCAGTGTTCACAGCATTGTATGCTGTTCTGATGTGCCTATTGAAAGAGGCCTGGAAAAATGCCATTCAAACCAGTGGAATGTGAAGTGAGACAGGAGACTATAAAGCAGCACCTCAATATACAAACATAATTGGGATTTAATGTAAATATTTATGGCGTATTATTTGGACCACTACGGTCTACATGCTCCTCTAGCAATGACTAATACTTCTGGCTTAAATAGAGAAGCAAATTCCACAAGGCAATTGGATAATGTGTCATGCTGTACATGGAAATAAGCATCTGCATCACCTAAATTCAACGTACACTCTCAGACAGACTCTGAGTCCTAACATCTCAATTGTATTATCAATGGAATGCAGTGACACTTTTACTACCATTTTGCTTTGAAAAAGAGGGACAGAAAATTTATTCTCCACATATTTTGCAAATAAAGACATTTCTAAAATAAACATGTTGCTCAAGGATGTATCAGAATAAAAATTATATACTTCTGTAATACTAATTCTTCCCACACTTCCAGCTTGCCATTATCCTACCAAATCTATGGCTGGCAGCTAAATTTCCCAAGAAAACAATTCTTCTGTTAGTTTTCCACCTCAGCAAAAAATTACACACTTGCTCATTTCCTGTCAGTCAGTCTGCTATGGGCTCAAACGCTACCAGATTCTCTGTCCTGGAGCCAAGAATCTGAAAATCCAAATTCTAGCAACAGCCTCAAAGCTCAAGGCTTCCTGCATCAGGTGCAGAGATAAGGAAGATGGCAAAGTTCTCCAAGCTCCTGGTCAAGGCCTGGCAATCCTGGGACAGAAGATGGGGTGGGAGACCCCATCTTCAGTGGGAACTTCCCCCAAGACAGTCAAATGCTCCTTTTGAGAAAAGCTAAAATTAAAAAAGGTGGAATTTCCTTTCACAGGGAAACATAAAGATATAAAACCATAGTTTTCAGATTGAATCTCAGCACAAGGGTTTTCTTAACATTAGCACTTCCCATAGAAAGAAAATGTCGTGTCTTGAGCAGCTTTAATTGTAACTCATATCCTGCCAGAAGTAACTGTTTCCCAGCAAGTAACTGATTACAGGAAGATTCATCAGGTTTGTACCTGGATCTTGTTGCCATTAAAACAATACAGTAAATTAAAAAAGAAATTATTTACTGTGACATAAGCATCAAGAGTTTCATGGCTTGAACTGCTACTTCATGGTCCTTGTCCAGAGGCATGGACACAATTCGATCCTAATGGATGTAAAATGACAATAAAAAGATGTAACATGGTTTGTTCTCAATAAACATGTATTTTTGCTACAGCTAGATCATCTACACTATTACAGCAGAGATTTATTTTTATTTCAGCAGCTATTTCCTAAGAGACATAAGGCAACTTGATTACTACCAAGTAGTTCCCCAGCCCCTGAAAATTAACAGCATGTTAATTTTTTAACTGAATTAATCATGCAGTAATATGATATTTTTTATACATGTAATGCATGCGTTCACAAGAAATTAACTACACACTACAAATTAAAAGTGACTGACAACTTGTTTCTAAGATGTTACAACTGGCACTTCAGTATGTTAAATGAAGGTAAGCCTCAAATTACAAGCATTATCTAATCAGTTTCTCCCATTAACAGGAAAGTGCCTGCACCTACACATTACAGAAGTCAGGGCCTTGCTGAAAAGACAGAGTTTAAGTCATAAAGATTCCTCATGGCATAGCAGCAATTTTGCTGACCTCCAGAGTTCACAATATCATAACTTAGTACACATGCAAACAGCTCAGAAAACTGGGAAATTTCCCATCCCACGAAACCAGGAACTTGCATAAGTCAGTGTGTGCAATATTTAATACTTAATAGAGTAATGATTTAATTATATATATCTTTAAGATACATTACACCTTTAGACCTGCTTGATTTGGCACTAACATCTTCCCCATTTAACATATGGTTTCTAAATCTCTACATTCATTTTCCTTTGCACCTTCCTCTTTCTCACAATCCAGTTGGAAGGTGTCTAAATCCACAAATCCTGAGTTTGAACACTCAAGGGTAACAGAGGGAGCATGTGTAACTCCTGTTTGCAGGAAATGGAATGATGGTTATATGATCACACTCCCCATCACTGAGAAAGCATGATTTAAACTTTGAAACTGGTATTTTGTGCATAGCTGTTTGGATTTCTTTTGTCTAGAGGGAAAGGAGTTGCTTTTGGGTGGGGGCTTTTTGACTGGGGGTTGGAGTTTGCAATAATCATTTATACTGCATCCTCCACACAGGGAGATCACAGTACAAACAGCCTGGAGCTATTTCTTCAGTCTTTATTGAATACCAATCCTGCATTTGGTTACACAGCTTACAGCAGACACAAAGATAAGGGACTACTACCACATAATCATTTAAACAGGGGTCAATCTTAGCTGAGTTTAATTTTGAATAATTTATTACTAAGATACCAATAGTAATCTATTTCTTTGAGGATATGTGATAGGCATTTTTCACTATTAGCCACTGCTCTGTCACAGAGGTAAGCCCTGCATATTTTGCAAAAAGACCATGGATTGCCATCACATGCAGGTATTGATTTGTCCCAACACTGAATCATGTCCTGATTCACAGGGACTGAGATATCAATCGCATCATCTTGAGCTTTCTTATTCAAGTACTGAGAAGGTGCAAACCTGCTAGGACAAGAGGAGCTGACAAAATCCTTAGCAGGGCCAGGGTTAAGAAAAGTAAAGGGCTTACTTCTTAACTTAAATGAGTCAAGATAGTGAAATATGATAAAGGCAGAGTACAGGGTCCATGAAGACACAAAACAAGCTCTCAAAACTACAGTGTATCACCTGATTTGTTCAGAAAGGAGATAAGGGATTTTTCAAGATTCATACTGACATGGCAGACCAAGAGAGAGCCATTCCCACATCAGTGTGATACATGGACAGCCAGGTTAACCCATTGTCAGGGGCAGCAAAAAGAGTATCTTTAGCATAGGAAATTCTTTGTTGTCTGCTAAAGATCCTGTAAAAAACCTGGGCCAATCTGGATAAATGGTGGAGACAACTGACCACAGTGCACACTAACACCATTTGTGTGATCTGAAGTGAAATGGAAGAGTTCATAGAAACAGAGGGAAACATCCCTGCAAAACTCCTTCATCTATTCAGTCAACAAGGCTGTCTCTGCAGGAGTCCTCTCAGTCAAGACAGTGGGGAGATCAGCTCTGATCAAAACATCAGGCCCTGTGTATACACCCAACCTAGTCTAAAAAAAAGCAAACAGTAATTTATTTACCTTGAATCTGTTAGTAAAGAGATCCATCCTTGAAACAAGTTCTTTTCTGCTATAAATTCCCTGCAGTCCCAGAAGACACTTCAACCGCACCTCAGCTTGCTGCAAGACAAAAAGAAATAGGCTAACAGTAAAATATATGTATCTTTGTTAGTCACCATCAGCATTTATATCATGTAAATAAGAGTTCTTTGTGGGTGCCTACAGCAGACTATCCAACTGCTGCCTCATCTTCTTTATTAGTGACATCAGTACCAGTTTGTGTGCACACATGCTCATCTCTCTCTCACACACACACAGAGGAAGCCTGAAGTGAGCCAAACTTAAAGGTAACATCAAAGTTTGTGTTAGGCTCCATAAGAGTCAAAGAAACTCTCACGGACCTCACAGTTAATAAAAGCAACAGAATGCAAAACATACAGGGATTGTGCTATTCATCTGTTCAAGATACAAAGACAGGAGTCTGGATGACCTACTTAGTACAACCAGCACTCTCCCATACATCAGACTTTGCTTGCTGCTTGTCAACAGTTGACTGGGACAATTGTTAAACACAGAAAAGAAGTCCAAGAAATTACGTATTTCTCTAGATTCCCAGAGGAAGAGGTACAACTTAGAAATGCACTGCCTTATCACTGTGGATTCTTAAAGAATTAAGTATCATGCCTTCTTCCTATTTCTGTTTAACGCTAGAACACGGTATTTTAAGTATTCTAGGAAAAGGGTTGCTTTGAATTCAGCCTAATTAGTTAATTTAGGCAAAATATATTTATATATACAAGGTGTCATTTCATACCATTAGTACTGCTGCTTCATGAATGCCTCAAAAATAAGTACTTTCCTTAGCCAGCTTTTCAATTATCTCATCCATATTGCTACATCATTCAAAGGACAAAGCTTTAAATGGAATTAGGAAAGCGATTTTCATGATCCAACACAGAAAAATCATGTGTTCTGTAAATTTATGCTAAGCATATCAGCAGAGACACTAAGATGAGCTGCAGGCTTTGAATCAGTCTCTTCATATTTCTTAATTCCTCTTGCTAACAATAGCAGTAAGAATAAACATGGAAATCCAAGAAAGGAGACCACCTACACATAGGCTATCCATTGCGACAAGTTCCTGTTCACCTGCTTAGATGGAAAGCCAAGGATGATACCCAGTGGCAGGCTTTGACTAACAGTTTTGCTTTTTACAGCTTTTTGCTAGAAATATAAACCAGAAGATCAACAGGTAACAATGTGCACTGCTCTCCACTCTGCCCACAACATACCAGCAGTACTTATTATACATTGTACTTTGATTTTAAAGTCTCTGAGGAAGAGACTGTTGCCAACACCTGCTGTTTCCTACTGCCACAAGTGCTGCACAGCACAGAACTCACTCACAGACAGTCCCAAGGTGACACCCATCACTGCACACATGCACAGACTCAGCTCAGCCAATGCACTGCAAAAGCCACTCCAGCTGCCCTTAATTATTTTTCACAACACTCTGCTTGTGAATAGGGACTGCATTTGTGTGTGGGGAATGGGACAACAGTGTGCACAGGTTTGCTGAATGGTCATATAGCTCTTGGCATGCACCTGGTAATGTCATTTGTCAGTCAGGTGGAGCCAAGCATAGGCCTGCAGACATTAAGTGTAACACATTAAAGTGTATCATCTCCCTTCGGAGATATCCTGTTCCCACCCAAAAGCTCTCAGTCACAAACCCATACATGTATGTTTCTTTAAGTGCTGAGAAAATTAACTCTAGTAAATAGAAACAATTAACTACTTCTATGACTACTTCTGTTATTTTCCTATCTTTTCATTTGCATTTTCTCCTTCTCAACCACTTCCCCTTTTCTAAATTCAACATTCCCCATAGTTTTGAAAGGATGTGAAGTAATGTTGAATGATGAAGAATATCTCACTACCTTCAGGTTCTTTCAACAGCAGCATCAGCAAACACAAACACCCAACCACCTACTCCCCTCATCAGAACTACCATTCTAATCTCAACAAAAAACCTGCCTGTTTGGTCCTTCAAAGCTCTGACAGAGTGAAGGGGAATTATGTAAGCACATTTTTAGGATACTCTGAACACACAGATTGTCCCTCAGCTGTATCACAGAATATTTTGATCCTGACCTGATGACAGAAAACATCAGTAAAGTGGTGGGCAGCTCTAGAGAGCTCTGCACAGGCTCCAGTGCTGCTGGAACACACTCAGTTATGAGATTTCAGCCCCACCACTATCACAGAGACGGGGCCATTCAATAAACCTTACAAATACAGGCTGGGATAGTTTGATAGGACTGCTGGGTCAACACTCTCCAGATTATGATCTGGGAAAGCCTACTTCTGAGTTAATCCCGGATTGCAAAGACAATCCAGCTGTCTTTCGAGGCAAAACAAATTTTTAAAAACTGCTCTCCCTCCCCATCCCAGCCCCCAAAATCCACAACAGTATACAAAAACACTGCAGCCCCTGTTGGTGCTCTCATTTTGAAATCAGGCAATTTGACAGTGGCTGCAAGTCATAAAGCACAGCCAGGACTGCAGCCACCAGCAGTGGCACACTATCAGGTCTCAGCCAAATGCAGAACATGGAAGACACCTCACTGTATCTCACTCTGCTTGCATTTGCATTGCTGTCAGATAAAAAAAAAGCCTTAGAAAAAAAAAACTATTTCCAGTTTCCAGTAAATGGTACTGGACGAGCTGTGTGCAATAATCAGAGACATCAGTTGTTAATCTTCACTGTAGAGTACTGTAAATGAAGACACATCATCTTCAAAAAAAAAAAAAAGACTTTTTCTTTTGAGAATTCTCCAAACTGAACATGTACTAAAAAGATATTGTGATCAGATAAAATGTATGCAGGAACAAACGACAGCTCTTGATAGATTCGTCGTCCCAGAAACCCAAATGCCACCTTCAGAGGGCCGGCAGAAGGCCGGGAAGAGGAGCCTGGCGCGCCCCCTCGTGGCGCGCTGGCAGAACGCAGCCTGTGTCACCCGACACAAACCCCGCCCGCAGCGGGCACAAACCCCGGCGGCTTTCGGGATGGTACACAGCACCTACAGACACCCCCAAAGGCGGCCTGCAGGAGTACAGCCTGTCCATTTCGCTAATCAGCCGTTCCCGATAAATATTCCTATCCCTTTGAAGTCTCTCATGCACTTTCGAAGCAAGAGAAAAAGCGTATTTTCAGAGAAGCACAGAACAGGTCAGGCTGGAAGGGACCATAGATCATCTGGTCCAACCTCCCTGCTCAAGCAGGGCCATCCCAGCACAGGAGTGTGTCCAGACAGGTCTGAGTATCTCCAGTGAGGGAGACCCCACAACCTCTCTGGGCAATGTCCTCTAGGCAACAGTCACCCACACAGTAAAGAAGTTCTTCCTCATGTTCCAGTGCAACTTCCTGGGCATCAGTTTTTGCCCATTGCCTCTTGTTCTACTGCTCGTTGTTTTGAACTTACTGACCTCTTTGGGGTTTTTTGCTTGTTTGTTTTGGTGGTATTTGGAGGAATTTAAAAGTGCCTCTACTCAAAAGAAAAAAACTATAAGGAAAAGGTGAAAATCCTTTGCGAAATGGCTGGACTTCGTGTAAATATTTTCTGTATCTGTCTAACTCCAGATGAGAAATGCAATATTGAACACTCTTCTACCGCAGGCAATATTTATTTGTTCATTTTTTATAAATCCAAACAAAATTTTAAATATCCATCAAGCCTAAAAGCAGAATTTCAGTTAAAATTTAACCCTCTCAAAGGATAGAAGTAATTTTACAGTTCAGAAATAACTCCCAATTCAGCGATATATAACTGCACATACAGGGATTCACATAGAATTGGAAAACATGTTCTGTTATTTAGTGTTAAAATGGCTTTTAAAATAAAACCTGAAATGGGAAAGAAAGTAAATTCTTTCTGTAACATCACAGCCTTAAACATCTACTCTCAAGAATTTAAATGCTAAGATTATTTTTAAAAATTTTAAAACAAAAAACCTCTTGTTCCACCCCAAGCGAAAAAAAAATTAAACTTTACCTTATCATACAGCATCCACCCAACATATTTTAAGTAGCTATCATTCAAAAAAGCATCTGGGTATGTTTTAATCCAGCAGCTAATTTCTTCAATGCAAGTTGCTCTGATCTCAGGGATAACATCACTGTGAAATTATAAAATTGTAACATTAATACATTAAAAATTAATTTTAAAACCAATTATATTATTCGCAATATTTATATGTTCTGGAATTTCAAAAGCATGTATAATTCAAAATATTCCAAGCATCTTCATATTAATATTGTAAGTTATTCTTCAATCAATAGTTTAACCACTTTTAGCCACAAATTATTTTGCAATTCTGGATATTTTCTCATTCACAAATGCACTGCTCTACGACCAGCAGAAAGAACTGAAAGAACACACTGGAGAGGCCCTTTTGGAAGCCCAGATTCCTAAAAATAATTATATGCTACACTTTCCTTGACACCATCAGTGCCTCCAGGATGTTTAACTTGATGTTTGTATCAGTAGAGTCTGAGCAAGAGTTTCTGGGGAATGCAGATACACGTCACAGCTTTATTTTTACTCTTACCGGTAACGGTTTAGAAACGTCCCTTTGAAAATAGCATTCATCATGTTCTGTATCTCTAGAAGCTTGTGCTCATACTGAAATACAAAGAGAACTGAATGTTAATATTGGTCCCACAATTCACTACACATGAAAAATTTGCACCAGGGCCCTTGAAATACTACTGTGATGCAAACTGCTGGTGTTTACACATGGTACCAACATAAAATGAGTCGTCCATATCTGCACCAACAACTAGCCTTTTTGTGGCTACATCCTGAGGAATGGTTTATTGGATACCAACTGCTAGCCTTGGGAAACAAGGTACTTGTTTGATACAGTGAGTCTTGATCTATCAGAAATCACACAGAAAAATACAGCACAACTATTAAGCGATCCTCACACTCAGATCCGAATTCTCTTGTCATATACCTGAACAGAGATGGAAAAAAGGAAGACAAAGGAATTTTCAAAATACACAATGAGCATATTAAAAAACTGAATCCTGAAAATGTAAGTAGGAATTTCTGAAAATCCAAGTCACCTGATATTCTCTCATCAACAGCATCAGGCAAGGTGACAAGTTTGGAGTTTCCCTCCAACGCACCCATTTCCTCTGTCTTTCCCATAAGATCAGACTTACAATGATACTAAAATATCCTGTCTCACCCAAACACTCCTCCTCACAAAAAGGGTATTGTCTCTGTAACAGAGAAGCCCACAGACATCTAAAACCCAGAACAGTGGTAAGTGATTCTAAGGTCAGGAGACAAGGAACTATACTTGATGGTCATTCATCAAGACACCTTCTCCCTCAAGCCAAGAGTTATTTTTTACAGTTCTAGCTCTGCCTCTGCAAGTTGAAAAGGAGCTGTCTCTGAACAGGGAAGAAACAACAGAAATGGAAAAGCAAAAATGATACAGGACATCCCTGAAGTTCAATCCATTTTTATAATGCATTACTTACACAGAGATGACACTTAGCCTGTGTCCTTTTTGATTCGTTGCTAAAATTCAGGCCTGTAATTTGTACAAACATCTAAAAAACTGCACTCAAACAATGCCAGAGCTACTGAGACAATTAAATCTGTGTATAGATCCACATTTGTATGATGATCAAGGGCTAATGACACCAATTTGGAAAAACAACCAGACATCACAGCTTAATAGTACATAGGGCAGTTATTACCTTAGTCACGTTTCTACCACTTAATCCAGCCAGTCACACCTGCTCTGCACCATGCATTAGATAAACATATAAACCTCAGAGAAGTGCAGGAGCCCAAAAGCAAGCAGCAAGCAATCCTCCTACACTTGCACAAATCTCCCATTCAAGACACTTCCCTAACCTCTTTCTTTTTTCTTTCCAGCTGATCAAGTCTGTAACTGCTCCTCTTCCCACTTATCCTCTTCTTCTCCACCTCATACAATCTTTGAGCATTGTGCTTGTTGACATCAAGGTTCAGATGGACACTTACAACTGCTGTCAGAAGTTTCATTGCTAAAAAAGAAACACACCCAGCACAATTAACTTAGCTCAGAGATATGCAGCATAAATATCTTCACCACTTTACCACAAAAAGGATATGGTTAGCCAAATCCAGTTTATATTGAAAATATGAACACTACTAGATTACAGTAATTTAAAATGCAGTGTTTATTTTAAAGGCAGACAATGATCAAAAAGGGAAACTTAACATCTCTTTCTGGTGATTTACAACTTTTGGTCAGAGTTCTGGTCAGAGAAGTAATTTACTGGGCAACTCTCTTGTAAGTTTATGTAATTCTGACTTTTCTGAAAAAGAATCTAGAATTGTGGAACAGCTGATTGTCGGTAACCAAAAAAAAACTCAGTGAAGCTGGCTCAGAAATGGCTAGGAATCTTAATACTACTGGAAAGGACAAAAATTCACATTCCTCTAAGGATTGCTGGATGGTTTGAACAGATTTCAAGTCAGTTTTCTGAGCCTTCAAAGCAAACAGCATATTTTAGAATAAATTATACTTTAAGTGCTCTTTGCATGGAAAGAGGGTATTAACTGGCTTTAGGGGAAAAAAAGTGATAGCTTTACTATCATCATACTATATGAAACAAAAATGTATAAAAAGCAAAGTTCTTTTTAGCACAGAGACCACAAGAATAGCAGTTCTCCAAAGGAAGCTTCTTAAGGTGAAGCATCTACTGCAACTTCATCACATTAGTTAGTGGAGGGAGAAAAACAACAAAATGAAAAACAGTGAAAAATCCATTACTGAAAAATATAATACTCAGAACAGCAAAGTTCTGAAGTCAGTCATGTCAGGAATTAAAGAAGATTTCTTTATAAAGAAAAAAATTATGTTAGATCTATCATATTTAAAGCATTCAAATTCAATTCAGATACACATGGGAACAGTTTATATTATAGATATTTATAAAATGTACAATAGGAGGAAGTACTCTCAGTGCATAAGATAACTGCTCCAGTAAACAGGTTTCCAATTTAGAGCAGTTTTGTTAGTACACAAGTCAATAAAACTCAGCACCTCTACAGCAGCTCTGCAAGTGATTTTACCTGCCAAAGTGCTTGTGTGCCTGAATGCTCTGACCATGGAATCTGCTAAACCTGTAAGCAGCGAGATGATGGTGTCCATCAAGTAGTTATCATACAGGATGCTGCACTGGCACTGCTGGACAAGCACTGCAATGAATTCACAGAAATTGGCCTTGAACTTCTTCCAATAGGATCCTGTTCTGATCAGCGGGTAATCTTCATTGTCCTGCACAAGAAAGACAAGTTGAGAGAAAACACACTAATTAGTTCTGCTTGTGCATTCGCATCTCTCCCACTGAACATCAGAGAGAGTTTTGCTGACAGTTTCATTTCAGCCCCCATAACTTCTTTCATGGTTAGCATTCCAAAAGTAGGGACAAGCAACTAGGATAGGAGCAAGCAGAGAGACAAAATAGCTTTATTAGAGCTACATTGTCATAGCAGCTCACATTTGAAAGCAAAAGTATGCAAGGTAGCTGTGAACAGACAGGAGGAAAAAGTGTGTGAAGGTAGAGCAGAGTAAATAACTTTCCATGAGCACACCTGGCTTCTTTCTTCTACTTTCTCAAAGGTAGCAGTGCTTTCCCACTTCCCTATCCTTCGTGCAAAAGCATGGTAAAACCCAGGCAGAAAATGAAATAAATGAAAAGTGGAGACAAACAACTGTGGTGTGAACAGGATAGGACTGTTCTCCTCAGCAGCACTGCCAGCTTGAGCAGTTTATCAGGCTAAAGCTTAATGCCAAATACTCGGTCATTCACCTCTACCACCCACACCTGGGTCTCCAAAAACGCCCACAGAAAAAGTAAGTGGGAAATACCTTTGACATCATGCAAAAAGCAAGTTACAATAAAAACCTAAGTATCCACAGTACAGTTTGATAGTGCCAGGAGGAAAGCAGATAGAGGGAAGGTGAAATGACTTCTCACATGAAGTAGTGGAATGCTTGCTAGACAGACTTTATAAATGGCAACCTCAAACAGTATGAACATTTATTTCATGTACACCTCACAGATCCCAGGAATGGCTCAGAATATGAATTTGCATCTTCATACTTTCCAAGTGTGAGTGGAGTCAAGGAGCTCCAAAACTTCAATCACTATGGAAAACCTCGTCCTGAAGGCAGGCCACTACTCAGATGGTCCTTCATCAGAGGGCAAACACCTTCTCAGCCACATTCTAACACAGGGTCACACCCAGCATAACCTCCTGTACTTAAAAAGTACACTTCATGCTCTTCTCTTATAACCAGGTTTCCAAAGCATACACACTGCTGCTTTCTTTAAAGAGAAATGGAAATACAGACTGATCACAGGGCTGGCTGCAACCCAAAGCCCATTGGGAATTTGGAATATGTTCCTGACCAGGCTGTAAGAGCCAGTTCAGAGCCTCACAGTAGCAGCAAGTGCCAAAACAAAAAGGGATATTTCCAGTAAGCCTCATTTAATGCTCCTTGATCATGACATGGACAGCAGAGAGACCTTCTACAACTTCAGGAAATACCTACTTTATCACCATAGTTTACTCCTTAATCTGAAAAGCAGCACAAAATACAGACCTCTCACTTTTTAAGAACATTTCTACTGTCCATGTCTATCACACTGGGATACTCTTTAATGGTAACATGTACACTGCAAACATATACACAACATGAAGGGCACACCACCTAAATTTAGACACCTAACTTGGGATTCCCTTCATTCCTTCTATAATCACTAGAGAAATAACTCTGCTTCCAGAGATCAAGTCAGATTAGGCCCTTAATAAAGGTTCTTTCAGAGAACTATTCAAATCACTCAATAGAGTGATGTGAGCTCCTGCTCTGACTCAACCTGGAAATGTTTCCTTCTTTCATACAGAGTCTATGGAAAGAGAGGAACATCAAAATGAAGTGCCAACAAGGAGTTCAGGTAAATTCCTCACAGAAGAAGCTATACTACAGTTGTGGAAAACTACAACAGCCCTACCATGTCCACAGGCCAAGTAACTGTCAGGATCCAAGGATAGGCCATGAATTTCTTATACTGCAACCCAGTTTCCTGTAATGAAGGAGACAAAAACTTGAAAGCTTGTTAATGCAATGGCACAGATAATTCCTAGACAAAAGCATTACAAAACATGCAACATATTTCAAAGGCCATTAGAACTTCAGCCAATGTGTGTTACAGGTAGCCTAAACAAGCCTAAATATTACACAAAACCTAAATCCTTCTCATCTGGGTTTTGGTTTGTTTTTTATAAGCAATGACAGAAGAAAGACACACTTTTATATAAAATCTGAGTTGTCTTGTTTCTGAAAGGAGATAACTTGTTTCCAAAATTTATAAGCAAACATATACAAAGTATAACCCTCATTATTAATTCTAAGATATGGCTCCTCAGCAAGTCTAAGTATATATATCCCTTTTCAATGTTTGGTACTTAGATGTAAAACATCTAAACCCTAAAAAAAAAACATTCTGAGCTTTTCAAACTGAGAGAAATGCGATTTGATTCAAAGATGTTTTCTCAACTCTGCAATTATTCAAAAACAAATGGCAATAAATCTAAAGTTCATTATCAGGTTCAGTGAAGCACAAGTATTTCTATCCCCATCTAGCTGTAGAGTTGTCACCAAAGTTAACTCTTCCCTTCCTAAATGTTTGAGAAACAAAATGGGAAAGGGAAGAAAAACTACATAAGAATAAAGAACTGCAAGTAAATGTCACAAACGGGAACAAAAGCAGAAGAGAGAAACAGAATATTTCAAAACAGAAGAAAAACAAAAAACAGTGTAAAGACAAGACTGTCTCATCACTGAGGAATACCATAGCTCACAAAGATGGAAAAAAATGCCTCAATGACCATATTAAAGCCATCCTCTGCTTCCAATATCAGTACAAGTTTTTACAGAATTACAGAAAGACTGAAATTAGATGATTTTTGAGCTCATCTAATCCAACCCCACCTGCTCAGGCAGGGTCAGCCAGAATAGGCTGCCCAATGCTGTGTGCAACCAGCACCTCTGCTCTCAAGCCCTGGAAATGTGGTTAGCATAACTAATGCCATTTTAAGAAGCAAGCAGCCTTTCTCTGTGACCAAGCAGGTCATGTATTCACTCCCTTTCCCTCATTACCAGGCCCTGAAGGTCCTGTGAACCAAGCAGACAAATCAAACAGATTAACTTCCCTCCCTCATAGTCTCACGGTTCCTGGGTGCCAGGCCAATCAGTCCCTTCCTTACTGACCCTGAAGGTCCCAGGCATCCAGCCAGGCAGGTGGTGGCAATGACCCAGTCAAAGAACAAGGAAGCATCATAGCACCCAGAGCACTGTCAATAAAATCAAGGTACTGCAGGGTCGAAGTGGTGAACTTTGACCAGAACTCCTGCTGGACAGTGAGACCTGAGCTACATTATAAATTCTATATTATGCTATTCTATTGATTCTGCTTGTAGAAGTCCTGTGCCATTTTAATCACGAATTCTACTCTCTACTAATAATAACATACTGTGAAGAAATAAAGCTTTAATTTTAACTACAATTGGCGCCATTGTCATTCTCAGAGAATGCATCCTTTCCCTCAGTATCAGGTGATGCCATGAGCAGTCAAATAGTATCTTCAGAGACTCCACAACCTCTCTGGGTAACCTGCTCCACTGTTGGACCATCTTCTCAGTAAAAGTTTTCTTGTGTTCAGGTAAAATTTTGTACATTTTAGTTTGTGTCCACTGCCCATCTTGGCTTGCCTTTGCACTCACCATCTCACTGCACACCACTGAGAACAACTGTGCTTCATCCTCGTCATTGTGTTGCATCAGGAATTTTAACACATGGCTGAGATTCCTTTGAGCCAACTTCTTTCCAGACGGAACAAGCTCAACTCCCAGCATCTCCTCACATCAAAGAACATAAAACATCTTTGTGGCCCTTCACTGGATTCTCACTCTAGTAAACCCATCTCTCCAGAACTTGACTCAGCACTCCAGATGAGTCTCAGCAGTATGAGCAGAGAGGAAAAGATCACTCCCCGTGACCTGCTGGCAATGCTCTACCTAACGTAGGCCAGGAGGTTTTGGGTCAACTTTGTGGAAAGGGTGTGTAGCTGGCTCGTCTTCATTTTGTCACCCACACCAAGATCCTACTCTGAAAAGCTGCTTTCCAGTCAATCAGCTCCCAGTGTGTAGTGGTGCACAGGGTTGTTCATCCCCTGGTTCCTAGGACCTCCTGTTGTAGAATTTCATGAGGTTCCCCTCTGCCAAACTCTCCAGTCTGTTGAGGTCTCTCTGAACAGCAGAACAACCAGCTATTTTGGCAGCTAATCCTCCCAGTTTTGCATCATCTGAAAACTTGCTAAGAGTAAACTCTGCCCCGGTGTCCACGTCGTTATTAAATATGTTAAACAGCACTGGTCCCAATATCAAACTGGGGTACAGCACCAGTGACTAGCCTCCAACTGGACCTTCTGCCACTGATCATTCCCCCATAGGCCTGGTTGTTCCATTAGTTTTCAGTCCTCCTCACTGACCACATAACTAACTCATACTTCACCACCATGTCCATGAGGATGTTATGAATTCTGTTCTTGCCATACTGAACTCTATTACATTTCCCATTGACATTAGAAGGAATTTTAGGATGAAGCATTGGTACAAGGACAATTAATTAACTGAACTTGCCATGGTTGAATCACTGAAATCACCATGAATGAATCCTCTGAATGCTAGAAACAAACAATAACAATTCAAAGGCAAGATGATATTAAGCAGATATCTGGCAGTATTTTCCACTCTCATTACTACTTTCACTATTACTGACATTAATCTTCAAAAAATGTTTTTGAAATCACAGTAATCCCATATAGCACTACTTCTCAACCAACTTAAAACACTAACTTACATTTCCATCTTATTTATGAAAAAGATAAGAGAGAACTTACTTTCTTTACAGAGCATTGAGAACACAGCTTCTAAGGCAACTGCAGAACCTGCCTTTTTCCCCATCAGGTCAGGCGAAAAGGTTACACAGCTGTAACATTTCCAGGCTGATGGTAACAATAATCACATCTTTGTATCTGCCAGAGCACCTGCACTGTCATGAGTGTTACTCAGGGCTAATTTAGTTGGCAAAGAAGTGGCAGACTATTAATTCATATAGCCAGACACATATAGGTTCATTTCTGTCAAAAAATTAGCCCAAGTGCTACTACACTTCTAAAATGAAGAAAACCATGTGTCACAGGTTATGTAACCAAAAAAAAAAACAAAACAAAACAAAACAAAACAAAAAACCACCACAACCAAGAGTGTATTCTGTTTTTTCATCTGTTGAAAGCAGTTGGGGAGATGTTTTCTTTATTTCATGTATAATCCATTCCTCATAACTCCAGGGGGGAGGGGGCAGATGCCTTCTGATAATGAGCCAGCAGTTAAAACCAGGTGGGGCAGTGTTTCTTATCTCTTCCACAACCAGTCCTCCCTCGAGGGGGGGATATCTGCTGTTAGTGAGCCACTGAGGCTCACCACATAACTAAAAACTTTACATCATCCCATTGTGAGGTGCTCCACCCTGTGGGGGGAGCCAACCGTTCCAACCTGGATAAAAACTGAGACTCAGGAACACCAGGTATCCTGTTTTCCACTGGATTCCCAAAGGAAGACCAAACCTATCTCGCCACCACTGGACCCTTTCTACAGGATCATCTCTACTCCCAACAGAACCACATCTGTTAGTCCAGGAGGACTTACTCTGCACTGCTTCCAACACCCTGACCAACAGGGTGTCAGGTCATATTCTGACTCTGTCAGGGTTTCTAGGATTTTTTTAATTTGTTTGTTTGTTTGCTTGTTTTTTTGGTTTTTGGGTTGTTGTTTTTTTTTGTACTACTACATTTGTATTCTTAATATGCCTAGTAAAAAACTGTTACTCCTATTCCCAAATTTTTGCCTGAAAGCCCTTAACTGCAAAAAAATAATAATTTGGAGGGAGGGGGTTTACATTCTCCATTCCAAGGGAAAATCCAGCTTTCCCTGGCAGATACCTGTCTTCCCAAACCAAGACACCATGTTGGCAAATTCATCCTCTGTGGGAATTTCTACAGCAGCTGGTCTTTGAGAGATGCTCAATTTAAACAAGGTTGATGGCTGCTGCTTGACAAATCAATTCAGAGATGACAAATATGGGGGAAAAAAGCACAGAAGCAACTGTGAGAGCACTGTAGAAAATATAATGTTGCCATAATTAGTCAAGGAGCAGTCAAGCAGCATTGTAAAGCTATGTGCTTTTCTTAGCAATCCACAAGAAATTATATACTCATTACTGTTTTCACAATTATCTAAAAATCTGAAATGCATTTTCTTCTTCCATATGACATAATGCAGTTATTAAAAATCATAATTGTCAATAAAGCAGAAAGAACATATTCAAATAAAATATCAGCTAAAACTATCTTTGAATTAACTCATCAGTAATATATATTAGTATTTTTTAAGTGATCTATCCATCAAATACCAAAGTAACCATTTACCTGCTACAGTGCTGGGTTATATTTACCTTTATACAGTCATTATCAAAAGAACTCCTAAGAGAAAGATTTAGGAACACTGCAGTCAGACAGCCCTAATAAAACTCTCAAAACAAAAGTCACTTAAAAAAACCCCAATCCTGCTGCTGCTAAAATGGGTCATTATGACACCAAATTTCTTGTGCAAAAAGAACAGGTTTATTTTACTAAATTAATGAAGTGGTACAGAGCCCCTGATAAGCAACAGGAATTCCATCCAGGTCGGCTATTAAGGTAGAGCCTATTATTTATATGAAAAAGATATGCACAATCAAAGCTGTGCCTACCTTATCAAAGGTCTCTGTCATTTTTCGCATGACATCCTTCTTGTACAAACTTTGAAACATCTCTGCTGTTACCATGCCTAAAAAAGTAGTGTTTTACAAAGAATTACTGACAACTCTACAACATTAATCAGGTCCAAATCACAGTAAGGACTTCATGAAAGAAACACCAAGAAAAGGGGAATTCTGTTTTATGTGTGTACACTGGCACAGGCAACATATATATAAAGAGACACATAAATTAATGGATAGGATAAAGTACTGATGAACCAAATGAATTCCCATTAGAGACATTTGCTCTGAGCTGTCTGGAAAGGCTATTTTCCCTGTTCATTCATTTACTACAAGGATTGACTAAAATTTTGCCCACTGCTAGTCAAAGACCCCAAAGTATTTCCCATAAGAGAAGGCATATTAGTCAAAGATCTAGAAAAAAAAAAAAGGACGTGTAAAAGGTACATCTCTAGCTGCTTAAATACACTCAGAAGTTTCAAAATAACAGGACAGTTTTCTTAAAACTCTTATTTGCCATCCTGAAGCATTTCACTAGCAGACTGGCCCCAGAAGTCAGTGCCTCAATGTTTGTTATGAAACAGAGAACCTCACAACTCTCTAGTAAAAGCAACTGTAACGAGGCAAGAGATTGCTTTGCTAGCCACCAAAGCAGGGAGCTGAATTTGCTAGCTGCTTATTTTCAAACAAGGATACTAGCAAAACAAAAGATACCAGGAAATATAAAACAAATGGCAACTGAAATACTGGATTTCAATTAGAACACTCATCAAAAGCACTGTCCGTATGTGAGGATTCTGCAAAGCAATGTGACATGCCACTTCAGAAACCTGACCCTGCAAACCTTGTTCAAATAGAGCTCTCAGAGCTGGAATGCTACAAGCACAAAGAATTTAACCAGCAGCATTCTTTTCTATTTTGCCTGCCCATCTGGAGTTCATCTTAACGAACAGCACAGATTATAAGTACATAATTTACTGGAGAGAAGAATTCCATTTCAGAAAGCACACTTCAGACTCCTCTCACACACAGACAGTGAAAAGGGCTACAAAGAAGGTAAATTACCTTGACAGCCTGAGCACTGAATGAAGAAGTTGATGAGATCCAGAAGTGCCACATTCCTGTCTTGTTTATAAGCTTCAACCCAGTCAACTACTACAGACTAGAACAGATTAAAGAAGCTCATTAGTCAGGAGATGAACACAGTTTGCTGCACTCCACTGAGTATACCCACAATAAAGACAAAAACTAACACTGTTCCATCTCCATTAAATTACAAAATCAAGAATAAACTCCAAGCAATTCTCTTCCATTTCTAATAGTTCTAAAGGCCTCATTCAAGTCTTAAACTGCTTTAGACAATGTTGCCTTTCACAGATGCTTTGCTTCCTTTACAGGAAAAATTACCACAGTTTTAATAAATGTAATATTAAAAAAAAAGTTGCCCTCCTGAGTTCTTGATAGTACCGAGGTAACAATTTAATTTAAAAACAAAGAAATAAACACAAACAACAAAAAATCCACACACACATTTAGCCTCTGCACCATCTAATAATTAGTATTAAATTATAGCAGCAATTTACCCTGGAAGTTCTATTTTTCTCTAGCACTTTTGTGCTAGTAGTTTTGAAACAGTTGACATACTACACATAAGCCAAAAAGCAACTCCAAATTTCATTTCTAGGGCAGTACAGCCTACAGCCTGTAAGTGACATGGGCCTCCTGGGACAAGCCATCCAGGCTTCAACCCACCATTAGTTCCACACAGGCCTAATAAATTCTAGCAGCAACAGAACTCAAGCTCTGCTGCCTTTCCAAGACCTTCCCATGACAGTTGGCACAGCAGAAGCCAAGCTCTTCAGTGAGCTTTACTGAAGTTACCACAGCTGTAGCATGACAAAAGCCATCCACATAAATATCTTGGAAAAACAAAGGTTTCACATCCAAAATATAAATGTCCTTTTTATGCATGTGTGCACACACACACACTTTGCTTACAGACAGTACACACTAGAGACATATCTATAACTCTACATAAAAATATTTGGGACTCCAGATTTTCATGCACATATAAAAAGATTATTTATATATATATATATGCTAACAGAATATGGGGAGGTAGGCTTCCTCACATTGAAGAAAATTGGTAACTATATAGATGAACAGGGAACCTGGCTATTATGCAAGCTCCTGGCAAACTGCATTGGAATGAAGGTACAAGATTAATAGTACAAGGCAAGCACAGAGGGAAAAAAAGAGAAAAAAAGGAAAAAAGAAAAAAAAGGAAAAAAAAACCTGATTTTTCAGAATTCTGGACAACTAAAACATACTATTGATGAACCTTCTCTCCATTTTTTTTAAATAATTATCTTTTTGTATGTTAAGGCATTGTTTTAGGAAGACTGGTTTAGGTACAATTTCCTTCCTCTTTTTAAATATCCGACAGCTACCTCTTCACTAATTTCTTGAAGCTGCAAGATGTTCTTTTCAAGAGCCATACTCACAGCAGTTTTCCAATCAAACACGTTTCTTCCCTACCTAAGCCAAAATTTAAATGTTCCACAGTACAAACAATGGAAATGACCACTGTTTATTCATCTTACCCCCACCAAGTACTTTCAGAACTCAGTGCTAGGAATACCTGCATGGCCTGCTTCCCCATGCTAACCACTTCAAACAAGGTAACTGCCTCAACCACTTCGCCATTCTGCAGCTGGCTCACTCTTCTGCTACCGGTAGAACTCCTCCTTATGTTTTCACACTGCTCTCGGACCTTCCGCTTCTCTCTCTGAAACAAGTCAAGCAAACCAAGGACGTGAGAAAACACAACACACAACAGACATTCACAGATACGTTTATTTTGCTCTTCTTGTAATCACTTCCCCGGGCTGCTCAGTTTTATGCCCCAAGGACCCCAACAATTTCTTACCAAATACAACCATACTAAAAGGGGATGAAAGAAAGGATTTAGCAGTTTGAATTTTACTCTTAACAATAAGCATGGGAAGGTATAACAGGAAAGAAGTTTTTGTACAGTTGCACGCTACCCAGAAGGTAATTTCCAGTGGCAGCTGTCATTTTTGAAGAATAGAAAGCAAGCACAATAGTTCTTCTACATCTTTTCACTCACAGGTTAAACTCACTACCTGCAAATTATCATCAGCTGCACACAAAGCACAGAAAGGAAAAGCACATGCTGAAATGAACTGACTGTTCAAAAGCCAGCATTGAGGCTCTGCTGCCAATGGAATTTGAGGGTCAAGATGTATCCAGTGACTAGCTTTTAGATGCTGTGATTGCTGTGTGCAACACTCAATTTTGTAACAACTGAATGAGACACAAAATAAATTTCACAATTTAAAATAATTAAAACTTGTAAAAGCTTTAAAATTGACTTACTGGTGTTTTCAGGTTGCCATTTCTCACACAGGTGCCATTCTGTGCAGCAGACTCAGGCACAGCCTCATCATGAACAGCATTCTCTCTAAGGTGTAACAAACATGTTGAAGGGGTTAGCAGTGAGTACTAAGAACTACATACTTCAGGACAAAACCAAAAGAAAAGAAAAGCAAATACATGTACTTTAGTACTTTTAATTTGTTGTTTGAAAGTAGTGACATTTCGTCACTAAAAGCCAAACAGCCAACTTTAAAAGTACAACAGAAATTTGGGGCCTTTTTCAGACTATTTGCTTGTCTGTAAGATACGCAGATAATTAGAAAACCAGCAAAGCTATCAAAGGTATCAAGGAAGTATAAAGGAAGTAAATGAAACAGAAGGCTAACATTGACTTAATGCAGCCTTTGTTGACTTAAGAGCTTTGCACCATGAACCAGTAACACAAGCAGGCATTCACTCTGTGGGTGCCCTAAGCTAAACAAGGGTAACAAGTAACGTTTGATGGGTCTACATTTTAAAATGAGAGAAAGAAATTGGTTTACTTTGTTTATAAAACATGCTGAAGAAAAAGACACATAAAAAACTTTGTTTTCAGGTCATTGCTAATATCATGGAGGAATAATTTTATAAAAAAAGATGCACCTTCTGGGAGATCTGAAGCCATACATTTATCTGCAATGAAACCATGCCATCTTTCATCATTCCCAATGCTAACAATGTGCTTTGCCAAAGGTCATGTTTGAGTAGACGAGCTGGATCCCACTTGTGCAGCAGGTCCAGTACTGGAAGCTGGCTGCAATGGCCTCCTTTAAACTACAGTGGCCAGGACATGAAGCCAGTTGACTTGTACTACAGGAAGGCACAAAAAGAAAGTAAATATGAGAGTGTACAATTACTTCTGTTTCTGTGATACTACTGCAACAAGAGAGTGCACTAACACAAGTGACCACTTTACAAACAAAAAACCAGTGTGTTACACTATCAGATACAGTCAAGTCTCCAGTATCCAGTGTTGGCTAAAACAGATGGAGAATTAACTGTTCTATGGATGCAGAGCCAATTCAACTCCACCTAGGTTTATCATCGCCAGATAAACATTTTTATCATTCTTCTTCCCAAGATTGTTTTGCAAAGCAAATTCTGAGACTAAACAGCATCAACTGCAGGGCCAAGGTCCTGACGTTATTTTATTGGTATGAGCAGACAGGTTTTATTTAAACATGTCTCTGTTTACTTTTTTGATCTACTGAGACACTTTGAGAAGTGATGTAGAATGAGGCTTCCAAATACTCCTATAAAAATTCTAAATAAATATAAAATTGGACAAAAATATATAAAATTTCTGAATACAACTATGCATGTGCAAACCTTCCCTACAGACGCATGTCCCATGAAAATTAAACTCCACTAATTACTTGTTATAGAAAAGTTCAAAAAGTGCCACAGTGTTTGACAGATGGAAGCAAAGAAAATAATTCAGGATGAACCAAACCTTACACCAGCTGTCTGGACTTCAGCATGTGAAGAGTGGGATAAACTATTGCTCCCAGCTGAGTCAGCGTTCTATAAGCAATCATTCACAAAAGTTTTCAATTGTCTTCTTTGATTTAAAATTGCAAGCCACAGAGATTAAGTACCCCATCTACCAGCAGAGACTTCCCAGCTGAAAAGAACAGCAAGGGACAGCAATATGTATTGCTTTTCTGATGCCAGTTTGCTCTTCTCAGATTCTTCTACAGACCACAAAACCAAAAAGAATCCAAACATGTTTGTCAAGGAGCTGTTTCTCCCATGTGATTAAATCCTTTCACTCTTGATTTCAAAGTAGAATGCAACACTGTGGGGCTGGACTAACAGGTTCTTACTTGCTTACTTGTTTCACTGGAATTACAACTCCAGTGCCACCCAATACCATAGTAACATGGGTTACCTGTTTCTGCATTGCACCTCAACATAACACTCAACACATCTTCAAAACCGTCTCTGAATTGTTCACAAGTACTATCTAGCAACTTACTCCATCTCATAATAAAGATAAATGCACTGCATTTGATTATAGCAACTATATTTGAGTCCAAGTTGGTTTAAAACACTTAAATAATTCAAAAATCAGAACTGCCACAGGACAGTTCCATCAAGGACTTGTCTGATCCCGTACTGCTTTTAGTATCTCTGTCTAGAACATACCTCTTTGAAGGTTTAATTCACGCCTCTCTTTCCCAAGAACATCATGAAGAACAGACACCACTCTGGAGAGTGCTGGCCTACTGGCCTTGTGCTACTTGTTTAGTCTCTTATGCCAGACAAAATGCACTCATAGCAAAAAAGGGGCCCAACAAAGTAAGGAAATGCCTGGTATATGGAACAGCATGTCAACAAAGCTCAGCAAAAGCTTCAAGAGTGGGAAGACCACAGATCTACAGTTCCCTCACGCTGGGCCAAATAAATGCCAAATAAAACATATCTGGGGTGAAACCTGTTAGAGTAACTGTTACACATGCAACTAAACATCTATCTTAAGCATTCAACAAATTTAACTAAGCACTAAATACTAATATTAAAAAGCCATTTAGTTTCCAAACTGTTTTGGTTATCAGTGCATCACAGCACATAGCTATGTCTCCAGAAGCACTGGGCAACAACAGACAATTTACACAAAAGTAGAGGGCTTTTTAAATCCAGATACCAGTAATATTCATGTTTCTCCTTTCTCTGTCTCTCTTTTTTTTTTTTTTCTTTTTTTTCAATAGCTTTTAATAATGATGTTTCCTGTAAGGCTATTCATAAGGCAGGTACAAACATTTGCAGAAACTAGACCAGCATCTAGAAAATGAACCCCCTGAAACCACTAAGAAATTAAATGGGATATTTAAATGAACTTTCATTTGCACAACTACATTTCTGTTGAATAAACTGTTAAAAGAATTAAGACATCCTCTTATCTTCTTAGGCAAAATAAGAACTACTGTACCTAGTTGGGGAAGACACGGGGGTCACTTCTGCAGCGATCCCTATACATATCTCCGTTTAACATCTTTTCAACTATAGGAGTGCAATGGTACATTTGACAAATTTTGAACTAGCTGGGATATTTTTTTCCTCCCCTTGTTATTCTATACCATGTTGAGCACTTCTGCATGCATACATTCACTGCTTCATGCACTGGAAGAAGTAGCTCTCAGCCGCTTAGTTTGCTTCCATCAGCAACCAGTAAAAAGCAAGCATTAGCAGAGTGACATTTCTATTTCCACCTTTATAGCCTGTTACATATGGCTCAGAGACTCACTTTTACCTTGTGTTCCTGCCACAATATTGTCCTTTCACTAGCACTTGAAGTATTACTGATAAGATAAAACACTTGAAGTACGAAGGAAGCCAAGTCGCACATCTAATCCTCAGACACAGTACTACTGCGATAACTTCTGAATTTAGTTTTCTTATCTTAATAAACATTTAGAATAAATTTGGTGACTCACACTTGAAAAGAAAACTACCTCTTTACCAAGGAGGCATTGTATTCCTTTTGCTGTGAAAAAGGAATAATTAATCTGTGCTACTGAAAGAATCCTACCTGTAAATGTTTAGAATTATAAATTTCAAAACAACTGGTTCATCTTTTAGAAGCAATGTAAGAAGCCCCACTAAGCAACTGCCATGTGCCTGCCTAATACTTCTGAAGATAAAAGGCTGGTTTCACATGAAACATACTGGAACAAACATGTGGGAAGCTATACATGTCATCAAACTCTCTCAAGCTTTCATTAGAGCACAGTGAAGCAAAATACATGGAGCAAACAGGCCCAGAATGTGACAGGATCAGCAAGGACTGGGCTGCAATGAGTTCAAAGCACACAACAGTGGACATCTAAGAACTTTCACTCTTTGAAACCCAACAAGAAATGCCCAAATGTTTTAACTTTACCTTTTATTTATTTATATTTATTCTAGTAGAGCTTCTAATTACCATTGTGTAAACAATGATATGAATACGTTAGCTCGTCTCAACAGATGACTGAAAAGTACATTATAAATGGGAGAAGGCATGATGGATCCCTGATAAAAACAATACAAGATGTAGAAGCAATGCCTCCATCAACACCTACAGGGAGCCTACAGATTACTTAGCACTCTTCCCCCTCACCATCCCCAAATTCCCCCAAGAATGGAACACACGCACTGACAGTGAATCTGCCCCTTTTTTGTTGTTGTTGTTTTTGTTTGGTTTTTTTTTTTTTTAAGGTAGGCTGTACATTTGCACTGTGGTGAAAAAAGCACAGAAAAGCTTGCCAAGCCAAGGTCCCTGTCAAACAGCACAAAACACTACATTAAGAAGATGCTAAATAGTACATGAAAGGAAATAAGATGAAGATATTAGTACACAAAGCACAATGCTCAGCAAGCCCCTTTTTTCCCTTTCCCCCCCAAGATGACACACTATAGACTGCGGCGGTCTCTGCTCGGCACAAACCCAAGGGACAGCATCCTAATTTACCAATAGATTTTACAGGCAACCTGTGCCAGGTCTTACTTTTGGCTGGGAAGGTTACTGGCTGCGTTGGGCTCGGCTATCATTTCCGCTACATTATTTCAGCAGCACAAACAAGCTGACACGACCTTCTCAGGAAACTTCACCGAAATCGAGAGTGTTAAGAACTTAACAACCCTTCGGCTTCTGCGGGCGGAACAGCGGCCGAAAGCTGCCAAGAAAGGTACACAAAGAGACTCAATTCCAGGCAAACCAGGGCAGAAACAGTCCGTTCAACCAACCCCCCCCCCCCCATCCTCCTCCCGCCGGCCGCAGACCAGGATGAAACAGAAAAGAATTAAACCTACCGACAAGCGCGCCGTCCCTCCCGAGCGCTGCCCGGCGCGGCCGGCCCAGGCCCGGCGTCAATCACGGCCGCCGCTGGGCCCGGCAGGGGCGGGGAGCGCTGTCACATGGGCGGCGGCGCCGCTTCCGCAGCGGCCGGAAAAACGCGGCTGGGGACGGTCCCTGCCCGCCGCCCCGGGCCCGGCGCTGCCGATGGGGCCCGGCCGCCTCTCCTGGTCGCTGTTGCTGCGCTGCCGGCGGGCGGCGGCGGCTCTGGGTGTCCCCCGGTGTCGCCCGCTGCCCGCCCGCCCGCTCAGCGCCGCCGCCCCTCTCCGGGCTCCCCTGCGCCCGCCGGGCACGGGCGGCGGAGCGCCGTGGAACGGGGCGGCGGGCGCCGGCGGGGATGAAGAAGGAGAAGAGGAGGATGAGGATGAGGCGGCGCTGGAGGAGCTGGTGGGCCCGTCTCCGCTGGCCCCGGGGCCCGGCGCCCAGCGCGTTGCCATCGTGCACCCCGCGGTCAAGTGGGGCCCGCAGAAGTCGCCGCTCACCACGGGTGCGGGGCTGTGGGGGGCGGGCGGGCTCCCGCAGCGCTAGGAAGGAATACACCCAGGGGGTTTGGAATGCATTGTCCTGGGAGGTAGTGGAGTCACTGTTCCTGGACGTAAGAAAAGACTGATAGTAGCACTGAGTGCCATGGGCTATTGACGTGATGGTGCTCGGTCACATTGGGCTCGATGATCTCGAGGTGTTTTCCAGCCTGTCTGATTCTGTGGCTGTGCCTGTAGTGTGAAAGGGACCCGCTGTGACAGCGCTGAAACCGCGGCTTGCAAAGGACAAGCTTGGATGGAAGGTCTTGGTCGCTCTTTCCTTCTTCGACATCTTTTTAAAAGACAAGGAGCTGTTAGTGAGTGTTGGCGGGTCTTTGACTTGCAAACCATGCTCACTGTATTTTGGACGGCAGAAGGCCTCAGTGCAGCTTGCTCGGGGAAAGAGTCCCCCTGATTAGCACAATGTTAATTGCCCTCAGGCACGCAGCCTGCCCAGGTGGGCTGGAGTCCTTTGGCCTTAGGCTTTCCCAGAAATTGGCTGAAGAGCAGTAATACCTCCTGTCCAGAGAAGACAGTGCAGTGAAGATGAAGTCTTGTATAAATCCTCTCAGGGATTTAAGTGGTTTTATGCAGTTATTTAGTGATGCAGTCGCAAATAATTCCTCTGTAAGGACTTTTTATAGGACTACTATTAGATTTCTCCCAGAAACCGTTGTGACTAGTTAGTTTATAAGCGATAATCACACACAATTAAGATACTTCATGAATTTGATGCTTCTCTTTGAGCACTTCCTATGTGAGGTTGCAATGTAAAGGATTAAGACATCTTGTAAGTTAGCTTTTTATGTATAACATCTTAGAATGGTTTGGCTTGGAGGAAACCTTTAAAGGTCATCCAGTCTGACCCCCCTGCAGTGAGCCAGGTTGTTCAGAGCCCTGTCTAATCTGGCCTTGAATGCTCACAGAGAATGTTTATAGGACCACCACCTCTCAGGGCAATCTGTTCCAGTATTTCACCACTCTAATTGTAAAAAATTTCTTTGTATCAAATCTAAATCAAATATCTTGGTTTAAAACCACTGCCCCAATTTATTGCAACAATAGCTGAAAAGTCTGTCCCCATCTTTCTTACAAGCCCTTTTTAGGTACTAAAAGGACGTAAAAAGGTCTTTCCAGGAGTTTTCTCCAAGCTGGACAACACCAGCTCTCCCAGACTTTTCTCGTAGGAGAGGTTCCACCTGCCTGATTGTCTTTGTGACACTCCTCTGGACCTGCTCCAACAGGTCCATGTCTGCCTTGTGCTGGGGACCCCAGAGCTGGATGCAGCCCTGCAGGTGGGGTCACACCAGAGCAGAGCAGAGGGACAGAATCCCCTGTCTTGCCCTGCTGACTGCATTGCTTTGGATCCAGCCAAGGACACATTTGGCTCTCTGGGCTGCAGGCACAGAGTGCTGGGTCATGTCCAGCTTCTCATCCACCAACACCCCCGAGTCCTCCTCGGCAGGCCTGCTCTCCCTCTGTCCATCCCCCAGCCTGAATCAATGTAGTGGGGATTGCCCTGGCACAGTTGCAGGACCTTGCACTTGTTGATCCTCACTAGTTTTCTGTGAGCCTACTTCTTGAGCCTGTCCATGTCCTTCTGATGGCAAGAGACAGTTTATATATACTTATTCTTTTATTCCAATTCATTATGTGATGGACCTAAATCTTTTTTAGTTTTATTAGTGCTGCTAATTCAAAAAAATTGTAACGTTGCAGAATAAAGTTTTTAACCTTTTCAGAATTGATGTCAGTGACATAATTTTACAACTGGAAGTAGGTAAAATATGAAGGCACCTTTCTGTCCAAACATACAGAAGAATAGCATTGGTCCCTTTCCATTTATTTAGGCCCTCCAGATGAAGAGCCTGAAGTCTGAACAAATGTTTTGGAATGATTTTTGAAGCACCACAGATACAACAGGAAATCTGAAACATGAACAATATGAGGAGAAAGTGGATCATAAATACCTTTAAAAATATGTCACCTTTTGGACCAATGTCACCTATTAGTATATAAATTATATTTTGCTGTCTAGAGAAGCTTGACAAATTTGTTCTGAAGAGGAAAGGTTTGGCATATCAGGACTAGGATTGCTAATCTGATATTCTTGTGTAGTCTTTGTGATTTCACAAAGTCCTCAAAAATCATTGCTTTGCAGTGTAGATGTTAAAAACTCAAAAGTAATTGATGAACCAGAATACAGGGTTCAAATCTGCTGGTTTTAGCAAGTCACAAACCGGTTTAGGTCCCTTATGAATAAGTGGCTGTGAAGTTAGCAGCAGAATGTGCTGTATCAATAATTCCCAAATTATTGCTGCAGAACACCAAAGTGTTAATTGTGCGGCTTTGTGCTCATCTCAAGTAACAGATTTTCCAGCCAGTTATTCATTTCACTTGTTGAGGAAAAAAGCTTGATGATTTCTTTCCTGATAATACAGTTAAAATTCTCCTAAGCCAACAACCACAGAAATAATTTATACTGTCAGAAAGATGCTCTGTGTGATAAAATTGCATCAAACTGTTCAATTACTCTGATTAGAGGTAAGACACTTCACTCCTTGTGCTAGAGGTTAAAAGAATTTCAGTGTAGCTCAGTCTTTCCATGCATGTACTGTAGTTATTGAAGATCTGAGCAGAGCTATGACAGGACATTGTAATATTTATTTCTTTTTTCTATTTTTGTTGTGTTCCTGAAGCTGAATTACAGATTGCCGAAGCCGTTGCTCTTGTAGATACTCTTCAGAACTGGACAGTTCTAGATAAAATAATTATTCCTACAAAAAATCCCAACAAGAAGCTTGTTTTTGGCAAAGGAAACTTTCAGGTTTTGACAGGTAAGGACTGAGATCTTTAAGCACTGCATCACTAAATGGAAGACTTTTTCAGCCAAATCTTCAAGGATAGGTGTGAAAGCTGAAAAGAGGGAGAATTTTGTTAATCTGTAATCCGTCGCACAGGTTTGCAGGCAAATTTGAGAGAATTTTTAAGGTTACAAAATCAATGCAGAATAGACATAACCCCTGGTCACTGAAAATGTGTGAGGCAACTTAGTCCATAACTTCATGTGCTTGTCGTAAGTGAAACTGATGCAGTTCTTGGCACGGTACTAAATTAGCAATTACAACTGCTCTATGAACAAAGAATATGGTGCCATTTGATGTTTTATGAGCATTCTGCTCAGTGCAAAATGGTTTGTAGTCTGGGCATTTTAAAAAGAATTGACATTTAACACTGTATTTTGCAATCATTATCCATCTTTTAGAAAAGATTAAAAAATTGCCCCATGTGACAGCTGTCTTCTTGAATGTGGAAAGAGTATCTTCACTAACAAAGGTAATTCAATATAATATCAAATCACATTCTTCTCATCAGTATTGTTAGAAAGCTATTGATGTTAAGAGAAGTGGTCAGTTAAGATTCTGAATTTGCAGATGTCAATATACAAAACACCAGGACTGAGTTTTGTTGAAAAGAATCTTAATACCTATTGCATTTGTCCAGTTGATACATGTTTCCAGCTCTTGTGCATTAAATTTTCCAGCAGCTTAGTACAATTCATTATAGACTCTGCTCCCACATTTGACACTGGCCCTATTTAAAATGTTGAAAAAGTTAGTCAAGGTGGTTTTTACAAAATGACGGTGTTAACACAGCCTTTGTTATGAAGAATGTCAACGTTTTGGATTAGCTATGTGCTCAAGTTTCTGTATTTATAATGGATAGCGTATTTTTTCCCTATGCTGTGGATGCTGAATTGTATTTTGAGTATGAGGTGTTAATTCAGAGCAAGCTTATAGCTGAATGTTTCAAATACTTAAACTTTCATGCCTAACCCTTTAAAAGAAGCACTGAGGGGCGCAGCATGCTTTAGTACTTTAACACTGGCAGTAAAACAACTGGTATATGAACTACAGATACTCTTGGACAAACTGAAATAAAAATTTCGGGGGGTTTTTAGCATGTGCAGCATCATGTGGGGTGTGAAGTGTATGCAAACTCTACAAGCAAACATTAGGGCTTTGCTAGTAGTTTTGAATGCTTTCCCTGATTATAAAATGAAAAGATGACAAATATCTCTAAGAGATGGTTATTCAAGTGCTTCCATTTGTTGATGAAAGGGAAGTGGAAAATGTTTCAATTTTCTACTTTTTAGGAAAACTCTTTATTTTATAGTATGAGTTCTTTTAGTGCTAGATTTGCTAATTTTTTTTTTTTTTTTCACAAATACAGATCTTAAGAGCAGTTAAACAGGGTTGATTCAAGAAAGTGTTTGAGAACATATATACAAACATTCTAGATTTTAGAGATAGCATAAGGGAACTACTGCATATTTTAAGTGTCTTTTGCTGAATTGGAGAAAGGATGAGGGGCTTAGGTTGATTAGGGGTTTATTAAGTATTTCATTAAAAGCTTGCTATTAAATAATTTTCCTGCATTCCTCTCATCTGTTTGCAAGTTTTAGTAATCTCTTTTTTTTCCTATGTTATCCCTAGTCTTTCCCATTCCAGTATTTCATAATTATTTTTTACAAGGATTTAACCACTGAGATCCTTGATTCTGAGCTATGCTGTAAGACTTGTTGCAGGAATCCATAAAAGGCAGTGGAAGGATTCTAGCTGAATTTGATGGGCCCAGACATAAAGCTCTACTTTCTAAACTCTCTTTAACTCCTCTCTTTCTGGTCAACCAAATTCTGACTTTGCATGCTTATAGTGATTGCCCATCCATTGCAATGGAATCCTGAGATCCTCTGAGTTCAAGTGTCCATCAGCTAACTAACTGTACTTGCTGTGTAGGAATTGATCTAGTGATGCTGTGGACAGAATACATCTCGATTATTTTGTCTTGCATGGCTAAAGAAAGAACTAGAAGGTGCTTGGGGCGTGCAGGTCTTTGACAGATACACCGTGGTGCTTCACATTTTCCGCTGTAATGCCCAAACAAAGGAAGCAAAACTGCAGGTAGCATTGGCTGAAATTCCACTTCTCAGGTAACTGGGGCTGTGCAAATCACATACTCATATCTACATATTTTAGTGACTATTTCTTTACGGTAACAAAACCCAGCAATATTTACTGCAAAGAAAAAAATACCTAGGGTGCTCAATGATTGATTAGAGCACAGAATTATTTACTGTTATGTCATTACTTTAAGCTTCTGCAGTGCTGACAGGCAAAACCAGAATGTGTTCAATAATCTTACAAAATTTATTTTTCATGAAAAGGTCCTGGTTCTTTCTAAGATACAAGATGGATTGCAAAAATATGTAGGAATTGGATGTGTATATCCCATATATAAAACTGTTGAGTTTAATAAAGAAAGCTATAAACAAGATTAATTTGTATTTAAATTTTCCATATTTCTGCATTATGTGGCATAGAAATGTGTGCATGACAGTTGGTGTGAGTTATGTGGATGTTTTAGAGGTAAATTTGGCTCTCTGAAATTTCAGAATACCAATTATAATTTACCAAGAGAGTTGTATGCTTTTTCAAGCTACAGTTGAGCCAGAAAAATGTGGATTTTCTTCTCCAGGCTTCTTGCTATGAGCAGGTTTTATTTACAACTCAGTCATTTAGTGGTTTTATTTGTGCTATCAGAATATCACTACTGCTTCACAATTTTTAGGTATTTTGGTATAACTGGAATAAAGAATATTGCTTATAATTAACTGTTACTCTGCTACCAGGTCAAATCTGAAAAATGAGGCGTCTCAGCGAGATCAGCAGAGGGGTGGTTCAAGATACATCATGGGCTCAGGTAAAATTTAAATATTCTCATGATTCAGAGGATTTTTTTCTCCATAGCTTTTAAACAAATTTAGCTGCATCTTATTTTATTTGGAGGAGGTCTGGAGTGTCCTGCAATTAAAGAAATGTACAAAAATTTATTGGAAAGTAAGTTAAATAATAAGGTTTGGGTCTGTACTGGCCGAGTTTTTTGGTCAGTAAGTGGTCAAGGATAAACTATTTGCTTGCCACAGGGATTTTTCATAAGTGTAGAAGGATATTTTAGAGTGGTTAGCATATGTTTTATAATTACTTATTCACTTTCTTAGGCAAGAATACATAGGTTTAGTGGCTTATTTTTTACAAGCCCTAGTCCTAACTCACTTGATTTCCAAATTCATCTCTTGCTTTACATTTTCTCTTGTGAACTATTCTGCCAATGACACATTTGTATTTTTCAGGTGAAACATTTCTAGAAACACAGAATCGTGTCTTGAAAGAAAGAGAACTTAAAATCAGGAATGCCCTGGAGAAACTAAGGAGAAAAAGGGCTTTACTTCGAACTCGGCGCAGAAAATGCGAGTTCCCCATGATTTCAGTAATGGGCTATACCAACTGTGGTAAGCAAAACCTCCTGAAATCATCACACAAAAGAGCTTATGTTGTCTCATTTTTAATTAGAAACTCTAGCCAAATTCTCATTTGTGTGTGTATAGGCTTTGTATTCTAATTAGGTTTTGTTTTTAATTGTGTAATGAGTATTTGTCAGTTAGGATGTAGTTAGGAAAGCAAATTAAGCTGCTTGGTTTTTTTCAGTCTCGAAGACATGTTTTGGAGAAATGCCTAGCACCTATTGTGCCAAGAAGATTTTATATACAGTGCTGAAGACTACACTGTTAATGTCCCTTTATATGAATCTCTATTACTTGATCAGAATGGGTACAGAAAAGTACACAGGTGTTTAGATCTCCATGAAGACTTGAGGCATAGGAAGACAACTGAGAGTTAGCTATTGATCTGAGAAACCTGCTTAAGGAGCACTGTAGCTTTTCATGGATTATGTGTAGCATTCTGAGATGTGTTCCTAGGAGAATCTAAATAAAGCTAAAGGGGGGGGGGGTTCTGCTTTTTTTTGCTTTGCTTTGCTTTGCTTTTTTAGCTTACACAAGTGACTTCTTACTCAAGGCATAGACTTTGGATAATCAGATTGGATTATCTTAAGACAATTTCATTTTCTGATTCAACTTCTTTAAAAAGCAAACCTATCTTGCACTAACTTTGTTATTACTTGTACACTCAAAGATTTGGATTATACTGTATGTTTTTCTTAAATGTCATGCTTCCATACTTTTCAAACTGAACATTCATATATATATAGATATATATAGATATATATACAGAGATATAAATCCATTTTGTATACACATAATTGAAACACTTTAATAAGGCTATATACTGAACATCTTAATTTCTAATTATGTGAAATATTCATTGAGTCAAATAAATGTCTCTAGTATTATGTTCATGAGGAAATGCCCAATAAAGGCCTCAGCCTAATAAAGTATATATTATTAGTGCTTCTCTCTATTTTTTTTTTTAATTTAGCAAGTAAAGTATTTCATTTGACAACAAGTACTGAGGAGTGTGTAAGTGCATGCTTCCTAATGCTGTCATGGCAGTGCTCTTCAGAGTCTTACAGGTGAGAGCGAGGGTAGGTCACTTTGCAGGTCAAATCAGCCTTTGATCATCTTGTGATTTCACAGCACAGTTGCAGATACCAGTATGTGATTACATCCTTGACCTTAAACCCAGCTCCAAGTTATAAAATGTAAGACTGTCTTTGGATTCCCTAACATCATATAGATAATTGATCACAAGCTACTAAAATAGATCTAAAAGTATATGTTACATCATACATTTCACCTGAGCCTTGCAAATTAAATTTTACTTGGAATAAGCCATTAAAATCTTGTCCTTTTTCATTTAATTAGGAAAAACTACTTTGATCAAAGCCTTGACTGGGGAAGCAGGACTTCAGCCCAGGGATCAGCTGTTTGCCACGCTGGATATTACAGCCCATGCTGGCTATCTGCCCTCACATATGGCAGTTATTTATGTTGACACCATCGGGTTTCTGACTGATCTCCCACATAATCTGGTGGAGTCATTTTCAGCTACACTAGAAGAAGTGGCTTACTCAGTAAGTAGTCGACTGTCAAAATTGAGAATTCATTTTCCTTTTAGATAATCTTCACCCCTTCAAAACAGGGGAAGTTAACTGACATGCTGTTCTTAGTAAATTACCTGGCTGACTATAGTAGACTCCTGAAATAATGATGTAAATATCTTAAACTAATTTTTTGATACTTTTTCTATGCAGAACATACAGCTATGAAGGGATTTCAGAAAGGGCTTATTTGGAATATATATGTCCATCTCCATGATACTTAAACCAGATAAACCAGATTTTTCTGATAAAATATCTGAACACTGCATCAAAGTGAGTCAAGGCTAGCTTTCCTGGGAGTTAAAAATTAAATAAAGCATCTGAAATTACCTGGTTTTAACTTAAAGTTTCCTGTAGAACTACAAGTGGGTGATTGTGATGCGATGCAGGCAGCATGTAATAAATATAAATCTACTTTAGCAATTATTTTCTCATTAAAGTTGTTTTCCTGTGCTATAACGAAGTGTAAAGCTGCATACATGCACACAGACATTCAAACAAAAACCCTGTATTATGGAAGGCAATGAAATTCAGTGGTAGCTCAATGCCAGAATGCTGCTAAAGGTTAGACTTCACCATGTAATAGCAGGGCTTTCAAAAGCTGGCTGAAAGCATCCTGTTTGTCACTTACTTCTAATTATGTTTCAGAAGCTTAAAGCAATGTCTTGAGCAATGATGAAACAATTTGAATGCAAATGTTGAGTTTGGTTGCTTGGTTTTTATCATGGCAAACATTATATATATACTTGAAACTGGTAACTTTTGTATAAAGCTTTTTAGTGAAGCATCTGTAATAGTATCCTGGGAGCTAAGCATAAGGATAATCTTCTATATTTTGAATGTAAGAATAGAATTACAAGTTACATAGAGTTTTTCCCCCTCTGTTTTTGAAACAGTTTTGCAACTATTACTCTTCTAAAAGCTTTTTTTAGAGATTGCTCTTTTTAATTTCTTTGAGGCCTTATTGTTACAAAGCCTTGGCTTTGAAAAAAAATGGATCAGTTATTATTTGAAATCTGATTCTCTAACTACTTGATTGACAACATTTGCTTCAGGTTTGTTGGATGCAATTTGTACTCACTAGAAGTGGAAAACTAAGCTGCTGCAGATTTTCTTCCATCATGGTCTAAGAAACAATAGTTTAATACTGTTTTAGTAGTTAATTTTACAGTGCTAATCTGCCAGTATATTAGCAAATGGATAGTAAAGTATTTTAAATGAATTAGCAATGTAAAAATGATACACAGTCTCTACAACCTGGTAACAGATGTTGTATATTGATCTTTGCTAGGATCTGATAGTTCATGTGAGGGATATTACTCATCCAGAAACCATCCTCCAGAAAGCAACTGTTCTGTCAGTTCTGAGGAATCTTAATCTTCCTAGCCATTTGCTGGACTCAATAGTAGAAGTTCATAACAAAGTGGATTTGGTAGAAAGGTAAGCTTTGGTAGAAAGGTAAGAGATGCTAAGTGTACTTAAACATTTCTTATGTTCTGGAAGCTTTTTAATTCTTAGTCTAGAAAAGAGATCCCATTCTTCAGAATTTATATAATAGCATTTTCTCAATCTTTTACATATGTAACAATGGTCTGAAAAAGAATTAATTATCTTTTAATTACATAAGAAATCACTTGAGCCATACGAGAAGTGGCCTCTGTAGAAGGTGTCAGTACAAAGTAACTGAGTTAAATTGTCTGTGCTTGGAATATTTTCACCACCTAATCTTCATGAACAAATGTGCTAGCAATTAATTTTCTTTCAGGTATAAACCCACTGAAGAAAATGCTTTAGCTGTTTCTGCTCTGCATGGACATGGTTTAGAAGAACTGAAACAAGAAATAGAGAAAAAAATACTGACAGCAACAGGGAAGAAGATTCTGACAGTTAACATCAACTTAGAGGGACCTCAGCTAAGGTAAATAATTCTGAATTGTATGAAGGACTTGGAGAAATATGAAACACTTAATCATTCCTGTCTTAAACTTTTCGACTCATATCATACTGATTTTAATTTGCATTAAGAATAACAGAGATAATTATCAACATTTTGCAATCTATTAACAAAAAATAGCCCCATTAGAGAAGTGAAGTGAAGCACTTCATCTTTAAAGTGTTATCTGGATAGGAACCTTCTGACGTAGACCAAGGATCACATTTTGTGCAGTGTGTCATACTTTAAGATGCTAATATGCTTTTACATTTACAGTTGGCTCTATAAAGAAGCAACAGTTCAGGAAGTAGAGGTCATGCCTGAAGATGGCACAGCCAGGGTGAAGGTGATAATCGGCAGTTCTGCTTTTGGCAGATACAAAAACCTCTTTCCCAACAGTAAGATTTTCACGTCATGAAACTGCATCCTGTTCTAGCAGAAGAAACTGATCTCCTCAAGAGGATGTGAAATGAATGACCTGTTGGTCTCACTGCTGAATAGTTTATTTTTCTTCCCCACTTGATGTTTTTGGAATGGACACTGTTTCAGAACACTGCTATAAAGAAACAATAAGAGCTTTGAGCTTAATTTTGTCAGCAAGTACCAGGATAGCACTAAATTTTTTATGTTAAACCTGTTGCTGGCTATAAGCTGAGGACCTCAAACACATGGAATGGCATCTGACTTAACCTTCAGAAAAGTACCAGGTTTCTTATATTATATAAATAAAGCTTTTTATTGCCTTTTTCAGAAGAAAATAGTATTTATTATAGTTAAGGTGTTTCAGATGGTCTTTGGAAAATGAAAGTGAGTGAACAAAATATTGTTGGTTGTATATAAATAATGAAGATAAATATGTGTTCAAGCAGAATGCATGAATGTAAGTAAAATAACTGCCATGTCTTATTGCAGTGAAGGAAAAAATCAATTAAGGCATTTAATAAAGTTAGCTGTGAACATCTTTTACTCATACAGTTTTCTTGCCTACAGTAATTTATCCACAATACCTATTCATATGTCAGTTCTTGGAGAAAACATTTAATGTATAGCAAACGTTTTCACAGAGGAAAAAAAAAGGAAAAAGAAAAACACAACCACAACGGATCCATTTCCTAAGTTATTAATCACTACTGAGAACCAATAAAACAATATCACAGGAAGGAAAAACCAAACTATTTCAATCCATATTACAGAGAGAAATCAAGTTTTATTAGAATAACAAAGGTACAAAAGAGGGCACAAAAGATAGGCAGAAAAACCTCTGCAAACATTACCAGACATCTGAATTTAGCTTTTGCATATAAAGTGCATCTAAAAAGTGAGGTATATGGGCGAAGTTGCATAGTGAATTTTACACAATTAGTTTTATTTTAGTCCTAATGCTTGACATTTCTCTTGCTTTCATAATGATCTGTTATTACACTGTTCATTTAGAATTAGTGTTCTAATTCATTTAGAATTAGAATTAGCATTCTAATTCATTTAGAAAACAGAATTAGTATGCAATAGGAAATAGCATAAGCCTCTTAGTTTTGACATAAGCAAAAACTACTTAGTGAGAGGAAAAATAATTACAGAGCTACTAAAATAGCTAAATAAAAGACCAGGTGTGAAACCCCACATGAGCATGACAGAAGCCAAGAATCTGCATTTCTAGGGCAGTTTAAGTTAAGATCAGGAATTTGTTTCCTCTGTGTTTATTTTCAGTGTAAGGCATACTTAGGCAACACCTAGTAAAATGTTTAACTGCCACAGACAAACTGTGGGCCTCGTTTTGATATCTTTGTCCCTGCAGAACTAGCATGGCTAAGTGCAAATTCAATTACCTCTTAAAAGTTCCAAATAATTTTGGGGCTACCCTGGTAGGTCACAACTGATACTCACACATCGGTGTATACATAAAATCATTTCAAACTGGATTGTCAGTGCAGCACCTTTGATATATAAAAAATATTTTAACTGTTCCTTTTTTTTATTTAACAGGAACTATGAAAACAGACAAGTCAATTTCACACTGATATAAAAGACTAAGAATTTGAGTTGCAAGTAGTGCAGAATATCCTTGCAATTATAAGATAAAATCTTACCACTAAATCATGCAACTACTGACATTTTCCTCCTCCTTTCCTCCAAAAAAATCACACCTATACGATAGTTCTCTAGAGACTTCAGCAAGGTACACCTGCTCTCTTCTGTCCAAAGGCCTCAAAACCCTGATGATATTGAGAGAGCTTTTCCTACTGAGCCTTGAAAGCATTCCTGGTTTAAATTAATTGGACCTTTATGGGATTCAGGATGTTTACAGCAGGGCACAATAAATGTAGAAAAAGCCTTTTCAACTTTTCATAGATTAAGAAGCTGAGAATTAAAGGCTATTTGTTCCAGTTCACTTTGACAGTGCAATGGAGTATTAATTTTTGTGTTAAGTTCTATCACATCTTTTACAAAATCATTGTTTCCTATAAAGTCTCCAGCAATGATGTTAATACACTTTTTTTTTGGTCCTGGATACTGCTGCTTTATCCATATTTTCAAGCATGGAAGACTCTGGAGTGTCATTTTCTTCAATGATCCAAATGGGTGTACAAGAATATACCTTAAATTTTCAGTAAGGTTAATCCCTGCCACAAAGAATTTTCCTGAAACAAAAATCAGAAAGTGACACATTAAATATTCCTTTGAGAAGAGAAACTTCTCCGTATTGCATGACCTTCACATCTCATTCCAGTGGGGATCATTAAAATACTAATTTCACACTCTTTCTGTATTGTTTCATATCCCTACAACTGTTTCCCTTTGTTGCAACTGCGTGCTGCAGTAAACAATTCCTGAGCCACACTCGCTTATCCCAATATTCCAGTTTACCTAAGATTATCTAGTTATTCATTGCAGTCTAAAAGTTCTCCACTGACTAGTCCTCCTCTGTAGGTGATGTTTGTTTCTGTGAGGGTTGCTCCCAAACTCTTAGCCTTCCCCTGCAATGAATGGGAACACATGAGCGTTTGCCTTCGGCTGGGGAGTGCGCTTCGGAAGCGGCTCCCCCGTCACCACCCTGTGCATTCCCTTCAAAAGCTGAAGGTTCTGAACTGAACCTCTGTCAGACTGCACAACACCAGCACACTTGAGTGCTGCTGTTTAATGTGCAGCTACACCCTTCTCACACTGCTCTTGTATCATGGAATCATTACGGTTGGAAAAGGCCTCCAAGATCATCGAGTCCAACATTTGACCAAACACCATCATGACAACTAAACCATGGCACTAAGTGCCACATCCAGTTGTTTCTCGAACACCTCCAGGGATAGTGACTCCACCACCTTCCTGAGCAGCCCATTCCAATGCTTAACCACCCTTATGGTGAAGAAATTCTTCCTGATTTCCAACCTCCCCTGGCACAGCCTGAGGCCATTTCCTCTTGCTGGTTGCCTGGGAGAAAAGGCCAATTTCCACCTTGCTACAACCTCCTTTCAAGAAGCTGTAGAGAGTGATAAGGTTTCCCCTGAGAGAAACCTTGTAGGGGCTTCCTTTCACAACAAGGCTAGTGGAATGCACTTCTCTCACCATCTGTGCTGCCTAAAGCAACAAGCACTGGACTGGGGAAGCAGCCTCCTTCACCCCTGAGGAAGGCACAGCTGCACCAGCGAGCTGCTCTGCACCGAGGGCTCCCTTTCTGCGGGTCACACCAGCGAGGTGGCTGCCACAATCTCAGTAGCCTGTGCGTGTGCGCACACTGACAGCATCCACACCACCAAGGACAACGTCACACCCGCCCAGGGGCGGGCAGAGCACTCAGCAGCCACGGCCACACAGCACATACAGGGTGGTTATGTCCCATAAGGCAACCATTGCCCAACTTCCTACTTGTTTTGCATTGCTGTAAGTGCCCCTTCTCTCCTCCGAGCGAACTCCCTGTGCCTACCTGGGCGGCCCATCCGCTTCATGCGCTCCAAATACCGGATAAGAGCACGAGTGGAAGTTTTGTTTCCCCACCAGTATGGGATGGGGGGCCACAGCTCACAGTGCTTCCCCAGTTCCATTTCCTCTTCGTACGAGACTATAACCTGGTGGCCCAGGTGCCACATGGTCCGCAGTGTTGGCACCACCTAAAAGGAAGCATGCCCAGGTTTGAAGTCAGCAACACAGCAGTGTTCCCGAAGTCCAAATACTGATGTGTGACATCACCTTGACACAGATTCAGTTCAAAGCTTTTAAATGAGCAGCCCAGTAGGTGATGGGCTGGTTTACAAGCTGAAGGGCAATAGGACCCTGGGAGCTTCAGCAAATTCCTCCTTTCCTCAAACAATTCAACTGTGATCACGTACATAACTCAAGGTCTTACACCTGCATAGTAGGAAACCATCTCTGTGTCAGCCCTCATGCACAAGCCACTGCTGAAAGTTTGTCAGGGGAGGAAGATCCAGACCATCTGCTGCAGGAATGCAGACAGAAAGCAGGAATCATTTTGGCAAATTCCACACATTGGTGCAAATTTGGCACAGTAACCATCAAAGAAAACCAAACCGCTTAAAACTTGGTAAGACTAAATGTGAATCACCAAAAGCTACATTTCTCATTTCTTTAAGTGGAAAGTTTATGAAATTAGGATGCTCCAGACATTTTTAACTGAGAGAGAGGAAGACCTGAGTCAGACATTTTCTCTAGCTAGATAGATAGATGGGCTAAAATAGCTGTTAAATTTAAGTGTCTCAATATGAAATTACATTTTTCAGCCTCAGAAGTTACCACTGGAGAGAACTGAGGCCCTCTGACTAGTTTTATTTGCAAAACCAACATATTTAACAGGCATTGTTTTTTCTAAGAATGTTGTCGTTAAAAACTACATTTGCTGTTTGAGAAAAAGAAATTGTGGCTTTTTGATGTTCTAATTAGCTTATTAATTTAAATAAAAGCCAAAGGCACTTGAAAATTAATAATGTAAATATTTGAAGAAAGCTGAAGATTGAATGAATCCCTCTCAGTTCCTCCACAAAAGAGAGAATGGAAGCTCCCATTAGGTCAGAAAATATTGCAAAATTAAGGCACGAGCTACTTAAGCTACAAAACTCTGTGGTTGACTGAAGCCTTTGCTTTACTCCAGCTGCCTTTCTAAAGCTGGAACTTCTTAAACAAACAAGCAAAGATATATAATAAAAGAAAAAAAAAAAAAAAGAAAAAAAAAAAGCTACCAGAGATGTGTGTATGAACACAGGTGCTTATCTTGCAAACAAAGCAGAAGTGAAACTCTAACAAGGGATTTTTAAACCTAGTAATCCAGATCAAAGGAAGACACCTTGAATAGTTAAGGCAATTAAAATTTTAAATGCAGTGTAATATTGTCACACTGTGGCCTGTGCCAGTACTACATACAGACTTTGCCTGAGCAGCTGCCTCTTGAACACTTTGACACTTAGTTCTGTATGACAACAGAGATGAGGTCTTGAAAGACAGTGGGTAGCAGTTTATTTTAGAATAAGTCAGCAATATTGGATATTTGATCTAAATCTGTGATCCTGAAAAATCCCACAGGTGCCTAACCTGCAATGGTATCACTAGAAAAAAATTGTGAGATCCATTGTGCTGGTCACAGATGCCATAGATACAAAGTTTTCCTACTCAAGGGAAGTACTTGGTTTGTCTTTTCTCCAGTTCTCTTCTTCTGTCCTCCTGGACACAACTCAAATGTTCTTTCTTCAGTGAAGTGATCTCAGACCATTCTTTCAATACCTTCATTCAACAAATTGTCATCAGCAACTTGCCCCTTTTGCACTTAATAACTTCCTTCTTTTTAAGAGCTGGCCATGTGTCTAAAAGCAAATTTGACCACTTTCTCCAGTATCTCTGCTCATCCATAACTCACATGCTCAAGTTATTTGGGGAAACAATAAAACAGTGTCACTCAGGTCTTGTTATTCAGCTGGGGCCTGAGTATTTCAGAATCCCCTAGTTTTGCTGAGAATTGTTCTATTTTAGCTCTGCTGTACAAAACACTTTGAAATGGTAATACTCACACATTACTGATACACCAGCTTCAAAGGCTGAATTTGAATCATGAACAGGGTCATCATTCTCCTGTATCACTCACATCTCCAGAGAAAACCCTCTGTTCCTGTGCATCTTTGAAATGTTAATTGTTTAACTACTAAAAGCTCCCATACTGTGTAAAAAACAGAGGGTGCTAAAAGTCTCAACTTGAAAATCTAGCAATCAAATATTTGCTGATTATTTAAATTAAGGCTTTTCTGGATGTTTGGGTAACTGTAGGACTGGTTAGGAGGTCAGCTCCAGGAAAGTCAATGCCACCAGAAATGCACTGATGGCAGAGATGCTATTAAGAGGGACCTCAACAAGTTGACAGAAACCTCATGAAACTCAACAAAAGCAAATGCAAAGTCCTGAACAGACCAACCCCACACAACAGGACAGACTGGTGGAAGATGGCAAGAAACCTGCTTTGCAGAAAAGGACCTGAAGATTCTCGCAGACATAAAGCTGCACATGAGCCTCCAGTGTGCCCACCTGGTAAAGGCCAATTGTGAACTGGGCTGTATTAGCAAAGGCACAGACAGCAATTCAAGAAAAGGGGATCTTCCCTTCTATTCAGCAGTTGTGCAACTGCAGCTCAAGTATTGTTTCCAGCTGGGGCTTCCCCAGAACAAAGTGAGCTGGAGTGAATCCAGCAGCACACAACCAGAGCAAGCAGAAGCTGGAGCAGTAGCTGGAGCATGACACACAAGGACAGGCTGAGGGAGCTGAGTCTGTCCAGCATGAAAAGAGAAGACTGGAAAGGTCTTACTGCTGTTTGCAAATACCTAACAGGTAAATGTAGAGAAGACTCCTCAGATATGCAGAGCAAAGGATGGAAATCAGCAGACACAAGAGAGATTATGATCAGTACAGAAGGAAAACACAGTTACTGTGAGAGTAGTCAAATTTTGCATAGAAAGGTTGTGAAATCTCCATCGTTGGAGATAATCAAGAATGAACAAGATGCAGCCCAAGGTAACTTTGAAGCTGGTCCTGCTTTTCATGGTGATGTTGGACCAGATGACCTCCAGAGGTCACTTCCAACCTAAACTATTTTAAATTAAAAAAAATTAATTTATAACTATTACTATGAAAAGGCAGAAAATGGATTCTTTAAATTTTATAAATATATAAGATACACAACTTTTATTTTCCTTTCTTTTTTCTTTCATTTTCCTTTATTTTCCTCTCTTTTCCCTTTTTTCCCTTTCCTTTCCAAGAAAACTCAGACAGGACAATGGATGACAGTTGTCTCTACTATTGTCCCACAATTCTATAGACATAACAGTCAAATTGAATTCCCTCCTCCACACTGTGGAATGTAGGTTTGCTTTATCTCCTCAGTTCTGTTAGGTAATGACCTATCTCTGATGCAGCAAATGGTACCATTCCAAGGTTAAAAACACAGTGAAACTAAAATACATCTAAAAATTTGGAATCAAAGATCTCACTGTGATGTATCATTCTTTTAAAAATGAGAAAAAGGGAATCTCATACTTACATTTCTAGGACACAGTTTACACTGGAAAATCTCTTTTATACAGGCAACAAGGTGATTATGAAGTCTCCTGGTTAATCCATCAAAATTCCTGCAGGCTATGATAACAACTTCCTGAGGATGAGTTTCTAACCACCTCAATATTTCCCACAGAATATCCTACAAGAAAGAGGCATGGCAGCTTAGAAAGTTATCTGTGCTATGCAGGGGAAAGGATTTACAATCAACAGAGCAGTGATGGTGGAGTAGACTCACAATCACAATAACAAAAATCTATTTTCTCAAAAAAAAAAGTGTTTTTGTAATTATATAGGGCTTTTAATGCCTTCTTCAATTTAGTAACTTCTCTCCTTACCAGGGAAACAGGAATTCCCTATGTATCATCCTGGGGGATGATAAACCTCGTAACATTGGGCATGTGGTAGGGGATAGGCAGTGGAGAGCAGGCACAAAAATTCTGGTTTGAGGATGAGGAAAAGATTGATGATCCAGTATCCCACGCAGCTGTTGAAACTAACTTCCAGCCCTGCTGAATCTCTCTAGTTTGAAGATATAATACAAAATACAAATAACCTACTCAGAAGACCTTGAGCCCACATTTTTAGATTATGATGGCCCTGAAATGAAAGAAATGGCACTGGTTTTATAACCATCAGAAAGGTAAGGAGAATACCTGCACAGTAACAGTTGTGTAAACCATATGCACAAAGTACAAATTCATAGATGGATCATTAGCTTTGTGGGCAATCCTGAAATCCAGGTATCTAACTCCAACCTCAAGTTGCTCCGTCACAGTCAGGACCTGAAAGGTGAAACAGAAGACAAAGGTCCTGAGAGCTTGAAAGAGATTTGTTTCTTTAGTTTAGAAAGCTAAAAGAGGGGTACAAAGTTAGCCCTATGGCGTTTTTTTCACAGGCCTTTTGTCCTTAAAATGCCACTGTATGGCACCAAATTGCAACTTGGAAGCATTTTGCTATCTGACAAGAGGGATTCCAATTTTCCTCAGCATAAATTGCAAGTACAGATTAGATTAGCTTTAGGCAATTGCCCTTGTTGTGTCCTGAAAGTTAAAGATCAATTAACCTGTGCATAAATACATGATTGCTCTTCACAACTATTAATTTAAAAAACAATTGCAGGATCAGCACCTTAGAAATGCCGTATTTATTTTATTAGATCAAAGACTTTAGCATGGTTGTCTCTGGGGACCTCACACATCTTCAACAGAAGGAAAAACAAAAATAGAAAAAAACTACTGGCTATCGTTCTTTTTCAAGATAAAGTTTCTTATAAAGCTTGAATTAACCTGTAGAAGTCCTACAAAACAGAGGCAAGCCTCTAGATCCCCTTCCCTCAGAGCATTTCCACTGGATTTGAGGGCTGAATAGAACAGGTGATAAAGATTTGCCTATTTCTGAGGCAAAAAGTTCCAAATTATGTGTCTTTTCCTTATATCAATATTCCCTTAGCACAGAAAAATAGAAACAATTTAATTAAATATGTTCAAACACTAATTTGTCTCAGTTCAACCTGCTAAGGATAAAAATAAAAAATTCAGAAAACATACATGGTACTGATTTAAGTCAGAAAGGATTCAATGAAGGCTAAATCAGTACAAGGCATTGCTCTGGAATATCCAAATTCATAGCTTTAGCACCAAGGCACAGCTTAGGACACATGGCAGGATGCTCACCTTGCCTAGTCTAACCCCCTAACTTCCTGCTCTTTGGACATGAATTGAGCCTCCCCAGGCTGTGCCCGAGGGGCCGGGCTGGGACAGACCAGCCCCGTGTGCCCCAGGGTCCAGGAGGTGCAGGGGGTCTGGCCAACAGCTCCTCCTGTGCCTGCCTGGTCTCCACCAGGCTGAAGCAGTTGGATGATCCGTATGCCTTTGCTTGAGCATGTTGGAGATGGGAGTGTACATGGCTGCAGGTCATATGTAACCTTTGTGGCCAGAAAAAGGCTCAAATTAAATAGCTGCTCTGAACTGCCCTTCAGACGAGTTCATTTCTGATCTGTTGACTACACGGGAAAACGAGACAAATTAGACTCTAATTAGTCACCTGGGTTTGGATACTGAATTAGGCAGTGTGAACATTGCCCCCTAAAGGGCAAAACTTAAAAGGAAGCCCTGAGGAGCAATGCTGCTCAGGGCTTTAATCTCACACCAGGCATCCAGGGCATGACTGGAAGTTACATGGCCATTACACAGGAATCATTTGGGCTGACAGCCACAGCAGCTGGGGACCAAAGAGGCAACTCCCAGGCACTGGGCCATTTAGGAACTTGTGGATCCTACCATCAGTAGGGCTCCTTGGTGTCTGTTCTGGATACCAATGGGTGGAGTCATCTCCCACGGAGATAACTGGAGCATGGCAGAGCTAAGGAGGGGCAGGATTGTAGCTGTGCCTCTTCCCTATCAGCACTGGGCCACTTCCTGCTTGTCACACTGGGTTTGGACCAGAAAATTACTATAATGATGTTAAGAGATTGTTTGTCACCAACAGGGTCACTTTGCCAGCCAGAAACCCACAAGTTAGGAGGTTTCTAAATCTTTCATTGGCTGAAGTCCCACCTCCCCCCAAAAAAGCATCTCAAAATAAACAAGGATCTGTGCTAAGCAAGCGCCCTTCAACATCAGCTCATCGTTGTTGGTTTATATTTGATATCTAGTAGTGTCCAAGATTCCAGTTTTCCAGAGCTGCTCAAACACAGCAAAAGAAACCTTGGCATGCTTATTGCTATTTATCAATTATTCAGTTTTAATTCCCTGATAATGAACTACTTCTTCAATAAAAACAAAAACAGAAAGATTTTTTGGTACCTCTTTGATGTTAGGGAAGTCTATTCTTTGGGAGAAGCTTCAAAGCTGTAGCTTAAATCATGATCTGCAATTTTGTCTTTAACATACATTTGGGCAGAACAAAGAGAGAACTACTATCTTAATATTTGCACATTTCAAAAAGTTAACTAAACCTTACACGATGGACCACACCTTCACTCTTAATCTTTATGGGAAAAAAAATCCCTTCAGCAAGGGATTCTTCTGGTTCTGCTGCTGATTAAATACCCACTATACGTGAGGAAAACAACTGACATCTCACACAACAGTGATAGCAAAAATGACAAGCAAGTACCTTCTGAACAAAGTGCAAGAGAAATAAAGCCTCTGTTAATTACATTAATATTAAATGTTATTTACCATCACTATAAACATGTGAAAAAGGGTTTCTAGTTCCAAGGGTCAGCTTTAAGCAACAACTTTAAGTATCATCCCTGCCCTACCTGCATGCTTTTTCCCCAGAAAAGATGATCAGATATGTATTGCTCTTATCTCATACTCCAAAGTGTGGAATTGAGATAGGGAAGTGTAATTTTCTTCATATTAGCTGGAATGGAACTGTGGTTTGGATTTGTGTTGGAAACAGCATTGATTGCACAGTGATGTTTTTGCTGTTGCTGAGAAGTGCTGACACAGATTCAGGGCCTTTTCTGCCTCTCACCCCACGCCACCAGCAAGGAGACTGGGAGTGCACAAGGAGTTGGGAGGGGACACAGCCAGGACAGCTGACCCTAACTGACCACAGGGATATCCCACATCATAAGGAGTTCGTGCTCAGCATATAGAGCTGGGGGAAGAAGAGAGGGAACGTTCAGAGTGATGGTGTTTGTCACGCTAAGACATTGTTACATGTGATGGAGCCTGGCTTTCTCAGAGATGACTGAACACCTCCACATCCATGGGAAGTGGTGAATTAATTCCTTATTTTGCTTTGCTTGCACATGTGGCTTTTGCTTTACCTAATAAACAGTCTTTATCTCAACCCACAAGCTCTCCAGCTTTTACCCTTCCAGTTCCCTCCCCTATCTCACCCAGGGGCAGTGAGAAGCAGCAGTGCAGGGCTGGGCTGCTGGCTGGGGTTAAAGCACAACATCCAAGCATGGCATCTCCTGAGAGCACAGATTTCTGGGCAGCAGGCTATTCTGTCATTGTACATTCTCAGCCCTGCAGCACAAGCTTCAACTTTGCCAAGGCAAGAAGAGAACGCCAGACGATGGTTACCTGTGTTACAGACCACTTCATGATAATGGGGCGCACAATGCAGGGCAGACATTTGTTTAAAAACTTCACCAGCTTGGACTCATTGACACTAACAGCAGAGCTTTTATCCAAACAGTAGGTCATAGTGTCATGACTCCCTGTAGAATACAAAAATAAATGTACAGAAAATCTCATTCCTTGTCTACTCAAGACCACATTCCATGGCTACATTTCACGTGCACACCTGATAGGCCACCACACTTGCAAGCCATACACCTATACTGTCTCAGAGCCTCTGTAGTTATGGAAAAATGTGGAATTGTCTACAGAGGTTGCTCACCTAATATTAATAAGCGTAGTGTGAAATCCTTGTGAAGGGAGGGCATTGACACTTTTCAACAAAGCAGTCCCCATCTAAACTACACATCACTGTTGTTTGCCCCAAACCACAATAAAATGGCCTGTTTCAAATGCATCTTCCCTCAAAATAATTATCTTGATGTGAAAACATATTTTTTCAGGGAATAAATAGCTGAAGACTGAACTTATCTAGAATTTGTCCTGTTTTCATTTGTCCAAATGCAGAATTCAATTGCCCAATACCCTCATCTCTGCATGAGAAAATATGACTGAAAGCAGAAATTCATGTTCTCGGACCTTTGACTAGACCAACACTCAACTTGGCTCTTTAACCACTTATGTCTTAAATATGTGCTAAAAATATCCTCCTGAACTAAACCCCCACCTCCCCTACAAAAACAACAAACAAGGTGAGTGCTTGAAAGTTTCTGAGGCAAATCCAAGTCTAAGTTTATGAGAGAAAGATGAACACGATGCTCATTTGATGGACTTCAAAAATTACCTGACTCTTTCCAGCACAGGGAATTAGACAGGCATCGGAGCCAAGAAGAGTCCGCCCAAATACTTTATTTCCTTGACGTCTTAATAAATCTGACACATCTCTTGCATCATGTTTAGATGAAACTATTGCAACTCACAATTTCATCAGGACAGCTTTTTTTTTTTTTTTTTGCTAGCTTTTCTATTCCATTATTTCTTCTAGTTTTATAAAGCATCAATAAGAAAAGCAGTGGTCACTTAGTGAAGTGACTTGCCTGGAACTTAACAGAGTATCTGCAAAGAATCTGCTCATTATTTTGGAGTTTAAGTCTTCTGTCAAACTAATTGTTCACTGATGCTAGGAACTGCTTTCTTGAATTGTCAGTCTTACTGGTGCCAGTGGTAATATTTCCAGTAAACAAAGTAAAAAGGATTGGTTTGGAAATAAAAATTCTTTGGAACTGTCAATAATACTTGATGTCTCATTCCATTTTTTCAACTCCTAAAAGTCATTTTTGATCTATTTTACTGTTTTAAACACCCAAACCACACTCATTGCAGATGGAAGATCTGCAAAATTGAGGGCATGCAATAAAATATGTGTTAGAAGATGTAAGAGTCAAATTATTAAATACTCATGGACCAAATCCAAATCTAAGAAAGATGAGCAGGATTCCACTGATGGGTGTTGTACCTATGGATGCCAACCAGCAAACGGATTGTAATCTTTTACTCACATGTCTTTTGTGATGACATGTGTTACAGTAATGAAAAGAAGATGGGTACATCCATGACACAACATATATGATGCAAAGATAGTGAGCTAGCATCAGGCCAAGTAGCTCCAGACCTTGAATCCACACCTCCCCAGCAGCACTGTGCTGAATCTGGTGCAAGCACAACACTAATTAGTGAGATTTGCTGCTGTCTCCTCATCATGCTTTCAGAATCTACTCTGTCATGTTTCCTGCATGCCTTCTATGAGATAAACTTCCCACTTCCAAATTGGGTTTCCTCCCTCTGGAAACCTGCCAGAGCTGTCTTGACCTGGTTGGTCTTGATCTGTTTGTGTTCTGACTTGGGCTACATCAGCTCTGTAGGTCAGCTGGACAGACACCAAAATATTCCAAGTTAATAGCCTGCAATGCCCTGTAAAATTCCTCTAATGTTTGCTGAAATGGACTTGCCTTCAACTGTTCTTCATGACTGTTCTCCCTGCAGGCATGTTCACAAGAACAACAAACATTTCCAAGAATAACAAGGTCACCCTCAGGAGGAGAACCAGGAAGGCAAACAAGCCCATCAGCAGGTTCTCTCCTTTCTATGATGGCCAAGAAACACCTGGTGAAAGTCTTATAGAAACAACATGGCTCCTTTTCCAGCAAAACAAAATCCCACTGAGTGTGTTCTTACTTTTGAATGACTTTTGCAACAGGAACAAAAACAGAAAAAGAGAAGACTATTACCTTCTTTCATCGGTCATAAGACAGATATGTATTTTCTTTTTTCCTCTCTTGATGGTTAAATAAGAAATCCTATTTTTAATAGCACCTGTCCTAGTCCTCTTACATAGGCTTTATCCTAAACAGAGATGTGCTTGTTTTGAAGTTGACATCAATTCAAATTACATTATCTAAGAAGCCTCCATGAAGTAATTTTATGAGTTTCAGTTTCAATTGGAACTCCACTAGTTCACAACGGGCAGAAAAAAGCCAAAACACTACAATTCTTGGGTTCTCCCAGGGCTCTACCCACTGAAGACTAGAATTCACACTATCTCTAAATATATGCCTTTCCTAAAATTAACCTATGATCCTGTGGACTACATAAAACATACATCCACCTGCTGTGCTGCTTTCCCCCCAAATTACCTGTCACATCTACAGGTGTGAGAGAAAACACGGGCTAGACTTTTCTTCAGTGCCATTTTTGATGTGGAGGCAAAGGGAATCACTCAAGAGCTGACAGCCCTTCATGCCTCCCCATGTCTCAGTGAAATCACATTATAACATTAATTTTTAGGACAGAATGAGAGGGGAAAAAAAATCAAGACAGCAGAACGAAGCAATAATATGACCAAAGAAAGGTTAATAATACACAGGTGCCATTTAAATGCACTTACGCGTAACACGACAAATCCAGTTTTTATAAGCTGGATCATGCAGAAAAATAACAGTCTACATTAATAAAAACATGTTAATTACAAGTTTCAATTCTCCTTTTCCTGAAACTTCACAGCCTATTTTATACAGTACAAAGAAACAAACAATAAGGTAAAATATTAATTCTCCCCTCCTGGAAACATTTCATTATATAGAACATCAAAAGAATTAATTAGGAAAATTTTATTGTTGCCCAAATAAGTCAACAATCCTTAGATTATTAATACTATCTGACAAGATGATGGAAAGTACCTCTTTGTTTTCATTTCTAAAAAACAATAAAAAATTCCTTTTTTACCCCTCCCCTCTAAGAAACCCCAAACATTACAGACCAACATTATTCACATAACATTACACAAACCCTCCCCCACACACTGACCCAAATAATAAACATAGCCATCCTGAAATGGGACAAACAGGATATTCCAATGCTTAAATGGCAAGCTAGCAAAACAGTGGAGAACAGAAGTTAATCTTTACCTGGAAGAGCTAAGTTATAGAGGGGAATATCCCAGAGCTTCTCTGGTAACCGTGACATCCATTGACCATTTTCATGGCACACGTGAACAAAGGTTTGCAAAGGGCCTTCCATTGGTATGTTCTCTGGCACTTCATAGGGTGTTCTGGGAGGGAGAAAGAACAGAAAAACAATAAACCATTCCATACACTGCAGTTGAATTAGTGACATTGCACCTGTGCAGGATGGAATTATAGATGTTAAAAAATGCCAACCCTTCTCTCAAGTAGTTGCAGCCAAATGTCAAGAGCTTGTTAGCCACGGCATATGCTGCTTTTGATAACACAAAAATGTCTTCCAGCACAATGTCAAAGGGTCAGGTCCAGCTTCAGGCTTGCAAACTGACCAAGTGAAAGAAAAAACGGAGCCAAGACAAATATACACAGTTTCATTGGTATGGAGAAATTACTGCCTATATTGGCTATTTTGAAATCTCAAGGAGTACCTCCCTCCAGTGGGAAACTGCATCCATTCCTTTACCCTTTGCAGTCCCAGGAGCACGGCAAGGGGACTGATGGCAGGGCTGGGACAGGCGCTGGGTCTGTTACCCTCAGGTCCCTAGAGAACACTTACCTTGAAGGATCAAATAAGGTGCCACAGGAGTACCTCTATGAGAAGCCTTTACAAAGATGTCAAGACGCTGGATTTGCAGGTCATGCCAGCATCTGGGGTCAAAGAGAAACTTTCCTCTCCTTACTCCTGCTTCAGAGAACACCAAAGGTGTTTTTATTACCACTACGAGTCCATGATCATAAGTATTTCAGTTTGGTCTGATTTTCCTGAAACTATTCTGGAACAGTTCTTCTCTGGGATCTTCTGCAAAATTTGCAGTAGTCACGCAGAAGTGTCAGTGGATGAAACCCAGATGAGAAATCCTGGCATCACCAGGGCCTACTAGAGTTACCCTGTTCATTTTTCATTTTATGATCTCAGGGATTGTGCAGAACACAAAAATAAGCTTTCCATGTTCTGGGGTTTGTTTTTTTTTTCCTAGGATGTTCCTAGTTCAGGTGGTGGTCTGGAGATTAGAACCTTCCTTCTTTTTACTCTTTTCAAGGCTTTATTTTGTCACAGTTAGTGTGAGAGTTTCTTTTAGATCATGGCACAGTGATAACCATCATTAATATCACAGCTTCCTTTTCTTTAATGGTTTTTTTTAAAGCTGCCAATGTAAATGATCCCTTCTTGTCTGCTACAGCAATCACAGCCAGATATGTATTTTTTAGGTTTGTACTCTGCAAACACCCTCACTGGTCCCTTTTGCTACATCTTAGCACATTCGTTCAAGATTGTTTCTCCTAGGAGGTGGTTGGGTTTTCCTTATATCCTGGAGAGCCACAGTGCTTATATGAAGAATATTTCCTTAAACATGGTGCAATAGATTTCTTTTTCTTTTGACAGTCACATAGGGTCATCTGAAAGGCAACTTTAGGAACTGCATTCCTAAGTTTTATGTCCACACCACACAAAAAGATACAATCTGATTTTATACTGGCCAATGCACAAAGCATCACCTGCCTAGCCTGCCTTGCTGTGCCTTCAGTGCATCTTCGAGTTGAAAGAAACAAATGGTCTCAATATGCCACATCAGCTATTCTTATTCTTGGAAAAATATTCAGATCTCAGGCAGATCAACTCACCCACCCTCTGGCTCTGCACTTTAATAGGATGAGCTTCTGTCCCCCACAGACCCTTGTTCAGACAACAGATGTCTGCAGCTCCTTTTGTCACCTTCTGCTGTCTCACGCTTCATCAGACTGCACACCACTGCTCACCCACAGCTGCTCTGCTCTGGTCTCTGTACCAAGCAGCATCAGCATGGACAGGGCTGCAGGTGCTTAAAAGGGCATTGCTCTTTAGTGAAGACTGGATGACGTCTCTTCTTCTCCAGCTCTGAAGCTGACAGGAGCTGTGAGGCTGCAACACCCCAGCATATGGCAGCACTTACTCAGGTCCTGTATGCAGACTAGAAACTTGACTGTAAGCATTGCTTTTCCTCTTTTGAGGGGGGAGATTTGCAGCTCCCTTTCCAGAGCCTTTGGGGCTCTCCAATTCTGCAAAGCCACCCAAGCTCCCACAGAGCAGGCACCCATCACCCCAGGGACCCAGAGCAAGACCCTTAAGCCCTGCTGGCAGTCACACCTTGCACAGAACAGGCTCCTTTGCACCGACAGCACCCCCAGGATGTGTCCAAGGGTGCAGGTTTGCCTGCTGCCACTCTCTTCCTGCCATGTGTTCTCACTGCCTTGCTTGGGCTAACACAGGCACAGCCTCACAGCTGGATTTCACAGAAAAAAGCTGGATTTCTGCCATGCTGGTCCCTTTCTCCAGCTCACCATGGAGTCAGGATAGCACATGCTGAGGAAGTGCCTGCAGAGGCATCAAGCCCTGCAATTGTCTTTGCTGAGCTGTACAAGAGACCCCTTGGCATTGCCCAGCCAAAGCCCACGAGCAGCAGGTTGTCAGCCTGGCACAAGCTGCCATCAATGCCCCAGCATTGATCTGCAGGACCAGGACACTGGAGAGGAGAGCCAGGAGAGAGCAGAAAGAGCAAGACACACTGCAGTCCTGCAAACACAGACATATGAGAGATACACGTCTCATTCTCCTCTTCCTCTTCTCCTTCCACAGTACCCTGAGACTGGGGATGGCAGCCACTGGTAGTACCTGGCAGGAGCTGCATCATGGCCATCTACTGATCAAGTCTTGTACAAAAGTGACTGGACCAGGTTTTGTCCTGCTTCCCCATGCAATGCACAGCCCTAGATGCTCACACTGCCACCTCTAAACTCAGTTGCTACTTTATGCTTGAGGGCAACCTTTAGGGAGAAACCAAGGCTTGCCTGGAGAAATGAAAATGCAACCATCAGCTGCTGCCTCTCACAACTAAATCCTAAACTTCACAAATGAGAACTGTTTCTTTATTCCCCTTTTCCAGACATGTAAGTCCATCTTACACACAGTACTGTGATGGATTTGCACGGCAAGATTTTGGTAGTGGGGGAGTCTACAGAGCTGATTTCTGTGAGAAGCTGCCAGAAACTTTCCCCATGTAGAACAGAGTCAATGCCAGCTGGCTCCAAGGCAGGCCTGATGCTGGCCAAGGGTGAGCCCATCAACAAGAGTGGTAGAGCCTCTGGGGTAACAGATTCAAGAAGGGGAAAGAAGTTGCTGTGCAACAGCAGCCAGGAGTAGAGGAGTAAGAATATGTGAGAGAGGCAACTCTGCAGACACCAGGGCTGATAAAGGAGGAGGGGGAAGAGGTGCTCCAGGCACTGCAGCAGAGATTCGCCTGCAGCCCATGGTGAAGACCAAGGTGAGGCAGCTGTGCCCCTGCAGCCCATGGGGATCCATTCTGGAGCAGAGTCCCTCACCTGCAGCCTATGGAGGGTCCCATAACAGAGCTGGTGAATGCCCAAAGGTGGCTGTGACCCCACAGAAAGCCCATGTGGAAGCAGGCTCCTGGCAGCACCTGTGGTCTCATGTAGAGAGGAACCCACGCTGGAGCAGATTTACTGGCAGGACTTGTGACCCCATGGAAAGGACCCACACTGGAGCAGATCACAAAGAATTGCAGCTCTTGGGAAGGACTGATACTGGAGAAATTTGTGGAGGACTGTCTCCCACAGGAGGGACCTCATGCTGAAGTGTAAGAGAGTGAGGGGTCCTCCCTCTGAGGAGGAAGATTAGCAGAGACAATACTTGATGAACTGACCTCAGCCCAAATTCCACACCCCCTGTGCCCCTGCAGGTAGAGGAGGCAGAGAAACCAGGAAATCAGAAGTGAAGTTGCACCCTAGAAGAATGGAGGAGTGGGAGATAGGTGTTCTAAGATTTGCTGGTTATTTCTCATTACCTTACTCTTATTTCATCGGTAATGAATTCAGTATTTTTCCCAAGTCGAGTCTGATTTGCCTGTGATGGTATCCGGTGAGTGATCTTTCCCTGTCCTTATCTTGGCCTATGAGCCTTTCATTACATTTTTTCTCTCCCCTTGCTGTGCAGGAGAGTGATACAGAGACTCTGGTGGGCACTTGGCTTTCAGTCAGGAACAACCCACGCTAACTACCCTTGTTCACATCATCTGTCTGACCTTCCTTGGGTGCTCTGCATACAGACAGCAATTACATTTTGAGGACCATACCGGGACACATGCAATAAGCAAGCAGTAAAACGTGCAGACGTGTAAAGCCGCTAGAGATCACCACCCTCCAGCCCAGGACACGAGAGCCCGGGGTTGACGGTCCCTCGCCCGGGCTGTGCCCCGCCGGAGCGCGCCTTGCCCGCACAGCCCCGCCGGCCCCGAGCGCCGGGACACGGCCAAACCCCGGCCAACGCAGTTCCGGGAGGGACATATAATTAAAGAACGATTCACGATGACATCAGTCAAACATATGCTGCAGCCGACCCAGAAGCTAAAGAAGCCCTCACAGGAATTATAGGAACCCCTGTGAGGAGCCGTCCCCGAGCAGCCCCGGCGAGGAGGAGGCCCCAGGCCCCTCAGGGGCGGTGGGGATCGCCCAGGGCTCCGCGCTGCCCCCGCCTCCCGCTGCCGAACGCTCCGAGCAGCCGCATCCCTCCCTCCCTCCTTCCCAGCTGCTTTACTCACTCCGAGGAACGACTCGGTTTCCATGCCGGCTCCTCGGGAAGCCGTGTGCACCGCAGCTGGCCCGGGGGCCCGCACCCAGGCGGGGCGGAGCTGCCCCGCCCGGCTCAAGTGGCCGCAGGTTTGAGGAAGGTGACGAAGGGGCGGGAGGGATGAAGAAGAGGAGGAGGAGAAGTGGTTCCGAAGTGGCGCTGCCCGAAGCGCAGAGCCGCTCTCCGGACTGACGGGGCATTGCTCCAGGAGGAGCCTGCGGGCAGGGATAGGCGGGGGAACCGCCAGGTAGCAGTGTATGCCGCGCTGCCGCTGCATTTGAAATCTGGTAATGCAAGAAGGCTTGAAATAAATATTTACAAATATATATATATACGTTAAAAGTACCTTAATTTCCTGCTGTGTCTGTCCAGCAAAGCTTGTCAGCTTGTCAGCTGTGGTGAAATTCACTTAAGATGTCACCTGGCAGAAATCTTGGCAAGCTCTTCAAAAAGCTTTTCTGTGTAGAGGCAGGAGGTAAACAGATGAGTGAATGGCATGTAGAGGCAAACATGCAAATCCATGGTGCAGTTCTTGAAGCAGGATGTGTTCTCAGCCTTCCCAGACAGATGGAGAAAGGATCCCACGTATCCAAAAGAACACTAAAACACACAGTTCCCTAAGTAAAGAATGGTGAGCTGAAACTCCAGCTGAAAGAATGGATAGAGAAGATTAGCTCCCCTTTCTCCACAGGGCAGCATTCATAGAGGATCACCTACAATGGAACTGGGATCTAACTTCTCTGGGATCATACTGCAGTCGGGATTAGCAACACCTGAGGCTGCTGCAGTGTTGTGATTCTTAATGCAAGGATGTATTTTCCAGACAGGCCTTTTTCACCAGCTCATTTTTGCATGAAGCAGAGCAGTGTATATGTGCAGAGCAAAACTTGCTGTGGTACCAACGGCAGCAAGACCAGGTTAACATTCAGCTAAATGAGTCATTTCCATTGTTGAATCCCAGGACACAGCAGGACTGCCTGGGCTTCGGGGTGATGCTTACATGTCACTTATATGTATCAATTAAGGCTGCTATTTATATATCAGCTCTTACAGAGTACCACAAAACTAGCTGCAGGTGGATGCAGAACAGATGTGCACCAAGCTGTGGCACTAGGCACAAAAAGGATGAAACACTAAAAGGAATGAAGTAAAGCAAAGGAGAAGGTTGGAAAGAAAAGACAGTATTTGATGGCTGTGTGGTTTTGCACCACCATAATAGAAAGTAGCTGAGAAGAGTTACAGAGGAGTGTTATTGTGCCCTTCATGGAAAGCAATAAATAGGAAAGTACTCCAGTCAGAAAAGGCTAGGAGTAAAAATCAAAGTCAACTTTAATTCTTCACTTGCTTAGAAAGTTAAGACTATGAGGGTGTGAAAAAACAACAGTCAGACAGTGTCTGGATACTATCATGATGAATACAGTACAGCCAGACATGGTTCCAGTCTTGTGAAACAAACCTGTGTGAAGTTGTTTGGACTAAAAGGCAAAACATGACTGTGGAAAGAAAAAAATAAAAGCTGTTTTGTGTGGATTTGAAATGAGTAACAGAAAACGCAAAAAGAACAACAAAACTGAAATCCCACATTTTATTCTGAGGGCCTTAACACAGGACTTTACACCCTAGTAATGTGAAGTGTCTGCTGAGTGATGTGGATATGATCTTGCAGGTCTCACCTCAACAGAAGTACTCTATCAGGAAATCTCAAGCCCTGTCCAAACCCTTCTAATTCCCACCCTTTCAAGTCTGTGTCTCAGTTCTTCTTTGTTTGCACTGGAATTACTAGCCATGTCAAGGCACTTGCTCTTGGTTTAGTTCTGAGATCACAATCTCTCAAGAGGGATTTAGGAATTCCATAAACCAAGGAATGACAGGAAGTTAATCAGCAAATGATTTAAGCCCTGAATAAGCATGTCTTCTGAGGAGCAGTCAAGGCAAGGATCACTTTTAGCAGTATTTGCAGAAATAATGAGCAAATTTCAAGATGAAGAGGAAGAGACATGAAGAAGTCCAAGATTTACCCTCCTCACAAAATAAACATCTGCATTAAAAAGACAGGACAGAGCTCAAAAGACAACTTACTCAGAAGGAGCTTACCAGGTTTTGAAGCATTCAGTACTGAGGAGGTTTGAAGCTGGTACCATCTGAGTGAATCAAAACAGGCAGATACATCAGTGTGGGGACTGATGGAAGGGCAGGTCTGATTTATAGCTGCGGGTCAGAGTGAAATTTCTGGTTTATTAGTCACAGAGGCAGCACTCATACAGCCTTAAATTGGACTTTATATATTTAAGCACTTTGGCATACCAAAATGTGATACTCTCAGTCTGAAAGAAATCAGTTGATTTGTTCAGATGAATTAGAGGTTTATGAATTTTTTTTGAAAATGTACAATATTTGAGATATTTCATGAGACATTTGTCTTCCAATCCTCTTTTTTTTTTTTTTTTTCAGATATGGAACACCTTTATACTATGCTGCAATGTATAGAATACCACTAAGTATTTAAACACCCTTAACTGAATTCCCTGGATTTGAAGTGTTTGTTCTGAGGATGTTTGCAACACCCTGGGCAATGTGTGTATTTGCCTCTGTCCTGACTTACTGATAAGTCCTCTCAACCTTCACCTAATTTCTGGCTTTGGAACAAACAGGCAGCTTAATAGTTCTGAGAGGAGGTTGTATATCTAGGGGCAACAGCCATGATGTCTCCTAAGAGCCCTTCTTTGATTTGGTCCCTGTGTGTGAAGCTTCCTATCAGTGATGTGCCTCTGACAATCTGGCACCAGCTGGCAGGAAACCTTAGGCATTAGGTCTTAGGAGCATTGGGGTGGGATTTACGAACACCCCAGCATGCCAATTCCACCATGAAGAAACACCCCTGGCTTTATTTGCAACAGGCAAAGCCAGTGATAAAATTTTGTGCCTGATAAAAATGCTGCTGGGGTGGTTAGACATGGGGTACAGTGTTGCTGAGAGGAAAAAAATAGAGTTGAATTTTATTAGCGAAAATTTTAACTGAAATTTTTAAAACAGAAAAATGTGGGGGAAAAATCCTCAGATTCTTCCATTTTGATCCATTCCCACCAATATAAGAGAGGCTTCAGTGGGCGTGGGTCAAGGTGCAGGCAAAATAATCTTCCTCTCAAAGAGAAGCAAGCGAGATTTTAATTTCAACTTAACTACACCTTTATTGACAAGAAGAGTTAAAATGCCCTAAAATACTTTTGGTACAGCCAGCTTGCTTCATGTCTGGTGCTAATAGTGTTCAAAACAAGATTTAAAAAACCCTTCCAACATGCACAGGAGAGCTCCTCATAATGTCCTACTATGAAGAGAAACTTCTGTAAACAAAGCTCTCTCCTCAGACCCAGCATCTAAGAAAACATGAGCAAGAAGAGAACAGGGCCTTGTTGCTAGAACCTAACAGAGAAACTGGGGAGACACAAAATATTAAATGCATTCTTGTCCACCAGAAAGGATTTAAAGTTACAGGTAGAAACCTCCTCATTCCTCCCTTTGCCATCAGTTTATCTAACCCTTCAAATTTGTGGGAACCCTCTGTTCTGCATGAATCTCTGTCTTTTTTTCCTAATTGGAACAGGTCAGAAACAAAGCCCTCTACTCTGATGTCCCGATCCCTGGAGAAGCTGAAGTGACTATAGACTCACACTTTTCATCCGCAGAGGCAGCTCTCAGTTCAGCATCAGAGGCAGCTGCCTGGGCAGGATGAGGCTGAATCATTGCCCTGGGAAAAGCAGGAGCATCAAGACAGCGTGCCCTGTCCATGTCTTTCCTGTGTGCAGCTTCTGACTTGGTGGTACATGATGGGGAGGAGGAGCTTAAATTCTGTGCTTAAATTTTGTGCTTAAATTTTGTGCTTAAATTCATCACTTTGATGAAACTGAGGGAGTGAGTCTTGTGTCCTTCAGCACCATAAATAGTATCCCACTTTCCTCCTGTGATCAGCTGTGAAAATTAGGCTCCCGTGTCCTTGGGGACAAATTTTCAGGACTGGGCAAAGGTTGGAGGTAATAGCGTCTGGGTCTCTAAGTCATCCAGACTTTTGTGGTTCTCATGTTGGTTAGTTAAGTCTTGGTGACCTTGGGTCAATAATGGATTGCTGGGAAACAACTGAATATTCCTCTAAAGCTTGTGAGTTCTTTTCCTCCCATGCATTGCTGATTTGTACTGCCAACCATAACCTGCCAAGGAGCAAGATCTTTTAAAGTCCATGTTTCAGCAACAAAGATGACTCACAACAAAGCTGATACAGATCAGATAAACTGGATCCTCAGTGCAGAGCCAGTCCTGTTCTGTGCCTTTGGAGATTTGATAGACTTGGGGCTTCTTTTTAGTCTCTGCCTGCATTTCACACCTATTGGGACACAATAGCAAAAACAGGTGAGGATGGATGTCTTAGGCGCTGCAGACATTATCTGTGGTGATCTGCAGTAAAAATTCATCTTTCAATGGAACTTCACACTGCAAACAGCACAAGTCATCCATGGCAGAGGATTTAGGTGCAGGGCTGGTAGAAGCTGAGCTCAGAATGTCAGTCTGCATAAAACATAGCTAATATTAGATGCTAAAATCTACAACAGAAAAATTATATAAGTTTCCCAGAGGGACAGATAATCTAAGAAAATACTTCATCTCCTATTACATTTACCTGCTTTATTGCAGGGTAACAAAGCACCAGGTTGACCTCCCACACTACCACAGGGCAGGAATTAATAGTGTAGTCATTTATAAACTACTTGATACTTTTTTTTTTCTTTTTTTTTTTTTTTTCTATCCACATCTCCTAAATCCCACTGTCCATTGGTAGATTGTTTTCCACTGGTGCTTGTGCCAGGAATGTGGAAGTGAAAAATTGCATAAGGGCTGCAGCTACCAGGGTAGTCCCACTCTTGCACATCCGGGACAGCAGTTTTACTGGAAGGGTTTGTACAAACATTCCAGTTAAAATTTCCCTCCAACAGTTTGTGTTATGGGTTTTTTTGCCCTGAGCTAATTAATTGGTATTCAGACATATCCTAAATATGCCCATCTTTGAACTTTTTAATAGTATAAGTACACTTCAAGTTGCAACATAGCATTTTTAGTTAAGGGGTGTTGTTATCACATGCAGACTGCAATGTTATCTGGCCATAAAAGCAGGTTTGCCAAGCCCCAAAATGTTAACAAACCACTTTCTACTAAAAGCAGTACTAAGAAGCCACTCCAGTGCACTGGAAGCTCAGCAGCTGTCTACATGAATGTCACAAGCAAGACACAGAGAAGCTGCTCGAGCAGTAATCAAACCCTACCTGACTTGTAGTTGTTTTCATGTTTCATTTTCCATGGCAGTTTTCTTTCTGTTGGACTCCAGACGCAGTAAGACTCTTGTAGCCACCCCGTGCCTTACCAGGGAAAATAATCCACTGCCTTTTATAAACAAAACTAACCCTACACAAGACTTAAGTGTGAAGACTGTTTTGACAGTTGGCTTTTCTGTGGATTAGGATGTTCCAGATTGACAGGTTTTTCTGTAAAGACAAAGCTGGATTTTTTTTTCTTTCAGTTATATACCTCCATATCTATTTTACCTGAAATTATCATGGCAACTAATCAGTTTATATTAATAAAGCTGAGTAATAAATCTCCCTTACAAGAGCATATAAATATTTTTTATAGCACATATGTTAGAAGCTACAAGAAGCAAGGACACTTGTGGCAAGCTGAAATGCAAGTTTTTCCTGTTCCTTGGTTACAAGTGAAGAACATGATGTCACACCCACTGTTCATTGTTGCACTTATTGACTTTTTCATATGAACACCTGTGCTAGAAAGATGAAGGAATTTCACTAAGTTCATGGCTGTGATAAGAACCATCAACTAAAGATTCAGACATTGCTCTAAATGCATTTGAACCATTTCTGAACCTGAAATGGTCCTCAGTCCTCTCACAAAACTTTGTATTGGCCTATGGGTTTTGACTCGTATTTTCAGGCTGCACCATATTGAAAGGAAGGTCAGGGCTCAGCTAGTGGGGAAAGGAGGTTAACACAAAACCAAACAATTGACGGTTTATAGGAGGAAATAGAGCTTGGCAATTAGGAGAGTTATTTCTTTTTTAGCATTTTTTTTTCTTGTTTGGTTTTGGGTTTGGGGTTTTTATAAGGAGAAGGGTTTGGGGTTTTTTAAGGAAATGAGATTTATGCAGTTGCCTAGTCTGGTGCAGTTTTTCTTCCTATTTTCTTTCCACAAGCTGAATTGACGCAAAATCTTGTCAACTGTATCATGAGGTTCTTGAAAACAGCCTCTCTTCAATGTTCTGATAACCTGTCTAACAGACCCTTGGGTTTTAGGCCAAAAGCAAAGGAGTGGACATTGTTTGCCTCCTGTGGAGGTCACACAGAATCTTAAAATCATGAAGTGGGGGCGTGACCTCTAAGATTATTGAGTCCATGGTTTAGCCCAGCAACACCATGTTTACCTTTAAACCATGTCCCCAAGTGCCACATCTACAGATTAAGAGGGGAAAAAGGTTCAAGAAAAGGGATTTTTTTTTTTTTTTTCTTACTGCCGTAGCTAGAGGGAGCTGCAGAGGGCTGTACACTATGGGGCGTACTTGCTGCTGGTACCCTGTCTAAGAGGGTCCTGGTGATTCACCTTTTATCATCTATAGCCCCTCAGATCTAAAATCCTGCTGCATCTCCTCATGTAGTTGTGTTGCAGCATCAAGTGGACCAAGCCCTGAGCAGCCCAGCCCATCCCAGAGCTGCCTGGCTTTGGCAGGAGGTTGAAAAGGAGACCCCTGCAAGGGCTCTTGCAGACCCAGCAGTGCTCTGAGGCTGCAGCCACGTTCCAGGCCAGGAGATGTGACCAGAAAAACAGAATTAGAAGGAGGCTGTTTGAACAGAATCAAACAGTCCTCATGGGACTAACAGTTTGCCAGACTAATGTGTTTTTTTTTTTTAATGGGGTTTCTTTTTAGCACAGTAGGGTGTATGCAGCCACAATATCATACACCTGCCTCTCCTCCCATCATATCTTCTCTCGCTTCTGGATACAAGCTAACCCTCTGAAGTCAGCAGGGGGGTGGAAAGAAGCACATCTAGCATGCCCATCATCTAACCTTCTTCAGATTGGCTCAAACAGGAACATGTTGCTACAAAAGTTTTCTGGTTGGTTTCAACCTCCTTCCCAAGGACACCACATTACTAAAGACTCACATTTCAGGTGCCCTTACTTTTTGAGTGGTATGACCATATTCTCCAACCCCACTTTTCCTCTTGCTGCTTGTCCCTTTCCTTTTCATCAATGATCATCTCAGTGAGGAAACTCAGTCATCTTTCAAAACACCTGCTTTCCTTTATACAGTCAACCAGGGGATGCAGAAAGCTCTGCCTCATACATGTCAGCTGCTCCTTTCCAAACCTGCTCTTTCCCACTGGATCCCGTGATCTGCAAGGACCATGCATACAGCTTGGGGCACAGAGCTGTCTCTCAGCTCTGGTGTTGAGGAGCACAATAGAGAATGTTCCAGACCTGTCTCATGCACACAAATCTCTGTGCTCATTTCTGTACAAAGGGCTTGAGCAGGTCCCCCAGCTTGGGCAATCAGAAGAGAAGAACCTCAGAACAGAGGCAGCCAAAGACAATGAAGTTTGGTTTTGTTTTTTGTTTTTTATTTTTTGCCTGTGAGAGGAAGTATGATAATTTGAAAAGGTCACCCACAGTGGCTCACAGTAGCACTGTAAGGCAACTGTGAGGAAAAGAGGCCACAAGATACCACCATGCAAGAGCCAAAGGTTAGCAGCTGGAGAAAAGTGGGAAAAGGGGAACCCAGTTCTGCTGACCCTGCATTCATATTTTACCCTCTAAGTGTACTGCTGAGAAAGGAATGTGCTGGTGCCACATTCCTACTATCACAGCTTGAAAAGAGAGGGTGAGATTATTTAGTTACAGCTAACAAATCACTGCAGGGCTGGGTAAAGGGGAAAAGAATTGTTCTAAAAGGTTAAATTTTTTTCTGAGAACATATCCATCAAAATATGTGAAACTCACTCTTCACCCAACAGCCCTCAGCTGTTGTGTAAGCAAAAAATACCCAAATGATTTCAGGCTCACAGCTATTAGCATGAGGTTGAGAAATGCAAGTTTGTTTGCTCTTACAATTTCAACTCCTTTTGCTCTCAGAGTTTAGGAGACAGTAATTTAAAAGTAATATAGGATACAACTGTGCAAACACATTTATGCAGAGGTCTATGTTCTTTTTCATTGCCTTGCTTACCAGAGTGTGACACACTAGAGAACCAAAACCAGTGATATTCTTGTGTCAAAATGCTTGTGTACAACAGGAGAATAGTGTACTTGCAGCTTATCTTTGCTCAGTATGGGCTCTGTGTACCACCCAGATTCATTCTGATGGCAAGCATCGGTGGTCAGGATGTGGTTCTTCTCTTAGGTCATCCTGTATGGGCTTTCTACCAGTGTTTTCAAAGAAAAGCCAGCCAACAGTAATGCAGACAGACAGATGTACAGAGCTGCTATCTTAATGTCACATGTTAGAGGAACCACCCCAGCAGCAGAAGTCCACAGCTTGCGCAAGGTCTTGGCATGATAATCATGGCTAAGAGAAGTATTTGCACAGTCTCCAGTTACTATTTAATCCAACACCTAGGGCAAAATGTCAGGCTATTGTCTTGCAAAAGTGCAGAGTGATGTCAAGGGCTGTAAAATTTCTTATACAAGCTTTCTCAATTCAGGCTCAGAAAAACACAAATAAAAACATGACTCATATTCTGACAGAGCAGCTGAGGCTCAGCCTCCACTTTGAGCAGCGCCAGAGCAGGCATGTCCCTTCATATTCCTGTCCCTCTCATCTTGGTTAGGCAGGTCTCCTTCCAAAACAAAAGCCAACCATTTTCCTCACTATGTAAGAAGCAAGGGCTGGAGAACCTGTTTCTTTCTGCACTCTACTTTAAAACTTATCTCCAAAGGTTAGCCCACAGGCAAGAGGCACATCTTCACTTTGAAACTTGTGCAGACTGACAGGAGTACAAACAAGATATGGATTCATGTATTTTCCTACAGTTATCAAGTAAGCCCAGAAGTCTCTAGGGAATTTCTTAAATACACACAAATTGTATGTGCAGGTGGCCTCAGAGGACTGGAAAGGAATACAGATATCTCCTAGACAGGAAATTCTGAGGTATTTAGTCCTTGTATGGGCAAACAGCAAAGGAAAGCTCCTAGTACTAGAACAGCCATAGTTCATATAATCATCTCCCACTGTCATTCCTCCCTGCTCACATTCTTCATTTTCCTGAGGGTATTATGCTCCTTAGCAGCATTTTGATTGCTTTACCCATCAGCTCTTTGTATCACCTGGAGTTTCATCTGAACCAAACCTGACTTGCACCTGGAAGTCATTCCCATCAGAGCAGGATCAGAGCCACAGAGCCAAGACTACAGTTGAGAGCAATTTCTAGAGAGTAAGTCATTCCATCCCAAACTAAAATCAGAGACACTACAGCCTTGAAATTGCCATTTTTCTCCACCAGCTTCCTTTAAAATCAGAGAGACTACAGCCTTGAAATTGCCATTTTTCTCCACCAGCTTCCTTTAATGCTTCTGGCAACTAGCATCCCATCTCCAGGAGAGAAACAGCTGTAATAGGAGCTAATTGGTTGCAGTTGCTTCAGGGCCTTGCAGAGAAGTTGGCTGACACAGGCCAACAGTGCATGAACAGATGTGCCTGGTGGTTCATATTGGCTCAGGATGATGTAGCAGTACAGAGCAGGCTGGAGTCAGGCAGGGGCACACAGTGCACCACAGTCAGAGTATCTGACAGAGACGTTGCACACGCTTTTTCTTTACGTCCCAGCGTTATGTTGCCACAGAAGGACAGACAGTCAATCTGATCCAACTCAGAGCCTGCTGGTACAAAAGAAATCATCCCACTCTTATGGCATATTTAAAACGTATGTTTGAGGGTTTCTTTAGGAAATCAACACCACGTGTCATTATGCCCAAGAATTGTGGATTGGTTCACAACTGTGAATTGTGACTGAAGAGTCAGAGTGTTAAATTTAATGTAGCATTGCAATATGGCTTGATCTTCATCATGAATTGATGCTACCTCAGGTCTTGTCTCAGATGTATCATCTGTGTTCTGGAGTATCAAATTCAGCATTTAAAAGGAATTTCAGTAAGAAAGGATAATGCCAGCAGAGGTCAGTGCATCACCGTACTCAACCTCTTCTGTCTTACCTCGTAAAAAAAAGGTTCAACTTACGGATCATGGGGCTTTTTTAAGGGGGAAGTGATTAAAAAAATATTTATAAGTAACATGTTTGAAGAGGAATCATCCTAGTCACTAGCTCATCCTAAGAATTATAATAGAGGAAGAATGAATAACAAAACTCCCTATTTTTTTTAAAGAAAAGAAAGAACTTTTATGGCTCTAGCACTTTTTGACATCAGTTTCTCCCTCACCCCTCAACTACACATACATTTAAAGCAGATGATGAAAACAAATGAGACGTTTATAAAATTATCCTGTGTGGTTTTAATGATAAGAAAAGTCCCTAACATGCCAGGAGATGTCCCTTATGAACTTCAGCTCACCCTAAGACACTGTCTTTGCATCAGCAATCAACTGTACATGGCAATGAGTGGTTGAAATGGATAAAGCCGATTGTTAAACAGGAAGTTTGCTACCTGCCCTATCGGGAAGTCCCTAGTGACAGATTGTAGAAAATAGCAACTCATTCTCAGTGACCTGCTTCTTATGGAAAACCAAGAGCAAATTCCTAGGATAGCCACCCTAAAACCGCCCTGGCAGCTTTGATGCCTGCATGCCAAGTAGAGATCACCTACACTGAAGAAGTGGTAAGGAGCTGACTCATGTTACTCCCACTCACTCTTGTGCAAGTAGATGCAAACAGACCTCATTGGCATTGGCAGAGGGTGGGACAACGCATCAACATCAGCAGCAGTCAGAGCAGGAAAGATGGAGTCTGAAGGGCTTGCTATCAGCTTTCCTGGGCACTAACTTTTGCCTTCCCCTCTCTCAGCAGTTACTCCCACTAATTCCAATTACTGCAGTCCCCATGTCACCAAAACCCACCAGGTGTTAGTGGAATAGGAGGCAGCAGATGGGGCTCTACTGGGGCTCTTCAAATCTGCTAAAGAGTACTTAAAAAATCTGGTGTGTGCATCAGCTACCCAAGAGTGTCAAGATGATAAGGCTGTCTCTCCAGCTCTTCCAGGAAGATGGTCCTTGTGTATCTCTACAAAGTTTTCTGTAACAGTTTTCTGTATGCTGAGGGAAGTTGTGGGGATAGGACAAGGAGTAAGGGGTACAAATTGAAAGAGTGGAAAATTATGTTAGATATTAAGAAGAAATTCTTTACCACGAGCATGGTGAGACACTGGAACAGGTTTCCAAAGAGGCTGTGAATGCCCCAACACTGTCAATGCTCAAGTCCAGGTTGGATAAAGCCTTGGGCAACCTGGTCTAGTGTCCCTGCCCACAGCAGGAGGGTGTCAGATTGGATGATTTTTATGGTTCCTTCCAATCATTAACATTCTATGGTTCTGTGATAAATGGTGGATGCCCCATCCCTTGCAGTGTTCAAGGCCAGGCTGGATGGGGCTTGGAGTAACCTGGTCTACTGGGAAGTGTCCCTGCCCATGGCAGGGGAAGTGGAGCTAGATGATCCTTACGGTCTTTTTCAACCCAAAAATGTTCATGATTCTCTTATCAAGTGTCCTTGGTATCCTTTAAATCCCACTCTCATAGCAGCAGTGTAATGGGCATCACGAGCTGCAGAGAGGGTCATTAATTGTGAAAAAGGAACCTCTTATCAAATGAGGGGAAACAAATTGAGCAATGTCAGGCTCCAGCATCCCTTAACAGAGCTGATTCCTGTGCCAGCTACCTAAACCGCCTGCTGAGAACAGAGCTTGAAGAAGTCCTCCAAGCACTGGGAAGGTACAAATGACCACTGCCACTACACAGCCTCACTGCCCAAAGGCACAAGCCTATGACATCACCCAGTGATCTCCCAGGTAGCATTTTGACCTTTTGACTGATGCTGCCAACATTTGAGGGACAAGTCCAGGTCACCAGAACACAGAAGTGGGATTCAGCTCAATCAGCTTCACAGATACCTGCAGCAGAGACGTCTACTGATGCACTAGCCAGCTAAGCACTACACAGCTAAGACTCCTTTTGCAATAAAAGGGGGTAAATAATTAGAAGTGGTCAATTCATCAGGCTCTAAAATCAGTCTGCTGAGTTACACCCTAAAGCTGCCTGTTTTTCTTGACCACATAGTGAAGAATTTGTTGGTTTCAAAGCAATAATCTTTTATTGAAGGTTATTGAGTTTTGGAATTGTGTCTTCCAGTGAAAAGAGCTCTGGCCCAGGTTGAAGACTGGCAGAGGTAACAAGAGCACATGGCTTCCAGGAGTAGTCTCTGCACAGTATTAAGATATCCCAGACTGGAAGACATAATTCCAGACGCCAAATTGTTCAAGGCCAGCAAAGGTACACTCTTCCCTAAAGCCAAGATAGCATAGTTAAGTGTGCCCATAGTCATCTTTTTAAAAGCCAGAGTTAGTCTGCCTGTTCTATGCTGTGCAGAATCTGACAAAGCATTTGGGAGGTAGCCTAAAACCCACCCACCCATTTACAGCTTGCTTGAGTTTTGTTTTGGTGCAGGAGGAGAACACAACAACAACACCAACTGTTTCTTTGACTTTCAGGTTGTCAATACTGCAACAAACTCAATAAACTGGTGCTTTATGCAGCTCAAACAAGCTACAGTCTTAGATAAATTTATTCTGCGGCTCTTTCAGATGGTATTACTGGGGATGAATAGGTCCCTGGCAGAATAAAGAGCTTGCTGCCTTGCTGACATGACAAGGTATTGTACATGATGTTTCAAATCCTGTTCTGCCGTAGGAAGAAATTATGTGGATTTGACAATTTCTTATTGGATTTGATAATTTCTTATTGGCTGCTTCTCACATCCTTGTTTTCTTGCAGTACTAACAAATAATTTGTTTTGTCAGTTTTTTGAACATTTTCTGAAAGCAGAAATTAAGCTGGTGGCTGAATCACACCCTAATCTTCCTTTCTCCTTATTAAAAGACAATTGGTGTCTTTTTCTTCATGAACCTTTCAAGACATTTCCTGCCTATAATATGTTCTCAGGTAAAACATTATCCAATATTCCTCGTGAAGTTCTTTAATATCTTCACGAGGAAACTCATAATCCCTTGCTGACTTGAAAAACTCTAAATTTTTCTTTTTCCATTCAAAGCTATCATCTTTACTTACATCGCTGATATGGACTATAATATCCTTCAATTGAAATTGATCATGCTTCCAAAGACAGAGGCAAAAAAAAATGTTATTACAGAATTTTACCACCTGAGTATCATCTAGAAATATCTTTTCCTCTCTCTGAACAGCTGACTAATTTATCCTGGCCTTCACCTTCCCTCTGTTACAACTGCACTTCTAAAATTATTTATACCTCTTGGCAGATGCATCTTATTTTGAGCTTTTATTTTTTAAAAGTTTGTTCCTTTATCTTCATGTTATATTTATTACTCGTCCTCAGTAGCCTGACCTAGTTTCTGCTTCCAGCTTGATCATTTCTTGTGTTTAAGGTTCATGCACAGTTCATGCTTTAATCAAGCTGATCTCTTACTGCACTTTGTCTCTTTTTTCACAGCGGGGTAGTGTATGCCTGTGGATGGGTATTGTGTTATTGTGTGTATTTTTTGCAAAGCACTAACCCTTCAGCAGCCTTTATTGAAGTCTACCTTGCATCACTCAACTGCTATTCCTCCATCTTGTACTGGAATAATCATGAATCCTCTTTCTAATGGCCACTCTTCAATGGACTGTCCAGCCTCAAATTCTCAGCCATTCCTCACAGTTGTCAATGAATATACAAAAATCTCTCCTTTACTTGCTTACTTTATTTCTTGAATCAGAAACATTTTTCCAGATTAAAGCAAAATTTTTCCAAGCAATCTGCTGTATTTCTTTCCCAGCCAATATTCTTCATTATCCCCAGTAACCTTGTGCAACATACAACAACCTTTTTTTTCCTCTGCAGTTCTTTTCTGTTTATGCTACAAACCTTGGGAGTAAGATGCAATTTAAAGGTCTATCTAGCTTTCAAAGGCCAAATTTTGCAAGATTTATTGCTAGCACATGTTTTGTTTGATAAGAATACAAAGGTCAGTTTCAGGATAGCTTCAGTCATCAACAGCACAACCCAGAGCACGTGAACTCTTGCAAGTAAGGTGATTTCATGTGCTACTGGTGTGGCATCAGAGAGTGAATATGTCTACATAGTCCGTGTGCTTGTCTACAGTCAGTCTGGGGTTTGCCTACAGGGTCAAGGGGTCTGTACACTGGAAATCAGTGGATCTAGGAGTATGCCAGGCTGCTGGCTGCTCATGTATGTCCTGTTTAAAGTCATGATAACATCACTGAATCACAGGAAAGGGAGAACACTGAAGAGACCTCTTACAGTAAAAGCATGTCTTTTTCAACACAGCTGGACATGCCCCTGAAAACATGATATTTCTTTCTATCAAATTCCTCAAATATACCAAGTCTAGGTAATTATGCTAGTTTCAGTGCTATGAGCAGAAAGAACATTAAATATTTATACATATACACACACACAATGTAAAAATAAGGCGATTTTATAACACTAAGTGCAAACTCCATTTTATTTAAACAAGCATGGAGTTTTTCAGTCTTATGCTGTATTTTTTTATAGTTCATAAAAATACAGCATAAGAATAAAATAGTAATATCACAATATTATATTTGTCATGCACCAGCACACAGGCCAAATGTCCATAGAAGAGGCAGATGTGGAATTTGTAATTTCAAATAATTACTCGTCAAACATAATGCAAATGATAAACCGTAAAGCTTGCAAGTTGAAGTTATATCCTAGGCAGACTTCAAGATCCTAGGTGTTCTTCAAATAGAGCACAAGGAAGAAGAGTCTTCCTTTCCCTATTGTATATGTACCACAAATGGGTTTTATAGCAGAGCCCAGAAAAAACACCTTACTCTACATCAGATCATATATGGGGCTTGGGATCATGTCTTACCATTTCAGCTTTCATTCTACAACAAGTGTTTAGGCATTCTGAATATTTGATGTGATCAGCATCTTGATCTCTCTCTGCATCTGTGAAGACTCAGAATGAAGAGATTTGAAAAGCATAAAATTGCCCCTATGTCATTATAAGGTCTTCTTTTCAAGACTGGTAAATCCATCATTTTGACCTCCTAAGTTATAGATAGATTAAGCAAAGAAGATTTTTAAGTTCTAGATACCTTTAGGGCCATAGAATTTAAGAGAATATAGCCCTCTGCACCACAAATCATGGAGGTCTCACCAGCCTACTCTTTAGGATAAACATTTCTTGCAGGAAACAGAACAATGGGAAGGATGTAAGAGACGAACTAGTGTTTTCCAGAAACTACTTAAATCAGCTCAACGGTGAATAACAGGTATCTATCTGTACTTGTCTTAGGGGTGTAAAGATGGGCTTAGTGCCAAAGGAATAGAATGCTTCAAACTAAAATGGCTCCTTCTGTGCTGAACACAGAGAAACATCTCCTTGCAAGTGCCATGAGGAATTCATAAGAACTTAAGAGTTAGCTTAGACTTAACTAAATTAGCTGAAGTTGTCTTCTTACAGTAAGAATCTCCTTCCTTTAATTGTGCTGATACTTTAAGTGCTGTCTTATCCTTCAGTTGTTTCTTGTATTGTGTGGCAAAGACTGTAGGTACATTTTTACCTGCTGGGTCATGGACATCTGGTGTCTCTGCTGTTGATTTCTAATTCTCTAATGGTCACAGTGCAGGATTATTGTATTTATCAGGGAAAATGAAAACAGCAAGCTAGCATCATTGCAGAACAAAATAATTTCCCATTATTCTATTTCTATGTTTTCTTGTCACTAGAGATATTGGTAGGAAAGTAAAAACTGAAGGCAAAATAAGTATCTTTCCAATGTCAAAGACTAAAATTGAAGTCCTTAATAAAGATTTTACATCTTCTTATTTATATATTCTTTATCTGAGGGCTTCAAAACTTCTCATTTCTTCTCTCATCTCCATGTAAGAAAGAGAGCACCCTAAATTTTTCCTAATAATTTCCCAAAGTTTTTTGTTAATGTTTGTGTGTTTTTTGTGTTAATGTTATAATACATTAACAAAAAAGAAAGGCAACTATTTTGTCAGGCTAGTGTACACCAACAAAGGAAGAGCTGACAAAAAACCACTGAGCCTTGAGGCAGCTTCTGTAGTGGAAAATAAATGCTTGGCCTGTACACAACTATACAGATGTAATGCCAAAAATGAAGTAACTCCTCTCTTTAAAGTCCTGGAGAGTCATTGGAAAGCTTCCCCAAATTTCAGATTAAACTCTAATTTAATTTATTTCTCACTGATTCTGTAGTGGGTAAATCACTGAACTGACATTGAGGTTGGTTTCCTCCTCCTGACACAGATTATCTGCAAGACCCTGGGTCAGGCAGAGTGCAGTAATGAAGAGCAGCCCTGCCGAGAAGGACTTGAGGCTGCTGGTGGATGAGAGGCTGGGCACGAGCTGGCAATGTGTTCTCACAGCCCAGAAAGCCAGCTCTGTCCTGGGCTGCACCAAAGGCAGGCTATCACAACCTGTATAAATCAAAAGATTTAAACTCCAAATTCTGCACTTGTTTCTATTCCACCAGTTTGCTGCATTTCAAAAAAAAAGTTAACCAAAGCCTGGTTACTAAGAGGGAGTTCAGACCAACTTCTGCTGCAGTCAGGTGGAGAATTTTACAAAACCAGTCAGCCACCAGCACATTTTTATAGGCTTCACAAAGTGAGCACTTAACCATGGAACGGCTAACTTAAAACACTATTAGTATATAATACTGTCATCCAGTGTGGTATAGATATATAGATTAAATATAGATAAAACATAATAAATACTTATAAAAGGCAGGATGTACAGAGCAATCCCTTAAAACAGAACCCATCTCCCATCAGTCTGTGCCATATTATTGACCAGCTGGTTTATTTTCTGTAGGTTCCCCCTGGGCAGGAGCATCCTCCCTGTCATGCTTTTCAATACATAGGGCTGACCCACACCAATCAAATACTCAGCCACCCAGTAACCACCTCAGAGTGTATCCTCAGCAAGGACTGTGGATACCATCTTGTTCCCTATATGCACAAAAGGGATGTGTACCCACTTGTACTCGCTTCTTTCATACCCTCATCCTCAAGGCAAGGGGTCTTTGTCTCACTTTGGTGAACTGAGGCTGGAGAGCAGCCCCAACATGGCTTTCCATTTCCACTTTCTTTTTTAGAAAGCAAAAACACAAAACAGTAACTTCTGAAATCTGAAGAGAAGGAAAGTAGTGGGCCTTTGGGTAACAGAGAGAAGCTCATCTTCAAGCCTTTTTTGGTTTGATAAGCCATGCTACAGAGAGTTCCCAAAGCACTCAGACCTTGGAATCTGAGAACAGGATGCACCAAGTCTCCCCCTAGAAATGGAGGAAGGAGTGGCTGGAGAATAACAAACCAGCATCCCAGCTTACACGCCTGGAAAAGCTCTAGCAAAAAAAGTAAAATTGCAGGGGTAGTATTTCTCAAATGTAAATTGTTTCAAAATTATCTATTTTGATTTTTGGCAGAGCAAAGGACCTAGTAGGTAGGTAATTTTAAAAATAACTGGGGATTTTTTTGTTAAATCAAGTATCTGCACTCACTTCCTATATTTTTTTATTTTTTTTAAATTAAAGGTTAGGACACTCGACTTGCCTCCAAACACCCTGCTGTCACATTCCTCTCCAGATGGGGTAAACAGGAAATCTTGCATAATTGTCCATGTTCCTTATACCAGTTTGGCATTGACATGGTGCCAAAGGGTATTTAGCACCTTTGCTCTTAAGAACCCCCAGCAGTTTAATTACTATTGGAATTATGACTTAGGAAGAAAAACAACAGCCTATTTGTTGAGCAAACATTACAATAAGCTGAATGTTTTATTTCCCAATCAAGTTGTCTCCGTGCAGCTCTATGGACTCACCTCCCTTCCAAGGCAAAAGGTAGGAGTGACAGGCCAAGGCTCTTTATCCTGTTATACAAATTTTCTGGTCAAGTAGAAGAAGAGCAAAGTGTTTGCTAATGAACTGAAGTAACCATCTACAATAAGTGTCTGGAAAATGCCTAACGAGGGTTTTAGAGTAGACTTCAGGTAACTGCATTGAAATAATGCACTTTGGAAAATCCTGTTCATGGCTAAGCATATTCCATAGTACTTAGTAAATAAAGCTCCCTTCCTGGTCCTCTGGATCCCAGATTTCTTTCCTGACTGTGGCCCAGTTCAAGAGAGGGGCCAAATATGCCACCTAACCCTGTCACACCCATGGCTGAAACAGGTAGGACACTTTCCTAGGACATGTGGCTTGACCTTCCCCCTGCCTGGTCAGATCTCAGCACCAGATCTCCTACTTGTCAGCAGGCCAAAAGGCTACCACCTAAGAGAGCTGGGCAATTGGGTATTTTTAAAGGAAAAAATCAACCCAGCTCGGTTCTTTCAATGCTGTTGTGAGGGACCCCTGGCTAGGAGAGGGATGTTGGGCTTGGAGAAAACAGCTGATTCTAGAGGCAATCTGCATACAGCCCCATGGAAAGTGTTTAACATTTCTGCACAGCTAACCACAGTTCTGCTCCTCCCTGCATGGGTTATTGGATGAGATTTTCCTCATGAGGCATTGAGTACTTTCTCCCTACTCATAGTGTCTGTGGGCTTCGAGTAGCAGGGGTGAAAAGGTCAAATACCTCAGAGGAAGACACTGAAACATCTGGTCTGGTAAATGAGGCGTGTTATTGCCTTCTTTGCAACATTGCAAAGTGTCAGCATTAAAGATCTGAATGCATATTATGTGCTGTGTATCTTTCCAGGCAGCAAAAAGATAACAAACTCAATACAAAGATCAGATTGCACTGTGTATCTGCAGGTCTGGAGCATTCTGAAATCCTGAAAGGATCACAGAGGTTCAGTGAGACCGGTGCTGGGTCGTTATTTAAACAGCTTCCAAAAATACACCTTGATGTTGTGCTTTCTGGAGGGGAAGGGAGGAGAGGATCTAAAGGGGAAAAGGAGGAAAATACTTGAAATGGGAGTGGATGAGCACCAGAGGAAAGGGGAACAGGATGGTGAGGCCGTGCACACATTAAGACATGTAAAGCAAAGGGAAGCTCGTGTGTGTGGGTGTAAATATCACCCCTGAAAGGACAACTCCACCAAGCATCCATGTTTGGTATTCCAGGCTACCCTAGTGGTTCACAGCCTGTATGTGCACTGGCCGTGTGTGGTCAGTCAGTGTTTTCACAGCAACATCTGATGCAGAGAAAAAACATCTATAAGCAGTTCTTCAAATATAGTTGCATAGTTTATTTTCAGGAGCCTAGGTGGTGTCCTAAAGACAGGACAGCCTGGAAAAAGGCTAATGAGGATGTAAAAATGGAACCTGGATACTACAAATTGGTCTGATCATCATCAAAAAAGGCCAACAAAACAAAACAAAAACCAAAAAACCCCAAACCTCAGAGGAATCCTGCAGCAGAGGAACAGTCCCGTTCAAGACACCACTCTTAAAATGTTTATTAAAATCTGCCATATTGTTGCTGGTGCATCACTGTAACATGAGGAGTCACATTCTGCTTTGGGAACTGCACAGACTTGAAAATCCAGAGCTGGTCATCAGAAAGTTCAGCGAAACTACACTTGAGCATTTAGAGGTTTACAGAAAGTCACAAAAGCTATCAAGGTGTAACACAGATTAACTTTACCTCTCTAACCTATTGCATCAAGCCACAGGCCCACAGAAGAAGAAATATCTTCAACTCCAAACAAGCACACTCACAAATGTGGGCTTAGAAATCTTCACACAAATAAATTGTGTCATTCATTTGACTTCTTCTGGTCAGAGTTACTACAATATGGAAGCATTTCTTCTTTGCTGTTTAATGCCAAGGTTCAAGCAGCATAGAAATTCTGTGGGATCCCTTTCACACCCAGGCCTGTTATCTGTTTTAAAAAATTAAAAATTAAAAGATAAAAGAGAGGAAACAGATAAATCTCCAGCTGGGTATAATGAAAACATTCAAACATTGTAGAACTAATACCATAGCAATAGACTACTACATAGAGGGTCACCTGCTTCAAGAGAAGCCCAAAAAGAGTCGTTACTTGGAGTTCATTCAAACTCTTTAAGTTCACTAAGACTATCAAACACCACTCAATAATTCTGCTAATTTAAATGTTATCTGTGGCCCTTAAAAGTAGTCCTTATCTTCAAAACAATTCACAGTAATTTTTAACACACTTCATCCATGCAAGACAAACGTGTGTTTGGAAAACACCAATTCCCTTGTGGAACTGGAGAACAAAACCAAAAAGGATGCATATATAACGCTCCTGTGGGCTTCTAAACTGTGCTGCTTGATTATAGCAGTTCTCAGCCATGAGAAATCTGCTCTATGCGCTATTTTCAACAGGAGTGTCCCAGATCCAAGAATAGATCTCTATTCCTCCTGTAACACGTCTTCATCCTGTGGCCAAACCAATAAAAGAGTTTGGTTTGGGTTGATGGCAATCATGGAGTGTGAACTGCATTTTTTTTTTCTCCTGATGTGCTTTTTGCTAATGGAGCAAAAAAAAAAAATGAAGAGTGAAACAAGTTTCAGATTCAAAAAAATGGCTTTAAAAAAAAAAAAAGTAGCAATCACTTTCAACAGACAAAAAATATCCTAAAAGTTTTCAGACTGAGATGCAAAATTTTGTCCTGGTAAATTTAAACTCTTAATTTTTAAAGGAGAAATATGTTCTGTAAGCATTTTGATTTCCTGGCACAATTAAAAACTGAGAAGTGAGAGATTGACTTTTCCAAAAGTGATGAAAATATAGTAAGAGATAAAAGCAATTCCTTTCAGCGTATTACAGAATACACTGTCCATATGGCAGATCCACACCCACTCACTGCCTTCAGATCCTGACCAGCCAACTTTGGTCAACCAGCTATCAACACTACTACTTGTAATTTCTCCAAATGTTCCTTCCAAGTGCATGAGCAGCTCTGCAAAAGCAGCTGGGCCTGGCTGGGGGACAAGCAATGCACCTGAAGCAGCTCCTGAGGTGCGTGGGATGAGCAAGGGCAGCTGGGGCCACCTCCTCTCAGAACATGAGGCTTGGTAGGTTTGATGTACAGAAAGAAAGAAATAAAATCTGCTCACCTTGAAAATCTCTCCTGCATGAGGTTCCTTGGCTAAGGTGGCCTCGTCCAGTCCATCGTATGCAGAAGTCACATACATTTCTGAGTAGTCTTTTCCACCAAAGCAGCAAGAGGTGATCCTCGGTGTCGGCAGCCTCACAGTTTGGATTCTTTTTCCTGGGAAAAATGTGCAATTGTTTTCTAACGTTCATATTTTAGGAAGCACGTAATTATGAATGTACTATTAGTACACATGGCTCAGATGTGACATTTACTCAGAAGGCACCTCCTCTTCAGACAGAGGTCATATCCTAAAGGACAGTTTGGGGGAAATCAAATTATTTCATCTGCCTCATCTCTAGATATTTTTCAGGCTCTCCCCCACATCTGTGAAGCTTCATTTCCTTTTCTCAAAACAAAGCAGTACTGTCTGTGAGGTCATGGACACCAGGCTTGGGATTGATGTTGTTCCTTAAAGCATTTTCCAGTTAAACATTTCAACACTGAGAAATTTTATATGAAGTATTTTGGGGGGGGGGGGGGGGGGGGGGAGGGGTTGATAGTGCTATTATTAAGAAGAGGGTGCAGTTCATCAGCCAACAATGGGAGCAGGGGTACCTGACACTGGGAGGCAGCACGGGGAGGTGCACTATTTACATGATCAGAGCCTGAGCCAGCGATGCTCTTGGCAGAAGTGGGTGACAAATTTCACCTTATCTCACCTTCAAACCACTCCTCCTGCTGCCATTTCTCTCACATTTATATGCACACACTGGAGGAGGCCTTACCTGTCTCTGGGTCTATGCGAATGACTCTGCCACCATCAATACAGGCCACCCAGAGCTTCCCTTCTGCATCTATGCACATCCCGTCAGGCATTTGCTCCTCCTTCTCCAGATGGTACAAAAGCTTGGGGCAGGCTGCAGGAAGAGTTACAAAGCTGATGTTGTGTGGGTAGCTACCCATTCTGTATCAGATCCCAGTCTAACATCTCCCATGCCCTTGCAAACAGCCAAGTTCATTTTCTTGAGAAGGACATGCTGCAAAATGTACATCACACCCACATTTTGCAGGTGTGTTAAAAGCCTGATTCAGCCTGGCAGAGACAAGCCCCCAGCAAAGCCATTTCAGTCTGGGATTGTGCCAAATTAATATTCTTGTTATTTTACCAAGAGAAGAGAACAAAATGTCCCCATCTCTCTTGTTAACCCACCTGCTGCCTGCCATAGCACAACAGCTGCAAGTGCAATAACTTTTCCTGGACTTTCATTGGTCGTGGCAGCCTGGTTATGTCACATAAATAATTACCTGGGTTTAAACATTGGTGATAAGCAATCTCTCCTAGGTAAAGATCAAAAACTTTACTTTTTAATGGCCAACCAACCAACCAACCAGTTTTGATTAAACCTGGACACCAACTGCTCATTGTCTAGGATGCAGTGCAGATATGTTGGTGAGCATGTCTGGGCCATGGAACAGGGCCCATGGACCAGGGACCACCTGCTCTGACCCATCCAGCACCTTCTGGTCATTACACTACCCATGAATAGGCAGCTGTGAGCATAAAGCCAAGCCTAGGAAGCTCAAACACATTACTTTTTTATATTTGCAGAGGGGAACGTTGTGTTATATCTTCTTTTGAAATCTTATATCCTAAAATCTGTAGAGAGAGATGTTCTCAACAAAATGAAATCTGAGTGAATGTAATTACTTTGTGCAATTTTCATCTGTGATTACCCTAAGTCTGCACTCTTTAAAGTACAAAGGCATTTCAGCCATTTAAATTCATGTGGAGTGTATCAGGTTGATATAGCATGAAAATATTTCAGAGAGTTTTGAAATGAGGTTAGATCCATTTTGCTTACACTTAAATTTTCTTTCTTGAAGATATAATAAAAAAAATGTTTATCCATAAAATGAATTTAAGTTTAATTTTAAAACATCCTAATTTCAGAAATTTGGTTGGGAAACCTCTATCACAATGACAGCTTGATCCTCCAAATACCTTTCTGTGAAATATAAACATGCACGTTCTCTCCTCTTGTATTTATGGAGCTAGTACAGTCAAAGTAATTCCAGCAGATGGCACTCAAGAATAAATACCATCCTAAAAGCTCTTTCTCATTCTGCAGTGTACCTTCTGCCCTGCAATTCCTTGAAAAGGTCTAAGGATGAGCCCTCTCTCCATATGAAAGTAAGCTGAAAGACTGTCAAAAGTTTGTTCACCAAGTACACCTGCTGTATATCACAGTCATCCAGCTGACAAGTTGTAACTAGAAGATATGAGATCTGTCAAATAAATCACTGCATCTGTCAAATAAATCACTGCATCGCACACGCCTAAGTCTTGCTGCAGACAGAGCAATAGCACTGCCTGTCACCAAATTTAAAAGCATGTGTACCAATCTTTCCGGTGTGCACATCATAGCTGAAGGCATGGACAGCGTATGACAGGCTGTCAATGTGAAAGAAGGTCCTGTGGTCCAGGGACCAATCCAGACCATTGGAGATGTCCAGCTGGTCTAACTGTTTTATTACTGAATGGTCAGGGAAGAGGGTATAGAGAGCTCCTTGCCGCCTCGCTCGGACCCCTGGTGCTGTCTCCTCAGCCATCGTACCTGAAATGGAAGTGGAAGCCTGGTTAGAAAGTAGAAGCTGGCTCCTCATGTTTGATCAAAAACCTCCTTTAAGTGTTACCAAGAGGTCCTAGGGAGAATCACAGGATTGTGATTTTTTTTTTTTCCTTTTCTTCCTAAAAATCTTTTTAGGAAGAAATTCTTTGCTGTGACGGTGGTGAGGCACGGGATCAGGTTGCCCAGAGAGGTTGTGGATGCCCCATGCTTGGAAGCGTTCAAGGCCAGATTGGATGGAGCTTTGAGTGACCTGGTGTAGTGGAAGGTGCCTCTGCCCACGGCAGGGAGGTTGGAACTAGATGGTCTTAAGGGTCCCTTTCAACCCAAACCGTTCTATGATTCTACAATTCTACAATCCTGTGGTGAAAGGGACTAATAGATTCTGCCAGATTGATGAGAAAGAGCAAAAGGAGCAGATCAGGAGCAGCTGCCTCCCACAGAGTTGATCCTGGACAGTGAAAGGATGTTTCTGCATTGCCATGAGATTTAAGTCAGACATCAAAGACCCAAAGGACCCCCAGGACATGCCAAGGGTTGAGATTTTGCTCACAGTGAAAGTCAAGATGCAAGCAGGCATCATATGCTGTTTTTGCTGTTGTTCTTTGTAGGATACTTTCATGATTTAAATGGGCTCTGACCTTAAAATACAGGTGCACACAATGTGCCTGAGAGCATTGTTCAAACAGCTCTTGAGCTCTGTCAGGCTTTGTGCCATGATCGCTTCCCTGGGGAGCCTGTTCCAGGGCCTGACCACCCTGTGGGTGAAGACTTTTTACATAATATACAACCTAAACCTCCTTCTTGTCTTATGGAGCCTAAGGATCTCCCCCCGACATCCTTGTTTTTCACAGGCTAACCAAGAGAGGCTGCATATAAAGAGTGCAAGCTGCAGCTCATGTTCTGCTCTAGAAGCTGCATCCTTCTCTAAATCTCCAGAAAAAAATCCCACCTACATGAGCCCTTCAAAGGCTTTTCCATGAAGGTAGCTGTTTGAAAAACACCATCAACCAAGTAGGAGAGCCTTCCTGTCAGACGGCAGCAGCAACAGCATCTGCCCTCATCTAGGTCAGAAGATGTGGAGTCCCCTGTCCTCCTCCACCGGCAGTAACCAAGCAGAGCATTTACAAAACAGGAATTAAAATGCCTTATATAAAATACACTGTAATTAATTTCCCTTTGCTCCAGGGGAATTTTCTGCCAGGAACTTACCAGCAAAAAACCTCCCCTTTGGATCCACTTTTCCATCATTGAACCTGTTGTTGGGTTTATCCTGCTCAAGCTCGAGGATGGTGGTGACTGCCTGGGTGTCCCAGTCCAGGAAGGCAAACCTGGTCCCCAAGGTGATGACATAGCCCCCACATTGCCGCAGAGCCACTGAGCTGACACGGGCATCTGTGGGTGAGAGAGAGCAGAAGATGAAGGGTGGCTCTGGGGCCATCACTCAGCCCTCACCGAGGGCATCTGGGCTTGACTGGGACATCCCTGGTCAGGAAAGGCTGAGCTGATGCTAAGGTCCTTCACCTCTGGAATTGTTAGCACATCTCACTGGTTCTGTGGTCCATGGATCTTCCCACCTTCTAGGGTGGCACAGCAATTAGGACTGTACCTTTTCCTCTGCAGGTCCCAAATGAAACAGACATTCCCATTTAGGCTTATCAGGGGCAACATGTGCCTGGTCCTCTCTGCTCAGGCCACACTGTGCTCAGCAACACATTGTGGGAAGATAGGGTGTGTGGTCCCATGGAAAGTAAGGGAGACCACCAGCTTGCAGGACTCCTACCAGGAGGGGTGGATGGGACAGAGAGAGAAGACTCCCAGGATGAAGCAGTGAGTACGGACTCTTACCCACAGACACGCTCTGCACCTCGTTGGTGACCGGGCTCCAGCGGCAAACTTTCTGTGCATTGATGTCTACATAGACAAGTGCGTTCTCCCTTTCTTCCCAGACTGGGCACTCTCCCATCCGGTTCTTCTCCTTCACAACAGATTCAATTTTGATGGAGGAAGACATGGTCTGAGGGGAAGTTAATAATGGATGTAATTAAAAGCCCTCATATGATTTTTTCTCATGCCTACAATGTTTAAAAGCAGAGATTATAAATAGCAAAGCACTCCAAATCCCACATGACAAAGTAATTTAGGAGGTTCTTATGACATTTCCATGGCCTCATGGCTGGAACTGAGCTTGAGGTGCCAAAGCTTCTCCTTACCAAAACTTTCCTAAACCACAGCTGCTGATGGAGCACAGGAGTGCTGGGGCTGTGGCCCTGAGATGGAACTGAGCTGCTGTCTGGGGATCCATGATCCTAAAGGTTCCCCGAAGCACAGGGAGGGATCAGAAGGCAGCAGCACCAATGAGTCAGAAATCTTTTTGTGGAAAAACAAGGCTCTGCCCTGTTAACACATGTGCATTGATTTCTTCCATAGGAAGACTTTTACATACTCACAGCACCGACTCTACTTTGCCAGAGAGGCCACTGCACAACAAATGCCTGTTCCCACACCAAGTCAGTGAGAATATGCAAATACTGAGGAAATATTACTACCTTTGAAATTCTACTGCTTTGTTTTCCCTCTAAGCATTTCCTTCTTCATCAGCCCCCTCACTGCCCCAGCTTCATCTCCAACCCCTGCTGCACACTCCGAATTTTGCCCAATGCCAGGCTGTGGGGTGCAACTACCCCAGCTGCTGCCTGGGGGGCCCAAGCCACCAGTGAAGCTCCCATTCCATATGCCTGCTTCTGCCAGAAGTTGTTCATGCCCTGGCTACCCCATCCCCACTGCAGCAGGGTGCTCGCAGGGACATCAGTCCATCAACCACAGCTGACTGACACCCACAACAGGGTGCACAATCCATCAGGTTTGTGTCCAGTACCCACTGATGTTCTCCAAAACACAGATCCTGGGCCTGCCCTGACCTTGCTGTGGGGTGGGATATGAGCAATAACCTTCACCATTCATCTCTTTTGTAAGAGGCCCACTCACTGCCTCAATCACCCCTAATGGAGCCGCCTCCACTGCTGCACCCATTGGCCTCAGCACATTTTTTCCACAGATTGGGAGATAATTCTTGGGAGGCAGCCAATCCCTGACATAACAGCGGTCCTAGAGGGATTACTGTCTTCAAGTGGGTATTGTTTCCTAGTAGGTGAGCTGGTGATAAGGTTTACAGATAATTAATTAGTATTAATGCACTTCAAAATACCTGGGAAGACCCAGTCAATCACTGTGAGAGGAAATGCGAGGGCTGAGGGATGTGAGACCTTTCCTGCAATGAGTCACACTACCAGGGTAAGTTTCAAACAACCCAACTATCAAATATATCTTTCTCCCTTCCAAAAAAACACTGGCCACAAGACTCTGGGCAGCAAGCTGTTCCATACAGGCAAATAGCATCTAAAGCATAAATGAGGATACACAGCAAGATGCCAAGTTTTAACCTCCAGAAACCTGTTAAACAATGCTTGAGCTGGAGGTGTGAGTTTCTTGTGGTTTGAAGCCTTGTGTCATGTGGCTGCCATATGTGGGACCCGAGGCTTGGAGACACAATGCTGACTTTATTGTAGCATGGTCTGGAAAGCACAGAGCTGTTCTCACCCCTGTGGGAAAACAAGAGTTCGGCAGCAGCCTGGCAGCAGTGTGGTTCCTGCAGAGGCAGAAAGCCTCCAGATCTGCAGCAGCCAGTGTGTATTTGTATTGTCAGTTGTTTCATTGACCCAACCAAGCCTTATTAAACCTTTCTTTTCCCACCAGCTCCTGTTTCATTTACATCCCCCTTGTCCAACTTCTGCAACGCCAAAACAGGGGCCTGGAAGATAAGCCGTGGTGAAATACTGATTAACAGACCCATCCCACATGCCTCATGAGGAGTACACAATCACACTGTTGCCAGCTCACAATCACAAGGCATAGGCAGGGGAGAAACCATCCTGCCTGCAGCAGCTGCCTGCTTCCCCCTCTCCTGTTCACCCAGCGATGCTGCAGAGACCTGCCCTGTCCCATGGACCCTCAGTGCACATCTGCCTTCCCTGGCTGCATATCAGCCACAGCATCCACTCTCTCTGCCAAAGAAATAGCTGCTGTGTGTCACTCCAGCTGTGGAGGTTTCCATACTGGTGAATGTTGTGGCTGAAATCACCATCACCCCTCCCTGTTTTTTAAGAAGAGGGCAATTAGAAGGGAAGGTCTGTGTTTTGCTAGCTGAGGTTTCACTAATTTTTATAAGCTACTGAAAATGGAGGCTTTTAACAGGAAGAACCATTGAACCCTAAGTGGCAGCATTGCCCTCCACAAGCTGTGAGGGACTCAGCCCTGGTCTTACCCAGTCCATATCCTGCCCCTGCTTAGTGCTCTGCTTATTTCCTGCCATGCCCTCCCTGCTGACATTCCATGGAACTATGCAGCAGTAACACTTCACCAAATCCAGCATCTCAGAGTGAAAAATGAGGAAATGACCCCCCAAAACCTGGTTGAAAATATAAAAGCATAATCAGTCCCCAGGCACCCTGCCACCTGGGCACCTTTATCTGTGGTACCTTGCATCCTGCTTGGTACATCAGTGACCTATCAGAGATGAGCATGCAAGGAAAGATGAGAAATTCCTAGCAAAAATCACCAAATACTTCTGTATTCTCCCAAAGCAAAATCCCTGCAGAAAAAATCATCACATTCACCCTGCCTATATCCTCTTGCCAACTTTTTGTTGGCTTTGTAGCCTCCTGGACTCATGCCCAAACCCCTTATGGACACTAAGGGATGGGCAGGTGTCACTGAAACATTTTCCAACTTCAACTGTTAAACTGTTTAACTGGTAAAAGTTACCAGAATGTGGAGACCATAAGAAAAATTTCCTGTTAGGAATAAGAAGCTAATGTAAAAACATCCTGTCCGCTCTAGAAACTATACCCTCTCTCTGGTAGCTATTTGAAAATAGCCTTTCTAGACCTCTGTCCACATTCCTTTTCAAATCATCTGGACAAAAGTTGGTCATTTCAGTACCCCTAAAAAGATACAGGTAAAATACAAATGAATGACTGGCCTTAAAAGTTTTTTTTTGCTGTTTCACTCCCTCTCTCCCTCCCGTGCAAACACACATAATTTCGTTTTTAATGTCAAACCGAACCTTCAAATAAGCAGGCAGAAAATGAAAACTTTTAATGTACAGCATTGCAAGCAACCATCTGCATAAACCAAAGAATTTTAAGAACCCTTTTCCCCTCAGTCAAACAGCTGAATATCTTTACCAAGCCAGAGGACACCTATGCGAAACTCTGCAGTTCATCACATCAACGCACCTGCTGAGGAAAATATTGCAAGACCTGGGTTGGTGACTCTTTTCCAGCACTGGTCCAATGAAACTGGCTGCTGTTTTCAGCGACGGTTAAAAATGTGCACCAGTTTGATGTTATCTGCATGGAGCAGGTAACCTTTTACATTTTGTATTCAGTCAGCAGTCACATGAATGATGAGGCAGGGACCAAAGCCTTTCTGAATGGTCTGGTTTGCAGTGCCAGCAGCAGGACATGTGATAGAGAAAAATCCTTGCTCAGTATTTTTCTTTTCTCATGGAGAGCGCGAGAGGGAAACTGAGGCGTTGCACCATTCGCTCGCCCCAAGGGCTAGCCCAGTCTTCCAAAATTTAGGGTGTTGAAAAGGGAAGGTTAATGAAAGATGTAAGGGAGGGTTTTGTAGTATTCTGATAAGGAAAAAATATTGTTGTGATTAAGGCTTATTATCATCTTTAAGACTTGGCTCCTACACCCAGCTGTGCCACAACCTTCTTGTGTGTGAAGTCACAGGGCTCCTCACCTTGAGCATGGAAAGCCTGATCCCACTTTGGCAAAGAGCTCCAAGCTGCTGCCTGCAGCACACACAGGGAAGGACTTTTACTAGGGAGTCTCAGTAATTGCCATGGATGCTGCAGGATGGCAATGTCTTGCCTGGCTTTTGTTTTCTTCTTTCTTTGTCTTTTGTCTTCTTTTTTGTCTGTGGGAGGCAAAGGTGGAAGATGCCAAGTGCCTTCTCTCAACCAGCCCTGCTCAGCAGAGGTAGCTGATGGCAGGGTCAGCATGGTGGGGACAAGGCAGGTGTGCCATGGGGACAGAGTCCAAGCTGGGCAGTGAGCCAGAGTGAGAACCAGAGTTTGGGTGACAGGGCCACACTCAGTGAGGGCAGAAGCCACTTGGGAGAAATTGGCCCCAATCCAGCATGCAGGAGCAATGCATTTCTTACCTCATGGAAGACTTTAATGAACTTTTTAATTTGATGTTCAAATGATTCACAGGATGAACATGTTTACCTGATAAGCAGGTAGGCAAGACAGACGTATTATCCTATCATAGTCACCATCAATCCACATTCAGAGATTAAAAAATTACAGCCCAAAGACAGAGACAAATTCAAACATTTCTAGGCAAAAGGCCAATAATATTTCCAAGTCAAATTCCTTCCAAAATCACTGTATTACTGGGTGCCTTGAGGACCCTTCTGAGATTTCCTTGGCCTCTAATGGCTCCATCTCATCAGCGCAAATCCTCAGTCTCTGCTTGCCCTCAGAAAAATTATCATGTTACTCTCTGCTTTCTTTTTTATAACCTAGATGATAACTTTGAAGGGAGGTTCAAGTAGAACAATATGCATTTTTTTTCACAGCATTTTCAGCTGGAAGACATATTCAAAAGGAAAATTCTGGCTTATGATAATTTCATGTGCAGCTTTCTGGGTGAGCAGTTCAGATGCTGGATCATTGATGGCACAGGAAAGACAGCAGCTGGGAAAATTATACCAGAACATGTCTCTCTAATTTATTCATGTGGCTGCAAATGCTCTGGGGATGCCCCTGCCACATTTTCCAGCATGTCTTATTCCTACCCTGACCACTTCCAGGCTACCAACACAAACACCACACCTCCCACTGTGCCATTTGAACATCCCCCTTGTCTGCCTTTCCAGAAGTCAGTCACTTTAGGAAGAGAAATGTCTCAAAGTTTTTGTGGGTGTTGTTGATGAGTGGTGCAACTCTGTAGTAGCAGGTGCATGTATTTGCTAGCCAGCCAGCTATTCTTTTAATTGTTTCCACAACATAAAGAGCCTGGCCCTGCCATGCACTTTGTTTGTTTCTGATGTTGCTGGGTTGCAAAGCAGAAGTTTCTAGTGAAGTTGGCCAAAGGCAGCCATGCACCCCTGTACCTCTGGCTGACACCCAATCACTTGTCTCCTTCTGGTGAGGCTTCCTCTCTCCTTTCCCACTGCTCTGTGTCCTCTGATGCAACTCTTACCGCTTCTTTTTATAGTCCCTAGTTTTTATCAACATAGAGTACTCAGGAGAGTATCAAGGCATTATCGCACCACATAATGTGGTATTTAAATAATTGTGCTTGTCTTCTCTTCCCCACAGGCGTGTGCTCAGACAATAGCTTGGAATTTGTTCTTGTGGCTTTGCAAATATTTAGTAAATCTATTGCTTCCCTTTTTTTACCTGTAATTCCCCAAAATACACTTGTGTTACTTATTCTTCTTGAGGGTCCATCCCATCATTCATTGCTCTAGAAACTCAGCTTTGCTTGTTATTTGGTTGTCCTGATCTCTTAAAGTTTTTATGTATCTCTGAAGCTGTCCTCCTCTTGGAGGGAGAGCCCTCCCTCTAACAAGCACGGTCAGAGTTAACAAAGACACAAGTATTAAAAACCCCGGGTAGATACAGGTATAGCTACTCACCCCAGCGATATCCCACTTGACAGTGTTGTCCAAAAGTGACGCCAAATCTTATCTTTTCGTGGCTTTGCCCTTTTGTAGGAAGGGCCTGGTCCCTCCCTTGTGCTCGAGATGGGAAGAACTGGAGCTCCCCAGGCAGTCAGTGCCGCCTGCTTTTATTTCAGCAGAGCTATTTTGCCAGCAAAGGATTACAAGAGCTTTCTCCAGCTTGGTTGGGAACCACTACGCTTCACCTATGACTATAGCTTTTGGTCATGAGGGTGAAGAAACCCTTCAGGGCACAGCAGCTGCTCCTCCTGATACAGCCTTTCCTGTCACTGGGTTCTTGCTCAACCCTAATTGAAATCAGTGCTGGTCTTTGATCAAAGAGGTGAGCGCCATTAATAAGCGAGGGATTAAACAAAAGTCAGGAAGCCTTCCTAATTGAGGGAACCGGCAACGGCTCAGCTCCAGTTTGCCAGATCCAGCGCTCTGTCATGGGACACAAGTCAAAATACGCCGGCAGCACCAGTTTGGGCTCCTCGGGGCTGCCCGGGAAGCAGCTACAGCCTCTGCACTGGAGGCTGTGCTGAGACGCGCTCCCAGGCCATTTCAGCAACATTAAAAATACAACTCTCCTGGCAGAGTTGGCTGTTCCTGCTCATGTGAGGCCCATGAAACCTGCCTAGCAAAGCCGAGCAGGTGCTTTTACACAAGGGGGAGGTGGCATTCATTTGTAAAATGTCTGCAACAGCTGATTTTACCTGTCTCTGCTCTTACACTCACAAGCACAAAGAAACGTGTTATTTATACATTTGCCCAGTGCCACCCACGCACAGCATGGAGGAAGAGGTGCTCCAGCTGCCATGTCCTCCTCCCTGTGTCTCATGGGTGCTTCCTGGCCTGCTCTGATAAACCAATCTTTGACCCAATTTTTCATGCCTGTACAAGCATTGCTCTTACTTTTCTAATGCAGCAACAACATAAAAGAGATCAGCTTGATTTCTTGTGTTGTGCTGGCAATCACCCTACTGCCAGTGTGGGGGTGTGAGGGTGAGCACAGGTACAAAACCTCAACAGCAATGGCAGAGGGAGCTTATCTGTGTTTATGCCCACTTATTTTCTGCTGCATCTCTGGATCTCCACTAGTGACCAACCACAGCAGCTCAACAGGGTGGTTCCTGAGCTGCAGGTAACACCAGGTTTGTGATTTTAGTGAGATCAGAGCCCTAAACTTGCCACATTCACTATCTCCCTCAACTCAAGCTTTTGCAATATTGTGCCTTGAGTCAATTTTAGATTGTGCCTTTAGATTGCCTTGTAGCACAAAGCAAATGAAGGACGTGGACTCTCCAAAGAACAAGGCCCAGCTTCCTTCACTGCCTCATGCTCACCCAGACTGAAGTGGGGCTGCTTAAACCTCCTTTTTTTTCCAGCTGCCGACAGACCTGCATGACTGAAAGTGGGGAAGCAGTAATGTGCACAAAATAACCTTTGAACCCTGGGATCAAAGCAGCACCGAGGCCTTGGTGGGCAGCTGAATCACCCACTGCACACTCGAGGGCACAGCTGACACAAGATGATCCATCAGAAATTAACTGCAACCAGCCTGCAGAAGTGGCAAACCATTATGTGCTGATTCTTGGAGCTACCTGGAGAGAAAATGCCACTTCCACAGGCTCGCTTGGCAGCCACTTGGTGGGTTACCCTCAGACAGCAGGATGGGGACACACAGCTCTTCCACCTGCAGATGGAAGTGCACGAGCATGGGAACGTGTAATATTGCAAGAGCAAAAATCTGCAGTTTAAAATCTGAGATACATCGCAGTTGTTGCAGGACATGCAGGCCTGCAGTTAAAAGCAAAAATGCAATCCAGTGAGTAAGTTTTCATTTACAACAGGTGGTGTGAAGAAATTGCAATAGATCTTTCCTTTCCTTCACATTTGTAAAAGCAGTGGCTTTTGGGGTATGTGGGCCTGCCTTGTTCTCTGTACTCTGCGGGAGGTTGGTTCTGGAGGAGGGATGTGCAGGTTGTGCTTTATGCACAAACAGCCAAAAATGCCCAATGTTTTCCTGCCATCGTGGATGTCCCCAGAACAGGCCAAGATTGTCAAAGGATAGAAAAGGATATGGTTCTTGACTCCAACATTTTGGGTTTATATTTAACAAAATGAGCAGCATGGCAACAGGCACTGGGGAGAGAGGGTGATCAGTTCCAGCCAGAGTTCATTTAAGCACAGCCACAGCTGAGGCCAGTTAGAAGGAAGCTGCAGATGCACAGTGAGAGGTATTAATGTTTCAGTTGTGAGAACATCATAGGACAAACCAAGTTACAGTTAAAACAGTGGTAAGACCACCAAAGGGCATTTTATGAGGAACCTCAAAAATATGTAAAAGAGACAGTACAAGTGGTTTAATCAGTAAAACAATAAGTTGCAAATGAGATGGAAGAACACTCAATAAAAAGATATTAAAATATTATTTAATCATAAAATAGAGTTACAACACTAGGTTATTAGGATGAGAATCTTCTTAGCACAACAGAAGAAGTACCATCATATATTTAAAGTAAGTTTAAAGGGAGAAAAAAGATCCATTTTAAAATATTCCATGCATTTCAGTAGTTTTTCATCCTTTCCTGATGAAATTTTATAATGGCGTTATGGTTTCCAAGCAAAAGATGCTGAACACCAAAATAAGACCTTCAGACTTGTCTCGTTTGCATCAGCCTTCTGTAATCCATTCTGAAGAGTGTATTTAACCTGCAAATGGATATGGTGGAACTCCTTTCACCCCCAGTCCTGTTATCTGTTAAAACACAGAGAAAAAAAATTAGTCATGATTCACCATTATCTGAGTGAATTATCAACCATTCAATAACCATATAATTATTAACCATTCACTGGGTTTCCTTACACAATCAGACATGCTTTAATTTAGAAAAGGACTGTGTCCTACAACTTGACATCCTACTATATTTTGCACACATCAGCTCATCACAGCCTGGAATTTCAATGCATGCTCTTTCTCTAAAGCTCAATAATCACAGGCCACAGTCCATTCCCCAAAAGCCTCTTCTCTTAGATACTGCTAAGCCTTAATTCTGCAGTTCACAATGTAACCTTCGGCATGCACACACAAAGAGCAGGGCTTTAAAACAAATCCCAGTGGAACAATTTTTTAAACAGATAACTTTGTGATAATTAACTAGAAAGTAAATAAAAGCAGATGCCTTTATCTGCCACTGATCAGGACACGTAAGTATTTACCCATCTTTTCCATAAATAGAAAATGCAAATAGTGTTGGAAGAGGAAGGAGTATAAAGAGATGACTGCATAGAAAATTTGCAATTATCAGCATTGGTACAAAGTTTAAACCCCGAAGTATCTTCAAATCTCTAAATACATTTAACTTTCTCCAAAAAATACAAACAACAGGTTAACATGTATGACCAATGTTCTAACAACTGTCTTTTTCCAGCTTCCCACAACTGCCAACTGGAGCTTTGCTACCTGAAAAAATCAAGAGTGAAAAAATAGCCTTCTAAAATGAATGGAGAAAGTATCATTCACCTTGAAAATCCCACCAGCCTGCGGTTGACGTGAAAGCCACTCTTTATCCATCCCATCAGTGGCAGAAGTCACATACATTTCTGAATAATCCTTTCCTCCAAAACAGCAGGAAGTTGTTTTGTCTACGGGAAGTTTCACAGTCTGGAGTCTTCTTCCTGGAGGAAAACGTGCATGATGTTTCCTGTTTGTCTACTTAGAACAAGAAATTTAAACAAATTATCGCAAATAACCGTTGTAGAGCCAGGTGTTCTGCAGAAGTGGGAACCAGGGCTGGGGGAGATCCCATCCTGACTGATGAGCACCATAACAGGCTGAAACCAGACGTCTGTGAACCCTGTTCTTGATGATGTATCATTTGACAAGTTTCAGTTTCAGGTATCACCAACAAATCCCACTTCAATCCCAGCTTGTCCTCTAATTAAATGCTAACATCCACAGCACAAACACGTATCTGAGCTCATCATCTAGTCTGTCCGTGGAGTCAATGGAAATGGGATAGAATTCCTCTCTAAAACAGGTCACATGAATCACGCCCTAGATCTGCTGACTTTTCTTCTTTTAACTACAAAGGCAGCCTGGAGCGAGCAGACCTCATGCAGCGTTACGGAGGCGTACCTCCTGCTGCACCTCTACTGCCTGCGGTTAAGGAAGATTAATTCCTAGAAGTTTTTCCTGAAATTTCAATTGTCTTTCAAATCAAGCTTGAATAAAATAGGGATCATGGGACACGTCTGATGTATATAAAAATCTAGTGCTACTATAAATAATACTATGCATTTATTATGCCAACAAATAAACTACAGTCTTGATGATGGTAATGAACAGATCACCTCTAGTCCCTACCAGAAGGGTGTCAAGACATCTTGCAGCAGAATTTCCCAAAACTTCAGCTAATCCTGGGCAGTAACAGCCTATTCTCATTATGCCTATTTTATCTACCTACAAGTGAATTTCTCTTTCTAGAAATATGCTAAAGCACGTGAATTTCCTTACAAGATGCGTAACTTCTTTGTCCTCCCAACTGCATGTGTAAAGGGCTTGGTCCCCTTACAGCAACTAACTTCAGTGATGTGTTGAAATAGCAGGAAAGTAACTTTGATGTTGGAAACCCTAGAAATTGTCTGGGAGACAATTTTTACACCAAGTCTGGGAGAAAGTGTGTGGGAAGGGCACTCAGAATGAAAAAACATGGACTGTAGGAAAAGAGGCATGAGCCCCGAAGACAAGGGGATAGACCCTGGTTGCAGTTGTGGAGTGTTCTCAGTGGGTGACAGACTGGAAGGTATCATTTACAAAGCTCTGGTGTCTCCCTGGAGTTTCAAGAAAATCTGCACCTGGATGCTCTACAATCTGAAGTACTATTTGGTGCTTGGTCTCTATAGAGGAGACAAATATAGCAAATCTTTTTGACACTATAAAAGTCAAAGTATATTAAAAACAATCATTAGGAAGAACTATGAAATATTTAATTGCAGTTTAGGTTGGACATTAGGAAAAATTTCTTCACTGAAAGGGTTGTCAAGCATTGGAACAGGCTGTCCAGGGAAGTGGTGGAATCATTGTCCCTGAAAGTATTTAAAAACCACACAGATGTGGTACTTAAAGACGTGGTTTAGGGGTGGACTTGGCAGTGCTGGTTGATGGCTTGACTTGATGATCTTGGAAGTCTTTTCCAGGCTTAATAGTTCTAGGATTCCAATTTAAAGAATAAAACTAGCAGGTCACTAAGTAACCAGCAGCTATGATAAGACTTGGTAACATGTAAGACAGACATCTCCTGAGTCCTTTGCAAACCCTGCAGATCAGCCATCAGCTTCTCCCTGTAGCACATCCTCAATCTAAAGGCAGCAGCCACCTCTGCAAACAAGTCTAGACCCAAAAAGCTGTTTCATCCTGAACCTCAAAACCTTCCCTCTAGGAAAGATGCCAAACAAACAAGTTTCCTCATCCCATTGTCCTAAAAACAAAGTCCAGGCTTTGTTATCATTGTATCCTGAAAATCCCTCACGTGCTTTAGATGCATCAGCTCTTTATCAGTGGATGTATCTGCAACTGGCTGGCAGCCATTCAAGCCACACTTAATGGCTATAGTGCATTAAAAGAGGCTTTCACAGAATTCTCTTCAAACCTGACTGGGCTATCTCCCTAAATAATTACAATTCATTCAGAATTCAGCAAATTGAGATTTTAGATATTACTTTAAAATGATAGCCTGAGAGGGCAGGTGAGCACGAGAAATTCACAAAAAAAGGCGTCTCTTTTTGACATGGACAGTTACCATGTGAAACTTCGGAACAGTGCTCCCTACAGGTGCTTTGACATGGATGAGGGGGAGACAGAACAGGTTCATGGAAGAGAAATACACTGAGAAATACACAACCAACACATCAGTACCTCATCCATCTGTGAGCACAGTTAAAGACTGGGAATGCATTAGGGATAAGTACTCTGCCATCAATTATTCTTACTATCCCTACGCATCTGCTTACAGGCACTATTCCTCCTAGTTTTTCCCATATAAAAACACCTCCAAAAGGGAGAAGGAAAAGGAAAGTAAGTGAAAAAAGGAAGAAAAAAAAGGTCAGAAAAACAAAACAAAACTAAACACCACCACCACAACAACAGCCAGGCAGGAAAAAGGTAGAAACAGTGAACCAGAGAGGAAAAATTATTGAATCTACTCCCCAGGAGGGTATTTAGAGGGCTAGTGGGTGTCACCAAGGAGTGCTCTGCCCACCAGAGTGAGAGGATGTGGATCCAGAAAAAGTCCCAGCACTGCTGGCATCTCCCAGCTGGAGCTTCCCTCTCCTAGGGCTGGGGTGCAGACTCTGCAGAACTGGAGAAGTCCCACAGGTTGGCAAGACTTTGGATGGGTAAAGAACAAAAGGTGAAGGGGAAAGCCTGAGCCTCAAGTAAAGGTTTCCAGCAGAGTCAGAAGCAAGGCTGCTGCCTGTGTGCCAGGGTCTGCTGTGCGCTGCAGACAAGGCACTGGAGTCCCTGAATCCACAGTCCCACAAAAGCCCTTAGGCTCCAAATGTATCCCAGTGCAGTTGCACTTGTGCTGCATGATGCAAACTTGTGCTGTCTGGGATCTGACAAAATCATGTTCCCATTCTCACCCAACGGCCCTTGCAGCCAGTGTAGCTCAGTTTCCCTTAAGTGCTTTACAAGTGTTTGCTACCCAGAGCAAATCATCCCTGGCACATCACTAGAGTCCAAATGACAGCAGCAATGAAGAACAGACTCAGACAATGGGCACATCCAAGACATTATTGTGGGAATGATAAAATGCTGTGGAATTCATAAAAACATTTTTTAATTATTTCATTGCAAAATTGATCATGCAAATGACTTCCAACAATAAAAAAGATGCTGCTGGCATCAGTGTCCTGTGAGAATGATGTAGAATGATGGTCCCCTTAGCAACTTTATCTTTTCCAACACAACAGATGCCGGGAATAAAGGAGACTTATTTACAAAGGTAATTTTTGAGAGCAGGGACATAAAATTGTTCAAAATAATAATAAGAAAAGCAAAAAAAAAAAAGGCAAAAAAGCAGATTTTTTTTAAAAAGAGCAGATATGCCATTTCTGTGAGGTGAAAAAAACCCACATTTCTCATTCTTTGTTTTTATTACTTTTTGTTTTGTTCTAACACAGAATTCCAGTCCACCCTTTGCAAGGACTTACCTGTCTCAGGGTCAAGGCGAATCACTCTCCCACCATCATAACAAGCCACCCAGAGTTTGCCTTCTGTGTCAATGCACATCCCATCAGGAATGCTCTCCTCTTTTTCCAGTTTGTATATACTCCTACGGTTTCCTGCAGGGTAAAAAAACCACAGAACTGAATGAGATAGCTGTTAAAACTTTTATCAGTCACAGCCCAGCAGAGTTATTTGTACTATTATTTTCCAAAGCTGTGCTGAGGCCCTGACTTTTTTTCCCACGAAAGAAGTAGACTGTGTCTGCTGCCCTGTTTGCTTCCCAAAACAGTTGTTTCTCAGCATGAAAACCTGTGGATCAGTTTCTGTTCATTGGAAGTACAATCCTTCTTTCTGGCATTCATTTCTAGTGCACCACTCATGTTCCCTACTTACAATATTAAATTAATAACTGAATAAATTAATGTTAGATACATTCATATAATTAATTACTTGTTCTAAAAGCACTTTGCAATTATTTCCAGTATGGGTTGCTCCAGTTGGAGAGTTTTCAAACAGTTTGCTGGAAGGTGCCAATAACCATTGTTCTAACACAAAACTGACTTTCAGATCTATAAAACTGAGAGCTTACATAAACACAGAGTTAGGAAAAGCATCAATTTCAAAGGCGTACTATTGACCTAAAAACAAACAACCCTATCCGAACTTTTATCCACTGTTATTAAAGAAAATTAAACCAAACTTTCCAACATTGTTTATTTTATGCTCTGACAACTTCAATGTTTCTCATATGCAGCAATATTTTTAATGAGCTTCCTTTTTGCTCCTGGGGATTGTCAGACTGCCCACAGAAAGAGCGAGTGAGAACGAGTGAGAGAGAGAGAAGTACCTTACTTCCTAAGGAAAAATTCAGTTGTAAGCCATAGCAGAGACATTAGGACAAGGTGCTACATCCAAAATTACTTTAAATTCAGAGTTTCAAAACTAAACATCAGATTGGCTGAGTTCTTTCAAAGCAAAATACTGCAGCACATGGACTCAAAAGCAAATCACTAGTCCAAGTCACCGGAATTTTTCTTTTGCCCAAGCTTGCAGAAGCCCTTAAGGCGTTGTTTTGTTTTACATTAACGCAGGGAGCTTTGAGTTACTGCTATCATTGTTGCCTTGTTATTCCTGCAGAATCTTCATTTAGTAGCTTGCACTTTAAAAAACAAAACAGGGTGAAGAGCAAAAAAATATCTAGAGAAGCTGGCAGAGGTTTTGCGCAAGACTACAAGCTTGCTGTCACTTTGCCTGGGCTGCCACTAGCTAGAAACACGCAGCCACAGGAACAGACAGGTGAGATACACTTTGTCCTTTTTACTGGAAGATCAGATATGCCTTGTGTTTAGTAACAGTAGTACAGATTGCTACTCAAACTGCCACACAATTTAAATACTTTATAGTATTACCAAACAACCCTGACTGGTTTGAGCCAGGAGCCCACGCAGGCGCAGACAGACGTTAGTATGGCTTCTGTTGTTTTGCTCGAAAGAGGTTTCGGGATAAGTTCTGATCATCTCTGTGTAATAACCAGAGCAGAAACAAACATCACAATCTTTAGGCAAAAACAACTACTTTAGAATACAACCATTCATACCAATTTTTCCAGTTTGGAGATCATAATCAAAGGCATCCACTGAGTAGGACAAACTGTCAATGTAAAAGAAGGTTCTGTGATCCAGTGACCAGTCCAGCCCATTAGAAATGTCCACCTGGTCAAAGTGCTTCACCACTGAGAGGTCAGGGAAGAGCGTGTACAGAGAGCCCTGGTGTCTCTCCAGCACAGCAGGACGAATCTCCTCTGCCATTGTACCTGTGCAGAGCCAAAGGGGAGAAAGCAGGTTCTCAGTAAATGGACTCTCCTCCAGGTTTGGGGGCAGCCTCTCGCTATGATGGTGATCACACTGCCAACACAGAAGGGGCAGGGGGCTTCTGAAATTTGAGGAAGAAACTGAGTTAAAAGCAAAATGTGGACTTCCAAAGTGCTTGCTTTTAGCAGAAGGTGGCAAAACACAGCCTTTGCTCTTTTGTTGAACGTTTCTGTGGCAGAAATGCTGTGCAGCATGATTCCTGAAAAATGTTTTATTCAGTCATTCATATATTAAGACAGGTGTGGCTGGCATTTAACTTACAATATATCTTAATGTCTTGTACAGCTGAGAGAGTGGAAAAAAATTACCTCCTCCCTCAGAATGAGTCTTACATGAAAGCCTCTTTTAAAGCAAATCTCATCTTTGCAGGTTGAAGCTGGCAGCCGAGACTGGCTCTTAAGAGCCTGGGTAAATGCAGGCTAAGGTAGGCCTCAGGACTGAGCGACACAGCAGAAGCACAGAATGGTGTTTTAAAAAACAGGAGGACAGGATCACAGCTGAGGCTGGAGGGCACCTCTAGACATCATCCAGGATCACGCCCTGCTCAGAGCAGGGTCAGACATGACAGGCTCCTCCCACCAGTGCTAGGTGTTGAAGATCTCCAAGGATGAAGACTCCATACTCTCTCTGGACAACCTGTTCCCACTGTTTGATCATCCTCAATAAAAGAGTTTTCTTACATTCATACAGAATTGGCTGAGTTCTAGTTTGTGCCCACTCCTGGTCTTTCAGTGGGCATCACTGAACAGAGCCTGGCTTCCATCTCTTTTACTCCCTCCCCAGTCAGCTACTTATTCATACAGGTGGGATCCCTTGAGCCTTCTCAACTTCAAGAGGAATAGTCCCTCAGTTTTTAGAAGTAATATTCTGAGTTACAGAGAACAAACCACGCAATATAATACATTTCTCACTGGAAAAGTATTTTCTATTGGCACTTTTCCAGTATTCAAAACAAGCAGCTGACAGGGAAGAGGCAAAGGCAGTATCTTAAACTAGGCAGGCTCTAAGTAGTCGAGTAGTCGGCCTCTTTTTAACAAAATTGTCCAGATTAGACAGTGCCCAGGTGATATAAAAAGATGTGTAAATGGGTTTAAACTCTGAAGACAACAAAAAAAATCCTGACCATTTAACTATGAAGAAAAACTTGCTGCATGTACAACTAATCATTGCATCTTATCACCAGACCCTAGCAAGCACCAGAAGGAAGAAAGAGACTGCAGCATACCTGCGAAATACCTCCCTGCAGGATCCACCTTCCCATCATTGAATCGGGTGTTGGCTTTATCCTTGTCCACTTCAGTAATGGTGGTTATCAGCTCCTCTTTCCATTTCAAAGCAGCAAACCTGGTTCCTAGGGTGATGACATAATCCCCAGACTTCCGGAGAGCCACGGAGCTCACAGGGGCATCTGGAAACGGGGATGAGATTTAAAAGTGAGATGTGTCCAAAGAGACATTTCTTTTCTTTAGAAATGTCCACTTTGGACATGCCAACTGAACTCAGTGAAACCACAGGCAAGAGAAACAATCTGCTTTTCTACCAACAGAGTTGATGTTTAAATACATAGAAACAGATTATGTCACTTGAGTATTATTACCACTGCTGCAGGAGCTATAATCATTACCAGAACCTAGTTGTGCTAGGTGCTTTATTAAAAAAAAAGAAGTATAAAAAGGGAACATACACTTTTTACAATAGCTTTCTGTGTGGCTTCCCCTCTCTGCAAGGGAAAAATCAATTGCCACAAGAGCTCTAGAACAACCCCTGTTTATTTAGCACAACCCCTGTATAAATGAATCCTGCAGCGATGGAGGCAGAGTATCTCTGCACTGGGACAGGTCACACTCTGCTGTGCCACACCACACTCTGCTGTGCCACTCAAACAAACCTCCAGCAGCACCCAAAACACACCAAGGAGTGGCAGAGCTTCCCAAGAGCTAAAACAAAACAGAAAACTAGTAAATGTTCCATGATTAGTTTACACTCACTTGAGCTATTATGCATAAAACCTCAATTACAGGTTATTATAAAGGAATTCGTGAAAAAAAAACCAACAAAACATGAGTGCAAAGACAACATTTCTGTAAAAGACTACAATCAGATGCAATCTAAGGAATAATAACTTTAGGCAGGGCAGCCAAGTCTAACATAGTATTTTCTATAAAGGTGATTAATTACTAATTTCTAATTTAAAACTGAAACATTGCTTGTATTTATAGCTTCGCAGGGGTATAATTAGGTAATACTTTCACAAACACTTAGAGCTACCACCAGCCGCCACTGGGTGACAAGAGGAACTGCTCCTTTCCAGCTGTTTGCTCACGGCTCAGGATGTCCCTTCCCTCTGAAGCCCTGGCAGCAGTACCACCATGACAGAAACCTGAATGCCATTTGCCCCCAGCACTGGAGATGAACACCTGACTGCTGAGGCTGCTGCTGGTCTGGGCTCATGTACACTGGGGTGCGACTCCTTCTCCCCCTGCCAGCACAGACCGCAGCAGAGCCCCTCAGCCACGCGTGGCACCTGCTACATGTGGCATTATCGCTGCTCTTCGGGTTGCCAGGAACCACACCAATAAAAGTGGGTTTCTGCCCCTAGCAGCAGCAGGGGCTTTCCTAGCAGAGCACGGATTGCAAGTCTACTTTTGCTCTCCCAGGAAAACACCTGGGGCCATGACTTAGCGGAGTCCTTCCTCCTGGGCAGCACCCAGGGCATTCCCCCGACCCTGGGTGGGGGGAGCAGCCCCCAAGCACAGCTGTCCACCAGAGGTGTTGGACATCCAGGTGCCCCTACAGCCACAAGAACAGGTCCATGCCTTCATGACCAATTACCTCAGAGGAAAGGGGTGCATGAGGACACAGCCACCCTACTGTTCACTGCACAAACCTGGCACAAGGAGTGTCTCAGCCCGTGCACCCGCTCAGTCCGCTGCGACCCCGGAGGGCTTTGGTAAAGCAGCATCTGCAGGAATTGATTGATTTGCAGCACCATCTTATGCCCAAGGGAAAACTGACCATAAGGTCTCCCCTCCAGGCCCAGTTATGCAGCTATGGTGTTATAAAGGGCATTTGAAGTGGTTTCTAAACGTGGGGTTGTTGTAATTCTCTTATTAAAAGCTTTAATAATGAATAATTTCTCTTAGTTTCCACTTTGGAAACCCGCTACTATAATCACATGGAATTCTTTGGTTGTTTGGGGGTTGGTTTTTTTCTTTTAATCATGGCATTCCCAAAGGCACACCTATTAATCATAACGTTTTTATTACTAAAGAGAGGAAACAATAAAAAAAAAGGAGCTACTTCAGCTGCTCTCCCTTCTACATCTCCAGAGAGGCCACAAGTAAAAGACTACACCTTTGAAAGCAGATCAGTTTGACGGGAAAGGCAGAGGAGAAGCACAATTCCTCAGCTAAGCTACAGGGAAGTAACTTTGGGAAGCAACACTTCTGAAATTAGTATCAGGCCTTCTCTCATTTGAAATTGGCAACTACAGTAATTCGAAAGGCAGATAACCCCAGATCAGTTCCTAGTGAATAATGTAAACAGCTTATAGGTAGGCAAAATTGATTTTCACCAAGTGTTATTGAACATGAGAAAATAATAAATTGTACTGAAACCACTTGAGGAGCTGTTTCCTAACACAAATATTTATCTCATCCAGCAGTAAATCTGCAATCCTTTTTTAATGCAAGTTAGCATATATCTTCCATTCTAGAAAAAATACTTGAACCATTGAGACTCTAGCTGGTGACACCGCTACCTTAAAAAAGTATCAGCTACCTAAACTGTTATTGGAAATTTTCTTTCAATACAGAAAATGCTATGAGCATTGATCATTCACATCAGAACTACACCAACAGAAGAATTTTACCTCTGGGACCAAGTGCGAATAAAAGAGAGTGAGTGTGGACAACGTATAGGGAAAAGAAATAGATCAAAGGTAATCCAGCAGCAAAAAAGTCGCAAGGGACGTCCCCAGGACTAGGTCTGGTCTGTATTTAGTGTCTCCCAGTGTGCTGGCGACCGAGGAAAGCCAGGCTGCAGGGAAAGGTCTCCAGATCTGAGCACCGTGCAGCTGCCGAGGGACACACAGCCCGAGTCCCAACCCGCAGCTCCCGCACACACAGGAAGGTTTTCCAGCGGCTCCTTACCCACAGGAATGGCCTGCGCTTGCCTGGTGACCGGGCTCCAGCGGCACACTTTCCTACCCGTGATGTCCACGTAGAGCAGCGCGCCCTCCCTCTCGTCCCACACGGGCGACTCGCCGATCCTGCAGCCCTCCGGGGCCACGCACTCGATCCTGACGGACGACATGGGCTGCGGAGGGAATCGTCACCGCCTCTTACACCCCGGCCCCGCCACGGCCTGCGGGGAAAAAAAGAAAAAAGAGGGGGAATAATGAAAGGGAGAGAAAAGAAATCCAAGCGGGGGTGCGGGCGGGCGCAGGGAGGCAAAGGCCGCTCCGCGGCGGGCCCGCCCCCGCACGCCCGGCTGCCGGGCGCACCGCCTGTGCCGCCGTGCCAGGCACACAGCATGCGGGGTCTCTACCTACCTACCTACCTGCCTACGAACACGGGAGAGAAGAGTAGCAATGATAAATATTAATTACGATGACAAGGACGCGCGCCCCAGGCACGCCCCGGCCGTACCTACAGCCAGCCGCGCCGGAGCGCTCCGCCGCCGCTCTTATAGCGGGATTGGGGAGGGGAAGCGGCCGCGCCTTCCTTGGGTACCCCGGCCAGGGGCGGGCCCCCCGCCCGGCCGGGCTGTGCTGCCGGGCCCTGCGGGATCCTCCTCTCCGTGCAAGGGCAGCGCCAGGAGCGAGCGGTGGCGGCTGTCCAAGCAGCAGCGAGCGGCTCGGCACCCCCGCCTTCAAAGAGCTGCAGGGGAGGAAAAGAGCGAGAAGAGCTTTCCCACCGCGGTGGCCAGGTTTCTCAGCCCCCGGAGAAGCTGATTCCCGAAAGGCCTGGTTTCTCCCTGCCTTCGTGCTCTGGTGTAGTTGGCTGCAGAGACTTGGCCCTGACTTCCAGCACCGGGTATCCTTCACAGCTCCTGCAGCAGCAGCTTGGTTATCCAGAAATCCTGGGCCTTCAGCATGCCCTGTCCTCTTTTACTCCCCGTACTGTAAAACTGTCTCAAAAACTTCCAAAGCATGAGGCAAACAGCTTCATGGCATCAAAATTTGCAGATGCAGTTGTCTGTTGCGCTTGCTTACCTCTGTGCTATGGCCACTACAGCTGCCAGAGCTCAAGACTCAAAGCAGTGGGTACTTTGAGCATCCCATGGCATAATGCCTTTTGACTAGGAGTTGATGATCCCCACAGGGATCAGTGACATGAAGTGGTTTCAGTCTCACTGCTCCATGCCTTGTGTGTCTCCTCCTGGAAACTCAGGAGCACAAGGCAGGGGCAGGCTGGTTTGCTGCCATGTCCCCACAAACCAGAATTTACTCAACTGCTCCAAAACTCACCTCTTCCCCATCCAGACTCTGCTTTCCAGCTGGCTCGTGTAGCAGCCCTGTTATTCAAGGGGCACTGCACACCAGTGATTGCACAGCACCCAGCAGGGTCTTTGAGGAGGCACTCTCCCCACAGTTTCTCTTAGGGATTTTATCTGTTCCTTATCATACAGCCTCCTCTTGGCAATTATCTCCTGTTGAATATTTTTATTTGGTTACCTTTATTCATAAAGCAAGGCTGGGCTTCACTTGGTCACATTTTTTTCTATTAGTGGTATATTTGGAAAGTTCATGGGTCACATGACCTTGCCAACATGTGTTTCATGTAGGCTTCTTCTGATGGAGGACTGATGTGCTATTCATTAACTTATTTTTGCCTCATCTGAGCAATTAGGCTTCTATTTTATGGCTTCCATGGTATTCCTTCAGTGCTTAGTATTGAATTTCTCTTTCTGTCCTACTGCTGCATGTACAACAAATAGCAGGATTTCATCTCAAACCTGAGGCAAGCAAATTAGTAGCAACAACCAACACAGAGAAACATCCAGAATAAAAGTGCCACATCTCTCTCCTTTTTTCCAAACATTTTACAACACAGAAGATGCAGAAATTAAAAAAAAAATGCAAAGAATTCATTAAGTACAATGAAGAACAATTATTGCTTCTCACAAAGCTGAGCTACATTTACTGCTCTTCCATTGTCTTTGCACACTACAGGGCCATTTGGGATACAATACAAGAGCTTACTGAATCCAGCAGCAACACCCTCAACCCACCTCACCAGTCTCTCTGTTCCTTGCTGACTTAAGCATTTGCCAGCATGGTTTAGAGGCATCAAAACAAGCTGTGTGCTGGCACACACCTTGGGAGAAAATTAACAGCTTCTGTAAGCACTGGGTTACAACACAAATTCAGTGCCATGTATTTGGAGCTTGCATCTCTAGTTACATGGGATAGCACCCCTGCTTTGTCTTCTCTGTGATGGCTAATCCAAGCTTGTTGAAAAGTAGAGCAGGGAGGAATCCATGGTGGTGTACCTTCACAGAGAGCATCAGATGAGGTCTTCTGCCAATACAAATTCATTGTGGGGGGGAAGAGCACAGAAGAGGTGGCTGCCAAAGCTTGGTGCTGCCTTGTGCCTTCCCCCACTGGGAACTTCCCATTGTTGCACTGCAGCCATAGAGTCTACTGTGTGGCCTCCAAATCTGACTGATAGGGAGCTTACACAGCACCTCTGTGGCTTCCAAAGGACACGCTGGTAGCTTAGCATTTAGTCCACATGGTAGGAGGGAGCAGGAAAGTGGAATTCTTCTCTACAACCATTAAGAACACAAAGAGGAGATCCGTGATGCAGGAGGCCTTGTAGGGTCAAAGTCACAGCCTGGCCCCAGCCTGCAGGTTCCCTCAGCCTGCCAGGAGTCATTACCCTTCCTGCCAGTCAGGAAACACTCAGCAGTTCTGGAGAACAGCCCACAGCACCACAGAGCTGGAAAAATCCCCCCACCCTCATCAACTGTAGGCAAGAAGAGGTGTTGGACGATTTCAGGTGCTATAGAGACTGGGTTTTACTTCTGCTCATTCCTGGGAAGTTGCAGTTGTTTTCCTCTCCTTTAATGAGCCTGATCCTGCTATTTCTTCATCTTTAGAGCAATCCTTGTCTTTTTTCCTTCAGCTGTAGTCTTTACTACTGTTAGTCCTCATTCCTCCTTGAAGGTGGGAGGGCTCTAGGCCCTTATCCATGGCTGGTACAAAGTGCAAATGCTGTATTGTCAGCTGTCTGTGTCCCAAGAGCTGCTTCTGAGTATGGAGTCTGTCGGGCCTCCTCGGCAGCTGGGCAAGATACAGCTGAGAGCAGGGACTGTGCCAAGGGCAGTGGAGCCCAAGGAGCTACCACCTCAGTGCAAGCCTGTTAAATCCTTTATGGCAACCAGAGTGGGCATGTGGGAATTCTCCACTAGCAGATAACACTGCATTTGGGGGTGCATAGATGGAGGGACAAGCAAAAAACACCAAGCAAGAGCAGAGGCAGAACCATGAAATCAGTCACTGCAGTCAGTAGGCTGGAAAGCAAGAGTTGGCACTGCCATGCACTTGTTTGCAGCCAAGTATAGTTCTTGGAATTGGCTTGTGTATCCAGATCGAGTTTTATTTGTTAGTAAGCAACAAGTAACTCCAGGAGAGATCAAACTGCTGAGAAGTTCCAATTGTTTAGTAGTCTGGATGATCACAGTTGCATATTTAAACATAATAAAACATTTGCCAAAGTACTCCATTTTCCTGATTGCAAATGTCTGCACAGGAGAAGGTGGCACCAGCAGATTTGTGCCCATTGACTAATTTAGTGTGTAACACCATAGTCACACAAGTTAATGCAGAATGGATTACAAATCTCAGTCAGGGAATCTTTTCTACAAAGGATTGCATCAAATAACCATGAAGTCACATTGAAGTATTTAGCCTTTAAAGACCAGTTTTCACAAAAATGACAATTGTACCCTGTACTTACTACAGTTTGTTACACAGGCTTCTTTCACAATTCCTTCTGTACTGGCCACAGGCTCATGAAAAAGCATCTCTCACTTAATAATACAATGCTTGAGCAAATGTGTGACCCTTCCCACTGCAGCCAGTCTCCACTGTGCTTCGTGAACACCCTCACACCTCCAACTTCTTTGTCAAGGGAGCACCAACAAGTGCAAGTTTCTGCTGCCTCACGAATCTGGAGCTCCCAGCCTGTGCCTCTCCAGACCTCCACTCTGTACTGGGAGCAGTTAGGCAATAGGGTACTTCAGAAAGCATTCTTCAGTGGAGCACAGCCAAGACATTTTTCATTCATGCCTTACTTTTCTGATCTTTGTACCCCATGTGACCTGGATTTGCATTTTGCTTGCCTCAGGAAGCAAAAAAAAAGAGCATTGATAGGTGCTACAGCAGCTGCAAAATTACAGTCACAACAGAGGTCATGCAACAGAGCCAGGACTTCAAGGAAAGGCAGCATCTTTCATTCAAGTAACTGATTTAACAACAGTGCTTTCAGTGTTTGCAGCTTACAGACATCCTTCTTCTGGCAAAATCAAAAATAAATTTCAAATTAGCTGCAGATTTAGGGTGACTTCACAGAGCTTTAATTTAAGATGCTCAACCAGACAATTTGAGGAGTCTGGTTTATGTACTAGCCATTTATAATGAGCACAAACTACAAATTGCTTATTCATATCTGCATCACCTGGCTCATCCAACTTTTAGGCCTCTGTGCTTCCTTTAACCAGGAGAGCTGTCTGGCTTGTTGTAGAATGAATAATCAGGAAAAGGACAAAACAATACCCCTACTTCATTTTAGAGGAGACAATAGAACAATAGCTGAGCCAGTTTTAAGGAGGGAAAGCGCTTTGGTCAGGTTCCATTCAACCAGATGCAAATGGGTTGCAAATGCCCGTGACATGGGTTCCCAAACTTCTCAGCACCACCCTTCTGAGATAAGGAACTACAAAGGAATGCAACCAGACACCACGGTTTCAGGTGAAGTGGGTGGGCTAGTTCAAAGGTGGTTTTGCCCCTCAGGTGACTGATTCCCTCACTAGGGCCTGCACTTCCCGAGGTATAACCAGTCATTTTCCCAAACTGCATATAACGCTTTTTCTTTTTATAGGTACTACTCTTGAAGTCTGTCACAAGCTCAAGAGCTCTCAGATGACCAGGAGATTTCTTGACGGCACCTTCCTTTTATGGTGCTGTTGTGCTAAGTTTTAAATTCTTCCTCAGGACACTGGCGCACCGATTTTGTGAGCAGAACAACTCTAGAACTGTTATGGAACTGTCAAAATACAGCTTGTACCCTGCTCCCCAGTGCTCTTTCCTCAGGCAGCATCTGAGGAAAAACAACAGAAACCGGAAAAAAATGTCTTCAGGATGTTTAAGCCAAAAGAAACCATAAAGGTGTCATTATGGAGCCTACCCAGAGATTTAAAACAATGTATATCAGATAAAGCAGCCAAGGCGAGGCAGATACCCAGCTCCAAGGCTGCTGAGAAAGCAATGGAAGGCAGGGAGCGTCTGCCCAGACTGAAACAAAAGAAGAATCTCAGAGAAAGGGCAGGGCAAGGTGGATCTAGGAGGTTGTCCCGGACAAAAGAAGCCTACTGGAAAAAGAAAGATTATCTGGAAGCTGCATACATAGAGGCAGAGAAACTAATGAGCAAATACCCAAAGCTGCTTCTTCTACAATCATATGGTCACAAAATTTATCCAAGCTCTCTGCAGAGGGGTGAACTTGAAGAACAGAAATAGGCATGCACATCCACTATTTTTAAACAACTTACCCAACTGCTGTGTAACATTTTCTTTCAGAAGTCTGTGCTTGCAGTCACTTTAATCCACCTGTCACATCCTGCTAGATACACTGACTTGGTTAGGAGCAGAGCCTGGCAGCAGTTATCCCAGAATCATCCCTGCAAGAGGGACATATCGCAGAGTTTCACCTCAGGACTGGCACAAGCATTCAGCCATGAAACTGGTGTAAAAGGAAGGTTCAGAAGCCACAGTAGCAGGGCATCTCTCATGAAAGCAGAGCCCAGAAGTCTGTGTGTCTTCACTTCCTAAGGAAGCTGCATTGAGGCACTCCATTGTTTTCTCTCTCTGCCCTTCCCGGTATTTTTCCGTGCATGCCAAGCTCTCCAGTTGTGCAAGCAGCTTTTGTTCCTTAATTCACATCAAAAGCATATTTTCCTAATAGATGTGTCAATTCCCTGCAGTGCTAAACCTTTACAAGTACTGGGATCATCCAAATTCCCAACGATCAAAATGAGTGGTTTCGCTGGATTATCTCAGCAGCTCACAGAGGCAGGCTTTGAACACTGAGTCCCTCCCAGGTATCAGATCCACATCACGCGTCTGCAGTACAGCCTGTACATCCAGGCCAGGGCACCAGAGGTACCACATCAAAATCAAGGGAATGTTTCAGGCTTACCTTTAATAGCCAAGCATTTGTCATTTCTCCTTCAATTATTTGGGATTCATGGCAAAGAAAACATTCCACAAGTGATACACACAAGATATAACTGAGAAACATTTCTTTTAGGGCAGCAACATAAATGCAGAGATGATGGTGCTCAGAACCACTGTGTCCTTTAGTCCTTGGCCCATGTTACCATCAACAAGTAAGCACACTTAGTTATTTGAAAAGACTCTACAAACCAAGAGTAGCTGTTTCCAAATTAATGGGGACACCAATCTCCCTCCTTGGCCCAGTCTTTCCCACATCCCAGCCACAAGTAGACTGTATGTGGAGAGGGAATTAGAAGCCACCAGTCAGAAAGTCACGATAAGAAAGTCTGTTGCTGGTATCTGTTGCAAGATGCCTTTAGGGAAGAAGAAATCCTGGTCCTGAAAAACAACTGACAGTCCAACACTTACTGCTTCCTCCTAGTGCTGGTTTTCCTTCCCTTCAGTCTGCACCTTTACTGCCTTTCCCCCTTTTTTTACCTCCTGTTTGCTTTTCAGGTGAGGGATTTGGGCTCCGTTTCACCCAAGATTTTTCCAGATGCAGTTCCAGCCTGCCTAGGGCCACCTGCTCAGTCATTCCAGTCCTTAAGCCAGTCCACAAGTGTGTTGTTGGCTGCCCAGTTCTGACTCACTCTGCTGCTGCCAGACCCATCGCAGGCAGGAGGGTCACTGCTGCCTGCAACACCCACATTGCAAATCCCATCCTTCTTAAAGGCTGCCAGCTGCCGAGCCAGTCAGAGGAGGAGGGATGCTATGGGATCAGTTGTGCAGCTAGTCCAGCATCCTTCCCTCCACCTTTTGCCTTCTTCCCTGCTCTAGCCCAGGGAGCAGTTCCCCTGTGCCAGCAAGGCACCTCACAGCACCGGCCTGTGGGAGCAGGGGGAACTACAGCAAAAGCTCGGGTAAAACCGACACCCGAGCCCAGTAACCTGCTTGCCCCGCTTTGTCCTTTGCATGCAGACTGGTGAGTGCTCAGCTGCACACATCTGCGGGGGTACAAGAAGAGGGATCAGACAGGAGGCCTGGCTACGGCTCTTCCTCTGTAACTCACTTTGTCTGACCAGGGAAAACCAGCCATACTACAGCATAAGCAAATATATTGAAAAGTGAGGCCAGGGCAGCAAATGGTCTGTTACATTTGCTCAGCTCGGCAGAAACAAAAGCCAGGCTTGCACTATTTGCTATACACAGCAAATTAGTGCTCAGCGACTCTTTTTTGGGAAGCTGAAGGGGAAGGGTTTTCCTGGATACTTAACTTGTTAAAGTATTGCCATATCTGCAGAAATAATTTACTCTTGATGGACACAGTACTGATGAGTTTAACAACCTGCCAGACACAGAGGGTAAAGCCCTGAATAAATCACAACAAATGAAAATATTGTTAGCAGTTTCATAATTTAATGAAAAAGTACTTGTAAAAAGGGGACATCTGAAAAAGACTGAGTCCATCTTGGAAAATTGAATATATATATATTTATATATATAAAACAAAATGCAAAAAAAAACACAACAAAAAAATTGACAAATAAGGTTAAGAGGTAATACTTCAAACAGTTAGCCACCGAACGCACAATAAAAACTAGCAAATGCACTTTGGGGACAATACTTGAGAACTACATAACCAAGGGCTCCTTCATATCTCTATTAAAACCATGTAAAAATTAGCAAAACCATTGCCCAGACTGGAAACAACTGAATTGATAACCCCAGAAGAGCAGAAACGCTGAGTTTTGCTGAAGCACCATTTTCCCTCTCTTCTGTCATATGCTTCCAGCCACAAAATAACGTGAACACTTTGCTGACCTCCCAGATAAGTGTTCCCAATAAAAGCTTCATTCATAAAATTTCATGGCCAGTGAGAGAGGATTACTAATAAATATTGAAGGAGAACTAAGAGAATCAGAACTGGAATACAAATGAACAGACATTTGTTTACTTATTCTGAATGACCCATGGCTTAGAACATAAAGCATTTCCCATAAAAATAAAATATGTGGAAACCTAAATTGCTACTGCATATTTACACCAAAAGAAATAATTTTGAAGATACAGCTCTAGAAAGATCAATTACACAAATATACATAAAATTAAGAAGTCAAAAAAATAAAAAAAACCCCAAAACTCAACTTAAGATGCATGAAGCAAACAGAGCAGATTGGCCAAGTATACTTTTTTCATTATTTCACTACTGAAGAGTCCTCCAGCCCCTGACCTGCTAGTCCTATTGCAACTAGGGAGATTTTAAAGTTTAAAACAAATCTGAAAATACTGTCGCCATTTCCCAACCTAAAAGCAATAAATTAAAACTAAATTAAAACTAAATTAAAACTTCATTTCACTAATTGAAGCGAAACGAGTTGCTGTTCAGATCCTGCATATTCATCTTCGCTGTGGGGGGAACACCTTTTGTTTGCAGACAAAACTGAACCTTCAACAGGGCTGTGCAATGTGCCCTACACAACCTATGGGTCATTTCAGCCAGTGATGTGGGGACAGAGAATGTTGCCTGTTTATGAAATGTACAGCATTTCAGATGAAAACAGTGCAGTCACTCTGTTGATCAACACACCACCATCTGTAAAACAAGAAGTTAGTTTGCATTCAAACAAAAATCCCCTGTCTTTGAAACAAACAGAAAGGGATTATTCATTCCCTTCCCTTCTTGACTCCTTAGTACTAGCTGAAATTTAATTACTATTTAACAACTGCTGATTTTAAAGGACATAGAAAAAATGTGTTAGACTGGGAAACAGCAACTGATCCAGAGGTTGAAAAGCAGCGTAATAAAATAGTAGATTTTCAGCAATTAAAAAAACCATCTTTAATTAAACCATCATACTCTAAATGATGACTGGCTAAAATTTTACAGACCTAGATGCCAGAAGACTCCTGTGCCTGTGTTCAAGCAACTAGGGTTGAAAATTTGCACCTGAAAAAAAATTCAGCTAAAATTATTTCTAATTCAGCTGACTTTAAAAATACCAGGTAAAAACACCTCTGGATATGAAATCTCAGTTTCAAGAGGAACCTGGCATCACCGGTGATTGCCTAAATGTAAGTGTCAAATAGCATTTTTCTTTGAAGTAGTACATCTACTTTTGTAAACACTATCCACAAAATTAGCCATCTGTACTTGTTAGCTGGGTAAAATATTTACAAGTGCATCCCACAACAAGCATCTATGTACAGAGATTAAAAAAACTGAAGTACTAGAAGTTGTATATTTACAAAATAAGCGAATTATTGTGAAGAGAAAACACAACCTTCAGCAAAAGCAGGGAATGGGGGCACGTCTAGAGGTCAGCGAGTTTGGCAGCGCCAGCGACGCGGCAGGGAGCCTGCAAACGGCACTGCAGCTCAAAGCCTCCTGAAGGGGATGGTCACTTAGTAGTCACATTGGGCCTGATCCAGCAGAGCACACCGGCATGTGCTCGGATATCTGAGCACAAACGTTCCCGGGGGAAACCAGCAGGACTTCTCACGTGCTTAACGTCCCAACACATCCGAAGTGCGCTGCTGGATCAAAGCCATACTGCAGGTGCCGTAACAAGGCAGTTTCAGTGTCTCCGTTTGCAGTCTCTTGCAACGCGTTAGAGCAACGCAAGGACTTCTTTAAAACCTGTCCACCACCACGAGACTGCCTCCACATGAACACAGTGCCTTGCACTGAAGCTGGCAAGGCGGAAGCGGTTTCCTGAAGTTTTGCACAAGTAACCGCTTTGTGCTCTCCCAGATGTTACCTTCTGATAAAACACACGATTTCCACACGGCTTTGTGGATAACTGAGCTAACCTTGCAAAGACTGCAAACCAATTCACAGTTGAACAAAACTACTCTGATTTCTCTCCCCTCCCCCATCCCCTACTGCAGCTCTTCCTAAATAGGTCCTAGACTATTTTCTGGAACCTTTTGATGCTGAGCTTTGCACTGGTACACTGGAATACTTAAAGGCTGAATTACCCCGTGGGGGCTTCTAATCACCTTTGTACCGAACTGTGAGATATCATATTCTTTTTGTTTCTATTGTGACAGTCTCTTCCAAAGTCCTTACTCGGGCTTTCTCTCTCTGAGCTACTTCGTCTTAACCTCACTTGCTCTTTGTTTTCATCACTTTCTGCTTCAGAGTCACTCAGCTCTAAGTCAGGACAGTACCCATCATTGTCCTGGTACGGAGCACCTTCAAGTGTCTGCTTGCTCCACAAGCGATCTTTTGTTGCAAGTCTTCTCGTTGGCTTTTCACAGCACCGGAGATCTTCCGTGGTCCTCACCAGACTGTTGGTAGCCTCTTTAAAGGACCGGCTGAAATGTTCTATGGTGGATTTTCGGAATCCGCTCTGGCTGGCCAAGTGAGCCGTGAGCACAGACTCTTGTTCGTAGGACGTCTGGCTGGAGCTGTCTCTCTGGCTCACATCTCCAGCCCTGCCCATCAGACCGTTGGATCTGGACACCAGCCTTGAGTTCTCCTGCTGTACCCGCCCATTCCCGATGGAAGAATGTCCATGCAAAGCAGCCTGGAGCGCTAAAGGCTTCCCAGATGGCTGGCCCCGGTGAAACTCCATCAGCTGTGTGGGGCCAGAATCCTTTGCCTCGCTCCGAGGCTTGCCAATCCCTGCCAGCAACCCGTTACTTCTGCTGTCGTGCTGATACCTGGCATAAGATTTTGCTTTAATTTCAAACGATTCCTTTGACATCGGCACACTCCGTTTGCTGTAAACAGTGCTGTTGTTGTCAGGAGAAAGCGGTCTGTTGCCAGGCTTCAGCGAGTTATTTTTGCAGTCTCCCAATGCTAATTTGGGCATTTTTAACTTCAGGGTGATCCTGGGAGGTGGGTAGAACAGTGTGTTCTCTAGTGCACTTGTCAGGGTATGGCCTACAGGAGAAAGAGGCGAGGAAGCAGAAGAAAAAGAAAAAAGGCTTTTTTAAAAAGGGTGATTTCTTTTGTCATCCATAACAAGTTTTATAATCCATTATACGGTCGTGCAACAGTAAGAAGCATTTGCAAATAATTAGTGCGAAATTATTTTAGGACACCAAGGAGAAGTTGGGATAACCAAACTGTTCCAAATTATCCACCACTTTGGAATTTAGGTAAGCATTTAAATATTTCCATTAAAAACAACAGTGTGCCCATTTCACGGGGCTTTAAGCCAGTGAATTGAACCAGTTTTGAGATATGACTGAAGTTGTTCCAACAAAGCTGTAAAAAAGGTTCATATTCAGTTTTGGATGAAGAAAAAACAATGCTTCAAACTGAGTTTCAGTTTGGACTTAGTTCAACTCTCTGCTTTGTATTATAAAATTCTCTAAGCTTTCAAAGTTCTTTACCTCAACATATGAGTTGTTTATGGTAATGCATGCATACACCACCCACTGCAAGTACCAAGCTATCACAGAAAGTATTAAAAAAGCACTTGTATTTGTAAAGACATTAAATAAACTTAGTAGACATTTCTAATAAAATGCATTTACACAAAAGCAAGAAGCATAGTGCTTCCATGAAGTACTAGTCTGATCTAAAACAGTTATAAAAACCCCACCTTATCAGTACTAATGAAACTTATCCATGTTTCAGGGACAGAGGAAAAAAAAGCACAAAGTTTTCACCCTAAACTGGTGAAGTATGTATCTTGAAAGACCAGAGAGATCTTAATTTCACAAATCCGAGTAACTACACTGGTATGCATATGCTCTTCCTCTTTCCAAATACTGTATTCCTTATTTTAAAAAGTTGCTGTAAACGTGAAGGGCAGAGGGGGGTTTGGCACCTCAGCATTCCTAAACAGTTACTAGTCCCTATTAATAACCAGAGTACTAAAACTGTTTTTGAAGGAAGGAGAGCAACTGCAGATGGCAAGCTAAGAAATCTGCACTGCTCATGGCGTGCACAAGGCATATGAGAGCAGCAGCAATTCCCATCAGTCACTCTTTCTCTTGCCTGAAGGAACCAACTACTGACAGCAAGCAAAAAAGCCTTCTCAGCTGGAGAATCAACCAGTGGGGTAGAGCTTGCTGTGGGGAACCAGTGCCACAGACCAGCAACCCAACGCTGCAAAAACCTAGAGATCACCAGCAGCTCATTTCTGCTATCTGGGTGCCACAGTGATAAGCAAGAGGCATATACCAGAAACAAGCATAAAATAAAGAAATATTTGAGTAAATATTTTAAGCAATTATAGAGTTCCTTCTGTGTTGCGACTTCGATTGACTATGTACTTGAAAATTCTTAAAGGCATTTTTACATGTTAAAAGCACAAACCAGGAACATAAAGAGAATACATTGCTTTAGTTTAAATACAGGCAGGATTTATTAATATTTTACAGTTCTATGATTACCTGCAGCAATTTCCTGATTAATGAGTTGGACTTGCAAGTTGAAGACCTGTTCATGTACTTTACTGTGGGACAACTTCAGTTTCTCTCTCCTGCTTACCATGTAGCAGAGATTTCTTACCTATGGATGAATAACAGGAGACTTAACAGGCAATAAGAAAATAAATCCAGACATAGCTTAAAAAGTGTATCAACAAAGAATCAAAAAAAATATTACATGCAAAATCCCCTGGTAAAGTTTTTGTGATTATTACTGAACACACCTAAAAAAATTAAAAACATTAAAAAAATGCTCAGCCTGAAAAAGAGAAGGCTCTGGAGAGACCTCACTGCAGTTTTTCCTTATATGAAACGGGATTATAAGAAAGACAGTGAGACCAGAGCCTGTAGTGACAGAAAAACAAGTAATGTTTTTGAACTGAAGGAGGGTAAGTTTACCCTTAAGTGTAAGGAAGACATGGTTAACAGTGAGATACTGCAAGAGGTTGCCCACAGAAATTGTGGAGGCCCCATCCCTGAAGTGTTCAAGGCCAGACTGGATGGGGCTTTGTGCAACATGGTCTCGTGGAAGGTGTCCATGGCAGGAGCGTTGGAACTAAATGGTCTTTAAGGTCCCTTCCAGCCAAAACCATTCTGATTCAGTTCCACATAATTCTACTTATACTACTTGTGTGAGTTAATTCCAACATTTCCAACATTTCTATTGCCACGAAGGCAATTGAATAGGAAGAGACACTGAAAATTCTTGATAAACACTTAAAAGTGATTTTAAAATGCAGAAACAGCATAGGGGCTGGTTGGAAGGTATCTGCCAAATATACTTTCCCCAGCACTCAGTTCCATCTGTTCAAAACTGGAATCTCTTTACCTAGAAACAAAATTCCAAAATTCCCACATTTATATTTATCCCAAGATATAGCAGGGTAGAAAATCTTGTGGCACAAGAAGTTCAGAAACTTGGAGACGGGCATTTCCAACTGTGAATCCCCTTCACTCAGAATAAGTACATCAATTTCAACAAAATTTGGTGCAAACCAAATATTTATCAAACAAAAAGCTTGACACGGTCTCTTGAAAAATAAAAATCAACCTAGCCCCAAATACCAACCCTCCATCTGAAGCATGTTATGGGTTTTAAATTTTTTCTTGAAGTAAGTTTCCATATCAAAAATAGTCCTGGAAAAGATCTGAGACTGATCATGATAGATTCAAGAGAACAGTTACACTGAAAAGTGCAAATCTTGGCTCCAACAATCTTCCTGTATTTTCATGTTGCTCTCTCCCCAATATTGTTTCCCCTTTTCTTACAACACTATTACCTCTCTTCCACTTTTACTTCCCCTCTCCTCACCACATCTATTTTATTTTATTACCTTTTTTACTACCTACTATTTTACTATTCACTACCTACTTCTAGGCACTTGAAAATTGCAGGTGACCCCTACAACAGGCCAACCCAATGGGCAGGCCAACCTAATGGGCAGCCTCCAAGTGGTAACAAGTCTTGCTCTTATTTTTTGTTTAATAAAAGTAACATTTTTTTTCTCATTTAATCTATCACTAACTACCACTACAGTGGGTCAAATAAATTTCCTCATTTTTTTAAACATTTACTCAACTGAAGCTGAAGTCATACAGTCAATTACCAAATTTGTTCATTGTGCATAGAAATATGCACGTTAAAACACATAAAGGAATAACCTTTAAGCAAGTCAGGAAGCACTGCTTTCACATTGGATCTTTCACTGGACTGAGAGGGGCAGCTCCTGAAAGTCTCTGCAGCAGGCAGTGCAGCGTATCAAAATACTGGCATTGAAGGCCTTACCTTTATACTTTTTAAACTATTACTTTTGAAATCATCTCACTTTGCTTTTTCTATTCTCACTTTCATCCACAAAGACCTTGCTCACCTGCAAATAGTTTTTCAGAACTTTACAAGTTAACTCTTACCCTCTCTAGGTCCTGCCTTAAATGCATGAACATCCTCATGCGAGTATGAATGCTATCTTCTTTTGGCTGCACCAAGCCATTTTCTTCATCCTCCTTGGGAGGAAACAATGGTTTGTTAAAGTTACTTTTTCGCTTTAATTTCCAGTAATTGTAGATGAAGTCTACAGCAAGTTTAGGAAGGCCCAGCTCTGCTGCAACATCCTCCACTTTTACTAGTGAGTAAAACTCCTCTTCCAGCTCTCGGAGTTTTTGGGCTCGCAGGCTCGTTTTCTCACTCTCTGTTTGCTTCTGCTCTGACACACTCTTGGGGTGCTCCTCAACATCAGGCAATGAATTCTGTTTGTTCTTGCTGTGCTTTAGACAATATGACTTGAACTTGACTTCATCCCCATCATCCAGGATAGTCTTCATCTCTAAGCTATGCTCAAAGGCACAGGTGACATGAAAGGCAGTGATGCAGCTTTTCACAGAGCACTGCAGACAAAATAAAATAAAAAGCCCCAATTACTAACAGGAGCAGCAAACCAGAAAGAAAGGACATAACTACCTCAACTACATGAAAATCCATCCCTATTAAAACTAATTTCCTAAAATTTAAAACTAATTAAAAAATTGATCCCTTTGAAGTTGGTATTACCCAATATAGTACTGTTTGCAAAGAGTGTTCAGTGAAAGGAGTTTTCTGTCCATCTTTGATACACACAGTGGTGGCTCTCACCTCAGCCTTATTCAAAAGGCAGCAACCTAGACCAATTCTTAAACCTTTGGCTAGTCAACTCATTTGATAGCAAATGGCTATGAAGAAGCAGACATCTATCCAACAGTCATCTCCATTGTAAAGCATTTCTGAACACAGAAAGACCAAAATGTAAAACCAAAATCGCCCTTCTGACAGATTCACCTCTGCAGAGCCACTATGGGACAAATACGTACCTGAATGCAAGCACCAGTTTTCAGTTTGCATAAACTACACACTAGAGCCCATCGACTTGGTGGAATGTGAGACACCTTTGTGATTGGCTCCATCCTTTCTGGACAAGCAATACTAACCTGTAAAGAAAAAAAGCAGTATAGAAAACAGTTATCAAAGGAAAAAAAAAAAAAAAAAAAAGAAACCAAAATCCAAGCTCTCCATTTATACCAGAAGAAGAAAACCATCCATTAATTTCTCTTCCTGCATGACCTCCATATGCTCATGGAGGGACCCCAAAAGGGATCTCACACGCAGAAAATAATGTGGAATGCTATCAGTTTAACCTGGTGATTCAGAGTTGCAATAATTCAAAACATTTGAGGCACCTACAGCATGCCTTGTTATGAACCAGTGTCCTGGTTCCAGCCAGGACAGGGTTAATTTTTGCAGTAGCCAGGACAGAGCATGGCTAGGACCCAGAGGTTATTCTATACCAGCTCACATAATTTTCTGAGAGTGGGGGAAAGGGTCCTCTTCTGGTCAGGTAAGTGTGATGTGAAGCCAATGGCTCCTTCTGTTACTGATATTGTAGCTCTTATTGTTTGTTTTTCTTACTTCACTGCTGCTTCCAGTAAATTGTTCTTATCTCAATGCACAATCCTTACCATTTGTGCCTCTAAATCCCCTCACCAGTCTGCTGCAAGGGAAGGGGGAGTGATGCATGGTTTGAAGTGCTTCAGTGGGAACATTAAATTGGGGAATACCATTCCTAAACCACTACCAGCTGAGAGACTGCAGCAAGTGATACTTAAGTTTACTTCCACTCCCTTGTGGTCTTGTTTTTGTTTTTTTCTTCCTCTGTGCTGCTTTCACAGGTCTAACTTAAAAAGTGCCAAAATACAAGCCCCTCAGAACAAAACAGGAACACTTTCCTGCAAAGTTCCTTCTATAAAATCCCTAGATCTGCTACGGTATCTACTTCTCAACTCAAGATTTGGGACAGAACCAGGTCTATCAGTCAGCAGCCAGGAAAAGCCTTGCTTCCCAGCTCTGCCTCTCCACTGAGCACTGCCACTGCAAGAGATAATCCTAATGGACTAAGGACTGTAACAAATATAATCTCAGAAAAAATACAAGAAATTTCTCTTATTGCAAAGCAGGATATATAGTCTTGTGCTAGTTTTCAGACTTAGTTTGGATGATCAATTTGTCTCTGGTAGACCAGATTATAGATATTACTAAGAGAAAGGAGAAAAACCCAGATATAGACAGAATAGTTTTTCCTATTCTTTGTTGTGTTAACTTCCACATATCCATTGTGATAGAAGTTTCTCAGTTCTTTGTTGTCTATACAGGGAAATAAGGACTTCCCTCTGTGATTTGGAAACCAAAACAGATATACCTGTATCTGTAGGCATCCCTGAGCCACTCCTGACAGGATTTATCCAAGCATAGAAACAAAAGCTTGGCCAGCTCTGAATGACTAACATGCAGATCTGGGCCAGGATGAGAATGGCACATGGAAGAAGATTTCAGTAGGATAACTATCCCAAGAACACCAGTCTCCAAAAGCTTGGATTTTGACACTTCTACAACACTTTTTGAATTCAGCATTTAGGTGCCTTAGAGGGCTACCTGGCTGAACCAAAACCACAATGCTGATACTAGCTAGGAAGCTCTCCACACTTACTAAAAACAATTCATCTGAATAGAGCAGACCTGTATTTCCTGCGGTGGGAATATGAGCTTCTTCTCAAAGGGGTCAAACCTAAGAATATAAATAAAGGAGGTTCCTAGGTCATGCTCTGTGGCACTATGAGGCCAGAAAGAAGCTTAAAAAAGCAGTTAAGAATGAGATTTGAACAACAGTTATTTTGTTTTTCCAGAAAACTTCAAGAGCATTACGTTACAGTAATTTTCACAGATTACCTTCATAGTAAGAGACGCACAGGAAAATCTGGTTGTATGAATTAGTTTAACATGTGATAATCAAACTGGCAAGAGCCAGCAGACAAAGCTGAATTTCCTAGCTTCCCTTTGGGGGTACATCATCAACCACTTGATGCACATATTCATTTTAAAACCTGTTTAATCCCTAAGGATGAAAAGTCTTGTTTCAGCAGGCCTCCTCAGTGGGGTAGACCTACCCAAAGACAGCAGTGCTAAGTCACAGTTGCTATGCTCAGAATATTTCTGCTACTCTCTCCTTATCATGCATTGCTTTAAGGACCATTTAAGTAGGTGGAAAACAGCTTTTCAAGAGATTACATGGCTCATTATTTCCACATTAGAAAAAAAAAATTGTGGATCAACAGTTCATGAATTAATGACATAAATTGACTCAAATAAGATAGTGTTTATTACAGTACTTCCCTCTCTCATTCGCCAAGTGCAAGGCCACATCTTCTGGAATATACTGAGGTCAACTGGCTGCATGGCATTTCCAAAAGTCCTCATTAGGAAGACATGAGATGCTTCAGAAGGTTCAGGTTTTAAAGAAGAACAGTCAGGCAATACATGATGCACTCATGAGAAAGACGTGACTAACAATCTAACCTCTAGTGGCCTTCCAATGAGTTGGTGGAAAAGTGACAAGACTGTCCCTGGAGTGCCTGAGTACTTCAAACAAAATCATGGTCAGTGCTCTTCAATATCCTCAAATGAAGCGTTTTTGTTTCCAAAAGGCAAGAGTCTTTCATGAACCTAACTTGACCATGCTCAAAACAGCTGGTTACAAGTTGCACAGGTATTTCTAAAACAATATTGTACAAAAATTGACTGCTATCACTGCACTGAAAGACAAGACTTCCCTTAGGAATTAAGGGATTGTACCAACGTGTCAGGTTATCTATATTGTTTTCAAAAAGAAACCAGAATCTGCAATGACTTTTTTCTAGAGACTGAGTAATATCAGCTTTACACTGAGCTTCCCAGCAGGAGCTGGGAATTGTCACAGACCTTTTCCCTGTCCCTCTCTGCCCCCTTAAATATTCTCCCTGCTCCTTCCCCAGAGGAGACTCGTAAGGTAAGGAAACATTTCTATGGGAAATAAAGTTAATTCAGCTTGTAATGCTGACTGCTGATATTATCCCACTTTGTAAAAGCACAAAGAGGCACTTACAGAGTCAGGTGCAATTTATTTATACTGGCCTTGTGCCACCTGCATGTTTCTGCAGAGAGGAGTCAAGGCAAAGTCCATTTGAACTTTGCCGCTCACAAGGGATCCAGAGAGCAGAGGCCAACCTTTTCATCCCCCAAGAACTCCCATTCCAAGGCAGAAATGATCCATCTGCCATAACATGTAGTCATTTTCTCCATTTCTTCACCATGCATCAGGTTACATCTTGACTGCTAAACTCTGAAGAAGTTCTAAGAGTGAGAGAGAGTGAAGACAACGGGTTGTTGAAGCCTATTATCTGCAACTGTTATGCACATGATCAATCACCCTGCTGTCCTCTGCTTCCCTGCTAACTGTGCCACCAGCAGCTGCACCAGTACACAAGGATCTGCATCAGTGGTTGGGAGAGGCAGCCCAGTGGCTTGAGCACAGCCACTCACAACAGCTGCTCAGGACATTCAATTTTATCTTTCCTCTACAGCCAGGGGGGGTTATTGCTTTCTGCTTCAGCTAACACCACATTGACTGGCAGAGGACATACCTCTATACATTATCTAAGGCAGAGAAACACCCTGAATTTCAAAACACTCAATACAAATTTTCTGGTATCAGTGTTTCCTTTTTTTTTTTTTTTTTTTATTTTATTTTTTTTTTTTATTTAGAAGAACACCTTTTAAAAAATAACATGAAATAGACCATACATTTACACTAAAGTAAAGGCAGAAGAAAATGAGGACATAAACCAATGAGTACATTTTTGAAAGTAAAAACCTTCAATTGTCCCAATCAGTCAAGGGAGCAAAAAGAAAGCCTTTAAACAGCATTGACTCACAAGGAAGGCAGGGAAGAAAAAAGATTTTAAGACAGTGCTGAATGAATTAATGCAGGAGAATACCTGGTGCAATTGACTGCAACAATGCTAGACTACACTTGGTGACTCATGAAGCATCTTTGAACCTTTTGCCACAAGACACAGACATATTTATAGCCCCTTCCTCCCTGCTTTCTGCCTTGCTCCACTTTGTTAGGGCCACAAGAGGAAATCCAGTGACTTTAAAATTAATGTTTCTTTTAGGGAGTTCCAGCATGCTAGCACCTTGGAAAAAAAAAGATATGAGAATATACAGTCTCCCCTAAAGCATCCTTCATGGGTCTTCAAACTCTATGTCTTTCTTGCCCCCAGACAGCACATAAAGATACTCCAGGCAGGAACTGACCTGCCATTTTAGTAGGTATTTACAAAGGGCTTTCCTGGCTTCTCTGGTAACTGAATTGTTCTACAAGTGACTACACACAAGCCCGAGAGAATGGATCCAAGAGGCATTTCCTAGGCCTGCAGGCATGTGCCACCTCTTCACTATGCTTGACACACTTGCACTGGTGTGGAAAGGAGGAGGTGTCCAAAACCTAGAATCACTGAATGGACTGCAAAAACAGCTGATTCAAACTCTCCCACTCTGGGTGTCTCCCAGCAGCTTCTCTTTCTCAGCCAGAGGGAGATGGACAGGCAGGAAGCCAGGGTGTGCTTGCTGCCCGGCCATCACCTCCTTCCCAAACCTCACTGTTCCTCTTCTGCTGATGAGAGCAGCAAGGCAGCCACAAGCAGAATGGACCTCTCAGAAAAACCAGCCAGCTCAGAGCCAGGAGAGCTTCCAGTCAAGACACTTCATAAGCATAAGTGATTTTTTAAAAAGAAATATTTTTGGCTTTTTTCTCAGCTCCTCTCTCCTTGAAGGTGAAAGAGAAAACTACAAGTAGCTCTGAAAGGAAAAGGAGATTATTATTTGCAACTGCAAAGATAATCTCCTTAAGAAGCAGATATATATGCCTGAGACAACTAAGAATTACACATTATACCCAGTTGCTAAGTCAAAAAAAAAAAAAAAAAACCAAACCAAAATCTTAACATCTTCCTCAAAGTTGTGCACACATCAGGCCTGTGTGCACTTGGGAGCAAGAGATTCAGAAAATACTGTATCCTTGATTTCATGGTGCTGACAGATCTGGCTACTGTCTCACATTAAACCACCCACCATAAGATTTGTGAATCTTACCAGAAATAAAACATAAATATTCCAAGTGCAAAATTAAACACAAACTCCATCGATACCTAAGTGAACTTTCTGTTTTACAGAACTGCACTGTGATGCTAAACTTGATTCAAAATGGAGGAGGAAGTGTAAAACTTCCTTGTGAAACTCTCCATATATGTTATGCACAGATATATCAAAAAAGCCTTCACTTATAAAGTATATATAACATGGAGATAAAATTTTTCATCTCCCCACCATTCAGAAAAAAATTAATTCAAAGAAACTTCAACTGCACACCTCAGCACACATCCTATAGAAATAATGTAGTGCAGGCTACCTTTAAACAAACAAAAAAATACAACTCTGAAAAAAGTGGAGGCATTAATGCAAATTACACATGTATCCAAGCACACAAATTCATCAAAATACATGAGAGACAATGAAGCTGCAGTTGTAAGATACAGGTTATATCAGTCGCCCTTTCTAGCAGGTCACAGATACCATAATGACACCAAGAAGTGATTGCTGAGTAAATGGAGGTGACAAAGTAACTCATTAGTAGAATACAAGCTAGACTCTCTCCCAGACAGAGCAGGCCTATGAGAATAAAGCCCAGTATTATGTCATTAAATCATGAGAATGTAAAAAGGCTGAGGATGGAACAAGAAGTAGGAGGATAGGAGAGAAACTAGGGTTTTACCTCTGGAATCCAAAGAGCACAGCTCACATGTGCCCACTTGGTCCCTGTCCTGGTAGCTTTCATGGCACCTCCTCTTTTGGGACAGAGGAGGCACTGAGGATGTATTCCCAGGACACAGGTACGACACAGCCAGCTCCCTTCAGGTACTTTCAAGATGCCATAGCAAGCCTTTGAGAAAAACAGGTATTGGAATCATTGTGCTGAAATTATTTCACACACAAGCATTCATATTCACACAGAGCAAAGCTTTCAAAAAGTAAAGGCACAATCTGGCCTTCACTTAATCTTTCTGTGATTTCTTTACCTTAAAATGAGTCAAGTAATCCAAGAGAGAAACAATCTTAAAAGCAGTAGGTTTTACACCTGTTTATAAAACATACCAGTTAGGACTGCACAACAGGCACTGGTGTTACAAACCTTCACCTTTGCTTTTAGTGACTTTTAAATTTCTGAAGTAAACAACATGGATATTCCTTTAAATTAGCTTCTGCATGTAATACTTTCTAAAATCACAACTTCCTACTGCTAAAAACAACACTCTAACATAATTCTATTTAGTTGTGAAGAGATATGAGCTGTTTGACTGAAATAATTTCCAGCAATGTTTGTAGTTACAGTTCCATGTACTTTTTTTTCTTTAAATATTTATATAATATTGCAACAAAAATTACAGCATATGTTGGAATTATAAGATGATGGGTTTTATGTCTATTTCCCAAGTACTGCACTTAACCACATGGAAATGAGAGATTTCTCTCCTTGTGCTAGGTTTGAGAATTAAAAGAAAAAAAAGAAAATAAATAGTTTGATTTCTCATTCAAATTCCTCATTTTTCTTAATGGAGCCAATGGTGGATCCTGCTGTACATACACATCCCCGGTACCTCCATAAGCTGAGTGTATCTGAAATCACTAGCTGCCACCAAAGTCTAATTTCACTCAACCACTCCAAATAAAAGTTTTATCAAAAGGGTGGATATCACAGGAAATCTCATAATTTCTTACAGTATCTCTGGTAATAACATTAAAAGAGTCAAAAGAACATGATCATTAGTTGTAACCATTCTTTCAGATTAAATCTAGTATAAAATTCCCATACTTGCCATCCCAGCCTTCTGGTTATAAGATCTCCATATTTAATATTAAACAATATCACAAAACACTGCACAGTTATGTCAGGCTTGTAGGAAGGAGGGCTTTCCTGAATCAAACGCGGCAAGGCTGACCTAAGTGTTTTTTTGATGTGACAACTCCTGTAAAAACCCAACAGGGGGAGCTGCAATACAAATTTTACAAGAGTTCTTTTCCTCCTCGGTGGCATATTCCCACCAGAATTCTTTCTGTTACTACAGCAGAAGTGACATTACATCTAAGATCATATCTAGGGTGTTGGAAATGGACTGACACTATTTTCTAATTTTAACTGATAAGCAAAGGATGCCTAGACTACCAAAACATTCATTTCACGACGTGTTTGAGCCAGCACAACAGGGTACCATGAATGAGGAATTTTCTCACACTCCTCCTCCCCTCCACCTCCAAACGGTGTGATGACAAAGACCTGAGGCTCTCAGGTTCAACAAGACCAAGGCTACTTGCTGAACCAAAGCTAATTCAGATTAAAAATGAAACAAATTGTTGTTATAGTTAGGACTAGCCCTAGCCCAGATGCTCTCCAGTTTGTTTCAGGCAGATCCAGCACAGACAGGGAAGAGTGAGGGGCAAGAAGGCAGCAGACCATCAACTCAAGCTCAGCTGTCAGCAGACAACCATGAGCCTTTGACTGCAAATCCACCACTACTCCTTAACAGGCACAAGCAAGGGCTGAAACAGGCAGTCCAGCTGCCAGCCATATTCCTGTCACTGGCCACCTTACTGCCAACTCAGGCTCACAGGCTGCTTCAGAGGGGGACTCAGGTCAGGAAAGCAGCCGGGCTGGAAGCCAGCCCACTGTGAGCAAGGAGGTGACAGGTCTTTTTTCAGCCAGATATGTTTTCCGAATACTACTTGCAGTCAGTACAAAAATGCATTAAAAATAAAAGAACTTTCTTGGTCTCTTCTCAATTTATAGCAAAACTCCCTTTCAGACTAGCAAGCACAGAAACCACAGGATTCATACCCCTTTTTCTGATTATAAGGATACCTTTACCTGACTATGCTGAGCTCAGGCAGTGCAAAATCTTGGCTACATCTGAAACACTATAAACATGAGCACCATTCAGACTGAGACCATGGTTTTTGCAGGTGCTGATGGCTTTTGAAGAAGATCACTCTGCTACAAAGTGCCTACACGTGGTTCCAGATGGCAAAATTTAGACAGTCTATGTCTGACTAAATAACTAGTCAGTAAAGGAAAAAAAAAATAGCACTGAAACAAATGATCTATAGATTTCTCACAAACAGGCAAGTCAGTATTTCCTGTCCTGTTTATCTTCCAAAGCAGATTTAGTAATAGGGGAAAAAATCATTTACAGTCAGAGAGGAAATACTTGCATGTCCCAAAAACACACTTTGCATTCCTGTTAGACTGTAGCTGTCCAATTATTAACTATGCTAGGCCACTTAATCTACTGTAATTGTTAAGAGTCCAAAAATTCACCTCAGTATCACACCATCCTTCATATGTAGAAAACCACAAAGTCCTCCACTTGATATTTAATATCCATTCAAATTCCACACTTGCCTGGGTAAACTTAGACCACAGGATAGCGTCAACATTTCTGCAGGCACTAACCTGATGGACACAAATATTACACTTGTCACAGAACACCATGTCATTCCCATCTTCACTGTCTGGGGACCGGCACACATCACAGATGACGTCCTCATCGTATTCGATCCCCAGCCCTTCTTCAGTCTCGATGGCGTGATTCATATTCTCATGGCAGTGCCGCTCCAGCACTTCAATTGTCTTTTCCATTGTGTTCTCATCCAGGAGCCCACATCCTGCAACAGAGAAAGGAAAGGGCAATTAGAGGACAGTCAGAGAGGGGACTGAGTCAGAGAAGCAGGAAGAGAAAAAAGACAACTTTTAGCAACTAATACAGTAGATACAGCATCTAAAAATAAAAATAGACAAGATTTTTCATTCACAGACTGATTGTTTTATTGTTTTATAAATACAAGCAGAACTACTACTTGAGTAAAAATTTTACACAAACCACAAGGTTGTGCCTGGAAAAAAACACTGCAGCATAAAAGACGGCAGTTGCTGTAACTGCTGGCTGCTCTCATGCAAGCCTTCCTGCACCTCCGTAATTTTACAAAACACTAATGAAATTCAAAAATCACACACTGTGTTCTTCTAAAAACTACTGCCCTAGGAAATAAAGCTTATCAAGAATACGTCATGTCTTATAATGATACAGAAGTAGTATCACCCAGTACCTCTAAGTCCATTGTGATGTAGTGCTCAAAGCATGAAGATTATGAGAAGTGGTTTTATTTTTTTGATTTTTTTTTAAATAAAATAGTAGATAAATATACTGTTGCAATCCATATCTGTTCCCTTGAACACTACACACACTATATATACTCACCACTAACATAGGCAGGACCACTTAAAAGTATTTGCTATGAGACTGGCACTCAGCTTGCAGCTTCAGGACACTAAGAAATCCTATGATGTTCACAGCTACAAGACATCTCCAAACTGCATCTTGTCAAAATCCCTGCTCAAAAATTATCATGATGTTTCACATTTTACAGTTTACTCTGCCCTTCAAATACTGGGATATTCATGTAACATTAATTGCAGAGGCTAATATTTTAACTAAGGCTACTAATTGTGATTCCTTGTTACAAACAATAAACAGGGAGAGTTAAAAGTGTTCTCTCCTATGCCCTAATACTTTCTCATTGCCTGAATTAAAAGAATTACTGAATCCTTCAGGTGGGAAGGGTCCTACAGAGGGCTGCAGCCTCTGCCTAGGCACCAAGCAGAGTCAATAGGAAATCCAAAAAAGGCTGTTGCTCAAGAGATGCATGCAGTCACATCCTGAAAATATCCATGGATGGAGATCTGCCTCCTTGAAAAGCTAATAGCTTTTGCTAACAGCATTGCTGCATGCCTGGTAAGTTATTGTCCTTGCTTCTACTTATGTGCATCCTTTGGCACTGGAGCTCAGTCATGAACTCCATACATCACCAAACCAGTCTCCCAAGACATCTACTCATTTTCCTGAATGTAACTGGAACTTTCTTGTGCTTGGAGGACAGCGTCCTTGAAGTCCTGCTAGCTCTCTTCTGTAGTTCCGCCCCTCAGAGCTGCCTCCCAGATCCCACCTGTTACCTAAGTAGGAACGTGCTGCCCTGAAGTCCAGGACCAGTAAAACTCCAGATCTCAGTCACCACTATTTCACTGCTGTTACAGACAATGCTGCCACTGACTGTCACTTCTCTACAGGTCCTTCCTATTTTATTAACAGCTAATTCAGGAGATGCCAAGCTGTCCTTCCTAAAGGACCTGCAAGCACCCATGGAAGAATACTAGCCACACAGGCTATTCCACCACAATTCAGTTATTCCAGTGATAATTCCAATATTATTTTCCATGGCTCACTCCTGCTCATAGACCTCTATACCCACAACTTGCATGGCAAGAGAAAGTTTACTTAGCTGATTTTGAATGGGCTAACACGTGTGAAACTTCATTACTCTCTTGAGAACCCAGCATGCAAGCTTCCCAGAACTCTGAATTTGTAGATATGTTCCAAGTTCAAGAAATGGAAACATCTGCTTTCCCTACATAAAATCTTTAACCTTTGAAGTCCTAAAATTAATTCCACCTAATATGGGCTTCTTCTCTCCTGCCTCAGTCTGCAGAAGTTGCAGATGATTTTGGATGTCAAGAAATTCCTAGGCACAATAGGTAAAACATAAAACATTAACAGATCAAGAAAGTAATTACTTTTTTAGCTCCTGTTTATCTTAGCATTTCCATTCAATTCTCATTCAGCAATCTTTAAGAGACTTTACACAGCAGACTACTATTCAAACAGCAGAAATTAAGTGCAGCTTTTAAAATGAGAACGTGTTGTGGAATTACCCATTTCTGTAAGCTCTTCATTTAGCTCCTGGAGCCAAAAGATGTCCATGTCATCCAAGTCATAGCGACACACAGATTCTGCTAGTTCCAAAATGTTGATGTAACCTGGTTCTGTGGGTTCTTGGCTGGAACAGTGGATGTATTTCCTGGGTCGTGTATACAGTACTTCTTTTACTTTTTCTGCTACAACCCTGTGAGTGAAAAGAAAAAAAAAGAAATACTTACAGCTTTTTAAGACCCATCCTTGAAAGACATAAAATATTTGCTGTAAGTGCAAAGAAAGCTGAGGTTTCACATATTTTAAACTAGCCAGTAAGTATAGTCAGCCCAGGGAGACAGGATTCTGTAAATGTCATTTTTTCACCCAAAATGTTCCAAGGTTTACTACATATACAGAACCCTTTTTAAAATGTAAGCCTGTCCATATGATTTCAATTTAACAAATGCTACTAGTACGACAAAGCAACTGTTTCTAAAATCCACAGAAAGTATTATGCACAAAACCAATACAATCTTTGTCCTATATTCTTCTTAAATGATATAAGGAAATCTTGTCAACTGATCTCTTGAAAATACCAGCTTTTTCATGAAAGCTTAATTTATTCCACTGTAGTGTCTGGGGGGGGGGGGGCGGGGGGAATCCCTGCTCTCCATTTGGGATACTCAGTCTACCCTTATTTTGTAAATGACACCTCATCCACATTACAAGTACATGATTTTTGTTATGCAAGAAACATTCTGATTGCAAACAAAAACGTAAAGGGGAACAGTCATCCAAGAAGCAAGGGAGAAAGAGATTTGTGTTCTCAACCTTTCAAGTATTTCTGGAGATAAAACTCAGTGTTTGATTGGTTTGATTTTGGAATGGAAAGAATAATCTTAACTAGATTAAGTTCAATCTTTCTCTGAATTCAATGCAAAAAGCCCTACATGTGGAAGGAAGCCAGAGAGATACAGAATGGAATAGTGCCATGCATGAGCAGCTCTACTCGCTTTCTGCAGCCGACTCTCCACAGGACAAGGAAAAGATAAAAGGTCTGGAAAATAAGGCAGCAAAGAAAGAGGAGGCAGCTGTCAAGCTGTATCCTACATAATTCTGACTGGACAATGTGGATTATCAATGTTAGCACAAACAATGTCCTCTGCCATTCTTCATCCCCCTTCACCCTGCTCATTTTTTCCTCTAATTCCCTTGTGAACTTTTCTTTTCTCTGGCCCAGCCAAATTTATAGCAATTTTTTTCCCTCCAATATAATACTGCTGGTATGAACTGCAACATACTTATTTTTAATAAGTTGGTACTGACAATAGCCTCAGTGGAAATTAAATTATGCTGGCTCAGCACTTTCACTAGACAATTCATTTATCTTCATCTTGAAGACCACACTGGCATTAACCTTTGTGTTGAAACATGCTTTGTTTCCACCTGGAAGGGTTGCAGGACTAAAGTGCTATGTTTCCCTAGTCTGAACACAGTGTGAGAGAACAGAAGATTCTTTATCTATCTCCAGAATCTGAGGTCACTGAACTTCTATAATGTTAAGCAGCCAACTGTGGTGAGCTAAGGTAGAAAGGGTTAAAACATAGAGAATAACCAAAATTAGATTATATAAACAAATTAGTAATTTTACCAGGTATCAGTGATTACTGCATGCCTAGTGCTCTATATCATCATGCTGTGTAGGGAAACCTTTCAAGTAATATGCATAAGATATGGGTTTATTTTTAATTTATTCAACTCCCCATACTCAAATAAAAAACAGCTTTTAATTCATAGCACCATGTGACTGAGGAAAAAAGATCTTTTTACACTCACAATGTAGATACTGTAACAGCATGCAGACAGAACGAGATCTGGACTGAAGCACCACAGAAATGTTTTCCAAATAGGCACTTGTGTGGTTTAAGAACATGTCTGAAGGCTGCTACACTGAAGATTTAAACATACCAACAGATAAAAGCTGACTGCACTTAGATAACTTGGTTTTGAGAGACCATCTTCTCTGAGTTGCCATTTTGTGCACATGATCCACGTCTGATCACCAATACCTGAGAGAAGGCTGTGGAATAGTTTCTGGACTGGCTGGAACCTGAACCCCTTTCTCCCATTCTTGTTTCCACGTGTCCGCAAAGACGTAATACTCATCAGGGTTGACATGGTGAGAGTCTGGGAGTTTCATGGCACTAATGAGATCCTTGCGGAACACCTGCAGGAAACACGGAGTGCAAAGATGGATTTGAGAAAGAGCCATTGCATTAAAGAATGTGACAGGTATTTTTTTCATCTACACTGAAACAATGCATATACATTGATAATTTTTTAAAAGAATATCAACACAAATCAATTTGAAACTACACAGATTATTAATTTTTAGTGTAATTAGGTACAGTATGATAAGAAGTTTACACTAATGCAAAACCATGCTGCTGCCCAAAGGCTAATCAGCAGGAAGAAGGTTTTTTACAGGTAACCAGAGAGGGGAGAAAGGAAGCCTACATTTGATTCAAGACTCCTCACCAAATGTTCAATCGGCTTATTGCCGTAAGTAGGCTGTACCCTAACTTAGATACAAGGTAGGATATCCTTTTCTTTCACTCAGTTCAGCTACTTTAAACTGTCATATTCATCACGGGCTACAAACAGTTGCCATGGCAAAACTGATGGATAGGCACTTGCTCATTTATTAAAACCACTTCAAGTTTTATTGGTTAGGATCTCTGAGATCGAAGATGAACAGCTTCCTTTGCTGAAGACAAGACCTGTGTTGCTCTGTGTCTAAGCAGTAACAGACAAAATCCAGCTTCAGCATCATTTAGCAAACCTGTACAACGAAACACCACCCCCATAACAAAGCAAACCACAACAGCAAATCTCCAGCCATAACACTTGGTTCCAGAGAGTGAAATTTTTACAAGCATGATTATCAGTCATCTCAAAGCTTACTTAATGTCAATACCTGACAACTACAGGTGCATACAATTTAAATAAAGGGTGTATGTATACTCTGTGGGTTTTTTTCTCCACTACTACACTGCACCAGCCTAATCTTCAGTAAAGCAAAACGGACTGTGACTTGGTTTTAGGGAGACATTGCAACTAATTAACTGTATTATTGGATGAGAAATCAAATCCTCAAAGAGCAATAAAATGAAATGGAAAATATGCCTGCAATAAGTCGTGACAGGCTGAACTCTCTTCTTACTAATTCAGTTTTACAACCAGAAAAGTAATGAACTATCACAGAGTCCAGTATCTTCATGTACCCTTTTCAATTTGACAGTACCAGACCGGTTATGCCTAATGCAAAAATTCTCAGTTGTTCTTGGAAATCATCAAGTAAACATTATTTTAAAAGTCTCTGTGCTAAGAAGGTATGGAAATAGCTACTGGTGACCTGGAACATCAGCTTTACTTAATTATGTTCTACAACTGTATGGGTGGCCAGGAGACCACACTGACCGAGGGTACTCAAACCCACAGACTCAAGGGTCTTGTATTTGCTATTAATGTGTTATCTGCCTTGGTTCAGAACAGACTGTTCACTGCTGCTGTCTGTATAAAATTCCTCAGGTACCTCACAGGCCTATATTAACATCTGAATGTCAAGAGTGAAAGCATTGAGACTGCAAGCATCCATTTTTTTTTTTCAAGCACTATATGTACACACCAAAAAAATAAAATGTAAAATTATTTATGCCACTTAAAAGACATTTTCGTTTTCTGTGTTATAGGTACAGAGCCAGGATTATGAAATGCACTAACAGGGCACAATTCCAAAGAACACCAGAAGGAAAAAGTATGATACAGGAGAAGTGCAATGACTGCTTTAATTACCAAAAAATATATTTCTCAAATCTTATCTGAGCTAAGTGCTTTACGAACTACCTTTTAAGCCACTGACAGAATATAAAAGTGAAGTACTTCATATCAAACCCACTATTTCTTAACCACTAGATGAAAAATACTATTAAAGGCATCAGCGTTCTAACTACATTGCTTAGCAGCAAATCTTCTGATCATCCATTATGTATGCGAACTGTATCTCTATTTTTAGAGCACAAACCCCCTGGAGCACGAACTTCTGGGTTTCTTTCGACTGTTCCAAGTCCTGACCACACCATCGCCACACCACAACATTAAGTTCTCGGCTTCAGATTTCTACAATTTACAGTGCAGGTACCACTGAAGGTCAAAGATTTAATCAATAAAAAGATAACTGTTGAAACCTTAAGGGACTCCAAAACTCAGCTAAGACTTCCTAAGAATTGCCTTCATACTTGTGATTAACAGTGCAACTGAGGATTTCCTGCAGACACTTGGAATCATTACAGTCTTAAGCTCTAGTCATTCTTCATTTCTTCACGTGTGGCAAAACAGAGTCTTCTAACAGAAAAATACTCTCAGAGGGCAATGTATGAGAATACTCAGTCTTTATTTCCTTTGTTGTGGAAGTAAACCAAAACACTCAGGGGACCCAAGGAGTTTTCTGACAAATTGAGTAAGTTCTACTTCAGCAGTCAGCCTCAAGGCCATGAACTAAGCCATCTACACAAACAGCAGCACACACACCTTCAGGATTTAGATCGCCAGCTTCTCCTCATGGCCGTTTCTTTTCCAACATTTATTTGAAAAACAATGCTGTTCCTTTACTGACTGTGCCCATAGAACAAGAGCTAGTCTGCTCCACAGCACACACCCTCCCTTCTTGGCAAGAACCACCTGCACTTCCAGTTAGCCCATGAAATACAGTGGCCATCTTTCAATCACCCCAAAGTAGTTCTACTTCTTACCTTATATAAAGCACAACCCCTCAACTTTATTTTAACATCACCTGTAATATCATACAAATTGAAAATACCTGAAAAATGAGTATGCCAAGGCTAGGTTTATAAGGTATTCCCATCCAGAAACATCACTCCTCAAAACCAGGCTCAGCTGGTGCTGAGTGTCTTTAGCACACAACTGAACAAGGCCTTGCAGAGCTGAGCTATAACCGAGTGCAGCTCCCAGAGCCAGCTGCATACACAGAGCAGTGGGAAAGTCCCCACCACTCGGAGAATTCCACAGTAGTGACTGTGTGAGCAGGATTTTTTAAAAATAATTTTTAGCAAAGAGAGCATGAAAGTACAAACGAGTTTTAGCCTTATCATGCAAGACTGCTTGGTCTGAACTTAAAATTTCATTTTGCTGCCAGGAATTTTTAGCTTCAACCACAAATAGCGCAGCACTTCAAGTAAATTACATCAATGAAATATGTCTATTGATGTCATCAGTGTCTCATAATCTAATTGTTACCATTCCATTGAGAACGTCTATTACTTATTTCATGCTTTAGAACTGGGGCTTAAATCTAGAACAAAAGACCTTGTTCTTTAGTCATGTTGTAGTTTTAAGCCCAGCTGGAAATGAAAAACTACTCAACTGCTCTCTCAACTCCTTCCCTGTCTTCCCCCCAAACCCGGTGGAATGGGGAGGAGAATCAAAGTGAAACTTGTATCTTGAGATAAGAACAGTTTAATAATTGAAAATAAAGTAAAACACAATAATAATGGTAAATAATAGTAACAATCATGATAATAAAAAGGAAAAAACACAAACAAGTGATGCAAAATACAGTTGCTCACCACCCACTGACCAATGCCAGACCCCACTCCCCAAATCCAGACCAGCTCCCCTTCTGGGTAACTTCCCCAGTTTATATAACAATTTTACTGTGTGGAATACCCCTTTGGTCAATTTGGGTCACGTGTCCCAGGTATGCTCCCTCCCAGTCTTTTTGGTTTTGTGGTTTATTTTTTATTGCATACCTCCTCACTGACAGAGCATGAGACGCGGGAAAAAATAAAAGTGCTTGACTTGGGATAAACACGAATTACCAAATAACAAAGGCATCAGTGTGTTATCACCACCACATTAATTCCAAATCCAAAACACAGAACTGCAACAGCTATGGAGAAGGAATTAGCTCTACCCTAGCTGAAACCAGGACAGGTCAATATTAGTGTTTTGCTCTACAGTAGAAGTCTGCCTGCTTTTGCTGAAGAAATGAGAACCCCCTAGTCAGCTCTGCAGACACACTGCCATCTATAAAGCCTTTAAAAGCTAAATTCTACAAGAAGTCTTGAGAAATATGGATGCTCTGCTCCCCCAAAGCATTAATACAAATATCATATATGATATTTGTTTTTCAAACTTCTGAGTCCTACTTGGAAATTATTTTAGAAGAGTATGTCCAAGGAAAATTAACTTCTTAGAATTTATTTTAAAATGCTTCACTGAAAGCCATCTATGATTTGAACCCAAACTCCTTCTGGAAGCACTCTATGGAAATGCAATATATAACCTTCCTCACTGGACCCTGCTGTGCTTACTCTGAATAAATCAGGCTCTGAAACAAAGAATATGATTTTGCATGAAGTATCCTTATCCATTAAAGATATCAGGGAGAATACAAGTAATGCTATAGAGAATTACAATAAAATACTAGCACTGAAAACAGAGAATGGTCTTGACAATAAAATGGCTTTCTACAAACCCCATCTTTGATGAACAATTCAAACACCAGATCTGCACAGACTGTCAGGCAACCTTCTGTTCATGACCACTGCAAACTTAAAATCACATTAAGAGAAGAAAAAAAATGAGTGAAATTCCTTTTTCAGTACTCCTCTGCAAGCTACTACCAAAGCTGACTGATGCCATGGCTCATTCACCATGTCTCGCCCAAATGCATGTGTGAGGAAAAATAAATGGATTGTGTCATCTCATAAAAATTAAATAAAAGCCAATACTTCTTGTGACACTCTTCGTGCTTTCAGGTACTTTGATCAACTGCTTCCAAACTCCCAGCACGGGTTAGTCACTTGTCACAGGCATCTAAGCCATGACTGGGAACCACACCTCCAAGGCTTAAGAAAATTATGGGTTAACAGCTCTTGTTACAACCAAAGCCCACTTTATGCTGGATTGCATGTAATTGCTTCAGTCATGAGGCTTCCCCTGCACCCAGCAGAACTCAGCAACAGACTTTTCAATTCACACACATCACTTAGGGAGTCAGAAGACCCACTGCTCAGAAACACAGAGCTATGATTTTTAAAAAAGTAGGAGTCCTGTCTTCCCTGCGACAATATATTAAATCTTTTACAGCAAACAGCATGGAATGAGGGCCAGCATCATCTCTAACCAGACAACAGCTAGCATTTTCCTAGATTTTTGGTGCCCCTCCCAACCCATCTCAAAGGCCAAGTTTGAAATTCCATTGTCAAACACTTGAGTTTATGTGAAATGTAAATTATGCAAGAGTTTTTCCATCATGTTGAGGGTCAGATCACCTTCCTTTATTCTCCTTTGGAAGGATCTAATAACTTCTATTCCCATAAGCACCCCCAAGCATTAAGGTTTACTCTGCTATTGTAGCTCTAACATACAGGCCCTCAGCAAACACACTTACGAAGCAGCAGGTTTACACCTAAAATCACCTCATAAATTTAAATTCTAATATGACCTATTACAAGTGTAATACAGCCACATATTATCTGAGCATAGTTTATCTTTGTATGGATTTTTGACAGTATGTGCAAAACACTGCCCATTTACAGGGGATGAAGCTCCAGGAACAGAATTTGGTGAGCTCATCCTGGAAAGGCAGAATTTTTCTTGTTCATACATTGCAACCTGGGCATGAAGTTTCTGAACTAAGAAACTTACCTTATAGAGAAGTGTAGAAACTTAAGGCAGGTTTGCTTTGGGTTTTGGTTGGTTGAGGGATTTTTGGCAGCAAAGTAAATAAGAGGTAACATAAAATTCAAACGGAAATGAAACTACAGTTCCAGGCACATATACCAACTGGACTGAGAAACCTAAAGTGTTAAAAATGCTGTGATAGTCAGGAATATGTGCAGAATTAAATTTGTAATTCTCAAACATCCACACAATTTGGACAAGCAAGGCAGTAAATCCTAATGTTAAAACCCCGTACTCCCTAAAACTATTTTAATGAATTATCCAGGACTCAAGCAAATTAAATGTACATTTCATTTAAGTAGCTATGAATCTTCTTAGCCTCCTTTTACAAGCATGTATAGGAGAAGCCAGGAAATTGGATACTAAATCAACACTACCTAACATCATGTCTCTGACAGTATCTCATGAGCCAGAAGAATGTGCAAGAACATGTCAAGTTTCCTTCTGGTTGCTAATCAGACATAAGCTTTGGATTTTGGGGTTAATCCTAACAATCAATTTTTAAAGTGGCATTAATTTATACAGATATTTTAAAAAATCTGTACTTGCTATCATCTGTCCAATTTCTTTTTTAATCTTGTTTAATTCTCAGTCTCAACAACTTCCTGTAGCAGATGAGCTTCCCAGCCTAATTGCATGAAAAGGATATTCTTTTAATCGCTACAAATTTTCTAACTTTTGGCCTCATTTATCAATGCTCATGGCTGCCTTTTCTCTCCAGTTCTTCCATCACAAAGACAGGCAGGACTGAAGCACTCTAGCTCTGCTGTTTCCAACCCATTCATACTTTACTATTATGCCTGTTCATTCACTTCAAAGGTGAAATAGCTCAGCATTTTCACAAGTAAGCTCTTCCACACCTTTCTGCCTTGGGGTCACCTCTTCCCAGAGTTCAAATAGCCTGAGACAGTATCTCAAAGGAAAAAAAAACACATCATAGAAGTAACTGATGAGTCTGCACCTTCCACCTTACATATATATTTTTTTTTTTAAATCAACTAACCCAAGCAGGCTAAAAAGTAGCTCATGGATAACACATGTTTGCTAGAGGTCTTGAGAAGCCTGTACACATGTCCCAGGTAATTCAGAATTTTCTAAAGTAAGCATGTACATAAAAGTGAGTCTCTTATTGCAACAGTACACACAAAGCAATATAATTTAACCATGTTGCCCACTCATTCACAGAACAAAATCAAGCACTTTCAAACTGCAAAGAGAGTCTATTTGCTGCCAGGAGTCTAGTCTTAAAGGGTGCTTCTCAGGATCAAGACCAACAATTTATGTGGCAGTTAAATGCCACTAAAAAGAGTTTCACGCACCCAAGTAATGAATGCAGACCTTTACTTTTGGAAGACAAGCTGCATTTCACATGATAATACAGTTGTCACAATCAGCAATGAGGAATTAAAAACTACTCTTGCTGTGAGATTGAAAACCCTATTTGCAAAGAGAAGTAAAATATTGCCATGTTACATGGAAAGGGTTTTAAAAAAAAAGCGCAGTGCTAACTTAACTTCCTTGCAGTTTAAAGAGGGAGACAGGATTGAAAAAAAAGATACACATAAAATTGATTGTCATGAAGATCTTAGGCTCTTATGTGACCCCACAAGCATAAGGGAAAAAACACAGTCAGTCATTTAGGCCAGTCCTAATGGCCTGGGTTTTCCCTGCAAAAATTATTCCCACTACTCTACCACCATTTTCTGCTACAACTTTCATGGAGACAGGAAGCTGCCAAGTACAGGCTTCATGCTGAGCCAGACATCCAAATGCCTCCTACCCTGCTGCTCCCACACAGCCTACTGCAGAGGGCTGTGAGTCCTTCCTGTCTAGTTTAAATCCACTGAGGGGCAACACCACAAATGGTATGTGGCCAACATCATCATCAGTCTCTTTGTATTGGTGGTGTGCCTCTAACCTTAACACTGCTAATTTGTTCATAGTAAATGCTGATGCTAATTGGATAACAGGATTTTTAAGTCACCATTTCAGTGGTTTGTGGTAGATTGCAATCTGGAAGGGGAGCAGTGAGAAAGAAACAGCCTTGCTTTTGACATTAGCTACAGTGGCACCATGGTCTGAAGAAGCCTCATTACAGGTTTCCCTTGTTTTCACCTTCTTCTCCAAGGAGGAGACTGGATCACGTCTCCTCACTTACCCCTCTGGGTTGATACAGATTCTGGAAATGGGCTTTGACATTTGCACTGTAACACGACACCTCTTGGCCTGGCAGTAACACCAGATGACCTCCCTCCACTGAGGCCATTCCCAAACCCACCTGGATTCTAAAGCACCTGGAAGGCAATTCAAGGCAGAGCAGTCCTCAGATGCAGCCACTCATCACTTTTTACAGGCAGCCTCAGAGGACACTGGCATATTTAGATCAGTCAGTCCTGAACTGGCACATGCACTCACTACTTGCTTGTTGGAATACCAAACCCAAGCTTTTATTTGGAGAGAACCCTGGTACTCAGGTTGGGCTGATGATGGCAGAGGAAGAAGAAGAAAGTCTATGCATTCACATCCAATTTATTTGAAAAACCAAGGCTTACTAGCATGGAAGAAAAATTAAAGCATGAAGACCATGAACAAAAATATTCCCAAACAGCTATTTATAGCTTTGACCTTCTAGATTTTCTGCATCACTAACTCAAGAAACAGCCTGCTGCCTGGCAAGCAGAGGTGAATGAAAGGAGAGCAATGCCAACTTGTTACAGAGAGGCCTTGCTAAAGAGATGCTGTCAGCCTGAAAATTTAAATTTCTATCTAATAGATATTAGACAACTATTACTACAAAAAGCTTGTGAGATTACAACATGATTTTTGGAAGGGTGTGTAGTGGGGTCCCTTTTCAGAATTTGCTTTGCACCCTTGTCACCACTCAATGCATAAATAATCAATTTCAATGCTCTGCTGACAAAAGCATTTCATATAATACACTTCCCATCAAATGCTTTTCAAGGGTTTGCAAGGGAGCGCTTGCTTTTAGTGGAACAAAAGCAAAAACGTAAAGAATAGCCAGAAGTCTTATGTACAAGAGGTACAGTACTGTTGTCACCTTCCCTTCCATTCCCTTTCTAGGAGAATTGAATTTGTTTCGGGGATCTTTTAAATATTTAAAGAGTCTCAGAAGACTCTTTCCAAAGATTGGAACTTCTTTCCTTTTTTTCCTCCCTCTTTTTTTCCCCCCAGGAGGAGAACCTTACATCAAATATGACAAAAGAGATTCCAGCATTACTAGAAGGATTACATTATTAACAGACTTTTCAAATTTCAAGTGTATATTCCAGATTTTGTTCTTCAAAGTTTCATATTTTCAAGCTCTAAAGGAATCAAGACTTCTGCCTTGGAACTGGTAAAATGCAACAAAGACGATCTCAAAAGGTGGAACTGAAAACACTGCTGGAAGTGTTAATTCCTAGGAGTTGTGTAAACGGAACACTTCTATGCTACATAGCTGGACCACACCTTCATAATTATTGTTTTAATGTACATATGCACCTAGAGAAAGAACAGAGCAAACTGAAAGGCGGCTAATAATAATAATAGTAATAGGGCAATCCCTAAGATGAAGAGTTACAAGAAGAAAATTGGATGGCTGGGCAGAAAGAAGGGATTGGCAAGGGACTGGCACCGAGGTGCATTTCAAACAGCAACAAGCCTGGCAATATATGTGCTTCAGCTAACATTTGCACAGCTTGACTGGTAACAAGGTTACTGCCTAGGCACACATGAGCAACACTTACAAGACCTCAGTAGCCATAAGCTGTTTTTTAAGATTTAAATTCTTACAGAACCATAATCCTCATAATAACATCTTAAAGGCAAAAAGCTTAAGTGGGTTTTTCTTAACCTTCTTGGTGGCTGCAAATAAAACACTATTTAGCTAGTTCTAGCCAATTTTATTTTTAGAACTTTTTTTGCATTTTCTTTTAGAAATAAGTGAGTTTTCTTGAATTGACTAGTAATAAGAATTAAGCTTCCAAAGCAATTACACATTCTGTATCATTTACCTTGTTCTTACCACACCAAACCCACCTAAGTTAGAAGCATTTAGAAAAGAAGCATGAAGCATGTCTGCTGAATAGCTTAAGCTATAGGAGCACAATCTACATATTTCACACAACCTTGCACAGTAGTAACCACTCAGGTAAAAAGCTGCTGGAATAGTAAACAACTTCTGGTACATAACTTTAAATTCTATAGAATTAAAGTGGGGTTTTTCAGTCTTTTTTCAGCAGCAGTCATACTAAAATTCTGAAGGACTCATTCTAGAGGCAATGTGATACCAAGTAAGGGGAATTAGCTACAAGAAATATTTCTCCAATTTGCAGATAGTATCTGACTTCAGCCCTTAAGAAAGCAAGCATAAAATCTGAAGAAGGCAGCCAACAAATCTTCCACTAAGAGGGCTACCAACAGAACGGTCGACAGCATGGCTTTGAGCACTGGATTGTGCATAAATGTCAATTTATTAAACAGGTCAGTACAGGTCCGGTGACAGTGGTGGTTAAGTCTTGAGGTTTCGAACAGGTGGAGATGGCAGGAAAAACAAAAAAGTACACTGACAGTAAAAAGCCAAGAGTAACAAAGTAGCAAACACTGCATATACATATCCTACCCACCTAGTTTTCCCACTGTTTCATCCTGAAGCAGAAAGACAGTATCCTTCCCAAACACATACATCTGAACCACTTTTCTGGGCTATGCTCTCAAATCCTAAGACCATACCAGCTTCTGCCAATTTCAAAATTATATTAAAACTCCAGGGAAAGAATGAACTACATGTTACTATCTGCAAATCCCTAAATCATTTTGGTCCATCAAACACCAGACTTCCTGTAATACTCACACAGTGAGGAAAATGCAGGTTCACAGAAAATTTGACAGGACACAGAATTTGAAAGGATTCACCAGCACGAGATTCATAGCTCGCTCCTTCAAGGCTTAGAAACATGAAAACTGTGTATGAAAGAAAACTACCAGTGACCAACCCAGTTCTTACCTCAGCAGGCTTTTTTTGTTCATTTGCTGGTGTTTTTGACTTGCTCCTGTATTTAGAACACGAAGAAAAGGAAGTGGAAGGACCTGTTAACAAAATATAAAAAAAGAAGAAATAAAAAAGGATCATTATAGCTCGGATCAATTAATTTAGTTTTTCCAGTAAAACACAAGGCACTCCAATCTCTTGAATTATAATTTTTTGACAAGATGTGGGCAAAAAAAAACCTGTTAGGCAGTCTGCAGGCTTAATTTCAGCTCCTCCTGTTCCTCTCGTTCTTTATACAACCATAGTACACCAAGTTTATGGGTACATTCTGCTCTGCCCAATACAAGCATGAGTAAACAGAAACAAGCAGACAGACTGCTTTCCTTCAATAAGTTCCCTTCTAACAAAGTGGAAAGAAGAGTAAAACAGAGTTTGAAAATGCTCAAAAAAACCCCTCAAAGAACAAAGCAATAATACTAAAATGTGCTAACAAGAGATGCAAAAAAACCATAGTGCGGTATCTTAGATGTTTCTGGCAAAATGTTATCTCAGCAGAGGATACATCAATGACTTGCAGTAAATATGACAATGAATCATTATCTATAGAGCTTTTAGATAGGTACAGGCTTATAAGAAACAAACAAGACCCTGCCATACAGGGTTGTTCTGGTTTGGGTTTCTTGCAGATAAAATGGGAAGATATTCAGGTAAATGCCTGCCAAGGAACACTTAAAATATAACTTTACTAAATTGTTGAACAGACCGAAGTTGAATAGATCAAGAACCAGTATGAGATAACATAACAATCAATATACTGATTATAATTCTAACACATTAATGCTGAAGTACCTTGCCACCCCCAACTATTCTGATGTTGAAGCGCTGCATACCATGAGACAACAGGATTCTTTTTAAAAAAATAATCACAGAATAGAATCCTGGGCAGTAAAATTTCTCTTGATTTACAAATTTCTTCTGGCCAACTATGAATGAGAAAGATGTAACAGTTTCTTTTGAAATTCTAAGTATACTCAAAACTCCCCTTATAAGATCCTTTGCCTTTTTTTTTCTCCTGTAACATGATTCAGAACACCAAAGACCACAAATGCAAAAAGAAATCAACCAAGAAACATATTTTTTGGAATTTTAACAGGTGAAGCGGTTTGCCCTCAAACCACAGAAGGAAACCACAAGGGGGTGATAGACCAAAGAAAAACTAGCAGGTATTACTTACTCTCATTGTCTGAACTGTCACTGGTGCTTAGATGCCTGTGGCGTTTCATCCTGACGCATCCTAAAGAAAAAAAAAAAAAAAAAAAGTTGATGGCAACCGTTCTATCAGAAAATCACCAGGGCTGCTGGCTGATGCCAAGTTCTTCACACTAAAGGCAAAGCTCCTCTGAAGAGGTCTCAGGCATAGAAATAATCCCAGTTCAGTCACTATGTTTTATTTCTGCAAGCAACTATTAGATCACGGTACTATTTGTGAAACTGAGCACCCTCAAAACCAGCATGCCTCTGCTGGGCAGAGCTTGCTTTTAATTTTGCAGAAAGAAGTGCAACCCGCCAGCTGATTCCCGGCAGGGCATGAGTGGTGCACTGCTCGACTCAATGTCCCATCTGTTCAGCTGGAGGAAGAGTTGCCATGGTGGCAGTAGCTAGCTGAGAGACGGGTGGAGACCAGGAAATAAGGTGGATGCACAGCAAGGCAAGGATTTAGAAATGTAACACACCTTTTTAAAATCTAAACAAGCAAACAAACAAACAAAAGCACAAAGGAACCTCAGGGCATCCATGCAAAGCAAAAGGCAGATTTTAAATAGGGAGAATCATAGAAAGCAGTACTGATGCCATTTAGCACCATTTATTTCACAAGCAATGTGGTTTTCAGAAGTTTGAGAAGTGATCAAGAGTATCACTGAGAAATACTTCAGTGGCACGGCACCAGTTGCTTTAAAAAAAGGTATTGAACTTTTTGAATTTAATTTTTGAACATGTAATGCTACAGAGAGAGGGGAAGAACTTTCTGCACCTCTGCTTAATACAAGAAAAATCAAACCAGTTATCAGCTATATACTCCAAACAAGAGCAAAGAAAAATCCATATACCTTCTTATTAGCCCTGCCACTTTATAATAGTCAACGTTACATTTGTTAACTAAGGCTCAATAACAATTTACAATTAATAGCAGCAAATAAAAATCACCACTATGTTTGTAATGGATTGAATAAGAAAATCAATAGAGAAAAGAAGTAAAAAGTAATTCTGCAGGAATATACAAGAACTCTTATTTTTTTGCTTGCTTTTAAGCAGATGATATGCTCAAGTAGGTTAGAGATAGCTGCACCTGAAATGTCTGCTGTACTCTTAAGTGCCAGCTTGGCTACACCTGAAATGTAAGCAGCTTCATGGCTTAAACATAACCACATGCCATTAAAAAAAGCAACACAGCTGAATATCCCATTTGATAAGCACTCCATATTAGTTACTGTACAATGGGTCTTGAGATATCCAAATACCACAGGATAAACAAGATCTCTAGATAAGAGAAGCCTGCCCAAAGGCTTTGAAGAGATTGAAATTGAACTGTTTGCGGCACAAGTGTTTAATTTAGTGGAAAATTTCAGCAGTCTTTTTATTTAAGAGGGTGAGTTTACTGAATCTAAATGCAGTGATCACTTGAAGTTTAAATCAATCCTTTCAATCTGTTATAAAAAAAGACATTATCCACACTCATGAAAGCTGACAAAGGAAGCGATGCTTCCAGTTTTCAAGAAAGCAGATACAGGACTTCTGAGTCAGGTATTTAACCTGGAGGGAAGGCAGAAAGACACAGGACAAAGGTCATTCGCATCATCACTTCAGCAAGGTATAAAATTCCATTACATAACAAATAATTTCACGTGAATTCACCTTCTCACAGCTCAGGTAACATAGGGGAGACAAGGCAGCCATGTGCAGACCAGTGTTCAAGAAAAGTGACATCAAAAATTAAATACCCAAAACACCACAGGGCTTTGCTTCCAGCAAGTAATGTAAGGTAGCTTGTTGAGATGAAGAAGCTTCCATGAAGCTCTTGGACAAAAGCTGTTTGACATGTACAAGGCACTCAGGTCAGAACGACTTGTCTTTGTAGATGTTTTGGGGGCACCAGACTTGAAGTTGGCTGCAGGGTACTGAAGGCAGGTCTAGAAGACTACTTTCACATTGCCACCTTGTGAAATTTAAAGGCATGGATTCTAAACAAGAGCAAATAAAATTGTACTGCCCATTTGAGGGCTTGTACTCCAGGCAGAACCCAGCCCCTTGGAGCATGCAAGTCATCCTAAAAAATGCAGGTTCTGCCCATGACAACTTCTCTGCTGGCAGGCTTCTTTTCCAAACAACCTGGCTTAAAGACCATCAGGTACGTTTTAAGACAACAAAGGCATCTAGATGAGCCAAGCAGTATCCCCACTTCCACTTCTTAGCAAATAGCAAGCACTTCCATTTCAAGAAATGGACGTGCTTGCTACTTGCTTTGGTTTTATGTTCAGGTGAATTTTTGAGCAATTGTTAAAAGGTGCTGAAAGCTTAGAGCAGGCGATTCCCATCTCTCAGAGTCTATAAACATGCAGCTATAAAACCGTTTCACTCTGTACTAAGGACAGCTATCTGCAGAGCATAACATAAACATTCAATTAAAGTAGCGTCAAACATGAGGTTGAGAGACACAACTACAGCACAGAACACACAGGAAGCTTGGACTTCTGACTGGGCAACTGGGAAAGAAAAGCAGAGATGCCTACATTTCAAAGACAGCTTACCTAGAAATGGCAACTGTAACAAAAACTTTAGAACAGAAAACACACCTCTACCAACAACTCCAAGAGAGTAGAAAAGCAAACAAACGCACACTAAACAAAAGTAACAAGCTGTTATTTGAGAACTGGGTTTGTAGCAGCTCAGGCAAGAGATTAACACCTCCATGATAGCAGACAGAAACAGAAGAAGTAGTCACTGAGGGCAAAAAGCCCTGAATAGCACTGGATTCCTGCCTGATTTTTTCAGCAATATTAACCACATCAACAACGTATAAAAATCCACAACAAATTACCGGTGTGCTGTGTTTGGTAAGGCAGGTTATCTAAGTGCGTAACAGGCTACAAGTTCACCCTATGTCCCCAGGCCATGCAGGAGGACCCAGAGCCTCAGTACCATTCAGCAGAGACCACCTCTACAGGGGATTTCGCTTTTCTTTTTAACAGAGAACCCCTTTGCTGTACCCTTGTGTACACTGGGACTGCCACACAACTTCCAGCTCCCTTCCACCCCAAAGCATGAGGGCTCATCAGAAAGGCTCTGGGACAATGATGTTTCAATTCCCCGGACATTAGAGAGGGATCCCAAAGTAACACCCATTCAGTGGGAAAGCTTCTCCCTCACTTCACCTGTCTTTGAAGAACGGAAAAGAATCAGAAGCTGCTCAATTCAGAAAAACAGGGGACATCCCCTCCTCCCCTCTCCCCTGAAAATTGATGTCAACCTTTCCCAGCTTCAGTTGAAAATCCCCAAAGCAGACTGGCACCCTTCAGTTTGCCCAAGCATTTTGCAAATGGCACGCTGAACTTCTCGGTTGAACATACTTAAGTTTTAACAGTAACTCTTTCCAGCAGTTCCAATGTACAAGCTAAGGGAGTGTACAGCAACTCAAGACTGAAATGTTGTTGCAGAGCAAAAGATGTGGCTCAGCGTCCTCTCCCCCCAAAAAGCCTGCAGAAAATCCTTGTTTCTCAGTAACAGGATCATGACTCTCACTACCTTAGAAAGTAAGTAGAGCTGCTTTGGCTATGGACTTGAAGAGTGCACAGGTATTATAGGCAAGCACACATTACCTCAAAAATTATCATTAAAAATACAAACATAATATACTAAGTGGTTTTGCTCCCCCCTTTTTTTTTCTATTTTTTAATCCACAGGATCCACAGAGGGTCTCTAACATCTTATTAATCACTTGTATGACAACACATACAAATTCTAAAGATGCCCACCCTTCAGGGATCTTCTAAATGAAAACCGAAAAGCAGAGGCAGCTGTAAGAAATCATCATGTCACAAGGAAAAAGATGTTCAACTCTCCAGGCAATTACTGCAATGAAACATTTGCTAGCATCATTTTTAATATGAATTACCAGAGTTATTCCTAAACTTGAACCATATTCTGCACCTGTTGCACTTCTGACGTGCCAAGCCAAGGCTGCACATTTATGCTCAATCTGCTTGAAACAGCTTTAGACCTGAACTGCAACTTTAAAAAAGAGAAATCAGCCTCATTGCCTGCTGTCACCTTAAGAACTGAACTCAGGTCAAGATGCCCTGAATCTTTTTGTGTGTTTAAGCAGAAAACAACCCCAGGAAAACCTCAGCCACAGACAGCAACATTGTGCTGCCAGCTTTCCCTGGCTCCCAGAAGGCTGCTGTACATATTGGGAATTCTGCCCTGGAGATAGAACTGATGCTGGTTACCGAAGCATCGCTGTACTTCAGGGGAAGCCAGGAAAAAGCCACCCTGCACTCACCTGGCTGAAATTAAAACATGGATCCCAAGGTAAGAAGAATCAACACCTCAGCCAGCATATGCAAGAATCTTAAGAAAGTAACATTGATTATTTCCAAAAATCTAAGGGACATGTTTTGTAATTAATGAATTCTAAGTTACGTTTCCTCCTTTTTGCTTATTCACAAGTATTTGCACTGCTAAGTGAACAAGAAGCAGCCACTTCCCTCTACCACCATTCTCTCCTGCCCCTGCGGAAAATCAACGTTGCACTGACTTAAGGCACTTGTCACTTTTGAAAAGCTAGTTACCATGGATTACTAAAAAAACAAACAAACAAAAAAACCCCACTCAAGCAGCACATGCAAGTAGGAGACAGGTAACAAAATTTCAGAGCCTTATCCAAAACAAAAACCCATTTCAAATACCTGCAGAAACAAGACAAAAAAATGTATTTTTCACTTTCAATTTGCACCAGAGTAAACAACTAAATTTACCAAATAAACTATTACAGTTAGCCTCTCTTTCTAATGCATTCCTCTGGATAGTTCATCAGTAACAGCAGACACAAGGATGAGAGATCAGAGAGTCTGAATTTGTACGGCATATTAGGCAGGACATCAGTGACAAGCGCACAAAATGACTCCTTAAAGCCAAGATTTCTGAAAAAGACCGTATCTCCACGGAATAGCGGTGCTTCCTGGCTTCAGTTTGTTGCAGACAAAGGTTAAATACGTCCACATACTACTCAGTACCTGTTAGGACGTACAGAGATGGAAAAAACAGAACCAGAAAATGCAAGAAACTGTTGAGCAAATATATCTTAGACCTGTGAGATTTTACTTATTTGCATCTTAAAACAGCCTGACAAAAATGGAATTAGCCGCAACACCATGGAAATTTTCAAGTGGGACAAAAAGTAACCTACTTTATTTTATTAAAAAGAAAAACAGCATCTATGAAAACCAAATGACATGGTACATGCAAAATTCAGATGAAAATTCTGTACTTACATTTTTACAATATGGCTTGTCTACAAATAAAAAAAGGCAGAGGCAGTAGGTAGCAATTTCCAAGTCTCCAAAATGTGGTTTATGTAACTGTTAAATTTAGATTAGGAAGCAAATTATCTTGAAAGGTCTCCAGGAAATGTAGTACAGTAAAACCATTTAAATAGGTCAGATTTCATAGTCAACTGCCAGGGAAATTACGAAATAGGAATAGAGTTAATACAACCTTTCAAATAACTAGAGGAAGAGAGATCACTCGTGTTTAGGTTTTTTATTATTATTTTTAATATCCTATCCAATCTCACAAAAAGGCCATATAAACTGGAAAAAATACTCACTTAGAACCTGGTGTGGCAATATCTGCTACACTGGAAAGGTTTGAAAGGTTATACAATTCACAGAAGAGGATGCTCAGCAAACAAAGTAACAACCTTAACAATTCTGCGATTGCTTTTTTATTTTGCTCTACCTAGAAGATTTTTAAAAATTTGTAGTACACTCCTACTCTACTCAAGAAGTCTGCAATAGAGTGACCACATCTATCCTAGTCTCCCCTAACTCCCAAAATAAAATAATTAATTATTTTCTGAAGATTGTTCTGTGTCCACTGGAAAAGAAATACTCTCCTGCTACTATTTCATACTAAGTCTTGATTAACGTAATAATCTGTAATTCAACAAAGGAGAAATGCATCAGTTTTTAGAAGCAGCAGTACCAGCAATAGCCAATTCCTTTGTCATCAGGCAATAAATAATTGTAGCAAGCAAGGAAGTGCACATTACAGGAATCTGGCTAATAACATGAGTCTCTATGAAATACAGTAGCAAGAAGACATAGTCTCAAACTCTGTCCTCCTTGTATGTTGCCTCTTTATATAAGGCAATTTGGCAGCTGTCTCAAAGGTGAGAAGAAAAAAATGAGAAGAAAAAAGAAGTCCAAAACATCATATTCCAACGTGACCGATCCCCTGAAACTGTTAAATTCTGGACTGAAGTCATCTGATAGATCATAAAACTAGGATGAAGAAACCCCAAATATAATCACACACACATTCATTGTGGATTATGGGTCAAAAGGGAACCCTGACATCATTTCATGTGCCCTTTTATCATGATGATCCATCATTCAGTCTAGTGCAAAGTACTTAACGACCATGACTTTTTCTTCCAAGTATAAAAAGAGGGTAAGTGATGCTACCTCATACTAATAACGTGCTTTGACGACAAGATGAAATACAGCACACACCAAGTACCTTTCCTACCTTGAAAACAGAAGTACAGGTTTTAATTTCTGGTACCACATCCATGTATTGACTCACTGCGAGGGCAGGAGAGTAGATTTATACCAAACAGCTTGTTAAAAAACCAGAAATCCTCAGAAGAACAAATCACCAGCAACATGTGCAGTGCCATCATTACCTCAGCAGAAACTCTCCAAGAGGCTACAAAGAAATTAAACTGCACTGTCCTCCCAGTGCTTTCCTGACACACAGCAGTGACTGATCAGCCTTACTTGCATCCTTGCGGCAAGCTACACATGTAGGCCTGTACACAGAACAGCCAGCTGGGCCGGGCTGACATGGAAGTATTTCTGTCCATTAAACATGCAGTTTTAGCATTAGCATCCTGAAGACAATATTGATCTGGGTAGAGTCAATTATAACAAAAATAAACACCAGACTGTCCTTAATTCAAGCAAATACACCACTATGTACATGGTTCCGAGCTACTCTCTCCTTCAGTCCTCATTATCAATTTTCTACTCCTGAACAGAACACTGGTTTTATACCAGCTGTTTATTAACAGGACTATCATTTTCCTAAAACAGCAGCAGAGATTTGGGCACACAAAATTATTTCCTTCAAAACACCATATTGCATTTGAATGCAAGTCTGGTTTTAAGATAAAATAAAAAAGAAACAAATCACTTTCTTCCCTAGAACCACAATCAGTCTGGTGCTGCCTGGCATCACCATGCTTACATGCCTGGTGTGCCTGCCCAGCTGCAGCTCAGTGAACACTCTCCAAACCCATCTCCCAGCTCCTCTCACCCCCCTCCCAGCATCACTCCCAGGCAGGGAAAAGGCTAGAACAAGGGTACATCCCTCAGGAAAGGGAGTCCCTCAGCAGGGTACTGTGCCTGCCCAGCCCAGCCAGGTCCATCCTGTTGCTGTAGGTCCCTCCCAGGGGGAGAAAGGAAGTCCCCAGCATGATGAAATGAGGAACAAGTTCCCAACAGGAAAGTCACAGTGATACCAAACACACAAGCACCACCACCTTCTGAGGTGGCCAGCAGGACATTGCCAATGGAGGGATGTCACTACAGCTCTCCTTCCTCTGCCCAGCATCATATAAACTGTCTCTTGTCAGGCTGTTGGAAACAACACAGCAGCTAATTGATCCCTGAAGGAAATGCCCAGGAGGTGGGACCAGCTCACATACAGCCCTCTAATTGCACCTTCACCAAGAGCCTTGGAAAAGCACCTACCCCAGTTACTCATGCCCAGGAAGCTCATCTGCTTGGAAGAGCCCTAAGCTGGGGAGATGCAGTTATTAATTGTGTTCTGTCTGTTTTAGAGGGCTTCCTCAAAATAAAATGCATAGCTGACTTAAAGACTTTCAAGAACCAAGGGACAAAAGAAGAAAAGAAAACTCCACAAAGCTCACTTACTCAATGAAGCTAAGGACAGCGTCTGCTTTGAAGAAAGACTGATGTGGATGCACTGCTACTAAAAATGGACCAGAACAGGTCATCATACCCTATGCTAAGCCAGGCAAACAAGGGGCTGGCTGCCCAGGAGGTCCGACACCCGAAGACAGCCAGGTGCCCTGTATCTGCAAGGAGACTGCAGTCACGGGCATGCCAAGCACTGGCGAGAAACAGGAGCAGCACACGCTTCTCCAATATGACTGCGCAGAAAAACCTCTGAGCACTTAGCTGGGCTTTCTATTTTAAGAACTGGTATGATTCACGTTACCTTGGCTCTAAGTGTTTTTCAGTCTTCACCATATCTACCCTCATGATAAGCTCATATTAAGCAAGCACTGAAAGCCCTGACATTTCAGAGCTGCAGCGCAGAGCAGCCATACATCATGCCGGAGCCTCAGGCATCAGCAGGCAGCTGTATCCAGGTCTCCCAAGCGCATATTCTGTGACCTTGCCACTCACTGCCCTTTCTGTGATGCACATGTGGAAACAAACAGAAAAAATCGCAGAAAAATCCCTGTGATGCACTAAGTACTGTTCTGCTGTTGCACAGTAATGAAACTGCAGGGGGGGAGATGGGGACAAAAAAGACCCCACAGAAGTGTCACTACTTAATTGAAAATATAGCAATAACCAGTATTAGACTAGTTCAAGTGAAGCCCAACATTGACCCATCTGCGTGATGCTGCCAGCAGTTGCCCACTTGTATCTTTTTCTGTTCTTCAGCTGTACTAATGCATGCTTTCATGACAAAATACAGGTGGAACTAGTACTGCAGCTAGGATCACAGGCAGAAAATATTACCCAAAAAGAAGGATCTAGAAATGTATGCACTATTTGGGATTATGAAAAATAATTTTTCTATTACTAGCATAGGCAAAAGTTCTTATATTCTACAAAACACTTGCTTAAAATAATAATTTAAATTTTTGTACCTGCTAAAAAATATATTAAAGTAGGTTTCACTGTTCTTGCTTTGTTCTTTTCAAATCTCAAAATAATCAACAACAGCAGCCTGCATTAAATATTTTATCTGTTTTGACTCTTTTTTTCTTACTTGTAATGCTTTGAAGAGGCTAACCACTTAACTGCAAAATTTTGCATCACCAATGAAACCTGAAGGATTGAAAAGGCAGAAAGCATCAATATGCATCTTTATATCCTACTCAAAGAAAGTAAGAACACAAATATTTTCCTACAGGAAACATTAGGTTGATAATTTCTTTCCTTATCTGACAAGAAATGGCTGTCATTTACAAGCTGAAATAAACAATCTGGATGCTAAAGTTTTCCTCAAGTAAGAAGAGTGTACTGAGGGGATCACTGGATAGGAACAATTCAAGGGAAGTACTGTCACAGCCAGAACTCTAAACAGTATTTGGAATATTTCAAATCTTTGGTTGAATACTAACATTCTACTACATTTTCTAGCATTTCATACATCATGTATATATGCAATTGCATTATTATTTTGGTTCTCCATGTCAAAACATCACAGCATGAGAAAACATTTACTGTAAGGTTTCTTAAAATACTTTCTCATTTAAAAAACCTTTTGAACAGACAAAAAATCTGTCTTAATAACTAGAGATTTTAAATTAATTTCAATATCTAGTCAAATAAATTAATGTTATGTACTACAGTTTGTAATATACAACACATCAAAGGACACAGAGGGTCTTTTAATCAAAGAGATTTAAAATAGATTTATAAAAATAAATACCATTCCAGGTCTCTCTATATCACCAAACTGAGGTGGGGAAAAAACATTATGAAAGAGATACTGTGGTCAAGTGATGTTTGCCCATTTTTATATACAAAGTACACACACAAAAAAAAAGTATTTTTCTCTGTCATAACATGAGCTGCAGCAATGGCTAAATAAATAACAGACTTGTTCACTGGGGCTCATGCTACCTTGAAAAGAGGAAAGGATGATTCTATTTGTCCAAGGTTTCAAAAATGTCACATACTGTTTGGGAAAGCAGTTGAGAAATGCATCCTGAAAACCACGTAAGGTTCCATTTCTCCTCAAATGGCCAAGCTGAAGCCAAAGTACTTTTATATTTTTTAATGAGAGGACACACTGACCAGGACTGACCATTAACAGTCCTCTAAACTGCTCCTTCCTCTTCTGAAGACTTAAATGAGTAAGATTAGACCATCACTATCCTACTGTTCCTAGTAGAAAACATGTCCATCTCAAACCATGCTGAAGCTGAGCTGATGTAGGTGGCTTTTTTGACACAGGAGAAAAAGTGCCAGCCCACAGGGTGGATCACAAAGAACATGGGGACTTGAAGGGGTGGACTCTGAAAGTAGAGGAGAACACTCTCCATCCCCTGAGGATAAGGAATTATCACAGCTGACCCTCCAAAGCTGCCAAGGTGTGAGGTAATGCAGATCTCTTGTCCACTCTGCACTCCTGTGCTGACAAGAATAGAAATGCCTACAAGCCACGGAAGTAGGAAGGTGTTTCACCACTTGTTTCTTCATATGGTAAGAGCTACAAGATGCTGCGGCTGCTGCAACTGAATCCCACACTGTCAAGAGTAGTACTAAAATCTGCTGAGAAACAGGAAAAGAGGTTCCATCTCAAAGTACAACTATGAAACTGAACAAAACAAACAAAACCACCTTTACAGCAGCACCACTCTCAAGACTCCATATGCAATGTAAAATGTGAAGCTGATATGTTTTGTACGTGCAGCTCCACCTGGCCAGGGAGGTTTCACAGACCTGTAAAGAAGCTGCCTTCTCTGCAGGCTCTTACCTCACACAGCTGCAGGACATGGGGCAGACTGCAGCTGTACTGGTTACCAGGGGCTCTGCAAAGGAGAGAAGGCACAATCAAGCCTGTACTTGGAACTGGGGCAGAACAAAGCCACCCCAGACTCCGGCCATCCACCTCCCCAGCCCTGCCACACCTAAAGTGACTGGCTGTTCACACCGAAGCTGCGATCCCAGAGCAGATCAAAGATCAGGCATGTGCAGCTGCTCCCTCAAACATCCCTGCCAGTGAGGCAGAGTGCGGCTGGCCTATCCCAACATCAACTGTGGTTTCCAGTTAATACATACACAGCCCCACCACAGCACCTGTGAGACACTTCTAGGTCTGAAGATGATGAAAACACACACATTAATTCAATGTCTTCAAAAATATGGTACTTGGACATTGCCAAATCATCTGTAGCAAACTACTGCAGGAGAACAGCACATTGATGCAAGAGAGGCACCCTCGTGGGAAGGCCCAAGAGCAGCAGCAACAAGCACCGACATGAGCCGGTCTGGTTTCATTTGCTACACCCACTCAGCAACACAGAGAAAGCTTTATGGATGAGCAATGTTAGTGGATCACTCACTCAGGCTAAGCGCAAGGCAGTATCTTCTAGCTCTCTCAACACCATTGGAGAAGTACTTGCAGATTGCGAACCCCCAACTACAGCTCTAAGTAAAGTTTGCCGTGGCTTTAGATAAGAGATGAAACAGACTGAGACTATCTGTGAAAGGAGGATGCAGAAGAAGGGAGATCTGTTTAAGCAACAAAGAGAAGCAACAGAATGAAGAGACTACTCACAGCTTCTCATGGCCCAGGAGGAGACAAGGAAAACAAAAAGTTACAGAAGAAACTTGAAGGGAAAGTAATTAAGTGAAGGAAAAAAAAGCCATTATGTACAAAATGACTTTGAGAAACTCCATGCTATGGCATATTGCAAAGGTTGAAAAGCAACATTGAAGAAAATTAGGCAAAATGGAGAACAAGGGCTATTAAACACAATGTCACATCAATCTACTGGAAATCTCAAAATCAAAATTTTTACAAGAAACAGTCAATAGCACTCTAAATGCTTTTTTTCCCTAGGTGTCCACTGCCTACCATTATCTGAGACAGCAACTGGCCTAATTGAGTAAGGTAAATCATCTGAAATCACACATACTTATAACCCATTAATTCCTCTCTGTGCTATGGATTTCATTGTTTTTTAATTCATCGCTTCCTAACCTGACCTCTGTGGACTACAGATCAGATGGGCATTAATAGGGGCGTGATAAATATTAAAAGGAGTATGTTTATCAAATAAGATTTTGATTATGATGAGCACAACCAGCGGAGATTCTAACACTTGACATACTGTTGCCCTTGAAGTTTGTTGATTGCTGTTCACAGAACTATTCTGGTCAAATTATTAAGTAAAAGATTAGATCAATCCCAGCGTACTTGAGTGGCTGATTTTTAATTTTTCTTTTTTAAGGATAAATCAAATAAACAGTTGTATAAATATAGCCTACATCCACCTTAGGGCCCTATCCACTTGGGATTTTCTTTTGGGTTCTTTTCTATTCTGCAGAGATTCAATCCCTTTAATAACTAGACTTCCAATTCTATGCTTTAAGAAGTCACTTTGCTTTCCTTTTCTTACAGTTTTCCAAATCTGGATAACAGTGTTCTTGTGCGATTCTTACAGGTTTATTATCTCAAACCTTTCCAAGATACACATCTGAAGTTATTCTGTCTCTCTCCTCCCTCATAAGGAAATAACCTAAAACCTCCAGCCAGCACTGTATTGCTGCACACTTGAATTCTGCAAGCTAAACTCTTAAAAACCTACTTAAACGCTCAGAAAAACATAACCATGCTTAAACTTTTGCGGGTAAAGCCCAAACATGGTAGTGATCCATCTCTTCTGAGCCATTCATTTCACTGGTGAAATCCATCCAAGTTGTCTTTTCCAACTGCAATGGCAAAACACAAAGCATCATAGCCCTGCTAACAGTACAGAATCAGGTGGGAGGAGAGGCTGATGCTGGTTTTGTGTAGAGAAGAATTGCTAAGCCCTGACCCCTCGAAGACAAAGCGATGGTGCAAGAGTAGTCAAGGCCAAAGCTCTATTTGCAGAAAATCAATGGGTTATGCACAATAGCAGCTGCACTCAGATGTTCGCAGCTCAGCTGGAGTCTGTAGATCTGGTCTCTAAATTCAGAGTATTTGATGCTGAAAACTAGAAAAAAAAACCCAAAAAACAGTCCTCCCCTCCCCCCCTTTTTAAAAAATTTAAACAGTGAAAACAGAAGCAAGCCTTGAACTAAAATTCTTGAAATTGAGATGAGTGAATCCCTTCTCTTTGCCACTCCTTACGATTTTTGGTAGCCAGCCAAATGGCTCAGCTTAGCTTCACTTTCCACATCAGTCCAAAAGTTGAATAAGTAATAAAACTTGCATGAGGAGAGGGCTTTATAATCACATTAGAGACAAGCAAGGGAGAGCGGTTACCTCGGTTCACCGGACAGCTTGAACAAGGCTTCATAATGAGGGACAGGTGTTGGCAGCAATTAGGAACACTCAGCTCACCGCTGACATTGGCCCCTCAAAGCACTGACTGCACTTTAATCCTCTAAGCCACATAAAAGAAAGGCAGAGTGGGCAGACAAAAAAAAAAAAAATCTAAAAATGCCTCTGCAGAGGATTGAAATATTTTTGCTTACTTAAGAGAATAAAATAGAAGTGTCACAAAGCTGCAGAAAGTTCACTATGAAGAATCTTGAGTTTATCAAGAATCTAAATCTTCTGCACAAGCACAGTATTTAATTTTAGGAAGGGTATCACCATGTATAGTATGCATTCATCACAACTATCAGAATTTATATCCAGAAAAGAAGCACAGAATAAAAAGAAGTAGAAGCAGCACATGTAAATACTGAGGTAAGATAAAATTATTCCATCTATGCCTACCAGCATTTCAAGCATTATGGGATACACGAGATAGATTTTAACTGATATTATTAAGGAGTCCTGCAGGCTGAAATGTTAATGTTAACAGCTTCTTTTATGACTTCCTCCCCTTTAAAAGACTTTATATTCCTTTAAAATTCAGAAAGCTTTCATTTAAAAGGTGATATCTGAAAGCTGAAGGTATATAGATTCAATTTACACATTGCAAACACCAACACACACATTATTTATTTATTTTTAAGTACCAGCTCCTCCTTCACTTACATGCCAGGTCATGAGGTAGATGTTTTCACTTCAGCTGATGACATCACAAGCTCCTAAAAAAATGAAAGGAGTGCTTTTAGGCAGTAGGAGTGACATCAGGCATTTCATGTTCGAGCGACAATTTAATTTTTGGCAAGTAAGTGAAGGTTGTATTATATTTTTATTGCAACTTCCCCAAGCAAATGATATGCCCAGAATATAAAGCCTTAAATTCCACAATTCTCATTTGATATGTGGAAAAATGAAATGTATCATCTGTATGTGCACATACTGTGACAGCAATAAGTACTACAGCTAAAAACAAATTTATAAGAATATTCTCAAAGTTGATTTTGTCGTCCTCTTAACATGAACAGGAACCAACGTTACTAATACCAACAAAATGAAATTTTAATTAAAATATCTTCTCTACCCTATTTTGGGAATAAAAACACTTCAAACAACACATTCAGATAGATGCACACTTCTTCAGCTGGCTTAAGGTGTTGATTTCTCATTATACACTGATGCTTTCCTCATTCAAGAGGGTCTTCTATGAACCACACACACTTAGAAATTCATAGGAGGGCAAATTAAATAAGCATAGAGGGAAAGCTTCATGTGGCTTTTGATTTAATTCCTCACAACATTCCTCCATCCTCTCCCTGACAATCCCAAATAGCTTTGCTATCCTGGCAGGGATTCTGCTTACTCGCCGTTTTTAATCCGAGCCTTCAGCAATATTAAATATGGGAATAGAGGACTTTTTCCCTCTGCCAACTGCCCACATTACCCTCCTGCAGGATCATGCACATGTATGTTTTGTGCCCTATTGTAATGCACATGGCAAAGGCATTAAAGCCGTCACACCCAACAGATGAGTTGCAGCACTCCTCAGAGATGTCAGCAGCCCAACCAGGGGCTGAACTGGCAGGCAGTCCACCCCATGCCTTAGAGCAAAAAGTTAACAAAAACAGGACAGCTACAAGCTGTGGAAGAAAGTATTAGAGAGCAAAAATGCAAATAAAAAACAAGGAAGCGATAACTGCATACCCTGGAGAAGAAAAAGAATTTTAAAAGGGGATATGACAATGTTTTTCTAACTGAAATAAGGCAGTTTCTGGCCAAAGTGTCAGCACCATACTCTAACATCTGCGCTCCTCCACCCATCTGGAGTACAAGAAAAAGATACAACCACCCATCCACTGAGGAGTGGCACAGATCCCATTACTTATTACAACTATTGTTGCTCAACTTAGGCTGTGGCATCAAAGGAAAACATTTCCTTACAGTCTGGGGGGGTGGGGAAGAGAAGGAGAACTTAATATATTGCAGCTCCTGTATGCTGACTATGCAAAATTTTGAAGTTTTAGCTCTACCAATTCTCTTTGATTTAAAGTTTCACTTTTTGGGTGTTTTTTTGTGTTTGTGTGTTTGGTGTTTTTTTGTTTTGTTGTTTTTTTGGGGGTTTTTTTCCGGGGGGGGGGCAGGGAAGTGCCGCAGAGGTGCTTGGTTGGTTTGTTTGTTTTTTTTTTTAATCTTCCTCTTCCCATCTTCCTGACATTCTCTGGCTATACCCCTATTAAGCAATTAACTTTGAGCAACACAAGAAGATCTGTAAGATCAAAGCAGTACCAGAGCCAAGGTTGTTGAAACATGAATCACACTACGTGGGTCGGGTTTTTAACTCGAGATAAGCAGACACACTCTGCCACCACCGCCACCACAATGATGGCCCGAAGCAAGCCACGGGGTCCGTGCAGGAGCCTCCTGATGCCATCCAGAGGGACTCAGCTCAGGGACAGCCAAAACACTTGGCCCTCAGGGAGTGGGGATGACCAGAGGGGCTGGCTTTAATAGCCCACTGCCGCTCTGCTCTGCCTGGTACTACCCCTCCTGGTACTCTGCCTCTACCCTCCAGCTAAGAAAAGCCAAGAGCCTCACCCACAAAATGCACTGGAGGAGGGGGAGCAAGTGAAGAAAATAAGTAAATAATTAATAAATGGCTGGCTAAGTTTTCCAAACATGACTTTGAATGAGTTTTTCTTATGACATATTTCCTTATGGGATAATTCTTTAATGTCCCAACTGAACCCATTTAATATAAGTTTTCCATAGAAACACAAGCAAAGCCCTGGTTGTGGCAGCTCAAATGGCATCATTAAAATGCAACACAGCCTACAACTTTTAAGTGTGAACAAAACCACAGCTTTTGCCTTCCAGCTGAACCACAAAACTAATATATTTTGGAACTCTTCATTAAAAACACATTTATTTGCTCAGTCAAATGCCAAGATGAACTCTGAAGTACTGGAAGGTTCAACTAATTTTTTTTCTTTCTCTAATCCTTACAGTATACAGTAATAATCTTCAGTCCCAACTTTATTTATTTCACTACCATGAACAAATATACAAAATGGGACAAAAATACAGTTTCCCCCACAAAATACTATTTTCCTCCTCCTTGTTTTAAAAGCTTTAAAAGCTGTCTTAACATATTGATTGAGAAACACTAAATTAAGTCACCTCAAATTAACAATCAGGAGGTTCTTCCCCAATAGATTAAAAAAATGGAAGAATGCCAACCTCCCCATGAGCAGCAAGTTCAGGAGCAGGGTAAAGAATGCACAGAAGATGTTCCAGACTGCTAACAGACTTAACCCTTACCTTCTAGGTGCATTTGAAATAATAATGGGCCAGAAACAGAAACTGTGGCATGAAGAAACAGAAAAAAAAAAATAGGAACTAAAGGACAGTGTAGACACAGAAAACAAACTTAGAAATGCACAGTAGCTTTTCATAAATACTGCCTGAAAACTAAGCGTCACCAGGGGAAAAAAGCATCAGCAAGATTTATTTCTTAAAATACAACTTAAAACAACAGAAGGCCACTTGGAACACAGATCTATTTTGGTAGTTATCACTACTGTTACACTATCGCTCTCTCTGTAATTTACCACAGTGCTTACCAACAGCCAAGTCACCAAAACAAGAATTGGACTGGTTGAAAATATATCCTTGTGCTTTTCTCGTCAACCCACACACTGCACTGCCATTTGCAAAAACAGAGATGGTCACAGAAAAAAGACCTGCCAGGGTCCTGAAAAAGGACAGCCAGGTAGGACTGAGAACTCAGACTGCATAACAGAGGCTCCTCAGCCTCTCCAGGGGAGCCCTTTCCACGCTGTGTGACCCTTACGCCAGCAAGTTTGTCCCAGCACTTTAAGCACACCTTCCCCCATGCTGCTTAAGCCTTTAACCAGGTCTCTCCCAGCACTGGACCCTGATGATTTAATCTCTTTCCTCTTGACACAGTTTGAACACCAACTTAACTCTCCTTTCAGTAGCTCCTTGTCTTTTCTCCAGACTAAATAAATCCCAGTTCTTTCACGCTCTGCTTATAGGACATGTCTTCTGCGTTTCTGATTCATCTAGTTGCTGCTGTCCACCACCCTTTCCAAGGCTGACACACAAAACCAGTATGAAGTTGTGATGTCCTGGACAAAGTTTCCAGGATCTGAATCTATCTGAATCCTTCCCTATACAGAAAATGCTATTCTCTTTTGAAAGAAAAATATCCTTTACTGTCACGAGTTGCAGATAACAACCCTATATATAAACTCCAGTGCATTTGATTTTGCAACAGCATGACTGTTTCCTCAAGTCCTGGCTGTGAGCAGTTATTGCTGCTGGGGCCCATTGCTCCCAGCCTGCAGGCACGCAGCCAAACCTTTATGTCACAGAGCTGCCCCTCCATGCCCTGCTCAGCCCCATCCAACCCCTCCTTCCAGACTCCTTCTCCAGTCTGTCAAAGTAACTCGGAGTTCAAAGCCTCTTCTCAAGTAGACATGCAGCTCCACCCAGCTTGATTCAGGTATTGAATGAACAGAGTCCTCATTCCCTCACCCGCATCATTAATTGCAAATATTAATTCACCTGTCTTGTTTGAAACTAATTAGCAATTATCCTCTCAGTTTTCTCAGGGGCTACAAAAATTCCTGTGAGCATTTCAGCTAATCCATGCTCCCTTAGCTAGCTTCTGATAATATGGATTGCCTGATAACTTGCATCATCTACTGTGCAATTCCTACCTCACAAATTCCAACTTGCCAAACTAAATTAGAAAGCTGGTCTTGTGTTACTTCATTTCTCCTCCATAAATAATCCCTGGGATATAACACTGCTTCGGTGGGAAAGGTACTAGACAATAATTTTATAATTTCCTGGGTTTTTTACAGACTGTTGCAGATACCTAGCACATACAGACAGCTCCTCATGGACTACCAGTAAACATCACAGAGACCTCTTACAAAAGGCAGATCAAAACTTTAATACTACCAAGACAGCAAAAGAAATAAAGCCAATAGTTTTTGAGATTATAAATATAGTATGAAGCAGGAAGGTAATGGTATTCTTTCCCTTATAGTTCTGAAAAAATCATAACAGAATGAGTATCCAAATACCAGTATCTAGTCACAATATAAGTATCCAAAACAGCATCCATCATATTTAACTAAAGAGCAATACTTATCCTACAGGGATTAGAGGTAGAAAAACAAAGAGTCAGTAAGCTTTAAGAAAAGTCTTGTAAAATCCCTACAAAGTCTTTGTAGCAAACAATGTTGGATTTTTGCTTGCAATAAAGTGATTGGTTGTTTATTCTTCTTCTTCACAAGCTTCTAAACAGTCCTGACTACAGTGAGTACTCTAAAATGTCTCAATTTTCATTTCTCTTCCACACTGGCTTAGCCAACAAAGTAATTCAGTATAAATTCACAATTGCATAAATTCACAATTTCATTGTAAAAATCTAAAGATAGCCCATCTCACCTTAAGGTAGAGAAGACACTGAAAGCATTTAGTAAAGCCCACAACTCTCTAGTACCTTCCCTTCTTTCCACTGTCACAAAACTATTTCATGACACCTTTGTGCAGCAACAAGCCTATTCTTAATAACAACCAGTGATTTAGTAATTCCCAGCAACCAATTAAAACTTGCTGGAAAAAACATTTCCCACAGTGGCTTACCCCACTTTCAGACAAACAATGCAGCAGGATGTCTAGAAGGATAGGTTTCATAAAGCAAGTAACAAGTAACATCAAGACATTTTATGAAATGCTCTGAAGTCCTGGGCCCCAGGCACTCAGATGGTGACCCAACATAGGAGTTATTTAGCTTGTGTGTAGTGCCAACCATTCTGCAAAACACACAAAACATCTTATTGATTACTTGAAAATAATTGTTACACAACATAAGTAACACATATATGCAAAAAACTGAGTCAGGCTGAAAAAACTGCCCTTACAGGGAGAAGCTACTAAGGCCAACATAAACAAACACCTACTTAAAGATGCAAAGTTGCTTACATTCTTCATATACAGGTAGGAGATTAGAATTAGTCAAACAAAAGCCTAGGTCTGTAAGAGATGAAATGTAATGGGATAAATTTAAGAAAAAAAAAAAAAAAAAGCTTAGGCTTAGCATTAAGGAAACATCCTGAGAGTCAGAACTGTTGACCCATGTCCCCAGGGAAGGACTGGAGGCTGCAGCTCTTGACGTTTAAACAAAGATTGGACTAGAGTCCTGGTTGCTTGCACTGCCAACACAACATGCTCTGCAGAGCTCAGCTCTTCTCAACCCAGCCAGAGGGCAACAATAAATGGGACTTGAGTATAAAGAGCACTGCACAAAGTGGTTTGTTGGGACTGTCTGTGCTGAGGACTGCACGTCACCACACAGACATGGTGCTGTGGAGCAGCAAGTACCGTGCATCAGCTACTCCACAGAACTCATCTCTGCAAGATAGTGAGAGCAAAGCAATCCCAGGTAGCTATTCCACCATTCTAACTCTCTTCCCTACATCAAAGACTGAGTGATATATATATATATATAGAGAGAGAGAGATCCCTGACAGATGCTATGGTGTACCTGCAAGTACAATTAGTGCACAGCAGCTCAGATCCCTGCTCCTCTTTTGTGGGATGAAATGTTAAGGAGGTGTGTTACTTCAGAATGGTGCAGGATGCATCTCTCTGAAGAGCGGGCATTCCCTGCAGCAGGACACACCTCAACGCAAAGGAATGTGGCAGAAAGAGAATACAAATGCATGAGGCAGAAGGCTGCAGTACAAAATCTAAACTGAGATAAAAACATCAAAAATTGGCAGGAGGCTTCCTGATCCACAAAGCCTGGAATAGGATACAGGCAGAAACAACAAAAGTATTTTGGCACTACCTACCACCAGGAACTTGAAAACAGGTCTACAAGCTACAGAGCAGCAAAAATAAGCTGTTTATGAGGATCTGGAGCAAAACAAAATAGATGCAGTTCTTGAGGAAGGAGAAAACTACATATACTACTGTTAGCCACAGTCATATGCTGACCAGTTGGACTTTCAAGTACCAACCCACCTCATTCAACCTGTACCTCCTGTACTAAACAAATGTGCTTGTGTGCATTTCCTGTAGCTGAGTGATGGCAGTACTGTTCCATGCTATTTTCTGAAGGGACGTTCAAACAAACATTTCAGAAGCAATAATCTAGATGACCTAGAAGCATCTTCTTCCATAGCCAGATTCTATTATTTAATGCAACTATATTTGTATATAGTTAGGGACCTTTAGTGGAGATCTTAAAATAAAAAAAACCCAACTATTTAAGTGTGAGAACTTCCAAAGTATGGTAAGATAACAGATGTTATGCTTACGATAGCACAGCTATGCCACTTCCATATTCTATATAGCAAGTCCCATGACCCCACCACACACACAAGAGAGTCACAAATGCTAAAAGCAGTGTGTGGACCCTCTACACAACGACAATATAAAATATGAAGGGACATATTTAAACTTTGGACCAAAGTAATACCAAACTGTGCACTTCAATGCATTCAAGCTACAGCTCTGGAACAACAAACAGCAAACCCCACAAGGTTTTAACTCCCCATGCAGCAAATGGAAAGGTCTTTACAGTGGGATTCAAAGTGCCCAGCATGTTCAGGACAGCCAGCTCACACACCAAGTAGGGAATGATGCCAGAAATCTCTCTTCTCACAGATTCAGCTACTGATTTGCAGTCCTGTAAATGGACACCTCCAGGAATCAGATACATGCTTGGGCCTTTCTTCCCGCTCTCCTCACATGCACTCTTCAGGCACCAAACTTGGCATCCCAAAAGGTGTCAGCAGTTGCCACAACTGCAAAGGCTGTCCTTAGTTTTCACCCCATCTTCCCAGGCCTTGTCTCCTGTCCATCAAGAGTCTGCCCCAGCGCTCTCTCCCTTTTCTTTAAACCCTTTCCATTGCACAACTGCTGCTGCCTACTTACAGCACTTAAGCATCTATTTGTCATTCCCATCACTTTACAGGAAGTCCACCCTGTGCAAGCATTTTTTACCTATGTTGTGATAATTTGCTTCAACCATTTACTTGCAGCATGACCAATCACCAGTTGCTGGGGAGTGTTAGGAGAAACTCCTGGCTCAAACCACCACCTGCCTTTACACAATAAATGAGCCTGCTGAGCATCTGTTTCAACCCTAGTCAATGCAAACAGGAAAAAAAAGGAAACTACAAACAAAAAGATTGAGAATAATTTATGCCTGGATAACAGGTGGAAAGTTATCTCACAACTGAATGACAACAAGAAAAGATTTTGTCTCCTTTTCTGGATGCATTAAGTTGTGATGCTCACGAGTGTACAACACAGGGATTCAGAAAGTCTACAGAGCACACTCTTTCCAGTTCCTTCAACTGCTCCGGCTACGTGGAATTTGAGGAAAGAGTAGTGTAGATATACTGAATATTCCTGGCCCTTAAGGGGGGGTCTCAGTGGCCACAGAAAAATAACCCTCATAAACAGCTCAGTACTAAGAATACTCAGATAAAACCATTTAGTCAGTATTTACCTGAATGACAGCTCCCAGAGGGAAAATAAGGGGGCAAGAAAAAGGTAACAGCATTAACTTCACTTGGTTATCAGTGATTTAAAGTACTTTTGACATCCTTTATGAAACCTGGGACATTGATATTTGTGATTTTTCATAAGGAAAGCCTCTCTTTTCTTTCATGGTGAGACACCATACCAGCACCTGAACTGTCACCTTCCCCTGCAAAGAAACTGCATAAATAAATAAAGCACCCAAGCTTTGCACTTAGACCACAAAAACACAAGGCTTGGAGCACAATCAAATGATGATTAATGAAGCAGCAGACACTAAAACACAGTAAACAAGACTTCATCAACTTCAGCCTTTATGGCTGTAAATCCCATAACAGCAACCAAATATGCCTTCTTCCCTGAAGATGAACCTAAATGGTTGGAAAGGGTCATGTCGGATTTTTTATTTTACTGCTATGAACAAGAACCTTGTGTCAGTCCTTTTTCCAAAGTCATTCCCACTTAGTTAGACAAAACACATTACAAGCTCTGAGAAACAAGCAGGGAAACTTTGATCTTGGTGGAGTCAATAGGAATTAAAGCCAGCACCAAAATAAAGCCAGAAATTAGCAAAACATTTATCTGATGAATTTGTGAGCAGAATTTCTAAATGACAAAACTGAGTTTATTTCTTCCTAAAGTCTTCTGATGCAAATGTATTGGGGAAGGATAGGGGATTGCAAGACCAAGTTGTAATGCAAGAAAACTACTTTTTTTTAAAGCACCCACTGCTGTCAGAAAAACTTACTGTCAAAAGGAAAAACTTTTAATAGAATTTTCTGAAATATTTAAACCTTTCTGATTTCTTGTAGTTTGTTAACGTAAGACTTCCACTATACAGAGCTGTTACCTTTATGAAGGCAAAACTTCTGATATTGTTTAACAAGGGAAAAAACTAGTCTCCCATCCACATCATCATGGATGGGCTTCCACCAGTTCCAAGAAGGTCAGCAGGTAACAATGCCCTTCACAATACACTGGCATTAAAAAAAAAAAAAAAAAGAGAGAAAACTTGCCTTAATAGGTTTGCTCCCTTATAGAGTTTTACATTACTTCTGCTTACTTCTTGCTTTGAAGCACAAAAACCTCTATAATTCTGCCAGACCTGAAAAGCTCAAAAGCAGAAGTAAACAAAAAAGATGAGCTTCTTCTCCTTTGAGAGTTGCCATCATGCAGTTAAATCCACAATTCTGACTGATTAAATCCCCACAAACCTAGAAGAGACTAGAAACAGGCAGCAGTGCCATGGAGTACCCTATTGTGACATTAAAACATCTAGAAGATAGATCCAAAGATGCTTTGTTATGGCCAAAGGAATTTGGTACAGGAGTGAAGCTGGCTCAATGTGTACAGCCCTTGAGCAAAGGCTGACACTAATGCCACTTCAGAATTAGGTGTGCATGACCAGTTGGATCATTATAACAGAGTTACACCAGAGCAACACCTTCAAACTGTTATAAAAGCTGACATCTTTGACAGAATGATCTTAGGATAGATTCCCTAAAGTTATTTAAAGGGGGAAAGAAAAAACCACATTTTGACAAAAAATTATCATAGCGTAGCAAATGGTTAAAAAGTCTTTGATACAAGTAACCAGGATACATTTATATGTTTCAAAAGTTACTCCACTACGCCAATGCTTTGCCACTGTCTCACTTTTCTAGCAGTTCCTCCCCATATTAAAAGCAAGCCCGTTTTGAAGGACTCTTATTATCTGTACCAAAGTAAATACAATTGCTGATCTGTGTTTAAGTCAAACATACAGATTTAACTTCCTTAACCAAGCAAAATTTACCTACGTACAGGCGTAACACAGAAGGGTTTTTTGTTAAACACTAGATAAATAGTCATCACACCAATATCAGCATTCACCAGGAAAAAAAGTTTTATACCACAAATGCTTCTTGTAATGAATTTTTAAAAATATAACTTGAATTTGCAGTGCATGATGCTTTTGTACACACACATGTGTAAACCCCCACAAATGTACCAGCCACAAAAAATAAAACCTCACAAAAAAAAAACACTGATGAAGGAAAAGGCCCCCTTTATCAGACTGAGCAAACTTACACCAAAAGAAAACCAAACCAACAAGTCTGTCAAAATAGCTTCAGTTTGACTGCAAATAATCTGGAAGTCCATACTGTCTGTAGTCTGGTACAGGAGACAAATTTAAGTATACCTAGATGATTTACAGGGTCCCAAGAAGACTGTGAGACATTCACTGGAAACATTGTTTGCTCCAATAATAAGGTAAAAGTTGGAAAGTTCAGTCAAAAAGAGGGGATGGCCAAAGGGAGACTACAGAGGCAGCAATGACATGGATGGCTGAGAGAGATAAATAAGAACTACAAATCATGTTCAAGTTATCATCTGCAATTGCGGCTTTACTTTTCCCCTTTTCTAAGTTTCTTCAGACTTCTTTTCCAACTCTTAAACCATTCATACTTCAAAAATGGACTGACTCAAATGTAGAAGTCAAGCACACAGAAGTGAACACAGAAAAAAAAGTAGTTCAATAATCTTAAAAAGAGAATGGCACCTGCAAAAGCTACAAGATTTCAGAAACCTAAATTAATGCACATCCCTGTTTGTTGCTACATACGGAGGCTTCTGAAAATCTAGAACAAGTACAGAGAAGATGCCAAACAAAGGATCTAAGACAGCACTTAAGTCAGATTAATCTACGTAATGGGAATCACAGGGCACTGACTGATACTGAGCTGATTGGCAGGAGTGTAAGCTTTCTAATAACTTATGTCCAACCTTCTGAAGTTTTATGGCATTTACAGAGGAAGAAAAATGAAAACATCATGCATCAGATCCATACGTATCCAGTTTTAAGCAACAGAGGATATTAAGCACTGAAACAAGGTTTAACCTCCTCTTTCATGGAGCTCTGGGCAGAGTCCCACTTTCTACAGTATTATACACAGATATTCTGTCTCTGTATAGGTGTATACAACCAAATAAGGCAAGTCAGATCTCAGTATAAACACACATGAATGTAACCTGCCAGTCACTGGCAAAATCTCATTCAGTTGCCATTTTAAGTACAAACTCTTAGTACACTAGCTGTATACCAAAGTATTTGGATAAAAAATATGTTTACTACTAACTTCAGCAAACTTATGCATCTGAAAAATATCTGAATAAAGAACAACTTCCAAAATTTTCATAAAATATCACTGGAAATTATAGTATGATACATTAAAAAGTACAAAACTACAAGAATCAAAATGAAAATTAGTATCTGCTATACTTCCTAGGCATGCCAACAGCCATTAGAATATTGTTGCTCATAAATATGTACCTTATATTAAGACCAACTTTTTGGTTCCTCCCTCACTCTTAGCACATGCTGTTGCAGAGCTGCAAGTTCAAATTTGTCAAGCAAAATGCTTCACTTACTTCTTAAGATTGCTCATTTCATGCTACAATGGAAATGATTACATTGTTAACGTAAGGAAGACTGCAACTTCATTATCAGGTTTAAGTATCTCCCTTTCAATTACTTAAATGACAGGGAATTCGATTTTTGTAAAAGAACACAACTGCTCTTCAATTAGGCCCAAGCCAGAGTTGCCAGAGCTCCCCCAAACAAGGTTAACGATGCCAAAGGGGAGCAGCAACACTGAAAACCAGCATCCCTTCCTTTTTCAGAGCTCCAGTCAGCAGTTCAGAAAAAAGTAAAAAAAAAACCAAAAAACAACCCAAACAAAAAGCTAACATAAAAAGCAATTATCTGTGCTTGAAATGAGCATTTTTTTTCCTCTCCCCTATCACACAACATCCAACAAGTTTACATTGCACTGCAGAATAATCACTCGTTATCACTATTTCAGTCACTATTTTCCTGCTGGGAAAAGAGTCAATTAGTATGAAAGCAGGAAGAGGAGTAGCACTTCACTACTGCTCTTTCTATGCAAGTATTAACAAAAGTGGGAGAGGTATTAGTCCTACCTCTCTGCTGAGGCTCCTCCTGGCCAGATAATTGCTGAGCCTAACATTTTCCTGTGTGTCTCTAACGCACTCACACACTGAGTATTTCAGCTCTGCAAGGTCTTTGGTTGGCCTGTTTTTTCATTAAAGCCAAAACCTGGGCAGGACACCGGCACTAGTTCCTATGATGAGTCCTCTACAGCCACTTTGATATCAAAGCCTGTAAATCAACACTGTGAGAATATTACATAAATCCAAGCAGTTAGAACAAATAAAGAGAATTAAACAACACAAAGAGTCCCACTAAGGACATTTGTTTCGTCCCCTGACAGGGTACACATTTCTTCTACACACTTTTATATCCAGTGGTTCAAGATGTCAGGTTTTCTGACATACCAGCAAATAGAAAATACTACCGATTTATTCTGCTATACTTGATATGTGGGGGAAGATTTAAATATTTGCACACTAAAAGTAATAATGTTCTCAATACCAATATGGTCTATAGAGGAAGCATTATTCAAAAACTGTCTGGTCTGTTAAACCAAGACTTACATTTTTAAGTGGTATGAATGAAAGGTCATAGTTCAGTTACAGTTTTTAAGGGCTTGTGAACAGCCATGTTACGGTAACCCTTGTCTAACACTTGTAGTAAATCCATCATTTATCCACAGACCTAAAGAATTTCAGTCATTTAATATTACGTGATAAACTATATGTATAATTAAAGGCACAACTTCTCCTATGCAGTTCTCCTCTCACTATGCTGTTATCAACCCAACAGCATATTCCAAAACAAGAACTACCCTAAAATATAAAACACAGCTTGGAACACTCTCCATAACACAGTCACACAAAATTAACTACTTCCAATAACTGTTCCTGGTCAGTTGTTCCACTTTGCAGCACCTTGTGTGTGGGGTATCACCTCTCCCTTCAGAGGATCTCAGGCATCCCAGCCTCTGCTCACCCACTGCACTGCACTAACCCTCAGAAGCTGCTGGACTTGCTGTGCCCCAAAACACTTGTGCAGGCATGAGACTGCTCTCTAGGACATGAGCATGAGCTTGAGTCTTTCACCAACAAAGGCTATAAACAGTCAGGAGTTTTAAGCAGATAAGACAGACCCTCAGAAAATATTCAAGCAAGAACTTTTTAGAGCAATCTGGGAAAAAAAGAAAAAGGAAAGAAAGGGGGTTGGGGGAAGCCCAGAACATTAGATTAGCAAAATAATACCTAATTCCCTCAAGACTGTTTGACAAGCATATTCAGTTTAGCAACCAGTCAGGCATGTGTATAAACCTGTTTTTTAGCATCTCCTAGAGCTCCATTTAAAACACAAAGAGGCATTAATGACACAATATGTTCACCATTCAATTCAATAATCAAGAAACACAACTCTTTAATCTAATGCTGTAACAGGTGTACTTTGAAGAAGAAAAGCACTCCAAAGTTTTCAAAGTTTCACAAGCTAAGGCAAGCATCCCAGTATTTAATCCAGGAGAAAGTTATAACAAATAGCATCAGCAGTCACGAGCTTATGTTCCCACCTTCTCCAGCTTCTCTGAAGAGGGCGACTAAGCAAGTGCCAGTGGAGCCTCCGCAGTCATGCTCACAGCTCAGGGTCTTTTCCATTCTTTAAATCCAAGTAAAGCCCACATTATAGCTCTACAAATGCAGGAGCTTTCCTTATGTCCAAGATCACGCATCCCAGGCTGCTCTAATCCCCAAATTCTTGATCTCCTACACACTGAAATAAGATATTAAATGTTGGAGAAGTTCAGATGTCATCTAGAAAAGGGTCACTTGGAAGCAAATGAATATGAAAGAGTGAACAGCCCAGGGAAACAGGGAGGTGCTTGGTAATTACGTCGGTATCTTTCTACAGAAGACGACACCCTGTTTGTCACATTACATTTCTGAAATTAATTTGCCAGATACCTTCTTGCAGTCAAAATAAGTTGAAGAATCAAAAAAAATAGTATCTATAGACACAATTTTAGGGGTTCTGAACATCAGACATGCAGCTGTAGCTAGAAAATAGCATAAAGAAAAGTACTTCTAAAGTGACAGGTGTAATTGATCATTTAACACGAATAAATATAAAAGAAATCAATTCTCAAATCAAATATCTGTTCTTTTTATTAACAGCATTAGATTAAAATAAGCTATGTGCTAAAACGCAAAATTTCATACAGTTATCTCACTTTTCAGAGGTGCCATAAAGTCCTCCAGATCTCCAGCATCTCTCCCTCCCACCTGACCCAGCCTCCACCAGCACAAAACCTGCCAGGGCCTTGACATAACATTTTGTACATCAGCTCTTCAAGATGCAAACAGCATCTGTTGGCTTCCATTACATAAATACCCATGATAAGAGCTATTATTAACTTGTTAGTTTCCATTTTAAGTAAAGTATGCAAAAATTGTATTTATGTCTCCAATTACATGAAGCCTCGAGCATTATAGGCACTTCAAATCTTAGAAAAGAGAAGCACCACACAATTTCAGAGGTTCCCCTCTCCGTAAAATTCAACAGCCCCCAAGTCCCTTTAGCTACAGCTCCCGCAAAAATTGTGGGAGTGGAGAGATTAAGTAGCATGTGCAAATAGCAAGTTTTGGCTCAGTCCATTTCTGTCCATAACTAAATAATTACCAACCAAAACACAACACTACCACTGATTCACACAAAACAGTAAATTTTTGGTTATAAAATGCATTGAGAGAGTGATACCTATACTTAATAAAACATTAACTTTTAAATTTTGGTTGAATACAACATTCTTTGCTATCAAATTGCCTGGTATTTTCTGGAGAGTGGGCATAAGACTGAACCATCAAACCCATTCAAGTAATAGCCCCCCAAAGCACATACCAACTTCTGAAGGAGACTTCTAGGGACTAAAGGAGAAAGACAAACCACCAAAACAGATGTTTACATGACATTTCCATCCATGGATGATAAAAGATGCACTACAGATATGGGCACACATTCCTTCTCCAGATGCATCCCAAGCTAACCAAAAATATGCAGGCACTATGCTTTGCCTCTCACACACTGGGGCATGATGGTCAGAAATTAATTACAAAGGTTGAAACAGACTACCTAAATAGACCACAGGGAACACTGCAGGAGTGCTTCAAACTCAAGTCAGCCTGTACAGGGTTTGGCTTCACTTCTCCCCATCAGGTCTAACAAATCCAGCCATTTTCACCATGGCCTTGGACACTTGCCAACACAGCAGCCAGGAGTTGAGGTCACCAGTCAAGGCATCTCCCAGGCCAGCTGCAGCAAGCTCTTGGGGAAAATGCTCCGCAGCACTCGTGGTAGCTACTATAGTGACCATGCACGTGTGTCTCTGCCCATGTGTATATGCATATAAAACTGTACAGGTAAAAATAATACTCAGTTGTAGATAAGAAGACATCATATAAATTCTTCTCCATAAGCGAATCATCCAGGTCTATGAAAAGTACGTATATCCTAAAAATCAAAACAAAAAGCCCACAACAATCCCAGGTATCCCAATAAATCCCAAACACAAACTTCCTGATTTTCTGCCACTGAGAGGAAGTCCACAGAAATGCAGAGAAGAAAACAGCTGGGTCTATTCTAACACTACACTGAGATCTCTCTATCCATCCCAGGCTCTTACACTCACAGTGGATTTTCATAGTTTTAATGAGATCCCAAATGAACATGCATCCTTGCCAATAAATGCCACTGCATATGTTCCTAGATCAATTCTCTAGCAAATCTTTGTGGGAATCTGCTACATGTACATAACACAAATGTAACAAAATAAGACCAACAGTCAGGCCCAACTCAGAAGAATTTTTCCTGCTGGGGGAGGGAGGCTTGTTCTGTAAAAGGAACCTAGAAAGAGGAAACATCAAAGCAGAGACAGGTAGCAGAAACAGTTCTGCTATTCTGATTACTTTTACTGCACCTAAAGTCCAAGTTTTGCAAATAAAGCTTTCTTCTCCTCCTCTCTGCAATAAAAACAGGGCATGTCATGTCTAGTCTGAAAAGAGGTCAGAAGTTCAGTTAAAAAAGAAAAACAATACAAACTTTAGATCCTAAAAGTACTAATTTGCTTTTACTTTGAAAAGGTACATTCTTAACTAAAGACACTTCAAATTGCATCCTCTCCCATTGGTAAGTGCAGGTCAAGACTTTCTAATGTCTCCTTAAGGAACTCTGTGGCAAGCTTGAAAGTTATGCAAATGTGCCTTCATCCAGGTTGACCTTTCCGGCCTAAGGCTCTCACATTGTCAGCTCTTTAACCATCACTAAGATGCAGTCTCACTGTGTAGTGATGAGCAGGCATGCTCAAGATGCTCTACAGAACAGCCCACAACAAGCACCAGCCTGATGTAAAAAATCAGCTGCTGATTAAGCATCTTGCAAGCACCAGGACAAAATACATTCCTCTAAATCTTTCCGTTTTAGTGCAAAGGCTCTTTTACATTAACAGAGAGGCACAACAGTTTTCAAGTATCTAGTGTGTAGTAACTGAAGGTTTTGTAACCAGACTTGAATGTTGTCTTCAGCATCCCTTTTCTCCTGAACATGAAAAAAACCATAGGGCTTGAAGTACAGCGTAAATTTAGTGATATTTTAATAAAAATACATAGCTACTCATTATAACAATTTGCAAACAATAGCCGAACTCCTCAAGTAACTAAAAATGCTTTTTATAAAATAACTCCAATTAAAAGACAGAAAAAAGTGGCGTTTATTTGCCTGTTAAGATGTATTTTGGGGTGCCCTGTACCAAATTCTCCCATTAATCATCCCATTATTTGTAAGTAATACTTTTACTACATCTCCAGCCGCTAGCCATACCGGTCGCAGAAGCCATGCCTTTGCAGGAAGATGAACAGCATTAAAGCAAGGGAGGAAGGTTTGATCTGGAGAAGTGAAGTCGGGACCTTGCCGCTCCTCTGCCTACAGGCACCGGGGGCACTGAGGCGCCATCCGCCCCCGCCGCTCAGGAAAAAACTTACCTTGGCGGCGCGGCCGGGCAGGCGGGAGGGGGGCTGCGCTAGCGCTTCATTGTCAAACTCAGTTCTAGCAAGTTCCTCGACATACCGGCGGAGCGGTGCTCGGCGGCGGACAAGCGCCCGGCTGTCTGTCTGTCTGTCTGCCCGCCCGCCAGCCACGCCCAGCCGCGCTCCGCAGGGCCCCGCCGGCTCGGGCACCGCCGGGTCGCCGCCTCTCCGGGCTGCGGCGAACAAAAGGGCGCTTGGCCGGGGGTCGCCCGGCCCCTGCCGCCCCCCGCGGGCGCAGCGCCCGCCCGGCTCCGGAGCCGCCGCAACTTTTCCCTCCGGACGCGGCCGGGGCTGCAGCGCCCACACCGGACGGGCTGCCCGCCGCCCCCGGCGCGGCTCCGCTCGCTCTCCGCCGGTGCCCCACGTACCCGCGGCGCCCGCCGCCTCCCCGCGCTCGCCGCCGCTTCCTCCTCCTCCTCCCTCCTGCCCGGCCTTGGCGCCAAACGCGGCCGCCGCAGGCCCGGCGCCTCCCCCGCAAAGGCCCGGCGCGGCGGCCCCGGCGCCCGCCCCCCGCCCCGCCTCCATGCGGGCAGCCCGGGCCGCGCTCACCTCCCGCCGCCGGCCCGGCCCGGCGCGCCGCCGCCTCCTCCTCCTGCCCTGCTCGCTGCCGTGGGCGGCCGCGGCCGTCAGGGCTGGCGCTCTCGCCGCGGCGGCGGCTCCTGCTGCGGGTGCTGCTGGTGCCGTCCCGCGCCGGCGCGCATCGCCCCCGCCCGCCCGCCCGGGCCCGTGGCCGGCGGCGGCTCCCGCCCTGCGTGCCGGCTGCTCGGCGCGCCCGCAGCCCGGCCCGCTCCTCCTCCGGCGGCGGCGGCCGCACAAGAGCCCTATTGTATTATTGACACTGCTGGGCTCCAGGCCCCGCCTCTTCCCCTTCCCTCCCTGCCCGCGCCGGGCCTTCCTGCCAGCTGCGCCGGCAGAGCCGCCCCCCGCCCGGAGAGCGAGCGGGAAGCGGACGGCAGGGAGGGAAGAAGGGCAGCGTGTCTGGTGAAGGTGTGGAGCGCATGTCCTGTGAGGAGCGGCTGAGGGAGCTGGGGTTGTTCAGCCGGGAGAAGAGGAGGCTCGGGGGTGACCTTATCACTCTCTACAACCACAGATGGAGGCTGTAGCCAGGTGGGGGTCAGTCTCTTCTCCCAGGCAACCAGAGACGGGACAAGAGGGCATAATCTAAAACTATGGATTAGTGACGGGAGGTTCAGGTCGGACATGAGGAAGAATTTTTCCACAGAAAGGGCGCTTAGATATTGGAATGGGCTGCCCAGGGAGGTAGTGCAGTCACGGTCCCTGGAGGTTTAAGAAAAGACTGGACGTGGCACTCAGTGCCATGGTCTAGCTGAGGTGGTGGTGTTTGGTCATGGGTTGGACTCGATGCTCCCAGGGGTCTTTCCAGCCTAATTCATTTTGTGATTCTGTGAAGGGGCTGGAAGGGAAGGTCACGGTCTTAGCCCTTCGAGTGGGTGTCAGGGGCTGGAGCGGAGAGAACCATACTTGGAATCAGGTGAGAGACAGGAGCTGGCTCCGCCGCTCCCATGTGTTATTTTTCCCTTTGCCAGTTGAGAAGATGAGCCAAGGGGTCTGCATCCCTGAAGCCACTGGCTACCAAGGCTCAACTTTGAACTGGGTAGCTGGTGGCAGGGACAGAGGTGGCCAAGCTTCTCACCACATCCCTCACCTTCCAGCAGCTTCTGAAGACACAGTGCACCCATCTCAGCCCAGTCCAGCATTAAACTGAGAACATATTGCCTAAGCGGCACAATTTGTGAAATAATGAGTATAAAGTTTACTTTAGGGCAGCTTTTATCAGTGTTAATCGTTCAGCCCATGACATTGAAACAACATTAGGTAGAAAGCACCAGAATAAAGGAAACAGTGGCAAAAATTCAGCAAACCTCGCCTGTTGGTTTGCTGCCCCACACCCCACACTCATTTCCCATACTGCTATTACCAAGCATTGTTCACGTCAAACCCTCTGGAAACCCCTTTTGCCTTCCTTACCAGAAGGACTGCTGCAGAGAGTCTTAGCTGGAGATCATCCTTTGGCTGCTGCAGCCCCGTTTCTCCATGCACACAGTAACTGAGGCATGGAAGGGCTATGGAAGCTCAACAGAGAAAGAAATGGAACCTGGGGACTCTGGGGACTCTGGGGTCTAGGCCTTCTCTTGAGGCCAGGAACAGAGAAGAAACTGCAAGATTATAATAAGTACAAAAGAGAAAAAGGAAGAGATAAGCAGCAAGCATGAAAAGGATTGTTTGGCATGCTTGAGCTGCATTTCCACAGTGTTTCCTGACAGCAGCTGAAAGATGAAGAGAAACAGATCATAAGAAAGGAGGCACTGTTTCAGCCAAACGTTCCATCTAGCTCAGCCTAGCCTCCCACCTGCTCTACCAAGTCACAGGCACCTCACACTGACTTCCTCTTGGCCCATGTGGGCATCCACAGTAAGATACTTCCCCTGAGTACTCTCCAAGCCTCCAAGTACTTAATCACATTTCACAAGCAGTATGTGAGGCGTCTGTTTAGTAACCCTCAACAAATCACTTCTCCAAGTACTTGTCCAAGTCAGCTCTCACTGAATTCTTGTAGGCTTCTGACTAAATCACTGCTGGCGAGCACATCCATGCATCTACTACCTGCTTCAAAACAAAAACAAATAGTCTCTTTTCTTTAGAATAACTGGTTCATATTCCTGTGTGTAATACGAGGCTTTCTACAAATGCAGTTAGACCACAACTAAACAGCAATGCTGACACGTATGACTTCCTTCACACACCAGCAATCACCTCATTTGCCTTCAGTTCATTTAGCTGCCAGAAAAGCACTCTGAGCAGCTTCAGGAAACCACAATATCGAGTAAAACACCAAGAACGCTGCCCCTACCACTGCCACTTGTGGAATCCTCTATATCAAGGTGGAGCAGGCACCAGGGCAGGCAATATTGAATTTAAGACAAGAGATTTGAAGACTCGAATGAAGGAATTCAGAGTAATAAAACCAAGTTCATGTAATACAGACCTGTTTTCTAATCATAAAAGAAATATGATTAGATCAGTTAGACTAAACAAAAACCATTTTCAAGTATCAATATCTTCATTAAGATTTCAGAACAATTTATAATTTTTGTGTGTCCATGAAATCTGCTTAGTAGGATATATATGTGTATATATAAATATATATACACACACACATATATAGTGTTTAAAGTGTCCATCATTCTAAAGGACAATAAAGAGTGTATATTCCCATCAGTGAAGGAAACATCCCTACAGGAAGTTTCCTGCCAGATTACTTTATATATGAATGATCTCATCAGGAGCAGATGCAGCCCAACCCAGGAAAGGTGTTTAGCAGCTATCTTCATTTCCCATGTCTGGAATCACACACACCTCTCTACACAGACTGTCACATGTCATGAGAAAATGACATCCAAGCTTCTAATCCACAATGTGTAAATCCACAACGGTACATGGTGGGCTCATAGCCAAAAGATAAATGACATAGGAAAACCTATATCATAAAGTCTGTGGGGCTACCAATTTCAATAAATGCTTTACATTCACTGTGTATTTCTATAGGAACACCAAGCAAGATGAATAAATAGGAAGCAGATTGTATACTTTTTTTTTTTTTTTAAGACATGCAACACAGTTTCTACATTTGCTCTCAAAAGGGTGAACTACAGATGTTCTTATGCACCTAGAGAATATAAGGAATTTACAAAGCCAGATGTTAACATGTTGATAAAATGTAGCACAAACAGGAAGTCTTCCCAAGGGCAGAATGATCTGGAAACTAGAAGAGGTATGATCAGGGTAAAATAACATATGCACTTAGACCATACCCACATTGAACCAAGTCCTAACTCAGCTGTACAAGAGCTGCCTGTGGTATATTAAGATATTAAGAAAATTGCACTGAAGTAGTGGTTAATGTTTGAGAAGATGGTCACACAGAGTTTAACATGGATCTGAGCCACAAAAGAAGCATCTCTAACTGAAATACCTTGAAGTACTCCAGTGAATTTCAACAACAACAAGTATTTTTTAATACTGCATCTGCTATCGCTGATCAGATGCCAGAGAAAAAAAAAGACAACAAATATGTCACAGAGGAGTAGTCAGGGGAAATAAGCATTGGAAAGGCCTGGTAAGTTAATTCACACCCTTTAAGTCTTTGTGGCATTCCCAGCCTGCACATAGAAGTCTCCATGGCCAGTGATTCTAGTTGACTCTAATAAAAGAAATACAGATACCAAAGGCTGGTGTTCCACTTCTCTTTGAAATCCGTAGATGCTGCATAAAACTCATTTCACGAGCAGAGCAGATACCATTGATGAAACTTTGATACAGTGTCCTTGAAACCAGAGCATGCATTGGCAGTTACTGGCAAAGAGAAACTTAACTCCTTTATTTTCCTTTCACAGTGAGCAAAATTATTGAATTGTTAGCATAAAGCACAAATGTGCTCTGGCAAACAAGAGCATTTGTTATGAGTCCGGAAAAACTTTCATTCTTCTGTGGAAAAAAATGCAAAGCAGAATCTCAAATAAGGATGGCTAGCCATCTTTAAACCCTTGTGACTAAAAATGTTTCTGATACTTACTAGTAGAAATAGAAGCAAAGAACACTCAGAGCTTCAAAAGATAGTCTTTAAACACTGAATCCAATCCTTTAGCACTTGTTGGGGCAGCTATCAAAAGATGCCCTCAGGTCATAGTACAGCCCTTCCATTTTATCTCCAGGACCCTATAAAAAAAGGCCCCTGAAGTGTTTTGCTTTTTTTTTTTTGTGGAGGGATTTCAGAAATGGAGGGGAGGATCTACCCTCATAAAAAGATCAGCACATTCAGACAAAAAAAAAAAAAAATAGTACTTTCACAATCATGAACCATTTACTCTCTCAAGAGCAAAATGTGCCAGCTTCACTTCCCAGGATCTGACAAGTTCAAAGTTCTGTGCTTAGGGAGATCTTCGATTTATCTTTCTCCTTCTAAGACAGTAGCACAGAATGGAGAGGGCTGCCAGTAGCTTTCAAAACCAATTAGTATTATAGTTCTGTACCTTAAATGCATGGAAGTAAGTACCTAACAAAAAAAGAATCAAAGGCTACATATTACGCTTGTATTAGTGAGGAAATAAAATTGACTAAAAGACCTGGAAAGTTAGCTGCCTCTCTGGTGATGTGCATCAATTTGGGAGAAATCTCACCACAGCATCCATGTAAGTAGGGGAGAGTAGGGCTGCTGCTCCCCTCAGTGCTCAGAAATCAGAGCTCTATGGTCACCCCAGCTTTCCATATCCCCCAAGAGGTTTATTTTTTTTTAATTATTTTTATTTTTGAGACACATGAATTTAATGCCTTAAACAGGAAAAAAAAAAAAAGACAAACTAAAATAAACAAACCCAAGCTTTCCAAGTTTTCTTCCCTATGACAAAAGGTTCCTAAAAATAAAAGTGCAGGCTTTTGCATGACTCTATGAACTGTGACTTCACTATCACAATACTTATGCTAAAATGAAGTTGGAAAAGCAGAGAGATACATACCACTTGGTATGGGTCATCTAGACCCAGTCCTTTGAGCTCCCAGTGCTGCAGAAGTGCTTTGCCTTAAATTTAACCTCATCATTTGGGTAGAACCTATAATAGCACATTGCTTTCAACCTTTGCAGTTTGGGAACATCAGACAAGCACTCATTTAAACACTGTTCAAGAGCCTGTTAACATCACTGTGATTTTCTGTCTATCAACTCTACCTGTTTGAAGGACAAACTTTCTGCAGCTGTTTTCGCAAAAGGATACAAGCAAAATCCACACATATATGAAAGATCTCCTAGACCCTTGCAGCATTGGCAAATTTAAAGCCTTGAGCAATTGGAAGGAGGATGGCTTGTACTTGACAGATGCTGGTCACATTGCTTAATATACATTCTGGGAAAGTACTCAGATACTCTGGCCATGAAATTGCACATATCTGGGGATTATCACTAAATGCATTTAAAAAAAAAAAAGGAATGAGCAGTTGCACATTTTTCTTTATGTACTCAGAAAACTTCAGAGCTTTTTTTAAAAGCTTTTCTCACTTCCCCTCCTTTTCTTCTCTCTTACTCAGAAGCAGTGATGACTACATGTGCCTCAGGAAGACTCTGACCACAAACGTTACCAGCAACAGTTTTACGGCAACTGGGCATTCTGAAGAGATGAAAGCAGAAAAAAAATATTTTTCTATCAAACTGGACACCAAGATATTAATGTCTGGACTGCTAACGCTCCATGACTTCCAGGCATTCACTTAATCCTCCTGCACATTCTGTTTCTACCAGGTTTGATGTTTGTGAAGTTTTGCCATATGTAGATGGTTGTGTTGAGAGACAGAACTCAGAATAGACAGCTTTAAGAAAAACCTCCAGGATGGCAGTATAGCAAATGATTACTTTCCAGAAACTGTTGTCCTCAGCAAATTACTACAGCTCATACTGCAGGCTCTGCAGTCAATGCCCAGGGAATGGGGAAGACTCCCAGAGCTAGCTGCCTTCCAACATATACTGCAGCAAAATGCAGTACACAGCTTCAGGAAGTGCTACAGCCAGTTGCACCATCCCCCTCAAATCCATGGATGCTAGAGACAATGCTTGCAGTTGGCACTTTTTCATAGCTTTTGAAACTGTTGGACTAGAATTTACATGTTTTAGATCAGATTTAGACATGCTTTGGAAGAGCAGTTCCTGCAGACCTCCAAAGACTTGTGTCACCCTTGTAGATTCAGAAGGCTTACACCTCATTAATTGCACCTTTAATTCCAAAAAGAAATGGCACAAAGGTCCCAATGAGTCAACAAGGAACTTGATAGCAAAAGACCTATAGTTTAGGAACTAATTAAGCAGGCAACTGGGCTGCTCCTAGGTGTTAAAAGATTTATTCCACTATGTCCTGTGTTCAATTTTTAGGAAAACAGCCTGTGAAATCAACATCTTCTGAAAGATATTAATAAAACCTAAACACTTAAAAGCCAGCATTTAAATAAGAAAATATTCAGCTACACAGTTTTACTCATGCTTAAGTCAGTAGAACTTTTTTCCCCCTTATTAGTCAGAATGACTTAAGCATACATTTTGTAATAAAAGGTTAAGGCTGCTTTATAGAATTGAAAAAAAAAATCTGTTCAAGTTATGTAAGTGCAGCCTGGTATGCAGATTAAAGTCATGTAAAAATGCATGTACGTTAGATATGACAAAAGACAGTGGGTGATCTTCTAGCATCTGGGGCACACATCATGTTCATATTTGAAGATGTGATTGGTAAAAATGGTGAAAATACTTAAGAGCAGCTTTGCTATGACTCAGACACTACATAAAAAAAAATATTAGGCAACTTGGATCCAACTGGGGTAACAAGATGGTTTTAAAACAGTAAAATTGTAGCTAAATAATTGCTAAAGGTAAACCAAAAGCTTTGATACTTTAAAGCTTCACAATTTTACTCAATATATTCAAACGGCAATTGTATTGATTCAATACTTTATGTTCTTTCCAAACATTTATGCTTCGTGAGAGTTACCCTAGACCATCTCTGCTTGGAAGAGTCACATTTCTGAGCAGTTACAAGCCATGTTTGGAAATTTATTAAATGTTTACCTATTTTCTGGAGGGTTTTACTGGTTTTCAGATATTAAATGGACCTGCTTTCTAAATTAACAATTTTACTACTATAAGCACCTCTCTGATGGAGGAAAAGTCCCTGCTGTCAAAAAAATCATCCTTTTCAGAGGATGAATGCTTTGAGAGTTAATGCTTATTTTCAACTAGCTATAAGTATCTATTTCAAGATATATCCCTGTTTAAACATGGAAATCAGTTTTTATACCTACTCTAATGTAATTGTTTTTCAATATACAATAACTTTAAAAAGTCTTCAGAATCCAGAGTTCAAATATTTAAAATGTTTATTATGAATCACATTCACAGTGTAATACAAATTACATTAAAAGCTACACAAGAAATGTACAAAGAATACATGAAACACGTACCATTCTGTAATGCAAAGAATTCCTGACTCTTAAGCTAGAAGTGTTCTTAACACCTGTTAGCAACAAATGGAAATCAAAAGATAAATAATTGGATTGAGAAGCTCCTTCATTATTTAGGAATTTATTAAAAATTCTTGATGTCAGTAAACAAACCATCCATGTTATAAAAAAAAAAAAGCAACACTGCTCTTTCCCAGCATGTAGAAAAGTTATTCCACTGTTTCAAGCTTAGATTAATTTTCAGTTAATCATCCTGTCCTCCAGCAAAAGGAGTCACAAAAGTCCATTTAGCACTTTGTTTCCAGAGCAGACTGATGATACAAAAAATCAGCTATAAACATACACATAATAATGTGTCAGTATGTAACTTTGGAAATATATGTAAAAGTTTAGAGACCAAGGTAGTCTGGTAAATGTACTGCTGATACAAATCACACAATGACAGCTCTGAAGTACATTATACAATTTCAATGTACTGTCCGTACTAAAATAATACATTTACTGTACAAATCTAGATTACTTCCTGTAAATGTTGACTGATGAGTTGTGCTACTACTTTGGAGAGCAAGATAAAATTTGTAGTTCTTTTTACAGCCTCACTTCACATTTACCAAAAAAAAAAAAAAAAAAAAAAAAAAAAATCCTGGCTGGCTAAGTGCAACTAAGTGGCAATTTCTGCTACTAGTTGGATTCTGGTGGTGGCTTGATTTTCTTTCACTTTGTCAAATAAAAACATTTCAGAGAAGTGGCAATTTTCTTACTTCCAGTACACCAATGATTTAGTTTATTCAGGAGGTATTCTTCCTTATTTAATCTATGCATAACTATAACAAGAGGTCCTAAGGACATATTCTCTCGTTTTAACTAATGGCAAGCATTTGCCCAGTAGCAACAAAATGACAGTTCAAAACCTCTCTTGGGCATTACAGAATTATGAACTTCAGAAGAAGATACTCTTTCATGTGCTAATTCAAAAAAAAAAAAAATCAGAGATGTGTTTTTAGCCACCTACTTTGGAGCTCCAGAGCTGTGAAACTGATGAGTCAAAACTCATTTTCAGTTAAGATTTGCAAGATCTTCCCTTTTGATAGATGACCATAATGGGGAAATTGCTTTAGCACCTCAGAACAGACCCAATCCATTCAGTGAATTGTAAGGCCATGCAAACTGGCAAGCCATGTTTTAATTATGAAATTTGGTTTTGTGTGTCTGCATGTACAATTGGTTCAAGTATTACAGTGGGCTTATAAACCTGGACTAAAGCTTTAAGTTCATGTAGAAAAATCAGTAAGGATGTAATATGCAAAAATAAATCAATCATGTATTTAATACCCATAGAGATTTGCATTCTAATATGCATTATTTAGCAATAAGCATTTTTACTGAACACTATTCAAATGCATCTCACAAAATGCTGGTAGCACTTCTTCAGTCTGTCTTGAGAATTAATACAAAATAAATCCTATGGCAGTGCATAGCACTTTACAGCATTTTCTACACATTACTTCTGCATGTAAAAGACTTCTTCTGGGGTCTAGCAAGGGAGAAGGGGTTTCTAATGCCATCAAAGTCCTTCTCGATGACTGGCTATGTCCCTTCTAACAAACAACAATATGCCAGAGGTTTATTGCTCCAAGTGCAAAGAAAACTCATGTATATCTCACATGTGAGCTGCAATGCCAGAGGCAGCTGTGTCACCAAAAACCTGAGCAGAACCTTAGAGTAGCTTCAGCAGAGCACTCAGGCTCAGGATTCACCTCAAAGCAGAAAAGCCTGGCAAGTGCTCACTGACTTGAATGCTGTTCTGACAGCTCTCACCATAAATGCTGCTGCAAACAACTTTATTCAAAAAGGTTGCTGAAACAGAGTAAGCCAAAGTCACAAACTGCTTTTGAAAGCATGCTACAAGGACAATTCATTTCTGACTAGGCTTTCAGAAAAAGTCAAGAATTACAGCTTCCTTCCTGGACCCCCAGTGAAGGCAAATTTGCATGTGGGAAAATTTTGAATGGCAAGTTTCACATAAATACACTTTCTAAACAATGTGTCTGAGTGAAAGATAACAATTACTATTGCATCAGACTTGGATCAGCATTGCACTTTTAAAATATGTATAACCATGAGATGTTGTCAAGAAACATTCAAGTGTCGATAGACGTTTAGAAATCACTGTAAAAAAGTTAGTAGAAAAGCTCAATTGTTTTTGAAGTTAAACTTAAGTTCCAAACACAATGCACATGGCTAGCTATGCTGTTTAGTCCAGTTCACATAATATGGTATCAAAAACCACCAGTGGCTTTATAAAAGGGATGTATGAGAAATACAAAACTAAATGACAAAACTACAGCGATATTCAAGCCAAGTGACATCCAAGTGCTGAGACAAACCTTCACGCTAAACTTTACATTCCCATCTGCATGTCAGCAAAGTTGTAGAAATTGTCTACATCCTGAGATGCTGATGCTTTGCTTTCCGATACAAAAACCTGTTTTGTTAAACAAGAAAATAGTTGTGCATCAGTAAAAGCAGTCATGCTCCTTTGCAATCAGTAATGCTTATTTTTAGTCTTGCATTTCATGAGAGACAGAACTCTGTTGGTTCCCACTGTGTGACAGAACAAATCCTAGTATTCTCTAAGCCCTGATCCACCATTTCTTACCGTCACCCTTTCCTAGCACACATGCTGGCTGCATTAACCCTTGCCTTCAGGATCAGGAGTTTGGGGCTTTATTATTTAGGGGTCACAGCTTCAGTTAGTATCTATTTAGATGTATTTTGATTGGTCAACTCTCCAGGAGAGCAGGGGAAAAATAAATACACAAAATCCTTAGACTACTACTTTCCTTTAACCTAAGGGAGAGTTTGTAAGAAAGACGTCCTTGTGCTATACTACCCTCAAAAAAACTTCCTTGCTTCTCCAGCAGATAACTATTTTTTAAAAAGTAACTTCAATTACTTTTGCATTTTTCAAAATTTATCAATATATGTGAAAATCCAAGCTCCAGAACCATCACTTTTGAAAGCTTTCAGCAGATCAACAACAGCTGTCTTTGGCAATACCCAAACAGTTGAATGTAACAGAGAACATTGTGGTTCTTCACCCATCTCAACACACAATCAAAAAATTAAATGAGATGACTTAGTACAAGATGACTGTTTTCCAGGAACTGGGCAGCTGAGCTCCAAGTAAGTCTTTTGAAAGGAACTGAAAGACAGCAAGGAGTTTTATGGATGCTGTGTCTCAAAGACATTCTAGTCCTCTTTGAACAGCTACCTGAAAGCAAAGGGTTTGTCACTCTTCTGTTATCAGGAGTGCTCTAAATGTTTTCCATAAACTTTCTCAAAACCATTGCCATTTAGAGAAAGGGAACAGCAAGGAAAGAGGAGGTGTGGTGTAAGGAAGCTAAAGTGAATGAAGCTGACAGAAGAAATAAGAACACTCTCTTTGAAGGAAGGCATCATGTGGTATCCTACACAGCAGAAGTAAACATGGAAAAAAGTTGAAATCCCATCATATTATCTTTGTCATGGTTTATTATACAGGACACCACAAAGTTAAGTTACTAAATCCAAGAACTGAGGTGGAACTTTTTTGTACTATAATTACAGAACTTGATTTTGCTAGTATGTGAAATAACAATTTTAAGTGGAAATCTTGTATTCTTCAGTGGATATGGGGATTCAGAACATTCTTTCCTAGGACAATTTTCTTGTCACCAACAAGTGACTTGTGTTTTGAGGACAAAAAAACCAAAACAACAACAAATAGATGTTCCAGTTTTACTACCCATGAACTTAAAAAGATTGTGTAGTATGTCAACACTATATCTTGACCATGAAATAGCTCACACATTCTGTAATATTTTCTGTGAATAAAGCAATACACCAGCTTACCTTGGTCCCACTAAAAACTTCATTTATAGTGCTTTGACACTGTTCCACAGCACCATCTCCGTTGAATTCCAAAGCAACCACTGGACCTAGAAAACAGTTTCATCTAAAATCAATAGTACTTCTAAGCTTGGCATTGAAACAGTAGATTTCTCAACCCACAGGGAATTGTGAAGCTTGCAAGAAGCCTTTTATTTTTTTGCTTGAGCAGCCCTATAATAGCAGATAAAAAATTAAAATTACTTAAACACGTTACAAAAAAAAGTACAGTGTTATCTGTAATTCCATGCTTTTTTTTTTTTTTTTTGCAGAGATTTGGACAGGATTCCAGTTTTACTTCTTGAAAGGCAGCAATAGCACAAAAATGCTAAGGAGTGCAAGGCATCATGGAAGTGAGTCAGACCATGCTGCTCAAATAGTGAGCCATTTCAGAGACATCTGGAGTGGGACTGAGTCATTCAAGCATTTTTGCCTCAGCCCCAAGATAGCGAATTGCCTGATTTTTAAACTCGTTCTCACCCACTATTTGCAGATCCGCTTTCTCTGGTTTCATTCTGAACATGGTATTTCTTCCCTCATGATTGCAATATAGCCCATAAGCTAGACAATCACAAGTGCAATGACTTTTGTCCTGTTCTTGCAAAGAACATCACATACCTCTCATGTCACCATGAAAAAATCTGCATGTTGCTACCAAGTTTGGGAATGTGTAGTGAGCTTTAGCATGTAACAGATAACAAGATGTCAGTACTTCTGCATGAAGAGACAAAACCCAACTGCAGCCATACCTGCAGAAAGGCTTTTGAAATGCCTCAACAGTACACCAGTTACCAACAAGAATTTTAAACACTTACCTGCTTTATGTACACCCATACTGATTTGCTTAAATAATTTATACAGAAACACCAAACAGCTCAGTGGTTGAGCAGCACTGTTGACAAGTTAGAAATTGCCTAAAATCATAAGCTTTTTTTGACCATTCCAGGCAGACCTGCACATACCACTGCTCCTGAGCTATGCGGCTGGACCACTAGAGGGGGAGCAGAAACACAAAATACATGTGAAATAACTCATTTCTGATGCCTTCAGGAGTTCTGGCTGGTTTAGGGCCTCACTGAGGCTTCCAAAACTCATCTGAACAGGTTTCACAGTATGCCCTTGAAATACAAATTTGTCCTTCATTCCTCTTTCTTCTCCAGAACTCCCTAGTGACAGACTTCTACATCAAGAGGAGAAAGAAAACACAAACTGACCTTTCTCCAGCAGTGGAATGAATTCTAATGCACTCTGCTGGAAAACTCTGTGAGCATCCTCTGCCTTCATTAAGACTTCTTTAGTCTGTACCAGTTGAAAGCCTTTACTAGTCATCTGTTAACAGAGAAAGAATTCATGTTAAAAATGCTTCTAAGGCAGAGTTCAACTTGAGTATCCAGATTACACTGTAATAGACTCATTTTTCCCATACACATTAAGTCTCAGAGCAAAGGGACCCTTTTTGCTCTTTTCAGAGACCATTTGCTTTTTCTGCATTTCTGTTTATTTTCATTCCATTCATCCAGATTTTCTCCTCTGCCCTAGTGCACCTAGAGGAATAAATGTGAATGTTTTTGTTTTATACATTAGGGCCCCGGGTTATGTGTTTTTCCCCACAATCCCTCACAAGCAGAAATTAATGGGAGTTAAAGGCATTCAGCATCTGGAAACAAGCAGTCAATTCTCTTTAGTCTGCAATCATTCAGTCAAGCATTAGCTCAAACTCTCATCTATCCACTGCGGAAATTTTCAGTTTTGGAACAATAGTTAACAATGTTTGAAAACATATATACACATCCCACCCCCTCATTTTTACTCCAAATCTTACGTGAAAGTAAAAGCATGTGGGAAAGGCACAAATACATTTTTACTTCCACAACATCCATTAAACTACAGAGCAGTTAAGATTTCCACAGAAACTCACTAACTAGTTTTCTAGCATCTTCTTAACTCTAACTTCTAAATAACTACTAACAGAGGAGAATACATCTATTACCCTCCTCCTGTAGCTAATTCTTCATCAGAAAAGAAACCACACGTAAGTATCGTATCTCCCTTCACCCAGGTAACTCAGTAGCTCAGTCCCATAAAAGTCCAACTGGGCAGTAGGGAGACAAGGACACACCCTGCAGCTTTCTTTCCTTGCAGAAAAAAACCCCAGGGAAAGAGCTCCACCAGATGTTTAGTTGATCACACAACACTGTGATCAGCAGCTTTTGCAGATACCACTCTCAGATGCTGTAGCCCATGGTTACTGGCTCTGCTCTGTGACATCCTTGGATGGTGAGGATGGTGAAAGCAGCCAGCCACTCCCAGGTTTTAGCCCCAGGAAAGTCCAAACTCAGCCAAGCTTGGAAGCTGCTGTCTCACAGGAGGGAAAAAAAAGCAAAAAACCACCCACAAAGAAGCAAAGAAAGGGGGGAAAAAAAGACCAATAGAAAAGTTATTTAAGTCATTGAAGGCAGCTGAACAGTGTGACAAACACTCACTGCCCCTTTCAGGAAAAAAAGTTCCAACAATGGATGACATGGGGGATACATTTTAATAATTTCTTTTTTTTAGAGACTCTGGTAGTACTAGAATAACTTTCAGGATGAACTTTTGTTAGCTGAGACTTTCAGGTCAATAAGCTAATAACAAGTAAATTGGTTACATCCCTTTCACAAGCAATGTCAATCACTTACCCTATATTTGACCAAGTTCATCAAATCAACTACACATTTTCTTTAGAGCATCACTTTGCTGTGCCATGATGGCAAAGTACACCAGAACTGTTAGAGGACAGATGTGCTACTCACAGGATGTCAACTGTAAAGCAACTGACTGATCAAATGAGATTCAGTCTCTTATCATGCTTTAAGGTTTTAAACAATGCAGTTGATCAGTATGATCAGTAGACAAACAGAACCTCTATATTCTGCCTTCAGAGAAAATCAGAGGCTGTCCAGAGGAAAGTTTAATTAGGAACTGAAAAACCTGAATGAAGACAAAGGTTGCTTACCTCATCAATTAACTTCCTGGCATTTGCAGTTGTGTAGTCACCAGCAAAAAACACGGCCAAACACGATTCATCGCTGTTTTTCTGTCTCTGCCCTCGAGTTATCGGTATGATGCTCTTTGTAGCATCAGTAGAAACCCTGACGGCTTTCAGCTCCTCAGAGCTGGGCAGAGGAACATAATCTTGGACTACAGCAGTTTCAGGCAAAAGGCCCCAGTTATTTTCTCCAGACACAGGGGTAAAGTCATGGATGTTGCTCCATGTGTTATTGAAGATACTCAGACCAGCATCTTTAAATTGTAAAGCAAGCTCGGGGTAGTAGTACTGGAAACATCCAAACTTCATACCTGTGGAGGACTCGATAATGGGCTGGGTGGCACAGCACAAGAACACCTCCAGCTTTCTGCAGTCCCGCGTGCGGAACTGTTGGCAGGCAACCACGCATTTACAGTCTTTGCAGTCACGGAAAAACACGCTGCCTTTTATTGGTCCTAAAAAGATTTGGCAGTTTACACAGTCATCAATCGTGATTGTAGCAGAATGGTCAAATATGTAGATTTTACAGTTCTCACAGTCCTGTATGACAAATTGTTGCCCTGCTACTTTTCCAGGCAGCCGACCAACAGTTTCATTTTTAAGTCCGGAAAAAGTGTAATCCTTGGGGTCAATCTGAAGGAGGAATAAAATAATAAAAAAAAAAGGTTAAATGCATCAAATGCAGAGAATATTATAATGCTAAATGCCCATTGACTTGCACTGATGGAAGTACCACTGAATTGTACAGGATAAACTGCCACAAGGGTCTTCAATGAGTGATGAAAGATCAGAAACAACTTTAGCTAAACTACTGGAATACACAGTATTGAGATACAACTAAGAAATGAAACTACATTTCTGAGTTGCTCCAGGGGAATAAAAAATTTAAAAAAATTAAATTTAAAAAAACAAAAAACCAAACCAAAAACAAAACCAAAAACCAACACACCACAACTCAGTTTGTCCTTTAATAAAGAAAGGGGAGATAGTTTTAATTGTGGACTCTTAAATGTTTCAACAAGGATGATGGTTCTGAGTAGAGTAGTAACTGTAATAAATAAATTATCCAACATACTTACAGATTCATAAAGCTGGAAATACACAGTATTTCCTTTCTGAGTAGCTTTCTTGGTCATATTTTACTGCACCTCAACACATTGCAAGGAAACCTTGTTGCTGTCAAGCAGTATCTTCTCTATTATGTTTGCAAACTCCAGAGAGCTCATTAATCTGCACCACAGCATTATCTGTGCTAAGAGTAACAAGATTTTTGTGCTGATTAAACATAAGAGATTGTTTTAGCTCTGTCCAAGAAGCAAAAACTGGCAGTGGTGGTAAGGGGGCATATTTGCAGATCTCCTCCACACTCCAGCATCCCTCTCACTGGGACAGAACACTTGAGAGAGGCTGTGCCTTTCCCTGGGACTCTCCTTTAGGAAGCAGCAACTCATGAGCCATACAGCACCTAGGATGGATGCCATACAGGTGGAAAGTAAAATACAGCCCATGCTGTCCCAGAACCAAAGGAATCTGAGCTGGCTTATTTCTAGATATGTCTCAAGACAACTGCAATTCCTGGAGCGAATTCTACTCTGCCCTCTTGTGAAAGCTCATTAAAATAGCACTTGGAAGTGTACAAGTGAATGACTAACACAAGACCACTTCATCAGCCTGCTATTTGATTATCTGCCTTGAGGCTCCTAAAATTTACCATAATCAGTTATCACCACAGTTTCGGTGTAGTCCAATTTCTAAAAAGAATTTCTTCCTAGCACATCAAACATTGACACAATATTTAGAGACCAGCAAAAGGCATAAACCAGAAAGGGCTAGCACCAGACATTCCTTAAACCAGCCCAGGTAGCTTTTGACTGGAACAGCCAAAGGAAGCTAAAAATCTCTAGCAGTTGATAAAATGTATTTCATTCTATGGAACATGTATGACCTTCAGACACGAAAAGAGGTTTGCAGCTGATGAATCTTCCAAATAAAATGCATGATGAGACAATGGAGATGGCTTCAGAATTCTCTCCTCAATCATATTTAATACCACTAGTATACATCCAGGAAAGTTAGCTGGAAGTGTTACAAATAAAATTGGGCGACTCAAAAGACAAGGGATACCTCATGGAGACTCAGTCACACAGCATTCATTGGATTCAAACTCTCAAAGGTCTTTAGTCTCAAGTAATGTTGTATATTTGATACATATACAAGTTATTTACCCTCATATTCTCTCTTGAGAATATAAATATTAAAATTGCTTTTGGACATATTCTTCCCAGGCATTTCCATTTATGTATGTTTGTGTATATCTGTATGTTGGGTTTTTTTTAAACAACCACAGGAGACAGACTTACTGCTTTCAAAAGAGGCACAGAGGAACAATTACTTCTCTTAGGGACAAGAAGTTCAGTCTTTCCAGAACTTACAGCTGTTTTGAAACTCAGAACCTAAGCATGTCTTTCTGAATTGCTCTGCTCTAAAAGCCTCTGAAGCAGCACTAGCTCATCCTACCCAGTGGCCTTTGCAAGGACATCTGAAACTTCACTGCAATTTTATTTAGGCCTAGGTGAAAAACCTCAGTTAGTCAGCAAACTCACAGCTTATAAACAGTTTCAAATGAGAGTTTTTGAGTAAGAACAGTAGTCAAGTTAAATTTTCAGCTTATTATCAGATTCAGGAGCACCTCTTCACTTGCCTATTTTCCAGAACTAAGAGTTCCACCCTGACATAGCTTTTACTGCTCAGTTTGTTGACCATGCCAGGGAATTTGCACGTTTCCTTTACTTTTGCTTTGTGGTTATCCTTTTAAAGACTAAGTGTATTTATTGATTAACACTGCAGTACAGATTGGAGGGACTGCATGAAATAGATTTGATACTCTCTCCCCCGCACTGGGTTATTGCCCCTGAGAGGGGGGAATGTAAGTAAATAACAGATAAAAATATTTCACTTCTCCTGGGTAAAAGAAACAGGCCTGAAGGCAGAGATAAGATTTTGAGGATACATCCAACAGCTCCTTACATGCTCATAGGATTACAGAATAGTTTAAATTGGAAAAGACCTCTAAGTCCATCGAGTGCAACCATTAACGTGACACTGCCAAGTCCACCACTAAACCATGTCCCCAGCTGCCACATCTTTGCATCTTTTAAATACCTTCAGGGATGGTGACTCCAGCACTTCCCTGGGATGCCTGCTCCAACTTTTTCCATGAAGAAATTTTTCCCAAATGTCCAACCTAAGTCTCCCCTGGAACAACTTGAAGCCTTTTCATCCTGTCCTATCACTAGGTACTTGGGAGAAGAGAACAACCCTGACCTCTTATAGCCTCCTTTCAGGTGGTTGCAGGGAGCAAAAAGGTCTCCCAAGTCTCTTTTTCTTCCAACTAAACAGCCACAGCTCCCTCAGCTGCTTCTCATCAGACCTGTGCTCCAAACACTTCACCAGCTCCACTGCCCTTCTCTGGACATGCTCCAGCACTTCGGTGTCTTTCTTAAAGTTAGGAATCCAGAACTCAACACAGGATTTGAGGTACAACCTCAACAGTGCCAAGTACAGGTCACAGGGCCCTAGTCCTGCTGACCACACTCCTTTTGATACAGGCCAGGATGCCATCGGCCTTCTTGGTTCACGTTCACCATCTCTGAAGTTTTCAGGTATCATCAGCAGGTTAATATTAAATCACTGCAACCACCTTCCTTCCCCTGACAGTGAAAACCAATTGCTTCTTAAGCTCTGTCTTGGCAACATAGCAAAAAAAAAAAGCAGGCTAGGAAAGCCAAAAGAAACTGAAGAAAGTAACAGCTGCAGTCTCATACAACCATAACCAGGGCTATGTACATTTCTCTGCCCATTCATTTGGTGCTCCATTGGCTATAAAACCTTAAGCACGTGGCAGGTCAGGAAAACTCAACTATTTGATAACTCATCCACTTGTCCTTTGTATTTGGATGAAGTTTCAAAAAGCTTTGTCCAAATCCACCCATCTCATCCAGACAGACACTTTATAGCCCTTAACAGGTTTTTAAATGTCTTTTATTTCCCCAGGCTGATATAAGTTCAAAAGGTGGCAGTATTCATAGCAGTAACTTTTATTTTCAGCTGAATTTAAAGAGTTGTTAGAGTAGATAAACGTCATACATTAATAGATATTGGCACAACTCAAGAGTTGAAACCTTCTAACTGAAGTGGCTATGCACAGGTTCAGGACTTACTCCATAGAATGACCTAAAATAACCAGATGTGATGATGAAAAAGTTAGCCCTTCTTAAAAGGCTAATATTTTTCCTTCTCAAAACAGGCACAGAGGCCTAACCTTTGGTTATTAACAATTACAATGGTGAGAAATCTGTTACAAAGGACTAGAGGACAAATCATAAGGAGCAAAGATTTTAAAGAACAAACAAAAGGAGAGAAGGAAAGGCAAACGAGTTTGTCATTGCTACTTACAGCTCTAGGACATCCTGTTACAAGTGCATTAAGCAGCTTTCCTTCCTGCAAACACTTGTCTTGCAAGAAGGTCAGAGGCGATGTGAAAGCTGCATGTGAACATACATCCCTTCAGCCACCATTATCCAGTTTAATGGCACCAAAACTGGGCAGCTCCCATTTGGAAGAAGACTTGGAAGTACTAGACCTTCATAGTTGTTAGTGGCAACTGTACCTAGAGTCATAAAGGATCCTACCATCTTGAAGTGTTTCTGGTATGAGTTCATGTCTTAGCAAGATTTTTTCACAGAGTCCAGCAAGGGAGGAGTTTCAGTCAATGGTGACATGCCCTTACAAATATGAGCAGGTGCTGTTGTCCTTAACAGGTTACAGTTCTCCTCTAGTTACCCACGTCTAGGCTGCTGAGCAAACAATTTGTAAAATATTTCTAAACCACTACACTAAGGTTTTGTCTTTCAAATACAATTCTCAAAAAATCACCCCCTATCTCTCTAAGTCACTCTTCAGATAGCAGTTCAGAAATGAACTTATATACAGCTGATTACATATAAAAGTTGGCTGCTGACCCAGTGACATTAAAAGCTGCACCTATAGGGTAAACACACCAACTTAAGAAGCTTTAAGCACTATTTTTGTCAACAGGGGAATTAACATAAGGGAAATAAGAAAGAAAAGTGCATTCCCAGGCCTAGACACTTCTACATATTCATACTTGAATGGGTTTGGTGCCCTCAAGTAATGAGTTGCAACATCCTCTGGAGATTGCTTGCTGAAGTTACTCACCCACTGGCAGATTTCAAGATTCTTGCGCAACAAGAGAAGGTGGAAAGAGTAGTGCAGGTTCCCATCACTAGCAAACAGTTTTTCATTTTGGAGCATCTCCTGCACACCCTGACTCTAAAAGTGGCCAATATAACATTTTGAATGCTCATTTCATTCTATTCTTGGTAATCTCCATGCTTTTCCATAATGCCCATAACAGCATAAAATGGTCATTCACATTCAGCAAACCACAGCCAAATATTGCATACAGAAAAAGTGAAAGAAGAACGGAAGCTACCACAGGCCTGTATTTGATCTAACTGGAAATATTGATTAATATGAACCTTCTGACTGTTTCTCAGTTGATCTGACCACATTTTGAGAAACACTGCAGTAGCTCTTCTGGTGCACCAGGAAGCATAAAGGAGATACACTGGATTTAAGGACAAAATAATTCATTGTTTAGAGAAAAAAAAGATATTTTATTAATTTTCCAAAATAAAATACAAAGTGGCTACCTAAACAAGATCTAGACAATTCAAGATACCCAAGTCAGCTCAGACCAGTCATGAAGAATCCTCAAACATAAGGTAACTAACAAAAGACTAGCTGTGATTTAGGCAAAAAGTTTAACCTCTTGAGGTTTTTTAACCAGTTAAATAGAGCTACACAGCATAAAAACAATGTTAGCTGCATGTTTCCTATCAACTAAACCAGTTAAGTTGCAAGTCAGTTGACATAAAACAAAACTACTTGTTCCTCCTAAAAGTAAAAAAAAAATATATCTGGGAGGGAAAGTTCCTCTAAGCTCTAAATTCCACTGTGATCATAGTTAATATAATCCTACTTCCTTTAACATGAGACAACAGCAAAAAAGATGATGCAGCTGTTTGTTTCTTCTCCTGTGGAGGTCATGAGTGTATCTGCCATCACAAGACACAAAAGCCCCAGTTCCTGTCTGTACATACCCACATTCAGTTACTGCTGTTAGTCATACAGTGGAAAAGGAAAACAATCCAGGTGGAAAGCTAGCTGAAGAAGGCTGAGAAGGGCAGAGTACCACCACACTTGGTCAGAAAGAGACTCTCATGACAGCCCAAAGACATCAAGAGACATAAAAAATCTTCAGGATGCAATGCAGTAATAACAGACTCTGGAATAAAATGTGCTCTACTTACACTCATGGACTGAGAATCCCAGAGCAGCAAGAAACTGAATACTCATCCTTCTCCTTTCTGTTTTCAAGATAATCTGAGCCTTTGGTTTTTCTACGGCACCATAAGTAATCTTCACACAGTTCTCTGAACCCAAGGCTCAGTAAGCATTACAGAGACTCCAGTAGATTTATAATGCAATCTAAATTTGATTAAATTCTGAATACCTTAAAACTTATGCCCTTGCTTAATAAAGTCACACAGAAATCTGAAAAGACTCCTCAAAGTCATACACTTTCCTTAATTTCAATTCAACTATAAGCTTCTTATAATATTTTCTATTTAGAATTTTCTACCACACGGTACATTTTTGGGACGATTACACAAGAGTTACATGGTCAGTGGGATACCATCATATTGCTCTTTGTCTAGGGCTACACTAGCAGTAGCCCTAGACAAGATCAATGCTCATCATCTTTTGCCAAAGGAACATGATTAAAATAGACTCAACTAGCAATGATGGCCTTCAGAAGCAGAAGAAATAGTTTTGTTGGAGGAGCCCCTCAGGTTCAGTCACCCCTCTACACACCCCTAATCACACAAATATGTACACAAGTGTGCCTACATTTTTCTGCCATGTTAGCATGGCATTCGACAGCTGGAGTGTCTGAGGAGCAAGACAAACTCACCTGCAAGAACATACAGAGCAGTTTACAAAAACTACAGACAATTGCCAAACCTGCTTGTAAAACTGCACTATATAACCACAACTGCATCACTGAGTAGAAAAGCCTAAAATTAGAAACATATCCCCAACCCAAACGGTGGAAATAAATACCAGAAGACAACTTAGCACACCTGTTGACAGAGTTGAGGTTTTTGGGGTTTAGAATATGATTCAATGCACTTGATGAACAAATGAGAGTCTTGATGCCACAAGTTTTCCAACTGACTTCAATTTAACTTTGTGTACAAACACAAACTTGTGAAGTAAGTATATGTGAAGCATCAGAAATGAGAAAGCAATTGACAACAGGACAAGGTATCACAGACAACATTTAAAGCTACTACATTTTCACTGACAGGGTATCACTTAATACAAACTGGGATCAACAAGTGCAGGCGTTTCCCTGGTTTAATGTGTTAATCTGACACCCCAAAAACCCAGTGAAAACCAAGGTTGCAAAGAACAAGAGAAATTAACTTAGACATTAAATAACCATTCTTAGGCTGTACAGTGCAAAACTAGGCAGCTAATTTGATGGTTTACACAGTTCACTAGCACAGCCCAAACTCATTGATTCTTCTAGTTTCTAAGAGTATTTTATAAAAAAGGAAGAAGTTTTACATGCAATACATGACTGCAGATTTTTTTTACTCCACAGAGAAGATTGTTGGTGCTGTAACAGTTTCATATGTTAGCTTGAGCCTACTCCCAGCAAGTTTACAATAATCATCTCCTTAGCAACAAGGCCGGCTATTCTCTGAATCAAGTCTTTCTATATCCTGACTTTCCTCCTTCTAGTTTTCAAAATTAGCTGTATATAAGTAGATGGGGTAAAAATTCCCATACCTGCTGAGCTTTAGTTGGTGAATTGCTCTAAAATTTAAAAAATATTATTTCAAAGGCTGATTTAGTAATTTACTTTCAGACAGACTAAGTTTTGTTCTGTCACTCTAAACTATGGCTTCACTACAGCCCCTCCCTCTGTGAGAATAGTCTCTGTACAAGTGACAGGCTGTTATCCTCTCCTTCCCTTTCTGCTCCCTAAATATCTGCTATCCATTCAAAGCAACAAGCCCAACACAGATTGCTCATCTTTATCCTCAAGGAACTGATTCCTCCAGGCCACACGCACACTCTCTAGCTCATCTCCATCTAAGCTTGTCTTAATCCACTCGGAAGACTTAAGGGACAACCTAGAGCACCTGGCCAGGTTTAAAAAACAAGTAAGCTAAACATTCAAATAAGTTCACACATTTTATTTTCCATACTTGTAAAATATGGCCTAAAGGTTTGAGGGTTTTGTTTGTTGAAACCACATCAATTAAGTTTATCACCTGCCCCAGTTTCTGCTTCCCCTACCCGAAGGCAGCTGGAGAGGCAAGGAGGGGAGGCCTGCTAGGGCTACAATGTTATTACATATTTAGGAAGTGAAACTTGAAATGAGGCTAGGGAAGAAATACATTTTATCCAGCCTTTAAATGCTTTCCCGTTTGTGTCTTCATGACTGCCTCTAGGAGCTCTGGAAACAGCATGGGAAAGGATTTGTCTTCATCTGTCATTTTAGGGGCTAACAAGCTACTTCTACTCCCTCTTAAAAAAAAAAAAATAGTAAAAATTAAAACCAAACAAACAGTGCAAACACCCAAGCAGGAGGAATCAATATAGACAGTCAGGACACACGGCACGAGGTTTACGCCTCCGCTGCGGGGACTCTCCCGGGCACAAGCAGCTCCCCAGCCATTAATGCCGGTTCTCTCGAGTGAAGCACGCATCCCGGGGACGCCGCGCTGTATCAGGAATCCCGGCGGCAGGCAGACACCCGCGGGGACTGTCACAGCCGAGCTGCCTGCCCACAGGGCGCGGTCCCACCGGGAGGCAGCGCCAGCCCCCTCCGGAGCAGCCCCGCGCCGGGGACCCATGCCCGCACCGCCGCGGCATCCAGCTTGCACAATTTGAGACTGCCTGCTAAAACCCTCAGGCTAAACACTTTTGAATTGTTCAAATGAACGCACTGACCTGCGCGGACCGAGCCGTAACAGCGGGGCCGGGGAAGGCGTGCTCCCTGCCGGAGCCGCACAAACCCCAAACCCCAGGCGGCAGGAGAGGGCGAGAAGCTGCCCACTGGGAGAGGCGATACCCCCAGCCCCAGCTCCAGCCCCAGCCCCAGCCCCAGCTCCAGCCCCAGCCCCAGCCCATCCCGCAGCCGGGGCGGTACCTTGGCTCGCAGGTCCCAGCTGTACTGCGACGCCTTCTGCTCGCCGGTGGCCGCATCCTGCCCGGCTCCCGCTTGCTGCTGCGGCGGCAGCTGGCCGCCCTGGGCAGGCTTCCTGCGGCGGGAGAAGAAGCACCCCATGGCGCTGCTGTTACTGCTGCCGCCACCCGGCGGGGAGAGGCTGGGAGCGGGGAAGGGCTCGCCAGCGCCGCGCCGCCCCGCCCCGCCGGCTTCCGGTTTTCCCTCGTCTCCGTAGCGACCGCGACATTTCCCCCCGCCTTCCCCTTCCCCTTCCCCTTCCCCTTCCCCTTCCCCGCCCCGTCCCGCTCCAACCATCGCCTCCGGCCCGCGGAGGCGCCTGGGCGGGGCGGTGCCTGGCAGAGGCGAGGTGCGGCCGGAGGCAGCGCTCCGCGGGGCCGGGGGCAAGCGGGACAGCGCGGTTCGTCAGTGATGGCCATCGCTCCCTCATCCCGGGAAGGGCTCCCCCCGCCCGCGGGAGCGGCTCGGAGGGGGCGGCGGCTGCTCGTGGACCCAGAGCAGTACCGGGGTGAAACCCGTGTCCCGCCCGGAGCCGTGTGCGGGTTCAGCTGTGGAAGCGGGAGGCAAAACGCCCGGAACGGCGTGTAAACCCAAACCGACTAATCCTGCATCACGTCCTTTTCTTATGGATAGGCCGGTGCAGTCCCCTCGGGACCAGTGCCATCGCCGTGCTCGCCTCCCTGAAAGGGCTGCCCCGGCAGACCCGGCTTCTTCCAAGTGGTTCAGAGCAGCAGAAGCAGCAAGTGGCTGCATGAGAACCCCCAGCGTTCTGCAGCTCTGTCTCCCTTTGCGAATAGTCGGGCTTCCTATGTTGGGTTGTGGTTTGTGAGTTTGCTGTTTGGCTTGGTTTTCTTCGGCTGTTTTTTTTTTTTTTTCCCCAGAGGAAGAACCCACACTTTTTTTATCAGAATGTCCAACCAGTCAACATTTTTCCCGAGATTTTGTGGTGAAATACTTCAAAATTATCTCTGATGCTTTGTTGAGTTGCTTCAGAAAGTATCCACCTGCTCTGTTGTGGGGTCCGTCATGGGCCACACCGCAGATATTTGCACCTACTGTGGTCCTTTACATAGACTACAGGGAAATCCTTGCTCCAGCACCTGCAGCACCTCCATCCCCTCCTTTTTTGGCCTTGCTGTTCACAGTGGTCCCCACTTTTTTCTCCTCACTCCTCTCTCTCTCACTGGTACCTAGGCATTTTGCCCTTCCTTAAATGTTTTCCCTGAGGTGCCACTGGTGTTACCAGTGGGGCTCAGCCATTCCCCATCTGTTGGAGCTGTCTGGGAGTGGCTGTGTCTGGCATTGGGACAGCCCTGTTTCCTCACAGAGACTGCCCGTGCTGCCAGCACCTGGCCACCTACACCCGGTCCATACCCACTAACGAAACTTCAGAGACATTTTGTGCTAAATAAAGGATGACATTCCTGCTGTAGGAACAGAAGAGATGAGAAGCCAGGAAATGTAGCAGAGCACTGCTCTGCCAGTTGAGCAGGCTGAAAGGCTTGTCCAGCTCAGGGCCCCGAGAACAGCAGAAAGGAGGAAGTGAAACCAATTACTCATAAACTGTTGCTAAGGAGCAGGGGTGACTGGCACCCTTTCTGGCATCATCTGTACTGCAAAACTGTATGCCTGGGCAGTAGTGAAGCCTGCTCTGAGCTTTTGAAGCTACAGTTCAAGTCAATAGCTACCCTCAAAACCACCAAGCACTGTTTTATGTCTCAGTCGAAAAGTGGATTTGCTCTATGAGCCACTTTCCTGGATTTCTTGGGCATTGGTTTGCTGATCTTCATCCAATCCTCTGTGCACCAGCTCTTTCCCCCAAAATTTTGCCTCAAACCAGGACACAGTGTGTCCAGCGAGGACAGTTTGAGTCTGCAAATGCAGGCGTCTGATACACCGTCACCTCCTCTAGCTCACTCTCTGGAATTCTAACAGTCCTCCCAAACCCCTGTGTATTTCATACAGATTGGCAAAGTTCTGCAGCCTTTAGGCAGCCAGGTTCCTCTTTTTGTTATCCATTAAAAATATATTAGAGAGAATAAAAAGCAACATTCGATACATTTTTATTAAAAACTAAAATCCCATTTAATTAATCAAAAACTAACAAAACCTAAAACTATGTTATCAGAACATTGTTATCTCACATCAATTATTGGATTATCTGTTACAACAGGAAACTTTATAGTCTCTGTATGTAAAGAGATGCATTCAGCTCTGTAATGGAAATATCTCACCACTGCCATAGCAATGCTTCAGAAAGGTATTAAAATGCAAGAAGAATAAAATTACTTTTGCATTACTAGTGAGAAGATGGAAGGCAAATGCAAGTTTCTGAGTTGAGATTTTCCCATGTTGCCATTACCAATATACTTGTCTAGCAAAATTATCAGTCCCATAAGAACACAGGATTTTTATATGACTACAGCTGATCAGGAGAGGCCATAGGTTTTATTTCTCTGGCATAACACAACCTCTCAATCTCTAGGGTGTTTCCTGGCACCAAAGCCCCAGAGTACTTATTCCTGAGCAAATTAATGTGACTTGTGATTTATGAGCACATAACTTCTTAATAAATTGCAAATGCCTAGTTCAGTTCTTCATTCTCTATTCATCTGCCAGCCAGACCCAACCCTCTTGGCTTTTGAGATTTGATACAATCATAGCCTGAAGTGCAGTAATACAAGATTGCAATAGTATCATAGTCACTACCAACCATGACTACATTCACCTTAACTTGAACAAACTGCTGTAATTAGTGATTTCTCTCATGGGGATGTTGTGAAATCTATCTAATTACAGTCTAACACAAAGTTTTGTGATCTCCAGAAGTGGTACCGAGGTAACTGAAAAGTAAAAAATTTCCTTTGTAAAGGTATATTCTAAGGTATTTCCTAAGGTATTTATTGAAAGAGATTTACTGTATTGATAACTGCAAGGAGCCTTTCAGACCCCTGCTGTCCTTCCCAGGGGGCCAGTGATGCCATTCTCAGGCAGATGGGCAAAGCACATGCATGGACTGTGTTTCTGTATGGACTGCTTCTTATCCTCACTTGCTTGGTGGGCATGCCCCTTGCAGTGCTTGCATGCCCACTTAACTCCTTTTGTTTGGGTCTTCTGGATTGCCCCAAAAGCACAGAGAGGGAGTTCTCAGTAAACAACAGGACCTGGAAACCTGCCCAGTTCTTGAGCAGGTAGGTATCCTAAGGAAGCAAGAGCTCACTGTGTGCACATCTGCACTTCTCCTGTCATGGGTTAGAATTTGTTTGTCTTGGTGGTGTTGGAAGCTTGACAAAAGGCACAAAGTCAAACTCTCACAGCCTTCTCCTTAATGAGAGTCATTGTATTCTCTGTCTCCTAAAGCTCATGTAATCATACCTTTGTGACAAAATTGAAGTGTGTCTTGTTTAAAGCAGGTTTTTAATTCTGCTGGTTATAGAGAAGACCTTGAAAATATCCTTGCTAAGACATGAAAATAAAGGAAACAAAAGAGCTTAAATACTATTATTTTCTAAAAGCTCCTTCCATGTTTTCCATCAGGAAAGATTATAAATCCTGTGTTTGGGATCCTAGCAACTTATCTAGAATTGGTATAAAGCTTTGGAAAGGGTTCCTGGTTAAGATTAGATTAACCTATACTCTTACAAAATTGTGAGTTACAGATTAATCCTTCCACAATATTCAATTCCTTACATAGTATTCAACAGAAAGAAAGGGAAGGATACTTTACTGCTGAGTTCATTCTCTGAGACTAAGTTTTCATGCACATTTAAGACAGACCTGTCACAGAAAGCATCCCTTGCTGCCAGCAACTTATTTAAATCCCCAACCAGTGGGACAGAACAAATGTTTGCACAGGCTTGGTAAACTGTGTTGGGAAACAGACGAATGTGTAAAACAACCATTTCAATCAGACATCTGTGCATTTTAGTCTCATGTACTTTTTTCCTTTTTTTTTTCTTTTATTTCTTTTTCAGAAGAAGATGATAAATATACAGACTATGATTTTCATGTAGAGTCATCACATACTATGATATCATATTGGCCTTTTTTGGTCTCTTTAGCAGATTCTTTACTGCTGGAGATTCTTGCCAGACTGAACACCAGGAGAAGCTAGTCTGCAACTTGAGACCAGGTAGAAGAAATAATGTGGCTAATTTCGTGGCAAGATGTACTAGAATCTGTTTTGGATTGCTAATGGTGATTTTGTACTAATGTTCTCCCCATTTTCGAGCAATATATGGCTTTTCAGCATCTCCTTGCATACAGAAATTAGGCCTGGTCACCAGTAACTTTGCTGAATCACATTCCTGCTGGTCAACAAGAAAATGCACTCTTCTATTGTAGGTTTTTGGGCAGCTGTCCCAAGCATACAATCTGTGATATACAGCTTTAATGCTGGGGTTCTTTAAGTGGGAACAAAGGATAGGTGTGCCTGTGTCCCAGGTTACTGTGAACTTACCTGTAGGACAAGGAAAAGCACAAACAGCCAAACTGAATAGTTCATGTTTGCTAAGTTAGTTGTTCAAAAATTACCTTCCACGTACTTCCAACAAAAATTACCCTCCCTGTAAGAAAGATGTAAGAAATTACATCTTGTCTCCTGATCTTTTCCTGTCGCTGGTGCTCGGAAGCAAAGTGAGCAGTGTTCTATGCAGTACATGAGATGCAGACAGACAGCACAGTATTTATAATCATTCTTAAAAGGCACCACATAGAACTACAAGTCATTTTAGAAGTGTTTTTTTACTAAAGATCCAAATAGTCAATAATTTTTAAAAGACACAAATTAAATATTGTTATCTGAAGGAATGAAAGGCTATGTCCTAATATTAGCATAAAGGACAGCATAAAGCAAAATAGAAACCCCTATACACTAATTATGAACTTTGCCTTAAGCCATCTCTGAGAAAGAAATTCTGCAGCTGGAAAGGTCACAATTGGCTTAAGGGCTGCTAATGTAGTGGGTACAGTTACTCAAACAGAGCACAATTAAGTTTTCAGCTGTAAAGCATATTCTTATGCAACATTTACAGGTTGATAGATCTGACACAAGAGTCTATCTCCGAGACCCAGTTTTGTAATAGGAGGACAGCTGCCATAATGAGGTATTGCCCAACATCCAGGTTGCCAGAAAGCCTTGTGTTCCATCTGAGCCTCAGCTGAAGCAGACAGACCCTTCAGTTTAATGTTAAAGGTTTAATGCAATGTAGTTACTCTAAAGTTTATGAAGTGTATCTCTTTAGTTCATGTTTAATAGGGCAACAATTCAGATAACAAACTGCAGGGCTGATTCAGCAAGGCATGTATGCACATGCTAAAACCTACAGTTTTCAGTGGGATTTGAGGGAGTGCAAAGAGTTAGGTACATAGTTAAAATTAAGATTTTTTTAACAGCTTGCTGCATCATAGCCCAGCAGCCCTTGATTTTTTTCCCCAAGTTTAGAGTTCTTTTTTTTTGTTGTTGTTGTGGTAAAAGTGAGAGATGCTCTGATTCCCTGTGTATCTGAGTTAAAACTGACAAAATCATCTGCCAGCATCTGTCTCCAGCTACGTCTCTTTATCCCCTATCCAGGTCTCTATCAGCTGACATTGGGGTGCTGAGTGGAGCATTGTTCCAAAGGTAGAGTCATAGAAAGTTTCCCTCTGTCACAGTCCTAATGCAGAAAAGTCAAGAAAACACTTGGTAAAGGTGGCTTGCTCTTATCACTTGGCATTTTAGAGCCTTTTTGAGTGTATATTCCATTTATTTGAGGGGGTGTCTGGCATCATATCAGTCCTCTTTCACTGTTGGTTTCTGCTGCTGCTGTGGCACAGAAAAAAGATTGCTGAGACCTGGGGTAGAGACTGTCCTCCTAATTCTGGTGCAGCAGACCATGACAAATGGGTAATTGGAAATGGCAAGGTGTTAATTTGCTATTGCACAATTCATCATAATTTGTCTATCTGAAGTTTCCTTTTATATTGTTGCACTTTATATCATTTTATATTGATGCTCTTTCAATCTGAAGCTCCTAACATTAGTTTTGTGGGATGTCTCTATCTATGGCACCAACCTGCCGTGCACATTGTTCCTGTAGCTGTGAACAGTGGCTGCCTGATGCTCCCAGTGAGACTGGCAGAAAGTAAGAAAAGTGGGATCCTCAAAAAAAATGTAGAAGACATCACTGATCTGAACCTTGTAATCCTGCCAAAATATACTGAAGGGCTGTGGTAAGGCAGTACTCTGCCTACATTAACTTTAGGGAATTACACAGGGATCTATAAGCCTGAGCAACTCTCACACAGGTCGAGACTTTATAAAATTTCATCAGCATAGCAATGAGCCAGTGAATCAGATCTAAACTGCACATTTAAATATTCAGTGATAACTGTGAAAAAAATCCTGCTGTTAAAGTAAACAAACATAGGATTCAAAATTTTTTTGCCTTTTCTTCCCTGTCTTTCAGCAGAATGTGCAATAAACATTATATACACTGTTTTTGGAAGTAGTGCTATGTCCCTGTAAGACTCTGAGGAATAAATTAGTTAAACTGTTAATAATACAAAATAGCAAGGAGTACTGCAGAGACAGCAGATGGAAAGAAAATACTGAAGTAATTATTACTGGGAAGAGATTAAACTCTAGAGCTTGCTTTGCTATTAGAAAGACTCACACTAAAACTTTCAAATAGGTTTTCAAATAATGTATTTTGCACTGAAGGAATGAAAATGTTCAGTATAGAAATCAGTAAATAAAACGCTCAAACACAGAGGAACTGGAATGAAATGAAAGATATGTTCTCCTGCAAAATAGACTCATTAACTAGAGAGAAGTATGAATTCTAATATTGTAAGGTGAAGTCCCAAAGGAATCCTGTGATCATAAACAGGGTTAAATACATGACCTGCATGTAGTCAGACAAATTGGTCCAGAGCTAAAAGGCAAAAGAGGGGAAACACAGCCAAGTCACAAGAAACTGATGCAGAGCTGGCCACTGAGCAATGTGAAAATGGGGAATATCTTTGATTTAAGGCAAATTAAATATTTTCTCATTCAACCTTCTACTGTTTTGATGATTTTCAATCCTTCTCTTTTTAGGAGCTCAGGGGTTATTCAAACTGCAGCAACCTCTCTAAAATTTTTCATCCAGAGAGGCATCAGAACAAAGCCAAAAAAAAAAAAAAAAAAAAAAAAAACCACCAAAATCCAATATTGATAGCTGAGTTTGGGACTCACACTTTATTCTGTTTCAGACCTATTGAGCAGGACCTATGTAACCAGAAAAACCATCTAATAGTTGTCTCTGGTTTTAATCATATAAGGAAAGACCTGTTACTCCTGTTCTTCTGTTGGTGGCTACATCTTCAGTACAGGAAAGTGATAAAATAATGCCTTCCCCCCCCCCCCCCCCCCTTTTCAGTTCACAGTACTCACTGGAATCCATTGTTAACAAATAAACTAGAGTTCTGGGTAGACTTCCTCAGCCATAGTGTGGTAGTTCTACTAGTTAGATATGGGGCTCTGAATTTGTCACTCAAATCAATGTTTTTGTAGGCCATGAAAAAATATGTGAAGGTGGCAATTCATCTCAGATAAGCACTTTTGCATGGTAGCTAACCAGACCTATCTCAACTTCCAATTTTTCTTTCTCAGTAAAGCAAACAAAGAGTGATGAACACAGACATAGACACCAAAACTTTAGGCAAGGCTGTTTTAGATTAATCACACTTCTTATGTTCAATTGTTTGTCATTGATTATTTCCAGGAGTTCTCTCTAAGTTATAGGTTCTATACAAAAATGAAGCCATGGTTCATGCCAGAAAGAGCTTACATCTGGAAACCAGCTAAGTCACACACACAACAAAAGGTCAAATCAATTCACACACATTAAATAAGTGCCTGCTATAACAACTCAGCTTCAAATAACTGGTTAAATCATACTCACTTGTTATTTATGAAGGTGACATATCTACTGAGATAAATATAGTGAGTAAATAACCCTGAATCATACCCTGAAACAAATCCATTTAAGATCTTATTCAGGCATACAAAAAGATGTTGGAATTTAAATGAGTTATGGTAAACACAGTATTAATTTTCTGGATTAAACTGGCTTGAGGTCAATTTTTTGCATTGCCTATTTAAAATTATTTCTTTTTTAAATAATTTGCTTTGAAGTTCCTCTCTTTATTTACACACCAAAGGACTAAAGAGTAAATAATAGAAAGCAACAGGAATATAATTAGAAAACATCAAAATAGCCTGGTGCCATGAATGTAAAACAAGTGCACTAGAGAAAACCCCAAACGCCAGAATATGAGTGAAACCAAACTTAAGAGCAAATGAAACAAAATATATCTTCCATAATAAGAAATTGCACTTTATCAAAATGTGAGACCATCTCTCTCAGTCGTGGCAGGGCACTGAGATACTTTCCGTGGATGGGCTGTTGGGGACTGACCCATTGCACACTCTGCATGTCTCAGGGGCCACAGAATATGATGTTTGAGAAGGGAAACCATGGGAACAGGTTCCATAGCTTTAAAAAACCTAACTTGTCTGTCTCAAGCTGTCCGGCAACCTCCTGTTTGTTGCACCCAGAGGCTACATCAACAACTCACAAGAGAAAGCTTCTCCAACCAGTCCTGTGGGAAAGCCAGGCTTCCTAATCACACAGTTGATTAAGCATTCAGTGTCTTCTGTTGCTGCACTTGTTGCCAGTTCCACTGGCACTTCATGTCAGTAGTTCCTTTCTGGCAGACTTGGTCCTGTCTTTCCCTGGTGCCAAAGTTGATATCCCAAGCAGCAGATCACTTCTAGTTTCTTTTTCAAGCCGTGGGGATTCCAGGCCCTCTGAGAGGATGTCTGCAATGACGGCTGCACCTCTTCAATGAAATGGAACCCACAAAAACAGGGAATCAGAATATTATTTTTCTGTTGATGTTAACAGGAATCCTTACTCCTCTTTGTCTTTCAGAGTCACTGCAGAGAAAGCACTGCCAATTTTACCTCCTAGTTCTCATTGTTATTCTTTCTTGCACTGGTGTTTCCATGTTCCTTATTTCTCTACAAGAGGATAATAGCAGGTGGGCTGGTTTTGGCCAGGATAGAGTTAATTTTCTTCATAGTAGCTCCTGTGGGAGCTGCATTTGTTCTGGAAACAGTGTTGATAGCACAGGGATATTTTCCTTATTGCTCAGCAGTGCTTGAAGAGAATGGAGGCCTTTTCTGCCCATCACCCCATCAGGGAGGAGGCTGGGGGTGCACAAGGAGTTGGGAAAGGTCACAGCTGGGACAGCTGGCCCCAGCTGGCCACAAGGATGTGCCACACCATATGGTTTCATGCTTGAGATGCAAAGCTGGGTGGAACTAAAAAAAAGAGGTGGGGACATTCAGAGTGGTGGCACTCACCTTCCCAAGTCTCTGTTACATGTGATGGAGCCCAACTTCCCTGGAGATGACTGATACCTGTCTCTCCATGGGAAGCAGTGAATTAGCTCTTGTTTAAATTTGCATGGCCTTTGCTTTCCCTATTAAACTGTCTTTGTCTCAACCCCAGAGTTTTTTTCACTTTTACCCTTCTGATTCTCTTCTACATCCCTCTGTGGAAGAAGTGAATAAGTGGCTGGGTCAGGTTGAGCTGCTGCCTGGGGTTAGACCATGAGTGCAGGGAAGATTAATGACTATGTGTTATTAGTTGACTATGAAAACATTGCTGCAAAACATTCTGTCTGCTGAGTGTTTGGAATTTTTGCTGAATTAAAAACTTTTCTCAATATTACCCTGGCAATGGGACAAAATTGAGGCTGGTATAAATCTGGCAATAAGGTGGGGCACAGCAGCACAGAACTATCACATATGTGATAATTCCTCTGTGACCTTGGCTTTTCCCCAGCAGCATGAAACTGCTCTGAGTGACTGACAGGGCCTGGGGCTTAATACCACTAGAGGTCATGCGATGTACTTATTATCTAAGCTGCTTTTGAAAAATGCTCTAATTCCCACATCTAGTACGTGTGTTTGTACTGCCAGTATCTGCAGACACTGCTCTGGCCTCTAGATGTCCCAGCTTTGTATGCAAGCAGTAACTACACCACAATTCATCACCCCATCTATTCTACTGCCCAAACCTGCCATTTATCTCGACCAGCCCACAACAGGGGAAGAACTGGGAATATGCAAATAATATTAACATGAAAAACCTTCTCTGTAGAATGAACTACTCTATTTACTAAAATGAGGAATAAACAGGTGGAGACAGTGCAGTATAACATCAAATCTTCCTTACAGTACTGTAGGTGACGTCTGCTCCCCCAACACCAGTTATGTCTGACCTGACTGTTGTGATGCTGATTCCACTAAAACATCTATCTTGGATGCTTCCTATCTTGGGGTTACAGCTGGCAGTTATATTGATTGCACCTCGAATCAGCTGACAACTACTCTCTGTCTTTTGATTCAGTCTTTTGTATCTTTTTCCTCTTTGCCTTTGGCCAGCAGCCTAGCAATCAAACAAGTAAAAAACACCTCTATCTGCACCATCCACATGAAAGCTCCATGTCCAATAAGCATGTTCTAGGGAGCTGTCAGACTTCTCATTCTGTCATAACTTGGCCCAGATCTATTATCATAATTTTTCCAACGGATGCAGATCTGTGGTGAGAGGGTTCAACTGTTGGAGCCAGCATGTTTCCCTTTAGAGCTTTCCATTGGTGTTAGCTAGGGTCCACCAGAAACTAAAACTTGACCAACAGCACTGCCTGCACCACCCAAATTTGCTTATTCCTGGAAAAGAACAACCAGCTCCTGTGGCTGTGCAAGAAATGTTTTTTAAGTTTTAGTTATGAATGTAGTATAGTTTTTTATATTGTAAGTTTTAGTATAGTAGATACCTTGAAAGGGCCCCTTGTCTCAGAGTGGATTCTTATCATAGTTTGATAAAGGTTTCTAAGACAACCAGAGTCTCTGCCTGGAGACTCTTCTCTATTGGTCTTTTCTTGTTACATCCCTGTTTCATGTATGATTTTTTCCCTTTGTCCATCACGGAATTCTTATCTTCAAGGTCCAGGAGCTTCGGCCCCTGGTTGGCAAGACCCCAAGAGACCACTCCCAGACCTATTCGGGATTTGTTAGTGTTTATGTAATCTAGCTGGCATGTATCGTTTTAATTGTTTTGTTGGCTTAGACACTTTGTACCCACCCCTTTGAATCGTTGTACAAAAACGCCCTGCGGCCCAGGTCCGGAGTCTCTCGGAGGCACCTACCTGAGGCTGGAGGACCCCCTGACCCCCCCACCAAATAAAGCCTCTTTCCTCAAAGCCTCTGAGAGTCCCCTCTTTTGCCACAGCCATGTCAGTGTGAGCCAAACTGCCTGTGAGCCAAGACCCCACAAACGAATTTTGTTGATGCGTATCTAAAAGCTGCCGGGGGCTCAAACTGAACACCAAGCTGGGCCAGAACCAGATACGCAACGTTGCAGCACCCAACGCCGTGGGGCTGCGACGCAACAAGCTCCCAGTACTGGCATCACCTGGTCTTGTTTTGGACTTAGATCTAATCCTCATCTTTCAGCTAGGAAGCCACTTCTGCCTCCCTGACTCAGGGTTCTCCCAAATTGTGTGGAGCTCAAAATGAGCCAGTATTAGTCAAGCAGGTTTTTTAGTTCCTACGGTAAGAAAAGTTGACAATTAAATTTGGTTTTGAAACACCACTCGCAGACTTTTGCCAGTTTGGAAAGCTTTGGAGATAAAAATTGTTGCTAAATTAGATATTATATTCACAATCTCATAATTGATAATCTAATCTCATTTTATCATCTACTGATAATTTCATCAATGTCTATAAATATCTGAAGGGAAATTATAAAGAATGTAGAGCCAAGCTGTGCTCAGTAGCAGGACCAGAGGAAACGGACACAAACTGAAACACAGAAGGTTTCCTCTGACCATCAGAACAGTTTTTACTCTGAAGGTGACTGAGCACTGGCACAGGCTGCCCAGAGAGATGGTGGAATCACCACTGGAATCTCTCTCTCTGGAGTTATTTAAAGGCTGTAAGGTCATGGTCCTGGCCAACCAGCTCTAAGTGTTTCACTTAAGCAGGGGGTTTGGGCAAGATGGACTACAGGGATCCCTTCCAACCTCAGCCATCCTATGCTTTCTGGCCAGTTAGCTGATATTCTGTCTCTGCCTTAGAAAGTAATTTCTAATTTGTGCAGAAAATTGCTTTGATTGTATGAATTGACTGTATTAGTATACTGTCAGTAATTCAGCTCTTTCAGCAGAAACAGAGCCTATACCAGCCAAGTTATACCTTCTTACCTCTATCTAGTTATACCTCAAACTTTAGGCTTCTTTCAAAGCTGCAGAGCAGTTGTCCAGCATGATGGGAATCATTTATCCATGGGTGTTTTAGGATCTCATATTTCTAGGACAACTTGTTTTTCTGTAGAAGAAACAAGAAGTTTCCTGCTTAATCACTTCTTTCCAGAACAAAGCAAAAATAAGCACCTTCAGACATAACTTCTCAAGACAGATCTAACCTTTTTTTTTGTCCAACGTCTTGCCATGCCTCCTGGTTGCCTAATTCAGATGAAACCAAGGTACTTAGCATAACTTCACTGACTAAGATTCATTTTCTACCCTGTGCAATGCCTACAGGCATACATATTGAGCCTGTCAAGATTTAATGAGACATAATTTTGACTTTCTCTATCAAGAAGAAAAGAGAGGATGGGTTTAGTTTGTTTCGGTTTTGTTGTGTTTTTGTTTGGTTTTTTGTTTGTTTGTTTTTTGTCATAAGGTTTGGTATAATTGTGTAAATATGGAATAGAAATGTTTTAAAACAAATTTGAATGTCACAACACTGTACCCACATATTTCCCAATCTTTCCTTCTTTACAATTCAGAACTGTATTCAGGGAAATATTTTGCAGACACTGTTTCTGGTAGTGGTCAACTGACAGCTTTCACTAATAGAGCATCTATGTGCATGCTTACAGTTTCAAATGATGTTCACATAGCCCCTTCTTTCATGCACAAGGTCAACTCATAATTCACAAGCCTCAGCTGAAGTTCACTTACTCTTCCAGAATGTTTTTTCAGACACTTCTGGCACAGGTTGAGTTGTGGCACTTGTTGAGCTGTGATATTCATTTGTTTTAATATTTATGGGGAACATGGTGGGAAGTGATGAGTGATGAGAGGAATGATTGCTTAGCTTCTTTGAGTGATTACAGCTTTGAAAGTCATAACCATCATGTGCACCTGCAAAGGGTAATGAACTGCCTTCTTCTGATGAAGAAGAGACAACTTGCTTTCCCCCTAGTAGACTGACACTTGCTGATATCATGTGCAGCTAGAAAGGGAAATAAATCTCTTTGGGTACAAGGGAGATGACTGAGGACTCTTACATAGATAAGATTTCTAGCCATATCCCTCTCAGACACTTTGAAAGTTTACCATGACTCAGAAGCTGTGAGATGTGGCTGCACAATGAGTGACTACGTGCACCTTGCAAATAGCACAAAACAGCTTTTACTCTAGCTAGACTTTTGTCAACTGGAAAAGCTAATTATGACTTCTGCACTTGCATTGATAGAAAATGACATTTTATCAGCTAGATGACAACTCTGTGGAACTGATACAAGCAGAGAAACAAGTGTTAGCACTTCCAACAAGTTGGAGATTCAAAAAGAAATGGTTTTCATTTCATCATAAAAACATGACATGTTCTTCAGAATTCAATTGCAGAACACTTAGGTGTCAGTAACCTCACATCTCAGTAGGGTGTGTTTTATGGGATCTTGGGGTATGTCTTACACAGACACAGGAGAGCTGCCCACAGGCTGATGCCACTTGTGCCAGAAGTCAGCTATAGGTTCAAAATTGGTTGCCATTTTAAAGCACAATGATGGGAGGGTTTGGCTTAAAAGGGAAGAAAGGAGAAAAAAAAAATCCAGGGAGAAATGAGTGTGGCTGACATGGCAGCTGCTCCACAAGGCTGACCTGACAGCTAGTCAACTTGCTACTGCATTCTGGATTAATGTGCTAGAAAATGTGACTGTGCAAAGGCAGTTACATAAACATGCCATGTATTAAAATAAAGAATTGTTTGATTTTCCATTTTTTATAAGCCCAAGCAACAGTGAGACTCTACCAGAATCGGTCCTACAAGAGCATGTTAGATTAGTGAAAATCTCAAAACTGCTGCTTTCAGCAGCCCAAAGGGCCAGTCTCAAGAGATGTGCATAATACAGAAAAGGTCTCAATAGAGCGCCAGATATCCAGTGTGATTGACAAGGAGTGGATGATGTTACCACCAACAGTTGGAGAGAGAGAGATAGAAAATAGAACCTTGCATTTGCCTTACATTCAACTCTGGGAATCAGAATAAACCCAAAGTGTGTATCAGTTCATGTGAAAACAATGACTTTCTTGACAAACAAAGCTATAAAAATGCTGAATGGGTTCTTTGATGGCGCTTCTGGCAGAACGAATATTTTAATTAGACAAGACTGTAGGCAAAGGGTAGGCTGAACCATATCGCTCTCTGTGGCATTTTGACTCATGTGACTCAATCCTGTGAGTCAATTTCTGACTATATGCAAGTGTAAATATTTATTAGCATTTATTTATTTATTTATTTATTTATTTAAAAAATCCTCCTGCATCCCTCTGAGTATGGCTGGACTCTGGTGAATGGCTATATTTTGTTCTCTGACCTATTTCACTGCCATCTTATAGTTCAGTTCAAAGCTTTTTATACATCTGTTGTTATCCATTTGGCCTTCCATCTCCCAAAGCACACCTCACTGTTTCTGCCTCAAGAAGGGCCTCTCAAACAGCAAGCAGATCAAAGACCTCTGCCTGGGTGCAGATCAAAATTAACAAATGGAAAGAAAGCAGGAATAGAGTCAAATGACAGTTTTGCTAAGCAGGCAGGCTGACTTCTGCAACATATGTGGTGGCTGTCAGGCAGAGGTCCCACCTGCAGAGTACACAAAGTTTTAGTGCAGAACAGCTTGGGAAGGCAGGTGGAGGCCTGCCAAGAAAAGTCTGAAACAAAAACTGTAACTGCAGGGCTATTACAGTGGTGGAGCTACCCCTTGAGGTGAGATTACTGATGTTCCTAATGGACTGAAAACAGCATAGAGACCTGGGAATTGCACCACTGCGAGGAACAGAACTGTGTCAACACGGCTCTCTTACAAGGATGCAGCCTGGTTTACAGAGATGTATAAAGAAGCTCAACTTGATACCTTTCTTCCTTAGTTGATAGCATACTCTCTAAATGTTGTTTGAATGCTGTTTGAAATAGTTTAAGTATTTATGCACCATGATACCAACCCATGAGTGCAAAGAGCAAGTTTTGGCCTGTATGAACCAAGTAAACTCTGCATATCAAGTTCCCTGGCAACAGCTTATTAGATGGAACACTGAGTTGAAGAGAAGTCAATTAGATCACTATTAAACTTTGATGCTCTGCACAGACAGAAACAATCATGCTCCCATCACCATTTTGCATACACGGTTTAGTTACACCCACACAGTCCAGAGAAAGTATAAGCTGTACTCAATTTCACACACAGTAGTAGTGAACATTATATTTTCAATTTGATAAAAATAATTGGGGAAAAGATTCCTAGGACAAGGTAGTACCTGTACAAGGTTACAGGGGCAGGACAGCAGTGAAAAAGCCAGTAAATCTGAATGTGGGAGTACAAGGCTTGAGCTGATGGTAGCACTGGCACATCAACCATGGGTGAATGCTTTCCTCCATAAACAACGGTGTTCAGCTGGGAAAAAAAAAAAAAAAAAAAAAAAGAAAAAAAAAGAAAAAAAAGAAAGGAAAATTTTTCTGTTATCCGTAAGTATTAAAAGAAATTGCCAGGAATTGTTGCATGGAGAGCAAGAGGCATAGTATGTAGGGAACTGTAGAAGAGTAAAATACAGGTTACTGGTGGAAGACTTGGCAGGAAGTAACTTAAGACCCTGACTGCAGCTCAGCTGAGAGCTGGATAAAATTACAATATACATGGAAATTGTCTCCTTAAAAAGAGCATCACATAGTGACAGACTTTGCCCAGCACTACGCAGCACATAAAAACCAAACCCCAAAGGAGAGCCTGCTGTTGCTATCCAGTTTTTTATTTTACAACTTTATTAGCGTTACACACACTTAGCACTGTAGTGCATAACTGCTAGGTGGCCCGTAGGTTGTTATATCCTAAAGATATAGGTTACATTGTATGTAGAATGTACATCCTAAAGATACACAGTAAAGATTTAGTGGCATAATGCTCTCATTATACCAGAAATGTTAAATTTGAATGTGAGATTTAACCTAAGTCAGTCTTGAGGCAGTACTTTTTAATGATTCACATCGGTTTAAGAGCTAGGTCTTCAAGGCAAATTACTTCTTTTCATCTCTAAGAGGTTTACAAATGATGGCACTATCAAAGTAAGCTTCCAGCCCTGCACAATCAAATATTTAAATATAATTGCACCTAATTACTTTGGACTTCTAAGCTTGTTAGGGAGAGTTTGCATAAATACTGTCTTTAAAAGGATCACATAAAAATAGAAGTGTAGATTTACACAGCTGTCATCTTGAAGTATTTATAAAAGGGAATTTCTAAAAAATAGCATACGACAAAAAGACAATTCCAGATTCATTAGCAGGGGAAAAAAAGTTTCTTATAACTAGAGCATACTAATAAATACCCTCAGAAACATGACAACAATGTTAAGAAAGAGCACAACACTAAAGGAGAAAAGAACTGGCATGTAAGTAATTAAAGATTTGGCCAAAGTTATTGTGCTTTCTTTTTATGCAAAATAATGGCTAAAAATACATGTTAGATGTTGTGATTGAAGGTAACTGTGGGAGAGAGGCCCCAGGAGCAGAAATGTCAGCAGTGCTTACACCACCACTGGAACCTGAGGGGTATTCCTCTGGTAGCCAAAGGCAAAACACTCTCCTGCTGAAGCTGATAAAACAAAAAACCAAAACCAACCAACCAACAAAACACCAAAAGAAAACACAATCCCAGTATTACAGCTGTTAGTATTTATTTAAACCCAAACAATTTCACTGCTCAATATTTCATCTTTTAAAGAGGTTGTGATCCATTTAAGAAAAAAAGAAGAAGAAAAAAAAAAGCTAAAGGAAAAGGGCTGATTTGGGGCTGCTTGCAAAAAGTGACTTTTCTTTCCTTCTGCTAACTCGAGATGATTTTCAAACAGTAAATATATGCTCCTTTTCTTTTCGGGAAAAGCAAAATCCAAATGAAAATTGCTGACTAGCTCTCTATTCATTTCCTACAATTGTCTTGCTTCCTAGAAGCAAATGTCCAGTAGGATGTACCTGGATGAAAACCTCCAAGTTAGCAATTTGCGTTTAGCAAGTTTTCCTACGTCTTATTAAAAAAACCCAAACCAACCAAAAAAAAAAAAAAAAAAAAAAAAAAAAAAAAAAACCAAAACCACACACACACCAAAAAAAAAAAAAAAAAACAAAAACAAAAAAAAAAAAAAAAACACAAAAAAAAAAAAAAAAAAAAAAAAAACCAAACCGACAAAAAAAAAAAACCCAACAAAAAAAACCCCACCACTTATTCCCTGCCAGTTCTCGCTGGGGCGGTCCGCTCCTGGCCGAGCTGGAGCCCGGCCGTGGGCAGGGCGGGCTCTGGGGTGATGATTTCCAGCACCGCCCGGGTGTGAGAGCCGCTCTCAGGTTCGCTCCGCACGGCGGGGAGGGAGAGCGGCAGCGGCACGGCAGCTCTGCCCGCGCCACCGGGGCGGCACCTGGAGCTCCCGGGGCAGAAGCAGCCCCGCGGGGGCGGGAGCAGGGGGAGATCTCACGCAGCCCTACACCTGCGCCGGGCGGGGCTGGCCACGGGGGAAGCAGCGACACCGCGGCCTCAGGGCGGAGCAGCATCGGCCGCCCGGCCGAGGCGAGGCGAGCGCCGGCGGGGCTGCGCCTTTAAGGGGCCGGGGGAGGCGGTGGCGGGCGGGCTCCTGTGCGCCGGGGCCGCTCCCTCCCGCCGTCCTTCTTTCCCTCCCCTGCTCCCTCCCCCGCCGGGCGGGCGGGCAGTGCCCGTGGGCCGCCGCCGCGGGCGTGGGACGGGGCGCCGCGGCATCCCGGCTCCCGCAGCCATGGCCGAGCCCCTGCGCCGCCGCCTCCCGGGGCTCTCGCTGCTCCTGCTGGCAGCCGCGGGGCTGCGAGCGGCGGAGCGGAGCGGCGGCAGCAGCAGCGCCATGGAGGAGCTCGCCACCGAGAAGGAGGCGGAGGAGAGCCACCGGCAGGACAGCGTGAGCCTGCTCACCTTCATCTTGCTCCTCACCCTCACCATCCTCACCATCTGGCTCTTCAAGCACCGGCGCGTCCGCTTCCTCCACGAGACCGGCCTGGCCATGATCTACGGTGAGTCCCGCCGGGGCCGCGGCACCGCCCGCGCCTCAGCCCCCGGTGTCAGCCCCGGCAGGTGCCGGGAGGGGCGGGGGGCTGCGGCGGCGGGCCCGGCACCGGCCGCGCCCCTCCGTGCCGCCGGAGGAGCACCGAGCCGCTGCGGCTGGCGGGCGGCAGCGCCCGGGTAGGCCAAGCCCCGGGCAGGGGGAGCCCCTCGCCGCAAAGCCCGACCGTCTCTGCCGGTGCTCCTGCATCCCCTCCCCTCGCCGGCGCCTTTCCTGGGGTTGGGGACAGAAGGACACTGAGGGGGGACACGCGGTCCGCAGCCTCCCGTGCGGCAGCGGAGCGGTGTCCTGCGGGAAGGTGCGCTCCGCCGCTGTGGCCGTGCTGCCGGGGACAGCGCTCCAGTGACCCTCCCCGCCGCAGAGAGGCAGCTGGCCGGCCGTGCTCCCAGCAGCGCGGAGTGCCGAGCCGTGCAGGTCATCGCAGTGGTGACTTTGGAAAGCGCCATCGCGCTGCCCTCGCCGTGCTGTGGCCGCACCACGCGGAAAGGAGCGTGTTTAGCCTCCGTCCGCGTTTGCTCCCTGGCTGTCGGCGCGCTGCTGTCGCCGGGAGCACGGCCGGATCCCGACTGACCGCAGCGACACTGGCCAGACACCCTGACACTGTCCGCGGCTCATCCCGAGCCCTCCTGGTGGAACGAGGGCTCTGCCGAGTTGAGTTGGCCCACTCCGGGCCCCTCTTCTCGGTAGATGTGAGTAAAGGGAAAGTAAATCCCTCAGGAGAAGCTGTGTGTCTCCCCTGCCTTTGTGGGGCTGATGGTCCAGAGGAGCTGGGCTCTGCTGGCTGATGTCAATGGTGCTGGTCTGCTCTTCCCAGTGCTATCAGTGCCTGGCGTGGAGAGCGGCAGGTGAGCCTGAACTGGGGACACAGAGCCTTCGCTCCACGGGGAACTCCACGGTTGTATTCGGTGTGCAGTTTGCTACACGGAGCACAGAGGGTTGCGGTGAGGAGCAGCCATCCATTTGAAAAATTATTTGTCTGCTGGTGATTGGCTACTGCCGTAAGCGCCGGGGGCACTTCTTCTCCTTTGCCAGCCGAATCTGTTCCTGCTGAACCGTGTGAAACACCTGCCCGATGTTGGTCGGGATAAGCGTTTTGAGGGTAACCACACATGAGAAATTCAGCACTCGAGGGGAGGGGGCAAGTGAAGCGTTTCCTCCCCGATGAGTACTACTGTTCTGAAGAGCTATGTGACTGCTTGCAAAGCAATGGAATTTTCCTCTGCTGATGCTTCTCTTAAACCATCCCAATTTGCTCTTAGTCACTGATCTCTTTGCTGCATTGCTGTGGACTTCACATTTGCTCATTGCTGAAAGCAGACATGAAAAACGACTGGGCATATAAGTTAGTTATGCACTGGCATGATAATGCTTAGCAGCTGAAGAGTGCCCAGGAGACAGTAGATTAACTGTCTGTATTGATTGGAAAAGATACAGGGTAAGGTGGTATTGAAGATGTTTAGATATCACGTTAGCATTGTCACCTTTGGAAAGTTCACTTATGATGTTTTATGATCATTTCAGGGATTTAGTTTATGCTGAAAATCTTGTGTATGTGGGTGTGCTGATGCATGCAGTACAAGTGTCAGGGCATCAAGGGCATTTGGGTATGTGTTTTGATGAGCTGCGTGGGAAATGAGAAATTGTTCAGCTGGAGAGATTCTGCTTCTCATTAAACTCAAATTAGTTTGCTCTAACACGCCGTTCCTGATCTGTGAAAGGGGTGTTACGTTCCCAATTGGATGTGCAAATGCTGAAATTTTGTCTTAGGAAAGATAGTATGCTATATGTCTTTCAGCCCCACTGGCAACATCCAAAAAAGAATAATTGGCTCAAACTATTACTTTTTCTAGATGTGCCTTCACTTAAATAATTTTGCTTTCATAGATTGTTCCTCAATATACCTGCCTTCTAAATAAGCCCCCTTATTAAATCAAAATACATGCTGTTCTCCCTCCCAAACAAACTGACTCTTGCCTTTTCATGGCGAACATCTTAGGAAACATGTTTAGTGAGTTCAGTTCCTACCTAACATGGTTAACCTCCAAGCTGGTAAAGCTCTGCTGAGACCTAGCTTCACTTTAACATTCCACAGACTTTCTGTAGAGCAAAAAGAACAACACAGCAAGTGCTATAGTAACTTTCTGTTATACTTCAGATAATTGGGCTTAAGTCTCCTCTTCCTTCCTTGTTGTTTAAAAAACAGTGGTTAAACTGATAGATGGGTTTCTATTTTGCTGATAACTTGCTATCTGAGAAATGCACTTTTTAAAAATCTACATATTTAAAGTGCATATGTTTGATCACTCTGCCTTAAACACAAAATCATAGGGCAATATGTCAAAGAAAGAGTTTGTAGTCCTAAAAGCACAAGTGCTTAACAGATTTTAATTGTAGTGTTGAAACTGTAACCAGGGTGCTGCTCTGTGGAAGTTAAATACTAGCAAATGTCAGCTGCTCCAGCAGCAGTATTGCTAATATTGCTAATGCAAGTTATTATGGAACAATTAAAAAACATCCAGCACAACCCAAGCAAACACCAATCCACAACAGAGAAATAAGGAAATTGAAACTTTGCTGACACATGCATTTCAGCTTGTGATAATGATCGTGATGCTTGCTGTTCTTAGTGTTGGTCTGAGTCGGAGGATAAAGTGTTCTGAGACACATTTTTTCCTGAAGAGGTGAGGTGGTGACTTTGTTTCGCAGGTCTCTTGGTTCTCTGCCGAAAAGCATCACCATGTGGTAGGAGCAACAGGACATGGACTGTGCACCTGGACAGCTGAGGGTGGTCTTAAGGGTGGGAAGTGATAGTGGGCCCCCAGTACTCTGCTCCTCAGGAGGCAGCCACCTGGATAAGTAGAGGTTTCCCAGCAGATCCAGCAGTATCACTGCCACTAGGCCATTACTTTGTCCCTTTTCATGAGTGGTAATTCAGGCAACTGGCCACCCGTGAATCAGCATAGGTGTCAGGCCCATCAGGTACCTTCTGGCCTCTGGGGCTGTTCTGGAATGTCTGGGGGCCACACATGCTAGTGCTGCAGATAAAAGTAAAAGCAAGCTGGCTGTGGGTACAGTGAAAGAAAAATAGTATATGAAGAGGAATATAATACTTCCGTTGCCTCTTGTGGAACATAAATGAGAGAGACGCTGTAACTCTTCAGGATAAAAACATATCTGTTCTGGAAGACTCTGTATCAGACTAAGTTTCTGTATCCACAGACTAGATACAGAAAAGTCTATTTTTAGCTCATGTGGTTAGAATTCTAGTATCTATCTACACATGCTAGAGATGACCTAACTCATCTCCACTCCCAGCAAAATAATATCAGTCTTGGTTTTTAATAAGCCACTTTGACATAAGCCTTCTAATACTAGATTTAGGATCATAACTGAGCACCCAGTTTTGAGAACATTATCCTTTCTCTGGCAACCTCCTTGTTCTTCCTGAATATTATTTTAAATCACTTCATTACAGGCTTTTAAAGTGAGTCTTGCTCTTTTTTTTTGGTTGCTCAGTATGTTTTAATTGTAATACAAATCTTTTCTGTAAGCTTGCTTTATGGCCTGTGGCTGAGTGGAGAAGTTATAGTTTTTTCTCGCGAGAGAAATTTAGAAGAAATGCTATATAGCTTTTATTAACCTACATGTATCTCAGATCTGCTCTTCAGGCAGGGGTAGTTTGATAGCTTGTAATTGCTTGTGTTTCTGAAATACCTTTGGAGTACATTTCATCTCTAGTCCTCAGGGCAGTGATTTTAGGTTTCTTTCTTTGTTTCTGTAGGTTAGAGTTTTGTTGTTTCTGTGGGTTTGAGGGTTTTGTTCATTTGTTTGTATAAGGGTAGTGTATATAATTAAGATTAATTAGTCTGTTAACTTCATCTTCATGAGAAGTTATGTCAAATCAGCACCAGAATACCCTCTGATCATGGCATAAGAGAGAAGAGAGAAATGGTAACTTGGATTTCTTCTGCATGAGGAAGCCTTTGGTAGCACACCTGGCTGTTTGTGCTGGTACTGCTCTGCAGCACCATGTAACTGTAGGAACCACGCAGAGGCTGAAGGGGGAAGGTGTTCCTCTGCATGCACTGTAATTCTCATCTGAATTAGAAAGTTACCACAAACAGATGCCAGATCTGTAATACTGCAGAGCTCACATGCCTGTGAGTGCTCTGGTTGTGTTGGCTGGAGTGTGCTGAGCTGAGGGGAGGTAACCTGATGTCTGGTGCACGAGCTTGTTGTCAGAGTGAGGTGGTTCCATGACAGGTTAATGTTGCTCATATCTGGGCCCTGTAGGAGCTTGAGGTTTTCCTTTGTCCGTTTCCAAAATTTCTTTTGGAGCCACTTCCAATTTTTCTCTGCTACTTTGCAATAGAAACATCTCTAAACAGGTCTGCCTATGGTTCTCCCTGAAAGAACACAAGGACTGAACTGCTCTGTAGGTGAAGAGCATCTGCAGCAACTCCAGTGACTTCTGCTCTTGGTGCAGATGAGAAAACAGAAAAGGAAATGGTGAGGGAGTATATAAAATCTATCCAATGCAACAGGATGCCCAGAATTACTTCTCAGGTGCTGATGGTGTCCCTGTCTCAGTGCTTCTTTACTTAGTCTTTGAGGGTCTATGTTCTTGGCAAGAGGCTGATGGGAGAGAGGCCTGGGTTCTCACCTGTCTCCTTTTTGTTTGGTAAAGTATGCCTTTGTTTTAAAGTCGGTCATAGGAAGGTGATAGTGCAAGTTTCCTTGGCTGTGTTAACAAAAATTGTGGCAACTAGTGTGTAGTCTTATCTCTGGATTTCACGATTCTGCACTGTACATTTTCTGTAATAAACTGTAATTGGTCATTCAAACAGAATGAACAATTCAGATACTGTTCTTTCAGCAATTAAATTTAAAAGTGTTGTGCAGAACTGGTTATAGCTGTGTATTCCTTTGCAGTGTATCTTTAATAAACCTTTCTCAATTCCTGTGCTATAGAAAGATTAGAACACCTGAACACTGAAATTGCCTTCACACAAAGCAATTATCCACACAGCAGGAAGCGCTTCTGGGTCACCTGTACAGGCAGTCCCACACCATAGGAGTATCTGTGCATCCTGTGAAACACCTTTATGAATACTCTGTGTCCTGAGCTCACTAACAGAGTGACTAGAGAGAGCTCTAGACCTCTGCCCTGTGTGCTCCCAGCACAACTGGAAGCAGATGTAAGCCTTGCCTCTCACTTACCCAAATTCTCCCTTCTCAAGATGGGCCTTGGCTCCAAGCTGGACTGGTTTCCTGCAGTGCACATAGATGGCTCTGGGAGCAGTGATGGGAAGGCTCAATTCCCTGTGACAGAAAATTGTCAGCTAGCTGTGATCCTCATATACCCTCAGTCCCTCAAACCTTGCTTTGTGGGTGCATAGCAGCCCTTCCCCCACTCCTTCCTTCTGAAAGTTGGGCTCCCCTTACCAACTGGCTCTGCAGCGTAGTTCAAAACCTCTTAGAGAGTTGGGTGCAAGCTTTTCCACCCCCATCTGCTGCTATCTGACCAACCATTATTTCCATTAGGTAGAGGTGGCAGCTTCACCCTCAACTGATTCAGAAACCAGATACCTGAAGCAGGAACCTCAGCTCCACCATTATTAAAGAAAAAAAATTAGAGGACACATTTTGCAGTCCAGAACTATGTATCTTGGCCTGTTAGAGGCCAGAAATAAAAAATATTTTGCAGTTCCTATCTAGGCTTTAAACATTGTGTACCATGGGTTCTCTCTCCTTGCTTATGTGCTGCATGCTGTGAGTCCAGCACTGGGCTGCTGAACTGCCCCTGTGTGTTCAAGAAACAGCCTCAGTATTTAACTCAAGTCTCTTCTTTCCGTGCTGACAGCCAGAAATACCAGCTTGTAGACTTTTTTTCCCCAACACAGAGTATTTATCTGTGACTCAGGATTAAAGCTTTATCCCTGTTAAATACTGAATATAACCTTTCTCGCCCTGCTTTAGACTAAGTGGTGTCTACGTTGAAAGAATGTGATACAAGCAATTTTTTAGAAGAGTATTTATGATGAAGGGGTTTTTTACTGCTATTGTGAAGAATACACAGTCATTCTCAGCAGTTCAGATCTTTTCTGTGTACCATAGATAGGTAATTTAGCTAAATTGCACTGCTTTTTTCTCCCCTATTAAAAAGCATTTCAGCCTGCAATTAACTGAGTGTGAAGGGAGAAAAGCAAAATTGTGGGAAACTGTTGGTTTGGTTTTTTTTTCCACGTCCTGAAATTAGAAAAATCACTTTGATTTATAGATACCTAAATGGCCTTGAGAGCTATGGTGGAAGAAACAGTTGGGTGGGTTTTTTTTTCTTTTACTGGGGAGAAAGAGTTGAAGGTTCCCTCTAAATTAGAGTTGAGGAGATGAACTCTGCTCTTAGCCTGAGGAGATGTGTGGTTTCCTGTGCTTTCTTCATGGTTTTGGTATTCCATATAGCTTTTCAAAGGCTGGGTGGAAGCTCCTCATTTCTCTTGATACAGATGTACGTGTGAGTGATACATGGAGAAAGATCAGAGCCTCTCCTGGTAGAGCTCTTGTGGTGCAGCACTGCTGCCAGGGGTGCCTGTGGGCTTGGCTACACTGCTACATAGCCCTGGTGGCTCAGCAGTGGGGTAGATCTCCTGCCTCAGGAGAGTCCTGGCCCTGGTGCCTCACTGGTGGGATTTACAGGTTTGCTGTAGCCTGAGTCACTTTTCCAGAGCTGCTACTTGCTCTGTTTGGAGCTTTTTTTCAAAATGCCTCTTCCTTGTTGAAATAGGTCTGTAGTAGATGGTTTTAAAGACAGCTGAAGCCACCAGAATACCTGTTGCACATTTTAAGTGTATTTGAGTGTATTACTGAATATTTGTATTACTGGTTCCTCCTCTGTTACCTTTTAAGCTCCTTGGAGAGGGAGTTTGAAGAGCAAAGCTGTGGGTCTCGATGTGCTGGACTTGTGGAAATGCTTAAATAAAGTGCTCTGCTTGTTCAGAATGCCATGCCTTTCCATAGCTGTCTTCACTTCTCACTTAGACCTAAGAAAAGTTAGGATAGAGGAGATTTTTTTTTTTAAGTAAGTTTGACATGTTCACCTTCTCTTTTATTATGAAATTGAGGGACTATTCTTCACAAAAAAAAAAAAAAGGAATGGAAACAAAGGAACACACTGCAAATATATTCTAAAATGCAATTAACTTGTCTGTGTGTAAGATGACAGTCTTTAATGTGCTGGCTGTTTATGGAAGTGTGGTGTGTGCACCTGCATCTCTTGCTGTCAGTAGGTAGGTGAAGAGAAAGCTGCTTGTGTGGCTCGATGTCACCTGCATGTGAGAGTCTTCCCTGTGTCAGCTCTGCAGCATGGCAAGCCGTGTCCATGAGCAATGCCAACACACTGGGAACAAAGTTATTGCTTCTGAAACTCAGAGGCTGTTCCATTAATTCAAGAACTGGATTAAATATGAAAACTGCTGTTAACCTTTGCCATTGCTTTGAATATGAGATACTAACAGAAAGATGTTGTAACTGATGATAGTTTAAAAATAGCGAGTGTCCCACATGAACATGACTAGCTTCTGGTTTTTACTCAGATTCCATTAGGAGTGCTGTATGCTTCCACACTAAGAAATTATTTCCCCCACACATACATTTCTTAGCAGTTGATATCAAATCCTTCAGTAGTCAAAGGGGACCTGCATTTTAAGTGCCATATGCCTCTCTGCTGTTGTTCTACTGCTGCACAATCCTTTCTATTCCTCATTCCTTTGTGACAGTCTTCCTTGTACTTACTGATTGTGTAATGGCCTTTCTCCTGAAAAGATTTTGCTTATTCACGAGAAAACTTGACTGTTCTTCTTAAAATGCCTTCTTAGTGAGTGAATATCAACCTCTTGTAATTGGCTTTTAGCTTTGCTGTGTAATTGATGCTTTCAAAGTAGCCATTAGAACTTAGGCTCCCTAGAAGAGTTTGAAGTGGCAAACACAGAGGGCTCCCTGGCTAGCTGCGGGGAAAGGGTATTCACAGGAGAATTAAAGCAGTGAGTGGAGTTGGCATCACTGGCTACACTGCAGTTTTGCACTGTCTGGAAAATACAGGAATAATATAGAAGAAGAAAACTGGTGTAAATGCTTATTTCTGTTGGGAAGTGCCACCTGATTGTTTCTCCTGGGTTATCCTTGATATTTTAGTTGATTATTATGTAATGTTATATATTAAGAGAAAAGGAGGTTGACTGTAAGTGACCTTCCACAGACATGCCTGGCAGGGTTGGCTGGAGTATCATCTCCTCGCTCACAAAATTCAAGTGGGCACTTCTTGTTTGGCTTGTCCTGAAGATTTATGCTTTCAGAGTCATCTTTTTACTCTGCACAGCATAAAGGGTGTGGCTTTGTCATACCTATTTGCAATACTAGTGTCTTACAGGGAAGGTATTCCCACCAGACATGGGTTACAGGGAATCATTCTTGAAAGATGATGAGTATTTTGAAGACATGTTGGTGTGTGTGAAATAACCTTAATGCTGGAATAGACTTTTATCGAGGCAGCTGAGTGTCAGGACATTGTTTCATGCTAACCTTTATTGCTTTTGGTCTCTGCACAGCAGTATGTCTGACTTGGCAAAAATCTGGGTTTCAAGTTGATTTTTATATCTAGAGACTTTTAACCTCCTTTCAGCCATGTTCATTTGTGTTAAAGCAGCGTGTATACATGCACACACAATCTCTTTCTGATTAGCTTTTACAGAGATACAGAGACATAAAATTAATCTTTTCCTCAGTACTACATGACTGAAGATTTAGTGAGTGATTTCCTAGTGATGATCTGCTTGTTACGTTGCAGTAACAAAATATAATTGCAGCATAGTCTGATTAAACATGTGCCTGCATGAAACAGAGAAATGTCAACATAGATATCTTGGTGATACTTAGTTCTTGATTATGTCCCCCATTTCCTCAGGGAGCCATAAAAACAGTTTATTGCTTTTGCTGGCAAATGCTCGAGTCTACTTATTTCAACATTTTCATTTTTTGATCCTAGTGGTTTTGGGATCTCTTCCAAAGCATAAAAGATGGGACAGTTACATTTATTTTTTGTTCTCTGTACTTCAAACACAAATATCTAATCTCATTACACCAGGTGCTTATGATGTTAGATAGTGTTTTGTCAACCCTAATTACAGATAGGGGAAACTGCATTATGTTTTGTTCATACATATGATATAGCCCCTCTGCTAAAGACTGAAAGGCTGGAGCAGGAGGTGTAAGCACAATCTACCCTGCATTTATGATCTTTTTATCCTTAGCCTGTGAAAGCTAAGGCTAAGGATCAGGATCTCAGTCTTCTAACATAACTTACTTATAGTTATGTTCTTAAAACAAAAACCAGACCAACAACCCTGAAATCTGGCTCTGAAGCATTTGGTTTGCTAAGCTCACTAGCCAAAGTCAGAGGTTGTCTTTACTTCCTGTTACCAGGCCACAAACTATTTTTCTGCTACCTTTACCACAGCTCTAAGAGAAAGTTGGGACTCCCACAATTTTTGGAGCATGATGTCAATAAATTTTTTTAGCCTCCTTTTGCTCTTCTTTCTTCATTCACATGATGATGACACATAAGGCTTGCTCTCCAATGGCTCCTGTGGGTATTATTATTGTCATGTATTTTAGCTCTCCTAGAAATTGTATTATGCTGACTGCCTGTTCTTTTGTGGGGATCTCCTAACACTCTTTCCTTGTTGCTTCATTTCTTTTCACAGTGCATGCAATAGCTTATTTAAAGCTGACAGCCTGGATTCCTCTCCATACATCAGACCTACTTTTTTTTTTTTTTTTTCTTAGTCTAAACTAAAAACCTTTGCTCACTTCCCTGCCTCAAGGGAATGTGACGATTGGATCAATATCAGAATGGCTGAAATGGCTTGTCATTTTTATCTTCCTCCTGCTACCACAGTCTTCATCACTGAGACTGGTTCCACTGACCACTAATGGAACTGTGCCTTGTCTTCACCAGTAAGCTGTTTAAGTTGTGGAAGTTATTTCTAGGTAACATATGAGTAAGGCATGAATTCCTGAATTTCTTTACACATCTACAGTCCAGGCTTTCATATCAATATTGGCTCCTTTAATGTTCTGGTTCTCAAGGCACAGGAGAATTTTCTTCAAATTAAACTTCTGCTGTCTGTGTTATAAGAAACTTCTTCCCTTCTCTTGCTTTGTTTCTGTGTTCTCAGCTGTCCTTAGTAAAATGAAAGATGTCACTGTCTCTAAGACCATTTAATCATAACAAGAATCAAACATTTTTAACTTTGCTAAAAGACTGTGTTGAGACCAATACTTAGCTTTTAGCCCTTATACTTTAAAAAATGCTTAGAGTTTGACTCATGAGCAATGTAAGGATTTCACAGCCGTGAGAAGAGAACTTGAACCATTGAGAGTATTTACTGCCAGGGTTATGTTATAGAATTTTCCCTGATCAGTCAGCAAGGAAATTTGAGTTAATTTGTAACATTTATAATAAGCAACAAATTTATAACAAGTTTTAGCTTCCAAGATCTTCAGAACACCTAAATGCAGAAAAGAGCAATGCATAAGAACAACCATTGGAATTGGAACAGAATCCAAATGATGCAACATGCATTTTTGATCCTTGAACAGATCACCCATTTGACCCATGTGTGTACCCACACACAACATGCACACCTCAGAGCTGAATTGCTCACTTTCCAGAATAGCCTGTTCTTGTGTAATACTCTGTCTGAGCACAGAGACAGATTTCTGATGCTTTACTTGACTGGACACAGTACTTCTTTGCATTTGATTTAGTATAGAAGACATACCATTTTATGGTGGATATGGTATTTTTACTATATTTTTTAATGGCTCCAGAAAAACTTGTCAGCTAAAACGTAGGTTCTTCTTTCTATTGTCCTGATACATAAACTGAGTGTATGTTGTGTGGAGAATATAAGAAGTCTGTGAATCATATACTGAGATAAATATATGACTGTTGGAAAGCTGATACACCTTCAATTAATAGTTAGGTATACTCCTAAATTTAACTGCTCTTACTGTAGGTGGATTTCCTGTTGCATTATATTTGCCTTACTGGTTGAGAGGCTTGAAACAGCAGCTTGTTGACAAACACAGATCTATGCAGGAAGTTCCTGCTCAAACAAGGGGCTTTCTGGGGTTTGGAGGCAGTGGGCTGGTGCAGCCAGGAAGGTGTAGAGCTGGTGAAAAGGTTGGGGAAGACATTACTTACTTCTCTTAGCAGCAGTTTGCCAGAGGTCCATTCCATAATGCTGGGCTTCAGAGTTAAGGAAAGTTAATTTTAAAACAGTATCATATTTTTAAAATGTCTGTAATGTCTGGAACAAAGTTCGTTTACATACTGTAACTTGAACTGACCAAGTTCCTTGGATTAGGAGTTATTACTGGGATGTCACATTTGCAGGACATGTTTTGTTAGACAAGTGGTCATATTGGCCAGGAAAATTTATCTATGACTAAAGATTTGATGGGCTTGAGAGTCAAGCAGTCCTGTTGTAAGCTTCAGTGAGCAGGAGGTCAGCCAATATTGAGGAAGTCACCTAACCTGACCAGAAGAAGTTGCAGAACAGATTCCTGCAGCAACAGGTACCCCAAGGAGAAATGCTTGGCTAAATTGTGTCTGCAGAGAGAGATGAAGGCAGAGGACTCTGTCAGGCTTATTGAAATAATGCTGACTGGGAGAACAGAAATATTTGGGAGGGGATATGATTTTTTTTTTAGGGTTGGCAAATCAATGGCTGAAAAACTAGAGGTTTTTCTTCTTTTCTTTGCAGAAAGAAGAAAAATATTCTGTTTTACTAGTCTAATTTTCCTTCCTATATTCCTGTGCTATTCATTTGACCTTTCTATTTAGTCTGTGGGTCACAGTCCAGTAACCTCAAATTTTTGAGATAATAAATAGGAAATCCTGAAAAAGAGCACTTTCTCTTAGGAACTTAACTAAAGAGAGGGGTCCTGGCTGTGACTGGGGTTAGGCTGTTGAGGTATATAGTGACAAAGGTCAGAAGTCAATGCCAATTGCACCATCTCTGAACAAACACAAGTAAACTGCTCAGCCTTAAAATTGTTTTTAGGCACCTGTTTATGCTGCTGCTTTTTTTTTTTTTTCTTCTTTATATTCCTCCTTGCTTGGGACACCTACAGGAATAGTACGATAGCAGGGAGCAGGGGGAATGGTTGGGCTTATGCTGCTCATCAGCCTGAAGCTAGAACCCAGTTTTTATCACTGCCTGTTTATATGGGGTGGAAATAAAAATGTGTGTGTGTGTGTGTGTGTGTTTACAGCTCCATGAAATACCAAGTATCCAAGCACTGTAAAACCTTTTCATTTTAATTTTTGCCTCTTAAAGATGGAAAATAATACTAAGTCTGAAGTGCAACAGGAAAGGTTTGCTCAAGATTGCTTGGGAAACTCACTGCTGAATCAGATCATAAGCTGTGATTTGCATCAGCATTGTCTTTACAGCTCCAGGAAAAGCAGAACCTCTACTCTGAAGCAGTTGGTGCTGTGCATGCTCTTTGCTCTTGTAATGATCACACAGGGCCCCAGCTAAACACGATCTGACTTTGCATATCTACCTGTGCCTGCAACACATCTGTACCTTTTCTTTACAACAGCCATGCAAAGCAGGCAGGCTGCCACCAGAGCGTGGGGGTGCTGGAGTGCCCTGTCCCATGGCTGAACCTTAACCTGACACTGAGGAGTGCAGTCACTTCTTGCAGCCCCTTTTTTCTAGTCAACAATTATAAAAAGAGATAACTAATTTTTTTTGCAAGGGTGTCTGAGTATTGGTAAAACAATTAATGGGGGTGTTCCTGGGGTTTCCTGCCTTGTGGGGTTTTGGTGTTTGCCACAAGTGTCTTAATATTGGGTATTGTGTGCATTACTCCTTGCAAGATCCTCTCACTCCTTTATTTCCATTTGATTTGGTGCAAATTTTTACTCACTGTTGTGGCAGAAGGATTGTGGCACACCTTGATAACTCAATAGACTTTAATGGTAAGTGTTCCAGTTAGAATGCTGGAAAATACAATCTTTTACTCAGAGAGTAATCAAAACTAAATTCAGTCCTCAAAGCAAATACTTTAGTAATGACCAGTCATTATGCAGGATAATGAATATGTGAATTTATATATGTAATGATATTGTCTGACAGTGCTTTTTTTTTTTTTTTTAATTGTTGTGTTTGTGGCCTACAACTTGGCACCCTGACACTCTGAGTGTTTTCCCAATGATCTGGCAGCTCAGTCTGTCAGCATTTAGCATGAGCAATTGGGCACACCTTTTGTCAGTGCTTTGCTATTATAACAAATATGACACTTTCCCTGCACCCATCTGGATCTCAGAGCCTGAAACATTATGGTAACAATGATAATGCTGTGCTCATCCACGAAGTCCTGTTGTTCCTTTTGAAATACTACAGCTATTTATTCCAGAAGAATATGGTAGGCTGAAGAGTCTATTTGCTTTCTCAGCAAATAGAATGCCATAATTAGCTTCAATCCCAAAACTGGTTCTCTATACCTGAGTCTAACAGCTAAGTAACACTTCACTGTAAGGAGCAGTTATCCAATTTGATCTCCCATTTATTGTTGCTTAACCTGCTCATATTTCATAACAATTCCTCTTGCTTAAATTGATACAGCTTGTTAAAAGCAAAAAAAAAAATCTTTTTATTGGGTTGCATTTGCAATTGTGTGATTTATTTTTAGAATCTGGGAGAATTTTTTTTATTTGTGCTGGACTCTAGCAAAAGCACTGTTAAGCTGGTTTGCCTGCTACTGAGGAAGGGCTCACTGAAGCAGTAATTCTCTTGAGGTCCTTGGCATGAATAGGCATTGCAGCAATAATTTTTCTTTTCTCAAGAACTATTTTAATTGCTGCAGCTTCAGAACACATCATTGTCAGGATCTGACATGAACATATTTTTGCACAGAAGCAGCAGAAATCTCTACAATACCTGCAACAATGTTTCAGTATATCTGTAACCTTTCTTTATTTTTGTCATTCCTTCTTTCTGCGAGTTACTGATCCTTAAATAAAAAGGAATGGGGAAGGGCAGCCCTTCTGTGTACTTGGGAGGGAAGGTACTGTGAAAAAACTTTATTCGTACAGAAGCACATGTGGTTTTTGGAATACAGCATTTAAATGATGCAGTGCTTCATAAGCCGTTCTTACTCGATTTCAGCCATTCTCCTGTTTTGTTTGTAACATGTATGTTTTCTAGCTGACCTTTGTGCAGATCAGCAAATCTTCAGTGTGTGCTCTAAAATCTTGGATTTTCTTTGGATTGATTTTCATTATGGCCCCATCGCCATTCTTTACAATCTGAAGAAAGCCTGCATTCATAAGGGTTACTGCATCTGCAAAGGATGAAGAATAAGTAGGAATGATGAACTCCAGTGGTCATGAATGGGCAGATTGTCCCGGGCATTTATTCAGTTGTCAGTATATTGTGGAGTATTTGGGCTGAAAAAAATGTTAGCATTGGGTAACATACTCTTTTTATTAAAAGCACAGTAGAGTACTCAGAGAGGGTGTATAGTCCACAACACACTAGTACAGCACATGCTGTTTCTCTTCCTAAGTGTGATTGATTTGTTTATTTCTTATTGAAAGCTTGTAATTTTAGATTTTAATTCTACTTTCTATTGCTAGCTGTGCTTATCTTATCAGACAAGACTTATCGAAGAGGTGCTTGCAATTCTGAGTGGGATGCTGCATTGTGTTATGCCAGGAGCACTGAACAAGGAACACTCTGCTGTGCTGGCTGAAGATCAGAGTTGATTATGGAGTCTGAAATGTTCCTGTATCTCTCAAATATAAATAGCACTGTGGCCAAGAGTTGTGTGCCTTCAGATTCCAATTTGCTCTTGATGGGGTAGGTGTTGGTAAATGCAGATTTTTTTCCATAATGTTTGGATAAAGCACTTTAGCAGTTCTATCCTCAGTGATAACAGTCTCTTCTGCATAAGATGTTACTCAGGAGTAAATGACCACTGGGCAGTTGCTGTACTTTCAGATGGTATGCAGCACTTCCCAGTGCTCCATCACTGGAGCAATTTAGGAATATCTCATGTTAGCAATCTGGTTCAACCACAACCAACACTTCAAATAGATAAAATATAGGAAGCTAGTACAATATCATTTAAAGTAGAGAATTACAGTGAAATTGTTTGGTAAGTGTTTTGGAGGGAGTAGTGTGTCTGGTATAGACATGTCTTGACTGCCTGTGGGTTCTGATTCCATTGGCAGTAGATGGTTTAGCAACTGCACAAACCAAATATATGTAGTAAAACGACAGCATTTCAGTGAGTGCCATTTATTGCACACAGTATTAATATCCTGGTCCAAAGAAGGTTTTCTTGCCTTTGAGATTTCACTATGGAATCTCTTCTGAGCCAACAAGCAAATATAGCCAGACTTTGCTGCAGCTACTGAAGTGGTGAATGTTAGTGGTGCTTTTTGAAGACAATCTTCTCTGAACAGTATTTTGCTGCTGCTGGTTTGTTACTGACAACTCTTGCATGAAGGCCTTTGAACAGCAAACTAAGAGCTTGAAAATAGCAGCTGTTTCAGAGAGAGGGAGAGAAAGGAAAGGAAGCAAGCAATGGGGAAAAGATTTTCCTGTGATGAAGACACAGTGCTGTATAAGCCACCTAGGTACATATGTTGAACACTGTTTTCTTCAGCTTTTCAGAGAAATTATTTTGTATGTACTTGCCATCTTTAGGATCTTTGCTAGTGCTTTGCTAGACTTGAGCACACAGTGGTATGCTTTTTTGCAGTTCTCTGCTAATGTACGTGTGTTCCCTAGTTTGACAGGAATTGGTGTGACTGCGTTTCCTGATATCAGGACATCTGTGATTATTGCTCAGAGATGTTGGTAATTGAATATTTGCACTTCTGTAGACATCAGTTGCCCAGCTGTTATCTGTCAGGCTGGATTTGTATTACTATAGCCATGTCACAGATAAATTTTTTTTTCATGTTCCTACTTGATGGTTTTGACAGGTCACACTGAAGGAACTGGGCTGTATAGTATGGTCGTATGAACCAGCTTCCATGCTGCTTCTGGCACAGAAAACTGAATAACAATGTCCAATATTACTATACCCATAGGTATATTTCACTAGGTCTACGGATACTGCAAAAATAATGACTGTCATACTCTGAGAGTGTACCAGATCAACCTGTGCACTGCTTCTGTCCATTCTAAGAAAATGCATCATTGTGTTTGTGCCACTGTGCCTCACCTGTGCTTCAGCTGCACTAGTCCAGCTTGTCCTTTATCTTAGACTCAAAGATATTGTGTTTCCAGCAGCAGTGAGGAACAGCTCCTAGATAGTGTTGGAGATAGTGTATCCAAAATAGGAAATCAACTGGAACAGTTGACTTGAAAGGCCTACTTAACTCGTGGTGGTATCTGTTAACTTCTAGCAGAGCGCCTGCATGTGTTATATCAAGCTGTTGTCATGTAACATGCTTCTGTAAAGCTTTCTACCTTCCTTCTGTTCTTTGGGGATGTGATGGCTACTCCCGAGGTTCACACAATCATTAAACCCTGAGAGGTGTTTGCAGAGCTTCATCTTGCAGGTGGGGAGTTGTGGCAAGGAACAAGATCTAAATCATTCACTGCAGCTTTCAGATGTTCCTTTCTGATGCCTGCAATTGGGATTTTCTTTTCTTATGCTCCCACATATGCTCTCATGTATCAGTGAAACTTGGAAAGCCTTCTTCTCAAACAACCCCCTGAATACTTATTTGTTCAAGAATGCCAAGTCATGTCCCCTGGTGAAAAGGGACTTGTGATTTTTGGCATCACCTGGTAGCTCTTACAGGCTCAAGCCTGGAATCCAGCTCTGCAGACAGCATGGCTTTGCTTGAAGGCTTTGTCACTCTTGGAAGAGACCCACCTTGCTGATATCCTTAACAAATTTCGACAAACTGGACATGATGCTAGTGCACAGCTACTTTCTGTGAGGTGTAGCAAGGGTAATCTTAGAGTAAATCCAAGGCATGTGTTGGAATTAGGCTGGGTTTATGTTTGAGCTGTCTAACCCAGTGCAGTGTTCTCATGTTCTGCCTGCTGATTTCTGGGAGTGGAGAGCAATTTTCTAAAGCAAACTGAAATTAAGTTTATTGTGCTGCTTGTGCAGAGTGGAACACTTCAGTGTGCTTTAGAAAATTGTGTTCTGCACAGAAACATGCTATTGGAGCTAAGATGAAGCAATGATACCAGTGATGGAGGGAATAGAAAAGCCAGGAGATGCAGCTCCATGCCATTTTGGTTACAGCTTCTCTGCACTTTGCTTCTTGGGAAGTGTTTTTGTCCTTGCTTTGCCATCACCCAGTCCTTTTCCTCTCTCTCTATGTCACAGTGCCCTCCCTGCCCCAGCACCCATGGGTTTTTTGGTGTCCTGTGAGTCAGTGCTGTACTTTTGATCAAGGTACATGTGGAAGTCTAGCTAAATATGCAGAACTGTTTCTAATCTTTCATAACTAATGGCAGAATTGTGATGGAAGTCTCTTTGGAAATATTCATAACTTTTTTTGAATTTTTTTCTTTCTAGTGTAGTAAGTGAATCTTTTAACAGTTAAGAAAGCTGTTCTTACTATTGTCACTTTTTTGGTTTATTTTTTATTTAAGAAGTCTTGACTTATTTTTAAATCCCCTTTAAAAATCTCTTATGTAGGTCCATAGTTAATCTTTTACAGTAAATTTATTTTAAAGCACAGGCATCAATGCGGATAGGGCTTAAGTCAAGCAAGAGAGAATTATACAAATTTTATTTTATAGACTTTTCCTTGCTTTCATGAGACATTTCCTCAGAAACTGGAACTGTGAAATGTTGTTCTGACAGAAATATTTTCTACTCCTAGTCTGAAAAAAGAAATCAAATCATTTTTATGCAATCACACCTTTTGCAAAACCCACAGCAATATTAGATGAGGATACCACAGTGACTACTCAGCCTGTCAGTATTGAATTGCAAAGTCTTGATTCTTGTTGACATCTCTGCAATTTGTCTGGCCTTAATATTTAATAAGCCTCATACTCTGCAACCTCAGAGTGAGAGCAATTCTTTTAAAAACCACCTTTTAGTTTTGTCAGAGTTCTTACCAGACTCTTTAAAGTTAGAGGTGTGCTTGCAACACCATGTGTGATGAGCAGTCATCAATTTCATGGCTCCGTGCTCCTGTTGTATTAAACTTTTAAGGAGTTTGCAGAATGAATATTTCGTGTAGCACATCAGGACCTTGGGTATGCTCCTGATCAGTGGGGGCTGTGGCAAGGCTCAAGTTGCCTTTTTAGGAGGATTAGTATTAGAAATGTCCGGGTAGTGCTGCAGCCTGCATGTTCTGGTTGTCCACTTGTTCCTAAATGGTTCACTGGGACCTAGATTTTCCACAGGGAACAGAGGAGATGACTGAGTGGGGCAACCCGTATCTGTCAGTGAAATGGCAGCAGTGAAAACAGCAGATAAAGGTCTGCTGATGTGCTAGGAAAAACCAGCTGAGCCTGCTCCATAAAGGCAACATTTTTTGTTTCTCTCCAGCAAAAAGCCATGGACAATCTTAGAGAAATATAGTCTGAATAAACTTGTTTTGGCAGCATCTATGAACATAAGAGCTCTTTCATTCCAAAGTTCTGATCTGAGCTCTGTTTTTGTATTTGTATACACAGGAGTCAATTTTTAGGATTGCTAATCATCTGCAGGTTTCCACTAGCTGGACTGACTTGTCATAGTGGAAAGTGTTCATCCTTTGCATTGTGTACTCCAAATTTGTCTCTCCCAGTTTTTGGACAGTCTAAGTGAAGAATCCGACTTCATTCTGCAAACACTTAACCAGTAGAAAATAATATACAAATTAAAAGTATTTGTCATTATATTGCTGTATTTCACCAAGGCAATCCATGCTATAGGTAATAACACTTTGAATAACTTAACTTCTGTGTAAGAAGCTGCATAGCTGAAATTGAAAAGCTCTATTGTGTGGCTTGGGAGTTTTCTAAAACTCTTCCAAAACATTTCAATCTTTAAGCCCATGGAAGTGTCTATTTTTAGGTCTCAAAAGTGGTTTTAGCAAGTATCATTCAGCTGACATGCAAGGAAAAAAAAAGTAATTTTTCCTTTTTTTTCTCCTTTTTTTCCCTGGAGGCTTGAGTAAATTTTTGGTCATGTCTTTTTCTCTGTAGTTATGACAGGTGCAAGTTGCAAATGCTTTGCCCTAATAGGTAATTAAATTTTGAATCTCAGCTTGAACTTTTAGATTTGTTTGTATGACTTAAGTCAGTTCTAACTTTTCAACATTCTGTTTTGTTTGCAGCTGTACTTTTCTTTTTTTCCCCACCCATCGTGGGACAGCCTGAAAGATAAATATGTGGGAAGCTGCTGCAAACTGCTAGTGGCTTTTAAAAGGCAAATCATTGTATCAGAACTCTCTTCAAGTGCACCAGGGACTTTGTGTCTGAAAAAAAAATGAATTTTATTTAAAGCACATCTGTGGCTTTTTTAACATGAATTGCACAAAAGACATTCAGTGTCTGCTTATGAGGTGTATATGAACTCAACTCCAATACTTCAAGACATATTAAAACATGTCCTTTGAGGTGTAAAAAGTATCATGTGCTGAAAATGCTCTGTTGAACTGGAAGCCTCAAGCAGTGGGTTGAAAGGAAGTTACTTATCTTCTGACTTGGTGCTTTGAGCAGCAGGGGGAGAGATGAGAAATCCTAGGCTGGTTTCTCTTTGTTTTAATGCTTGGCTGCTTGGAAGAGGAAGAGATGACAACTGTGTTTCCTGCTGGCTCTGGGCAAGTGCCATTCACCACTTCTAGTGGCTTCCCTAAGTGTCAAGGTATACAGAGTGCTGGTACCAACCTGAAGCTTGGTGGAGGCAAAATAGGAGTTGCAATGAGTTGCCCTAAATATTTTACCTCCAATGAAGTGAATCTCAGGTCTTTTTGCGTTAGCTGCTGGTCCAGCTTTTGTGTTGTGAGGATATTAATAAGTGCACACACACTGCTATTTAACCTGCAAATTCACATAGTAGAAAATCTTGAAATTAGTACTTTTTAAAGTTTCAAGAGGAGTTTCTCCATGTATCTAATTAGTCATCTATCTCTTAATCATTTGTCCAAAAGCAGCAGTGCTAGCACATAATTTTTAAAAAAGATTCCAGTTGCTTGCTCGCTGAAGTAGCTCTCTCCATGAGCAGTGTTGATGGATATAGATTGTCTCAGCACTTAGGGCAGGATGGAGTAACCTTTTATCTATACATACCATTGTTCTGTGGTTTGTTTGTTTTTTTTTTTTTCTGTGGTTTGGGATGGCCGTTGCAAGTTGGGCAAAATGCATTATAATATACTGCATGTTGCAGTCACTGGCACTTGTATTATTCTGTCATGCAATTTTCTTAGTCTTGGGAGAAGTGAAATTGAATAGAAGCCAGAATTAGATGATACTGTATTTTACTTGAAAAGTCTAAATGGGAAAGTGGAAACAAAAGGCTGTGAATGTTACATCTGAGCAGTGATGTGGCAGGTTACTTAAACTCATGTATGCAAAAAGGGTAAAGGATGTGCATGGTGAGCAGCAGTGCTTGGTTTCATGGCCTGCTGCTCTCTGTGCTTCATTGTGAACACGGGTGTGGGTCCAGCCCATCCTCTTAGTTTTATGTCAAGGGGGAGTTGTTCATATTTCTGGTAGCAAATGTATAAATTCATGGGTTTTTATAAGTATCATGTGTGGTTAATTATCTAAAGAGCAAGTTGACTTAAGTAATTTTTCAACTGAACTGGTTAGGCATAGTTTTATTGATGAAAATGGATATTTTTGAGCTCATGTAAATCATGTCACGAGAAAATAATTCAGGAATTTTGGAGGGTATTCTGGTGATGCTTATCTGAAACAGCCCTGAAAGTGCTGCGGTGTGAAAAAAGTGAAATGAAAATCCTTCTTCTGGCTTAGTGTCTTCCTGACAGTGTACTCATCTACCTTGGGATGCAAGAATTGCTTTATAGTGATTGTTTTGCACATGTCCAAACCCAAAATTTTAGGGCTGAGAGCTGTTGTGTTGAAACTGTGTGGGAAAACCTGCTGTCTTAACCTGAGACTTTCTTATGTTTGTTCTTGAGGTTGCATTTGTCCAGGAGAATATGCAGAGGAGAGGAATGAGTGGCCAAAAGACAGCATAAATAAAAAAAAAAAGGTTTACATGCTTAAAATGAGTTGTTTAGGAGAAAGCTCATGGGGTGCACCATGGTTCTGCTCACGGAGGTGGGATCAGCCTTTGGAAGGGAGTTTTACTCCTTATCTTTTTCTGTCCTGCTGAGGGGTCTTGCACCAAACCCCTGTAGTGTCAGGAGCTGCCCTGGATGTCATTGGGTCAGATTATTACATGTAGCAGCAATTGGCTGCTCCTCATCTCCAGTAAATCTGTTTTTATTAGTCCTCATCTGACACCTTTGCCTAGGAGGAAACATGAAGTCATTGGTTCCCATCTACTTCTGTGCCACTAATGAGACATGCTGGGGTTAGAGTTGAGGTGGCATGCAGGGAAGAGATGGAATGGATGGGATTGCTTGGGCACCTTGTTGGCCCCACTGGTGCTAAAAAAGATGTAAGGGATGGCAGAAATGTTAGGCTGCAGCAACACCTGAGATCTGTTGGGAGCAGGCAAGGAGGCATCAGTGTGCAGTGGGAGCAGAGCAAGAAGTTAGTGGCTAGGAACTGTAGGGTGAACTCGGCTGGAAAAAGATAAAGCTTGTACCGATATAGAAGGAAGGAAGGAGGGTGGTAACAGGCCGTGTAGGAGGTCAGAAATTGCAGCTGTGGGACCTCTGGACAATGTGCTGCTTGTGAGCAGCCAGAGTTTTTGGATGGCTTTTTTTGTGACAGCTCAAAGTGCATTCTTTCTTCTTCTCCAACTCATGGGAATCAGTCAGGAAGGCAGAAGTGTCATGAAAGGCTGTGGCAGAAGTAATTTGCTGGCTTCTGCAGCTAGTACTAAAACAACTACTTAAATTTCGAGCTACGTATGAAAACATGTAACAGGAGATTCCTTTGCTTCTCTGGACAGCTGTACATAAGCTCCTGGAAGAGCATTTGCCAGCTTTTTTTTTTTTTTTTTTTTGTTCAAAGCACATATAGTGGGATGGATTTTAGAACAGCTGTACGGTGGGATTAACAATTGTGGTGTGGTTGTTGTGAGAAGGCCATGGTCAGTGAAGTGCCTGTGCTCAGAGCAGTCACCTGGAAAGGTGTGGCTTCTTGGCTCTGCTTTGGGACATGTCTGTAAGGGGCAGGTGGCTTCTATGAGATGGGAGAGATCTGTTGCACTGTGTGTGTTTGGATGCTGTAATAACAAGGCCTCTATGGTCAGACATAACGATCACGGAAAGGCAGGGCTATCATCTTGCTGCTATTTCTGTCTTTTGGGTCAGTGCATTTCTCTGTAAGTCACAAACCAGAGAAGTACTGGAATGTTTTCTGTTGTCTCCAGGAGAACTTTTCTGGTACAGGTTTTATTTCATTCACCTTGCTCAGATTTCTTCTTGTCCTTTTCCTCCTAAGACTTTATTTTGGCCCCTATCCTAATCAGAAGTTCCCAGAAATGGTTTTTAGGATGAAGGCCTCCACACATACATATTAATTTCTACAAATGAGCAAAGGCCTCAGGCTGGGATGTCAGAATGTTCCTAGTAAGAAAACAGACCCAGCTACACTCCTTGTAGCTATTGTGGGATCTCTGAATCTAAAACCATCCCAAGAGGGGTGTATTTCCTGCCCCTTCCCCCTTCCTCCTCTCCTTGAGTCAAACCTTCAAAATTAAATGACAGTGTCAGCAAAGAGATTGTTGCTGCTTAATGAGTTTCAGTTGGGTTCCAGATTGAAGCCTGACTCCTTGCAATGACAGATTAATGACTCCTTCTGCTGAAGCTTTAGTGGGGGGGGGGATAATTATTTTCTGGGTGCTTTTTTTTTTTTTTTTTACTGGAAAGCTCATTTCTTGCTAGTGCCTGAGCCAGGTGCTTTTACTCTAAATCTTTTTGTAACAAAAGACCTGACATTATTATTTTTTCGACTCTGAGGCACTTGTGGCCTCCTGTTTGAGATATGCTGAGTGTTCTAACATGCAAATGGGAGAAAAAGCAGTAACAGAGCACAAGGATTAAACAGAAAGCTTTCTTATACACCTGATACACCCTAAAAACTGCTGCTAGTCCTGCTGGTCTTCCTGTTGCCTGCCAGCATGGTCGCTGATGTGCCTGGGGGAAAGAATCTCAGTGTTTGGGGTTTTACCCATCTGGCTTAGAAGTCTGTGTTGAAAGAAATGCTTCAGCTCTGCTGCTGCTGCTGCAGGGGACTGGGACCAGTTGCAGCTGCCACTCTGTTAGGGGGTCAGTCCTGTCTGAGGAAGGAAAGGGAGCCGCAGTGGGGCAGAGATGGGTGTCTTAGTGATGGCCCATGGCTGCTCACACCTCTAGGAATGTAGGTGGTATTAGTACGTGTATGGCTTCCACTACTTTGGTTTTATAAATAAGGAGGGAAACTTATATTTTGAGAAGAATAAAGGAGCTTTTAAAATGTTATTTGTAAAGTATTTAACAGCAAATGCTTTGTTAAATGGAACAATGATTATGCAGTAACTAAATTTGAAAATACTTGAGTTGAGATTAGTTGCAGACTCTGTAATTTCTGACAAATACCTGTGCCCTTTATAACTGTGGTATTTTATTTCTAAGTTGAGATTCTCTCTTTAAATTGTCTGCTGTGGCTTGTCCAAGGTCTTTCACTGAGGTCATTACCAAGGCTGGGGTTGGCTCGGGAGCCTTGACTCATAGCCCCGTGCTTGGAGCAGAGGCCACATGTGATTAGCACAGAACAGCAGCTTCTTCCAGGGCTGCCTGTCACTTCAGGCTGTTTGACAGATGCTGTCGGGTTGGGGTGTGTCCATTTGGTGGGTTAAGGGGGGTTTTTAATGCTTCTAAACTTTATTGGTTTTTGTCTTTTCTGGATTTTAGATTTTAGGGGAGAATAAATAGAGCATGTTTTCTTACTGGCTATCATTTTGCCCCATATTTATTGTCATCTTTCTTGGTTACTCTCTTGCTAATAGGGTCTACTCATCCTTCCAAATTATTTGGAACAAACTAATTTTTCTGGGGTTAAACTCTCCTGTGCAAATGTAAAGCTGTATGTGAAACTTAATAGTTCTTCAGAAACTAACTTATGAAATTCCTAAGCAATCTCCTGTTTAAATCTCTTGATAGCTGTATTTTAAAATCACCCATCATCTACCTTGAACCTGTTCTTTAACCCCACCATCAGTAAGAATGTGCATTACAGAATAAAGCATACCTGCCTGCCCCTGTAGTTCATAGGTTTTTTTTTTTTACCATTTTGCTATACATGTAGGTATGTATACCACAGAATATGATACAAAATGAAAAAGAGATAGATCCCTACGCTCCTGTGAGTTTTTTGGAACCAAAGACTGGTGAGAAGGCACGAGTGCAGAGTGCACACGTGCCTGGCAGCACAAAGCCAGCAAGTTAATTTGACATTTGGTTCTGCAGAGAGTGCCAATAACTTTTTTGTGTAGTCTGTTTATTTAAAGTTAAAACTATGCTTAGTTTGGCTTGTTTTAAAAGTGAATAAAATGCCTATTACAAAGATGCCCTTGATAGCATACTGCTATGTCTGCCTACAAGGAGGAACTATTCGCTTGTTTACTGTCTTTTAACTTCCTTATCTAAAATAGCCCTAAGGCAATGACAAAGCATGACCTGGAATCTGTTATTCAGAATTTTAGGGTTTAGATATCCTCAAAATTTCTTCCAGACTTCAAGAATTGGCATACTCTGTCTTCCTTTCCTGTTGAAAAAGGCTGAGTTTTCTTTGTTGTGTTGGTTTGGTTTTTTTTAACTGAAATGCAGTGAGGATTTACCATGTGCTTACACTGCTGAACATAAAATGCTTCCCTTTTTCAAAGTTTGCATCTTCTGCAGCAATGTGACAAGCTGGTGAATGCCACACAGGCAACATTGCACCATTGAGAAAGTAGTTAATAGATTAGCCATGCTGAGTGCAAGACAGAATCACAGAATCACAATTAGGTTGGAAAAGACCTCTGAGACTGAATCCAATTTGGGACCGAACGCCACATCAATAGACGATGGCACTGGGTGGCACGTGCAGTTGTTTCTTAAACACCTCTGGGATGGTGAGTCCGCCACCTCCCTGGGCAGTCTGTTCCAATGTCTAATCAGCCTTTCTGTGATGAAATTCCTCCTAATGTCCAGCTTCAACCTTTCCTGGCACAGCTTGAGGCCATTTCCTCTTGTCCTGTCGCTGGTGACCTGGGAGAAGAGCCCGACCCCCACCTGGCTCCTGCCTCTTTTCAGAGGTTCTAGAGAGTGAGAAGTCACCCTTGAGTCTCCTCCAGGCTGAACAACACCAGCTCCCGCAGCTGCACCTCACAGGACCTGTGTTTCAGACCCTTCAGTAGCTTCTTTCCCCTTATCTGGATCCACACCAACACCTCAATGTTCTTCTTGAAGTGAGGAGCCCAGAACTGGACCCAGGACTTGAAGTGTGCCCTCACCAGTGTCGAGTACAGGGGAAATACAGATGCTATTGGAGGCCTGAGGTTCTGCAGACACTTGCTTAATCCTTCTCCAAGGGCTTGTATAGCAGTGTTCCTCTGCCCTCCTGTGCAGGGTAGTACAGTGAATGGCAAGCAAATGGTATAGAGAGTGGTATAGGGCTTCTGGAGATGGTATGTAACATGTGATCTGATTTTTTTTAATATGTAGTGTTATTGGCTCAGTTCTGGATCAGAAAAAAAGCTTGAATTATTTTGTACAAGTGTTGAAACTTCCTCAAAAATCACTGTGAAATTTGAAAGTGTGGGCTGTAAGGTTCAAAGGTTGATTCTGTAATAGGAAAAATACTTTGTCTGTTGGTGTTTAGGCTATTTAAAGTAAAATTTTCCAAGTGTGGTATCTTGATGCATGCAAACATCCAGAAGAAAAATGATCTATGTGATAAACACTGTTTATTATTATTAGTTTTTCACTTTGAAAATACATACAGGGCTTTTTTTCACGCTTCTTGTCAAGTTTTTTTCAGCTTTGTTTCTTTGCCCTCAAGCTGGTAGGCAGTTCAGTTTGGAAGTAGGGAAGAAAAATCTAGACTTTTAAACATGAATCTGTTTTACCCCTGCCATATTCTTTGTGAGTATTTTCAGAAGCAAACAGTATGTTATTCTCTATCACCAAAGAAGCTGGTGCCCAGGTACATAAAATGTGCTATTCTGCCTCTGTGTGGGCTGCACTAAGGGATGTCAAACTCCGCCAAGCCAAGACTGGCTCTCACCACTGGCAGTATTGCCCAGCTTTACAAACTTGTCTGTGGTTTGCTGTAGTGTCACTTCCAAAATATACTACTATAGCATTAAAAAAAAAAAAAAAAAAAAAAAAAAAAAAAAAAAAAAAAAGAGAGAGAGAGCGAAGTACTCGTAACAAGTGCTTTATGTGATGTATCACAGTACCTGCTTTCCTGTACGTATGTGGAATTAGCTGAATTTCTTCTGGTCACCCCTTTTGCCTGCTTTTGGTAGAGTCAGCTGAGGCCCAAGGCAGGTGGCAATTCAGGATGGACTGAGGGAGTAAAAGCAGCCCCTTCCTAGTCTGCTGGATCTTTTTGGCTTTTATGATGAGACTCATTGCTATTTCTTTTGCTCTGACTCACTGAGTTAGGTGTGTAGTCTGTCAGTCCGTCACTTAAACAAAATAAAAACTCAGCTTTGAGGCAGCAGAAAGTCCCAAGACCTGATCCAGAAGGTAATTAATTAAGGTGATTTAAAAGAAATTTTTGCAGTATGAAATATTTGTCTAAGGGGTCCAAATGTTCATGGGAAAGACCTTGGGCAGTAGCCTTATCCAGCCCTTTGCTCACAGCAGGCCCTCACAGCTTGGGTTGTTCATTGCCATACTCAAGTGAGTTTTGGCTATATGCAAGGAAGGAGATTATACAGCCTTTGTGATAGCCTGTTCTGGTGCTTAGCCACTTCATTGTTTTGAAAAACAAACCTTGCCTAATTTTTTTGCTTTGCAACAAGTTTGTTGCCTTTAGTCTTAACCACTGTGAGCTTTCCAGAAGATTCTGTCCTTCTCTTCTCTGTCTCCCCAGAGAGTAGCTGCAAATAGCAGTAAGATCTCTACCAAGTGTCCCTCAGTTTGAAGGTTGGAAGGGAAGGACCCTCAGTTTTCAGCACCTGGCTCTTTACCAGAAGTGTATGGAAGAAACTGTATCTAAACAGGCTTGAGCTCACAGATTGATCCACTCCACTGATTCACAGATCAAGTTGAATTCACTGATCAAACTGTGATGTGAAGTGTGAGTGCCTCTGGTTCCTGCAGTCAGCTGCCAGCTGGTGCTCCCTGAACCCTCAGGGCTGCTTCAGCAGAGAACTGGGCTGGAAATCACAGACCACAGCTCTTGCCAGATAAAGGTACTCATGGTTATGTGTGTCTTTCTGAATTCGTGTTCTCGCTTCAGTGACTTCTGTAGTCAAACAAAACCAAAAGTAAAGATGACATTTTAAATGGTGTATTGTTAGATGGGTGTTGACCAATCCAGTTGCATCAAAGGAGAGTTTAGATTGGATATTAGGATTATTTTTTTTCACTGAAATGGTGGTCAAGAATTGGAATTGCCCAGGAGGGTGGATGAGTAACCATCCCTGGAGGTGCTTAAAAGATGCGTAGGTGTGGCACTTAGGAAGCATGGCTTAGTGGTGGATTTGGCAGTGCTAGGTTAACAGTTGGGCTCGGTGATCTTAGGTATTTTCCAACCTAAATGATTCTATGACTATGTCTGAAATCTAGTATTTTTATTATCAATAGTGATCTGTTTCAGAAGAGACAAAATATTCCCAGAGTTTAATGCTTCATTTCCAGTAAGATGTTCTTTGTGTACAATCTGCATGATCAGCATTGTACAGGCAAGCTGCTGGCTTAAATATTCTCTGTTAAAAGTGAGAACGCAGGTCATGCAGACAGGTTATTAAGTATTAGTTTTTGAGATAATCCTTCATGAGAGTCTTTGAGCAATGATGTGAACTTGCCCTTGCAGTAGCTACCACAACCCAAAACTTTGAAAGTAAGGCCCTTCTCTAATTTTCAAGCATTTGTACCCATTTTTAGCTTTTTCTCTCTTGTGGCAGTGTTGCAATAAAAGGCAGTGCTGGATTTATTTGGCCTAGAAGTTCTCTTTTTGAAGAGTGTTCTTAAGCAGTCAGAAAAATATTTGCTTTTGTTCCAGGTTCTCCATAAACTCTTCAGCAGTAACACCTTGTGTAGGAGTAACAGAGTTTATGTACTGATTCTTCTGTATTTGTTCCTAGATTCCAGCAACCATTCCTTGCTTCCAAATAAACAACAGAGGTATACTGAATTATGCTTATATTAACAGCCTATAAGTAAGTCTTAGTCTAGGCTTGCCCATTTAAAAATTCCAGGTATCTCTCTTTCTATTCTACTTTTGTTCTCCAGCTGCAGCTCTGATGTTTCAGAATGGTTGAAATCAAGTAAGCAGAGAGAATTACAGAGGATGACATGGGCTTCTGTATAACACCCAATGGCAGACAGCTTAGAAGGGCATCCTTCCTGAGGCTATAAATCAGGCAGTTTCTTCTGCCTGAAAAGCATTTGGGGTCTTAGTTTTTTGTGATCTTGGGGAGCTGTCTGAGCTTTATTAATGTTGTTTTATCAAGTGAGATAGGATGTAGAAATCACATAACAAATCCGTTAACTTTTTAGTGTGTAAAAAGACGTGATGTTCATTGGAAAATGGAAAATTCTTCCCCAGAGTTTTCTGTGAAGGCTTCAAATGTTTTTAGAAAAATGACTTCTGTCAAATGTGTGCTTTAGTGTTTCACTTTAATGTTCAAAACCTGTTGGTCTGGGACTATATGATATATACAACAGTATGTCTGTACCTTTGTAAAGTTAGGGAGCTTTCCATTCTTCTAACTCATCTTTTGAACTAACAAATGTCTAGTATTTTGCTAATGAAACTGGCTGTGGAATGTGTGTGTCTTCCTTGGGCGCCTTTTGTTTTCATACGTATTTCCTTTAATGACTGAGCTGTGGGTAGCTTTACCCACTTGTTTGCTTCTGACAGCCTTTTGCCTAAACAAAAGCACCTGGTCCAGGTGCATCCTGCTGCAAGACAGCACCCTGACAGCAGAGATCACATGTTCCTAAACTGCATGGTGCTCAGTGTAAAAAACTCATCCCCTTTGCTGTTTTATCATTAGGAGGTGTATGAAATTCCCTATAGCTGTGCTACTGGGCCATGGGAGAATAAGGATATGGGACAGAATGTTTCACTTCAAATGCTAAGTACTAGTTATTAATACTATTGTTATATAACTGGTATATTTTATTAGGGAGGAAAATGTACAAGTGGATTATATCCAGTTATATAGTGCAATTACCTCCTGCTCTCAGGTTTGTGTTCCTAATGCAATAGTAATGGGGTTTCCCATCTGCTTTTGCAAGGCATTCAGTAAGGACAATCTCTGACCCTAAGAAGCTACCAGTGTCCCCCTCTCAATTCTCAGCTGAGTAGCAATATAGAATTGGCTTTATGCCACAGCTATGTGTAAGCTCATCTGTACAGTTTTCTTTTTACATTCTGATTTACTACAGGATTACTGGCTGATGCTGGTTAGATCAATTTTTGCCACAGTCAGTGTTCCTGATGTATTCTGTGAGCATAGCTCTTCCTGGCTGTGAGTAGGGTGAGAGCAGCAGAAAGCTTAGGCTGCTCACCTGGCTGGGTTGGTGAAGGTGTCTGTAGCTAACACTGGTAGTGCAAGTGGCTAGGAGATGACTGGCTGTAACCTGTCACTTTGTGCAGAGTTATGTTTCTGTCTCATCCATCACACATAGCTTTAAAATGCTCTGGTGTTGTTAGGAGATGCTTCTATAAATCTGTATATTAAAATTGTTAGCATTTGAAATGTCAGTAAGTAGATTTATCTTACTTAGGGGATCTCTTCCTGTGCTCTCTCTGAGCATGTACTTCCCTTTTCTAGATAAAATGTATCTTAATATTCCAGTTACTTTGCAATGATCATGTTGCTGCTCTGCTCTTAGAGAAGGAAGTCTGGAGATGAGCCTCCCACTAGTGTCACTGCTGCTACCTGCTGTACTTCTTGCATTAAAATAGTTCTGTCACTATGGACTTTAGGAGAAAGAGGTGTGCTCCTTTGTTGGCTTTTTGGTGGCACAGTTTGGTTATTCTTTGCACTATGTCATAACAAAAAGTCTATTTGGGTTTTTGTTGCGTGTGATAGATTTTTTTGTTTGTTTTACCTCGTTTTTTTGGTTATTACCTGTCAGCTTCATTTACTATCTGGGGAAACTGTGGATGCAGAGGAAGGGTCACAAGGGAGCAAGCCCAACATTGACTACTGACTTGTCAACAAAAGCATCATCCATCTTCATCTTGCAGTTGTCTGGAACAAGGATTAAGTTGCAGATCATCCTAAGGCAACAGGGGAGCCTTTACTAAGTGGGTATCAATTTGTTTACCTACCAGATCAAAACCACTTCCACTGTTCTTAAATGTGCTCTCTGCAGATGTTCTTTTTCTTAGTACATTGTAACAGGAATGGTGCTCAGTTAAAATCTTGTGCTTCTCCAGCCCCCTGGCATTAAGTTACGAATTATTTTTGTCACTGTATCTGATTCATTTGTTATTGGTAGTGTTTTCTGGTTGAATTTTCTCTGCTGCCTAAGTAATTTGTCCTATATTCCTGAATCTTGGATTTCTTATGATTGCTCATTTACCTCATTTTATTTGTTTTTTATATGAAATGTGGAAAATGCTTGCAAATGACAAGTAGCAGCTTCTTTGTGCATGTCATCTGTCTTTTAAAGTTTGTGGAGTACACAGAAGATTGTGCAATAGGAATTGTTTGCTTGCCTAGAATTGTAAGACTAAAAACTGCATCCTTGCTGTAGCCATAAAATACTATGGCAAACACCACCATTCCAGATCAGTTATAGTCACATGTTTCCAGCAGTCATTGTTTTCTGGCAATAGTGTGTTTGCTTGGTTTTGTCCTGAGGCAGGTGAAATGTATTTGATGTGTCCTAATGCTGGTCTCGCACATGACTGGGGGTTTACCCTTTCCAACTGTGAATGAGGGTGAGGGAGACAAAAACTGAAATGGAACCTTTTGTTTGTCACTTCATTCAGGCACCAGATTCTTCAGATTCATTGGTAGGTTTGATGTGTTCAGGGCCTCTCTTCCTCTGCAGAAAACTGATAGTAACAATTCAACGTGTTTATGATGCTCATGTGTTTGTAAAGTTCATGCGTGATCCCTTGGATGATGTTTGAAACTCATAAAAGTGCAGGAGCAGCAAATCAGCCTCGTGGATTTTTACCTCTCTTCCAGGACTCATAGTTGGGGTGATCTTGAGATACGGGACTCCCTCCACCGGTGGCCATGACAAACCATTCAGCTGCTCGCAGGAGGACAGGCCCTTCACCACCCTGCTGGTCAACGTCAGCGGCAAGTTCTTCGAGTATACGCTCAAAGGGGAAATAAGCCCTGGGAAGATTCACAACGTGGAGCAAAATGACATGTTGAGAAAGGTGAGGCTGCACGCTTCTCATGCTTAGCTACGTGTTTCTCACTCATCTATGCTTCCCTCCCTCCTCCCCCCTCCATCCTATTTGAACCTTAGGCAGTGTCAAGTGTCAGTATTCCTGATAGTAACAGCACTTCAATGCGTAATTCAAAGGCACCTTCTGTATCACTGCTGGAGAAACTGTGCTGTTACATGTATGTAGTGCTTTCCTAAAGGCCTTGGTTTGAACACCTAATGTATGTCTCTAGCATCTGTAGAATTCATAGAGACCAGCTGAACAACAAAAAAAGTGCCTTGTGCTGCCTTGTATAAATGCAGTATAAAGAAAATGATAGTTTCTTAGTGAAAAGTGATTGTTTCTTGTTGTTTTGTTCTTTCTTTTCCCCTAGGGTTTTAAAATCTGTTTATTGACAGGAAATAGTTACTGCTTCCACCCTATTAACCACTAAATGAGACACTCTGGTGCTGGAAGTGAAATTCACCTATCAGCAGTTATTCAGATATGTTATTTGCCTTTTTATTCAGTGTCAGGAATTAATCACCTTTTGTATGTATCAAAGCTAGACTTTGAGGCATGGGATTGTGGTCTAAAATACTTCTTTCTGCAGATTATGATGAGAGCTTAGCTGTCTATCTGTCTGCTGAAGGTATCTCAAGTTAGCTGAAATGAGTCCTACTCTGGGAGGGCACAGTTGTGGGGTTTGTCTTCTAACATGTGCTTAGGCAGTGGGTGAAGAGAGCCTAGTTAGTCTCATATGTGTGAAGGTCTTCTCTTTGCATTTTAACTGTTGTTTTTTGTTCCTTAGTGTAGTATAGTCCTTCACAGATACCTGGAAATCCTACTGAAATACATGGAAGAGGTGTATGATTCAAATTTCCAAAAACTAGTCTTGTATCTGACTGGACTGGCTTACAATAACTATTCAGTGCCTAAACTTGCACAAAAAAGTAAGCTAAAATAGCATTTCTTCTGCACCTATATCAATGTCAAATATCACAACAGGAGATATCTTCTCCAGTGTCATTTCTACTAGAAATATTTAATTTAAAATAGGGGACTGTGTTTTGGACTGCTGCCAGATCACAAGTAACCAATGTAATGCCTGTTCTTTCTAGATGCTATTTACCAACAAGAGCTGCAGCTTTTTGCTGCTGTGTACAAATAGAGCTGGCCAATGTTTCAGAGGCTCAACTTATCTATTTCAGCAAGCAAAAATACTGGCTGTCAGAAAATGAATGACAAAAAAGTCTTATCAATTTGTACATGTCTGTTTCTAATAGAAATTTCATATTTTCTTTTTTTAGGTAACATTTGATCCAGAAGTTTTTTTCAACATTCTATTGCCTCCTATTATTTTTCATGCTGGTTATAGCCTGAAGAAAGTAAGTGTAATAAATTCTGAAGAGAATAGATGCTTTTTTTTATGTGAGATTGCTGATTTGTTCAGGATTGTAGTCTCCTTTCAGGCATTTACTTACAGTAAGAAAAATCTCATTTCCTCCTAAGATGGTTAGGTCATATTATTTTAAGAGAAAATACATGTATTTTTGAGTATAAATGTATTAAACTCTACTTAATTTTGCTGATTTGTTTTCCTTTGAACTTAGCCAGACATTAATATCAGTTTCATTTAAAGTAAAAGATGTTCTGTTATGAATTGCTTTGGTCCTTCTCAAATGTCTAAAATGCAGTAAATTGTGCTGAGAAGCAGACCTAACCCTGAATCCCAGTGGAGATGTGCCAGACCCTTAATGGCAGAGGAGCCCAGATTCTGATCTTGCTTGAAGACACCATGAAGTGGTGCTGGTTTCTGTCAATAAGCTTTCTGTCAGTAAGCTACATGTAGACTAATGCATGGCACAGATCTGGTTTATTCAATTTACTGAAGCTGGATTGAATTTACATAGCAGTAATTGAAATATTTCTCTGAAATAGAGGTGTGTTTCTTTGTATTGATGCAAATGAAGTAGTGTGCTACGTGGGTCTAAATGGGCAATATAACTTTTCTAAAGTACATATCTAAACCTCTTTTTCCTGTGCAGAGACACTTTTTCAGGAATCTGGGGTCCATTTTGGCTTATGCCTTTTTAGGAACAGCAGTGTCTTGCTTTATTATTGGGTAAGTGAACTCCAGTATCAGTTGCTCTCTACACTAAAGTTTAAACTGATAAGGCACACTCTCTCTCTTTGCCTGCACATATATATATTTTATGTGTGTATATGCACACACATTTAGTTTAAGATAGCTGGTCATGTTGGTTTGCTTGCCCACAATCTCTTACGCTGCTCATGTTACTGTGTCTTGTATATGGATATTCTGAATAACAAAAATCCTGAGTTCTGATGGTGACCTTGTCTCTCAAAGAATTTTACTAGAGAAATATTCTATTACTATAGATTATTCTTACCTCAGAGCTTTTGGCCTATGTATTGTTGGGAGAAATAATACCAAGGGGAATTTTGAGCAGGGAAATTTTGGTGGAAAACAGAAGAAACATGTAGACTCTGTGCTAATTGTGTGAAGGTTTCAGACTTTGCCCACTGGTTTTATATGATGTCTTCTGGATCATATATTGCTCGGTTTGCTTCACAGGCAAAAGAGGAAAGCTCAAAAGCTCACTTTGAGAGCTTTGTGCTACACTGTGGCAGTGTCTCCTTGAGCTGTAGCATAAACAAGCCTGTCTGAAATCCTTTCTGTTGCTTGTGCTTTTCCCCAGCCTGTCTGAAATGCACCAGCTTGTCTGATTTGGAATGTTTTATCTTCTTTCTCTTCAGGAATCTCATGTATGGAGTTGTGAAACTAATGAAGTTGGTGGGTCAGCTGTCTGATAAATTCTATTATACAGACTGCCTCCTCTTTGGAGCGATAATATCTGCCACTGATCCAGGTAGCTTGATGAGCATTTTTTAATAACCAACCAAAATAACCCCATTGTTAGCATTTTCAGTTGCATATTAACAGGACTCTATTTTCAGTTGTGTCATATTAGTATCTCTGAACCTCTGAAATACCTGCAAATTATGAGCATTTTGAAAGCTGTTCTCTTCTGATTTGTGACTGAACTGGTATGACATCACAGTATATTTGGAGAATAGTCTAACTCTCCTATTCAAATATGTAAATATGTTCTTTGTTAAGTGTGCATCAAGTCTAAGACTGCAAATAGATGAAATTATTGCTTTTTTCAGGATAGCAGGGCTTCCTTTTTCAGCTACATTGCTTGGGGCTGGGTAATTTAAGAGCAATATTTGAAGCTTTTAGGTTCTTTACGTGGGGGATTTTCTTTTCCTCTTTCAAATAAACTTCATGTTTTACAAGTTAAGGCAGAAGAATGCTTTTCTGGCCAAGTACTTTCAGCTTTTTCCTGAATAATGTAGACATCCTTCAGAGTCAAGCAGGCTCACATTGAAGTCTCCACTTGACAGACCAGTTTGTAGGGCTGGCAAAGGTCAGGGGCCAGGGTGGGGAGTGCTGAAGTATGAAGCTTGACATTTAAAGCAGTTTATTTGAGGCGCTTTGTGGTGATTAGTGTGAAAATAGGAAGTAGCCCCTGTGATTGAGCTGAGCTCTGAACAGCTGGTGGTTGCATACAATTTATGCAGAAAATCACCAGGTGATTTTTGAAGTGTGTACATGGGAACATCTACTAGATCATGGTCTTTCATCTCGGAATTTTCTCGAAAGAATGATTATAAATACTTGGCACTCTTGTCCTTTTTAAATTATGTGAAAATTCATCACCTGTGGCATAGTGTATGCTATGGGGAACACTTAGGATTATTTGTACTATTTTACAGTGGCTAAAATAATAAACCTGAGTCAACAATCCATACAGCTTTTAAAAGCAGGAAGAGCTGCACAACATTTTGATTACTGTTTTATATGGAACATGTTCTAAAATAATATCAGGGCTTTGGTAGAAGGGCTTTGTCTGCCCCATGCCCCTTGATCATGGGGGCCTTGTTATGAACACTTTGCAGATAGTAGGACAAAAGAGCCACCTCCTAATGGAGCTGCCCTAAAACTGATGGAGGAATTGCTTACTTGGTTGACTATGGTTTCCCATTTTAGTTTTGATCCTGTACTCCAATTCCTGGGTTTTGTTGCTTTAGCCAAACTGTAAAGTCTGCTCCACAGCTCATGCAGTTGTTCCAGTGTTGTTTTCCTCTTTTCTTTCTGTAGTTACCGTGCTAGCAATATTTAATGAGCTGCATGCTGATGTTGATCTCTATGCCCTTCTCTTTGGAGAGAGCGTGTTGAATGATGCTGTTGCCATTGTATTATCCTCGTAAGTAACTATGTGAATTTCTACTCTGAAATTACTAAATTGCTCTTGGCATTTGTCTAAAATAAATGCTTTTTCCGAGAAACATTATTTTAAGTTTAAGTGGATTGCCTTCAACTGGATTGATAACCATTGCAAACATTTGCCAAGGCCCCTGATGCACACATAGGCAAGAATGACACATATGCCTTCAGCATGGGATTGTGTCCCTGTAGCTCAGGCAGTGTTGTTACAGAAAAAATCTTGTCTGATGCCACTTCTAAATTGTCACTGTGTTCTCTCTTTCTAGATCTATAGTTGCCTACCAGCCAACAGGTGAAAATACCCATGCTTTTGATGCTGCAGCATTTTTCAAGTCTGTTGGTGTTTTCCTGGGAATATTCAGCGGTTCTTTCATGATGGGAGCAGTGACAGGGGTTGTGACAGCTCTGATATCCTTTTTCATGTTTGGTTATTCCAGCTGAGATGGCACACGTGGATATTATCAGGGCTTTCCTGTTTGCTGTTATAGCAGAATTGACTCTAGGCTTAATTCTGGGTGTGAAGATGAGATCAGGATTCATGTGACTTCCTTTCTATAGAAAGACATTATAGGTACCCACAGAAATCCACACTTTCTAATAAAGTTGAGGCCATAGTAGAAGTTTTAGTGATGTTGCTGCAACAAACCAAGGGAGGGCCCTAAAAGGGCACGTCCTAATAATGTTTAGTTTCTTTTTATGGAATTAGAAAATAAAAAAACTAGTTTTTATTATTAGTCTTGAAAGACATCTCCTATGACAGATGATATTTGATTCTGTCTTCAGTAAAATCTCACTTATTTCTGACCCCCACAGCATTCTTTGAGTCCTGCATTTAAACTTTTTGCCAGAAATGTGATGTCATACATCTTGGATAAGATTGTATCTCTATGAGAGTTTAACTTAATAACATGATGTACCTTGCATGATCTATTCTGTTCCCTTGATGCTTGTTGCTGCCATTTGGTTAGATCTCTGAGGTGCTTAGCAAGTAATTTGTGTGAGTTTTGTTTTAGGCTCAGGCAGTAGACCTTCAACCTGGCCTGCTCCAGGAGTCATGATACTTCCTCAGGAACAAAATTAAGTCTTTTTTTTCTGACTGGCTAGTATAATTGTGTCTGTACATATCCCAGGCTGCTCTGATGTGCCTAGACTTCTGAACACTGACCTGAAAGGGGTAAAATGTGATGTTTTGTACAATGATCATGAACCTGTGACTCTGAAGCAGTAATGTCTGAACTGTATCATGTACACACTGTGCAGATTTTCCTGCCATGTCTGCATAATGGAAACCCTTTAGGTATAATGGGGAAGATGTGCTGTTGATGCTTTAATGTTCGGCCTCAGTTCCACTGAGCTGCAATCAGTGTGACCCAGAACCACGATTCTTCCTCTTGCTTTTAGGCTACCAGCCATCCATAGCTCTCACAGCTCAAATGCAGCTGTTGTGGGTTTTGGCTTGCTGGTTGGCTACTAATTAAGGCTGAAATGCATTCAGATCCGCTTTGTAAAATTATGCTTCTGAAGCAGCAATCAATCCTTGCTTTTCCTAATGGTTGTGCTCAGGAAGGTGATGTGAGGCTGTTCAGAACAAAGCCTCTGTGGTGGCAATTTGTGTGTGTGATGGGGATATTTTTCTTTTTGTTCTGTTTGGGTTTTGTTTTCTTCTTTTTCTTTGGCTGTTTAATTATATGACCATCTTCTTTTGGAAACATCCTTAATGTCATGCAATGCTGTAGAAGCAAACAAAATTTGCATTTTATTATTCATAGCTGATTAAAACCCATAAATTATGGATTAAGTTAACATTCCTATAGTGTGAAGTACCCATACCTGTACCTCTTTGAGTAAGGGATTTCATGCTCTGTCCTTTGAGAATAGATAGAATACTTGGTTTCGAATTGATGCAGATAATATACAAGGAATTATTCTGGCTTTCAGCAAGCTGTGTTGTTTTTTTTTTAATAGTTAAGTTATAATACCACATTCTATATACTTAGTAAATTGCAGCATCTGACAGGTTAAAAAGATGTGACATACAAGGCCATGTCTAACAAATAAAGGAAAGAGTTAAGAAAAAATAAATAATAATGTAGTTTCAGTTAACATTTCAATTTCATCATTTATATGAAATAATAAAATGTTCTTTTCTTGCTTTTCTCTCCCCTTGATCTTCCTCCAAAATGATGAGCACAGGTTTTAATTTCAGATTTAGTGAAATATTTTGGTATGATTACTTACAATAACAGAAAGGGGAATAAAGCAGTTTGATTCACAAAACTGCCAGAAAAGACTGGAAATAAGGAACTGGTTCTGACAAGGTCCCTTGCCTAACTTCAGGGGAACAACCTCTTCCTCTCCCATGGAGTGACTGAGGCTGTCCAATTTCCTTAGGCATTCAGGACTTTCCCTTGAGCCAGGCACTAGGATTATCTGTGGGATACTATCTAGGAGTACTCTGTGGGGAAATGGGTTCCAATTTTTGTTATGGTGGATGTTGCTGCTTCAGAAGCATGATCTTAGAAAATAGATCTGTTTGGGGTAAGTGGTGGGGAGGAATTCAGCTGATCTTAAAAGTTTTAGAGGTGGTTTCTCTGCAGAATTAACAGCTGTTTAAAAAATATGCTGCATTTTATATTTGGTGTAATGCCAACACAGAGAATTGTTTTTTTAATGATGCTCTGGGCTTTGTTTTGAGGGCAACCTTCTGACAAAGTAAGGTCATGGCTGAAGGTGTGTCTGGAGCATATGTTTGCCCTAGTCCAAGTCAGCAGAGGATGCCAGCAAGAAGTAGGTGTGAGTGGAGAGTTGGTACTGATTGCCTTCATGTGAGCTGTTTGCACCTCAGATGTGACACTGACAGTGTGCTGTTCAGTGTTTACCTGCTGCCAGAGTAGTGCTTAGGAAAAAAAAAAAGGCACCAAAAGGATTCTATAAATAGCTGAACAACTATTTTTTGTAGTGTGTGAAGAGCTAAATTTAACACTACTGAAATCTATTCCGCTTCTCCAGTAGGTGTATGAATTGTTAATTCAGTGTGTGCTTTGATTTTCCAAAGATTTTGCTCTCCTCTGCAAGATGAACTTGTTTTTTCTTTCATTTGAAAGACTGAGCTGCTCTGAGTTGGCTTTTTCTCTAAAACACATCAGCACAAGGAGGGGAAATACATTTTGTAGGCAGTAGTTGTTTTGCCTTAAAAGTACTGAAGTAGCCACACTTGCTGGAAAAGACTTATTAACAAATCTGAGCAGAAAAATTCTTGTAAATCTTACTGATCTTAGGGGTTGCTGTAGTCAAGAACAGCTCTGTAAATTAAATGTTCTTGAATGCATTTTATGCTTTATTTGAAGGTGGGAGTGGGACTTGTAATTGAGGTTGGCAGGGGGAAATAAACATCATTCCCCCACCAATCCCCTGAAAAGCCAAGGCACACACAGTCTAAAAGCAACAGCAGGTATATATCCCTTCCTTGCTAGCACTTCAAAGGGAGCCATAGAATAAGACAATATTATCTCTTAGAGGTGGAGCCACACTTTATGCCGTGGATATACAACAAAAATATCCAAAACTGATTGTTGCAAGTTGAGCCTGAAGTTTGTGTTGATGTGTTGGAATTTGCATTTTTCAGCATCAAAAGTGTTTTGTTTTCCAACAAGCATGGGCTGTCAGTACCTAAAAGTGTTCTTCATAAATACTGGGAACAGAGAAGCCAAAGGATTTCTTTTTAATCCCTTAACAAGTGACTTAACGTGACAAAGTTTACCAAGTTGCACTGCTTCCCCCTGCTGGAGACGGCTCTCTTCTTCTTGATGTCCTGGAGCACTTTCTTGCTTGCAGAAGCTTGTGGATTTACTGGTGAGTTGTTTGGGCTCAAGCACATAGAGACAGAAGTCCATCTCAGCAGGCATTTTTCCCCTTTCTGACTAAAGCTTTTCAACGAGAAATATGTTTGTGCTTAAAGCTGGGTTGTTGTTTTCTTTACACTCTGTTCAATATTGAAGCTGCAAGCTCACTGTGTAAGAAAGGAGATGGTTTGGTTCAGACACCATCTCCCTCACCTGGAAACTCACTCGCTTGAGTTGAAAGAGTCAGAGAATCTCAAGGTTAAGAATGATGTATAAATTAAACAGAGCTCATGAAGGGAGTGTTGTGAGGTGACAGTAAACAAGCTGATGTTTACTTGTGGTTCTGTTCACAGGTGTGGTGGCTGTCCTCTTCTGTGGAATTACCCAGGCACATTATACATACAATAACTTGTCAGTTGAATCAAGAAGTCGGACTAAGCAGGCAAGAATGTCTTTCACCTTTATTACAGTGCATTGCTGTAGTAGTCCATGTACTTTTGTTTTTACAGGATCTTTGTTACTTGGCCTTTGACATGTGGGTTGTTTTTTTGTTTGTTTTTTGTTTGTTTTTCTCTAGCTCTTTGAGGTGTTGCACTTCCTGGCTGAGAACTTCATATTTTCTTATATGGGCTTGGCGCTGTTTACGTTCCAGAAGCACATATTCAGCCCAGTTTTCATTATTGGAGCTTTTGTATCCTTTTTCACATTGTGTGAGGTTTCTCTATTGTCTTATGTGCCCCAAAACTTGATGTCTGTTGGCTCTACCAAACAGAGGATGGAGGCTGGCCTAAGTTTCCCTAATGTCTTGCAGGCACAATAATTTTGAGAAAAACCTTTGGTTACACCTTACATCAAAGCCCTAAGGCCTCCGTGCCACACAGTTTTTGGCTCTGTACCTGAATGCTAGAAACCATATAATTTCACTAGATGAATAAATGAATATGCTTTACTGCTTGCTTTGGCTACTGACAGCCAACACTGCTTGTGTTGTTCTTGTGTTTGAACTTTGGAGACCTAGAATAGGTTTCATTTTTTCTCTCCCTTTCTAGTGGCCCCTTGAGAAAGTAAGGGGCAAACTTCAAATACATAAAAAGGAATGTAGGTGAATAGATCATCTTTGAGCAATGCCCCAGAGGTCAGCATCTCAGGTGATGGGAGGAGAAAGGAACAGAGCTCGGGTGCAGACCATGACATAAAGGGTACACAAATAAAATTAAGAGTTCTGCCATTGTCTCTGGTTGACTTGGTACCTGATTCTTAAATTCCCCAGAACTGAACACTTTGTAGTAGTCACACTCATGTAAGCTCTGCATCCTGCCCCTGTTGATATAGATTGTGTAACTCTCTCCTCACTATATTCCTGGCTGCTTTAAAATTCAGCAGAATTCTACATATGCATGAAGAAATGAGAACAGTTTTCACTTCCCTCTGCCTGCTGTAGGAGTAGGGCTATTGGCAGTGGAGGTAAAACCCCGTAAAAGGACATATAAAGATGGCCATGTATGAGATGTTCTTGTTTTCTCTTCTTTCTGTTTTCTGTACTACTTCTCAGGACTTAGCACATCTGTCTTTATTTTCCTTCGGGCATTTACTTTTTTCTGGAACAGTAATAAATTTTCTCCTGTCTTGCCTCACATCCATTTTTCTGACCTAAGAAAATTTCCAGAGCTCTGCAGACATTGGTAAAGATATGAACAGAATAGTTTCATCTGGTGTACTAAACAATGCCATTTTTCATGCTTAGTGTGGCCTTCCATCTTCTCTCAAGTTGGACTGTCTGCCCTGGATTTGTTTTCAATAGTTGTTTCTCTACCTATTTACCTTTTAATACATTTTCCACATCTTTTCCTACCACTGCACTTAACCTCTGTTGCCTCTTGAGTGCTTTTCTACCTTTGTGAGGAGGGCAACTAGTACTAGAACCCATGTTTACTTAACACCTGTGGTCCCCATTGAGTTAACAACTTGTAGGGGGGAAATGTAAAGACATCACCAGCTGTTGAAAGTGACAGGCTGGACTGTAAAGGCAGAGCTAGAGCCTCAGCATTCTTGGCAAAATCTTAGCTATTATTCCTACATATGTTAGTCTTGATGGCTTCTGATGTCTGATTCCTGCAGTCCTCAAAAGTTAAGGTATAAAAGTTGCTTGGAACAGTTATGTGAGGGTTATCATACAAAGTAATAATCAAAATCTGATCTTCCTAGAGATATTCCCTGCTGACAGTATTGCTTTTCTTTAGCTATGGCAACAACCCAGTGGTGTCTAGAGCTCTTATATTCTCTTTATTTCTTTTCTGTGGGAGATGTATTATTCTTCTAACGGTCCCATCCCAGCAGCAAGCGATCAGTGTTTGTTTGGCTTCTGGCTGTGTTGGCATTTTATAGGATTTCAGCCCACAACTCTAGTTTTTCCCAAAGTGCTCCTTATACAGTGGAGAGTGTTTTCAGCTTTCTGCTTCTTCACTGGAACCACTGCATGTTTTGCAGCACAGTGGGAGTGCATACCCCCTACTGCCACGAATTTCTGCAACACTCTTTCACTATTCTTTTTCAACTTCATTCATGTGCTGACAAATGGCTTTTGGATTTATCTTCTTAGTAACTCTGTACTGGTAAGTGTTTGCTAGCCAGTAGGAGATCTTGCCTCTAGTAGTCATAATGGAGTGGTCACTTGCTGGTCTTAAGTTGGTTTCCCCTCTGTATACAGGGCTGCATTTTTGTTGTTCCAAACCTCAAAGTTGAATGGTGGTGGTGATAATTGTTTAAAGTGTGAATTTTCAAAGTAAAATCTTCATTTGTACAATTGATCTTTTTAATACTAGTTATAATTTTACTGTACATCTAAAAACTTAGCTATATTAGTAAAAATTTGCATTTTGTACAATCACTTTTGAATGCACAAGTTGCATAAAATTGGGGAAAGTCTGCTTTAGATACACAGCTGTAGGAAGAACACTTGATATCATGATGGAAATCTCTCACTAAAACAAAAGTTTCATTTTAAAGCCAGGTACCAAAAACTGCATACCGCAGGAAAAAGAAATCCTTAACCCTCAGCTGAAAACAGGTTGCAATCTTTTTGGGCAGAGCTGCACATATCTACCCCCTCTCCTTCTTGCTGAATTTGGGCAGAAGGCATAAGATCAGCTGGAGCTTTCAGCACATGATGATGTTTTCAGGTAAGAGCAAAAATTCTGGGCAATGCAAAATTTAGTGAGTCTTAATTTTAACTCATAAGCAATCAACTGTGTATCTTCTGGTTTTATGATCCATGTTCGTGCTTCCTAAAGGGAAGGCTTACTGATTGTTGCAGCATGCCATCATGTATTTTTCAGCCTTTACAGGAAGTGTGCCATGTCTGGGGTGGGTGACACCTTGAAACGCTACCTGCTCACAGCAGGCAGCACCTCATGTTGGGAACAGAGCATTTTCATTTGTAGTGCTTGTGAAGGACATGAGGGAACTGGGATGTATCTCTTCCAAAAGGTTATTTTTAGCTGAGATGGTGTTCACGTTGTGCAGAAACAGGTACCTGCTGAGAAAATGGAGGTGTATTTACAGGTGCCCTTTCCCACTTAGCTGGACAAAGGTATTTGACTGAAATTGCCTTGTAATTTCTGCCACACAGATGACTGTTTAAGTTTGTAATTTAAGGCAAAATATGTATTGTGTGTCTAAACATGTACATCCTCCAGAAGTTCCAGGAAATGCTCTGTACACAAGAGGATGTAAAGAGGATAGAGCCAGGCTATTTTCTGTGCCAGGCCCAGAGGTGATGGGCACAAACTGGAACCCATGAGGTTTTCTGTTTGAACATCAGGAAACCTATGTCCAGGCATTGTACAAATTGCCCAGAGAGGTTGTGGCATCTCCATCCATGGAGATATTCAAAAGCCACCTGGATGTGGTCCTGTGCAACCTACTTAAAGTAGAACAGGGGTTGTTCAAACGGGGGAATTAGACCAGATGAACTCCAGAGGCTCCTTAAAACCTTAACCATCCTGTGATTCCTCTACATAAGAAGTCTGCAGATGGCCTGATGCCATGGCTTGTTCTTGCTAGTGAAGTTACATAAGTGGGAGCAGAAGAGAGAAGGAAAGGTATAGTCTGCCTGTGACCATGTAACTAACTAGAATATTTTTCTAGCTGATAAAAATGTCATATCAAGAACTCACATTTCAATTATGGAATCAACTGAAAAAGTCTGAATTTTCATCTGGATTCAGGGAGCTACTTGACTCACACAATGTTTTGCTGTTGTCCACAACTTGTTTTTTTCTGTCTTCCTTTCCTGATAATTTCTGGAAGTGTTTACACCTTTTCACAGAACTTGTGGATTCTGTAAGTCATAGGAAACCAGGACAGTTACAATATTCTGTTGTAAATTATCCCAGACCATAATTTAGCAAGGAATCTAAGGAAATTAAAACCTGCTGGAGCCCAGTGCTTTCTGCCTGACACTTTGTGGGAGGGAGCAAGGAAAGGTGCTGTGCTCTCCACAGTCACAGCTGCACCTCTGAAGCTGTGTTATTTCATTCTTTCTGATAGGTCTCAGGGGAGCCATGGCATTTGCTCTGGCTATACGAGATACTGCCACCTACTCCCACCAAATGATGTTCTCAACAACTCTGCTCATCGTGTTCTTCACTGTGTGGATTGTGGGTGGGGGTACAACCCCCATGCTGTCATGGCTGAACATCAGGTCAGTATGCAGCTGTGTGCTGGGGAAACTTCACTTTTCAACAGGCAGCTGTGCTAATTTGGCATAGTTCTACAGAACTTGCTTGCTAGGAGCACTTGGAACACTGTGTGTGTGTATATATATATAGGTATTTAGAACGTGATATTTTATAGAGGAAGGTGCTAGTACAATCTGGTGAAGAAAATGTACTGATGCTGCTGGGATTCAGTCTAAAGGTGCAGTGCAAGTAGGTATCTAGGTCTTTGTCAGTCCAGCAGGATATGCAATAGTGTTGCCTGATATAGCAGCTCTATATTGAAAAGAAAGAATTCATCTAGTCCCACATAAATTTCGTATTATACTAAGACTGTTCCCTTTCTTTTGGCTCTTTGTAATGAGCCTGTAAAGGTTTTTAAGTTCAGTGGATTCTTTATTGGGTGATGCTAAGCTGAATGTACTTTAAACAAAACCTGATGTTACCTAAGAAACTATGGGATAAATGGGATCCTGCTGGTCTTCAGGGTGTGTTTCCTCCTGTTTTGAGGAGATCTGTGGAAATGGTAAGTTGCATGATTAGAGATGTCTGACTATAAATACTGGCTAATACCTAGTACTTTTGACATGTACTTTCATATTTGAGAATATTTATCAAGAGATGTCTCTAGAGAATGTATTTAGCTAGAGTATCACAAATCAATTATTGTTAAAGACATATATATTATAATTTTTGAAGTTTTGGAGGTTTGGGAGACAAAGATAAATAGAGGGAAATTAAAACAATACAAGCTGTACAAGCCCTGAGTGCAACCAACCACTACCTCTGCCACAGGGCTCCTTCAGTCATCAGCAGTAGGGCAGGACTGAATTCTTGCATGTGGCCCAGTCCTTGGCCAGCTGCAAAATCGTTCTGAGGTTGCAGCTTTTGTTCCTCCCATCCTCCTCTATTGAAACCAGGAGGCATCCATGATTATGTACCTCCTCCTTTAGCTGATCTAGTTCAGCAGTGAGACCCCATAAGCCTGGCTGATGAGCTGGTCCTGCAGTCAGAGAGGACTAAGCCTACATCCATTCCAGGCTTATCCCTCAAGGCTAGATTTGCAAAAGTCATTAGTGTGACCAACAAGGCAGAACAGCTGTAAAGGCTATGGTACCATTCCTAGAGAAGTAACTACCAAAAGGTAGCTGACTGAAACATAGTTTTGATGGTTTAGCTGTAGTTTAAGGGGGAGATTTACCCATCCTTGCGAGTAAGCAGTAATTTTAACTGTCACCTTTTTGGCATGGTTGACAGAAAATAAAGGGTTAACTTTCCTGTCAAAGGAAGGATAACACATATAACAAGGGAGCTCTATGTAGGAAGAGCGTTTTAGAGAACTGTGTGGGTTTGCCTGCAACTGGGTTGGTAGGCACTGACCTGCCAGAGATGGAGTCTGCACCTTCTGGGAGCACATGAAATCGGATTTGTGCCAGGAGGTGGCAGCTGTGTGCAGCTGATCGAGCATCAGAAACTCGCTGCTGGTGAGGTATCCTCAGTGGTTAGAGCACTTTCTGCTGGGAAAAAAAAGGCCCTGATTTTACAGATTTAATAAGAAAAAAGGGACAAATTATTTTCCAGCTGAATTTTAAAATTATGCCAGTTATCTCTTTTCTATCCCCTTCTGCTCAGTGGAAGAGGTAAACACAGGAGGAGATGAAGCTGAGATGCTGTCCCAGTGCCTCGCTCAGCAGCAGAGTGTGTAGTGCTGATGCAGTCCTGAGGCTGTACAGCAGGTAACTTGTCCCTAGGATACTTTCTGAGCCTTGGCACTTGCTCATTGAATTCGATTGCCAGAGGCTGGAAATAAGTCATGGTTGCATACAGGATGATTTAGCAGAAAAGAGGTTGTAAGATAAAAAGGGGTTTAACAACACTATTGCATTTCACTTCTTAGATGAAGTGAAAGGATGTAGAAGATAAATGCCACGTGAATGTTGGACTTAAATGTCAGGATTTGTGGGGACTCCTAGGAGTCCAATGCTGATGTGAAGGTTGTGCCAGTTGTATCAGGAAGGAAGGAAGGCAGGCTAGTCAGCCATTACCCAGTCCTCATGAAGTAGCTGGCCTTTCCTCAGTGTGGATGTAAATAGAAGACCCATGTCTGGGCAAGAGCCAAGACACCAGAGGCAAAGGGGCTTATTTGAGGTGGTGCCTTCATAACTGAAGTAGAACTGTACCAGGGAGCTGACTCCAGCCAGGAGTGTCAGCCTGGCCTGATACCACTGAGTTCCTGGGGAAGCAGCTGTGTGCATGCAAGGGGCAACGCCTACACAGGGATGCAGAATTGCTTTGCTGTGGCTGAGAGGAAGAGGCACGCGCCTTCTGGCCACATTAGTTGTGTAGCATTTGGGATGCATGCTTGGTTCTGTGCTTACTGTTAGTCCCTTCCCTCTCATGATATGGAATATGAAAAGTAGGTAAAGGGTAGAGAGGCTGATGTGAAAATTAAGTTTTGGTAAAGTAAAAAGCAGTAAAAGGAAGAAAATAGGCAAGAATACTCTCTGCCTCTTCTTGCTGTTCTGAAAATTTCAGATATTTGGGTGAGAAGGTATCTTTTCAGGTAGGGTAGGTTACCAAGGACCACTGACCAGGCTTTCATATGCAGCTAAGCAAAGAACCTATGATTCGTAGCAGAGGCATAACTTCAGATGACTGCTTAACTGGTTGGAAAAGTGAGGTCACAACTTCAAAATCTGAGTTAAAAAATAACAGTATCTTTAGATGCTTTTGATTTCTTCCACTTGATGCCGAGGAAATTAAACACTAACAGCAGAAACTGGAGTTAAAGCCGTGATATCATGTGTTAGAGTTCCTTGGCTGACTATCAGTGAGACACATCCAAACATTTGAGTGGTAAACAGTGACATTTCCTTAGTACTAGATTTTTTTTTTTTATTAGAAACTAAAACATGACCTGGGTATTAAAAATATAGTTTCATCCCTTAAGACCTAAACAAAGAAGCAATTTCCTGGCTGAAACTTTAACAGTTTCAGCAAACTTGAGAGCTATGCAAATCAAAACCACTGGCAAACTTCCTCGTTTCAAAAATATAGCTGACTTCTTGTTTCATTTATCTGTCATGGGGAAAAAAAGGGAACTCCTAGCATTTGTATTGCAGAACAATGTGTTTTCCATTTTTGATTAGAGGCTAGTGACCTGGTTCTTTTCATGTTGAATGAAGCAACACATGGATTAGTGCCTTCCTCTCCTTCATAACCTGCTGCAAATGTGGAAGTTATTGCTTATTTTAATGAAGTCATTTCAGTTACACTTAGAAACCTTTTTATAAATCTCAAAGCATTATACCTTTAAAATAATTTAGGTTTCTTTTTACCATAAAATCTAAAGGTTGCACAGACAACATCAGCTTAGATATTTAGTGCCTTATGTCTGACCTTGCATATACAATCTTTCTATTATATACAAGAGCTTTCTGTTTAGTGATCTTTCTTTTTCTGTAAATGAGCAAACTGAAAATGAAGTTTGGAAACATTAACTCTCATCCAGCTGCTATGTGAACTACCTAACTATCTGGGATGGTGGTAAAAGTGCTGGCTGGGTGGCTTTACTCCATTCTCTTACCCAGGGTGGTGCAATAATAAAATGTGAGTTACATGCCACGCCTCAGTGTGCTGGGATGGCAGGAAGAGAGTGCTGATGCTAGGATCCAGCCTCCTGCTGTGTTCCATGGGGTGGGGGATGTCTGATAGGAGGTTACATCCTCCTGTTTTGCAGCCTGTTTCCATTCTTCTTGTGTTATTTAGATCCTTCACTGCCTTCAGCCACTCTCTGAAGGCAGATGCACAGACACAGGGGCTGTCCCTTGCCCTCTGTTGTGGCCTTCTTCCTTGTTTCTTCCTTTGTCTTTCCCTAGTTTTTCTGTTCTTCTTCCTCCTTTCCCAATCTCTAGTTTTTCATCATTGGTTTTGAAAGTCCCTTACTGGTGAGGCAGTGCAGCTGCCAAGCCTCCAGCCTCACCCCTCTGGGCCTTTCCCTTAGCAGGAAAGAGATGACCACTTCCTCTGGAAGTAAGCATGGGAGATGTTTCCTTTTCTCTCTCCTTGTTCTCTGAAACACAGCAATTCACACCACAGAGAAGAAGTGTGGGAATACACTGCAGGAGTTGGGTTGAGGCACATCTAGAGCGCACAGATGAGCTGTGTTGAACTGCCAGGCTCTGGCAAACCTCAGCCAGCAGTTTCAGGAGTCATTGTCTTGGTTAGGCATAGTAAACAAATACCCAAAGGCATCCTAAAAACAACCTGAGACAACTTTTCCTAATTCCAGAGGTTTGTAGGGATTGGGTTTTAATTTTTTAAAAACATGGTGGTGGGAGTTCTTTCTCAGCTATCTTCTGAGAAACTGTTGAACTCCTCCAAAATAGCTAAAATTTTCCAAAACTGCTGCACTCATTACAGACATCTGGGAAAACTTTAGTATACTAACTTGGCAAAGATACAGGAAAGAGAAAGAAGTCATAGAAGGGAAGTTATTGGGCAGTTTTTAATTTTAGTTTTTGCTGTGCAGGCAGAACCATCTCAGTGATGGCCTTGGGGAGCAGAGTACTCTGACCTGGAGTGTATGCTGGCATGGGAAAAGAGCTATTGAACCTGGAATCCAAAGAAAAGCTATCTAAAGTCTGGTATTTGCCTTGATATTCAAGGATTAGATGAGTACATGCTCTTTGTATTACAAGCTATGGCCTTAAATGTTTGGTTAGTCCAGATGTCAACCTGCAACCAGGGTGTGTACACCTGCTTTTTCTAAAGTCAGTCTGCTGTGGATTTCTGATCATCTGGGCTTTTATTTCACATAAGCAATATACAGTTCTTGATACATGTCTTTGTGGAAAAATATGGGGAGAAAAAACAGGCTGCTAAGAAATGTATGTGAAAAATACTGGAAGCCAAAAATGCTTTCATTTGCACCTGAAAAAAACCCCACAAACACAACTGAAAAAGGGAAAGCAAGGAGTAAAAACAGACTCTACTATGATTGGAGATTAAATCAAAAACAGATATTCAAATTTTAATTAAAGCAATGGAGTGATTTAGTGCTTGTTACCAGTTAGTTTAGAGTGCTCTGAAACCAGGCAGTATTGGTGACCCCTCTCATACATGTACAACTCCCTGTGGCTACTTCCTGTGATGTCTCTCTCTCCTTCAGACCATGTGCAGGTCTGAAGTGGTAGGAATTGTCTTAGATTGGCTCTGTCTGTGTGCAGCACCAAAGAGAGCCACTGAATCTGGTTTTCTGGGAGTGTGGTCTGTCATTAATACAGGTGCATTGGCAGCTGGGATCTGAACAAATGAAGAATAGTACTGGATATGTCAAACATAAATTGCTGCTGTTACTAATTTTGGATTTTTGGTCACTTTGTCCTTGCTCTGCCATCATTGTTCATGTATGTTTTGTCTCTTTTGATTGGGTATGGATTTTTTTTTTGTTGGTTTGCTTTGTTTTGCTGAAGAGCTCTGTAGAGCCCTCATCTCATGAGCATTTTGTTACTCACATTTCATTCTTGTACTGTACCAGAGTTGGTGACCATGTTCCATCGGTGGAAGAGATGAGTGAAAGCCACTGGCTGTATTTCAGGTGACACTGTGCTTTCCTTGATGCCACATTAACCTGGTGCTTGGCTTTTTTCATCTTTGTAACACTGAGTGTGTGCTCTTTTTCTAACTGTGGCATGCTGCTGCTACTTCTTTTCTGAGGGTGCTGTAGATGTTCCTCAACTCTGAGTCTATTCACTTATTCTGAGCTGTGAGAATGTGGATCATACATCATGTCTACAAAAATGAAACTATGAAACACCTTCTTTCACTCTGTGTATAGATATTTAATAAAGCAAAACTTGAATCTCTGGCCTTGCAAGACTTGAGAGCTGAAACCATGGATTTGATCTGATTTGATTATGATCTTTAATCACAAAGGTATTCTTAAGCATTGCGTGAGGTTATTTCATATAACTCTTCAGGCTGGAAGGAACTTCATAGATGATTTAACCCAGCCTCTTTGGGAATATATTTTTAAAAACAGAGAGATATCAACCAGAGAAGAGTAGGGATTCTGGTTTGGTGCTTTTAGAACAGATAAATAATTAGAGAAAAAAATTAAAATAAGATAAATCTCTAACTGACATGTATGGGGGATGTGTATGTATATATGTGTGTGTATGTATATAAAACATCTTTGGGTTGGGGCAATGAAAAGTTTTCATGTACCTTGTCACACTTGAAGGTTTCTAGCAAACTACTAGATTTGCCAGAGATGCAATGTGTTAGTTTGTACAGACAATCTGAGAATTATTGTCTATTACAGTCATTCTTGGCTGTTGCCATAGTAATTACACATGCTAAATCTAATAATGCCTGGTATTTTGTCATCCATGTGTTGTAGGGCCCTGGAAAAGTTTCTGAAGTATCAGAAGAAATCACTCCACCCATTTTAAAATGATGAAGTAGTAAACTTGATGTAGTTCTATATGCCTTTTTACCATTCATTTCCATCCACTTAGTTCAGTTTTGTGTGTGAGCCACTTTCTCCCACACTGTTTAAATTATTGAATTATACATAAGCTTAATGTTTTGAGAGATCAAATCTGAGTAGCTTCTCTCCTATGTGTAATGCTGGAGTTGTAGCTGTAGGATAAAGACCAAGATGTCCAGGAGTCAGTCAAGGCCAGAAATGCTGTGTTTTGGTGTTGGGCATTAGGAACTCAAGACCAGTCCCTTTGCTGTTACAGAGATCTTAAAGTATGAAAAGCCTTTCTTGTCTTAAAAAAAGTTCTCATTTGGGAGGAGTGAATAAATATGCTTACATTTGATTAATTTTTTATACTGTACTACCTACTCTTATCTACAGATTCCAATGACCTTCCCAAGGCTGAAAAAAAGGTGTCTGAATTTTATATACTATATACTTTTTAATATACTTTTTAATATACTTTTATATACTAGTAAGTGTCTGTACTGAAGGAGTAAGATGTCTACTGAAGGAATGTCTATCAAATTGATTCCAATGGGGGAAATAAATGGATTTTTCACCAATTCTGAAACATATATGCATAGTTACAGCTAAAAGACTGCTCATGTTTTTTTGTCTGAAATCTTCTTTGTAAGAGTTACTTATGTGTACAGCCTTGGAGAATCCCCACACAACTGCTGCAAAGGGCTGTTAGAAAGAGTGGAAGGGAAAACAAAGATGCTCTCTGGTATCTGCACTACCTTGGCCTTGGCTGTGCCACATCTGCTGTGTCCCTCAGTCCCCATCACAGAGGTGTCTCTTCAGTAAAACGCTGTTTTCACCCTGCCTTGCTGCTGTGGGGTTTGAACAAAACAAGGCTGCCCTCTCTGTGACACTGACCTCTGGGAGGGGATCTGTGTAAATCCATCCAGTAACAGTTTAATTTATAAAACAGGTTCAATAAATGAAAGATGATATTGACCTTTGCTGCACATTTAAATTACAGGAAGCTTTTAAAATATATTAAGCATATGAAATGGGGTGGGGTTTGTTTGTTTGTTTGTTTCTCTTCAGCGTAAGAAGAAAATCAGTGTTGAAGACATGCATTCATCAGCTTTACTCATACTTTTAATTATTGAAGTAGTTAAGCAAGGATGAAGGAACTAAGTATTTTCTGTGCTTCTTTTCACTGTAAAGGAGGTTGGGACAGACTTGGCTGGTTTTTGGTTTTGTTTTGTTTCAGGTGATAAAGGTGACACTTCCTTAGAATTCTAGGGGCTGGGCCTGCAAAAAAAAGAAGTGATGCTTGTCATGAGATCAGGGTATTTAACCTTGAAACTTAAACAGGCAGGCTTGCTACCAAAAAGTAAAGCTTCCTATACAATTGATGCTAGAGTAGAGGATGAGAGCATATTGTTTGAAAGATACAAAGTGTAGTTGTAAGAATTCAAAATGAAAATGTATTTGGTGTTAATCTCTGAAATGACAGACTTTGAGAGTGATTTTTTTAAAAAATGTGATTTATGGAAAAGAATTAATTATAAATAGTAAAAATATAAATTCTTTTGAAGAATAACTGAAAAAATTAAATGGACAAGTCTGTGTAGAGGTACTATTTCTATATTGAAAGGAACATCTGTAGTATGATTTTATTTTCTAAAATTTGAACCATTCTAATATAGAAAAGTTTTCTTTGTCTCTTCAGCACAACAGTGAGCCTAAATTCCTGGTGTTATATACTATGAATTTAGGCTGAACAGTGTGGTTATCCTGCTTTGGTCTTCCCTTAAGCCCCATTCCCCTGCCTAAGGGCAGTTAAAGTCCTTAAAACAAATGCACAACCTTGAAAGTCAAGTAAAAGCTGAGACAGTGAATTGTTTGGTTTTCTTACGTACTGTGAAGTGAATAGGTAGCCCAGGGAGTAAAAACTATTTAGGGAATGCAAGCTATGCTCATCATTTGGAATGAGATTCTTGAACTCCCCATTCGCACTGTCAGCTACACAGCCAACACGAGCCTGGTTGCTGTGCACAGCACATTGAACTTTCCCCCACGTGCAGTTTGGAAAGCCACAAATATTTTTCTTTCATTTTCATGTGTACTTACAAAGGAATGCATACTCTTCTGTATACACATACATTACTGTACTGAGTCGGTTTCCTGATGTTGCTTGTCAGCTTTCTGCAGTAGATAACCAGTTTCCCTGCCAAAACCTGTTCTTATGTGGAGATAGCCAAAGCAGCAACATCTCAGCCCTTGTATGCTCTCAGAGCTCTTGTGTGTGGTGTTTTATTTTAGCATGTGTTACAATCCAGTACTCAATCTGTCTATCCAGTGTTCCCTTAAACTGGTGAAGATTTTCAGTTCTGAGGCTGGTCAGTGCTGGGGAATTTCCTGGCTAAATGTGCCTGAAGTTCAAGATGACTCCATATGCAGAAAAAGGAAGTGATGAGGAAAGAATGAGAGGCTCAGAAAAAAGAAAAATGAAAAAAAATCCAAGCAAAGGACTGGGTCTTTTGTATATGAGGCTGCTGCAGAGCAGCCTTCTGGATTTTCCTTGAACTAGATTAACTCGTGAGGCCTTGAGCTGGCTGTGAGTCCACAAGGATGACTTAAAACTTTTCTTCTTCTATCGTTCTATCAAAAGAATGCTGCCCTGGAAGCTATTTGAAAGTGTTCTCTTTTTATTTGATCCAAGCCTGGTGTCCCTGGGACAAACCAATGATATGGTCTGACCAGCAAGGTTCTCTTGGTTTCTGGTGACTCTTAAGGCTGTTGCATAAACGCTGTGGCTATAAATAGCTGAGACAAAGTCTAGGTAACAAGCAAATTGCACCAAACCAGCTCAGTCCCTTCTAAGAGAGTGCAAGTGATGACGTTAACAAAATCTTATTGTTTGAAATGGCTCTTGCATCTGCTTTCCCACACTTGTTATGCAACATGGTGGAAATGAAACACAACACATCTGAGACAGAATCTTATCTAACTTTTGAGGTTGGAGGTTTACGTTCTACAAGAGATGACAGAGATCAGGACACGAATAGGTTATAAAATAGACAAGTCCAGTCTACCACCAAACCAGACCAGAAAAACCTGAACATAATTACAAGGATTAAATGCCAATCTTGGATAGGAGCCCTGTGTGCATGGATGGCTCAGTAATAAGATGCTTTCTAAACATGCAAAAGTGAGTAGACAATTTCTTCTTAACGTATTATTCTGTCAACACCCACCTTCTCGTTACACAAACCCTGCCTCACTCAGATGGGAGGCTGGACTACAGGCCACTTGTTAATCCACTGTGACTGTGTTGTGTTAGGTGAATGAAACTTGCAGCAAATTAATGTTGTGACCCTTTATAAAATATTTTTTGTGCTTCCATTAGTGCATTAAAACATGGAGTGTGTGTGTCTTTTAAAAATCATACATTCCAGCCATTCTCAGGTTTATCTGGCAGTTATTCGCTGCGGGAAATATTTAGGCTGGGCTTTCTCCTTAGTTTGTGGTTTCTTCCTGCTGGAAGGAAACACGAGGGATACTTTCCACTGAAGAGGATGCCATCCACTTTTTAAGGCAAAAATAGTATTTTCCAGTGTTCTAAAAAAATTGGCAACAAAGGTAAGCAGTTGAAGTTGATGCCAACGTAGAGTTAAAACAGTTACTTGAGTGAAAAAGTATCTTGTTTATAGCTATGTAACTGCAGGGGAGTAATGGACAGCTCTTCCTCAATCTATTCTTATAACCTCTCTGATGCAGCTTTGCCGGGTGCTTAAAGTGCTTTTAAAATGCATTCTGCCAAACTTACAGCATTTGCAACCCTCAGTAACACCACTTGCTTTGTTTTCCTAATGTTTCTGTAGGGTTGGGGTTGACCCAGATCAGGATCCTCCACCTACTAATGACAGCTTTCAAGTCTTACAAGGAGTAAGTAATTACATAACTTCTCTATTAGGCTGATCTTATTTTATAACCAAGACAATAGAAAACTGCAAAAGTTGTATGCATGGATGGAACCTTTTTCTCCTAGCTGGAAAATCAGTGGGGGATTTTGCTCTGTAATATTCAAGTAATTCCCACTGAAAAACATTCAGTGATTTTGGGTGTAACGCTGTTGTGGTCACATTTTTGTGTATACATAAGGCATCACAAACCTTCCCAAATCTACTAATACACTTTATATAACAATGCACTTTCCTTTTCCCCCACCTACCCAACATGCTTGCTCTTAGCATGCTGCTGCATTAATAGCTCCTCTCAGTTCAGAGGTCATACTTTTGGCTCCTCTTCCTTAACTGATACCAAATTTTGGCCCTTGGACTTGCTTAGAATCCAAGATTAAGTTTGCTAATCTGATCTCAACTCTTGTATACCAAACCACGTGCCAGCTGGATCCTGCCTGGACTACCTAGCACCTGGCTGAAGCAGAAGGAGCACAGGGAAATTGCAATTTGTATTCAGCAAACTGTTGCTGTCAGTCTTTAGTGAAGCTTTCCATGCATTAGTAACAACGCAAGAGTTGACTTTTTTCCCTGAAATATGCTATTGGCAAACAATAGCATATATTGGAATATCGTTGGAAGAATATTGTTCATAGCAAAATTTTCAGTTTTGCTCGTCTATAAACTTGAGTTGATTTGCAGGAGGAGTGAAAGGTCTGGAAAAAATTCCTCAGGCTTAACTGGGAGTTTCCTCTGTCTGTCCAGACCTTAGTTTGCACTCTTCCAGAGTTCTGCTTGGTGCTGATTGTTCATCAGCACAGCTGGTTGCTTATGTAGGAACCACCTGAGGAAGTTGAATGACAGGTAACTTTGGATCTAGAGGATGCTTAGGGATCAAGTGTTGTATGATGATGCTGATGTTCAGGCTGGTCAGAGATAGATGAATGTATTTGGGATTAGCTTTTTCATAGTGGTTTCTCCTGCCTTTTTTTTTTTTTTGTTTCATTTTGGTTTGGATTATTTTTTTTGGTTGGTTGTGGGCTCTTTTTTTTTTTGTGTGTGTGTTTTTTGTTTGTTTGTTTTTTTCTCAATCCTTACTTTTTCTTTTCCTGTTACATGTTGTACAAGTATAGGAGATAGACACTTGCTCAGGAAGCATCTCTTTCATTTCAGAAACTGCACTTGGCATCTCTGTGCTCTTTGTAAAAGCCTGTGTCCAGCACACAAAATAGCTGCTGAAATGGTGGAGTTGGCTACCAGTAAGGGTGAACTTTGTTTTGTAACTATCTGGAAGCAACCAGAAGTCCAGGCCTCAAAACACCTTTTACAGTGAAGGCCACAATTATAGCATATAACCAAGGTTAGGAAGTGGTATTGTGAAAAGATGGCTTGGCCAGTTCAGACTGAGCTTGTCAGTAATTGAGGAATTGCTTTAATAGGAAACAGAGCATGGGTATGCTGTTCTCATTCAGTGTCTGCTGTGGAAATATCATGTTTGCTTTTTCCCATGTAAACATAAAGAACTTATCCATTTGTTTCCTTCTTTAGCTGTGCATTGCATTGCTAATGTAGTCCATTAGTCAGTTCCCTTTGGATTCATCCTTCTTTCAGCAAGCCAAGATTAACAGTATGTCACAGTTAAACGAAATATATCATTTGGGATGGGGAGGGAGTGAAAATGTATTAGGTTTAACTCTTGGTGGATCATGGATTTTTTTGCAGGTCTGAAGTACACAGTGTAATCCTGTCTTGTTCTTTCCCAGTAGTTTGGAAGATGATTCATACAAGGCATTCATTTGTTTTCCTGTGTTTAACTCTGGCCTCTGGCCATTGACAACTCCCCCATCTGAACAACAAACAACAAAACAAGAACACAAAGCAAAACACTCAAACCCTAAACAGTAACAAAAGTAAAAATAAATGCAGCTGCAGGCCAGCTGGAGGGATGATTTGCAGCACAGCTAGTTAAGAGGTTATATTTAACACAGTTAGCCCATTCAAGGTTGATCCAGTATTTCTGAGATTTGCATGACCTCCCTCAATTGTGATCTTTATATGGATTCTCTGTTAAGAACATTTCTTTTAAATGTGATATATTTCATCAGGTTTCTGAGAATTTATCAGATATGATAATTTCCCTTGTTCTTCCAAGGAACCAATACGCTTAAGAAAAAAAACATCAAAAAACCCCCATCTAGAGTTAGACCTAGACCTAGAGCTAAGGAAGCCAACTAAGCAATGAATAGGAATCAGTCTTGGAATATCAATTAGACTTACTTGTCAGTTTGAAAGTTATTTCTGTATCTGTTACTATACTAACAGTGAGATAAGGTTTTAGCCTCCAGGGAACTTAGTGGTAGAGGAGTTGTTAAGGTATCTTAAGTGCAATGAAGGCAGCCTGATTCTCTGCAGCCGTTTCTGGTCTTTCTAGGGAAAGTAAATTCAGTATAAGCAAGTCTCTAAACAGCTTTCTTCTGTGTTTCAAGTATTGAAAGTACAGAAGAATACTTCAATACACAGCATTGAAGTAATTTGGCTTCTTTTTTTTTTTGTGACAGGACATTATATTATGAATTGTTGGAGTGTATAGTTCTGTGTTTTTTTGCCTGAAGTAATTGAACATGTTTTTATCTTACTTTTAGGATGGCCAAGATTCTGCACGAAGGAACAGGACGAAGCAGGAAAGTGCTTGGCTCTTCAGGCTGTGGTACAGCTTTGATCATAAGTATCCTTTTGAAAACACAGTTTAGTCTCAAGGCATGAAATGTTCACTTTCTCCCTTTCCATGTACCCATATGTAGCCTTAAGCACTTGATCTTTCTCCTGTTTGACTCTCTCAAGTATTTGACAGGCTCAAGGCACAGAACTGAAGCTTGAACTCACTGGCTCAGCAGTCAGACTTTTCCTTCCCTAATGCAGGGTGTGTGACACTTGCTGGAGGACAGAAACCAGCCAGAGATGAAGTACCTTCCTATACAATAAGACAGATAATTAACTATTTCAGGTCCTCTGATTTGTTCCATTAATCTCTTCTTATTTTCAATGATGCTCATAGCACAAACTAGGTTTCCAGTTCATTGTAGATGTTGAAGCCTAAACTCCTTGTTCTGCAGAGCCATCTACTTTTGTGATGAAGTCCCAAAATCTGTGGTTGATTTCTAAAGAGGAAGTTCTTGAACTAAAAATCTACATGAGATCCAGCTTATCCCCTTAAGTATATCCCAGAAAGTACCACGGGTGTTAAAGCAGAGTGTCTCTGAATGTATACTATAGTCCTGTACAACCTTTCTGAAGTTATTATGATACTGTTTAGACAACCCTTAAGGTTCTGAACAACTTTTGTGTAGCTGTCCTGTATTTCATGCTTGTGGGTTTGGGTTTTTTCTAATCTACTTAACTTAATCAGTATGTCAGTAATTATGACACATTAAGTATGTCACAGCTGCTCCTTTTCAAACAGCTTACAGTCACTTAGCAGAAAATGGCAAAGATAATCATGTGGCCATGGCAAATCACTTACACCTAGAAACCCAAAGAAATTTCAATACTGAGCACCTAGTAATTTCTGGGGCAGCTAAATATACACAATGACCCTAATATCCTTGCAGCCCTATTCTTGCCCTAATTAGGGCCCTAATATTCTTGCAGCTTGCATGTGAGTCTTTTCACTGGGGTCTTGGCCTTTGATTGATGAGAGATTGCTGGGCTGGTTGGAGCACAGTAGTTTCCTCCCATGCCTTGTGCATGAGGCTTTCACACCCAGGCAAACCCAGCTAACATGTTGAAAATGTTTGGATCATAATGGCATCATTGGGATAAAATCTGTTTGTGACCAATGCTTTCAGATGCAGTAGTACTGACCCAAAGCACAGAAGGGAGTGTATGTGCTATTTTAAACATTCATAGATGTTCATAATTCCACGTTGACTCTTTGAATTCTAGTGACTGACCTCGAAGTGCCTCAAGGTCAATTTTTATTATTTAAAAGAAAGGAGAGACTTGGGTGTTAAAAGCATGAAAGGATCTGGCTGTGGCTGACTGCTTCTTTTTTGTCATTTTAAGAAGGAAGCAGAGCTGTCCTCTTCCCCTGCCTTTACAAAAGGGATGTGCCCGATGAAAGGAGTAGCTGGCAATGCTGACTTCCCTCAGCTGATGCTTGCAGAGAACAGTCCCTCCCTAGCAGCTGCAGCAAAGGTGGGGGGAGTGCAGGGAGAGAATTACAGCCTAGCTACCTGCTTCACAGAAACTTAAAGGATCCTGACAGTGCATTCCTTTTTTTTTTTTTCCTCCAGTGTTGACTAGTCATATTTAGGAAAAGTTTCTTTGAAGTTTGTGTCAAGGAAACTGACATTGAGAGGCAGAACTGTCTTACTGTGTGCAAAGGTCTGCTCCTTCTGTTGGAAGAGGGCATTCAGATAAGCATTGGCTGAATGGGCTTAAATTGTACAGATGGGATGATCTTTAGAATTGCCACCTCTATATCCATGGCTAAATGTTGATGGGTTTTTTGCTTGTTTGTTTGGTTTTGGTGGTTTTGTTTTGTTTTGTGTGGGTTAGTTTTTTTTTTGTTTTGGTGGGTATTTTTCGTTGGTTGGTTGTTTTTTTTGTGGGTGGTTTTTTTGGGGGGGTGTTTGTTTGTTGTTTTTTTTTCTAAGAGTTAAGAGAGCTTAACTTGCAGAAGATGCAAGTAAGTGATAGAAAACTGTGCTCCAAAGCTCGCTATGGCCTGCAGAGCTCTGTATGCATGGATAAGTGGGAACTTCATTCCTGTGGAATGCAAAGTTCACTTAATGTTGTGGGCTGTGCTCGTTGGGTTCACCCACAACTGTTAAACGTGGAGAAAACTGCAACTCTGATGAAATAGCAGATATCATTAACTGGGCTTGTTTTTTCAGGGCTCAGTTGCCGCCTGTCTGGCACAGGGCAGCGTGGAGCCTGGGTTGGTGCAAGGGCAAAGAGCTTGTTTCTTTCCAGGAATGGGTGTAACCACGCTTCCAGTGAAGGAGGAAAGGAGGAAACATAACTCTGCTGGAGTAAACAGCTAAGTCAGGCTCTGTTAAAGGGAAGGGATAGCTCTCTACTAAAACAGCCCCCCTTTTAACCCCCTCTTTGCCCTAAGCATCTTAATGCGTTGGGAGGGAAGCAGTTATATTATGAAATGGACTTGATCCTCTGTGCTTAGAGGCCTAAGAAAATAACTAGAATGCCTGTAACTTCTATATTTGTATTTAAAATAAAATTGATTGATTCATATGCTAGTCAAGATCAACGTGCTGTTCTTCAGCAGACACATATTTTGACTCCTGGGTATTTTTTCAGGCATATCATCAGTGTGGAGTACTCACGTGAGAAGTGTGGATTTACTTGGACACTGACTCATAAAATAGGGGTAAAGACACTTGCCCTTCCTATTCCTATGTCCTCTCAGTGTCATCTAGGTAGCACTGCTTTCCTTCAACACTGTGGTACATGGTTCTTGCATACAGTTTTCCCTTCACCTTTCTGAGGCTTTGTGTGATAAACATACGTGCACTGCAGAAATGTCTGTGAGCATTACCAGGGTAATACCTCTGGTTGCTCCTCTGTGGCTGCAGAACCAGATCAAGTGGCTGTATTGCTTTGAGGACACTGAATGAACAGAATTTCTGTATTTCCCTATATTGAGTCACACAGGAATGTCACCTCGCTACCTGTAGCTTGCAACCTTGACACCATGCTCCCATCTTCGGAGCAGAAGTACCCCTGGACCTTTTAACACTAAAGTACCTTTGCTTTCTCCTTTTTACCTGAGAGCAGAGAAGCTGAAAATATTGCAACTGTTTGAAACTTGTAAGAAGAAAGTTAGCTAGTGGTTCTTGCAGAAGATTAGTGAGTGAAGAAACTGCCCTTGAAACAATCAAGGGGAAAATGTTGGGAGGATGTTTTATGTACAATTATTGCATATCACAGTTCAAAGGCAGAACCACATTTATGTACAATTGTCTCTTTATTTTCAGTAGCGGTTTTTGAGCACTGGTGTTTTTTCCTTAACTACTTAAGTTATTTAAAGCCAATTCTCACTCACAGTGGCCCTCCATTGACCACAACGCTGCCCAGCTGGTGTGGCCTGATAGCCCGCTGTCTGACAAGTCCCCAGGTTTATGATGTAAGTAGAACAATTCTATGCCTCTTGGTTTCCTTTTTTATTTATTGAACTTCAGCAAATCGCTGGTTTTTCTTTTTAGATAATGTCCTGGTTTCAGCTGGTCTGATAGACATCCTACAAGAAAGTGCTGGTTTTCCTAGGCAGAAAAGATTTAAGATACTCTCCCCTGAGGCAAAAGCTTCTGTTGTTGGAGATCAGGAATTATCTTACTGTTCAAATACTACATTAGACAAATAACATTTAAGGATATGGGGAAATTACGTGCCTAGTCAATAACTCAGTTCAGTGAATCACTTCAAAATATTCAGCCCCTTCTCAGGACTTTTGGACAAGATTCTTTACCTGTTACTGCTAAACTTTGAGGTCTCCTTAGAGATGTCACTGACTCATTTACCCAGCTGGAAAAAAGTCTGGTAGCACTTCTCTTCATTGTTTCTGCTGTGAAATTTGAGATCAGATTTCAGAAACCAGTAATCAGTTACTTATCTTAGTCTAGCAGGTCACTACACTGTCTTGCAATAATTAATGCTCTGTTTTATTATTCTTGCAGGATCCTGATACTTATCATTCTTATCTGTACACTGTTCTGAAATCTACAACTTTTCATGTGCTGCTTGTAAATAAAACCATAGCACTATGTGGGACATCTCAAATTTGCAGGTTTTCTGGGGTATCAATATCTCTGTGCTCAAGTAGTCTTGGACCAGTTGCCTATTAATCCTTTCCTAGAGAGTTATGAGTTCTAATTGCAGCTTGAAATTGTTCCCTACATTTCTTTCTGGGTATCATTAGCATCTTACTTGTACCTGATAGAAAAATTTCAAAGAACTTTGAGATACCCATCGCTCATTTGGAACTACAATAATGCAAGAAATTGTCCAGCAACTGAGGATCTAATCAAACATGCACATGCAAGCTTTGACTCTAATTTTCTCTTATAGTTGGCTCTTTTTTTTTGTTTTGTTTTGTTTTCCCTCATTACTCATCATTGTTGGCTACTACCAGACATGGAAACTTATTATTTAATGGATTGGCTCAGTGGTACACACAGGACATGAACTTCATTAAAAATGCTTGTAAGGTTGTGTACTTTGTTAAGGTGGATAATGTGGAACTTTCCTATTGTATTCTCTTTCCTGTTCCTATTTCTTTGCAGTGCTGCATTTGTCTTAGGAAAGAATATAATTTTGAAGTTTTATTTTGAGCTTCTTTTCAAGATTTCTGAACCCTGCAGTTGCTTTGTGTCTTTTTTTGTTTCTTTATATGGCTGACTTTGCTACAGCACTTGGCTATGACATTTCATTACTGGTTAATAAGCTGTGGAATCTCTGCCTTTCTATTAAATGCAGGTGAAGCAACAGAGACAGCCATGTCTTTGTGGGGAAAGAAACTGCTTGGAATAGTGCTTTTGTGAAGTATTTCCAGGAAAATTATATGGTACACCTGTGAGAATTAAAGACTGAAAATTTTCAGTTAAACAAGAAAAAAAAGTCTGTAAATAATTAATAAAGTATAACATAGCTGTAAAATATGTTTCCCAAACAAGTACTAAATCCTGGATCTCAGTCCAGGTGCATGTCTGAGTTATGATATCTATATAGAGAAGAAAGCAATAAGTTTGTGGCTATGTGACTGTACTTTTGCAGATCGTTTTTAGCTTTTGTCATTCCAGGTTTTTGGTTTTTTTCTTCTCTGACTTTATCACAACCTTACTTAGAATTCACTCTCACTTCCACAAGTGGGAGCAGGTCTTTTTAATTAAATGCCAAAGGGGAGTTTGAAAGTCTGAAAGTCAAATAATCTTACAATGCAGCCCACCCACGACTTATTCCTCAGCATGAGATCGTGTCCTCTAAGCCTCAATTTGCATGGAGTATGTGTAGGGCTCTGAGTCAGCCCACAGGGGTGAGGTACAGTGGATTTTTTCCAGAGATGATGTTACTGTTCCTTGCTGACATTCATCCACTGCTCTAAGGCTGTGCCACTCGGCTGTTTCCAACTCAGACAGACAAGTTGGAATTTAAAGCGTGAAAAGTTTCTGAAGTTAGCAGTTGATTTTTGAAAATTATAATTTTAATCATTATTTTTCTCTTCTGATGTTATCTTCAGTGCTTTCCAGCTCATCCCAAACTAATGTTGGTCAGTTATTTTGCTTTTCCTTTTGAAACTTCTAGTAATTTTCTGTTCTATTAGTCATTTATTCCAACTGAAAGAAGCACTCCTGGGGGTACTTTTTTGTTGTTTGTTTATTTGGAGGCTCTTCCACACTTTAAAAAAAAAAGTCTATTTCTTGCACATACACAGTAGGACAACTTGGTATGAAACTAGAAGGAATTTAAGTAATTTATAAATGTGCAAGCTCAGTGAAAAAACTGATTTGCAATCTTTGGAGGAGGTAACTCTCAAAATGGACAAGAAAACTGTTCAGCCAGGCTCCCCCCTTCTCTCTCCTTAGTGGCTCTAGCTTCATAGTAAAAATTACTTAGTTTCCTTGGCAAATTTAAGTTCAGCTGAGAAAGAGAAACTAAACAGAGCATCAGGTTTAAGTTGGAATATATTTTGCATGCATGGTACTTATGCTTTCATTTTGGAGCCACAAGATAACTTCTGATGCAGTGTTTTGTTATCTGTGTGCCTGCTGTGTTCAGCACCAGCATTTGTGACAACTCTCAGCACTTTACACATGCACTGTAATTTGCTTGTGCTTTTTTTTACATTGCTTTAGGAGGCAATAAAGGCTGGCTTTGTAAGCAATAACTCATTTTTATAACAAAAAACATCTCCAGCATACATTCTTAGGAGCATGAACAGCTTTTACCACAAAGAGGATCGTCTGCAGAGAGGTCCCTCTAGGTTATGGTCAGCACATCAAAGCAGAATTCAGGCTTTTGCAGAGTTTGGCATTCAGGTCTTTAGCCATTCTAGTGTGTCAGTTTATGTAGTGTCATTCAGACCTGTGTTTTCTGAGTGAATTGAAGTTTTTCCTACAGAACCGTAGGGGATTGCAGAGGCCTGTTTAGGGTTATTCTTGGGAGTATTTCAAGTCTCTGTGGATCTATTTGGATACATTTCCTGTCTTTCTTGAAAGAATTGTTCATGCTGCATGAAGCACGATAGGTTTATTCACCAATCCTCTTTGTTTGCAAACATAGTAAACTGCATAGTACATGACATTTTTTGTGGGTATTCTCTGGGGAAACATATGAAATAAAATCCATGCTCTTGCAGTACTACTCAGAATGGAAACAAACAAGTGGACCTTGGCTTGTAGGAGGCAATGTTTGTTCACTACTTTGAGAGAAAGCTCAGTGTTTTCTCTGGAACTGATCATGTTTAGGTACATGTAAGTGTGGTCTGGGACAAACAAAGACAGTCAGGACTTGCCATATAGTATAAAGCCAGTGACCCTCTCTTTCAGTATCACGTTTCCAAGAGCTCCTCAACCTTTTGGGGAGCTCAAGTGTAGTGTGCTGTTACCAGTTTCTTATCTGAGAGGTGGCTGCAAGTGTTCACTGTTCAATAGCATTGTGGAGACAGGAGGTGCTTTGGGAGCTTGCTGCAGCCACTTCACACTGGCCCTGGTACAGCAATACCTTCTGCTGCTCTGTTAGCTCTGCCTTCCCCTCCTTGGTGCTTCTCCAAGGGCAAACACCATGAAGGGGAACACGGACTGATCTTCGCAGCTTCTTTGACTTTTTAAAACATAATCAGTCAACAGTCATAAATTGCCTGCTTCTTGCTCATTTTTCTGATTTTCATCCTTATTTGGAATGCCTTTTCTTCAAAAAAATACACATCCCGATAGCAGATTTTCTTAAACTGATTATTTTGTGACCCTTTTAATCATTTTGGTCTTGTACCTCAGACTTTTTTTTTTTTTTTTTTTTTTGCAACAAAAGGATTGCAAAGGGTGTTTCTGCTGATTATAGCTGAATAATTTCTTTAATTTTTTTTAATTTCTGCCTTTAATTTCTGCCTTTTTTTTCCTATTTAAGATGGTGCCAGTAGTTCAGTGTTTCCTTTGCAATCAAAAAAAACAAGTGTCCTTACCTGTATTTGCTCTTTGAGAACAGTGCTCTCTGTCAGACTAACCCTGTCAAAAAAAAGCAATGATAAATTTGGATGCCATGAAGGTTCTAATAATTAGCATTCCTTCAAAGTAGGGCTTGTCTTGCCCCCAACACTGAACTGCACCATTTCTTCTGTGGATTTTGGCAAACTCCTGACACCTCTTCTAGTCCTCATTAGTTACATATTCTGTATCATCTAGAGGCTTCTGCTGCTTTATTTTGTCTATCTTTCTGACATAATGACAGGAAGCTTTCCCAGGAAGTTTTATTTAGCCAGGAGCTGCATTTTTCATCATGGACAGGTTAATCAGCTTTTTCCATCTCCAGTGCCCTGAACTCCTGTTCTGCAGGAGAGGCAGAGCTTTCTGTTCACGTTGATCACAGACATCCCATCTCACATGGCCCGTGCCCCCCTTCCTTTGCCGCAGTGGAAGAAAATAATGTATTTTGAGAACACAGCCTGATCCGTGTCCAGCCTACTGAGGGAACAGCAATGCACACTTCAGCTCCTGCTAAGCAGTACAGAGCCATTCGTGGGGGGAGATAATTGCTTTCAGTTGCAAGGAAGCAAGCTTATAGTACAGATTAGAATTTTCTTCAAATATTAAGAAAGCCCATTTTCTGACCAGTTCAGCTATTTTGCCTTTTACCATGTTAAACAGGAATGGAACATGATACAGTTGCTTGTTGTTGTGTTATGCTGTGATAGAGAAATTAAGTCTTTAGCAATAACACTTAACACTTTAGCAATTTCTGTTCTCTGAATATATATTTCATTCCATCTCTGCTAAAATAAATTCACAGGGTTTTGTGAGCCACTTTCTTAAATGATTTTGAGAACAAAACACATCAGAACTAGTTACAAAACTATGAAGCAAGCACTTTGTAGTATCCATCCTTTATGGCTCAGGGGCATTCTGAAGAACTAGGTCAAGTAATTCTTTATTTAGTAACAGGTAAAAGTAAAGAGATAGTTTGAAAGAATATTATTAGTTCTTGATGTATAACAAAAGAGTGTTGAGGAATCCCTGAATATAGAGATTTGGGCTTTTTGAGTTCTTACCGACTGGCATGAAAAGTTTACTAATGAATTTGAATAATTAGCAACATATGGAACTTTGTATCTGGAGTGGCTCAAATATACTTGATCTCCTCTACTGCCTTCTAAATTGCCATGCAAAACCCAGTATGTGCCACTCATCTCTTGTACTTCTGGTACAAGTACTGCAGTACTTCCAGTGCTACTAAATCCCTGGTTACCCGTTCCATAACCTAGTTCTTGGCTTCAGCTCCCTCTCATCTCTCCCAGTAGCAGTAGTTATACAGGGAACAGTAAGCTGATTTGCAAACACTGGGCTCAAGTTTATTTTTAACATTTCTTAAGGTGGAACCTTATCTCTTCTGTTTTGACATGTAGGTAAATTCTTCAGTTATGTTCTGGGCAAAGAAAGATGCTATGCACTGTATAAAGATTTCTCTTTTTTTTTTTTTTTTTTCCAGAATCAGGAACAGCTTCGAGAAGAGGATTCTGATTTTATTCTGAATGATGGTGACCTTACCGTGACATATGGTGATACAACAATAACTGCAAATGGTTCTTCTGGTCCCCACACAGCTACCACTAACCTTGACAGCAAGAGAACAAAAAGTAGTTCAGAGGAAGCACTGGAACGTGATTTGGGAGCAGCAGATCATGAAGTTACAAGCAGGGGTACCCGGCTAGTATTTCCTCTGGAATACAATGCATGATTACTGACTCAGTAAAAAAAACTCTTGCTCTGTGAATGGATCAAGGAAGACTGCAGGCCACTGTGTCACTTGAGGTGGGGTGTTTATTTAAACAAGTTAACACGCTAAGTGGTTTTACTAGGGTCTGAAAATGTCACCTATTTTTTACTCAAGATGCTGACAGTGGGGTTTTCTATATGTCTGAAAATAGACAAATGAGAAAACTGGTTATTCTCCTCTTTCCAACTGCTTACCAAATCCAAGTATAACTAGCATGCTGCAATTGTCTTGTTCAGCTGCAGCAGCTCTCTCTCTGAAGAGAGGTACATGAAAATGTCATAGAACTGAGCTTGTCTTGGCTTAGCTTGAGAATGTGAAAGGACAACTATAAACTTGATAATTATTAAGAGACAAAAATGATTGTGTTTGTATCTGAATGTGGAGAGATCCATTGTTAACTTCTCTCATGAGGTTGAGGATACTCAAGTGAAATGGGACAGTAAACATTAGGGTTACACATGTGTGAATGGAAGACTGTTACTGCAAAATGTACTTAATCTATTTCAGGGAAAATAAGGGAAAATAAAATTTCTTCGCTGGCCACCTGTTTAAATAGGAAGGCAATGAGAGCTACTTGTCCCTTTGGCTTTGGGCAACTTGACTATTACTCTTAGCCTAACTTCTAGTGCCTCAAAAGAAAAACATCCAGCTTCCTGTGGTCTAAGATGTACCTGGAGCCAGGCTCTCTAGGCTAGCAGTCACAAAGTAAAACTTTCTTTCATATGAAGACAGTTGGAAACTTGGGCTGGGAAAAACAGCAGATAGGAGGAGGAGAGAAAAAGAGAGAAAGAGAGACGCAGTATTGAATTTGCATGGAACCAGGAGGTTTCATATTGCTCAGAAGAATCCATGGACTCTGCTTACAGTTCTTGTGTGTGATAAACAGCAAACATCTAATTAAGCAGACAAACAAATACTACTGTTTTTACCATTTGTGACTATCCTAAAAGAAAGCTGTTTACCCTTGTTCTCTTTCGCAGAGTAGACGTGAGACTTCAGTGGGGCATTGCACAACAGCATATAAGCTACAGAAGTGATCAACTGTAGTATCATCTTAAATGTGAAAAGGGAAAAATCTCTGACTAGTATTTAGCCCACTTACATGTAGGCTAGCTTTAACTTATTGCTAAATGCTTTTTAATTTCCAGATGAGGAGATAATCATTGTCTTTACCAATAGCTGAAGAAGGTATGCTTTGAAGAGCCTTTCAGCTATTTAAAGCATGCTAAAATGTGATTTCATTCTCATGTCTCAAAAGATTTATTTTTTTAAAGAGTTTGTGGCCCACTAATGTGATGTAATATCAGTTTGTCCAAAAAGCGTGTTTTTCTTGCTGCCATTTCAATTGTTCCTCTCATAAAATTGTGTGTGAGTAAATACCCACTCTGTTTTTCCTTAACTATTAAACTTATTGGGCTAACCTCAGTATGTGAACTTCCTGCTGCAGAGAAATTTTGCAGTTGCGTTGTCAAGTCTGCTTTCTTTTAAATGTGTTCTCTAATGAGTGATCTACCTCGCTGTCTGTCCCTCCAAGGTAAATTTAAAAAGGATCTATAATGACTGTCTCACATTATTAAAAAAAGAGGCTAGGAAACCAGGAGTCTTTTTGTGGAGAAATTATAAGACTAATATAGAATCACAGAATATTCCCAGTTGGAAGGAACACTCAAGGATCATTGAAGTCCAACTCCTGGCCCTGCATAGCACCATCCCCAAGGGTCACACCATGTACCTGAGAGCATTGTCCAAATGCTCCTTGAACTCTGTCAGGATGGTGCTGTGACCACTTCCCTGGGGAGCTTGTTCCGGTGCCCAACCATCCTATGGGGGAACAATCTTTTTCTAATACCCAACCTAAAACTCCCCTGACACAGCTTCAGGCCATTCCCTGGCTCCTGTCACTGGTCACCAGAGAGAAGAGATCAGTGCCTGTCCCTCCTCTTCCCCTCATGAGGAAGTTTTAGGCTGCAATGAGGGAGCTTTGTTCTTAAATGGTGCAGAGTAACAAACCCTGATGAAGATCACTGAGCAGAACAACTCCTTTTCAGGCCTGCATGTGTTTTGCAAAAAAAAAAAAAAAAAAAAAAAAAAAAGCCAATTCCCTTCCCTTCCCTGGGAGCACAAGCAGTTTATCAGTTAAATGTGAGGAGCCATGAGCTGATCCTGTGACTGCCAAGAACACTGGACAAGGGGCTCAACACTGGAATTTTCAGGGTGCTTTCCGTGAGAGGTGTTCCAAGCGCTGCTGATGCTGGCTCCAGGAGCAGCTCTGATCCTCTGTCTCCAGTTATCAGACAGGAGGAATGCTATGACAAGTGTGTTTACACTCTGTGTTACATGTCTACTATGCAATGTAAGCTGGCTTTTCTGATAAGCCTGAACAAGGGTGAAGTATCACATACTTGGTATTGGACCAAGTCTAGCCCTCTTCCAAGGATGTGTGTTTTCTGGCCAATGAAAAGACAAAAAAAAAAAAATTATTTACTTTTACAATGAAGGAATTGCCTTTGGGGATAGGACTGCAGGAATTTTAACTGCTGGAGAGAAAAAAAAATTCTTTTCTGGCTGAATTTCCGAAGAGCTGATCTGGAGCAAGTAAATAGCAAAGGTTAAAATGATGTCTCTCATTATTAAATGATGGCTACTACATTTTACTCCTGGGGGGGAGGGAAAGCTCTCACAGTAGGATTTCTAGGAATCTTAACAGATACTGTGAGCTGCTCATGCTACTTAGGAAGCCAGATTCTGTGATTTTTGTCTTTATAGTAAGACTGGCATGGTCCTTCATGTATAATATCAATTTAACTCCAATTGCAGTCTCTCTTTAGACAGTATTGGTCAGAAGAATGTCTTTAGTCTTATTTGGGACACTAAACCCCTAAGAACTAATATGCTTCACATGCCTTTCAAAGAAAGGTTCAGTGTTTCTTTTAACTCTGAAGCAGCTCCCTAGAATAACATGCTTGACCTCAGCCTTGGCAGACATGGTGTCTGCTTCTGCACAAGTGTGGGAATGGAATTTGGATACTCTCAAGCCTAAACTTCATATGCTTTTCTTTAACATTTGGGGGAGGAACTTTTTGGGGGAGAAACCAGAGAAGTTACGGATACATCAGCAGGGAGAATTCCTCTCCAAAATTACTGAACTCATGACCCACTGAAACTTTAGAAGAAAGGGAAGACAACCCACGACTAGGAGACACAGACCATCCAGGAGAAAAGCAGCCAGTAAATACCCTGGACTGGCTATGACCAATCTTGGTCATAATCAGACTTGCAGAAAGTAGGACAAAGCTGTTGAACAGGTTGAACACATTATTCAGTCAAAATCATGTAGATTAACAAATTCAAATATCCCTAGATTGGAAAACACACTTTGTAAGAAGCAGCCCATGCAAACCTTATCTTCAGTGCAGGAGCGTCTTGCTTCCCAAGGTTTAGGGGAGAGCTTAATAGGGTGCAGTGAAAAACCACAGATACTTCTTGGTCTGGAATTTTTGGAAGTGCCATTCTGAAAAATAACTTCCAGTAGAAATAAGCCTGCAAAGTGAAAGAGGAGGAAAGTGTGGAGGAAACAGTGAATTACAAAGCCAGGAAATGGTTTAAACAGGCAGCTCTACTGTGGGAACAGCACTGTAAACAATTGCTATTCTTAATCTTGCAGTCCTAAATGCTGAGAAGTTATGTTGGCTTCTGCATGCCTTATCTAAAACAAGGGCAGTGGAATAATGCAAAAGTATAAAACCACCCCATCCTACCTGTTCACAAAATCAAAGGCTTTTACAGGGCAGCACTGACTTGCACCTACTCCAGAGCCAGGAAAGTAACTTTGAACAATTTTTTAAAAAATAACCTCACATCATTACTATGTTTTCTTGATTCTAAAATGCCTATAGCAATCTTGAGAGCAGTTCTACGGTAACATTAGTGTGATAAATATGGAGGTGCCTTATGAAACATGCACACATACAAACAGGATGTAAATGCTTACCTAATATTTGAATCTGTGTTGCAGACTCAAATAAGATTTCATATCTTCATTTGATACTTGCAATTTATACAAGTTTTTGTTACGGAAATTAAACAGTTACGACAAAGCAATTCAATATTTGAATCAGTTCAGATTTTCAGGTAATAAAATGATCTATCTGGTTTGGCTGCTTTATTCACTCTTCCTCTGGTATTTTCTTGATAATAATCTATTTTGCAGTGCCCCACGTGGGCCTGCTGATATCCAAAATGCCAGTGGGTCTGAAGATTTATCTAGGGACTGAATGTTAACCGGGCAACAGCTCATTATAATTTATACTGGAATAAAAGACTTTATTAATTGCCTGCACTCTATCAGGGAACTTGCTGGTGGACAAAGATATCTGCAGGGAGGGAGAGAAACCCTGGCTTATTGAATAGCTGCTAAGCTGCCATGGCTAAAGCCAGTGCTTCCCTCAGGTTCTTGTGCAGTAATAGAGCCAGAAAGGATTTCTATTGGTGCAAGCAAGGGAGCAGCAATCTTTGTCCTAGGAAAATGAAAAATATTTGGATTAGTTCTAGCTTTTATTGACATGATAATTTAAATTTAATTTTCTGAAGCCCCATTTCCTGCAGTTTTTAAACCTTTTGGAGCTTGAAAATGTCACATACAAACACATTAGATATAGATTTTAAAAAAGGAGCGAGGGAGGCAGAATAGTCAAATTTCACTTTGGTGCTTGAGTACAATTTCAAAGCTATGCTACACTGCTAACTTATGCAAATTTGATTAATTAAATGGCAATAAATTGAAATGCTGCAATTAAAGGTCTCTTTCCTGCTTCTAATTGAAAAAAAACCCCTCCAGATTTGCATTCCCTCAGAGAAAGTGAATGCCCAACTTAAAAGGTTTTTGCTGCAATGTTAAAATACTTAACTTTAGGCTATGAGAAATGAATTGGATTTATTTTTTAACTAGTAAAATCTCAGAAGTTGTTATTACTGAGGCAACAAGAAGTAGGTTATGCAGTTCCGTGTTTAATATATTTATGACTTTTGTTTCCAGACTTTAGTTTAATCAGGAAGGTTATCCTCCATTGCCTGATTTTGAATTTCAGTCCTAAATTGCTTGGCTTGAATGTCTTGATGTTGACACAGATTAATACCAGAAAGCAGAACACCAGAAGGCGTTCTTCTGGATCGCATCAGCCGATTAGTAATAGCTGTTGTGAAATAACAACTTCCAGCACACGGGGTCACTTGAGGTAAGTTTGTCTGATTTGAGTTTGGGATATCAGAAGTAAAGAAAGAGAGGTGAAATCATAGCTGGTTCTGGTGGAGCAAGGAGAATGTAAGCCATCTAAGGATGTCCCAAATTTACATCCCTCCTTAAAGGGAGACAGGCTGCTATGCCTTGCCTTTGCAGTTACCAGCTGGCTGCTACAGGTTGCCTGTTAATTAGTTGTAGTCTGATCATAATGCTCAAAATCAGAAGCAGCATTTAACCTGAATTTTCAGTTTGCCATTCTTGTAGCTCTTACCTTCTTGTCACTTAAAATATAAACATATCAGTAAGGTTTCACGAGGTGTCTTAGGGTTACTTCAAACATAAAAATCCACTGGGTATCCAAAGCATATCATGCTGTCCTGACTAAGACTGCTGTGGTAGGTTGTCTGTCCAAAACTTTTGGTGCTTCCAAAGTTCCCTTGAGACACCTAAAGCCTGCATGGTATGATAGGTTGTCTCACTTTGGAAAAGACAGGGAAAACTGGAGCTTCCCTTGGAATGGAGAATGTAAACCCCCTCCCTCCAAATTATAATTTTGCAATTAAGGGCCTGCAAAGATTTGGGAATAAGAATAACAGTTCTTTACTAGGAGTATTAAAAATATAAATATAGTAAAAGTGTGATGGCACGGGCAGGAACTGGACGGCACTGCTGTGGTAGTTATTCTCTTTCATGAAGCATCAGTCTCATCACAGAAGTAAAAGCAAAGCAGCAGCTCACAGCACCCATGTAGGAGCCAGCAGCAGCCCCCAGTAGCCACCTGCAGCAGCCCCAATTTCTCTGTTACAAAGCATCTAAAGGACATTTCAGCCAACAGTATATTACTAAAACTTACAGACAGTTGTTTTAACCAATCAATTATAGCACATGTACACCTATTTCAAACAATAGTCATTTGTATGCTTCTCTATTAACAATACACAATACCCTTACTAAGCTTAAGACCTTCTACTATCTTGGCAAGCATATACTTTCTGCAGTGTTATGACTTATTCAAGCCAAACTTAAAAACTCAGCTTTTGTTTTCCATGTCCTTGTTTGCTATACTATTATATACTACTGTATCTTTCCTAGTTCTAAACTTTTCTCAGTTGCTGCAGATTCTGAGATCTGTTTTTTCTGTTTGAGGCTTGCTTTTTTAGCTCCTAAAAATCCTTTTTTGCTTTTAGTGTTTCCCACATAAAAGCAAACAAACAAACAAACAAAAAATCCTAGAAACACTGACAGAGTCAGAATATGACCTGACACCACGGTCAGGGAGTAGTTCAAATAAGTCTTCCTGGAGTAACAGATGTGGTTCTGTTGGAGTAGAGATGATCCTGTAGAAGGGTCCAGTGGTGGCAAGATGGGTCTGGTCTTTCCTCTGGGAATCCAGTGGAAAACAGGCTGTTCTCCTGTGCTGAATTTCAGCTTTTTATCTAGGTAGGAATGCTTGGCTCCTCCCACTGGGTGGAGCATCTCACACGGGAATGATGTAGTATTTTCAGTCATGTGGTGAGCCTTAATGACCCATTAGCAGAAGATATCCCCCTGAAGGGAGGATGGGTCATGGAAGAGATAAGGAACACTGCTCCACCTGGTTTTAACAGCTGACCCATTATCAGAAGGCACCCACCCTCTTCCCCCTAGAGTTAAAAGAAAAAACACCTCTTCAACTGGTTTCAACAGATTGGGAATAGAATATGTGCTTTTGGTTATATATTGCAAACCCAAGACATAGGTTCAAGCTGGGAGTGGTCCAACTGCTGTCAGGGAGGGCTGTAACATATCTTAAATCCTATCTTTCCAAGAGATAAATATGGTTTCTTGCATGAAAGAAACTGGGTACTACTGGGTCTTTAACATTGCTGAAGTAATTGCTGCAAGCAAAGGTTAGTAGAACTGAAATATAGTACTGTATCCCCTGACACATCCTCTTTGTCATGTTGACAGCTACAGGACAACTGTCCTTTCAATATTTGTACTTGAAGCAGTGAGGATGTAAGGAGAACAGCAACTCTCTGCAGTAGCAGGGCTTGCTTCTTGGTGTGCAGCACACCAATGGTGTGTGGGTCTCTAAGTCCTAGTTTGGGAGCTCAGTATCCTAAAGAGGTTAAATGGCAAGGAATTACCATTTAAATACAACAGTGGGTGGGGAGGAGAGAGAAAGCAAAATATTGTGAAAGCACTCCATGTTGTGGGAATAGTAGCAGTGGAGGATGGGGAATAAACACCTGCTGGGCTTTCTGCCAGTGGCTGGCTTGTGTACAAGCTTGGCTAAACTTTCATTCATGTGGACAAGATACTGCAGTAACTTCAGCTTTGAGTCTCTTGACTGAGGCCTCATCCAAGCATTCTTTTTTCAAGAGAAGAAATGTTAGTGCTTCTTAGAACTCCTGCTCTGTCAACAAGTTTCAGGTTAGGTATGAAGATGGTGGTTCTGTTCTAGGTCAGCATCATCCTTCCATTTCTTATTACTTCCTTACTCCAAATAGACCTTGGAGTCACTGGGAAGTAGCAGGTACAAGGTAATAGCTTTTGTGGATCTCATTGTTTCACACTGAGTTACATCATTGGCTGCACTGGAACAAATAATCATAGTTGTCATTTGTAGTCAAGTCAGAAATATGTCTTCTCCTCTTATTTGGTTGATAGTAATGCAAAACTTACTGTGGCTTGACACATTTGTGAGACATATGAACTTGGTATTTTATCTCGTAAGTGATAAAGGCTGATACTGTCAGGTCTTTCCTCAAGGCAAAGCTCTCTTCTCACAGCACAAAACTGATTTGGAGTTCCCTTCCTTAAAATCTAATTAATAGTTTCCACCTTGGAGCTTCCCACCAGCTGCTTTGATACCCTTGTCTTTTAGGAAGAGTTGCAAGGTACAACAAAAAGTAAACATTATTATGTAGAGAAATAAAAAACAGATTTACATCAACATGGCTGGGATAGAGAGGTGGTGTAAATCTTCTAAATCTGTTGTTAGAAAGAGTGAATGATCATGCAGACAAAGGAGATCTGGATGATATATTTCATTTCATAAGATATTTGGAAAGTCCCTTCTCAAGAAGCTTTGGCTCATGTTGTCTTAGTCACTGTAGGAAGATGAATCTATGAGGATTAATAATGGACAATTTATTCTCTGTTCTGTTTCTTATCTTTTCACAATGGAAAGAAGTTACTAGCACTGTCATCTAGAGATTTGTGGGGCTGGATTTGGAGAAGGGAGTCAGGAAAGTGAAAAACGTGGGGGATCTTCAGTTAATTTTGGAACCCAAGGTTGATTGTAAAATGGGGTGTTGCACTTAGTGAAAAGCATCTCCAGTGCATGTGTGCCTACAGGTGTAAAGACCTATAAATTAGCTGCTGTCTGTCAGAAAGAGCTTGGAATCATCCTGGTTAGTGTTCAGAAGACAGCAGGGGTGATTAAAAAGACAATGCTGAGACTTGAAGCCAAACTCACAAACCATCTGTTGCACTATAAATCCAGTGCAGGTGCTGCTTGCTGGTCCAGAGCAGCAATGTGTGGGTGGCTTTGCCAGTCCTCTGAGAGGACGTGAGGTGGAGCCTTGGCAGAGATACCACAGGAGGTCTGCTTTGTCTTGCATTATCCTATCATAGATAGTCAGTAAATTTTCAGTATGCTAACATCAGTTGATTATTTGAACTGGATCAAACAAAGGAGGAAAGGAAATAATGAAAAGAGATGGTAATCAGAATTTCACTCTATGTGAAGAGCTACAGACGTTCTGCACACTGACTTTCCTTCCCCAGCCATTCTGTATTTTCTTAAACATACTTAATAAAGGATATTTGTCAATTTAACACTGCTTCTTTTCCAAGACTAGGGCACCTCTTCCATGATTGAGTTCAATATTCTCAAAGCAACTGAATTTTGTTAATCCAGGTATCTATTATTTTTCCTAACCAAGTTCATCAAGTAAAAACTATTCCTGCTAAACTAATCCACAGTCCAAGACAAAGTGATTTTTGAGAAGCACAAAGTAAAATAAGCTATGCATATTTTGAAGTTAGGAGCTGTTTTCTTTTTAAGAATTTTAAGAAGAATAAAAAGTGACAGCTTACATTCAGTTTTTGTATAGGGTAACACATGAAAATGTGATTGTTATGTGGCCTGAGATATTTATCAATGAAATAAAATTATCAAATCCATCCTTACTAAAAATCTTAAACAAAACCACATCTGCTCTCTTGTTATGGGACAAGAAATCAATTTTATATACTAAACGATTACATACAACCTGAAAAAGGGAATTATAACCTGAGGCAAATGTACAGCTATCTTGAAAGCACTTTTTGTTCAAGAAAGGATGAGTAATTAAACATATGCCACAGCTATAGAGAGAAACTTGGTTTACAGCATGAAATTTTCTGTAACAATTGCAGTACTGAAATGCACCTGTCTTTTGCTAGAACTGCCAGCCTCATCTGCTCAGCAGTGCTTTTAGTTCCTACACTACAATGAGGAGACAGTGCTTCTCCATGGTTTGCTATGCCCCACTTCCCTCTGTGAGGCATAGCAATTGTTTCTGTGCTATTACAGTGGTGGAAGGTTTTAAAACAGCAAACAGAAGTTGCAGTCAGAAGGAAGCAGAGCTTTCCTGGTGCCCTCCACTGTACAGGAGGCAGCCAGCTCCCAGACATCAGACCAGATGCTGTGGGCTTGGATGCAGCTGTGGAGCTCCAGCCACTGCTCCCACCCAGGTCTCTCGGTACTGAGGCCTTGGTAGACCAAGTGCCAGCTGGGTTAACTGAAGAGTGGGGTGTGAACTGTGTGTATCCATGGTCAGTGATGTGGTTTAACCCCTGCCAGCAACTAAGGCCACACAGCCACCTGCTCTCTTGCCACCAGTGGGATGGGAGAGGAAATTTCAAGGACAAAAGGGAGAAAACTTGTGGGCTGAGATAAAGACAGTTTAATAGGGAAAGCAAAGGCTGTGCACACAAGCAAAGCAGAACAAGGAATTAATTCACCATTTCCCATGGACAGGCAGGTGTTCAGCCATCTCCAGGAGAGCAGGGGCCCATCCCACACAATAGTGACTTGGGAAGACAAACACCATCACTCCAAATGTCTCCTGTTTCATTCTTCTTCCCTCAGCTTTACCTGCTGAGCACAAGGCCACATTGTCTGGGATACCTCTGTGGCCAGCTGGGGTCAGCTGTCCTGGCTGTGTCCCCTCCCAACTCCTTGTTCAACCCCAGTCTCCTCACTGCTGGGTGAGGAGCAGAAAAGGCCTTGATTCTGTGCAAGCACTGCTCAACAATAAGGAAAATATCCCTGTTATCGACACTGTCTGCAGCACAAATCCAAAACACAGCCCCACACTAGCTGTTCTGAAAAACTTTACCTTCCCCAGTCAAAACCAGCTCAGTTGGGCTTTTCAGCCAACAGCAGGAATTTGGAGTTAGACCCCAGAGAGGCAGCAGTGTTGAGTGGCTTCAGGCAGTGAAAGAGAGGGGACCCCAAGGTGCACAGTGCACTTTCATCTGATGGCTCATGGGAGGAAGTCTCTTCAAGCACAAGAAGCACCCACATTGGTAAAACCCTACTGGAAAAATAAACAGGGCAAGATGTGGTTTACCCTGGACATTGGTATTTAGAAGGGGAGGAGAAAGGAATTGCAGCAGATTTCCACAGGTTTCCCTTCACTAGGAAGGAATTAATTGTTACAACGCTATGGCCAAATGTAAACAGAACTACCCTCAGGTTATTACAAGCTATCCATAGCTGCATGCTTCAGTACAGATGCTATGTTTGGGTGGGGCAGGGCAGCAGTCAGAAAAAAAAAAAAAAAAAATCCAAAAAGCTTCTAAAAAGGAAGGTGGTCCATACTGGGCCTTGAGCCAACAAAATCTGCAAAGATGGATGTGCAATTTTTCTTGTAGAATTTCACACTTTATTTGGAGAATAATACTATGCTTGTATGAAAGCACTTGGTTACAAAAATCAACCTGATTTTACCTTTTAGCAGTTATTTCAAAGCTTGACTATCAAGTCGGGATGTAAAGGATTTCAAAGGATCCAGATGTCACTCTGTATTAATTGTACTTACGATATTACAGATATTTAAATTATTGCTTAGAGTTAGATATGTCTAATACTACAGTTGGTTTAGATTAAGGAGTAACTATCACCCTCCCTGCATGGTTTTTACCTTTGCTAATTTAAAACCTCCCAATATTGGAATGAACTTCTCAAGGGCAGAGTAGTGATGAAGCCCTGCAGGCATTCAGAAATAAGTCCCAGGAATTATTCTGTAGGGCCCTAGACTACTTGTGCATTCCCCAGATCAAAGCATCATTAGAAGATGAAAAAGTTTTAGTAATTAAATGTCTAGCTCAAAATTATTCTAGCTATTCCGTAACAGATCACAAGAGACTTCTCTCCCACTTATCCCTGGACCCTTTCTTTCATGCAATAGTAAGGATTTTTAAAATAATGTTTATTAAAGGCACAGCCTAACTCTTCTGAAGGACATGATTTTTGCTATGGGGACTGGGGCATCACTCACCTGCTCAGCAGCCAGTAAAGGAGTATTACTCTCTGCATACTGTGGAGTGCTTCAAGGCCAGCCTTCAGGAGCTCAGAGTCTCAGAACTGGAATTCCTCCTGGCAGAAGTCTGTGAAACTGTAAGTACAGTCATGACCAGACACACTTTGACAGCTCCAAGCAACCTGAAACTCAGTTTAGAAATAAGCCAAGTTTATGCAGTCTTAAAATTGCTGACTAGCTGCTTCCTTCAGGGGTAGCATTACCAATTTACAAGCAACATGTTAACCTATGGTAGAGAGCTAAAAGCAGCAGGGGAGCCACTTCCCAGGGCAGAACAATCAAGGCAGATACACATAACCTATACTGCTTGTCAAAATTTTAACTCCTTTCCTATTAAGGAACAAAGTTTTAGAAATATCAGCTAGTTATTATTATTATCATCATCAAATCTGAATGCAACTGCTTTGATTGTAAGTTCTTAAAAGAGTCAACTAGCAAATATTTTAATAAGAATTTACAGAGAGTCAATAGGAAGATATGGTTTCAAATTTACCATTTAAGGATGCAAAATTAAATTCATGCTAAAGCAACTCCTCATTTGCTGCAACAGCTTGAGGCTGGATCCTGCTTTCTATCAGTTTCCACATTTTAGACATTAAAAACCTTGTGAACAGACAAAACCAATTTTCAGGTGAGAAAAAGCACCTCTTTTCATGCAAGAAGTTGGTGTTTTATAAATGACTGAAATATGTATCTGGTTATCTGATTTGGGGTCATGAAGGCAGAACTGGGACTTGAGCATGGAAGTCAATCAATATCCAAGGATGAACAAACCAAAGTGCTGTATTGAAACAAAAACTGTAAAATGGAGACCCAAATTGGAAATAAATAAGCTTGAAAGCTGAGTATTTGGAGAAGGCGAAGGGTTGTTGTTGTTGTTATGTAAAAAAATAATTCTGTAGTTACACACTTGGGACAAGAACAAGTTAGCACAGAGCAATAGTGGCAGGCTGTTTTCTGTGTCCAGTAAGAGAAGTAACAGGCTTAAACTGAATGGAGAATGATTTAAAAAAATGACTGAGTGCAGTTTTTAAGAGTGGGCATACAGACATAGTGGCATAAATTACTGCTAGATTAAGTCTTTGTCCTTAAGGATTTTAAAACCAGCTTAGAACGAGTGACAAATGTCCCACCCTTATCCCTAAATCTATTTGAGAAAGAGTTAAGTATCACTACATGTTCTTAAACTGGTTTTATAAAAAAAGGGAAAAAATAAGAGAGAAGGGCAAATACTCACAACAATTCATTCAAGTCACTCCTGCTGAAGCAGCAGCTGAAATGACTGTGAAAAGCCAAGGAAAGGTTTTCAAATCTTCCATCAGAGAGGCCTCTGCTCTACTTGGATTGATCTCCCACAGCCTTTTCCAATTATTTTAACAAGTGCTGCACTTCAGATCCTATCCAGAGCCCACCTGAAACTAGTTTCATGCCTGTGCATAAATAAACAAGGGACTAATCATTTCACAGCTGTATGGCAAAGCATTAAAGACAGCTCAGCCACAGCGAGGGCAGTGCTAGGGCTGGGTGGTCCCACATCCTGCACTTGCTGGCACAGCTGGGATTTCTACCCATGGCAAGTGAACAACCATGCAGCCTTTGTTACACAAACACACCCCAACTTTCCTTTCCCTTCAGCTCATCTCAAGAAAAAAAAGGGCAAAAACTACTGGGTTAATGGTGTGGGCTTTGTGCTCCTCTTGATTTATTGTACAACTCCAATATATTTTATTCAAATACTGGCAGAGGCTCAATGACCAGATTTCCTCATAGGAAATGTTATGAGACACTAACCTATTGCAGAGAACTCCAGGAGAAACTGAAGTCTGGAGTTAACATTTCCATGAAAGTCAACATTCCCTTATTTTCACAGAGCACAAACAAAATGTACAAAGCATCTTTAAACTAAGGCTCTGGTCTTTTTGTGCAATAAAGCTATTTTTCAGAAGACTTCAGCACTGTGTACAGTACTTCCTATGGATAACACGGCTTCTGGACCACCAGCTTCATATCTAGTCATAGCATGGTGCTCTACCATATCAGTTCCTTTCTATTTCTAAATTATAGGCGTTGTCTTTTAAAATTAGTTTATTCCTTCCTGCCATGCTGTTCTCATGGTTAAAAGAAAATCCTTCACCTTCTTCCAACTTTGAGGTTGAAATGATTCATTGCTGATGTGTAAAAATCTGCTCTTATGCCAGTATTGTGCATAGCTTGATTACCTCTATTCCACACTGCTGTTCATGCTGCTGTGCACTGCTGTCCTCTTTCAACCTTGAGTTTGAGACTAAATAAACCACACAGGTTGGTCTTCTCCAAGAAGTTATTTCACCTGACATTTCTCTGTATCTATTAAAAATATCAATTCACCCCCTTAGGGCTTGAGTGCCTATGACAGAGAATATGTTAATACCACCATACATTTGCCCTTTTCATGACTAGCTCACTCAGGGGTTCAGAGTCACTCCTTGAGCCACCAGTGCCCCCTGACCAGCACACCTGAACACTGACTGCTGCTACAGCAGTTCTGCAGAGCCAGCTCCAGCATACCAAAGGTGTCACTCAGCTTCTGCTTGATTTGGATTTGGCCTCTTCAGAAAATCTAACTTACTTGTCTAACATCCCACAGACACAGTGGCACCAGGGACTGAGTCCAGCTCCTCTGAGAGCTTTTAAATATCTCAGCCATGAGATATTGCCTCCATCATTTTTTACCTCCTTCAGTCTCCTACCAGATTCCAGCACACTTTCTAACCTCTGGCACAGACCAGGCTCATGGTGCCAGACATGCTGCATGATCCACTCCTGCCCCAGGTATGTCCAACCTTGAGTGTTGAGCAAATGCCGCACTGGAGAAAAAAACAACCACTTGTGATACATGACTGATAAGGAGCATGAGAGGAGAGGCAGCAGACACTGAATCTGATTGCTTCAGTGCTTGGCTTTGCAGCACAGACACTGAATGCCACTGGAAAAGTGTGCAGAGACAAGAGGTTTCCTGACATTTTTTAAAAAGTTTATACTGAAAACAATAGATGTCAGTGATATGCACGTGAGTCACTGCTAGAACTGGGACTTTTAAATCCAGTGCACAAACACTTGAACCATGCACACGGACAAGGACCTCCCCAGACACCTCTGTTCTGGTGGTAATCCCACAGCAGAAGTGACTGCAAAGACACTCCCAAATGGAGCTCAGACAAAGGCAGCTGGGTGAGACAGCTCTCACATCTCTTGTAGGCACAGACTGAGCCCCACAGTAGCAGAAGGTGGGCAAAGACTTTACTTTTACAAATTTGAGCTTTTAAACTTCAGTTTTGCAGGACAGCACTTCTTCCCATGCATCCCACCACAATGCTGCTAGGAGACCAGGGGGACACTTAATAAATTCCTTATACAGGAGGAAAGGGGGGAGTCTGGTTTGCAGGAGAAATGTATTTATGTGGGCTGGGAAGGGTATAGGGGAAAGCAAGTCACCATTGCCCTGTGGACCAGCTCTCCACCCAGGGGCTGGTCCACTGCCAGTTGTCTGCACAGCCATTTGAACTGAGACATGACAAGAGCTGCTGTTGAAGAGCTACCAGTCTCCCCCTGCAATCTGGACTCAGACTCACTCTGCTCTCCATCTTCCCCCACCCCCTGCCCTGAGCTTTCCTCCCCTATCTCCTCCAAACAATATACTCTGGGCAATTCTCAGTTCTTGGTCCCTACTTCTCCTAGCTCACTCTCTCCATGTTCCTTCCTTCCCTCACACACTCCTAGCCAACTTTTCCAATTAAAGCAGTCACTACTACTGCCTCTCCTTATCAACTCCCAGTCTCTCTTTCATCTCACACCCAAGTCCTTTGCCCAATAAATCCCACTATCCCCAATTAAAAATTATTTCCTTTCTCCATTCCCTCATGTTTACCACACCTGTGATGATCAATGTCTTCTCCCTCTCACCTATAGTCCTTTCCATTATTAAGCACTGGAAAGCTGAACACCGGATTTGGGGGTCTTCCTTAGGAACAACTGCAACAGGGGAAGAGGGGATAGGGAAGAAGGCATCAGTGGGAACCAGGAATGGCAGACTCCTCCCTGCTCAGCCCAGTGATGCAGCCCCTGCCATAGTTACAGGGTTTTGATTCCCATTGTACCACACTGAGTTTTCCATGGGAAAGAAAGAGGTTCGTACATGCTCACTGGAGATAAGACCAATGCAGATTTTATTTGGTATAAAATAAAGATACACACACATACCAAAACCACTTTTACTGAGCACGTACTATCCATTTTATACAAACATTAATATATTTGGCCAAATCAGAATAGAAAGCAGAGGTAAGAATAAAAACACAGGGGACATCCTCTACAAAGAGATAATTTCCCCCACACAAATTGGAGTTCCTGTCCCAAAACACTGAAGTGACAAATGATTTCAAAGAAATATCTTTGAGAATATTTGAACACAGGCAAAAGACCACCACATCCGAAGTTTAAAAGAATATGCAACTGTTTTGACTGAAATTCCAAGAGACTTAAACCTTATGCCCATGACAAAAAGCTTCAGTCTATATACAGTTGAAGTTTGGCAAAATTGGACCTTTAGAAACAGGGCAACAAGTCTGGAAGCTCCAGGGGAGGACTGGAATCCCACTTAACAGCAACAAGAAACGGCACTGCAGGTGCCCCAGGTTAGCAGCAGAGCTTAACATTTCAGTGCTGGGAGCAAGAATTTCACAGTACTCAATATCCAGACTGAGAGTCCTAAAACATTAATCAGCTTCCAGCCTGTTGTTCAGAGCCAAGACTGCCAGATACACATCTCACCAACAAACAACAAGCCCCTTCATCATTGAAACCCACCGCCTCAATGTGCTTGCATCCAGCATTCATCTCTTTGAAACACAGCCAAGAGAAGAACAGTCTGGACCTGGCCCCTTATTCACACACACACAGAGCCAGCAGGGTGTTGAAAACTGCTAGTGCAAGGTTTGACAAATCGTGTTTCTCCCATGTCATTCTCCATGGTGGTAGGTGTCACATCAAATTAAGTAGGAAAGACAAAACAACATCTCAGGTAGTCCCACTGCATCACAGATTGCATGGTGACTCTGAGAAATGATATGCACCATTAGAGAGTCTCAGTGACAGCTCTCTGTGCTCAAGAAAGGAACAGAACATGCTGTCGGGCTTGTTGGCTCTAAGGCTTTCAGTTGTTTAATTGTGTTACCATAACAAACCCAGAAACTGCAGAATTTTTATCGTTGAGCTTTACTGAAAGTGGTGATACTGAGAACTTAATGCAGAAACTCAGGACTTGATGCCCAGGCTGATGGGGGAGGAGGGGGCTGAAATGACTCATGCAGTACTGAAGTTGTTAAATAAGTAACTCCACAACCATTCTAACACTTCTATTAGATACTGCAACTGTCACCAAACTATTTCTACTGTCCCTGCAGTATGCAAGTACATACTGTGGATATCTACAAGGCCTCCATCAGTAATATCCTAAGGAGTAGAAATAAGTATTTCTTGGCTGGACCTTCATCATTTCCCACAAGAATTTCATTAGTTTACCTCCCCCAAAAAACCAATTTAAATACAGATACGATGGTGTAAAAGAGCAGTTAACAATTATGGCATGGAAATATCCCAGCTTTTTATAAATAATTACAGTACTTGAGTTTCTACGTCCCTCAACTCGGATGTGTGACAACCAGAAGTGAAAAAAGACAACAGAAATGTCTGTGAGCATTTGTCAGTTTTGTACCCATTTCCCACTATGACTTTTCAATAAATTAAAGTTGTTAATTCATTGTATGTAACGTGGCACAAGTAGGTAATTTTCACGAACCTCAATCTGAAATATTAAAACTTTATGGCTGAGTCCTGCACTCTGATTCTAAGCCTTCCAAGTTCAGGTTGGCTATAAAGATGTGTTTACTGTTCTCCTGCTTATTACGCCATGCTCTGCTCTAAATGAGCAGTTATGGTTCAATTTTCTACAGCATCCAGCGGAACTGTGACATCACCTCAAACTGCCCAAGCCATAAATGTCCAGCTGCTCTCAAAATGCAGTCTAACTATGGGTGTCCTGCTTTCAGCAAGTTCTAGTTGGTTCCAAAGATCTCTGCCACTGAAACTCCATGCTGGTTGTCCTAATCAGGCCTGTTTCTGTCTTTTCAGGTAAATACCAGGGCTGACATTTGACAGTACATTTGCTTTTCCTTCAAGGCCTGAGTTTCAAGACCAAGTACATGCTGTAAGCACCCTGAATGATGCTGTCCAATGTCATCAAAACACCCTGAAGAAAAAAAAAATGAGATGCATCTGTTGGTGAGCCTTAGTTGTCCTCCTTTGGCAGGTGAATTTTAGAAAACCTTCTAGTGACTGAAGTGCACATGTCACACCACCATGCATTAAGCAACTGTCATCCATATACTGTTCCAAGATGTCACTCTGGCTTACTTGCTCTTTTCTCAGCTTTGGATATTCCCTATGGATTTTTCAGATGAGTTTTCTAATTAATTCAGGTGCACTGAATACAAACCAAAAATTGCACTTGCTAGATTTTGTACACTTTGCCCAATGGAGCCCTTTTCACATCATACAAAAATTAAAATAATTAAAATAATCACTCATGGAGAGCAACCAGGCTAGTGAACAACTTTTGCTGACAGAAATAATTATTGATACAGAAAATGCATCTGTCATAGAATATCCTGAGTTGGAACAGACCTATAAGGGTGAGCAAAGGCCAACTCCAGGCCCCTCACAGGACAGCCCCAATAGTCACATCATGTGCCTGGAGCTCCAAATAGTTCTTTGTGGGGAGACAAAAGGAGATGCTGCTGAAGGCAGTCTCCCTCCTGATACGTTACACCTGTGTTAATTATGCTAGAGTAGAAACAGCCTTGCCCTCACAGCTATGGGCATGATAAAGAGTGAGTTAGCTGGGAAGAGTCAGTTGGAGTCTGCTCGCCGTGCTGTGAAGACCTAGGGACAGGAGGTTGTGCAAGGGTCAGAAAAGGTAAGATACTGTATGTAGGACAGACAGGGTTAGGCGGCCGTGCCAGGGTCAGGAAGGAGCGAGCCAGAACAGAAGGACAGACAGAGCCAGAGCTGTGTGGAGCTGCTCTGAGAAGATACAGAGGAAAGGTGAGGGAGACTTTTCGAATATCAAGATACGATACTTAAAGCCTTCTGATGATTCTAAAGAAGCACCTCGAGTGCGAGTGCAGTGTCCATGTTGAGTACCACCGCATACGTCAACTGCGACACTTCTTGAGCTCTGTCAGGCTTGATGTTGTGACCACTTCCCTGGGGAGCCTGTTCTAGTACCCAACCACCCTCTGGGTGAGGCACATTTTCCTAAAACCCAACCTAAACCTCACCTGACACAGCTTCAGGCCATTCCCTGGCTCCTGTCACTGGTCACCAGAGAAAAGAGATCAGTGCCTGCCCCTCCACTCTCCCTCATGAGCAAGCTGTGGACTGCAATGAGGTCTCCTCTCAGTTTCTTCCAGGCTGAACAGACCAAGCGACCTCAGATGCTCCTCACATGCCTTCCCCTCAAGGCCCTTCACCACCTCTGCAGCTCAAACGTGGAAACAGTTTCAGAAAATGCTAAATAATTTCCAATAAGTGGATTTTCTCCCAGCGATAAGAACCAAGCTAGATGTTAACCCTTTTTGCTCATCATGATGAACCATTTTAAGTGAAATTAAGTGTGAATTTTGAACGACTTACAAAAGATATTTACCACCTGAAAGAGCATGACAAGATTCCCTGTCAAGGTGAGGAGAACACTTAACTGTTGCATCATACTATTGTGTGACTGCAACTTGCTAAGAACAAATCAAGAGGAAAATACTGGATTTTAATCTCCCATCCAATTTAAGAAAGTAAGTACCGTATCATCTTCTGGTATGCACAAAAATCTTAATTTCTTTCCAAACCTGTCAGTACAAGCCAGGCTGGGTGTAGTCCCAGAAAAGCCTTCCAAAATACGTTACCTGACACAGGTTATCAAGGCATTGTATAGGTATTGTCTATCTATACAAATACCATTATTAAATGCCACTGGAACACCCAGAGACAAATTTTGGTGTCACAGGCACAGTGAGAGAATGCAGAAACATCCCTTAGATAATACACATGGTTTTCCAGCACAAAACAAGACCCTGTAATTCTTACTTCAAGCAGAAGACCAAAGTTGCAAAACTGTATGAAGTATGCTACAGGGAAATTGATACATTTGTTCAAAAACATTTTTATGACTACATTTTCCTGTCAGATAATGAAAGAAACCTGCTTCTTGTGCCAACATACTCTCAGATGGGAAGATCAAGGGAGAAAAGAGCTAAAATAAATGAAGTTTCATCCTAACTTAGTGACATGCCGTACAGCTTAACACTCAGAGCACAAAAACGTACCATGCAATTCAAACACCTCCTCCACAATAACATAACATCTTTGAACTGCCTTTATTTTCAGCACTTTATATAAATACAGCTTTCTTCCTGATCCTGGATTATCCTCAATTTGAAACTCATATTCTGGATTTGTGTTTGAGCACTGCATGTAAACATCCCTATAATCCTGTACACTCTTGTGGGGCCATTTAAAGACTACCAGACTGTAATAAAATCAAAAGCAGTCTCTATGAAGTTATGAAACTGCATCCCTAAATTACAACTGAACCTTCTATCCCCACATCAAGAAATTAGGAAACAAAGGTATACACCTTTTATTACAGATACACTTAAATTGCAGATACACACACCCCCTCTTCTTGCACAAGCTGCAGGATATCTGCAGGAACATGTCATTTTAAAATCCAAAATAAAACTTCAGGGGGTTTTTTGTTTGTTTTGTTTGTTTGTTTTTAATGTAACATTTTATTTGGGAACTTCATGATTAATTTGTCTTAGCCTCTTAGGAAACATTTGCTTTTGTTCAGGACTTGCCAGCTGAGAGGATGTTATTGTTTGGAAGGGATGTGATCAGGAGGACCCTGAACACGGCACAATGTGTCAGCCCGGAAGCAAGGGAAGAAAAGTGATTCTCTCCTCTGACAGAGAAAACAAAACGGAAATGTCGAGCATTTGCCTTCCAGTTTCGTTCACCCTTACACGTGTTCCAAAGAAACATGTTAGTCACCTGTAGCTCACACGAGTATCACCAACCCATATCAATATATTAAAAAAATTCCTACTTCCAAAACAATTACAGATTTCTTTAGAAAAGCAAAGATTTCTGCCACGAACATCTTCAAAACACGTAAGCAGGCAGTTGCTTACCCTCTCTGCATGACTGCTTACCCTGCTGCTCAGAACGATGGACAGAGTTGGACACGGTTCCCCTTCCCTCAGCCCCCTCCCTACAGCACCAGCAGTGTACAGGGGCAGAGACCATCCCTGCAGAGCGGGGAGCAGGGGAGCTGGGTCCTACCCTGTAGTAGGCACCCCCCTGGCTGTCCGGGCCCCTGCTGACCTCTGCAGCGACTTCACAGAAGCCTCTTGTGTTTCAGTAGCAGTAGGGCAGAGGTCAGTGCGATTCAAAGCTCCAGAAGGGCAATGCTCTCCCAGGAGCACCTTCCAGGCCCTCTAGTTCCTTGGTGAGAGTCTTCACCTGGGGGATTTTTAAATTTTCATGCAGTTTGTTTGTAGCATACCTGTGCTTTGTACACGATCATGGTTTCACGCTAAAAGGCTCCAAGAGTGATGCCGTACCCGGGGGACACCTCTTACCAAACCCTTCTCGTAAACAAAACATCCCCCCTGCCCTTTCCACGCAGCCCAGAAGGAACACAGCCACAAGGAAGCCACAGCGGCACGGGGGCCTGGACCCTGCAGCGCTGCCCTGTACCCGAGGCGAGGCAGGTGTCCCTCAGCCGGGGCTGTCCCCGAGGGAGCGCCCTGCCCGCCAAGTGGGCGCCTACCATGCCAGCGGTGACCCCCGCGCTCAGCTCTGCCCGACGGCCCCCGTCCGTCCGTCCGTCCGTCCGTCCGCCCTCGGGCCCGTCCGGGACGTGGGGCTCGGGCGCTACCGGGCGTCGCCGGCGCTGAGGGGGTAGGCGAGGATGCTCATGGCCTCTCCGCACGCCGCCTCCACCTGCCGCACCTGCTGGCGGCTGAGGCGCTCCCGCCAGGCGTGCACGGCCTCCCGCGCGTCGCGGGCGGAGATGAGGAAGGGCCGGTCGGAGGAGTAGGCGGCGCCGCGGGTCATGTTGACCACGAAGTCCTCCAGGGCCGGCGGTACCGTCAGCCCGGCGAAGCGCAGCAGGCGGCGCAGCTCGGCGCGGGGCTCCCGCACCAGGTCCTCGTAGCGGAGCTGCGTGTAGCGGCGGCGGAGCCAGTCCGGGGCGCGCCGGGCCAGCAGGAGATCGCGGAGCCACGACTGGCAGATCACCTCCAGCGCGCCGCCGAGGAAGAACTCGGCGCGGTGCTGCGGCTGCGGCGGCCGCCCGCCGCCCAGCAGCCCGGGCGGCAGCAGGGGATGCTGCTGCTGGTGGCGGGCCGGGCCCCGCGGCTCGGCGCGGTGGCGGCTGCGCAGCACCTGGACGCTCTCCCGCAGCAGCGCCTGCCGCGCCTTCAGGCGGGAGTTGTGGACGGCGCGGGGGTCGCGGAAGAGCTGCACCACCCGCAGGTTGAGGCCGGGCTCCCGCAGCAGCGGCAGCAGCGCGCCCAGCTCCAGCAGCCGCACGTCCTTGATGACCACCACCGGGTACTTGCGGCACTCGGCCTCCAGCTCCCGCAGCGCCCGGGGCGGACACGTCTCCTCGCAGGTGGCGCCGTCGACGAGGCCGATCTCCTGGCGGGGCCGCGGGGCGGCGGGGCAGAGCGGCGGCGAGCAGATCACCTTGTTGGTCCGCCAGCCGAAGATGCTGGCCGTGGTGAGGTTGTCGGCGGCGGGCGGGGCGGGGGCCAGCGGGTCGCGGGGGCCGGACGGGGCGGTGTAGAGGCGCAGGACGGAGAAATCGCATCGGAAGAGGGCGCGCAGCATGTCGCGGAGGGCTCCCTGCAGGCTCAGCGCGTCCCCCGGGTAGAGCGCTTGCCAAAGGTGCCACATGGGCTCGTAAAGGTAAAAGACGTCGGGGTGCTGGTTGAAGAGCTCCCCGAGGAAAGAGGATCCCGTTCGCCAGGTAGCGTGCAGGTAGATGTGCCGCTTCCCCGCGCTGCCGTTACCCGCCGCCCCGGCCGTGCCCGCCTCATCCTCCTCCTCTTCCTCGTCCAGCGGCGGCCGCTGCTCCCAGCCCCACTCACTCAGCGCCTCCTCCAGGCTCGGGCAGCGCCGCAGCAGCGGCTCCTCGTCCGTCCGCCCGCGCCTGGCCCCGTAGTCCAGCGCGTAGGGCACCAGCAGGAGCAACAGCAGCGTGTACAGCACCAGCACCGCGGCGAAGCGGCGATGTTCGCCTCGCCACCGTCGCCGGCCCTTCATCGCTGGGGCCGCCTCGGACCCCGGCTCCGCCGACCCTCTGTTTGCCGGAGGGCGGCTCTTTGCGGAGAAGCAAAGTTAGCGGCGGCGGGGATGTGGGCGGCGGGCGGTCCTCCCCGCCGGGGAGCACGCCCACGGGCACGCCGGCCCGGCTCCGGGCCGCTGGCCGCGCCGCCCGCCGCTCTCGCCGCCGTCTCCTCCTTCTCGTCCTGCTCCTCCTCGCAGCGCGACGCGGAAGCGCCCGCACCTGCCCCCGCTGCCGCCTGAGAAGCCGGCGGGGCGCGGGCTGCTGCTGCTGCTGCTGCTCCCGGTGCCGCTGCGCCGGGCTCCGGGCCGCCCCTCGCCCGGCCTCCCTCCCTCTCTCCCTCCCTCCCTCCTCCGGGCAGGGCCGGAGGGGCGGGCTCGGCACGGCGGGACTCACCCCCGCCCGGGAAGGGGCGCACCGAATAGGAGGTGTGTTAGCCTGGACAGGTACCGAGCAGCCGAGGGTGTCCCCAGGAGGAGTGGTCGGTCCTGCTGTTCACCAGAGCTCCGGAGAAAGAACACGCAAGACGCTACAGGAAGGAGAAGAGGTGCAACTGTATTTTTAGGATAGACGACAGCTATTAAAATCTGCAGTGAGTTTCAGAAATGCTGCAGTTCGGCGCTGTAGAGAGCTGCGGGGTTTCTCAGGCACACTTTTGTGTGTGTGCTGATGGGATGCGGACATCTCGATCATGACTCATTGCTCCGGTTTTTACACCTGTAAGTTACATAGCTGTCTGAGCGGGTCACCCTTTGCAGCTGGGAGGAAGAAATGGGCACCCACAGAGGGACATTCACCCTATCGTGGATGTCTTCCTTAAAGCCCTCTTTATTAACTTCAGTAGGAGCACACAGTTACCAGTTCAAATGAAGGCTTCTAGGTTTTTAGACATCTAAGATTAGTTGAAGTCTCCTGGGAGATGGAAAGTCAACAAGATGTTGACTTCAGGTGTTTAAATTAAAATGTATAATCTCAGAATCTCCAGCCCCTGCCTGACCTTGGAAGATGCTCAGATAAGGAGATGAACCATGGTCCCATGTTCCTGGTTAAGGCGCCCAGCTGTCAGGAAAGTGAGATCTCTGACCTGCTGATGGTGTAGTGGGAGCTGCTGACCGTTCTGACCTCTAGGCAATAGGTGGCATCCTCTGTAAAACACTACTAATATTTAAGTATGGTGTGCAGGGTGACATTCAGAGAGGAAAATGCAGTTCTTGCCCTCGGTGTATGATGCTTTGACTCCCAGAAGAGTCTTTGTGGTATGTAAGCACCCGTGGTTAGACACATGACAGAACCTTTGTCAATGACACCACATGCAACAGAGAGCAGAAACAACCCATCAGTTTCATGGGTTCTAAAAAAGTATCTAAATCTGTAGTACCAATATATAGATACACAGCCTGAAGATGCTGGATGTAGTATGAATGTCTAGTTATTAAATAACAATCAAATTTTGAATTTATCAGGCAAAGCACAAGGACCAGAAATCAATGTGAGGGAGAAAAAGCATGCTTCTCTTCTGTCCAGGTGGTGAGCCAATAGTCGGTCTGCTAATGCTTTACTTGCCCCATGTTAATAAGTGTTAAAGACTGGGCTTCCTGCCCTTTATAGCGTGCTGAGTGAGTAGATGGTGCCAAACAACATTTGTGAGCTCCCTAGCAGAAGAATGTCGAAATGATAGCATTGGAAAGGAAATTCTGCTTCAACGTACATTTCACTGTTTATATCTTTAAACACCAAGATACACTAGTATCTCACAGTTAACAGTGTGAATTTCACCTCTGACTCAATACTGATTTCATCCAGACTTTCAAACAACTAGAGGACGGTGACAGAATAAAAACACACTTGCCAAGATCAGGCTACAGTCTTGCCAAAAAAAACCTTGCCCATCCAAAACCCATCCATACTTAGTATTTTGAAAGTCTCCAGCATAGCTGACATGTGTGGCATCATGCAAAATAGTAGTTTGGATAGATTTACCAAGCTAGATTTACCAAGGTGGGATGCTGAGAAGTGTTGATGAGGATGGATAACTGAGATGCCAGGATTTCCCCTTTGTAAGACAAAATACTGGGCTGGCAGTAGCATCAGCACCACTGATGGCCAGTGAGCCATGCTGCAAGACATGTTGCTTTAAACTAATTTTGTCTGGGTTTCTATGATGCATACTTAGGCCCAAGAACTAAAATCAAGGTCTTAAACCTGCCTAACTGAAGTAAAGCTGTCTTGCAAAGAATCAAACATCTCACAGAGTAAAACAACCCATCAGAGAAAATGTGAAAACAGGAAGAAAACTATGTAGGTCTTATGCTGATTTTTTTTTTTTCAGACAGTGGAGCTACAAACTTCTGTGACAACTGTTCCAGAAAAAATGAAATATACAAATAACTTTACCACAAGTTACGTATTTTAGTAAAGATAAAACCATAGTTGTTAAAAGACTATCAGATCAAATCAGAATGACAGTAAGTGTTTTGTTCTGCACCTTCACAATAGTTCCTCTACTGCAAGAGGATTAGGCTGTGTTTACTTCAGTTGTTTTGGGTTAGAGCTTTTTTGGCACAGGGAATTCCAGCAAAGCAATATTTATTTTGCCACCCAGCAGGTGCCTGAGCTAGACTTGTAATTCTTGAGCTCCAGCCTTTCTGGAGAAAGTGTCTACTTCACAAGAAGTACCTAATTTGAGCATTGGGGAGTGGACTGCTGGTCTGAATAGAGTGGGGAGAGATCAGCTTTCTCTTTTCTCAGTTTTCAGTTCTCTACTGTGTTCTCTCTTCAGCACAGATAAGAAAGATGATTTTCCCTGTTTAGGCTTTTTCTGTAAACCGTAAAGACACCATTTACGTATACAAATGTTCTGCATCTCCTAAGATCAAAACAGTTCTATACCCAGGGGAGACAGCCAGGTTCCTCTTCACTGATCTATGAAGTAGTCTGCCCATTTGGCATCTAGCTCCTGCCATTTTTTGGTGATAATTCTGTGCTTAATACTATTTTGTAAAGAGGAGGGGGAAAGAATATAGGTATAACATGTTCTGCATACTTTAGTATTGCAGTGTTTCCTTTCTAGTTTCCAAGCTTGTCACTGTAAGTACTGGCTGTTTTTAATATAACATAACACTGGCTTCCTGTGTATTCTCTCTCTAACTTAATTTTTGCTCTTCTGTCTCCCACGGTGCTTCTACTGTCAAGAGAGACAGTAAATGCTGGAATGCAGCATTTCAGCCTCAATAATTTTTATCTTCTCAGCAGAGGCTTCAAAATAGAAATAGTTGCCTCTATATCTCACAATCTTTCAGCTCTCCCGTGCTCTTGTCATTTTCACAGAGTACTTTGTGAATAAAAATAGCTTGATTTGCTGATAAAATTAAACATGCTTTGCACATGGAGCACCGCCCTCAAACATCCTGACTGTTAATGAGCTCTCTGCTTGCACATGTTGTCACTCACAGGCTTCAGCCAAGAGGAAGTCCGTGGTTAGTAGCAGCTTAAAAACCTTCCAGAAGCCAACAAGCTAGGACAAATGTCTTTATTTTTGAGGTTACTTTGTCATCAGATGTTCCAACATGTGCAATACCACATGTTTCGTAGCTCACATTTTAGAAAGGACATGTTGAGAATAGTGGGAAATACAAGCTGGTCCAGGTGAGATGGCTGGTGTAGAAGGGACTTTTTGCAGTGTAGTTTTCCCCAAAAGTGGAACAGAAATTGAGGATCTGCAAAAGGCAAAAAATGTCACAGAAATTCTGAGAGGCTCAATGGAAATTTAGAGGATCTGAAGAAAGTGGAAAGACAAAAGCAGAGTAGTTTCTGCATGTACACCTGATGTCACTCTTGAGCATCTGGAAGGAAGACAAGGAAATGATGCAGGCAAACTGTAGAATTCTTAACTACCTCAGTCTTGTGTTCTCCTGATCATTACACTGGCACAAGACCCAGTAACCCAGACCTCTGAGTTACTCTGTGGGCTGATTTGAGAGAAGCCAGGTGTACAATTACTGGTCACAGCCAGCATGGCTTCATGAGAGGAAACTCCTGCTTATCAAACTTGATTTCCTTCTTTGACAAAGTAACCCACCCAGGTGATCAAGGGCTTGGATTTCAGTCAAGCTTTCGATACTGTTTCTCACAGTATCCTTCTGGATAAAATGTCCAGCACACAGCTGGATAAACACATCATGGTGAGCAATTGGTTCACAGGTCAGGCATAAAGGATTGCAGTGAATACAGACATGAGACTGGTGACCTGTCACTAGTGGGGCCCCACAGGGCTCTGTCGTAGTCTTGTGTTCTTACACATCTTCATAAAGGGCTTGGATGCAGGACTGGAAGGGATACTAAGCAGGTTTGCAGACAATACAAAATTGGGAGCAGCTGTTGCCTCCCTCCCTTGAAGGCAAGGAGGCCCTGCAGAGAGACTTCAACAATCAGGACTGGGCAGTCACCAACAGTATGAAGTTCAACAAAGGAAAGAGCTGGATTCTGCACCTGGGATGGGGCAGCCCTGGATATATGGACAGGCTGGGAAGTGAGATGCTGGAAAGCAGCACCATGGAAAGGGACTTAGGGGTCCTGATCAAGTTGAACATGAGTCAGCAGTGCCCTGGCAGCCAGGAGGGCCAACCTTGTCCTGGGGTGCATCAGGCACAGCATCACCAGCCAGGGCAAGGGAGGGGATTGTCCTGCCCTGCTCTGCACTGGGGCAGCCTCACCTTGAATATTGTGTGTAGTTTTGGGTGCTGCAATATAAGGAAAAAAAACAAAACTATTAGAGAGAGTCCAAAGGAGGGCAACAAAGATGGTGAAGGGCCGTGAGGGGACGCTGTATGGGGGCATTTAGTCTGTTCAGACCTCATTGCAGTCTACAACTTCCTCATGAGGGGAAGAGGAGGGACAGGCACTGATATTTTCTCTGTGGAGTGACAGGACCTGGAGGAATGGCCTGAAGTTGTGCCAGGGGAGGTTTAGTTTAGATATTAGAAAAAGGTTCTTCACCCAGAGGGTGTTTGGGCACAGGAACAGGCTCTCTGGGGAAGTGGTCACAGCATGAAACCTGGCAGAGTTCAAGTAGCATTTGGACAACACTCAGGCACATGATGGGACTCTTGGGGATGGTTTTGTGCAAAGCCAGGAGCTGGACTTCGATGATCCTTTAGGATTCCTTTTAGCTCAGCATATTCTGTGGCCATATTCTGTGGCATCCTGTAGAGCTTCAGGTTTTGGTTAATACAATCACATAGCCACCATGCAATGCATACCACTCAGTGGCTCTGCAAAAGAGCAGGGGCAGCAGAAAGGCTGAGACTCCTCCGTACCTCTTCGACTGAGGGAAACTGGCAGTTGAGTTTGGGGACCAACAGCATGTGTGGAGTTGGAAGGGAGGGGATGCATTGCTCCCTTCTCTCCCAAATTTCTCCAGTTATTCCTAAGAACTGTTAAAGCTGTAAAGTTAGGCCTGCTGCTGCTCTCTGCTTCCTGACATAAAGCCTGGGTACAGAGAGTGAGCTGAGGTGTTTAGATTAAGCCAAATTCAGCACTGCAGCCTGTGTTTGGGCTAAGGGATGCTTGATAGCCCAGTGCAGCATTGCTGAACCAGCGATGTACCTAGGTACCTGATGGGCACCTAGGTAGGGGAGCTCTTCTCTGCCCAAGAAAAACAGAGATGTTTTATTTCTGCTTTTGATTTATTTAAAAATAAGGATTTAACTAATATGCTACACTGTAATTGTCAGAGTAGATTGTCTGTGTCACACATTCCAAGAATGTGAGATCTGAGTATTGAAATGGCAAAAAAACAAAACAAAAAGGAAGTAGGAAAGTTTGAGGTTTTTAAACTTAAACCATGGTTATGCTGCCAATCATCTTGTGAGCTCCTCTAACTTCCTCTAGGAAAGGAAGCTAATGCCATCATTGAAGATGATAGAAAATGCAACTAGGAAATGTAATAAGAAAATGCATGAGGTGGAAGGCAGAGCAAAGCAAACTTATGTATTTGTTGAGGTTCAAAAGGAAGCTCAGAAGGTAGTCTGTTAGTATTTGTAACAGTGTAAATTCAGATAAATCAGCAACAATGAAAGAAAAAAGCATCTATTCTGTAATCCAACTCAATGCTAATGTAACTTGAGTTTCCCTAAATTCCACCAAGGATGACTCTAATCATCCTAAATGATCAAATCAATCTAAGGCTTTAAACCTCTTCCCTGTAGAGTGGGTTCTGTTGTCCTGTTAGCAGAAAGGCAGTTCTCTCACAGCCCAAAAACACTTAGCAATAGCCAGCACCTCCATCACAGTGCCTGGCAATTAAAAGTAGCTGCCACAGTAAAATTGTTCCTATGGTAATGTGTTTGGGGTCTCACAGATTTTTGAGTACAAGAACTGCCTCTAAACTAAAGTGTGCGGGAACTAATAGTTTTTAATGGCAGAAACTGTGAATCTTTTTCTGCTTTCTCTCATTGTCACAGGCTTTCTATTACTGAGATGCTGATTAACAACAAGCTTTCGCAACTCAACAAGTTAAGCCATTGTGTTGGCATAATTAGGGAACTAATTCTTTCACAGTTCACTCAAGTGAAGAAACGAGCTAGAAAATTTAAGACCTATTTTTAATGGGGGATTTTTTTTTCCCCCTAAGTAACCCCTCTGACAGCTATTGTAACAAAATACTTGCAATTCTCCTGCACTTTCCTAAGGCAACTCTTTCATGCACAGAATATAGTTTTTGGACTGAGCATCTATCTGCCTTTTTATTCACTTCAGTCATATGTGCAAATCTGTACTGGCATATGCAAATGAAAATGCTGAGTGCTCAATCACTGCACCTACTTTATAAATATGTCCCATCAAGTTTTCTAAAGATAATTTTGCAAATTCAGATTTTTTGAATAATTTCTGCAAATTATTCCCATGAGACATTACTGTGCCTGTATGGAAGAAAGAAAAATGCCAGAATGTATAATTCACTTGAAAATTAATCTTGAATATGCTTGTGCCAGATTATTTAACTTTCATGAGGAAAATGTTAGCGGGCAAAAGATATTGATTCTGGGAAATTCCTGGGTTCCTGGAACCTCTGGGAACCAGTCTAACTCCCTGCCTGTCATTACTTGTTGTTAATGAGGAAATCTTCTCTGGGCTTGTTATGCTGTTAATTGGGGGTTTCTGACTAGAATGGTAGTCAGCAGTCCACAATTTCTTTTTTCAGCTGTCTAATGAGTGCAACAGATTTTAAAATTGGTGTTGGTCTCTTGCTTTGGGCCTTCACTACAAGCTTTACAAAATTTGTCCAAAGCAATCATAACACAACTACGCACCTGCAGCACACCGTTTGTTTAGTGAGGCATCCCTATGCCTGTATGCTTTAAACACTGGATGAAAGCCATTTTGGTTTTACTGTAAAATTCTGTAAACAAAGACCTTGTACACTACTTTCTGTAAAGAGGCTGCTTAAGTCTTCTCTGGGCAGTTTTTGGCGTGCAAATGTTAATTGTCAGGCTTTGTTACTTTAGCTACATAGACAATTTAATGCAGTTCCAGGTTTCATATGACTGTGAAAATTACCTCACAAACTTTACTAAAGCTTTAGCACAGAAACCATCTTGTCTTCAGTAGCTTCACTCTTATTATACCTATTAGAAAAACAAAGAGAAAATGCACAAGCCTAGCTCATGAAACAAGCGGGTGATCAGGAAGAAAACACAGAGTATAAGGTCTGTAATAAGAGTATATTACAGAATATAGGGGCTGTTTTTCTAAGGAGAAGTAACTGTTGTTCTAGCTGAACAACAATAAAAAAAAGTTACATGCAATTGCTGAGATGCTGCAAAAATATATTTCAACCATGCAGCTCAAAGAGAAAATATTCAAAGACATCCTGAAAACTTCAAGCTGATCTCAGCACAGTTTCTGCAATGCTCCTCAGGTTCTCTCAGAAGAATTGGGCTGACTACGGAAATGTTCTGGGAAAACCTGATCCTCTGTCCAGGCAGATTTCACACATTATTTATTAGCTGCTGGACTTTGCTGTATGCAGAAGAGCATGTAGGCATTGCTGGTAGTCAAATCAGGCTGCACCAGCTCTGGCCATGAGGAATGGCCAAGGCTGGAGCATTTGAACTCCCTCTATCTCTGCTCTGCTTACAGGAAAATTTATTCTAGTTTTTTTTGCTGTATTTCTTGTCAGTGGTAGTTGATTTTTCCTTTGTCCTTCCTTCACTGTCTTCAGTTGTCTTACCTATGGGCTTTTTTTTTATGTTTATCTTCTTTCTGGATAGTCCTGTCACTCATCCTCCAAGGAAAGATATTGATCCATTTGAAGCTGAAGCAGCTGCCCAGGCAGGAGCTACAGAGGATTGTTCATGTTTGTTTTGGTACCGTGGTGAAATGCCCCTACTTTACATCTCATTTTGAGAAATAGTCATACTTTGTGGTTTTACTGGGTGGAGATTTTTATTTGTGATTTTTCCTCCAACCTACCATTGGGAAATACCCCCTGAAAACACTGCAAGACTACTGGCAAAGCAGGGAGAAAATTTTACTTAATTTTCTAATATTTTAAGTATTTGAAATTGTTGTCACAGCTGCCTCCATCTGAGTTCTGAGGAAGGTAAGAGACCTCAAGCAAGGTAACTTTGATAGGGACCTTACCTGACTGATGTGTCCAGGCTGGGCTGAAATAGGATCCTTGACCATGGGAGAGTGGGGGAGCCCCATGGCATTTGGCAGGGACAGTGGGTGCCCTCAGAGGTTCAGCATTTTGTAACTGACAATTTTCTGCCTCTTTGGCTTTCATTTCTTTCATTTGCTGACACCTACCTACATCTGAGATGAGCTGTTGCTGAAAGGGACCAGGCTTTCCCACTTGTACTCACTCGGAGTTGCTAAAAAACCCCCTAGTGTGTTCTTGCATGTATATCCCCTTGAAAACATAACACAAACATGGCAAGGGTCTGTCTTCTCTGAGCCTCCTTGATGCACACACAGCTGTTTTGCAAAGGGGGTGGGATGTCCTCCTGAGTATGGGGACTGAGTCAAATAACTTCACCATGAAGAGTCATGCCTGCTTCTAAACTTTGCCAAAGTAGGGAGCTAAACAGTTGCTTTACATTTTAGTTATTTGGGAGTTTTATCTACTTGGTCTTGGTGATAAGCTTCCAAACTGGTTTCACCCAATTTCATGGTCTATAGAGTGACTTGAAATAGAGGCATTTCTTAGCAGTGCTATGACCTTGTCTCTTGGGTAACTCAGCCATAGCAGACTTTCATCTGCGGAACACTGAGGACCTTCCTTGAGGCTCTGGTTTAGGTCATATCCTGAGGGACACCTCCTAAAAACACAGACTTGGTTAGGAGTACATGGCTGTCATCCAGCTCTCCTGGACCCTGGCACTGTGACTTACTGATAGTTATTGAGGATATCAGTCAATTTAGCCGTGCCTGGTACTTTGAAAAACTCTTTAATGTCAGTTCCTTCATTCTTGATCCATTTTGTTTCTTGTTCTTATTGTTGTTGGTTTTTTTTGGTTTTGGTTTTTTTTTTTCTGTATGAGCTGCCTTTATTCAAGAGTGTCTTGGGCTTTGATGTACTGCTCCTTACAGTATCATCAAAAGGGTTTTTTAGGGAAATCTAAATCACCACTTTTCACAGTAGGTTGGCTTTACTGACTTGAAGGGTTCAGATGAAGCCTAGGGATTTCTCAGTGCCATCCCTCTTCCTCTGTGGAATACTGACAGTTATTCTGCAAGGAAGTCAAATAGATCAGTTTGCTTAAATGTTTTGTCTGGGATCTAAGATGTTCTGTGTCTATTTACTTCGTTAACTTACCTTTGTCCTGTGGGAGTACTAAATAAAATAAGTTTCTCTTTAAGGGGCTCCTGCAAAAACAATTAAGGTAATTAAAATTATCTCTGTTTGTGTTAAGAGACCTGTTTTCCTTCCCTACATGGCCCAAATAAGAGCTTCCTGTGATCTGAGTTCCAGCCAGGCATATTGTAGGATGGAGTTTTACTGCCTCAACCGCAATTCCTTCTGTCCAACAACATGCTCTAGTAAAAAGCATTTAATATATTTTCTGATTTATTTATTGATGCCTCCAAATGTCTCCTGATGAAAGTAAAACTGATGTCAACACCTAAGTTGTGGCCTTGCTGAATGCTGTTTCAATTTCTGCTGCCATTGAATGGGAAGACTGTCAAGAAATTTAAAATAACTTGATGTATTTAGTAATTATAGTGACAATTTTTCTAATTATGGATATTTGTCAGTCATCAGTACCCTCAGCAGTCAGTAGGTAAGTATCTTCTCAGCTGCAAAAATATATAGGTTTTCACTGTAATCCAAAACACCTTGAACAGTATTTATAGGAAATGAAAAGCAGAAAAAGATTGTAAAATTAAAAATACATTTATCAATTTCAGTTTGGAAGAGAAAAAAAAACAAACAACCAGTCCAAATGAAAGAGCACATTGCTAATATTTCAATCCAAATTAATTTCCAAACAAACTGAACGGGTGTCTTTCTATCATAATTTTAAGATGCATAATTTGGAAGTTCAGGAATCAAAAAGGATTCATTTTCTCTGTGTCTCTTGAACAATATAAGTTTTATAACAAACTGAACAAAATTACTTAAAACCAGAAAGGGTATTTCCTGTCTGCACCTTCCAGTTCTCCTGCTTGTATTAACTCTGTCTGCTCTTTTCCCTTTCTGTGTCAGCCTGCATCAGTCCAGAAGGAACATCTTTGGAAGGATGTGCTTCTGTATCCAAATTCTGGATGTGGCTGCAAGAAACATAAGATTAATAACAGGAAATGGCTAAAGTTTCATTTTGATAGAGTGGTGTACTCATCTGTGTTACCTGTTGACAGAAATGCAATTTTTCATGTATTTCTGATGTAAAAAGATGTATTTCATGGGTGAAATGCAATAAAATTAAATCAGTTACAGATCTCCCTTTAGTTTTTGTTATGCAGATGGGGTTATTCCTGTTGGTCTCACATTGTTATCACAGAGCCTTTATAATACGAACACGAGAAAAATAGTTTCAGTAGGTCTTGTAACAAACCTTAATTAAACAAGAGCACGCAACTGTCTCAAATCTCTAGGGTATTTTAGATGCAAAGAGTTGTTCACAGATTGTCTTGATGAAAATATTTAGGATCTTGTTAAATCTGGGGAAAATTTTCACACCTACACTCTCCTGCCTTACTGACAGCTTTTTTTTCCTCCCCCAGCCATATAGCATTCAACTCTAAAAATCACTCAGTGCATCTGGGGGCCTCCCTGCAGTTCTGGCTGGAGTGCTGCTGATGTACTCTGACCTTCTGCAGTCTTTGAACTTCTGGTGGCCAACACAGTTGCCTTTCCAGCCATCCTGGATGAACTTAACATGGTTAGTTGGACATACTCAGACCAATTGCAGGAGCCCAGCTGATCAGCATATTCACAGTAAATTTGACATGTTTGAAAGATGCTGAGACTTTGGGACTGATCTTTTTGGCTGCTGATGTTGGCCGGGCTATGTATAGACATAGGCCTCTTGCACCTGGCATGTGCAAGGCTGTTAATGCCCTTGTTGCAAGAAAAAAAGAGTAAGAACATGGCTATGGATGTCCCTTTGGCAATGATAATAAATGACTGAAAATGAAAGGTGGGAAAAGCTGGGCTCACTGACTCTTTCCCCAGTGTCTCAGATTCTGGAAGGACAGAGTCTGGCACTGCAGGCAATGAGCTCATCACATAAAATGATGTTTTCTCGCTGCTTCAAGGTGAACTGGAGAGCATCTGGGAGGCTTAGCTGTTGACATTGGGATGTTGTCCTATGATTTTCTGTTTTGAGGAGTCTGGAAAGTCAGTCTCTCCTCAAATATCATATGTCTCAGACTCGATTATTTTTTAGAGGTTTTGCACAATCCAAACTCCAAGATTTACAGATCAATCAGGTAACAGAATCATGGCCACTTTAGTTTGAAGCGGAGAACTAAAAATGCAATCATTTTTATGCAAGCAACTGAACAGGCACTCACAATTTTCAACGTTTTGACTGCTGTTCTGATTTATTTCTTTAGAAAAGCAGTATGGCACATACAAATGGGTTCTTAATTTCTCAGCATAGCCTTAATACACTGAATGCTCTTAAAACCACATTGCCTTTTTTTTAGTAGAAGTCACTACAGAAATAACTGTTAGGAAAAAACCTCTAACACAACAAAGCTTGTTGCTCAAACATCAATTCATTGAAAACTTACAACAAAGAACTAATGATTTATTTAATGAACTCTTCTTTTCTTTAGATGTACTTAAAATCAGAAGACTATACATGCTCACAGTAGCATAGCAAGTTGTGGTAACTTTCCTGTTCAAAACTGGGTCATTTATCACCTGACTCATTTCTGAAATCTGGGTAGAGGAAAACTACATGAAAACTTACCAAAAGGAAACAAGATCACAGGTAAACCTATTCCTAGGATAGCTTTTCTCTTCTGACATAAGCCAGTGCCTCAGCAGCTGCAGGTGACATACCACCACCCTGCAGTGGCTCTCACAAGCCCACTGCTTTTACAGCTGGTGCAGGCTGATTGTCATTGGGATTTTGTCCCTGAGGTAAGTCTGACTTGGCCATGTAGCTTGTAAGTCCACATAGGGGTTTAAGGGCATTATGTTTAAGATAATCACTAAATTAAAATCCCACTGCTCCATTTGAAAAATCCCCTGTTCCAGCAGGTTTCTGATTTGTTCAGGCACTTTGGCAGAAAACATTACTGGAAGAAGCTGGCATGATTAAAGGAGGGTACCAGAGCAGACTGCAAAATGCCACCTGCTACAGCAGGGTGGTCTTTTTCATATTTAAAAACACATGAATATGCCAATGCCTCTCATTGCTATTCTGACATGTCCCTATATTTAAGTGAGTTTCAGCTATGAAATGCAAATGATGACAATGATTTTCTGGTTATTTAAGTGCCAAAGGCTTTCCAGTGGTATTACAGGCACCTGGGCCTGAAATATAACTGATATTTCTAATTGAGACCTGAGCGTGGTCTCAGTGTGTGCCTGATTCTCTTTGTCCTCAGTGCTATGCACAGCATATGTAATATTGCAAATGGTTTCACCCTGCACAAGGCTGAGCCCTCTTACCTCTCTGTTTCTGCTGAAAGTGAAACTTGGTCCTGCCATGCCATAAGAATTTAAATTATGTTCTGTTGTATTGAGCTTATATCAATCTACTTTAGTTACTTTTATTTTAAGTGCAGTGGTGTAGTCATACAGCTATGCAGCCTTATTAGAAATAAAAGTAGGCTCCATTTAAGAGAATAAAAGCTTGGAATGCTGGCTTTATTAATTAATTGGAGTTCATTGTGAGGAGTCCTTAGGATTTAAATGTCCTAATACAAAATGCTAATTTAAAGGATGGTAAGTGACATACACATAGCAGGTAGTGTGTTGTTACAGATAAGGCATGAAGGCAGGATTTGGGCTATCTGGATGCCATTGTCTTTTCTTTTATACTGAATTACTGCATGGTTTGGGACCAAATTGAGCCTCTCAGCATTTGTTTGTGTTGATCTTGACTGGGAATACTATTGTAACGAGTGAAATACAGACAAATACATAGCTCTTTGCAAGAATTGAAAAGACTATTATCATTAAAAGGACACAACACAAATATCCAGGTTTCAGGGTAAATTGGAAATTCAGTGCTCCTTCTAGCCACACCATCTGCTCAGGCCTACAGGCAGAGCAGACTGGTGTAGTATCTAGAGACAATACAATTTGTAGCACCGGGGAATAAAAGTATCTCTGCAGTGGACATATTAAGCTGCTTTTTTTTTTCACATTTTAATCTGTTAATCATGCACAGGGCTTAAGTATAGCTCAAGGCAGACCAGACCTTGAATGATTTAATTTTGTGCTATTTATTGAACTGGATTTAATTTGAAGATATGTTGTTACCCACTGCTCAGCAGTTCTTAAAAAAAAATGAATGTCCATAATGAGATTTCTGCCATGAATCAGGGATTGTGTGTTTAAAGTGGGTCACGGGGCTGGTCTTTCCAGGCTCCTGCCACAGCAGCTGCACTTACAACAGTCATGCAGGTTAACCTTTGCAGGATTCACTTGAGGGGCAGATTTGGGGGCACTAGATTTGGGGGCACTCCTTTTAAAATAGCACCTACCACCCTTGGTGTTTTTTTCATTTTTTCATTTGCTTAAAGCATCTGCAGGCAGCAGAGAATGCAGAGAATAAAAATTAAAAGAGAGACTCATGTTTGGAGGTGAGGGCATGGAGTAGTAAATCTGAACTAGGCCACGGAAGATGGAAGCCAGTAGCTCTGCTAGCCCAGGAGAGAGTCCACAGAAATTCCTGATGAGAAGGGGACAGGCCCCAATTTCAGAAGCTGCAAAGGGTTAAATGTGGTCTAGCATTTGTAATACTTTTTTGGCCTAGCATTTGTAACTGCTGATGGCATCACAGCAAATCTGAGGGAAAAAACAATCAAATATGTAAATATGCTTTGGGATGAGATGAAAAACCAGAAAAATAACGAAGACTATTAAAGTGTGCTGAAAAGAAGAATCTATTAATTTTTAAAAAATTGCTTTTCTAGTTTCTGGAGGGCTGTGGGCTTCTCCAACAATGCTTTTACCAGAAAAGCATTACTTGATGATTTTTTTATTTGCCTGTGTATTTGTGTGAGTGACTTTAGAGTTGAATGCATCAAATACCAGAAAATTCACTGTCCAGGCCTGGAGGCGCTGTGCTTGTTCAAGGTAGAGTCAGATAGACTGGAGGCATTGCAAGATCTGTGACAAAGTGATTTCAAAGTGATTGATGTCTGCACCACATCCTTGCTGATGTAGTGCACAGGGGTCCATGTTTATAAGATTTACTCCTAGTTTGCCTCGATCATGCTGTGATATCTGCTACTGTTCTTTAACTCATCTCATTCATGGGACTTGGAGATGCTGACCAGCAGCAAACCTGTCTGCTCCTTCAGGACAGCAAGTGTTGGCAGCTGTGAGCATGGCATGTTCCTTTGGCTAGGAAAATGAGGAAATACTTCTGTAATGAACAAAAAAATAAGCAGTACTATTCTAAAATACCTGTTAGATCATTTACTTCCTTGCCACATAAGCCAGTTTGTTTCATTTAGCACAGTAAAAGATTACCTGATTTCAAACTGGATAGCAAAGTGAGGAATCAGATCCCTCATGAACTACCTGTATCAGGAAAGTAATAAAGAAGTTGAATATAAAATTGCCAATAACAACCTAGTGCATTCCTTTTTCTCTCTCTATCTGTTTTGGAGTCAGACAAGGAATAGTTTCAATAGACACCAAGAATTCTGACATTTTGTTTTTCTTTCTTCTCCTTCTCTCCTTAATTTTCTCTTTGTCATGATCCTGGCTTACTTAACAAAATGTATTTGTCTAGTAAATGTACATTTTTGATATTGTCATTGTATACCCAAGCGTTTTCCTTGGATTTTTTCATAAAATCCTCAAGGCTGAAAGTGCTGAAAAGAGACAGGTCACATAAAGTAAAATAAACCTTTTCTCCTGAGCAGCCATTAGTACAATACAGCTGCCATGGAAGTCCACCTGTCCAAGCTACCTGCTATTACTCAGTAATGTTTTGGGCAAGTGAAAAAGGTTACTTCTGTTTGTTGTTTTGGTTTTCGGGGTTTTTAATGTTTGTTTTTGTGGTTTTTTTTGTTTTGGTTTGGTTGTTTTGTTTTGTTTTGGGGTTTTTTTTTATTGTTTTGTTGTTTTTGATTTTTCTTTCCCAAATTCATTAAAAACACGGAGGAATTTTTAAGGTTTTTTTTGGGGGGGATGGGAATTATGTCCATCACAGGTCAAGATGCTCCTGGAGGGCCTAGACAATTGCATTAAAAAACAAATCTAAAGAATACTGAAAAACAAATCCTGTGATGATTACAAAATGTATTATGTTTCCTCTGTAATGCAATCAGCCTATGGGCAGTTGGATGCTGTATCTGACAGCAGTTGCAGAGGATCATTTTCTTTTCCTCACACCTCCATATTTTTTCACACCTCACCAGCCCACTTTAATCTCAGACTCATAAATGGCTTGGAGATGATAATACTTACACCTCTGAGTTGATCCATTTCCAGAAACTAGTGGCAGAATGAGGCTTTCAGGCAAATAAGGTGATCTTTTCCTAGTTTGTTGCTTCTTTGCCCATCATAGTCTCCTCAGAAAATGCCGGTTTTGTTGCCTTTTTCCTATGGCAGCTGCACATTTATTCCTTCCAGCCTGAAGCACTTTATATTCCTCAGTGGCTTGGACATCAGTTCAGCAAGTGTTTCTCTGTCCACAAGGGATAAAAACCATTATTTAGTAGTTGGTTAAGTCTCAGAATATAAAAAGTTGAATATTCTGTTCCCAAGAGTCACAGTTTCAGCTGATCTCTTCTTAAAAATGGCAAATGGTACACAGATCAATATCTTAACAAAATTAAGGCTGTCTGTAACAAGACAGACAATTCAGGAAGTTTTCTTTTGCTTTTTTGACAATCACTTAATGACTTCTGCACATACTCTATTATCAAAGTTTGCATTTTTTCACCTGGATGAGTAAATTAAGGGATAATATCACTGAGCCTTCACGCCCATCCTACTTTTATTTAAAATGCTGTGAAGAACTGGACTCATAGCTAGTTTGGGTGACCTGAGGGGCAGCTGCCTTCAGCTGCTCCAATTTTACTTGTTGGCACTTGGCCTGAACTTCACAGAATGGTTGAGCCTGGAATGGACCTCTGTAAGTCTTCTGGTCCAACACTCACTTGATCTTCTGACTTGTTTTCGTGCATCTATGTAGGAAGCATTTGCAGCTGATTTGATCACCCTGTCTACCCTCCTCAGTCACTGGAGGGAGAGTGGCAATCTCAAGGTGCACTCTGTTTGCACAAGTACCAGGTTTCCAATGGCCTGAGTCATGCCCAGAAACATCTGTTGCTCTCAGTTAACCACAGAGGTAGCCAAATGCCAAAACACTACACTGGGAATGTTGGAGCAGATTTATCCTCTCTCATCTTTGTATTTACCTTTTAAACTCTCCTGACACATCTTGACAAACCCTTTGTGTTCATCTTACTGCTGAACTAGAATCTTCACCCATGAAGACGAGGTTGAATCTGCATTGCCCTGTCTGAACTAGTTCACCGTTTATAAATGTTTTGAAATTCCAGCTAAGTGATGATGGCAGACTTTGGCAATGCATCTTCAGATCTGGTGCTTTCTTAGTAGGAGTCCTTAAAGAAATCAAAAAGGCTTCTGTATATTGTCCATATATGTCAGAGACGACAAATACAGCCCAAGAAATCTCTTGGTGGGAAAAGTGGAAATGGGATACTATCACACTTTAAGTATGTCCATTCCTACTTACACTCAGGCATACCTTCAGTAATTTACTTGCCTCTTTCAGCTAAGTCATTTTTTTTCTGGCTCATGAAAGACAGAGTCCAGTGCTTCTTCCTTTTTCACCACTCTTTAAATAAGAGCAATCTGTTTCTATTTGTATTACCTTGAAATAACTTAATTTGCTAAATACACTGAGCAATACCCCCATCCCAGATGTAGCTTATGCACTTAACTCAAGTAATTGCTTTCTGGCAGCCTTCTCTAAGAATCTGGTCTCTCTTTGCCAAAGAGAGAGCGTATTTCCTGTTCATGTGAGGAAGTTTCCAGTATTTTTAACTGAAAGGGTCCAACAGGGTTCATAGCCTTAGACTGAAGGAGGCAAGATCCTCTTCCTGCCCCCAGGCAGGCTCTCTCTGACTCCTGCCTACATGCAGATCAGATTCAAAATATGAGAGATGCATGTCTCAGCCTGTGCAGTGTGACTAGGCTGCTGCTGGTTCGTGCTGGAAACCCACTTCCAGCAAAGCAAAGCATTCCTCAGCCTCTCCATGCTTTTTCCACCTTCTTCTGTTGTTGTAGTATCACCTTCATGGTGTTCTGTATGCAAGAATTCAACTTCTGCATTTGTTTAAATGACCAACTCGAGCTTGTTCAATAAGAACTTCTTTCAAATACCCGAATATCTGCCTGCCCTCAGGTATCAGATCATCCTATTTCTCAGAGCTGAGCTTTCTTACCTCAGTTCTAGGATTCTCAGAAGCTGCCCCAATTTATTGCCATATGCTTCTTGGTCAACAACTTCATTGCATTGTTGACTGATTTTCTTGCTCTTTGTTATAGATTTTCTATTTCCATTTCTTTTTCTCCTTTTTTTTTTTTTAATTGACATTTCATGTTTTATCTAGCCAGTATTAAGCTGGCTTCTCTCCTAGTCTGACTTGCTTAGAAGGCATCACTTCTGTCATAGCTTCTCCTTGCACAACTTCCTTCCAGAAGGTAGCAGGAGAGTCTAATTTAAGCATATGTGGCTTAATGCCTAGGTGCAATCTAGTGGATATTTGTTATATTGCTCTCCTTTGAAGTCAGGCCACCTGAACTATTGCCAGCTTCTGCTGAAAGTATTTACCAAGCCAGGTGACAGCTGCCAGATGACCAGATGAAAAGCAAAACAAATTAAGAAACTAGAAAGTAGATACAGAAAACAAACAAAAGAAACAGAACAACCACAAACTTTATTGGCTATCTGTGTTTAAGGAGATTCTCAAGGTCCTCTCCTTGTTTTGTTCAGCCAGGAGCTGCCAGGACATGTCTGCAGCTGGCTGGAGTCAGGAGCTGATTCCCTTGACAAGCCGTGTGCTCTGGCATTACCCCTGAGCTACAACCTGGTGTTTACAGCAAAACTTGTCCAATGAATTTCTTTGGCACGCTGGGGATTCAGCTGAATATAAACACACTTCTGGAGACATCCTGTATCCCACGGTCATGACACTTCAGTTCTAAACACAGTCCTAATTTATGACTGCCCAATTTGTGAAACACTGTCTCAGATAGCATTAGCTTGTGATCTGCCACTGTGCTTTGGAGAGTCCAGGCTGGCCACCTGGCCTGCCCTCTGTTAGTATCAACTTACCAATAGAGGGGTCAATTACTTTGTGCAAATGTCTCCCTTTTAACAAAGAGGCTAAACAGGGTCTGAATTTATGAGAATCTAAGCACATAAATTTTCTATATGGCAGGCCTCAACAGCTACTTATTTTACAGTGGTTTCAATGAGAACAAGAAATATAGCTTGTAGCTGGCTTTAGACAGTGAGTAATTACCACAGGTTGGGGATTATTACCACTACAGCTTTCAGGGTCCCTTTTTAGCTAACGGGAAGATGACAAGTTTGAAGGAGCTTGTGAATTTGAAAGTGATAAAAGGAGGTGCTCTTCCTTAAAAGGATTAGAGTTCCATCTTAGTGTTATAAAGAAGAACTAATTAAATTACCAATTAAATTACCCAGGTGTGCCAGCCTCAGAAGGAAATTCATGCATATACAGCAGGGCAGGAATGGCTTGTCTTCAGACAAGTTAAGTACTTGTGGGACCTACAGGAGTAGAAGTTACTAAAGTATACCCGATCATACGAACAACCTACAATATACTCTGGAACCCACAACCTTTTTATAGCTTTTCTGCTGTTTGTAGCAGTGAAAAATGTGTTTCAAAATTGTTAGGATACATCACAGCAAATGATGGCAATTCCAGCCAGATTAAAATCTTTCTCTGAAACCTTGCAGAACTAAGCATTTGCTCCCCAAAAGCCCTTAACTCTCAGAACTTCTCCACCCATAAGCATGCTAAGATTATGAGGATTTTTATTACAGAAAAAATAATCACTGCTGGGAACTTGGACAAAAATAGCAGAAAAAAAAAGAGAGAATAACTTGACAGAAGCTCATCCATATCCAACTCCCTTTCTGTATTTTCCAGATGGCATCCATATTATCACTTGTTATGGAAGTCGTATTGATGATGTCCTAAATCTGTCTTTCAATTGTCTTGCTGTGCTTGGTGCTCATGTGGGCTTGTCCTAGTTAGAATTCTTGATATTGTAAGAAGAGTCTTCTCTGAGGATTTCCTAGGATCATTAACTTAGGAATAAATCAGTCTTTCTTAACAGATACCCTAGAGGTTTTCCATGTCCCCTCACCAAAAAAGTATGAAGTCTACACTGAAAGCATATATTTCTGAGCGAGAAATCAATTCTTAATTTATGAAGGTGATTTGTTGCTTAGACATTCATTGCTCATTGCCTATATAGATAAGTGAAACTATTTTTTTTTCTTGCTGTTCCTGTTATGCTATGCATTCAGGTGTTTTGGAATGCATCTAGCCATATATTTTGATTTCTTTTCTTGAAGTGCAATTTTTTTTTCACATTGAGTAATATTTTCGACAGATCAGGGCATTCACAATAATTAAGATAATCCAAAGGAACCCATCTGCTCACTACAGTTACCCTCTTCATGGCTGGCAGGGCAGAAACAGTACTGCAGTTAGGGTGAGGTGCATCACACTTCTAATTCAGGAAAAGTTAGCACTGGCAGGTGCCATGCTCTGTGAGTACGACCTGTGCCCAAACTAGTAAGGCCTACCAGCACCTAACTGCCCCACAGAGCTCACTGCCTTAGCCAATATGGAGACAGTCTGTAAGTGGAAGGGATCTTGGAATCATGCATGCCATCTCTGTGAAGAAGCACTTCAGTGTTGTATTTCTGGGCTCCTTACAGCCCTGTGCTCCTCAGTGCAGCTGGAGTGTGGTCTAGACACATTTGGGTGAATTACGTGTAGGAACATATTTGAACTATTTGATGGGTTCCTGTCATTCACTTGGGTTCAGAGGCATAGGAAAGTGTCTATGTTGTCTCTGGACTTTGATGCCCAGAGCAATGTAGCTACATTCCTGTCTGGTACCAACATGTACATCCTCGCCCCTGCAGAATTCTTCCGTGTCAGACCAGGAGAAAGTGGCAAGAAGACCATGGACCTTGCAGCCACTCCTGGTGGCATGCTTAGCTACTCTGTACAGAGCTCAGGACATTTTTTAGAAACTGCTTCTCTTCATTTGTTTTGCTTTTATGAAGCTTGCTTCAGTCTTCTCTCTTCTGCTGCTTCCTGTTAAGCTGTTTTGCTCTTGCTGTTATTCTCCCAGCTTTATCAGTAGTTCTCTCATGTTTTTACATATTTTCATTTTCACAGCTGCTGTTATGAAACTGAAGCAGCTCTTCAGATGCTGAAACACTGAGTGTTTCTGTCTTTTACGCTGAAACACTGAGTGTTTCTTTTACTGGTGGGCTACTGAAGAGATGTCTATTGGCCTTCTCTACTTCAGTGAGTTTCCATTGACATGGCAGTGTTATGACTATGTTTGGCAGCAAATGGGGCATGTACATTTGCCAGCAATTGTTAGATTTTCCTCAAGTGTCTTTTTGCAGTGCACTCTGGAGAGTTTCAAGGCATTTTATGTATCTATAAGTAGAGCTCCACGAACCAACAGTGTATTCACACAGCAACATCTGACTTCATCATTCACCATTTTGACTAGACTCAGAACCAGTCCAAATGTGCCCAAGATTTCAACATCTTTGTTATTTTGCATTAGAATTGCTACCTAGGCACTATATGTCATCCCTAAAGACCTCAAGGAACATATGCTGTAGCAAGTTATAACAAGAACCTTACCTTTACTATTTTTAAAATAAGTTTTAATTACTGTATGTTTGCTTTTTATTTTTCTGGTGTAGAAATAAACTCTAGTAGTTCTGAGTGGTTTTCTCTGCATTAATTCTTCTTCTGTTTCCAACAGAACTGAGACAGCCCTGCCAGATTTTTGTCACAAAAATTTTGGAAGTTGATGACAGTGATTTTTGATATATAATTTGCTCAAACTGGGCTACCTGCTAACATTAACTTTAAAGATATTAAAATTTATCCATTTTACCAAAATTTTGCCAGTTTCTCTCATTGATTTCACATTGTTCAATTCAATTTTCATTATTGGTGGGATCTACAAGACTTTTTAGGGCCTTGTTTTCTTCTGTATTTCGCAAGAGGCCATTGCATTCTCCAGATTAAGCTGAGGCCAGCTTGACTTCCAATAGTTTTTTCCTCAGTGAGATTTGTTTTATTCAATGGGGCACCCTCTGAGCATAGAGGTGGTTGGGCACAGATGGAAATATAATCCTCTCTAGCCACAGAGCTACCTGGGGTTTATCTCTTGGGAATGGTATGCTAAAAACCATTATTTTCATTTCCCAAATCCTCCCCCATTGATTGTGTCTTTTTTTGGGAATCCTGTAAGAGGTCATGGTGGGCAAATTCTGGTCTCATAACTCTAGTGTTATAACTCTCATGGGAGAATGTTTAAGTGACTGAATAAACATTCCTCCCCTGCTGCTCCCCAAACTATGTACTTCATGCTCAGTCATAGATCAGCTGGATTGTGCTGGATTTGGCTGGGACAGAGTTAATTTGCTTCAGAGCAGCAAGCCTGGGGCTGTGTTATGGGATTGTACAGGAAACAGTGCTGATTACACAGGGATGTTTTCCTTATCTCTGAGCAGTGCTATACCCAGAGCCAAGGCCTTTTCTGCCTCTCATCCCATCCCATCACTGAGGAGTATGAGGATGCAAAAGGAGTTGGGAGGGGATACCAGGACAGCTGACCCTAAGTAACCACAGGGATAGCCCATATCATATGGAGACATGCTCAGCATATAAAGCTGGAGGAAGAAGAAGAGTAAGTTGTTTGGAGTGATGGTGCTTGTTATCCCAAATCACTGTTATGTGTGATGGAGCCCAGCTTTCCTGGAGATGGCCAAACATTGCTTAATGATGGGAAGCAGTGAATTAATTCTTTGTATTACTTTGCTTCTGTGTGTGACTTTTGCTTTCCCTAATAAGCTCTGTTCATCCCAACCTATGCATTTTCTTACTTTTACACCTCCAATTCTCTCCTCCATCCCACTAGGGGAAAGCGAGCAAGCAGCTAAGTGGGGCTTCGCTGTTGGGTAGAATTAAACCATGACATAAATGAAGATTCCTAGTTTCCTGATAATCTAGAAAAATGGGCTAGTAAAACCTTCATAATTTATAGATTTTATCCTAATTTAGCATCTCCAGAGGGATGTATTTGCTAAATTCAGTAAAAGGCATAAGGCAGCTGTACTGTAAGGCATAAAGCAAATGCTAATTAGTCTGTAAAATTGCAGTCATGATCTAATGGATCTGCTTTTTCTGTAGTGAGGTGCTATCTGCACAAGTTGTGCGACTAAATGGCATGCAGGCATTAATTTCATCCCCACTCTGGCAAAAGGTTTGGGCAATATATGAGTGTGGGTTTTGATGCAGATTATTTGATTTTAAAAGGAGAACTCAGGAAGGATCTTAGTCTTCAGCACTGCTCTTTGTATCAAAAAGAAAGCTCATAATTCTGCTTTCTTGAACATACAAAGAATCAGAAAAAATGACAATTTTGTCACCAAGCTCCTTCCCGCCAAGCACCCAACAAATATCTCTTCTCAGGGTTGCATTGTTAAGTCTGTTTTGACTGTGGTCCGTTTACCTCTTTCATCACCTGGACTATCTCTCATCCTTCCAAATGTCACTGGATCAAAACAGCTCTTAGACACCCATGGTAATTCCTGAGAAACTTCTGAGCATTTGTAATTTTTCTTCCTTTTAGGCAGAGATATTTACCAGGAGTAGAAAGCTGCCTTAATCTCTGCTGCCAGCACAGGTAGAGGAACTTGCAATTTTCTTGCAATTATCTCAAATGAAAAATGAAGGATTCTCCAATTATTTCAACTTGTTTTCACAGATATATCTGGAAATATATCACAGGATATACTGAGCTGAAAGGGACCCACAAGGACCACCAAGTTCAACTCCTGGCTCTGCACAGAACCATCCCCAACAGTCACACCATGTGCCTGAGAGTGTTGTCCAAATGCCTCTTTGGACTATGTCAGGCTGGTGCTGTGACCACTGCCCTGGGGATTTGTTCCAGTGCCCAACCACCCTCCAGGTGAAGAACCTTTTTCTAATATCCAGCCTAAAGCTCCCCTGACACAATTTCAGGCCATCCCCTTGGGTCCTGTCACTGGGCACTTCTAATCATACTAAATTACCAGGTTTCCAACAAGTTAGCCTATTATATAACAATTACATCACTTGCTCTATGTTCATTAGAAATTTGCAGCTCAAGGACAAGCTAAATTAATTTCTTGTACTTCATCTTTTCTTCTTCCTTTTTTCAATGTCATCTGTACAGTTTTATCTATGTCTGCGTATCAATGCAACTGACAAAACCAAGCAACCATATCAATACACAAGTCATAACATTTCTGCAAATAGGAATAGAATAACAACACTGCCAAAATATTCTTTTTTCTTGGTGGTTTTTTTTTTTTTTCCCCTCTGGAAAAGCATAAAGCAGTGTATGGTAAAACTGTCTAGGGTGGGGAAAATGAAGAAAGTAGAATCAGTATATAAATGGCTGTGACAACCTCCACAAACTGAAACACTTGCTGTAATTTGTGGAGGTCAAGCTTGCTTCCCACAAGGGATTAAAAGATTGGTTCCCCAGCCTAATTTATAAACAGGTAAGAAAACCTGGGACCAGGACAACTCCATTCGCCTTTCGCAACAAATATTACTGAAAGAAAATGTACTTTATCCAATTAAAATGTCAGAGTAAAGCATCATCATTTCAGCAAAGAGGTGAAGATCCAGTTTCACTAAGCCTGACAGTTGAAGTGTAACTATTTAGTAGCACTAGAGATCATAGAATGTCTTGAGTTGGAAGGCACCCATAAGAATCATCAAAGTCCAACTGTTGGCCCTATACAGGACAGCCCCAGGAAGCAAATCATGTATCTGAGGGCATTGTCCAATCTCTTCTTGAACTCTGGCAGAGACTTCAATACTCTAACAATTTGCTGTTCAGGGGGAGATAGTGATACTTGGGATACAACAGGATTTCTGTGTCCTGTGACTGACTAAACCCAAGGTGTTACAGCTACACCTACTGCCCTGATGGGATGGATCACTTAAACCTAAGCTGAACCTTATACCAAATCTTTATCAGTCTTGCACAAAAATGTTTTGGATTTACAATTAATGATACTCTAAATGAAGTCCCTGAAATGTCTATTTAAACATACATCCAACTAACAGGAAGTGCAAACCATTAAAAAATGCACCCTTAACATTAGTCTCAGCATCTTTTAAAATCCGTCCTACATTCAGTTGTGAAACTCCATCAGATGAAGAACTGAGTTTAAGAAGCTAGAATGCACTTCAAAGATACTGTACTAGAAAGTTATCAGATGCCCTCCTTCCTGTTAGGGATAAAGATCAGGTACACCATCTTCCTGTTGCTTTTCATAGGCAATTTTGTGCGAGTTCGAGTGTAAAAGATGAGCTCTAGCCTCCTCTAGCATTCAGTCACCTGGACTGATTTTTGTATGACCATAAAAAGGCAGCTCAGCACGTCAGGGCCATATATCCTAAAGGTGGTGTTAAAGTGATGTAAAGCCACAACGGTGTTCTGTAACCCTCCCCCCCCAGCTAATTAATAAATAACTGTTTCTATAGAGTCACTGAAAAACTACAACCCCCCTCTGTACTTCTTCAAACACAGTGTTTTAAACATACCGTCCATCTGTTCTGTGGAATTCACCCAAAGATTTGCTGGTAACAGAGATGGGAACAGTGATGCATGAAGCATAAACTCCTCTGGCTGGCTTGTTGAACCATCCCCTTCAGTCTGATGTGTTTCACCTCCTGCATTCCTTCACCTGCCTTAGAATGCTGCTTAGCAAATTGGCTCATCAGTTGGGATTGAAAAGCAGAGGAGAGGTTGCCTGCTCAGAGCAGTTTCTCTAAAGGACACAGCTCATCAAAAGGTTTGCATTGTAATTCCTCCTCCAACATGTGACTAGACACAGGTGACATTGTAATATGACATTACAAAAAGGGACACATCTCCCAAATATAATCTAATCCTATGAGAAAGGAAGATTTTACTTGAAATCCCTCTAATTCATAGCAGTGTCACATGGAAGGACAGTTGAGTGGGAAGAGACAGTAAGCACATTAAAATAAAGGAACAATATAGTAAAGTATTAAGCATCCTAGTATTAAATCTTACTTAAAAACCAATTTTAAATTTGCTTCTAGAGCAGGTCGTCATGCCTCCTCCCTGCCCAGTGCTCTCTCCCCCAGCTGAAATCAAATACCAAACCTTGCCACTGTAAACTGGTAAAACAAAAATAGAAATTAGAATTGTAATGAGGGAAAAAAGGAAAAGATTTGTAGCATTAAAGCCTTTTATGACTGAGGCAGCACAGATATTATACATTTGCCCCAGCCCTGGTATCCTGTTTTGAAAACCAGCAACGGATTTCTGATTCACCAGTCACAAAGGGTGTACTTTCATTGCCTGGAGGCTTTCCCCTGCCTGGGAGGGTGGTTCTTCACTCACTTCTTTGACACCTCTAAAGGAATGGATCAGTGAATTGATCAGATTTAAAGCTCATAGCAAAACAAGATTATTCTTAACTTATTCCCTGTTTTGTTTCACTGCGCTGCTCCACAGACAGCACAGCTGAGGGTGTGGTGTGAGGGGAAATGGACTTGTACAAGACAATTGAGAAGCAGGAAACCTTTCAGACATGGCTGTCATTAAAGTCCACGTTTCATGATACTCAGCTTGTGATGAGGTAGCCGCTAAGATCCAGCAAAAATATCACTATTTCCTTGTGATGGGGTGCTGAAATAGCTGGCTGCCACACTCCTCTCACCACAAAGGGCACAGGTGATACACAGGTACTCTTGTTCTGCTGCAAAGCCTGGAACTTCCCCTCTGAACAGTGATTGCAGGGGTAGCACAGGTATGCTTAAATATGTAAGAGTTAAGTGATAAGTTACGTTGTATAAAGAACACTTGAAATCTTAGTACATAAAAATTTTGTTATAAGCCAATCACAGTAATTATTAATTACTGCTGGACCAACCATTGTACTGACTGTGCAGACCGTTAGTTAACACATAGGACAACAAATTATGGCTGATGTTTGGCTTCATCAACTAAAGAGTAAAAAGAAAAGACTGTTGGTAATCTAATGTGGAAAGCACAGACAACGTCAAGAGGAGATTGAGGAACACAACTAAAGTTTTAGAGACTTTTCCTTTGAATGTTCATTAAATTAAGGCTTTATAAGAAAGACCCTAGAGCAGAGATCCTGAGCTCATTTTCATGCTGAGCATTCTGCCTGCAAGGACACTCAGGCCACTTCCTCCAGTTCTGGATCTCACCCCTAAGGTAGGATGTAGTCTACCCAAATAGAAATATATTAGTGTTTCTTAATATGCCCTAACTTATAAGAATTTCAAAGTTATTTTATCTTAACCACTACATTTTTACATGATCCTTCCCTTTATGTTGGTACATATTTTAACTTTATTAGGGCATTTCTAAGGCCTTTTTTTCTACCTTCTTCTTACTGGTTACTCCTTTCATTGTGCCAGTATATTTCTTGATGGAGAAGAGGAACAAGAAATTTTGGTGAGGTGGATTACAACCCAATCATCGTTCATTAGATCAAGAGGGACAAAGCCCAACAGTGAAGGATAGAACAACTGCAGCAATGCAGGGATTGCTACAGGAATTGAACAATAATACCATTTCCCACCGATTTGGCTAGTTTCTTTCCAGAAGGAATTTTACAGACAGGCTGTTATCCTTGCAGTCTTATGAAACCACATGAATAGACAAAAGCATTTTAAGCTGATCAGCAACGGTTTGACACAGAACAGGGACAAACTTGTTTCCCACTGCACTCCCGGTGTCCCTGCTCGGGATCTGTGAACATCCACCAGCAGCGGTTTCTCCAGCTGTGCAAAATCAGGGGTTCAGTCAGGAACACACGGGTTCTTACTTGGATGAGTGATCATCCTATAAACAGTGTAGTCTTAATCTGCACCAGGGGAAGTTTAGGTCGGGCATTAGGAGGAATTTCTCCACAAAGGGTGATTAGATGTTGAAATGGGCAGCCCAGGGAGGTGTTGGACTCACCATCCTGGAGGCGTTTAAGGAAAAGCTGGACGTGGAACCTAGAGCCATGGTGTATGGACATAGTAGTGTGAGGATAGATCTCAGAAGGCTCTTCCAACCTACCCAACTCTGTAATCAATCAGTAATTGCCAGTTACTGATCCCAGATGATTATGGGGATGTTTCGGAAGACAGGTGTCACTGCCATGACACGGGGATACTGAAGCAGCGGCGCTGGATGGGCGGTGCCTCTCCCGGCAAGTAAAAGACCCGCCGCGTCCCTCCCGCCCCTTCCCGCCGGGTCCCTCACGGCCCCGGCCCCCCCGCGCCGGGCGGTGCCGAGCGCCCGCCCCTCGGCCGCTGGCAGCGCGGCGGCCTGGCGCATGCGCCGCGCAGGGAAGCCTCGCGAGAGGAGGGGGCGGGAGGCGCCGGCGGCTGCGAGTGGCTCCGGCGGGGCCGCCCCCGTGTCCCCCTGCCCCGGCACCGGCCATGGCGGCGCCGCCGGCCTCGCCCGGCCCCCGCGGCCGCTTCGAGCAGGAGCAGGACCGCGCCGTCCGCGCCCTGGTGCGCTGCGTGACCCGCCTGCCCGAGGAGGAGCTGGGCGGAGAGCGCTTCCAGGCGGCGCTCAATTTCGCCTGGTCCAACTTCAGGTCAGCGGGAGCATGGAGGGTCCCGGTGCCTGCCGCGGGGGTGTGGGACGGGGCCGCCGTGCCTGCCGTGCGCCGTGTCTGGGGAAGCGCCCGCGGCCGAGTTTGCCACTGGATCAATGACTGCTCCTCCGTCACGTTGGAATCTTGATCTTATAGCAGTTTTCTCCTGCTCTGTTAAAAGATGCCTTTCAGCGTGTTCATTTCGCCGCCCAAAACTTCGTCGGAGGGAGATACTTTATGGTTGTGTATAAAGAGCAAGTGAGGAGGATTCTGCCAAATTGAGATAACCATTCTGGCTGGGAGTCCTGTGCTGCTTGTGGGAAAGGTTCTCACTCTGCAGGAAGAGAACGCGTTTGGTGTTATTTGGCCTTGTCAGAAACGTGGTCGTTATTAATTTGTAATACATAGTAGCCCTTTATACTGTCACCTAAAATGATCTTACTCAAGTTTCACACACAGTTTTCAGTTATCACAGTAATTGTTCCAGTCTGTTCTGCCAGCTTGAGTTGGACTCGATGATCCTTGTGGGTCCCTTCCAACTCAGAATGTTCTGTGAAAGCTGTGAAACTTTTATGATGTATTTCCAGTTACCCGTACTATCACTAACTGCTGCCTTTGAAATTGTATGCAGCTAGTAGCTAATCTATACAAAATCAATGCTACTTGACATTTTTCATGCTGATTAAATGGGGTTTTTTGGGAGCAGTAGCATAACTGCATTGCATCTGTGAATCCTGACTACTGATAGGCTGAAATAAAATTATTTTAATATGCAAATCTCACCTCAGTTGTGGTCATCCAGGTGCTTGTGTAGCTGTGTGCTCTTTTAGATTGGGGAATTATTGGGGTTTTATTTGGGTTTTTCATGTATCAAGAAAACAGAGGGGGTGATGCAGAGTGAACAAGAAACTTTTGATAGGGAGGGTTGGGAAGAGGAAGGGTTTTTTCATGCCAGAGTTGTTGTCCAAGGAATGTGCATGGAACATCAGCCTGAAATTATCTAGTATTACATTTGCAAACACTGAGATCTAAGGTTGTAGCAGAAACTCTCCTCAGTTTCAAATTTGTGAAATTTGTGATTTGTATTGTTAGATTTGATGATGTTTCTGTGCTGTAGTTCTCGGATCCAGCTATTTATTTCTGTGCACCACTCTATTCATGATGTTCCCAACTTGCCAATAAAAATGATACTTTTTTTGCATGTATATTAGTCACTAATTAAAGCTTTTAGTAACAGACTAAAGATTTTTCACTAATAGCTTCCCTGCAGCTTAATTTTTCTTTTCAGGACAGATTCTTGGTTTGATTTCTTTATTGCCTTTCAGTGTGCTATTCTAAATCTTCCAGTTCTTATACTTACCCCCGTTTTGAATTAATAATTTCCCATGTAAGCTAATGTGCTGTAATAAATGAGATTTTTTTTATTCCTAAATGCCACCATTTAGTCAGTGTTATATTTTATCATGCTCTTATTCCAAATCCTTATACACAGTTGAAGTCAGACTAATGTGTCTGTAGTTAACAAAGTCTTTTTTTCTTTTCTTTTACATGGGCCTATCTTCATCCTGCAGTGCTACTTACTAAAAATCCTTGCTAACTGCCCTTACAGTTTCACTTTCTAGTTCATTACTTTGGCATTGAGGTGATTTCATGTTGCCTTTTGACTTTCAGTCTATTTAGCTTAACTGTTGCTCATGATTGGGATTTAACAGTTTCCATTTCTGTCTGTGATCATGAGAATTTTACCACTTTCTGTCACCTGTTGCTGGAAACATTGGTTTGGTTTTGAAGGCATATAGAGTGTCTTTACCTTGTGCTCAGTGTTCTCATATCTTATTCCCTGTTTTTTAATCTCTGTATCTGAAGAACCTATTCATAGCCTAATTTAGTCTCCAAAGTCCATTTTACCTTTCATTTACCTTTTTTTGTCCTTATACATATATATACACCTTTGTTGGTGTATCTGTCTATATTTTTGATCAAGCACTCTCTTCTCTTAGACAGTCTCCTTTATCCTTTATAAAAAGGAGCTTCTTTCGGGTTTAGAGGCCTTCCCATGTGGGTGTTTGTTTTGCCTGTGCCTGTAATGCAAGTCCCAGATAATTCTGTGCATTTGACATCAGTGCTTTTGACAACACAGTTCTTGATCTCCTTGCTCCACTTGACTTAGCAGACAGCATACTTTAATTGCTTAGTTTGCTGGTGCTGTAGTAATTTTCCATTCAGCTTAGAATGCTGGTTAGATGTAACCTGCATTCCATTTTTTCTGTCTTTCAGGCCAATTATATTTAATCCTTCTTGAGCTAAGAAATGCCAAGATTGGATTTTGAATTTTGTTGATGCTTAGTGCTGTTGCTGAATTAAGTGTGCATTATTAAACTAGTAATGTTGTCTTCGTATATGTAAATCAGATTTATTTTCTTCCTTCAGCTTCCTTTTAAACATATTCTAATACAGATTTCTTACACAGATTTCACCGTTTTCTTGATGTGAACAGTCATAAAGTAGAGAGAACAATAGAAGGGTAAGTTTTATGTCTGTATATTAATAATACATTGGTTATGTATATATTTTTAAAAAACCTTTTTAATGCTATTTGTGTTATTAGAATACACGAAAAATTGGTAATTCATTCTGACCTTGGAAAAGCTGCAAGCTGGAAAAGACTAACAGAAAAATTTCTGAACTTGCCACTCCCATGTACTGAAGAAACAAAGGTATGTACATTGCAATTTCCTTGTTCTTTTTTTCCATCCCTCTTACATTTACATTGACAATGGGAACTTCAGTTGTAATGTGTTGGAAATGTGCGGGCTTTGGAGTTGCTGTTCAGGTCATGGATTTCCAAAAATGAAAATGCGTTTATTTTCTTCTCAGTGTTTCACCACGTGGAGTTTCATGACTTAAAGTACACGATCTCATTGCAGAGCAGGTGTTTTAGGGTCAGCATTGTACAAATGCTGTAGCTGGAGTCTAGGTGAATCTAGATTCCTGTCTGTTCTAAAACAACAATAAACTGAGGATTTCTTATTCTTTGCCAGTTTGGTTTTTTTTGCCTTAAGTAATCCACCTGGGTGTTTTGGTTGTAGGGCTTCCAGTTGGAGTGTTCCTATTCTGTAGCTTCCATACTGAGACTGTGGGTGTGTTTCACCATTGATACATTTTGTATCAAATCAATTTAGGATATGGAGTGGATGAATATGGCAGAAGTTGTCTCACTTAGTTTTCTTTCCAGTGTGGCAGTTTAATAATGAATTAGATCTTACTTAGAAAGTTCCTGCCATTGGGAGATTTAAGCTTCTGATTTGAGAGGTGGTGCTGCATATAATGGTGTTCTTTAATAGAGCCATGAGTTCTGAGTTGCCGTCTGGTTTTACTTCTCTTTGAACTGACATTTATCTTTCTATGCATGTTCCAGGTTCCTTTTAATTTGTGGTGAAAGCCCAGGAGCCCTTAATAGCTTACACATATTCAGTTACTATACTGTAGTGTCTAGGTTTTTGAAAATGTACCTTTTTGAATGAAATTGAAGGCAACCAAACCAAACACCCAAGCAAGCAGGTAGTACTTGAATGTTGCAAGTATCCTTGGATTTTTTTTTTAATTTCTTTTTCTTTTTAAAAATACAACTGGCTGGAGGTAGATTAATCTCATATTTGGGAAGTTAAATGCCATTTAATTTTTAGGAGTGACACATAACTGGGAAGATTAAGTATTTATTGGTTTCTATGACTGATAAGTGGAACACCAAATCACGTGTGATTCTGTCAATGACCTAGTGGTTTTCTTTGACAAAGTCAGTAACATTCAGTAGGAACATGTTCTAGTACTTGTATAGTAGGTGAGTGTCATGCTGCTATATCAGAAATGGGTATTATTTTTTCTAAAATGCGAGTGGAACTCATTCCAAAACAGCTTTGTGTTTATGAATGTGCGACAGTGTATAAGGATTTAGACAGCAGAATCTCCATGTGTCTCAATGTAAAATGGTTGGCTGAAGGTCTTTGTAAAGTTAAAATAAGGCCAAAGAAAAATCTTTTTATGGTAGGAAATGGTTGTACATTGGTAAACAGGTTTTAGGGAATAGACTATATAGATCTCTATATACAGATCTCTGGATCATGCCAGTGTTGGCACAGTATTATACAACCTGATTGAAGGCCTCTTTTTTCACAACTTCAGTATTTGAGTTAAAGATTCATCCTTAATTATTTGTCTAGGTTTTCAGATCGGAGAAGATAATGTGAACATGATATTAAAATGTGGTGATTTTAGTGAACTTCATTTTAGCCTCTGTTAAAATAATTGACCATCTGAAAAGGGAAGCTACGACTTGGTTTCCTGCAGGCTCATTACCTGTGTCCTTCTGGTTCATCTGCCTTTATGTGGCTGTCCATTATCCCTTGTCCTGAGGTGACTTCTTACTTTCACAGTACTTGCATCTTTTCCATATTCTCTGATTATCAGCTCAGTAAGAGGGAGCATATGCTGTGGCTGCTTTTGAAGGATTTGTATACTGATTGGCTAATCAATAGGCAGAAGAAAATGGATAACATTCAATATCATGTTGCAGATGTTAGTTTTGTAATTCAGGACTGGGGAATGGGAGCTAATGGGGAGCATTCCTGCAGATAATGCAGACTTGGTTACTAAGCAAAATCTTTTAGACCACTTACAGACTTGCTTTTTTTTCTAATGTGTTTTAAAGACGGACACACACTATTCCATACTGTCTCTTCTGTTGTGTTTGTCTGATTCGCCGTCCAACACCACCTATGTGGAAAAACCAAGAGTCAAAGAAGTGGGTAAGTTTACAAGATGTTTATATGGCTAATGAAAGATAAAATTTGCAATGCAATCTGATAAGAAGGACATTTTTCCTTTCCATTTTATTATCTCCTTCACTTCACATTGCTTTATTGGTTGTCTTTATGATTTATACATTTAAAATAGCTTGCAAGTCTTTCCTACCCCTGTTTATGTTGCATCACTTAAGTAAGTTTTCCAGCCACTGAAGTACCTTGGGAACTCTCTTTGACTTGTACCACTATCACAAACAAACATTCTCCACCTGTTCAGCAGTGCTTACATGCTCAAAGATGGACAGTGGATTTCTATCCTGAGTCTCTGTCTTGCACCTCAATATTAGATCTCTTGAAAAAGTTTTTGTGATGTAAATCCCTATGTTTCCTACGTAATCAAGGAAAGGGAGATACATTCGAAGGTTTCCAGAGGGAGATCCCAGCTGCCTGCTTTTTAAAGTAGGACTTTTTCACTTAGTGCCTGAAAATGAGGCTTGTGCTTACGTTTGAGTGGATACCATCCCCCATTTGTTTACAGTGTTGTATCTTAGACTGAAAGAAGAATATTTCAGACTAACCTAAAGAAAATCTTGCATCTTAAGATTCCTTTTTGAATGATCTCTGCACATTCCCTCGGCGGTGTTTTGAATGCACTTTCAGCCCATTCCAGGAATGTGAATATGAAGAAGTTATCTCAAACAGCACTAATTACAGTTGAGTAAGCTTCACGTTTAAGATATCATATGTTGTAAGTGTGATTGTTACTTTGAAAGTATCGCACATCACATCATGGATATGTGGTGTCTTTTTTGGAGAGTATGACAGTTCCTGGTTTATGTTGTTTACAGTCTGGGATCCTTGTGGATATTGAAATTATACATTTAGAATGTTTTCCATTGAGCTAAATGGGACTTGAGCAGTCACAATAATTGTGTGTTGCATTCTTGCATGTTTTTCCAGGATTGAAGTGTAGGGTGGTGTAACATAATACAGTTAAATGTGCTGATGGCACACTGTGTTGCATATTTTGAGTGTGTAAGCAATAAAGTTGAGAATTAATAAGGGATATACATGGTTGATATGTCACAATTAATGTCATGTTGAAAGTGCAGAACCTTGTTAATGGAACAGTGGTGTAACCTTAAGTGGAAGGGAACGTCTTTTGTTTTCGCTATAGAGTATCAAGATAATTTTAACTTGGGAAGTGTTTTTAGAGGAAAAGAAAGTCAGAGTTATGTGATACTTACTATTTTTACATTTATATTTCTCTTAGAAAAGGAAGAAGAATTTGATTGGGGAAAGTATTTGATGGAAGGAGAAGAAATTTACTTTGGCCCAGGCGTAGATACACCAGTAAGTAATTTCTTAAGGTAAAGACCCCAACTGTATAAACTGGTTTGAAGTGTATTAGAGACCTGATGGAGTTGTTCTAGTTTGTATGCTCTGCATGTTGATTCTTGCAGGATTCCCCAGTACTCTGCTCAGTACCGTGAAATAATACAGACCCAAGCAGAATAATAGTAATACAAATACTTTCATTTTTCACAATGTTTTGACTTAATCCTGCAATTAAACTGCCTGCTTCTGCTGACCTCTGCTTCCACCTAATCAGAACTTTCTGTTCTGTGATCTTTCCCAGATCTCTCATTTGCTGGTTACTAATGTTGGGTATAACTTAAATCATACTCTGTTAGACAGTTATGTTAATCCTAGTGTCCTGAATTTACTTTATAGTGTAAAAAAGACTAGTTAATGCTTGGCTTGAGTAGGAGCTGGATATAGATCTGTCTGCTATGTTGTACTGAAGTGTCCTGGGGTTTGTTGCACTTCCTAGGATTGGTCTGGAGAAAGTGAAGAGGAAGAGGACACTCAGCCCTTGAGCAGGGAGGACTCGGGTATTCAAGTAGACAGGACACCTTTAGAAGACCAAGATCCAAATAAGAAGACAGTACCTAATGCTTCCTGGAAAGGTTAGAATAAGCTGTAATTCTTCTGATATACATACTAAAATTTAGCAAGGTAATGCAGCTTTTTTATTATTCTTAATGAGGTATTGTGTTACAATCTATAATTGTAATATAAGATGCATGTTATTCTTCATTACTGATGGGGTTTTTTACAGTAAAGAAACAATGTGGAAAGTTTGATCTGGTTTCTGTTACTGCTAATGGAGAAGAATTCTGTTCATTCCTGTGTAAATTTACATGGATATTCCAATATAGAAATGAAAACTTACTGTAAATGCAGCATGTAGTTGTATGGATGTAATGTAAATTTTTATTATTAAGTATCAGAAACAAATTATCATTATCATTATTATTAAGTATGCTGAAACAAAATTTATTTTCCAAGAGAAATAGTTGGCTCAGTTGCAGGTATGGAATGTTTCTGACAAAAAAAGATTTATTTAGTTAAAACACTAGTGGCTTTCTCCTGAATAGCTTCAGGGAGTATTAAATGTAGTTGTATTCTTTTTCACAAAATATTGTGGGGTACAGTTTACCTGGCACATGACAACTGCATAGTATATATTACATAAGCAGTAGCTGTCTTCCTGGGATTAGGTAAAGTTCCATTGACAAATCACATTTTAGGAAAAACTGTTTGAGGTAGTGTACTGAATGTCTAATAAAAAGGCATGTAGTGACAAAGTTGATGACATTTGACAGTTTATTTTTTAAGTCAGTCTGGTTTTGTACATAGTATTTGAGAATTGCCTGAGGGAGAAGCACATTTTTTGGGAAAAAATTGGAAACCATGTAAATCTTCAAGCTTGTAGACTCATATATCCTGAATTGGAAGGGACACTCAAGGATCATCTGTGTCCAGCTCCTGGTCCTGCACAGGATTATCCCCAAGAGTCGCACCATGTGCTTAAGAGTGTTGTCCAAACATTCCTTGAACTCTGTCAGGCTGGTGCTGTGACTGCTTCCCTGGGGAGCCTGTTCAGGTGCCCAACCACCCTCTAGGTGAGGAAACTTTTCCTAATATCCAACTTAAGCATCCTCTGACACAGCTTCAGGCTATTGCCTTGGGCCCTATCACTGGTCACCAGAGAGAAGAGATCCATGTCCCTGCACTTCCCCTCATGAGGAATCTGTGGACCATGGTGAGGTCTCCCCTCAGTCTCCTCCAGTCTGAAGGGACCAACTGACCACAGCTGCTCTGCATACCTCTTCCCCTCTAGGGCTGTCACTGTCTTTGTAGGCCTCCTTTGGACACTGTCTTATAGCTCTTATATTGTGGCACCTAAAACAGATCATATTACCCAGGTGAGGTCTCACCAGTGCTGAGAGCTTGTTTTTTAGGACTTTAGCAACATTTGGGAAACATGGCATTTCTCTGTAAATTAATTTGTGCACAGTGGTATTTAATTCCCAGTGCAGTAAAGTGTAAATTGTAGTAAATGGTAATACATTTGAAAAGATCTGTAATCACAGATCTGCAGCTGAGTGAATAGGCTTATTAGTAGCTTCCTGTGTTTTGTAAGCGTTTCCTGCATAAATAAAAACACCTTGCTGCCTCTGACGTGTTTCCACAGTTGGTGAGCCTGATGCCCGCAGCTGGCTGGAGCAGCACGTAGTTCCTCAGTACTGGACAGGAAGGGCTCCTCGCTTTTCACATAGTTTGCACTTGCATTCCAACCTGGCTGCAGTCTGGTAAGAAAACAATAACACTAACATATTCCTTCCTGGCATACAATGCTAAATATTGACTTTTTTTGAGCCTCTTTACTGTTTGAAGCATAATGATACTATAGCTATTACAATTCACTTAAAAACAGAATTAAAGGGGTACAAATTAATAAGATGAGCTGCCTTTTCTATTAATGGATTCTTATCCTTTTATTTAATTTTTATTAAGTTTCTCATGTCAGAAAGAGATGTCTTTTTCATTTTTCAAAGACGTGAATCTTACTGTTGAATTTTGTTTGGCTTCACCCTTATGAAGGTCTCTGAGGACCTTCATAAGAGGACCATCATAGAGGTGGGTTGTAAGTGGTCCTGGAAGTGAGGAGTCCCCTAATGTTTAAATTTTTAAAATGTTTTTGGTACCTCCCCTTACAAAGTTTAATATAAATTTTTTGTGGGGAAGGAACTTGAAACAGTTTATTACCATAATCTGCCCTGGCCTTGGAAAAAAAAAAAAAAAGAGAATTAAAAATAAAAAGGAGTCTGATTCTTTCCTGTCCCAAATTTTGATGTATCAGTAATGAAATTCATTTAATTTGCCCTTGGTTTTCTTAATTTAATGAATTTAATGAATCAAGGGGTTATTTTAGTATAAGGTGGTTGTCTAGCCAGTTATGAACCACAATTTACAATAAATATTGGAAAATGGGTAACACTGCTGCTTCTGCTGCAGTGTTGTTAGGAGATGTATATTTTACATATATGTATGATACATTTCTAGTATTACTTAGTTTTTGATTTAGAGTGTGATTGCAAAGCTTTTCCACTAATAATATTAATGAGTAAAAAAAAAGTAAATAATCATTCTATACTTTGCTAAAATATGAGAAGGTACTGAGGAGGGTTTTACAAAGAATTACTTAAGACAGGATCATAAGAGAAAATTCTGAGGTGGCTATGAAAGCTTCCACTTCTTACTAAACTTTTGAGCTAAAGAGAGAATTTTCTCATATGGGTTAGAGAAATTGGTATTTTACTTTTTAGCTTAGTATTTTTTCTAGAAAGTAATGGTAAGTTTTCACAGCACTGAATGAGAAATAAGTGAATAGAAATAACTGAATAGTTAAAAAAAACCCCAAACCCACAACCTCCTTCCCCCCTCCCACCCCTATAATAGTGGAAATTTAGTACTTTAGGGCATTTTGCTACTTAATTTCTTGTCTTGCTATGTAAGATGAGATAATATTTGAGTGTTTTCCACAGTATCTTGCTTAACAATGTGAAAATAAACTGTGCTTTTTTAATGTACTTAAAATGTCCCCATGAGCATTGAATCTGCTCAGATGTGAGCAGAACAAAACTGGGCCTAAAGATTATTACTTCATTCTTACTTTCAGATGATTCAGATGTTATTTTAGCCATTAAATTGTTTTAATTTCCTTTTTTATTAAGGGACCACCATTTGTACACCAGTGATCCTTTGTACGTTCCAGAAGAAAGGACACTGGTCACAGAAACTCAGGTTATACGAGAAACTCTTTGGTAAGTGTAGCATCACAAAGCTTGCATTTGAACTCTGGCATTTCTCTCCAGGAAATGAGAGATCTATCTTTGAAGATGTCCGAAGAAGGAATTATTACTGAGCTTTTAATTTACACTGTTCCTGACAGTAAAGATGCTGCGTATGTGTGTTAACCATTCACATTTGAGGCACTGGAACAGGTTGTCCAGAGAAGTTGTGGATGCCCCATCCCTGGCACCCACAGGCTGGGGGGAGCTCTGAGCAACCTGGTCTGGTGAGAGGGGGGGTCACTTCATGGCCTATAGGCTGAAACTGGATGATTTTTAAGGCCCCTTCCATTCTGTGATTCAGGAAGAAGAAAGTAGCTTACTACTTTTTTTTCTGCATTGATTATTCAAGTCTAATTGTTAAAAAGAACCAGTTTGTTCTTATCTTGTCCATATAGATTTGTAAAACAGTGTCCAGTTTTAGAAAGCAGGCTGAGTCATCCTATAGCTGAAAATTATCTCAACTGTAAAGAAACTTTAGGAAATATTTACTTCATGCCAGTGTTTAATTGTTCTTGTTCTGGCAACAACTTACAGTACCAATAGTATCGTACTTGATCTGTGGTCTCCTGTTACTCAAAGAGAATAAACTTTTAGGCAAGGGAGAGCTAGTTCTTTTATTAATTATATATAATTATAAGTCCATTAAGGGGGAAAATGACTGCTCTTTTTGTTTCTTTTCAAGGCTACTTTCAGGAGTGAAAAAGCTTTTTATATTTCAGCTGAATGATGGAAAGGTGACTGTGCGGAATGACATTATTGTAACTCATTTAACCCATGTAAGTTGTTTCTGAATCTCAGAGGAATATGTCATTAGAAAGATGTAATTTGTGGGAATAGGAAATTAAACTGCTTGTGGAAATTTCCAGTTTTTCTACAGATTTCTACAGTTGTGTTTTGTCTAAATAAGACCATCTGGCTTAATAAAACTGAATGGGCTTTTCCTGTATGTTCCTGTATGTGAATGTGATGAAGCAATAGCAATTGCAGAATCTTATAGTATTTTAATTCATAAAAGTAATACTGCAATTCAGTTTTTAGGCTTTATAAAATATAGTTTTTGTTAGATGATTCTAAAAGGTGGTTTTGTTTTTTTTTTTTTAGAATTGCCTGAGATCTGTATTGGAGCAGATAGCAGCATATGGTCAAGTTGTGTTTAGACTGCAGAAGTTTATTGATGAAGTGATGGGACACAGCCCAGAAAACATAATGCATGGAACAGTTTCCACTCCAAAGAAGACTACTGAAGCCCCATTCAGAACCTACCAAGCTTTTATGTGGGCTTTGTATAAATATTTCATTAGCTTTAAAGAAGAACTTACTGAAATTGAGAAATGCATAATCAACAAAGGTACATTGCAAGGGAAGTTTTACATGAGGGGGACACAAATAATTAACACTGATGAAATTTGCTTTTCTATTGGATGTTATTTAATGCGTCTTGGGTTTGTTTTTTTTTTTTTTTTATATTTCCAGATAAAACAGTCACACTTTCAATAGTAATAGATAAGTTGTCTCCCAGACTGGCACAGCTGAAGGTACTTCACAAGGTGTTCAGCACAGGAGTAGCAGAAGTGCCACCTGACACTAGAAATGTTGTACGAGCATCTCATCTGCTTAATACCCTCTACAAAGCTATTCTTGAATATGACAGTGTTGGAGAGGCATCTGAGCAAACGGTAGGGGAAATAATTCCTTCCATAACAGAACAGCACACAGAACTAACTAAATTATTTACTAGATTTAGTAACTAATGTGGTACTGTTTTTTGACATGAGTTCACTCCACCTGGACAAAAATGGATTTATGAAAGTATCAAGAGCAGTGTTTTTTGAGGACTGAGGGGAAGGTCTGTAGAACATCAGAGGCCAGGAAGCTGTTTGGAAAACTTCTGGAATAGCTTTTCCCTTCTATTCCAACAACTGCATAATTCAGTTAATGCTGAAATGTGGGGGTTTGGATTTTTACAGAAACTTGATTATACTATTGAAAATATAGTTGATGTCATTATATCCTTTTGTTTTCCTGATTTCGATGTTATGAAACCATGGAGTGTTTTCATAGCATCTTACTGTTTCAGAGATGTTGGAGTGAAAAAGTTCTGTTTGGATCTGTGATGGCAAGAGTAACAAGGGGAACCGTGAACAATACAGGCTTCCATTAAAAAAAGAAATAGCTGTAATTTTTAGTTTAATATTTTATCTTTAAAACCCTTATGTCACAGTACGACACGAATGGACGACACTCACGCACTGAGATGTCCAAGGCAAAAAAGGGGGGTTTATTTACAGACCTTGACATTTATAGAATTCCAACAGTGACCATGGATTGGAGGATGAAAATTGTCCTCTCCAACCTCACTGGTCAAACCAACAGTCCATCAATTCTCTCCTCCTCCAGAAAGGAATGCAAAACAATCGTTATTTACATGAAAAGTGTGTGAGAAACTCCATCTCAAAAAGTAAACATCAGAAGGCTGAAAAGAACAGGGAGACATCCTTTAGTGTAGTTACATATATGTTACAAACTGCAATTGCACAATTAAGAGATTAGACTTCACCATATTGCTTTCAATGCTTAGTGTAAAAACATTCAGCCAGTTTTTTTTCTTTTTTCCTTTCAATTCAGGTATCCCTTTTGTTCTCTCTCTGGGTTGAAACTGTGAGGCCATACTTACAGACAGTGGATGAGTGGATAGTCCATGGTAATTTGTTTGATCCTGCAAAGGAATTTATTATTCAGAGGTAGGGATGCTTGATACTAGACACATAATGCTGTGCAGGCAAACCTGTTGTAGAACCTAGGGTAAAGGTAACAGTTAAAGTAGGTTTTCACATTTGTTATTTTACTTAAGAAATAAGTTCTCGTACTTCTATAACTTGTCTCAAACTTTCTGTTACAGAAATTACATAAATATGGATCTCTACCACATATTTTTCTAGAGTAGAAATCAATTATTTTGGGGTTTTTCCATCTATATTAAATAATGAGCAGGCTGAGTCTACTGACTTATTTTAAAAGGAATTAACCTCTTTTCAAACCCAAGACCTTTGCAAAAATTACAAAATTTACTTTTAAATTCTTCTACTAACCTTGAGTTGTTACGAATCAAATGCTCTTTGGAATTAAAATACTCATTGCTTCTGACTTGTAGTAAAGTTAATATGGTGTCTTGAATTTCCTGTTCATACCCTAAACATTACTTGAGCTGTTAGTTTTTGTGTTGCTGTGCTACATTTTGTTGGTCCCTTTTTTTGACAGCTTGGAGTGGAAAGTGGATATAGAAATTAAAGTTCTGGCTTGTAATTAGTAATCCATTTTTCTCTGCCAAACTTAATTCAACCTGTGTCTGTTAACATGTGTTGAGGTGAGCATGAAGTAAAACAACAACTCTAGTAGTACTACTGTAATAATTCCTTAGTAGTAGAAATCCTTAGCATCCTTATTATGTCATCTTTTTGTGGTTCTGTAATTATGTTTTCAGTGCTACCAGCAGGGCTGATCTCAACTTACATTTATGCTTCATTTTAATTACCTAATTTTAATTATCTAATTTAGGTTTTTCCATCTGACTTTAAAGACCAAACTGTGTACCTGATGTAAACAACAAAAAAAAAAATCCAAAGTGAATTACAAATTGAGTTTCACCTACTGTAGAATTTTTCAGCTTTCCTAGTAGTAGTTACTTCAGTTTGAGATTTTAAATAGGTCTGCAAGTCAGTCACTCATCATTTTGACACCAAAGATGCATGCCACTGTGAATAGTTAACATCCTGGATGAATTTAATTGTAATTGCTCTCTTTGACTTGCTGTTGGGGTTTATTTGGTTGTACAGTTGTTTTATCTCCCATGAGCTGATTGCTTATCCTTTTCAGAGTGTCTAGATAGTTTGCAAATAGGGATGAGATAATTTTATACGGTTTTGAAAATGCTTCATGACTGTTCTAAGAGAAAGGCAAAGCACAGAACAAAGAGGGTACTATCCTCTAGTAATGAAGTTTCCTTTTGGAAAGGAAAATAACTCAAGAGCTTTTTATTTCTTCACAGAAACAAAAACGTTCCAGTTAATCACCGAGATTTTTGGTATGCTACCTACACGTTATATAGTGTGTCAGAAAAGACAGAGAATGAAGAGAAGATGAGTGATAATGCCAGTGCCAGTTCTGGCAGTGATCAGGCCCCTTCAAGCAGACAGCACACAATGGTTTCTTTTCTGAAACCTGTGCTAAAGCAAATTATCATGGCTGGAAAATCCATGCAGCTGTTGAAGAACCTTCAGTGCAAAGATGGTTCTCCACAGCAGGCTGCATCAAGAGGTGAGATGTCAGTTGAACACCATTGTGCCTTAGGCTGTCTAACAGTGTGGCTGTATTTTTGGTAATGGGCTTCCCCTTGCTTTAGAATAATATAACACTCTGTTGAATGCCAGTATTGTGTTTGGTAACTTCAGGTTGGATGGAAAACACTCTTCCAATGCAAACAAGTGAAAAGAGCGAAGTGAATAAAGTTGAGAGTTCCATGTTGTTCTATTGCTTTAAATTTTTCTCAAACTTCTTTTCGTATGCTTACAAAATAATTTTCTTTGTTATGAGACAAAACCAGCTTGTCTGTTCTAATAGTAAAACCGGTGGTTTTTTATAAATAATTGTTTTACATTACTCAGTGGTTATCTGAGATAGCACGTGGAATTTTTTTTTAAGCCTACTCATAAGTAGATCAAAGATGTTTGGATATCTAGGATATTCATCTTGAGTGACTGTAAAACATAGTACAACATTGTAACTGATGTTGAGTTTGGGGGATTTTTTGCATTTTTTTAAGGAAACAAAATAATCTTTTTCATTTGGCTGCTTCTTCATGTTTAAAAGTAGAGTTAGTTAAATTATTTTGGAGACTTAATTCACTAAATGCTGGAAGATTGCCAGGTGCTAAAAATTCATCACCTTTGCACCTGAAGTAGGAAGTTCTTTAACAATCTCAAAAATATTTCATATTTCAGATACTCATTCTGCAGTGCATTTGAACATATACCTGACGCTAGGCATTGGGCTAGCCCTATGATTTTAAATATGTATATTGAGGGTGTTTTGTTTTCTGAATAATGGTCTAAATGTAGTATTTTAAAAGTTAGCTTGTGAATGTTGGACTGTGGAGTTCTTTTAGTTCAGACGATGTTCTCTCCAATGTGTTGCCCAATTCAGATGCTGAACGGAAGAGTTTATATACGCTGTTCTTGGAATCAGTGCAGTCTCGCCTGCGGCACGGGGAGGAGTCTGTTCCAGACATCATTACAGAACAGCAGGCCACAAAGCAGAGCCTGATAAAGATGCAGTCTATAGCAGAGCGACACTTGGAACTGGATGATGTCCATGACCCGCTGCTGGCTATTAATTTTGCCAGGTAAATGAATGATCTTCCTGCTGTGTTTTTGAGAGCAATATTCAGCCTGGTGACGTTTGGTAGATCACATTTTCATTACTGCTGCTGCCACTGAAAACAAGTTCAGAATAAAGACAAGCACCAGCAGTCAGTGACAGAAGCTAAATAGACACTCCACTTGTGCATGGCTAAAGAAAAACAAAATCAACGAAGAACGTGCAACTCGCAATTGGTAGCATAGAAAACTGGAGTAGTCTTTATCATAGCAGCCTTCTAGCAAATAAGTGGCTTAATAGTGAATGCCATTGTAAAATCTGAACTTTTCAATGAGTTTGCTTGGTTTTTGTACACAATGTCCTTGATTTGCACCAAGTATATTCTTACAGGAATGTGGCTTCAGTTTTGCTGTGCTTAAATCATTTAACTGTAAAAGCCTTCCAAAATTCAGGTTACTTGCATAAAAATTCTTCATAGTGAAGGAAGTCCTATAGAGAGTATGAATGTCTTGGAAATTAGCAGGAAAGATAAACTCTGAAAATCTTATTATGTGATTACAAATAAGGGAATAGCTATTTACATTTTTACTAAATACTAATTATGTGTTTATATGTTTTAAAACTGACATCAGAAACGGAGGAACTTGTTTTAAAGAAATCATAGATAGGACTTTGTTTCCCTTGGTTATTGGGACTATTCTAGTTGTCAAAATTGCTTCATTAATTCAATATCCAGTTCATTCAGTCTATCCAGGCAATAGCTGCTATGAGCTGGACTTCCTCTTAGAGTAGTTACTACTGGCAACTGGCTTTTTACAAAATACTACAATAATTTGATGCTTTCTGTGTAAAAACAATAAAACTTACCAAATGTAGACCACATTCTCTTCCCATCATATAGTATTATAGGTAATATGTAGATTAATTAAGATGCCTCAAACCAGTGCTCCGTGTGTGGGGTGTTTGGTTGGTTTTTTGGTTGGTGTTTGTTTGTTTTCTGGTTGAATTTTTACTTTGTTTCTTTAATTTTATTTTTCTTTCCTGGGAAGCTCATCTGAGTGCTGTATATGCACAATATAGTTCTAAAAGTTCCTATCAAAGTGGGTTTGTTTATTAAGCTGTATAGTTTTTGAACTTGATGTTTTTCAGAAGTATGCCTTAAGCAGTTATGTGATTGTAGAATGCTGTCTGCTGTGGTACTCTTATATCTGGTGATACACAAACAGTATGATGGATCACTTTATAAGCTGGATACATGCTCTGCTTATAATCAGGTTTTATTACCCCTGCACCATATTTCAGAGCAGAGGACCCAAATTTGATTAAAATCTTTGAAGGTATGACATTGTTTTATACCTTGTATGAATAATGACCCTTCTTCCCTAAGTATCTCATTTTATTTTGAAGATTGTATTTGGAACAGAGTGACTTTCATGAGAAGTTTACTGGTGGGGATGTCTGTGTGGATAGATCCTCAGAATCTGTCACCTGCCAGACTTTTGAACTGACACTGAGGTCTTGTCTTTATCCTCACATAGACAAGCAATACTTAGAATGCTGTGGTAATTTGATGCAAACTTTAAAGAAGGATTACAGGTAAGATAGTAGATTTCTTTTTCCTTAACTTTGTTTTTTATTAGCACTTAAAGAAGCAATTCTGTGTTGTGTTTCTACTCCAGTTTGATAAATGGCTATAAAGTCATTAAGGAGAAAAGGGGGATCTGACATAATAGACTCTTGGGTGGAAACCTGGTCTAGCTTGAATCAACTGCAAAGCTATCATTTGTCATCAGTGGATGTTTGGGGATATTATTTCAAACAGTATTTCTTAGTAGTGTTGTCATTTTAAATTCATTTTAGGGAGAGGGATGGAATTTCCAAACTGTCCTGTTTCTGAGAATTACCTGTAGGATAGCCTGCAGGATAGCTTCCAATGAAGTTAGTGGAGCTGTTAAAGCTAACAGGGAAAAACGCCTTGGTGAAACAAAGGATTCACTGTAGACTTTGTTACGTTTGTATTCGGTACTGAGCTTTTGCTGTGAAGAGTTTTGAAGATTTTTGTTTCTGTAGCAGCTGTGTTTTGAGTTCACTTGTATGATGAGACTCAGAAATGTTATATGTTTCTCCTGTTCAGGCTTGTAGAATATTTGCAGGCAATGAGAAATTTTTTCTTACTTGAAGCTGGAGATACCATGTATGACTTCTATACAACTATTTTTGACAAAATTAGAGAAAAGGAAACTTGGCAGAATGTTGCTTTCTTAAGCGTTCACCTACAAGAAGCAGTTGGACAACGCTATCCAGAGGACAGTGTGAGGTAAAGTGCAAAACATGCTTTTGTTATGTTTCTTTCACACTTAGCTGTATTAATGTACTTAACTTGCATAGTACAATACTAATTATTGTGTACTCATTAAAGTAACGTGTTTTAATGAAGTTTTGAGCTGTTGTCCTCTTTCCTACCCAAATCTTCCAGATTAAATCCTTTAGTGGTTAGCAGTGAGAAATAGAAATCAGTGAAACTAACTACTCATTTAAAACAGATTCTCACCAGTTACATCACTTGTTTCCTTGTGTAGGTTGTCAATATCATTTGAAAGCGTTGATACAGCAAAGAAGAAACTCCCTGTCCACACCTTAGATGGTTTGACATTGAGTTACAAGGTAGTGAGTTAAATTGGCTGCAGTTCTTCTTTTAGAACAGAATTAAAATGTTGTGACTTATATTATAAAGTGACTTATATTTTCTATCTTTATTATCCTCTCCTCCTCCTAGGTTCCTTGGCCTGTGGATATAGTTATAAGCTTAGAATGCCAAAAAATTTACAATCAAGTTTTCCTGCTCTTACTGCAAATAAAGTGGGCCAAATATAGTCTGGATGTTTTACGATTTGATGGTAAGATACTTCTTCAATGAAAAATACTGTTTTGTGGTCTAAGGATATGATTAGTCTTATGCTTTCTGCAGTAAGTAGTATAAACTTGTTAGAATTTTTGTTCATTCTAAAAATAATAATCTCTGTTGGTGTCGCAAATTACGTGTATTGAGCTGGGCATGTTTTTCACTTCTCTTCAGCCTCAGGGGCAGCTCCATTCATGCATTTGTCTCAGATTCGAGTCTAGTTAGTTGTGTTGGAAACTTGTTACTTGATTCTACAGACTTTGATGTTGGAAGAAAGTCTGTCTACCACACCCTAATGTGGATGTATAGTCTTTTTATAAGTAACACCTTGCTGACAAGTTAAGAAAACAAGATGAAAAAAATACTCTATTTGAGAGTGAAACACTAAACTGTTGGGGGATTATGGAAAGAGATTTTTTTAGTATTTCCTTCACCAAGTTAATGTTTATACTCTTCCTGTTGCATGTAAAGTGGATGTAGACTTCATGTCTTAAAAAAATAAATTAGAAAGTTGATGGGTTCATCTATGTTTTGTACATCTGCTAAGTAATTATCTTCCTAAAATTATGTGGGTTTTTACTGCTTAAACTCTAGGAGTATAACTTCTTGGTTAAGTCTTTTCCCAAAAAGCTCAACACTTGTGTTGTGTTTTTTTTTTTTTTTTTAAGAACTAGTCTCTGCTGCAGAAAACTCACAGGTTCAGGAAGGAGCATCATTAGAACAAGGAACTCTTCCTGTATTTGGACCACAAAAAGAAAGCATAAAACAACAAATACATCGCATGTTCCTCTTAAGAGTGAAACTTATGCATTTTGTCAACAGCCTGCACAACTACATCATGACTAGGGTTTGTCTTATATCACAATTTCATTTATATTAGGAGCTTGTACTGGAGATGTAGTATTCATTTTCCTTTAAAACCTAACACCCACCCCCCCCCCACCCTGAACAAAAGCAAAATGTAAATATAATGTCCTTTCTGCACATGTTTCAGTTTCAGCTGGGCCATTTTAAATCAGTAATTCTAAAAATGCTTTAGAAGTTCTACATGCATGTGATTGATCGTTGGATATTACGGATTCTTTTGTCTGTTTCTCCCAGTGCTTAAGTACAGTTATATAAAAAGAGGTTTCTGTAAGCTGTAACTTAAGAGCTATTATACTTATATAACAGATATTTTAGTTAGATGGATTCTTCTCAAAAGTCTCTAGTACACAGTGTATACATGACTTTCAGAATACAAAGGCAATGCCTGTAGATACATTTCTGCTCTATTATTGCCTTTTTTGCTTTTAATAGAATTAGTATATGCTCCAGTTCAGCCTCTGGGGATAGTCGTTGTGCCCTTGTGTAGTGGCAGTATCCCTATTTATGTGAGCAATGTTGCTGTGTAGTTATGAGAAGAGCTTGAAATTTTTGCTATTGATGGTAATTTGGAGGCTAATCCTAAAATTTGAGAGGGAAGAGCAAATGAATCGTGCAATTTCAGGCTCTGTAAAAATATATTGTGAGAGAGTCATAATGACTTGTGTACAGCATTGAATTTAATAACTTTGGTTTTCTTTTTAAGATTCTCCACAGTACAGGCTTGGAGTTTCAGCATCAGGTAGAAGAAGCCAAAGATTTAGATCAATTGATAAAGATTCATTACAGATATCTATCTACAATTCATGATCGTTGCTTACTGAGAGAAAAGGTAGGTAAAAAATTTTTGATATTTGATGTATTCAGTTATTAGGACAAGAAAGTCCTGATACAAGAAAGTAGTTTTGTACTAATTATACTGTTTTGCAGCATACATAGTAAACAATATATAGGTGCTCTTGAGGAAGTGGTAGCTTTTCACACTGAGGTTCAGTTTCCCTTGCTGTTCTCAGCTCAGCTCTATCAAGGAAAGAGGATTAAATTAAATTCTTTATATTGGGTACTACATGACTTGTTTGTTTCTAGAAGAGGGGGTTTTGAACTAACTGAGGCTTGTTAATGTTAGGAAGATTATACGTAGTGGTATGGTAGGAAATGGAGGTACCTGGATAGCTTTGTAACCTTTTATCCCACATACTATCTGTGCAAAGTTCACATCTGAGTAATCAGCTGGGAAATGAATTGGAGAACAAACACAAACATCTTCACTTTGGAAGAATCACATTGTACTTAGGAGATTGTTTTTACAGGTCAGATTAAATGGCATGTAAAACCTTTCTGTTGCAGTGTAATAATGAAAATTATTATGCTTAACAATGTATTTCTGATTTACTCCTTGTGTTTTCATTATTCTAGGTGAGCTTTGTCAAGGAAGCTATAATGAAAGTGTTAAATTTAGTACTGATGTTTGCAGACCGTTGGCAAGCTGGTTTAGGGGCTTGGAAGTAAGTACCCATATCTAAAATTCTACATGGTCATAATTATACAGCTCTGAGTATGATTTTGTGCCCAGAACTGCACCTCCAGGTGAGGCTGCACCAATGCTGAATAGAGTGGGCCAGTCACCTCCTTTGTCCCTCTGGCTGTGCCGTGTTTGATGCACCCCAGGATGGAGTTTGCCCTCCTGGCTGCCTGGGCGTCCTCTCTGCTCACTCCTGTTGAGTGCTTGTTGACCAGCATCCCCAGATCCCTTTTTGCAGCCACTCCTTCCCCCATTTGTACTTATGTTTGTGCAACCTGCTGCTTGAAGGATAAATGCCCAGAATACTGGGCAAATCTCCAAGGCTTTGTCAAACACTCAGAAGTTGATGTATGGTCCTGAAGCCTGCTGGTGTGGACTGGCTTACTTCATATTTTTCAGGATTAATTTTCTTTGGCACAGATGCTACCTAAAACTCAGATCTCACTCTACTGTGACATTAGGAAGTTGCTATTTTTGGTGTGTTTTTCTCATTCAGAGTGTCAGAAATAATTTGTGAATGCTGTTGATAAAGACTGAAACTCAGGGCATGTGGTTGCATGCTCTTGCACATGGCAGGAGAAAGTCATAGCTGGTGTCATCTGTATCTTGGGAGAGGGGAAAAAGGAAAGGAGTGACTTTTGTGAGCTGTGTCTTCTTCCTTGACTAGTGAGTGCTAGCTGACAGAGTCCAAACTGGAATTCAAGAGGTTGCTGGATAGTAAAGCAGTGTGGGTGTCTATGTTTTACTGGCTGTGTAGGTCCTCAAGGACCTCTAAAGGAGTAAGGACCAGGAAAGGCTCTTTGGCTTACAAACCTGTGTAGGAATGATAGATGTCAGTTAGAATCATACAGCTTCTCCAAGTCACTGCAGAGATTTCTAAAATGCTGAGGAGATTATTAATGCCCCTTTGATGGTGCTCAGGTGCTCCTGTCAAAATCGCCTTTGTTTTTTAGAAGTAGCCTATGCAGGCATAACTGAAGCACGATTCAGGCATATTCAAGCCAGAATTCTTTGTGAAGAGTACTTTTGTCATTTACTGTGAAATTTTGGTCATATTTTGAAGATAACATGGGGGCTCATCTGTTAAGCATTCCTCTGTTAAACTGTTTTGTAGGATGGAATCCATAGAGAAGATGGAATCTGATTTTAAAAACTGCCACATGTTTCTTGTAACTGTTCTCAACAAAGCTGTTTGTCGAGGCTCTTTTCCACATTGTAAGTACCTGGGGCTTTTCACATACCTGCACTTCCATATGTTTGCCAGGAATGTGGTGATGTTTTAATCTGAGGTTTGTTGGCACATTTTAAACAATCTCATTTTGTGAGTTGTGCACGGAGGGACACCAAGACTTACATCTTACTAAGTTGAAGTCAGTGTTTTTTTAGAGTATTTGTGCCAAACTTTTCTGTGACAACTATCTTCAGTTTATCTGTTTACTTGATGAGGGGGAAGCGTGTAGCCAAGCAAGTGACAAGCAGTTTTCTAAATTAATGACGCTAAGTTCTAGGGGCATAGAAGAGCATTCTTTTTGTTGGCATTGGGAATGACAGCTGTGATATATCTTGAGCAGATAAGATTTTAGTGTTATGGTGCCTCAGCTGCAACCACATTGGGCTCTTGGCTCTGCCCATCTGTTGGAAGTTACTTCCTTGGCAGTAGAAAAAGCAGAGGATGACATATCTATGCTTCTACTTACAACCTGGTATGAGCTTAAATTGTTAATCAGTGCCAGTTTGACTTATGGGGGGCAACTGCTCAGTGAGGTTGTGGGGCATCAGGGTTAGTTGAGATACAGATGGGTGTTCTCACAGGTTTCTACACCATCCGTAGATGTGCCATGGGGACATGACTTCGTGGTGGACTGGGCAGTCTTAGGTTAATGTTGGGACTTGATTATTTAAAAGGTTTTTCCCAACCTAAACCAGGCAATATCTGCCATCACTGGCTACTCACATCTACACGAGCTTGTCTGCAGACCATCTGTGAGAATGGCTTGCTGTATATAAACCTCCACAACTTTCTTTTTTTTGTGTACAACAGTATTTCAAACAAAGGAGCCAATTTCTTACCAGTTGTTACCACGTGAAATAACTAATGGGTAGCTGATGATCAATGTGGTGAAATATTATCTAAGCTCACAAAAGAGACTCACAAAATGTCTTACTGTCTGAAGTCCCAAAGTATTAAAATTCAGAAAGTAAACTGGTATCTTCCTATTAAAGGACAGAATTGAATATTGCAGTAAGCGTTTGCAGAGTGCTGCAAATGCAAATATTAATTACATTTTTATGGTTTGCTTCACAGTGGAATCTTTAGCTTTGTCACTGATGGCTGGCATGGAACAAAGCTAACACCCACTTCCACTGAATTAAGGAAGAACTGATAGCAGGATTTATGTGTTAAAGAACCGTAAGCATTTTGCACTCCAGTTTAAAATGTGTATAGCTAAACGATGTTGGTGTTTTGGAGCTGTGTAAAATATTTTAAAATGTAAATAATGTACAGGTAAGTGTGTTGGTTGTGGCAGTGTGTATATATGCTTCAACATCAAAAAACATGTATAGTGTAAAATTCATTCCATGTAAAAAATCTTACTTGAAAATACATTAAATGTATTTCATGCTGAAAAAAGAATTTTTAAAAAAATCAAATTATGAGTAATTGATGGTTTGCTTTTTCCATTAATTTTTCAGCTGTGAATGTCACAGGGCAGTGTGGAGTGGTGACTCAAATCTTGGTGTTAGGAAAGTTGGTTGAATTAATTTTTGGCCTTTTTTTCTTTGCAAAAAGGCTAAGAAGCATGCATCTTCTTTGCTTAGTGGTTCTTAAGAAATCTTTAAGAAGACTGTTAAAAGAAACTGATGTAAAAAATACAAGATTAATTTATCAAAATGGATTATAGCAGAACAAAAAGCAACAGTATTTTTATGTTCTGTGTTCAAATGCTTACTAATTTTAGTGGTAACTGTGGTCAGTTTAAGTAGGATTAAGATGACAGTGTGTAATGTATTAGTTTTAATGATTGGATTGTTGAGATGTTTCAAAGATGGTCAAATATGACTTGACCTTTATCCTTCTAAGGCTTTTGCAAGCAAACTAAAGCAGTAGATTGTGATACAGAAGGGTACATTTCTGGATAAGTAAATGTGGAACTTGTTCTGCACGAGATGACTTGCCCTGTCTCCTCCCCATTAAAGTTTCTCTGGAATTCTGGCCTGAGTACACTTGCATTAAAAAAGATAAAATCAGTCATAGCTATTTACCTAATGAATTTTTTGAAAAAAATAAAAGATTTGATAATTAGAATTTCACTGTTGTGTGTCTTTCTGCTGAAATTGTCAGTAACTTCAAGTTTGAGAGGTGTTTCTTTAAGGTAAATGAAGTATACTACTATTGAGACTATGTGCCTCATTATAAAACTATTTTTTCCCCTGTAAACTAATAATTACTTTATATGAAAGTGAATATTTGTGTTTGTGTTTGAACAGGAGATCTCAAGGTTCTTCCCAGTTACAGCTATGAAATGTTTTGAGGAAAAGAATTTTTTTTTTCAAGTATAACCCTAAGAAAATTTCTGCTGCCCTGTAACATGTTCCTTTTTGCTTGACTGAGTGGAGGTTTTGCTTTGGAGAGCAGTATGTTTGTATTACCCTTTGCTACCACATGACACACTTTACCAAGTGGATGTTTTTTGTGGTAGGTGGACACCTATTAACAAAAGTAATTTGTACTTCTCGTTGACCATGACTGTTTTTTATTTAAGATTCCAGATTATTTATTTATTGCTAGCAGAGACATTGTTTAGTAACTTACTTACTCATAGTAAAATTGAGTGGCATACTAAGAATTTTAAAAGACATACTTGTACTTGGAACTTCAGCACTTCTGTGCACTGGTTCATTACGTTTTGAGTATGTCTTGTACTCTGTGCTTTTGAATTATCTAACGTGGTTTCTTTATTTCTGCTTCCTATAGAGTGATTACCTTCAGTGAAATTCCTACTTTTCATAACTTTACCTTGGATAATATTAGCTAGATATAGGAGAAAAAAATCCTTCAATCCTTCATGTTTTTGAAACAATAATTCCTAGTAAATCCCTTTGCCAATTTTACTTATTTTATGTGAAAACCCCTGTGCAAGTGAAAGATTTTGCTATTTCACCCCGTTTCCTACTTAGGAATTAAAGTTGCTTTCTGCAGAGAGACTTCTGTGCACTTTGTAGACAAGTGATGCCTGCATGCTTTTTAGTCAGCCAGCTTCCAAGATTTGCTCGTTTCTCGTCACAAAAGCACAGTGGAAAGTCTGGCTCTGGAAATGGTTACTGATTCTAGTCATGGACATCCTTAGCGTTTAACTTTGTGTGTCAGTAGTACTTGGCTGACAGATTCCCTTCAGTGAGCCAATCTTATGGCATTCCTTTTTCTTCAGAGCCACAGAAGAAAAACCAAGTCCTGTCGTTTAGTGTGCATGCCCTGTGATGCCACCAGGACCTTTCCATCAGTCCCCTGGCAGTTGTTAAAATGGTTATCTACCTGTTTGAAGAAAAAAAAAAAGGGGAGGGGTTATGTGAGATATGGGTTATTTTAGCTATATATTTACTCAGATTTCCTTGTAACATTTTCTTTACAGAAAAGTTACTTTACAGTGCTGTTACTTGGATTCTGTCCTGAATCCATTCCTTCTGAACATCTTGACCTTGTTTTCAAATTTCTGGTTTTGTCAGTTATTTCTGAATTGAATCTTAACTTTTGGATATTTTTTCTTTTTGTTAGAGGAGAACACAACATTTGAATATGCTTTACTTACACCTCTGGAATTTCAAGTAAGCAATTTTGGAGATGTCAGGAAAGGTGTAATCTATTCCATGTGTGTGACAGATTTAAAGGACTTCTATCACAGTCTATTGTTTTGTGAATTGTCAAGTTTAGCTAAAGGAAAGCATAAAATACCCAGCAAAGCATGTAAAGACAGAACTTTCTAAGCTTCTGGGGTATAATATTCTTTGGAAAAGAATACATTCCATTATTAGATGCTGTCACAAATTCATTTCTACTTTACTTTGTTCTCATTAACTTCTGGATGCAGTCTTAGCAGAGTTGCAGCATAGAAGCCCTTATCTGACTCATCACTTTTCTTTCTTCTCCTTTACTTTTTCCTGTCGGCTTCTGTTATCTCTAGGCCACATTTTAGCACTGATTTCTCCAGTGCTTTCTTTGCTGTCTAATTTTAATAATCACTAATTAACCATTGGGTCCTTGAAGACCTTTGCTTGTGTCAAACTCTTGATATAAAAAAAGTTAGCAACCAGTTGTTGATTGGATGGTTTCCATGGGACCATGGATTAAAGATAGCAATGCTAAATTACAGCCTGATTAAAAAAAATAAAAAATTCCTCTGATGTGCTATATCTTACTAACTAAAGATTTGCAAATTTGCATATTCAGCTTTCTTCTTGTACTACTTTGCACACTTACAGAAAAACCTTTCCTCACTGATTACATTGGTATTTGCTGGCTGTTGTAGTGTCTCGTTGCTGCACTGCATTTATTGCTGGGAGGGCTGCACATGATTACAGGTCTCAGGGCCTAGAGAGCTAGTGAAGTTATCAAAGATAGAGGGACAGGGCTGGGATGAAGAGTGAGGGGGCTGAATTGCCCAACATACATGTCCTGATTTCTGCACTGATGTGCTGCATGAGCAAAATGAATGTGATTTGTAATGGAATCAAGAAAGGATTTAACTTGTGTTAATGTCTGTCAGGGAGTTGGGTGGGCTTTGGTGTGGTTTGGCAGCAGTGTGCAGCAGGCTTGGAAAGCAGACGGGGGAGACATGGGTCCCTTGTATACACAAAAAGAGTTAAATCCCTATGAGTTAACAGTGGAGCCTTGGTTTAGTGTTTCAGGGAGTTGGAAAGCAGAATTAGGGAACCCTGCTTGCTCAGATCCATTTCAGATGGTGTCACTCAGCACTAGGAGGGAAGTCAGAACCAGAGAGCTGCAGGTGTCATCATGTGCTAATAAGTATTTATGAATACACAGCACACCTGCTGTTGTCAGCTGTGCTCTTGGCAGGACATGGGCACTTGTGGCTAAGAAATCTGGCTTTTCCTGGAACTGAAGGTAGGTATGAGTGACCAGCTCATTGCACTTGTGTAAGGCCTTGTGAAGTGGAGGGCTTCTAATAGGAGTTAGGTGTTCAGGTAGCTGGTGTAGGCTTCCTGCTGTGGGTCAGGTTCTTACTTTGCTCATTGAGACCTCTGAGATGCTGCTTTATGCTTGGTCTCTTCTGCTTAAGTTCTCCCAAGTGCTGTGTCCTCTTGGGACAAGCCTGTTGGGATGCAAATCCCTCTGGGCCCCATTCGCACAGGCTCAGAAGTACTCAGAAATGTGAGGGTTAAATTAACATCTTTAGAGAAACTAAAATACATAAATCCACACAGACATAAGGTAGAAATGTAAGTTTAGTTTTAAATAAGTAGAGAGTATTTCAAGTGCCTTAAGCAAATAAGAGAGTCTATTAGTTAGTAAGAAAAGCCCTAAAGCCTAGTTTAAAGTTCAGTACCTTTTACAAAGTTAACTAAGTCCTAGACATAACAAAAACATAATGTAGCATTGCTAGCATGCCTAGATAGAACAGATAGAATGTGGAATTTGTGTAAGAAATTACAACCACTTTTGTACATCAATGTTAGGCCTGTATAGGTCCAAGAAGACAGTAGTAGAATCATGCTTGTAGCTGGTAAAAAAAGAATAAAAATGCACTGCTTTGAGATCACGGATGGATGCTGCTGCTGCTCAGAAGGTTGCTGCTTCTGCTTGGGACATGGGAAATTCATGCCAAACAGCTTTGCGTAACAGCACGAACTGTTATCCTTTGAACTCTGCCTTCATGAGACTGATGTAGCAATGCAATAAATGACTTTTACAACAACCCAGCCTCTTTAGTCTTCTATGAAGACCCTCTCAGCTCAACAGATGCCTATCTCCTGAGAGCTGAAACAATGCATTATGTATTCTGTGTGGAACCATATAATATTTATATAGCCTTGCTGAGCTTTAAACCTTTTGCCATGTAGAATACCATGTCTGTGCTGATTTCTGGTGTGAAAAATCTTGTCCAGTTCTTTAGAGTATGGACAGATGATATGTTGGATTTAATTTTTAAACTGATTTGTAGACAATTACTTATTTTCTTGTACGATGTCATGTTCTTGAGGTTGTCGGGACCATTGCCTGTCACAATTTTGTAATTGCCTTTCTGTGTCGGGTCATGACAGTTTCCTGTATTCTTTATGAGGATGAAAAATCTCTGAATTCAGCAGGTAAGAAAAATGAAATGAATAGCTAGATATGTTGTTAAGCTTAAACACCAAAATGCCTGCAAAACCAGAGACTAACATCACCATCTTAGTAGACAGCTAGTAGATGTAGTAGACACTGAGTGGCAGAACCACAAGATAACTGTTGAAGTTCTCAGGCTGCTGTGGAACGAAACTCTTCTCTGTAATCCTGTGGGCTCCTGGAAAAGATTATTTCATTGCCTTTGCATAAATACTTAAAAGTCCAAAGAAGAAAAGTAAAAATAAAGTGAAATTAGTTGGAATTCAGGAAGTAGACCTTTGGCTGTCCTGTAGCATGTGCCTTGAACAAAAGCTTTATCAAGTCTTCAGACACTTGCATTAAGCTTGTTACTACCATATTATCTGATACTTGTGTGGTTTAGGTATAGGGTACATGAATTGCCAGAAGCATGATACATTACTTTTGCAGATCTTCCTAAAGATTGTTGACAGACATGGGTTAAAATCAGGTTAAAATAAATTTCACCCAAGAAAGGATCTCAAACTGCCATAAATCTGGCCTGGTAAAAACCACACCTAACTTCCAGAGGCTGGGATTATCAGTTAGGGACTTGATTGGGAGTATGTAGATACATGTATCATCTTTAGCTACCCTAAAAGGCCCGTGTTGAGTGGGGCAGGGATAATTGAGAAGGGCAGGTACAGTAGAGGTAGAAGCAGGTCATGGCTGCTGAACATCTTTAGTCAAGTACTGTCATTGCACTACTTAAGTTCCACTAAAGCAGGAAGAGCAGGGAGTTGTGGGGGCATTACAGAATTAAATCAGGCATCTGGAATGGTATTAGGTGGGCTTACCTAAAGTGGTTTTGATAGACAATGCCACATGTTACATGAGACCATAGACATTCAGATGGTAAAATGTGATTGTCATCTAATTCCTATATCAAATAATAAAAACAACCCACAAATCTTGAGTAGCTGTGTACCATCATCTACTTTTTTTATGTGATCTTGCGGGTTGTTATTAACTGGTGTATAGGAATGCTAATAAAAAGCAGATTGCCCCAGCAGTGAGGAACCAGCTCCTTTGCCCAGTTATTTAGATGAGGATAACAAGATCTGGGGCATCAGCCAATCCTTAGGACAAGCTGTTGTTTCCTGGACAGGATGGTGTCAGTTGGCAGTCTTGCTTTCATACAGAGCAGCTGCTCCTGCCACCAGCTGGCTTTCAGCAAGTAGGGAAGCCACAGTTGTGGTCTTGCTTGGGACAGACTGACAGATTATGAAGTATTGCCCATGTGGGGTCAAGCTGCTGTTGATCAGATTTCATGGGGAGCGTTCGACTTTGCTGTCCTTGCTGCTCTGTTGTAGCCCCGTAACAGATGTCTCATTGCTGATGTAGGCCAAGTGGTTGCATTAAGACAAGGCTCTTCTGAATTTGCACATGCTCAGGATAAGGAAACAAAACTAATCCCGCATTACAAAGGTGAGTAAATTACTTAATCAAGCTCCTTGTCCCAAGCAGAGTTTGCAGAAAAGGGCACAGGATGGACAGCACTGGAAACAATCAGGTGTCACTTTAGAAATGGAAACATCCAGCTCTGGTTGTATTTTACACTTTTGCTTGAGCTGGGTTAAGAAGTTAGGCTGATAAGGAGCTGTGGTGGTTGAAAGGAATTGAAACTAATTGATTTGGTATATGCACTCAAAATGTTTATGAATATATACAGACAGAAGAATAGTAGCCATGTCCTAGAAAATTATTTAATAGAAAAAACTATGTTGCAGTAACATAAACATGGCTATGAAGATGTGTCTGTGATATGATGAAATGGTAATGATAACATTTTGCAATGATGCATAACTTCTCCACAAGCTGTGGAAATTCTTGATGATATGAAAAGGGTGGAATAATTTGATTAGATCGTACTTGAAATAATGAGAAGTGGGGGTCTTGTCCCCGCTCTTCACAGGCTTTCTTGTAGATGCCATTACGAAGAAATTATTTAAAGAAACTTGAGGCAGTGCAAACTTTTTGGGGAAAAACCCAACAGCCAATAATTGAAGTAAAGCACTAATTGTTCTGTTCTCAGCACAAAAATCATTAATAGCAGTGTCCCCTGGATAGCTGTTGAAAGCAAGAGACTTAGAAGTGCTTGCTACGGCAACAGTGTGCAGTTTGATTATAATTAGAGAGGATTTTCAAGAGCAAAGAAAATGTTGGATGCAACTTACAGCAGACAAATACAAGCAAATAGCTTTGATGAAAAATTGGAAGTTCCCATGCTCTCAGGTGACTGTTCTCTATGTGGAGTAGTTTGTGGATTCCCTCTGCCATAAAATAGAGGCTGGAAAGAGCAATCTTGACAAACTTCAGTGAAAAAGAACGGGCAGTTTGATTTTGTGGTGCAGTGTCAAGTTCATTAGATGGAATCTTGAACAAATACATAAAGCTGAACTTCAGTGGGAGAACGCTGCACGGAAAAAGTAAGAAAACTTTAAAATGAGAAAGTACATATGTTTGGTGTTGTTTACAGAAGAGTTAAAGTGGGAGGTTGTCAAACAGCGACTTGCCTGTTTTTTATGGTTTTGATTTTAATGAAGTGTGGTTATTTGGGATACAAACACCACGAGCATGAGCACCCTCTGCAGGATGTTTAAAGAGGTTTCTCACGCGAGCCCTTTGGATTATTTTAAGGTTAAGTTTTTTCATCCTTACGGCTGGTGTCCTTCCCTCGCCGTGCTAGCAAAGTTGTGGAGTGGGAAGTCCCGCCACTGAGCTGTTCCTGCCCGCCCCGGTGTCCCTGGGGCGCTGGTTTTCTCTGCGGTGGTGCTGGGGTGGGCGCCGGATGGCACCGTCTGGGGTTTGTACCAATGGGCACTGTCGCCCAGGGCGTAGATTTGTGTTCCGAGGGACAGATTGCCCCGTGCACAGGGCACAGAAAAAGTCGCTTTCATTAAAAGCAAAGGGCCAGTCTGGGACGCAGATCCGCCGCAGGCAGCAGCTCCCGGGACTACTCCCGGTTCCCGGGAGGAGGAGCAGCCGGGGCCGGAGCCTGCCGGGGGCGGGAAGGGGCGGCAGGTTTGGGATGAGGCGGGAGGAGGAGGAGCTGGAGCGGCAGGAAGGGTGTTTCCCTGCGCAACTCCCGGCTGAAGTGACTCAGACAGGAAACTCCCTGCCAGGCGCGGCCCAGGAGCGCAGCCGCCGGGCCGACGCGACCCTCGGCGGCCGGGCCGAGCGGAGCCCCCGGGCGGACAGACAGACAGACAGACAGACGGGCTCCTCTCGCCGCCGGACAGCGCCGCTCCCGGGAGGCGGCGGAGAGCGGGTGAGCAGCGCTTCCCGGGGCCCGCCCGGGCGCCTTCGCCCCCTCCCCCGAATTCGGGCTCTTCGTCTGCGGGGCCGGGCGGCTCCACGCCCCTCTCGCTGTGACCGTGAGCGCCGTACTCTTGTCTGGGGTCTGTCTATCCCCGGCCCGGTACCTGGTGCTCCCGGAGCCGGCGGGGGTCCCGCTGTCGGGCGGTGCTCGGGGGCGCGGCGGGAAGGGAAGGGAAGGGCCGAGCCGCGGCCGGGCGGAGGGCAGGCGGCCGTGCCCTCAGGCGGGTTGGGTCCCTCCGCGGTGCTTACCTAAAAGGCATTTTTGGGTTTTATTTCTGGGTATAAGGTTTAGCTTGTTCTCTCTCATGCCTGGCCCGTGTGTCTGCAACACTCGAGTGGTCAGAGTTCTGCTTCCTAGGCTGTCTTGGAGTGGGCTAGATGGGGAAAAGAATAAAAGTAAAGAGCCCTATGCAGGTTCATCTTACTCTTCAGAGGAAGGAGGTGATCTGTAGTGTCTGTCTAAGGACCTGGAATAACTTCCTCATGAGGAACTTGAGAATCATCCAGTAAAAATAACTATGCTATAAAGACAAGAGCACTGTAAGCTTGAAAATCCCCAGATGGATGGTCTGCCACTCCATCTCTCCTCTCTGATGAGCAAAGGTGAGGACAGATTTGCACTTCATCTTTCTGAGTATTCCTGTAGTTCATCAACATCTCTGCTAAATTTTGGCCTTTCAGTAGGCTCTCATTGCCTTGATTTTTATTCCTGCGCTGTTTGATGGCAGGTTGGAGTAGCATTTAGAATGTAAATGGTTGGTTGTGCCAGGAAGGCTGTTGGGAGGAAGTTGTCTTTGTGGGATGCAGCCAGTCTGCCTGAAGTGTTGGCTGGAGAGTGTGTATTGGAAGAGGAGGAAAGCTAGCTGGAGGAATTTCTTCTTAATTAGAAGGTCGTACCAGGCTTTTCTGTAAACTGTGGGAAATGGGAAGCTTAGGCTAATGAGCGACTCCAGTCCTTATTGCATTCCAGTTACTTATTTGGCATAACTTTATTATAATAAGCTTACTGAACATGTACATATGCAGTGTTGTTGGGTAGTGTTTTCTTCAAAATTGAATTTTTAATAATACTGTAATGCAATTCAGCAATCTCTGAATTATGTTTTTATTAATTGTACTTAAACTGTTTTATGCTCAGAGAATGTCTGAGCTATGTGATAGAAAAAACATTGCTACTCCTTACTTAATTTCTGGTTCTTGACTTCATTTAAGTCCCACTTTTATGTTTAAAAACTTTTTTTTTTTTAACTTTTGTAAACACAAATTTTCTCCTGTTCTAGTGTAAAAGGCTCTTAAAACTTTCCCAGGCAACTGGTCTGTGAAGTCTGGCTGGTGTGGGCAGCCAGTTGTCTCTGTAGCTGCCAGGAGGGAGGAGGAGGAATTTAGAAGAAGTCTGTACAGCATTGGGAAGGCTTAACCCCAATATCATCAAAGCTTGCTTGGCTTGCCCTCTAAAAAGTGTACATCAGTCTTTCTTTGTAGTAGCTTAGATTTTTTTCCCTTTTTTTTTTCTTTGTTTTGCTAGGGACTGTGTACTTGATGGAATATCTCTAATGTACATTTTTCAGGTTGTCACAGCTAATTTATGTATTCTGAGAATAAACTTCTCTTAGTCTTAGAAAAACACCCAAATACTCTCACTCCCAACATCCCTGCTTGAAGATGGGAAATATTTTTATTTACAGGGATGATGCCTTAAGTTTCAGCTTTCATGTGTTCCAGATTCTGTGCTGCCTAGGGGTGTAGCTCTGAGCCTCATAGTAAGTGTTAGTAAGCTCCCTTCACAGAGCAGGTAGACAAAATAAATCCTTTTCCAGATGGAGACCAAAGGCAGCCATTAGAAGTTTTCAGGCCCAAAAGCATAAATAAGGGTGGACTGAAGAGAGAAAACAAGAAGGATGGGACTTCATAATCTGAAGCTGTAATTGGACAATTAAACCCAATATGCAAATGGACCAAAACTTATTAAAGTGTGAGACCTCATGATGGGTTGTCCATTTTGTGACCATTTGGGGTCCGCCTTGTTTGCAGCCCTGGCCAGGCCCTTGTCCTGCCCAAGGTGTAGCCTGAAGGCCTTACAGTAAATACCTATTTTATTCTCTAGCTCTGTCCGGTCCCTGTTTCAGGTCAGCCTTCCCAAGGCATCAGGGAAAGATTTTGTTTTATATGCTGGTCCTGGGTTTGTTTGTTTCTTTTGAGGGTCCTGATGCAGAGAGTGGAGTGGTGTTTAAAATATGCTCAACTCTGCTAATTAAAGATTTCTCCCATAATAGATATCACAGCACTCAAACTTAAATGGAGGCAAATTATCTAAGTAGTTTAATTTTTTTAATTTATCTTATAAGAAAGGGAATGCTCCACAAACAATTCAGACTTTTCAGTTTTTAGCTTCTGAATGTGTGACTTATAAAAAAGCTCATAGTCCTTTAGTGATGTACCTGTAATATTCAAAGTATTCATTAACAAAATCCTTGTTTCTTCAGTTTGCCTTAGATGGAAATCTTCCTCTGGGCTTAAACCAACAGATTCTCTTGGTCCATTATGCTGACTTTGTACCATAATTAAGTAATTACCAGCTATGTGTTCCATGTTTGGAACATATTGGATGCTTGTCTGATATAGTCCTTAGGTTTTGGTTTGTGCTTTGTTTGTTCATTCTGGGAAGGAATTATCTTGGAAGATAATTGGCTTGTTCCCAAGGGTAGGTTTTAAAATCTTGCCATAACTCTCTTGTCAGAATTGTCTGATTTTTATTTTTGAATTTGTTTCTCGAAGATTTCCAGGATATTCAGGTTGAGGTGGAAAATTCAAAGTGCTTGGTTGGAATTGAGCTGCAAGGTTGGAACAAAAATATGGAACAAAAAATCCCCACAAAGCTCTTTTTTGTGGAAACAGTTGTATTCATCCTCTGGCCTGAAAGCTGCTAGAACTGCTTGCAATGCTATACAAGAGAAAAATAATTTTAATATAATTTCCATGCCTATTTATGTGCATATCAAGTGGGTTTCATTTAAAAGTTTTAAAAGTTTTTGCTCTGTGTTCTCTGGGCAAGCACTTAAAGTGGTTCCTTTGCTGTACAACAAGTAAAGTAAACTTGAGTGCTGGGCAGCAAGTTTTACCCTGCTGAGTCGGAAGTCAGCTGTGTGATTGACTTCACTGCTCTCGAAACAGTGACTGCGTGAGCTTCTGAATTTCCACTGTTTATACATTTTAGAATAACTGCAGCTACTATGGCAAGCCCCAACTTAATAAGCAATTATGCTTGAGCCAAGTTAAGTGCTTGTTTACCTAGGGATGCTGCAGGAGCTTGCCACAGTCCAGGCGTGAGTGGCCAGTGGACTGGTTCGAGGTGGATCCATCCATGCGCGTGGGAATGTGATTCATTGGAACAATCCTGAGCTTCCCTGTGAGTGTGTTCTCCAGGAGGAAGGCAAAGAGGGGGGAGTAAGTGTAACATTTATAAAGATTTGTAAATTTTTGATCTGTAGAGCATATACCTTGTTACAAGTGGCCTCTGGCAGACTTTAGTCCTGTAGAGCATCTTGCTACTTTTTGGCTACATTGTAATTTGTACATACAACAAATAAAAGCCACCTGTTTTTGTTTTGGTTTTTATGCAGAACTGAGACAGTAAAATGAAAGAGGGACAGTTCAGCATTGTGAAATATGACTGTATACCTGCAAAAACTCACAGAGAGCTTGGTAATGGTGCTTTATATTTTCAGCTACATACGTCAGTTCAGGATTCTTCTTTACTGCACATCTGCCCTTAGAAGCTGACATTAGTAGGGCTCGGGGGCACACTTTGCTGTGTAATACTGATAACAGAGTGCGTATTGATTTGCTTTGTTGAAACGTAATTCCATTAATCCACATCACTGCCTTTCTGGTGGTAAAATTAATGGATGATGCATTGATGAGACTTGCTACAAGAAGACAGGGAGAGGTTGCATAATAGCAGTTAATCTTTCTATCTCTTGGCACCAAAAATGTTATATGATATTTTGGGTAGCTCCTTATCTCTTGTAAACACACTGTCCAAAATCCTGAAGCTTGTTTTACTCATAAGATTGAAAAGATTTTCTCTGTGTCAGTATGTACTGTTTACTGTCTACCTCTATTATGTCTGTCTACCTCTACTATGTCTGCTCACAAATGTATGTATTTGTGAAGAGAATCCTGTATTCACACACTTCAGTGTTATAGGGGAGAGGTGTCTATCTTGGACTTGAACTGTAAAATGTAGAATTGTGGTGAAAGTTGGCATGGCACAAATAGTCATCAGGCATTTGCCATCTCAGGAGAAATGTCCCTTCCCTCAGGCTGACCATCAGCAGACAGCAAGTGAATTTATAGCTGTGTAGCCTTTCTGCAGAAAGACCATTGTGGGAGAGGTGATTTAAGGTTGTGGGCAGCCAAGCTGAGCACAGATCTGGCTTGGAGTCACTCTAAGCCTTCCCAGGTGGGAGATGATGGTGGTCCCTGCTTCTGAGGAACAGCACTTGTGTCCTGCTGCTGTATCCCTTCCCCACATTTTCTGTAGCTGTTTCATTCTGCCAGATCTCTGCTCCTTCTGGAAGGGACCCCAGCAGAGCATCAGTCTGATGCTGAGCTCAGGAAGGGCTCTCAGGGTGGAAATCCCTTCATTGCTAAATTAGCTGCCTTCTAGGCACCCACTGTGTGGGACTTAGCCAGCTGTGTCTGCTGTAGATTTGCAGCCCTCTTGGTCATGCTCTGAGGTCCCTGCTCTACTCTTCACAACGACTACAGAGAAGTAAAAGTGAACATGGTAGTTCTTTCACTGGGTGTTGTTCTGTGATTCTGTGTGTGTGTTTTGCCAGGACAGGTGCTCTGGCCTAGGCAGAGCTTAAAGTGAGCATCCTCCACAAGAGTGGATGTTAATTTACTAAAGCTTTTCTTAGTCAGGCAATCGGGTAACATGTGTGGAATTGGCACTTCTGTTCTTGCTTTCATCAGAGGTAAACACCAGGCCAGTGGGCTGTGGTGCCCTCTTTTTCTCCATTTGTGAGTGCTCCCAGCTTACAAAGCAGGTTTTTGTGGGGTGAACTTGTATGATTTCTCTTTGCTTGAGCCAAATACTGGGAGATTTTTCTCAGTTCAACAGTCTGTCTTTCAGCAAGCCTTTCACATGGCTGGTTTTTGCAGGTCTGCTTTCCAGCAGTGTTGGTTAGGAGGTAATAGAGTGACAAATAAACTTTTTAAAGGCAAGAATTGCTCATTTGGTGGAAAAAAAAGTCATCCCTCCTCCCCTCCCTCCACTGGAAGGCATCTTAAGAATTCAGGCAGTGTATAGACTTATGCTTACTAGATGACACTCTCTGCTAATGGTTAGCAGAGTTGAGTCTTAGTAATGTTCTTATGAATAACTATATTCTAAAGTAAAAGAAAAAAATTAAATGGTGCTTTTGTTTTAGAAACAAATAGATTTAAAAACCAGTACTGTGGTTTTATGTTAGGACAGGAGTCTCAAGAGCTGACGTGCTAAGTAGTGATTGTGGCTGTGCAAATGACACAAGGTGCTTTTGGAGATGCTTGCTTTTTACACTGCACCTATACAAGAGATGAGTTTAGACACAAATATGTTAGTGCTGTACTTCACTTTAAAATACTTTAATTCTGATAGAGACATGGACACTTTGTTGGCAGGAAGTAAAATTGCTGTTGACCTGAAACTATTTATAACCTTCTTTTAGTATAATTCTAAGTATTTTAAGTGGGGTCAGTGATATAAAATCAATAAGGAGAGTACACTGAATTATAGATTCTGAGTGTGAAGTTCAGGCAAACTGTCATGACACATGGCTCAAGATAGATGTGAATGTTTGTCAGGTGATATCTGAAGTAGAGTTTTGGTTGAATTTTCACTGAAACTGCCTATTATATAAAATACTACAGATGATGAGCTCTTTCTGATAAAAAAGAGAGCTTAAGAAATTAAAATTTATTTATTATTGTTTTCTCTTCTACTCTGTCCTGTACTATTTCCTTAGTTTTTTTAAGAAAACTGTTAAACCATGATTTACTTCTTGTCTGATTCACTCTCTCCTCACAGAAATGCACATAATAGTAGATTTTTTTTAACAGCTTCTGAAGCCTGTTGGTTTGGGTTTTTTGTTTTCTTTTTAAATAACATGATTTTGCAAAATAATAAAAAGCTACTTATAAGCATGGATAGTACAAATTTGCCTAAAATATCTTCCAACTTACTTTTCAGATGAAGCTGTGTAATTTTTTTTTAACTTAAAGTGGAGAGTGTTGTATTGACTTACCAAGGACCTACAGGTATAGAGAAGGAGTGGGAATGACAGCACACAGCCTCTCTTTCAGAGTCATTTTTATTGAAGCCTTTGTTCAATTTTTAAACTCAAAATAAGGCAACGCTGAAGCCAGAGCTTCAGCTGCAGGCTTGCATTGAAAAAACCCACTGGATATAATTAATACCTGTTGTGTCATTGGGGGACACATGCTGTAAGGTGGAGCTGGATGCAAAGGGCAGAGGCACTGTGGAAGGGAGACCTGGGGGGCTGCCCCCAGCAGTGGGTGGGTGGTGGGTGTTGCCAAGCAGACTCCCCTGAGAAGCTGTAAAACTGACCCTGGAGCAATCATCTGTGTAACTGGGCTAAGGAAGAGAATGCTCCCCTCCCCTCCCCTGAGAAAACAATCTTTTTCTTTATTTCTTTCCAGTCTTGTGAAATAGAAGTACAGAACTCACATGCTTTATCTGGAGCTGTAGTGATAGGACAAGGCGTAATGAGTTCAAAGTGAAAGAGATGAAATTTAGCGAAAAGTTATGGAAGAAATTCTTGACTGTGAGGGTGGTGGGGCACTGGAACAGGTTGCCCAGAGAAGCAGTGGGTGTCCCATTCCTGGAAGTGTTCAAGGCCACATTGGATGAGGCTTTGGGGAAACTGGTCTAGTGAAAGGTGTTCCTGTCTGTATGAACTGTGTGGTCTTTAAGCTCCCTTTCAGCCAAAGCCATTCTATGACTCTAAATAAACAGTTTGTCTAAGGCTGACGGGTTGTGTTGTTGCTGAGATGGAAATCTGAAGACTCCAGACTCTCGTCTTTCTCTCCATCTCTGAGGCTCATCTCTTTTACCTGTAACATGACTCCTCCATCCACTGGGGTGCTCAGTTCCCCTGTCCCCAGCCTTTTTCAGCCCATGTACACAGGTGTGCTCTTTTTGATTAAAATATACCAGCACTCTCTTTACACCAGACACACAGGGCAGCCAAGGAAACCCATGCTGAGCAAGTGTGAGCAATCTGTGGTGGAAGACTTCATCCTGAGCCATGCCAGGCTAATTCTATGTGAACTTTCTCCTTTCTGGAGTGGTTATTGCTTTTGCTGCTCCCTTTCTCATTCTTTGCAGAATGCTCACAGTGGGAGTGTTATCTTTGCTAAGAAGTGAGAGAGCTTTTCACAACAACTGTAGTTGCAGTTTTCACATGCTGTAAGTGCTGAGCTTCGGTGCTTAGCTTCTCTTCTAAGCTTCAGTCTCGTCCAAAGCACTGCTGAGCAGCATTGCTTCCTACCACCCGTGCAGCAGCAGGATTGGGAAAAAGTACAGAAGAAATTCTTGTTGAGAGCAGCTGCAGGAGAGAGCAGCATCAGCAGAATGCAAAAATGGGTGTGGGGGAGTGAACTGGGTGAGAGGAAAAGAACGCAAAAAAGAGAAGGGGAAGGAGTTGGTTAGGAAGGTGAAATGGTGCAATTCAAAGGTGTAATACCAGAGAATATTAATAGGGCAAGGCAAGTAAGTGTAGCAAGACAGATCTCAGCACACCTCACCTAGAATGAAACAATGCTTAAATCTCTAACTTCATTGCAGTCTGAAGAGAGGCCAAATATTGCAGAAGGGGGTCCGTTCTGTACATTAGTTAGTTCACTCAGAACTAACTCAGTTCTGTGAGGATTAATTAGTAAATCAGCACAAACCCTCTCAGCCATCTAGCCCCATCAACAGCAGATTTTTATTTTACATTTGTGACATATCTTGGGCTTCAGACTTACATTCACAGATAAAACAAACCAAACAACACACCCTCTGAATTCTTGTAGCACAAGTGCCATTGCAGAGGGGGGCTGCATACTGCAGGAGAAACTTCAGAGACAGGCTCTCCCTCCTTGTTCATCTAAGTGGGATACTTTTGGAGGAAATTTTAGAGGCTTAGGCTTCTCCCATGCCATTACAATGGATTCTCAAATAAAATAAGTGGAATGAACAGAGTTAATTTTTCATGTGTAATGTATGTGTGTGTTCTCCATTGAGCTTCCTACAGAGGAATAGCATTTCACCCTGTATTTTAACATCAGGAAGTTGTATCTCTCTTCCAAAGCTTCAAGATGTGGAATGATGCTGCAGATGCATAGTACTGGCCAGGCTGCCCTTTGAAATACCTGGTTGTTACCTGCTGCATCGTCATCATCCACTGCAGGTGCTGCTGCTGTAGAATTAGTATGTGCTCATCCATGTGCTCCTGCTGGCTGCTAGCATGGCAGGAAAAGATAAATTCACTCTTGTGGTGCCTTGCTAGCAAGAATACAGTGATTCCAGCCTGGTGCTATGTTTCAGGAATGCTAAGGTTGCACTGTGTTCTTTAGTTGTGGGAGAGTTTTCTTACTGATGCTGTAAAAAGGAATAGTTAGTAGACATACACGTGGTGGCAGGCATCAGGAAAGGCAATTTTGAACTATCCTGACTCACCAGTCTTGATCTAGGCTTTGTCCAAAGAGCCTGAGACTCCCTCATTCCTAGCCTGCTGTGATGATAGTAGTGTGTCAGACCTTCCTTTTATTGAAAAGTGCTTGAATTCATCCAGGATATTGAAAGGGAAGTTACTTGACAAGCATAACCAATTGTCCTTTGAGTTTGTGTGGTCAGTGTGTCAGCAAGCCCTTTCAGCTCCATGACAGCATCCTTAGCAGTGCTGTCCTTCTGACCTTGCTTATCCTGTGGGAGGAACAGTACTGGCTCACTGAAGTGTGGCCTTTAGGCTGAATTAATGGTGCTGCTGTTGCTTACTGATACTATACTGCCCAGAATTCAGTTTGCCAGGTGATAAGGCTGGTGTATCACTGAGCACTTGAACCTTGCTTGCAGAGTCATGGCACAGGCATTGCTTGTGTAAAGAGATGGAAGGGATGGGGATTGCTTGTTGGGATGTTTCCCTGCAGGGGACAGAAGCTAGCAGTGCAGATTGCATGAAAAATTCACATGTGACTGAACACAAAGAGCTTTTAATTTAGGAAGCTGAGATTTCCTGAAAAAAATTAGAAAAGAAATTAAAAATAAAATAATAATAATAAAAAAATCCATTATATTAGCTTCATGTTCTTCCCCCAGTCTGTGCCTGCTTTTGCAAACCTGCGTTTATTGTGAGCCACATGACCCTGTGGGAGTCTAATACTAAATTAATTGTCTCTATTATATGGCTGTTCTTCTGGGACTCGCTATGATGTTTGGATGGGATAATACAGTGCTGGAATTTTTTCTCTTTTTCACCTATTAAGCCTTTTTTTAAAATTCCATTTGCAGATGTATTTTTGAAAGCTTAACAGTATGTCAAATCTGTTGCACAAAGGACTGTCAGCTGCTGTTTGCTTTCTTCTGTCTCTTACTTTAATCAGGCAGGCCCATAAATGATGTGAAAAGCATTTTCCTTTGCTCCTTCAGCTTATGCAAATCTGTTGCTTAGGAACGGAAAGGAGCTCCGGTCCCAAAAGGAACATCTTAGGCTGATCCGCTTGGCAAAAAGGCAGATTGTGCTGTCCAGAGCACAGAAAAGGAGCATTCAAACAGAGAAGATCCATCGTTGCTGTTCTCTGAAGTGCTTTAGCTATCAGGGTGTTCAAATGTTCTCTGCTCAGTCTGAATTGATAGGTAAGCAGTTGAATGGCTGAGGTATTTGAAATTTAATTAAAATAAAACTAAAAGGGAGTTTTTGAGAGATCTTGGAGGTTCGAAATAAAAATTAATATTTTTGTAATTGCTGTGCTGTTCTTGGAAGAGAAAATCTATTCCTTTTGTTCTCTTTCCATTACAAGGGCCCTTTGTGATTGGAATCTCATGGTTTAAATTGAGTAGGAACATTACACAGAATATTGAATCAAATTTTCATAATAGAAAAATTATTGAATTGATTTTCTGCAATCCAGTAACATAGAAAAATGACACAATGGGACAAAAGAAACCTGTAAGTGTTGTGTTGCTATAGGGATAAAACTTAACTTCTGCTGCTGTGCTGACCAATTCTATTCTTGTGGGAATGTTGTCATTAGTTGCCATGGAGTTTACTGAGTTTGGTCCTGAGGACCCCAGTGCAGCAGGCCAGTCAATCATCTTTCTAAATATACTTTCATTTGAATTTCTTTCCTTCAGTGTGGGGACTGTGGAATATCTCTTTGCTTCTCTCTCTTATATATTTTTTTTATAATATGCTTGTCTTCTCCCTCTTTAACTGCAGTATGTAAAATTTTCCTGATTTTCATCACAGAATTCTCTCCTTTTAACTAGGGTAAGCTTTGATTTATTTATTCAAAAGACACTTAAAATTATTTATTAATATTTATATTAATATATAATAATTCATTTTAGGCAAAACCACTCATGTGGATACATATTCCAATTGGTGGATTGCACAGCAATTTTGATCTTCAGTATCCATGATACTATATTTTAATTTAAGATTCAAAGATTCTGCTTTTGCAAACTTGGGAAAGAAGAGAGGCAATGTCAAAGGAAGTTGCTGTTTAAAGTGCAGACATGCTTCCTCTTTGTCTTATTTTGAGCCTGGGAACATGTACAAGCACATGGAGATCAAATGCATCTAATTTAAAAACAAAATGGGTCCAGTGGACTGCAAAAAGACATGGGGCATCCCCTCCCAATAACATTTTTCAATCAAATGAAACACTATTTTCATCTGCAAAGTCAGAAAATATTCAAAAATTCCTGCAGTTCAGCAATTTTTTCTTATTGAAACTCCACCTTAATTAACTCACTCTTTGGCATGATGCCTCTTCATATTTTTAATATGAAATATTTCTTTTCCACCTAAAATTCCAGTGTTGGAGAGTTTTTCGGGTTACGTAGAGAATCCTCTTACCAAAACCCAGTTCCCTGGATGTCCCAAATGACCTCTGCTTCCTTGGGCTGCGTTCTTGAGCTAATATTTGCATGTGCTTTATTGCTGTTGGAGGCATGCTGCTTTCCAGGGCTTACACTGCTGCAGCTGGAGGTGGGGTGTGCTGAGCCCATCTGCTTGTCCCTCTCACAGGTCTCTGAATGTTCTGTAGTAACTTCTGCCATGGGGAAAGAGAGAGAAACTCTGCTTGAGTGGGTCAGGCTTTGCTGATCCCAGCTCAGAGTGTGAGGTCCCTGGCCACCAGCTGCAGCCCAGAACTGCTGATCCAACCCTTTGTGACCAGGGGCCCCAAACTCTCCTCTCCAGAGCTGGGAACTTGCCCTGCAGTTTGACAATCATAGGATGTGTTTTTCCTGGACTGTTTCAGGCTGTTTGAAGTGTAACTATCTGCATTTTGAATGGATACATGCTACATTTAAACTTGGTTTTCTGTGAGCTTTTGGTTAAATTAAGTTAAAACATGTAGAAAATTTATTTTCCTTTTTTTTTATTTCTTTTTTTTTTCCCAGAGATGTATTTAAGATACTAGTATTAAGGGTGGTGAGTTAAGGTCAATGCTGATATTCCTCTGCCTCTTCTCACCCTGAGATTCAGCAGTGACTCAAATCTTTGCACGTTCAGCTCTTCCCAGGTGCCTGGCCAGGTGCTCTCAGAGGTGCTGGGGTGGATGTGTCTTTTGGGGCAAGGAGGGAGAGGGTCTGTCAGAAGAGACAGTAGCAGGAGCTGGGCTGCTCTGAAGAGAACAGGACTTCAGGAGAGGTTTACTCTGCTGTCACTGCCATGGGGATGTTCGTTCAGGAGCAGATGGGACAAGCCTCAGTTTACAGCACCCTGTTTCAGAATCAGTCCAAAAAATGGGGTGAATGATTCAAGGGAATTTATTTCATCCAACACATTTTCATCTGCCCTTACTAGCTTGCTGCAGCACTTCATGCCAGGGCAGCATAAAGACCCAGCTGAACAAAGATGCACTCTTTGCTCTCTGACTGGTGGGGATGTCCTAGGAGTTCATCTGAAGTTTAGCTGAAGCAAATGTGTTCCTTTACATCACTGTCTCTTTTGTATGTTTATATTTTTATTGGTGGTTAATGATAGAAGGAAATCATCGTCCCCGAACAGTCGAGCTGTTGCCTAAATGAGATGAACCTTTGTCAACCCTGCATGGTGAGGCTGGTTGCTGCATATCCATGTGTGATGCTGGTGTTGGGGGGAGGTATCATCCACAGCGTTGACTGCTCACTCAGATCTTTCCCCTGCTGTTAACATCAACAAAACACATTTTTCATTTTCCATGGAAGTTTAATTTTCAGGGCACAAGATGACCATGTGGTAGCAATAGACACAGCTGTGTCCGCTGTCTGATCTTTCCAGTATGCAACAATATACTAGAAGATGTACTGTAAGCAGCTGACAGCAAAACACACCTGGAAATCCGTTCCCAGGCTGTTACCTGCTGCAATCTACCGTGTGTCAAGAGGGAAGCCTGCTGTCTTACTGCTCTGATGGTTGTGTGAGGATAAATCCTTACAGATTTCAAAGTGAGGGTGCTTAGGTGTCCTCAGAGTGTTAAACCTTTGAGTGAGTGATAAAAAGGAAAAAAGTGCCTGTCAGCTGTGGGATTTAGCTTTTTATTATTTTTGTTTATTTCAGGGAAGTTTAACATTGTTATTTCAACTTCCATAAAGTAAAGCAAGAATTGTCATAATGCAAATGCCTCTGCTTGCTCTAAATCTTCTGAAGAAAAGTTGGCATCCCCTGTAGTTTGATATTCTCTACCTTTATTTTTATAACTAAAACAAAGAATTATACTGTTTTTCAATTTTCTGTGGGAATGTTCACTTGGCAGTCTTAGTACAGGTGATAGATAGTTTGGAAGTAATTTAAATGGCACATGTACTTGTATTCTCTAAGGACTTTCCATTCTTTCCCTGTGTATTTTCAAGTTACTCAATATACCTTTTGGGTTTTTTAAAATGTTTTGTGGTAACATGATACCAACCTCCTCATATCCCTATCTTGTCTAACACAGCCATAACATTGCATCTGATAGCTTTTGTGGTGAAGGGCTTTATTTTTCACCAGTAAGTAGATTATCATCAAACCCAGTTATTTGAGGTAGAATTTTTATGTTGGGAGTCAATGTCTTTTTGAAACTCAGCTGGATAGATTCATAAGACCATTAGAGGACATTTCTGGGAAGTCTTGGTTATAGGCTAAAGAGGAACTGTGTGGTAATTTCTACACTTATAAGAAGATCACAATAAGGGTACAGTTGCCTAAGTTCATTTGCTTTACCCACATTTATTTATTTTTTAATTTGGTTACTAGCTACAAGTTACATTTGTTGGATTCTGTGCACTGCTGCTGAACAGGTATAAGAACTACCTTTTATCATCAAGCATATTTTTTCCTGTTTTAGTTATTTATAGGCTGAGTCCTGCTCAACTCTATCACTGAAAGAAAGCTTAAAGCTTGTTACTTAACTCTCTAGTATTTGGAGGAATTTTTTTTTTCCTCTTAAGTTTGAGAGCAGAATAGTTACAGCAATCCTTTCTCTCACAGTGATTCTGTGCTCTTATTCTCTGCTTTCTCAGTCCTTACCTTCTGTTGTTCTTACTATTTTTTCTGGTCAGTTTTCTAGTGGGTTTTTTTTCTTTTTTTTTCTTTTTTTTTTTTTCCCCCAAAACATTTTCCCCCATAATTTGTTCCTGTTCATATTTTCTTCCAAATAATCTGAAGCTTCAGGAGGCCCAAAAGAGCATGGCTGAGAGATGCGTACTGGCTGTTTTTTGACATGCTTGGAGTTAAGAATATAGGTCTTCTGCAAAGACTTAGACATTATTCTGTAAGGATGGAGATGTGGAAATGCTCTCTCTGCCAGGACTGACAATCATCTCCTCTAGATACCAAAGCAATGTTGTTAGCAGGGTACTGCTTACCATGCAGTTGCATGGCTGAGAGCAATGATGCAGAATTACGACATTTTTAAAAAAGTTGCCAACTCTTTTTGGTGAATATTTTCAATAATAATCCAGTTCTGAAGTTAAATCAAAATGTAAACAATGCTAGGGGAACTTCCTTTTCTTGGCTTGATTTTTCACATGGCTAGAATGTGAGAGGCAGCTCAGTGAGCTTCTCCACAGCACAAGCTCTTCTGAGCAGGTCAGGCCCATGTGGTGCTCATCTCCTTCAGAAATGAAGAAAAAGAGGATATCCTACTTTAAGCTCGTCTGTGGCCTTGCACTAACATGCTAAAAAAAAAACAACCAAAAACCTTAACCCTGCGACTGATATCTCTTGATCCTTGGACATCGTGGAACTTGGTACTGTGAGGCTGAAGTTCATTTTGAAACTGGGCTTTTCTTGCTTTGAAATCCAGAAAAAGGAACTGAGAATCAGCACAGGCATTGCTCTCCCCTGCTTGGAAAGCTGTGTGCTCATCAAACACCAAAATGTAGCAAAACAGCAGGCTGATTCTCTCTCCTCAGGGGGAGAATGCCAGAATCATGAAGGTTGAATGTTCACTAATTAAATTGTGTAAAACCAGGAAAACCATGTTCTTGTTCATGCATTTTTACTTCAGTGCTTTAAGGATGGGTCATAATCCAAAGATACCAAAAAGTAAAATATTATTTCAGAAGTAATGCTTACATGTCTTCTGCCTGAGAAGAGCTGTCCTGGGAAATCTCATGTGGGTACAGAACTGAAAACACAGCTTTGTAAGAATTTAGTAAGAAAAGCATTCTCAGTTTGGGTAAATGTCCTCATATAACGATAATGATGAGTATGACTACAGAATTTTATTCTGTTCTCATTTATGTAAACTCCTAATCAAACTTGTTTTTTAAGTAGGTCTTTGAAGTTTTTTATGTTCTGTGCCATAAAGGAATCTGTTAAAATATTATCTCTCCTGCCCAGTAATTTAATCAGTTAAAAACTCATGACTCTTATAAGAAGGCAAAGCCATCCAATTTTGTGTCTTGTAAATTTTAGCTTTTCTTAAATTAATTTTTCTTAAGGCTTAGGGGGAAAAAAATCTGGTTTTGCCAGCCCTTTGTCATTGTACATGAGAAACAGCTGTTGTCTTCTGGAGCTTGTTTTATCAACAAGGGTAAAGAAAGGGAGAAAAACCCTGAACCAGTTCCAGCTGTCACCCTGCCATTGCTGTTGTCAAAACTCCTGCTCACCTCTGGGGGGGGCAGGGGGGAAATGTCAATCAGGCCCTTTCAACATCTGCAAATGTGTCAAAGCTGGGCAGGAAGGAGCTGCTTCCTCTTTCATGTCTTGCTAGATACTGAAGTGCAAATGCTGGAGAACAGGGACATTGAACTTGGCCAACAGAACACCAGACGTGTGGATACCTTTGGCAGAATTGCAAAGTGGAGCTGTCAGGGAGCAACCTCAAAACAAGAAGACATTTACAATATGTCTGTGCCCAATGGCTTTTGTTTTCCTGCTTTGAAAAACGCTGATCTTTGGGAAATCATGCTGAAGGACTTCCAAGAAATGTTCCTTCCCATATTTCTTTTCACAACCCAGAGGGCAGCAGGAAGCTTTTGTTTCTTATTTGTGCCCCTGGCCTGTTAGTGAGGGTTTCCCAGATCTGTGCTATTTAAATAGAGGGCACTGTAAGTCAGCTGGGATTTTGGGTTTTATTTTTAAATTGTTTTCTAAGTATTAAAAACAAATGCACAGGTAGTCTAAAGTCATATATATTCTGAACATAACTGATGCTGTGCAGCTGTAAATATTGAGGCCAAAAGCATGCAGGTGTGCTTTCAGAATTGGGATGTGTGGGCTCTGTCTTCAGAATAATCACTTGTAATGCTGAGGGAGTATAAGTCAGGAGCTTGGGTTTTGTGAAAGCCTGGCTCTGTTCAGGAGCAGGGGCCCAAGTCATTGGTCGACCATGTCTTAGGAGAAGAAGGAAGATGTGTAGGATCAGCACACTGGGGAGGGAGTGCTGATACCTTCATTTGCAGTGACACCTCCACTTTACACAGATAGTTGCAGTAGTTTTTGGTGTAGAATGGCTGGCCATTTTTCACTATGGGTTTTAGAGCATTTTTTGTAGTGATTTCTTGGAGCCGATGCTTTGTGGCCATTACTCCACACTGTCCAGTGGGAGAGAGGGCTGTGGGCCCATTGATCCCACCCACAGCACATCCCAGAGCAACTGCACACTGGGCATTTCTACTTTGACAGGAAGGTTAAGAGGATGAAGAGTTTCAAGTTGGAAGGAGCCTCTCAGTTAATCTGTGTCCTTTCTTAGCTGAAGCTTGATTTATAGATACTCAGACTCATATATAAAGTGCCTATAGATATAGACTCATCTGTAGATGTTCTGACTACTTGGCAACTCAGTTTCCTCTAGGGTAAAACTGTTCAGTCTGACCTCCTCACAGGACTTTTGCCCAGCCATGGAAGTTTTTTGGCATGTGTTGATTTATTGAAGGGAGGACACCATGTTCTTTGCCTGTCTCTAATTTGAGAATAATTGTGATTCTTGTGTTGGAACTTGATCTGGGTGTAGGAAGGTGTTGGGCAAACATCCTGGCACAGGTTTGCCAGCCAGCACTTCTGTCAGTCCAGTCCTTCATCCCTTTTCTGGCAAAGATCACAAATTGCACAATATGAGCACTGGTTTATTTATTTATTTTAACAAAAACTGATATGCTCAGGCTGGAAGCAAGGTTTGGGCTGGGCATTCAAGAAGAAACAGACCTATGAATCTTTCTGTGGGCTGCTGTTTATAAAGTTGTTGGCAAGCTCCCTCCATAAGTGGTACATTAGCTTTGCAGCAATGGCTTGGTACACAGGGTTGGTCTCTGGAAACAGGCAGGTAATCACTCCTGATTGCTTTCTCTCCTTGGGTTTGGGTTTTGGTTCTGTTTTTTTGGTCAGCTGAGCCCTTCCTTGGAGGTAAAGCTGCTGTTTCTGTGGATCTTTCTGCAGGAATCTATAATTAGGCAAGAGAAATTGAGGAGGTGTTTCTGCCAGGCCAGTAAAAGTGCAGTGAGTGGTGGGATAACCAGCCCATACCAGCTGTCTTGCAATGAGTTTTTATCAAAGCTGCACTGGGATCTTCTTGTACTCTCCTGTATGTGGGGATGGAACAGGTCCACGGGGGTGTCACATGCCAAGCTGGGTCCTGCTCCTCTGGGATGTGGGTGCTCATGTTCCTTTTCTCCTGGTGAAATCTGAGGGCAGTGCTCAGCTGCTCCTTGCAACATGGGTGTGTGGTTTTTCTCTGGTAAATGGGGGAAAATAACTTGCAAAAAAAAAAAAAAAAAAAGAGACATCTTGATTAGAGATTTACCTTAAAAATCAGTATTTTTCACTCCACTGAGGAGAATGCATAGATCATGATGCAGAAGTGGATGACTGAGTTGTTCCACCCCACGTTTTCTTCCTAAATTTTTACAACATCACAGAACGGGTAAGGCTGGAAAGGACTACAGTGGCTCACCTGGTCCATTCTCCCTGCTGAAGCAGAGTCATCCTGAAGCACATGGCACAGGATTACAGACAGTTTTTGAAAAGTTCCAGTGAAGGAGACTACAATTTCTCTGGGCAACCATTTCCAGTGCTTGGTCACTGGTCACAGATGGCCCAGATTTCTTTGCGTTGCTGTTCTTGGTTCAAAACCCCGGCAGTGGCAGCAGTGAGAGGTTTATGCAGATGGCCATGGCCCTGACAGGTCTATCATCAACTACCCAAAGCAGATCTGGATGTCCTAGAACATGAAACACTAGAGGCTGCTGGCACCTTTTGGCAGCCTGGTCTCTTGAAGATGATGTGGTTGTAGGAGCTGCAGTGCATAAAGTTTTGAAAGCACATTGACTGAAAACTGAGCTTTAAAATCATCCTTTCCTCTATTTTTGATGTATTTCTGTTATTTCTCCACCCAGCAGTGGGGGAGGAGAAACATTTCTCAAGTCCTAAAAATACGGACAAGAGAGTTAGTCTCAAAAGTTTTATTTAAACTTGTATTAGAAAATCAACTGAGTTTCTGTTTGACTGTTTCCCTTCTGTTTTGGTTGAAGGAAAACTTCCCATTTCCCACAGTATAAATAGTTGCCTGCTCTTCATGTTGCTCATATGTTTACTGTGTATGTAGTAACACATATAAAGTTATATCTATGTGTATATGTGTACATATCTATATGTATGTATGTATTTTCTAACCAGGTGCAAAATGACTGCTCAAGTAACTCTGGAGGATGCCTTGTCCAATGTGGATCTCTTGGAGGAATTACCATTGCCAGATCAGCAACCATGCATTGAGCCCCCACCATCATCTCTTCTTTACCAGGTATTTTCTCATTGTAGGAGAAAGTTTTTCCATTTCCCAGTGCTGTTAAGGAGGAGTATGTTTTGCCCAAAACCAGTGTGTGTTTATATTGGCAATATATATAAAAATTCTTTTCATAGAACCAAAGAATGGTTTGAGTTGGAAGGGACTTTAAAGGTCATCTAGTCCAACCCCTCTGTCACGGGCAGGAACACCTTCCACTAGACCAGGTTGCTCAAAGCCCCATCCAGCCTGGCCTTGAAGACTTCCAGAGATGAGTCAGCCACAACTTCTCTGAGCAACCTGTTCCAGTGCCTCACCACCCTCACATCAATGATTTCTTGCAAATACCTAATCTAAACCTACTCGTAGTTTGAATCCATTCCCATTTGTCCTGTCACTACACGCCCCTGTACAAAGCTCCTCTCCAGCTCTCTTGCAGGACCCCTTTAGGTCCTGGACGTTACCATAAGGTCTTCCAGAGCCGTTTCTTCTCCAGGCTGAAAAATGCCAGGCTCTCAGTTTTCCTTCATAGGAAAGATGCTGCTACGGAAGACTTAATTCCATGTTTTCCTTTCTCTGCAGCCGAACTTCAACACTAATTTTGAAGACAGAAATGCATTTGTCACTGGTATTGCAAGATACATTGAGCAAGCTACAGTCCATTCTAGCATGGTAAGTAGATGTTCCAATACACACTTTTGTATTATGTAGAATAAAAGGAGAGGAATGTGTCTTCCTGCGTTTCATTATAAGAATTATGGTCACAGAAGACAGGTTACCTGCAACACTTCCAGGAGGAGGGAAGATGAAAACGTTTGTGGCTTTTCTTTTTTTTCAAACATATTTCCTAAAAAATTTTAAATGGCGTTTCCTCCTTGAGCACCTAATGTTCAAAGGTTCCCTTCTTTCATGGTGTTCTTGGAAAATCAGGAATAATATGTCTTATTATTCTAGAGGCCAGTTCACAAATGGTGGAGTGGGCAGATAAAGCACCTGGTTACATGCTGCTGAAAATTATATATGTTTATATCATTCTACTTTCAAAATTATATGGTTACTCCTTTACATGTTTTGATTGCGTGGATATTGTTGTACCTCTCCTTTGCCATGTGAAAAATTGCTCTTCATGTGCTCACTCTTTCATCCTTGAACATCCCACCCGGGGTCCCTGAATTTAAAAAGAAGACTAAACACCATCCCATCACCCTCCCTCACCCCAAAATTTGCATTTCTATTTATACTTATAGATTGCAGTGTCATTAGTTTTGGGAAGAAAGAACAACACAAAAAGTAGTCTGATCTGGGGAGATGATAATTGATGATGTATCATTCAGCATGCAATATATGTGTGTTTGTACATATACATTCTGATAAGACAAATAGGTTCATTTGGACAAGGGCTTGGAATGACAGAAGACACATGGATATAATCCTTTTGTATTACAATTCCTAATTGTATTGAGTGTCTTCCCTACAGAATGAAATGTTAGAAGAAGGTCAGGAATATGCAATCATGTTATACACATGGAGAAGCTGCTCAAGAGCCATTCCACAGGTAATGGATGAAAACTCTACTGTCATGCAATGTGTGAACTTCTGTCTTGCTTTAGTGTGGAGTTACACAGACTGAGATTTGTCAGCCAGATCCAAACTGGAGTCTGCTTTGATTCCTGAATTGTTAAGCTGGGCATGCCGTAGAACAGTGTCTTTTAGCACTTGGGGACCAGGTGGACATCATTTTTTTTATGATGCATCTATAACCTCATGGGGTTTGTGTTGGTCCTACTTTTTGGTTCAAGAGTAGTGCAGGGATAATGTGCTTTAAAAGGAAAACTTTTGATTGTGGGATCTGCTTGAGGTCAACATTTCATTCAAGAGAATGGGCTCTTCCCACTCTCCAGTTTAATACTTAAAGTCAAAACAGGTAGCATAGTGTGTAACAATTAATATTCAGGTTAAACATATAAGTTTCTAGACACTACTGCTCCAATGTAGCTTTCTAAATGTCAGAGCTACACAGTGTTTTCTTGATCTGTATACAGAAAAAAAACCCTGCTGTGAATAGGGCAGAAGTCAGTTTCAAGTGTCTGGGCATGGCTGTACAGGAGTGGGGTGGGAAGAATATTAAGAAGTGTCAGAAAACGAACACAGTTAATACCATAAGTTGATTCCTTCCTTTTCAACGAATTTGTAATGCAATTATTTTTATACTGAAATGCAAGGAAGGCTTATCCTGTGGTTTAAATATTCAGAGTGGAAGTCAAATAACCCGTTTTAATTTACAGTTCTGGCCCTATCTTAGTGCATGATTTTGAGCAGGTGGCTTAATGTGGAACAGTTGCACCCTACACACCCTACAGGGGTGTTTGACAACTAAATTACTTGCTCTAAGGTAGTAGGAACATCTTAGATTGTTTTGGGGGTTTTTACACACAATTAAGCTTAGAAGATTAGCATAAGCTTACCAAACCTGGAAATTTTTCTCTTTAAGTTTGTCTGTTTAGGATGATAATGCATTTTCTCAGGATCTTAGTTGCTGAGGCTTTATCAGGCAAAGTTCCAGGTGTAACAACCTCTTCAATTATCCACAGGTCAAGTGCAACGAGCAGCCTAACAGAGTAGAAATTTATGAGAAAACTGTGGAAGTTCTGGAGCCAGAAGTCACAAAACTGATGAATTTTATGTATTTTCAGGTAAAAGGAATGGAAACAAAATTTGTCATTAGGCTTGTAATTTTATATTTCTGCTTTGTATACTTCATATTGTGTGCTCAGGTACTGAACCTAGCCATTATATGTTAGAAAAAACATACCATATTCTCTCACAGAAGGCCAGACTTTTTAATACCTGTCTTAAAAACTTGAGTCAATCTCCATTACGACTTTCAACATAAAATCAAAAGTAATTGCATATAGTCCCTGTGCAGCACATGGGGACAGAGATCTGTCACTTCAGGAAGAAAAATATAAAGTGTTTCACATGTATAATAAAAACATCTCAGCACAGAAACCATTTGCTGGGGAATGAGGGATCCACAAGTCTGGACAGCAGAGCTGCAGGTGCAACTTTGCTATGGCAATTCATAATTGAAGCAAGCTAACCCAGTTGTTGTGATCTGTCAGCCACCCGAGCTGGAGAATAGCAGTCTGTCTTGCTTTCTCCTCCCTCCTGGCAGCTTACCATCTATTTGAATGGACTGAGGATGTTTCCAGGCATTATTCAGAGATGGAGCAACTAGAGCCTGTGAGACCCAGAGCACACAGGAAGGAGGAGATTGTTGTTCTTAGTAAGACCCCCGGTTGGGGAAGACAACAGGAAATGTTACACTTGATTCTATCTCCTTTCATTCAAGCAGATTAGAGCTCTAAAGTCAGAACAGATTCCTTTTCACAGTTGAAGTTGCTGTCTTTTTTGTATTTGTAATCTCCATCTGAAATGGCCCTGGCGTGCGCTTGGAAATGAGCCCTCAAATAAACATGTGCCAGGATGACTTAAGAGAGCTGGCATGTAAAGTGGGCTGTGGATTTTTGTTTGTTTGAATGGAGCATTCCTATACTTTGCCTTTTAATTCATATATACTTCCTCACCAAAGAGCATGAAATCCTTTTTTTTTTTGAGGGATTTTAAACTTCATAGAATCACAGAATAGTTTGAGTTGGAAAGAGTCTTGAAAACCATACAGTCCAACCCCTCTGCAGTGAAAAGGAGTATCAGGCTGCTCAGAGCCCCATCTAACCTGGCTTTGGACACTTCCAGGGATGGGGCATCCACAGCTTTTCTGGGCAACCTGTTCCAGTGCCTCACCACTCTCACTGTAAAAGACTTCTTCCTTACTCCTTCCTCTTTTAGTTTTAAAAAAATTACCCTTTGCCCTATTTTTTATTTGTAATTTTAATTAAATTATCTGCAAAGAAGAACCTTAGCTCTTGTGTTGTGTTGGCAACCTTGGTGGCGAAAATCACTGGTGGCACTTGTAGCACACATCAGGTACACAGAGGAGGAGCTAAAAGCCTGTACTCAATGCCATGCTAGTTTTGCATGCTTTTAACATTTTTCAGTGTCACTGGAGCTTTTCACTGGACCAGCTCTAGGTGCATGATGAAACACTTTCCCTGGAAATATCATGGCTTTTACTCTCTGTTTTTCTGTCTTTTCCCCCCATCAGAGAAATGCAATTGAACGGTTTTGTGGGGAGGTGAGGCGTTTGTGCCACGCGGAGAGAAGGAAGGACTTTGTGTCTGAAGCCTATCTGATCACACTGGGCAAATTCATCAACATGTTTGCGGTGCTGGATGAGTTGAAAAATATGAAGTGCAGTGTGAAGAACGACCACTCAGCCTACAAGCGGTAAGTGGCAAGGGGCAGCAGGACCCAGGCCTTTGCTGCCAGCATTCAGGCCTCCCACGAGATGGCAGCAGTTCTATTTTCTGACAGCTTTCTCTTCAAAAATAGCCTCTTCACATGTGGGACAAACTACCTTGAAACTAGGGATGGCTTTACTGTACTTAGGCAGTTGAGTCTGTTTTCTTCGTGCTGTTCTTCCATCAGCAAAAGGTTTTTCTGCCTATAATGCCAAGCTGTCAAATACTTATATTTTGGTGTCTGCTAAATGCAATGCATATACTTTGTTCAGTAAAGCTTCTGTTTTTGAGAGGAAGCTGGCTTTCTAATTGCTTGTGCTACTCCTGTTCTGATCTATTCTATTATTGGCATCCATTTTTGACATTTGTAGCTGAGACTTGTTATACTTGTTCTTAAGATGTGTCAGCTTTGCTATTGAAAATCATTGTGATTGCAGGTATAGCAGGGAAGGGAGGGGGAGAGATACCTGCAGCCAAAGTTTGTACTTGTGCTACCAGATGGTATCAGGTATCTTCTGTTGAACATGGTGGTCAGAGCAGCAGGGCAAGATGGCCTTTATGCCAGCTCTAGCATCTGTGGTCTTTAATGCAAAAACTGTTAAGTCAATGCTTAGCCAAATTTACCTGTATTGCTTCTACTTACATGAGATTTAGTTTCTACCTCCACATATTGTAGTTGTTGTGCCTGGACACCTTTTAAATTTATTTGGTTTACCTTTCTTTTTCTTTGGAGGTGTGTTTCTGGAGGCCAAACACTTCTTTTGTGGAAGACAGACTTTTCCTGGGTTGTTGTGTGGCTTGGATCTATAGAGCCACAGCTGAACCCAGTTGAAGGGCATAGCCAATGTTTTTTCATTTGTGTTTTATTGGACCTTCTAAGTAGTGGTGTAGTGAGGAATTCAGGATAGTAAACCAGTTTATTTTGGATAAATTAAGTACATCTGTCTGTTCTAGTGAACTTTTCACCTTTTTTTGGGGGGGAGATAGATTTATTTACAAACAGTCCGAGCCAAGGGAAGTATATAGTTTTTCTTCTGTTTTTAAAGAGCTGCTCAGTTCCTGCGGAAAATGGCAGATCCTCAGTCCATTCAAGAATCTCAGAACCTTTCCATGTTCCTTGCCAACCACAACAAGATAACACAAGTAAGCTTGAATTGTCTTCTTGCGAGTTACCTAATGCTTTGCAAAAGTATTAAAATAAAGCTCTTCCAGTTTGATAGTAACTTTTTTCCCAGTCAGTGTGACTAGTTAATGAATATCCTTCTTTTTTTCTTTCCAGTCTTTGCAGCAGCAGTTGGAGGTGATTGTTGGCTATGAAGAGCTGCTTGCAGATATTGTGAATTTGTGTGTGGACTACTATGAAAACAAAATGTATCTAACACCCAGTGAGAAGCATATGCTTTTGAAAGTAGGTTTCTTTTGGGAACAAAATTAAAAAAAGAAAGTTGAGGCAGGGCACAGGTGTTTGAATTCCAGATTGTTTCTGGTTGTTTTTGTTTTTTTTTAAAAGGAACCAGATTAAGCAAATAATTTAAACTACTGCTTTTCCCCATCATTGTCTTTTTGTTGTATTACATGCTAAAATTATTTAAAGCTTTTAATCCATCTTTGTTTTTCATAAATTGAAATTGACCCATTTGAACTGCATCCAATTCTATGGAATTGTGTTTCTATGAAGTATAATGGCAGCAGAAAGGAACTACTGAATTTTATTCTAGATATGTGGCAAAATTGTTTAAAAAGCTTTTGGAAGTGAGGCTGTGTATCAAATATTTCAGGGAACAAGTATCTTGAAGTTAGGATTAATAAGTCAGTTTAGTTAACTGTAATAAGAGGGTTCTGGGCAGTATGAAATGTGGCTGGTATTATCAGCTACATGCCTTGCAGTGGAAGAAAAGATATAGAGTAAGAGCTAGAAAATTGCCTCATGACAAATATTTTGAGTCACTCCAGTGTTAAACTTCCAAAGAGCTCTGTTTATTAGGAGTAAACAGAAGTCTTCTGAAACCACACATGAACTCTAGAGCATTTACGTTCTGTCTGCAAGGGTGCCCAGCGTGACTTTTGTGTTTGTGTCTTTTGTTCGGTAAAGGTGCTTAGAACACAGTAAGTCTGTGTAACTCTGCTTGGCTCTTGTAAATACTAAATAGAGTCCAAGAATATGCTGAGTTAGGAGGGACCCTCGAGGATCATGGAGTCCAGCTCCTGGCCCTGCACAGCACCATCCCCAAGGGCCACACCATGTGCCTGAGAGCACTGTTCAAACACTTCTTAAACTCTGTCAGGCTGGTGCTGTGACCACTTCCCTGGGGAGCCTGTTCCAGTGCCCAACCACCCTCTGGGTGAAGAACCTCTTCCTGATAAATTTCTAACCTTATGTTAATTAAATACAAAGTGTAATTAGATTTTTTTAGATGCTTCTGAGCTCTTGTACGTATAATTCAGAGGGGCACTGAAAGCCAGAAAAGCAATCACTTAGAGATGTTAGATCTAAACTTCTGTTACCAAATCACTTTTGCATGTACAGAATTTGAACAAAATGGAGGTGAAAAGAAAAGCTCTAAAAATAGGCAGTCTCTCCTTGCAGTGAGATTATTTTTTAAGCTGAACCTTTATACAAAGAAGCAGCATTTTTTAAGGGTTACTGATCAGGTTAATGTTAATATAAAAACTGCTAATACAGGTAAAAAAAAGAACAGAAAGGCTTAATTTTTTCCTTTTTCAGGTGATGGGCTTTGGATTATACTTGATGGATGGAAGTGTCAGTAACATCTATAAGTTGGATGCAAAGAAAAGGATAAATTTAGCCAAGATAGACAAATACTTCAAGGTTGGTTAAGATCTGATTTTAAGGGCAGTTTCTCTTGCATTTTAAATATATTTAAATAGAAAAAAAGATCACTTTGGGTTATAATGTGGGTAAATAATGGTTTCCTTTCACTATGATTTGTGTTACTAATTTATCTAATCTGATTTGTTCCCTGTGTACAGCAGTTGCAGGTTGTCCCACTGTTTGGTGACATGCAGATTGAACTTGCAAGATACATTAAGACCAGTGCCCATTATGAGGAAAATAAATCCAGGTAGGAGGGAGAAAGAAACAGAGTGGAGCATCTGGGATGGGGAGGATCTGACCCTTGGAGTGTCTTTTCATACTCACTTGTTAGTCCATGGGTCTGTGGTAATTAATCGGAGTTTCACTTTGTCATCTTTTTGGTGTGGGTATTTCACTGTTAATGTAATTCATGTAATGGATACAACTAAAGAAACAGATGGTTTAAAAACTTTTTTATGCTGCTGAGCTCATTCTTGTATCTGTGACATTTCTTATAACGTGGGTTGGAAGAAATTAATTTTATCTTACACTAATTTAGTTTTTATTTTTTCTTTTAAATATGAAACTTTCTTTAAAAGAAATGAAGGATTTTACTAAGCAAGGTGAGCAGTAGTAGTGCATGGGTGAATAGGCATGTGTTCATCATACATGGAGCAGCAACTTAGCTTGTCTCCCCCCTATTATTTTTTTTTGCTAGGTATGCAGCACAGCAAAATGGTTGGAAAATGCAGCCAGATGTTGCATTAATGGATCCATGGTTTTGGTTATTGCTTTGTTTTAGTGAACCTTTCTGTGCTCCTCCAAGACATTGCCTCCATGCAGTTACATAAATTTAGAATGTTGTGCTTTGCATTTTAATTCCTGCAGAAAAAAACCACATAACTTGCATGTAATTGCTAAGAGAAAATCAATGGCAGTGGGCCTACTGAGCTACTAAAAATACGAGGCTACTAAACATGACATTCTTGGTAGCATGTTTTTTGTGTGCCTCTTCATAACATGTTAATAGTACTTGATAATGTCTTTTGTATAGCTGGGAGCATACTATACACTCTTCAGAGTTCAACAAGAATAAACAAAAAAGTATCTGCAGGTGGCTAGATGTATCTTACAGCCTGTACTTCTGCTCTACCTTTTAATCCTTTTTGGTCTTGTTCCTAAGCGCCCTTGAAGAGAGATGCTGGTTTGTATTTCATAGCAGCAGCCTTTAAAAAACAAAAACTCCCATATCAGAAAAGAAAATCTTGACAGTTTTTTCTTAAGACTTAGAAGAAGTGCTATTTGAACTCAGAAGGGCAATTCATCACTAATGGCTTGTGCAGGGGTAGAGGTAGAGATGTGAAGAGGAGAAAAGCCTCAAACAACAGAGAAGGAAAATGTGTAAAAAAAAATGAAAGCGTTTTGGATCTTTCTTTGCAGCATCAGTTGTGCTGTTTATTGTCAGAACTGATTTAGGTGGGTTTTTTTTTCTTCTGAATCAGATGGACATGCACATCTTCCAGCAGCAGTCCCCAGTACAATATATGTGAGCAGATGATCCAAATCAGAGAAGACCATATGCGTTTCATATCTGAACTGGCTCGTTACAGCAACAGTGAGGTGAGTGGGGTTAGAGCTACGTGTGCAAATTGCATGTCACTCATTAACAGTTAATGAGTCACTAATGAAGTATCTGAAAAGCAGGTAAATCTCTGGTTGGCTGAATAACAAAGCTTGGCCACCTGAGTCAAGAAAACCTGGCTGCAGGTCTAATCCCCATTCTCTGAATTATATTTGCACTATTTAAATTCAACATAATAATGACACATCATACAAACTCTAACATCCTTCTACCTCTTTCTCTCTATGTATCTCAGATTTATCCTAGAAATTTTGGTATGAATCATTTAGAATATGTTGTCTAGTCCTTACTCCAAACAGGTGCTTGTAGGAGTTTAAACAAAACTAAGTTAAAAGATTCTTGTAGAAGAATACAGGTATGCCTATGTATACACACGCTCATACATATATAGCATATAGAGACAACAAATAACTGTGTGTATCATATATAGTTGATAACCTTGAGTTCATCTGCAACGATATTGTGGTCATTAGGTGATTAGGTGAAATCAAGTGATTTCCATCTCTTGACCAAAATCTGTGAAGCTTTGTAAGTCTCTAGAAGAAAAAGCTGATGGTAGATGGTGAAGCAGGTGTTGGTATATGATGCTGTTATAGTGCTTCAGTCAATGTAGAAATTTGGCTGTGGGTGCTGAATACAGCATGTTCTAATGTGGATTTGGGTGTGGTTTGTTTGTTTTGTTTCATTTTTTAAATGTCTAGGTGGTGACTGGGTCTGGTCGACAGGAAGCTCAAAAAACAGATGCGGAATATCGGAAGCTCTTTGATCTCTCCCTTCAAGGCCTGCAGCTTCTCTCCCAGTGGAGTGCCCATGTCATGGAAGTGGTATGTAACATGGGAAATAAAAACAGATGAAAGAGAGGTGGCTTTGTGAGGCTAGACAGAATAAAAGCTTTGCTTTACTGGACTGAAAAATGCATGTTGTATTTTCAAAGGATCACAGAGTATTCTGAGTTGTAAGGGACCCAACAAGAATCTTGTTCCCTTCGTTTCCCTCTTACATCACTCCTTTTCTTCTCCTGCTTCAATCCTCATTCTCAGAGGATGACATATGAAGTTCTTGGGGTGTAGGGGTAATGTTGCTGCTCTGAAGATCCAGTAGCTTGTAGCTCACACAGTAAGTTCCACTTGTTCTGTTTAATGGATAGGCTGTCACCTGTGAACCTTCACCAGATGTTTTAATGTCAGTCTTGATACAAACATTTTGTAGGCTAAGACTTCATAATTTCCTTTTAAACATTGCTTAAAATCATATTGTTAGAAACATCTGTACTGACATGCAGTCACTGAGGAGGTGACAGAACAGCTCCAACTGGCTTTAGACATCACCAAGGAAATTAAAGCATGTATGGTTTTAACACACAAAAATGGATGGAAGGGCTCCCATTGGCTTTAGATTGGGCTTTTAGTCAAAAGGAAAGTGAATGCACGAAAAGGAAAATGTGAGAGGATATGGGGGAGGGGAAATGAACATGCTGAGTTGTTTCTCTGTATTCTAATAGTTTGTTTTAAAAACAGATGCCAGTTAGAAAAGTGATTGTGCTTTTTTCCAATAAGAAGCTGCTTAAGGCAGAAATTGAAGAGGAGAATGCAGGAGTCCTTGTTATGCTGCAGACATTGGATAAAAGCTGTGTGTCTTAGCTGAACCAAAACATATTCTAGGAGGGGTTGAAATGTGACTTTCTGTATGAGAGAATCCAAACTTTCACGTCTTCTGCCTCAGATGTCTCAGGGGACATGAAATAATTTGCACTGTGCGACTCCAGAGCAGACACAGTGGGCATAGCTTGAGGACCAGTTTTCTCTCTCGCTTGTATTTTTAACTGCCTCTTTTAAAAGCCAGTAGATGACTCATGCTTTTCCCTGTATTATCCTATTCCTATTTTAATCCACAGTGTATTTAATAGTGAAAATCTTGTTCTCCTTTTCTCTTCTTAGCAGAGGTTGCTGTCATCTCAGCCTTGCCTCTGCAGCTCCTAGACTTACACTCTTTATTTCTGTCATCCCAAATTACTGCATCCAGGGTCTCTTCACAGTGAAAACCTTCCTATTTTATTATATCTCTGAAGGAAGTCTCTCATTCTTATCTCTGTTTCTCGCCTACTCATTCCAGGACAAACTTTCTCTGAGCATCACAGCAGGTTTTTTGGCTATTCTCACTGCTTTTCATTGCCTTTCTAGTTTGTATGGATTCCCATAAATACTTCTCAGCTAAGTTCATATTAATCTTCTTCCTGTTCTACTGAGAATTTATTCTGATATGAAGTCCTAGTTATTTACCTGTCTCCACCTTCACTGAGTATCCATGAACATAGTTATGTGCATCATGTTCAGATAAAAACTTGCAGCATATGTTTGCTGTGCATCTTAGCCCCGTCAGTTTAATGCCCCCAAAGAACTTCATCTTTATTTAATCATTTCCACAGTGTCCTCCTTGCACTCAGGTTGCAGAGTGTGATGCTCCCCTTTGCCACATATGAGTTGGTGCTGTTAATCTATTATAGTAGGCAAATTTATATTGCAATGTAATCTAACATTTATGCTAAGGTGGTATCAACCAGATCTTACTATGTGCTGAACACAAACTGTGGCAAAATTGTATTTAAATGTGACTAGGATTTTTCACTTGATGTATCCTGATGGATATTAGGCCAGCCTGACACTGCTCAGGAACATTTTGAGCTGTGTTTGCAGTGACTGAAAAGGCAGTATTTAAGAGAAGTGCATGCTGTGCAGATCATATTGTCACAGATAATACAGCTATTTCCACACATTTCAGCCTAGTAAACTTAAAAATCACACCTCCCCCCCCCCCCAAAAAAAAAAAAAGCAAACACAAAAAACCAAACAAACCAACCCAAACCTGGCATTTTGTGGTTTCAGTTTTCTGGTTGTGTTTTGAAATCTAAGTGTGACTATTTCACCAAGTAAAAAGCTCCTCTTTTTGTATGTGGGTCTGATGGATTTTTTTTCTTACATTCTGAAGTCTTTCTGTGTTTCTCATATTTGAGGCAGAGAAGAAACTTTTGCCTGTGTTAACATTTGCACAGTAAAAAAACACCCTTAAGTGCAATGTCTGTTGAGTTTGAGTTTCATTTCTTGGGAATAATACAGAATCACTAGTTTTCAGGAAAAGATTTTAGGAAAAACATTGTTTGGCATTTCCACCAGATAGTAGTTTCAGAATTTATGCAATGTTTGAACATAGTACTAAATACTATTCTTCAAATATTCATGAGAACACAGCGGTATTTCTCAGAACATGTTATTTGTGTCCAGCTGTGTCTTGTGTTTCTCAGGCATTTTTGTTTCTTTTTGTTCCCCTCATCTTTTTTTTTTCCCTTCTCTACCTTGTGAACTGCAGTACTCGTGGAAGCTGGTTCACCCAACTGACAAATATTCTAATAAAGATTGTCCTGACAATGCAGAAGAGTATGAAAGAGCAACAAGATACAATTATACTAGCGAGGAGAAGTTTGCTTTGGTTGAGGTAAGAGAAATGTTTTTCTGTAGGGATTTTCCAAAGATTAATTCTATACAAAAGAGAACATTCTCTATAAGCATTTTGCATACCCAGTGCAAAAAGACAGCCTGCCCTGTGCTGACTCTGAAACAGCATGTTTCATTCAGCATATAGAAGGAGCACAGCAAATCTATCCTTTATCATTTGTAACTTAATTTCTCTTTTCTCATTTTTTTTTGTATTTAAAAGTGCACTGTTTGTACAAAAATACGAACAAAATAAGAAAAATACATTTGTCTGGGTTTTTGTTGTTTTTTTTTTGCAGGTGATTGCCATGATCAAAGGTCTTCAGGTGCTGATGGGACGAATGGAAAGCGTTTTCAATCATGCCATTCGTCACACAATTTATGCAGCTCTTCAGGACTTTGCCCAGGTCACGCTTAGGGAGCCATTAAGACAAGCCATTAAAAAGAAGAAAAATGTCATTCAGAGGTAGCATTACTGTTCTCATCTTTTTCTATATACTTTCCTCCAGACCTTAGTAAATTAGTTGCAGAATTGCACAGATGTTAAATTCTACCTAAGTCTGTACTCCCAATCTGTCTGGCATTCGTGGTTAGCTTGGTTGGATACGAATTGGATGCTGAAGAAGTCTGAAGTTAAAAATGAATGGGCAGCAGGAGTCCAGGCTGTCCTGAGCCTCTTAGGACTACTTTAGGAAGTCTTGTGTTCCCTGTTGTTTATTTTTATTTTAAGAAAATACAAATAAAGTAATACTGAAAGGAAGATTAATGTTTGTATTTTGAAGGAAGGTTTCACTGTCCACTTTATGATTCGAGTGTTTCCTCTTCTTGTGTCTCATGTTTATCCCACTCTCTCTTCTCTCTGCCTCTCTTAGCATTCTGTCTTAATTCTCAGCTTCTGCTGCTTTTGGCTTATTAGCCTTACACTTCTCTTCCAGTGCTTCATCTGCACATGCTGATTGGTGACATTTCCTGACCTTATTTTTTTTGTCCCTAATTGTTTGCTTTTAATCTTGACTTGTTTATCATTTGTTAACTCCCACATTTCATTTCAAGAGCTAAGCAAAGCTCTTAGAGGTGAAAGTCCTTAGCTAATTAGGCTATTGCTAAATGCTCTGACTACCACAAAAATATCACCATAAGCTAAAAAATAAATAAATTGCTCCACATTATCAGGTTTACAGGGAGAGTCTTTTTGTTGCAGGATTTTAATGAAATGGAAAAATATTACTTTCATACCCTCAGATTTGGGATGAGACTTTTTCTTGATCATTCAGCATGCCACAGAATGACACATCCACAAAATAACCACTCCATGCTGTTTATCAGAAAAGGTAGTCTGTGTTCCTGGCAAGTATCTTATCTGAGTTCCAGTTCAGTATTTGGAGCTAAAAGTATGAAGCTGTTTGTAAAAATTTCAGCTGAATTCTGGAATCTGAATTTTTTTGGAAATAGGAATTCTGCTTTTTTTTCATTTCAAGCCACCATTGTCTCTCTTTAATTTGGTTAATAATCTGCTTTGGTTTGATTGAACATTAATTGAATTCATAGTGAATATATGTTCATATTAGTATGAATTTGTTTTGATTGATCCAGCTCTGGGGTCCTCAACACAAGAAAGATGTGGATCTGTTAGAAAGGGTCCAGAGGCCACGAAGATGATCAGGGAGCTGAAACACTTCTGATATGAAGACAGGCTGGGAGAGCTGGGGTGGTTCAGCCTGGAGAAGAGAAGGCTCTGGGAAGCCTTATCACAGCTTTCCAGTACCTTAGAGGGGTTTATGACAAGGAGGAAGAAGGACTTTTTATGCAGGCAGATAGTTAGAGCAAAAGGGCGATGGTTTTACTGAAAGAAAGCAGGTTTAGATTAGGTATTAGGAAGAAATCCTTTATTTGGAGAGTAATGAAGCACTGTAGTAGGTTGCCCAGAGAAGTTGTGGATGCCCCATGCCTGGAAGTGTTCAAGGCCAGGTTGAATGGGGCCCTGAGCAGCCTGATGTAATGAAAGGTGAGCTAGATGGTCTTTAAGGGCTCTAGACTGCCTTTTTCTGATAAACTGCATGGAGTGGTTATTTTGTGGATGTGTCATTCTGGAAGACATTGCTGAAATTCCTTGTTCTTGGTTGGAATTACCCTGAGCTCCTGAGTTGCAAAGTTTCTGTGCTTGTGGAAAAATGCTTAAAAAATTGAAGTGTTCTATCAGGTCACTTGGATGCACTGCAGTCTGAAATAGTGGGAATTGTGTTCAGTGTTTTGCAGGCCATAAGGAAGACAGTGTGTGACTGGGAAGCAGGTCATGAGCCATTCAATGACCCAGCTCTAAGGGGAGAGAAGGACCCCAAAAGTGGTTTTGACATCAAAGTCCCAAGACGTGCAGTTGGACCCTCCAGCACTCAGGTATTTTCCTGTCTGGTGGTTGTGATGTCTGTCAACAATTATTGCATGAGGTGTTTCATTTCTGTCCTGAACTATTTTAAAATGGCAGGTTTTATTGCAGTATTTTTTTAATGCTAAAAATCTACTCTGATTTATATTTGCAAAATTATATGCACTTAATCAAGATCCTCTGCCTGGATTGCTGTAATTTTCTACACTGATACATGATTTTTCCAAGTGTTCAATCTCTTCAATTTGATTTTCTGGGAACAAATTTTCTCATTGAGCTTCTAATGTTTTTTAAATAATATTTTTGAACTATTTGAATTGTTTCTTGACTGACTTCTGTCTCTGATATGACTGGTGAATTTTTTTATTAAAACACTCTATTCAGTAGATGTCTAGTAGTTTTAAAATATGTTTAAAATACAAATGAATGTCTGTTAAATTATGAAAAAGTATATGATTTCTGATTAAATCCCTTGCAGTATTCAGTACTGAATGATAAAGCTGGTCCCATTTGTCTGCTGCTGCCACTAAAACAAAATATTTAAAATGTTTTCTGTGGTAGTCATCAAAATCCTATACCTAGATGCTCATTCTTGTTACCTCCATATAGTTCTCTTTTTTATTTCATTTGTGAATTTGTTTGGAGAGTGTATGATCTGATATTCATAGCTCATCTGAGAAAATGAGGTACTGAGCACTTGGGGTGAAAAATTGAAGGCAACTGTGTTTTGTGAAGACAGTCTTTTAATACCTAAAATCTGTGGGAAAGAGAGCACATATGGTTAATAATTTTGGGTAATAAAAAGTTGCTTAATTTGTGATTGGTTTAATGAAGATTTTGTTTTGATAATTGCAGAAAAAATTGTTCTGATTTCTAATTTCCTGGGGTGAAAGAAAAGGTTAAATATCACCACCAGTTTGCTTCTCCTCTGCTTTAAGGGCTTTGCTTCACCTTTGCAATGGGCTGTTTAGAGTTTGTGGTTCTGTCTGCTTTTTCTGCTCTTGGGCTGGCACACTTACCTGTCTGGGTTGACAGGAAGGCGAGAGGTCAAATATATCCATTTTAGATAGGCTTTCCTCAGTTTCATGTGGTTCTAAAATGGCTGTGTATGAATGGGTAATTGGTTCTACGTGGAAATCTTTTCTAAATCATTTGATAAGCTAATGGCTCTCTGAGCATCCTCTGGAATGAATAGGGACTTTTCCTTTGCTTGAGGGAGCCCCAGACTGCAGTGATTATTCTGAACAACCTTTCTGTGACCTCCTCTGCATGCTTACTGTGCTGCTTTTCATTTTTAACAAACTAACACGTTTTCTCTGCTTCTCTTTCCCGTTCCTTATTTACCCATGTGTTTTTATTAACGGATTCTCTTCCCCTGCCTGCCCCTGTCTGTTGGTTTTTAGCTCTTCATGGTTCGCACTATGACAGAGTCCTTAAACTCTGCTGAGCTGTTGAAGCAGCTCAAGTCTCTGGGATTGGAAAAGCTATTGCATGTGACACACAAGTTTCTGAGGCAGTCCTACATCTATCCGCCTCTTTTAAACTTTGGTGGTAAGACATTACTTATTACTTTTACTTTTTGTGGTGATGTGAACTGTGTCCACTGCAAATGGTCTGCTGCTGAGTGTCAGTGGAGGTCCCCTTGGCATGGGTAGGCGTTTGTGCTGGTGTGTAGGCTAGTGTTGCATCTGTTCCTCTTGCCTCAAAGGCTTTTATCCACACAGTGCCACTTTTCAGTTTGAAGTGGAGCAGTCGCTTACTGATAGTAATTCTCAGTGTTGCTCAACTAATGTACCATGTGTATTTTCCTTTTTTCCCTCCCCTTTCCACCGTAATTGTTTCCTTTAATGATACAGCTTTACATGGTGAGAACTATGTTAGAGTCCCTCATTGCTGACAAAAGTGGTTCCAAGAAAACCTTGAGAAGTAGCCTTGAGGGGCCCACCATATTGGACATAGAAAAATTCCATCGCGAGTCTTTCTTCTACACTCATTTGATAAATTTCAGTGGTAAGATATGTAGATGATCAGTGTCCAGCTTAGCATGTCCTAACACCTCTAACACGACCTGGAAAATGTTTCCGATTGCCTAAGTCAACTTAACCTTTGGTTTATTTATCAAAAGCCTTGGTCTGTCCAAACTTTTTCTGAGATGGTACTTAGTATTGTGGTGGGATTTTTATCTTGACTTGTTATACGTTTGTTTCCAATGCGTCAAATTTCATATTGTTACCTCCCTTTTCTATTTTCTTTATGTATGTACTTATATAAACAATAAGCCTATACACATTGAAATTTTTTAAAGGAAGTAGTTTTCGTGTTTTGGAAGATTTTTTTTTTGTTTGTTTTAAGTACAGAGGAAACAAATTCTCTGTTGTGGTAAATTCGATGTCATTTCACTACTCTTACTATTCAGTTAATTGTAATCGGAAACATGCTGTCCTAAAGAATTCACCTACTGACATTGAGTGTACCTAGTCCTTGTCATCACCATGCTGTGTTGTCTTTCATTTTTGTTTTGCTGCTGGTCTCCTTTACTCTTGGAGAAGGGGGAGCCTGTTGGTATCATAGTGCTACTGGGGAACAGCGCTGCTAAAGGTCTTCAGAAGGTCTTAGTGTAAAAAGTTCACTCCTGTTTTAGTTCACAAGCCTTCGGGAAAAGAAGGATTGCACCAAGTGTTTCCTGGAGAGGTGAGAAGCACACCTCTGGGCCCTTGACAGCATCCTTAGGAATTTGTTGTTCTAATCCCTACTTCATGTGTCTGTCTGTCATTTCCTGCCCACCTAATCAACAGGAACACGTGGAGCAATTCAGTCCTCCATAGGGAGGGATGGTACTGGTAGTTCCAGTGCAATTTTGCCTCCTTCACTTGCTGCTTCCCAAATTCAGTGTATGGCTTTCTCAACCCCCAGCTGAGAAATTAAACTAGAAATCCCTTTTTACTGGTATACACAGTTTTTATATTTAGCTGGTAGTCTTGTCCACTTCCACTCTTTTTTTTTTTTTTTTTTTTTCTATAAGAAGGCACCACTTTGGGGGCCAGTGAGGAATTCAAAACTCTTATGAGAAGTCACGGGCTTTACGTTTTGAATTTGCTTTAGATTATTTGGCCTATGTACAGCTCTAGTGACTTGCTCCTGCTTTTTTTGTTTTGCATTGCATCATCAGAATCATAGTTGTATTGCACCTGATGCATTTCTATAAGAAGTGTAATTCTCCCTTATTTATTCTGAAAGAAACCCTGCAGCAATGCTGTGATCTGTCCCAGCTGTGGTTCAGGGAATTCTTCTTAGAGCTGACCATGGGAAGAAGAATCCAGTTTCCCATTGAGATGTCCATGCCTTGGATTTTGACGGATCATATTTTGGAGACAAAGGAGGCGTCAATGATGGAGTAAGACCCACTTGTGCTCTTCCACTGAATGATTATTCTTAGTGATTGCCATTCCTTATTATAATGTTGCTGATTTAATTGGTTTTAACAAGTAGTCATTGAGAAGGTATTTCTTGAATCAACAAATAATTTCTTAAAGGAAAAGTTGTGATCCTTTTTATATAAACTAAAAAAGCAAAAGATCCTGTTTTTGTGAACCATTTGTGGATTACAATATTGATTGGCTTATGTCATCTTGGCTGCACCATCCTAAAGAATCGTGACTTTTATAGACTTGTAACTTCTGTGTTTTATTCTTTTTCTCGCAGGTATGTTCTGTATTCTTTGGACCTTTATAATGACAGTGCTCATTATGCACTTACCAAATTTAAGAAGCAGTTCCTTTATGATGAAATTGAGGCAGAGGTAAAGTAGTCTTACCTACTGGGCAAAAATAATTGTACCTGAATCACGCAAATCATGAAAATCACACTAAAAGGCAAGGCCTTTGTAAAAGAAATTCCAGAACTGCTGGAGATAACAGAAAAACTGAGAAGGCTGACCAGAAGATGAGTAACTGGTTGGGTGATATGTTCTGAGGAAACCTGTAGACCTGTGCAAAAATGCCTCACATTAATGTTGAAAATTGTAGACCTGTGCAAATGTCACTCACATTAATAATAATGATGATGATGATGATGAAAATTGAATGACATCTTCTCTTGTACTGGGAAATTTGGATCTATTGGATTTATTATTTGGATCTATTTCTATCTTTCTTGACTATGTTTGATAAACAGTGGGAGGCCTTAGATAAACGCTTTTTTAATTTTAAGTATCTCTAAACATATGATATTTTTCTCCCCAAGGTAAACCTGTGTTTTGACCAATTTGTCTACAAGCTGGCAGACCAAATATTTGCATACTACAAGGCAATGGCTGGCAGGTAGCTATTCCTTCCACCATGAGAGCTTTTCTTCACGCTTTTCTGCTCTGCTTTGCTGGTTAGTGTACCTTAAGCATTTTCTTCCTTTCTTCATAGCCTGCTCCTGGACAAACGGCTGCGTTCAGAGTGCAAGAACCAGGGAGCAACCATTCAGCTGCTGCAGTCCAACCGCTACGAGACACTGCTGAAACAGAGACACGTTCAAGTGAGTTAACTCAGACCGTGTTGTATTTCAGTTGCTTGGCAACTTTCCAGTGGTGTTGATTTCTGTAGGAGGACAAAACTCATTTTGTGCTTCATGTTCTGTCATCTCAGTAGCATAAGTGAACATTTGAGATCTGCTTTTATGTCACGTGAAGGTGTAAATAAGAAAGAAAACCTTAAAAGATCCCGCTTTAATGCAAATGTCTGTTGCAGTTAAGAAAACATGAGCCAAATAGGAATGCCATGGGTGGTAGTGTTGTCTTCCTACTAATGTCTTTCACCAGTGTTCAGTATGTTGTTGGCACAATGTCAGGGAAGCCTAAATGCCTATATAAGTACTTCAATGTAGATGCAATGCCTACTTTTACTTCTTTTTGTGAGAACGGGGATGCAGATTGTAGTACCGCATTTGCTCATGAATTTATAAATTTTATCCATCTGCATTGTTTCAGTGTGTTTGGGATATGCAAGTACAGAGTGAGAATCTGTTAATCTGTGGAATCTCTTAGTCCTTGTACAGTTTGTCTTGTAACCTGACTGTCAGTTCAAAAGCTCACAGCACGTTTTCCCTCAGCTCCTGGGCAGGTCGATAGACCTGAACCGACTGATCACTCAGCGCATTTCGGCAGCCATGTACCGCTCCATGGAGCTGGCCATCGGCCGCTTTGAGAGCGAGGATTTGACTTCCATCGTGGTGAGTGTTGTGTTGCTGTTTTGCCGGGTCGCTGACAGAGCAGTTGAGGTGAAACAACCCCAAACCTACTGCAGCTGAGGGCCTTGGAAGTAGAATGTAGAGAAGGCATGTACTGAGTGCCATGAGAAAACAAGGACAGCAATCACCGTGGGATTTAAATTTTTGTAAGCGCCCACTTCTGCCCATGCTTATAGATGAACTGCAAATCAAAAACACCACCCTTGTGCTTGGTAGAATCAAAATTCATTTATTTACTCAGGCAGCTTGGTTTTGTAGCATGACAAAAATAATTTTTTGTGGAGGAATGAGATCTGACTTGTGCCTGTGGAAGAAGAGCATCTGTGCAATATTGAGGTGTCCTTTTGAGTTAGTTTCCTGATTAAAATGCTAAAAACCAAATTTTATTTCAAGACAGCATGAATTTGACAAGTAAACATGCAGTCAGCAAAAAAAATATCAGACGCATTCAGTTCTGCTGGAATGAAAAATAAATTAAAAGTTGTGCAAAAGAGTTTACTGTTCTTATTTCTGTAATATGATTTTTACCAGTGACATTTTGTCATGCACTACCTATCTTGGTTTAATTTAATTCTTTACTGAAGAGAAATCAGATGCTGAGGCCATAGAGCCTCTTGACTTCTGAATTCTTGGTTTTATCACTCTTAATTATTGAAATGTAGTTTTTCTTTGTTATGTGCAGTACATTTTTAGTGGCTTAATGAACAGAAACCGTCAATGATGTGTTCCTTAGGTCACAGGTTCTCATTCTTTGAGCAAGAAAGTGACAGAACTAAGGGTTGTCCCTTTACCATGCTCCTCCTTCTTTTATTTTTTGTTTATTTTGTTTTGTTTGGGTTTTTTGGTGGTTTTTTCTTTGTTTTGTTTGATGCGAAATATTTTCTTTTGAAAACTGGTTGGTTTCCTCAGCAAGAAACCGATCCTAATAGATTAGGTAGTCTGTAATTTCTGCTGTTTTTAAAGCTAAATAAATTAAATGAAGGTATTTACAAGACTGAGCTATTTTTCCCCTCAAACTGGACTTAATTCTGTAATAATAATCATAGTGGGGTTTTTTTTCCTTGAACTAACTTGCTCACAGGTTTAAAACTCCTTTGAGATATGGAGCACTTAAATCAGAGAGCAGTCTATGGGAAGATAGTAGTAGTTTGATACAGAGATAGAAAAAGCATTGGATATTTCTTCAGTAGGCCATTGCACAATAACCCATTGCACAATAACCTTTAAAAGTAGTGCTTGGATTTTCTGGAATTAAAGGTTGTGTTCTTTGTGTTTGGTGTTTTCAGTGTCTGATGTCAGATATGTTATTTTATTTTAAGAAATTGCCAGAACAGATACTAGCAATTTCTTGTCAAGAGGAGAAACATTATGAAATGCAGTACTCATATACAGTCATGTAGCCTGCAGCTAGTGATTTTGTGGATACCTTCACAACATTTGTAAATGTCTGATCTAGTCTTTCATTACATCTTTGTACATCCTTCACTGGAGTAGACTATGAGAAGGATTTGTGGTAAATGTGATGTTATTCCTAACATTACCTCTACAATAGGTAGTTCACCAGTTACTCTGCTGAGCAGAAATTACTTTGTGATTGCTTGTAAAGTAGGAAATGCAGAAAGGTACTTTTGGCCTATGTCTGACCCCATTTAAATGTTGGAGTTTTAAGTTTTGCTCAGTGGAGGAAGTGTGGGTGCAGATTTGTGTTTGAGACCCATTTGCATCTGAATGCCCTTAAAGTCTCAGAAAGTTTAAGAAACAATCCCAAGAGCACTGGTTCTTTCCAGCCCTTATTGTTAAAGTAGGAGACTGGGAGAGAGTCAATTGTTCATTTTGACATCTTTCTAGTCTTCTCCTTCCTCAAGGTTATTTATGCGCTTTGTTCAGTTTCTCCACTTTATTAAATGCATCATTCTCTTTATTTCCCCTTGTTTTTCATAGGAGCTGGATGGCTTGATAGAGGTAAACAAAATGACTCACAAGCTTCTGAGCAGATACATGACCTTGGACAGCTTTGATGCCATGTTCAGAGAAGCCAACCATAATGTTTCAGCCCCTTATGGCAGAATCACTCTTCATGTCTTTTGGGAACTCAATTATGATTTCCTTCCAAACTACTGCTACAATGGATCTACCAACAGGTTAGCAAGGCAGCTTTTTTATTTGCAGCTTTTTATTTATTCTACTACCCTTCTGCAACTTCCTTCCTATCAAGTGCTGACAAGTTCATCTCCATTCATTTAGTGTTTTCCACTTCTAAGGCTTTACTTGAAATGAAGCAGCATGAGTCACTCTACCAAGTACTGTTAAATGTATGAAAGCCTGTTATTTGTCCACAATAGAAGGCAAATGGAACCACAACATTCAAATTCTGACATTTTGATGACGTAGTTACGCTATGCTGAAAAACAGAGTGCGTCAAAACACTGCTAAGTGCATATCAGGAAGGTATTTTGAAACAGGATCTTCAAGTGTGAGATGATGGAAATAGTTATATTCCTCATTCTGTGCTAATGTGAAGAAAAAGATTGTTTCCTGGAGAAAGGAGGAGTTCAGTATTCACTGCAAACTGTAATTGCAGCCTTTAAGGAGAGTGAGTAACGGAAATAGAAAGAGGAAGGTAGGATCTAAGGTCTGAATGAGGGGGAAGCACAGTGTTCAAGATTTTGCATATCTGTGCTTCCTGCTCATGTACTGTTTTTAGGATTTGTGTTACTTTTAGTCTTTACTCGGGTTTTGGTTAAAGCCCCATGAAGTGACAGTAAAGTGATAGTGAATATTGAGCTGTAGGAAAAGGAGGAAGCCTGTTCTCATCTTTCACTGTCTCTTGGAGAGCTTTCCTTGTCTGACATATTCTGTGATGGTTATGTTGTATTTTAGATCCAAGATTCTGTCTGCAAAGAAAAAAAAGTGGGGTTTTTTGTGGTTAGGTTTTATCCTAGAAACTTCTGTTACAGGAATCTGTTTGCCCAGGAAAGTCAAATGTATTTCTGAAGGAGCAATTCTGTGGTTAATGTATCTGGAGATCAATATTGGAATATTCAGTGTGATGTATTAAGAATTGTATAAAAACCTTGATGAAATGCTGCTCTTCCACCCATCAGCTTTATTGAAAGATGTTCAGTAGCTCCTGTACAGTTTAGTCTGTGTTCATCCTGGCTACAAGGGCTGATGTACTGCAGACCACAGCACTTGGGAAGTGAGTGTGAGGTGCCAAATGACATTAGCAGGATTCTGTAGCACTGTTGCTGTCTGTTTTTAAAATCTGTACACAATAATTGAGTTAGGCTCAGCTTGTTGGGTAATTAATTCAGGATAATTAATTTAAGAGATGTTAAAGGGAGCCAGATCTTAGGCAGTATGTGTACCATGTGCCTGACTTCATCACAGAAGTGCTTTGGTTTCCATCAAAAGCAGCAGTGGGGAGAGAATTAATGCATGTGTTGCACATGCTATACAGTGCCCTTTGATATTTTTGGTGAGAGAGAGAACAGGAAGTTTTTAGCCTTTTTATAGTCCTTAAGCATGTTCATTGCTGCCTTGCTGTTAGCATTCATGTTAAATTGATGCATTCTCTGCATGCAAGTGTACAGGTAACTGAGTGCAAGCACAGGAGTGTGCCGTGAGGAGCTGTGTGAGAGCTGCTGGTTTAATGCTTGACTCTTGATAGGTAATGCCTTGCGTGAAGGTTAAGTGCAAACAAGGGAAGAAAAGTAGCAATTAAAGGCTGGAAGAAAGAGAAATAATCCTGATGAAAAGCAGAGACGTTACTTGGTGTGAGGGGCTGGAGGCAGTGTTCCGAAAATATGTCATACCTATGGCTTCTCTTCTTTTAATCTGACAGCTTAGTATAAGGTTCTTCTTTTAAAGTTAGTGTTTTGGTCACATTAACTTATTTCCAGTACTTTTTGAAGGTCTTCTCCCAAGAATGCTTGAACATGATAATTTCATGTATCTGTAAAATAGTTCAACTATTTAGAAACCCTGCAGGTTTAATTCAAAAGCTAAAGCTCTTCATGCAGAAGTGCTGAAACACATTGCATGTTTAATTATTTGGGACTCTGAAATTTTTTTTATATCTGATAATGTACTGAGATTAAACACTGAGGCTGCTATTAAAAGATTTAGCAATTTAATAATGGAGTTGCCATTTATCTGAAATTTAGTCTCACTAATGCTGGCCAGCTGCACAGACTCAGGGACAACGGTTGGCAGAGGAGGAATGGGGAGATGAATGAGGGTACCTTTGCAGATGGGTCTTAGCAGTGAAATCCAAGGATATTTTTATATACCCATTGACCATCATGAAAGAAAGAAAACCAACCTTTGGATAGTGCACAAGCATATGAACTGCAGGTGAAGTCAAAGTTGTCTCTAGCCCAGTGTCCTGATGCTGTCAGCATCCATAACGGGGCTGAATATGAAAACAAGGGAGGTTTGAGGTGATATTTCTCAGAGGAAACATGCCAGCCTCTAGCAATCATTAGATGTTTCTGTAAAACAAAAATGGTGGGATGTCAGTGCATTTGTGGCCCTTTACAGGGGTATTTATTTTTCCCCATTTTTGTCCTGTCCCTTTTATGAAGCTGTGTGAGGCTTTGGCAGTCATTATATGCTCCAGTGAGGAGTCTGCAATGAAGCTTGTGCTGCATCTCTCTTAGATGCTCTCAAGCTATTGTGCACCAGTTATTTTACTGAAAGTGGCCATAAACAGATGTTTCCCACTTGTTGTCTTTTCTGTACTGCCTGGGATTGTTTTTCAAAAGCCCTCTCTCATGTTGGCCCTTAGTTGCATGTCTTTTCAAGCCAAGCCTTTCCACACCAGGAATATTTGTCATGGTTAGGCCTGCATCTGAACTTTTTCTTTGTGAAGTTAGGTTATCTAGATTCAAATGACTCAAATACAACTTCCACATTTTGATTCTTTGTTCCTTTTCCACTGTCTGTAGTGTCCCTTTTTCTGCCTTATTTTCTTTACTGTTTCTAAGCTGGTCTTCTCTTTCTTTGACAGCTTGTTTTGTATTCAGGACTAATAGAAGAGCAAGTGTGAGACAGCCTTATATTTATTTGAATTGAAGATTTTCTGTGCTTTCTTGACACAAATGATACAAGCTTTTGGAGACATGAGTCAAACTAGTAGCTCCATCTCCTTTAACACATTACCCAAATCTGTGTTCTCTAGTACAAATTCATGTGTATAGCAGTCTTCCAAATGCAGTATGACATGTTTCTTCCAAGGATACAGATTTGTCACAGAAGGAACAAAAAGACCAGCTTGTTATTTTTCACTCTTCCTGACTGCCTCTCCTGCTTCCTTTTGCAGCCTTGCTCTCTCTCATACTGCTTTTGAGACTGGTTTTCACAAGAGAACAGCTGTGTCTTCTGGTATTGCATATACTCTGACAGTCACTGTTCAGAAGAACTTTCAGCCCTTGCAGACAGTGCTGGAGCAAAGCTGAAAAGTAGCAGTGAAAACCATCTAGTTTCTGCTACAGGGAGCCAAATGGTGCAGGGATATAGACTCATGCAAAGTAGGGGTGACTGTAGTCAACTACCTTTTTCCTCCTGAAAAAACAAGCAAGCAAGCAACCAAAGTCTTTCAGCCAAAAGGAAAAGTGACAGCAGTGGATTGGCAGATCTGTTGCTCTCTCATGCACTGTTTTCCTTGCTGTTTCCTCTGTTCTCTCCATCTTTGCATCTGTGTTTAAGAAGGGTGAGTCAGATCCAGTGTTCACAGAGAGGAGGTGTAGGGCTACTGTTAGTTCTGCTAGACAGGGCAAACTAATTTGAAAATGCTGGAAGCAAAAAGTGTTTATAGCAATTAGATAGGGAAGTGCAGGGGAACACTTTCTGTAGGAGCAGGGAGGGAAGACTGTCATATCTTATTACTTGTAAGATAAAGCTCACAAAGTTTATGAATGGGGTTTGTCTGACCTGGTGCCTGCAAGGCAGCAGGCTCATTGACCAAAGCAGTCTCTTTCAGTTATCTCCTTAAATAGATTATAGTAATTAAAATCACAGCATCATTTAGATTAGTTTATGATACCTGGTAGGTATCACAGCAAAACTAATATTAAATGATTTGATCCCTAAAATACTTACTTTGGAGGCTCATATTGTCCTCTAGCAATTCACTTGCAAAGCTTTGGTAAGCCAGAAGGCTTTTCATCTGCTTAATCTGCTTTGACTGCTTACAACCTGTTCTGATTAAAATGGATAAATTGCTGTGAGATCATCAACACTGATTAAAAATGAAACTGATTATCTCGGAGTATGCTGAAACCTGTATCCAATCAGTATCCAGGGGAAAGTAAAAGTTTGTTTAGCTTTAGCTTTGATATTCAAAGAGCTTCAGTCCTTCAAAGAGATGTTCCTCTTTCTTGGAGGGGGAGCAGGAGGAAGCCAACCAGCAGTGTATCAGAAAGAAAGTACACACACACACGCGGACATCAAAAAAGTTTGAAGAACAGTAGATGATGCTGAACTGTAAGGTTTTCATATAGCCCTTAGTTTTTAGAGAAGAAATTTCCAATACTTACCTGAATGATATGTTGGGATTAGTCACATACCTTCTAGGATGATGCACTCTTCAGGTTGCCGAAGCTTCAACCTTAGACATTGCCTCTCCATAACTTAACAAGTGACTGTTAATCTTTTGCCCCTCTTTCCTTACTCTTTTCCTTCCTCTCTTGGCCTCTTTCACTCAAGAAAGTATAAGCAAGTGTGTTTTCTTCAAGTCTTTAAGAAAACTTTAAAACTATTTCACTACTACTCTGAAGCACAGGAGATGGAGAAACCCCAAGCATGCAGAGGCACACTGGGAAACACACAAGAGTTACTTGAGCATTTACTTGCACTGACTGGTTTGCTCTCAGACACTAATTATATTGTAATTGAGACGTATACACACAAAAAGTTTTTTGAGAAGTCTAAGAATTATAGTTACAGCTTACAGAGTTATGGGATGCACGTGCTTATATGTTGAAACACTTCTTTCCTTGTGAGTGTTTTAATTTAGCGGTAACAAATCTGCTCTCACCAAATATGTCCGTGCACTGAAACCCAGTCATATCTCAAATGACACGGTATCTCTTATGATTTCATTTTAGAGATTCTCTGAGGGCTTGAAAATTGATGTCAGTTTAAAAAGGAATGGGATTTGGAGAGAAAAAAAGGGGGAATAGGGTAATCTCTGGCACTGTTGTATATTGCAGATTGCTTTGAACTCCATCAAATGTTTACATAATGGGTAAACCCATTAATGAAGTATCTGTAGAATACAGATTCAAGTAATCTCTCTCAAAGGAGGGTTTTCAGTTTCTATGTACGTTAGAGAGAAGGGGAGAAACTTGTAAAATGAGGAAGTATAAATGTAAGGAGATCTAAATAATATATATAGTATCTAAAATAATACATATAAATAATGTATTTTTCCTCAAAAGCTGTAAACGCAAACTCTTTCTGGACTACAGCAAGTACAAGTATTTTTGGGAAGAGTGGCTAAACTATGTATGAACAAGTAGTAACCTATTTTTGAGAATAGATGCAGAAAATATTGTTCTGAAGTTATAGATGCTCACAAGAATGATTCAGAAATAAAACACAGTAGAAGTAATTGTAAGCAACATGGTGCAATTTGTATTGGTCTGGGTGAAACAATTTTTGATTAGCATGGCTGTTTTTGTTTTTCCTAGAAGACGGATATATTAAAAATAGAATGTCTCTGTTCTTTATAGGAAGAATTAATAATGAATACTTAATTTTGTGCACTGATGAAATGTAAATACTTTAAACAAAAAAGATCAAGATATAATTGTATCGTATGATATTGTAATGTAAGGCAGGTTTTCTTTCCTGAAACATTCTCCTGTATACATTTGTTTTGCTCAAGTGTTACTCAGACCAGCCTGATATTATACAACCATTTGATGTACACTTCTTAAGTAGCTATTTTCCCTTTTTGTTGTGTATATACAGCTTTGCACCATTTATCAATAAATACTTTTTAACCAAGGTAAAAAATAAAGTAGCCATCCAGCTTGTAAACACACATGCCCCAATAATTTTTCTCTGTTTAGTGAAGTTAAGCAGAATCAGAATTGTGGTAGACATTGACTTCCTACACTAAAACTGTGGTGCTGCCAAATGTGCATTACACAGTTAAAAGGGAATGCCAAGGGGGAACATTTGTGCTGCTTGTTCACAAGAGGACTGGGAATAGTCCTTCAGACTCTGGTGCCCCCAATTGTGAGTGGGATGGCTGGGCCTGTCTTTGGCAGTGCTCCCTGTCTTTGTAGTTCTCTTGCCATTCTCTTAGCAGGATACAAAGGTAAAGCTAAGCATGATTTGTATTGGTCAATGCTCACACTGAAGTATGATCAAACTTTTGAAACATTGATTTTGCTGTGAGGATTATATCCTTCCTCATGACTTTTTTAAAAGGTAACAATCTAACATATTTCTCCTGATATGAACTTTGGGTGAAAAAGGCTCTGAAACCTTAAACAGACATGTCATGTTCTTCTTCGAAGGTGTACTTGTTTCTCAAGGACTTACTTTTGCAAGCCTAAGGAGTTGCCTTAGGCCCTGTGAAAGCCTATTGCTACTTTTTTACTTACTTTTGTATTTGCTGGCCTGGGTTAGAGAAGAAGTGAGGAATATTTTGGGATCCTGCACACCATGGGAAGAACAGTTGTTGAACTCTGCTGTATGATTTGTGTCCATGCTTTTGGGCAATTCAGGCTGTGTGCTTCCCCAGTTTCTATTAGGGCTGAAAGGCTGCTGGTCTGGCTTTGATATGCAGACAAAAGCAGTCTTCTACAGGGTGGGGTGCATTAGGTGCACACCTGCTCACCTAAGTGTAAAAAATAAATTCTTGTTTTTATTTTTTTATATAGATTTGTTCGGACCGTGCTGCCATTTTCTCAGGAGTTCCAGCGTGATAAGCAGCCTAATGCACAGCCACAGTATCTCTATGGATCAAAGGTTGGATTTAATTCCCTTTATCTTCATGGTTTGCTAATGTTTAAAGATATCTTTTTAAATTATAGAAACTACGGTATATGAAAATTGTTAGAAATGGACTGAAACACATTTGTTGTGTATTTTAAATTTAATATACACATATTTTAAGACTTTGTTGTGAAGCTCACCATATGTTTCAGCCAAAGTGCAGTTGATTAGTCTGATGGTTAGTCTTATCTGACAAAGCTAAAAATGAGCCCTTCTCTCAACCACCTTGTATTGTTTGGTTGCTTATAGTGGCAGAGCAGACTCAAAGCAAAGATTAATTACTCATCTGGTGAAGTGAGAACAAGAGCCCATCTTGGGTGCAGCTCTCCCTTGTTCCAGTGGTGAAGACTGTGATGGCAGAAGAAAAGGGAATAGATAGAAAAAACTGCTTCAGATGTTATCTGACTTAAAAGGAATATAGATTATGACCAGCTTAAACTATCAGATACCAAACTACTTCAATTATTTTTTTTACAAAATGTAGTGTTTCTTTGGCATCTATAACCCAAGAGCCTCAAACTCATTGTGATGAACTTGGTGACTTGGCCATCTCATCTTCTGTATTAGCATCATGTCTCTTGCTTTGCAGTTAGGTGAGCTGGGAAGGTTTATGCAGGTTTTCAATAGAAGTGTAAGCAATGTGCAGTCATAGACTCTATCCCTGTGGCAATCCCCAATACTGAGGTTGGAAAGGAGCTTGTGTGGGTGACAAGTTGGAAGAGTGCTTGGCACAAGAGAACAGCTGTGGGCTACCCAAGTGAGGAAAGTTAGCCTGCACTCACAGGATCGATGCTAATGTGTGATAGATTAATTCTCCCTGATCACTGCAGATTTGTTTTCTTATTTTTCAGAATTGCCTGAGTCTTAATGACAGTTAGAGACATAGTGCATTAACATATATTTACATTTTTATTATCTAGTCCCAAATATTGATCTACTTCAAACAGCAGTAAAAACCAGCAGTGCTATCTTCAGCAAATCATTTGAGACTGTATGACAAGGTGTCACTCTAAATTTTGCAACGTTTTCTTGAATATCAGGGTGGCAAGCTAAAGTATGAAAAAGATAAATTAAGATATAAGGATTAAATTAGAGAATGGACAATAAAAAGCTTAAAATTATTTATTATTATTTAAAGTTCTTTAAAATAAGTATTTAATTATATGTCTAATTTATGCAAATGTGCTGGAAGTGTTATGGGTGGCTACTCTCAATGTCTACCTCCTACTTAAACATGAACATAATTAGTCCTTGTCTTACTCTTATTTTATGCACATCATATTATAGTTGTATGGTGCTATTTCAACCCAGTAATCTAGGTTTTGAGATATCTCAGGAGTTACTAATTTCAGTGCCAAAGTATCTCTGCATTTGTAAAACTTTCATGCCTTTAAAATTCAAAGGAGGTGGAAAAGGATTCACATGTCTTAATGTGGAATATAACAGCTGACTGTCTGGTCCTGTAAATAGTGTTTTATGTAATTGTTCTCCAAAAAGGAACATTGAATTATAGGAAAGTGGAATTTTCTTACATTAGAGTTATTGTGTTCCTTACTATTTTGGGAACTGACCAGATGCAGCGTAGAGCAAAAACCTGACTGTATTTCATAGAGATTGCTAACTTAATTTATCTAAGTGATGATACAGTGGGATGAGTGACAGAAGATTAACTGGGGAACACTTTTTTTTATCAGTCAGGTTGCATTATTAAAATGAGTTAGTAATCTTCACACTGAGAGCTATACATTTTCAGAATTCTTGAGTGTTTTTCTATATGAGCAGCAGCAATCAAGGGTTGGGTCTTGCATTTCTGGGGTAAATTTCATAACTAGATGGGCCTGTATTAGAAAATACTCATGACTCTCTGTAGTTTTAAATTTTAACAAAGCATATTTTTATTCTTGAATTGAATGTATTTTGAAATTGAGGATATCTGAATAGAGTTTTTAACATTTCTACTTTATATAGCCAGTTACAGATAGGAATTCTTACATTATAGAGGCCGCACTACTACAGGAATAACTAAAGAAAATTTTTGCTTGTATCTCAAAGCATTCTCATATTCCCAGATATTTCTAAATGGATCAAAGCATCTGGTCTATATTGATGCATCTTGATACTTAACACAGAGAGTTGTAGTAACATTCTATTGAGCACCTAAAGTTTTCTGAGTGGTATCTTCATGTAATTAGGAAAACAAAAACCCACAGATACAACTTACTTCTTTGGGTTGATATGGAAGCAGAGCTGTCAGGGGGGAAGGAGCCAGCTTGCAAAAGCTCATTAGCCTTTTGAGTGAGCTGGATTATTCTAGAAGTTTGGTTGAGCATGATCATTGAAATCCCTTGACTCGGGTAAAGTATGTGTAGGATTAATGATATTAATGTTAGCAGGATGGAATTTGGCAACATGGGGTGAAAGCATGAAATATTTTATAATATACAGATAAGAAAGTATCTTTTCTGGGGACTTGAACTAACTTTGCATGTTAATGAAATACCTGGTTTTATAGAGGTTTTGTAGACCAGAAGTGAAGGGCTTTCTCTGTGTCTTATACAGCATTTTCCAAATATTGTCATGTTTTTACATCTACAGCACTTTGTAGGTGTTAACTCATTTATTTTGTGAAAAAGACATGTTTGAAAAGTACTTCTCACTGTGAATATGATGGTTTTTATCTACTGCTGGTGCACAAATTAAAATCAGTTTGCACTATGTTGCAACTTGCTATCAGTTTGGTAATCACTTAGAATGTTTGCTCAGTACCTGATGGCTGTTAATATTGAGTGGTGAATTACCAAATCTAATACAGAATTGCCTGAATGAGCCTGAATTCATATGTAATAAAACTTTCTCAGCAAGAAACAATCATGTAGCTCTTTGAGCATGTGATGACATGAGTTTTTCAAAACTAGAGCAGAAAGCAGATGACACTCTGCAGGAGTTGCTCATTTGCAGCAGGTGCGAGATGGTCCGTTGCTTGTGAGAAGATATAAATGTTTATCTTAGTGCACAGTAAACTCTGTGGGTGGAATGGTTTTATATTTAGAGAAGGTAAATCCCTTGGGAAGCACTTCCATAGTAGTTTTTTGCCTTCTCAGTCAGATATAGGGATGTCTTTTGGTTATATGTGTTTGTGTACAAATAACAAAATGCAGGAGGTGAATTGCCTTGAAACTGCTTTAAGACAGAACTGCTCCTTGTTCTCAGTATGGCATGTACATGTGTATATAACATAAATGTGTGTATATATATGTATTGAACTGCCTTAAAACCCACATAAAGAAATAGACATGCAGAGAAGTAAACAGGCTTCCAAGAGCCCGTGGTGGCAGAGATTGTGTGTCTCTTGGCTTCATCCCTTTAATATTAAATCTTTTTTTGATGAAAACCTAGAGAAGAGAAGTGTTACTGTTAATTTGATTACAAGGTAATTTTAAAGCATTCTTTCCGTCCTCGCTACCCAGGCACCCCTTTCTGGCAGTAAACCTGTTGTGTTGGCTTCATACTCTGATGAGGGTTTTTCAGTGCCTATTTCATGTAACACCATCATTTGAAACAGCAGTGAGCTGTTATTCTCACAGTTCATTTGAGACTGATGTGCAAGACAAAGGAGAACATGTCAGCTGGAGGAAGTGCTCCACAGCAGGTGGAGAGCACGTTCTTGCTAACTTCACACAATAAAAATGCCTTTCGAAGTGTTTTCTGAAAGTCATACTCGCCCCCGTTCAGCAGACATTTCTGTGTGTCATGCTTATCCTACTCAAAAAAGAAAAAAAAAGGTAAAGAAGATTCATCACACTTATGCCAGCTTCTCCCTAGCACTCTGAGAGTTGATGCATTTCACAAGTCGTGGGAATTGTTGTCAAAATAGAGTAGCTGAAAAGATCCGCTACCTGCTGTGAAATATTCATGGGGAGGTCTCTTGCCAAAATTATACCCCCCCTTAGCTTCCTGGGCCTGGTGGAGAGGGACAGCAGCTGCCCAGCCAGCAGTTCTCCAGCCTTTGCTGGTAAAACCGAGCTGTGTCAGAGAGACCTGACTTCACACATAACATTCGTACCAAGAGCAATCAAGTGCCTGCAGTCACAGTGAACCTTTGTTTTTTTAGGCGTAATGTACAGCAATACTAAGATTTATTATGTTTTTATGGAACACAAATGCACTTGAAAGGTTTACGACAGGGTGACTCTTACATGTAAATCAGACAAGATGTGTCACGTTGTGAGGGTGAACAGATTTCTCTCTGAAGGACCTTGGCACTTTGCCATGAAGCTCAAGGCAGAGCGAGAATATCAGCAGGTTTTCTTGTTGCAAAAATAAAATGCATTTTGGCATGTTTTTACTCTTTTGTCCCCCTTCATTACACAGAATGTACTGTGCAATTGGAATGAAATCTGCAGCTGATTAATGTGTGTTATCATTAAAACTGAAAGGGAAAGAGTAAAGGAAGGGCCAGGAGCTGCGTCTCCAAATTCCGTTTCCTCTGCAGGGGGTCACTGGCCCATGGAGCAGAAGGTGATTGTGGGAGCAGAACAGTGCAAAATGTGATAGCCCAGGGTATTTCCTTAATTAGATGTGTCCTTACAAAGTCAGTATCTTGCATGTATTTACACTGAAGGAAAATAAGACAGATGAGAGGATACAATTAAAGTCCTTCTGAGTTTAGCTTACATTCTGAGACTGACCTCAGTGTAGATGGGAAAGATGGACAACACCCTGGGCAGTGAAGTGTGTTGTCTGAGTGTAGTACTGCTTGTAGTGCGTGTTTTGGGAGGCAGCTGGGATTGTCAGGGTAAAACTCACACTGGCAAACCACTGCGCTCTGTGTGTATGTTCCAGTTGCCTATCGTCTAGCAGTCTGGGTTGCCATCTGAAAACTCCTACTCAGTGTTATTTATGCTAGTTAAACAAAAATTCTTTTGGTCAATTTTGATTACTTTTTATATTTGTCTGCACTTTTAGACCGAAGAAAAGCAACAAAAAAGTCCCCTTGAAATGTAAACCAGTTACTTGCTACATGCTTCATTTCTATATAATGGAGAGTGACTGAAGTGCTCACTTCTTGAGCATGTGAACCTTTGCATAAAGGCTTTGGGAGAGGGGTTTGACATCAGAGGTACAGCCAGGAGTGCTGTAGTTATCAGTCAGAGCTCCCTGTTGTGAGCACCAACAGGGCATGTGATGTGTTTGAAGTAGCTGGGGTACCTTATGTAGCAAAAACCGTCTGGACAAAATATTTCTAATTTACAGCAGAGCACTGTCATGTTACTGGGACTCGTTCCTGACTTTTAGAGGATGGCATGGTGGGCTCATTGCACACTGAGGGATTCTCTATGATTGTGGCCAGCTGGATGCCACCTGGATGCTTTTCCTCAGCATCCTGTGTCTGCTGGCTTTGCCTGTTGAACTCGTCTGAGGTGTATGCCACACTTTTGGTCCATGGCTCCTCATGCTCTTGTTTGGAGGTCCTGTTCCGCTCTTGCAAGCGCTCGTGTCTCCTGCGGCACAGGAGGTGCAGGCAGCCGTAGAGCAGGACTGCAGCGATGATGAGGAGCAGGACGCTGCTGGTGAGCCAGATGCCCAGTGCCAGCTCCTTCTTGGTGTTGCTCACCGATGCTGGGTCTCGTTCCAGTGTGTTAAAAACTCTGCACTGGTCGCTGGAGGGGTTTGCGGACTGGCAGGTCACGCACATGATGTATGTTGTGAGGGGAGTCAGGTTTTCAACAACAAAGGAGGAGCGAGTGGTGGGCACCCTCTCTTCCTTCTGAAAGCTCTTTCTGGAGTAGCTGGATAGCATGCTGTTCCAGTTAGGGTGGTACATGATGCTGTAAAAGCTGTCGACACAACCGGCCATTTTCGGCCAAATTACCATTGCTGTGTTTCCTGTGATGTTTTGGACGGTTATTCCCATCAGGATGTTGCCTGGGAGTTTTTTTCTCTCTTGATGTGGATCTCCCCGTGGAAAGGGAAGATGTTCTTTGGAGAAGCTGCAGCACTGAGGATGTTGTTTGGATCTTAATTATAGCGGTCTGTAATGTAAGAATGGAGTTTGTTAGGAGAGCATGCTCTCATCTTTGGCACTGCAGTGTAAAAATAGGAATGAAAGTTTGTGAAGTTTGAGGTGTTTAAAAATGTGTATTTCTCTTCCAAGTGAAAGGGTAAATATAAACTTAGAGAAATTCGACCAGAGCTGCTGCCTGTACAACTGACGAGTTGTATCTTGAGAGATGGTAAATTTTTGCAGAATTTACAGTTGGGGAATCACTTCCTTTCACTTTCGTTTTTCCCAGGTGATTGTAAAAAATGCAGTAGTTGTTTTTTTTCTCTGGTCTGTGTAACTTGCATTTTATGTTAAGTGGCAAGAGGGATTGGCAGGAGTAGATATTGAGGAATAATTGCCTCTGCCATCCACAAGTCTTTATTTTTGCCAGTCGCAATCTGTTGTAAAACAAAAGGGTATGTGGAAACACAACCACATATTATTTGCCTCCAGTATCTTACATTAGTTGCTTATTCACAAGTTCACATAGGAACACCTTCCCTACGAAGACAGGCTGAGAGAACTGGGGCTGTTCAGCCTGGAGGAGGCTCTAGGGAGATCTTACAGCACGTTCTGGTATCTAGCTACAGCTAGGTAGAGCAATACAGCTGGAGCAGGTCTTTTTACACGGGCAGATAGTGACAGGACAAGGAGGAATGACTTTATCTTAAAGAGGTTATATTTAAATTAGATATTAGGAAGAAATTCTTTACTGTGAGGGCAGTGAGGCACTGGAATGGGTTGCCCAGAGAAGCTGTGGCAGGTGTCCCTACGTGTGGCAGGGGTGTTGGAGCTAGGTGATCTTTAAGGTCCCTTCCAAGCCGGACTGTTGTGTGATTCTGTGATGCTCCCCATGTTTTGCTGTCAAGTTGCACATCTGTAGCCACTGCAGCTACACTGCGGCAGTGGCTGTGAACGCTGTCCATTGCTGGTATCAGTATCACGGTACTTAGGCTTGGTGCTAGTCAGCCTCTTGGAAAAGCTTTGTCAAGCTTAGTAAAATACAGCTTTCACTATAGCCTACCTTTTGGATAAATAGTGGGGATTTTTAAAAATTACTAATGCTTTTTGCTCTTCTAAGTCATTTTATGTAATACCATAGTCTGTCTGCCCTGAATTTATACTCCTCCTCATCCTCAATTCAAATTAGAAAATCTGCCAGTATTTTGAGATTCTCAGTATGTGTAACCACTGTAAATAGTGAAAGAACATCTCTTTTCTGCAATTTCTCCAAACACATCTATTAAAGAATATATAATAACAACCAGTGGGTATTTTCATTTGTTTGGCTTGGTTTTTATGCTTTTACTATTGTGAAGGTAACTTTTGAAAAAGAGCTTACCTCAGCAATTTAATCTGATTCCTTAGTTTGATTGTCAGTTTCCAGTGGCACTTGTGGAAGTTTTTTTTCCAGTTTGAAAGTTTCTCACTTTTTTTATGACTATAAATGCCCGTGACAGTAACGCACTATTTCATTGTTTATGACTTTGTTGTGAAAATTAAATGTAATATTTTATTTAAGATCAGGTTTAAAATGTTGCATTTCCTGGTTAAATAACAATTAATTATTGAATGTTCTCTGGGGAAGAAAGCTTGTGAGATTTACTCATAATATATTCTGAAATTATTCTGTAATACTTGTATTTTATACTAGATAGGAGACTGGGAAAATGTGTATTTTATGGGATATTTTTAAATGGAATTTAGATAGTGAGATTACATTAATAGTAAGAATTCTGTGCCTGTTTATGTCTGAAAATTGTTGCTCAAGGCTTTTGGATTATACTTACTGGGAAGTGGGTAGAAAAATATGTATGTTTATTTTCATGACAGTGTAAAACCATGGATATGACTGATCTGGGTAGATGCTGCTTTTCTAATTCTTTAGAAATTAGATGCAGCCTTTTTAATACAGCAACAATATGAAGGAACTGAGTTTGCTATCAGATAAACTTACTGAACAGACACATTTTGGCATCTATCCAACTACTGCAGTTATTAAAATAGGGTGCCTTAGTGAGATCAGAGCTTTTACTTGCTCAGTTACCTTCTCTTTAGCTGGTAGATCCTTATTGCTTAAAATTATAATCTGTTTTTTTATAGAACACTTTCTAACACAGCCTAGGAACAATAGTTTCAACAGTTTAGTCCTCATAGCATTTTGTAAGTAGAATGAACTATAATAAAATAACAATAATAAATTTCTATTGTTACAAACCATCAGTTATTAGAAAACACACAATTACTGACATGTAAATGTTTGGAAAAGCCATCTGATGTTTTATGAATCATAAAGTCAGTACTTACCGTCACTCCCTGACGGAAATTCCAGAACACATTTTCTTTATGGCAATGCTGCTGTGAAAATGTTACAAACACCAAATCTTTTGTATCCCTTTCTACATGAATTATTTCCTGATTGATCTCTGTTTGCCAGTTTGCTTTTTCTTCTCAGATTCTCTGGACTGAATTCTCATTGCTTGATTTCAGTTTTTTTCTCCGATGCTGCTGGTGACATGGTTTCTTTGTCTCTTCCACTTAAATTCCTGCAAGAGCACATCTTGTCTAAAGATGCTGTTGCCTTGCTTTTCAAAGACCACACAGGAGAAAAAAAAATAATGTCTTTTCTCCCCTCTCTTGCTTGCCTCTCCTTGGCAGTATGCTGCCTGAGCATCTCTGTTATATACTCTTGTATGTGGACCAGTGATGCTGTGAGTGATTAATGTTAGCACTTTGATGACATCAGCAACTAAAAACTCTTTCTTTTTTTTTAATTTAAGTAGGGGAGGGAGCAAGTACAGCTTAAAAAATAATGAACAGCAACTTCCCTCCCTTTCTGCTTCACCCCTTCTACCCCTACTTCACTACCACACTTCACCCCCTCTACTTAGTGGCTTCTGCCCTAAGGATTTTATGCTTTTGTGTCTCACTGGGGGGAAAGTGATGGTGCTATGTAATGTTGTTTTCTCAATCCCTTGTTACAGTTTAGAAAAATCCACTAATCCAGCGTTTACAAGTGGGCTCTAAATTTTAGGTATTTCCCAATGGGGTTTACATGAAAGACGTATTTTTAGATTGGCTCGCTTCTTATTGTTATGTATTGGCAAGTTGGGTTTTTTAATACTGAAATAATGTTTTTAAGGCTTGCTTTTCTATGACAAATTCCTGCTGTGTGAAGAGATGTTCCCTCCCCTTAACCTCATGGCAGTAAAGGGCTAGAACCCACTAAAATAAAATTCTCCTTGTGCTGTAGCTGAAATAGATAGTTCTGACATGCTTGTTGTAGGAGACCTACCTACTTGAAAACATCAAAAACAAAAAATAAAATCTCATCTTTTAGGGACAATTGTTTAAATTCTTAGTTTATCAGGACATTCATCTGCACATGGTCTAAGGTTTTACCAGTTCTCTCTGCTGTCTTTGCCCCAGACCCCATTTTTCTATGTGGAGAGCTGTGGAAATGCACAGGTTGTACTTGAGGGATACAGCTTCAGGCTGTCCCCTGGTGGGACACACTTGTAGTTTGGCCTTGTAGCCAGCTCTGATGTAACAGCAGGACTGTGTTATGTGCTAGGATTCTAATAGTTATCCAAGTGTCTATTTTAGTTTGCATCTAGAATTTTTAAATTTCTAAGACCTCAGTTGGAAACTGGTGTTTATATAGAGACATACAACATAAATAAAAATGTGCATATTTTATTCTGATTGCTTCAAAAGATGATTTTAAGTCCTTTTATGAGAATGAAATCCTTCAAGAGCATGGTAGAGTTTTCTGACTTGAATTCCAACTAGCTTAATGCCACGTATTTACAATATCTGGTGTTGACTTGCATGGGTGGTTAGGGCAGGATCTGCATTGAAGGGAATTTTTTCCTGGAAAGTCTTCTGTTACAGCTGTGTGTGAAGTTGAAAGTTTAACAGTATGCTGTTTCCCATGTGTGTATCAGAGAGAATGAAACTGCAAAAACTAAAGGAAACACAACAGTCCCTTCTGTAAGAAAGATGACCAAGATTCCCGCTAGAATTAAATTTCAGGAGAACAACCCACTTGCAGAAATGGAGGATGCTAAGTTAGCCAACCCTCTCTAATCCGCAGCTTCAGCAAACACTTCCTAAATCATCACATCAGTCTGTACAGCTGTCTTCACTTTCATAGAAATAAACATGACTATGGCAAAGCACCTGGTCCTATTTATGTCAGTCTTGAAGGATTTCCATGAGGGTACATCCCAGACTTATATTTGCTTTGATCTTGTGTGCAGTGAAGGGGTTTGAAAAAGAAAGATCCTTATTAATTAGTTGCAGAGAGAAGTAACTGCAGAAAGCCTTTTTTTTTTTTTTTTTTGTAGTTGAGTACTCAGAGATTTAAAACACCTATTATGAACACAAAATTGAAGTAATTTCTTTCAAGATGTTTTGTGCATAAAATGGAAGATAAAGGAAAAGAAGCCGTGCTTTAAATTCAGGGATCTGGACATGGCATTGACTACTTTTACCTTTTTATACTTGTGTATATAGAAAAGTACAAAAGAGAAAGTGTTTGTGGCTTTATAAATGATAAGTGGAAGATGTCTGCTTGAAAAATAGTGCTCACAAATTTTTCTTCCTAATAGATTTTTGTTGAAGTTCCTGCCTTACAAAAGATAACCTGTGAATTTAAACTTCTTTCAGAGACAGTGAGATACAAAGCCTTTATTTCAGTTTTAATGTGCTTTTAAATGATGTTTAAATTACATTATTATTGAGATACAGACAGACAAAATCTTCATTAATCATATCTGTTTTCTTGTTTTAGGCATTGAATTTGGCATATTCCAGCATTTACAGCAACTACAGGAATTTTGTTGGTCCCCCTCACTTTAAAGTCATCTGTAGACTTCTTGGATATCAGGGCATTGCTGTGGTGATGGAGGAGTTGCTGAAAGTTGTCAAGAGCTTGGTATGCTAATTATCCTTCTTTTTCTTATAGTCCAAACGGTTTCTTGTAGAAAATGTCTCAGGAAAAACAAAATGAAAGTGAGCTCCTGGATAAAAATTATTAAAATAACTTCCATTGAAATTCAGTATAAGCTGGGCTTGACAGTACTCCATGTCTTGTGTGAGCAATAGAAAGAAGTGCCTTGGTGCCCTGAGCAGTGTTTTGAAAACTTTGGATTCTTCATTGGAGATTAATTTAATTTGTAGTGACCTGAGCTGTTAGGGCTGAGGTAGGCTCAGGAAAAGTATAAATATTTTAAATTAGTTGATTTCAACTAGAAAACCATACTGTATGTTCACTTCCGTGGTATCTTACGAGAACAGCTGTAGTGTACTTTCTGCCTGGCACCTAACTTCAGGGCTCTCATTAATGACATCACTGATAGATGACTCCTTAACAACAGGAGTTTAACCTCTATATTTGATTAGCTGCTCAGGCCAGTTTTGAAGACATTATCCACACAGCCTGGGTATCCTGTATTGGAAAGGGCCTTCTTTGTAGGAGAAGGTTGAGGCACTGGCTGTTTGCTTTATATAGTGCATTGCTGTTAATTTAAGCCAAAGAAGTTATATTTTCTTCCCTGTTGGTTGTAGGAACATGGTGCCAAAATAATCCACCCTTACCAGGGAAAGCTGTGGTGCTCATAATCGTACTTCAGGCACTTGACACGTTTGGCAGTTTGTTTACAGTAATTCCCACAATGTTCTAAGTTCATTTTTGATGTTCTAGAATGGGTGAATCCTGCTTGAAAAGGTGCTGTAATTTAATCTTCAGGGAAAGAAGAAAACACATTTTTCAGGGTTTGACTGTCAAGTATTGGTTTGCTGTGTTTTATGAGACGGTTTTTTTTTTATAACTTAGTGGTAAATTGTCTCAATTCATTAAAGGTGGCATTGAACACTTGGTCACTTATAAAGAAGGTTAAGAGGCCTGGGGGAGGGTATCCTGCCAATGCCCAATGCAGATGCTCAGATGCAGGGAGACAGATAAAAGGAGAGGTCTCTAGTGGTAGGAAGACAGACTGACTGGAAGCTGGGACTATCTCAACTGGTATGTCCAGAAGAACCAGTTTGGCTGTTGCAGCCATTCCCAATCATAAGGGCATTTTTCATGTTGCTTTTGAACACATTCAGATGCTTTTTTGAATGGTTTTGAAAGCATTCAAATGCAACTTTTTACCAAAAACCTAGAAGTTAGTTAGACAGTAAAGAGTTTGTAAGAGAAAAAAACATGTTTTCCTCTTCTTTACCTTCCTGGCCTTAGCTGTTGTACCACTCTTCTTGTAGCAAAGGTGGCAAATGCCATGTGAGCTCCTTAAATGTGAAAAAGTTGCCTTTTTGAAGATGATGACTGGCAGAATTAAATGCAAGATTTTTAGAGCTGCTTCATTTCAAGTACAGTTTGAACACAGTTTGTTGTCAAGTTTCATAGTTCAACAGCACTGACATGTTTACATACATCTGTTTTCTCTTAGTTACAAGGGACCATTCTTCAGTATGTCAAGACCCTAATGGAAGTGATGCCTAAGATCTGTAGGTTACCAAGACATGAGTATGGTTCTCCAGGTTAGTTTGTGTTTGATGTTACCTTGCCAGCCTTAATAAGATGATACTAAACCACTGTCTTCTGAATCTTCTACATCTGTCTTTCCCTCCCTCCTTTTTTCTCCTGATAATCAGTTTTTAGCCTGGCTTTTGGTTTTTTTTTAGCCTGGCTTTTGTTTTTTGTTTCTTTTTTTTTCCCCATAAAAAAAAATCATTAAATGCTCTGCTTCAAAGTAAAGTAAAAAGAAAGTACTTTAAAAAGTTTTAAGACTTCTATATGTAGGATGAAAGGATGACAACTTGTATAGAGACAGCCTTATGACATAATTGGTCTTAAGCTGGGATGTCCACAGTAGTTTCTGTTTCTCATCTTTCTCATAAGCATGTTGAATTTTTGCCTCAGCAAGTTAGCCTCTCACATTTTTTCTGTTTATATGTCTAATTTAGATAATCCAGTTCTCTGGAACAGCCTCTATTCCCATTGCCTTTGCCCTCACCTAATGCAAGATAAAAGGAGTGATACTGCTGGGAGGCAAACTGGTCCTGCCAGAATAGTTATGTCTGAGGCTTGTGTGGGGTGCATCTTAGCCTCTGAACAGGAGGTGTGACAGTTGCAGAAGAAGAAATGGCATTGAAAGCTGCTTGCCACTATGGAGAAATAATTGGCTAATTAGTATTTATCACATTGTTCACTAAAATTCTGAATCTGCTTTCCCCTTCAAAATATTCCTCCTCCACAACTTCTAATTAACACAAATTAGTCCTTCCATGTGCCACCCACCTCCTGAGTTTATTTTTCCAGAGTCACTTAGTTTTATTAAATGCCACTCCAAGTGGAATGAGGTTGGGTTTTTTCTGCTTCCCACAGCTTGCTTGACGTTCATTACCAATGTTAAACGAAATTGAGGTCTTAGTAAGTGTTTCCTTCCTGTTTTTCTCCCTGGAGCATAGAGATGGATGAATCATGGTAGTTAGGAGTATAAAAATAATCTCTCTGAGGCTCTTAGCCATTCATTAAGGTCTGACCGTAAAAGCAGTAGGTATTCTCAAATATAGGTAATGCATCACCAGCATCTGTGATGCTGCAGGTGAGATTAGGAACCTTGCCAGAAATCCTCACCTGTAAGGGCTAAATATATGGTAGGCGATGCCCAGGGATTTTAGGAGAAACTTTTCTCTTAAGGTTGAAAGATAATCCATCCTATAGGAAAGGCACAACTTCACTGATGCAACGGTAACAAACTATTTTGGCCTCATATTTACATTTTCCAAAAGAAATGCCATTTGCTTAGGTGCCTACTGTACCAAGAGATCAAAGCAACTCTTGGGTTTACAATGGAATATCATACTTCATTTTAGAATTGGACTGGATCTTAAAACTCCACCTGATTCTCTGCTCCTTTACTGCCTCTGTTCCTGTCAGGTTTTGTCATTAACACATGTGGTTTTTCTGTTCTGAACTATTTCTGGCAGAGGACACATAATAACCCCCTGCAGAGTCTCTTCCAAGAAGTGCAGAGGCATCCTTTATAGCACTGTCATACCATCTCCCCCTTTTCTTTCCAAGTTGCCAGACAGAAGAGGCTTGTGGAAGATCAGAACACCTCCATCGCTCTCTCACTTCAGGGAAAAACTGCCCTGGGCTCTGTGACACCTCCCCATCATGGAGCTGTCTGCCCTTAGAACAGCACTGGCTGATCAAGGAAAATGTTCTCTGTGATGAGGATGTGCTGTAGATTTTAACCTTCATCAGGAGAGGAACTGCCAGACTGTAGAGGGGCAGGCTCAAAGCGTGCTTCCTTTGAGTCACTGTCCTCTCGTTTCTTTGCTCCTCTTTAGCAGTCTGTGCCACACCTTGTTTATGTGTTTTATCACAGAAAATGCAAGCCAATAAACACCTACTGTTGTCTGTTCCCTCCTCTGTCTCCAAAAGCTTCCTCAGAAATTGTTAGTTGTAAGTAGTAAGCCTAAGTGCTGTGGGGTATGTCTGTGTGCTGCCTCTGTTCTTTCATAGCAAATCATTTAATAACTTCTTTATAACTGTCACTGCCTACATATACAGATCAAAACTGTGATTCCAGTCTTTCTTTAGATGAAGTATGTAGATTTTCATCTAGCTTGAGGTTATATGCATTTATTAATTCAGAATTAATTTCCTGAGTCCATTCCCCACGTGCAAAGTGATTTAAGCACGCTCAGTAAGTAAGCCTCTAGCTCTTTTGTGCACTTCAGACTTTTCATTTGGAGAGTTTTGTTTGGACACTGCTGGTTGCAGTTCCTTGGCCCCTACATAATCAGCCTTCTGGACTTGTGGATTTCTAAATGGTGATTTATTGCTGCTAGAAGGAGCAGGGTACAGACAGTGGCATCAGAGTGGTTCAGGACTCCTCTTTGCCAATGGGTTTGTTTCCATAGGAACAGTCTAAAGCAGTGGGGAACTTGTTCATGTTGTAGTCATAAAAATATTTGTCTAAAAATACATTAAGCATAAGGATTTTTAAAGGGACCTTTTAAAGTTGCTAAAGCTCTCAAAGGAATATTTGCCTTGTAAGAGTTTAGGCTTGAAATTTCATCTTGGAAGTAACATTTTCTTCTGCTATTTTTCTGAGTATTTAAACATGTCATTTCTTTTGATGGATGAGTATCCTGCCACTCTGAAGTGTCACTGAATACCACGAGGAAAAGTAGTTTGACAGTTCTGCTGTGAGATGAGGCTTTTGTCACTGGTATACGACCCCTCCAAAATAAACTTTTTAAAAGGTCAATGACCTTAGCAAGATATAAACTCAAAGCTGCTGCAGGACAAAGCACTTGTTATCCCAGGCCATGACCTCTTGAAATCCCACGAGCTGGCATGGCAGTTGGGGGAAGCCCTCCAGAGCCCCGTGCCACCGGTTGCTGTGTTCCCATCTCGCCCTGGGCTGATTGTGCTGCTGGCAACACACTGGGAGCTGTTTCTGCACAGCAGTCTGGCAGAAGAGAGTCTTCCACCCCTTCTTTTTCTGCAATATTCTGGTCAAAGTATAATAGGAACTGGAGCAGGGCTGGGGAGCATGGGGAAGGGCAGCAGTGGCTGGAGGCTGCGAGGGAAGCATCACTTGGAGCATAGCAGAAGGGTTTATAATTCTACCTGTTATCCCAGGTTTTTGATCAAACTCGGATAAGGAGGAGAATAATTCAGGTGAGGACACAATGGCTTAAGTCACACTGGATGAAGGAAATGTATTCATAGGCCTTCCTGAAACCTGTCCAGTGAAGAAAGACTTGGGAAGGCATCACAGACTGTTTGAAAGAATTTAGGGGAAACCCAAATCACCTTGATGATTTTAAGAGGGCATTAAGAATTCATTAGATACACAGAACAATGAAATATCTCTTTCTAACAAAATGAACGCAGTGCACATAATTCCTGGATACATGTATATGCTTAAACCTGATAAATATTCCCATTGAAGGGAATGAATGGCAGCACTGTTGATATACAGAGTTAATTTACAGATGTCTCTTGTAAGCCAAAGAAGTATTTGGATGCAGCATTTGAAGGTCTCTATGAAAGTGAACATAAACTAAAGGTCATTATAGCATCCAGTTTATTGGAAGCAGCTTTGCTATTGCAGATAAGTAGATTTTATTTGACAATAGTCAAATTTTCTGATGAAAATTTCTTTGCAGATTTGATTCATCAGATTTGATGAAAAATTCAGTTCTTTGCAGAAAATAACCCCAAACACAACTAGACCAAGAAATATAATCAAGGTCCTGTTTGTTTGTAGTCAGAAATTCAGTTCTAGAATTAATAGCTCATCTTTGTCCTAATTTTTTAGGTACCAGATTGTTACAAGCTCTGGAACATGTTTGATTTCATTCTGTAGGTGTGAATTGAGAAATGAAAAGTGACCAAAGTGAAGGAATCTAACCAGCTTTGAGTTGCATGTGTTGATTTGCTCTGACTTCCTAAATTAATCAGTATACAGACTGCACAGCTGAAACTTGGCATCTGCTGTCTGAGTGCTGTTGAGATAGGATTTTGGAAGCAGAGAGGAAACCTAATCCTTTACTAATCTTCTCTACTTTACTGGATCTATTCTATATCAATAGTCTTTTCTTCTGTTGAGGTCTGTGTAAATCAGAAACTGGGATTATGTAATCAATTATTATGACACCTAACGTTGTCCCATCTGCAGGAATAGAGGGATTTAGTTCAAACTGCTTTCTTGGAGAGGAGGAGCAAAAAACTGTGATTCATTTACCTTACTAAGTTCTGTGTATATATAACTAATTCAGTAATTTATGAATTCCACCCTCAAATAGAATTAGAGGAAGAAGGAAGGTTGCAGGCAATTAAGTGAAATTAACTTTCCTAAGACACTTGTTCTTTTTCCAGGGCTTTAGTAGGCATGCATAGTCTTTCATAAAAATACTCTTCTGTGTACAGAAGTGTAATTTGGAATGGCATTGCTCAAACATTAATGAAAACATGATGTATTTCTGCCACAGGACTCCACTGGGTAACAGATTGGTCTTTCATCAGAAATACTGTGTAGCTCTGTAAACTTTCTTCTGTTTTGCCGGTAAATCAAGCTCTTGATGTAAAGGGAAGAAGTACAGTAATGATTTGGAACACCTGCATGCTAAATACTGGCTGTCAGATTTTCAAAATAATATCACAATTTGTTCATGAATGTGTGTGGGTGTGCATATTTGTATATCTGTATATGGAGACTGGGGCTTTGTCGTGGGTTATGTAACCAAAAAAATGTTTATTCTGTTTTTCCATCTGTTGAAACCAGTTGGGGAGATGTTTTCTTTATCTTGTGTATGACCCATTCCTCATAACTCCAGGGTGGAGGGGGCTTGTGCCTTCTGATTATGGGCCAGCTGTTAAAACCAGGTGGAGCAGTGTTTCATCTCTCTTCCATAACCTGTCCTCCCTCCAGAGGGATATCTGCTGTTAATGGGCCACTGAGGCTCACAGCATGACTGATAAAATTACATCATCCTATTGTGAGATGCTCCACCCAGTGGGGGGAGCCAACCGTTCCTACCTGGATAAAAACTGAGACTCAGGAACACCAGGTATCCTGTTTTCCACTGGACTCCAGAGGAAGACCAGACCTATTTCATCAGCACTTTCTACAGCTCATCTCTACTCCAACAGAACCACATCTGTTACTCCAGGAGGACTTACTTTGCACTGCTTCCAACACCCTGACCAACAGGGTGTCAGGTCATATTTCTGACAAATACTACATCTGTATATTTTTAATATTCCTAGTAAAGAACTGTTATTCCTATTCCCAAATCTTTGCCTGAAAGGCCTTAATTGAAAAATTATAATAATTTGGAGGGAAGTGGTGTATATTCTCTATTCCAAGGGGAACTCCAGCTTTCCCTGGCAGATACCTGTATTCCCAAACCTAGACAGGCTTTAAGCAAAGAAATAAGGAACTTTGTTAAGGACTTTGAGAGAAGCTATGTCACCTGGAGTGACTGTAAAAGACAGAAAGTAATTTTTGTGGTATGAACCTCAAGCCTCTTTGACTTTTACTATCCTGCTGCTTTTGGGTGGACTTAACGTCTCATTTTGGTTTCAGTCACACTTTCAGTATGAGTCTCTTGTTTCTAGTTACAGTTCTCTGTGCTGCTCCTGGTTTCTCTCTGTGCCATTGTGCACCTTTATATTTGCTTTAGGTGATGTGGGTTATTCTCAGGATTTCACTGCCCATGAAAAAATACTTCTTGTCTTTCCAGATGTCAGCCTTTTTTCTGAAACTCCCCACAAAATCCACAGGGTGGGTAGGGTACTAAGTGGAGTCTGAAAATCCTACTCTTTTCCATCCCTGTCATGGCCAATGGTTGTTTCCATGTTGCAGCAGCAGAATCTTCCTTGCTTTTCTGCTCAGCTTCTGTTTCTCAGCAAGCTGCTCCCCACCCACCATACAAGCTAAAGGGAAGAGCATGTCCATGACCATGCAGGTCACCAATACCCTGTTTGCTCAGATAGTGCTTTCTCTCCATGGTGACCCTGTGGAGAGGTCCACAGTTCCTCATGGTGTTTCAGGGAGTCTTCCAAGCCTTCTATTGGTTCACCATCAATCTCTGTGTATGTGGCACAGATCATAAGACCAGAAGCATTGCTAGATGTTCTAGTTTGATTTCCTCCATGGCACAGACTTAAGTCCAGGATAACACATCAGAAAGTCTTGGAATGAGGAAAGTATTTGACTTCTAGCAGTTCATCCTTAGAAGACCTTTCTTCCTAGATGTGGAAATCCTTTCATCAACAAACACAAAAGAAATACTAGGGTGTGTAACTAGAACACACTGGAGGTCTGTAATAAAGTTGATTTTAGTTCCCTAAGTTTGCATTTTTTTCCTAGCATCAAAAACTTTTTGGGGAAAGATTTTCAACCTATTCAGTCTCATCTTTAAAATAGGAGTCCCAGTATTCACTACTTCAGCATCCTTTTGCCACAGTGGGTGGGTATGTTTAAATGACAAACACAAGTGCTCACTGCTCCTCACACACCTGGGGATTGTGACTGGCTGGTATCCTGCAGTGTTCAATGAACACTGACAGCCTTTCCCACAGCTTTTCTATTCCACAGTCCCTGTATTGTAGGGAGGTGGGAATTGGTGATGTGCTGGCATTGTTTGCTTTTTAGCTAGTTGTAAATGTGTTATCTTGGAATAAATTAAACTCAGCAAGCACTCGCTTAGTCTAACCCTTGTCCATCAGCTTTTCAGTTCTGTTTTTCTCTCAAGTCACCAAAGTACTAAAGTTTGGTCTGAAATTCACCTCCAGTGTATACATGTGGGAACATTAATTTACTGTTAATTTTTTAATGACAAACAGTTCTTTGAGATGTAACAGAGCCAGCCATGCATCCCCTCATCATGCACTTTACTGATGTTATTTTACTAATTTTAATGATATGAGGCTTTCTGTAGAAGTGTGTGGGTTACCTATACAATCCTTTCCTTCACTGTATGTTTTTAAGTTCCTCTGCTGAATTTGAGGAATTTCCTTGGAAGAGATAGGCTGCAGGCTGGATTTCATGTTTGTGTGCTCTTTTCAGCCATTGCCTCACTGGGTAGATAGCCAAGTATGATCTCCTGCATGAGAAGTGTTCATCAGGTGTGTCAAAGGAACTCAAGGAAAGGTGCTGAAGGGCATCTGTTGTTCTCTTTCCTTGTTTTCTTTTTAGATGCAGTTGGGTGGAGATTCATCTGGCTTGATTCAGTGTAATGGAGATGAACTACCATGTGCAGCATGCAATTTGAAAGCTTTTTACGATGCATTTTCATCTCAGTCAAGTTGTTTTGGTGGCTTTTTAGAAGGGTCAGGCTTGTGCAGAAAGGTAGAGAAATGCTGCTAAGAATTAACTTGTAAAAAGCTGAAGAGCTGTCTGACCCAGTGTAGTTCTCTGCTCTTCCTCTCCCACCCTGCACATGGCTTTAACCTCTGAAAGGTGATCAGACTGGGTCTCTGCAGAAGCTGCTGTGCTTTCCTGGGCTTCTCTCTAACCAAGGGACTGTGCAGCTTTTCTGGGGCTGGAGGGCAAGGAGCTGGAAATCCACCAGCATGTTTCGCATCGTCATTATTTGGGAGAAGTTTGATGGAAAAGACACATGTTTATGTAAACTATGTGGGTTTAAAAATCATAATCTTAGCTAGTTTACAACAGCTTTTGCAAAGCTTTGACAAAAACTTTGTTCTGGTTGTGCTTGTCAGCAGGATCTGGGGTACCCTTGGCTGCAGAGCTTGACTTGTGATCTCTGTATTTGCTTTGAGAGGTCACAGATCACATCTGGCCCTGTGGCACTGTCAGAGTCATAGCTTGACACTACCCCTCTTCCCTGTATGTGAGCTCTCTGCTTCTTGCTGGCTCTGTAATACATGAAAATAGCAGCTGTGAATTGAGTGTGTCAGTGGTGCAGCAGGTTGGGGAATGGTGTCTGGAACAGGACTTAAAGCAGATGAGAGCTCTAGTCTCTCTTCCTGCTCCTGGGTATTTTTTAACCTCTTATACTCACTCCTTTTTCAAGGAGTGAAAAGTTAGGCATTCCACTTTGCATAATTTATCCAGTTGGAAAGGTCAGTGCACTGGCTTAACACTTCATAGTCTCTGAGTTATAATGCATTTCAACACTGCTCTGTTCAGTTTCCTCTAGGCTGCACATCTGGAGGTAGAATCTTATGTGCTGATACACAGAGAGTGAACTCTCAACCTGCACCCTCAGTTATTTGTGGATACACATTTGTGCAACTTTTGAATAGACAAAATGGTTAGAAAAGGGCTTTTGAAGGAGAAATTCAAATTAATCCTGATCTCTATGACTCTTATTCACACGGCCAGTATATTTTGAATGCTTTCCTGAGGTAACAGTGTGCCTGTGTGGTCATCACTAGATTTTGTTCTGGCTCCTGAGACTTTCTGGTTTTTTTTGCTTCTCTTCTGATTTCAGGTATCTTGGAGTTTTTTCACCATCAGTTGAAGGACATTGTTGAATATGCAGAACTGAAGACTGTCTGCTTCCAGAATTTACGGGAAGTGGGAAATGCTGTCCTGTTTTGCCTCCTAATTGAACAGAGTCTGGTAGGTGCCTGCTGTGCTAGCTTAAAATCCATCTGTCTCTCAAAATGTACTCTCGTATTTTTGTTACTAACGTCATCAATAACAAGGTTGAAATCTGTGAGTTTGCTGTTACTGATGGGCAGATGGGTAGAAACAGTTCCCTGCACTCATCTCTTAGAATCTTGCAGGGGCTTTCATTCCTGTTAGATACAGTGATGCCTGACTTTGCTGGGTTTTGCAAGAGATGTTGCCTCTTATGTGGCACCTGAGGATCTGGCATTACAATCTTCACCATAAATTTATAATCATGTGTGGCACTTTGCAGCCAGTCACAGTGTGGCCTCTATGTCACCAAGCTGTGCATCTGGTACTGCTGTATTCCTTTTCTGCATGTCATTCCTGTTGAGGTCTGAAACATGACAAAGTTAACGTGGACATCCTTGGACATCCTCCTTGCTGCTTGGATGGCTGACAGTGGTGCAGAAATTCACTCATCTGTCCTAGCTTGAACGAAACTGTGAAATGTGTCAGTCTTTCAGCTATATCTAGATTCTACCTTACACTGTAAACCTGCCCACTGCTGAGGGCACAGTGCTACAGTTGACCTTTATCCCTACCTCCAGTTTTCTTTTCCCACCCTTCTTCCATGTTATTACTATTTGCTGTTCAAACAAGATGCCTAGATCTGTAATTTTTTTTTGTTTTCAATGCTTTTGGGTGCTTACAGAGGAAAAGTGGGCATTGCTAATGGATCAGAACAGAAATAGGTGTGCTGGCTTCCCTCTCCTTACCTGCGTGGTGCTGTGGGAGGGCCTCTTCCTGCTGTGCATGCAGGCACCCTGCCCCGGCTCACAGTGCAGGCTCACAGTGCTGCTGAGGCTGGGCAGCACGCAGAGATCTTTGCTGACTGCAAACCAAGCACGTCATTTCCTCAGCAAGCTGGCTGGGGGCCTGCTGTTGCACAAAAATAAACCCTCACGGAAGGCTTCTCTAGGATGTATTAAAGCTGTCGGTGTTAGATAAGGTAACGAAGACATGCTGTTCCTCAGGGTTCCTGCTCATGGTGTTAGAGGATCCCTCCCTGATGGCACAGAGTAATGGTAGGGCCGGTTGACGAGCAGCAAGCCTGTAGTCAGTAATGGCACAGCTGTAACAAGATGAGCAAGTGGATTCCTTTGGATTCAGGCTGAGTGGGTGTGTGGTGAAAGGCCAGGCAGGCAAGGCCCATCACTCCCTCCTGGAGGATTGAGGGTGTACCAGAGTGACACCAGCATGGAGGTTCCTTCTTTGGGACACCACCGAGGTTACCCTTCCCAGTCATACACCTGTGCTTGCTGCATCTCCTCTTGTTTTTGTCCTCAGTCAGGCCCCCATGTCCTGTCATGTGTTTCAGTATTTTGCCATTGTGGTCATCCTTTATAACTAATCTAGACTTTAGTGCAGTGCAGAGTGTAATTCTGAGTGTATCTGTGCTAGTGGGTTGGTTTTGTTCATCCTGACTGCCTAACACACGCATCTCCCTGGTTGACATCAAGGAATTAGACCCGGAAAAGGCACATGAGCCTCAGCACCCTAGCCTTGCTATGGACAAAGACCAACTTTTTTTTATATTAGTGTTGAGGGATTACAAATTAGTAGGGTCTCTGCTTCAGAAATGAGGAGAGAGTCATAGCAAAGTCATACATCTGCTTCTGGTCACTTCTGCATTTTCCCTGTGCGTACGCACAGGAGCAAAGAAACAGGAGACATCTGTCTTCCTTTCCCCTGTCCCTAAAAATGTAAAATACTTCCTAAGACATGATTCTCTGCTGTTGTCACATGTCTCAGCCTGCCTGGCAGGGAGACGCTCCCACCGAGATAAGCTCCCATTAGGATAATGGGTTGTGGCTGTGGTAAAAATAACCAAGCAGTGAGTCATCTTCTTCCCCTTTTTGTCTGTGCAGGAGCTGTCTGCCACTTTCCCACCGAAATTACTCATCCTGCATTAGTTTATTTATTAAATACCTTGTCCTTTATGAGCTGCCAGCTGAGGGTGGGAGGGGAGCTGCTGGAGTTTATTTGGGAGCTCGGAGTAACCTGGTGAAGGGAAGTGGTCCTTGGGAGGGATCCACGGGGAGAGGCGGGCTCGGAGCGGCTCCTGCCCTGCTGACAGGGGCCGGCTGCCCTCTGCTGTTTCTGCAGCGGCATCGGCCTGCCTTCGGAATCGCCTTGTGGCGGGCTGGGGTGCTTTGGGGATTGATGCTCCTGTCCTAAATGCCTCTCCTTTTCTTTTTGTCCCAGTCTCTAGAGGAAGTGTGTGACCTGTTGCACGCAGCGCCATTCCAAAACATCCTGCCCAGGGTTCACGTCAAAGGTATGGGCAAAGTGAAAATGCCTTCCTTGGGTAATGCTTTCCCCTTTCCCTTCCTGCTGCTGTGGTTTCAGTAACCACCTCCAGCCTCCCTTTACCACTGGTAATTAATTACAGGATAGAGGTATCAGATCCAGTCCTGTTTTCCTGGCTGAAAAAACAAATGTTTCCTGGCAATGCTCTGTGCAAATTACAAGGGGAAGAAGAGGAATGCCATGACAGGGGAAAAAGCAGGATGGATGCCCAGGGCAATATTATCCTGCTTTGTGGGTATAGCGAGAAGCTGTTTTGAAGCTGCTGTTTAGCTTACAGAATTGTCAGTTAAATTCTGACAATTTAGGGGGTGTAGGGAGTCTGTCAGTAAGTTAGTAAATAAAGGTGGTCCCTGTAGATTTTTCACTTCCTTTTCACTAAACTGAATATGCAGTAGTGAATATTTGCAGGATTGCTTCCTATGTATTTGCTCTCCTCATCTTTCATCATCAGACAGTGACCTGTCCCTCCTCCCCCTTGCCCTCTCTTCTTTCTGTGTTTCTCCCCTGTCTTCTTTCTTTTCCATTTCTCACTGCTGGAGCAGCTGATTTGTTCTGCTTGGAGAAATCCCATCAGCTACAAAACTCCGTGAATATTTCCAAGCTCGCAGTAGCATCTCTGCATAAAACTAACCAGAGCATTGCAAATGGTATTTTCTCATTTGCCAGAGAACATTTCCTACTTGCCAGTGTTTTGCTGGAAGTGCCAGCTGCTTTTTAGCCTTGCTATACACAAGATTCCATCCTCATTTTACCTCACCTTCTAGAGACAAACATTTGATGCATAAAGACAACTTAGCTCTCTTAGTACGAGTGGGGGTCAAATATCTTGGCAGTAGCAGCAGCAAAACAGAGCCATATATTCCTCCTTGAATTTAGTTAATTAGATGTACTCTACTACAAATCCTTCTTTCTGTCTGCATATATAATGTAGCATTTTAAAATATGTGTGTATTTCTCTAAAAGTGCATTGAAGATTAATTAGCTATTTAATACTTAAATTTCCTAAAAAGAACACACTTTTCTTCCTCACTGAATAAAGATTGTGTTAAAATAAGAATTCTCTTGGTTAATTGCAATTTATGATTGCTCTCTTCACTTTTTTTCTTTTCTTTAAGAGGGTGAAAGACTTGATGCTAAAATGAAGAGACTGGAATCAAAATATGCTTCACTACATTTGGTTCCTCTCATTGAAAGACTTGGCACACCCCAGGTAATATTTCTCATTTGTGTCAGAGGCAATTCAAGAAATTTCTGAGCATCAGAAAGCCTATCCTGATACTTCTGTCAGAACTTCAACCTGCACATCCACCTTGTTCACACAAATTATTTTTATTTAGACCCATGAATTTGGTAAAACTGTTAAAGCTTAGAAGTTTAAAACATTTGAGACTGGGGCAGAAGTGACTTATTTGGGGGAAAATGCTAATTGGTATGTATGTTTACCATGGGATACCTCCTGTAAGGTCCAGCCTGGGAACTCCTCCTGCAAATCCCACCAAAAGCAATCAGTTTTCCTGTACACATGTATATGTATTTTTAAAACATTTTTTCACTCTTTTGGCCACTTAGAAACTCTTGGAAGATGAGCCGTCATTTAAGTTGAGCTTTCCTGAAAACAGTGACCAAAGAGAACATCCTTGAATTGCCTTTGCAGCTTCAGCACTGTTTCCCTTTCTCCCAGTGTGAGGGTGCATTAATCCCCTGCTAACCTTGGCAGTTTACTAGTGGTTGAGATGTGAATAGTAGAAAGTAAGAGCAGAATGCCCTGAATCAGAGTTCAGACTGGCTTTGTCATGGTAGGTGCTGCAGTTCAATACGTGCCGCTGCACTAGGAGAGAGCTGTCTGTGTGATGGCACAAGCTGGGACAAGCAGCATTGCCTTCTCCTGTGGGTTTTGTCTGAGCCTGTTGGTGCTCCTCTTTGGAGCTTTCTTATCTCTAACAGCAGCAGCTGAGGGAGGTGTGCAGGAGAGCGCACGCAGGAGCTACAGCACACCGCTGAACTCTGGTTCTGCTTTCTGCCTCCATTCAGACAAAGAATTCTTTAAACTTCCCTGAGATAAATCCAGGACTGGCATTACTGCAGTTAGTGTTACTTCAAGCCTATCTGCTTAAAAAGGATTTTACAATTTTCTCTGAATGTTTTTCCACTGATCTGATCCCCAGGTTAGCAGTGTCTGACCTCACTTTAAATCAGAAGACATTTCTCCTAGAATAAACCACGTGAAACTGAAAAACGCGTTGCATTTATTTTTTAAAATAAAATGTTGTGGTGAAGCGGCTTTTATCAGGATTTTACGCTTTGTTTCTCTCCACCTCAGCAAATAGCAATCGCAAGGGAAGGGGACTTGCTGACCAAAGAACGCCTCTGCTGCGGCCTGTCCATGTTTGAGGTTATCCTGACGAGGATCCGCTCCTTCCTGGACGATCCCATCTGGCGTGGGCCCCTGCCCAGCAACGGGGTGATGCATGTGGACGAGTGTGTGGAATTCCATCGCCTCTGGAGCGCCATGCAGTTCGTCTACTGCATCCCCGTGGGAACACACGAGTTCACTGTGGAGTACGTGCTGCCAGCTGCCTGCAGTGCCCCTGTGGGCAACACTGCCTGGCTTGTCCTGTCGTGGCAGTGGGGCTGGGATGGAGGCGTTCGTCTGCAAAAGCTTAGTGCAAAGCCAGGGAGAAGTGCTGCCATCCCCATGAGGGGCTCATCATCCAGGAACACAGATACTATTGTATCTGTAGTGAAAATAACCCTCTATTTTAAGTATTGCCTGTGTATAATGAATGATCCTGTGACAAACAGGCCCTAGCACGTGTCTTTCAATAGGGAACGTACCCCTGTGGACACCCAGCTCAAATAGCACAGCAGAATGTTTGTGCATCTAACTTTAACAAGTATTTCTTCTCTGAATTAAGAGCAGGAATGAGCACTTGGAATTTAGCATGATTAACATGAGTTAACCAGGAACTGTTGTTTGTTCTTGGTTTTCTTGGTTTTGAGAATATCCTTATTTTGAAAGTTTGTTGAGCTGTGACATGCTTTTTACTGAGCAGTTAGAAAACACGTAAGACATTTACTTCCTTTCATGCCTGCAGCCTAAAGGAGCACAGTGGTGTTGAATTCCTGCTTTGTCTTCTTTGCAAGTGTTGTTTCCACTGAAAATGAAATGTAATGCCACAGGAGTCTAATGGGGAGTAAATGTTTTTGGAGTAACTCTGTTATGTGAAATTAAAGGAGGAGGGGAGTTCTTTTTTTTTTTCTTTTGTTAAGCATCTATTTGAATTGCTTGTGATATCTCTAATGATAATCAATATACCGGAGCTTTTGTTTTCTAGATGAATGTCTAGCATATTTATTATTTAGTGTAGTGGCTGATTACCACGTGTTTGCTGTGACTGTGTTTTGAAGATGTAGTTGAAACCTGCTCTGTGGTGTGTTTCCTGTTCCAGGCAGTGCTTTGGGGACGGCTTGCACTGGGCTGGCTGTATGATCATTGTGCTTTTGGGACAGCAGCGGCGCTTTGATGTGTTGGATTTCTGCTACCACCTGTTGAAAGTCCAAAAACACGATGGCAAAGATGAGGTTATCAAGAATGTGGTGAGTTGAAAATATCTGTATTCTCTGTAATAAAGACAACAACAACTCAGAGCTGTTTGTACTCAGATGCAGCATAGATGTGACAATCTTTTTTTTAGAATGAATTGCTGAAAATGAGGGCACCAGGATTTTCAGAAACAAAAGATTAAGGCATTAAGGCTGGAGTTTGAAGACTGGTCAAGCAGAATTCTAATGTCACATGATGCCACACAAAAATATGAGATTTTCTTAATGTCTTCCATCTCATGTATGTTCATTTCCATAATGACAAGGCTGCCTTAAATTGAGCTTCTTTGTACCCAAAGCAGCCCTGTCAAAAACCAAAACGTATCTTGGATTTCACCTGGCTTAGCAGTGCAAGGGAAACATTTGTAACATTGCTGGGAGAGGTGAGGTAACAGCATTTGCTGCTTTGCTGACTAAGGCTTTTCATATCCAAAGCTAATTCGTGTGTCTGTTGTTTTGATATTTGCAGCCTTTGAAGAAAATGGTTGAGAGAATTCGCAAGTTCCAGATTCTGAATGATGAAATAATTGCTATTTTGGACAAGTATTTGAAGTCCGGCGATGGAGAGAGCACACCCGTGGAACACGTGCGCTGCTTCCAGCCACCAATTCATCAGTCCCTTGCCAGCAACTAGATTCTCACCTAACAGTACTTTTTGCACCTCTTTAGGCTAAAAGTGTGAGAAAAAAAAGCAAGAAACAAAACCCACACCAACAGTTTTAAAGAATACTCTCACCTGCATTTTTCAGTATGCCTGTGCCATTTGAGTGGCACATTGTTTTCTCCAGTCTCCAAGCACAGTAACTGTATACAATCCATACTTATTTTTCTAGACTAAAATTTTATACACTTTGATTAAAAGCCTGTAAGATTTTTGAAATCTCTTTGCATTCCTGTCCCAAGGTGGCCATTTTAGACTGGACTGGTATAATTTTCCCCTGAAGCTATAGAAATAATGGCTGTGGAGGATAAAAAACGGTTCTGTAGAAAAAAATTTTTAGAAATCAATGCTTAATTGTTTGTATTAGAGCCTTAATTGCTTAATTTGCCTTTATTAAAAAAAAAAAAAAGAGAAAAAAACAACAAAACAAACTCTGCTGGTGCTTTGTGAATACTTTTCTAGTCAGTTGATTCTTTTTCCTCTTTGCAAAACTGTTCTCAGAGATCAGTAATTATGGAAATGAAGGCTATTTAAAGTGTTTGTTCCGAAGTCATTTAACATGGAGGTGACCGATAGGATTCTGATCTTTTTAAAAGGTGGAAGTTTGATTGATTAGAATGGGGGCTGTTAACTTTTTCCTAATGAGAGCTTCTAACACAGTTTATATTTTGGTTTACAAACCAAATATAAACCACAGTTTATATTTTGGGTACCTGTGTACCCAAACACATTTACAAGTGATGAGGAATTCTTGTTTACGAGAATCTTGACTCCAGTGATCAGATGTAATCTATCCCAGTACATAAACTCTAATGATGTTAATCATGCTTTATTGTGGAAAGTATTTGAATTACACTTGCTGTGTAATGCAAACACTGCATCAGTAAAATTGTAAAACTTTGCAACTATAGAAGTTGAATTTTAAAGCAAACCATTCAGCCAGAAGTAGTAACTCCTGCTTGCTTACTCCAGGATCCTGTAAGAGTTTGTCAGCTGGTTTTGGGATCAGCCCTAACCAAGATGTTGAGGTGGCCAGAACAGACACAGATAATTACATGTTTACCGAGGATATGGATTTATGGAGATGTTACTTGGTTAGTGTTTCTAACCTATAGTGTGAAACCAATAAGGCATCCCTTTGAGAACCTGTTTTTCTTCCTTCTCTCTTACTAGTTCATAGTGAGGTTACAGCATCTTTTCTCCTGCTCAGCTCCTTCCAGGTGCTTCACAGCCATGGAATTGACTCCAACAGTGGGTAGAAATGAGCATCTGACAGAAGAGGTACACAGGAAGTGAGGAACATGTAGGTTTTGGAGTGGCAGAGAACTCGATTTTGAGAAAAGAAATGAACTGAAATTTCCTCAGCAAAACAGGATGGAGATTTTCCAGGCAATCTATCAGCAAGTTTCCACAATCACAGGTTTTCCTAGGACATCTGTGCTTGAGAGCTGCCATTCTGGAGTGGTGTCTGTCATGGTGAGAGTGCACACAAGGCTGCCCGGTGGGTGGGAGACAGAAGTTAGAAGCACAACGCTTTGTTACACCAGCTTGTTGCAGGATTTCTTTTACAAGGTGTTTAACAGATGATTTTCTTTAAGAAAGTCTTTTAGTTCCCAGAAGACTTTTGGTCAGCCAGCTGTGCTTCCAGCTTCAGTTAAGCAAATGAACAACTTCCCTAATTTCTGACATCATCATTGGTTTCAGGATGCCTCACATGCCTGAGGCTTTGGCTCAGCACTGGTGCAGAAACAGTTAATTATTAAAGCCTGATTGTTTATTTAAGAACTATTTTAAAATAACTAATTATGATGTGAATAATTTCTAATTCTCACCAGCTAACTTTCAGCAGTCAGAGAATTGATCTCTTAACATCTTAAAACTACTATTAAATACATAATTTATGATCACTGAGGGGAAAAAAGTGTAATGTCTCAATTGTTTAAGTCTTATGTTTGTTTCCCATTTTTATAATGTAAATTTTTATTATTTTTTTAAAAAAGGATTATAGACTTTATAGGAGCTAAGTATTCTTTGCCTGGTATAGCCTTTCCTACCTAGAAGGAAAAATACAGCAAGGTGCACAAAAGGTGTAACTTTTTCATTTCCAGTTAGTTCTTAGCAAAAAACCTTTTTTTGTGTTTGACACCTTCGCCCCTCGTGTATGTTATGACACATGCCAAAGGAAGGCAGCAGAATTTTGTTTCACAGGTGGTAATGGGTTTTTTTTCTGTCCTAGGAAAAATCTTAATTTCTCTTAAACACTAAGCACTAAACCTAACAACATCCAGCAGTAACTATTAGTCTCTGTATTTCCAACTTTCACATGCATGGTAGAAAGTTCTTATAAAACCCTTTTCCCTAATTTTTATTTTCTGCCTTTACAAAGGTGAATTACCACCTACCTGCCTCACTCCTCCCCCTTTTTTTATGCTATGTCATTAATGTTTCATTTTTTTGGCTCCTTTTAAAAAACTCAGTGTCGCAGCCAGTGCGTGTGTTGCTGCAAACAGAACAGCAATTCTGTGAGTTCAGGCTGTATCATCAGGAACACAGAACAGGTCTGCAGGGCCAGGGCAGCCTGGTGCAGCACAGACAGAACCTGACCTCTGTTAGAGAAGAGGGAACAGCTTCTTTGGCTACTGGTAATGATTCAGATCCTTCCATCTGCATAAATTGTCATGGCAGAAGCTACCATCTCACTGATCCACGCAGAGCACAAGGTCCTGCCTTCCTGTTTCTGCCAGCCAGTTACTCTGATTTGGTAAAATTGGGGTTTTGGGATGCAAATCCAGCAAGTTTGCATACAGCTTTACCTAACCAGTATTTTCAAAGCATCAGTTGTGCTTGGTTGTAGCCATCTCTTTTACAAACTGGGACAGGAGTAGCTGCTGCAGCTCCTGTTTCAACAGGGTTACAGTCACTCCATGGTCAGTCAGGGCACAAGTACAAAGGATCCAGGGTCGCTGCTACATGTTTACCACCAATGCAGAAATAAAGCCATTTATTTTTGATAAAATTGTAATTAGTGCAATACATCTTAAAAACAGAAGAATGAAATGAAAGTATTTACACATAACTTAAGCAACAAAACCACTTGTGGTCTGAGGTTATTTTAGTACTTTTTAAAGTAAAAATAAGGCAAATAAAAAAACAATTCAGTGTTCTTATCTGAACTAATCAAACTCAAAAATTAACGATTGTCTACACATACTGTTAAAAAGTACATGAATTTCCAGACAAGCTCAGACATTTCACAGCAGAAAAAAATAATTCCAGGGTTAGAGAATTGTTCTTTTCTTAAGTAACACGTAGATATTTTCAGAAGGCTGACAGGCTTCCATTTCTCCTGGCTGAGAGACTCTCAGTGGACTGCATTTCACCTAGGCAGGCAGAACTTTCTTCATCATCATTAAAGCTGTCATATGTGCTCAGCAAAGTGCCATTTGCTGCTCTCTCATCCTTCCGCAGAGACAGGGGCAGGTTTGCCAGGGTGAAGTTAACATCTTTGAAGGCATGCAATAAAAAGATCCCCACAATAATAGTCAGGAAGCCACTGAAGGTGCCGATAATGTCATCAGCCGCCATGTGTTGCCATTCCTTGAAAAGGATGGCAGAACAAGTTAAAACAGATGTTGTGAAGATTACATAATATATTGGAGTCACTATTGAAGTGTTGAATATATCCAGAGCCCTGTTTAAATAGTTGATCTGCGTGCTCACACAGACAGTAAGGCTTAGCAGCAGAATCCAAGACAAAGGATGTTTCAGCACTGGTTTTCCTGCAAAAAGTTCCTTTATAGCGATGCCCAGACCTTTGACACAGGAGACTGATAAGGCTCCAATGACAGAGCAAATCGTTATGTACACGAGAATGTTGGTCTGTCCATGGCGAGGTCCCACCACACATATGAGAATTAAAGACACAATGACAACGAACGTTGCGAAGACCACAAAACCTGTGATTGGGGAAAAAAAATGTTGTTATTTACAGACAGTAATGGACACACCTGTTACTTATGGAGTCTATTTATCAGAAGCAGGGGTATTTACCTTAGGGGTGCAGGGAAAACACTCATGAAAAATGGGACTGACTCAGCTTAAACAGAACAATTTAGGATGTTTCTCATTATTCCTCCAACATCACAGTTCAGATAATTTTAGAGTGAGATAGCCAAACCAAAGGAGGTACCTCAGGCATGCTGTAATACCTTTACCAGTCCATTGGCAAGACTGCTACAGGATTAGATTGCTAAACTGCCTTACACCCAGACTCACTGAGGTGTAGATGCCACTGGACACAGGCCTGAGTCTGAATTGAGTCTTTTTTAGGAGACACATTTTGGCACGTGGCTGTATTCATCAGCAGGCTTCCAACATTCATTCCTTAAGAACAACTGTTTAATCTCTGTGCTGGCTATTTCCTCACATTTATGATGAGAATTGCCTTTGTACGAACAGTATTTTGCAGATGTGCATTTGTGATACCTCATCTTCCATGCAGGCAGAGCAGCTCATTTGTAGGACTTCTCAGCAGACACCACAACACCTACCGTTTGATTTTAAGGATATCTCAATGTTGCACTTAGAGATGACACAACTCAATCAAAATTTATAGAAGTTTTGTTTATCCACCTGCTGCATTTGTTTAAACAGTCATCTCAGTGGTTGCCATCAAGGCACTTTATTCAAGGCCAGACAAGTTCACTGCCATCATGCAAAGTTCCCTATGGAAATATGTTACAGAATTCAAATCTCTACTTCATTTGGACGACGTGTCTACATGAAGCAGATACAGGCCATTTTCCTGGAACTTGAAAGCAGCAGTAATGAAACTATAAAATGAAGAAATTATGGTCTGTGTACATATCAAGTCAGCATTTTTCTTACCTGGATCACCTAGTTTGTGGGACATTTCATCCAAAGTTTCTACTTCTTCCTCTTGCGGAGCATGAATTACCATCACAGTTGATCCCAGTATACTTAGCAAACATCCTATTTTTCCATGTAAATTAAGTTTTTCATTTAAAAAGAAGGATGACAGAATGGCACTAAGAAATAAAAAAGGCACCAACAAACATGGGATTAGTAATATTCATTTGCTCATCAAGTTACCGGTTGTTTTGACTGTACAAGTCCCTTGCATACACAATCTGCAGCTTAAAAATAGCTATTTTCTATCTTGACATACTGCTGTGGAGAGAATTACCTGTTACTATTTGGCATCTCTGCCCAGAACCCCTCTTTTTATGCTGCCTGCCAAAAAAAAAAAAAGCTATATCTAAGAACTTGCAAAAATAATTTTAGAAAGACAAAAATCTTTACTTAGGAATGAAAATACTGCTCTGCTGTGGTCACCATGTTTTTGAACTGCAGAAGGCAGTAGCTTTTAGAGATAGATGTATAGGTGCATTGCTAGAACTCTTTCATATAGCCACTATGTATTTGAAGAAACCTAAAACTTACTCCTGATATTTGTAAGCACTCTATTGTGAAGAACAAAGCCCATTTATTACAGCAAAGTTCAGTGACATATTTCTAAAGGAATGTTTTACTTTTCTCTCTCAAGTCTCAAACACAGCTTTCTGTTCATGACTCTTACCTTACAAGAACACTGAGAGCTCCGAGAGGAGTCACTAACGTAGCTGGTGCAAAAGCATAGGCAGCAAAGTTCGCTACTTCTCCAGCTCCCACTGCAGAGGAACAGGAATTAAAACCCAGGAGTTAGGCTGTCTCAAGCAACAAACCTCTGATCCAGGGCAAGTGTTCGTGTTGACACAGAACATGCAGCAAGGGAACAATGGAAAATTCTAATGACAGCATTCAGCTAACAGTACTAGCAGAACACACCCCTCTTCCCCACCATTAAATTTTAAAAGCAGCTGTGGAACTACAACAGGTATTAGAGTTACTTCTGCCAAATCAGAAGGTGTTTTATTTTAGTGTCTGTGCTGTGGCTCCCCAGCCTGCCAGCTTGACTCATGAAGCTCTGCATGGAGAAATCTGCAATGGCAGGATATAGCACATCACATACAGTAAGCCATAGTTACCTGAATACAGCCAGTAAGCTGAGAGTTCAAGCAATGAAAAAAATTCAGCAAACAGGCAAAATCCCAAAATATGCTTCCCTTTAAGAAAGCCTATATATCTAAGCACTACTCTGCTAAGACAAAAACCAGAATGCATATGGGTAGCAAAGACATACAAAACCAATGTCTGCCTAGCTCCACAGCACAAAGAGGGCAGTTACACTAAAGGAAGAACTTCTGGTGTGAGAGAAGTTATATTAAAATCATTATAACTGTATCCATCAAATCACCAGATAACATTACCATGTATTGTAGAATCCCAATCTCGTTCCCTTTCTTGTAACCCTGCTGCCATATGCAGCAGTTATTTATTAAAATTATATAATGCAGATTGTATTTTTGACACTTAGATGAATAATTTTTGATACTTACTTGAAAGAAGTCCAGCCCACCACAGCCATTCCTTAAGGTATGCATGACCACCTTGACCTAAAATTGAAAGAACATCGACTATTCCACTAAAAACATCAACACACTGTCACTAATAACACTGCCAACACAGAAAATAATTTTTACAGCCCACGCCCTTAAAAACATGAGCAGCCTTTTGATACCTAGGCTCTCTAGGTAGAAGGGTTGAAATCAAAGCATCTTCAATTTCTGATGTGCCTGTGCCTCCTACAGCCTACTTTGATAACCAGTTATTTTATTTCTTTTGTGTTAGAAATGGCACTGATGATCATATCTGCATTACCCTAAGAAACAGGTCTTTCAAATCACTGAGATTACATGAAAAGCCAAGTTTGTGTCTCTTACTAAGACTGCTGCTCTGCAGAAATTGTGCATGGCTTATATGTGGTTGATTACATGTGCAAACATCACATTTTCTCATTCCAAACCAGAGTGCATGAATTATGTATCTCAAGATCAACCATATTTTAGAAGCAAAGATGACAGGTACTAAATAAAAATATTCAGAGTCAACCTTCTGAATCATCTGAGGATGCTGCAAATATCCTACCTAAATCTATCTTCTTTCAATTTTAAAACAATGCCCTGTCAATACAGGCCCTGGTAAAAACAAAACCAAACTAAACCAAACAAAACCAAACACAAAACAATCTCTCTGTCTTATAAGCCCCCTTTAGGTACTAGAAGGTGCTATAAGATGTACCAAGACCCTTTTCTTCTCTAAGCTGAACAGTCCCAGCTCTGTCAGCCTATCCTCAGAAATGTTCTGCCCCTTTAATCATTCTCATGGCCCTTCTCTAGACTTGCTCCAACGGGTCCATGTCCTTCCCATGCTGGGGATCCTGGAGCTGGATGCAGCACTGCAGGTGGGGTCTCACCAGAGCAGAGGGGCAGAATCCCCTCCCTGGCCCTGCAGGTCACACCTGATTTGGACACGTTTGGCTTTCTGGGCTGTGAGTGCACGCTGCTGGGTCATGTCCAGCCTCTCATGCACCAGCATCCCCCAGCCCTTCTGGGCAGGGCTGTTCTCCATCTGCCCATCCCCCAGCCTTGTTGCCCTGGCACGGGTGCAGCGCCTTGTTCTGGTTCTTGAACCTCATGAGGTTTGCACAGCCCCACTCCTCAAGCCCATCCAGGTCTCTCTGGATGCCACTCCCTTTGTTCTAGAGCATCAGCTGCTCCCCCCCAGCTCGGTGTGATCCACAAACCCACTGCCACTCAGTCAATCCCACTGTCTGTATCACTGATGAGGGTATTTAATAGCAGTGCTTCCAGTATGAACCCCTGAGGCACACCACTCATCACTCAGTTACTACAGGTGATTTTTAGTTTTCTAAAACAATCTCCTGACACCCAAACACGGTTAACACTCTCTTATATTCACTAATTCAGGAGCACAGATGTAGTTAAGAGTCCTGCTTGCAAGTTCAATTTGCAAGTACAATTTAGACTTAACTGACATACAAAGGAATCCTTTGACAAGTGTCCCCAGAGGGCATTACATATGCATTAAACAGCATGTGTCACACACAGAGTTAAGGGTATCTGACACCAGAGGAAAAAAACACCAGCTCTATGTTTTAGGTTTCATATACATGTAACAAAAAACCAAAAAAGCCAAAACAAGATCATTAATTCAATGAACTAATGAACAGAAGTAATCTTCTGTTAAACAGCCAAATCTAAACATCAGCAATTCATTAAAAGATGTATGTATTTACCTGCTCTCATGGAGCCTTTCCTGGCTAACCGGAGGAGACCTTTCTTTTTCAGGATGAAACTGCCTCCAATGAAAATGCTGGAACTCATAGCCAACACCAGACCAATACAGAAGTCATACTTCCCACGAGTTTGGCTCATCTCGTAAACTACTGAACACTGTCACATTGATCAATGAGGAGCAGAACTTCTGTTACTCAACAAAAATGATGCAACACTGAAACATGAGCAAAATAAACACATCAGAATTAAGCTGGTAGAAACAGGTCCTGTATAGGAAAATCCTCAACAGCTCATGTGACTGGCTCTCCTGCAAGTGGCCTCTGCTAAGAGTGGTTAACAAAAAAAAGGCAATATGAAGCATGTCTAAGCTTGCACTAAGGATGAGTAACTAACAAGTTTGAACACAGAGAAGGAAGGGTTTCTAATCTGGCATATAAAAGCTGAAACCAAAACAAACAAAAATTCTTTGAGAAACTTTTGGGAAATTTTACAAGTATGTCATTTATTTTTCTTTTCACTGAGTACATGAATCTGTGTCTGGCACACCATGTAACTGATGATACTGATCAAAAAATTACTTACATTGAAATCAGTCTGTAATAGAGTTTGAGAACAGTCGCAGCATTTCTTCCATAAAAACTCCCTAGAAAAATGAAAGAGAATATCAGAAGGATGTTTAATCATATAGCCATCTTCATAACACAAACCAACCTCACTGCCATGCAATTACTCTTTAACAGGAAAATCTGGCAAGAAGTAAGGCCTTTGTTAATTTATTTTACATAGTTTCCCATACTTGTATGAAGCACTTTTTGATATTACTTTTCCCTGTACTTTTATACTTTCAACTATGATTAATTTGTTATACCTCTAGGAAAACCTAACAGAGAGCTACTGGTAGGTTAGCATTGAAACTGAGCACAGATCCTCTTACTTGCATCCAGCTAGGCTGTGAAAAAGTAGACAATAAGCACTCAATATAGCACTGCTCAAAATGGTGTATGAACCACAGTTCGAAATTCTGAAATAACACTTCCCTTAATCCTGGCACAGTAATTTTTAATATCTTACTTTGTAGGAGAAACTAACTAAATGATCTACAAGAAAGTGCTTTCACTTTCTAGAAACATTTAAAAATAAACTAGATTCTTTCATGGTACAAAATCACCTATCAAACAAAACCAAATCATCAGTGCATGAGACAGACCAAACCCAGCCACCTCACCAACTGCATGAATTATCATCCTGGGTTTGAATTCAAGCAAGACTTTCAGGCCCTTGAAGAAGCTTTTAATGCAAGGAAAAGACATAAGACTTTTGTGACTGTTCTCTCCACCATCTGTTCTAGCAGGTGTAAGCCACTCTGCTCAGGTAATTGAGCTAAGAATATTCTTGCAACTCCAGCTAGTGTAAAATGTGACAGTGGTATAGCATCACCATGAGGGAGGAGGGGCTGGTTTTGCTAAACCTTATACTTTACCCATTTTTTCAACAGTTGCTACTTTAGCTGTTTTACTAATGGGATTATTTTTGCTGGTGTAGCTTTTTACCAGAAGAGAATTCTGCATATTGGCAAAGCCACTTTTTTTTTTTTTCCTTTTCTTCTCTCCCTGGCTTGCATACCTTCACCTACACTGACACAGGAAAAGAGCATCAGTTAGTCCCATCCTGACACCTTCCACCCACTGCATTCCAGAAACAAGGAAAAGCACAGGCTGCCTTTCTTTGCAGCAGAGGAAGAATTTAGTTGCAGAAGAATGAGGAAACTTGTCTGCTCACAGGTAATGTTATGAATTTAGACTTGAAAAAGATTCTACACTTCAAAAGTAGTATTTCTACTTTTACCCATGTCTCAAATACACGGAACTGCCCTGTCAACCACTTTGTTAACCTTGTAAACAACTCAAATCTCAATCACTTAAATTACATAAATTCAGATAAATTACTGATAGCTCTTCCCATAAAATTTATTTGTCCTCACAGACATAGCCAGTCCCATTTCTGCTTGGGCTGGACTGCCTTATTTCCACCTAAGGTTTTTTCAGATGTCTACAGTTGCAGACAAATGTCACACAGTCATGGTGGACCCAGCATCTCTCTGGAGAGATCTGGTTCCCTCTGTATACAGCACAGATATCATTTGCATGGGTAGAACTGACATGTGCAAGGTCAAAGCAGTACCAGATACTGAAGTTTTATATTTTAGGAAATCAGGACTTTAATGCTAACACTAAGACTTAATGAAAAAAAAAAACCAAAAACACCCTAATGCATGCTCATAAATATAATCAAGATAAATTATCTATGGGCACGAGAAAAAAAAATGCCATGAAACGAGCAGTTTCTTGAATAACACCTCTGATGTGTCTGCGTTGGGATGTGCCAAAGCTGTTGCATTCCAGCAGCCAGGGCCACTACTAGGTTATAAACAGAGAAAAGCCAGAAAATGTAGGAGTTAAATAAAGCTGGTAGTCATGTAGTTCTGCAAAGGTTCTTGAATGAAGTTCACAGCTGATTTTAACACATAGAACACTTCATCCACTCAAGACCAGCAGTGTCATGGAGGAGTACTAGTTTCCTGCTCTGATTTCAGAGAAGTAATGAAAGGCTGAGACTCTCCTATTCACAGCAGCTACAGCATCTACCATGCCTCCAAGAGCCACTCATTAATGAACTGCCTGCGGATCTGCTGGTATCATGAGTCATAACTCTCAGTGCACAACAGTGCAATGACCGACCACACAGGGAGCTGGGCTTGAAGGTTATCAGAGAGGGAGGGATGGAGAAACTTGGAATGTGAAAAAAAAACAAACCTGTGGGAGATAAGCAAATCCAGATTATCCAAAAAGTTTTTTTGCCTATTTTCAAGATGTAACCAAATGCACCACAATTGCTAGCAAGATACAGACTCTCTGGTCTAAAACACAAGATAACATATCTTTGTCTCTTTGCTCAGAAGTCATTTTCTCTCAAAAGCAGCACAAACACAGTGCTCAAAAGATGCTACATTTACTGTAGCAAGTGAGCTCTCTAAACATCCAGAAACATTTAAAGTGGTGTAATGAGAAGAAGTAATATTTTATATTTAAAAGCAGATAAGCTTAAGTAACAATGTGGGAGTTACCAGCCAAAGAAAATTAGTATCACTTCCACAAGCTGTACATTGTATGGAAGCAATAATTAGAGCTGGGAAAGGCAGACATGGTGCATCGTTCCAACTTTGCTTACTTGGCCAAAGCCCTCCAGAGTTCAGTAGACAGTCTTAAAAGACTTACAAGAAATAATCTAAATATACACTACATTATTTAAATTCAAGAATCTTTTCTAAAACCTGCTCTTTTCAACTATGATCAGGATGATGCCATTAAGTAAAATAATGACCTTAACAGGCCATTTACTTCAACCCTTTGCCATGTACTAAATAATTCACTGCTGCTCCTCATTATAGATAATTCAGCCAAGCTTCTCCCACGAGATACTTGCAAAGGAAACTTCACAAATATGACAGCCAAGATTACATACCGGCAATTCTTCCCTGCCCAAGGTTATTGATTATTTCTTTGTCTTTTGAGCCAGATCAATAATATTAAACAGCAAAAGATTCAGACATAATGGAAGATTTTTAAACAAAAGCCTGCTTTGGCAAGACAATAATACTCTAGGTACAGCCACTCTGCATCTTTTGAACTGTTCTGTGGTATTTTACTGTCAATTCTGCTTATTTACAAGAGCTCCATGAGAAGTTTCATGTTTCTAATGCTGGAATTAAGCACGTGTTTAATGGCCATCTAGCCATACAGCTTGTCATGGAAGAAAGGGCGTTGAGTCAACAAGTTGCTTTAACAAATACACATCAACTATTATGTGTCACGTTGGCTATTACGTGTTCCCTTCTTCCTTCCCGCAAGCACAGAACTACATGAAACAAACATTCCCATACAAAACAGAAATTCAAATGTTTGGTGATGAACCTGCAGAAGGCTATACATACCAATTTTGTTCCAAGATCCAGAGGCATTCACTTCTTAAGTATTTCAAAGTTAGGTTTCTAAAACAGAAGTTATAAGTAACATTAATTGGCATGTTAAGAATTTGGCAAAAAATGATGTCCATTATTTCAAGCCAATTTAATTTTCATGCATGACACACAAGACTTTACACTATCCATCTATGCTTTAAAAAGGAAGAGGATTTTTGTTTTAGAAACACTTGAATAACTAATCAGTGTGATTTTAGATTTGAGCTTCCTTAGACACATCTTGCCTGATGCTACAGTTATTTCATCCCTTTGCTTTTCACTTCACAAATTGAAGAAACTAACCTGTCATCTAAGTTATTCTTTAGAAGATAATGTATTAAATTGAACAGAAATACTTTCCCAATTCTTTCATTTTCATTCTGTAACTAGAGTGCTAAGGCACTTTTATTGCAAGATAACTAATATCAAGTTTTAATTATTGGCTTTGGTATGGTGAGTTTTCAGAGGATGTTTACATAGAATCACAGAATATGGTGAGTTGAAAGAAACCCACAAGGATCATCAAGTCCAGGTCCTGGCCCTGCATAAGGACAGTCCCAAGAAACCCACCATGTGCCTGAACACACACAGGTTTAAACTCTGTCAGGCTGATGCCGTGACCACTGCCCTGGGGAGCCTGTTCCAGTGCCAACCACCCTCTGGGTGAGGCACATTTTCCTAATACCCAACCTAAACCTTCTCTGACACAGCTTCAGGCCATTCCCTTGGGTCCTGTCACTGGTTATCAGAGAGAAGAGATCAGTGCCTGCCCCTCCGCTTCCTCTCATCAGGAAGCTGTGGACCATGGTGAGGTCACCCCTCAGTCTCCTCTTCTTCAGCTTGAACAGACCAAGTGCTTTCAGCTGCTCCTCAAACACCTTCCCCTCTACCCCCTTCACCACATCTGCAGCTCTCCTTTGGAGATACAGAACATTGGGGTAGTGAGGAGTATGAACGCAGAAATATTCTTAGTAAGATTACTAAAACCCCCCAAATCTACCTAATTATTAAATCCAAGCCTTCCCCAGCCATGTTCCATCCACTCACAAACATATCTTTTAAACACAGGTATAGAGAGAACATCGAAGGACAGACACAGTGGAGTATCAGAAGGAAAGACTTCAAACCTTAGTGATGTGCACCTTTAAAAGGCCAAGCTGGGCGCACACAGTACCTGCAGATTCTGTATACACTGTTTAGGAAACAATACATTCAATTTCATACTGTGTTTGTCCCAGTACAGGGTACAGTTTTCTGGCTCTGTCAAAATTAAAGACTGGCCAAACTTACACACATAATTATTTACATGTTACACATAGGCAAGCTAAAATCATATTTATGTTACATATATGCATATATATAATGTTAGAGGCACTATCACGTGCTCAGAAAGTAAAACATAACTATCCTAAAGTTGTCTATTTTAAAAGGTTTAGATAAACTACGGAGAAAATTAATTCTTTACAGCAGATTTCTATTTATAAAGCAAAAGCAACAAGCACTCTATTTTAAGAACCTAGGAGGAAACAAAGAAAGTGCCACATTAAAAGTCTATTATTTACATGAGCTACTTGTAGTTATTCTATAAAAAAATGACCTTTAATTAAAACACTTTCACATAAAGCTAAAAAGTACCTTCAGTAAAACAGTGTTATTCATTAACTGAATACAAACTACAGACAGTGCTTTATAAATGATACTGCACTGACTGTTTTCATGGAAAGTTATCAAAATAGACCCAAGATAAGACTTGCCTCATCTCTGCTGTACCTGGCACATGATTTCCACTCTCGTGGGGGGAATAACCAGCACAGGGTCACTGACGCTCCCCCTTTCGTACTTAACGTGGGCAGTTTCAAATTATAGATAGTTCAAGAAGTTAAAGTCCAATGTAGGCATTAGTCACAGCTACTCCTTTGACACGACTCATAACCTGTTATAACCTGCTTTCTTGTCATCAGGATTTCATCACAAGAATTAAGTTTTTTTTTTTCACAAAAGCAGATCTAGTGTGGCACTGAATTCTAAATACAATGATACCAGCGAAACCTTATGCAATCTTCATTCTATTGATGAACCTGTTACCTTCCAGGGGGAAAAATCCTAACTGTATAGAATGACTTACGTTTATCATATTTTCAGTACAAACAACGTTAAAGACATTGTAGCGAAACAGAGAAAGTTGACTGCTTGAAAAAGGTTGGGGGGAAAAAACAGGGACGAAGGAGTTAGATCCAGGCAACACCTTCAGAGTGTACGGATGAACAAAAATCTTCAGAATCGCTCAGAATCACAGAATCAACTAGGCTGGAAAAGACATGTGAGATGGAGTCCCACCCATGACCCAACCACCACCACGTCAAGAGACCTTGGCACTGAGTGCCACCTCCAGTCTTAAACAGCTCTGAGGACAGTGACTCCACCAGGTTCCTCCCTGGTCAGCCCATTCCAACATCTCATCACCCTGTCTATGAAGAAATTCCTCCTAATGTCCAACCTAAACCTCCCCTGGTCAGCTTAAGACTACAATGATCTGCAACGCAAAGCCACGACTGCTTTTTCCACGTCAAAATGATGCATCAGGGCTCTGAAGTTCTACTGAAGGTGCTCTGGAACCGGGCTGCACAAGCCTCAACCTGGGATAATTCAACCCTGAACCGACGATGAACCGGTTTAGCTCCCTGGTTAACCACACGCACACGCCAACACGGGGCACAGCGGCTCCGGAGCACGGGCAGACCCAGCACACTGGACCTGGATACCTCTGCCCGGTGGGAGAACCCCGCAAACAGCCCGACTTAGAGCTTTTAATCTCAGCCCAAACCACAAGTTTCCCACTACGGAGAAGCCACCCTTGGGTTTGCACAGCCAGACCCAAGGCCCGGAGCCCCGCTCCCGGCGCCCCCCGGCCCGCTCGCTCCTCACCCGCAGCGCCCGGCACCGAGGGCCTTGCGCCGAGCGCTCCGCGGGAAGGAGCCCCGCCTCCCCCGCCCCCGAGGGCCGGCCCGCTCCCCTCCCCGCCTCTCCCCCGCCGTTACCTGCGGTCACGGCCCCTTTCACATCCCCGCCGGGAGCGGCGAACCAAGAGGAGACGGGGGCGGGGGAGGCCGGAGCGGGCGGCAGGAGGGGCCGGTGCCCGTCCGCTCCAGCGCCATGAGGGGAGGGGACGGGACGGGAGGCAGCGACAGCGGCAGCGCAAGGCGAGGCAGTGTCCCGGGCCCGTTCACCCCCTCCGCTCCGCGGTTCCGGCAGCGGCCGCCGGAAGGGGCGCGGCCCGGCCCCGAGCCCCGCCCGCCGCGGGTCACATTGCCCTTCCCGCAGCCCCGCCTTCCCCGGGCTGGCGGCGCTCCCCCGCCCGGCCTGACCGCCGCCGCCCTGCAGCCGCGGTAAGTCACTCCCGCCAGCGGGCGCCCCTGCCGGCACCCACGGTGCGCAGGTTTTACACTCCCGACAGAAAATCGCAGAATGGGTTGGGTCGGAAGGGGACCTTGAAGATCATCCAGTTTCAACCCACCCTGCCGTGGACAGGGACACCTTCGATTGTACCACCTAAACTAGTACAGTATAAAAAGAATCATCTAAGTACTGATAGCTAGGTTCAGAGTTTAAATGAGCTAAAGAACTTGATGTGCCTGCGATCATGCCAAATGCAAATAATGTGTATGTGTACATATTCCTGAGTTATGTCCCAAGCAAGTCAATTCAGTCTTCCCTTTCCACTCGTGTCTCCCGCTGCTCTCCTCCCTTCAAAGACACCTCTCAACCAAGCTAAAACAATAATGAATAAATACCTGAAAATATTAACTGGACTCATCTAAGCATTTTAGATGCTTCTGGAACTTCAGTTGTTCTGTTTATCCCCTCTCTTGTGTTTTTTCAGCTGCTAGTTCTGCTTAACATACATACACATCTGTTCAAAGTACAAATTCAAGTGCTTTCAATTTGGCACAAAATTTGGTACATTAAATATTTATTTTAAAGCCAAGGGTTGTGCCCAGTAATGGAAAATACTCAAACTATCTCAGACTAATTTACAACAGCACAGTATTTCAGGCATGTTTGCCGAGTATCTGGCAAGATCTCCAAGCATGAGAACTGTGGTAACCTGCTTAATTTAACCTGCTCTCATGTGCAATCCATGTGCACAAACCATCCTAGTGACCAAGGAATTTCTTGAGAGCCGTCAATGTAGGTCCTTTTGCATGGCTATGGACAGGACTTTTTAGGGCTTAGTATCTGCTATGCATATAAACATCTTGTAAAGTTTAAAAGAGCAAAGAGCAAAAATACACCTGTACAACCTCAGGAAGCCCTAACAGGGTCTCTGGTGGCCACTTCCATGCTGTGTTTTGTGAAGACAGCTGAGCAGAACAAAGAAACCACATCTGTGAGCATACTTCTACGACATCTACAGTGTCACAAGGAACTTAAGGGACACTGCTTAAGACTTAAATTTGTAGAGCAAACCTCACAAAAAATCAACAGGATTTTTTTTTCTTTTGAGCCAATGAAATTTTTGTCTTTAATGCTCTTCCAACATGAACTGCATCACTGAGATAAATATATGAACTGTGTTGCTGAGATAAATATGCTTAGGATTGATTATGTCCCAGACTTTCAACAATACCAGTGGTGTAAATGGCACATTTGCCTTTACCACAATGCTGCTGCCTTAGAGGCCTAGCTCCTGAGATGCACAAGACAAAAATAGCTGAATTTTCTTGCTAACAACATACAGACTTCTTATCCTACCTACTTAAAAATCAGAGATGCTGCAGAAGTGAAAGTCTTTTGAGGTTCCTGGTCTATCTTTGTATTATTCAGAAGCTAGTTTCCTTGTATAAAGATAACTTTGAATTTTGACTGGCAATAATATCAATGCTTCTCCTAAACCACAAATGCACAGAATAAAGTAGTTCTTAATCATAAACCCCACCGTTAAAAAAACCCAGCCAACCAATATCTAACATACACACGCAGACTCTAAGTTATGTATTTGCCAGTATCTGATATGAGGGGCTAGGAGTTTCAGATAAGGATGGGGTGGGCAGTCACTGTAATTTTACAAGCAATTCCTTCTACAGAGAGCTACTATGACAGACAGTAAATCAGACTGGTGACACAGACTTCTTTACAGCTATTGCCACTCAATGCACACCCAACTGTGGAGCAGTAAATCTTGAAACAGAAGCTCTAGCAAGTAACCAATGTGCAGCAATGCAGGAACAGAGCCCATGTTAACCCTGAAGAGAGTTTGAAGTGACTCAAGCCCCAGCAAACATTCTGCCAGAGAAGGCTGCATTCTACCTGTGAGCAAAGTTCAGTCCAATAAAGGCATTGACTACAGCCTGCTGGTAGATACTGGTATAGGGCAACTGAGCCCTTTATAGGCCAACTGATCCGTAGCCAGGCAAGAACCTGCTATTCCGATTAAAAGCAAAGCTACTATTTTATGAAAGGGTAATGGAAATAGTTTAGGCTTATGAATTGGAATTAGCCAAGCAAATTCCAATAAATTTCCAGTAATTCCCGTAATGCAGTGTGTGGGAAACTTGATTTCCCCTTGACCCCATTTGCTAAATATGAGTCAGAAAACAAGCATTGAGCTAGAAATAAATCATTTATTTTAAAACAATACAGGTTAATAAATAGATTAGTTATCAGAAAACTTAATAAATAGCCTCTTATAATTTACACAAGGCAAATACAACATGCCTATAACTATTTTTTAAAAAGCAAAGAGAGTAAGCTTGACTCGTAAGCCATTAACAAATCTATATATACATTATTTGGAAGCTAATAAAATAAACCGTTTTTACGTAATCTGTAGTAACTATATTGCAAGAGCATTGAAGCAACCAAACCTGACATTGTATTTTTGTTGCCAACTACTTTTTCCCTATATCCCATTAGAACTACTTTTTACATTCCAGGAAAAAAAAAAAAAAAAAAAAAAAAAAAAAGGGGAAATTACAAAAAAAAAGAAGAGAAAGTTCCACAGTTTAAAAAAATTGACTTAAAAATACCCCTTTTGTGTAATATTTTCCAATATTTTCCACTCTACAGAGCAACTATCTGGGGAGGGACGTGGACATGGAAGGACTTAACACAACCACAAACAATAAAGAAACCCCAAAGTTATGTGCAGATTTTAAAAAGAAATTTCTTAATCCGTAACATTTCAACATTGCTGTCTGATACACTTGGGCACTAGTAATGATAACTGTTGACAACATTGGTGCCTAACACAGCACACATTAAAATTCTGCATTCTGTAAGCCCACAGATAGCACCAAAGAATTATTACGAAGATAACAGGTAACAGATAAACATTTGATAATGCTTGATTTAACAGTAAAACTTCAGCAGTTACACCATCTCAAGACAACTGGGGAATATCTGTAGAATCCTTGGATGTCTTATATTTTTGAAACAAGAATGTGAGGGGGCGTACAATGTGCAAATAACTTCCCATTTAAAACACCCCCTATTTATTAAACCCAAATTTCTTCAAATGCAAACCCTGTATTTTTTTAAATGAAATGAAAGCTAAACCTCACTTTTGAGTGTTTCAACAACTTAATCCAGTGTTTCGATTTTTCAGTGCTAGTTGCTTCAGAAAAATACATATGTTCCAATATAAATCAGTATTATTAATAGGAAGCCTCACTTGTCAAACTGTGATATGATAGGTTCTTATTAATGTTAGATGCAGCTTACTAATAAATAGGCTCTATTTACACATACAGAGTCCTGGAAAGTCAGTACAGCAGATAACCTTTTTAGATATTTTTCTTTTTTACAGAAGTATTCAAGGTGTAACAAATGTGGTTTTTTGGTTGTATCAAAAAGTTTTCTATTCTCCTACTGAACATTTGAGGGATTTTTGTGTTTGACACCTAATAGAGATTGTGACTGACAAATGCAAATCCTCCATACACTGAAGGGATAATGATCAAAGAGCTATCCTCAAGTGAGTACCAAGTAAATATGTTTGCCAAGTTTAATAGAAGTCAGACATACGGAGTGAAGTGCCTTTTGTATGGACTTGAACGTAATTCAAATGCATTCCACCACTGTAATGAGTCCACTTTTTGTATGTGTAGCCTCTCCCACTTCTACTTTGCAATCAGAACTGAAGTCATCTGGCTTGCAGCTATCAATGCATATAACACAATGAGAACGTGAAAAGGGCAGACCCATGAGGGATGCCAGAGCTCAGGAGACAACTATGCACATTTGCTCCCTGAGATGATGGAACTCAGATATGTCTTATTCAAAGTGCTTACTTGTCAAAGAGGTGGGGAAAAAAAAGGGGGAACAGCTAAAATTCATCTTCAACAGTGCCTCCTTTTAAATCAGAAAAGCAACGAGACTAAAAAAGGTAGGACACCTAGAAAGAGGAGGGCGTGGGATGGAGGGGGAAAGAATCATATAAACACTGACAACAGAAAATGCTAATACATTTCTAAAGTTAGAACTGAACCAGATCCAGGTACAGCAGAACTTGAAAGAACACTGCTACACACTGAACAAAGTAGCAAAAATAAAACTTTCAGTTACTTAGCATTCAAGAAGTAAAAGGCTGCAGATACAAATGGTGTGCAAGGCCACGAGAATTTCTTTCACCTTATGTGCTGGCTTTTGACATCCTTGTTTTAAAAATCAAGGTTAATTAGACATTTCTAGAAAGCTCATCACAGATGAGGAGCAGCTGGGGAGAAGAGAACTATGCTGACATTTATCTGTGGTTACGATGGTCAGAGGACCACAGAACACAGTTGCTACTTTATTCTTCCTCTGCATAGTGAGCACTTACCAAGTAAACTTTGTGTGGTGCAGGAAATGTCAACGTTTAGACAGGGCAATCAAGTTATTTTGAATCTAATATTTACTAATAATTTGCATATGCATCTAACATACTATGACAGGCACTTTATAAATAATTGAGAATTAATTTTAAAACCAACCAAGACAAACAAATATGGCCAAAGAAGGAATAAGGTGAGACGACATTTCCATTCTGACCTAAGGATTTTCACAGAGATTAAAGGTTAATACAAAACCAACATACAACCTATGAACTCTGAAACTGAATTTTGAAAAGACAACTTGACTGCTTTAGAAAACATTGTTTGAAAAAGTAGGTTAGTACCGATCTTGTAACCTATGTGCAGTTCCAGATTCAATAAAAAAAAAAAAAAGAGAATCAATATGACAAAATGTAAGTGTTTGCTGAGAACCAAGACACCATTTTCCAATCAATAATGGAAAGAGGCTAGTTTAACCAGATTTCACAGCCCAATTACCCTCATCTACAATTCTCAAACTTTCGAAAAACCTTGCAAAATATTTGAAAATCCATGAAGATGGTCTTTTCTCTGCTAGTGCTACTCTGTTTCATTAAGATACACCAGTTACTGTGTGCTGCCCTATAACAATGCACATTTCTGCCAACTCAGAGCCATTCCCTTGCAACATGGAGTTCTAAAACAAGCTTGCAAATGACATAATAGGACTCTTACTCCCTCAGAACAATCTCTTCAGAAAGCTAAATCTTTTGGATTCACTTTTGCAATTATTGCTGCCATTAGTAGGGCTTCCAGCATTCATTTTAAATGAAAATGGAGGGTTGAGTTTTAAGGAAACCTCAATTCAGGTCAGCAAAACACATCACAAGAGTAGACAGTATTACTCCCCACTAATCAATGTCCATGTTCCTGTCAAGCAGCTACATTCATGATTTCTTGATGTTGTGAATTTTCTCAAATACTGTCTTGTAATCACATTGGGATTTTCTGTTTTCTTGGGAAATGTTCTGATCTAGAGATTTTGAGTTCACTGTACTCTTCCATTTTTGTACTTACACAGAAACAAACATTCATTGCTCTCCAAGCTTTCAACTTCTTGACTCATGATGTTTTTGCTACCAAATATAAGTAGAACATGAAATTAACTATTTCATTCTTTAACATATCAATATTCTCTAAATGCATTAAACTGAGCTGGGGAGTCATCCCCATCGTAGCTTAAGCTGTCTGTACTACTTGTCAAAATATTACAACTGAACTGTTCACACAAGCCTGTGAATTACTGAGCTGAATGTATGTCCCTGTCAGTTACCTAAAACTCAGCTCTCTGAATGCTTTAGTTTTTTCAGTCTTTAACCTCCTTTTCCCATATTATAAAACATCAGGCTATCTTTTTTGAGGTATCAGAAATCTCATGCTCTTCTCTCTAATTTTTTTTTGTGGTCCCTATTTATTAGCTGTTTCACAAAACGGTCTACAGCATTTAGTCACTGAACTAAAATAAAGGTATGCTGGACTGATTTCAATGCTCCTCTTCTCATTAGGACTATGAGTTTTTCAGAAGCTGTCAAGGCATCCAGGGGTTTCAGTTCAGGTTTGTAAATTCTTCCAAAAACATATGGTCCTTCTAGATGCTTTATGTGTTTAGAATTTGAATACATTCCAATACTGTAGACAGTGAAATTGAATTATTAAACTGGTTTAGGCCATCTGAAACAAATACATTCACGATTATGCAGTATTTTTTTGATTGCAAAGGCACTGAAACAGTTCTGAGTTGCTTACAAATAAGCCACCATGTAGGCAATGAGTCCGTGCATCATTTCCACATCCTTCACACTCTTTCTACCTGCTCCTAATTAAAAACTCTCAGATGAATGCAGTATGTCTTAATGTATGTAAGTTACAAAGAAAAATGCATACCAGGACACTACCATGAGCTGATAAGTAATTAGTGAAAGATATTTAAGGGTCCACTGCTCTGTATAAAGAATTCAATTTTAAACTCCCCTGTGTCTTCACCGCATGGCAGATAAAGTTGCCAAGACAGTCACTAAAAAGAACAAATCTGCAGTCCATGATCCTACCAACATTTGTCTAAGAATTCACAGCCTTGACGGTGAAGACATTGCTATACTGAGATTCACAAATCGTTCCACTTACTTTTCCCCCCTATTTTAAGGTATACATCACTTATGATGAAAGGTATCAGATTGAGTGCATTAGAAACTGATGTCCTCTGCCCACAGAAATGGTACCTCAGAAGACACAATACAAGCTTTCACACAGGACTGTCAGAATATTCACAGAGCTTTCCTGATGGGCTACCTTTTACAGTGAGGAAATACATCGGTCTCTATGCTGACTCAATCAGTAGTTTCAATTAAGTTCATTTATTGTGTTGACTGGGTTACATGGACAGCTGTTCCTTTGAAACTGGATGGAGGCCTCCAATTCATTTCACGTAGGCCACCAAATTGTCAGAGGGTGGTTACCAACCTGAATCCTATTTGAAACAGTGACCTAGAAATGAACAGCTCTGCATCCTTTCCTGAGCCATCCAGTTTCCCCTCAAAAATATTTTAATCTGTCTTCATGTTAGGTTTGTTTAAATCTCCAATATTGAAGTTGAATTCCTTGAAGACTTGTATAAGAACAATTCCAATAGATACTGTGGTGAATCCACAAGCCATGCCCAAAAAATCTACGACTCCTACATTACTCCATTCCCTGAAAAGGATGGCTGAAGCCAGCAGGACTAGGGTGGTAAACACAACGTAGTAGATGGCACCAAACACAGAGGAGTCAAAACACTCCAGTGCCTTATTGATGTATCTGAACTGAATGATAATGCTACATCCTAATACTGCCAGAAGTACCAGACAGAGGTACAGAGCCCTTTGACTTGATGGGTTATTGTGAAAGATATCTTGAGCAGCCAGCCCAATGCCTTTTGTGCTAGGAACAGTGAAACTGCCCAACAGAGAGCAAATACTGATGTAAACCATAATATTAGTAGGTCCATGGGCTGGAGCTATCCAGAAGATAAGCAGGAGAAGCATTAGCAGCACTATGCAGAGATAACCCACGAAAACTGGAAAACAAAAAGAAAACAAGAAAATATCAAGATGAGAACTCTTGTTCTTCTAAAAATTTTAGCAGGCAAATCATGTCCCAGCAGTGATTTTCAGCTATACATCACAATTAAGATTTGCTATTGAAGATAGATCCAAATCACTGAACATCCAGAAATATTGGCATCCACAACTGATGATTGTTGTGTTCTTTGGGAAAAACAAATAACCATGTAGAAAATTACACACTGAGGCACATTTGAGATGGCTTTTAAAAAATCTTATTCTCTTTTCCATTAGGACTATGCGCCTTAAAATCTCCTATGACAGACGGAAGGACAACACCTCATTCATAAACAGTTCATTAAGGCACATTAAGTTCATTAAGATCCACCAAAGAGCTTAAACATAAAGTTAGATCCCACTAAGGTGAGCACATGAGTAGGGACAGTTAGAACAAACGTGAGGTCTTATTATTTGCATTATACCATCAGTGCACATATAAGATCAGTGAAAGACATTTCATATTCTAGAGTTTTAAAGAAATATATAGCCAATGCACTTTGTTCACATTTAAATGGTAAATTGAGACCAAGGTATTTGTTTTCTTTTCTTTGTTTGCAGATTTTTTGAATAGCTGATGTTATTAGGTTTGAGTTTCTCTCACTTAAAGCAAATACAACAGAAACAATAGTTGGCAGTTTAGCTCTTAAGCAAGAAAAATAAAAATGGGCCTGGAACAAATTAGTACCAGTATGTACTCCTCCAGCAGCTGGTGAAAAAGAACAGGCATTTCAGCATATGTCTCAACAGCCTATTTCTACATACCTTTATTGTGCAAAGAAATCTGGAAACATAACTGGTATTTAGTATAAACTTCTAATTAAAAAAACATGGAGAAATAAAGGAGAGAAGAAAGACAGTATTTTTTTGTTTTGTATAAAACAACTTAAATTGAGATCCTAGATTTATACTTTTCATCTCTAAATAGCAAGATACAGTTTTCATAATGTTAAAAAATAACAAGTTCAGCTGGCCATTGTTCTGAGCTTGCTTTGCAGGATAATGTTTTCAAAAGTATCCATGTTTTCCTTTCTGCACATATGTCCCAATAAATATGACAAGTTCTAAGAAGAGCAGGGCATAGTTTTCTTACGCAAAACCTGTTTGCCTCTGTCATGTCATGATTTCTTCATAAATCAATTTTCCTGTCTGGTAGAAGTGGTAGCCTCTCCCTCAAGCGTGCTCCTGCTCAGCCTCAGAAAACCATTATGAATTAATGAAAAAACAAACTACCTGGATTTGTAAGCTTCTCTTCAAGCTCAGCCTGAGTCGTCACACTCTCAGACTTTGGGGAATGGATAATAAGAACAACAGACCCAGCACAGCTCAGCAAACATCCCAGCTTGCCAAGAATGTTCAGTTTCTCTTTCAGTAGGTAAGAAGCTAAGATGGACCTTTGAAAAGAGGAAGAAAAACAGAAGTTTGACTACATCCTGTTAATAATGTTCTAACAGTGCTGTGATATATGAATTTCCGTTTTAAAGCAATACTATAAAACGTTGATGCATTCTCAAAATGTATTTCTGACTTATCTGAGGAAAGATTAATCCCTTTTCAGTTTTACTCAATCCTTGACATCTCACCGTAGGAGAAAAACCAAAACAACACCACAAAACAAGACACAAACCCCAACAAAACTCCCAGGCACAACACCCCAAAGAACAAAACCACATCACCCCTCAAACCCCCCTACCAACAACCAAAACCCTCCAAACCAACATCTGATCCCTGAGGCAGACATCTACCCATTACCATTTTGGTGAGCTGTCACAAAGTCCCATTTTATAGGTGCTAAGCCGTCATGAGATAAAAGTGACCTTTGGTTACAAGGATCCCAGGGCTTGGCTCAGACATGTAGCTGACAAAAGTAAGCAAAAATATGTGGCCTAGGATAAAATAATAGGTGCTACTTAGAGCACCACCAATGTGTTTCATAGGGATAGAACTAAAGACACACATGAAGCAATGCCACTAACTCTGAAGCAGATGACCAGTGCAGTCACAATTCAGCAGGCAACAGAAAAATCTCAAGGCACTGCACAGCTATGTTTTCAAAGAACTGTGCTTTTTCACTGCAGTAGTCCACAACTGTAGTCCAGCTATTCACAAAACATTAGTTACATACTAAACTCCTTAAACTCGCTGCCTTTTTTGTGCCTCCCACAAACATAAGTTCTAAGAAGCTGGGGGCATGCATATGCAAGGAACTCCCTTGAGTTTTCCTCCTTGGAAAGAGGCCAGATCCAATGAAATGAAATCAGCATCAATAAACACATATGGGCTGTGGATAGCAGGGTAGAGAAAGACTGGGAGACAAAAGGAAAGATCTACATAGTAAGGGAACTGTGAACAAGAGACTAAGCAGAAAAGTCCAGAACAACCACAGAGAAGGGAGAAAAAAAATGTTTATCTGTTCCAAACGATAGTGAGAGCTAAAAGCAGAAGATACTCAGGGAAAATCCTTCTTCACCACTGCCTTCCCCCAGCCCAACTTTCCTGAGGAAAACAGGAATAGGTGACATTACAGCACATCATAAATAGCCACAAGTCGTGATGTTTCTCACCTCCAGTGAGCACTGAGTCCAGCTGACATTTTATTAAGTAGTAATAACATCCAGATAAGAACAAGAAAAGCAAACTCTTACCCAAATGGAACGCCAAGAGCTCCCAAGGGCGTCACTAGCACAGTTGGGACTGCAGTGTAGGCCAAGAAATTCCCTATTTGACCCAGTGCCACTGTCAAGAGAACCAGAAATAAGCTTTTAAACCCCTTTGTAAAAATAAGTAATACAAACTTGCCCAATACTTTTCGGGAAAGACTGACCTAACTGGAAAACAGATGTTATAATTTGCTTAGTTCTGTTAATTTTGCACATAAAAAAGATGGCTGGAAAATTTCTATAGTTCTGTATTTGTTAATACAGGATTTATATTTGCCACACAAGAATATCCAAGTGGGCACAGTAAATAATCTCATTTGTAACTTCTCTTAGTTAAATATAAATAAGACTATGAATTAGAAACACTCATGGATTATAATCTCAGTATTACACTCAAATATTTGTATGAGGAGGGGTAAAAGTACATATGAATCCATGGTTTCATCTTTAGAACGTGCATTCACGTCAAACAAAGGTACTTGATTAGAGTTTCTAACAGCAGTGTTACTTTTTGGGGGGGAAATAAAGACAGTGCTGAGGAATCTTCTACCGAAACACTAAGCACATGCATAAGGGCTCTTCAATACACTACATCAACTTTTCATAACACTATGTAGCATCCAAAGTCATTCCTGACAACTGTAAAAAGAACATGCCTGACAAGCCACAGTAACAGCCTCAATCTTATTTTTCTTTCTTCCAGTAAAAGCAAATTCCAAGATATACCACAGTATTGCACATCACAGCTGTGAGAACCGTTCATGTGTTCAAGTTTTCAGTTAAAAAATAAAAGCTGGATAGTTTTGCAAGTGCTGGCAAGTTTATAATAGGTCAACATACTTGCATAGTTACTGGCTCTGTGGTAACTGGCAAAAAGCTTGAGATTGAGCACAAATTACATACAGCTCAAATTTCCAGTTGCTGTTAAAAGCCATTATCAGCATTTAAAAACATTTCAAGAATCCAAGATGTCTTTATGCTCAGGCTGGCACTGCCCTCAACTATCAAATATCATTACTATCATCCAATTCTTTACATCTGCAAAGCACTCTGCAAACATTAATTAATTTACCAATTTAGTTCACATTATCAGTAGAGCTGAAGACCTGTGTAACCTACAGGAAATATGAACGAGACAAACAAGCTTGCAAAACTGCGGAGTGTGGCAAAATTATACTAATTAAATTCACTGAGGATTTCTCTATGTGCAGGAATGAGACAGAGAAATTGATGAGCAGCATTTCTAAGGCACATGAGACAGTGGTGGTCTCTCTGTCCTCAGAACAGAGTAACTCGGTTATCAGCTGCAGGTTGTTTGGAGATCTCTGTGGCAACTCTGGCATTATCTTCAAGGCATCTGAAGGCATTGGGGCAGATCCTGGACAGAGAATGGTGCACAGCTGGCACTCTGCATTCCTGCACATTACATACATACATTTCCAAATGACTCGGACAAAAGGTTGCTTTTTTTGGAGGTCAGGTGTTGTTGGAATTCTAGAAACTTAGATTTTAAGATTTTAGGGTTTCTTCTGAAGAAGAAAAGAAGATAAGAAAACCAGCAAGGTGTCCTAACTTTCTGTTGGAAGAACTCTTAACAGACGGCACCAGCATCAATCCATAAAGTAGATCTCTGAAGCTTCAGTCAAAGGGAACATATTGTAAGGCAACTGAACTTGCTGGAGGTTTTCCATATCACCATGGAGTAGTAGTAACAGTCCCTTACCACCACAAATGACAGACCAGGACTACTTAACACCAATTAAAAAAAGAATCTCAGTAATTGTTACCATCTACCTGATGTTGAGGACCTTTGCTGCCAACCAGTCCTCTCTGAACAGAAATTCCTCATCAGATACATCAGTGCTGTAAGTCAATACATGACTTCAGTTCTTGAAGGCACACCAAGCTTTTAATATGATAAACAAGCACCAGTACCCTCAAAGTTACTGCAGCATAAAATTTGATGTACACTGGCACGTCTCCATTGGGAAGGAGACCAGCAGTAGACCTGTACAGCAGAAGATATCTATTCTAGGCATGTCAGGGCGTTTATTTCAGACTAACTTCAGCCTGCTCCCACTAACTTAAAGTCTATTTGCAGCTCACATGCATTAAGTATGTTCCTAGAATTCATCTTCCAACCTAGCTCCATTTTAAAGACCAGATCAGGAGCTCCAACTCTGCTATGAAATGTGAAATATAGCCCAATCTGTGGTGACAAACAGGAGATGCACTTCACCAGTGCACTCCCCATCTGTAATACAACACTAATGCTGATGTTTTCAGTGTAAGAACCAGACGTATCTATGCTGCTATCAAAACCTGCACCGAAACTAATTAATTAGCCAATTAATTAGTTTAATGCTCATTGAAGTACCTGTACACATGCTGCAATCATTCTTTTGACTACAGAGTAAGGAAAAGTCCCTTAGAAGATTCTGCAGCCCTTCCTTTGAAGTCTTCAGTAATCCAGTGGATCCCAGGGCCCCCAAACGGTTGGGCAGCATTATGCTGAGTCAGCATGCCAACACAGAAACACTTATTCACCATCTGAACAAATACTATGAGAACAAGTTGATTGAGTTTATGTGGGTTCTGTCAGTCATCAAAACTCCAAATTCTCTGCCTGAGAAAATGATGTCAGCTGTTATCATTTCACCCAGATAACTGGGAGTATTGTTAATTCCACAAGTAACACCTTTCCCCGAACAGCACCTTTCTCTGCCTCCCATAGGTGCCTACCTGGCCCTTGCTTTGCTTTTCATGACTGTGCTGCCATTTTGAGTCTATAATATCCACAAGCAATTCTTGCTCGGTTCCTCACTAAAGCTACTGAGGTTTTGTTTTGAAATACCTGCACCTAGCTACTGGAAAAAAAGCCAACTGATACCATTCCCTTCAGCAGTTTTGCCTTCATTCAATTCAGTCAGCTCTTTTAAGCATGAAATTGTTTTCTCTGATTCATCAAGATAAGTCCTGTAATAAAACCTCCCTTTTTTAACTCCTGCTTAGAGATTACAGATGGGAGCCTCAGGAGTGATAAATGGTGCAGAGATTTATTTCTACTTCGGCAGCAGCGATGCTGTCAGGGAAGGAAGCTGTCAAAGAACTACTTAAACTTGGGTTCAATCAGCTGAGGACTTTTCTTCTGAAGCTCTGCTGGCTTCTGCACTTGCTATGAACTTTGTCCTTCAATGGGATCTATCGGCTTTCATTCCTTTTGCATTCCTTTTTAAGACAACAAAACCAAAAATCAGAGACTTACCTTGCTGCCACAAAACCAGGGGCATAACTGGACTCATATACTTCTCAGAAACAGCATCAGAACTTTCCAAATAATTCACAAAAGGCTGGATTAGAGTCTAAAAGTGGGGTATGATTCTAAGCTTGTGGGTGGAACTAGGGGTGATGTGTAAGAGGAGAAAGCTAGTTGCTCCCCAAGCTCCAGATTCACATCAGAGAATGAACTTGGTGTTAACAGAGTTACAAAGATATTAAGGGTAAAATTACACTGATCTCATATCAGCACTGCAGAAGGCTTTGCATTAATCTTGCAGATTAAAAGCAAAACTGAAACTGTATCTGTAGAACAAGAAACCAAAAGAGGTTTTGTTTTTTTTTTTTTTTTTTTTTTTTCAATTGAGGCTGGTTAAATGCTTTCTGATATAAAACATAACATGTGCTCAATGAGCCCTTTTGTGCAGAGCAACAATTTTTAATTCAGCTTTGACTTTATTAAAAACTGAGCTGGCCAGTGGAAACCATGAGGAGAACCAGAGACAAACCATGCAGGAACCCAGAGTCAGAGCAGTGTGTGGCTGCCAAGAGCTGCAAGTACCAAATCGTTTGGAAGTGTGGAAAGACGTCTGACTCATGTTCGTCCCAGCTCTTTGCCTTTGCAAACACCACCAGGCATGGTAGCCATGGTAAGAGTTTACTAGAAGTGGGATATTTCTAGGGATGGGAATTTCTTGACAAAGGAGTGTGAGATTCAAGATGAAAACCCAGATTTCCTGATGTCTCCTACCACTATCTAAGCAAAGCTCTCTTTAAAAAAAAAAAAAACAAAAAAAAAAACTTTTTAAGATACTTACTTGCAATAGTGCCCGACCACCATACTATATCAGTTAAGTATGAAGTACCTGAAAGTATAGGAAAATGTATTAGAAAAATATGAAATCACAATATTGGAACTATGAAACAACAGTCTCAGTTGATGAACCTTCATCTTAAACCTGTTCTTCAAAGCAACTGAATGTGAGATTACAAAAAAAAAACCACAAACAAAAACACAAACAAACAACAACAACAACAAAATTTGGATTTGGCTTATGTTTCGAAGTAAGACCTTAAGACAATGTGTTAGTCAGAAGTTCTGGTCTCTAGTTTGAAGTACCTATTAGTGACACTAATGCAGTACTGTGTAGAAAAGCATCCAAAATGTCACCAAATGCTTCTGAGGGTGACATTTAAACATACAAATTAGAATCACTTCTAGGAGAACTGTAAACCCGTAGAAACAGAACATGATTTGGCTCAGTTAGTTTGCTAATACAACCTCAGTGACATTGTATCAGAAAAATTGTAGCTGAGAAATTGTTTTGGCACATAGGTTTGGCAGGACCATGGTGTCGCCCAATCCTCCTGCATTTAAGCATTGGAAAGTGTCACAACTGAAGCCTCTGAGTTCCTGACATAGTGCCCTGTTTCAGAGAGGAGTAAAAACTCTGCATTGTTCTTAGTGCCTCCCAAATTGGAGGATGATTATTTCCACTGTCAAATTAGAAGCTCTTGCCTTGGGATGTGCACAGGTGGAGCCTGTGCACCACAGAATTTCCACTTCTGTAGAACATCAAGGCTCATGACCACTTCCTAAACTAAAGCATGGCCTTCTCTGAGCACAACCTTGGCATCAAGTTACACTCCTATGTTTTGCTCTTCTTTCTAGCAATACAGCTCTGCACCCATTTGGGAAGATGCCCTCTCAAAAGCTGCTGGAGCAGTAGGCAATATTGTACCTACTCTGAAATCCCAAACGGAAGACAAACACAGTCATCACTAACTCTGGAGACATATAAAGTATTAAGCACTTGGAAATCACACTATACAATTGAAAAGAGATGAAATATGACTAATGAAAATGGCCAGCTTTAGAGTGGGCGTAGTAATTTTTCAGCCTTTTGTTATTGCATATAAAATAAAAACACTGTTGGGGCAGAAATTATAGAAAATATTGACTCAAGTAAGGTAACTTCGCAAAATATTTGTCACCCACTGCTGTTTCTAACTAGACAAGGATTGCTAATTACATCAATACTATATTATTGATTCAAGAGAGAAGACAGAAGAGACTTGAAATGCCTCCTTGTTAATTATACAACACCTGCTGAAGACAATGGAAAAAAGACATCATTTGACACTGGCCATCTCAGACTCACAGCTCCAACTAGATTCAAGGCAGAACCCAACTGCTTCATGACACTAAATAGAGAGAAACCTGGGGTATTTTCCTGGATGCCTCCTCACTGAGCATGTCAATAGAAAGAACTACAAAATGCTCAGCAAGATGCATAAACACCAGTAATATTTTCAGAACAGGAAGTTTTACAACTGCTAGCACTGAGAAAGCAGGCACATGCCCATCACTCACTTAACCCAGTGCTCCACTGAAAGCTTTTCAGGAGTAAGTACACTCAAAATGGAAACTTCCTCCAGCTGCCTTGAGATGAAAAATTATTTTTCTCTTGTGTTTTCTCATTGTTTCTCAAAAAACAAAAAAGTTTTATTTATGATGCAAACGTGATCTCTCTGTGGGCAATCAAAACGGGTTACAGCTGTCTTGGAGGGAGACTGTGCTTGCAAAACAAAAGTTTGTCTGATGCCCTTAAATGTAAGGTCATTGCAGAAAAAGTAAAAAAAAAAAACCTTTTTAGATCAGACTGCCAGGTTGTAGTAACATAGTTCCAAGCTTGCTTTGCTTCACTGTATTCACCCTGAACATGCTAGATGCAGCAGGCAATGGAAATGCAAGTACAAATATGTATGTATAATATTTATTTGTATGTGTACATATATGTACACATTTACAAACATGCAATGTATACATACATGTATACAAACATGTATACAGAGAAAATACCTTGTCCTGGAACTAAAAAGTATTTTTCATAAAAAAGAGTTCCTAGAAGTTATGGACACATGCTCATACACAGACATCATCAGCTACAAAAACAAATGGCTATTGACCACAGTAATACAATTTAAAGGCATCATGCAACCTGTGTTTACAGTCTTCCCCTTACATAAAAGCATGATACTTAAAACAAATTAATAACATTTTTTAAATTGCATTTTCCTATATTCAAAGCATGAACATGCAACTAGTAAATGCTGTTCAGCTGCATGCTTTGGGGAGCTCCAATTTCAAAATAAAATACAGAAGATCTTCACACTTGTGAATTTATAGCTTTGTTGTGGCTAAAGTGTCTAGACAGCACAGTCAGTTCCTGAATATGGTCACCTCAGGAAATAATAATGAGGTATGGGGTTTTAATATGAAAAATATAAGAAATAAATAATTTCATGTTACTGATCTGTCTCTTCTCAAAAACTGGAAACCACCCTGTGTATGTGTGACTGATACACCTTGTGCGTGTCTGGGGAAGAGCTGGAATAAACAAGCGACAAGATGTGCTGGTGCTGTTCATGGCAAGACAGTATCTAAGCCACAGAGACTGGTGGTGAAGTCCCCACAAGTACATGAAAAAGAAGAACCTGTGTATGTACAGGAGTGCATACAACACGCAAGTCCCCAGTGCTGGATTACAGCGTGACAGACCAGCGCGCTGACCCTACCTCGGGAAGCTGTTGCTGATGCGCAGTTATCAACCCCTCGCTGCTCTCCAGCGCTAACACATCCTGACTGACCCACCTGCCGCCTCTCCGCCCAGCTATCGGTCAGTCACGGACCTCTGATGTCAAACACGCTTAAGCTGACAAACTGAAGCCGGCACCCCGGTCCAGATGCCGGGAAGATGTCCCCCGCACCTGGCGACACGGCCAACCCCCGACACAGGCTCTGACACAGCCGAGGGTGCCCGTCCTCCTTGCCCCGCGGGGCGGGCCGGCTCCCTCGGCAGCCCCCGCGCCTCCCGCCCCTCGCTCCGGGCCGGCCGCCGCCGCAGCGCGGGGAAGGGCTGCGGGGCCAGGGAGGGAGCGGCGCCGCGGGTGGCCGGACTGGCTCGGGGCGGGGACAGCCGTCCCGCACGGTGCCGGGGCCGAGGCCCCGCACACCCGGGAGGTTCCCGGGGTGTCGCGGGGTGCGGAGGGAGGCCGGGAAGCCCCGGGAGGGGCGCTCCCACCCGCCGTCACCGCAGCGCCGGGCCCCTACCTCTCCCGCGGGCCCGCACGATCCCCTTCTTCTGCAGGACGAAGGTGGAGCCGTTCACCAGGCTGGAGACCACGGCCACGCTCAAGCCCAGCGACACGGCGGCGGGGCCGGGGCTCTGCGCTGCCCCCTCGCCCGCTGCCGCACCGACCGCCATCCGCATGGCCCCGCCGAGAGCTGCAGGCGCGGCGGCTGCCCGGGCCCAGCGCTCCCGGCAGCGGCTCTGCGCCGGGACCCGCCCTGCGCTGCGCTGCGCCGCGCCGGGGGCGGCTCCGGGCGGGGAGCGGCGGCAGCCGCGGCTCCTGGCGCCCGTCCCGCGCGGGGACGGCGGCGGTGACGTCACAGCCGGGGCAGCTCTGCCCCGACGGCCGGGCCGGCACCGCGCACCCCGCCGCCCTTCCCTCCCCGCGATGGCACCGCGCACCCCGCCGCCCTTCCCTCCCCGCGATGGCACCGCGCACCCCGCCGCCCTTCCCTCCCCGCGATGGCACCGCGCACCCCGCCGCCCTTCCCCGCGCTGGCACCGCGCATCCCGCCGCCCTTCCCTCCCCGCGATGGCACCGCGCACCCCGCCGCCCTTCCCTCCCCGCGATGGCACCGCGCACCCCGCCGCCGCTGCTGTCGGAGGTCCCCGGCGTGCCGAGATACCGGGCAGAAGCTCGGAACTGCGAGCGTCCACGGGCGGGGGTACGGGACGACGTGTAGGGGGATGCGGAGACCAGGGGGATGTGGAGAAATGCGCACAGGGATGTGGAAGGAGAGGGGGATGACAGCAGGGCAAAAGGATGCGGGAAGACAGAGGGATGCGGGAAGACGTGCGGAGGGATGTTCTGCAGGACAGACGAGTCCCGCCGGGCCAGCGTTAATGGTGCGGGAGCAGCGCTTCTTCCCAGCGCTCTCGCTTTTCTGTGGGGTTTCTGAAATTCACGTCGGCTCCCCGCTCCGCCCGAAAGCGTGGGATGTTGCGACGGCAGGGCCAGGCAGGGGTCAAGGCTGCCATTACAGCCGCCGGGACAGTGTGAGGGGCAGAGCTGGACCATCAGCCAGGCACTGGGTGGCTGCACACCGGGAAAGCTTGGCCACTGCCAGGAGTCACGCACATTGCCTGAAAACTGGGGGATCCATAATCACTCCTGCAGTAACTCGAAGAATCCACTTTTGTTTCCAGGAAGGTGTTCACTCTCCTCTAATGGCACAGAGCAAGGTCAGATGCTCACATTTATGAGCCTCCTCTCTCAGCTATCGTTCAGCATCTTCCAGATTGTGGGAGGGCAGAACGTAAGCCATCCTGCCATTGCAGAGAAGGGCTGGAGATCGATCCCTCTGCTAGCAATACAGCTGGGCCATCACAGGGCCACAAATCTCTCTTTGAGAGAACTCAGTCTCTCAAAGATGAAGTGCTGAGCTGAAAGTGATCTTCCTTGCTCAGCAGAAATATTTTGTAGCAGGTATCTCACTGCAGTTCTTACCATTTCCAGATATATGTTGAAATAAATCAATCCATAATGGATTCCTGTGGCAACATCCGTCTAAGGAAATGAGTTATGGTATCTTGGCTTAACGTAAATGAAAATGGACATTTTTGTAATTTTTAACAATTGGGCGTGGTTCTTTGCATATATTTTGGCCTTCCCAGGGAATATGATTTAAGTGAAGAGGCAAACTCCTGGAAATATTTCTCTTGTCTACATATATCTTGGTTTGCCTACACTACTTGAGGCAAAGGAAGGCACAGGAACACTGTGATGATTTTTTAAGCTTTAATGGCAAGATATGTAATACTGCAGTAAGTGCCCATATTTTCACCTAGGTTTTTTCATCAGGTCATTGTATCAATACTGAATGTGATGGAAGAGAGGATTCATCTTTGTGACACTCACAAGACCTGCAAAATGAGTACACAGGAGGTGGAAGAACAGTTATCCATAGCAACCCTTGGAAACAAAGAGGTGAAGACAAATACAGGCTAATTATAAATATCCATTTCTGATCTATATACAGCCTAGTAACATGTACAGAAAAATTTATTACGGGAAATAATTTAGGCTTGCACTGTGAAAAATGGTATATTTTTAACAGCCTTTGCATCTAATTATCAGGCAAGTTTCTAAACACTGCTCAAACCTGGCCAATTTTTATTCTCAAAATCTCTCTCTAGTGTGTTGAACCAAGACATAAACAGGTACCAGCGATATCAAGGAAACAGTTTATTTCACTCCAGCCATGTCATTTTAATATCCAACTTATAAATCTAATATCCTATTTGTAAATCTTATATATGCATTTCCACAGTATGTATTTGGATAGGTAATTCTGACATACTTAATGTGCCTTATTCAGTTACTCTTGCACTTGCCATATAATAGGTATAGTGTTTCTAAGGATTAGTCATAGGCTAAAATAATCTGCGCAGCAGTGATAAATATTAAATCTGCAAATATCTTGAAAAACAGCCTGAATTCACCTGATATCTGCATTATTAAATATACAAACAATTTGGACCAAGACATAAAAGTACCTCAATGAAAACAGCTGTTATCATTATTTGAAAGGAAATGAGATGACTTTTTTTAAACTATTACATATATACCACATATAAACTCCTCAAGTCCATCTAGTCTTTTGGGGCTGAGTTTCATTGTGATAGCATCATTCCTCCTGCCTAGGCTGTGTCATCATGTATTACAAAATAACAGGCTTTGGGTTAGTTTGGCTTTGACCTTGCAATGCTCAGTGTTACTGATGTCATATCAGCCTGATGTCTCATGAACACACAAACTGCATAGGAGGAACCTCAGATTTATGTGGCATTTCCTCCAAAACACTCTGCTCCCCTCCATTAGCATGGTTATTTAGGATCAGCCAAGAGGTAGGAGGAGTATTTATAAGACTTTTGTAAGTCTCCTGTCCAAAGGAAGGGATGAGTGATTGACATAAGTTGGAGTTAGAAGTGAGTGAGCAAAGTTGGTAGAGGTTACACTTTTTTTTTTTTTTTTTTTGTGGGGGGGAAGAAAAATATTTGTAAATTCTAAAGGAATTTATTGTTTCCTCTGTACTGTCTTGGATTCCTCTGTTTATTTGGTTTATGTACAAAAAAGAATTTTTTTTTCATTTAATCAGTTGTTGGTCTATTTTATCAAGGCTAGAGGAAAATCAGATAATTCTGTATCTGGCAGAGAATGAAAATACAGTAACTGAGCCCAGAAGATAATCTGAAACTCCTTATAAAATAGCTGGGAGAGCAGGGTGGAAGTTTACCAACAGCTTGATCAGACGCTGAAGCAACAGCAGTAAATCTCCTTGGCAGAAGCACTATGAAGATCCACTGTGCCAGCAACTGAAGCAGCAGGAACTGAGATTGCAAACTAAATAGCAAGAAGACAGCAGCAGTCCTATGTTTCTAGCTCTTGAGGACCAAAGACCAAAGTAAGGGCAGCTATATGAAGGCTTGTGTAATGATCCACTGAACCTAGGCCAGGAAAAAACCCTGAAAATCATTTACAGGCAGTCTTGATCAGTTACTTGGAGTATAAAAAGTGACTTTGGTATGAGTGGGACATCACTGATGTGGGTGGTCCTGCTTTGAAAAGAAGGGACTTGAACCTTTGCTGCAGTCCAGCCCTTGATTTGCTGTGGACATCCCTATCTATGTATGGGAGAATGAATGGAAGCCTGCTGAAAGGTATTGCTCTGCAAAGATGGGTCCTGTTAGCTTCTTGGTCCTCTATTTCATTAACAAGGACTCCATTGAATCTTTGGGCCCAGATTTGGGCTTTTGAAGTCCAGAGTGATCTTTGTGAAATGGAATTGTAGCGCTGAGTTCTACTGCACTGTTGACAATGGCCACAAGACTGGCTCCTCGGCAGCTGGAACTAAAAATTAAGCTCTGCCTTGATGTCTGAATTTGACTGTCTAGGACTGTAATGAAATGCTGCCTTCTATCTGCAATATTGAGCTCACACAAGCTTCTGTGGTGTCTCTGTCCTATGGGTTATAAGAGGAAAGGTAGCCCTTGGCGTGCACCAGCTCTCTTCAAAGACAGGACAGCAGGCTGCAAATCAACGCAACTCAGTGCAGTCTTAAGCAGAAAAATGAGGGGTGGCTTCATTTTTCAAAGGGTCCAAGGTTGATGTAAGGAAGCTTCTTAGTGATGTTCAATTCCAGAAGACTGGTCTGAATGAGTAATGGAGGCTTGCTGCCACTTTTGCCCATGGAAAACAACTTATCTGCTAAATGACAGTGGCCACACATAGTTCTGGGGGTTTGGAGAATTTCAGCATCCTGAAGAGGTGATGCAAGACTGATTTTAAGTTATTGACATAGGAAATATGGCATGACTGCTGCGAACAGACCATACCATTTCAGGTTTTCTGCAAGGAAAACAGATCTCTTCAGAGAGAACCTGTCCTTCATGCAGCAGGCAGAAGTGAGATAGCTAGTTTTCTGATAAGTGTGCATGATCATGCTGCAGAGAATCCACATTAATTAACATCATGTCTGCTCACGTTTGCTCTGCAGAAACTTCTGAAATCCTCTATGACTAGGGAACACAGAAGAAAGCAGAGATTTCCCAATTAATCCTGTAGCAGATGTCATAGTTCACCTACATTAATTGCAAACTCTGACCAGGACATTCTTTTCTATGCTGATTTCCAAAAGTTGATTATGCATGTGATGAGTATAGCATACATAGCATATGTACATCCAGCTCTGTTTCCTCCTGTATTAGGAGTGTGGTGAAAGCCCAGCACAGTATTTTAGCATGAACCTTTAGAACTGGCTTCCAAGGCATGGTCATCACAGTCATCTTGAAGTCCTCCACCCTGGCTTTATTACAATCTTTCATGTGAAGAATTTTCCTGTCTTTCCCATACCTTGTCTGTTAAATAGAATATTAATATTCTGTTTGAAATAAAGGGAGTTCTGGCCCATGATTCAGACTTACAATGTTGTCTGTATGTTATTATAAGTTTTGACATGGTGATCATTTTTGCTTCATAAGCTACATAACTAAATAAAGTGTAGGCATCATCGAATCACCTGTGATGGAAGTCTCTTCCTGTTAAGCGGCCAGCTGCTGAATTCCATGAGTCAAGACTACATTTTATGGTATACTTTGGAGTTTTGAAGAAGTAAAATTCTCTCAAGTGAGGAACATTGGAGGCACTCCTATTAATCGAGTAAACTCACTCGTCAGACTTGCTGGGTAGTTCCAACAATGTATGTATGGATTTTCTACTACATTGTTCTTCAGCAAAACATCTTTTCTAGCAAACACCTCAAGGAATATTGCAGTCAGCTGCCTGTTCAGAGATCAATCTTTGTACCCTTGAGCGCATGCTGTACTCTGAAGCTGGAATGTCATGATAAATTTTATTTTTATGTGTGTGCTTTAGAATGGGGTTTCACTGTTCAATACTGTTGGAAAACTGAAAATGAAATGGCAATGTATCTGAACTGGATGTTTTTTTCCTTCAAACCAAACAAAATGATATCATGAAAATGGCCCCTTTTAACTACTTTCCTCTTGAAGCTTCACTTTCAACTGACCACGCATTTGCAAACTGTAAAGCTCCTGGGACTCAATTATTTAGTTCCAGGTATTTACAGTATGCCACCATCGAAATATGTTCTATTTACTAAATATGTACCTTCCCAGCAGCAAAGCTACATCTGCAACCTCACCCACCATGGCATCTGAGAGCACAGAGAAGCAGTCTGTCTGCTGTGAGAGAACAATGCTGAGATGCTGGGATTCCCAGCCAATGGCCTAGCTGAAGTTCTAGCTGAAGAAATGATGATAGGCTGATACAAACTGTTTCTAGGGAGAGTCTACCAGACAGTGTGTGATGGAAGGAGGCTTTCTATGATCTGCTACAGATCAGGGCAGCTGCAGACACAGCTACTGCAGTAATTAATATTGGTTGTGGTTTAACCCCATCCAGCAACGAAGAACCACATAGCTGGGGTGGGAAAGAGAATCAGAAGAGTAAAAGTGAGAAAACTCATGGATTGAGATAAGGACAGTTTAATGAGACAGAAAAGGAAGAAAATTATGATGATGGTGATGATGATAATATCTAGAAGAGGTGTTTCCCATTGCTCACCCCTCGCTGACCAATGCCCAGTCATGTCCTGAGCAAGGACCCTGGGCCAGCTCTCCCCAGCAGTTTATATTCTGAGCATGTTGCCCAATGGTATGGGATACCCCTTTGGCCAGTTTAGGCTGTCCCAGCCATATCCCCACACAACTTTTGTGCCCATCCAGCCTTCTTACTGTCAGTGCATGAGAAGCTGAAAATTCCTTGAGCTAGTATCAACACTACTCTGCAAGAATTAAAAAACTTTTGTGTTATCAACATTTTTCTCACACTAAATTCAAAACACAACACTTTACCAGCCGCTTGAAAGACAATTAATTCTATCCCAGCAGAAACCAGGACAGTATTTAATATTTAAAATAGAGTTTAATATATAAAACATCTGGTTAAAGAGTTGTAATGACAGCCAGCTGTTGTAGTTATTGACCTGTGCTGGAAGGAAACCATTTGGCACAAGGCTAATCTCACTGTGCTCAGCAGATGTTCAGTGTTGTGCCACAATCATTGCACATGCTGATCTGCACCTTTTAATAAGACAAGGCTGTATTTATCTGTATTAAATGTGGCATCAAGATCTCAGGCAAGGTCAGAATTGTCACCTTCTAGGGAATTTTTTTTAATCTTCTCTAAATCCTCCCAATGTCCATGCTGAAAAGTCATTTTTTTGTAGTAGTTAAAGGACCAGCTATGTGATAGGTCAATATTAATGTCTTGTTATACATCATGGATCCTAAGATAATTGGGGTTTTAATGATGACTAAAATGTTTGGGTTGAGTTTGGTCTGACTTCATGCAAAGCAGCTGACAGGAATGCTGACTACTTAGGGGAAATTGGAAGTCATGTTTCTTGCTCTTAGCAGATAAGGAACAAGGGATGTGGGACAACTGAATTACTTATTTTCAGATATTCTACTTACATATTTGAGGCTCTCTGACATACATATGTCTTAAGGATTCATTTGATAATGTTTTTTGCTCAAATACTTACTCCTAAGGGTTTGGTCCCTCTCACAGTTCTACTGATAATTGTCACAGTGTTATATTTATCCAGGATATATGGAGATTGTGATTACTGGTACCCTGACAGCAACTGGCTTTTGCACAAAAGATCTTAGGTGCTGAACTTTCAGAATGAGCTTGGAGAACAGGAATCCCTCTGCTTATCTGCCACTAACTTTGAAATGCTGAGAAATGTTTACTGGCTATGTGAGATGTCCAGCAAATATTGTTTGTGCATCATATTGTCTCTAGTTTTACTGATTAAGAGTATTTTAATTATGATTTTAATGATAACCACTGCTGAAATGAGATCTTGTGGTAGACTGTAACAAATAATAGTGTCTCAGGTTTAATGATCTAATCTTAAATTCAATGAAATTATGAGGTTCCTTTGTCAAATAAATGTTACTTAGAAAAGGAAACAGAACAAAATAACACTTTTTGAAAGGAACCTGTGAACAAAAGAGTATTTTTAAATCTTTTATTTCAGGACATCTTTCCTTCAAATGAGGCTGCCTGCATAATAGCACTGTGAAAGGGAGATAAGATAATTGCTACTTCAGCAATAGAACAGCAGGAGCGCCTGAAGCTCCCTCCTGTCTGAGATTTAGGCGGTAGCTGGAACAGAATAATTCTCTACCTTAATGCTTCTTTTGGACTCAGTTTGGCTGACTTCAGTTTTGCCAACCCCCAAAATTAATATTTGGGAGACTTCCCTCTCTGGGGCCTTAAATAAATCATAGTTTTGTCTGTTTGTTTTGTTTGTTTTGCACCCCCCGCCCCCCGCCACTCCTTTTAACATCTTCTGTTATACTCAGGGGCAAAGACAGGTGTGGAAACATCTGCCATGTCAGAGCAGGGAAGGCTTTCAGCCATGGCTGTTAGAACTTGCTCAAAAAGCAAAAAAAAATCAACTGATCTAAATGAGAAAAACAATGATAGCAGAATCAAAGCTTGCCTTGCTGCGGATCCCTATGTTAAGGTGCTGAGAAAAAGTGGATGGAAATTTTTTTTCTAGCAAGTAAGAAAACAAACAGCCTGCTATTTGCAGTAGTGCTTAAAGCAAATACATGTGAACACTTGCTGATCTGAACTGTGAAATGAACTCATTACAGATAGGCTCTAAGATTCAGAAATGAGCTCTTCTCAGTATTTCAGTTTGGGCAAGTGGACCTAATAACAGCTGTGTGGTGAGAAGAAAGTGGTGCAGTGCCACCTGAGCATCTGGACTGTGAGCCTTCTTTTCCACTGGTTCACTAATGTTTGGGCATCTTTTTCCATGTGCAAGCAGGAGCATAAATGTTTTTGAGTACCCAGGGATTATTCCTTGGTGAATGTGCACAGAATGTGCACAGAATGTCTAACCCATGGGGATAAATAGGCCTAACATGTCTGGCATGCAGGACTCAGTACCCCAGGGCAATGTGTTCTTGGTCACACCTTGTCAGTCATGTGGGAAAACATCAGTCTTTGTCACTCCTTGGATCAGGATAATCCTCTGTCTTGATGAGCTCTTGTCTTCTACCTGCCTTCTGAGGTTTTTTCCTCAGTTGTCTAACTTTCACATCAGCAATGTTTTCTTCAGGCCTTGAGTTAATAACGAATATGAGTCAACACTTTCACTTGTTTGTTTGTTTTTGTTTTGGTTTTTGTGTGCTTTTCTTATTCTGTGTGTTTTTATCACTGCCCGACAACAAATTTCTTCAGTAAGGCTGTACATCTTAATTAATTAATTGGGTGCTGGGCTGTGGGCTACTGTTTATGATCTTTGGAGAGGACATGGCATTTTAGCAGAGCTATTCTTAAACTGATAATGGATGTTTCATTAGGGATCTGGGGAATACATTTCCTGGTGGGGGAAGATGGCCTGTCCCTGGGGAGCTGCTGAAAGATGAGCAGGGGAGGTGGGAAAGCAAGAAAATTACCTGGGAGTAAAGTGCTTAAAAGGTTCCCTCTGGGTGAGAGACAGGCTTCACCAAGTGTGACTGAGGCAATCTGTGGATTTTGAGAGGTGCAGGGAAAAGCCTTCTTCTTCTATTGTCTCTTTGTCCTCTCTGGGGTACTGGTTTGGCTCTGTAGCTTACAGCAGGTACAGCCTTCTCCCGAGTCCTTTCTCAGCCTGGCTGTCAGGGGCTACTTTGTCCCCTTCTCCCTCTGCCCTCTGCTTGCCATCTTCCCTGCTACACTCCAGCCAGCACTCACCCTGCATCCATCCAAACCAAAAGCAACTCTTACGTGGAGGAGCATCCAAAATGCAGAGCACACTTGCAGTGAGGGGGATGTAGAAAAGCAACCTGAGGGCTGCTAGCTTGGTGTGTCTTCTTCCACATCCAGAGGAAAAAGTGGCACTTCTCTGCATTCCAGGGTAGCATGACAACATTTGGATGCCCAAATGCCACTGTGCATATGTGACGGGGGGTTCTCCTTTGTCACAGGAAATACCTCTGTAAGGGGCCAAGTTGTGCTAGTAGCTGTCTGGCTCCCACAGAAAAAGCCAGGGAACCTGGGAGAACAAATGACCGCTCTGACGAAATTACAGGTACCATCTCCCCATTTTCTCTGTGCCCCCGGCAGTTGTTCAGCCTGTCAGACTTGCCTAGCAGTAACCTGGGTGTAAACATTGCAGCGCATTGCTATCGTGAAGGTCCCACTGGCCTTCGGGGTGGTGCTCGGTGGGGCTCCTTCCAACAGAGGGAGCCTTAGGTCTATCTTCTGTCATCACATGACAGGAACTGCAATCTGCATCATTCAAACAAAATATAACAGCCAGGAAAATGTAATTTTGGCTGCTGGTCTTCGCTCGTTATTCAGATTTTGACAGAGTCCCTCTCCTTGTCTGAACTCCCTCTCTGCTGTTTTTTTAGTGGAATTTTGTTCATGGATTTGTTTTCGAACTTCAAACTCTTCTATTCTACTCTTCTAAGTATCTTTGGTTGCTTACCTGTGTTCCAATGACTAATGTTTTTGAAAGGGTGAAACTTTGTGTTTTCTATCTCCTTTCTAGTCAGACAAATAATGCTGCAATAGGTTTCCTACAGTGAAATGCAGAGGAAATAGGAGATCAATGTAGATTATTGAACTTTTATGCAACAGAAATCATTATCTTTGACCCATACCTATATGCTAGAATTTAATGACCAAAGTCCTTGCTGTGAAACTATTTTTCTTCAGTTTAAGAAATTCTTGCAAAGTATTAACAATAGCGTGTGTATTTTTATAGTCTGTTTGAAAGTCTGGACAGTTCAGACGGCCCATATGGGTTAAAGATAAATTATGTTTAGAATGGTGTTTCAGACAAGAAATGCCCACGTTTAGCCTTTCCATGCAATTTTAATTTGACCCTCTAATGTAAGTGTATGCTGATATAGCAATATTGAACCATAAACCTATCAATCACTGAACATGTACAAGAAGAATAGAAGTCAGGAAGGAGACTACTCTGAGGCAGAGATCTTCCCTTCTTAAAGAAGTTTGAAAAATGTCAGATGAGGGGTCCAGATGGACAGGACTGTCATTTTCTTTAATACCTGCAGGGTGGCTGGACTGTATTGTACTGCTGTCAGGGCCATCAGGGCCCTGCAGGTACAGCTTGCCCTGACCAGCCCTGATGGGGACGCCCACCCACACTCTCTGCCCTCTGATGCAGGAGCTCCCATGTGGCTTGGGCCCAGGTATGAGCTATTTCATAGCAGTGTGTGCTCCCAGCTAGCTCCCTGACATGCCTGCACTGTTTGTATTGATGCCTTAAGTTTCAGCTTTCATGTTTTCCAGATTCTGTGCTGCCTAGGGGTATAGCTCTGAGCCTCATAGTAAGTGTTAGCAAGCTCCCTTCACAGAGCAGATAGACAAAACAAATCCTTTTTCAGATGGAGACCAAGGACAACCATTACAAATTTTCAGGCCCAAAAGCATAAACATGGGTAGACTGAAGGGAGGAACAAGAAGGATGGGACTTCATAATCTAAGCTGTAATTGGACAATTAAACTCAATATGCAAATGGACCAAAACTTATAAAAGTGTGAGACCTCGTGACCGGTTGTCCATTTTGTGACCATTTTGGGGCCACCTTGGGTGCAGCCCTGGCCAGACCCTTGTCCTGCCCAAGGTGTACCCTTAAAGGCCTTTTAATAAGTACCTGCTTTATTCTCTTAGCTCTGTCTAGTCTCTGTTCCAGGTCAGTCTTCCCAAGGCATCAGTATCTCCAAGACTGAGATACTGACTGATTTGTCACCCTGCCTTTGCCAGTCACCACTGTGCCCTGCTTGCCCAGCTCAGGGACTGTGCCCTGCTGGAGAAGGCACTGCCTGCACTGTGGCCACCCTCAGCTCCTGGCTTGCCTTCCCTGACAGAGCAGCTCTGCTGCTGCTGCTCCCTGGCACTTAGTGCAGGTCTTCCAGAGCCTGGAGAGGAGTGCCATGGAGCCTGCTCCCCAGCAAAAAAATGTGTCAGCAATGGTGGTGGAAGGGGGTATTCTGACGTTAAAAATTGCATGCCACCCAGAGGGAGGAGGGGGAAGAATTTGGCCTCATGAGAAAAACTTGTTATAGAGAATAGGCTGATCACTGTCACTAACAGGTTGGAAGAATTATTTTTTTTTTAATTGAAGTTTTTGCCAAGTACAAAATTGGCACAACAAAATGTCATGGCATACAAACAAAATTTTATGGTACTGAGCAACTTCATTTTTAAAGGTCATTGCATTCTGATTGTCATATCCTGCATTTTAGATAGCTTATAGGCAGTACCTCCTTCATTAACTTTTCTTAAAAATAATAGCAGTAAACATACAGTTTACATTTTAAAGTCTGAAATTTATTCAGAAACTAAACAGGTATGAAATGACCACATAGAATATTCTAATACATGCACTTTGTAAGTAAATCATTGCTTCAGAAAGATGAACACATTTGCTAGCTTAATATTTAGCTGTTTGTGGATGCTCCGTGCCTATGGTTCCAAGACATCTAAACTTAACATCAGCTTAGCTGGGTCTGTATTTAAATAGTTGATTGGACTTGGATGCCTCTCTACTTTCCATTTCTGTTCTGCATCTAACATGTTTGGGAAGACTAAGATAAAACAATGTTGTTATCATAAGTCTAATCTCTCTGAAAAAAAGAAAGATTAGAGTTTTTACTTGACATTATTATAGTAAGAAACTGATTAGTGAAATAGCAGAGTAAATTTTGGGTAATGCTTTCTCTTCTCAGCATCCCTTGTTGTTGTTGCTCCTGTGCACATTCCTCCCACAATGTGGAGCTCTCTCACAAGGGAAATAGGTGCATGGGTTGGTAAATCCTAAACCTGCACTGAAGAGCAATGCTGAATTCTTGGACAGTAGACCACCATTTTGAAAGGAAAGATGGTTCTTAAAAAAGGAATGCATCAATGCTATATTTAACACCTTGCTGTAATGCCTTAAATAATTTTCTATACACTTAGGGAAGGAAATGCAGTGTTTGAGGTTGTCATCTGTTGCAAATCATCAGCCAAATACTTTCAGTTCTCAGGGTTTGCAGCCCTTGGTTCCCAGGGTCCTCTTCCCTTTCTTGCCCAGCATGAATCTGAATTTTTATACATTGTGGCTCACTCAAGGGCAAGATACTGGAAAGCTCAAATACACAGGCATCTCTTGTGAAATAAGCAAAAAATAGGTTCTTGAATGCATATATGAAATGAAATAATTTATGTTGCTTTCAGAGAGATAATTCACTTAATCCTTCAGAACAAAGGCAAGAACTGGCCCCAAACCCTGACAAATCTCATTTTAAGCCATTTCAGAATTGCTTCCATAGGCCAGCAGCTGCACCTGTACTACATGGTTTGCTGTACCTGTATAGACTGACTACACCAGCATGTAGCTTTCCTCCCATCCTTTATGGCAAGGAAGAGCTAGGGTGTCTGAAACATTTTTGAGCATTGTACAGGTCTTGATATATTTTAATCTTGTGCTATGTGACTATGAAAATGGAGAATACCACTATGAGTATGAATTAGTATCCCTATAATGGAATTATTTTTAACTTGCCTGTGCTTCAACGTTGGAATACTACATATTATAAACCTATGAGAAAGTCATGTCAGTGGCCAGCAGGGAGAAAAGCTGCCTGCTTACCCCCACCCCAGCTGCTGAGTTTTATCACGCTGGTCCTTGCGGCAGCAAGGCAGAAGGGACTGGCGCCTCTTCTGTACCAGCAGAATGAACTGGCAGGCAAAGTGGGCAGAAAGCAAGTCAAGGCTGAAGGAGGTATGGAGAGGGTGAGAAACTCAGATCGATATGAAGAGGCTGTCTCCACAGAAGGTAGTCCCATAACCATGCTTCAGAGGTCATGGAAGTGAGTTCCCATAGACTCTTCTCTGGGTGCGCTTGCACTTGCTTGGGAAAAATCCTGTCTGTGAGGTGCTTTTAGACTTCAGAGATATGGGAGAGACCCTACAGCTCAAAGGACACATTTTCAAGTCTTTTTGATGTGGTTAGCAGGTCTGGCAGGTCTGAGGCTGGGTGATCACACGAGATCCGCACAGAAGCCATTTGGCATGTTTACTCCAGGAATGCTCAGCCACTGGAATTGTAACTGGTGAAATTAGAGTGTTGAAAACATCATTCATGTTCAGGTGGGATAAAGCCTTAGATGTATCCGTGAGAAGAGAAACATCTGGAGAAGAACAAAGGATTTACTTGTTCCTTTATTGACAGAACTTCAGGGCTTCACAGTGCTTGATGCCTCTTGGGCTTCTGCTCTGTTTCAAAGCATAGGCTGGATAGGTTGTTGTTCTTAACTGGAAATGTTTGGTACTGTGTGTAAGTGCTCACTAATGTGCAAGATGTTTATGTTCTAGTCTGTGCTGAAGAAATAATCAGCTATGCAATCTTTCATACAATTGTTTCATTTTCTTGCAACTTTGAATGATGCACTTCAGTTCAAACTTCTCAGTCTCAAGCCAAGGGAGACTGAGTTAAAATTAGAAGATCTTATTTTTGATACAGTTTCCTGTACTGAGAATTTAACTGCATGCAATATTACTGTTATGCTATTTCTGCCTTAACAGAAACTTTACATAAGACCTATGTGGTTAACAAAGCTATAGCTTAAAAAAGTGATGTATCAAATACTGAGACAGAATCAAACATAGAAGATTCCTTACAGTATTAACCTATGTGCAAATATATATGTAACCTGTTACTTCTAAAGACTAAGGGGAAAAGATCTAACAAAGGGAAGTGTCACCTGGGATTTTCCATTTGTCCAGGTTTCCTTCAGGCTCTTTCCTGAAGCCCAAAGCACAGGTTAGCAGGAGGAGATTGGAGGCTGAAGGCAGGCAGAATTAGATAACAGTTAATTATCTCCTTGCTGCTCAAGGACCCTTTGCTGCCCATAAATGTTGAAGCTGAATTCTCTTCTGGAGCACTTGCTTGCCTTTTGAGGAGCAGGATTTGCAGGAGTTTGCTTTCAGTGAATGGTGGATGGTGCTGAGGAGAACGAATGTGTGTTTGAGAGGCTGGGTCTATCTATAGCAGAAGCTAAAACCAGCATGGGCAGGTGAGTCCCTGGTAGCAGATTGTGGGAGAACAAGGGTGCCTAGAAGGGCAGCCAGGTACAGCCCTTGCTGCTGCTTACTCATAGGTAAATACATGTCTTTAATAGCCTCTGCCTCCCATGGAAAAATAAAGCTTAAGGATAATTGCTATTAACACAGGTAAGCATCCTTTCCCTGCTCCTCACAAATAGTCTTTCTACCCCAAAATCCAGTTCCTGTAAAATTATTATATGAGTAAATGACATGGAAATGAGACCTATTTGAAGGAAAAAATGCTTTTTCCTTTTGCATAATTCCTTTTCCCCCTTTTTCTCCTCAAATTTCAAGTACAGACTGAAGCTGATTTTTTTTCCAACTGAAATAATTATCTCCTTTTTTTGCACTAGAAAAGGACCTGATTATCTCCGAGAGGATGGAGGTAAAACATTAACTCATGCAACAATTTTATCAAGACTGATGCTGGCAGAGGCACTGAATCATTTGTTTTCCTGCTCATGGTAGCATCTTACATATAAATCAATAATTACATTTCTTGGCTCAGTCTTTACTGTGATGAAGCAGGAGCAATATCTGAGGCTGCTGAAAATGTGCTGCAGTACAACAGCTGTAGAGTGAAGGAGCAAGAACTGTGCACAAGAGGTGCCCAGAGCAGCAGCCAGGCTGGGACTAAGGCAGGCTCTGTGCTGCTCTCTGCTCTGCACGTCCATGAAAGGTGAGGATAAAGCTTCCTAAAGTCAGAGAATAAGGTACCTTCCACCTGAGGCATCTTCTGGGAGGAAAGTTGGCCAGTCAGCTCCAGACATTTGCTCTTGGGACAAATGTTTACTGCTGTTAGAGCCATCTTACACAGCCAGCCAGAGCAACAGCAGATGAGATCTTGATTTTCTTTGCCTTTCATGCCAGAAGTGGATCCAGCCATTTCCCAATTCAGGGACTCATGACAATTTTGACAGTAATTAAGAATACTTCAATCACATAAAACATGATTTTAGGCTGAGTATTGCCTAAAATTTTAGGTTCAGGCTACTAGGATAATGTTTAATGTGAATTTTGCAATTACAAATGACTGTTCTTTTTCAATTAACTCTTAAAGGTTGCTGCAGGAACAGTTGCAGTTACAAAACAAGATGAACAATGGCTAGATTTAAATTAAGAGACCACTGAGCCCTCAAAACATTCACAAACAAATATATATCTCTGAAAAGCATGATAGAGAAATCAAAGCAGGATGACAAGATACGATATGAGTTAAATTCATTTCCTTAGAAAGACAGCTAGTACAGGCATTGATCCAGAAATGTAGCTTAAAGAGGATGAAAGAAATATTAAGAAATAAACCAGTCTGAAGCATAATTGTGTGGGAGTTTTGATAAAGTGGAAGGGATTTTGGAAAGATGATGGTAGAGGGAAACAGACTGAGCTTCTTTAAAGAAAAATATCAACGCATTTTTCATTATGATTGAGACCAAAAAATCTAAGTCATATTGGGCAATGGCTGTCGATAACTCTATCAGCCCTGTCTCCATCCAGTAGGTAAGGTGCTTTCCTGCTATGCCATGGATGAGGGGCTGGTGCAGCAGCACCATTTCCATCTTCTTTGGCATAAAGAAGAAGAAACTCTTAAGAGCTGCCCCAATATCTCTTGTGTAGCATACTACACAAGCCAGTTATCCTTGTGTAAAAAGGTCATAATGTGTGTAGGAGAGGGAGGATATGCCCTGGAAGTCTCCTGCCTGTAACTTTTGCAGGCTTTGTGCCCAAGCCTTGTAGTGTCAACCTGTTAGTGGTGCAGACCTAGGTCTATAATGGTGATCTGAATTTTCTTACAGGCTTCATAAGGTCAGTCCTTTGAGGCTGCAGACTTAAATTCCAGTCTGTCACCTCCATGGAACCTACGTGAGCAGTTCCATCCAACTGCTGTGTGTGTCCCATTGTGCTGGTTGCTTTCTCCAGCACTCCTCTGACCTTATGGTATCGTTAAAATCCCTGTTCTTCTCTTCCAGGAGTCAAAAGATGTGGAATTAGGCTGTCTTCAGAATCACCTTTCTATGGATACTCTGGAATTAGCACATCTAAGTTAATTCTCACAAAGTTATTTGAGACAATCTCTGCATTTGTTATACAAATACATCTGGAAACACTTTGGAAATTATAGAAAGAATGAGGAGTTAACATTTGTGGGGCCTTAGGATGTCTCATTTACCCTCTTTTGGATAATTGGTGTGTTAGATTTACATTGATGCTAGGCAAAATAACAGGAAAAAAACTGCTATAGCATTACTGTAGGTCTGATCAGTTCAGTAAGGACTGGGAACATTCCAGATTCGTGAATTTATTGAAGCACCAGGCAAGCAAATTCAGGATTGTGGGTGATGAACGCACCAACTACAGATTGTTCATATGTGTTGCCATAGAAAGATTAGTAAGATCTAATCATGCTTTATATGTATAAATGAATATTCTCAGCTGTGTTCCAATGCAGTTGGAAATGCAAAGCTCACATAAAGGGAGAAGAGGAGAGACATGGTCTGTTGACTGACCTTGAGCAGGCAGAGATGTTTTTCCCCTTCAACCCTTTCTGGGCTAAGCCCCCCTTTTATACGATAACTTTTGGTCCATCCCAGCAGGATTGAACAATCACATGTTATTTGGTCATATGTGCATTACACATGCCATCTCCTCCTTCATTTGCATCTCAAGAGGTGCTTAAGTTAATATGTTAATGGAACTTAATGAGGGTCTCAGTTACTTTTGGTCAAAATTTATAGTTGACGAAAGAGGGAGAATAAACACTTTGATCCTCTTCTTCCATGTACTGAAGCAGCAGTAGGGCCCTCTGACCTTTATCAGAGTGTCTTTGTGTGCATCTTTATTGCCTCAACAAATCAGATTTATAATTATTTAAGTCTTGTTTTCCCAACCAGCCTCGCCAATTCTTCACCACCTTAAAGGAACACTGCTGTTCTGACCATTTACCACACAGAAGGACAGCACAAGTGCCCTGCTCTCATTAGGCAGAGAAACCCACACTGTTGCATAACTGAGGTTTCATCAAATTTGACCTAAGAACAAAAAAGGCAAGGAAGGGGATGGGAGCTGAGAAAGAAGAGGAAGGGTAAGTATATTGTCAAAAGCAGTTTGGTGTGAGTAGGATGGGGCACATCAGTGAACAAGTATCTGAAAATGCAATCTTGATATGGCAGAGCAATGAGGACTTCCAGAAACAGGCAAAGTGACACGGAACAGGATCTCTATATGATGTGCTCTATATAACATAAAGAAATAAGAGATGCTGCTCTGCTCATAATGTTTTATAAGCATGTTGAAAATCTAACGATGTAGAAAAGAGCTTGTAATTTATTTTAAAGATAAAAGGAAATGTCTGAGAGTGAACAACTTCAAGAACTTCCTTTACATCCCTACAGGAAATCAAACAGTGATTTGATCAAAACATGTAATCCCTTCCTCATGGTGAGGAGGCATTGATGTTCTTCAGTTCTGCAGGAAAACCAGCAAGAATAAGTAGTTACTAGTTAAAAAAGATGTATTTCTTTGATTTTGTTTTGCAGAGGTGATGACCCGCTGGAGCAAACTCCCAAGGGAAGTAATAGAAGATCAGGTCCAACCATGAGCTTCCCAGCAAAGGAAGGGGAGAGAGCTGTGGCAACAGGGCAGGTAGGGGCAGTGACCTCACTGACAAGGGGTGAGGATAACCAGGTTCATCCAACAGTCCAGATCACTGTACAAGACTGAAATGATGAATCAAGTCTGAGATCAAGCCTGGAAATCAAGGCAGCAAGTCAAGGTCACTGGTAAACACTAGGCATGGTAGATCTGCCATGTAGCTTAGGCAGAGACCAAGGACAAGAGTCTCATCTTGAAAGCATCTCTAGAGAGAAGAAGGTTCCACCAATGAGACTTTTTACAAGTCTGGTTCAAGGTTGGACAGTGGCAAAGCCTGGGGCCCAAGCAGTCAAACCCCTGAGAAATGGAGGAGAGAGTACTCAGCCCCTGAGATATCTTTGATTCTAAATGGCTTCATATCTAGACTGGGTACACATTTTACACCATCTGTTTTTGATCCCCAAAGCATAAAATTTTACAGTTCATGCTATACTGAAAAAAATGGACTAGATGATGTAATAATTCTGAAATTAGGGTCTACACTTGTATGCATGATACAGTTATAGAAGTTAGGTTCATTTAAAATGTGGAAGGTAGTAGTGTAACACTGTGGGAATTGATCAGAAAATATTCAATGAAGAGAAATCCTCGTATCTTGCCAGCTTTTTCTTGTTCACCTCTGCAAATGGGTAGTACAGTAATTACATCCACAGTCTCCTTTTCATCCTTAGTTGCACTGAAGTATTTTATTAATGTCATTTTAGAATCTGCAATATTAGGCTTTGCTGCTTAGAAACTTTCTGGTTTTACGGTCTGTAGTTCATTGCCATTTCTTTGTTCATGTTATTCCTTCCCACTCCACTGTTTTCAGTACCTTTGCTCTCATGAACTGAAGCACCCGAGTCACTTGATCCCAGCTCCTGGTACTCTGGCCTGAAATGCTGGCAAGTGTCTCCCTTCTGCCCCTGCTGCAGAGCAGGCCACTGCCCCCCTAGCCTCTCCCACTGTGTGAATGAACACTCAGACCCCCGAGTGTGTCTTCCAGGCTGCTTTCAGGTGACATTTATTCAGCCTGCTGGCTGTGCTCCAGGCCATTGGTCCTTGCTCTGGACACATTCAGATGCATCATGTGACACAGTATCTGAGCCAGGGCTTGGGCTAGCCCAGCCTCCCTTAAATTGTATAAACAGACCTTGGACAGAGAGGCAACAGTGGCCATACCTGAGCTCCAGGAAATGTATGCTGTGACCCTTTCTAATAAAAATACACAAGGTGAGCACTTTAGCTGCTCTTTTTCATGGAGAGGTGGAAGGCCTCTTGTAGAGGCAGACATCGAATTAACCACGTACATGGGGTTCTAGTCATCATCATCTAGTCTCTTATCTTCTTGAAGTTAAGGAATGTAATTCCTTGGTAATTATGGAAGGAATTTCCTTGTTGAATTCAAAGCATTCTAGAAATTAACAGGTCTTTTGCAATGTATATTTATTTAGTGCAATTTTTAAAAAAAATTGATGCAGTGTAATTCCACCTCTAAATACAAGGGTAGAGTACTGGCAGTAAAGATGTGTTTATCTGTAAGGCATGCAGCCAGTGCTTCAGCTCCTAAAATGTTTCTTCTGTCCAATAATGGCAGGGTGGGTAAAAACCACCCTCTCCTGTCCTTGATCTCCACAATGTCACCATTGTGAAGTGGATGAGTTCCAAAATACGCAAAACTGTTAAATCTACTTGTTTTACAATTTCAAATGCAATCGCTGCATAAATATCTGGCTCTTCTCCCAGACATTGATTCTGAACTCAAATAAACCTTTTCTAGAACCAAAGAGGAGGGGATTTGCACATTCATTGAGATAATCTGAGATTTTTCTCGCAATGTTTTTACACACTGAGATTATAGGGTTTGCTTAAAAGTTTGGCAGTCCAGAGGTGGTCTCAGCATCAGCTATTTGGTTGCTGCAAATCAGAAATTTTTAGTTGTTTTTTTTGCTAAGTACTCTGGAGGTCATTCACCTGCTTCTGCAGTATACTGTAAATCCTGGTGAATATTTTTAGTAAAGTAAGTAATTTATGAGCAGTCCTAATCAAAAGATGCAACAATAAAATTTTTCCAGACTTATCCATGATATAGCAGTACAGTAGAACAGAAAATGTTTGCAGAATTTGAATGATGTGACTTTTGAAGGCAGAGACTATAACATCTCATCCAAATACTTTCTCTTCTGTACAATCTCTTCTGTACTTAGCCTTGTTGGTGCTCTCTGGTAATATATTGGCTTTTGAATATATTTCAAAAATGTATTTCAAAATTGAAGAACTCTGAGTATATAATATTAGTTAAGAGTTGCACCAAAAAAAATTAAACAAAAATTGGTTGATATATTATTATTGAAGTCCATAACAAATTACTATATATTATAGTGATGAAAATAGAATTTGTATGGTCTGTATGGCTTTCTAATAGTCTTGTGGAAAATCAGGACTGCTCAAGAGTTGCAATCTTTAGTTAGATGATGGATTTTTTTAAGTACTAAAGATGGCTCTGCAAGATGACTTCATTGCAAAAGGCACTGATCAGTGAAAAATTGATAATTTGTTACTTTAGTTACCAGTTGGGCGACTAACTGGACACCATTTTTCATTTCTTCTCATGTCCAGGATGGATGTGTCAAGAAAATACATGGGATACTTCTGAGAGCTAAATTTGAATGTAATGTTTGCATAACAGGCAAAAATGTCCTACGGTGCAAAATAATATTTACTCTGTATCACCAGCACAGTATTGAAACAAGTCTCTGAAAAGCTGAACAGCAAAGCTGAATTATAACATGCAAAGTAATTTTCATGTGCAGGGTTATTTATTTTGTGCTTTTCCCATTATTATCATCTTTTACTTTGTTGTAGTAATATTTTAGATATACTAGAATTAGTGCCATGTTAATTGCTATTGTCCATTTTGATGGACATTAATGCTTTAAGGTTCAAACTCTAACTTAATTTAGTCCAGTAGCAGCTCTTTCCAGCTAAACTAAACTCACTAGACTGCCATGTAGATTTAATAGCAGGTACTATATACCAGTGAAGTAAGCCAAAGGATCACTTAAAGTCTATCAAAATTATCTGTCTATGTGATCTCTAATCTGCAAAACATCCAACGTACCAAGCAGCTGTAAAAGCACTGGGACTGATTTAGTTTTTGAATTAGAGTAGTGAAATATTAAAGCTATATCAGATGTCCTCATTGCTACTGAAATGCCACTTTACCAGAGTCAGCAGTCAGCAAGCCTTTGTGACATGCAGAGGAGTCAGTGCCATGTTAGCTACTGAAATGAGAGCTGTTTGCATAAATGCAAAAATTCTGTCCATATGTAGTTTTGACCACTCAAAGTATCAGCCTCAAAGCCACTTATGACAGTTATGTAAAGTAGGAGATCTGTTTGTTGCTCATTTTATAAAGAGCCAAGGCTTTGGCTACTTTTGCCCCTGCTGGACTCTGTCAGGGAAGATAATTTACAGCTAAGACAGTGTGAGACTCTTCCACAGAACAGCAAAAGATGCTAAAATCAGATGTAACATATGTTTTCCAACATTTTGAAGGAAATTAAAGCTTACATTAATTTTTTAGTATATGAAAAATCTTCCAGAATACATACAGCCATGTATGTGCAGCATCTCCTACATTACTATACTTGTAGGCAGGGGATTGTCATAGTGGTGAGGATGTTACCTCAGCATTGTCTCTAATACTCTGGACAATTGGTAAAAAGTGAAAAATTAGGGCATGAACGGGTTGATGTGCTGTAATATTTGTATGGGCAGGCCCTTTTAGCTCCTCCCTTTTGTTTCCAAGTCAGTTTGCCTTCACTCTATGATAGCGGAGTTTTATCTACTCTCTGAAGTGTTCTTGTGACATAATTGCATTAAATGGTGGAGGAACTCCCTAAACTCCTTTTGGACTGTAGTCTGAATAACTCCTATATCTGGTACCCAAAAGGAAGGAAAGAAGCAAATTACTATTAATTAACCAGTTAGTGAACAATGAAAATAGACAATATAGCCTAAATTCCTGTTCTAAATATTTTGAAAAACAGAGCTCTGGAGCTCTTCCTCAGGGCTCGAGCATTAGAGAAAAATCTCACTGTAGAAGAGTCTTCAATAAAAAGTATCTCCTAGTGAAACTCATGTTGGCTTGCAGGTCTCAGAAAAGAGATGATATTGGGGCAGCAGAGGGATGGGTGATGACCCCTCTCTGGTGAGCAGTGACAGCACACAAGGAAATGGAATGAAGTGCTGTCAGGTGAGGTTTAGATTGGACATCAGGAAAATGTTCTTCACTAGAGGTTCACCACAGGTGGTTGTCTACTGGAACACCCGGCTCCCCAGGGCAGTGGTGATGGCACCAAGCCTATCAGAGCTCAAGAAGTGTCTGGACAATGCTCTTAGTCATATGGCTAAGTTTTAGGTAATCCTGTGAGAAGCAGGGAGTTGGACTTGATTATCTTTATGCACCCCTTCCATCTTTAAAATAACATAAAAATCTCTTGATATTCCATGATTCCATAGGCTTAAAAGATGTGTTTTTGCCTTACCAGGTTCCCAAGTAGATTCAGTAACTGTTTTGTTAAATATATTATCATCTTATATTTTGGAATCAAACTATTTTCCTAATTTTTATGTACATGTGAAATACATTATCATAGCTTATTATTTTACTATTAAACAATGTAAGGTTAATATATTAAGAAGCATTATGTTTGTAGTGATATTTTTGTTGAGGTGACTAGGGTTAATAAATTTGATTTAAATTTGGGCATCATAATTCTCTGCTAAAAACTATTCTGATAGTGCAGAGAAGCTGTAATGACTATTTTGAACTATGAGCATTTTCTGAACAGAGAACTTTACAGTCAACACATGAATTGCTAACCAAATCTAGTTTGTAATTTCCTGGCAGTAGGCCAGCTGTAATGTAATGTAACTAGACTAACATAACTGGAGTGACTGCATTTAACTTATTATCGGAATTGATTTTAGAAATGAGAGTCCTGTGACCTCTCTTTTTAATTAAAAAAAAAAAAAAGAAAAAAGAGAAAAATACTGCATATTTTTCTTAAAGGGCACAGAAAGAACCAAAACAAGAGTTTGCTCTGAGCACCATCTATATGTGTCCATTCTTTCAGCCTTACAATCTTGCTTTAGATTTCACTTCACTGTCTTTCTTTCTTGTGTAATGAGCAGAAAGATGCCTGTACTTCTCAGTGCAATTTCTCCATCTCGCTTTGGGGTAGAATTTGAGGTGTCTATCCCTTGTCACTGACACTAGAAGTAGTCCAAAGGACTATACTGGAATGGATAATGCTAGTTAAAAACAATCCTGCCTGTATTTTACAACAGTATAAGTGGGCGGAGAATTGATGGTCACTGATTATAATAAAACTATATGTTTCTAGAGTATTATATCTGATATTTTTGTATTTTATATGCATAATCTTGGTGATATAACATGAGATATAATGAGATACATTATATCTCATTTTTACCCCTGTAAATCAGTTCTAACTGATTTACTCCAGGTCAAACTTTTCTATTTCTCGGACAATACAACTGCAACAAACAACAAGATGACAGAGTAAATACAACTGCATATTTCAAATGGGATTTCAGCTGTTTGTCCTCAAAACAAGAAGGAAGATGGTCACAATTTGAGTAACTCATAAAAGTAAAGTGATGTTTTTACCTATGATGTATTGTGCATTAGTAAGATATTAACAAAAACGTCATTAATATCAGAATCAGAATTATTTCAATATAAAGGTGACAGGCTGTAAAACAAGATTTACCTTTTGGCTCTGCTTTCAAATTGCAGTATGTTACCTTCAAAGCCAGTTTTGATTTTCTCAGGTTCTCTTGAGGCTATGGTAATAAATAATAGAATCAAAGAGAAAAGCGAATTATCAAGCAACTGAAAAGAATTTAAAATGCCATCAGTAACTGAAAGGGTTGATGGTATGAGTGACAAAGGCTAAAAACTAAATATTTCTCTGGATTATCATGGATTATGGTGAAAGATAGGGTCCCCCTGGAAAAAAGTAGGAGCAGGAATCAGACTCTTCAGGTGGTGGAAGGAAGATGAGTATTTGGTGTTTTGAAATGCATGTGTACACAGAGCCAGAAGTGCACACAATTACTCGGGGTCATTTGTGTGAGTGGCAGGGAAGCTGTGGAGGAAGGGCTCTGAGGTTTGTGATAAACCAGGAGTCCTCCCACCACAGCGTCACTATAACAGCTTTCTGTGAGAGATGCAGTCAGTCAGCCTTATAGCAAAGGTTTCATAAATGGTTTCTTCTGTACTGTCTGCAAGTACAGCAATAATTTGAAATTGATACAGATGAGAATATTCATAGCAGCAGTTTCCTGGGCTCTAATTTTCTTCAAAGGAATATGAATAAGGTGGAAAGGATATTGGAGGTCTAATTTTTCAAAAATACTGATAACTGGCATGTTGAGTCTGATTTTTCAAAAAACTGGCATGTTGAAATGATGTGTCATAGAGACAAATCTGTGATCTGGTTGAAAAAGGATGCAAAACTATGACTCTGAAGAAAGCATTAAATGATGGGCCTGGGTCCTATGCAGTGTTTAGTGGTGTTAATGCTCTTGTACTGAAAGCAGAAAAGACAACAGGTGCAAATGCTGTTGGTTGCTACAGTTTATTGTGCTTGCAGCCAACATAACACAAATCAACAGGAGACCTAGTGCTGGAACAAGCTGTAGCACACATTGTCCCAGTAGATCGTTTTCCTTCCTGTCTGAGCTCATTAATTTTAGATCACTAACATTGTTGGCATCCCAACCCCAAACTTCATGGGTGCAATATACATTATTAGCTTACCTGAAATATTATGGGATTCTCCCTTGAGGATAAAACAAGTTCCTGAAATTGTAGTAAGTGGAGTTGGGCAAAACAGAAGAGCTGAAAAAAACCCTCCCTTTATAAAAGGGCATGCCAGAGAAGCCCAGAACAGTTTTTACACCTCTCTGTAAACAGAGCTGTGGACAGTTGCCTGATTCATTAAGACAAGTAGCCTGATGTTATTTTGGGCTGGGATTTATTTAAAATATTAAAGGACAGACCTAACAATTTTTCTTTATTCCCTTCCCTCCTCCCTATCCTGGCCATTATACCTGGGATTGTGCTTTGACCCACCTGCCCTTGACCTTTCTGTTCCACTGCTAATGCCCCTCCCAACACCCTGTCGCCAGGACAATCGATGCCAAAAGATCAACTTGTCCTAACATTCTTTTGTTTTAAAGTAAGTTTGTTATTTTTACCTTATGAAGCATTTTTGTATGAAAGGATACCATATGGCTCTAGGTTAACAAATCCTTTATAGAAATACTGCTTCCTTTCCTGCTTAAATGAGTAAAGGTTCTCTATCAACATTCACAAAGGATTTCCCTATATACTGAGCAATGTATAAGAACTAAAGTGATTTTGGCCACCTTCCAGGCATTAGGAGAAATTCAATACTTGGTAGCTTCTAAATGGAAAGAATTAAAATTAGCATCCCACTTCCTTCTCATATATTGGGAGATTTTTCTTATGCACTGATTATTGGCTAAAGGTTACTGTTCTCATCTCTATCTAGTAAAGTTTCCTTCTACTGCAGCCACCCACCCTAACTAAAGGGCATGAGACTTTTTTATTTTTGAGATCAAATGGATTTAATGCTTTTTCTCATTTTGGCGAATCACTTTCATTTTGGTCCTAAGTTTTTTGCAGTGACCTAGCTTTGCATAATAACTTAGGAAAAAGTTGCAACATTCTTGTTTAAACTCAAAATTTGAAATGGTCTAGCTGCTGAGAGTGCTGAACATCCCTCCATCATTTCAAATGATTGTGAAGCACTTGTGTTGCATTGTCCATTGAAGGGTTAATTTGCAAATGTGAATAATGATATTTGAATACCGATAATCTATTTCCATGGTATTAAAACAATTCTGCCCTCAATATATAGGCTAGTATAACAATGATGATACATTTCAATTTCCAGTGTAATACCATGTTGATTTTTACTACCCTTAGCATTTCCTTGTTGTTTGGGTGGATTTTTAAATTACATCTTGACCAGTTTGCAAATCTAATATTTGTAGGTGAACAGTTTTATGAATATACTTTAGCACTGTAATAAATCTTTAGATGTTATTATTAGCTAACCTTATACAGAATGTTCCTGTAATTGAAAAGGTCTCTTAAATGCAAGCATTTTCTTCTTGGCTCTCAGTTGAGAATAGTATTTAATTTGAAAATGATAGACAGCCTATGGAAGTTGCTGTTTTCTAGTACACGGAGGATGCTATTTTTAGTATATGGAATGTATATATATTTTCCATCTGAATTGCTGACATATCCATTACTGTATGTCAAATGTTTTAAATTTCAACAGGTCTGTAATGGATATCTGAATATCTGTGTGATGCTTCCAAAGTCTCCTGAAGATCTGTCTACTGGGCATATTCCACCTGGCATTTCCAAAGCTACTTTGCAAGTCAGAGAACAACATGTATCTCAAATATTTTATGAAGTGATTATTTTGAATTGATAATTTAAAGAAATAACGCAAAGACCCACAGAGAATTCATTATTGTTGATGAGTTTAGAGATGTAGGATGAAATCTGGTCAGACTGGTTGGGGCTGTAAAGCAAGAGACTCCCTGGATAGAAACACTGAGTCTGGCCTGGGGGAAGCAAAACAACCTTTCTCCTCTAATGGAAGAAAGACCTAACCTGGAAAGCAAGCTTCTGGGCCTGTGTTTTTCTGGAAGACTAAAATCTTGCGTGGTTAGCATTGCCTGAGTGAGGCTGTATGGATGAGTAAGGTTATATGAGGCTGAATTTCTCAGCTTAATGAAGTTGGTGAAAACGTTACTGCTTGCTTTAACAAGGACGGGATTCAGTATAATATTAAAAATAATTAACTATGCAAAATGTAATTAACAATGAATTCTAATTACCTACCTGTGGAAATTGTGCCTTTATTGTCACAGTTTTTCCTTTTTTCTTTCTTTTTTTTTTCACTCCTCTGTACTCTGAATTGCTTTTCCAGCACCACCTCTTCAACTGGGCTGTGTCAGCTATGCAATATACTGTGATTCACACAACACTGTTTTCACAAAGAAAAATTGTCACAGGAGAAGAACTTGTTAAAATTCTGACTGTAAGCAATATTTGTCATTTTAAACTGGATTAATAAAAGACGGGGAGGGGTTAACCTAATTCTGTTTAATGGAGAAACAACACAGTTTCCACACCAGAACTTACATGACTTCCCAGTAAAGGTAGGAATGAAATCACCTTGGAAGTGCAGAAGAATGTAAAGGATATAGGTTGGAAGGGAGATCCATTAGAGAAATGGATGAGAAGTAGCAGGGCTGTTAACTCTGAAAATGAGAAAGGAGCAGAAAGCCATGCACACAGATGGAAGATCTTGTTTCATTGTTCTGAGGAGGTGTGAGGAAAGACAGGATACTGATTGCAAGAGGCTTGGATTTCTGAAAATGGAAGCTGCTCCCTTTGCTTGGTTATTCTTCTCCTTATGTAAATAAAATTTATTCAGTAACAAAAATGGCTAGTAGAAAGTGCTATTGTGATTGTTTAGAAATACTAGTGTATATGGGAAAGGAGGAGAGTCCTCTCATGTCCTTACTGTCCTGTTTTCCCCCTGCAGAAAGCACTGGTGTGGCATAATAATACGTATTGACCAATTTGAATTGATGGCATTCTTTGCAAACAACACAGTCAAGAAATAATGGGCCTTACCAGGAGCTTTTAATTGTATAAAACTGAAATTTAGGCAAACTGCTCAGTTCACAGAGTATTAAAATAATAAAAGCTAACCGTAGAAATTTATCACTTTCTTTGGGAAAGCCTCCATCCTTCAGAAGTAAGCCAGGGAATTCTTTGAGACTTGTTTTAAGCCTGAAGTGGACTTTGTGTTTTGTGTATAATAATACACAAAGGCTTCCAAACTCCATGGGACAGCTCAACACAAATGGCTCTTGACAAAAAAAAAAAATTACAAACAAAACAGGCATTGTCTTGCAGTGAGCAGCAAGGCACTGCTCTTACAGAGATGGTTTTGTGTCCCATTCACATGCATAACACTTCTTGATATTCACTAATGAGAGACAAAAACGCCCCGCATTCCGCTGCTGTTATAACTTGAATGGATTCCCTGGAGCGCACACATTTAAAATAATTATTAATTAGCAAAGATTTCATGCTGATACTGAGAAGACCTGCAGGTAGGAATAGATGAATAGATACTATTTTTATGTAAACATATATTTGCTTATTTTTGTCCTTTTTCATAAAAATAAATGCTCTCACCATTTGTTCATTGGCTCTTACAGTTTTGCACTTAGTTACTTGAGAATGCAATTGCCTCAATTTATGAGACTGATCTTATCAATACTTATGAACTCATTTTCACAATGGAATTGAAATGGAAAGAAATTTCACAATGAGATGAAAGAGATATGGTGCTGTCCAGATTGTCCAAAGATACTTCTCTTTCTTCCCCCCCGTTGTTCAGATTCCCGTGATAGATTTACTTTATTCAATTAATGTCCCGCCCCACCTTCTTAGGTTGGCCTGACAGTGTTACAAATTGGAGGTGAGTGTACCAACTGCATGGAGGTGAGATTACAATTCATGCTACCAACCCCAAGTTCTTCAGCCTTCTGTGGTTTTCACAGCACCACCATTCATTTTTCCTCTACATCCTGCACCTCTACAGAATCTTGCCTCTTGTAGAAGGCAGTGTGGCTCCTCTTTTGTGGCTCCTCACCACATTTACAACAAAAGAGAGATCTCCTGCCCACAGCCTAACATTTTTAAAGTACTCTGCATTGTTTGTAGTTTTCCAAGAGGTGGACCAGAAAACGTGACCTCTTGGCTTTAGTGTGCCTTTCATTTTGATATATTTAATTTTTGCTTTAATCTATAATAAGACTGAATGGATCTAGAACATGCCCAGAAGTGGATACAAGTAAATGAGTGACTGTGTCTGAGCATGGAAACTATATTTTTCCATGTCCAACAATTTCTCTGAAGCAAGTAAGAAAGATGGACACAGATTTTGACAGACTTGTAGTGAATGCAGAGAGCTGACGTTCCTTCCACCTCACTGACTCTCTGCCATGCAGCTTTTGAGGATGTTGGTGTCTCTAAGGCAAGGCCATCATAGAATCACAGAACGGTTTGGGCTGGAACAGATCTTAAAAGTCATCTCATTCTAAACCCTTTGCCATGGGCAGGGACACCTTCCACTAGACCAGATTGCTCAAAGCCCCATCCAACCTGGCCTTGAACACTTCCAGGGATGTGGCATCCACAGCTTCTCTGGGCAACCTGTTCTAGTACCTCAATAGCCTCACAGGGAAGAATTTCTTCCTAATATCTAACTGGGGTGTGCATTTGAAAATCCATCAGGTCCACTTAATGATTATCTTGGGTGTAAAGTAGGTTGCTTGAGCAAGCTGCAGCACTAAAGATGATGCCTGGAGAACTGATTTGCAGGATCATATAACCCTGCTTTAAGATGGAAATATTCATCAGGAGAGTGAAAGACAAGGCTTGGAGTGGTAACATTTCAACATGTTCTCTAAACTTGCCTTCTGAAGTCTGTCAGACCTTCATTACCTTGGTCAATCTGAAGTGATATAGCTCTCCATTGTTATGTAAATACTGCAAATGCTCTGTATAAAGATAAACTTCAGGTTCCCGAAACTTCAAATTTTCTGATTATTTGAAAAATAGAATTATTTTTAATAATGTTATCAAAGAAATTATTTATGTAGTTGTACGAGACATACTTTTCTCTTTGGAAAATGTGGCAAGTGCTTTTTTTATAATTGAGAATGCCATTTGATATTGCCCCATGCTATTACAGTGCATTTCAAATGGAAAAAAATGTTCATTGGAAGTGAAACCTAAATATGAAAATACAAAATAATCCATAAATTCTTCATAAGTATCTCTAGCTTTGAATTTCCATGGTTACTGCACCCAAATAGGATTTTTGTTGAAGTGAGTGTGTACCTGCTAATTGGACCAGTGATTCAAATCTAAAAAGTTGAATTGTTGAGTACTTTTCAAATTCTCCACATCAGGAGTTCTAGCAAAGGCCATTGCCATTTTTTATTTAATAAAAGTAAGAAAACTTCTGGACATCAATGCAGACTCTCTAAGATGATAATCTTGAAAAGCCAAACCAGAACTAGCAGTGAATGTTGCATATGCAAATTATCTTATTTAGGTATGACTTGCAAATAATTCCAACAAGCAGTAGGCACAATCAGTGGGCACTGCAGCTTCAAGCAAGTTTTCATAATTCCTTTTAGAATGGGCACCATATAGAATCATAAAATATGCTGAGTTGGAAGAGACCCACATGCATCATTGAATCCAACTCCTGGCCCTGCACAGGACACCCCCAAGAGTTACACCCTGTACCTGACTGTGGTGTCCAAATGCTTCTTGAACTCTGTCAGGCTGGTGCTGTGACCAGTTTCCTTGGGAGCCTGTTCTGGTGCTTAACCATACTCTGGGTGGAAATCGCTCTTAACACCCAACATAAACCTCCCCTAGCAACTTCCTTGGTCTTGTTGCTAGCCCACACTGTGTCTGCCCCTCCTCTTCCCCTCATGAGGAAGTTTAGAGTGCAATGAGGTGGAAGAGATGGAGTGACCTCAGGGCCTTCTCATACAGTTTCCCTTCAAGGCCCTTCACCATCCCTGTGTCTCTCCTTTGGACATTCTCTAAGAGCTTTATATCTTTTTTATATTGCAATGCCCAAAATTGCACACAATATTCAAGGTGAGGCTGCCCCAGTGCAGAGCAGAGCAGAGCAGAGCAGAGCAGAGCAGGACAATCCCTCCCTTGCCTGGCTGGCCATGCTGTGCCTGATGCATCCCAGGACAGGGTTGGCCCTCCTGGCTGCCAGGACACACTGGTGACTCATGTTCAACTTGCCATCAACCAGGACCCCCAGATTTCCTGCTGCTCTCCATCATCTCATTCCCCAGTTGGGATGCACATCCAGGGATGCCCCATCTCAGGTGTAGAATCTGGCACTTGTCCTTGTTGAAATTCATTACCCCGCCCTCTGATTTGTCAAGATCTCTCTGCAAGGTCTCTCTGTCTTTGGGAGAGTCAACCACTCCTTCCAATTTATTATCACTAGCAAACTGACTTAGTATCCAAAGTAATTGATTAAGATATTGAAGAGTACGGGCCCTAAAATGGAGGCCTGCCAAACTGCACTAGTGACAGGTCACCAACCCAATGTAACCCCACTTACTATAACCCTTTCTGTCTGACCCATGAGCCAGTTGCTCACCCATTGCATGTGTTTATCCAGTTGAATGATGCACAGGCATTGCAATGGAACTGATGGGCCTGTAGTTACCAGGGCCATCCCTCTTGCCCTTCTTGAAAATCAGGACATCACTGATGGATACTGGCACCTTCAAAAGAATTTTCACAGGGGACCTTACTAACTAGCTCCCTGACTGAGCAGCCTCAAGTCTGCTCTCCTCATATCCAGAGGTAAAGTTTTGATGGCATTTTTCCTCCTGCCAACAGAGAATTTAAATTGTGTTGCTTTGGGATTGCTGTGGCCAAGACAGCCACCAATCACCATTTCACTCATTACACCCTCTCTTTTAGCAAACTAAAAAGTCAAGGAGGGCACCTTTCCTAGTCACCTGCCTTAACACCTGTATCAAGAAGTTATTGTCTGGGTGTTTTAGGAATCTTCGAGACCTCCTTGTGCCAGCTGTGTGGTATTGCCAGTAAACATCTGGTAAGTTGAAGTCCCCCAAAAGGACAAGATTTAGACATGATTTAGACGTTGATTTAAATGTTGATTTAGATGTGTCCCTTAGTTCCTTAAAAAAATTCATCAGTGTTGCCATCCTGGCTGGGTGATCTATATTAGACTCCTATGATGACACCTGCTTTATTTGTTTGTCCCTCAATCTTTACACTTCAAAGCAGTTTTTATTCCTATCTGGATTATGTCAGTATGACTGCTTTCTTACATTTTCAGTCTGCCACGTAAGACAAAAGTAAAGTATTTCCCATCCTGATGCACTAACATGTAGGCATTTGGAAGGGTTTTTCAAATGAAATTACTTTTGGTTTTGAAAGCTCATATTTTAAAATTTCTATGAGTAACTTGGGAATATTTAGTATTTCTATATTTTTATACAAATTCTGAGGCATTTCAGTAATTTTGTAAAGTATTTTACTTCAAGTGCCTACTACATCTTGATCAAGAGAGGTCTGTAATAAATGACAGGCTAACCAGTTAGGTCATGGTTGCATTTTTTATTTTGAAAATGAAGCCTGGAGAACCGAAGTCCCTGTTTTATTACAATGCTTCTTACATAATAACAGCTAAATGTTGTGTACCTTTGCCTAAATGCCAGCAAATGGTCTCAGTTCTGTTAGCATTTCATTGACATTCAGTCTGTGGCTTCATGTTGGCCAAAGCCAATAATAGTCCCATCTGCCAAGTCTTGCTCTACATTCCTAATTCCTTAGCTGCCAGGGAACAGGAGTCTAAGTATTGTGAGAAACTTGACTTTTGGTTAATTTGAATTTCAAACTACTGATATACATCCCCAACAACCATGCTGGAGGATGATTATTTGCATCAGAGCAGTTTCTCCCTTGAGCAATCAGTCAACATTTGCCTCCAGACTCTTGTCATTGCTTGCCATTATCAAGTTCACACGTTATTCCCCAGCATCCTTATTCCTGCATGTGTAGTGGCATCACTTTACTGTTCCCAGCCTCTCTTCCTTCCCTGGTTACAGAAGATGCAGAGGAGGCAGTGTTACTGATGTCTTCTTTGCATTGGTCCTTACTTGCAAGACCAGCCTTGGGCAGAAACTGATTCACAGGAAGGTCCACCCGAATATGAGTTTCTTTACTGTGTAGATGACCTTGCACTGGGACAGATTGTGGAGTCCTCCTCATTGGAGATAGCCAGGAAGCATCAGGACACAGAATCAGAGTCACAGTATTTTTAGAGTTGGCAAAGATTTTGGAGGTCATACAGTCCAACACCTCTGCCAAGACAGTCACCTAGAGCAGGTTACACAGCGAGGTGGGTTCTGATTATCTCCGGAGACACAATCCTGTGCTCTAGGATGACCCGGCTGGAGCAGGGAGGCTGGACCAGACGCCCCAGTGTCCCTTCCACCCTCACCCACTCTGCGATCCTGTTTGCCTGCGGGCTACTCGTTACAAACCTTTCTCCTCTGAAACATTTAAAAGCGACTGTTTTTTTAGAATTCCACAGTACAGTTTGCAGATGGCCCCTCATTGGCTTAAACAACTTTTTTTTTAATTTTATTTTTTTTTAATCTCTGCGTGCCGGCTGTAAAGATGCTCTCATCTCCGTTACCAGCGGCGCGGCTCCGCCCGCCTGCCCTCGGTGCGCGCCGCTCCCCGCCCCGCTGCGGGACAGGATGTCCCGCCTCCCGCCGCCCTCCCGATTGGCAGAGAGCTCCCATGGCGTACGGGGGGCCGAGCTTTCCCCGTCTCCAGTAGCGGAGGAGCGAGGGAGGGATCGGCGAGCGGCTCTGCCGGCGGAGGGGTGGGGGGTGGGCGGGCGAGGGAAGGAGGGGCGAGGATTACCCGGGGCCGAGCGGGCGGCGGTGGAGCGAGAGCAGGAGCCGCCGCTGTCGCTGCCGCGGCTGCCCGGTGAGTGTGAGAGCTCCGACAGCCCCGTCGGGCTCGGGGGCAGCGGGGAGGCAGGGGCGGGAGCGCCGTGCAGCGGTGGTGGGCGGGCAGGCGGCGGGGGGAGCGCGGCCTCCGCTCCGCATCCCGGGAGCCCCGCGGGAGGGGGAGGCAGGGCAGGGGCGGCCCCCGCGCCGTCTGCGGCGACCCCTGCCCGGGCGGGGCTCTGCCGCCGCCTCCCGCCCCGCTCCCCGCGCCCCCGGGGCGGGTGAGAGCCGCGGCTGGCGGCCGTCAGGGGCGGTGACAGCGGGACGTGAGCGCGGGGGTGGGATGCTCCCGGGAGAGGGGGAGCCCCCGGCCTCGGCCGCCGCCGGGAGGAGGGGGTGCGGGTGACCCTGATAATCGCTTTATGTTGGCCTGCGGCTTGCGTAATCTGCGATCAATTATTTATTTCATGCACCACTTACGGGGCTGAGGGGCAGCGTTAAGGCCTTTGGTGTGGCTCGGTGCAGCAGAAGGGAGGCTTCCTTCCCACGGGTGTGATAGGGAGGGGATGTGGAGGCTTTTTTCTAGGTTCAGGTGGTATTCCTAGTGCGTGTTCCTCTCCCTGTGCGAATTCAGGAGATGTGAGCGAGGCAGCTCCGTCTTCATGGTACATTTTTAAAGATCGAGTGGAAGCCGTCCTAGTCTGAACAAAAATAACCTTGTGTGGTTTACTTCATGTGCTAGATTGTCTTTTTTTAATTTTTTTTTCCCTCCACTCATTCTGTAGCAGGTTGGGCTGCTCAGCCAGCCTGGAGAAAAGGCTGAAGAAGGAAACATGTCTTCTGATTCTTTTTGTCTGTCTGCTCAAGCAAGGTTTGACTCCAAATGGTTGAAGACAGACTTGCAGGTAAGGAGTTTGATGGTCATATCGTGACCTTTCAGGTTCCAATCAAGGATGCTTTTAGTCCAAAAAGCTGACAAGTTGAAGACTGCAACTCTTGAGATAGTGTATAGGTTTTCCCAAGTATGCTGATTTTTAATTGGTTTTGAAGAAACACTAAGTTATTTTGAGCTGCAAACAGATATACATTTTCAGTCCAGTCCCTTCTGCTTTGAAAAAAGCTGGGCTGCATATGTATGTTATCTTTGCTGAGTGCCAAAACCCATAGCAGAGTATGTGGCATTTCTGCTAGAACTATAAATTCTTATTTGGGCTGTTGCTAAATGTCTTGCCTGCAGATGAGCTAGCAGTTTCAATGCACAGGAGAAATGAAGTGAAAGATGATGGAAATGTAATTTATATTTTGAAAAATTCAAATTAGATTTTGCTGTAGTTGTTTGCATTATGGGTAGAGGGATCCTTTAAATTTTGTCCTTTTTGAAGGGGGTTAATTTTTTGTCAAAGGTATAAGGTTGAAATGGAAGTGAAGTTCATTGAAATATTTGGTGAAAGTTTTCTTTTGTCTTAGAAGATGTCATTTAGCAAGTTGTGTGATATCGGGAGTGTACTAACGTGTTTTCCCAATTCAGGTTTTAGGGTTAAGTGGAAAATATAGAGAAATAGAGTAGTTTGGGTCAGGTACGTTTGTTTTAGATGAAATGAGTAACTAGATTAAGTCCTTGTCTCTTCACCTTCCTGTACCCAGATGTTGCATGTAGTTCTCTTACTTAGAATTACCTTTTCAAGTTTCATCTTAAATCTGTGAAATTCTTTTTGGGATGGGCCATCTGGTGTTATTCTTTTGTTACTATTAATAATAGTGCTGCTCAAAAAACTTAAGAATTCCACTGTTATGACTTTATTCCAGATTACCTGCTGATAGTCTACATGCTTGAGTTGAGTTGTTCTTATGGTTAGACAAGGATTTTTCCCCATGCAGTTGTGATTCAAAAGCAGCCTTTCTTCAGTATTTTACATCAAACAAGATAAATTGGAATCAAAAGTGACAGATATAGCCTAAGAGGTTCCATTATTCAGTAGATCTTGAATGTAAATGCTATGAAATGACAGGGCTTGCTCTTGATTTGGCTAGATTAATTCTATTTTCGTCTTTTGTTCCTACCAAAGTAAAAGTTTCAATCTAAAGCCAGGTGTTTTCTCTAATGTGGTAAATGAAGATGCTACGTAACATTTTGGAGATAAACATATTAAGAAATATGGAAATATTTTTTTGTTTCCAGAAGGGTGGTTTTAGATTACAAGTATATTGCTTCAGTGATTGTGAATACAGGAAAATTTATCTGAAAAGGTGGCAACCTTTGTTTGTAACACCTGCTGACTATGCATTGCCTTTTTTTCTCTTCTGTATTATATGGGATGAAAGATGTGACTGTTCATGTGATTTATCAGATTTTTTTCTTTTTTGTAGTGCCTTTTTTCTACATCCCTTTTTTTCCCCTATTTATTTGAACTTTTGATAGGGTTTCAATTGTCATCCAAAGTTTTAAGGGTTATTTTCAGTTGTGTGTATAAATGTAATGAAATATTTGTGATGTATGAGACTGTAGTTTAGTTAATGTGTTACAAGAATTCATTTTAATAATAAAAATTTTCATTTGCATCATGTTTCTATGAATAAATGCTCTTACTTATATGAGTTCTTTGAGTAATAGCAAGTTGGACTTTAATTGCCAGAGTACTCTTTTTTTTTTTCCCTTCCTCTTCCAATCAAACTGCAGACAAAATAATGAAATAAGAGAACAGTAATAATATGTGATCTGCTGGATGCAAACATCACTTCTCTGGAATCTGGAAGACAAGCCAGGTCTCCTGGGTATAATATCATTTTCTTACTAGGTTACCTGTTTTTGGTATTACACAGGTTCTCATCACAGAGCTCTTAATTGGATGCATGTGTTCAGTATTTTGAAAAAACTGAGCATGTGAATCTTGAGTAGCATCTTTGAATGTGTGAAATGGCAGATGTCTTCTGTAAAGGGAAGGGGTTTTCAGCTCCGGAGAATTTTTCTACATGAATGATTATTTTAGCTACTGGTTGACAAGCATGACCTAGCTGTGTGTTGTTATTTTTTTAATAGGTATAAATCCTGTGTCTTAATCCTTTAAGTTCTATGTGTACTGAATATGTAGATTTCTTACTGTGCATTTTTTTTACTGGCTCAGCTGTAGAAGAGCCCTTTTGGTGTTCAAAGAGACTATCAGCAGGAATTGAAAAGGTGAACAGATTTCTATGAGAGGGTTGAAGAAGATACATTAAATTTATGTAAAGGGATTAGGATGACTACAAATTGTTTGGAATTGAACCCTGGGACTCTTCACTTTGCAGCTACATTTTTAACTTCTCAGTGTATAATAGTTCAAGAACGAGTAGGTGACAGTCCTTGGAGAAACAGAATTATTCTGGGAATTACCTTAGGAGACATACAGAGCCTGATTGGTTTTTAAGATAAATTCTGCTGCTACAAAATTTGGGGTGTATAGCTAGGATTAGAATTAAAATAGTTTCATTCAGTGGCCTGGTAGTCTCTAAAGTACTTTTTTTTACCTTCTTCCTTTGTCGCTGTTGTCAGAGGGTTTGTTCTTTAGACTTGATAACTGGCAGATATGTAGATTAAGCCAATGAAATCTCTCTGAAAATGATGATAATCTTTTTTGTTTTAGCTGAAGAATATGTTGCGTGAATGATGTAATACAAAACATTCTAGTACTATATGCATAACTAAGTCTTATATTGTGGTATTAATACAATAAGCAAAGAATGACATGTGGATTGTAGCATGGCTTGTGTTTAATCACCTGTGTGCGTCACTGTTGCAGCTGGTGTCCAGGCCAAATTTAAATGTTCTTACTCAGTTTTGGGATGTTACTGCTGTGAGACAAAAGCAGTGTGATGTAGCATGTTATTACTGTTCTTCAGTGAATATCAAAGGCACAAGTCCTTTTGTAGTAGCAGTGAGCCTCTGGCCTGCAAGATTACCTGACGTGGTGTGAAATGTTAATGGAACTGTATCTTCACAGTGTTTTTTGCTTACATTAATTTTTCTGAAACTGAACAATACTGTTTTAGGAAGCTGAAGTGCTCTACAAGGATCCAAATGCAACCTGTAACTGCTCCATGTCTTTTTACAGACTTTGTAATTATTTGTATGATTTACGGCTGCTAGTTTAATTTTGCGTTTTAAGAAACATTTATTTTAGTTAAAAAAAAAATCTAAATTTCTTGGTGGAGCAAAATAAGATACTTTATGTTATCTGAAACAACAAAGTGTTACAGCAGCTGAAAAATCAGAGTAGTTCAGCTGAATATGAGAGGAACATCAGTATACAATATGTAGTATGTTCTCCTATGACATATGTCAATAGAATGTGTGTAACATCACCATTAATAAAATAGTCCTATGAAGTTATAAAACAGGTGGATTTTAGTGCAGGCCACTTTTTCATGTGTCATTGTTAATACAGTCACTTGAAAAGTTAGTGTGTTATTTCAATTTCCAAGTTATTTATTTAGATTTGAATTAATACATTGAAAACACCTACCTATTGATGACTATTACTTGTAGAAAGCATCACATTTATAGCAAACGCTGTGTGTAATGTGAGATTCTGTTTCGATGACTGTTCCTAAGGAGGATATAGTTTTTTATAAAAAGGGAAGATTAAAATTGTTTACTTAAACCTAGGTACCCAGTTTGTGGAATCAAACTGTGCTTAAAATAATTCTGATTAAATAGATGTACTGTACAACTAAATTAGAATCTTATGCAGAGACCTTTAATTAGTGATGGATGAATAACTAAAAACTAGAATTGCTGTGAGCTAATGGGATGCATGTGTGTGTTCAAATGGAGTTTAATTAGGCTGCTTATTCTGAATCCTGTGGAGAACTGTTGTGCTTAATAGCAGGCGTTAGAGGGAAAAACTTCCATTTTCCTATAGTGTGGAGAAAAACTTTAGGCAACAGTCAAGGTGCAAGAGCTGTCTGCAAGAGGAATATGAGGCTTTTCCATGAGTTTTCATTGAGTTCACGGTTGGCAGACTATTTCTGTCATCGTTTGCCACAGAGATGAAAATTAGTTTTTTAAAATGAAATAGCCACCTTTAAGAGTTGTATTGGTTAGAAATCTTTTCACCATTACTTCAAAGTTACATTTGTCATTTTGATTTTCTTGAAAATCCCAGTCTTCCAACATTTAGATCAGTGTCTTTACTTGTGAGAAAATTATGTGAAGAAAGGATGTCCTGGCTGTTAGAAGCAAGAAGGTGGTGAAAATTGCCTTCTCTATTTTATTACTTTCCTGTTAATCTTTTTCCTTGTTTTGGTTTTCTGATCAAAAAAATGAAGGGCTTTCTTGGAATGAGATTTTTGGAAGTTCTTGCAGCAAACTGCAAATGAGTACTCCTTTGTATTTAAAGGAAGTGAACTTTGTGATAGCAATTTTAAAAAGTTATTTTAAAAATGAACTAATGCTGTCTCTCCAAAATAAGTGATTTCCAGATGGAGGGACAAACACTATATGTGGTGTAATAGGTTAGAGAAATTAGATTTAACACATATGGGTTCAGACAGAGCTATTCTTCAGATGCATAGTTTCTAGGTTTGAGGGAATTGCATAATTTTTCTTCGTGTGTGTCTATTAACTGGGTTTTCATCAAGTGGAAAACCAGCACCCTGCTATTATGGGAATGTTTGTAGTTTAGCCTCAAATCTGTTATAGTAATGTGGGGCTGCTGAACCTTTTTGACTTTGCTCTCCAAGCTTTGGAGCCCTGTGTTTAGGTCTAGGGATGTTGCAGTGTGCTCTGCATAGGTGTGATAAGCAGCTGTGGTTTCAGGGCATGCTTCGTTCAGCAGGGAAGGAAGGAAGCTAGGACAAAATACTAAGACAACAATGAAAAAGGAAACACAAATTGAATGGATTCAAAAAAGCGAAAACAAAAGAGAGACTTAGGAAAGGACTTACTGTTCTGTGATTTTCTTCACTACTACTGGGCTGAAAATGTTTTTCGCTAAATACTTTCCTAACAAGAAAAGTTTTTTCATGTAGTCTTTAAAATACAGCCAGTGGCTAATGCAAAAATAGCTGGACAGAAGAACAGATTCTCCACTACCTGTAGCAATTCTGAGGTGAAGATTATTTAAGTATCTTTTATTTTAAATCCATATTGATGTTCTGTGGTTATGAAGTCAGTTTCCTAAATTTCCAGTGCATTATGTAATCAGGAATCCTACCTGAGTCTATCCTCATCCTTTTGTGTCGTTTTATTTTCCTGACTTTGTTTTTGTTGAGTTCAAGTTAACTTTTATGAAGGCTTCTATGCTTTCTGCAGGGAAGTTTATGAAACAGCATTGAGAATATAAGCTAATATACTACACAGAGTTTGTCTAATTAAAATAGTTGACTTCAAAACAGTATCAGAGCTGCTGATTATTCTTAAAATAACTTACTGAAAGCAAAATTGTAGCAGTACTTTGAGAATTCTCAGGAGCTTGCCCAGGTATGGTTGCAAGATTTAATTTTCTTGAGATGGAAGGAACTGTTAATGCCAGTTTCTATTGTCTAGGGTTGATGGGGATGGATGGGAATTTCACTGCCAGCCCTGTTGGAGGTTGGCAGCAGCATATGTCAGTAACCAGACTAGATACCCCTTGAACTCTAATCAGATGTTGTACCAGACAGAATAAATTACAGTTCTACTGCAGAGATCAGATTAGCAAAAGATTAGAGCGGAGGCAGTTTACAGTAAAAGTTCACTTTTAAGTCTCCTTAGGCCCTTGCATTTTTAGTTTGGGATAAGTAAGCAAGGCTGAGCCTTAGGTCTGCGTGGGAAGTATGGATTTGTTGAGATACACGGCTTTCAAGTGCAGGGATCAAGACATGGTCTGGGGGTGAGAAAGTGTGACAAATGATGGAAGAGGCTTGGGGTTTCTGAAGGTGAGATGCGTAGGAGATGGGGATTGAAAGGAGGTCAGTAGATGTCATGGGAAAGGACAAGGGAGATTTTTAGCATAGGGAGTGAGTAGGAGGATTAAGAACCTGGGCCAAAGTTGCAAGGCAGTGGATAGCAGTAGATAGCAGTAGTGGAGTATAGAGCTGCTGTTGTCCTGGTCTTTGGAAGGAAGTGGTGGGGCAGGCAGGGCCTTGAGGGGGAGATTTACAGATGGTGCATCGCTGGTACTGTTGTCAGTTGCTAAAGTTCAGTGAAAACTTCATTATTCTTAATTTGTTAACTTAATGAATTTAAGTTCATCCTTTAAAATATGTACAAATGAAGTTACTGAATTACTAGAGGGAAAGATGTTCGTATGAATCAAGTAATCTAGTGAGAGAGACTTTACAAAACACAAGTAGCTGCTCTTGTGTTTGGAACTCCAGTATGTCAGGAACAGCGAAGACACCAAGTATGTTTTTCTTCTCTTGCACTATACCACCTATTGCCTTGTGAACATTCTTCAAATAATTTAGTGGAAGAAGTACCTTTTTTTTTTTTTTTTTTTTTTTTTTTTTTTTTTTTTTTAGTTAGAAACCAGAGAAATCTTTTCAGATTTGTTCTGAACGAAGTTTCAGTTCTCCAGTTTGAACACTGAGGTGTGTTGATCGATTCTTTATGAATGACTGAATGTGAGAGGTATTGGGAGGAGCAAAGGAATTCATGAAATACTGTAGGAAGGTAAAAATGCAGGACTGGGCAGTTAAAGCAGACACTTGACTTTTCTATTACACAGATGAATATTATCTTCAGCTGCAAGTTTCACAGGGTCACAAATGTTTGAGATTGGAAGGGACCTCTGGAGGTCATCTGGTCCAACTCCCCTGTTCAAGCAGGGCCATCTAGAGTCCAGTGCCCAGATCTATGTTTCGATGTCTTCTAAATATCTCCATGAATTGGGAATCTACAACCACCCTGGCCACCTTGTGCCACTGCTTGGTCATTCTCTCACAGAGAAAATGTGTTTCCTGGTGGTCAGAGGGCAGCTCCTGTGTTTTGGCTTATTACACTCACTCCCGGTCACTGGGCACCACTGATGCCCAGCATGGATCCATCATTTTTATACCTTCCCTTCAGGTTTTCTTTCACTTTTGGCTAATATAAATAACAAATACTAGATATCTGCTGAATATTGGGTAGATTAGTAGTCTTTTTGTTACAGCTGAAATTAAGTTTCCCTCAGTTATGACAGATGAATTGGTTGTAAATACTGTTTTTTAATTATCTATTCAGTTGGTTTCTTTGATTATTGCTGTAAAGTCAGTCCAGTGTTTCTTTACTTTCAAACTTGTCTCTTTTTTCCCTTCCCCCAACACAGCTACTGCTGACAAAATGTTAACTACAACATGAGTAGTAGGCAAAATTGTTTATCTTGCAAAGGCTGCTTACAGTATTTGGAGAAGGAGGTGGAACTCTGTGACTTGTAGTCTTGGTGGTTCCTCTATCTTTTTGCAACATACCAAGAAAATTACTTTGATAAGCCTTTGAACCAAACCCAAGGCCAAAGAAATTTTGTTTACTTTTTCAGTTTTTAGTTGCATGAAAGAGTTGAGTGAACTTTGTGCCATGTAAAAGGATTGGAGGTTGAAGTGGAGAAAACAGGTCCCGATTCTGCTTTATATGAATAAGTTCAAAAGTAATAAGTAAGTTTTCTGAAAAAGAACAGTGCTACATTATGAAGAATCTGACATTCAAAGCCTGGAGACATTTAGATTCTATGGACTGTGAGAATAATTTTCCATACCAAGGTGATCTGAGAATGTAAAGTAAAATGTGTGAAGAAGACTGTTTATTAGAGAAAGATCTTTAATTTGTGAAAACTGTAATTTATTATGCAACCCATCTGGAGGGTTGCCACACTTGCAATTTTTCAAGCTTGTATTTTAGCATAGGTTAGCATTTAACAGGTGAAAGTGAAAAAAAATGATCTATCACCACTATATTAACCAAAAACAGTGAGAACAACTGTTTTGCTATTTTATACAAGAAAAAAACTATGAAAAGTAAATTCCCTAGGTGCTCCACTAAAGTATATGACCACATCTAAAGAAGGAAAAAGTGAACACCATTTATTGTTGAAATATTCATAGACTCTGAACAATCAAGAAAATAGAGTTAATGGCGAATGTTTTTTTTCATTGTTGAGATGCAACTTCAGATTATTCAGATTTTTAAAAAATGAAGCCACATGTAAAGCTCTTAGTGAAACACAAATATTTGCAAAAGCTCTTTGTGCTGTTTAACACTGAAGAACAGGGACTGTACTTTTCAGTATAGCATGGTCAGAGTTTGATTCTGGTGCAGTACAATTGATAAATCACAGAAAAGATGAATAATGTCTAGCTCACACTGCATGATTCTACCCCTGAACAGGCGATAGTAAGTGACAGACATGTACAATGTGTCAACTCATATTTTATGATGAAAGAAGAATTACTGAAATCGTCAATATGTATTGGAGTGGATTTCTGATGTATGCAATATGCAGTCAAGAAATTACTATGGTCATTTAGTGTGTTGTGGTGTGAAATCATGCCACTTGTCTTTTAATTGGTGTTGTCTGAGATGAGCTGGGTCAGCGAATGTCCTCCCTGCTGGTGGGTGTGTCTCTTAAAACCTGTAATTCTTAATCATTACAATGTATTTTATTTGGAGCTATTTCCTGGAGACAAGTGGACTTCTGTGTAGTGGTAAATATTTTATGACAGTTGTTGTAAGCTACATCTTTGTATTACTTCTCAGCTAAAACACTTTGGATTTGAATAGTTACATAACACAAAGATTCTTCTGAATAAGCCTTCAGCAGGTGGTGATTTTTAATTTTTTTTTTTTAATGTGGTCCACTGCACCACTTTAGTATGCAGAAAGTATTCTGTTTTTTAATTTCATGTCCTGCCCTCCTCCCTTATGTTATACAGTTGTGAATTACAGCCTGGTTATTATGAAATTCAGTTGGGATGTAGATACCTGTTTTGCAGCATTTTATAAAGCAAAAAACAACATTCCTAGAAGAGAACTTATCCTGGCCATTAGGATTCTCCCAGGGAGATCCAAATTCCTAAATCATTAGGAGACTTGTGTTACAGCCAGTGCTTTTGTGAGTAGTTCCAGCTAGCAGAGTCTATGTTCTGTTGCCAGTATTTGTCCTCGTGAATGCAAAATGTATTGGGAACTGACCTGGGCTGAGGCAGCCCTTTGCTCTTCATCTGGGTGCAGCCAGTTTTAGGCTTGATCTATTCCATAATCTGGTTCTTCATGGGAGAGGAGGCATTGTAGCAGTTGGAAAGAAGAGGGAGGGTTGTGAGAGTTGCTTTGCCCAGCAGGACCAGATTGAACTGGCTGAATTCATTTACAAATCTGTGCCTTGATGTCATCATTCTGGTTAAGATGCCCAGCTCTCCACTTGCTAGTTGGCGAGGGGACTGTATACTTTGTCTTGAGATTTTGTGCAGCTTGACTTTGAATAGCTTTTTCTGAAGAGAAAAAGAACACCCCACACCCTCTCCCTGCCCCCAGCCCCCAAATGATGTCATTTTGAATGGATGGATAGTTCTGAGGTGACCAAATCCATGGTTTTGATGAGAGTTTGTCACCAAAAAAAGGTTCATTTTGCTGGACTTGAACCTATCTGAAATTTACCATTTTGAACTTTTAACCTGAAAGTAGCATAGCTAGACAACCAGAGATTCTGAAGATTATTAAATCCTTGTCACACACACAGAGTCTCATTTCCAATGAGATGGTATATGTGTTTTCTTTCTTCTGGGATGATGTATAAAATCAGATGTGTTTTAAGTGTTAGCTTAAGTTGCCTTGAAAGAAAAATGTGTGTAACTATATATAATGTATTATTTTTAACAGCTTGCTTTTACACGAGATGGACTATGTGGCTTGTGGAATGAAATGGTAAAAGATGGAGAGATTGTATATCCTGGAACAGAATTAACACAGAGTGGTGAACTACCTCCAAGAAAAGGTATGAACTTTAAATTTCTTAGAGTTTTTTTCATTTTCTTCTTTCATTGTGATGATGAAATTGGACTTCAGCTTCCATATTGTCACAAAACTTTAATTTATCATCACGTGTGTATACACTTTGCTGGTGTTATTGTTTTGAATATGTTTTGAATTCAATGCAGTTGAAAGTGATTTCTTAAAAGTGTACAGAAAGGTGATGTCCAAGCTCCAAATGAAGGCTTGCCTTCAAGGTTCCAGCCTTGTGGAATTTAACTTCATAACTAGGCATGTTATTATGAGAGAGGCTTAGCAGTGTCTTTTTGTTTGGTATACTTGGTGTGTTTACAGCTGAAGCCTTTGTTTAAAGGAAGTGGACTGAGGAATGGGATAAAGCTGATACTGCTATTTCTAATTTTGTTTACAATCTTCAGAAAGTAACTGAAAGGTCAGCTTAAAAACTGTCCCAATCCGCCTGAGAATGTAGTGTGTGGGGTTTTTTGTTGGCTTTTTTTTTTTTTTTTTTGGTTTTTTAAGTTTTCCAGTGTACTTGAGAGCAGTTCTAACACTGCAAAAGGCTGAGTAATACGTCTGTTTAGAGAGATTACTTGGGTGAGGGTAGATTTTGTTTTGTGATGGGCAATGCTGGAATGGGGTGATTCTGCTCTTGCCTTTTTTTCATCTTCACCACAAAAGTGGTGCTCTTCTGACTCCTTACTGAACAGAAAATTAAACTGGTTAAAAAGGAGAATATTTGTTCCCTGATCTGGCTGAAATGGACTCACCAAATGGCCAGATAAATTTTGTCAGTAATGTGTAAGATTCCCAGATAAATAAGGAGACAAGTGGAAATACAGCCTTTGGTATCAGTGAACTATTGTTTAGCATCTATTCCTTCCTGAACTGTACTGTGGAATAGACACGATCTTTCAAACCAATAATGCTCAATTACTCATGTAGACAATTTTTTGTACCTATAGTATGCCTCCTTTAAAAATAGGAGGAGTGGATGTGTTTTTGACTGGAGGAGTCAAATTTCTACATTCTACATTAATTTCTACAGTAAGTAAGATACACTAAAATTTTTATGAGAGAAGAATGAATTATACATTTACTTATCAAGAGTATAAGCTTTGTAGGTTATTAGTGGCTGCATGCTGTAGCAAAAATCAGGTTATGCTCCTAACTCTTTCAGAGTTAGAAAACTCCTGTCATCCTTATGCTTCTGGCACTTTGGAATATTATTGTTGACACTGGGTGAGAATACAGCTGATCTTATCAGAAAGGTTACTACAAAGCTGCTCATTAAATAAGCAGAGGTAGTATAATATTTTGTTCTTTGGCTTGGCTAGTTCCATGTATATTAATAAAAGGTGTTGTAAACTTGGTGCAATAAAGGGAAGGATTGCCTCCTAAAGGAATTGTAGGAAACAGTTTCCAGTTGGCTGACAGCTCATGATAGAGGTGTTGTGGTTGTCATGGTATAAGCATTCAAGACACTGTGCTTTCATGTTGAGGAAGGATAACAAACATCTGTAATACTGAAGGGTAGAATAAAGTAAATACCTGTTTTGCAAATGAAATTGATGAACTGATCTTTTTGTGCTGTATACTTAGACATTGTTTTTAGAGTTGTGCCTGTACTAGTCTTGACAGAAAACTGTCCTTCCAATGTCTTTATAGCTGAGTAGCTGCAGAGAATTGAGATTTTTAGTTACTTATGGTACTGTAGTGCTTTTAGTAATTCTGAGAAAGCTTATAGAAAGATGTCATAGTATAATTGTTTTTAGTTTTCAGGGTGATCCTTGAAATATCAGCTAGGAAAATGCAATCTGTCACTTCTGTTGCAAAATATAGACAGTAGTATAAAGTAGAAGTCCATAAGTGCTAAGTCAATCATCTGTGACTTCATGTTTGTCCACACTTAGGGGACTTACTCCGAATAATAAGATTTTTTTTTTTAATGCTGGATGTATGTATGTACACGTCTTAGAAGGTTCAAAAAGTGAAGGTTTAAAGTATAAAGTGTTAGGCTGTAGAACGCTGTTATTTAAAACTACAGAGTTTCTGACACTTTACTGTATAAATAAGGTTTTTATGTTACTCTAAAATGTCTCTATATTTATATTACTCTAAAGCTGTGATGAGGCTTTTGAAAGCTTTCTCATATGCATAGTGTGGGGTGGTGAAGGCAGACTTGTTGCTTCCAGTGCTGTATTGTGGTGGGTTGACCTTAGCCAGGTGACCACCCTTCCAGCTGCCTGCTTGCTGCCCCTCCTCGATAGGACGGAGGGAGAAAATAAAATGTTGAAGGTTGAGGTAAACCTGGGGAAATCAGTAACCAGTTACTGTCATGAACAAAATAGTCTTGGGGAAAATTAATTTGGTTTATTTTAGTGCCAATTACGATAGAATTGGATGGAGAGTAACAAAGGTAAAAACTAAAACACCACCTTCCACTTATCTTTGCTTCTGGAGGTGTTAAGTGTAGGTATTAAATAGTGCACATGACACCTGTTTCTTTCCACAGCTGGAGGGTGTATGTTCTTCTACATATTTCTTGAAATACTGCAGTAGTTTAGAAATTTAAATAACAGCTTTTTCAGGCTCTTAACTCCTAGTATTAATGTATGAACTGTGTTTCAGTGAAGCAAGTCTTCATAAATGCTATTGTGTTGGCCTACAGCTACCTTGCTTACCAGCCTTGAGTTTTGACAAAAAAAAAAAGGCTAATCAAGGTTATTTTTGGTCACTGTCAAATCAGGTTGTATGTTTGATTCTGTTAAGCAGTAGTGAATTGTAGAATCAAAAAAATTGGTGGTCGGTTTTTACCTCGGAACTTGCAGCTCAAATTGAGTTTCATGAAATTAAAATCTGAAGTATTTATATCTATTTAGTTGGTACTTACTTTTTTGCATAAATGATCTACAAATATAATTTAAGAGGAGAGGGAAAAGTACATACAAGTAATGAGGTTTGTATAAAACCCAGTGGTTTTATGTGGAAAGAAATATAGATTAATGTCAATATTCAGAGTTTGCTGTTAAATTGCCTAACCTGGAGATGAACAAGAGAGGTTGCTCTATGTGGTCCCGTTTATTGAGTATTTTTTAAGAAGTTTTGATTTAAGCCCATCCACTCTATTTCTTCCCTAGTGCTATAGCGCTCAGTTGATGCTGACTGGACTGGTCAGAAGAGGCACTTTAGACTGGAAGAACATGTTGTTGATAGCAAAAAACATTCCTTTTCTCTCTAGGAAGAATGTAGAAGTAGTGCATTATTTTTTCCCCTGTTGGCAAGAAGGTTTGGTTAGGAATAAGGTCTTTGTTTTGAATTCATGGCACGTTAAGAAAAACATGTTTGATAAATGTGTTCAACAGAATGTGTTTGTATGTTTCTGAGTAACATCTGAGGACACAGCTGTGACAGCAATGATGTCCAAATACAGGTGCACTTGTAGCATTGCATGTATTTCAAAGACAATCAGGCTGCCCTTAGGAAATTTGGATCAGATTAATACCTTCTATATGGGAAGCTATGTTCTGAAAATAATAAAAAGTATTAAATAAGAGTGTTCTAACTAAATTTTCAAGTTAGAAAACTGTTACTGTTAAATTTTAAGACATACCAGTCTGGTATGTCTTATTTTTGATTCCTCACACTTCATAGGTGGAAAATTCTGTTTCATTTAGCTGTTTTAAGTTCCAGAATAAAAACATCAAGTCATCAGCTTCATACCTCTGTCCTGCCTTTGGTAAACACTGTGGGCTTCCTCTTCTCCTCCCCCTTTCCTGAAAGTTGGACCTTTCTCAGCCTGGTGCCTCTGAATACACAAACGTCATTTAGTGCTGCACCTGCAGGCAGGTTAATTGAAGTCCAAATGCCACAAGCAATTCCAGAGAGGCTGGCAGAAACGAAATATTTATGACAAGAATTCCCAGTATGTGGGAATTGGTTATGGTGGCTGCTGTTCAGACCACATTATAAATCAAACTGTAGTAGTATGTGGGTATGTAGGCTGGCTCCTGCTTCGAGCTGACTTTTTTATGTAAGGGAGAACTTGTTAAACAAGTGAAAAGTGCCTCTTTTCTCTTCTGCTTCCCCTGACCCAGCTGTGGGCTGTACTCAGTGGCTCAAGAGATTGGTGCTCAGCTCTGGATTATCATACTCTCTCTGCAGGATAGGGAAGTCTAGTCACTCTGTTGGACAGATTGATTTCAGAAGTGTATAATGCTCAATTGTAAATTAAAAAAAAAATTAATACATTTAAAAAAAAATAGTATACCAGGGAAGAAAATAAACTTTATTTCCGATTAGGGTTAGGAGATCAGAGTCTTCTCATCTAACCTAGAAGGCTGTATAAATACGGTTTGCAAATGGTTAGGTGTGTATATTTCTCTCAAAATTAACTATCAGTTTTGTGTATGTAGGGGTGTGTGTGTGTAAAAAATGAAGGATTTTTGACAGAAAATATATTGGATCTGAAATATTTCCTGCATCTGGGGCTACCAAATACTGGTTTAGGGTGGTTATAAGATACAACCCTTGTCTAAAGCACCGTGTGACTCTTTGCTCTGGTCAATGGCAACATCTGTAGGGAAACTGCTACAGGCTTTCTCTCTCTGTGGAGGGATTCCCAACTACATGAGTTCATTGGCATTTCAGAGCAGCACAAGACCATACTGTAACAGGTGGTGGAGGCGACTATGCAGTGTCAGGTTTTTTCTTCATTGATTATGAAATCTAAGTTCCATTTTTAGTGCTTCCTTTTTGTCCTCTGTTTATACCAGATTAGGCTATGGCTGTGCAGGATAGTGCACACATGGTGAGCTGCTGTGCTTCAATTTGGGAGCTAATTTCTAGTTGAGAATAGTTACTTCAGTTGCTCAGTTTTGACTGCTGGCTGTGTACACCTGCCTCAGTGTAGAGGTGTAAGGCTGTACACTGAAACATAATAAAAAGGAAGGTCTTTCAGGGAGGTGTTATGCATTTGTTTCCCCCACCGCAACATTCAGAAAATGAAGTTAAGTCATGTGACACACTGCATTGTATTTTTGCATACATTGTTTTGAAAACTGTCTTAGTACTTGTTACATTGGTCTGTGCTGGCTTCGCTCAAGATATTTCTGCCCCTCTTTCTGGAAAATCTTTGGGTCTTCCTGTTTAAAAATCTTTCATGAAGCATAACAGAACTTGCATAATTATGATGTCTGTGTTGCTGCTTTCAATCTAGACTGATACCATCTTTGTCTGTTATGTGGCAAATTTAGTGCACTGTCTTTGTGGAACAAATTGACGTGGTCTTTTAACGTGATTTTTAGCTCATTTCCTTCCCACTTTTTCTCTCATTGCTCCTCCTCTTGGTTCATACAGACAATTAAAAAAAAATCCTTCTGTGGATTTACATGCCAGGATTGTTTTTATTCCATACAAAGCTTGAGTTCCCACCTGGATTGGGATCTTCTCTATTTGCAGTGTGGAGTTTGATAAAATGACTGAGTTTGTCGCCTTTGGTTGTCATCCTTTGCCAGGGATCTGTTAAAAAGCGTAACAAGTTCTCCCACAGCTGCCTGCAAAACAGAGTCTTGGCACAGCACCCTTCTACCCACTAACTAATATTCCAGACCCTGCAGAGTGTGTCTCTAGACGTGTGGGTGAGTGAAGAAACAGTGAGATTATGGTGTTACTGTGGAAATATTCTGGACCACTGGGGCTGAACAGGGTCCTTGGTTTATAATGGGTTCTGTACTTTTAATGTTGTTTGCTTGTGCCACTGAAAAGAAAGAGCTGGACTGAATTGCATTTTGGACATTGTTATCAAACTGGTGACTCACAGGCTGTTCCTCAGTTCTTTGAGGGACACAGTTAAGTTCTCTGTTTACCACTTGAAAGAGGTATATCCAAACTGCATTTTCCTGTGCTCAAGTGACTTAATGATCTCTTACTTGGCCCACAATCTCCGCTCCATCATGGATACTGCAAGTACACCTCCTTTCCTTTCTTTCCTGCCCTTCAATCTTCATCTTCCACCTCCTGAGCACTAGTGTCAGTTACAGGTTAGGAAACAGTGCTTTAACTTAAAATTTGTTTTAAGGCAAATTAAGGAAATTAAGGCTCCCCAAAAAAGCTTTATTTTGGGAGGTGTTACCAGTTAAAAAAAATTTCGCAAAGAGGCAATCACAGATTCAGTTGCACCAAGATTAAGCATTAATTTTCTGTTAGGCCAGATGGAAACAATAGTTGAATGTTCTTGTGCATTGCGATAGGTGTGTTTTGTACATTCTGAGGACATGAGAGCCTTTGATCTCACTCTGTGAGTGAGCCAGGCTGCAGTCAGATATTCTGTGTCTGGCTATGGATGTAAACCTCTTGCTTATTATTTTCTTCTGATTTATGCTGGTACAAATGCTTTTTTTTTTTTTTTTGGTGGAGTATGTGGGGTGGGAGAGGAAAAAAGAGAGAATACTAGTGCTGCTTGTCTGTCATGTTGTGGCTGGGACATTTATGGAGGGGAGTCTCCGTAGACTGGTAGATAGGAATGAAGGATTGGTCAGTTCTAGGAGCCAGCTAAAAAAGGCTGGAACTGAATTCTTCATGGACAAATTTCAAATGCTGGACTTGGGAAATTTTGAGTGGTATGGCTTGAAAAGACGATCAGGGTGAGGAAAGTAGATGGCCATGTGTCCCTCAATTGCAAGGCAGTCTTGTGCATTGAACTGACTGGAGGTATGGATATGGAAATCCAAAGTCCCAGTATAAATAAAGAGACACTTTCAGCTGTCTAGTTCTATTGTGTTTAGAAAATTGAGACTTTCAGGCAGCCTTTGATTACAGAGATAAGTGACTAATTTCTGCGTTCTGACTTTGTGATAATAATCTCAAACTCATTGCACATGCTGTTTTGTTTTTTGGGCAGAAAATGATGGTATTATTTTCACTACTTGCTTGTAATTATTAAGATGATAGGTATTTTACAGATGTTGACATACTGCTGCATAAAATCAGTGTAAATGCCAATATATAGCTCTCCTAGGTTTTGAAATTGAGGCTGTTGCTGTCTTTTTTTTATTCTGTTGGAAATGGTGTTGGGGAGGATGAAGTAGCTAGGCCTTGTAGAGATAATTTAATAGTAAAAGATTCTAAAACTATGAAACCCACAAGAGGAATAGAATTAAAAGCAAAGTTTGAACTGTAAGCATGGACAGGAAGAAGGTGATTAAGCAGCTGAAAGGCCTTGGCTGGGTGGGTCAGTGACACCCCTGACAAGACAAAAGGATGAATAAAAGGCTGCACCTTCTCAGGTATCAGAGATAAGGTGGGTTTCACAGGTTTTGGTATGTAGAGTAGTATTGTAATGTTGTAGCTCCCATAGGCTGTATGTAGATTCTGTAGGTTTTGTATCTAGAGGTGATTGGTTAATGTTCATTAGCATATTCACGATAGAAGGGGTTAAAATGGAATGTAACAGAGAGTTCCCGCTCTTTGCCTGCCTCCCCTTGGACCCTCTTGGACTTTGCACTGGATCCCTGGACCCTTCCCCAGTTAGGCTGCATTCCCACGACCAATAAAGCACGTGTTCCAGAGATCCTGAATGGAATATAAACCCAAGTAAATACTACAGCATTACGATAGTTGGGAGCACAATCTGACTTCAAGTGCCTCCTTTGTAGTACTGTGTATTGCAAATACTTTGCAATTCTTACACGATGGTATCTATATTAAATGCTCATCATCCTGAGGAGGTTACAGAGGTGGTTTCTGGATTGTAAGGTCACTGTCTTAAGAAATGTAACATGAGACCCAGCACCTGTGACGGTTAAAATGGTAAAATACTACTTTCCCCCCATGGTGTTCTCTTAATTATAGACAATATTTCTGTAAGCTTGTGGGCTGGGGATTTCACCTTTACATTTCTAATCTAGACCTGAATTCCAGCCTGAATTGAAGGTAGCTTAACTGGTCTTTTTTTTCCCTTCCCTTTTGTTTTCTTTAGATGATAGCACTGAATGCCAAACTGCATCAAAGAAAGAAGAGCAAAACGACAAAGAAAAGAAAGATGAAGAAGAGACTCCACTGCCCACTTACAGGGCCAAATCGATTGTTGAGAGTTGGGTGTGGGGTAAACAACCAGGTATTACAACTGTTTTGGTCATTGTCACTGACATTACATATTCTATAGTGATCATCACTTTTGTAGCATCAGGAAGTATTTGTATCAAATGTACTTGCTGACCTATGTATCTCTTAGGTTAGTGAAATAAGTTGGATAAGTGGTTAACTGTGATTGAAATTAAACATTTGCTGTAATTAATTTTAGGTTTAATTAGACTCTTGACTAGATGAGTCAATTTGCCCCTTTCAGGCTGCTTGGAGGAATGATAGACTGACTTGGAATAAATGAAGTTACTACCCAGTGAAAAGTTCCAGTGTCTTCAGAATATTTCTTTTCAGTTGCAGAAATCATAAAGAAATTGCTTAGTTTCTGAAGCCTGAATTTTCTGCAGGCAGTAATGGTTTAATAGGTGATTTTTCCCTTTGGTTTCATGGTCTGGTAGATAGGTTTGTGTGAGTCATGGGAAGAAGGTTGAAATGGTTAGTTCTGTTAACTGTTGGTCCTGACCTTTGCTAGCAGTAATTTCACCTGTGGTGGCAGTGGAAAAGCAGTTTGTGTTCACATCTTCGTGTAGGGATCTATAAAATACTTCCTTTGGTGTACTGAAGCTAGTTGAAGTTTGTGGCTGGTTGTTACTGTAGAGCAGCAGTTCATTGTCTAAAATTGTCCATGTTTAAAAATAACAGATCAGAAGCAGCTCAGTTCAGTAGTTTATTTTACAGTTCCTGGTACATGATGTTGCCTGATTCAGATGTTGGCATGTGCGAACTTCAGAGACATCTGTTGTGCCACTTGTCCTTTCCCCTCACCCAGAAGCACTTGAAGATCCCTGGGAAAAGTATTATATCTTCAGTGCCAGAATCTGCATCTGTGTAGTTGTGTTTGCTAGGGGGGATATTTGTTTCTGTTGAGCCACAGGTCAGCTGCCAGTCTGCTGTCCTCTGCTCTGTGCCAGCCTGCTTGCTCCCTTTCCTTAAGGACAGGAGGGCAGATGGATTTCCTGTCACTCTGGTAGTGGGACAGAATCTTGCAGTATATCAGGAATGATAAGAATTGCCACTACAGTGGAAGAGGGGGTGAGAATTGAATGTGTTGGAGAGATGTGAGCTGAAGGTCACATTATTTATGTCTTATATCCTTATTTAATGTGTGTTGCTGAAAAGTAAAATAAAACTATTTTATAGAATGGTAATCTAAATGTCAAAAATCTTACCAAATTTCTTCCAGCTGACCAAAGTGTTTGGGACAAGACTTGGCCTTTAAGCTCACCTTTCAATTATATTTTAAAAAATTGAAAAAATAGTTTTTCAGAATAAAAAGGATGTATGTGTTTTTGGAGTTTTCAGAAAGAGATGGCTTTCTGTCTTGTAGTTACTTTTAGTGCATATGTAGTATGGTTTATTGCCACATGCATGGATTCTTGTTCTAGAAATAACACATGAAGACTTTATAATTTGTCAGAAATAAGTTTTTATTCCTTGGTTTCTGTTACCATTTGTGCTTGAAGTTTGTATCACCTAGCTATGACAAAAATCCTTAAATAGCGCTATGAACACACTTGCTTTTTATTTGTACAATAAATATGTTTATTGTATAAATAAACAGCAGTTATGGCCTTTGTTCATGATTGTAGGTTACCTTGTTAATTTTTGTTTTGCAGTTGCCAGAAATATGGCTTAACAGCTGCCTTTTGAACCGTCCTAGGTTTTGTGGCTTGGTAATTAGTTTTGAAAAAAACTATATAGCATCACTTCCATTTTGATACTTTCTGTTAATGTTTCATAAAATGAGAATTGTTTTGTGCATTTCTTCTGTTACCCTTCAAAAATAGACTGTTAAACATCTCCTTGTCAAAACCAGGAAGGAACTTTTAAAAAGGAAAATTGTTTCTTAAATATATCATTGCTGATCAAGTAAGAATTAAGGACTTACCATGTCTTCATTTATGGTTTTTATTCCTTTACAAGTAACGTATAATTTGCAGATGGAGATTGGAAGTTATGTTACAAAAAGAACAGAAGAGGCATTTAAAGCTGGTGTTTCAGGTCAATACACTGAAGTATTTCTACTGAGTTTAATGATTTACAGCCTTGCATTATGAAAATAGTAACTAGATATTAGACACTGTATGTTTTAGAAGTGCTGTAATACAATCTTATTTTGCCAAGTGTGGAGGATCTTGGTGTTGAACTTCAACTAATCTAGGTCAGTGGGCCTTGTGACACCCCTCCCCCATGAGGGCTAAGAGATTATGAGAGCCCAGGGAAAAACCTGCTCATTAAATGTGTTGAGAAAGAGTACTTTATGTACCCCTCAACTCCATGCTTGTTCTGTCATCCTGGCACAAGTTCAGAGAAGCAAAATGCTTCTGTAGGTCTCATTAATGCTGATATCACTGTGCTGGGCAAAGACATCATAGTTTTTTTCCTTTTTTTTTTTTTTTGTAATGTTCTTACTGTTCCAAGTACTGTAAGAATACATAAGATAATAACAATAAACACATGTGCGTAAGTAATTATTTGACTTAAAGTTTTTTTTTTCTTTCTCTTTTGCATCTTAGTGGTCTTCCATTTCATGCTCAGCTCTTTTGTGATACCACTGTTAAACTATTCATTTTTTACATGAATGCTCTCTTAAAATATCTTCTGCCCGTTGTATTCATACCAGATTGAGTACATTCATAAAGCAGTTCCTCTGATTCTTCCTAAATATTCTGGTTTATTACCTTCTTCAGTTTTCTTTTCTGAAGATATTTAGGTTTTAACATCTTAGATGATCTGAGGTCTCAGTGTTCAGCCCTAGATATGAGAAAAAAAAAAAAGGAAACTCTTTGAAGCAGTTGTTCAAAGCCTACAGAAAACAGAGCAGTATTTCTTCTTCTTGGGCTTCTTTTCCTTAATCATAATATGCTTAAGGTTGGCTATATTGAATCAAACTTTTTACGGATAGTGGTGTATCTTATTTTTGTGATATTGTTAGTAAACTGTCACCAAGCTTGTGCCAAGAAATACTTTATAGGCACTACTGAAGAGGCAAGATTAAAATTAATCATGTGACTTCAGTGGGCTTGTTGAGATACTTGTTATTACCAAGTGCACTTGTATTCCTTCATTTGTATTGTGAGAGGAGATAGGCAGAACTTCCATCCTGTAAGGGACTTCTAGTTACATATTGAAATCTAAATTTACACTGCATACAGAAGTAATTAAAAAGTAGTCATGGCACTGAAAATACCCTTCTTTTAGTCTTCTTTATCGAGATATTTTGGCTTTTATCCAATTTCTTCATTCATACTTTCAAGTTTAGGTTTAGAAATGCTGATTCAAGGAATGAAATTTGACCTCCCTGTTTTACATTTCTCAGAGCTCCTTCATCCCTATATTTTCTTTTACTTTTTTGCCTTTGCATCATCATCCCATCCTGTTCCCTCTACCTCAGCTTGAAACCATTTGTCCAGCTCCAAATATCTGTTTGTTTGCTGTTGATGCCATTAAGGAGTGTATGTGTTAGTATCTGGTTTTACACACAGACAATAATTTAAATTCTTGCTATTTCATTCTGTGCATGAGTGATAGAACATCAATTTAAACAAGTTTTGCTGATGATCTAAAACTTTGAAAATTTTACGATTTGAGAATCGTAATATATGCTGAGTTGGAAGGGACCCATGAGGATCATAGAGTTCAACTCTTGGCCCTGCTCAGGACAGCCCCAAGGGTCACACCGTGTGCCTGCGAGCATTGTTCAAATGCTTCTTGAACTCTGTCAGTCTTGGTGCAGTGACCACTTCCCTGGGGAGCCTGTTCCAGAGCCCAACCACCTTCTGAGTGAAAAACATTTTCCTGATACCCAACTTAAATCTGCCCTGTTTCAGCTTTATGCTGTATCCTTGAGTCCTGTCACTGGTCACAAGAGTGAAGGACGGGTACTTGCCCCTCCACTTCCCCTCACAAAGTTGTTGAAGACCACAATGAGGTGTCCCCTCAGTTTCCTTCAGGGTGAATAAACCAAGTGTTCTCAGCTGCTTCTGATAAGGCATCCCCTCCAGACCCTTCACTGTCCTGCACCCAGCCAAAAATGAGAGGCATTCTGAATGCACTTGCAGCTGATCAGTAATTCTCCTGCTGAATACTAATAAGGTGAAGTCTATTGTTCATCTTTTGAGCAGGGGAGCAGAAAGCTGAAAGTTAAGTGCCCTTTAGGCATTATATTCTTTGTTGGTATAAAATAACTTTGAAAGCCTATTTTGGTTTTGTTCTGAAGGAAATTATGTGTATGTGATGGCATGGCATTTTTGTCCTTCCCTCTAACTTTTCAATTTGCTCGTTCTAGAGGTTTGAAGGGTCATTAGAAGCCTGTTAAGCCAAGCCAACTGCATCCTGTATCTCTTCTTTATCCAGTGGAAATAGTATGTAGTGGAAGGGGAAAGAGAAGACAAAATATGAAATTCTCTAGGAAATTAGAGCACATTAGTTCTGCTGATGACAGGAATGTGTACTCATTATAGCAGTAGATTCATGCCAAATTCTGCTTGAAATGTGTTTCCAAGTCTGAAATCTCTCCACACTGTAACATCTCTGTTTGCTGTTACTAAAGTTTGTGAGTCAACCTCGTTTCAGTTTGATATTGGCATTTTTAAGGTGCCTAATTTATCTGTCAGAAGCATGTGGTGTTCCCTAAAAGAGCTAATGAAATGAGTGTTAAGGAACCACAAAGCATGTTAATTTATTTCTTTATGTTGCTAAAACAGGAGCAAATTGCCTTTGGACGTGCTTATCTTAGGCTTGTGTCAGGTTAGTGTTCTGGCTGTGACTGGGATGATTTAAGAAGCTGCTGTCTTCACCTGTTTTGTCCTGTTCTGCTCAAATACCTGAATAACACCACTTCTTAACGCTCTTCTGTCAAATAGGCTGGGTTAAACAATTCCAGTGTTTTTCCTTCTAATGCAGGGAACTTTGGACAGGAGGAATTAAGAAGTGAAGATGTGTAGTTGTGCTCTTTGCTAAGAGGAGGGAGAGATGTGATAAATTTTAACAGAAGAGGGTAAAACCCTTACCTGTCTACTGCAGCCAGCAACATATCTTACTGTAGCTGCCAGTTAACAAGTATTCTGCTAATGATGATTTGAGAATTTAAACTGGTGTGGTATGACTCCAGCTCCAACTCTTACAGTTCAGGTGCAGATTAGGTAAATAAAGTGTCTCCACCCTTCACAGAATAACTGGCAAAGCATAGCACTGCAAAGGATGGTTAGCATCAAGGGTTGGTGTAGTGACATATGAACAGTTTTGTTTAAAGAGTTCCCTGTAACCTTCTCAGATGAAATTTGAATCGTTGCTATTAATAAGCTATTCTCTCATTAGACTGTTCAGTTCATCAGTAACAAGTGTTGCTCAGTTTTGAAGGTTTATTGAAATGAGTTTCACCGTGTTGATTCCCAGATATATTTAAATCTTTTGGAAGATTAATCTTTTTGTAAAGATAAATTTACTTGTGGAATAAGAGAAGATTTAAAGTGAGGAAATGTATAGATATATCTCACTTAAAAATAATGTTACTTTTAATAAAACAAGACAGTCCTTGGTTCAGTTTTTAGATGTCTTAGTTCTGAGGGTACTATTACCTACACTGTGTATATGAACTTTGTTTTGTATTCTTGGAATACTAAGGAAGTTTATATAAAATATTTACAAACAGAATCATTTAATGTTGGTAGAAATTTTGGCCTTCCTAAAATTGCAGCCATTTTTAATAGTGAGGGCACATCCTTCTCCCCCAGCTTTAACCTCCCCCTAGGTCTGTTGAAACATGTCAAAGCCTAAACCTTAGCAAGGCAATTCTGCTGACAAGAAATCTAACACCTGGATGTCATTGTGGTTGATTGAAAGTGGTTTGAAAGGTATGCAGTTGCAGGGAAAGTTCCTTCTGAAGTGATAGCTAGAGGATTGGTGGGTAGGTGGTCTCTGCTTGTCCTAAGTGTTTCCTGCTAATAGTCCCCATGATGGATTTTTTGTAAGTGTGTTGTTTTGAAACAAAAGGCTTTTTCACTTAAGTCTTCAACTCTCAAGAAACAGTTTTTGAGTGTTTTCACAAATAGGTAACTTGCCAGGCAGGAATGAGGGATGAATGCTGTACCTCTGTATTACTTGACAGACTGCTGAATCTATCACCCAGTGCTTGTTTTCTGTAGCCCCAAACATAGAGTCTCTTCCCCAAATATAAGTGTTAAAATGCCTTCTTTTTTCATCATTGACTATTTCTTTACTTTTCCTATTGATATGAGACCATAATTTGGGAAATGAATCTGCAGGATAAAATCATTTGTCAAAACAGATTGATAAGCGAAGTCTCTTCGTGAAGAAGAGAGCATGGTCATTTTGTACTTCTGTGTTGTAGTCTGGTGATTATTTAGAGGTTGATAGGACCTTAGTGTCCAGGAAGGAGGGAAAAACATTGTGATTTTTATGTCTTTGGATGGTTTGCTTAAAGGGGTCATGGAACTAGGATGTCTGTATTGACTGTGTTCTGTTGTGGTACTCTGAAGTATGTACTACGAGATTTTTTTTTTTTGTGTGTTTTTGCTTCGTGTTACAGAGTTCTTTGGGAAATTTTGTAGAGCTAGAATTAGGGATGGTGTGGATTTTTGTCAAGTTTCTTGTTGGTTTTGTCATATTTCTTGTTGTTTGAGTCAGCATGTATAATTGCTGCCGTTGCTTTCATCTGAGAGGTCTAGACTGCAAGGAATATTTTTAATCTGTTCTCTCTTGTTGAAAAAATAAGTCCCTCATAGTCAGGTGGAAAGATGTGAATTGCCTAGGGAAAGGAGTCTTAACACATTATGAAATGGTGAAATGTGAGTAGCAGTGTTGAAAACAGGCTGGGGTGATGGCTGACAGCAAACCATAAATGACTGTGCAATGTGATCCAGTGGCAGAGAGGGCTGCTTGAATTCTTTCCTGGGTACACAAAGATGGGGGACAAAACTTTGAAATACTTTTTACAGCTGCAGTTGCAAAAAAAGTTCTATGCCTCCTTAGATAAAGCCTTTAACTGTAGAGACGACCATGAACATGTCTAAATTTCTATAGTTTGGAGGCACTTGTTCCAAAAAATATGCCGCGTTTATATGGTTTTGGAGTTTTTTTTTATAATTATTTTGAATGAAGTGTGCCCATCTTCTCACAAGCCGTTGTTACATATATGCAGACGTAGGGTTTTTCATACCCCTTAGTCAGGTGTCATTTAAAACAAAGAAACTTCTGTGTAGTAGCTGCCAGGCAACAAATGTGGTTGGCTTAGGGACAAGTATAGTAATGCAGCACAAAGAGGAGTGGGGTGGCTCAGTGATCAGACTGTTAATGAAGGGACAGAAAGGAAACCCTTTAGGAATGTACTTTGTTGATATTTATCCTACAAATTAAAGCTACAGAGTACATAAAAATACCGTTTCCAAGTTTTTGTTTTAGAATGTTTTTTATTGTTGTTTTTGACAATGTACTTGCTACATCTGTTATAAGATTACTAGGACTTTGGGCTGTTGCTTACTTACTCTGGTGAAGAGAAAAAATAATTAATATTCTGCCGTTGGTACATAAGTCAGATCTTTTATTTTCTAATAGTGCTTGAAAGCATCTTAAATTTCTGACATTATTTGTTTCAGAAGCATAGCAGCTCTTGGCAGTGATCCTAAAGCTTCTGAGAGCAGTTTTATAACTTCTGAGAAACTTAAGATAATGTGTATCAGGTGCAAAATGAAAGCATATTCTTGTGGGGACTTGCGAAGGACTTGCCTGCACTTAAGAGAAGTCTGACTCTAAGGTTGGGTGATAAGAATTTGTTGTCTAACTTGTTTTTTTGGAATGCATAAATATTTCTTGTGATGTTTTAATTTCAGACATAAAATGCAAAGGTTTAGGTATGTTTAGACAAAGCCAGTTTTGATGATAAACTTTGTCTAAACACCTTTAAAGTATGATTGTGTTTATGTCATACCACATACATTAAATGTGGAAACAGGGAGTTTCACTGAATTCAGGCTTCTGATCAATTTACAGTTTTCAATTTGTCTTTATTTTTCTTGATACTGTATATAAAAAATATGAATATTCATAAAGTGATACCTCTCTCTGATTCTCAGACGTGAATGAATTGAAGGAGTGCCTTCATGTACTAGTGAAGGAACAGCAAACTCTGGCCACACAAACTGCAACGACAGCTCTCTCAGCTATGAGGCTAAAGCAGAGGCTGGTTATCCTGGAACGATATTTCATTGCTTTGAACAGAGCAGTTCTTCAGGAGAACGTCAAAGTAAAGTGGAAAAGCAGTAGTGTTCCTCTGCCTGCTGTGGATAAGAAAAGGTAATAACACATGCATGAACAAATTAATCCATTAGAAAAGCCATAGAAAGGTTATCAACCTTTCTGTGAGAGCTTAATCTGATTTATTTCTCCTTGTGAAACGTTAATTATAAAGAAACTTCTTATTTCTTAAGATGGCTTTACTGTATTAAGTGGTGTTACCTGCCATCAGTCCTCCTTCTTGCCTGGTGCTTTCTTACAGTATCTTTGTACTAGTAGGTTTTTATTGTAATACATTGTTGTAGATATTAAGCTTTGAGCTATAAGTATAGATATATTGATGTATTTCTTCTGTTCTGCTCAGCTAGACAGTAGGGAGAAGCCTGTTTCAGAAATGGTGCTAATGGAAATTATACTGTTTGAATAACAATATAGTTTTGTCACTAGCTGCTCAGCTCACATAAATTAAAAAATGTGAATACATAAAAGCAGAACATAGAACCCTAGCTTGGGCGAGAAGTGATGTAATTGTGCATTTTATATGCGACTATTTAATACAAATACAAAAAAAGCTGAACATAGTTTTCCTTAGTTTGAGTGAGAAATTATGTAATGATGCATTTTCTATGCAACTATTTCAAGAGAAGTAACTGAGGAAGGAATCATCTGATTACTTTTCATATCTAGACCTAAAAATAGAAAAATCTATCAGAAAAGGTATTAAATAAAGTATTCAGTAGCTGTCTGACAGAACAAGCAATTTGGCTAGGGAAATTTTTTTAGATTGTCTCTAGCTTCAGATATGAAAGGATGATGTAAATAGATATCACAACTAGTTATTATGGAATTGGAGTTCTGACAAGGCTATCTTTCTCTGAATAGACTGTTCTCTTGAATTTTTTTTCAGCTCTGATTGAATAGAGCACTAATATGTTTAAGCTATCAGTTTGCTAAAAATGCAAGTATAATTTCTTGAAAAAGTCCTAAGCTGTTCACTTTTTTGTTGTAATCTCACAACAAAACAAAATAGACTTGGTGATTCAGTGTTGGAAGTGGTAGGGAATCTCTTGTTACTGACTACAAAGAGGAGCTTACTTAAATAATTTGATTGTATGAGAAGAGAAGTTAACAGAAAGGAATGTGAGTCCAGTGGATATTACCAAAAGTTGAAGCTATCTCTCTTCCTTTATACGCACAAGTACAGGAACTGCAAAGAGATTTTTAGCATTGACACTTGAATGGAAAGATAAGTAATGACAAAATGGGTGGAATTAATTATCAATAATTAAAGATTAATTTAAAAAAGTCTATAAGCTTAGTTTATGCAGTCCAAACTGACTAAAATATATATATTCCTGAGTATATAATTAGTATGTGAAGTACCTTATGTTTGTGTATTTTGAGTAAAGCATCGTAATTTCACTTAGAGTAACTATGGGCATTTTTTTTTGTGGCAATCCATTATGCTAGACTGGTTTATATTTTTCTCTGTGAAGCTGTGAAGCTTGATATTGGTCATTGAATTGTTTCTTTCAAGTTGTTGAGGTTGAATTTTGGTTGCTGACATTTTGATGTTGTTTACCTTGTTTGTCAAGGCACAACTGTGATTCTTTACAAATAAAAATTGTGTAATTGTATATGCATGCATATGGCTAAATTATAAAATCATTGAATATATGTTATACAAAATAATCATAACATAAATATATATATATAATTGTAATACAAATTTATTGAAACTATTCATACATAATTTTATTTAGCTCAAGACCTGTAGGCAAAGGTGTGGAAGGACTTGCACGCGTTGGATCCCGAGCAGCACTTTCATTTGCATTTGCTTTCCTTCGTAGAGCCTGGAGATCAGGTAGGTCTACTCTGGAGCATACTGCATATATATTTCATTGGAAGCCAGGTGACTCATTAAAGTGTGAGTGTTAAATATGGTCGCAGAACTATAAATGTATGAATGATAGATTTGCATAATTGCACTTATGTGATACTATGCCAAATGGTGTTGCTGCTGATCAAAGCCACCCAAGCCAGTATCAATGTTGAGTCTTTCTGGGATATTTTAGGCTGAGGAAGGTAAGTTGGGATTTCATGAAAAGCATGTATTTTTAATGCTAGATTTCAGAGAAGTTAGATTTATTCTTCAGACAAGGTCAAGCCACTATGTTATTACATGATAGTATCAGCTTAGAAAAAGCTTTGAGTGTGAAGCTTGAGTTTAGTTTGTGTACTTGTCAGCTATTGTCAAATTGCAGAGGTTGGCAGAATTGTCACCTGTGCCACTGAACTTGCCTGTGTCAGTCTGGACCATTTGGTCAGATGGCAGGTGTGGGCTTACTCCAGCCAGCACTGGCTCTCCTCTTTTCTCAGTGGCTGCATAGTGAAATGAGCTGGTTTGGGTTTTCACCTTTCTGAATTTAATTTTTTGTCTGTAGGAAGTAACTTGTATCTTGTGTTGGGGAAAAGCTCCACAAAATACTGTGTACAACAATTTCTCTAACTTCTGTAAAGGTGGGAGTGTAACTGCTGTTGCTGTGTTCCTTAGGTGAGGATGCAGACTTGTGCAGTGAATTGTTACAGGAATCACTTGATGCACTGCGAGCTCTACCAGAGGCGTCCCTTTTTGATGAAGGGACTGTATCTTCTGTGTGGCTGGAAGTGGTAGAAAGAGCTACTAAATTCCTAAGGTCTGTTGTGACTGGGTAAGTTTCTTTTTTTGAGCTGTTAAATGGCAAGCTTGCATCTCTCAGAAGCTGGTGGTATAAACACGATGATTTATATAAAATTTGTACGATTTCTGTCCTTTTCTAACGTTATGCAAACAAGCAAAAAATTAATGAACTATTGAAATGATGCTGTTTGAATATGATTTAATGATTTTAGCTGCTTAAGAAAAATCAGAATTGGAATATTCTCAATCACTGCATGAAGACTTACCAAAAGAATTGTGTTTTACTAATGTAAACATATCCACAGAAGAATACTTTGGTAATACTATATATGTGCACTCTTAATTGTGCCCTTCAGGTATAATAAAATAATACAGATTTTTATGCATGAGGAAATATACACACATGTTGGACTTGGAACAGTCCTCTGCTTTTCCCTGTTAAGTAGGCTTCAAGTTATTACCTTTTTACAGTAGTTACTAGAAGTTACTAGTTGTTACTAGAAATGTCTTTTCAATACTGGAACTACGTCCCTAAGGTGAAACATCATAAAACATATTTGAATTCCACCTGTGAAAAATGCTTTTCATGTTCTTGTTTTATAGAACTGTGGATAGTGAAGCTTGGGACATATTTAAAGCCTTGTTGTCCTTCTAAAACTTGGTCTAGCTTGGAAAGTGTGGGCTTTTCAGTTGCTTTCATCACCCTTTGATATTTTTCTGTAGGTTTAGTGGTTCTTAGGGTGCTGTAGATGCTTTTGGTAAGCTATTGTGTATTGTTTCTCATTAGTTAATGTATATTGTTTGACTTCTAAATAGAGATGTGCATGGAGCTCCCAGTACCAAAGGACCAGGAAACATTCCTTTGCAAGACCAGCACTTGGCACTTGCCATATTGCTTGAGCTGGCAGTGCAGAGGGGTACACTAAGGTGAGAAGCACGCGCACTCTGATTTTTAACTGTCACTGTTGGAATGGGCTGACAGTCTTCAGTTTTCATGGATTTGGCTTTAATGTAATAATTGTGGCTCAAAGCATATGCACTTTTTCACTCAGGCAACGGTGATTGAGACCTAATACTATCTAGATTGCAAAATCCTTTTTTTATATTTTGATAATCTGTTTAAAACAGAAAGCCCTGACATCCACTTTTGCTAAACTTCAAAATGTAGAGATTGAATTGTATGGATAACCTACCCCAGTGGTTTTAGGAATTCTTATTAATAGAAAATGTTGCTTCCCTCTTTCAGCCAAATGTTGTCTGCAGTTATGTTGCTGCTTCAACTTTGGGATAACGGAGCAAGGGAAACGGATAATGAGCGATCTGCACAGGGAACAAGTGCACCCCTCCTACCTTTGCTGCAAAGGTTTCAGAGTATAATATGTAATAAAGACATGCCCAATACTGAGGAAGAGATTCAGGTACTTATTCTTGGATTGTTTGAAAAGGTCATTACGTTGGACTCAAATTTCATTTGCCTAGCAAAAATAATCATAAAATTATCCAAACAAAATTGGTGGTGGTGTTTTCCATGTAAGATGTATATACACCGTGGTGGTTTGGTTTTCATGTGAACATTTGAGTTTCTTGAGGTGGGGGAGGAATGCCACAGCACGTTTAGAGGTAAGCATTATGTTTCATAGTTAATGCTACTGTGATAATGAACTCAGATGTGGCTAAGTAACTTTTCTGCATATTTGGATTGTTTTTATTTTGTCTTTAAAATTAATTGAACTATGACTTATTAATGAGTATTACTGAGGTTGATATGATATAATAAATCAATTTTATTATGCCTTTAACTTTCTATTATATACACAGTCTGACTATTTTTTAAACGTTCATGTTTCAAATTTTTCTCTAACGTAAAAAAAAAGAAGTGCAGAAATAATTCATTTTCTCTTACACTTGTGTAGGTTGTCATGTTATCTAAACTTTATTGTGTATTTGTGTGTGTAGTCTCATAGATGTACCTTGAATGTTTTTCTGACTGCTGTTTTCTCTTTTCCAGCTCCTGACTTACCCTCTAAGTCCAAATGAGAGTTTTCTGAGGTATCTAACTTTGCCACAGGACAATGAGCTGGCGATAGATCTGAGACAAACAGCTGTGGTGATCATGGCCCACTTAGACCGCCTTGCCACCCCATGTATGCCTCCACAGTGTAGCTCTCCTACATCTCATAAGGTAATGGTTTGCAGTATCAAATACAGTAGAATGTTTTCCCTAAAAGCATAACTGCATTTTAGAATACAAGGAAAATAGCTCTTAAGATTCTTCAAATTCCTTTCTGATTTTCACAACATAACCTTGAGTTCCGAAATTTGTCTTACTTGGGTAACTTTTATTACATTGGCCTCTTTTCAGTGAGCCTTGGAGTGCAATTTTATGGTTTATGAACTGTTCTTTCATACCACACTATGGCTCATTCTGCCATATTTTGAGCTGTTCCTTGTGTTTCTCAGAGTAAACTCTTAAGACTAGACTTTATAAATAATGTTGAGGGTCTGACGAATTAAAACAGTAAAAGAAAGAAAAAAGTAAATGCCAAACTTTCCAACCTGAAAAATCTCTGAATCTCTTACCATACATACTTATTGCTCATTTAGCACCAGACTGAACTGAATATGATGCATGCAAATCTTTGCTTTTGGTATCTTCTAATCAGGTAGGTTTTATTGACTATTGGAAAGAATGATGGTTTCATATTTGAACATACTTGGCATATAAAGATTTAAAAAATAATATGCTCTGTAGATTTTCTTAAGCTGCCTGTTTCAAAATTCAGTACTTACAGAATTTCTCATTTTCTAGGGATCACTGCAAGAAGTCATTGCTTGGGGATTAATAGGTTGGAAGTATTATGCTAATGTGAGTGGTCCAATTCAGTGTGAAGGCCTGGCCAATCTTGGTGTTGTACAGGTTGCTTGTGCAGAGAAACGTTTTCTGATACTATCTAGAAATGGAAGAGTTTATACACAGGCGTATAACAGCGATACTCTGGTGAGAGTTTTTTACGTGTTTTTAAAAATTTGTATTACTTCATAAGTTTCCTCTCCTAAACATTTACAATTTCTTTAGAGAGTAGATGGAGGCATGTTAATTTTTGTGAGCTTTCTGTACTGTTGTATTTGAACTTTCAGAAATAGTGGGGTTTGTCTGTTGGGTTGATTTGATGAAAAGCATGTGGATTCTGTAATTTCCATCAGGCTAGAGGTTATGGATACAATGATAATTGCTTTTATTGATATGCTGACCTTGGTAACTTTAGAAATTGGCAGATACGAAATGGATTTTACTTTAGTGATATAACTGTGTCCAAGCTGTGTAGTTTCTCAAACAAAAATATACTGTAAATAGAACTCTTTGTCACTAAGGTAACCTGTAATGTTAAGATAAACACCCTTTTTATAGGTACTGAAGACCTATAAGAATGGGAACAAATAACTTCAAAGCATTGCTTTTGTCATATTTCACCTTTTTTTTTTCTTCATGCCTTCACCTCATTAACTTGAGAGCAAAGTGTTGATGAAACTGGAAATAGGAAAGCTGTACCTAGCTATGTGATGGAAAATGTCAGCAGATTTTGTAAGCATACTGCTTTTGCTTGGTTTGCAGGGACCACAGCTGGTGCAGAGTCTAGCTTCCAGAAATATTGTGAAGATAGCAGCACATTCAGATGGGCATCACTATCTGGCTTTGTCAGCAAATGGTGAAGTTTTCTCTTGGGGCTGTGGAGATGGTGGAAGACTAGGTCATGGGGATACAGTGTATGTATTAAAAACAATTAGAACATTTATTTGCAAGTGTTCTGAATTCATAGTACAAATTATTTTGTTATGTATATAAGCAATGTTCGGCATTTAACATTTGGCTCTATTACTGAACAGAACTTGTGTTCTCCCTGCATATTTTCTCTGTTTAGAGTATCCCCATCCTCTATTAATGTTACTTTCTGAAATACTTGTAGTTGGAGGGTAAGTACTGAGCAGTGTTATTAGGCCTTTTATTAATGGTTTTACGAATCCAGAGCACATTTTCTCTGAAATGTTGACTCACGTGTTAGAGCAGGGTCATTATTTTTATGTAGATGTGTTGTACCTTATTCAGTTTTCCCCAGACATAACTCTCCTGCTTTAGTGCAGAAGCAGTCTCCTACAGTAGTATTGTATAGGGGGTGTACATCAATACATTTTAGAGATCTTAAGTGTCTTCCCCCAGTGCAGAATTCCCTCTAAAGCAACAGAGAGTCTACACAAGGGTTATCAGTGTCATTAAATTAATTGCTCAGATACAGTAATTAAAGGTAGTATTTTTAACAGTAGACAAACATTTTTTAAAAATGTTGCATGAACTCAATTGGAAACAGAAGTTGCAGTTGTTAGATACTCCTTCAATGTCTGTGTGTTGTTGAACAATTTGAACTTAATTTTGGCTTCTAGCTCTATTTGTATTTCGTTACTTCAGACTAATTGTAAGCTTTGCAGGTAGAATTGCAGCAATTCTAATGAGTATGTCACACCTTTTATCAACTACTCATCAAATCACCTTCAGGGAAATGTGTCACCTTCTCTTTGAATAGGCCTCTGGAGGAACCTAAGATGATATCTGCTTTATCTGGGAAGCAAGCTGGGAAACATGTTGTTCATATTGCATGTGGAAGCACCTACAGTGCAGCCATTACTGCTGAGGGAGAGCTGTATACATGGGGACGAGGAAACTATGGCAGACTTGGTCATGGTGAGTTAGCTGATATCTTCATAGAAGTTGTTGAAGAATTTAGTGCCTGTTGCAAATTATCTTTCATCCCACCTAAAGCTGATTTGAGAACCTTCTGTGGCTTCATGTGAATTGAAATAATTTTTGGAGGGATTGTCTCAAACTCATTAAATTCCTTGAGTGATCTGGAAATAAGCAATTGAATGGAGAAGAAAAACCTGTGGTGTTCTCTGTTCCTTTCCTTGTGAAGCTAAGGCTGTTTCATGGGTTAAATCTTTAATGGATGTTGGATGTCACAGAAATCATAAGAGAGCTTAGTCCTGATACTCAAATCTAAAAACAAAACTACACAACACTGTCCTACTCCCACATAACAAAACATCCAAAAGCAAACAAGCAAAAAAAAAAACAAAAACAAAATCAAAAGAACCTGTCGGGCTTTCTGGGTTTTGCTTCTCACAGAACTACTTTGTTTTGAAGGTTCCAGTGAAGATCAGACCATCCCAATGCTGGTCACGGGGCTGAAAGGACTCAAAGTTATTGATGTGTCGTGTGGGAGTGGAGATGCTCAGACTCTTGCAGTTACTGAGAATGGTTAGTAGCAAAAGACAATTTTAAGTAAGGTTACCTGTCCTTGCTTTTATTGTGAAGATATTTATACTGCTGATATGCTTATTTCTAGCAGCTTGAATTCTGTAAGAATTTGAAGCTGAAATTCCTTCCGGGGAAATAAATGTGTACATTTATACATTTTGCATGTAATGTTGCAGAGGAATTTCCATGCATAGATATGCAGTATGTTCCTTATGAAAATGCAAGTATGTTGAGTTATGGTATATATATTTCATGTAAATGTATAACGGAAGCACAAAATAATACATATATGTGCATATGTCTAAATTTTATTCCTTACTATGCAAGTGCAAATATCTCATGATGTCACAAGAGCCAGAATTCAGAGTAGGAGAGCTCTGTTAGCCCTTTGGAAGTGTCAAAGAGAAGCTAGCTGCATGGAAGTTCACCTTACCAACACCCCTGACCAAGGTGCCTAGGGTGAGAGAGATTCAAAACCTGCATTTCAGTGTGTGAGGTTAAGCCCCAAAATCATCTCTTAGAAAGCAGATAGTTCTTGGAAGCTAGTTTTTCCTTTGAAATACAGCTGGTCAATATGATGTGCGTTATTTGAGAACTGAAATGTTTACTCATACAGGAAGTGGAAACCCAGATTTTATCAATTTTTTTTTCTCTCTGGTCTCTGCCTTGCATGCTTCCATTGTTTATCAGAATACCTTAGGGACTCTGCTTTTGCACGTAGAGAACACAAATACATCAGAATGTAAAATGGGAGTTGAGTTTTGGACATTCATGGGTTTGCCATTCTTGAACCATAATTTTATTTACTGCAGATGCAGATTGATTTGACTCTTTCTAAGTTACTACATCAGGACTAAGAGTTAGGAGGGTATTTCAAAAGAACATAAATGTGGAGATTCCATTTCATTTTGAGAAATGCTTGAATGATACAAACTGAAAATAAAAATAGGTTTAACAGACAATTTGATGTGGAAAACATTCTGTGAGTTCTTACAAATAATAAAGCAGTTTTTAACTTGCTTGATTTACAGTAAATCCTATGCTTCATATATTTTTAAGAAGGACTTATAGATTTTTCAGTGCAGGTTATATGTTGCACTTTCTACGTTTAGTTTTTTCATCATGAGCACTTTTCAAATATTATTCTTTCTTATTGTCACAAACAATTAGAAATTAATTTGGAACTACTTTGCTTAAAATACAATTTAAAATTTGTGCTTGTTATAGAATCTTGGATTTTTAAGTAGTTACTTGTTAAAGCAGATGATTTGATTACACGAAAAAGGGATACAATTTTTTTTTCTGTTTTCTATCTCTTGATTTAAAGGCCAGGTGTGGTCTTGGGGTGATGGAGACTATGGAAAACTGGGAAGAGGAGGTAGTGATGGTTGCAAAACTCCCAAGTTGATAGAAAAGCTTCAAGATCTGGACATTGTGAAAGTACGCTGTGGGAGTCAGTTCTCTATTGCTTTAACCAAAGATGGCCAGGTGTACACCTGGGGGAAAGGTGACAATCAGAGACTTGGGCATGGGACAGAAGAGCACGTTCGATATCCCAAACTGCTGGAAGGCTTGAAAGGTAATTATCACCATTGGAAATACTCCAGAGCTCTTTCTGTTGTTGGAGCTTTTTACCTGCCACAAGTGAACTCTACTTTGATGATACCATGTACTCTGTCATATTTTATGCTGGTAGCATTGAAAGAGGTAATAACGTGCATTTCCCATCACTTCTGCATTTACACCTACAAGATTTTAACAGACCTAAAGGCACTATGTTATGACTATTTTAATTGCTGCATGCCTTGTGTTCTCTTTATTCTTACTGTTTTTCTTTTAGTAGGTTCACAGAAAGGCTTATTTAAAGCAAGTATGTTTGCATTGCCATGCAAATAAATAAATAAATAAATAAAAAAGTATGGTTAGATTAAGACAGGTGATTGGAATAAACAAAAATAACAGACAACGGATAACATCATTAAATTTGTATTTGACTTTTGAGTAGTTTGTAATGGAGTGAAAATTACTTCCTTCATTTGTGAGAAACCTGAGGTTCTTTAGGGGAAATTTTTTTTATTGCTCTGTCTTTCCTTTAAATTGTTATTCATATATGTTGAATGATCTAAGTGAGAATAACTTTACAGTCTCTCATCATAGATGGGGAGATCTTTAAATAACTCCTTCCCAAAAAAAGTTTCTAAGTAGAAGGGGCATAAAGTAGATTTTTTTTAAAACTTGTAAACTTCTGTACTTATCTGTCTCTTGGTTTATGCTTTGCTGTATTCTTCCAATCCACTACTGGGCAGAAATGAGACTCATGACATCCATAATATGTTCCTAGTTAAGCATGGTTGTAATTAGCATAGTTTTCCTTACATCTGCTATTTTTCTGTCAATGATTGTAATATCTAACTCTCCCATCAGGAAAGAAAGTGATAGATGTGGCAGCTGGATCTACCCATTGTTTAGCATTGACTGAGGACAGTGAAGTGCACAGCTGGGGAAGCAATGATCAGTGTCAGCATTTTGATACTTTGCGTATCACTAAACCAGAGCCTGCAGCTCTCCCGGGATTAGACACAAAGCATATCGTTGGAATTGCTTGTGGACCTGCTCAGGTAGGTTTTAGTTTTCAATTACTTGGTTTTACTTCCTGCTGAGGTTAGTTCTGTATTCTAATCGTGGTCCTTCACTATGCACTTGCATAACTTTCTGTGTTTTTATTTCTTATTCTGAATAAATGATGGCTTTGGAAAAAAAAATTGTGCAGTTGTTCTGCCAAAAAGAGGTGATTAACTTTCCCTCTTGGGTGTTCTGGGAAGTAGCTATTTACCTGTTTTGTTTTGTGTGGTACAGCAATTGAGGAGTTGTCAGCAGAATGTTTCCTGTGGCAAAAATATTGAGATATCTGGACTGGGTATGACAACATTGGAAAAATGTTAGAGAGTTTGGGATCAATAGGGTTTTATTTATGTTTACAATGATGCAAGTAGAGCATTCCTATCAAAAGTTGTGCTGGTATTATTTCCACATCATCTATTACTTGGTCAAAGGCAGATAAAGCTTTACACTCTTATCTGTAATCAGTGTCGTAGTTAGAAAATAACTAACGGTGGAACTTTGTGTATTGTTTCCATTTATAGAGTTTTGCTTGGTCATCATGTTCAGAGTGGTCAATAGGCTTGCGGGTGCCTTTTGTGGTGGATATTTGCCCTATGACATTTGAGCAGCTGGACCTGTTACTGAGACAAGTGACTGAGGGAATGGATGGATCCTCTGACTGGCCCCCTCCTCAGGAAAAGGAGTGTATGGCTGTGGCAACATTAAATCTTCTAAGACTTCAGGTGCTTTCAGTTTTACACTTTGAGCAGTCATTGGGCTGAATGTTTTCACTAAATTGCTTGGATGGAAACCATGACCTTTAATGTGTCTTAAAACACTTCCATTGATTTTTAAAAGTGAAATAACTACCATATAATTTTATACTCTTTGAAATTCGGCATCCAGTGGTTTTTTGTTCTTCTTGACAGCTTCTGGGTTTCGTTGGAATGAACCATAAAAACAATAACTAAATGGATTAAGCTTTTTATACTCAGAGATTTTGAGCATTTTTATGAATTTTAAATATAGTTTTTAAAAGTGAATTACCTTTTAATTGATGTCTGACAGTCACTGAAAATGTGCTGTTTTTTCTAGCACAATGTAGTAATGCAGAAACAGTTTAGATTATTCTTTAGGTTTACTTCAGAACTTTGGGGCTTACAGCTACCATTCATAACCTTTGAGTATTGGTTTAAATTCAATATGTAGGCAAGCCAGCATTTCCCTTTAATTTTACAAATTTGCACGTTTGTATCTTGGTCACTGAACTTACTCACTTGCTCCAGGAGTGACTTCTCCCTATCCCCATGAAGTTTCTATCACTTGTTGATTAAAATTTGCCTTTTTTCACCCCCTGCCCCTTTGGTTTTTTCTTTTTTTTTCTTTCAGCTTCATGCTGCCATTAGTCATCAGGTGGATCCAGAATGCCTTGGCTTAGGTTTGGGCAGTATCCTGCTGAACAGCCTGAAGCAGACGGTGGTGACACTGGCCAGCAACGCCGGGGTTCTCAACACGGTGCAGTCGGCGGCTCAGGCGGTGCTGCAGAGCGGCTGGTCAGTGCTGCTGCCCACGGCCGAGGAGCGCGCCCGGGCGCTCTCAGCGCTCCTGCCCAGTGCAGGTCGGTCCTCAGGCTGAAGCCTCCTGTTTGGCCCTTGAAATTTGGCTTCATTAATAGCTGCTTCCCTTCTTAGTTTCAGGAAATGAAATGAGTGTAAGCCCAGGACGTAGATTCATGATTGATCTCTTGGTGGGCAGCCTGATGGCTGATGGAGGCTTAGAGTCTGCACTGAATGCTGCTATTACTGCAGAAATTCAGGTATGGTTCGTCAGCTTTGCAGTTCTGGTTCTTCTGCAGGGCACTGGATTTGTTACTTTTATAAGTAAAAGAGGAAATGTGCCTTCAGTTGTGAATTGTGTAGCAGCTACTGTCATGTGTCCACCATGGTTTTTTCTCTACTTTTTTGCCTTCACCACCCTCATCCCTCCCTTTGCCTTTCTCTTTACATTATATTTGGTTTACAAAAAGTGTGCTCGTGTGATTGTTATAGAATATATAATACACATTTTGTTTGGTAGAAATTGTTTCATTTTTGCTGTACTATAGTGGAAGTTTGTTTTCTTTAACTTGGTTTACTTTTTTAGGATATTGAAGCAAAAAAAGAAGCACAGAAAGAAAAAGAAATTGATGAACAAGAAGCAAATGCATCAACACTTCATAGAAGCAGAACTCCATTGGACAAAGACCTTATTAACACTGGAATATACGAATCTGCAGGAAAACAAAGTTTACCATTAGTTCAGTTAATTCAGCAGTTACTAAGGTAATTGCTTTGAATTTGTCTTTTACTTTTGTACAGAAGATGTATTTAGACATTCTCCAAACTAGTCAGCTAAACAATGGTTAATTTTGGTTAGCAAATAAAGTCTCTTGCTAGCATTTTTAGCTCCTCAGAATTCAAACATTCTTGTAGCTTATCTGTAGTTCCGCTCTGTTTTGTTTGCTAAGGAGTAATGTTCTATACTAAATTACCCAATTTTAGAAAGACTGCCTTGCTTTTATGGATTTTGATACTTCTCTGGAAAAAGTATCTGAAAGTTTTTGTGCCAAATATAGGACAAGTGTTTAAAAGACTGTCCTTACAAACTGTGAGAATCACTGCAAATTTGTTTAGAACTGAGTACTTTGTTCTGTTTACTTAGAACTGCCTCAAGGAGGCTGTAAGCGGGGAAGAAACCTCAATTTCAAATTCTTGACTGAGAGTTGTGAATGCATGACCAATTAGGGTGCTGAGAACAAAGCTGCTTTATATCAGCCAGAGGAGCTACAGGAGTACTTAGCATATAGGATGTATAGCAGGAAATAATTGAGTTTACCAAGAAGTTTATTCTACTTTTCCACTTAATTGTGATGGCAACCATGTAATTTAAACAATACTGAGACTCTTTTGAGCAATGTAGTGTCATGGTTTTCACCGCAGCCTCTCAGTGAAGATTGTCAGATTGAGTTTTGTAGCGAGTGATGACAGAAAGCACAAACTTGAGGTATTTTACAAATCCTGTTAACTAAAATGTATCCACAAAACCATTGACTTTTTGAGCACTACAGTGCAAAGGAGTGAGAGTTCTGCATAGAAACTTCACAGAGGTTTCTTACATATTTATGCAAAATTGTAGCAAAAGCTACAAAAGTCCATGCTACCCATGGACTGTGGACTGTCTTCACTCTGAGCTCCCCTTAAGTGATGCTTTTAAACCACTTAGGAACATCGCTTCACAGACCATTGCCAAACTGAAAGATGTTGCTCGTCGCATTTCTTCCTGCATGGACCAAGAACTTTATAGCAAGGAGAGATCTGCTTCTCTGGACCTGCTGCTTCGTTTTCAGCGTCTGCTTGTTAGCAAACTTTACCCAGCAGATTGTGTTGGCCAGGTCCCTAATACATACAGTAAGTTGTGATTTAAAATATAAAAGCGAACAACCTCTGACCCCTCCCCAAGGATTTCTGTAATGGCTTTTACAGGATAGCAGTTTCTTTCTTTAGTTTATCGTCTTGTCTCATTTATCAGCCTAGTTGCTGTCTCAACAGTATTTGAAAGTAGTTTATTTACGTTGTTGTCTGTAAGTGAATTTTTTTTTGTTAGGTAGTGGGATTTAAATAATAAACTTCTTTATAAATTTTTAAAAATGTGATTTCCTAAATTAGTGCTAATATTGAGTGGCATAGTTTCAGAAGAGTTTGTCACTTTTGGAGTCTGATTCTTCAATATGACTATATAATGGTTTTCTGTGCTCTTGCTTTATTTTTATACAGGTCCTGACCTCTTAGGTGTTGGTTCTTTACTGAAGAAATACACTGCTCTTCTCTGTACACACATTGGTGATATACTTCCTGTGGCAACCAGCATTGCTTGTACTAGTCACAGGCATTTTGCAGAAGTATCTTGTGTTGTGGATGGGGATTTAACAGGTAGGTTTTCACTTGTTGTCCTCTTTCTTCTCCTTCCGCAGAATTTTAAGACTTTCTTTAAAGTTCTAAATGACTAAGAGGGAGTCAGTTTAATTTTTTGGTTAATGGGAGAGAAGGAGGGAAAATTCAGTGAGGAAGGCAAGAGTTTTGTACTCAACACTAGTCGAAGGCAGAATATATTAATGGTAATTTACTTCTGTAATGCAATTAACGTAGAACTAAATGTGAGTATTTCTGTGTTTGTTTTTTATTTTAGGCATTCTTCTTCCAGAACTGGTGGTTTCTATAGTGCTACTCCTCAGTAAAAACGCTGGATTAATGCAGGAAGCTGGTGCTATCCCTCTGTTGGCTGGCTTGCTGGAACATCTAGACAGATTTAACCACTTAGCCCCTGGAAAGGAAAGGGATGACAATGAGGATTTAGCATGGCCAGGAATAATGGGTATGAACTTAGCAGCATCTGGACTACTTTCATAAAGTAGCTGTATAAAAATGGTGGCTGTTCATGAACAACTCTCAGCAAGGGAATCCTACTTCCCTGTACAAAGTTTTATTAACCAAATTGTAGGGCAGTTAAAAGGCAGTATTTATTTCTGTCAGTGCATTCTTAAGGAAGTTACCTATGGAGGAAGCATTAAGCAGTGTACAGATGCAGCTTTTTCAGGAAGCAGTTCACATTATTTTGCATTTTGAGTGAGAAAAGTTGCAGTGAAAACCCAAGTAGTATATCTAGGCATTTTGTTACCAAATTCTGTCTGTAATACAAAGGATGAGTAATGGGAAAGCTTTAAAATAAGGAATTTTTTTTTTCCTCAGGGCACTTTATAATATGAGCTGTGTCTGTAGTCAAAAGAGAGGCTTCTTTTATATTAAAATAATCTGAATTTAAGCTGAAATGAAATATACAGCAAATTCCTTGCAGGCAAGTGAGTAATAAACCCAAAGGGATGTGGAGGAAGAAGTGATTAGAGCAGTGATTTACCAGAAAACTGATTGTTCTGCTCCACCTCCACACAAAACAACCATACAGCTGGGCAATGCTAGGTGACAATAAAGATTAGTGCATAGAGGAACACAGTATTCAGACAACTTAATTGCACAGTATGTAGACAGGAACATGTTAATAGCCACTTTTACTTCTGAGGATATAAAATAATAAGCAACTTTTCAACAGACATGAAGAATCGGATCAGGCAACTATCAAAAGAATGTTCAGAAAAAAAAGCCTTACTTTCTGATTTTCTGTTGATAAATTCTCTTCTCTGCTTTATATGGGTAGGTTCATTTTTTACTGGCCAGAGCTGCAGAAATAATGAGGAGGTGACACTTATACGTAAGGCTGATCTAGAGAACCACAACAAGGATGGAGGATTTTGGACAGTGATCGATGGGAAAGTGTATGATATAAAGGACTTCCAAACCCAGTCTTTAACTGGCAGTAGCATACTTGGTGAGAATTTTCCTCTGACTTAAAGACACAAATTACTTCTGTTTCAAAAAACTAGGTGGAATTAGCAGGTTTTTAGATACTGTATTGACTACTTCATTCTTTCATTAGCTCAGTTTGCTGGTGAGGACCCAGTTGTTGCTTTGGAAGCTGCTTTGCAATTTGAGGACACACGGGAATCAATGCACGCCTTCTGTGTTGGCCAATATATAGAGGTAAAAGTGTTACTAATGGGTAAATGCTTACTAAAGTCAAGCATTGCTTTGCTCTCAGATTTCTTATTGGAGCTCGGTTCTAGCTTACAATTGTTATTTGTTTTGTGCAGCCTGACCAGGAGGTGATTACAACACCAGATATCAGCACTTTGTCATCACCTCTGATAGACACAGAACGGAATCTGGGTCTTCTCCTCGGGCTGCATGCTTCCTACCTGGCAATGAGCACACCACTTTCTCCTCTGGAAATTGAATGTGCCAGTAAGCAGGATGTCATTTTGAGCTTTATTAAGTGATAAATACTTATCAAAGCATGCAAGGAAAATACAAATGACAAATAACTTAACTGAAAATTTAGCACTTCTTTGGTCTTGATATCTTCTGTAGGAGTTCTTTCTTCTTAACATTAACTATCATAGTCATCAAGATCCCAATAATTTAGCAAGATTTAAATAGGGATGAGATAATTTTGAGCAATTGTATTTAGCATTTCGTAGTATTCAACATTAAATAGAAAATGATGCTACACAGTCTCCTGTCTCACCAATTGGTTGTCAGTTAAGTGTGCCTGGATTATGTGGTATTGGATGTTTTCTTGTTGAGTGTCTTGCTTTGGTGAATAGAAGGTATAATTCAATGTTAATAGCGGAAAAACTGCTAAGGCCCTAAATCTCTAAACATATGATGGCTACCCTGTTAGTTGTTTCTTGGTTACAGAATCTTTCCTTTTCCTGTGAAAAAGTTTCAGCAAATGAGAAACTTGCTAAATGTTGTTGAAGCCTGTGAATGCAGTTTATTAGAGGAAATTGAGTCTTGATAGCTTAGTCTTTGATCAGAATATTTACTCATGTTTTTGTTATTTTAGAATGGTTGAAGTCATCGATCTTTTCTGGAGGTTTGCAAACTAGTCAGATTCATTACAGTTACAATGAGGAAAAAGATGAAGACCATTGCAGTTCACCTGGTAACACTACCCCAAATAAATCAAAACTTTATACACATCGATTAACTTTGAGTGACCATTCACAACCCTTTCTCCAAGCTATTGCAGATAATAATATTCAGGATCACACTGTGAAGGTAAGCCCTCAGTAGTTCTGTGCACAGACTGTTTCTGATTGGTGGTTGTGGTGGTGAAAATTCTCCAAAGGTTATAGCAAAACAATTGAAAAGGTTATTTCAGAATTATTTTTTGTGAAAGGAATGGTTGAGTACCACTAATGGATAAAGTGTGTATATTTCACTTAATAGCACAACAGTTTGTTATTTCTACAGAATTTTTGAGTGGGTGAACTAAAAAATTTGAATATTCTTACAAAAAATGAGTAATGCATTACTTCTCATGTCAGATTTCAGTTGCATTGAGAGATCCTGCTCACCTCCAGTTGAGCTAAGATGGAGGGTTTTTTTCAAGATGCATATGTATTTTATGTTTCAGATTCATATATGCCTTTGTCTTAAATCCCTTTGTGCCTTGAGGTTCAGTTTGGAATTGTGGATATCACAGGAAAAACCCTGTGATTTACACTGATCACTATCTTCTGTAATACATTCAAATTTTCTAACCCTCTGAGTTCAGCTCCTTGATAAAAAAAAAAAAAAACCAAACCCAAATATGTCTTTGGGAATATTAATAATGGTGAATCATGATTTATCAGAAGACAATTGAAAATTCTTTTAGGTACCCTGACTATCTCATGAAGAGGTCAAAATAGTAGTAGCTTTATTCCTTGAGTCATATTGCTCTTCCTACAGGAGGAAGGATGTAGGGTATTATAGTATTGGGTTGTAGTTGCTGTGTGTTAAATTGCACATGCTGCATATTGTATCTCAGGAGTGTTAGTTCAGATAGTGGAGATTGTTCAGTGTTATTTAAATGCTGCATTTAATTAATTTTAAAACCAAAGTTAAACAGAGGCTGTTGTGTGTTTTCTTAGGACTTCTTGTGTCAAATAGAGAGATACTGTAAACAGTGTCACTTAACAACACCAATCACATTCCCTCCTGAGCATCCTGTGGAAGAAGTAGGACGTCTGTTACTGTGTTGTCTCCTAAAACATGAAGATTTGGGTAGGTAGGCTTGTGGTGTGTTTGTTTTGACCATTTTAAACTCTGCTACAGATGATTTTGGAAATGCATATTCAAACGTTGTCTTTTCCCATTAAGGTCATGTAGCACTGTCTCTTGTTCATCCTGGTACCCTTGGAGTTGACCAGGTAAAGCACAAAACTCTTCCAAAATCTGTAGTGGATGTGTGTCGTGTTGTCTACCAAGCAAAATGCTCACTGATTAAGGTAAGCCTCTTAGCTGCTGATGTTAAGATTAATTTTCATTTGAAATGTTTCATTAAAAAGTTATATATTGTTCATTTTATTGTGTATTACAGAATAATTTATTCTTTCAATGTCTTTTGTAGACACATCAGGAACAGGGGCGTTCTTACAAGGAGGTTTGTGCTCCTGTCATTGAGCGTTTGAGATTCCTGTTCAATGAGCTGCGTCCTGCAGTTTGCAATGATCTCTCTATAATGTCCAAATTCAAACTTCTTAGTTCCTTGCCCCGCTGGCGAAGGGTAGCTCAGAAAATCATTAGAGAAAAAAGGAAAAAAAGAGGTAAGGCAGAACTAATGTTGTATTCTCTTTGAAGCAATGAAAAGGCATCTTATTTCAAGATTTACTGCTCTATGAGACTCTCCTTAGATAAAGCATCAAGGACATTTGCTTTCTGCCACTTTTTCATAAGGTTGCCTAAACCAGTGGTTGCATGTCAGATCCTACAGCAAGAGCTGGCAAACAAAAGTGTCAAGTTTAGTTGAGGCATGTTTCTGCATGTTCCAGTGTATTAAAATTCATTCTTCAGTATCAGACCCTCTGAACTGGTTTTAGTAACCAAAACATTCTACTGGAAGTGACATCTCTTTAGAGATCATGTTTTATTAAAGTGTAGTCAAACAATGATTTAACTAGAACTAAATTAATGTGGTGAACAGACATCAAAGGACTTCTCACGTTTGTCTTTAAAGATAAAAACATATTACAGGTAATACCAGAGTTAATTTGGCAATAGTTAGACATAAAGTTCACCAAGAATACATTTCCATTTTATTACAGACATATCTTAAGCGTTCAGTGTGCTTAGGTTATCATGCAAATCTAAAAATGTGACACAGTAAAATCTAATCACACTGCATGAAAAAATAATACTTTTTTTTTATAGTGCCAAAAAAATCTGAATCTGCTGATGTAGAAGAATCCAAAATAGGAAATGAAGAGAGTGATTTAGAAGAATCTTGTGTGGTACCTCACAGTCCTGTACCTATTGATAAAAAGCCTATTCCAATCAAATCACCCAAGGTAGGATATCAGATTTTGAATCAACCTTGTCAACAAAAATAACAAGAGAAAAAAGAATGAGCTGAAGTATGATTGCTATAACTTGACATTTAATGTTTTGATAATGGTGTTTGGGATGTATAATTAAGTGTGACATGTTGTTTCAGTAAGGCCTGGAATGATTTTTAAAAATAAGGTTGTCATATGTATTTAGGGTATGTAAAGATACTTTCTCTAATTTTTAAATTATTGATGATCTTAGATAAAGCTTGATTTCAAAATAAAATGTTGTGATGGGTTACTCCTCTTGTTTTGAACATTAATGCATTTGAAATTTTATGTAGCAGTGGTTAAAAAAGATGAATTAAAATAATACTGAGGTCTTTCCTGACTTTGAAGAAGTTTTCATTTTCCCCTCAGGCCCCTCCAGTATTTTAAATTTGGAAATTGTTTTGTGTGAAATAGCTTATATTTTCAATAATTTAAAATAGTTTAAAAAGTTTTAACACGCTGCCTTCTTGTTCTGCAGGATAAGTGGCAGCCAATTTTGAGTACAGTGACAGGTGTCCACAAATACAAATGGCTGAAGCAAAATGTTCAAGGCTTGTATCCACAGTCTGCCCTCCTTAACACCATTGTTGAATTTGCGCTTAAGGAAGAGCCGGTGGATGTAGAAAAAATGAGAAAATGTTTATTAAAACAGGTAACATGAACAAAAATGTGCCACTTACGTAATTATGACAGTTATTAGCAGTTTACATAAGTATGACAATTTGTTTTTTTCTCTTTGACAGTTGGAAAGGGCAGAAGTTCGTCTGGAGGGAATAGACACTATTCTGAAATTGTCAGCTAAAAATTTTTTGCTCCCATCTGTGCAGTATGCTGTGTTCTGTGGGTGGCAGAGGCTTATTCCAGAAGGAGCCAATATAGGGTAAAACTTCTTGTTGCTTTTTGCTTTCACAATTCCTTAATAAGAAAACTATACTTACTTTTATTGTTGTTGTTTGTCTTTGAAGGGAGCCTCTTACTGATTGCTTGAAGGATGTTGATCTGATCCCGCCATTTAACAGAATGCTGCTGGAAGTAACTTTTGGGAAGTTGTATGCTTGGGCTATTCAGAATGTCCGGAACATCTTGCTAGATGCTAATGCAAAGTTTAAAGAACTAGGTGAATCTCGTCCTGTTGCTGTTGTCTGTGGAGAAAACTATTTTGCAATAATATTATTGTTTCCTGTAATGAGGATGTTGAAATCTGTACCCTTGATTTGTGTTGAGAATTACTTTGTGTGTTGTTCCAACCTTCCCGCCTTGACCCCCTATTTAACTCACTTTTCAATGTTTGAGTATATTGATTTCGCAGCAGCAGGTGATTGATTACTCATAAGTAACATTTAAGCATTAAAATACAAATTATAATCAGTTTCTTGGAACTTCTGCTTGTAAGTTCTCAAACCAAGCAGGGAATAAAAGTATTTTAAACCATCATTCAAACAAATCTATGACCTATTCTATTGTAGCTCCCAAACGTCAGCTGACTTTGTTATTTCTTTTACATTTGAACTAGGTTTGCAGCCTGTTCCTCTTCAAACAATTACTAATGAGAATCCAGCAGGACCAAGTCTTGGAACTATTCCACAAGCACGTTTTCTGCTGGTCATGCTGAACATGTTGACGCTGCAGCATGGGGCGAATACCTTGAGCCTCCTCCTCAATTCTGGCATGCTGGCCCTGACACAAACCACATTGCGGCTGATAGGTACAGTTCTTCTTTCTTACTTGGAAGAAAGCATTTGCTTTACAAATCTCCTGTATTTTTTACCTGTTGGTGTACCCAAATTACAAATTACCCAAAGAGTCACTTTGATGCTTGAAGATAGTGCTTAATGCTATTTACCTTTACCCTGATAGAAAAACCACATCTGTGAGCATGATTGAGAAAGAAGTTAATTTAATTACAGCCTTTATTCAGTAATTTTTTTTTTAATTAAGTGTTTGCTTTGGCCATCCTTTGCTAAAATTCCAGTTAATGTGTAGTTTTGGTGAAACTCTTGCAAATAAATTAAAAATGGAAAATTTAAAATAAAAGTAGTAATAACTGCCTACTGTCTACTCTCAGTTCTGCATATGAAAAGTGTTCCCAGTCTGCATGTTTAAGCTTGAAGCTTTCTTTGTCCTGTTACAGAAGCTCTCTGGTGTGTTTGCAGTGATTCAGATTGCCATGGTTTTTCACTCTTTCTTTTTCTTAGATAACAGCAAACATTTATTCCTGTAACTTGTGTTAAACTGGAGTGTGCACCAAAAGTTTTTTAGAAAATTCTGTTTGTAGAACCATTGAGCCAATTGAGTCATCATTATTGTCTCTTATTTGTCACTTGCTTTTTCGTTCAAAATTAAGTATTTTAATTCCTGTGCATTCAGAACCATTACACCCCAATTTTTAAAAAGGTCATTTAACTTACTACCTGCTAGTCAGCTTTCCTGTTTGTTACTGCTTTTGTATTACAAAGTTGATGTGCCTGTAAGTTTACGTGTGACAAAGGTACGTATATACACATGTAGCTGGATTTAATCTTTCTTGGTTTTTTTTTCTTGTTAGGACCCAGTTCTGATAATATTGAAGAAGATATGATTGCTTCTTCTCATGGGGCTTCTGCCACGGTCCTAGAAGAGTCAAGAAAGGAAACTACACCTGTTCAGCTCCCTGTTTCTGGACCAGAGCTGGCAGCAATGATGAAAATTGGTACCAGAGTGGTGAGAGGGGTAGACTGGAAATGGGGTGATCAGGTACAACTCCTTCCATACAGGTTTTGGGTGTGTTATTATCTAAAGTTTAGTGGACTGTCTGTGAAGTTTCTGGTCAATCAAACTTAAGGGAATTTTACTTTCCAAAAATGTTGAATTAAGGATATGGGAATTTAATAGAAAATAAACTGTATTCAAGCTGGTGCTCAGAGGGGCTGATTGCACCTGGGCTTAATTTTTGATTGCAGCCCAGTTTAGCATTGTAAGTCTGGCTGAGTTTGAAGGAGAGCTTCCATGATGCCAGTTCACAAATAGTGTGGTTAATTGAAGTATCAGAAAAGTAGGCTCAGGATTGCTGGTGATAAGTACAGAGTGTTAGTATGTGTTGTGACATATCCATACATCCATCCATATCTGTGTGTATTCAAATTAATATTCCCAGGTGTGCTCCAATGCTGATGGAGATGCAAAACTCATATAAAGGCTTCTCTTTGGGAAAAGAAGAGAGACATAGCCTGTCAACAGATCTGGAGCAGGCAGACTTTTCCCCCTCCAGCCCTTTCTGCCCCTGAAGCCAGTCTTTTCTGCTGTAAATTTTGACCCGTCCCAATGGGATGGAACAATCATGTTATAGGTGGGATTTGGTGACTTTGGCCATACATGCATTATTACACTTCCCTTGTTTTCCTTCATCTGCATCCTGTGGAGTGTCTAAGTTAATAATAGGGCTTAAGGAGGGTCTCAGTTACCTTTTGTCAGAATTTATAGTTGATGAAAGAGGTAGAATAAACACTTTGGTCCTCCTTCATGTACTGAGGCAGCAGTAGGGGCTCTCTGACCTTCATCAGTGGGTCTTTGTGTACATCCTTATCTCCTGAAGGAACTGGATTCATAACAAGGCTTGTTATTCAGGGTGAAGGGAGTGTGGCTGTTGGTTGGGCCCAGGTGCCCTTCTGTCCTCCCTGAAACATGAGAGCTCCATGTCACTCCAGACATCACTCAGTTGTAGGCCTTGCTGGAGCCAGGTGCAAGATGAGCAAGAGGCCCAGCTCATGTTTTGCACAACCAGCTTTATCAGTCCTTCACCGTCGTACAGCAATGCTGTGCAATTCTGACCATTTGCCACAAAAGCCTTGGAGAATTAACATGAAATATGTTTATTTGTTCAGCTTCATTTTTTGAGATGTTAAAAATTCTCTTGTAGTGATACTCTGCTAATCTACCATTTAACAGGAAACTGAATAACTTATTTGTTGTAATAGTATATGCATTTCCAGCTATGTAGGACATAACTTCTACTTCTGTAAGACATAGTAAAAAAAGATCTAATCATGAGTGTCCAAATATGCAGCTTACTGGGGTGATTCTTTTGGAAATTATGAAATGCTTTCTAACTTCATGCTTGATTTTTGAAACCCCATTGAATGTTTACTGCCTGATCATTAGGTTAGCAGCAAAAGGAGCAATTGCATTATTATTTTATGAGCTTTGGGTGTGAATTAGTGTTATGGATTGAACCTTTCTTTTGTCAGGATGGACCCACACCAGGTTTGGGTCGTGTGATTGGAGAATTGGGAGAAGATGGCTGGATAAGAGTGCAGTGGGACACTGGAAGTACAAATTCTTACAGAATGGGAAAGGAGGGAAAATATGATCTCAAACTAGCTGAGCCACCGCCTGCAACGCAGCCCACAACAGAGGATTCAGACACTGAGGATGATTCTGGTAAAAAAAAAAAAAAAAAAAAAAAAAAAAAAAAAAAAAAAGTGGACACAGTTTTACTTGAATTTTAGAATTGTTGTCTTGTAGTATAAAAGTTTTTTCACAGAAGGAACTGCTTAATTAAGGAAGATTCATTTAACAGCTGTGCACTTTTGACCAGAATCTTTCTTAATATGACTTTACTGTGAGAAGGGAAGATAGACAAGATGGTGTCAACATTTGTTGCATATTCATGGGTCAGAGAAAATAGTATTACTCAGGTGAAATAGTTTCATTTACAGATACCTGGAGGTATACATTTTAACATATGTTAATAACACTCCGAAGTGGGATTTTTATATGGTTTAATTATATATTTAGTCAGAGTGTTTCCCTGTTCTTGGCAGTACTTTGGAATTCCTTTTAGCTGGGTACTGCTAGAGAAACACTTAAAAATACATGTGCAAAGTACCTGGTTTATATTTTGCTCTTGGAGCTGGCAATAAGGAGTCTTCTTGTCAGATGATCTCAGAGAAAATATTTATGACAAATCATTCACATAATGTTAGAGAATCTTTGTGAAATAAAATAACTCAGTATTAATGTGTTCCTTTGCCTTTTGTGTCTCCCTTCAGAAGGAGAACAAGTTGAAAGGAATCTCCACCCTACTTCCATGATGCTGACAAGCACTGTGAACCTGTTGCAGACACTGTGTCTCTCTGCTGGTGTCCATGCTGAAGTCATGCAAAGTGATGCTACTCGGACTTTGTGTGGTCTGCTCCGTATGCTTGTGGAGAGTGGAACAATAGATAAATCAGGTATATTACACAGCAGTAGTCTGGTTGAGCTGTGTGCTGCTGTTTTGTGCTTTGTTGTCTTGTAAGTTTGTAAATCTTTTCTTACTAGTTTTTAATCTTTCTAAGGCTAAAGGCTGGAAAATGCATTTTCAGAGCTTTTAAAATCTTAATTTTTAAAGGTAATATAAGTGATCCTGTGCATTCTTAGAATATAAACGGTAAAAGCAGAAGAAATGCATGAGATGCGAATTTTTGACTTAGACAATTTATTTATTAGCAGCCTTTTTGTGTTTGGCAACAACAGTATGACTGGGTGTGTTGTACTCCTTATTGTAGATTGTTTGTGATTTCAGAAGTAATGCTGTTAACTACTTTGAAATGAGGAAACAGTGTAATGATAAGAATTGTTTTAAAGGAATGTCTAATAAAATTAATTACAGGCTCTAAAATTGAAATTAATAGTTCATGTAAAGACAGTGAAATAGCTTGGTGTTCCAATTTGTGCAAAAAGCCCCATGTAGCATATAGAGAATTACATAGCTGGTGAAAACGTCAACTGTTACATGTATATATCTTTTTGTTTTTAGCTTCCTTGCCAAATAAATTAGTTTATAAAGAACAGCATAGGAGTTGGTGCACGTTGGGATTCATTCGAAGCATAGCACTCATGCCTCAGATGTGCAGCACTCTTAGTACATCTCAGTGGATAACTTTGCTAATGAAAATTGTTGAGGGGCATGACTCTTTCACTGCTGCATCACTACAGAGACAGGTAATGTGTGTATTTCCAAATTACTTCAGTAGGCAATAAAATTAGTAGACTTTAGTTGTCTCAAAAAGAAAGGTGTATTTTACAAAACAGCTGGGAGATGTCCATAAATCATTTTTTAGTTAGTTGGGAGAAAGATAACATTTTCTTTATATTTAGGAATTGCTGTTTTAAGTGTACATCTCTTCAATTTTGAGCTTTCGGGATACTCTGGACTCCCTTGTTCCCTTGAAAGAAAGGTGTTCAAAATAATGTCCCAAAATTGTGCTTTAGAAACTCATATAATTTTTCCTATAAGGTGGATAAACAGAAGAATAGCAAGTATATGGTTAGGAAGAAGTTACATTTCATTTAAAGTTACCAGATTGATTTAAACTTACCAGTCCCTCTTTCCCTAGGAAACTGTTAATATTATTTAAATTACAGTCTCTCTTAAGAAGCAACATCTTTGCATCCTATTTTGGTATTGTCTTTCCCTTGTCATCTTTACCCTTTTCTCATTTCTTCCTTTCTTTTTAATTTTTTTCTTTTTTTTTTTTCTTTCTCTTTTGTTGATCCTTAGCATCTTTTTAGTGCCTTTTACATGAGACTGAAAAGAAAATATATTATGGGATAACTCTGCCAAATTTTAAGGCTTGGGGAACAAAAGATCATCTTATTCTTTTTCTTGCTAAGCCATGAGCATCTGTTAACTAAAGCCTTGTATCATAAAGGCCTGTTCATTTTTGTGTGATCTTCCAGTAAATTCTTGCCAGTGTTTTTAATATACTGAGACTTCTATTATCATCCAGGACTTAGTGCAGTAGAGTCACCTGTGCTGTTCAGGGAATACTGAAGAGAAATGATCATTCATTATGTATCAGCGCCTACCTTAAGGATAATGAAAAGATGAGACCTTGAAGTTCTATAAAAACATGTTTTTGACAGAAGTTTGCAAGAGGAGAGTTCTCTTCACTGTTAGTCACTTGTATTGGTCTTCTGGGTAGAAGATAAGGAAGCTCAAAACCTGAAATGCTCCTACTCAAAATAAGCAACTCCCTCTGCTTGTTCTTACTGGAGTGCTGCACTTTCCCTGTTCAGTCCTGCACTGAGTGTGTGGGTTCAGATGCCAGCCTGTTCCTTCTGTACTGTGTTGGAGGCCCTGGTTTCACTGTGGCTACTTTTGAGTGTCACTGCAGCTGCTGTTGCCTGCCTTCCACCATTCAGCTCTCTATCTCATGAATTTTAACTATTACAGCTTCTTTGCAGAACACTTGGAGACTTTCATTCTGAAATCCATCTTAATACTAATTTCTAAGTCTGCAGTCTGAACAGACTTTCCCATTCGGAATTCCTATTTTTCCTTTTTGTTTTTGTTTCTCAGTGTGCGTGTGTGTCTCATGTCCTAAGTATTGAAGAGATTGGTTCACTAATGTAGTGTGCCAGTAGAATTGTTACTGACTCTGAACTCTGTCCACTTCTTTTAAAATACCCCTTAGGGTACTCAAGATCAGTAGCTCTGTAATTTCCACAGCCGGAAAGAAATCAGCATTGTAGAAAGAGCTACAAAGGAAAGCGAACTTTAAAAATGTCGTTCTTCTGTACTTGATATGTTTGAGAGTTTCCTTAGTATTTGGTGATGTAGACTAGAATAACACAAATCTTGTTCTCTTTTTAGATCCTTGCTGTACATTTATTGAAAGCAGTACTTCCATCCTGGGATAAAAATGAAAGGTCGAGAGACATGAAATTTCTTGTGGAAAAACTGTTTGGATTTTTAGGGAGCCTGCTTAGTACTTGTTCTTCAGATATCCCACTACTCAGAGGTAGAGGAATTTTCAGTGGCTTGTTTTTATGTATGGGAAATGTGTGCATTAAACTCATAGCTGTTGTGCTGCTGCTTTGTCTTTCCAGAGTCTACTCTGAGGAGGAGGAAGGCCAGGCCCCAAGCATCTCTAACTGCCACTCATAGTAGTACTTTAGCAGAAGAGATAGTGGCACTGCTGAGGACGCTGCATTCGCTCAGCCAGTGGAATGGACTCATAAACAAGTACATCAACTCTCAGCTAACCTCCATCACCCACATCTTTGCAGGAAAACAGTCAGAAGGGGTAGTTTCCACGTTTTAAAATAAGCTCATTTTTATAGCAATATTTATTTTGAAATTATAAATACTAAATCTTTGTAAACAATATTAAGCTTAATATTGAAACCATTTTTCTATTTTTATATATATATATATTTGTTGTAATTTTTAAGTTGAAATATGTGTGATTAACTTTGTATTTTAAAGCAGATAGAAGGGTATGTTTTCTCCCTACAGTTAAATTTTATTGTTCTTTGTTAGGCTGTGTTGGATGACTACTTCCCTGACACTGAGAATCCAGAGGTGGGAGCTCTGATGGCAGTCTTGGCTGTGATTGGTGGCATTGACAGTCGCTTGAGACTGGGTGGACAAGTAGTTCATGATGAATTTGGAGAAGGCACGGTGACACGCATCACCCCGAAAGGGAAAATCACTGTGCAGTTCTATGACATGAGGACATGCAGGGTGTGCCCTTTGAACCAACTGAAACCAGTAAGTGTGTTTTATTAAGGCTTTAATACTGGGAAGGTTTAAAACTCTGATATGGACCAAAGAAAACATTTGTTCTTCATTGGCTAAGTACACTGACATGCAACACACGCATTTGAACATGTGTCTGAATGCACACCTAAGATGGTCCTCATGCAAACCGCTGTAGGACCTTTAAATCCCATTCTCATTTGCTGGGGAGGTGAAAGAAAGAGGCATTTAAGCTGGAGTTGTTCGACTTGAGGTAAAATCCCAAGTTATTGTAATGTTTGTAGCTCCTAGATGAGATGAGCTTTCTGTTTAACTTGATTTGTTAACTAATGTAGAAAGTCTTGGATATTTGCAATTGCATCTTGATTTAGTTGATACGACTTCAGTGAAAGCACAGGCCAAGTGCTTGGTCTGCTTCAGAGTCTGGAGTTCTTTCTTGTTCTGACTCTGTTCTTCTTTTTCACCAAGAAAACCTGCAATTGTGTGGTACCAGTACAGGCTTACAGTGTGTAGGGGATAGAAATCCTCTCTAGAGGATTGTTCCTGGTCTAGAGCAGTAAGACAAATGCTACTTTTCCTCTTCTGCAATTAGCAACCATTGAAACTTTTTAGTGACCTTGTGAAGATTTTAGGAAAATGCTTACCTGTTTTTTTAATTAGTTTTTTTGTCTGGTTCTTCCCCCACTTTCTAGCTTCCAGTTGTGGCTTTTAATGTGAATAACTTGCCTTTCACTGAACCTATGCTATCCATTTGGGCTCAACTAGTAAATCTGGCTGGAAGTAAAATAGAAAAACAAAGAATGAAGTCTCCCAATCAAGGTCTTTCAGGTACAATTGGGGGCTTTTTGCTGTTTGTTTTCTTTGGAAGTAGATGAATATGCTCTGAGAAAAATACTAGTATCAGCAAACATAAATAAGGAAAAGGGTCTCCTGGAACCTTACCTGTTTTCTTATTCAGCACTGGATAATAGGCACTTAAAAGAAGTTTAGCTAGATGGTGAATTGCTCTGCATCAAAGTGAAGTATCTTTGATGGGGAAAATGTAAATAAGGTTTGGGACTGATCTTATTCTCCCAAGTTGTTTAGAATACTGAATCCAAGTAACATCTCAGCTGCACTTACTGTGTTATAAATCAGCTGTATGATTGTCCAGGGTGTGATAAGTAGGAAGGCATTATTTTTAATACCATGAGTCATACAATGTGTGCAGACTTTTGATCCATGTGCTGTTTAAGCTGACTCATGTGAGCAGTACACAGTGAGTTAAGATGTAAACCGAGTTTGGGCTGAGGTTGTATGAATGATAATCTTTCTTCTCTAAAACAACAGATTTCTAGGACTAATGGCTGTTTAATATTTCTAATAGGTCAAGTTGATCTGGATCTGCTGAGGTGCCAACAGTTAAAGCTGTACATACTAAAAGCAGGACGAGCTCTGCTTTCTCACCAGGACACGCTAAGGCAGATCTTATCTCAGCCAGCTGTTCAGGAGTCTGCATTAAATCCTGCAGGTATTCTGAAATGCTCCCTGACTGTGCTGGTCTTTGTTTAGATGGTAGATAGAGTATGTGACCATAACCCTTGCTAGTGGCAGTTGGACAGTAGAAATTCAGTTTTCTCTCTAAACATTAAAAATTAAAATTCATGCATGTTTTAAGCTTCTAAGTTAAAAAGATTTTGACTCTTTAACTTAAATTTTGAAAACTAAGGACATCAAGTGTTTGAAGCTTGACGTACTGGAGCTAGCTAATAAATTTGTAGGTCTTCTATACTTAGTAAGCTTTGTAAGTAATTTTAAAATACTTAATACTCTTTACAGTGGTTTTATTTTTCTGCTTCAAAAGTTAAAATTGGCAATTGATTTTACTTCAAATGTCTTGCAACTTCCAGTGAAACAAGTATAGGAATACAATTTCTTAACCATAATATTAAAGGAGTTGAAGGAGTTGTAGTTCTAATGATTTATTTCTTCTACCTGCATTCTACATATAAAAATATATGCAATAACCATGTCAGCTTTCAGGATAGCTATCAGGATAGCCTTTGGAGTATGTATTAATTCCTTGGGTATTTGTGAAGCATTCAATATCTTTGAATATAATAATGTATTTGTCTTATATGGATATTTCTGTGGGATTTTTTGTCAACTGCCAGATTTTAAGTCAACAGAATCTACAGGGATTTTTTTAGGAATGAAGCACGGTTTCACACTTACCATAATTTTTTAAGGGGGGAAAAAAAGTACTACTTTTTTTTTTTTTTTAACCAGAAACAACGTATGTTGAGGGCTATTACCTGTTTCATTCTTGTTTAATGAAGAGAGAACATTTTTGTGTGGTAGTCACAGTAAAGATTTAGGAAACACAAATTTTATGGCAACAGGAATACAAAATTAAATATGAAAGGTGCAGAATTGTGAACAAGTTGGTTCAATAAAAGTATTCTGTTTTGAAGGGACAATGAATACCTAATGGGAGCTCTTCCTAAGAGGTACATTGTAGGGAAAATAATTCCTATAATTAATGCATTATATTTTGAAGGAAATCCAGAAAGCATGCACCGTAGTTTTGGGATCACTAAAATTCTTGGCTGTCTGTATCAGGTGGTTTATCCTCGAAGTACCTCCTACTAATAGTCTTACTGCAAAAAAGGTGGACTCAAAAGGGACAAGGTACAAATTCATTGTCCACTGAGTAGTTTCTGTTAGACATGTCTTAGGTGTATTTTAATAAATGTATTGTTTGCCTACAAATTTTGTACTTGCTTTTTTTGTGGTTTTTTTTGAGATTGTGGTGCATATGGCTTAATCTTAAAGGCATTGTGTCTCTGGAGAAGAAATACGTGAAAAATAAAAATAAGACCTAGAATAAGTTTCCTGATTGGCCATGTTACCTGGGTTTGGTTAAACTGATGTTTTTCTTTAAGAGGATGGAGCAGCTGCCTCTCCCGACATAGGAGATATGTCTCCTGAAGGACCTCAGCCTCCCATGATCCTTTTGCAGCAACTTTTGTCAGCTGCTACGCAACCATCACCTGTGAAAGCCATATTTGACAAACAGGAGCTTGAGGTAGAGTCTGTGTTTTCTGCTAAGTAGCCTAAGAAATAACTCTTTATAATTCACATTCTTGTTGAAGCCTACTAAACTATAAGTTTAAAAGAGAAGTGACATGGAACTCTTTTGTGCAAATAATGTTTAATTTAAGGCATGTATGTTCACCCACACAGACGTACTAAATATTCTTGTTTTGCTTGGACTGATTTTTTTGTTCACCTCTAGGCTGCTGCTTTGGCAGTGTGTCAGTATCTGGCTGTAGAGTCTACACATCCTTCAACTCCACTGTTTGAAGACTGCAGCTCTAGTGAAGCTACAACACCCATCACAGTGCAACATATCCGACCCACAAAAGTGAAGAAACGCAAGCAATCTCCAATTCCACCCCTTCCCATTGTAGTTCAACTTATGGAAATGGGATTTCCTAGGAAAAACATAGAATTTGCACTAAAATCTCTGTCGGGAACTTCTGGAAGTGCTTCTGGATTGCCAGGTATTCTGTTTAATAAAATTAATAATATTAGAAGGAGAAGAGTTGCAAGCTGATTAAAACAGTACTTATGAGGGAGCAGTTGTTATCCTCTTTTTGGATACAAGCTTAAGGATGTCAGAGAATCCCTTGGAGACTAACTGAGTTTGTTTTCCGTGTTAGGAGTGGAAGCCTTAGTTGGCTGGTTGTTGGATCACCCTGATGTTCAAATTACTGATCTTTCTGATGCTGATACTATCTCCGATGAATATTCGGATGAGGAAATAGCAGAAGAAGTAGAAGAAGCTGAAGCTGCTTGTCCTGTTGTGAGTATTGACTTAGTAATGCTAAGCTAGCTTTGCATTTGTGTTTGTATAGCTTGCTATGCTAGCTAGCTGCAAATTTGTATTTCTTCCTTTTTTTGGGAAAATGGCGAGAGTACAAGGATGACCTGCTGTCCCAAGCTTTCAAAACAGGAACAAGGATCATGTTTGCCCTGTGTTTCTAAGACATGACATAAAACAACTGAGAATAATCCATACATACTTTGTGTGGTAGCACAGGGGAGAGTAGAATGCAGGTAGATGTTTCACAGGTGGTAGCTCCAAGTATCCCTGATAGATGCTCTTAGTTTCTTCAAAAATAGTTGATGTTATAGTGTAATATTGGTGGAGTTCTCCCTTCTCCTTTCCCTTGGTCTGAAAAACAATCATATGTTGCCTACATGGAAGGACTTAAAACCAATAAATAAATGGCAAAAAAGTCTGTTAAATAACTTAGCCTTTTCCTTATAAAAACTTTTTCCACTTACTGATGATAAAATTACTGTTACAGTGCCTATTGAGTGTGATAGCTTTAATGTGAATTTATATTAGTCTTTTGTTGACTTTCAAGAACTGTTTCAAGAAAGGACATGTCAATAAAATTAAATGGCTTTTATATTTCAGTTTGAAGGACTTACGTTTTCTTGCACATCTGGGATTTTATAATTGAAATGAATGCATTTATATTTTGAAGGAAATTACCTCGACAGCTTATGGTATCTTTATCAGTACTGTAGTGAAAAACTGCTATACACTGCCTTTAATGGAAAAGAAAAAAAAATTAATACTCAGATCACAACAAAGTTTTCTGAAAATTCTTACAGCTGAAATGCAGTAGTTATCTTAAAAAATTAGTCTAATTAAATCTTGAAAGGAATATTTTTTAATAACTACTTTATTTTTTTAGCTTGTTTTTCTAAAGGAGTACTTTAAATCTCATTGTATTATCTAAAGAAATGTTAGTAAGATTTAGATTAGAGATTACCATTCACCACTTTTTTCCTTTTTTTTCCACTCCCAGCAAATGTCCTAAGAAGTGAAATATGAATGTATATCATCGAGGCTAATTAGAGTAGTGATAAATCCTCTCTGTTCTGATTTTCCTTGGCAATCGGGTTTCATAGAAGCAACTTGCAGGTTCTTTAAAACATTTTGAAAATTTGCATCTCTGTTCCTTGATCAGTAATTTTGGAAAGTAAATTTTAATTTAAAATCAAGTAGATCATAAATGTTATCCTTATAGCAAGTTCAACCTGTTGAAGTTTTTTCCCGTTTTGGCATGCAGCTGGGATAATGTATGGGTTTTATTTTTGTTGGGTTATCTTCTTTCTTTGCCAACAACCATATGTATCTGAATTGAAAATGAATTTTGTAATTGTCTCATATTTATTTTGGTTTTTTTCCAGTCAAGTGGTGCTGTTGTAACAGAGAGCCAGACCTATAAGAAACGAGCTGATTTCTTAAGCAATGATGACTATGCTGTCTATGTTAGGGAGAATATTCAGGTAAGTAGGATGATCAAAAGCAGCATAGACACTGCTTTCCTGTTGGTAGTAAAGCCTTTACAGAGCTACTGCATTCTGTTGTCCTTTTTTCCTCTAGGTGGGGATGATGGTTAGGTGCTGCAGGACCTATGAGGAGGTTTGTGAAGGAGATGTAGGCAAAGTTATCAAATTGGATCGAGATGGATTGCATGACCTGAACGTGCAGTGTGATTGGCAACAAAAGGGTGGTACTTACTGGGTCAGATATATCCATGTTGAGCTTTTAGGTGAGTTCTCTTCTGACTGCTTTTTAACTAAAGAAGTGAATGGTAGACTGAGGGAGATGTATTTTTGGAGAGGGAAACCCCACTCACTACACATTTATTCTTGCATCTGCCAGGATTCCCGCCACAGAGTTCTGCCTCTCATATCAAGATAGGTGACAAAGTGCGTGTGAAGAGCTCTGTCACCACACCCAAATACAAGTGGGGATCAGTTACTCACCGAAGCGTGGGCATCGTCAAAGGTATTGTGTGTTCAAAACGGGGCATGGGGAGGTAATAAACTCAAAACCATGCAGGATTTCTTCTAGGCACACTTAAAAATTACACTGTTTTGTGGAGTATTGTATTGTATGATGATAGAGAACATAGAATGCATCTGAAGTCTGTGGTGTGAATTCATAGACACGTACTCTGTGGCAGCCCATTTTGTTAGTGTGTCCATCTGCTTTTGAGACACTTCATTTGTACACGGTGAAAGTCCTTCAGCAGCTGTGCAGCTTCCTGTTGTAGTTCTTTTACATTTTGGATGAACCACAAATGGTTTTCCTTTAAGGAATAATTGTAACTTGAAGGCTTCGTAAGGAAGGGAGGAGAAAGGGAGATGGGAGGATGCATTGGTGTCAGGCTGTAAGGGACGTTACTGAGGCACTCTTTAGTCCACAGGTTCTTTGAAGAGGTAGAGATTTTGGTCATACAGTATTTTTGCTTAGAAGTATGTGCTTGCTTGGGAAGTGCTTCTAAATAAAATCAAGAAAAAAATCAGAGTAGAGGAATTTAAATGGAATACTACTCTAAGGACTTTCCACTTCATTTTATAGAGATGTGCAACATCTTGTATTTTCTCCCCATTTTTGTCACAGCATTTAGTGCCAATGGAAAGGATGTTATTGTAGACTTTCCTCAACAGTCACATTGGACTGGCTTGTTGTCAGAAATGGAATTGGTCCCCAGCATTCATCCTGGAGTCACGTAAGTGATGGTTTACTTTTATCTTAGTGTACAGGGTTTATCCTTTATCTCATTGTCTTGATTCTGTTATCTTGTCTCATGTTAATGATTAACTTGTACCATACGTATATATTGATTTGTTCTTCTCTTGTCAAATCAGGTGTGATGGCTGTCAGATGTTTCCTATCAATGGGCCTAGGTTTAAATGTAGAAACTGTGATGATTTTGACTTCTGTGAAACGTGTTTTAAAACCAGGAAGCATAACACCCGACATACTTTTGGCAGAATAAATGAGCCAGGTAAGTTTTGCAGTCTTAGTGTTTCTTAGAGAAATTTAAAACACATTTGTTTTGAAGAAACAATTTTAAATTTCAGTTCTTTAATATGGTGAAATTAGTGTTCAGATTGACCCCCTAGACAATGAAACATTTATAGCACTGCTACAATTGCATGTGATGGACTACAACAAAACATTAACCCCTAAGCCTTTGTTGTAGTGTTAAAAGGTTTAAGAAGTGTCTATGTGACAGTAACTCTACATGTCAGAATGGCATTTTTACCTGCACCGAGAGTAAAATATGTAATTTTCTAATCCTCCTGCCTTTTGCTGTCAGCCTGATCTACATCAGATACAGATGAATGGAATCCTCATGGTGCCAGGGGCAGCTGGAAATACCCAAGATGCCTTCTTAGGTCTCAGTTGCTCTTCAGTTGTTTTGGCTGTCAGTGTGTGATGGCTGTTGCCTCATTTCCTTTGTGATGTGGAGGCTCCAGAGGAGTGTGGTGGAAAAGGGAAGCCTTTTAAAAGACTCACAATCAGACTTTTTTTTTTTTTCTATGGCAGGAACAGGTACAGCCATTCTAGCTCCAGAAATTTTGGGCTTTGCGTTGTTATGCAAAACTTACCCGACGTTTCCTTTTGTTTCTTTTCCATCCACCTAACAATTAATCTTATCCTTAGTATTTGCAGGATGATGCTGACTTCTGGACTAAATTTCTTTGTATTTACACATTACCAGTGTATTTGTTTTGGAAAATGAATAAACCTGATTCCCCCATAGAGATCATGAATGTTGATTTTGTGTGCATGATGGTTTGTCTAATGGGCAAGAAAGACCTTCATTTAATAAGTCAGTAGATATGGCTGTGCAACTAGAATGGTGTGAATCTGTAATCCTTCCCCTTGCCCTGTGTAGGGCAGAGGAGTTAGAATATTCTTTTCGTCAAGATTTTTAGATGCTACAAAATCAGCAAAGGGAAGTGGAAGTAAAGTTTTTGCAGGAAGGAAATCTACATCTCATTAAACCACCTTCTTCTGGAACAAGGCTTGAATTTTCCAGTGTTCCAACTTTTCTATTTCTATTCTTTGGTAGGGGATTTTTGTTGAGGTTTAGTTGCGTGTTTTTCATATGCTGTAGTGGTGTAAAAAATTTGTGTGCTGTGGGCCTGTATTTTGAATTACGTATCATCATATATTTTGATCTGTGTTTTAAAGGGAAGGACCTTTTCAAGTAGGTGTCTAGTCAAGAACTTGTGAAGTTGAAACTCCTTTAGAAAAAGGAGCTATGCCCTTTAAGCATGAGTGTTGTGTACTATGTAGTATCACCACGCCAATGTGACATGTGCTGGTGTTCTAAATGTAGCCCACATACCCAAAATGTTGGATTTGTTACATTTGCTTTCACCCTGCTTATGGGTTTCAAAATACAGGAAAAAACCCCAATTTTCTTTGAGAGGTGTATGCTTGATGTGTCACTTTACCATGCAGGTCAGTCTCCTGTGTTCAGTGGGCGTTCTGGCAAGCAGCTGAAGAGACGGCACAGCAGCCAGCGGGGAATGTTGCTGGATGATTGGTCAAGGATAGTCAAGAACTTGAATGTCTCATCCTCTGTGAATCAGGCTTCCCGTCTTATTGATGGTAGTGAGCAGTGCTGGCAGTCTTCTGGTTCACAAGGAAAGGTAACTTTAAGCCCTAAATGCTTTATTCTGATACACTTCATGCTTAAAAGGATCTCCCCAGAGCCTTTCCTTCTCCAGGCTGAACAACCCCAGCTCTCTCAGCCTGTCTTTGTAGGAGAGGTCATCCATCTCTCTGATTGCTTTTGTGACCCTCTTCTGACCCACTCTGCCAGGTCCATGAGGGTTTTTTGTGCTGAGGACCTCAGAGCTGGTTGCAACACTCCAAGTGGGGTCTCACAGGAGCAGAATAGAGGGGGAGAATCCACTCCCTTGACTGCTCTTTTGATGCAGCCTGGGATGCAGTTGGCTTTCTGTACTGTGAGTGCACACTGGTGACCCACATTCAGCTGTTCATCCACTAGAACCCCCAGCTCTCTTTCTGTGGGGCTATTCTCCAGCCTCTCATCCCCCAGTTTGTAAGTATAAAGCAGGATTACCCCATCCCAGATGGAGAATGCCACACTTGCCCTGGTTAAATTTCATACAGTTGGTGATTACTCAGCCCTCTAGTCTGTCAAGGCCTCTCTGCCTTTAAGGGGAGTCAACAGCTTCTCCTGGTTTAGTGTTATTGGCAAAGTTGCTTAATGTACATTTGACTCCTGCAGCCAGATCATTTATAAAATACACAAAACGCATTGTTCTTTAGTTAATGGTTTACCAGTTTCATTGGCCTGAAGCAGTGCTTTGGGACCAGCCTAGGCACCAGGATTTGCAGCTGGGCATCTATCCAGTGTGTTTTGATGCTCTGCTCTAATGGCCATGCTGAGAATATCCCCAAGTACCCTTACTCCAGGTTTTCTACAGGCTGTAACCTAGTACTTACATTATGTCCCATTACTTAACCTCCAGTGGTACCGTGCTTTGTGTTTTCGGTGGTGTTGGTCTTGGCTGAAATAAATTGTTTGCTACAATTGTTTCTCTTGTAATTGGATGTAGGACAAGCAAGAAGTTCACAAGGTCACTTCCCTTTGGCCAATTCCCATATATTGCAGCTGTTCTGTACCATTCAGAGATGTTTTCCATTCTTTCTTCAAAAACATTGATTCTTGTTAATCATATGGTGGTCGTAACAATACTACCTAAAAATGAAATTCTGTTTTTCCACTAGCACTGGATTCGCTTGGAGATTTTTCCAGATGTTCTTGTTCACAGACTAAAGATGATAGTGGACCCTGCAGACAGCAGCTACATGCCCTCCTTAGTTGTAGTTTCAGGTATGTGTATGTTCTCCAGGAAGTCAAAAAAAAAATTTTTTTTTGCATCCAACAGTAGGTATTGGTTTGTTTGTTTGTTTGTTTTTTAACATAGTCATCTGTTTAACATGCCCAGTGCCTGTTTGTGAAACAGACACCACATCCTAAAATGTTTTTTATTCTGTGTTTTGTTTTCTAGGGGGTAATTCCTTAAATAACCTTATAGAGCTAAAGACAATCAATATAAATCCTACAGACACCACAGTGCCTCTACTCAGTGATTGTACTGAAGTAAGTGAAGTTTATGTAAGAGTTGCTCATGTGTGCAACAGAAAAATATTGTGCTGCAAGAAATGGATGAAAAGCATTGTTGTGATCATTAAAACCTGGTATTTTATTTTTCCTCTTAACTTAGCAGTATTTCTGGTGAGTTAGTTAAGTTAAGAATTTACCATAATCATGAAGTAACACTATAATAGACTTAGCTATTTTAGGGGTTTTAGGTAAATCAATATACCTGTGAACTAGTAAGACATTCCAGCAAGCTTAAACTTTGGGCATAATTTTGGATTGCAGTTCTGATTTTTTCTAGCAACAGCAAGGAGAAATGCATAATGAATTCTATGAGATTGGGAGTGAAATTTCGCATATGAATGAGGCCATATGCTACGATAAAGCATGAATTATTTAGAGTTGAAATGACAAGCATTTAAAGTGACGGATTCATTTTCTTAGAGTGATAAAGTCAAGCAAAAGTTCTAATTCTTTCCTGTGTTTTATGAACCCAAAAGATAGATATGAATATTTTTCTTCTTAGTACCACAGATATATTGAGATTGCAATCAAGCAGTGCAGAAGCTCTGGCATTGATTGCAAAATACATGGCCTCAGCATACTGGGACGTATACGTGCTGAGGATGAAGATTTGGCTGCAGTCCCTTTCCTGGCTTCTGATAATGAGGAAGAAGATGATGATAAAGCTAACACTGGGAGGTAGGTAACTGCAGTGGTGAGGGAAGGGGAAAATGGTAAAGAACTTTAGTGTCTATATATTCCTATGACTCTGGAGAGATGATTGGGGGAAGAACACATTAATTAGGTTGAATGGTAGTAAAGAGAAATCAGTATCTTAGTTTATTGGAATTGTAAGTACATCCTTTGTCAATAAACACGTTCTCTGAGATGATCACACTGGTGAGGTGTGACATTTTGTATGGCTCATTCCCTTTTTCAGTATACGTGGGGTTGGAAATTGAGCTAAAAACTTGATGTGCTTATATTTGATACATGGCATGTGGTTTGGTTTTCTTTTTTTAATTTTTTTTAGGTGGGGTGGTTTGTGAGGTTTTTTCGTGGGTTGCTTTTTTTTTTGTGTGGTTTTTTTTTAATAAAATTACACTACTTTGTGGTAGTGTGGTTTGAATCTGAAACTGTTTGAAACTGTAAAAATCACTAAATACAGTAAAGAGGTGCCTATGCTACAGCATGCTGTTTGCTAAACTGACCATGTTTTCTGTTCTCAATATGTTAAGTCTTGTTAGAAAGAAGGCAGCTGGGCTTGAATCAGCAGCTACAATAAGAACCAAAGTTTTTGTTTGGGGACTGAATGACAAAGACCAGTTGGGAGGGCTGAAAGGCTCCAAGGTATGTTGTTTTCACATTTAAGTACAAAAGAGAAACAGTGAAAAATAAAATGTACAAGTTACACAACTTAAAATTAATTCAGACTTCATCAGAATTTTGCAGTTTATTACTGAAAGCTACAAAGAGTAGGTTTTGGTGGCTTTTTAGTGTTTTAAGACATGTAGATGTCTGCTGGGTGGAAAATGAGAGTTTTCATTTTGGTTGTTACTTTGAAATCTGGCTTGATTTTTAGCAGCCACTCAATAATTTGTTTTAGATGATAATGAACTAATTGTTTAAAAAATGTGTAACGTGCTATGTATTCTATTCCTGTTGAGTTTGAATGCATACAATAAAACTTCCAGTGAGCTTTCTTATGTACCTGGCAATTGTGCTATAGGAATTTCAGCCCTATAGTTCAGTGTGCAGCTAGTTACATGTAATTTTAATATAATACAAGATGAGATACATTGCAAATGTGTAATCAATTTAAAACATCATTCATTAATCTGAAAATTATGTTGAGAGCATTTCTTCAATTGATGTTGTGAAAGTATAGTATTGTATCCATAGAGTACCTTCGAAGAATCGAAAAGTTTACCTTTCCGGTTTTCTTCAGTTTTCTCAAGAAAACTTTACTAAAAGAAAGTCCTTGTTTATATCACCTTTTATTTTTTCTCAGGTTTTATATTTATCATTGTTTCAGTATTAAATTTTTTTAATTGTTTTTTTGTCTTTTGTCTGGTGTAATATTAATTGGCATGTGCGAAGCATCCGAAGCTACCTGTTAGATTAATTGGTTTATCACTTAAGAACTCTTCTTTTTAAAGTGTAAAACATTAAAGTAAATTGTAATAATTTTTACTTCCTGTCTGTTCTAGATAAAAGTCCCTTCCTTTTCTGAAACCCTGTCTGCCTTGAATGTTGTGCAAGTAGCTGGAGGATCCAAAAGCCTTTTTGCAGGTAACATAAATTTGAAATAAATACAATTATTTAAGGGCAGAAACAGATTTTGAATTGTGAAAAATTAATGGTGTTCCAAACTTTGTTCTTCATTTTAGTGACTGTAGAGGGTAAAGTGTATGCCTGTGGAGAAGCCACAAATGGAAGGCTGGGTTTAGGAATATCTAGTGGAACTGTGCCTATTCCCCGCCAGATTACAGCTCTCAGCAACTATGTGGTAAAGAAGGTGGCTGTTCACTCAGGTACTGACTATTGCTATCTTCATATACATAAACATAACCTATTAAGCCTGAAAATAGTTGCTTTGCAGTTTTCTTGGGTGCTGTGATGGCCTAGCATATCAGATTATTTTTTTTAATATATACAGGCTATTGAATTCTGTCTGTTGTATACAGTGTCAGGTTAATAGTTCTGTTATTAAAATCAGTGAATTTAGACCATGCAATTTTCCTTATCTGCTGGAAGGTAACTTTGGTACTTCCATTTGATTGAAAGGAAGTGTTTTCATTTTTAATATTTCCAAATGGTGGGTTTGTTTTTCTCATTATTTTTTCTTGCAGCTCTGAAAATAGTTTGGTAGTTTTTTGTTTTGTTTTGTTTTTTAAATGCGCTAGGAGACCTACTATCACAAAGGTGTTTAATTTTAAAGTAAATCACATGAAAGCTCCAAAGAAAATAATTAATGTCTGTGGAGCTGAAAAGCTCGTACAGTTGCATTGTAGAAGAACAGCAATGTCAAATTGTTGCTAAGACCTGCAGCCTGCTTGAAAATCAAAAATGTAAATTTGCATTTACAATTTTAGGTGGCCGGCATGCGATGGCATTAACTGTTGATGGAAAGGTGTTTTCATGGGGCGAAGGAGATGATGGAAAACTTGGTCACTTCAGTCGAATGTAAGGATACCAAATTCATCTGTATTTCAGTAAAAGATTTGTCTTGAATGTCACAGCACAGCTGTCCATCACTATTGACAACAACAGTCTTTTTAATACAGTAGAAATAAAAAAAAATGTGTTGTAAGAAGACTTTTCCACGGTATATGCCAGTTTATGGTGCAAAATTTGTAGCAGGCTTCAGCCATTTACAAAGGAGGCATAGGAGACATTCAATTAATATAATACTTAGAAAGATGGATAAAGTCTTGACTGGTATTTTCAAATCTCACTGATGAAATTCCATACATGCAGTTTTCGGTTACTTTTATAAAGTATGGTTTTCAGAGGTGCCTTGAGGAGTTAAACCATAGCAATTTTATGTTCCTGAGCTTAAACAGCTGTAACAGTTCATAATTTAAGCTGTTATTTTATAGCCCTTTCCTTTAGACTTCAGTTCATAGAAGTGTTAGCCAGAAATAAACTTCTTCCACTTTTTGGTAATAGGTAGTTTAATCTTCCACAGGACAGCTTTGTGAAAAATTCAAATTTTTTCAGGTTTTACTTCGTATGTACCCACAGAACAGCATTTTGAAAGAAAAAAAACCTGATAAACAAAGCCCATGGGTGAATATTTTTGTCATTCTAATGTATTTTGAGGACCTGCCTGTAATACATACAAAATGAAATCGGGGGTTAATGTTACAGCAAATAAATTTTTTTTATAAGGCTGTGTCAGACTAATGAAAAGGGAAGTCCAGATGAGAGCAGCATTATTGTTTATTGCTCAACTGCCTCATGTTTTATGTAATTTTACTGAAAGTGAGATTTGGAACTTCTGGCCATTTCATAATAGCAATATTTCCAGAGGCCATGCGTAATTTTATGGAAGGTTAGTGGTTCTGTACAGCCAATATTAGAAAACCTTGAGTTGAATTTTTTGTGGAATTAAGAGAACACCGTAACCACGTGAAGGATAAGTATTAGTAGCAGTACTCACATAGAAGTCTTAACAGTAAATTTTAGTTTTGATTTCTCTATTGTGAAGAGCAAAGTTGGGATGGGAGTGTCATCTGTTTATCTTACTGTGTGTCCGCTGCTAATAAGTCCCTCAGCTTTGGGCAGTGACAGGAAATTGGTTTTCACTTTCTGTTATGCACTGTTTAATTGATTCATTGCATTGGTTGAATTTCTCACCTAAGTTTGGCAGCATATACATAAAATACTCTTTAAATAAACTTTGAAGTACATTAAAAGAGTGTAAACTTTGGATTTATGGTGCTGCTAAAGGGTACATCTTGGAATCAGAGTATTGCATATTACTTCATGTTGAGATTACTTTCAGTTATTGCACAATTTGTATTTCAGCAGTTGGAGTATATGGCGTGGCTGTTTTATGATTAACACAATGGATTTGTTGTTCATTTTCTCCAGGAACTGTGATAAACCCAGGCTGATAGAAGCATTGAAAACCAAACGCATCCGTGATATTGCCTGTGGCAGTTCCCACAGTGCTGCTATTACCTCTAGTGGTGAACTGTATACCTGGGGTCTTGGAGAATATGGAAGACTAGGACATGGAGATAATACCACACAGCTGAAGCCTAAGATGGTAGAATCAGTGTTTCTTGTTTCTGATGAAATGCAAACGTGTTTAGCAAATGACAGCAGCTTGAAGCTAAAGTAACAAAAAACATGAGGGCAGTATGAGGACTTTGTTTTGAGGTGATCATAAATAGGTTTTGGTACCCATACCTCTAGTGAAAGTAATGCTATTTCAGAAAGGCTAAAAAGATCCAATCTCTTTCTTAGGAAGTGATGTAAAATGGCAAGTGCTGCTTTCAGCTTTCATGTCCTGCATCTCTTTTGATAGGTAGCTCGATGCTACCGTGTAGCAATGTTGGATTCTGAGCATGGCTGGATAGTTCTTTGTTCAGGCTGGGCACAATGACCAAGATGATTCATAAGACCTTGGAAAAGTTTGTAAGGTTTTAAAACATAATTTCTTTGAAGACCTCTTTCTTACTCCTTTTGTTTTGTAGGTTAAAGTGCTCCTTGGCCACCGGGTCATTCAGGTTGCGTGTGGAAGCAGAGATGCTCAGACTCTTGCCTTGACAGATGAAGGTAGGAGTATCATGTTTCAGAAGCTTTCTAGGACATGGGAGTACTGTGATCATTTTTTGACTTGCAATTTGATGTTTGTTAGGTTTGGTGTTTTCTTGGGGTGATGGTGATTTTGGAAAACTGGGCCGAGGAGGAAGTGAAGGATGCAACATTCCTCAGAACATTGAAAGACTGAATGGCCAAGGCGTTTGTCAGATTGAGTGTGGTGCTCAGTTCTCGTTGGCACTGACCAAGTCAGGAGTGGTATGGACATGGTATGTTACATTTGCCAGCATTAACAAAGCACTTGCTAACTATGTGCTGTATTTAATGCTATTCGACTTCATTTGTGCCTAATCTGTGTACTTTATCTTTTAAATTGGCAGCTCTTCCAGTAGAGCTGCATTCATTCAGTCACACTGTGTCTTGTAGCATGCTTTCTTATTTGCTGTACTCTGTTAGAAAGCCTGGCTCCTCCTGAATTAGTGGCAGAAAGGAAAGTTCATTTCTTCTCTTGATCACCCTGAGACATGTAGGGAATGTTAAGAGTGGAGAGGAAAAAAGAAAACTTGCGAGCCATATCTTGGACTATGAAGCCTTCAGCTAAGGCAGAGACTTGAGAGAGTAAGGATGCAGGAGAGTAAGGAAGTGAGCTGAAATTCAGAGCAGATGGGAAGAACTTCCTTGGGAACACAACAACACAGGAGCACAGCAGCAGCTTGTTGCTGCTCAGAAGGCCACTGAATTGTCAGTAATGATGCCTTGGAGCAAGAATTAGTATGAGATGATCACTGAGAGCTACTCAGATATTGTTTACTTTTCTCCTATTTGCCTGCTTGCTTCTGTTTTGTTTTGAACACAAATCTGGCTTTTTGAATTTGTAAACCTTTTTGTAAAATCTGAGTGTTTACTGCATTGCAGGTCAACTTCAGGGCACTAATCAGATCAAGGTCTTAGCCCATCCCTGTATAATAAGACTGTGACCTATTTGATGTATACCAAAACTAAGTGGACTTAAACCAATCATTTTTGTTGTGTTGTCAGCAGTTGCTGAATAACATGAAGAAAAATCATTGAAATTTTCATTTTTATAAGTTACTATTATTGTTGAAGGGGAGGGAAGTTTTTAACAGAGATGATGTTTTTCAGAATGGCCATTGGAAACTGTATTTCTTTCTTGCTCTCCCTCAGATATTTTTTTTTGTAGTGGCAAAAGGAGCATGAGGAAAGATAATTTGACAGTCTTCTTTTATTATTAAGAACTCATGCCAAAATTCTCGTTCATTCCTTCCTTTCCCTAGTTTTTCTTAGCACTGTTACATCTAGTCAAGAATTTACAGCTATTTCATGACATTACAGGTCTATAAGTAGATTTTTGGGTCTATTTCACCTAGGGATGGCTGAATTGCTTTAAAACTTTTATTTTTCTTGAAAATAATAGTTTGAGGAAAAATCATTACTTCTGGATTATAACTATAGGTACCTAGATAACAATACTCTGTATCATGTTTCTCTGCAGCATAATATAACCTTTCTTCAGAAAAATTTGTGGTAAGCAAAAGAACTAAGTGAATGGTTACTATAAAATAGTGGAAGAAATATCAGGGTTTTTTTCTTCTTTACTGACGTTCTTGGTAGCAGCATTTTAAGGTGTTTACATTACTTTTGTGTGTGCTATTTTTTTAGTACAGTCTGTGTATAACAATTTTGAAAGAGTTTAAATTATTAAGACTTGAGAATCTATATTGAGGCTTCCAACAATGTGAAAAAAATCTCAATTCTGAAAACATTTTTGGTTCCCTGTGTATTTTTTCCATGGGAACAGTTATAGGTTAAAGGTTCTGTTGTTGTTAGGTTTATCCTCAGTAGTTAAACACGCCCAAGTCTTACCAAACCATGTGAATTTTGTGTTTATAATTGCAGTGTTTTTGCAGCAGAGGAAATTAAATGCAATGGCAGTTGCTTTGTATATAGAAAATAGTCATAATCATACTCTTCTGTACTGAGGTGAGAAGCTACAGTGTAGTAGAACTGCAGTTATGCTCATTCTTATGCCTTTAGGATTCAGTTTTAAAGCATTTGCTAGTTGGCTTGTGTGTTTCAGGCAGTGATAAATGAAGTATGTTCAGTTGGGAACCTGCATTGAAGAGGAATGTGTAAACAGAATGTTGTTCTGAGTGTTACATTTACTGTCTGGTGCAGGGGTAAGGGTGACTACTTCAGGCTAGGCCATGGCACAGACGTGCACGTACGAAAGCCACAGGTTGTGGAAGGACTGAGGGGTAAGAAGATCGTGCACGTGGCTGTGGGAGCACTCCATTGTCTGGCAGTGACTGACACTGGACAGGTATGTTGTGCATCACCCCCCTTGCCCCTCTTTCCTTGATGCAGAAAGGATTAAACTGTTTAGGAAGGAAAGTATAACAGTGTTGGTGCTGATTAAAAAAAATAAAAACTTCTGTTTATATTTATTCACTTTTACAAGTCCTGCATAAATATAAGCATGATTGTAATTTAAAATGTATTAGTATTTAAAATATTAGTCTTGGAGTTGAAATACTTTTGTCATAGTAGCTTTTGTAGTGTTTTCCTTCTATTATCTCGTGATCAGTTTTCTGCTTCTTTGAAAATGCAGCAGCGGTCATAGTATTCTGGACAGATTTTTCAGCTTTATCATAATATTATTTCAGATTTCCAATGTAATTACTAAGCAATTAATTCTTCCAACTTACTGTGAACATTGAGTGATTTATGAATCAACTGATCAATTATGATTTGGCAGTACTTTATGAATCATCTGATAGAGTGCTGCTTTGATTGTTTTTTTTTTTCTTTTAATGTATTATAATGCCTGCATTATTTAATGGAGGGGGGGAATGTCACGACAATAGATTGTCTAAAGTGTCCTAGATTACTAGCACAAATCACAAACATTCTTTTTAGGAATTTTTAAGAAAGCATTTAAATGAGATTAAACAGTGAAGCTAAGTAATATATGGATTTTTTTCCTGGCAGGTTTATGCTTGGGGTGACAATGACCATGGGCAACAAGGCAATGGAACTACTACAGTCAACAGAAAACCCACTCTTGTCCAGGGCTTGGAAGGCCAGAAAATCACCCGGGTTGCTTGTGGGTCTTCCCACAGTGTAGCATGGACAACGGTGGATGTAGCTACACCATCTGTGCATGAACCAGTCCTTTTCCAGACAGCGAGGGACCCTTTAGGTGCTTCTTATCTTGGTTGGTATTTGTTGCCTTACATTGTTTTTCCTTTACTGCCATTGGAGTGTTTGTTTTGTGTATGGTTTAGTAGGTGATAGAAGAGATAAAAGGAAATGGTTAAAAAAAAGTATCAGAAAACAACAAAATACACCTCTGATAAAAAACAGACCAACCAAAACTGTTTGTGAAGGTGGAACTTTTAAATTAAAATGCAACAGGTGTTCTCAAACACCCAAAGGAATTTCTCTTTATGGAGGTAATGATAGATGAATGGTACACTAGTATTAGTCTTCTTACACATTACCTCTTGTTTCTAAGGTGACTTAAGAATTAGGGAATCAAAACAGTAGCGTTTTGTGTTAAATATAATAGCATCAAACATCTTCCTAATTAAGCTTTTTCATGACCAAGGCAATTTGTACATAATAAATATTCTTATTTCAGAATGTTTGTGTAAGTAAAAGTTGTTTCAGGTGCTGATCACTATAAAATTTCTGTCTGTATTACCTTAATCCTCATAACGAGTGGCAATATCAGGTAATATTTTTGAAAGTCTTTGTTGGAACCTCAGTATTAACTTTATATTGTAACTGTAGACACTGCAGTTAAAAGAATCTCCTTTAGAGTTAGTTTCAGTCATCTCTTCTGATGTAGCAGGAAATTAGATAAACCACTTCCTTTTATGTAATATGCCATTAAAAAATACTATCCTTCTCTTTCCCCCTGCCTTTTTAGGTGTTCCTTCAGATGCAGATTCTTCTGCTGCCAGTAACAAAATCAGTGGGACAAACAGTTCCAAGCCAAATCGCCCTTCCCTTGCTAAGATTCTGCTGTCACTTGATGGGAATGTTGCCAAACAGCAGGCATTGTCTCACATACTGATTGCATTACAAATCATGTATGCCAGGTAGGCATGGGAACATCCTTTCTGTTGCAGAGCAAAAGATGACATGGCTTACCATCTATTAGGGACTTTTGAGTCAGGTATAAACTGTTTTAACAAGCTTGAACTCTTCAGGATGGGTCTAAGCTTCATTTAAATTTTCTTTTTTTGATGCTGATGTTTGCTTTATGTTATGTTTCCAAAAGTTTCCCTTGCCTGGGGAAAAAAAAAATTGTTCATTCAGAAATGCTCAAGTAAATAATGTAGAAGCCATAGTGTAGAAGCCATGTAAGTAAATCATGATGGATAGTATGGAGGAAGGAAGCAGTAGAGGGCAGAGTGGAAATAAGAGTAAAACTTTGCAGTGCCATCATTGTTAGTAGAGAACAGAGTATTTGTGCTAAAATACGTGCTAAAGAGAAACTCATGTTAAATATTGAGGTGTCAGGTCCAAAGGAGAATAACAATGAACTACCCTCTAAATTCTGGAGCTTGGAAACCTCACCTTATTTTATTAAGACACGCTAATGTAATTTTTCAAGTGCAACAAGGGAGTATAATTTAGTTTATGTTAATCCATGCTAAATGATTTCAGGGATGCAGTTGTTGGAGCATTGATGCCTGCAAGTATGATTGCACCAGTAGAATGTCCCTCTTCATCACCAGCCCCGCCATCAGATGCTACTTCTGCAGGAAGCCCTGCAAATGGAGATGAGTGTGTGCTTGTAGGAGATATTGAAGAGAGGCTGAGCCCAAACCCGTGGCAGGACAGGAGAGGGGAGGTAAAGTGTCACATTATTTTTTTTTGTTAGTTTTTAACTGTAAAGCTGACAAATATCTCAATTAGTCTGACAGTAGCAGAGAATAAAAATTTTCTTCGTGCTCTGATTTCAGGACTAGGTTCTCTGCACATATCAGATTTGAAAAAAACTAGAATTTTAGTGTAAGATCAGTTTTGAACTTTCAGAAAGCTTTGTGTCATTGAAATGTGATTGTGATGATTTCTAGCAATAATATAGAGATACTGAATTCATTTTACAGAAGTGATACTAAAAAAGTGTCAAGAATAGCAGAATATTTGACGATTATTTAATGAAATTTAGTTGTAAACTTAGATTAACTGATGTAAACATGAGGCTCTGAATGAAATTCTACTATGTTGATTCCCAACTGCAAACAAAAGCAGAAAAAAGAAAAGGCTTGCTACTGAAGAGGTTTTTTGCATTTATGGACTGTGAGCTTGATATGTATTGTCAGGGCTTGCCTTCTGCTTTGTAGACTTTTCTGCAGATGCTTTATTGTGTGTTTTTGTAGCAGCTGGCATTGAGGGGGAGTATTTGCTGGTTTACCCACACTAGGAACATAAAATAGAAGCTAAAAATACAGGCAGTGAATCTATTGGCTTTGAACTTAGAACAGTTTTTAAATTGCTGCTGTCTTTGAGCACTAGCCCTTCGAATATATAGTGAAATTCTTAAAGGTTTTACAGTGTCTTGTTGAAGATTTCATTAGTTTTATTTGTTCTGGCTAGGTTGTTCCCTCAGAAGATGCTGTGACACCATCTGCTGTAACTCCCTCAGCTGCTGCTGCCTCTTCCCGTCCTTTCATTCCAGTCACAGATGATCCTGGAGCTGCCAGTATTATTGCAGAAACCATGACAAAAACCAAAGAAGTAATGTTGTCAATACCCTTCTCAAAACTTAAGTCCTTACTGTGCTTTTATCAAGCATTTTTTCTGGTTTTTGTGCTTTAGAAGTTATTCTGTAAATGACTACATTTTTAAAAATCTGTCCAAAGATAGGGATGTTTGTTGTTTGTTTTGTAGGATGTAGAGAGCCAGAGTAAGGTGTCTGGCCCAGAACCGCAGTACTTGGATGAGTTTACAAGTCTCCTGGTACCAGACGACACGCGAGTCATGGTTGACCTGCTGAAGCTTGCGGTGTCCAACCGAGCGGGCGACAAGGGAAGGGATGTTCTCTCAGCTGTGCTGTCTGGCATGGGCACAGCTTACCCACAGGTCAGGTTTTGTTCCTGTTCCGTTTGAACTGCATCCTTTCTATTGCTAACTTGCTGGAATGCTTTCTTGGATTGGAAGCGCAGGTCAGCGTAGTGAGAAACTTCTTACACCTGAAAATTTGAGTTGGACTTAAGTGCGTGTGAGCTTTAACCGTATTAAGGGAAATGTTACGTGAATACATGCGTGTGCTGCAGATGTCAGTAAGAGACTGATTTCTGCATTTTTCATGCTGCAATTAGACATTAAGATAGAATGTATTTGTGTATTGACCAAGTGTTGGTGGGTATTGGCATGAAGCTGAATTAACAAGCTCTATTTACTCGACCTGTAGAATGTTAGTTTAAGAACTTCCACAATGGGTTTTTTTTGTCTTAGTTTATTTTTCAAATTGATGCGTCATTATTGCTAGCTAAAAATGCTGTTAGTATATTGTATCGTTAGTGATAAAATAATTCTTCTGAACTGTTAAGATTTACATTTCATGCATTGAAGCTTCTAACTTTTTACCAAAAAAGTTATGGGTATGGGGGTTTTTTTTGGCATAGTTGGCAGAATGTTAAGAATTATATATTTTGTCATAAATTATTATAGAATAAATTTATAGAATCTGTATGTACACTAATGAACTGAAAGCTGTTTAATATTTCTTGTAGCTTTACTTTTCAACTAGTAATTTTTCTAATGAGTAACAATATATTTTTTTAAGATTCCTAGATTTGTTATTCCCCTGCCCAATTTGTGGTGATGAGCTATGTATATTTATGTTGGGCTTGAGTTTTCCAAGTCAAATTACATACACACTATATGTGCATTTATACATTAATTCTGGGGGCTTTTTTGTCAGTATTAATGAGTAACTGAACAGCTTTGAGTTTGTGTGGGGTTTTTGTCTTTTGGAGCCAGAATTTTTATTAGAAACTCTTTAAAATTAATACTTTTGGCATTTCCTCCCTAAACAGTGTTTTGCAATATAACATACTAGTTAAATATTTATACCTCTCTATGCTGATGTATGCTGTATAGCTTAGATTTAATAGTTTGCTGTTTCTGTAAGGGAAAACAACTATTTGTGTTGTCATTTACTTAGTGAAAACAGAAGTTTTTTGTCTTTTAGTTTTAGGAGTTTTTCTAGCTCTAACTCTACCAAAAAGAGTATTTTTGATGTAATATGATGGTTTATGAATCAGATTTCCAAAAGCAAGTTACTTATTTTAAATTCGGAAAGAATGGTAATTTACTTAGATTTCTTGGGTTAATAAAACATAGAGTTTGTAAAATGTGTATTTTTCTTTTCTCAGGTTGCTGATATGTTGTTGGAGCTTTGTGTTACAGAGCTAGAAGATGTAGCAACTGATTCACAAAGTGGCCGCCTCTCTTCACAACCAGTTGTGGTAGAGAGCAGCCATCCATATACTGATGATACATCTTCTAGTGGCACTGTTAAAATACCAGGTACAGAATTCTTAGAGTTATGTTGATAAGACTCAATTATTTTTAAGCCTGCCTGCATTAAATTGTTCCTTAGCTTACAGAAATACATACTGAACTTTTAAAGCCATGTTGTATGTCCTGTTGCTAAAAAAAGTATTTCTTGAAGCTGATTTCTTGATTTCTTGCACAGTGATGAAAATCTTAATTCTATACAGTGTGCATTTCTGCGTTCACTGGGTGTGATTCCAGTTGCTTATCATTGTTGTTCTCCATTCAGTTATAAAACTGAGAAGGACTGAGTCTCTTTCAGGTTTAGTAATTGAGAACCCATCCTCTTACCTTGGAACAAGGGAAATACTTTGTTTTAATGCTGTCTTTCCATTTAGTGCTTCCTTCGGTAATTTACCTAGTACTTACCAAAAGTTACAGACAACAAAGAACTATCTGCCTTAACTGTAAATAGGCATTCTTTGTCTTTTGCAACTTTCGTTTTGGATGTTATGGTATGGTCTTTTGTCTGTGTTCTGGTTTAGGGCAAATTTGGGAGGAAACCTCCAAATGGGGTTCCTTTTGGAGGAAGGAGAAGTAAAACCAAACGGCCCCTCCCCTGATTGGTCCAGGAAAAAATCTTCTAGAGAAGAGTGGAAAAAACAATCTATTTAACAAACAAAGTGCTCACAAGCTAAGAAATGAATAATATGAAACAACAAAACCTTTCCCTGCTCTGAAGAGAGATGGCAAACTTGAGAAAATCCTTGCCATGGGCATAGCTCAGCTGGCTCGGTCTCTTATCAATCCCAGTCCCTCTGGTGCTGGAAAATACCATCCTGGGCCTGTTGGGCCACAGGTGTGAGCCCCTGGTGTCTCCCTGGGCCCTCCACTCCAGAGCAGGTTTAAACAGTCCCAAGAAAAAAAGGAAAAAAAAAACAGTCCAGGAAACTTCTCTGCCTCAGCTAGCTGAAAGTAACTAAAAGCAGAGATCTCTGTCCCATTTCTGAAAACAAACTCGGAGCTTCTCCTTCTCCCTCCTTCACTCTCAGAACCAGTCCTAAAGGTGCAATACTTAATATACAGCAGGAACAGAACAGAGAATTGGGAATACAAGCATCAAAAAGTCACCCCAGGATGGTCTGCTAGCCTACTCACATGAGCTTGCTGTGATTTAAGCCTTGGAATGAGAAGTAATTACAGGCAGATAATGTCATTAAATCAAAAGAAGTTATTTTTCTTAATGGGCGCTATGGCTTCTGAACAACTGATTTCATGTGGATTTCTAAAATGCTGCATTTGTCTGTGATATTGATTGCTCTGTGGAAGCGTGTGAACTCTTTTGTTGCTGCTTAGGTGCTGAGGGACTGAGGGTGGAGTTCGACCGGCAGTGTTCCACCGAGCGGCGTCACGATCCGCTCACCATCATGGATGGCGTCAACAGGATTGTGTCCGTCCGCTCAGGTGCGGAGAGCGCGGGCTTTCCCAAAGTGCCCTGTGTGATTCACTCCCAAGTGCTGAATGGAACGTGCCACTGCCTCCGGCTGACTTCTTGTTAGCCACGTGCCAGTGCAAGAGAGGAAAACCTGTGTAAATTGATACTGTCTTTTAAAGGAAAAAGTTTGTAGGATCTAGACAGAAAGATTGATCTTGTGTCTTTGGATGTAGAGAATCTCTGGGAAGTGCATGTTAGGTTGTCCAGCTCTTCCAAAGATGGATAGAGTGTAAAACTCAGTATCCAGCACCCCTGCCAACACGTGTGAATTTCTATGTAATCAAAGTGTATTTTAACAAATTGGAAAAGCATGCTTATTTTGCTAGCTCTTTCCTTTTTTAGGTAGGACTTAGAGAAATTTCAGCCTTCATACGATCAAGACAAATGCTCTTCTGCTGTCAGATATCCAAAATAATAGCTTGGTCCTCTTTCTTGCTGTTTCCTGCTCTGGTCTTTATATGTGACACTACATGAATTCTTCACATCTTTAATCTTGATATCTCTGATTTAATTTTTAAGCACTGTTAATTTGTAGTAGGTTTTGGAGGAATATTTTTAATCTCATCAAATTCTATATTTAACCTACTCATATACTACATTATGTGCAAGCATCTCAGTAGTTACTGCCTGTGCAGTCATAATGCGGGCTTTTCATGTTGACCCATTTTCCCCAAAGGTGTTTCATTACTGAGATACTTCTGCTTGGTCCCTGGTTGGAAGCTTTAAAGCTTGATTTAATGTATAGGTTATTATCTATTTTTGTAATGTGAGAGATAATTTGAAAATAGGACAAGGGATTTTAGTAAGCTCTTGTAGCTGCCTCTTGATCGTGGTACTAGGCTATCTGCTAGCAGTGCTAATCGAACTTCTTAAGACTTGATTTTGAACTCCTTAAGACTTAATGTAACATCTTTACATTTATGTTCATGTACTTTGCAAGGGTTTTTTTCCCTTGAATGCCTTTGTGTGCTGTTTATAATATTTAACCAGTTGCTGTCAATGAGTGCCTAGGCTCAGACGGCATAGCTGAACGTGTTCGTCTTGCCTACTGTAACAGGTCGTGAGTGGTCAGATTGGTCTAGTGAATTGAGGATTCCAGGGGATGAGTTGAAGTGGAAGTTCATCAGTGATGGGTCTGTGAATGGATGGGGATGGCGATTCACAGTTTATCCTATCATGCCAGCTGCAGGTAAGGTATTGCATACAACATTTACAGAAGGGTAGGAGTGGATTTTATTGTTTGCTTTTTACACTGCATTTATTGCGTGGTATTTGCATGCCAAAGGTGAATACTTTATTTACATTCATACTAAGAAAACGTTTTCATTCATACTTAGGAAGCATTTTCAACTAAGTCCTGAGAGGTGCACTTATACATAGGGAAGAGAGAAAAATATTTTGTAGTCACTGTAGTTTGCCTCTTCATTAGTGAAGAGAGGATACTTCTGGAACACAAGTCATCTGAAATGCCCTTATTTTTTAAAATCTGTTTTAAAATTATGTAAATTAAGTCATGAAAGCGCATCTTTCTTCCTGTCTCTTCAAAGGCAAGTAGAATAGATAACTCATGCAGACTAGCACTCTAGAGTACTCTGTTTGGTCAGCTAAATCCTGCCTGTGTTCTGTTATTATTTCAGTCTGAGGACAAACCTTCCCCAGCTTTTTTTTAGTTGTTGTTCCTTTTTGTTTCTTGCAGGCCCTAAAGACCTTCTCTCAGATCGTTGCATTCTTTCATGTCCCTCAATGGATTTGGTTACGTGTTTGTTGGATTTTCGCTTAAATTTTGCTTCCAACAGGAGCATAGTTCCTCGCTTGGCAGCTTCTCTTGCAGCTTGTGCTCAACTGAGTGCCTTAGGTGAGTACAGTCTTAATATTAGGTCTGTTTTTTTGAAGTTAGGATGATTGTTTTAAGTAATTACCTTCTTTGTGTGCTTATTTTTCCTTAGCTGCTGGCCACAGAATGTGGGCCTTGCAGAGACTACGGAAGCTTCTCACCACAGAATTTGGCCAGTCCATTAACATCAACCGGATCCTAGGGGATAATGAGGGAGAAACGCGAGCTTTGGTAAGAAGGCAGTGGGTGCTCTCCTCTTCACATTTTTCACGTTGAGATTAAAGTGCTAGCCCTGATGTACAGCACTTTTTCTGTTGATGGCAAAATAGGAAATGGGCAAGTGAATAGTCTTCTTGCACAGGTCTGCAAGTCTGTAAAGGTACCCCAGTTTAGAAAAGAAAAAAATGACTAATTCCAAGACTTAACAGGTGTGCTTTCTGAATTGCCAAGAAGGGGTAGAAATTTTATTTGAACAAGTGGATGGTACTTCACACAGCTACCTGTAGTTTGGGAAGTTATTTGTGTCACAGTCACCTAAATAATGTACTTCCTATAATGCATGCACTATGACTAACTTTCTAGTTGTGTGGTGTCTCTAGAGTTTCACAGGGAGTGCTTTAGCTGCTTTGGTTAAAGGTCTTCCAGAAGCTTTGCAACGACAGTTTGACTATGAAGACCCCATTGTGAGAGGTGGCAAACAATTGCTCCACAGCCCTTTCTTTAAGGTAATGCAGTACAATCAATAAAGAACACATTAAAATAGTTTCGGGATTTTTTGAGATGTGCTAAGGTCACTTAATCCTATATCAGTAATGTTTATTGACAAAATCAGAATACTGCTTATAAAAGAAGAATCAAATACACAAATGAAAAATAGGGAGTACCTAGCTCGGCAGAGAAACTCAGAAAAACATCTTGTAAGCACACTTTTTGATAAGTGATTTTGAGTTTTCCTAATAGGAATATTGTATATTTCTGTTTAATTAGTTTAGTACTCTGAAGGTTTTATGTACATCCATTGGAAAAAATGACAATGTCTATAATGGACTCTGCACTTCAAAGTAAAAATAAACAAGTTGAGGAGGTCTAGAGAAGAACAAGAAGAGTAAAAGTTAAAAATGTCTCCTTTTGTGAAACTAAGAGAATGTACCTGTTTTAACAGAAAGAAAATTTAAGACGTTTATAGAAGGAGGAAATAATATGTTGTTCACAGTATTAATCTGAAACATTGATTTGAAATTGAATCAAACTTTGAAAATCAATTGAAAATTCATTGAATTGTAGAAAGGAGACAGTTTAAAGGAAGGTAAAATGTTAAGCACATAGGATTTGATGTGGAAAAGGTAATTAATCTGGGAATGTGTTTCACAGGGAGGTTATGAAAACGTCTGGATTGAAAGAAGAAATTAGATACCTAACTGTGTGAAATAGTGGGGCTACACTTGGTGTTACCCCATCCATGAGGATAATGAATATTTTTCTTAGTGACTTCACATGTCTTGGAGACTGTTCAGGCCCTACTGCCCTATGTGCTGTTCGTCTCTATCAAATGCATACTGATTTTTATTGCTTATTTTTGATACCTCTCTAAAATGTTTTTTTTTTGATTGTCTGAAGGTGCTTGTGGCTCTTGCTTGTGATCTGGAGTTAGACACTCTGCCTTGCTGTGCAGAGACACACAAATGGGCCTGGTTCAGGAGATACTGCATGGCATCCAGGGTTGCTGTGGCTCTTGATAAAAGGACACCCTTACCTCGCCTTTTCCTTGATGAGGTACTGCAGGAATACTTCAAATGGTTAATGGAACATGTGAAAGTGTCTCATGTAAAAAGATACACTGAGTTTGAATTATTCTATGCCAACTGTGAAAGGAGTAATTGATAGTTTGAATAATGTTACTTAATGCAAAATATTTCACAGGTTGCAAAGAAAATCCGAGAATTAATGGCAGATAATGAAAATATGGATGTTCTTCATGAGTGCCATGATGTCTTTAAGAGAGAACAGGATGAGCAGCTTGTCCAGTGGATGAATAGGTAATTTCTTTCAACTGTTACTGCTTTGGTCTTGTGATGCTTTGTCGTTGTACAATGATAAACTGCATTTTTTGTGACTTTTAAAAAGCTCTCTTAAGATTGTGTTTGTTTTGCATTTCCTGCAGACGACCTGATGATTGGACACTTTCAGCTGGAGGCAGTGGAACTATTTATGGTTGGGGTCATAATCACAGGGGACAACTTGGTGGCATTGAAGGAGCAAAGGTCAAAGTCCCAACTCCATGTGAAGCTCTTGCCACCCTTAGACCGGTGCAGTTAATTGGTGGTGAACAGACTCTGTTTGCAGTGACTGCTGATGGGAAGGTAAGGATACAGCAAATGATTGCTTGTTTGACTCTCCTGAAATACTTCACCCTCAGTCAGAATGGGGTTTGGCTAAATGAAAAGTAGTGTGCCATAGCACAAGTTCATTATTATTGGTAACTTTGTTATATAGTAACTTTGTTTTATTTTTTTAAAAGAGTTTGAACTGTAACAACTCCACCAGTACTTTCTAGGACTGCAGTTACTAATGCATTAAATGGCTGAAACAAGAAACATATTTGAGTTCTCAGTTCAAAAATGTGATTTTTGATTTTGTCAAAGTTGGGTACAAGCAGCATGCTCATGGAGTTCCCTAAAGCAGGGGTGATTATTTTCTCTTAACAGGGGAGAGGTGTAATGTGAGATTGTTCACAGTTGGCTAAGTGTAAGTTAGATATTGCAGGATCTCATTTCCAGGTGCTGAAATCCTGAGTGAAAAGGAATCTCAGTGCAGAATTTTAGTATAAGGTATAGAAGGAAAAAATCAGTTCGTGAATTTGAAAAGTTTTTTTTTTTATATAAGATGGCACCTGTTAAGGACGTGATGGAGAATTTTAGCTAGAGCTTTGTTTAACAGTTACATTCATCTAGTGAGGTACTGTAATGATTCCTTGGGGTCCGTGTCATCCTTGTTAATAATTTACAGAAGGGTAAAGGGCAGGTTAGTGGCATTTCTTGACATCATTCTGTTGAAAGAAATTATTTTCAGAGAGACAAAAAGAGTGAAAAGCAATAATTAAAACTATTTATGGGATGGAAGGGAAAGAAGCAGCTGTGTTTAGGCGTGTATATTCTACAGAAGAAAGAAAGAAAACTAGAATAGTGCTGCTTGGAAGGAGATCTACAGGGGATAGATGATTTTGTAATGCTATCAAGCAAAGCTATGGTCTCTTGATAGTTTTATAAAATAAGCTTTATTATTTCACATTAAATCTATTAAGTCAATGAGAATTCTTACTGACTTGAATGTAGCCACATTTTCCCTAAGTCTTTTTGTGAAATATTTCAAAATCTTACCTTATTTTCCAAAAGAAAGAAAATAAGAAGCCTGTAAGTAACTGAGTTTTTTTAGACTTCCCTTTAACTGCCTTCTGACATATATACATTAAGAATTCTTCTCTAGAATTAATTTCTAGGGAATGTTCTGCTTGAGGCAAACAAAACTAAATTTTGTTCTTTACTTTAAAGCTGTATGCCACTGGATATGGAGCAGGTGGTAGGCTTGGAATTGGAGGAACGGAATCAGTTTCTACTCCAACTTTACTGGAATCCATTCAACATGTGTTCATAAAGAAAGTTGCAGTGAACTCAGGAGGAAAGCACTGTTTGGCATTGTCATTTGAGGGAGAAGTTTATTCTTGGGGTGAGGCAGAAGATGGCAAACTTGGTCATGGAAACCGAAGGCAAGTAACACTTGAGGATGTTATTTAAAACAAACAATGGATACTTTTCATAGTTGCTGTATATTAATCAATTTTTCTAGTAAAAAATAAATCCTTAGGTTATTAAACTGGAGCAAAGCAAATACTCAGCGGTTTTCGGTGTCCGCATTCTCATTTTAAAAGAGACTCTCCATTCAGTGGTGAATGTCAATGCTCTGTCCCAGGAGCTCTGTCCAGACAGATGTTTTCTTTTCAGCCCTTGTGATCGCCCTCGTGTGATTGAGTCTCTGAGAGGCATAGAAGTGGTTGACATTGCTGCTGGGGGAGCACACAGCGCTTGTATCACAGCTGCAGGAGACCTTTTCACGTGGGGAAAGGGACGGTATGGACGCCTTGGCCATGGAGATAGCGAGGACCAGCTAAAACCTAAACTGGTAAGAAACCTTGGGAGCACTCAACAATCTTAGTCCAAATAATATCTTCTGATTTATAACTTTTTGCATTTCTGTGTACAAAGAATAGAAGGGCAAAACAGTGGCACGTATTTGTAAGAAATGAACAAGCTGCTGTGATTAAAAGGATAAAATGAAAGAGGAGCTGCAGAACTTTGCTAGTGGTCACCAAACAGCTTACAAGGAATTTATTTTAGAGATTTAAGGAAAAAGAAAGATTAAAGAAATAAATGAAGCTTTGTGCTGCTTTCAGTGATGTTTTGTGCCACCTGGAATCTATTTCAAGTAGTGGCAAGGATAGGAGGGATGTGGTGTATGTGGGTCACCAACCTTTTACTTTGTGATTTCAAATCCCATACTTCATCACTAGGTGGCATCATTTCAAAAGATGTTGACTAAGTTCAGATTATGATGAAAGTGCTCAAAAATTGTGAACTAGTAAAAGACTATTTGAAAATAAGACTTTTTCCCCCCCTACTGTATTCAGTACGTGTCCAGAGTGCCTGAAATTATTTCAATAGAATATAGTCTTAGATAACCTTAGATATTTATATTGTTTTCCCTGACATTGAGGTAAAAAAGTTCAGCTAGTTCACTAATTAAAAAAAAAATAAATCCTGTATTTAAAATACATAGTTGGTTTTCATTTTGCTGCTTGAAAAGAGCAAAGCTTTTAGACTTGGCTTTATTTCCTTGTTCCTGTGCTGTTTCAGACTTGCAGCTCCAGTCATCACCTCTCTAAGCTGAGTTTGTCATCTTTTGTGAAACTAGGTAACTGAGTCTTTTACAGTGAACAAAAATGGGTGATTTCATTGCAGGTGGAAGCTCTCCAGGGTTACCGTGTCATCGATATAGCCTGTGGCAGTGGAGATGCACAGACACTGTGCCTCACTGATGATGATACAGTCTGGTCCTGGGGTGATGGAGATTATGGAAAACTTGGGAGAGGAGGCAGTGATGGCTGTAAAGTACCAATGAAGGTATTTCTGTGTAATTTTTTGATCTCTTTAGAAACTATGATGTTGGTGGAGAATGCTGAAGACAGATTTGTCCATGTGTGTGAACTTTCATCCATCCTGGAACATCATGGTTCTTCTGGTGGTTATTAAGAATGAACTTTGTAGGCTACAATAACAAGACTTTAATCTTTGTGCTGACTGTTCAAGTTGAACTTGGATATTTTTCTTTGGAAAACTGGTTTGCTGGTTTAAATAGTATTTCTCATTTTAATTTTGGTTCCCGTCAAAACGTTAGGTTTTGCCAAGAAATCTCCATGTTTCCTTTTGTTAATAAATTTAAAATAGTCATAGAGTCCATCCAGAAAGGGATATCAATTGATTGAGACATAATCTTACTTTGTATTTCTCTTCACCCTTTCTGTGAATGTATGGTTGTCTCGGTTTGAAAAACAGGTGTGTGCTAGGGAGGGGCAGGGCCTCCCTCAGAATGGAGAATTCAAATCCCCTCCCTCCAAATTACTATAATTAGAAAATTAAAGGGGCTTTCAGGCAGAGGTGTGGGGATAGGAATAACAATTCTTTACTAGTATGTATACTATACAAGGCAAACAGAACAATAACTAGAGCATTAATAATAAAATAATAAGAACCAGGAACCTCGAGGGGCTTTGTTTCACAAAGCCCAGGGCAGTCTGATCTCGGTGCCCCTGCAGGACTCTGAGAGCACCAAGCTGGAACGGTGGAAAATCTCGGGCTGGTGGGTGAGATCAGAAGCTCCATGGTGGTGGCTGGAACAGCAGGGATGTCCTGGCAGGGCAGGGCAGTGCAGGGCCACAGAGCAGCAAAAAGCCTCAGAGCAGTGCTGAAGAAGCGGCGGTGGTGGGACAGGGCCGGCCCAGCTCCAGCAGGGCAGGAGGAGGCAGCTCAGAGTTCCTGGGCACACGAGCAGATGATGGTAGATTTCCCAGGACCGGACCTGGTGGTGACAGTGAACTCCTCCTACAGCAAGCAACAGCTTGGACATCCTCTCTCCAATACTGAGAGCAAGAGAGGCACAGCTGCCTCCAGCCTGTCCTTTACCTGCCCCAAAAACTCACGTGATTTTCTCCCTCCTGACTTTTGGGCACCTCTTTGTTTTGATCAAGCACCCATAAGTACCCAGTAGTTAGTCGTCCAGCAACTTATTGGGAAAAATTCTATAAGTAATAAAGAAACAAATCTAACCCCCAACATCCAGTAATGTTGCCTTGGAATTTCTTTACATATTATAGTGTAAATCCACGTAGCCATTTGAATTTCAGCATTTGTTATGAAGGTGAATGTTGCTTGTGTTTGAGAAATGTGTCAGTCACTGTGTATACCTATGCGCAATGGATTTTAGATCCTAAATCCAGAATCACACTTAATTACTTGGATACAGGTATCCCCATTCTCTATTCAAGTGTTTCCAGCATGATGCAACATAATGCAAAAATAGCTTGTTTATGTTTCATCAGTCAGTCCCATAGGACTGATGGTAAAGCAGCCCAAGGTCCTGCACAGAATAAATAGGAAGGGCCTGCTGGAGATAGAAATATTTTTATTATGTCAGCAGAATCACATCCATGTCATACAAGCTAAGGATGGTTATGAGTGTTAGTAGATAAAGCCTTAATATTTCTACTCTGGGCAGTTGCAGAGTAACTATGGGCAAAATGTAATAGAGGTGATCTTAAACAGTTTGTGAAATTTGAGCTTCTTTTTAGTACTTCAGCGGTAAATGGTAGAAAGATGAAAGGAGTAGAATTCTTCTAAATCATCTACATAAGCATTTTAATTTGTAAATATACATATAGACATACAGTAGTGTTATGTTTTACTTAAGACAGTTCAGTCTACAGGCTCCTTAATTAACTCAATTTTCATTTGATACTATTTTTCTAGATTGATTCCCTCACAGGTCTTGGAGTGGTTAAAGTAGAATGTGGATCACAATTTTCTGTGGCCCTTACCAAATCTGGAGCTGTGTATACGTGGTGAGTATTCTGCATTTGTTATTTCAACAGTGTTAGTTAGTTAGATATCACCTTGTCTGTAACAGATACCAGTGTTACACTTCCTTCAGTCTTTTGATCTTCTCTTTCAAAAAATTTTTTGGGTTCCTGAGTCTTGATTAGTAATAAAATCTCCCACTTTGGGGAACATTTTCTAGTGTCATGAATGAAAAATCCAAGTATTTTGTCTTGGAAACCTAAACACAGGGTTGTCATTCCCAACCCTGCCCACTGCAAGATGCAGAACTTCCAAGGTGGTCAGTAGCATTATAAGCATTATAAGTGTCATGTAGGGCAGAAGGCAATAGCATAAATAATATTCTCATGTATTATCAAAAATGTGTCTAGCTATAGTCTGGGAATTTGATTTTAGAAATAATTGTTTTAATCTTCCTTCCACCATTCCAAATTTTGTAGTTTAAACTGCTAAACTGAAATGTTTAAAAAGACTTAGCAAAATACCTTCTCAACTTCCCTCAGCTCTACCTTGTTTGTATGACATTTAGGTATCCTTAAACTGTATGAAGTTCCAGTCTCTGAGATCAGTAAATACACTGTTTTTGCAGATGAATGCTTCTAATACTTGATTTGAAAATACTTTAGGAGTTAAAAATAAAGACCACCCTCTGGAAAAGTGATAAAAGGAACTACCCAGATTAAGTAGGAATATTTTATTGGAGGTGTAAGGATCTGTACTGAGTCAGCAGAGTTACATCTGTACAAAGCAGCAATGATGGATGTTGAATGTTTGGAGACTATTTTGGTTTTGGACTTTAGAAGTACATCTACAGGTCAAATGTCAGACATTGCCTGTCATTACATTTTTTCCACAGTTAAAACACAGTTTTTAAATGTTGACTTCTCTGTGCAGGGGCAAGGGAGATTATCATCGCTTAGGCCATGGATCTGATGACCATGTTAGAAGACCACGACAAGTGCAGGGACTGCAAGGAAAGAAAGTTATTGCAATTGCTACGGGGTCTTTGCACTGTGTTTGCTGCACTGAAGATGGTACAAAAATCAAATAATTTACCTAGTTCTTAGCACTGCATTTGAAAAAATGGAAACTTTTTTTTTCAGTCAACTGTTGGCAGGTTGTCCTTGCTAAAAATGTTGGTCCTCTGTGTGCGTGGGCATATTTCATATTTGCAGGTGTTGCATATTTCTTGAGCAGCAAGTGTGGCGTTGATTTAAAGTGATCACATAAAACTAAATTAATGAAAATTAGAGAATTCAAGTTGCATAAGCAGTGATGATCAAAGAACATAGGGCTTTAAGGTGATTACAGAATGGTCAGGCAGTAGTGTTGAATGGACCTGGTTTTTTTTGGGTTTTTTTTTTTTTTTTTACAGGGTCTTGGGAGTTTGTTGAAATATTTAACTTGCTAAATGAAGCACTGCACAAGTAATATTGCTTCTTACATAGCAGGTTGAGATAGTGAATGTTCTTTGTAGCAGATTCACTCCCACAATTAACAAGTCTGCATAAATGAGTGTTTTATTGGTGCTAGTGAAATATAGATGCCAAAAATGAATGTGACTAATGAATATAGCTGCAGAGAATGAATACTCAGGAATGAGGCTGTTACTTTAAAAGTATTTCCCAATTATCTTGCAACAGCAAGCATCTATTTTATTATCTTGTCTAGTAATACAGCTTATTACAGCATTTTTGTCTTACACAAAATATTAAGCCTTTTATTTTTATTTTTTTTCCTATTGGCTTTGCTTTTGCCATGAATCTGTCAAATGCAGGCTTTCCTGATGTTGTATGAGTTGTAGAGTATTGTGCTCTACCATCTGCTTCTATTCTGGAGCAGAACCTTTCAGTGATACAAACTCTGAGGAAAGAAATTCATCTTATGCTAGCTGCTCTATAGAGACAGTGGACCTGACTGTGTCAATCAAGATTTATCTGCAGTAGATAGTGGATTTCTGGATGGCCATCAGTCACAGAAATCTTGTTTACAGCCCAAGACCTTATCTGATTAAATAATTGATAATTTTATAAAAAGGCAAAAAGGTTGTGTATTAGCCTCAGGATAATAAATTATTTTTCTTGGTTTAGGAGAAGTGTATACATGGGGAGATAATGATGAGGGGCAGCTTGGAGATGGAACAACTAATGCCATCCAAAGACCACGTCTGGTTGCAGCTCTTCAGGGTAAAAAGATTAACAGAGTAGCCTGTGGCTCAGCACATACTTTAGCTTGGTCAACCAGTAAACCTGCTAATGCTGGCAAACTGCCTACACAGGTAATGTTTTTGGCTTATTGAATTCAGATTTTAAACATACTTGTTGTGCTTACTGCTGACCTTTCAGTAGATGTGTTGCCTTTCCAAATCCCTGCATAAGCTCAGTGTGCTTTGGTTTGACTTCAAGTTTGAGCCAGTTACTTTGTTTTACTTCCGTATTTCCAAAGGATTCAATTTTTCTGAGCTGAAAAAGCCTCTTCATTCAGTTTTTAATCCAAATGTGGAACAGTAACTCAGTTTGAAAATTGGCAGGAATTTAATTCTGCCTTGGAGCTAAGAAAATGTTATGCCTTCCAAGGGAGTTCTTAGTTGCTTGCTTTATATTGAGAGGACATTTTTTTTGTATTTCAGCTATGCCTGTAAGTAGTGATGACAGGATGTACAATGTATTTGTTTATGGATAAATTGTAAAGTATGGAACAGCACTTGTATTCTAACCATAGTATAATACTTGGTTCAGTTTAGATTGATACTATTAGTATCTTTTATAAACAACTGAACTCCATGTATGAAGTTTTGACAGTGTGAATAAGCAAATATCTGAATTTCTAATACAAGTTTACCTACAAATCTAAAGGTTGTTGTTCTGTTGAATACCATAAAGTGTATAATAATTCTAATATACATTTGAATATCATTGCCTTATCATAGGTTCCTATGGAGTACAATCATCTGCAGGAAATTCCCATCATTTCATTAAGAAACAGGCTTCTGCTCCTGCATCACATTTCAGAACTCTTCTGTCCTTGCATTCCAATGTTTGATCTTGAAGGAAGACTTGATGAAACTGGCCAAGGACCCTCAGTTGGGTTTGACACATTACGGGGAATACTGATATCACAGGGAAAGGTACTTTATCAAAATGTTTCTAAGGGACAGATTTGTAACCATAACAGAGAAGTGCTGTTTAAGTTGTTTCTTAAGAGAAACTTAAGAAAAAAGAGCTGTATATCTCCGTTTGTTCTGTAAGTTGTGTATCAGATACTTGCAATCTGATGATGCAGACTTCTTTCTTTGTGTTCTTTCTACAGTGTTTGATCTCTCAGTTCTTTGTCATAGTGCTTTTGTGTGTTGATCTTGAAATGAACTTTACGCTGTAAATCTTCAGTTTGTAGTATAGCTGAATCCTTCTAGAGTATAAAGTGGATGATATCCTGGAAAAATGTAAGAGAGCAGGCAGTGACCAATTCATACCTGTTTGTATTTCAGTTATCAAGGTCAGGTGATATACTAGTTAATGCAAAGATCTGTGCAGGTACAAACTTGTTTTAGACTGAGCTAAAAGTGAAAATAAAATATCCAGGAGTTCAATCTCAAGTGGTAGTGAAAGGGGGTTTTTGTGGTTAAGTCAAGTCAGTCATGAGAAACTGTAGATAACTGTAATACTTCAAAGCTGCAACACTTATTCAAAACTTCAGATATGATAAGCCATAAAAACATGATTTGCCTTCAGTATAGTCATCAGTTTTGGGTCTGAATTTTCTCAGTGTCACAGTAATTTGTCTAACAGAAAAAGAAAACATTATACAAGCAGACAGAATCTGCTGGGTGATATCTTTGAAAAGAGAAGTGGTTAAGTTTTCCTCTGCAGTGCTGTTTTGTGTCCTTAAATAAGACACATGGCCTGTAACTAGACTCCTTGGTCTCTGTTGTCTCAGGGTCTCTTTCTCTAGACTCCAGTGAAATTGTGTAAAAGAACAACCAAGCTGTGTACATACTTCACAGACCAAGGGAATTCATCAAAACCTAAACTAGGAAGGAAATCCTTGTTGTTCCATTCATGAGACTTTTATTTGTTAATGCTGTTAATTCTGAGTCCTTACATATGTAATGTTACATATAAGAATATGTGTGCAGGAGGCATATTCAACCTAATTTACTTGAGTCTGCAGAATAGTTACAAAAAGGCTTCAGACATAAAATGAGATACATCAGAAGAATTCACGAGGCATCAGAGGTTGTGCAGCTGTATTCATATCTAGGCATTCAAATCAAGCTTATCTTCAGAGATTGTAAAAACTTCAAAATCTTCTTAATCTTGCTTGATTTTGACTGTAAAATTATATCCAAATACTTAATGAGGGAACTTATATGCTTGAATTTGCTTTTTAAAAAAACAAAACATTTGTTGTTTATTTCTTGCTTTCCATAGCAAGATGATCTCATCTTTGGCTTTTTTGATTGTCATTCTCTGATGTTAATTATTCTCTATATACTTATATTTTTCTGGTATAAACTAATTTTTACTTGTACTCAGCAATACATTGGTTGGTTAATAATTGTATCTGGGTGCAGTGCAACCTTTCCAAGCCATGGTTTTAAGTGATACAGATGAGACTTTCTTCTTTACTTTTCTAGTATCCCCACTGTTTCAGACAAGAAACATATTAGCACAAATAACATGATTGCTGACTTTCATCTTGCACCTTCATATTCGGGTGCTCTTCTATTTCCTGGGTTGAACTATGTGATTTATCTGCAAAAATGTGTGCAGGGTTCTTACTTGATTTCAGTTTGACATTATATGTTTGTTTTGTTTTGTTTTGTTTTTTAGGAGGCAGCTTTCAGAAAAGTTGTGCAAGCTACTATGGTGAGAGATCGTCAGCATGGGCCAGTTGTGGAGCTCAACAGGATACAGGTATGAAGTTCTGATTCACACCCTGTATGTTTAGACCACAGTGCTGTGTTGGTCAAAGCTCTTTCCTTGTTACAGCTGTTTGGTATCTGAATGCTAGAGTTGAATTTTTATCAGAGAATCAAACAATAAAGAGGTAACTGCAGTTTCGGGCTGCTTATATTCTTTTCAGTATGTTTTTATCCATACTGCAGTTGTTTGGAGAGAGAGTGACACTTGTTGAAATGTTAAGGGAATGATTTAGACTCTTAAGGAGCAAAGTATGTCCTTGATAAAGGACTGCCTTTTCAGAACTCACCACATTAGATACTTTAAGAGAGTAGTGATCCTGATGCTTTTCTTACCTTTCCAAATGCTTCTTAGCAAATTAATGAAGGGTAAAAAAAGAAAAAAATGAAGGGTAAAGGAAAAAAAAGGAAAGAAAGCTCTTGAATATAATTAAAATTCAGGATAATAAACTCTTGTCCTTTGTTGGTCATCACATGTAGTCATATTGATTGCAGAAGTCTTTGATACAAAAAGGCTTTTTTCTTTATCATTGATGTTAGAAAATGTAATGTTGTGCCTTAGGCCAGATATGCCTTTTTTCCATAGATACTTCTGTAACACAGAATAGTAAAACACTGTTTTCATTTGAATGGATTGCAGCCTGATCTTAAATTCCTCATGCATTTGTTTCCTGTTGTGGTGGGTTGTTCTTTTTTTTTCCCCTTAATATTGCAAAACCATTACCATTTGTGATGTTAGAGTGGAGAATTTGTGAAAATTTAAACTCATTATTTTCTGTTAGTGAACAGAAATGGACCCTGTTTCTACTTCTTCGCAATTTTCTATGGACATTTAAAATTTCTTGTGCTGATGTTCTGTGACTGCTATTCTAGTTTATTAGATTCATAGAATTGCTAAGTTTTTACTTATTGAGTCGAACTGTATTATTTGGGAAGCTGGAGAGAGTACCAGAGGTATTTTAAATTACTTGTAAAGTGTGTGAATTCAGAAAGTCCAATAAATATTGCTAGTATTTTAAGCAGGAAACTAGTGATGAGTTTGGGATAGTTTCCTAGTGTCTTCCTTTGTTAATTGAGATAGGCTTTCTCTTGTATTTCAGTTTGTTATTTAAATCTGTCTTGAACCCTAGAAAAGAATTGGCAGCTTCCCCTCTTCATAGCTTCTGGGGAAAATAAAATATTGCTGTAACTCTGTCAATTTAGCCAAGTAAATACTAAAAAAGGTCATGTTTGTAATGTGGCCTGATTACACAGTACCAAATATGCCTTACAATTTGGTGAGTTAGCTTTTGCTCACAATGAAAATGTGGATTCTGAAACTGATCATTTATTAATTAAAGATTTAATTATTTAATTGAAGATTCAAGGCTGCTTTACGTAGACTCAAAAAAGCTAAATGTCAGTGTTAAAAAAATTCATCTTATTTGCAGTTGTAAGTTCAAGGGCAGCTGGGCTTTAACACCCCTTGGCTTTCAGAAGACTCTTCTTGCAGTTTATAGATTATATGGTGCAGTTAGTTCACTTCATCTTCCTCGGTATAAAAAAAAAAAGACGAGTTTAAATTAAAAACTTGTTTTCCAGGTATTGACTTGTCTTTTACAATACTTCCTCAGCCAGCCTTGCTGTTTATTTGGTGGTTTCTTTGGAAACAACACAAGTGAATATAACAGCAGTGTAAACCCAAGCAAACCAGCACTCCCTTATCCTGGAGTCTGGTGTTACTGGGAGCAGATTCCTTTAGAGTAGATCACATTCACCTTATATACTTCTTGGCCCTGGGTCTTTTCTGTTGGGAGCCTTGTAATGGTGGGACATGCTCAGGGTAGGTGAAAATCAATGCAGTAAAACAAATGTACTGTAACTCAACTAAGTGCCAGCCTGGTGTTTCTATAGAATAAAGTGGAGTGTAGATATTTTATGCTTTGAGCTGTAGCATGGAGGCAAGCTTGGATGCACAGAAACAGTATGGGTTGCTGTTGGAGGACTGCACAGGGCAGAAGAAACCAAATTTCTTGTAGGTTTATCCATACTACTTTTTGGGAGTAGTCATTAAGTAAAATGTTCCTAAACAGCAGCTGGGCCCTGTTCTGGAAAGATGTAATATAAATGGTCAAAAACTACACCAGAAGTGAACCAACAGTTAAATGACTAGACAGGGTTGCAGTGCTCAGATTTACTTAGTGTCCCTCTTACTTGCAGATCGAATTTCCTAGTGTTTAAATTGTGGTGTAGTTCATGCAGTGTCAAATGAACAGTGTGTTTTGACCTATAAGCAGATGCTTACATAATGCTGTTAAAATACATCTTTGTGCAGGAGTTGAAAGGAATCTCTTCCTTTCCAAAAGGAAGTGAATTTCAGTTATTAAGGAGAATGTCTACTTTCATGAATGTAATATGGCAAAGAATCTCCTGGTTTAATGTTCTTTACTCTCAAGGGAGGAGTGTGATGTGTGGATATATGAAGTACCACTTTAAGACTAGTTTCTTCCTCCTTACAAGGACTCCTTATAAAATGTGGGTTATAGGAATCTCACTAACATGATGAGTAAAAATGATCTGATCTTCAAGTAGGCACCTTATATGAATGAATTAATGATTTGTTCTTTTTGAGTGTTATTTCAAATTAAATAATACTCCTCCTTCCTGGTTATTGTCTTCTTTATCAAATGTACTTTTAAAGGATACTCATTTCATTATAGCCTTCATTTTCCTACACTAATCAGGCTAAGGTTTTTTTGTCTGCTTGTGTAGAATAGTCTTTTCTTCACTATTCATCTTTTTAGCATTTGAGCTTAGAAAACTGAATCTCAGGGTACAAGTGAGAACTGTGTGTGTGCTTTCAGAATTATTACAGTGATACTTCAGTACTTCTTCTGGTGGTTTTGTGACCTATCTTTGAATTGTGTTTATTTTCTTCATAGATCTGTCTTAACTGTATATATTTCTCTTTCTTAGCTGATTCTAACTTAGAACCTGTCATCTTTTTGTAAACCTTTTTTGTTAGTGTCTGGTGCATGGCTTTATGTATTTGATTTCTCACAGCTGAAGAGAGTCTCATAAGATGGCCATTATTTTTCAAGCTGCTTAAGACTAATACAGAGTTTCTCAATTTAAAACTTTTCAGGCATAAAAATTCAAATCCACTGAACTAAAACCAGTTTGTTGATAGAGAACATCTTAGACATGGGGAGGATCTGTGTGTCTCAGCCTTTCACTAAAACCTGAAAGAAGTCCAGTGGTTGTTTTATCCAGAGCCATCAGAAATATGCAGCACCAGAACAACTAGGTTTTGAGATGCACTGTAGCTTGTAGTGTGACTAAATATGGTGGGATAAGTTTCAGCTATTTCTGAATTAACAGTCTAATGGATATTGGTGATCTATGTGCGTGTAGGAGTCCATTTGTATTCAGGACAGGTTGAGAAGATAAATAGCAGAACACTAAGCAGGAAAAAAAATGCCATATGTTATTCAGCTCTCTGTTCATGTTCCATTTCTTTCCTCTCTATACTGATGAAATACTTTTTGTATTCTTACCCTCTTTGTGCGCATCTCTTGTAGTAAAATCCATGGGAATTTACTTGCATGCTAGTCTTAGGGATCTCTATCAGATATTAAAATACACTTTTTCTGTAGGTGCCTAAGAGCACATTACCTGTGTATCTATATATATGTATGTATTTTGATAGTATTTGCTCATTTTTAGAGGCTCCTAGTAAGTATCATAGATGCATATTTTGTCATTACTATTAATGAATATAAGAATAACATATACTCAGTTTTCTGGTCAACAGCAGTCTATAATCTGTCTCATGTATGAAAAACTTACCCAGATTTGTCAGTTGACTCTATGAGTAGAGATGGGATGAATTAATTAAATGGACTGAAGTCAGAAAGACTGAATTAGCCAAGTCATCAGCTGCTTCTTTAGAAACCAGAGAAGAAGTCTTTATCATCAGACTTCATATTTGCTATCCCTCTGTCTTTCCGTTTTCCTTTAAAGGTGAACAGATACGATGCTGGTTAGTGACAGGTGAACAAAGAACACTTGGAAGTTAAAGATAAGGTTTTGGTGGTCAGGGGACTGAAAATTCCTTATTTATCTGCACATTGATGCCAGTTGAAATATGTTCTTACAGTGACTTATTATGTGCTCAATAGGTAAAACGTTCCAGGAGTAAAGGAGGACTGGCTGGGCCTGACGGTACAAAGTCTGTGTTTGGACAGATGTGTGCTAAAATGAGTTCCTTTAGCCCTGATAGCCTTCTGCTTCCTCATCGTGTTTGGAAAGTCAAGTTTGTTGGTAAGAAAATTCTCAGCACTCCATCCCTTCCTGCTTTACTTAACTTTCCAGTTTTCTTGGGATTTACTCTTTTGGAGAACCTGAAGGAAGGAGGAAAGGGATCCAGAAAAACAATTGTATGTGTGTGGGCAGAGGAAGGTGCTTAAAATGTTGGAAAGTAAAAAACCTTTCAAAATGATTTTATAAAACCCCTCAAGATTAATGGAAGTATGTCTGTATACATTCTCTTCAGGTTCTGAGGCAGCTCTTCTGCTTACAACAAATGTTCTGTGAAATCTAAACCTATTTTTTCAGTTGTCTGAATTTGCAAATAATCCTAGCTAGCTAGTTTTACTGGTAGGGTTGTTTTTACAACTCTGAGCTTTTTAATGAAAAATATTTTAGATTGAAGAGCCATTCTATCTATTGTATATGGGCTAAGTAAAACATACCTACTTTAAAATGTCACTCATGAAAAAGCAGCACTATTCCTTTTCTGTTTCTGTTATATTTTATTGTGATTAGCATACAGCACAAAATATTTTTTGCACTCTGTTAAAATAGTATTTTTGGCATTGTGATACACCATATCATCCAAATAATATATTTTACAATGAACTGGAGGCATCCAAATACAGAGCCAGACTTCTAGGGTTTTGATATGAAGGGATAAAACACTGCAGCCTTTAGTAAACTTTGTTTACTCAATTATCCCCAGAGAAGAAATACAGTTTGTTTCAATATTTCAGTTATTTTTGAAAGAATGTTTAATTTTGAGCCTTTTTTCTTCTCCAAGGTGAATCTGTGGATGATTGTGGTGGAGGTTATAGCGAATCAATAGCAGAAATGTGTGAAGAACTTCAGAACGGGCTGACCCCTCTGTTAATTGTGACACCAAATGGAAGAGACGAGTCTGGAGCAAACAGAGATTGTTTCCTCTTAAATCCTGCTGCAAAGTCGCTCCTGCATATGAACATGTTCCGCTTTCTTGGTAATTTCTTAGCAACCTTGTGACATTCTGTGTGCTTTATGTGTGTTCAGAATATTGGGAATCAAAACCAATAAACAATGTTTAAACTTACAGGTGTGCTTTTGGGCATTGCTATCCGGACTGGCAGCCCTCTGAGCCTCAACCTGGCTGAGCCAGTGTGGAAACAGCTTGCAGGAATGAATCTAACAATTGCTGATCTCAGTGAGGTGAGGAGGAGGTTCCTGGGTAGGATATAGCTTACAGAAAAAAAACCAGACTCTAGCATAAGCTTCTCAGGTGATTGGTCTCCTTGGTTTTTATGTGCTTGTTCTTTGACTGGTCTTTTATATTTCGAACCACTATACAAGGATGATTTGTATTGACTGTTAAAACTGTAAATTTAAGTTGTTTAAGAGTAGTTAAATAGTCTATTTGAATTCTAGAGCATTCTCAAGTCTTCTCATGGGTTTGACTGGGCAATCTTTGTGGTTCAATTCCTACATCCCAGTAGACCTTTCTGTTGCTGTTACTTTCTGTTGTACCAAGATAACTGATTTGAGGGCATATGCCAGCATTTTTTTGAAGTAAAAGAAAGTTCTAACTGTTACTAGTTGTGCTCACATACTGAATTTCACAAGCTTTTAATTTCTGTTTACCAAGCTCAGTAGATGTGGAGTAATACTTAGGTCTTCATTATGAAGAAAAAGTCCTTCTCAAATACTGCAATGTAGAAATGTACGTTCTATAAAAGCATTGGGTCATTTACTTGTCAGTGAGGGGATTCCTTTTGTACCAAACCCAGTGCTGGTAGGGACAATGATGCTTTTAAGCTTTAAATCCATTTTCTTACGTGATACATTTTCTTGGCAAATGCCCTCCAAAACGTTTGAAATATAGAATACATGCACTTTCCCACATCCAACATAATGAAATTCTGTGTAAAGTTCGAAGCCATTTGATTGCTTTGAATTCAAGTTAGATGAACTGTGGTCAGACATTAGTCAAAGCTTTTGATGGGTGACACATGATGCACTGCTTTTGGTATGCAAGAGATGCTGTTGTATAGTGCTAGTAAACTGACTTTAACTCTGGTTTCTCACTTTCAAAGGTTGATAAAGATTTCATTCCTGGGCTTATGTACATTCGAGACAATGAAGCTACTTCAGAAGAGTTTGAAGCTATGAGCCTCCCATTCACTGTGCCTAATGCAAGTGGTCAAGATATTCAGTTGAGTTCCAAGTACACCCATATTACACTGGATAACAGAGCGGAATATGTGAGGCTGGCAATAAACTACAGGTTTGTTCAATAAATCATTAAAATTACTGATACGAGTATGCATTTTATTTTTAAAAATATAAATCAGCTTTTAAACAATATGCTACTTTAGCTTGTTATATACAAATATTTTAATATTGTCATGTGACTACAGTCATGTGAATTCAGTGATTGATATTCTGAATTCACTTATTGTATCCAAGGAGAAAAATCTTAAACTTAATTTTTAGGAAGCAAAATAAACGTGCAGGTGTGTCTCTAGATTTGTCCTGACTAAGCAGTTTTGCCAGCTGGTTTTACAGGTGGAGAAATGTCCCATGCATCTAATTCTTCCTGGGCTAAAGTAGTAGGCTTGATCAGTAAGCTCTCTATGAAGAGAGCTTAAATCTAGTACTGCTGCACTCATATCTTTTCATATCATCAGCTGCAGTCAAGGGCTCTATCAGCTGAATTCTTACTCCAGGTTGGAATGTACAAAATGTTCATTACTTGGCTAGGACACTGATGCGCACCCACGGGTGCCACAAGCTGAACACTGCTCAGAAATCAGTGGGAAATAACTGCTTGCTGATTGAGAAGACTGGCCTTTGGTTGCTTATGTGGCCAGGTAGCTAACGTAGATGAGTGCATCTCAGAAACAATCATAAACATCTTGTATGTGAAGCAGTGGGCCTAGCGCCTACTGAAATATGTAAATTTAGATAATTTGGATAAGAAACTAGTTCAGGCTTGTTTTATTCAATCCACCATATTCCTCTTCTTTAGAGAGTGCTTGAGCAAGACTGTATCATCACAGTCTTGTATACTTGCTTATTAGTTCATAGTTAAAGTGTCTGCCAACAATTATGCATTACAGCCTTAGTTTTTCTTCTTTTTCCCCACTGTAAGTGGTTATGAACCAAACTTAGACCTGTTTCTGACAGTAAAGACAGGTCTCATTTGGAGCTGATATTCCTTTGAAGAAATGTCTTTGCTGTCTTGCCAATTCTGGCTGTCCTCAGAGGACATGAGCATTTCTAAAGCATTTTACAGTTAAAAGGCCTTGTGGAGAAACATTTAAAGGTTAAGTATCAGGCTTTTTAACTATATGAAGCCCTTGAGAGGGAAAACAGCACATGAGTAGAATCCATGTAGAAAAGTGGATGCAAAAGACCAAACTTGTCCCAACATCTTTGTTTATTTTGGTGATGGCTAGCCTGAGGACAGCCCTTGTAAGAGATGTGTAAGAGCCCTTGTAAGAGGTGTGCTCTGGAGGACTCTGTAAAACATCTCAGAAATTATTTGACAGGGGAAAAAAATAAGCCAAACGCAAATCATGTGTGGCATCAAAAGCAACAAAATGTTACTTATCTGTGCCTGTCTTGAAATAAAAAAACCTACTGTACCCTCAGACATCCTATTTTAGTTCAGACCCTTACTTTTCTTTTATACCATAATGTCTGTCTGGTGCTGAGGATGTTTGAAGTTAGTTTAAAGGTGCAGCCACTCTTTTTCCAAGAGCGCATTGTTTCCAAATGGGATATTGGTTTGTTTTTGCCAGGTATAGCACATGAATAATACTGTAAATAAAATATCTAAAACATTGGGAGGTATCTCCTCCATATTGAGCTTGCTGTGCAATTGGAATTAGTGTAGAAAGTCAAGTATCTTGTAAAAAATGTTTGTTAATGTTCTTTGGTACATAGCTGGACATTTGAGGAGACTGTTGCTTTGATAGCAAAGTAATTGCTATAAATAATTTGCTAGAAATTACATTCACAAAAACTCTGAAAATGTTTCTTTACAGGCTTCATGAATTTGATGAACAGGTTGCAGCAGTTCGTGAGGGGATGGCCCGTGTTGTTCCAGTTCCTCTACTTTCACTCTTTACAGGATATGAACTGGAAACAATGGTATCAATTTCTGCTTTGTTACTTCTGTCAGATTAACTTGGAGTGAGATGATTCACTCTTTTTTTTTTACTGATACAAACACCACATTAAATGCTGTTTACAATTATTGCTGTGTGGTTGAAAACATCACTTCAAGGAAAGACCACAAAATTTTATTTAGAAGTTTAATTGCCCTCTTGGTGTTAGTAAAATTATGTTGACATAGCTGACCAGTGATGTAATAAATTATTTCAGGAAGAAACAAACAAGCAAAAGCAAGACCACATGCTGGTGATTTCATGCCAGTGATCTAGAAAGTAAATTGGAGATACTTGTCATAAATTCAGGAGTATGAAAGAAGTTCATTACTGTTGCCTGATGAGAAGATGTACATTTAGTATTTTTGTACTAGGAGACTATGCATGGCATTTCAAAGATCTGCACGTTCAGTTTGTCAGTGTAAAAGCTGATTAAATGTTTTAAAGGAAGAGAGGGAGCAAAGCCCATGTAATTGACTTGATCAGACTTGTGTAGCCTATCACTGTATTTTATTTTTCAGGTGTGTGGAAGCCCAGATATTCCACTTCATCTCCTGAAATCTGTAGCAACTTACAAAGGCATTGAACCAACTGCTTCCTTGATACAGTGGTTCTGGGAAGTGATGGAGTCCTTCTCCAACACAGAGCGATCTCTCTTCCTGCGTTTTGTGTGGGGCAGAACAAGGCTGCCCAGGACTATTGCAGACTTTAGGGGGAGGGACTTTGTTATTCAGGTAAGGTGTGTGGGATGGGGAAAGTTGGGGGCATCTGAAAAAGCTGGTGGTGGAAAAGTGGCAGCGTGACATAACAAAAGCCTGATTTCATTAAACTGTTCTGCAGCTTTACATTGTAGATTCAACAGTTGAATAATGTGACAGTTATAAAATGTACAGAACCATTCTCTCTGGACTAGGACAAGTGGATGTTCATTTGATTTCCCTGCCATTTGTTTCTGTGAATTTTGATAGTTTTCCACTGTCAGGCAACTGTTTTTCCTGGCATTCATTTAGCATTTCATTCAGTTTAGTTAGTAATTTCAGCTAAATTAAAACCACACAAGCTTCAAATCATCTTTTGATATCTTCTGAAGTAAGAAGATATCAAAAGATATCTTCTTTTGATTGCTCCCAACCACATATTCATAATCAAAGCAGCTCATACATGTCTGGTTTTATTTATTGATTTAGTGGAGGGAAAATGGATTTGGCCTCTTCATTGTTCTTTTAAGAAACTTCAGGATCAGAATCAAAAATATAACAAGCTGCTAAAAAAACCCCACCCAGTTATTATTTTGATACTTATTTGTGTTTCGGACAGTAAATCAAAAGTCAAAAAATACAATGCTTTTTTTTCTTTATTTGTTAACAGGTGCTGGATAAATACAATCCTCCAGACCACTTCCTTCCTGAGTCATACACATGCTTCTTTCTCCTGAAGCTGCCCAGGTATTCCTGTAAGCAGGTATTAGAGGAAAAACTGAAGTATGCCATTCACTTCTGCAAGTCCATAGACACTGATGACTATGCCCGCATAGCGCTGACGGGAGAGCCGGCGGCTGATGACAGCAGTGACGAGACTGATAATGAGGATGCAGATTCTTTTGCTTCAGATTCTACACAGGACTACTTAACAGGCCATTGAAAAGTAGTACAAGGAATAGTTGTTGAAAGCACTGAGGCAAAATGCCAAAATGACAATGAAGCCAAGGACAGTTTAGGTTTCAGAGCAGAGACTGTATAGTTAGAGGGATGGTAATCTTCTGAACATGGGGAAAGTGTGTTTGCTACTCACAGTAGGACTTAAGGATTACAGCTTAATCCATCAGCTTAAAATAAATGGCACAGTATATGGGCATTTAACATTTATTTTAAGAGCTGGAAATGGCCCCCCATAATGCTGCACTACATTTAGAACCTTTGTGTTTACTGAAGTGTTGTAAATGTTTATATAAATATGGTAGTGCAGCATCCAAAAGGCAGTGAAACCTTTAAATTGTGGGTGCAATAGGTTTTTTTCATATTAAGTGTTGTGTTCTGTGCATCTTCTTGATTGTATATTGGAAATACTGTGCAACAACGGAATAGTATTATAAATATTTCAATTAACTTTACTAGAAGTTTGTTAAAAGTTTTTGAACATTGAATAAACATTATTCCTTGAAATTCTTCTATAGATAATTAAAAATGGCCAATAGTTTCACCTCCACCCCTGGTTTGTATATTTTAGCTTATGCATTATTTATCTCAAATTTGATACCTTTCTGTGAACAGCATCATAATTCTTATCATGGAAAGTGTACTGTATATAATTGGTGCCATGTAAATGCAAAAGTTATAATTTCCCTTAAATAAAAGTTCTGCCACATTAAGAACCAGGATGTGTTTTTTCATGATAACATGAAAAACATGGTTTTCATGTTTCTTTATGCAGCTTGGACATGGGATGAACATTGAAACAGCTCTGCTAAGTAATGTTTCTGCAATGTGCAGTTTTTGACCAAACTGCTCCACCAATAGTAGGTGCATTGCCAGAGAGATTTTTGTGAGCTACAGGAAACTTGAGCAAGTCCAAATAACATGTCAATTGTAGTGATTAGGTACACTTTGTATATTCAGTTGTTCCTTAGGCTGCTGCTGTCAGTAATGGTGAATTTATTCTTGGACACTTGGGAAAAAAATTTGAGGAAGTGTAAGGGAGAGGTGTCATGAGGTACCTGAACAGGAGGAGAAGAGTCTGATGACACTCGTGTAACGTTGTATCACTGAGAAAATTTAGTCACCTAACAAGCCCTGGTCATGGTGCATGGGCACAGGACATGCTGATCATGACCCACTCCTGACCACTATTCACTAGTTATTCAAAATAGGAGAATAAGATTAATTCTGCCAAAGCACTATTGTACTTTAAAGTCTATTAGTAGGTGATGGCATACCATTGTTTCTGTAATTATTAGGATAGGTATATGTGAGTATTAAACATTTTACAATTTAACATTTTTCAATTATGAGTGGATTTATTCTTTTTTAGTGTGTGCTTGTGACTTCTGTTTCAACTAGATAAAATATTAACTGTGATCATGAACCAAATTTTCCTGAGGGAAACTTGATACTTCAGTATAGTGGTGAAACTATTGGTAGTTAGATGTCAGTGGTTTGAAATATGTTACCTCTAGAGTCCTCTGTTCAGTGCTAAAGATCTCTTGCAATAAATGCCCCTTTCCTGATCTTCTCTCATTGGAGGGTCCAGAAGTGAGGCCTGTGCTCGGTCCTCCAAATTTTCACTGTCTGCTGGTGAAAAAAGCTGTATCTTTTTGAGTCTTTAAGATGCAAAATTCAAAAACCTTTAAGAAACCTCTTATCTCTGCTGTTGGATTGAATTTCTCCTGAGGGTAAGGATCGAAGAAGTAGTACAGAAGGGCTCATGTGGTCGTCTGCTGCCCTTCGTCATGCTAACACCGGAGCCCTGTAGGCATCCAGCTCGATCAAAGAGATTCTGTAGTCAGCTTTTCAGGAGAGGGGATGAATGAGTCATGCCCAAATCTCAGTACAAGGTCTTGGACCGAGTTCAATTGCCATTCTTGAATTTCAAGCCCCATTTCAGAAGCCTACGGACTACTGTAACATGGAGAAACAATGAAAAGAAAAACAATGTCAGGGTTTTCTATCCAAGAAAAGCAAAAGGGAAGTAATGCTTAATGTAAGGAATCTGTATGCATTGTTGCATACAGTTGCATTGAACTGTAAAAGAAATTTATTGGGCCCTCTTTGCTTTCTCATCCTAACACAAGTGGCAGGCACTTTTTTACAGTGTGATGCTTGTCACCTGTGGCCTGACTTAGAGTATTTCATAGATGATCAGGTTGGAAGGGGCCCCAAGGGTTATCTCTTCCAATCTTTATTGGCAAAATCGTAATTTAGATGAGAGGGTTCAGCATTCTGTCCAGCTGAATCTTAAAAGTGTCCATGTTGGGGAATCTGCCACCTCCCTGCTGAGATTATTCTGTGAAAATATTTTCTGTCTAATAGTAATCTCCTCAAGAATAATTTGTACCCCTTTTTACCCCTTTTCTTTTCCATGTGCCTCCTTGTAAAAAAGGAGTCTCTGCCTTCCTTTACTTACTGAAACATGTTGATAAGCATAAAGCTGCTTTCCTCAAGGCTGAACAACCCCAGTTCTTAAAGCTTTTCCTCACATGGCAGGCCTCCACATCCTTTTTCACAGTAGGGACCACTGTGTTCCAGGTGTGGCCTCACAAGTGCCAAGTGGGTAAGGACTACTTTTATCAGTGCTGGTGGTTCCATCTTGATTGAAGTAAGCCCTCCCTCCGCCTTCCTGGCCGGCTGCTAGCTCAGAGTCTGGGGGGCTTTGGGTAAGGAAGACTTCAAGGTAGGGAAAGAGACCCCAAAAGAGGCTCCTTACCTCAGGATGTTCCAAGGCTTTACTCTTGAAGGGGGTTCCAGGGGCAAAGAGACCGAACAAGGAAGAGCAGGGGTTTATCTAGACCCTCTGTCCCAGGACAGATAGCTGGCATTGAGCCAGTTGGTCAGAGATAGGGGGGAAGGTAGGGTCAAAATACATAGTTACAGGCTTCGGGGTTCCTTTTGGGGTAAACCAATCTCCAGAGGGATACAACACTTGATGTAACCCAGTATTGCATTTGGTTCTTTTTTGCAGCAGCACATTGGTGATCTGCAATGACTAGACAATGTGCACCACTTGCCACACATCAACCAAGCCAGTGAATGTGCTGAAAAAGGTGAGCAGGTCTGGCCAGCGTGATTTGCCCTTCCTGAATCCTTGCTTGCTTTTCCAAGTCATGGGCTTCATCTGACTTGTGATAGCCCCCCAGGAGGATTTGTTCTGTAATTTTCCCAGAGACTGAAGTAAGACTGATGGGTCTGTAACTTCCTGGATCATCCTTTAGGACCTTCTTTTAGATGGGGGTCATATTAGCCTCCTTGCTGCCTTCTGAGATATCCTCTGATCTCCACAGTTCTCCAAGGTTGTGGAAAGTGCCCCCATAATGATGTCAGCCAGCTCTCTTAAACACTCTCAGGTGAATAATGTCAGGGCCCAGCAATTTGTAGGGGTTAAGCTCCTGTAACAGTTCACACACCAACTCTTTCTTCACTGATGGTGAGTCTATGTTTGCATCAACCTGGATTTTTTGTTCCAAGGGTCTGAGGCCCGACAGTGCTGGTAAAGACCAAGGTGAACAAAGTATTGAGAACTTCTGCCTTTGAAGCATTGCTGGTGACTAATTCACCTTTCCTGTTGCATAGCAAGTTCATGTTTTCCTTCTGTTTTTACTGGTTGTTTACATGCCTGAAGAAACCTTCTTTTGGTGTTGTTTTTTTTTTTCCTGGGTTTTTTCTTTCTTCTTTTTTTTTTTTAAATTATTTTTATTGCATCTCTGGACAATTTAAGTTCAAGCTGAGCCTTTGTTTTTCTAACTGTGTCTCTACAAACCCTGGCAGTGCCCTTGTCATTCTCAGTGGGTATTCACCCCCTTTTTCTCTAGCCTGTACCCATCCACTGTGATCCTACAGCCATGTGAGTTGTCGTACCATGTTCCTGTGACATCATAAATTGCTGACTGGTGCAGAGCCCCAATTCTTTGTGTTTGTTCCCCAGGCTGCCTGCATTGATATACATATACTTGAGGTGGCTAGTCCTGAGGAACATTTGCTCAAGTCTGGAGCTAGATGATTTTTAACATCCCTTCCAACTCAAACCATTCTATGATTCTATGAGCCAGCAAACTTAAATGAAAGATTCACCTTTCCAGAGAACGTGGGAAAAAGCAACCCCTCCAGGCAGGGGTGCAGCAAGGAAAAGGAGAGGAAAACTCTCTCTGGCAGCAAACCCCATGACTTTTGTTTTCTGGGTGAGGCTAAGACAGAACTAGTGGTTCATTCAGTCTTTAGTGATATTAAACAAACATACCCTGCACTTTGCTCCTGTTGGAGTCTGTGAGTGTTTCACGTTGTGCTACAACTGTAGTTGCACTGCTCAGCCCAGCAAGGAGTGTGTCTCACCAGCAGTGGGATGGCCCACAGGGTAAGCAAAGCATCCACGAACTTTTGATCCTTGCTCACAGTGTGCTGCTGGTAGGGACACAGACGCACATCCCAGCCCTGTTGACTGTGCCTGGATGGACTCTGAAAGGCTCCACGCAACAGGTCATGGGATGTGGTCGGGAAGGAATGCAGATAACAACAGTACCCTTTCAGCTCTGGGCCCTGAAAGGTGGCATTCAGTGCCTGCCTGACACTCCTCCCGCTTCTGGCCATAGCCCCCCACAGGCCAAATGCTGCCCATCTTCACAGGCCAGGGAGCTGCTGGACATTTATACCTTGCTTCGGGGGCACAAGGGCAGGGCAGCAGTGTCCAGGTGATACAGGAAAGTCTACCAGGACCACTACATTACTCTCTGTATAAGAAGAGGCAAATACAAGAGCAAACGCCCTTTTATGCCCAAGCACATACGTCAAAAGAAGCATGAGACAGTGCTTATTTCACAAGGGGAGCTTCATGTCCAAAAGTCATCCCTTATCCTTAGGATTAATTATAACTCAGCTGAGGCAATTACAAAGATGAACCTTTATCTGTGTGGATCTCCCATTTACAGAGAAAAAAATCCTGAATGGCTTCAAATTCTGCATCTCACTGCACCTATGCCGGTCTCCCCATCTATTCCAGAGTAACCACATAACCCCTCTCGACCTTCCAGTCTGCACTGGTCTGGAATAGGGCAAGATAAATAATTACTCCAGGACTGTTACACTGGTGTCCATGCAGAGGAAAATCTTAGTCTTGGGTGGGGTTATGGAGCCATTTTTTCTGTGTGTGAGGCAGAGCAGAGAATAATGTTTCTAGCAGGAGTGAAACTAATTTGCTGGGAAACTATTAAACTGGGAAGTTTTCTGAATTTTTCATAAAAGGAGTTATTTGACTGCCAAAAATTTTTGGTAAAATTTAATAGTGGTTAACAAGGCTTTTTCTTCCCTTCAAAGTTACATATTCCCCTACCATTTTTTCCAAATATGTGTATAATTAATAGTGATACATTATGATAATTAATGATACACACCTATTTCATATATTATTTTGCTAGTAAAGTCATAACATCATTAAATGTTGCTTAACATGTCCCAGTCTGTTTTACAAAATCCATTGTGTCAGTTGTTGAGCAGAATCGTCTCTATATCAACATTTTCCAAACTGGTGAGAAGAATTTTCTTTCCAGATTCTTTAAAGCAGAGGTGGCTCCCATAAGCTCAGCAGTAAGAACATCTCACCATAAAACCTTGTCTCCATGTTGGACTTGGACAGAGGAGAGGACATTTCACAAGACACTCACTTTCATCTCACTTGACAGTTTTTTGTTTCCGACCTTTACTTTCCACTGATCAAAAAGCCATCCTGAAAGGAAAACAGCTCTGCAACATCACCAGGGATGACCTCCAGGGACCTTGACCAACTTTGCATTTCTACAAAAATGTTCATCTCTGTTTATCTCTGAAGGGTGGATCTGATCACACAGAGTGCTGAGGACTGCTCAACCCTGGCAATGCAAAGTCCATCTCAGTGGCAGGAAGGTATCATGTCACTTCATGACATGGACAGCTCACCAGTTGAAAGACCTCTGTCATGCCAAAATCTCACCCCTACACAGTATAGCCCCTTCTCAAAGCAGACTGTCATTCTGTTGGCTTTTGAAAAGTTGGCTTTTCAGGCTAGTGAATGCTTAACACAGAGCAGATACTGGGCAACCCCTCCCAACCCAGCAGTACCGTGCTTATGATGTTGTTAGGAACTGCTGTCTTCGTCAGGCAACGGACAAGTTACTGAAAACTCATGAAATCATCACAAGACCAGCCATGTCAGTAAATGAGTGCTCAGAAGTTTCAAATCACCTCTTTCCCAAAAGCAGCAGAAGTGAGGGGTTAGAGGGGGTACTGACTATTCTTGCAAATGCTACTGTCTTAGGTTCTCTTTGAGACCATAAAATAACCTGAATCTCCCAGAAGTGCCACAGAACAGTTGTTTTACCATCTCCTGTGAGGCCTTAGCAGCAACTATTGCCACTCCACAAGGGATGAGAAGGTCATATTGCCTAGCAAGAATGAAGCCTTGGCTGCATCAAAGAATTGCGTGTAGAGATAATTTTTGTCAATGCAGCCTTTGTGATGAAACCACCTTTGTGTACAACACAGGAACTTTGATCTTCTGACTCCTGGTCCTGTGCCTTAACCACACAGGAAGCCTGAAAATCTCCCACGGGCTTGTCCTGCCCTATACATGGGTATTTTATCCACACTGCAAACTGCCTGAGACCAAGCAAGATCATCTTGGAAACAACTATCAACCTGGTACTGACATCCCGCAGCACACAAGGCAGTACTTTTTTGTGGAATCCAAGCTGAGAGACAAAACCAGGACTGAAGCCAAAAGTGATTTCACTGCAGTTTGTCCTGTCTTCTTACCTCGTCTTATTAAATCTTTTAGTTACTCTCCTTCTGCATGACTGCATCCCCTATCCTGTGTGTACACTCAGCCACAAGGACACGAGTGTACATGGCACAAGAGTGCCAGCCATGACTCTGATCTGTGTGGCTGTGTGGGAAAGGTGGTGCTAGCTGCTGGTACAAGTGGAGCCTTGGCATCAGCTGCTGGAACAGTTGAGGGTTTTTAACTCCTCTGTTCCAAAATGAAAAATTCCAAAGGCTGCCTGGCAGTGCCCTGCATGGGTAACTGGTCATAAGTACCACAGACTGAAGCCTGGTCAGTGTCTCTGCCAACAAGAGACAGCAACCCCAGGATCACAGAAAGGAAAGTGTATGATTTGTACTCCAAAGTTCATTTTTTTTCCCAGTTTTGTCCAGCCAGTTTTCCCCCAGGTATCCCTGTCCTCAACAGGAGCATGGAGGAAGTTTGGGCTTCCCAAACTCACCCAGTGCAGCCCAAATCTCACTACATATACCCACACAGGTATTTCATGTATTTACTTTCTTCCTCCTGGTATGTACAGCACTTCATAACCCACCGATTTCTGCATTGCTCAGGTCAGACAGCTCTTCTTCTATCAACCTAATTTTAGATATGAACCCTGTTCTCCAGGATGTTTCTAGGTCAATGTGATGAAACTGATGAAAAACATGAGAAGCATGGAAGGACATCTGCAGGAGTCTTGCTCAAAAAGTCTTTCCAGTTTAGGAGAAACCTTCACATTATGCCTGTAGCTTTACTGGTAAAATTTTGATGTTACACTTTCTTGTTTATTTTCCCCCTATGCTTTGCTGCCAAACAGCATAACAAAGCTCAGCTGACCACCAAACCACATTGGCACTTGTTGTCCCCACACACTGGTGAAGTTTTCACAGGGAAACAAGAAGGTTTATAATTCTAGCGTAGACTTTATTTTCTAGAAGTGATGTACTCCATCCTTATTATAGCTTATTGGCAGTAATAAGTACATGCAAGTGCCCATTAAAACTTCAGTTTCCTTTCAGTTAACACTGACCATTTACAAAAGAGAATCCTAGAGTATTTTACATTATATCCATGTCCTCCAAGCAAATTTCTCAAAATGCTTCTGCTGAAAACTTTTTCAGGTATGATGCTAGTGCACCACATGCAAACAGTGGAGAGAGCTGATCAATGATGTGTCAGGAAGCCACTGAGACAATTCTACTCTGTCGTTTTGAGAAATCTTTGCACAGTTGTGGTCACTGGCCATCAGATGACTAACTGCAGAGAAAAATGGTGCCTTGCAGATATACCAATATCATTCACATTTGAGATGGATACCCAAATCAGCAGAATCTTTTCCAAGTATCAGGAGCATCAATTCACAAATAGTTTCTGTGTCACATTCACAATTGTGTTGCTTTGCTGCAGTTTTCACTTAAGATAAGGATGTGACACCATGACAGAATACTTTTTCCACCAATTCCACTCCTTTCAACTCCAGTTGAGTAAAAGAACTGTTGGCATGTTTTAGTTAACACCACAATCTTTAATAATTGGGAGATTAGCCTTGAAAGGCAACATCTGCAAGAAACTCTACATCTATACATTCTCTTTGATCTAAAAAGGGAAAATGTTCTTTCAATGAGATCTTTGGAATCTACTGCTTCTGCTTTTTCTAGAAGAGTACTGTGTGATTTACCTTTTCACAATTTCTGATTAAGATGCTTATGGGGGAGACAGATATATACTGGCCTGAAGACTCCTTTCACTGACACGTTAAGGAACATATACTCTGTTTACAAATGGGTCATGTCCGCTAAACTCTCTGATGGCACTCAATGATCTCATCTCTTCTGGTTTTATTCAAAGGTTCTTTTGCAGCCTTTAAATATAGTTTTGGAAGGTTGATTCCTTTTCCTTCTCAGACTAATAATTTGCACTTGAAAGCCCATAAAGAGCAAATCCCATTTTCTGACCAGTTAAAACATTTTTTTTCAAGAACAACTGGCTTCTCGGATATAGTACAGCCTATTAGGAGTGGTGGTAACCACCTGTCTAGAAAAGGCAAAGGAATCTCTGCCAGCAGGCTGGTCAGCTTGGTGAAGCAGGCTTTAGGCTGAAGGACTCGGGTGGTACAATCCAAAGTGGCAGCACTCCCACCATCACAACCCATGGGGGAATAAGTCAGGTGTATAAGTTGAAGGTCACCATCTGTTAATTCAGTGTCTATTCTCCACATTTTGGGAGTGGATGCTTATTTAGTAGAGCTGATACAGTCTGGAACGTTTTTTTTAACTCATTGTCTTGGGTTATGAAACCAAAAATGTGTATTCTATTTCATTTGTTGAAAGCAGTTAGGGAGATGTTTTTCTTTATCTCTCGTAACTCTGGCGGAAGTGGGGGTGGATGCTGTCTGATAATGGGCCAGCTGTTAAAACCAGGTGGAGCAGTGTTTCTTATCTCTTTCATCACCTGTCCTCCCTCCAGGGGGATATTTTTCTGCTAATGGGCCATTAAGGCTCACTAAGGGCATGACACATTCCATCATCTCATTGTGAGGTGCTCCACCCAGTGGGGGGAGCCAACCATTCCTATCTAAGTGAAAACTGAGATGTAGGAACACAAGGTATCTGGTTCCACCGGATTCCCGGAGGAAGACCAAACCCTTCTCACCATTACTGGACCCTTTTTCTACAAGATCATCTCTGCTCCAACAGAACCACCTCTGCCACTCCAGGAGGACTTACTTCTGGACTGCTTCCAACACCCTGACCAACGGGGTGTCAGGTTGTAGCTCTGACTCTGTCAGGGTTTTCCAGGATTGTTGTTTGTTTGCTTGTTTGTTTGTTTGTTTGGCTTTTCCTACTACATTTGTATTGTTAGTATTCTTAGTAAAGAACTGCTATTCCTATTCCCAAATCTTTGCCTGAAAGCCCTTAATTGCAAAATTATAATTTGGAGGGGGTGAGGGGTTTACATTCTCCATTCCAAGGGAAACTCCAGACAGGGTACCTGTCTTTCCAAACCAAGACACTCATCCCACAGTGAACAGCTGGCATGGTCAGGGTATCCTTTCTTAAACTGCAGACTGTACTGATCCTCCGTCTGCAGGGACTACAGCTGCGAGTTTAGACCTGTGATGATTTCTGTGTAGCCATGTAAAGCTTGCCACAAGGCGCCCCTCCCTACCGCAGGCTGGGATAATTTGTCTGTTTGAGGTGTCTGTGTGGTAAGGAGAGCGGCCCGGCCACTCACAGCAGGGGCAGCACGGTGGGAGGGACGGCATGGTGGGTGCAGGAGTCGCCCCTTCCTGCGGGGCAGGCACTGCTGCTGGGCTTTCCTGCCAGCCCCTCCGCCCAGGCTGGGCGGGCAGCGCTCTCCCGCCCGGAAAGTCCATCAGGAATGCTAAAGCCCCTCTGTGTTGGTCTGAGCTCTGTAGTTTCACACAACAGCCATCCTGTTTCCAGGAACTTACTCCCAACAGAGAAATGAGTCCTTCCTTCACCTCTAGCAGGGGCTATCTCTCTCCCTTTCTCTCTCTCTATCTATCTAATCTATCTAATCTATCTCAACTTCAAACCCAGAATTTTCTTCATAAAAACCTTGATGAGGGTTTGGAATCCCCATTTTTCACTCTGAAAAGACAGACAACCAGAACCAACCATGGTTTTCTAGACAGCTCTGCTTGGTTCTGTGGAAACCAAGACATCTAAGAACTTGGTATTACAAAAATGGTCTGTTTGAGTCCAGACCCCAGTCAGCTCCTGGTTCGTTCTACAGACTTAGAGACTTAAAATCCTAAATGAAAGGAGTAACATCAGTGCTTTCTCTTAGCAGTTTTTCTAGATGTGATTTTATAATTAACTAGTATTTTTTGCATCTTATTGTTCCTATTGCAGATTCTTCTGCAAGTGCAAGGCCTGATGTTCCTTCCACTTGGGACATCAGCAGCAAGCACCACTTTGTCTAGTACAAATATATAATGCTTCTTTGCTTTTTCCCCTTAAATTTCCTAATAGAATTAGGGAAGAAAAAAACCTTTTTCCTAGCAATAAAAGGACATCTAACAGCATTGTGCCCCCAGCTTTCACAATTCCAGTGTATTCCTGGAATAAATGAGAATATCACAGTTTTTTACTATGAGTGTAGTAAAGGCCACAGTATTCCACACTCCAATAACCTGCCACCAAATTGGAGTGTTTCTGCCAGCTCCGTTGTGTGTGGCATTCTCTAATTAATTCTCTGGGTTTCTACCTGGCCTCCCACTGTTAACGTGGTTAACTCAGTGATGTAGCACAAGTCTTAATGGAAATGTAGGTCAAATGGGGTGATGTCTGTTTGGTGAACTCTGACAGTAAACAGAGTAGTCTGCATCCCTTTGATGCGTGCCCTCTGGAAATCCTAGAATTACTATACAAATCAGTGATGTCTTACTTGCTCATTATTACTTCACTTCTGCACTTTACATGATCCGTAAAGACACGTACTTCACCTTTTTCTGTGGTTTTACTGCATCTCCAGCTCTGTGGTCCTCATCCATGGCTGAAGCACCTAAGCAATAGAAACACAAATAAATTGTTATGAAGTTGAAGGTGAATAATTTTTCTTAATAAATGGACTTTTTTTTGTATCAGAATAATCTTTGAAAAAGGAAATCATTTTACTTGTCTGCATAAAATTGGATGGAAGGACACTTGTACATTAATGTTTTCATGGAAATTATATTTTCTACGATTAGAAATATCTTTCTCATGCTAGCAGATCTATTTCCCTATTACTTCAGTCAGGGGGTAGTAGCACTGTGGTAATGGGATAGGTATAAATAGATTCACCCTCACAAAACATGAACAGATACTCCTTGAGCTACAGGAATATAAATAAATTCCTATGTCTTAAGCTATTGTCACCTCGGTGTTTATAGATAATCAGATTAAACTGGAATCTGCTTTACCATAAAAGAGCATCTCTTGAATGTACTCTACAACCCATGGTGTGGGGGGGGATGACAAATAAACCCCACCAAAACAAAACGACAAAAAACCCCAAAACAAAACAAAAAACCAAAAAACAAACAAACAAAAACAGAAGGGGAAAAAAACTTTGAAAAACACACTTTTAGATGATTAACTACCTCCAGAAAAAATGGAACACTTTAATAGAAATTGCACAATGGGGCACCTTCTCACATTCTCTCACTAGACTCCTGTATTAAGTGGCTCTCCCAGAACCAAGGGAGGCAGGCCATGGATATGCATCCATGATGCTCATCAAATGAGAACATTGGAGATAACTACTGATGACCTTATGGATAATCTTGAGGGAGCTGGAAGTCTTCATCTCATATTTAAATATTAGAAGGTCAAAAACGGTTACTCATCGTTCAGTAACAATTGCTTCTTTAGGAAGGCTCAGCTAGCAGAAACCATCATTGCTATTTAATAACACGCAGTTACTCAAGGCAAAATGTCAATAGCATCATTCTCTTTGTGAAGAATAAATGTTGCATTATTTTCCTTTGCGCTATTCTCCTTGTAGCTATGACATTAATGTAGCATCTGTTTCTCCAGTTGGCAAATACTATATGTAGAGTGTAGATTATATTATCTTTCCCCAGTTTTTCTCTGATACAGACAAAAAGAATTTGTCTGATGTAGTGCTTAATTATCATCCCACTGAGTACTGCAGTGGCATTTGTAAACCTTTGAAATTCCAGTATAAAGAATGAGAATGAGCATTTGTCAGGATAATCTTGTTAGCAATTTCTGATGGCTGAAAAAGTGAATTTCTCCCCCACTAAATCTCACCACACCACACAACCCCTCCCCATTATGCCCGGTTTTTCCTAATGAGAATTGCTAAATTTGTTCTTCTTTAACTTCTGCGGCAGTCTAATAACGGTACTTCTGCTCTGTTCTCCTCCTGCTTCCTGCCTAAAGTGTCTTAAGTGTCTGCTCAGTGAAGCTAATCATGATTTGTGTGCTCTTTCTCTCTTTGCCACTTGTTACAGCCATCTCAGGCTTCAGAAGAGCTGTGTTTGGGCAGAGAGTAATGGGTGCTGGGAGAAAGTCGAGTGCTAGTTCCTCACTGAAATCACATGATGGCAAATCTGGGAATTCCTGCTTCATTTATGAGTGTGCAGAGAATGCAATGTCACTCTCTCCCCATCCAGAGATGCTTACTACAAAGAACTGAGCTGGATTCCACAGCTACAAAGTTATTTGCCCAAATATACTCCCTCTTCAGAAAGCAAGAGGCATCTCTCGGCTCCCTCAGCTGAACCAAAACTTTCATTTTTGACATCTATGCATCTTCCTTTTTTTTTTGAGATTTTTTTAGGCTTTTCTTTCCAAACAAAAGAACCTCTTCAAGAAGTCTTCAAAAGAGCAGGTAAAATGCAATTTTTCTACAAGAAACGTTTCCTAGAATAGTTCAATGAAGTTCTGTTATTTTGTGAGTAAAACTTTTAATATGTGCAATAAAATATTTCATATTAAACGTTGGCCAGACTTTGCAATTAGTGAAAGGTTTCTGGACAGCATTTATGTGTACCTGAGTGTTCAGCATTTTAAAACATCAATGAGACACATGGAATATATTTTATAATATTCATTTTTTAGTTGTGTTCCTATTTACCTTTACATTGTCTCAAAAATTGACCTTTCCTTGAATATTTATAAGTTTGCTTTAGCTTATTTTAGATTGTAGATTCTTTAAGGACTCAAACTTCTTGCTGTTGTTAATGTAGTTTATTGTTGCTCTTCCTACTAAGTTTATGTGTAAGGGAAGAAGTTCGGGCTTACTTTTTGGACTAGATATCCTGTAAAACATGAAGCTTCATGTTTAAAAAGTTTATTTAGGTCTATGTTTGGAGATAACACATTGATGTGGAGTGAGTGCATCTCTCAGGTACAATGATTTAATAAAAATTTAATCACTTTTTTTAAGCATTCCTTTTCATGGATTTTACTTGTGTTGGCTGTATTTGTAACAAGTTGTTGTGATTTTTCCAGTCACCTTGCTGAAGTAATTTGCCAGCAAGGGAGCAGTCTGCAAACCAACAATGGGCTGGTTTGTTCTGCTCAGCCCTGCTTTTTGCTGAAAGAGTGAAAGGGCAAAACTTCCCCACTTCCCAAGAGCTTGAGGTTTTACAAACTAGCTGTGGATTTTTGGTTTTTAATGGAAACTAAGGTGAGAAGTCAGGGGATCAGTCACTTAAATTTAGTTATAACCTTTTTTAAGGGGAATGTTTATATGTATTTTTTTTGAAAATAAAATCTATAATTCATATGAAACAGATGTTGAAGAGCTGCAACTTTTGAGAGTTGTTCAGCTAACATGTAGGAAACTTTCTTTATTTCTTAATCCGGTCATAGATGGAACACAAACACTTATTTTCTTCCTGAACTCTCACAAAAATAGTTGGTCTTCTCACATGCTGCCATTAGAATTCATAGTATTTCCATGGGGGAAACTGCCATAAGCTGCCAAAAGCTCAGCTTTCAGTGCAGAATTTGGTCTAATGCTGGGGGGCTGGTTTGGACTTCATCAGTTTTCTCTTGAAGCATCCTTACATTGTCTTCTGTGTTAAGCAGGACACCATGGAGCATCACTTAGTCTGAAACATCACTGAAACAAAGGGGAGAAACCATGGATAGCAGAATTGCTGACATTTAGAGCTGAACAGATTCTAGTGAGTATGATCCAGAAAAATCGTTTGCGTTACGGGCTTAAATCTAGGAGGAGAAACCGTTCCTCACTGCAAACATTTTGGACACTGCTTGAGTAGAAAAAAGAAAAATTCAGGCTTGTGGCCTGATGTCAAAGGAGAAAAAGGGGAAGAGGAGAACATTAGTCTAAGGGATTTGTCGATAAAACTACGTATATATGTAAACACATATATATACTAGGAGAACTGAAAAAATTAAACTTATGCCTACTTTTTCATTTGTAGAGGAATTAAGTACAAAAGAAATAAAATGTACCACAGAAGAAGAGCCTTGTTAGACTGAGACAATGCAGAAATTATTTCTATAATGTTTCTCAGTAAAAATACCTGCAAAAATACTGAGAAAAAAAAATCCCACAGTGAGTTGTAGGTTGTGGGTTGTTTTTTTTTTTTTTTTTTCATTCTGTGACTGAGTACTTTTGCCAGATCACATTTTCCTCTGTGGATTAACTTTGAACTGCCAATTAAAAGTTATTGCTAAATCCTGTTACAGCAGAAAGCCTTCAGGCTCTTATTGTTAAGACTTGGCCATTGCTCTTTCACATAATAGATTAAACTGCTGGGATTTTGGTAAATTACTTTTGCACATTTTGTGGAATAGCCACATAGCCAGTATATTTTTTAGGGAAAAGGTAGGAACTGTCTTAATTTCTGCTTATTTCATTCAATTAAAAACAAAGAGGGGAAATTGGAATTGAGACAAGAGCAAATATTGTCCTTAACACATTGTGTTAATAGTGCAATAAAGTTTGCCTGTTGATACAGTTTTGATGATCTTGTTTCTTCAGCAAGAGCTTTAGAGAACCCTGTCAGCCTGTCCTACTTAGACAACAACATTGCTGAAATCCATTTGGCAAAGGTTAGATGACCTTTCCTACAATTTTTGGGCAAAGGAGACAGAATACTGCAATAACCCTGCTGTTTTCTGACAGGCACACTCTGTGTCATTGCTCTGAGCAGGGACAAATTGAACATTATCTCAGAAGCCTCAGGAAGCTTTGTGGTTATGGTTGACAGATGTTTGATTTTTTTTGTTGTGGTCACTGTAGGACCATCAATTGTTTAAAATCTGTGTGTCCAGCTAGGAATAGATCAAACAGGGAAGAGAAGTGAACCCACTGATATTTTAATTTGCGCAAGAGAAAAAAACATTCTCATCCATTGAAAAAGCTACATAATTGTTGCCAAAACATTCAGTCTAAGCTATGATGACCATAAAAATATATTCAGCCATAAATCGACATCTGGGTTTTCATGTTTTCCATGCTTTAGCTCTGATCCTGAATCTTTTCTTGCTGAAAAGATTGCATGTCTTGATTTCTGCAGAAATATGACTGCACCCATCATTCTTCTATCAAAAAGAGCGGAACAAGGGGTTTCTTTTTTGATGAGTAAAGATAGCCTGGAATAAAAAAAAAAAAAGTTGTGTTCAACAAATGAATAGATTCTTTTTTGCAGGGTACAGTATCTTCTCGTTGATAGATGACTTTTTCTTGCATGCATCAGCTTGTTTTGAAGCCATCTTCATGGCACCGATCAAAAGAGGGTGTAGGCTGACAAAAATCCTTCATCAGCATCCAGTTGGTTTAGGTACCAGGTCTGTGGTATTTCAGAAGCCTATAAAAAAGAGTAAAACAAGCACTGAAGAGGAGTCCTTGATAATAGGTAGCAACAGCCACAGTGAGGATTTCTGGGGCTTTGGACTTCCCCGTTGGAGATGATGTCTTTTAAAATGGAGCATCTGAAAGTGCAAAAGATCCAGGGGCTGTTGGAGTTTCTCATTAGGTACATGGCACAGGACAAAGGAGGGCATGGAGACATCTGTCCTCCACAGGTTTTTTTAGTATGCTTGTCATTCCCCAGCCATCTCCACCACCCTTCTCCCCCTCCATCCCTTGACAGCAGATGTCCTCATCTTCTTTCAGGGTGATATGTCACTTCAGAGGCTTGCAGTGTAAGTCAGCTCAATGCTGTAGAGGTCTCACTGGATGCTCATTACCTTTGCTAATTTGCATAAACTCATGAAACTTTTTACTCTTTTGGGAGGGATAATTATTGTTGCATTTATTTGATCTATAGCACTGCCAGCACACCCTGTGGATGCCATGCTTGAAGTCTCCTCTAACCATTTCTCTCCTCTGACATCAAGTGCTTGTAGCAGAAAACTTCACCTCTTTTACACATATCATTACAATCATTGCTTTATGCTAAGATAGACAATGCATCTGCTACATTCCTTTTATAATTATATAAAGAATCTTGGCATGATGACTCTTACAACTTGCAACTTCTAAATTGACAACAGCATTGATTATTCTTTTTTGATAAACTGGTCTATGGTCTTTCTTTGTGATTGCTTTACACAAAGGGACAGCAGGGTTGTGGTTTTTTTATTTTCTTGCTTCATTTTTTGGGGGGTTGTTGTTGTTTTTTTTCCCCACTGGTTCCCAGATACTGAATTCTGCTCAGCCCCAACAAAACCGTTTTCTCTTGGCATTGCTGTGGTGTTGCAGCTTGCAGCTCAGCTACCAGAGGTTTGGATCTAGGCAATGAGGTAGAGCCTTATTCAGCTAGTGCCACAGCTGGGCTGCAGTTCTCAGCAGCCTCACAGAGCTGGCCTACAGGGTACTCTTTTCCAGCAGGATTACAAGTGGTGCTATGGCTTTTCCCTGATGGATATAATGACTCCTGAGAAATGTTTAGTCAAGTAAAAAGCAGAGGAGTTTGCTTATGCTGGGGTGCTCCCAGGCTGACCCAAAACCAGAGGCTTGCTCTGCTCTCAGGCTTTGCATCTACTTGTGTGATATTTTCTTTTCTATTGTTCATGGGATAATTTCTTAAAAATCTCTTTTTTTTTACCTGTTATGTATGAGACCAGGAGGACTTGAAACATACATTTTCATCCCAGTCCAGTGTCAGTAAGCCAATACAGTTTCATGACTTTTTGATTTGTGGATTTGTGATTATCATGGATTTGTTAATTACTGCAGCTATCTCCCAGGGTGTGAGACACAGCTGGGATGTATTTTGTGCTCTGCAAGGAGGAGCAGCAGGGCAAGTGCACTGAAGTGCAGTTCCAGCTGCACCATGTGGGAGCTGCTTTAGTGGGCATGCTGGGAGGTATACTGGTTTGTTTGAAACTAAATCAAAGCAGAAATATAAGTGTGACATTTGGCACTAGACTCTTTTTCTTGAACCATCAAAGGGCACTTATGGGTGATTTTTCCTCTGAAAATGGTTCTCTTTCAGAGAAGTAAAGAAATACAGCATTTTATAATTGCTTGTCCTAGAAATGCATTTTTGTCATGACTGTGGTTTTAGGAGTTTGCAATTAGCTTTTTGATCAGAATAGCTGTATTGGTTAAACTGCTTTGTGAAAACCATATTTAATTCATAGCACAAGCATAACAAATATTTGAGATTTTTCCATTTTCTTGGAAACAGAGCAAGTACAAGTTGGAAAAGGCCAAAAGATACACTATGTATAAATTGGAGACATGATGCAACTGTTCAGGATCTAGCTGATAAGCTGCTACTGCTCTTAAACTACATCCTCTCTTAAGTCAGACTTTAATCATAGTCTATAGGCATAAGTATAACTGAGGCAATATTTCTTCACCTATAGAGACATCATCCATTAATTATATGATTATGAAGGAGCCATTTTAGTGTTTGCATGTCTGTCTCTAGTGCTTTCTTTACAAACTTTGTTTGTTAATTTTGGTCTCTAGTTTAATTCCTAGTTCAATTCGTGCTATAAAAGCTGCCATAAATTCCACAAAACTGCGGAGATCTCATGATAAATGAGTAATTTAGAAATTTGCGTTAATCAGTCTAATCAGAGTTCTGGAGGCAGAAATATTTGTCAGAACAGTATCACTTATGATCAGTAATGTTCATCGTTATTCATCATATTCACTCAAAGCACTTTTGAATGTTTGCCATTTGTGTTTAGGAATGTATACAGAAAGATTTGTGATTAAGGGGCTGTTTAGAGCTAAAATAGTTTCTACCCATTTGGTAGCTCTTACAATATGTTTTCTTTTACCTTTTCAAGGATAAAATGTATCTTTGTAAATCACTGTTAATTGTCTTCTAATTTCCTTACTAGGTAATAAATCTTTCTTGCTCTGTCTCCCTAAGACACCAGTAGCAAGTAGGATTTTACCTGGCAGTTGTGAATGGCCAGGGGCTAATTACAGAGCTTTGAATACAAATGTCACTGCAACTGGAAAAAACCCCAAATTTAGCCTTGGAATATACATAGACAGAGAGCTGAGTGTCTCAAAGCTAAAGCTTCTGAAAATCGGCAAGGTAGGGACAGGAAGAGTCACTTCAGCAGTGCTTCTGTGAAAAATGAGGCAGCTGAACACACTCTCTAATAGGCACATGAAAATTTATTGGGAGAGCCTTAAATATCCTCAAACATGGCTCAAGCTGCAGTCAAGGACCTGACTTTTTCAACAATAGCCTCAATCTCTTACAATCTGTTGAAAGAGCGGGCCCCATAGGTGTTGTTTTAGTGGGTTTTTTATTTTTTTTTTTTTCTTTTTGTGCTGGTGTTTTATATTTGCTTTTATAACTGCTAATACTTTTTTTTTTTTTTTTCAAAATTGGCAGTCTTGTGCTTGTATGCCCTTACTTAATTTACTTCAAAATTTTGTAGTGCTCTGACTGAGTCTAGTTTAATATAAATACCTGTGTCTCACACAGCAGATTTCTTGTTGAAATTCTTTTTCCTGGAGTGCTACACTAAGAAGCTCAGAAGCACAGGAGAAAAAGTGCTCAACTATAGCCAGTAGTGGACAGTTATCTTTTATTTGAGCTGGACAAACTCACTGCCCACAAATGGCTCCTCATGCAGGAGCCTGAGGGAGACTCTGGCAGAGCAGGGAACCAGGAGGGGTTTCAGTGAGCACGTGGGGAAATAGGGGAATAGGTTTGTAAATCCCCACCTCCTCCCCCAGGGAGTATTGCATCCAGCTGCTCCTCAGATTGTCGGTGTCTGACTGGGAATGCCTCACTGCCCTCTGAGGAATTTTACATAACGGTCTGGCTGGTCAGCTGAGGGGAGAGTGTCAGTCAGCCAAGTGCTCTGCCTGTCCTCCTGTGTGATGGGGTCTGGCCCTCTCCTGGCATGCCTGTGGTATATTTTCAGGTGGTGGCTTGCAGAGATGGGGTGAAGAACAAATTTTTCATGAGTCACTTGATAAAAGAAGGACCTATATTAGCTTTGAAAGCTGACCTTGTGAATTGGTAAGGAGATACCTGTTTCTGCCTAAACCCTTTGAGAGAGCAGATTAGGGTCCTGGTCCTTAGACACCATGACATTTCAGAAACATTTGCCATTGGTGTCAAGATGAAATAAAGAATTCAGAAATAAGAGGCATCATGAAGATTCCTTGAAGGACGCTCTCATAGTTGTGCTGAGCTTGGCCTTGAGATACACGGACTTCATATCTGTGTCTCCCAGGAGCCATAAACCTACTTGCTACTGGAACCCAATCTCTTCTCATATTGGGTTCACATGCTCAGGAAGTGTCTGGCCCAAAGATTGAGTTGCTTTCAACTGGTTGGTTGACCAGCTAATCCTGTGGATGTAGTGTGGTCCATCATTTGCCTTGGCTAACTTTGAAGCCAGGACTGGTTTCAGCAGGGACTGGACTAGGCAATCTGCAAAGGTCCTTCCAAACTGGACTGGTTTTGATTCTGTGTCCTCCTTCAGAGTGGGGTTTCAGGTGGCTTCTGATCTTCCAGGGAAGAAAGAAACTTCAAGCTTCATCTTACCCACAGGAAATTAGTGCTACAACCACAGGCTGACAAGTGCCCTTTTCTTTGAACAAAGAGACACACAGAAACTGCTATGGTCAACCAGTTCACAGAAATTGGTATGGTTCCACCAGCTTGTAGTGGTACATATTAGCAGTATCCAACATCAAGTCAAACGCTGGTCTGGTGGGACATTCAAATGCAAATCTAGTTTTGCACCAGATATTTGACTTGTTGACTTGTTTCAATCCATCCTTGTGCACAGTCATTCAGGAGTTCTTAACTAGTGGTGTCTGTAGTTGCAAGTTTGTCTTTGTAGTTTTTTTCTCTTTGGGATGTGGGTGCTAATCTTCCACATATTTTCCTTTCCTCCATTTTACATGACTACTCATGGATACCAGTTCCAGTCCTACTGGGCACATTGGAAAGTGGATTAGAAGTATGTGTCCAAACCAAATCTCGACAGCACCCCTCAGTGCTGTGCTTTTGCTCGTGTAGGGGAACAGTCTCAGAGTGCACAAACTTTACTTGCAGCTGAGATTAAACCAAGAGATGTGCTCTCACCACGGCTGAGTCCATGGGACCACAAAAAGGGACAGTCTACACTAAAGCTTTCTGAGATGTTAGTAGTGTACAGTTTAGGCCTTCAGCACCAGTCCTTCACCCGATAGATTAATCCCACACCAATTACTAACACAGATGTAGCCACAGATGGCTCAGGGAGTGCCCTTGTCTTCTTTTATTACTATTTGGAACAATAAAGCCAATGCTGGCTGATATATGAGATATGGTAAAGTGCTTCTGTTCCTGACTCCTCCTGGTGTTTTTTCCAGCCCAGAACAAATGGTATACTTCTCCCTTTATTAGGTCAGTTGTCTAATATCTCTCTTTTGCCATGTTGAAAGCAGTTTTTTGCTTCCCTTTTACACTCTCTGCGTGTGATGCACCCAGATGCAGGTGATGTTTCAACTCCTAATCAAAACCCAAAGTCTCTGAAAGCATGAAACCAGGTGAACTTTGCTTTGCAGTGGCACTGGTTGCTTTATCTAGAGGCCAGAGAGTCTCTCAATAATCTAAATGGAAACTGGTCATAAAAAAACCCTAGAATAACTTTAAAAACAATCACACCTGATTTGGTCTAGTGTTGAACAAGGAGCTGGTGTATCAGCAAACACTCCTCATACACTCCTTTTTATGTTTTCATGGAAATTCTCAGCAGATAGGTACTGATTTGTGCATCACTTGGTCACTTCTCTCCAGCCAGCGTATGGGACATCTTTGGTGTTGTGTACCTACATGCTAGCACCCATATGTGCCCAATATATGGAAGTTATAGCTTCAGAGCATATACCTTCATAAAGGCTGTGTGGTCATTAATGCTATGAGAATACACTTTTCTGCTAGCATTTTCTGTGCATCAGATTTCATACTTGCTCCTTTTCTTGTCTTGGACATAGAGGCTGTTCAGGTGCTAGAAGCTGTGTATTTGATAAGGTAAGTAGTAAGGAAATCATTCTGAGTTACATGTCTGGTAAGATCCTGACAATACTGCATTTACTGAAGATTATATGACTGAGGATGTCAGCAGTCACTCTTTTTCTCCATTCCCTCTCACTGTTCCTCCTAGCACCTCTTTGCATCTCTTTCTTACCTTAAGCTTAAGTGAGCTTAAGACTCATCTCTGTAATGACACACATGCTTCAGCTTCACTAACTTAAATGGTCCAAATTAAATAATATTAAACCAATTCATTTGCATGCATGCAGAAAATACAATGAAGCTTAGTGGTTTTAGTGCAAAACCATTCTCCCTTGTCCTATCTCTGTCTTGTGTAAATAGTACCTCTCAATTTATTTTATAAGCTCTCTTTAAATAGTAGAAGGTAGCTGAACAACCCCAACTATTTCAGGCTGTCTTCAGGCTAGCTGCTCTAGCCCTCCAATCATTTTTCTGACACTCCTCTGGACTCGCTCCAACAGGTCCATGTCTGTCTTGTACTGAGGACCCCCAAGCTGGATGTAGCACTGTAGGTGGGGTCTCAGTAGAGCAGAGTAGAGGGGCAGGATCCCCTCCCTTGACCTGCTGCCCATGCTGATTTTGATGCAGCCCAGGACATAATTTGCTTTCTGGGCTGTGAGTGTACACAGCTGGGTCATGTCCAGCCTTTTGTCCACCAGAACCTGCAAGTCCTTCCCCATAGGCTTGCTCTCAGTGACTACTCCCAGTCTGTCCTCATATCTGGGACTGCTCTGATCTATGTGCTGCACCTTACACTTGGATTTAACTTCACGAGGTTCTTACTGCTCACTTCTCAGGATTTGCCCAGGTTCCCGTGGATGACATCCCTTCCATTTGTTGTGTCACCTGCACTGCTCAACTTTGTGCCGTCTGCAGACTTGCTGAGGGAAAACTTGATCTCAATGCCATTGAAAGGGACAATAAAGAGCAAAATATGTTAAAGTTACAGGAGAAAGTAGATTGCCATGAGCTTTTTACTCGTACTCTGAGTGTTAAATGGAAGAAAAGCCACTCTACTTTCATTTTCCGGAATCCCTTATTATGCCATGAAGAGAATTAGAACCACAGCACAAGTCAGTGACATCCTGTACAAGGCTATTGAGCAGTCCTTGCATGAGATGCAGTAAAGCATCTGTACATGAGTGGGTGCTGCGTGGGACCCCACCTGGGCATGCCTGAGGGTCCCACCAAGCCCAGAAAGCTCCCCTTGGCTCCTCTTTTAGCAGCTTCCCAAGAGAAACAGGGCCAGAGGCCTTCCAGTTTTGAAATGAGATTTGGGCTGACAAGAGGAACACGTAGCCAAGTCCCTCTCTGGCATGACCTATTGGAAGGCATTTCTGCTGCTACATCAGATGGGGCTTGGAGGGGAGGCTGCAGACATCATCATCATCATTATCAGCTTCCTCCTCTATAGGGAGGGTGAATGAACCATTCCACTGGGGCTGGAATCATGAGGGTCAAAGACCCAGAGACATCCTGTTGGGCACAGGGGCTCAAAGGGAAAGAGCAGAGTCATTCCTCTTCTCCCTTGGAGAGTTCATTTTGAGAATCTTTTACTGCTGGAAAATCCAATTAGAATACAACGTCTGGCTAAGCTTGGTATCTTCATCACAAAAGAATAATAGGCTCTCTGCATTTTGTGTGTCTCTCTGCTAATGAGTTCTCCCCTTTTATAGAGAAATTCTGAGGACAGATTTTTATTATCTTTTTTTTATTATTATTAAGAAAGGGAAAAAAAAGGTAGTCTGAATACAGTACCTCTCAGACATTCAGCCCAAGTCAAGGGCTGACAAAGCATGTAGAGTGTGATTACAGCTTCCTATTTCACTGCTGAGTGGCTCTATAAATAATAGTATTCAATGAAAATTGCTGGCAGAAGCATTGCTTTTAAAACATGAAAATGTACAAAAAAACCCCTCAATAACTGAATGCTTTTTTTTCACCCTGAGCCTCCTAAGGCTTTCTAGGTCCCAAAGGAACAGATAACTGTAAGGATTTTTGAAAGAACTTTTCTCTGCTGTGATAACCAGTTCTTTTTTCCCTCATCACTATCAAAGATCTGCAAAGCTAAGGTCTAAAAAACCAAACTCCAGTTGATACTAAGACTGATTTACTTCTTGAGTTGGAAAATTAACCTCAAATGAATTTGAGATCATGGACCAAAAGCAAATCTCTACAGCTGGACTTTCATAGAGTTTGGGGATCAAGGGGGAATCTTGACTCCATCTCTCACATTCTTATCATACATTTGCACATTTCAGCCAGTTTTCCAAGTCCTGGACTGAGAGTCATGCCTTGTCTAAGCAGATGTGCCACTGATAGCTGCAGTCCAGAAGACATTGCCAGGCTGCTGTCCTTAGTAGTTTGTTTCAGAACCTAATCAGTCTGATGACTTTAAAAAAAATAAAAATAAAAATCAGGCTGTATTTCCTGTTTGAATTTATTTGGCTTCAGCTTTCAGCCTTCGCTTTGCGTAATGCATTTTTCCATTAAGGTCAAGAGCCTTTTAGATCGAGATGCTTTGTCTCTGTGAAGGTGGCTCAGTAACTGAGTCATTGCTACATCATTTTTTTCTTTCATTTGAAAAATGGCAGCAGCTGATATACCTAGAATACCTTCAATCTCTCTTGTGTTGCGGCATTACTCAAGCCGTTGATTTTTTTAAATTTTATTTTATTTATTTTTTTAGTACTGCCTTCCTCCTTCCAAAATCCTATTCCAAAAGGGGACCCTGGAACTTGGTGGGTAACAATTTCTTAAATGGAAGGAAAAAAAACCAATCTCAGTTCCTACCCACTTACACCTTCAGGGACTGTATTTGTCCTTTTGCTACATAGTGCAGGAGGTTGTAGCCTTGCTTTGTCTGTTTAGTGCTGGACCATTTTGCAGGGCCACAGTTCTTTGTTATGTAGATTAAGTTTTTTTTCCAGTCCTTGTTCCTGGCTTATTATTTGCATGGGTCTGTTTGCAGAAATATTTTCTCTGAATGGGCCCAGAAGATTGCCTTAAAAACAGTTTACAGCCATAAAAATTCAAGTGACATTTCTGCCCATTAAGCAAAGGTATCTCAATAACTTTGGGGCATGTAACCCTAAATTAAAGGAGTCTGTGTTCTCAAAGAGAAACTTCTCACACCAGTTCCAGCAATACTGGGGCTAAAGAGTTGTTACCTTTTTTTCTTTAATTTTGAAAGGAACAAAGCTATGTTTTCTTTTACAAATGGGTTCCATATGTTTATCAGTCAGCCAGATATTGTAGACAGCTTTTCCCCTCTTCTTGTATATTGGATTTGTTTAGCCACACATTATACTCTGCTGCAGAAATTAACACAGAGATCCAACTTTTTTATTTAATGAAACAGATGAGAAACTAATTAATTTTGTTGGTAATCAGATTATTCTATGTTCACCTGCAGACTGATTTAAAGTACCCCCTCTTCCAAAAATCTTGACTTCCAAAAAAAAAAAGGTTTATCATTTTGGATGCAACACATTTCATGAACCTTTTCAAAAATTTTTGGACTGTACTAAAAATACATTAGTTTAGCTACAATTCTTAGTATCAAAGAGACTTGATTGGCTTTCAAATAACTAATTTTTTTTTTTTAATACTGACTGACTTCTGACTTCTGACTACTTGGCTGTCAGAAGTAGTTAATCATTTGGAATTCTTTGTTGCTCTGTTAACTCAGAACTATCTCTGCTATGAGGAAATTTTTGTGTACTTTGATAAATCCAAGAAGACTACTTTATCTAACAATTATCCATAGTCTAGCAATGGTTGTGTATGAAGCAAAAGAGATAAATATGTTTGGTTTGATGTGAAATTCATACATATCTTTGAATAATACATAATATCTTCAGATCTCCTGAAGAGTAATACATGATTAAGTTAAAGACTTTGGGATGCACAAAATTGTCTAGTCATTGTCTTCTACTTTGTTATCACTGCTAGGGTAAGATTTCCAGATTGTACCAGATAAAGAAAAATCTGTATTCTGTGAACTTTAGATAGATCAGTTTATCTTTTTGAAGATAATAGTCCTTATTCCCACCAACTCTAGCAGTTATTTACACCACTTTGACTGTGAAAATAGGATTTAGAGTAAGTGCAAATATATCTAGCTCTAGCTTCATGTTTGGGAGTAAAGCCATTAGCGTGTCAGGCCCTGCAGTTTTATCTCATTTCCTCTTATTTGTGTCTGTATCCCATAGTGGGAATAAGGTGTAATCTCCAGAATATAAGGATAGGGACCAAGAGCAGAGTCATACCAATTATCACACGACAAGGTGATAGTTTCTTCCAGCCCTCTGTTGAGCTCTATGAGCTGCAAATTATATTTTTGGGGGCTATATTCCAATGGGTATTTTTAACGGGGTAGTGTGATGACGGAAGGCTAGAGCTAGAGATAAAACAAAGCCATCCAAACTTTTCAAAAGCCTAGAGATGTCCATGCCTGTAAGCCTTCCCTAACACAGGATGTTCACAGTCCTCATGCATGCTCAGGACAACTTGCTGGCAGCTGGCATGCTGCCCTGCACCACAGCCAGAGCCACTGTGGGATGTTTCCACTTCCACCTGAACTGTTAGAGGCTAAAAAGCTTTGATAAGCATAAATAAGAAAGGGAAAGGTGGGTGAACATCTCCTTTCCCATTCTGTTTAGCTGTCACTTACTCTGTTGATGGTAAGGTTTTGGTTGTGTAAGGCTGTCATGTCACGTTGGACTTAGTGTCTGAAAGCCAAAAATACTTGAGGGGCTGGAGGATCATGTGGCTGTTCTTCCAGCCAAGTTTCCCTCAGATCTTTAAGCAGCTGCTTCAGAAATGCATTCTTGCTGCAGACCTTCTGAAGCCTTGGAATGACTCTCAGAAGGGCTCGTTAATGACGCTGCTGTGCAGTGAACTTTCTGCCCAGGAGCGCGCGGTCTCCCGTGAGTGCCAGCAAACACAACCACTTGCTGGGGGCATCTTGCTTCAGGTAATCTGAACAGAGAGGCCACCCTCATTCCCTGTTTCAGGAAGACACAGGTGTGCTCTCACACATAAGCTGAGCATTTTGATGAGCAGAGGCTGTGCCTGTTCCTGTAGTAATGTATCAAAATAATTTACAGCTTTCAAAGTATCAAATTTATAGCTTTCCTGAATGAAATCTGATGGAAAAATGTTATTTGGCAGACAAGGTACACCTTAGCGCTGAGACAAGCTTAAATGTATAGTAAAACAAGGAAGAGAAAATGGCATCCTATCTCCAGCAGCTGCTAGGCCCCTCCTCTTAAATGCTTAAAGCAATCCCCAGTTTCTGAGTATTTCAATTACTTGAACATGTCAGAGATTTTATTGCTCTTGCTATTTATTGGGGTATGAAAGTTCTGTTTCTGTGCTAAATTTCAAGCATCTTCTTCCCAGGGATACCTAAATAAAATAATGCGCAATTCACCTAAATAAAATAATTACATTCCTATTCAAAATGAGAAGTGTGTTGCCCGTGGGTGAGGGAGGAGGAGAACACTGTGCTAGGCAGGGAGAAGTCCTGAAAGTGGAAATAATCAGTCTGAACATAGCTACTCATACTGAGGATTGGAACTGCTCTGGTGTCCTTCCCATCTCACATTTCCTCTTCTCATGCTGCCAGCTTGCCAGCATGAAGGGTGCAATTTCTCTGTGTAATTTTTACCTTCTGGCTCTGAGATTCCATCATTTAGGCTTCCCCTTCGAGTTTTGAACTTGAACAATTTCTTTTTGTAACCAAACCTCATCCACAATCTAAGCATTTCAAGCCTCTGTTTTACATCTTTGAAAGGCTCACTCCAAGGCTGAGTGAAGTCAGTGGAAGGACTCTCCCTAACCTCAGTGCATTTTGGATAAAGCCCTAAGGCAAGGCTCACATTCCATACATTTTAGCTTGGATTTGGATTTTTATAAGCTTTAACTCTCCAGCAAGCCACTGGTTTCACAAATCTACATCCCATAGTATGTGTTTTCAGCTTCTTGGTTTTGTAAGAATGCTTTAAAGCTGAGAGAGGAGTTAATGAATTTTTCAGGACTATAACATGAACCAGTGACCTCAACAGCACACTTGTTTTCATTGAGGATCATGTGCTTCCTTCTCTTGCAGGAACATTTGTGTCTAAGAAATATGAATGTACGTAAAAGCAGGTTCATTTGCAGCAAGAGAGGTAAAAAGCTCTGCTCAGCAGGAAGGTGCAAACAGAGTGCCCAAATCCAGAAAAGAAAGATCTAAATGCATCTGTTTTCATTTTCACCCTTGCTTGCTCAATGTAGGCTCGGTTTTTGAAAAAATCTGGTTTTGATTTATACCAGAACAGGTTATTAGAATACCACTGAAATTTCTGATCCAAACAGACTTATTATCTCAATTGGATCTGACCCCTTCCTGGCTAAAATAAAAACATAATTTGATAGGAACAGAACCAAATCGCTTCAGCTGTCTGGAAAGAAGTACTACTGATGCCTGGAATCAGTACAGCTATATCCATTTACAGAGTCACTGTCTAGCTCCTGGAATGTTTTTTATTTTGCTGTGACTGTCTCAGAAGAATATTGTTTTTCTATTCATTGCAAAAATAAATATAAAACAGGAAGTAGTTTTGTCCTGTGGTGATAATTTCTGAAAATAGCCACGAAACTGTTTAGTACAGGAAGGAAACAATTTTTTAAATAGATAAAGGAATTTTTTTTACAGTCAACAGAACCTGCAACATTTTTTCAACATTGAATATGGAAATGAATCTATCTAAAATACTTATCTCCCTTATCTCCCTTCTTTGGTTTAATTATCTTGTATGTATTATGGTCAGTGTCAATAAATCATTTTATTTTTACCTGCAATGAAGTAAAAAGTCCAGCCATATTATCAGGCTATGGAAATTTTATACTAATTTTCAAAAGTATAATTATACAATCAAAAGTATATATGAGGCTTTGTTTACCACTTGAAATAGTTTCTGCACCAATGGGCATTTCACAAACCAAAGTCCTGATAATACTAGGGCAAAGAGGACAGCTGAAACTTCAAGTCTATCCCACTGCTACCTCCACTTGCACCTGGGTCTTCCAGGAAAAAGTCTTATTCTGCTTTGCTGCAAGTTTGCAATAAAGGAGAAAATCAGCAATACTGTGAACTCTACCCTTGTGCACCTGTTGGCAGCATCTTTTTTCCATCGTACAGCTGCCAAAGCATAAGGAGGCTCTAATTCCTTTCTGCAAAGAGACTCCTTTTCATCACCTTTTCTATGAAGTAAATTTAGGCTAAAAGCAGATGGGAGAAATGTGACATGAGCCCTTATTCTGTATCAGTATTCTAGCTGCTGCAGCAATTTCAAGCACCTGCGGTTTATCAAGTTAAGCGTAAGAACAATTGATATTGTGGGAATAACAATCCTCTAAGCATGTCATTTGGGAGGCAATAACACATTTTTTTCCTTGCAGTTTGTTTTTAGGAACTTGGTGTTCAGCTTGAATGTCTGAAGAAGAATGTCTGTGTTTGTTATGAACACCTAATATTTATTAGGAAAATATTCATTAGGAAAATAAAGCTAAGAAACTCCTCCACCCCCCCCGCCCCCCCAGTAAAGATATTCCTGTTCCACTTGGTATCCTGATTTTTTATTTCTGAAACAAAGCAGAAATTAACCAAGCTTATTTTAACAATTTCAAAATATAGTATCAGCTAATCAACTTCTTCCTACTGTCTTGCTCATAACTAAAAAAAGAAAGCTATAAATACCTTCACATATGCACCAAATAACAGGAGAGAACACTGCTATATACTTAGTCTGATATGCCTAAAATAAAACAACGTAATCAGCCTGTACTAATCAATAAAGGCCTCTTGGAAAATATTGAAGATTTCAAAGAACTGAAAAATTTCAGAATCTAAAGAACCTCACAGAGGCTGCAGATTGGGCATTTCTTTCCTGTCACTACCTTGAGACCTTGGCAGTTACCCACAGAAGCTCTTTAACTTGAGCTAAGAATGTGAGATCTCATTGTCTTCCTATGACCATGTAAGGAAAGGTTATGAAGTGCAAAAGAGAAGTAGTATAAAGCTCTCAAAAGTCCTCTAGCAGAGTTAGAGTGCTGAAGTTTTACTCATGAGTGTGAATCATTTCACATTCTTGCACAGAAGTGCCATGAAAGGCCCTGGACACCTCAGCAGGCTATTTATCTTTCTTGAGATATGATATATTTATCTCACTTTTAAGAGAATACAGAAGCATTAACTTTGTGGCATAAAAAGCATAGCTTAAGGAGAGAAAAAAAACCCCTTCTCTGGATTTACACTTGTGTCATGATAGGAAGTAGACTGAGTCTTTTTCCTTTCATAACTGCCTGATTCCTACGCATCTTCTAATCAGAGGAAGCTGCACATGCTGTAGAGTCTCCAGCTATATTTTGCAAGTGACCTCTATTGTCTTTCTTTTTTTTTCCAAAGCAAGACCTAAATCCAAAAACGTCTATTTCAAAATTACACCATTCTCCTTCTGACACAGCATACTTTTAAGACAGCCTCCTGAATCTCTGGGTCCATAAACTATAGTTTATAATATTTAGCTGCTTTTCTCTCCTTTTGTCTTAAGTTGTGGGCAACATTTTGGTTCCAGTGAAGGTGCCTTGCAGATCCTGTGCACAGATGATGCAACTACCACACTTGAATAGCTCTGGAAGAATGAGTTCAGTGGCTTGTTGTATTAATAGTGATGTTTGCCCTCCCTCTCCCTTTACTTGCTCAGCTTACCAGCAAGAAATCTACTTCAGTGTATACACTGGCTCAATGATGTGACAGCATTCAGTAAGTCTTCAAAGGACCTTGCCCCTGAGCTGGTCCCCATAATTGGTTTACTTGGTGCTATGGGTTTTATGTTCCCACTGACTCCAGCTAAACTAGCGACATTTTTGGAAATTAGGCCCCCAAAACTGAAATGTCCCCCAGACCTCCAGGTCTTTTGTTGGTCAGGTGAGAATACCCTAAAGCACGGACCCTGTCTCAGGCCAGGTGGATGGAGGCTGGGTGATCAGTGCCTGTCTCCCTCCATGGGCTCCACAGGGACCTAGGAGATAAAGGTGGTGGTGAAAGGGAGGATAACATTTGAATGTATTGCAATTTGTTTATCTGTATCTGATTAGACACTTTAAAAGTCAATTTATATAAATGGGTTTTGTAGTGACCTCCTTGGCTGATGTAATAAGAAAGGAAAAAGGAAATTACTGTTTTATCTAGATTTTATCGGGATTTTTTTTTGCTTGTTTGTTTGTCATTATTCCTACAGTGTTCCCTACTGCTAAAATCCAGGCTGTTAGCTCTTCACTTACATTCTTCCCTCAGCAAAGGCTTTTTCTAAAGGACTCCCCAAACCAACTCTTTAAACTAAATACTGAACAATGCCTGATCATTGGCACATAGACACTCAGGTATAGAGGGTTTTCTTTAAAACAAGGAAACACAAACAAAAAATCCACAAAACCAACCCCCAAAAATCCTGATTTATGGGGATCTTTTGCATAGGACAATGCTTAAATGTGGAAATTAATCTTTCAACAGAATGATCCCTTAATACCCAACTAATGATGGGAATCTCTACCATATTCTGCTGAACCAGAAGAGAATTCTTAAAATGTTAAAGTCATCTGGAGCACTGTGTCCAGTTCTGGGGTCTCCACCATAAGAAGGACATGGACCTGCTGGACAGACTCCAGAGAAGGGCCATGGAGATGCTCCATGGAGCTGGAGGGCTGGAGTACGTCTCCCATGGAGACAGACTGAGAGACCTGGGGTTGCTCCACCTGGAGAAGAGAAGGCTGTGAGGAGACCTAATAGCAATTTCCAGTACCCAAAGGAGCTACTAGGGAGTTGGAGAGGGACTTTCTATTAGGATGTGTAGAGACAGAACAAGGGGGAATGGCTTCAAACTGAGTTTGAAGAGAAATTCTTTACTATGAGAGTGGTGAGGCACTGGAACAGGATGCCCAAGGAGGCTGTGGATGCCCCATCCCTGGCAATGTTCAAAGCCAAGTTGGATGGGGTTTTGAGCAACCTGGTCTAGTGGAAGGTATCCCTGACCATGAGAGGGGGTGAGAACTAGATATTCCTAATGTCCCTCCCAACCCAAAGTGATATGTAATTCAGATCAAATGAATCTATTTATGAAATTCTTAAGGTCGCTTGTGCGTGAGCTGTGCTGTCAGTTCCCTGTAGGATACAGGCAACCTGCTTCCTCTTGCACCTGCACACAGAGGGATGTTCTGTCAGAGCATTCCCGTGCCTGCAGAAGCAGCTCCTGCTGACTGATTACAGATGTTTTTACCCATGTCCCATTAGCACCCATTAAGTGCTGCAGCCACCCCCTGGCCCGGGGGCACGGACACTCCTCTGACATCTGGCTTTAGGAGCTGGACTCGCCCGTAAGGAGGGAGTTTATTTTTTTTTTTTTTTTTTTTTTTTTTTTTTTTTTTTTTTTTTTTTTTTTCGGGCGAAATCGGTTTGTGGCCTGTGGTCAGGCAGCCGGCAGGCGGCAGCCTGTGCCTGCGTATGGCTTGCAGAAGGTTTTGCCACAAAGTTATGTGGTTTTTCTGTTTTGCTTTTGTTTGTTTGATTGTTTTCTTCTTGCAAACTATCTCCCCTCTTAGGCTGTTTGAATCATGTCTGTACAACAAGCCCCTGAACTCTGTCCATGGACTTGGTCAAACTTCCCAGCTTCTTTCACTGTCCCTGTGGTGCAGACTCACTTATTCTAACCCCCATCCCAATTTACACATTCCTCTTGCTTGTCAGGGCTCTTTAGCCCAGCCAGCACCTCACTGCAGTGAGGGACCTCCATCCTGCAAGGCCTCCAAGCCCATGCCTCCCTGAATTCTGTGGGAGTCTAGGGAATCCCGGTCCCCAGAAGGCAATGACATGTCTCCAGGTTCAGCAACTGCTGGATTACAGCAGCATCAGGAGACTGGGGACTTCACTCTTTGCAGAGGCCAAGTTTGGCTCTGAGCACAGTAAAATTTCTCCTGTGTCCTGTTTCACTCAGAGTCCTCAGTTGGAGCTGTGGTGCTGGATCCCCATCAGCCCTGTGAGCAGCCCAGGCACTAATGAAGCCAAGGCCTCTTGTGTGCACCAGGGGCTGCTACCTAAACACAGCAGAAAGGTCTGAGCAGCAGGGTCTGAGCAGCAGGGTCTGAGCAGCAGGGTCTCATCAGTAAGGCCTGCTCTTGCTGAGCTGGGAAGTCCCTAAGAGCCTTGTTCCAGCACAGGCTGCCTCCCAGCTGCAGGAAGGCACTAAAATGCAACAAAGACCATCTTGCTCTGAGATCTAGGCTCTTCTGCTGAAGTCCTCAAGATGCTGCAGATGGGTCCCTTTTTATTTTCCTGGACACTTGAATGTCCATCCCTGATCAACAGCATGGGATGTGAGGTCACAGGGAACGGCTCCATGCTGCCCCACATCCAGTAAGTCTCACCATCTAGTACACGGATTAGGGAAATAAACTGCTCTCAGGCAAACACCCTCCTTTTGACTAAGGAAATGCAGCAACTTGCTTGAAGCTGCTAAACTCTGCCAGTTTGCAAGTGGTATTTGAAACACCTTAAAACCCAGTGAGAGAGGGAATACAAAGTATCAGAGCTTTAATGCTGGGTGTATCTGGGAGCCACCACATGGGAACAGCTCTCTTTGGGCCAGTTTGAAACCATTTCTTATTGGGCAGACTGATGGAGATAGAGCTTCTTACAGCCCATCACCCTGCTTCCACCTGCTAACTAGCCCTCCCTGCAGCCCTGGGAACAAATTCGTGGGGAACAGAAGTGGGGAGTCCTAGACAGGAATTTTGTACAGGAACTTCATGGAGTCTTATTTGTATGTTTGGTGCATAATGAGAAAGCTTTACTCCCACCACTTGTCTTGCCACTGGTGGACAGCAAGAAAAGGCAGTCCCAAAACCTTGGAAGAGTCAGTAGTGACACTCTGCCGTGGGCTGTCCTGCAGACCCACTCTGTACACCATGCTTTGTTGTCTTCCCAGTCATGCAAGAGGTCTGCTCTGCACAGCTTTTTTCTCTGCTATCTCTAACATCACCCTGTGAAATAATGGGGATCACATATGTAGGATAGACAGGGTTTTGTGGAAAACAGCAGCACTGGAACATACTGTGAAATCCTAGATGTCAAAGGGATTTCTTACACTCTGTGCATCCAAACCGGCCTTCCTGCCTTCCTACAGCTAGAAACACTTCCCATTTATAGGAGAACACACACCAATTAAATACCAAGAGTTCTTGTTTGCACATGACAATGTTAGATACTGCAGTACCTTTCCTTTACTCAAAATAAGTAAATAAAACCAAATGTTTTGGCAATGACATTGTGGGAGTGTGTGTGTGTGTGTGTGTGTGTGTGTGTGTGTGTGTGATTTTAGATCGTAATTCTGGGGGTAGGTTTTTAGCTGAGTTTTCATCTATCCCAGGATAGCAGGGCCAGGGTTATTTGTGTCAATAGCCATGTGAGGATAAGCCTGTGCTGGGAGGATTTCTGAGCTGCAATACTGAAGCCCTGCTCTGTTTCTGTGGGCCTCAGGCTAAGAACAAGAAGTCTTCTCCATGCTGCTGTGACCACTAGCAGGTGTCTTTGCCACAGGAGGGACAACATCAGCTGTCTGGCTTGTGGGGAAGCTGTTGGGAGATGCATGCCTGGAGGGGGATGTATATATAGAATATGTTCATCCCTCCTCAGCTAGTAGTTTTTTAGAATTTCAGTTTCTGCCTGATAATGGGAAAGTGACAGTGCAGAGGAAGTCTTTTTTCCCCCAGTCTTGGTGGAAAAGGGCTTTGATAAATAATAGGATGAGCAAGACGGGAAGCATTATTTCTGGACATCGCCTTGAGTAGATGTGATATTTCATAGTGTCATGGACCCTAAGATTAAATTCTTGATTTTTAAATGCAAAAAGCCTCTTCAATAAAATAACATAACCTGTTGATCTTATTCGCACCCAAAAAAATGAAGAAACAATTACTTCTCCACTGGTACTTTTAAAGTGGATATTCAAGCTGCTTGCGCTGGGATGAAAGGGATGAAAAGGAGTGACAAACGTGGCTTAAATACTGTATTAGCCCTTTTATTTATTTAATTTATTTATTATCACTGTATTAGCTAAACACAAGATGGTTGGTTGCTGAACCAGTTTCTAGTTATGGCTAAAAGCCTCTTGCTGGTGTATAGCTCCAGAATGTAGCCAAAATAGACATTGCTTGGCTATTTTTCTCCTTACCTTCACGTGACAGCATCTCAACTATGTCTCATTGCTGATGGAGGCATTGCAAGGTAAGAGAAAAGAAGAAGAAATGAAAGTGAAGTTCTGTAACTACAGATAGATGTGATCATTCGAGAATTTCTCAAATGCACTGATGTCTTAGAAGATTTGATACCATGGAGATAGTTGCCTTAGCAATGTTTTAGCCACATAAGCATTCACAATCAAGCTTGCCTTTTGTGGCAAAATGATGCTGTGTTACTTTTATTTTTTTTGCAAAGCTTTTGTGAATGTACAATAAAGCAGTTTATGGGTTTTTAACTAGACTTGAGATTTTCTCTCAAGCTTCTCGTCCTTGACATTCTTTTATTTTTTTCATTGACGTTAATTCTGAGAAGAAATGTCTTTCAAGCTAAGGCTTTGTACATACAAGAGACTGTCTGATTTGGTCCCTGTTCACATCAAGATTAAAAAAAAATCTCACTTAGTGGGTAAGAAAGGATAAATTTCAGAGGTTGTGTTCAGATTTTTGTCTCTTAGAAACTAGTACAGAGTTTCTGTAGGTTTAACATTTCCACATTTCCAGTTTCTGTAGGTTTCTGTACTGAGTTGCTGTAGGTTTAACATTTCCACACCATGACATCATTTAAAAATCTGTGCATTTTCACAGTAGGAACTCAGACAAACCAAATGTTATGAAAAATGGAATAAGTGGGCAGATATCTCTATTATGATTTGCAGAGTATCTTAATAAAACCAGTATGTAAATATATAAAGTGAGATTAAAGTCAAAAGCAATTATCTCCTCTAGTTGGAATTGGAAGCATTTGCATTTCAAAGTTATTTTTTGGAAGGAAGAGAGTTTGGTGTAGGAGAAGAGAATACAGGTGACTTCATCCCTGATAAGTAACAGCTGTGTTAATTACCCAATTCAGTCTCACCCCTGACGAGTCTCTGCTATACCCAATAAAGATGAGTGTGATAAAAGGGAGTGGGTTAACTAGTGAGGGGGGAGTATGAAGGAGGATCCTTGAAGAAGAAAGAGTGAGGTGATCATGAAGCAGAATCCTAGAGAGACTATCATTGCTGTGAGGTCAGTCTGGGTCTGCAGTCACAGTCTGGCTGGGTAAAAGCCTGCAGTCTGAGTCTGCAAAGTAATACATGCAGCCGTAGTTTACCAGGAAATACCCAGCAGTCAGAGGCTGCAAGGGAAACCTAGAGTAGGAGCTTGCTGCAGCCAGAGTCAGTGAATGGTTGGAGTCAGGATGGCAGAGCTGTAAAGAGGAATAAACCAGGACCCTTTTGGTGCTGTGATAAACAGGAAGTCTGTGTCTTGGCCCATTTTTACCCTCTAACAAGAGGGGTGCTGTAACAGTTTGGAATTTTAGAACAGGTAAAACTGCTGCCTGGTAGGACAGCAGGCTACCAGAGCTGACAATAAAGTGTTGGTGGGGCAGTGGTGGCCTCTGTATGGTGTGTGTTTGCCCTCCCAACAACTCCCAGCTTTAGATTCCATGAAAGAGTAGCAAACCTGGTTTTCCAGGACTTTCACTCAGGATTTTGTCTTTGATCACAAAAGCTCTGTGATTTTCAGACCATGGAGAAGCCCTGGACCAGTTCAGTGACAGTGTGTTTGGTTTTACTTCACCCAGGTTTGTCCTCCTTACACCAGGCATCCCTTTATGGAAATATCTAGAGGAGAGGTATAATCCATTGAAAATTGAAATATCTTCAGTGCTTCTTGGTGTATGCTAGCCATGTCTAAATATGGGAGCCCCGTGAAAGCAATAGATGTTACCTTTTCTTTTTTTAGTTGTTTGCTACACTTTCCTTACCATTCCTTTCATTTTTCTCCCGTCCAAGAAAAACAGTAAAACACAATTAAGAAAAGGCTTATTTATGTTGATCTTTTTCAGGCTGTTAATCATAGACTCATAGACCAGCTCATGTTGGAAGGGACCTTGAAAGACCATCTGGTCCAACCTTTCCTGGGAGCCTCCATGAGATCACCTAGTCTGTTTAGTTGTGCCTTCAAAATCTGCAGTGATGCAGTATCTACTCTTGGGGATGTTGTTGCTGTTATTCTTACTGTAAAAAAATTCTTTCTTGTATTGAGATGAAATCTATCCTCATGCAACCCATACCCATTTCCTCTTTTATTCTTTGTGTGGCTGCTTGTGAAGAGAGAGCCTGTCATCTTTGTATTTAGCTTTCAACTGCTGAAACTACAACGAGGTCCCCCTTGAGCTTTCTTCTCCTGAGGGGCAAAATACTTGAATCCTATAGTCTTTTCTCATAGGGTGAATTCTGCATCTCTTTGATTATCTTTATGGCCCTCCTTTGGACGTGTGTAGTCTGTGCATCATTTTTGAATTGTGGGAACCAGGACTGGACACAGTACTCCAGCTACTGTGCAATGATGGGAAGAGTCAACTTTGTCAATCTGCTTACTAAGACAGGTGAAAAATATTAGGAGATGAGAACTAAGGGCATTGAGAATAGAAAAAAAAATAGCAATACAGGGCAGGGGAAGGGTATGCTACCTGGGGAATTTCTGATTAAGATTTGGTTAGTAAGCCTACCGCATTACCTGGAGTCAAGACCTGTGTTTGTGGTGGCTTGTACCACCACAGTACAAAGTCTTTTTTCTTTTTCAGTAACTTCCATTCCCTTCTAATCTGCAAGGCCATGAGAGCTCATATCTGCATGAAATCATAATTAGCTGTTTGTCATTTCTGTTTCAAGTGATTTCTCCCACTGGGACTGAAGCAGAGCCTATTATTGTGCTATTTTTGCCCCACAGCCCTGCAGGAGTATCTAAGTGTCCTATGCTGAGATCTGCGCAGGGAGGAGCAGGTATGTGCTCTGACAAGGCTATGATCCCCCACCAGAAGGATGTTGGAGGCTGATAGGTGTGTTTCCTGAGCTCTTGCTATCCTCTGCAGTGGCTTTGGCACTTTATGCTGAAATATTCCCATGATTAAACTCCACAGCATGTGTTTAAGACAGGCTGATCTTTAATTCAGTTGTCATGTCTGAGTTGTGCACTTTGTGGGATTCTGAAGTGGTTTTTATAACTTTTCAGATTGAATTTTAATGATGAGAACATAAAAGCTTTTTGACTGTTATGCACTATTTTTTTATTATAATCACCATTAATAATCATATCACAAAACCTCACTTTCATCAAGGTTTGATTCACATTTCATAAAAGCCTCTGGCAAGTGCTGGAATGGCACACTGTTTTCATAAAACTCAAGTACCTGCTCTGCTTAATGAGGGTCCATCATCTGTGGTGGATCTGCAGCAATACAGGTTTGTCTGAAGGAGCACAAGGGCCAGTGGAGAGCCATGGCTTCCATGAGGCTGCTGCTGCCACCACAGCTACTGAAGAAAAGATGTGTGCTGGAGAAGCAGTGGGAAGATGTTCTGCAGCAGTGACTCCTGTGCCACTGATGTAGAGATGATTTGGGCTTATTTTATGGGATAAGTCAGTGCAAGTCACTAAGAGATTTGTAGGAGAAAATTATGGTAGACATGGAAAAAGCAGAAGATCCATCTATTTATCTAATTCAATGCTTATGGTGGCTAATTCTGAAGTTGCAAGGATGTTCAAAACATTGGAATTGTTCCTGGTGTAAATAAATGAACAAGGGAAATATCTGAAAATGCACTCAAAGAAGTCTGATTGGTGTTTTTAACATGCCTGTACTGCAGTAAACATTGAGGCAGTTCAATTTCATCCTAGTATATTTATTTTCACTTTTTTAGGAGAACGCCCCCCAGGGACAGATGTACTTGGATAACAAAGATTACAGTACAGTTTCTAGACAACAAGAGATGGAGCTGAATCAGACCTCAACACATAAAACCAGTTTATCTGCAAAGGTTGCAGCCAAACCAGTGACCAGAAGTTGCAATGAGCTGCAGTTATTAAAAGAGTATCATGGCATGGTAATGAGCCTTGGAGAGCCACAGACCCTGTGTGAAAAATCAGCAATAGGGGAAGATGGCTGCATTGCTCTGGGGAAGGATTTCACTCCCATGCCCATGCAGGGAAGGTAAGACCAAGAACAAACAATGTTTTTTCCTTCAAATCAAAATTAATTTTTATTTCCTTGCAGGGCAGATACATCTGTTCGGTAAGTGAATATTTCTCCCATTGACACAAAAAAGCAAAACCTTAATGGAACATCAGGGCAGTTGTAATTGCCATGGAGGGGTCATGGATCACCAGATTTCTAAACTAATCTCAGCGTTAATAGCCACTGCAGGCCAATTTTACTGTGTTTTCAAGATCAGACAATTGGCTTCTCTTCTTTACTTGGTGTCAGAAAACACACAGAGGTAAAGCAGTTTTCACATCCCACCCTATACCTCTTTCAGAAAAATGCGTCATAAAGACTTAGAATCACTGAAGCTGAGGCTGCAAACACTAAAATGGCACAATATATCTGACAGCTGACACGCCACACATCAAGTGAACAAGGAGGGTGTGCTCCTCATGCATCCTCTCCCACATCATGAAAGGTGCAGGTTGCTGGGCAGGGATGTTAATCTTTTCTGTTGGGACAGATACAACATCAGCAATTCTATTTGTAAGTACTTAGAAATAATCTATAGGCCCCCAAAATATTTCGGGTGGATTTTGAAAGTTTTGAACCAGCAGCAACCACAATGAGTGGAAGGCAGCCAGGATGGACTGCCAACTTTTTCGGGGGTAGTTTTGAGCATTTTTAGAGGTGGCTTGACAACCTAAAGTGAGAGAGAAGTGCTGTACCTAGTCCAAACTCCTGCAGAGCACAGGCCTTGAAGTGCTGCCTGGCAGTGTCTGCATTGAGCAAGGCTTATGCTGCAGTTGTGAAATAGAGCCAAATATCCAGAACCCAATGCTAGAGACCTTTATTGCGTGGCTACAAATCAGGAAAATCATGTCATGTGGGAGATGCAGCCCTGGGGGCTCCCCACTCTTCTGGTTGTGCTGGTGACATCCCTGGTTTGGTGAGCAGGGCTGAGATCTGTTCCATGCCCCTGTGTCTCAGTTAGAAGGAAATGTGCTTATCTAGGGAAGAAAGGAAGTTTGGGGGTATTTTGGTAAGTTCCCTGACCTGAGCAAAGGAGAGCCAGGCTAGCTGGATGAGTTTTGTTGTGCCCTTACTCACACACTTTGTTAAGTATGGCATAGAAATCTACAGCAAACCCAGTCAATGTTTTAATGTGCATCTGGAAGTGTTTCTGTCAGAGTGAGAATTGGAAATCATTATAGCTATGCTTTCCAAATATTAAAAAAGTAATTAAAATATCAGCTTGACCAAAAAAACTCTGTAAACCCTCTAGAAATTTTTTTGAGTATTTGAGGATTTTTGTTTTGACTAAGAATTTTACTGACAGAAACAAATCTTGTAAGAGTTCTTCACTGTGTGAAGGGATGGGTTAATGTCTTATTCTGAATGAGCATGGTAAGTATAACATATATGTGAGGATGGGGAGAAGGGAAGGACTGAGTGCCTCTGAAGACAGAGGCCTCCTCTTTTGTGAGTTCACATCTATATCTTACTACAGCTGTGCTTGCCAGTGCTAGCACTCTGTGTTACTCTCCTGTTTACTATTCTGGCACTTGAACAAAATCTGTGTTCTTATGGACCAGCTTTCACCGTTCTGCTAAAATTCTTCCTATTATTTTTCAGTGAGTGATAGGAATTTGTGTACTGGTGATACACAATTTCTCTGAACCTCTGAGTCATCTGGCAGCCATCTCTGGTCTCAGGTGCCAGAGATAAAAAATGCTAGGTCATGAGGGAGCCCACCTTCCCGTGAGTGCAGGGAGTAACTCCAAGTCTTTTGCTAACACTGTTAGTGTTGAGTACATTGGAGTCACTGTGTGTGATTTAGGAATAGAGGTACAATTAAATAGCCATACCCATGCTCCCTTTCAGACAAATGTATATCTAATCTTCTATAGCAATATGTTAGTGTTCAGAAAAGGATCTCTCAGAATTTCTTCTTGTTGATCTTTGCCTCTTGCTCTTCCAATATTGATGGGATTTTTTTTTTTTTGGTATGAAGATTAAATTTATCAGTCTCTTCTTAACATGTATTTTAACCAATATACATCAGGTGCAGTTAAAATACTGATGTGACCTGTATGACCACTCTATATGAGCAATGACCCTTAAATGGTTGGGGACTACCCAACAGAATGCAGATAAAGACATGGATAAACTTTTCCAGAGTCATAAGTTGTTTGATTAGTTTCATTAGAATGAGAATTAGCTTTCATGTAAGTTGTTCTTTTGCTTGCAAAGAAAACTACTGATGATTAAAAAAGAGGAAGACCAATCTTATTTTTTGTTTTTTTGCATATAGTAGTTCACTAATTGACAAGTCTGTATGGTTTGTTTTAATGTGTCAACTTAAATTGCTGAATTATCTTTCAGTATAAGATTCCTAGGTTCTCTAAATATTTCAAATGTATACTTTCCCAAGAATCTACTTAATGGAACAGAGAATTTATCTCATTCTCTAAAATTGCCTTTAAGAAAATGTCCTTGGGTTAAGCAGGGCCATTTACCTTGGGACAGAGATGTCCACCCTGTTTTGGACTGAGCATTTCCTTTTGATTGCAGCAGAGTCCTGCAGGTATTTTGTGGTCAGTGTACCTTTTGGGCTGCCTGCCTGTCAGAATTCCTTCTTGGGCACTTTCCACGTTGAAGGGTGGTACCTTTGAAGTCCAGATTTTACTGCATTGCCTTAGGTTCCCTCGGCCTCTGTGTCAGGAGATCTGCACCATCCACCATTGTCACTCCAGTGATTCTGTATTTCCAGAGTGTCCTTCCTCTAGAAATAAGTCTGTCTGCCTGTCGTCTTGTGAGCGACGTGGTTGCTTCAGCCCTGCTTGCAGTGGGCAATGTAGGCATGCCTCTCTGAAGTGGACCATGAACGAGCTCCAGTGACATCCTGTTCAGTTGGAATGCACCTGGCCTAGGTGTATGTTTACACTGAACTGTGGTGTACTTTGCACTCTCAGAAATGTACATTTTCAAGTATCAAAACATGGCAATGAAGTCTGGGTTTTGATTTTTTCATTTTTCTCAAATTCCTCAGGCTTTAAGCAATGGCTTGACCAGCGTCCTTTTCATTGCATTTACGTGAAAGTGACTTTTTCAGTCAATGGACCTTGGTCCAAACCATCTTCATGAGCTCCTTACCTTGCAGGAAGATTCCACACTGCTTTGTGGCAGCATGGGCAACACTCTTCAGGTCAGCACTGACACCTCTAAAGACAGAGGCTACTCCCTTCCGTCATGTCTCTGTACGTACAGAATGTGGCCCCCCAAAAAGCCAGTGATTTTAATAGCATTATCAGTGCTATTTGCATGGGAAGAACTTAGTGTGGTTTATATGAACCAAAGCTGAATTCCTCCTTTTTGATCCACAGGAAGGGGGTGAAGTGAGGGGTTTTTTTGTCTTAGGAGTTCATGACCATCAAAGGTAATCTATAGAAATGAGGTGAATAGTAATTCTTAATTTTGTATAAACAGTTGCTTTGCGTTACTCCACTGAAGTTATACATAGATGAACTTGGCTCTGGAGTTCTATGGCCATTTAATATGATAGTCCTTAGAAGACTTTTTCTTTATTCTTTGTCTGTCATTAAGAATATCCATCTATAGGATAACAAAAAAAACCCTCCATTTTTTTTCAGTCTGTTTGAAAATGTGTTTCAGCAAGCAAAGCTATTTCATTCAGCATTTCTCCTGCCCCTCAGTTTCACTTAATTGATAAAAAGTAAAAACAATCAACCAAATCCACCTCCTCCTGAACCTCTGGTCCCAGGATATGTAGGGAGGCTGGTTTGCAATGAGAAGGCCAGTGAGTAAAAGGTGTCTACTGAATCCTTGGTTTGTAGCAAAAAAGCAGGAAGATTGCAATTTTATTTCCTGTTAGCTGAGAAACTGGAAGAGGAGAAGGTATTGTATAGTGAAAAGTCAATATGAGAGTGAAGTTATGCCTTTAGCCATAAGGGATTATAAATCTCAATTTTGATTTTTAATTATGTTGATGTATTGCTGTTGATGTATTGCTACTTTTAGAGTGTTTATGAGATTTAGAATTGCATGTCAAGAAGACATGGTTGCTGTCTAAATAAGTAAAATTTATGTGGCAATTTAAAAGCTTCTCTAATTTATGTGACATTTTAAAAGACAAGGGAAAAGACTAAAGGGAAAAAACCCTCAAAAACAATAAAACCACTTTTTTTGTGATCCTAAGGTTAATTTTGATCTTTGGCTATTAGAATAAAATGGGATCTTCTGTTTAACAGTCAAACAGAGAAATCATCACTTTCACATCATAATTGCCTGTTTGTGTAGGAACTATTCTGATTTTTAACGTCAATCATACAAACATTAGAGAAGAGTCCAGGACAGATAGCTGCCTTGACAGCAAACTGCCACCTTCATCATTCTCAAGTGATGGTTATCTTGTTTGCTGTCTCAATGATGGCACTTCTGGCTTTCTTCTAATTTCTTATCCACAGTGAATGTTTCTGTATTTTGATTCCCCATGTGGATCTTTAAATGCTATGACACTGCAGTAAACAAATAATATGGAAGAAGTTTTAAAGTCTGACTTTGCTAATTGATTTAGTTTGGTTAATTTGGCTTTAAACAGACCCTCTCAAACATTTATTGCTTACGTGGATGAGTGTGGCTGCAACACAGCTTACCATGAGCAAACTGTGTAGGGGCATGGAATTGCTGAGACTCTTAGCTTAGATTAAAGCTCCCTGCTGTTGCCTCTACAACATCATAAAATACCATTCAAAGCCTGAAAAGCTCAAAAGAAGTGATAAGCAGCTCTAGCAAAATTTTAGGTTGAATGGTAGGGAGTATAACAGACCATATTTTGCACAATAGGCAAATAAATAAGTTATTGTGGGGTTCTGCTGCCCTATTCTAGTTTGCTGTTCTTAATTTCCTGGGAAAAAGGTATCTTGCCATGGTAACAGAAGGAAGGCTGAAATGTAGTTGTATGACATAACTTTAAAGAGAGTGTTTGACTTCACTTGAGCAAAAGAGGCATGTTCAGCAAAATACTGATTTTGACATAGTTTCTGCTGTTAATGAAACATAAGAGCCTTCACTCATTGTAAGTTTCTCTGTGTTCAAAGTTGTTTAATTTTCCATTGCTTTGTATTATTCGTCATTTCAGTGCTAATTTCTTATAATTATTCACATTATCTCAGATTGGTCATATTCTACACTTTCTGTTCTGCCATTGACAGACTAAAATCACTGTGCTCCCATGTAGCCACTCAAATGCTTTTTGCTCTGACAGAACATTCTGTAAACAAGAACTCCCAATTATTAATTTTTGTTTCTGAGTGCTCTGTTGAAAGAATTAGGGGGTACTCATTAACTGATTCACAATTTCCCAACTGTCAGACTAAACACTGAGCTTAGCACTCAGTGAAGAATTTGCAGTGTCCTAACCTCCAAAAGCCTAATGTTTCATTTGAGTGCCTGTGACATTCCACAAAGCTGTTGAATTTTGTGAGCAGCTGCCCTTTTCCTCATAGTTAATAATACAGTGTTTGTCTTTGTGAGGCCTCTTAGGCCAGTCGTGGATAGCTGCCAGTCATATACAAGATGGGACTGGACAGCATTTTCCTCACACAAAACTCTGTTTAAACAAGGAAAGGCTTTTAATGTCAGGTGTTTTGGGTTTTTTTGTGGATTTTTTGTGTGTGTGTTTTATTTTTTTTTGTGCGTGTGTGGTGTTGGTTTGTTTTTTTTTTTTTTTTTTTTTTACATTGAAGGGTAAAGCCAACAAGTTAGTCAGACTTTGTAAAGAAGTGTGTTGCAAAGAGCCAGTCATAGTTGAGCAGGAGGGTATGCCTGGGGCTTAAATAGCTGATGTGAGGACTACCTGGCCACTTATGATGAAGCAACTAACTCAGACACTCAACACATCCCCATGAAGTTTTTAATTGAAAAATTGATCTGTGTGCTTTACTCCTGGCTGATGTGCATGTGTGCAGGTAGAAGCTCTGACATACTGAATGATTTACAGAAATCGTAGCTTGTCATTAGCTGGATGAGTTATATTATTTAATAAGATTTCAGTTTAGTCCCAGTTTTTCTGCTATGTAGATGTGCGTAAGATTTATGTGAGCAAGAACAACTGAGTTTTCATGGACAGTGACTATGAAGAAGGAAAAGAAAGTGTAGGAAATCTGTATTCCTTACATATATTACTGCATCAGGTAATGCATATAGGTGGCCACTGCAGCACTGTTTTTGGGTGATAATTGGTCTGCATGATAAGATGGCAACTTTTCCATGGACCCAGGCTCTGCAGCTGGAGGGTAGAACAAGACATGACATGAAAGTGAAGCCAAATTAGTTGACAAAGGGAATAATGGAGAGAAATCTAATGTTTGACAGTAAGTTTGGGCCACTGAAATTTAAGGTGTGGACCTCAGTGATCCTGAGGTGGAGCAGGAGCTTATGAACTTTGCAGAGCATAGAGGGAGGGGAAAAAAGCATCTTGATTTCATGGTCTAATCAAAAAAGAACTAATGCTAGTGGGAGTTACTTTATGTAGTTGTTTGGTAGGAAATGTATACACTATTTCTGCTTTGCTCTGAGTAGTATTAAACACTCATCTCCCGGTTCTTTGCATGGGTCCATGTACATCTGCCAGACACAGTCCATCTGCCAGACTCCAAGACAATCTTCTTTTTTCTTTCAAAGTAATTTTTAAAATATATAATGAAACATAAATTAAAACAGCAACTATCAATCAGGTATTCTATTTTATAAGAAAATTTCTTGATAATCAGCATTATTTTGTTTATATACTCTTGATTCTTCTTTCCAATGACTATTATTTTGTTAAAAATATAAGGGCCTGAAGGGAGAGGAGAGGAAGGGCTTGCAGTCTTTAGTCTAATAGCCAGGGTGATGAGGTAAGAGCTTGGTTAGCTTGGCTCATTTGACCAGAACGTTTGACCAAAAAAATTCTCATCCTCTGCCCTGACTGCTGGGGAGCTGCTGCCAGAGGAGAAGAGAGGACTTTGTGATAGAAGTGGAAGGAGAAACATTTATATGGACAGATATCAGTAAAATGCAGAGGCAGCAGGAGTAGTGGACAAGATGAATGGAAACTCTTCCATGCAGCTGCGAAGGGACACTGGATGAAGGTGAAATACAGTGTGAAATGCAGGGTGTACTGAGCTATGGATTGAATTGGGTAAAACCAGGTTAGTGCTATGGTTATAAGCTAGACTCAGATGCTATCAGTCCGCAGATACTAAAAAAAAAAAAAAAAAAAAAAAAAAAAAAAAATCCCAACTCCACCCAAAGCTGCAGTTAACAAGAATTTGAACTTGTCAGTCCCAAACCCTGAAGCCAGACAGCCAAGTTAGCAGCATTACTTGCTTACCCTGTATATCTTGCAGTTGTAATTACCTACAGCTTGGTCTTTCAAACAAAAGCAAGACATGTTAATGAGATACAGACATGGAAGACTATGGTTCCTCATAAAATAAAACAATCTCACCCTGCAAGAGGGTAGAGAAAGACATATTTCCTTCCATCACTTGCTGTTAGGAGCAGATGTTTTAGAGCATGGTTCTGCTGGTGATAGAAATCTTTCAGTCTGCCCCAAACTTTAAGTGCCTCTTTCATTAGAATTAATTAGCATCAGAGTGTTTTGTCCTTTTGTGTTAAAAGCACTGGAAATCATTCCTCAGCTGTAGCAAAAATTTCCTGAATAGCAATGGTCATATAGTAAAGAACTGAAGTTCATGTTAAATTGAATGTAGTTGATGGAAAAATAGATTAATGTAGATGGGAGAAATTAGCCAGTCAAGTGAAAAAAAAAAAGGGGGGGTCACAGTCTGTAGTCTGGAAAATCATATGGCTTTTTGAAAAACCTGCTATACATAAGGAGCTCAAATGATTTACTCTCTGAAATACAGCAAAAGCTGATAAGTGAGTCACCAAAATGCTTACAGACAGTGACAAAGCAAGCAATTTCTCTGCTTGATGGGAGCTAATGGGGCTGTAGGGGCAACCTGCAATAATTGTGCTAATGGACCAGCAGCAGTCAGAGACCACACAGAGCTCTGCCCACAGCAGGTCAGAGCTACGTCAAGGACAGCACCATGAGCTGGAGCCAGGGCTGTGAGAACTGGATAGGTTCAGAAGTAATGCACTTGTGTTTGTTTTTTTCTTTTTTATTTTTTTTTCTTTGCATATTTTTTATATTATTTCTTTTGGAGAGGGTGAAATATAAAACAGATTGGCAGTTAGAGCCACTCAGTTTTAAAAAGTGGAGCAGCAGTTACTGAGTCAGTGCTGTGTGAAATAGCATCATTCAGAAACAGCTATGGAAGGCTGAAGGTTTCACTCACACTTTCAGAGGTACTGTCTTTTCTGTACTAGTCAGTAAAGACAGTAAACACAGTCCATCTGCCATTTGCTCCCTGGTATCCTTGGGCAGAGTTTCTGTAAGGACTCCTTGCCTGAAGTGGAGCTCTGGCAGTGGGGGAGTTTGAATGCATCTCCCTCAGACGGCCACACAGGCACTTACATTGAACTCACATGTCTGGCAGGGCTTTGCTCTTGATATTTGGGGAGGAAACACTATTCTTTTGAGGAATTTACTGTAAGAAGTACCCTGAGTAGGGTAAGTAAATATTTTGCAGTGACTTTTCCTCCCACTCTTGTGGTCCTATGTAATTTATTTTCTCTGCTGCCAAGAAAATAAAAAAGTAAAAGCAGTTTTAAATAGTTTTGTTTCTAATCTTCCTTGAAGTGATAGGAGCAACTCTACCTCTTCAACTGTGTCAATGACCCGTGACCTGCAATCCTCTTTAGGAGTCTATTGACAACTGGTTCAGCATGTAAACCTCTTACAGTGAAAAATATGAACCTGAATTTAGTGAATCTGTCTGCTAAAGGGAATAAGCCCAGAATGAGAGTAACAAGGAATACTCTTCTGTTTTCTTTGATGTATCTTTAATCATATAAGCTAAAAGAGAAGGGCTATGTTGTAATATTATATAAATATGTGTTTTTGTTGCATCCATTGGCAGCATATATCCTCTTTTCCAGTTTGATCTATTTGCTCCATGTTGGGCTTCCCAGTGCTTTCCAGTGCAGGCCAATAAAAAAAAATGCTCTACAAAGTGGTGCAATGAAGTTAAGGTATTTTAGACATTATTTTTGGGTCACATCTACTTGGCATATTGTAGTATATGTCTCAAAATAAGCTGAATCAGAACTGTAAGAAGTAGTCATGTTTCAGAGTAAAAACTTTGAACATTAGTGTTTGGAAAACTATTGTTTTTAACCATAAATAAAATGACAACAGGCACTCCTTACAAACCTGTTCCTAGTTAAATGGAAGTATTGAAGAGGATTACATAGGTAGAAATATTTCACCTTGCCTATTTTGACAGAAGACAGACTGTCCTTGGCAGAAGAGAATGATAGGTTGTCATAGAGATTTGTATGTATAGGAATTGTACTAGTCACAGTTTTGAATCTGTTTTTCTGTGGACAAAAGCTGATACAGCTATACTGATGTTGTTAGACCAGTCATACTTTCCTTCATCTGGAAATCTGATATTTGTGAGGCAGAACACACAAGAATTCTACATCAAAATCAGTTAACAGATGTACCAATCTATTTACAATTTGGAGTACAACCGATCATTTTATTTTCTTGATATGCTACTCCAAAAATGTTGGAGAACAGAGAATTCTGGCTCTTCATGTTTTCTAAACTCTATATAAACCTGAAAAGATTTAGATCATACATATAATACTTTGAAATAGTTTACATTAAGTCTTGATACTGGCTTCCTTATATGTAATGGAATTTGTTTACTTGGATATAAAAGTTGGTTATTGAACAAAATAAATAAATGTGTAGACAGGAATAATACTTCAGAGCTGAGACTGTAGCCATACCATACCTCTTGTGATGAATAAAAAATGTTCATAGAATCGATCTTTTCTGATCAATGCTCTTTTAAAAATTTTTCTACATGATTTTTTCTTAAGTTTGTCTTAAGGTAAAATCTTTTAACTCTGCTGTATGTCATGTTATTTTATCACTTCAGCCCATGCTTTTTTCCTAATGCTACTGGAGGAAATAGTTACTGTATCTTCAGTTCTTCCACTATTCTAAATAATTTTCATATTCCATAATCTTAAAAGAGTACAAAGTGTTTTTTTCTCTGTGACAAACTGCTATGGTGCCCTACTTCTCATAAACATTTTTTGTTTGTTTTTAAAAAATTTCAATTATAACCTGCTTCTAAATGCCATGTCTTGAATGGATTACATTATCTGTGCTGTTATTTTGTGTAGTGGAACAACCATTATTCTGTGTTGTTTCTTGAGGTGTAGATGGGCTACTTCCACATTAACTTTTAATAACAATGTCTGATTATGGGCACTTTAGTGTCTTTGTTTGTTTGCTGTTTATTGTTTTGTTATGTTACTTTATTTATTGCTCTGCTGCCAAGAGTATCCACTTGGCTCCTTTGCATTTCCATTTTGTCAGAATATCCTTCAGTTTTCCTGCCATATCACACTATATGCATAATTTCTTTTTGTGAAGTGCCTGTGCGGGTGGTATTAAAAAGAGCTGTTGAGGCAGCAACTGTTGACAACAATTTCTGGAGTTGTTTTATTAAAAAAAATATATAAGAACTGTGTTTGTTAACGCTTTTTCTTACGTTTCAAGCTTTTCTTATTTGAAGGTGCTGTTATTTCAAGAGCACTAAACCTGTTTGATCCATTTAAGTTGATAATCACATAGCTGTGCAACTGTCTGGTTCAACATGGCAAATGACAAGAACTGCTTTTTTAACGTTTACATCGTGGTTTTAGTTCATTCTTTTAAGAATGCTAACAAGTGTTTTTGATTGAAAAATGAATGGATTATTTAGCCACTGTATCTGCCTGAGGAATGAAAACACCTGTAAAGTTTCTCATGTCTTTAACTGTATCAGCTCTGCTCCGCTGCTGGTACAGAAGCCATTAACATAAGGCAGCCAAGCCAGCATGGGCTTTCCCCTTTTTCATCATTCTGGATGAAAAATTTTCCTTTTAAGTCAGGGGCACTGACACTTTCCCTTTCCTTTTTTTCTTTGGGAGCAGAATGAAGTTTTATTTATGTAAATCATACGTATTTTATTTATTTCTTTATTTTTTTATTTTATTTATGTAACTCATTTCTGTGTGGCCAGAGATTTTCATGCGCACATGAAGAGTTATTGTCCTATCTATTGTTTTGATGATCAGTATTCAGGATTTATTTAGCTTTGGGACGGTGCTAATTTTTAAAACATACATAACAAATATTATGACATATCTCATGAAGAATATGCTATTTCAGGAACAACATGGAAGGAAGTCACCTCTGGGAGACTATGGAATAACCAAAGTTACCCCGTTCTTTGAGAGTATAGAGTTGAAGGAAATGTGGTGTCTGAGAGGAGAGAGCTCAGCATCTCTGTGACAGAGAGGGGAAAAAATGTGTTAAGAAATATGATGTACAGTTGAATTATATTGCTGGAACAAAGTAACCTGCTGAGTAGGAAGAGGAATTTCCTCCTGCATCTTGGGAGGTGCGAGGTGCGATTCTGGTTTTTGGTTTTTCAGTGCAGAGCAGCGCTTTTTTTTTTTTTTTTTTTGGTCAGTTATCCTACTTTAGGGGGGACTTGCCAAATATAATTTGCATGCTATCCTGCGTGAAACAATCAGATTCTCAGAGTTTCTTTGGAATGTGTTATTTATAATCCTTGGTGTATGAGTTGATTTGTTTGGTAGTTGTTTTTCTTCCCCCCTTCTTTTTACTTTGAGAATTTCAGTTGAACATTTTTATGGACCCTGATCTTGTATTTTAAATTTGTCTCCCCTTAGTAGGCAATGAATCAAAAATCTGTGTTACAAAGCTGCTTGTTAATACAGATTAGAAGCTCCTTCTCTGACATTGTAGCCTTGAGGGTCTAGATCTCCAAGGCCTTTTAAGGCCGACAAACATGTCTGGTAGCGAACCAGAACACAAGGCTACAGAATGAATTTCCTGAGGCTTGTAAAAGATGTATTGTTAATATGTAACAGTGATCCAAGCGAATGGCTATTGCAGGGAAGAGCATCATCTTCCTGAGATAAAACTGCATTTACTCTTGAATGGTTTCACTGAATATTATCCAAATATAAGAGAAAATATTTTATTGTTATGAGCTGCTTTTTTATTCTGTTTGGATTCTTAAATTTCTTCCTCTGGGATTTTCAATGTTTTGAAAGTTTTGAGCTCTGATATAACTCAAGGTGGAATGCAAATGACCAGTTATGTGGAGTTACTCTGTTTTGGAGGTTACTTGTTAGGAAGTTATAAGGAAGTTGTGTTTGGAAGAACTTCTTGATAGATTTTTTTTTTATATACTTAATCAACACTATAACTTTTTGATGAAAACTCTTCTGAATGAAAAAGAGATTTGATCTAAGAGCAAATAAAATGTACATAAAAAGTACTTTTTATTACACTGTAATATAGACATTATTTGTATAAGGCTTGTATATTATTCAGTGAAAAAGTCTTTTTGTTAACCTTAGTGTTAATTCCCCAGATTCCTTGCATAGACAACATGGGAGATGTGGAGGACAAAAATGATTTGAAGAGATGTCTCTCTTGCCAGTGACTGTGATGATCCTAAACCAGACTTTCAGATGGCAAGGCTTACATGAGAAACCTCAGTGTTTTATGCTCAGCCAGAATCTGAAAAGAAATTCTTAGTACCTCCATTTTAATTAAAATAATTTAAGAAAGTAAATATAATGGAAGGACTTCGAAGTGAGGAAAAAAAATCTGTTATTTTATCATCTTAATAGTGTTATTTCAAAACATGACAGCTGTATCTCCCACTAGAAGGTATTTATCTGCAGATTTTACTGCTGTTTCTTCTTTGCTTGGTTTCATGCTCTAGTTTTGAAGCAAGTTTTAGCATTTCTGCTGGGTCCAGTCAACCAAGATCAGAATCTACATAAAGGCTACAGAAATTGTCCTAGTTACATTGTAATACCTGACTATTTAACAGAGGCGGGTATGCTGGGACTTGCCATGTTTCATTTTATTATGACCAAAGGACAAAATACTAGTCCCTGCAAGCTTACAATACTTTGGATCTATCATGTGGATTTTTGAAACAAAACTTACTTTGATGACAATTTGATATGTTTTAAGCCATGTGGTGGCCTGCCTCTGTAACACCTCTCCAGGCACAGAAATCAGCCACATTTTCTCATGTTGTTAATAAGCATTTTTTTTTTTTTTTGGTAGATGTCTGGCTTTTTAATTTCTTTATTTAACTCTAAAGAATGGAGACGCTTTTTTTTAAGTGACAAAGTCCTTTTTTATCTAGAAGTTATGGTTATAAATAATCTTCTATCCAAATTCCTGGAATGAAACATATGGAACAACAGTTTTCAAAGATATTTTTAAAAAAGGAAAAATAAATAGATTTTTCAATACTTGATCTCTAAGTATAGCTATTTTCAGTCTCCAAAACTGGGGTGTGTGGCATAAGGCTATATGAAAGGTCAGAAGAAGCAATGCATGTCATAGCTTGTCAGTACATTGCTGGGATTAAGGAAAATTTTATCAAAATAATCTTGCCTCACTGCTGTGTATGAAGGTGTTCCTTCATCCAGGAAGCGGCCAGTAATCTTGTTTTAATAGTGCATCCTTTTCTTGCACAGTTCTTGAATGCAGCTGCTCTCCAAGTAAATCTTCATGCTTCAACATATGTTCCCCTGTTGAGACTGCAACATTCTGTCACTTCACTGCTTGATGAGTAACAACCTTCTCTAGACATGGTTACATCATCGAGCTGTATCTCAGACCTACTCTTCTGCTCATATTTCCATCATCCAACTGCCCCTTTTTACATCTTTAAGAGAGTCTGGTCATATATAAAGTTAAAGAATTAGGTTGTGACCACTTTCCCAACGTTTGAGGTTTTTCAAATTCCCTTATGATCTAGAAAAAAGGTGTGATCCCCCTTTATTTGTCATAAGTTCAGTTAGCGGCAGAGCTGGTTAAGCTAAAAGCCCATTGTGAATGTCAAGGAAAAATGCTGCCATTTAAAAACCAAACCTACAGAATATACTAAAGAGTCACAAGTGCAATCATGTTTTAAATGTTCTTGATGAATTGCTTCCCTACTGAAGACTCATTTTTCATTATACTCTGCAGCATTTGCAGATAATACCTCTTAGCAGGTTATCAGTGTAATCCACATGGAAATGGGGGTTTTGGAACTTGGACCACTACCCACACTGGCTCCTGATGCCTCTTTCAAATTTGCAGCTTGCTGGCAGTTGCTAACAGCTAAACTCTTTTGGCAGCATCTGCTCCTGAAATTTATTTTCTCCTTCAGACTGTCTGCAGTTTTCCATGTGGTCTCCTGTAGGTTTCCAATTTTCTTTGCTGAAGCAGAAAATTTAGCAGAGGAAACAGCAGATAAGTTGTTCAGTGAAACTTCTCACTCATTCAAATGGTAGGTATTTGGACCTGCTGTATCACTGTGGTCCTGCTGGATGCTCATGAAATCAGGGTTGACCTATGTCCCCATCTTCACCCTGTCCCTGCTTCCTTGTTGGGTGCTGTGGGACAGGCTCTGGTTGGGAAGATCACGGCCCTGCCAGACCCATGGCCACTCCCTGCTCCTGGCTCTCTCTCACAGGGTAGATGAACCTCATGATACCCTGACATGGGAGCAGGAAATGTGTGGAGAGCAGTCCATCTGAGGCAGAGTTAGAAATGCTTCATGGCAGCTTAAGAGTTAATTAATCTCTTTTATCTTCACCCACTAGTGTGAGGTCCTGGTCTGTTTACTACCTCCCAATGTCTTCTTGATGGAGAGCTTTCCTGACAGAGGCAGGCAAAGGCTCTTGAGGTAAACAAATTACCAAATTTTGGAGATATCCAATTTTTTTTTTTTTTTGAGAAGCACAATAACCCTACAAAGCTCAACTTGATTTTAAAACAGGAATCAGAGGAAGCACCCTATTTTTCAGGCTATTTTTGAACTTAAAATTGCTCTTGGAGAACATGTTCACTTTCCAAACCCAGCAGAAATGAATGAAGCAAACACATTGTGTGTTCCCTATCTAAGGAAACATTTCCATCTAGGATAAACTCAGCACACATTTCTCTACACATTTCTTAAGCATGTTCTTTAATTGCCTGGGGTCTTGGCATGGCATATGTTTCTCAATTTGGAATAAAATAGGGTGAAAAAGACCTTTAAGATTATCAAGTCCAACTGCTCTCCCAGCACTACCAAGTATACCTCTGTACCACTAAATCCTGGCCTGAAGCGCCACATCTACACGTCTCTTAAACACCTAAGTTACCCACTGGTAACTCAGCACTTCTCTGAGCAGTCAGTTCCAAAGCTTGACAACCCTTTCTGTGAAAAAAATATTTCCAAACAGCCAATCTGAACTGTCCCTGAAACAACTTGAGGCCATTCCTTAATCTCCTGTCACTTGTTTTCTGGGAGAAGAGAGGGATGCCCACCTCACTGCAGCCTCCCTTTGGTCTTCCCTGACTTTTCCTTCTCCTTTTCTCCAGACTAAACAACCCCAGTTCTCTCAGTTGCTCTTTGTAAGACTTGTGCTCCAGACTCTTCACCACCTTATTTACTGTTTGGACACACTCCAGCACCTCAATGTCTTTCAAAATGAGACCTGCCAGTTGGCTGTACCTCTCACAGTGTTGTGTTATCAGGTAGTGCCAAGCCCTTCAGGATCCCTCTCTGGGGATCCCTCTGCAGGAGCCTGTAAAGTCCTGTCTAATAGAAAATTAGAAAAGTCAAACAGAAAATTAGTCTATATTAAATAATATTTTCATTGCTCATTTTTTTCTGACATCTTAATGGTGCGTGCGTTTAAAGGTTCTGGAGGTAATTTGCACATGTGTATCATAAAGTTGTCAGAAGTATGCATACAGCTGCTTAGTGCACAGTAAAGGTAAAGGTTTAAAAACTGAATGTTCTGATGTTGTTCAGCACAGTTTGTACCAATTAGCTGTTCCCCAAAAAATGGACTTTATAAGAAACTCACAAATACCAAGTCTGGTGGAAGAATGTGTTTTAAGTGCAGTCAAAAGTTGGTCTGGGGCTTTTTTCTTTGTTGATTTATTTTAACCTCTGTTTTTCAATTTATTTCTGCATTATGCTTATTTACAGTTATGATAAAAGTAAAGAGTTCAGTACATATGATTTGTATAAATGTTTTCTATTTAGGGAACTTGAAGCTTCTGAAATTAGACTTTATTCTAAAAGACTGTAGTAATGATAAATTAAATTGATACTGTCGTGACTAGTCTCTTTCATGATTAATTATCTCTCATATTTTTACTCTGGACTTCTAGGAAACTGCTTAGTTGTATTTGTTATAAACTCTTGGCTCAATAGTATTGAGCTTTCATTTAAGAGGCAACCTCATGCTTATAACAATTTTAGTTACTAGTTTAGAATTACATTACTAATTCAGGGAAGCATGCTACCTCTTTTTTCCCCTGAAGAGATTCCACTTTTAATTTTTATATGGTGAAATTTTTAATAAGTTATGGTTAAAACTGTCAGTGTTCTTGCATAATATATCTTCTTCCATATTCACTTCTTCCTCAATGCTGACCAATTATTTCCCGTGGAAGTGAGAATTATTGCTTTCTCTCTTTCTATTGGGAAGAAATAGCTTCCCAACTGATAGTTGTGTACACGGCATAACATATGGAAGAGGAAGCATTATATTAGCTGATATTTAAAATGTATTCTTTTTATTATAAGGAATGAAAACAATACTTTGTGTGCCATGATTAATCTTTTTAATACAAGGCTAAGTAATAGGTACTAGTCAGATCTAGTGATTATTTTAAGTGTTTGCAGCCTAACTAGGATGAGTTTGGTCTTTTGCTTTCTCAGGCCTCCTGTAGGATGTTTATTTATTTTGGTGTCCTTTCCTGTAGTGTGTATGGGATTGAAATGTTGCTTATGGCTGAACATCAGGGCCTGCCACAAACTCTTCCTTTTCCTTTAGTTTAAAATTGCAGGTGTAAACACCCTTAGGAAATGCCTGAAAATGTGGTCAGAGTTCAGGCCTAGTGCTTGATGGCAGGAAGGTATCACCTGCAGGTAATGGGAAGCAGTGGTGTGCTGTAGGTGAAAACCTCAGGCCTTGTCAGCCCCCAACTCTGACTAATGCCTGAGGAGTCATCAACTCATCACTGGAAGTAACTGGAGTTTCCCACATCTCTTTCTTTTATCTTCTGCTCTCACTGTACCTCTCCAGAGGGCCAGTTTGACCAACTCAAACTATTCTATGATTCTCATATTTGATGTAGAAAATGCTAATGATTTTTGAGTCTGAACCATGAGAAAAGAACCGTGAACGCTAATGGTGTCCAGCTTACCAGATCCTTGCCTGCACACAGTACAAATCTAGAGTGGTCTTCTCATCCTGCAAACAGACCTACCCACAATGGGTTAATGAGCTGACCTGGTGATTAGCCTCTTGGTAATGTTGCTGAATTGCTCAGTAGAGGTGAATTACACTCCATTCCAGCATGTGGATACAACCAAAGTTTCTAGCTATTTGATGAGGAAGAAACATTCAAAGTGCCACCTGACCCCAGGTTTTGAAATGTGTTACATTTTGATTTGTTTCTTATTTACACAATGTCCCAATTACCAGCCACTTTCAGGGTTGACAAGCACCAAGAATGATGCTAAGATAGTTTTTGAGCACTGCAGACTTCTTCCTCTACTAGCACAGGGTCTTTGGGCCTTCTAGGTTCTGGTTGCAGGTGATCTTTTATCTTTGGATTAAGTGGATGATCAAATTGCACCTTAGCAGAAATATGAGGGGCACAGAGGGGTTTGCACTAGGCTCTCTAGTGATGACTTTCATTTTTATAATCCATGCTTTTTTTTTAATGATGTTTTTACAACCTTTCTTTCTAGAGCTTTCAGCCTTCAAGATTCCTTTATGCCCTAATTAGCTTTATTGTTTATATTACTCTCATTCTCTAATTGGAGTAATCACATCATGGGGGAGTTGAGGCTCTTCTATTTTTTCTCTAATTATTTTTGTTTTGTCAAGCCTGGCTGTTTCCTGCTGCTTATTCTTGTCCTTGTGTTCTTACTCGCTGCAAATTGTTGTTATGAACTAATTGTTTTTACTTTACCTGAAGACCTTTCCCATTTTTACTGTCTTTGTCATTTTTGGCCATCTGTTCAGCTCCACAGTTCCATTTAAAAGTGACAGGACCTATACCAGCAAGTGGGGATAACAAAGTGTGAGAAGAAAGTTAAGGTGATGTCTAAGTGAAGATGATGTCTTTAATTAGCATTTTGGATCCTTCAGCTCAGGTTCTGTCACTTAAGGCACCTTCCACCTGACCTTTATACTCCCTTTCTTGTTGCCATTCCTGTGGTTCCTTTGGATTGTCAGTGGATATACATGTGCCTGTGCAACATAAAGCAGTGCTGGTGACAACCCCTAACAATTGAAATAAAATGGAAGTTTTTATAGAAAGTGTCTGGTTACTAGTCTCAGAATTTACACATCCTAGGAGGAAAAAAACAAAAGGAAGTGAGGAAAGGTTAATAGTGTGCACTATTCCTTACTAAGGTAAGGAAAGATCGGAACAGCATATATTATATATCTTTTGAAGCCTTTTTTTTTTACCTGTAGAACAAGTGACATTGTGTTTAGAAGTAGAAACAGATAGGTGGTCTTTTCATGAGTCAAATTTCTGAACGAACACATTCAAGGTCCACCATCAGAATTGTTATAAAAAATTGCCCCCTTTGGATGCAGACTTTGAGTATAGTGGGATGCTGGGATTAGCCAGGAGTACATCAGCAACCCTTGGTGAGCACACATTTAAAGTCCTGATAGTGTTCTTGCTATCCCTATGCATTCCATTTGTAAAAGCTCTAGGTAGCCTTTTACACTGAAAGCCATGATGAGAATAGAGGAGCACTTGCTTCAAAATATCAGTTTCTCCACTTAGGCTTTCTTTTGTGTGAATGATACTCTTCTGCTTAAAAAAGGAAGCACTTTGGTAGCAACAGAGTATGCAATCATCTCTCCACAGATGAAGTGTCAGTGAAATGTAGCACCTGAGTTGTAATCTGCCCAACATTTGACCTGAGGTACTGGGTAATTGAATCTCTCTAACTCATTCACTTTCTTCAATTGAGACTGAAAATATATGGCTTACTGCAGAGTTTGAAGGAGCATTGTGGCCACTCAAGATTGAAATAACCATGTCCAATTGCTCTGCACCTACCACATCTTCTGACTGAAAGAACTGCTGAACAAACAAGCCAAAGCAGTACCTGGAGGTTTTAATTTTACAAAGTCAAAGTTCAGACACAGCTCTACAAATTGCAGGAAACTTCACTGTATTCCATTGTGTTATAAAGCCAAATAAGCAAATCCTTATTTTTGAGCTGTCCTTATATTTAGAAGATTCAATAACCAGTCACTGTTTTGTATTTATTTAGAAGTCTATGGTTTTAACATTTCTTTCCCTCACAGTCCAGCAAAAGTGGGAGAAATTTTGAGTTTCCTCTAAGTGGGTTTCCTCTGGGTGTATTGGGATCTGCATTTTAACTGCATGTCTAGCATATTTCTTCGAGACTTTCTGGTGGTGGGAGGCTACAGTTTTGAATGAAATAAATCTGAGTGTACCTGAATAATGTTGATTTTGATCAGAAATGTCTCTGAAAGAGCCTGGTCATGGGAAGATGTTCTAAAATGGCTCAATTATTTAGTCTCTCCCAGAAGCCTGCCCCAAAGCCAGACCTCTGTGATTGTGATTGATTGTCTTGAGCTTCTTCTTAAGTTTGGGGATTTATACTTTAGCAAAAAAGTCCTTCACAATGCTAAACTGCAATATGGCAAGAAGCAGTTCATGCTCTGTTTAGTTATCTGCAACACCAGGACCAAGACTTGACAGAAACCATTTGGAAGGGACTGTACTGCAGAAATAAAGTATTTGTATTCAGATTTTCTTCTCTAATACCAAAGTACCAAGGTTGCTGTAGAGATTAGTGGATTTGTAGGTGGTGATCCGTGTCTCAAGTAACATTTATGGGAAATAAATTCTATTATCTCATATTTTATGAAGTATGCTAGAGTAAACTTATATGAGTGAGTCCCTTGTGAGTATAAGGAAGTAACCATCATGAATAGTTCAAACTTAATGAATGAAAATCCTAATTTAGGTCAACACCATTCTTAAGGAGTATTTAACTAATTAGATGGACTTGTAGCAAAATATTCTGTAGTGAATCATTTTACTGCAGACTTACTATTCTGTTTTTTTTTTCTCCCTCTGAAGATATCACTTCAATTTTTCAAAATTATTCAGCTCAAGGTCAAAACCCACTGTTTTTACAGAGAAGACGCCACTACTGAAGGTTTCCTCAGAGGAAAATGGGTGAGTTACTTTCATTTTTCTCAAAATATTTTTCCTAAGTTCTCTTCTATTTAATTGAATGTGGTTCTTTCTTATAGCCTAACACCAAACCTGCTGGGAAATAAAGTGAATAGCAAGTGAATAGCTGTAAGCAGAGAATTACTCTGGAGGACCTTGGTAGCAGAGAAGGGGCTGAAAACAGGGAAGGGAAGGTGTGATGTCAGGGTGGTTAGAGAGCCCTAAGCATTGACAGCTGTAGGTTCTGTGCTCTTATTTGCTCCACGTGCTGTTACATAAAGGGCACTGAAAGACACAGCAGAACTATAGGGAAGGTCCTGATGATGGGGCTTACACACCAAATCCTGAAGTACATCTGCCTGGTGTATCAGAGAACTGGTGCTCTCAGGTGCACCTAAATGTCATGGGGTCTTTGTTCTTGCTCCCCAGTCTACCCAGCTGAGTCACCAAGGGGAGCTTGGTCTGTACTGAATAAGTCTCTTTCTGAGAAATTTTCCATAGTTATCTCTCGGAGTGAAAGTAAAGTTCTGCAAGGTCTGTTACATCTACTACCTGTTGAAATAAAACACTGTTTTGTTTTATTATGTTTACTGAAAATGTGTGACAGGTTGCAGTGTATGGCTCTTCATAATCCAGATTTTACCACAGATGATGATTCATGGGACAACAGCTCTGCGGAATTTGAGCAAAGGTTTCAACTGGAAAGTGAAATGACAAGTTTTTCCAGATCTGCTTCTTCTGAGAAATATGAAATCTTGGACAACCTTCATGTCAAGTTCAATTTATCGAAGATGAGGTCTGAATTCAAACAATTTTTAAAATTTCTGCATGTATTTGTTTTCATGCATAGATGTCTAGAAAATTATTTATTTATGTAGATTAATAAAATAGGACTCCATATTTAGACAGTATCTTGCTGTTGATAGTTTGAAATTGATCACAGACTCCATAATGATCAATAGCCCCTAATGTGAATCAGTCATATCGCCTATACTAAATTTGTAATTAAATACCTTCTATATTGATTTTAGTTTTTCTTTGAAACCATTTTTAAAAGCCCTGTGGTTGATTCCAAAGCAATTTTTATTTCAGTGTTTTGTTGCTTCACTTTAATTAAAATATATGTGTAGAAATTCTTCTGTAGTCATTACAGTAGCTTTTCACATATACACAAAGCAAAATATAGCTAAGCATTTTTCCATCTTGGACAACATTAATATAATTCACTCTTTACCCCAAAGTAGTCTTTTACATGGTTTAGGCATGGAGGAAATTGAATCTCTCGATATATTAAAAGATAGCAATGTGATAAGAGCTTACCTTCAAATTTTCTCAGGCTATTTTTGCTGGGGATTTAACCAGCAAAGCCTCTAATCTTGGATACTAATTCCCTCTACCCCTTCCAGAGGTTCAATGCTTTTTCTAGCTTGTTTTGGTGTCTGCAGACAGCTCTGCATGGTTTTCAAGGAGCCCAGCACTGCAGGTCCACATCTCCTTGTTGATCTGCTGTGCCTACCCAGCCGAATCATCTTTTTCCAATCTGTACGTTGTTTTAGCTTATCACTTCACAATTGTTTTATTCTCATTGTGCATATGGTATTGTGCTCTTCTGCTCTGCTGCTGAACAACTGAAGCAGGAGAATTCCAATTACTGCAATTAGTGCAATGTGAACACATGCAAAGAAGTTTGGCAGGTGTTCTTTTTTCACATTTGTGGTAGATGTCCCTGGTATTTGATGGAACAAAGGTATCGATTGGGAGTGTGAAATCCATTGTTTCCAGGTTTATAATCTGGGAAGGAGCATATTTTTCTGGCAGAATTTCCTTTGAAATACTTTCACTACTATAGTGCAAGCTGTACATACGGGATCAGCTCCTTGGCTGTTGGAAATCAGTGTAACTCTGCTGAGATAGCAAATGAAGCTAAACTGCCCAACACCATATGCAGATCAGATCAAAAATCATTTGGCTTAGAAGAGGGGGTGAAATTCTTCATAGATTTATACTCCATGCATTTCCAGCTGAAGTCAGATGGGATTGTACTGGAGGCACCTGTGTATCACCACAGGATTTGGCACAGGGCTTGTACTTGCATGGCTGTGCCAGATTAGCACTGTGGGAAGAGGCAGATTGCAAACCACGGGCGAGTCAAAAGCTGATCACGTCTCAAATGTAAGCTGTAAAAATTGCTGCTTCCCTAATAAAAAATGAAAACAAACAGACAGGAGGAAAAGACCCTTCTAATTTCTCTATTTATTAAAACCATTTCCAAAACCTTGTTTTTATTACATCTTGCCAGCTCCTTTGAATGAGTTTCTGTTATTTACAAACAAGTAGTTATTAATTTATAAATGCTTAATTAATATTTTATTTTACTTGTGTCTTAAAATCAAGGTTTTTTTTAAAAATAATAACTTTAAGTATTATTATAAATTATAAATTGTAAGCCCAAAATACAAACCAAAAATATAAAGTACTATAAAATTAAACCAGTCTGGATTATGATTTATTAATTCATAACATAATAAATTCTCAAAATTCCAGAATAAAACTGTAATGTAAAGGTGGGCAGAATTGACAAGCAGGATAGAGGATCTATGACTAAGCTGGCTCCAAGTATTTTCCATAAATCACATAATGCCAAAAGAAGTTATCAGTGATGAAGTGCTGATAATGGCTTGTGTCATCATTCCTTTCTTTTCATGCCTGTATTACTTTCTTCCTCTCTCTGCCATCTTGCTTTTCAGTAGAGCAGGTCTACTTGGAATTTCTAGAAGCCACCTAACTGGCTTCTTTCTCCTCTTCCTCTGCCTTCTCAAGATTTTCATGTTGTGCAAAGTTTGGGTAAAGTTGTTACCACTTGTATTTAATAGAAGACCATAGCCCCTTTGTACTAGTTTGTGACAACATGTTTTTATCAGCTGCTGGTTTTTATTAGCTACTGTAAAGAAAATTCTAAAGAATGGGGAAACTTTGATAAACAAGATTTTTGGAGAAATGGGTGTCCAGTAATTTATGTTGCTTTTTGTCAATGAATTGATTTGAAGATTTATTTCCACAGTGATTAAAAATAATTTCTAACATCCTTCAGATTATTCTGCTTTAATATTTTGTCCTGTAGCATCTGTCAATGCAGCTTTTTATTGCACTCTTCCTTTTTCAACTAATTATCCTGGTAACTTGAAATGTTTTCCTTCTTGCTTGTCATCAGGTTTAAATCAAGCCTTGAATTTATCATTCTGTCAGAAAAACAAGGTTTGAATGTTTACTTTTTAAAAAAAAAAAACAGAATAAGAATATTGATGGTTTCAGAATGAAAATATGTATCGAGGTCAAATCAACAGAAAGGCTTCTCTAAATTAAGGCGTCAGTATAACATACTGATGAGCAGTCAGAAAATTTTTAGTTGAGTTGTCTTTTCCGTAAGATTAAAAAATAATTTTAAATGCTAAATCTTAAGATTTCTTTCTCAAGACCATGCATTTTCAATATCCACATTTTAGTTTAGAGTTATTCTTGCCTAAGCAACTCAGTAGTAAGCTTGGACAATTCAGAATATTTTATGGCATCTCGTTTCCAAACAGGACATTGCTTCAATGGGTGCAGACGTGCCATGGAAAAAAATATTTAGTTCCATTAGTAGATTTATGCTTATGAAGTCTGTTTGGTTTTAAAAGATACTGTTAAACCCAGAAGATTCTTAAAGCTTGTTCTTGTCTTCAAACTGCTTTTTCTAATACTTTTCAGGGTGTGTATTATAAGCCCAGTTTTGAGGAAGTCACTCATGACACTGTTTGTCTATGCAACCAGCTGCGCTTTCAGCGTAGCCCTGTGGCCTCCCTGTGATGGCAGTGCTCCTGTGCCTCTCTGGGAGAGACAAGAATGAGCTGGGGGCAGCTGCAGTAGCAGACAAGTGGTTCCAGGATCCAGCACCAGCTCATTCTGCAGCCTTCCCTTAGATTTTCCAAGGGGCAAATCCTCCTTTCTGTGCATTGAGATCCATCTGGCAGCAGAGCTGATGCAGGAGCCCTCATAGTCACCAAGGCTTCCCAAGCCCCTGCTGACCTTGCTTTGTGGTGTCTGTACTCTGACATGATGTACTATCACCCATAAGTGCTTACCATGATGTTTCTGAAATGTCAGAGCTGTTAAGAGAATAGAAAAGGTTGCTTTTAAACTAGCCAGATAGTAAATACATGTTTCTTTGTGTTTCAGACGCTGTCTAAAATTCCTGAAAGTTTCAGGCCTCTTTATCTTTGTAGTTGTCTGCTCTGTAAGTACTGAATTTGTAGTCTTTCCCTGGCCTCTATTTCTCTAGAATTAGTTCAGAATGAGCTATGATATTTTCTCTTAGCACACAGAGAATGTCTTGAGGCAAAAATGACAATACTGTGCAGGGCTTCATGCATAATCAGACTCCTATTTGGTGGACTAGTCACCTCTGAGGACAACGTGGTTGGGTAAGCAGTTGAGTTGGAGGAAAAGGCAGCTTAAACCCAAATTTGTAGGTCACTTAAGAATGCTTGTTGAATTTAGGATGGATCTTTTGCTCCTGACACCTGAGGAATGCTCATAGGGAAAGCTGTGCTGGGGAGGATGCTGCAGCAATGGCAGCTCTTCACAGTGTCAAAGGCAGAAGGTGATGAGAAGTTTGGCATGTCCTTCGGGTGGCCAAACTTCTGCCCTCCCTTAAAAAAATCTTCAAAATTAGTAAAATCTTAGACTGGCAGTGTAGAGAAAAATTTCAAAAAGTTGGAGTTTATTTTTTAGCGGCTGTGAGGAGCTCCTTTTTGGGTTGCTGGGAAGAAAATAGATGACACTCTGCATTTCCTCAGGTACAGGTGTTGCTTTCCACACAGATCATGAAGATTATAACTTTGTCCTAAGAGACATTTCAAAAAAGTGCATAAAATACAAGACTTTGGCTGTAAATTAACAGAAGGACTATTACTTACCCTTATTAAGTATCACAGAGATGCTTTTCAACTGTGGTGGAATTATGCCTAAACATACTGAAACAATCTCACAAGTGAACATGCAATTTGAAAGAGTATTTTTAAAGTATTTGAGATAAATTTAGCAGGTTTTTTTGCAGTTTTTGTGTTACTAATGAATGTTTATTTTTTTATCCTTGCCCTAGATTTTATTTGGCATTTATCCAGATCAAGGTATGCCCTGGCAGATGTTGGCTGTGTCACCTTTGGAAAGCTTCTGTATCCTTCTTTCATTGAAAAAAACCACTGATCTGAAGTTTCATTGATAAAGTAGTTGAAAGGGTGTGTATTTTCTATCTTATACCCTGAGAGGACTGTGTGTCCTCAGAGCCTTGGCCTGACTGAGACTCATCCTTTGACAAAGGCCCAAGTGCTCTCTCTCCAAGTTGTACTGAATGGCACCTGTCTGGGGTCAAGCAACCGTTTAGAAGAACAAGCAATAGAACAACACTAAATAAAAATTATTCATCTTAGGTGAATACAGATCTGAATGTGAAAAGTCTTTAAGGGATGAACATGCAGTTAGTAAACAATGAAAAACTTTTGCAAACTAATTTAATTTCTTCTTCCCATTAACTTTCTAGTTTAACCAGTCTGTTCTGAAATCTGCTTGACTCTTACCTCACTAGTGTTAAAAGAACATCGACCTATAGATACACTTCACAAGCTCCTGCAAGGTGCCTTGTTTTGAAAAAGTGCAGTAGGTTTTCACTTTTGGGATGCTTTGTTCTTCTATATAAATGGTCAGTTCTATAGCTTTGGGCAGGGAGAGTCCATTTGAAATAGATTTAATTATTAGAATTCTCACTGTCACCAATGATGACACCATATAATGCACTAAATAGTCAGGTAAATGAGGAAGAAAATGTTAGGGCTTTAGGACAATTTATAATTAAAATTTGAGATTGCTTTTTGGAGAGAAGCAAATGGACTTTCGGTAGGACCAATGACAACTTCAACTGTAAATTCTCATCAATATCCTGTTTACATCATGTTCTTGGTCCTTGAAACTGTTGTTGGAAGCTCCCATGGTGGTGTGGTATTGAACAGCACCACAGCTGTCACAGCTTTATTGCCAAACAAGGATGACTTGAAAGTGAGTCTTTAAGTTCAAGTTTTAGTCAACTGTCAGCTTAAGCCAATTATTTCCTCTCTCCAGACTTGGGTCAGACCCACAGCTGTTGCATTGTACATATTACCTCTGCAAACAAATATTCCCTTTGTTTCAGGGAGCTGCAGTTGGGACTGGGATTTCAGACAAACAGGTGTTCCTGTATTTCACATTTTACCTATCATGTCAGGAGACTTTGAGACAAGCAGCTATCAGACAGTCAGAATACAGCATTTCCATTTCTTACTTGACAAACCCAAAGCTAAAGCTTTTTAGTTTCTGTAATGCGTCTTGAAAACTGAGTGTTTCATCTGCTGTCTGATGTTACTGAGCTGGGTGAAAAGTGAGAGGCAAGCAATCCAGCAAAGCCATGCTTCTTTTTCAAGATAATGTGGTAATTCAAGCAGAAAAGTCAAAGAGAAAAATTGCATTTCTAAAAGAGTTTTGGAAAAGGCACCAGCAATCCTCTTACTGACGCTGTCAGTCTCCATTCGCACAGCACGAAGTTCATGTGGTTGTCTTCCACTTTATTGCATAGTGAAGAAAGTATTTCACTTTTTGGCTAGGCCAACCATTCAGACAGCAGTGCTGAAGATGCAATTTATGCTGGCTGACAGACAGCAGTTCTCCCAATGGATGCTACCTGCTACTCTCTGAATGACTATAAGAATTTAATGGCAGGTTTGCAGGTGTGCTGCAGTAGTCCTTGTCACAGAGCCCTTGGAGGCTTTGGGTAGAAAAGAGGTATCTTAGCTCATATGATGCCAAAATATGCAAATGAGCACACTTTACTTCATGCTTCTGCTTCAAGAGGTGTTTAAAAGTGTTGAATCAGTACTAACCACTATACATATTTTTTATTTTTTGAACTCCTTCCTCTCAGTTCTGTTTCTTTCCAGAAACGCCCAAGCACATTGATGTGTTATGAATGTGTCCTCATGTATACAATGTATCTCCATAAACTAGAAAAGCAAAACTAAGTGTGAGATATTTCTAAAAAACAAATGGAGTGATTACTTTTGGACTTTGGGTCTTTTGTAATCCTGGTGTCACCTGGATATTTTTGTTTTTTTCTGCCATGCCTGGGAGATCTCAAGTTTGCTAAGAGGCAGGGCTCTCCTCCTCTGGTGCTGGGAGAGGTTGGTGTGGTGGTGACCTGCTTTTCAGATGATATCTCTGTTTGTGTTGCTATACCTTTATCTCTGATTTGGCTTTACTCTAGCTGGTTTTCTTCCCATTACCTACTTTATTATTAGTCCACATGTATCTCCCATCACTTTGTCTATTCCCCTGGGTACAAACCTGGAGTGTTTGTGTGCTGAGGTGTGCTAGCTGCAGTGTCTGGGAACAACAACTTGCCTCCTGTGAATTAACAGAAGCCTTTTGAATCTGTAATTTTGTGTGTGGTTGGTTCATTTTTTTTTTCTACCACTGATTTCCCTATAGGCACCAGATGTAAATTCAGTGGTTTTAGTATAATTTTTCAAAATATTGCTAATGTCTCTCTTTGAACATAAACACTTGGGATTTATTGGTTTTTAAATTCTAACAGTCAGTTCTATAATACCAGAAAGAAGTTTATACTGAAGCCTGACTAGAGGACTCTTTCTGCAGAAAGCAAGATTCAATATCACTGTTGATGTGAAATGTGTGAAGCATTTTCAGATCTTTTACTCAAAGGCTGTATGTTAAGAGAGGAGCACCTTTAATTATTAAGACGATAGAAGAAGAGATATAGAGTTTGGAGAAATTCCAGCATATCTTTGTTTAATTACATGTACCTATTCTAAGATATGAACAATCTTGTCTTTTCTTAACTCTTTGGCCATGCAGACCTCCAGGAAATGTCTCTCCATTAACTGCATGATCAAAGAGGGATTGAGAAATGTTCTTGCTCTTCTCCACAACTTACATACATTTTCAGACTTGAAAAAATTTCTGAAGTGCTAAATATACTTTGTTTTCATTCCTTTGTTTCTAGTAACTACTGCCTGGATCTAAGAAAATTTTGAACTTTTGTCCTGCAATGGAGAATGGGCAACTGGAGCAGAACTAGACATTAACTTTTTGACTTGAACTAGGCTTTATGAAATTAGAAAGTGATTGGGATTCATCATGCTTTTAAGGAACTATGCAATCAAACTGAATAATATTTCACTGTCATTTAAAGAAATGTCTGTCTCCCTGATACAGTGCCTTCTTTCTTTCACTGTATCTCATAGAGTTATAGCTATTTCTACATTTCTCAATAGTAGAAATATTTTCTTTTTACAAAAATGGTAAATCTTCACCTTATTTCTGTGCTATAGACCTCACACCTATCTTGCTGAAGTGTGAGTTTCCATCTTTACTCTGTCCCTGACAACTGCTTTGGTAACATCCTTTTCCTCCCTCTCAATATTTGTACTTGTGCCCATTCATGTTATAGGTGAGGGAAGGTTGGATGAGTGTGGGCAAAGCAATATCATGTTTCTTTTCTGGACCGATTGTCAGAAATTACCTGGGGAGTGGACGGTGAATTCTTCCCGAGTCTGGCCAAGAATCTTGCATTTTTGTAAATATATTTTAAAATCTTTCAGTCCTGATCTGTTGTCTGATTTAGGTGTTTGATATCTCCCCAGTAAAACTTTTGGAGCAAAGGATGATATTTTGAAAATTAAATATTTTCACAGCACCCAGTGTGAAGAGTTTCTTACTCACTTCCTCCTTATGTCCAAAATAAAACTCAATAAAAATACATAACCTGAAGTCACACCTGAATGGGTATCTGCTTACACCAAATCAGACAAAATCAGAGATATCTTGAAAATTGACAAGACAGGGCGACTTTCATGGATGTACCTCTATCCTCTCCATGAGAGATTTTGTCACTTCCAGTCCAGGATTAAGGTCTCAAATTCTGAAAGTAGATGTACCTCAATAGCAAAAATGTGTTGAATTTTAAATCATAGGCTAAATTTCTCTTTTCTTTGGATTCAGTGGAACTATTTAGAACAATTCCACATATGGATGAGGAGTCTCTAGGACAAAGCAGACTTAAGACCCCTTTTTAACAAATTCCTTGCTAAGGTTATATGAGTTTGAATGATTTCTGTATGAATTTGTGTTATTGGTGCAGCTGGTAATCATGGAGCAATGAAAGGTCACTAGAAAACTTGCAGTCATGCCAGGATGATTAGTGACATGGAAAACAATGTTTCCCACTCCCTGAACAAGAAGTGGATATATAGAAAGAAGGACTGTGAGGCAAAGAATATAGTCATATTTTAGCACAATTTTCAACTTCCTTGAGGTTTCCTCTTCAGGGAGTATAAATTAATGTAATTAATTATGAAACCTCTCTAATCCCTTTAGTTCCTTTTCCCCCTTTAATATTTCTTTATTTTGTAACTCTAGTTCTCTACTGGCAGACTCTCCTCCATAATTTTTTCTTGCAGAAAGCATTTAAAAAATCGTTTCTGTTTTTGATGTTGTTGGAAATGTACTAAGCATTTAAGCCTGCAGGCAGTGTTCAAGCTGTTAAATAGATGGATGAAGACCACGACCAAGTGCAGAGGGAGCCAAGAAGTAGAATCACAAGGCACAATTGATAAAATGCTGTAGAAATTAGTTTGTTACAGAACTCCTCAAATTGATGGAGCAGAGAGAAAGGTTGTATCCTGGAACTGGATTACTAGCACCCAAAAAAGGGGGAAAAGAAAAGGTTTGTAGAGCATTCATCAGATGGGGAAACCAATAGGGACAGAGAAATGTGTGGTTCAACTTGTTATATTGTGAAGGTATGATGTTGAATAAACCTCAACAGCTACAAACAGAGATAGGAAATAATAATAATAAAAAAGCACAAATACTAATGCAGAAATAACACCAGTTATGGACAATACGCAAAAATGGATGGTAAAGGCCTTCTTTAAAATTGTAATATCCTAGAGAAATCAACATAAGTGACCTGGTCATAAATCAGGATGAATGGTGTATAACTACCTCAGAAACTTCTTGAAAAATAATTCATAGACATAGCATTCTTAAGGTACACTCTACAGTATACAGAATAGGATATAGAAATAGATGTTAAAGAAAGCATAAAGTCAGCCATCTGTGTGCAAATACAACAGAGAATCTCTGTCAAACAGGGCTTTTTGGCTGCCTCTGTACATATTGAAACAATTACCTGATGAAGGGTAGAGCAGGGACTCAGTATTTTGGAGACTGGCACAGCTACTCCTGAGTTAGTCACCCTAGTCTCTCTTTATAGTTAATAGAGAGAACAGATGTTCCTCATGAGCAATTATTTTCATCTTCATGTAGTGGTCCAAAATGAAGCAATTAATTCCATCTTCAAAGCACACTCTTATCACTGTTTTTAGGGAAGCAACCATCAGATGCAGAGGTCTAAAGTACAGGAGCATGAACTGTGGTGAATGAATATCAGTTTAAATGTTTAGCCACTGCATCCCATTCCGTCATGTTGTCTACGTAAGTCACATAAAAATAAAGTGACATGCGGTGACTCTCACATACTCCTCAAAATCTCTTCAGAAAACCAGGATCAGGAAACACAGCTCTTGGTTCAGCCAGGAGCAGCAGACCTGCTGTGGTGCCAGATGTAAATAAAGACAGCCAAGGTGTAATGCTTCACAAAGCAAACACAAACCCAAATCCCTTGATGGGCTAATTCACAACAGTAATATGATTTCAAGAATAGAACTATATCAAAATGAAGCAGTTTAGCTGAAGCAAAATAAAAAAAAATATCAACTCTGGCTGTAAATCTCATCAGGTAGATTTTTTTTTTTTGCTTTGAAGGGGCACACTGGAGCACACACTACAAAAAAAAATTCCGGAAAGAAAGAGCATGATTAAATTGCAGAATAAAAGGTTATATTAGAAGTAAAAAGAGAGTTTTCCCAAAAGTTGTCCGTATCTGAATGATTAAAATTTAGAGGAAATCACATTCTGGCAATTTAAGGGAAATATAAAATCAAGGTAAGGCAGAACAAAAATATTCTTAAGATCAGCTTGATTAAAAAAATATATTTTTTAAGGTAAGCATGTCTAAAGTTTTCTTCTGGTTTATTATGATTCCACCTTTCATAAAGGCTGTGATCTGCCACAGTCTAACAATGGAATTATGACAGAGTCCCTAAATATTGTTTAGAAAAAAACTCTGATGGCATTTGAGAGCCTCAGTGCAGACTGGTGAGTAAAGTTCTGTTGCACTTGCAATCAAAGGAAAGCCCCTTTTTTTTTTTTTTTTTTTCTATGACTCTTTATAATGGTTTTATAAGTGCACAGAATGGAATGGAAAAAGTATCCTTATCTGTAGAGGAAAAGAAAGGAGCCACTCTTGAAAATAAGGTTTAATTTTAGACATCCTTTCTAATAGCTCCTGAATGTGTCATCTAGGTAATTACAGGATTTATTTTAGAAGTATTGCTTAAAAGGAAGCTGCCATAATTATATGCACCTGAAGCTTTTCAAGACATTAGTGGCTACACTCCTAGTGAAAAACTGACTATCAAAAGTTATCCCAAACCGTAGTGTTGATGGCTTCAGGTCACCAGACCTTTTAGGAGGTTTAATTAATGTCTCTACTTAAAGGTATAGATATAGTTCCTATTGAGACTCCTATTATATATCAACTAGTGACACAAAAAAGCTGTGACACCAAATCATATTTAAAACTCTCAGAAACAGAATTGTTGTCATTTCTGTTTATGTTTGCTAAGAGTCGTGTGTGTAACTTCTCCTGACTGGATTTGTCTCCTGATCTGTTACATGTGAGATTACCTTTTTATCCTTTCCCGTGTGAGTCCTTTAAGCAAATAGATGCTGGTGAGCTTAATTTTTAGTTAATTGCATGTGAGTTTCACTGGTGGTGTTTGCTCAGCTTGCCTTGCTAAGAAGGATGACATTTATATTACTTTGACTGCATTGGCTGCCCACCTGGTACTAGATCTAGGTTTGGTTCTTTTTCTAGTTACTGTGAGAGATTACTCTTTTCTACATCCAGAAGGACCTCATAATTTCCCAAATCTTTCCCCATTAGACACTGACTTAACATGGATGATCTTCCTGGGGGTCACTGGAAACAGGACTGAGCACAACACTGCCCTGAATCTTCTAACTACCCTGAGTTTTTTCTTTTCCTGTCGAAGTCTCTGAGTTTTGTGGGCTACAAAGTATCTTTTGGGAAATTATTTTGGTGGGTATATGATCCAGTACATCTTACTCTCTTTTTGTAGTATTCTATCTTATGATTTTAACGTCCAATAAAATATTGGACGTTAAAATCGTAAGATGTTCAAGCATGTGATTAGTCTCATGATTTCAATGGAACATGTATGTGTAAAACCAAGGAGTTATTTTTGTTTGCTTGCTTTTGTTTTGTTTTGTTTTGTTTTGTTTTGTTTTGTTGGTGATGCCTCAGCTTTCTATCTGTCACAGAGAGAAGCAAAACAATTACAATATTGTTCTATTATAGTAACAAACACACTGTGAAGGGTTAAAAACTTTGGGCTTTCCTCATCCCCTCCCTTCCCTACCCACCAAGCCTCAAGGATGCTTTTTTCAACCATGCCAGAAGTGGATTATTGCAACACTATATTTAAAAAAAATCTAGATTTATTGGACTAATAGAATCAGACTTGCAATGGGTTTGTGGATCATGGCTGGCTGGTTTTTCAATTATATTAGACTAGGAGTGTAGTTTGACCACACCTCATTTGAGATATCGCAAGAAAAAAGAAGTAGGTGAGGGAGCTGAAAGTGATAGAGTCTTTGAGTACTTCAGATGAGAGGAGGTTGAAAATACCTTTTGGATATTTGTAACATTGTGAGCAAAACTTTGACCAAAAAGCAAATTGTCAGGCAAAATCCTCTGCAGTTTCTACATGGTTTTCACCAGTACAAGTCCAGTGATGTTTAAATTGCTGAGCTAATGGTGTTGCCTTTCATCTAGTACAAGTGCTTAAAGAGCCTTACTTCTCTGTCTCTCTGTGTATTTCTGTATGCTGTTTTGACATTTTGATATGTCAGGTGAAAGCACTGGTAATCCCCAGAAGTCACTAGGGAAGATATATTTGTTCTGAAGCTGTAACTCTTGTTTTATTAGGGAACTTGGTCAAAACAGTACTTGGTGAGGAAATAGACATCTGTTTTGTTCTTTTCGAAATTCCTGAGGCATTTAACTGAAGAATGTATTTTTTCAGCATAATTGACTAATTTTTTTTTCCTGGAATTTGTACAGCCTATTTTTACTGGAAATTTACACCTTAACAACTTTATTAACAGCTATGAATCTGACTGACTTTCGTGATTCTGCTCTGTTGAAGTTAGACATAGGAGGCCCATTTGGGGCACAAGTACTTAATGAGCAAACAGAGGAATACATTGTAGTACAAATCAGCCAGAATGAAGATACAGGATCAAGGAGGAGGCGCCAGCAGCAGGTGATGGTGTTTAAATTGTCTTTCATTTTTTTCTGGGATGTGTTTTACTACTCATTTCCATCACCACTGTATGGATTAAGTGGTCATGCTTTTTCTTGCTGCAAAGTGTTCCAATTTCAGCATTAAAAAACTGTAATTAAAGTTGCATTTTCTTTTGCCTTTATAAGGCTTCTCTGGGCTTCCTGCATTAAAATTTTGTTCTCTATATTCAATGCAAATTGTGTTTTGGCATCCTTTCTCTGGAGGACATCCTGGAGGTCTCTCTCACTTCATTGATTGAGTGAAGGTATGAGGATGAGTTAGTATGATTAAACCTGAGCACCTGTAACAAACCTAATCAGGAGGAATCAATTTAGGCTGATTTTATGCCTGATCCACAAAACCCCTCAAAAGTGGACAGAAGAGAAAAAAAGAGCAAAAAAACTTCTCTATCAGAGGCATATCACTATCACTAGTTTCTGCTAATATTGCTAAATATGACTCTCTTGCAGGTGGTATACAACTGGTCTCTACCCTTAAGTTCAAGAAGAAATCAGCAGATCATCACAACTAGAACCTTTCAGATACCAAACAGGTCGGCTGAGAGACTGAAAAATGCTGCATTGAAGGAGTAGTTTGCACAGACTTGACTAAGATAACATTTTAAAAATAATCATCACTGCATGTTTCAGAAGGGCAGGAAAGGATGACTTTTTGTTGCTCTTTAAAAGTATTTATAAGACTGGTTTGTACTTGAGTTAATTTCTGAACACTACTTTTTAGAGGAATGGAGTTTATTAGAAAATGTTTGAGGAGTTGCTTTTGTGAAGATATCACAAGTATATTGATAAATATTCTATATAAAATTAATGCACAAATAAAAGCTATTTCATTCCAGGAATAAACAAATCTTCTTTTTCTTTCACCAGAGGCACCATCTTCATAAACATTCAAGCTTTCCTGCAGGAGTCTGGAAGTGTTCCTCTCTCCATGAAGCACCAGTACCTTCATGCAAGTATAGAGGCACAAGTAACAGTTGCATCCATCATCTTAGTAGGTGTCTACGTGCTGATCATATTGGAAGTAAGTCAGTTTTGTACTTTGATTTTATCACCAAGTTCTAAGTGGAGCACAAGAAAGGTTTTCAGTCTTGGGCTTTGATATAATTATAAAATGTGTACATAACTTCATGCACCATTAGTGTTGCTAAGGACGTGATACATGCAGGGAAATTGTTCTGCATTGGAAGTGGTTTTGCCAAGTTCTTTTAATGTTATAGTGATCTTGTATGCTTTTCTATTAGGTTCTATAGGGTTTTTTTTAATATTTCAACAGAATTATAGTTTTGATGTGAAAGTAAAAAGGTCAGAATTGTGAAAAGTGTGGAAAATTTTTTTTTAGTCATTTTTAAGATAAGTTAAAAGAAAAAACCCATTTCGTTATTTGCCTTCTCTAAGGTACCTCAAACTATGAATTTAGCGTACTTTTTTCAGGTTAAAATGAATATATATTTTAATAACTGACTTTTAGACATTCTTTAACTGTATTATTTGAAGAGGAAAGGGAGCTTGAATCAATATTAAGTCAAGGGACAGGGAACTTCTAACATATATTGCAACAACATTACAAAACCTTGAGGTATGAAATCCAATAAAAATGCATTGCATCACACTAAGAATGGAAAATATAAATAGCACAGAACTCCAACTGAATTCTTTGAACTGAAAAGACTCACTGTTATCTTAAAATGAGTTGCAGGTGGGGAGGAACACTTATTTTAAAATTTATTTTTAATTCATATGAGCATCCACACTGTCAATTCTCCAAGTTTAATCATGCCTAATTTACATTAGTATGAAACAAAGAAATGAATGAAATTAAGTCTACAAGGTGCTCCACAGTATATATATCCAGCATGCTCGTTCTTCTTCCACATCCATTGCATACTTTGAGCTTTTCACCCCATCCCCAATTAAAATGATAAGGCTGTAGAACTTCACCTAATCAAATACCAATAATGGACGCACACAGCAGATGCTTTAGACATTTAGATTATGTTGTTCAGCAATGATTATTTCTTTCTAAACCTAAAAATGCCTCTGTGTACATTATAAATGAACAAAGAGCTATTACATTAAATGCAGGGGGGGATTGGACTAGATTTTTCTGTAAATATGTGTAGGCATGTAGCACAGCACCAAAATAGTCTTAATACTTTTAAGTGCAACTTCTTTTAAAAAAACAAACAACTGAGCCAAACAAAAATCCCCACCCCTAAACCCCCAACCCCAACTATGCAACCTTTTAGCAGTTACAAAAACATCAGGTTTTAAATGTATGTAAAGGGGGAGAGGGGGAGGGGGGGAGGGGTGTGTTTGCATCCTGAAAATCTGCTTTGGGAAAAATCAGTGTGGAAAAGGAAATACAGGCTTGAAACTGAAAAGCAGAGCCAGGGAAAACATTAATTTTTCCTTTTATTTTTAATAAAAAAAACCCTTAAAACAGCTCATTGAATTATTGTTTCTGTGAAAATATCAAGGAAAGATTTCCATTGTTGGCAGAAAAAATATTTCTGCAAATTCAAAGGTAGAAAAAAATACTCATAAATAAACTTCTTTGAAATTTAGAGTGTGGAAAGCCACATGTTGCATCATGATATTAGCCATTTTTTTCCATAGCATCTATAGGAATGACAAATGTTTCAACAAGATTAAATTCTAAACTCAGTTTCTGTGTTCTGTGGTTCCCTGTGGTATCCATGTGGTTCCCTCATGGGTTTCTTGCAGGCAATAGATGTTAATAGTGTTAGCAGCTTTCATCATATTCAGTATTTATAACTTCAGTGCCTGAAGTCCTGCTCTCTCAACACGTTCCACTCTCTATCCCTTTAGCTGCTATCACTCTTGGAGAAATCAATGTTACTGCAGGATATCTACTCTTGTAGATATTAATTTTTGGTGTTGCTGCTCTCCATCTTTTATCAGTCTTTATTAGTTTCCTGTATTTTATTAACTACTACTTGTAATACAGCTTCAAATTCAGACACTGTGTACGCTCAAACCAGTTTTAGAACTTTATTTTTACATATTTTCTTTAAAAATGAAGAAAAAGGAAACATTTTATCTCTTACAAATCACAAGAGCCTCTTTTTCCTCCTGCATAGCATGAATTGTAGATCTTGCCCACAGCACCTCATCCCCACTGTCCTCATCTTCTAATCCTTTCTTGCCCTTGTCCTCTTGTTCATTGCTACCTTAGTCACCAGGGGCTGTGCAAAACAGGCTGCAAGAGCTTCTGCTTCCTGCAGATACAGGATGATGGGAGAAGATTGTCATGTAAGAGGTTCCAGTTGGAAACTGAAGTGCATTTACTGTAAACAATTGTCTTCTCCAAACTTCTAGCACAGTAAACACACAGCATAAAAATCTACTTTGAGGCAGCTGTTTGCCCCCGTGTCAACATCAAATGTCTAAATTAAGCACCCCTCCTTGTCAGTGGAGGTCTCAGGATGTGTTTCCTCAGAAAACAAGCTGTTGAACTTCATTTCTTCAGGCATTTATTTGCAGTGTTGCTTCTTTTGAAACTGATTCCATGTTACATATTTAAAAAATATAAATATGTTTCTGATAAAAGAAGATACCCCCTTTCCTCTTTAATTTCCAATGATTTCTAGATTCAGGCTTACAACAAATATGAGTATTTTCTTACTTCACAATTCTACTATTCTACCTCTTGAAATTTTTGTATATTGCTTTTAACTCTCTTTACTTGGTCATGCCTTAGTTTTTTCTTAGAAGTTTGTGGGCTATTTTCTTTTTTTTTTCCCCCTTTATGCAATCATCTGTTCTTTCATTAGATATTAATTCTTTTGAAAATTATTTTTTTCAAATATCAATCTGTTCCCTCTTAACATTTCAGTCTCCTATTCTCTCCCCTTGTCCCAAAGGAGAAAAACATTAATCTTCTTGTGATGCTTTAGCTTTGATCTAATCTATACTATTTTATAGACTTGTTGAAAACCACAAAGTATTTAATTTTGTTCTTGAAAGCATAAACTGCACAGGAAATTCAAAAAAGTGCATGTTAAAATAGGAAAGAAAGAAAGTGTGCCAGGTTTACTTTTGTTGATGTCAGCTCTACTGTCTGACCCTTCAGGATCACTGTAGAAACATGGGTAAGATGGGTTACAAATACGTTTTCACATTGGTCTGCAGGAACCTCTGGTGCAAAATGTGGATGTATAGAGTTTTACGCTGATGTTGCTGTATTAAATCAGTTTACAATGTATTTTCAGGCAGGCTTTTTCTATTTTTGGTCCTCAAAATCTGCATACTCTCTTGACTGAAAACTTGGGGAAAAAAAAGTTGGAAAACCTTATTTTTATAACCCCTGCTCCAAGAATATTTTTTCTTTTGGCTGAGTGTATTTCATCTTTTACGTTCTTTGATTTCCATAATTTCTTCCAGAAAAGAATTTTCCTATGTAACTAAAGTGATTATTTGTAGCTCATTAACTGAACGATGTATCATTTCTGGTCATCAGGCACTGTCAAGGAAAAGTAGTGCAGATAAAATCTCATTGTTAGCTATCACTTAGATTAGTTAGATATCGGATAAATACGGTTAGATAACTTTGCTTTCTCACATTGTCCCTGTTTTTATCTACACAAAATGAAATAATACACTGGTTATGTAAGGAGAAATCTATCTGCCCATCTATATCTTAAAATATCTGTTAAAATATTAAAGCTTTGCTGGTATTCAAAAAGGTATTTTGAGTTGATAAAAGTCTTATTTGTAATTATTAACTGCATATTTGCAGCTTTGTTGAAGCTGCATTAATTAGAAATATGTAAGGACGAATGCCAGACATCAATTATTAAAGGATAGAGCTTATTAATTGAAATGAATTAGTGTGTGCCTTTGTCCAGCACTTTCCCTTAGTAATATATTTGTTTTGTGTTGTGTGTTAAAATGCAGTGTTAGCTGTTTATGACACTTGAATGAGCAGAAGCAAATGTGAAAGTAATTGCCTTTTAAAAGCTATTTTGTAAAACATCACATTTAATCAGGAGAAAAGGCAAAGTAACATTTATTATACTAAATTAATTTTAAAAATTGAAGAAAAAATAAGATATACCAAAAGCACACCAAATAGCAGGAAAGTGATACAAGCAAGTATCAGAAATTCTATGAGATCCTCCATAGGACTCATCACAAGTGATATTATTTAGCTTCATATCCTGTCTTGTAATTAGCACTAAGAAAGACCTTGCCAAGATCTTTTAAATGACATTTTAATGATCTGACATCTTGAATGACATTTACATGTCTGTATTTCTTCTTAAAACACAAATATGTGAAAGTGCAAGATCTGATTTTAAAAGCTCAAGTCTCTTACTAACATGAAGTATGGGCTTATAATCACAATTTTCATTACTTTAATGGAAATGGATTGTGTCGGTTTCTCTCCGTATTACTTTTCTATTATTAACTAACTTAAATTATGAATAAACATCCCCTAAGCTGAATTTCTTTAACTCATACGAGAGTGATTTTTAATAACATCTAACCAGCAGAAATTAGCTCCAGAGAACAAAGATTTTACGGCATTTTAGTCTGACCATTTTTTTCTGTCATTTTAGGCTGGTTGAACCAGTGTTTCCTGGTTCAAGGAAAAGTTTTTACAACTGGAATAAGTTGTTATTACTGCAGTCTACACTCGCATAGTCCAGATTTGTGCTAAAAATTATGCTCTAGAGAGGGACTAGGAAAAGAAAAGAAGTAGTCATTGGCTATTATGAAGCATTACTTTGTGATAGAAATAGGCTAAACTTAAGGGAGATTCTTTTTCTCATAAGGAAAGTAACAGAAAATTTGACTGATCACAGAAGTGATCAGCTTTGTCAGCATGGCTTCTCACTTCCCATCCATTCTTGTATTGATCTGTCTTTAGATACAGACTAAGAAGAGTGTGGATTAGAGTGTTCCCACCTCCATATATGTCCTCCCAAAAGACTGGTAGCAAAGGAACAGAAGAAAATCCATAGCAATTATTGGAAGAGACCATGTGAAAAAGGAAATAGTAGCTGATATACTCCCTGGCCTTTGTTGGAGAGAATATATTCCTTCTGCTATGGATTTCATTTGTTTTAGGATGAAAAAATTGCGAAGAGGCATTAAAACAGTGCTGTAGTATTTGCCAGAAAATTAGGGACAGATTATCAGAACAAACCTTCTACCCTCGTTAATAAGAGTCCAAGCCATCACTCCCTAGGCAAGAATAAAAGTTTCCCCTTATCTGCCCCACTGTCTGTGGGAAGTAGGGAGTAAAAGAACCCAGAAGTTTTAAATACTGGGACTCTGAGGGTTGTACAGAACCTAAATCAGGGTAGAGAAACGTAAACATAAAATCCAGTAGTAAAACTTACCTTAAATAAAAATCCAGCTTCCTCTGGAGCAGTCTAACCTCATCTGCCCTGGGGAACAAGTTGTTTTGGATCTTGTTTGGAGTCCCTATAACTCTAAAGCACCTTTACCATTCAAAAATCTACTTTTCCCCATACCTCCCCAGCTGAAAATGTGCACTATAATGAGGGCATGCTTGCCATCCCCACAAGTACTGGTTTTAGGACATAAACTGAGGATGTGCAGTAAAGCTTGCTGAGGTAGATGCTGGATGACTGGGTTGAACAAGGAGATACAGACACTGGACAGATCAGTCTGTCCTGTCTCTCAGACAGAAATATTCAACAAATGGTACCCTAGATATTCTTCCAGAGAATAGTCTGTTACTGAGCTACCAATTAAGCAGTCCAGATAATCAACCTTTAGTGCCATTCCATAATGCCTTTCCCTAATTTAGGAGGAGGCTGTGATTTCTGTGTATTTTGATCTCAGCGCATTTTGAGAGGCTCAAAATTACTTTCAGTCTGCTGTGCAGGACCATTGCGAGTTTTTCCTTATGAGGAGGATTTTATCAATACCCTGAGGTCCCAGGATTTCTGCTGCTTGTACAGAGTAGAGCCATTGCCAGCAATGAGGAGGCTCTAAAAGGACAGAGCCAGCACCAGTAAGATAAAGTAGTCATTTTTATCTGCCCTTACTACAGCAAAGGAAAGGAAGCTTAAGGGAAGCAAAATTCTGTAAGATGAGGAAGGGATGAGTTTCAATTGAAACAAAAATGCAATATAATAGCAAACAAAATCCTCAGCTGGATCACAGCTTGATATGTTATAATAACAATTTTGTATTATTAATCCAATATGAATATTGATTTTACACTGACTATTGCCTGCCTAATTGTTAGATCTGTCTTGGTGGAAGTCTGGCTGTGCTCTGAATACACGTGTTTTAAAGAAAAATGCCTTCTTTTGGGTGCTATGGTACTTCAGCAGCATGTAAACGGTCTTTAATTAAGAATGAAATAGGAAAAAAATTGCCACTGGATGGTGCTGCTCACTATTCTAAGGAGTAGATAACATTGTCTGCTTTAAAAGGTGTTGTCAGGCTCCTCTTTTCACAGAATGCTATTTTTTGAAATAATACAAGTCATATTCAACATTAAGTGCAAAAACTAATTTCTAAATGGCCGTTTGCCATTTTCTGTGCCTTTTAAACCTAATTTTCAACTGTTTTTTTCTTCAATTTGTGAAAGACTGCAAATACAAATGTTTTGCCCTGCCTTGCATACTATGTATTTTGTGGGTTGGTGTGTTTCCTTTCTGTTTGAGAGAGGGAATAGAACATTAAATTAGCTTAATTGAATGCTGCTGTTCAGCTTCTACCCTGCCTACGGCAACTAGAGGGGCAGAGAGCCATGAGGTCTTAAAATTTTAACAAGTTGTTAGAACACAGGTACACTTCTAATGCACACAAACAGGGATGAGAACCACTCAGTCCTTTCTGGGGCCTCAGATGGTGTCTTACTTTGGAAGGGCAAAAGTGAAAGAAAAACCTGAAAGTGTAGGGGGCAGGCTTGAAGGGAGATGTGATGACAGGATTTAAAGAGGAAAAGTATTCAGAGAAGCAAATTGGAGTGAAAAAAGACAGGAGATGTCGGAGATGGAAGACTCTCCAGAGGAACTGCTAGCTAGAGCAGAAAGTTCCCTGTAAAGGTAATGCAAGTACTGCAGCTTGCTCTACTGTTGTTCATAGCACATGGCTGTATCTCTGTATGGTTGTATTAACCTACTATTTCAAGAAGGCTGACAAAGATTCTGACAGGGAAAGTAAAATTTCATTATTTGGTCTATGTTATTTGTTTACTAGAATTTGCCAGTCTTATTAGTCTCAAGAATGCTGAGATAATGGGAAAATACAAATTGTTCTTAGACTGCAAATGTAATTGAGGGTGTCTCAGCCCTCACAAATGCCTTTAGGACACAAAGCATGAGGGTGTGCATTGGGAATCATATCGAAGTACCTGAAGAGGATGGAGTCAGCAAAGCCTGCTGAGGTAGATGCTGGAGAACTGGACCGACCCTTGCAAGACTGAAAGCTTGTTCCTAGGCCAGCCTGTTGGTAGACAATGGCTTTGATCATGTCGGCCCACAGAAGCAGTTTGGTTTATTTTCTTCTAGGTTCTTTACTGGCTCATGACCAGATCTCTTTATTTAAGTCTTATAGAACTTGTTTTATGTAGCTAAAATATTACAAGAATAAGTGCCTTGGCACATAAGAATGGTTACCATCCTCTCTTTCTGCAGGGCTCACCTTTCTATTAATGTGACCAGAGTCAAGGCCCAGATTTACAGAACATGAGTGTGTTCATTTCTCTATATGTCTGACCACTTCTATAACAAGACAAAATCCCAAAATTCATACCAAGTACAGATTTGACTCTGAGGGGATATCAAGCTATCAGATGTTACTGGATACTACCTTCTGGAGTTTTCTGGATATATATAAAACTGATTTTCTTAACATCAGAACCATTCCAACATGTAGAGTCTGGAAAACATCCACTTAGGACTGTAGTGGTACATGTATGGCAGACTTCTCTCTTTTGTATGATTCTGATAGAAATATTGGCTAGGCATGATATACCTTTTTATCCCTCTTTACCTTAATATTCTGAGGTGAGTGGTTATTTTAAAACAAGACTTAACTTAGCAGTCATTTCAACCCTCATCAGATAGGATTAAAAACTCTTCTGGGTCCTCTGTCCATCTGTACAAATTATACTTCCTTCCTTCCCTGTTCTATGTTCTTTTCTCCAAATTTGCTTTTTCCTCAAGTTTCCAAAGCATGGAAATTCAATAGTTTGTTTCATCTCATGCATCAAGGATATGTTTGTCTTTGCATCATTCAAGGGCCACTTTGAACCAGTAAATCCAATGTTCCATGTCAGCGTGGAGCTTTAGTCATTCAGTTTTCTCTACAAACAGCAAACAGTGATATAGCTGAGGAAGAAAAGTCATAGACTCTGAAAAGATTGTAAATTGTGCACATTGTTAATTCAAAGCCTTTGACAGAGATATAACAAATATCTCTGCAGAATTTAGAATTAGCCTCTAGATTATAGATTATAGAATTAGCCTATAGATTATCGATATAAAAAAGGGGAATGAATTATTCTGGTAATTTAGTCACAGAAAATAATTTGATTACTTAAGTCTCTTTCTCTGTCTCTCCCCCTGATTCTCTCTCTGTATTGTTTTATGTATAGAAAGAATTGATGTCAGCTTAATGCAGTTACTTAATCACAGGATTTCAGGGCTGCCTATCCTAGACAAGAGTCATAAGCTACCTTGTATTTCTTAGCTTGTTCTAGTTAATGTGCTGCTGTGGTTTAACCCCAGCCAGCAGCCAAGCCCTAGGAAGCCGCTTGTTCTCTCCTCCTCCAGAGGGATCAGAGAAAAAAATTGAAAGGATAAAGGCTAGAAAACTCTTGGATTGAGATAGACAGTTTAATAAGGAAAGGGAAAGCTGCACAGGCAAGCAAAGGAAAACAAGGAATTACTTAACTTCTCCCCATGGGCAGGCAGGTGTTCAGCCACCTCCAGGAGAGCAGGGCCCCATCATACAGAACGGTGACTTGGGAAGACAAACACCACCACTCCAAGTGTCCCTCCTTCCTCCTTCTTCCCCCCACTTTATGTACTGGTCATGATGTCATATGGTCTGGAATATCCCTTTGGTCTGCTGGGGCCAGCTGTCCTGGCTCACAATCTCCCATGCATCCATAGTCTGCTCATCAGCATGGCAGTAGGAAAAGCAGAAAAGGCTTTGGCTCTGTGTAAGCCCTGCTCAGCAATAACAAAAACATCTCTCCATTATCAACCCTATGTTCAACACAAATCCAAAATACAGCCCTCTACCAGCTCCTGTGAAGAAAATGAGCTCTGTCCCAGCAAAAAACAGCACATATATCACAGGAATAAAAGTGAACTAATACAGGCATTTTCTTGGACACCACATAGTATTACTTTTAATCACTTTATTTTTAAGATAATCATCTTGTATAGTCTTTATGTTGTGTAGCATTGTATTAGAAAGTGACAAACTGTTGCTTTCTATGACTTCCCCTAAGACAGGGTTGTTTATTTCAGGACTTCTTCCACTGGCATTAGATCAGAACAAGTAATTTGGCACACTATCTGAGTGGAAATAGGTATTATAACAGAATGTCATAGATGGGTGCTTTCTTTCCTTGGGGTTGTGTAGACGTTCAGAAATGACAAAATTTGCTACAGAATCTAGTGTTTCCATTTAAGAAGTCATTTAAGGCTGGGTATTTGTCTTTAAAAAGAGCTTATTGAATATAAATCAATATATAGGGTAGATTATTTTCACAGTTACAGGCATAAATATTTATTATGTGAAGAATGTATAAGAATTCATGTTAGGACTAAGATATGCTAACGTCTTTAAATCCACATATTTCTCCAGTCAGTTCTCTTAACTGGTTTTAGTCACATATTTCATGCAAATGGCAGTACTATAATATTGATTCACCATTCGTTTCTTGTAAAAATGAATAAACTTTTGGTCCAAGATTTTTTTTTCCCCAAGCAAGACATACTTATGTACAGTGATGCAGTTTTGACATGTTTTGACTTATAAAAATGAGATTCATGATTAGATGTTCTAAATATTTAACCTAGTGTGAAGTTTTATTTTGTGATTCATGCCTGCATGTATAGAATACATATAGATGGTGTCCTACTCTTCAGATGAAGATATAAATATCTGTTCTTGCTGTGATTTTTGTGATGCTTGGAGTCACTTTGGGATTCTTGATGCACATGGTCTTTAACCAGTGTACCACGCGTGCCTCAAGAGCTGCTCTAGTTCATCCCTGTACACTGCACCAGCATGTCATACTTTCTAAGCTATGTGAAGCAACTCCCTTTTGCCTCATTAAAATCCCTACAGAGTTTACTTACTACTGCTTAACTAGGTAAGGCTAAGGCAATTAACTTTCTGTTAACATTCATTTTGCACAAGCTTTTGAGGCACATCCCCTCTGAAGTGTTCCCATGTGCTGGACACAGTGCCCCATGGCTGAAGGAGCCGCAGAACTCCTTCTGCAGAGCTTGTGTAGGGAGCAAACTGGGGGGAGGAGGGTGAGGAGCTAAAACATTAGGTACCATGACCAGCTGAAGAGGAGGTATGTTGCTATGCTTTCACTTACTGGTACTGGTCAGTCTCTTTACTAGAGATGAGCATGTGGAAAATGAAATAAATATGTCTGGCATCACAGATTTTCTTTTTCTTCTGCTCTGAACTCCTTTGTATCTGACTATATCTTATATTTCTAGTCTGTTGCTTTATTGTGTCCAAATCATACGAATTGCCAGAAATAAAGCAAATTTCCATGAATTAATAATTCAGTGCCATTCAGCTTGGAAGTGGATCTACAGCAAGGCAGAGTTCAAAGTATTTCAAGGTGCTTTTTAACCCCTGTTTTCTATCATAAGCCCAAATTTTCAGCCAGTTGCTTGACAGTTAGGAAAAATTACCTAAATTTTAAAGCTAAATTACCATTGTTTTTCTGATACTAGTGTTAGACTTCTGCATTCATTTTCCAAAATGCAGGGGTTTTGATCCACTTACTTTGGTCTGCTTAAGAGTGAATCAAATATCTGTACACGTGAAAGACGGAAGTTTCATCTGTATCCTGCTAAAACAACTGGAATAGTCCAAGGCAAAGCAGACCACCAAAATTTGTAAAATATATGGCAGCAAATGCTAAGATAACTCCATCAAGGGATGTGACTGAGGAGCACATTTTTCAGAGGTGTTCAGGCTAATACTGTCTTGATTATCTTTAGGAAGTACTGTGGAAAAAACCTCTTCCACTGCTGAAGATGTAGTCTTTTAACCCAATAAATCCTTATTAAAACATAACAAGGAACAGATACAAAACATAAAGTTCGAATAAAGCTATCCTGGGGTTTAGTTTTACTTCTCTCCCTCCTTGACCCCTGAGAATAAAGAAATAAACTAGAGTCTTTATAAAGTCTAAGAGGGATTTGGCTGTTGATTATATAAGGATTGTCTCAGCTATTCTGGAGGTAGGTGAAAAATACATAAAACTCACATGTGAATATAGGCTTGGTAATAACTGCATCCTTGTTGAAATGCAGCAATGTTGCCACTCTATAAAATGTAAATTAATTTATCAGTAAAATAAGAAGTTTAATACAACAGGCTTCATTGGAGACAAAATGGATAAGAAATGAATAGGTACTGCATTTGAATCTTTATGTTAAAATCATTGACACTCATCTTTTAACTGCTCTTTATCACTTATAACAAAGGACTTGTGGAAATAAAATGTTTGGTATGATATATCATTTACCAAATATCTTCAGAAACATAAATTAAGAATACACATATCCTGGATTTCTGCTGGGAAAGGTATGCTGAAATAGCACCCAGGTCATAATACAATTGGCTTCTAAATACTTTTCTTTTTGCCTCCTGGAACACCATACAAGATTTAGAGTTTGGAATCCAGAATAATTTTTATGATGATGCTGTTGCAGTCTACCAAACGGTTTAATGAAGTCAGTGCAAAAGTTCCAAAGCACTTTCAAAGAGATAAAGCAATTTAAATCTGGGAAAAGTCTAGGCTTTCTAAATCCAATTTGCATTATAGTTTTGGAACTGTATATTGTTAATTAATATCAAGCAAAAAGACTTGTGGCCTAAATTATTTGGGTAGCTTTAATCTCTTACTTTAAAATGAGCTCCTGAATTAAGAGTAAGAAAACTATTAGAATCAGCATTCAGCACATTGTGTTTGTCACACAGCAGGCAATCATGAGACAAACTTTCTACAGAGAATTATGAAACAAAGTTGCTACAGGAGACTTTCCTGGTCTTTGCTTATTCTGAATTGACTCTATGAGGTTGGTGTCAACACACCTACATTGTTGTCACTGTTGTTTCACTGTTGCAGCTTTGGGTATTTTCATTTTCTATATAAAATACTGTAAATATCCATACCCCTTTTTTCCAATTTCTTCATCTCTTAGCCTTGTAGCATCCTGTATCCATGAGCTCTAAACTGAATCCTGCTTTGGAAAGAGTGAAATCTGGACTGCATTGTTTTCAGTAGCCTCTGTGCTGGTATCACAGACCCTTTGAAAAAGGCGAGAGCCCTATCCTTTGCTGTTGCTGTAAGTCAGCACTGCTAGGTATTCTTCAGACAAAAGTAAAAGTGATGGTGATGATGAAGATGCCCTTTTTGCAAAGAGTTTATAAGGTTTGCAGCTGGAATGGGAGCTGGGGAGCTCTAGCATGCAAACTGATATACTAAAAGCTTTGTTTCTTCCTCCTCATCAGCTCTGTCTTTGTCATCTCTGAGGTCATTGCACAAGGGTATGCACTTTCTCAAGTGAGAGAAGGATCAGATGAATAGAGATTATTTCTCACTTAACCTTTAAAAATGTCTTTAGATTCAGAAGTCTACTAAGTCTCTCAGCCTTCCTGGGGTTAAGTCTCTTAATTTATTTCTGAGCCCTTTCAGTTCTCTATCTGAGCTGTTGTTTATGGATGCACTCTAAGATTCATCCTGAAAAGATACGCATCCTCCTGAAAATCTTCAAAAGGGTTTGATCGATCATCTGTACTATTTTTCAAAAGAATAAGAATGAAATTTTGCTTGATATAATGCTCTTCAAATGTGTATTAGATAGAACTGTAGTTCAAAGAATGTCAGAACTCGTAACCTGCATTTCCTAATTTCTGCATTTGTAAGTTTTAAAAAATACCTTTGCAAATATGTTATTTGTTTGGGTATTATTTTCTGTGAGAAGAAAAATTAGAGTAATCTATTCTTTCCTAAAGCTTCCTAAATATCAATTTTTGAATATTTACATGTTTCAGAGTTTACCTAACTGTTCTTTCTAGGCTTTACATTACTTTATGGCTTTCATTTGATAGTTTGCTGGAATGTAGAGTTGTACATGTACTAAGTTTTTTGTAATAAAGCTTGTTCATTCTTCAGGATATGCTTTTGTATATCCCTCTTGAAAAACCACTGGAATGAAGGAACTGACAGATGACTTCAGTTGTTCAGTTTCTTTCTGCATAAATTAAGGCCAACTTCACCCATAGGTGACAGCAAACTCTTGGAAACTGAAAATGCTGTCAACCCAATGCGAGTAATTAGGTATACAACAGTGACAGCAAAAGTGCTTATGTGGAAATATGCAAAAAATCTGTAGCTAAACAAATCTCAGAAAACCTATGATATCTTTCTGAGAACTGCAAAAGAGCCATCTAACGTGGGTGGGGATGGCATGAGGAGAAAACCTTCATTTTGAGGAGAGCTGAGGATTTCCCTGTAGCCTACACTTGAGCTTTGCTCTGTAAGAGGCTGATCCCCTTCCCTAATGGACAGCCCTGCCTGGCATCTATTATTGGTGATAGCTGAAAGGTCTAATTGCTGCACCTGATTGCCGGCCAGAAGAACAATGAAATGTTACCAAAGGCTCCCCACCTTTGCAGAATCAGAAGGGCCATATCTGGGCTTACATGTCAGTGCACTAAAACAGGAAATCAAAAATGAACCGGTGGTTTATCGCACACATTTCTGTAAGAGCTGGTGGGAGCTGTCATCTGAGCTCTGAAGAAGTCAGAGGTCATTAGGGCATAAAGATTTTGGTCTCATCTGCTTTGTGACCATGAATAGATTATTCTTCAGTGCATTTTTAAAGAAAACAGACATAGTTTTTTTGACTCTTGAGTGAGTAATTTGAATGTTCATTTTTCTAGTAATTTGGTAAATTGTCTAGTTTTTTAAATTTTCATTAAAACTTTATAATCAATGAGAAAAACAAAGCCAAATCCTTCCTTTTTTTTGCTTTTCCTTTACGAACTGGGAGGAGGGCCTTGAGATTATTATCTACTACTGTTTATTATCAGTAAAATATTTCTTATGAAGTTAGTGGCAAATGAAATATTTCTAGACTGTTTTATTTCCTTCTCAACAATAATTTTAACTTGTGTTGGAATAATGTTTAAACACATTAATAGTGAAAGCTGGTAATTAGATTCACTCTTTTGTAGTGTGATTTTCATTAATTACATGCTTACTTTAGCTGAGTTATTTTACACAATCTGTGATCTTCCAGACATAGAGGATTAAATAACTACAGATGAGTTCCTGGAGAAATAAAGCACATTTTCAGGGCACACTGCACTCTATTAAGAATGAGATTGATCATCTTCTGGGCATGCACCTTCTTTCCATGGGATGTGAGGGGAAGCCAAAAGGACCAGGCTTTTTGATCCTTAAATTAGGGAAGATGAATTGCTTTCCTTCTTGAGTCACCTACTGGCAAATGTAAGAAACTGCTGCTGAAGTCCCTTATCTACCTGGATGTTAGAGATGAGACTGTCTAGCAAGAATTGCACAGGCAAGGCTTTAGTTGGTTGTTTTTTTAATTTTGTTTTGTTTGGGTTTGGGTTTTGTTTGTTTCTGGTTTTTTTTTTTTTTTTTTTTGGTTGTTGTTTTTTTTTTTTTTTTCTTTTTCTTTTTTTTTTTTTTTTTTTTTTGTCTCTTAATAGCAAAGTAATTAACCACCTTCTGGTCAGAAAAAAACCCTCAAGCAAGCCAAGAAAAGAATTGCCTACCTGAGTTTTTAATAGTAAGGAGATGCTTAGAGGAGTCTGTGGTCAATTCTTACCCTCTGTTGCAGATTGTTCACAGGACCCTCGCAGCCATGCTGGGCTCTTTGGCCGCTTTAGCTGCCTTAGCTATTGTTGGAGAGGTAAGTTATCAAACTGTAAGTGCTCCCTTTGTTTCTGGCTGTGGTGTCAGGTATCATTAATTTCCATGTTTGCCCAGTTCTAACTGAGCACGAGGTAAAGCAGTGGTTTTTAAGAAAGAGAAATGGTAGGACAGAAACTAGGGTGGGAAAACAGGTCAGACTAACCTAGAGACAAGGAGAGTACAAAGAAGTCAGTTGATGCTTTTTGGTTCTGATTTGCAGGAAGCTGACTACAGCCATTTTCAGCTTAATCTAGCATTAGTTTAACATTGTTATTTTCAGTAATGTTAGCCTACCAAGCAAACCTAAATGGAAATACATTGCTTTATGCTACCCTAAATAATTACATCTCATGCTTGCATGTTCCAACCCTTTTGTTTCACCTGCTGCTTACTCTTAGCTGATATATAGTGAAACCTCAGATTGATTTTCTCAGTCGTTCTCTTAACTACACCATTACTATGTTCCCTTTAATTCCTTCCAGTTTGTTCACAGGTGAAGTGGTATGCTTTTGTTCTCTTACTAAAAAGGAAACTGTAGTGTACCATGTAATTTGGTTATCTTTTCTTTCTGTAATGTTATGTAAGGAACAACTAGATCAACCAATAGCCTGATAATGACTCACTTAGGATGCCAGCAGTACTTTGAATTAGTAATAATAATAACAGTAGTAATGGCAATAATAAAGATTCCTTTTTATATAGCTTGTAGGAACAGTTATTAATTTCCATCATTTTTATTTAAATGGTTCATCAATTAAGTGCAGTTTATAAGTCATATCTAATCACAAATTAGATGGCATTCACTTGTAATTGTATTTTTTGATTGCAGAGGCCAAATATGGTCAAAGTGGTGGAGTGGATTGACTATGAGACGCTGGCATTATTGTTTGGAATGGTAACCACAACATATCTTTTGCTCTAAATGTGCCAAAATAATCACATTCAATATAGAGATGTTTCCTTTTAAAACATTTTTAAATTGTATTTTACTTAGACAACTTATGATGAACATTTGTGCCTTAAAGAATTTACCAAAAAGGATGATGATCAGACCTCTGAAGGAGTCTTTTGAAATGTTGTTCCTTTTCAATTTTTTTTTTTTTAATCTGTGGAATTGTATTGATAACATGCTAAAAACATCCTTGGGATTTATAAACAAAAAGACCTGTTTAAGGGCCAAGTATTATCACACTCATTTATCTTTTTAATTTTGTTTATTCAAAACCTTCCTCAAACACACTCTGCTGGAAAAGTGGTTTTCTGTCTTCCTGTTATGTCTGAAGCTACAAAAAAGTGAGCCAGAAATAGAAAAGTAATATCTGATGAGATTATAATCATACATTATTTTAATCACTTTGCCCAGAGCTATTTGTGGTAAAAAGCATTGTCCAAGTGCTATTAGGCTCTTACAAAATATACAATACACAGAGAAAAAATTACAATTATCTGTTTCCATTCTGAGCTTTTCTTATTTCCTGACACTGGTCCTTGCTCCTTGCATTCCCCACAGAAAAAGAAAGAAAATAAAAAAGGAAAAAAAAGAAGGAAAAAAATCAAAAAAATCCTGTTGGAGCAAAGAGAGGAGGACAGGAGACCTCCCAGATGTGGGAAAATGCAAACAATTCTTGAAGCCACTATCTTCTGTGCTCTGTAGAGCATTACTGCAGAGAGCAAAGACATTCACTGGTTTTTCTTGATTAATGATATAAGGGACATACATTGAGTACTTAAACTATGATGCCCACTTAGTCACTACAAATAAAATCCAACTAGACTCATGTGACATTTACAGACTGCTTATATTGAGAAGTATATTTCACTATATGATGCATTAACTAGAGATATCTGGCAGCTGTAGTGAATATTCTAATATAAGGGTGATTAGATTCTCAAAGCTGTGTCAGATAAGAAGTCCATTTGTCAGGATCAGAAACTACTTTGCAATCTTCATTACTCAAGTATTTTTGAGTAATAATTCAATTACTTTTATATATCAGTTCCAAGTGATTATATTTTTCTTCATCTTTTGGCAGATGGTTTTGGTGGCCATATTTTCAGAGACTGGATTCTTTGACTACTGTGCAGTAAAGGTGGGCTTATTTGGTACTTATAATTATTTCTAGATTTATCAATTTAGTATTTATTCAAATCTGTCACACCAAGCATGATCTTTAAAGAATCTTTCTAAGGTCAATGTATACTTATCACATTAGAAATGACAGTGGTCATGTTGTAATACTGGAAAAATCCTTTGTGGATGAAAGGAAGCCCTTAATGCAATTCTGTTTCTACAGGAGAATGTTAAAGGTCCCCAGCAGGGTACACAAGTATTTGGACACTATTAAGCTGAGTATTTCACTGAATTCCCCTGGATTGCAGTTCTGCTGTAGCTGAACTCTATTTATGCCTGGCAGTGGGACAGAAGAAATATGGGAACTGTCATTAGCTTTATGACCACACATGAAAAGTGGCCACAGACCTTTGCACAGTAGCAGAACAAAAGATTACATGACAAGTGTAATTCATGGAATCACAACCATAGAATTAGAGAACAGTTTGGGTTAGAAGAAACCTTAATCATCTTCTTCCAATCCCCCTACCATGGGCAAGGACACCTTCCACCAGAGCAGGTTTCTTAGAACCCCATTCAGCCTGGCCCTGAACACTTGGGCCATCCAAGTGATGGGGCATCCAAAGCTTCTCTGGGTAACCTGTTGCAGTCTCACCACCTTCACAGCAAAGAATTTCTCCCTTATATCTAACCTAAACCTACTGTCTCAGTTTAAAGCCAGCCCCTCTTGTCCTATCACTGCGTACCCTTGCCCAAAAACTCCCACCAGGGCTGTCTTATTGTCCCCCTTTAGGTGCTGAAAGGTGACACAGGAGCCTTCTTCAGGCTGAATAACTCAGATATCTCCCAGCCTGTTCTCATAGGAGAGGTGCTCCAGTATTTTTGATCATGTTTGTGGCCCTCCTCTAGACTCATTCCAGCAGTACTGCTCTGAGGATGAGGAATGTGTCCCAGGTGTGGAGAGGATGGGAGGTCTAAAACATATTAGTCTACCTGGGCATGCAGGCAGAAGAGGGGGCTCAGCCCTTCTCCTGCCACAGACCCCCTTTATGACTGGCATCACAGTGTGGTGTTTCTTCAGAGTTGTTTCTTCATTTGCCTGTTGGGATTGTTTACCCACTTCCATGAATTATTTTCTTGCCAAGTTATTTACTATTGAGAGGGCACTGTTGGAGTAATAGTAAAGGAATAGTAAATGTTCTGAGCTCATTGTTCCTCGACTTTGATCAAATTGCTTTATCTATAATTTTTTGAAATCTCAGGTGGAGTGATCTAGTCTATTACTTTTGCTTCTGTTTGTTTTTCCTAGGCTTATCGGTTCTCTCGAGGCAAGGTGTGGGCCATGATTACACTTCTGTGCCTTATTGCTGCAATTCTTTCTGCATTTCTGGACAATGTTACCACTATGCTGCTCTTTACTCCAGTGACCATAAGGTATTTTATTGTTATGGTTTTGGACTTGGTCTTTTAGAGCCAAAAATCAGTAGTAGACATGTGCAAAATACTTGTTTGGAGGTTCTTTTTAAACATTTAAATGGAAATCAGAACTTCAAATATTCTTATTGTAGTAGAATAAAAAGCTAGCATTTTCAGAGGGATGGGTTGCCTTTTTGCCTTTGCATTAATACTGAGCACATATCTGAAACCTGTGAACATTGCCTTGGCAGCTAACTGTTCTGGTTTGTCTTCATATCTCAACTACAATAGCATATTGCACCAAATGCGCCCTAGTAGATGGAATTTTTTTTCTGTAAAGCAGGCATAATTTTTAAATTTAATCTAACTTATCCTTTGCTGGTTAATATTTATATACAATTTTAGGTAGTAATTTATTTTCAGTGAGTAATTTAGTTTTAGTGAAGTTGTTATCTCTTCTAATATTAGTGAAAAATAAATAATAATTTTTTTTTTTTTTTCCATATTTCATGTAACAGCTTTTTCTTGAATATGAGAATCTGAATTATATTCCTGTTGGTGATCATGTCATTGGGGCAGCTACTGGTTAATTGCACAATTTGAGATTAGATATTTGGAACTTTGAGCAGACAACCATGAATTTAATTACTTCAGATTTCTGTAAATTATTAACACGTGATTTGCAACTACATTTAATCAATGTGGGATTATAAATTACTGTTTAACCTGAATTTAACCTGTGTCTGGTCAGGCAAATCTGTTTAATCCAGTTCAGTTTTGGAAAGATCTAGTGTGTTTTAAAAATGATCCTGAGAGATGTAATGCTTGCAGTCATTATCACATTAAAGTACACAAAATTCTATTAAGATATGCCCCCTCTTTAAAATGCAGTGTAAAGCAGTAAAACCCAATTTTGCAAGTGACATTTATTCTAGACTGGAAACAGCTAGTGAATGAAAGCTCCATTTGTCTTCTGTTCAATTGTATTTTAAAGAGATGACTTCGCTGTACCCTAATCAATAATTGCATTTCTAGCAGTAAGCAGCACTGGAACTATTAAGCACCAAGTTTTCTTTAGCTATGTTACAGAACATTTTGGATAAATACAAATTGGGAATGGACTGAAATCCAGAAGTCAGTGTAGCATACAAAGCTATTCACAGTCAGAGCTACGGTAACATTTATTCTGTTTCCAAAGAATCCTAGAGTAGCCCAGGTTGAAGTGACCTCGAAAGACCATCTGTTCCAACATTTCATGGGAAGGGAAGCCTAGATGAGATTACCTGGCACTCTTGTCAACCACATCTTGAAAACCTCCAGTGATGAGGACTCTACCACATCCCTGGGGAGGTTGTTCCAGTGGTTAACTGTTTTCACCATGAGTTTTTTCGTATGTTGAGGTGAAATCTCTCCCTCGTACTGGTTGCCTCTTGTCTTCTCCGTGTGGATCATTGTGAAGGGAGAACCTCTGCCTCTGTAGCTACCTTTAAGTAATGGACTTTTGTATTAAATGTATACTAAGTCCTTTTGTTTTACACTAAATGAGCCTGTAACACTGAAGAAGGGGAAACTCAGTATGTGGGAAACATTTGAATCACTATCAAAACTGAAGTAAAATTTTATCTCACCTACTAAAACCAAATAATTGCCTACTTCAAAAAGCTTCATGCTGGGGGTCATTTTCTTTTTTATCTTACTGCCATTGTCTACAGCTCCACTGTGTTGCACTGTGCAGTCTCCATTGCCATGGAGATAAAGCTTGCAGAAAATTGTACTGACTCTGCGAACATAAGGGTTTATGTTTCTTATACTAAGGAGTAAAACATGTTACTTGTTTCATTCTGCATTTTGTAGTAAGCTGCTAAAAAAATTATAACTACCCCCTTTTAGCTGTTGCTTATCTTCGAGATACTTTGTTATTGGGAATTGGAAAAGGCTAATATTTTTACACATGTGGGATTATATAACCAGGATAACTAAACTGAGGAACTGTGATCTTGCCATATGGCCAGGATGTTCTGATGGTTTTATGCTTTGGGCTTAGCGTTTTCTTACTTACATTCGAGTTCTCTTTTCAAGATACCACTAGATCCACCAAAAAGAAAGAATCACTAAAAAAAAGTTTAAATTATATTTTGAAATACTGGGAAATCAAGGAGGTGATAGAGCTAAAATTGCAAGTACAATTGTAGTCTTGTACCACAATTGGACCAGTTGTATTACAAAGTACCCTTTAACTGGATGATTTCATGCTGCTGAGGAAATAGTGTATTTTTGCACACTTATTATTTTCCAGAGTTTTAAACGCTGACAAATATGCCATCTGACTGTGTTTTCCCTGAGTTTTAGATTGACACTCTTAGTGATTGTGTAAGTGAATCAGGCTAAGCTCTTTTTTTGCAATACACTCTTTTCTCTTTGAAATGTAGGTTTTAATAACACAAATTTAAGTTAAAAAATGAAGTTCAGCATTTCTTTCAGGGAAATGTGTGACAGCATTCCAGTGAGAAAGCATTCTTCCTGCACACTCTTTCCCCCCCCCCCATCTACTATGAGGACAGTAATTGAAGGGTGGCCTCCATCTTTACATTCTGGAGCAACCTTCTGAGAAGTTGTGAGGAGGAAAGCAGCTCTTTCTTACTCCGAAGTGCTTAGGTGTGGCTTCAGCTTTCAGCCTTTATTACCACAGCCCAAGTTTAAAGTCAAACACCCTTCGGAGTACTTCAGAGCCGAGCGGATTGCTCGGGTGTGTGCGTAAATGTGATTTGTGAGTTGGAGTAATCTGTGTGAAGATTACTGTGGGCTCTGAGTTCAAACGGATCATGAGGTTACTGAGTCAATCCCAGTGTTTGTCAGAGCACTTTAAGGTGCTGCTTCTTAAAGAAGCATTTCATTTTTTCTTTTCAAATCATCATCTTACTAAAGATGCTGATTTAGTAAATCAGCATCTAAAGATGCTTACTAAAGATCATCTTACTAAAATGCTAAAAACATTTGGAGTTTTTTTAACCATAAGGAATGTGTATTTTCTGCTCTTGTTTCATTGCAAATAGAAATACTCATGATCAAGCTTTAGAGAAGGAGGAAAATAGGAACAGAATAAACTGGATAAACCTAGCTTGAAAGCTGAAATCTCTAATAGATGATTCATGGCTAATAGGCAGCCTGCACAATCCTCTACCATTGCTTCCCATAAGAAACTTAATCACTGTTGCTGAGTGCAAAGCCTGTGGTTGACCAGAATAGTTTTCCACAGGTCAGTGCAGTTTAAGGACCATGGTTTCAGAAGCTATATCACACTGAAAATTCGAAATGCTGTTTTCTGTGTAGTCCAATTCTTATAATAAGTTGACTACTTTTAATTAAATGCTTTTAAAAATGCATCAATTCTGTAGGCATTAATAATTGCATTTTAAATGTAAAGGAAATCTATAAATTTTATTGTTATAATTACTCTAGCACAATAAATGCTTTAACACAGCATTTATTTACACGTTTTAAATCCTGCCATTTGTCTGTGAAATGACTGCATTTTGTAGTTTTTGTGCATTTTAAGATTTAAGATAATTTATGCATGGGATAAGAAGTTAATTTCATTATTTTTACACTGCAGGCTCTGTGAAGTACTTAATCTTGATCCTAGGCACGTCCTGATTGCGGAAGTAATCTTCACAAATATTGGGGGGGCTGCCACTGCTGTTGGGGATCCTCCAAATGTGATTATTGTTTCAAAGCAGGAGCTGAGGAAGAGGGTACGTACTGCAGTTGTTTGGCTACTAAAATTAAGTAGTGGTGTTGACTTATGCAATGTTGATCCTTCTCTTCCCCCAGACAGCCACATAAACAGAACATAATCTAATTTTTTTTTTTAGTAGGATGATCAGACAGAAGAGAGTGATCTTTTGGGGACAAAACAGTGATGAAGAATAGACTTTTTGATCTGGACTGAAAATACCAGTTTCCTTTTTTTTGTCGTTGGTGAGGATTTCCTTATCACTGGCAAAGTGAGGAAAGAAGCAGAACAATGGAGGGCTGCAGACAGGGCAACAAGTTGGAAAAATCCAAAAATGTGAAAATGAAAATCCATCCATTTTTTTAGTATAGGTTTTCTCTCAACAGTCAAATATGAGACAATTTGACATTTTACAGAGAGGTTGCTTTGGGCCTGTAGAGCCATGACACACGTGAGGAACTTTATCCTTCAAGCACAGCCCAAGGGGACGTGGGGCATGGGAGGGGGATGGATGCTTCTCCCGTGCAGCACAGGCTGCAGCTGCCTCCCACCTCCTGATGATGTTTTGCTATCTCCAGACTGCAGTGACAGATTTTAGATTCCAACACTTGGCTCTTCTATTGTTTGCTGGATGCCTGGTGCCAAAGGGAAAGCTATGGAGGCTGGTGCTGGGTGGGACTGCAGGACATGAACCAGCTAGCAGGAGCATCCCAGCCACACCGTTTCTACCCACCCACATGGGCCTCTCCACCCTGTGGAGTGGCTGTGTCAGTGTTTGCAGCCCTCAGCATCTGCATGGAGCTGAGTTTGCTGAATTTTCTGTGCTTTCAGCTATCCCTGCTACCCCTGAACGTGAGGGCATCAAGTCTTCTTTTCACCTTTGGCACTGTCTCCCATCCCCTTCCCCGGGGGTGCTGTGGGGCAGCAGGGAGAGTCTGCTCAGGATGCAAGGGGCAGCCCCTCCTGGGGTGGGGCAGATCTGCCCTTCTCACCAACAAGCAGGGCCATGGAAGAGGCAGTAGTGTAATGGGCACATCTGTAAGGACACCAGGCATGTGCTTTCTGTTTTGGCCAGGTGTCATAAACCAGTCCTGCCCCTCCCCGTCCCACCCTCCCCCCTCGCCCCAAAATAAAAGAGAAAAAAACCAAAACCAAACAACAAACCAACAAAAAACAACAACAAAAATAACAAACCCCTAAAGAAATTTAGTGTTAATTGTAGTGGGAAAATAATTGAGCAAGTGGGATGAGGGAATTGTAGTGTAAAATCCTAGGGTTTTTTTTTTGGGGGGGGGGGGGGGGGGGGGGTTGGTGTTTTTGTTTTTGTTTTGGTTTTGTTGGTTTTTTTGTTTTTTTTTTTGTGAAAGACCTCTTCTAATTAACTGAATTAATTAGGTACTGTCCAGGTTAGAAAAGGTCTTTGAAAGTTTGTAATATTTAATAAACTGAATGTTTACCATCAAAATTTTCAAAATGTACTCTAGTTGGCTAGTTTGGATGGTGACTTTGAAGACTGTAATATTTATTGTTAACTGAGAACTTGATAGCTAGATTTTACATTTTAGATATGAAATCTGTGCACCTACTTAAAACTTCTCATCTGAAAAAGAGAATAATTAACACCTGCCATGCAGGTAATTTTCCTAAATACTCAGAAACTCATCATCTCTATAGAACCTTTAGAAGTGGCTACAAACATGGGAAATATTTAAGCAATCACAATTGAAAAGACAGATTGTTACATTTTTCTTGTTTGAGCTATTGATATTTTTAGGAAGACTCAGATGTATAAACACCCTAGAAAATATGACATTATAGTAAATTCTTTATCTGAAACAAGCACAAAAATCTTTCCAGTCTGGATTATTTTCAGATCTTTTGCTGTGTCCCAAAATGTAATGAAATAGATTAGGTTCAACACAGGGCCATAGAATTTTTGCTGCTTCTTTTTATATTCTTTTCTATATTCTCAATTGTTATTTCAATGTATTAAAAAAAAAAGAGGGTCAAAGACCTATCCTTGGCCCTGAGGCAGAGTGTCTGAGGTATGTCCTCACTGCTTAGGGCTCACCCCTTCTAAGGGAGATTTGCCTGGGAGAGTGCTGGCTGGGGTAACTGGATAAAGCCAAGAGAAAGGTCAGAGAGGGAGCTGGACCATCTGGCCTCTTACAGTATGAGCTGTTGAACTAATGGCTGGATTCCTAATTTTGTCCACCTGTTCCAGCATGCTCTTTTTTGATCAGATGGAGAAATACAGACATTTCTCTCTTGTTTCTGAGACTACCTCTAATAAAGGGTGCTGTGAAGGAGGGTGATATGAGCTACTACAGTTCTAAAATGTGTTTAAAATGCATGGGGAGCCTACTCCATTAGTACCAAGTAAAATTTATTTTATTCCTTTTTCTTAAACTTTCAGATGTAAAAGTTCTTGAATGCATTAATGATATCTCAGAAAGACTCCTTCATGCCATATATTTTATAGTTTTTCTATAGAAAATACTTGTTTTTTACCTATTTTTTTAGCATTATGGTCATGTTTTTGGACATTCCAGGAATTCTAGGAATTTTTTACACTTGATATTTTTGTTCAAATTCTCCTTTTAATTCTCTTGTACTTCCTTCTCAGTGTCATTTTTGCACAGTAAGTACAGGAGTACTTGGACAAGTGCCACCACAGGATGTTGAGTAGTGAACTGTCCTACGTAGACAATTTGGTTTTCTACTTTATTTAGGTGCTATCAGGAGGAGAATTTTACCAGTCTCACTGAAATTTTACTGCTGTACATCAACTTCTAAAAGAATCCAAGTAAAATATTATGCAAATTTACACTTTTGTAGGAAACATTGGCTTTTATGTCAATATGAAATGAAATGCAACCTTGTTACTTTGGGTGCTGTTATCTGGTTATGGTGTTAGAAATGCTTTATTTTTTGTTTACTGTGGTGCTGGAGAGACTTTTCTCCCTAGATCCTGGGGAAAACTCAGTCATATTAAAAATATTTTATTTAACCCATGTTTGAATAAATAAGATTTTGGTAGCGTTTTGCTCATTAAATTGTAGCAATAAGACTCTTTACTTGTTTTGAGACGCAAATGAATATCAAAAGGATTTTTACTTTGTAGCTGTTGTTAATTTATAATCCTGACATATTCCCTACCATCATGACTGGAATCAGTGGAATCAGTGGATAACAGGATAAAAAGATTTGCATAACAGGAGAAAAAGATTTGTTGTGCTTTTGGTTGTTCTTTGTTGGAGTTGGAAGAATTTTCACACAACAGCATTTATGTTTTGATTTCAGGGAAGGAAAATAAGAGGAAATGGAAAACTTATTTAGTAAATATAAAACACTTTTTAATGTTTTATTATCTTTATAGTGCTGCTACAGAATGGCCAGTGTTAAAAATTACGTTTTTATTTTGAAGAGATATGGGGTTCAGACTTTGGGAACTCCATGTTTATATGCACCATTGAGCATGAACTAGTTGGATATTTTCCTTGCTCTCAGAAGGGTTGGACAGCAAATCTTCTGTATTTGGGAACTTCACAAACTTCTACAAACACACCTCTGAGATCAGAAGTTGCTGTGCTCTAAGCACAGGCTGTGATTCCAAGTGCTTTAAAAAATGGAAGGGAAATAGGTCTCCAGAGCAAAATGATGCTGTGAACATAGTGATAGTGAACTTGTGCACTGGTGTATCCAGGCTAAATCTGCATAAAAGAGGTAATGATAAGGGCAAAGGCAGTTTTAGTATATGCTAGCCACTAGATTATATCCTTTTATTTACCGTTTTTGTTAGCATGTGATAATGCTTGTGCTGTTAATCTGATGTCTGTGGAGGATTTGGGGGTTTCAGTGTACCACTCAGAATTATTCCTGCCATTTAATAGGAATTTCCTGGAAAATTGACAGACATCAGGTTTTCCTGTGCTGCCTTTTAGAGACTTTCAGCCCTCATGATGGAATTTAGCATGATGTGATATTATTTGGTTATATTTAATGAAAAATTGTGGTACCAAAAAATTTATGAATTAAACTAGGTACTTCTGAAAAAAAAATAACAGAAAATCCTATATATGAATGTTTAAAGGTATTCAAGCACTGGTAAAATGGATTCCCATAGTTCAGTAGGCTGTTTTTGTTGAGCTTGCTGGATACAAGCTTGTTAAATCTTTTAATCAATTTGTAGAACTCTACCCCTTCTGTTGATGTTTCATTGATTCCTTTTCTCAAGAGAAAATTAAACTTTGGTAAAGTGCATGGACTAAAATGTATAGACTTACATCTGCTTTCAGAATTTTTACCATCTATGCATGTAGTATTCATTAAACAGCATAATGTAAAGCAAAAAAGGGGTTCGTCAACATCTCAAATAAACATTATCTTCATGTAACTGGGTTAGACCATCAGTGATTTCTGGCTCAGTGACATCATGAGCAACTCCCATGAGAGACAATGCAGATCTCAGTCACTCAGCTAGAAGGGATGTGTAAGCCAGTGTAGAAATAACAAATTACTCTTGCTCTTCTTCATTTTATTAGTTTAAAAAAAATAAGTGAAGGGCATCATGTCTAGAAACACAATACTTGCTGCTCCCCAAATCGCTGCACCTAGCTATAATTTTTGCTTTCTCATCACTCTAAAAAGGCAGATTTCTTGTGGAAAGCTCTGAATTACTGGAATTTAATTGCACATCTCCAGAAGCAAGGAAAAAATAATAATCAACTTGATAGAAAGCTAGCATTTTAGGAAAGCAATACGATACTTCCTCCTAATGAGATTGATATATTTGGCTTTGCATTTTAAACTGTAAACCAAGGAAAGATGCCCACTCTGTTTCAGCTCTGAATCTGTAGGCAGTGGAACCTTTAGGCTGTTGTCTTGCTAAAACAAAATCTTTAGATTTTCTCTTGACTGGGGAACAGGAGGAATTTGACACAATCATCATAGCCTCAAGTAAAGGACGTTTGAAGTGTGTTTTGTATTTATCTCATAGATTGAAATCTCCTGGAAGAAAAATATTTCTTGCCTATTGTGCATGTCAATTCTATTCCAGTCTATTGTGCAGGAAAAGAAAATCTTTGTGAAAATGACTTTTTGTTGTATGCAGTAGACATAGGGAGCACTTTAATGCTTTTTTACAGTGCTGAATCCTGGCCCCAGCAGCGTAGAAGACTCCGGAGGTATAAAATGTGCTATCCACAGCCACAAAGGGTATGAATTCAGGCTCTGTTGAGGTGTCCTTTCTGGGGTGTGGAAAAAGGAACAGGGGCAACTGATGAAGCAACTGTGCCACCAATTGTGTGCCCTCTGCTGCATCTTTGGTATCCATGGTACAGTGAAAACCCTTTTGTCTCTTAAAGTTCCCCAAGAGACTGCTAGCTGGCTACTGCTAGCTAGTTACCTGACAATGCCTGGTGTGAAATCAGCCTTCTTTTTCCCTGAAAACACATTCCCTGTGCTGCAGAGAGGCTGGGACTAAGCACCCAGCCCAAAGCATCAGGGAGGGCAGCTGTCTGTATTTCACTCTGAGCCTTTCTCATATCAGCCATAAAAAGTACTGCACTTAGTAGTCCTCAGCCTCCTCATGGCTACAGGGCATCAACTGTCCAAGGCTGGTGATCATCAGGATTCATTTTCACTGACTCTCTCTTGTGGCTCAATGCAAGCAGGTAATGGGGAGGAAAATCAGGAGCAAGGATTGGGAAGAGAACTGATTCCAGTCTTGCGTTATCACCGACAATCCTGTCATGCAGGCATTTCTGTCCTGAAACAGGCACACTCTATGTTAGAAAACAATTTCTTTCAGCTGAATTGGAAAGCTTTTCTGCAGTAGGAGCAGAGCAGCATGTTTTCTTTTTCACCAGGGATCTCAGAGAGATGAAAGATCAATGTGCTGATATTATGAACTTTAACAAAATCCTGAATCTCAGCCCAGCTACTCCCACCAAAAAGTTTGGGTAGGCTCTTGGATAGGATGCCAAAAAGTCTAGTAAACATTTTTTTTTCTTCTTGTGATGGTGTCTGCAAATCACTTTCAAGGCTTATCTACATCAGCTCTGACGTCATGAAGCTGTGTTAATCCTGATTTTTTTTAAAGGGTATTGTGATCTCTATCTCATTTCAATTCCTTTCAACTATGAGTCAGACCTACTTATTACCCTCAGCATTTTAGTTTGCCTTCTAGAATGAGGTGATTTTCTTCATCAAAAAATTAGCTTTGTGGGTTTCAAGTGATGTATTTCTTGTGCTCTATTTTTTGAGAAGTCTGAATTGTGGAATTTCAGGAACCAGACACTGTTTTTTTTCTTTTCCTTTGAAATTGGTGTTATAATAAAAACTTAAAGGCAAGTGACTTTTTGTGTTTGTGTTTATTTGCAAAAAGCTACTTCCTTAAATTCAAGATCCTTTAATATCTGATGAAGATATCACATATTTAGAATTGACAGTTACCAGGAACTCATTTGGCTCCTATTTACCTGTTTTACTTCCTACTTTAGCATTTATCTTTATTTCTGTGTATCTCTGCGGAGAATCTCTACCATCATAGTTGGCTTGGTAGCTGGCACTTTTCTTTGTGATGTGGGCATAAGGCAGTTGCTGCCAGCCTAAGAAAAGCTTCATCTCCACTGCTTTTTTGTAAGACTAGTCTGAGTGCAAAAGTAATTTTCCTCTTTCTGATAATTCTATATTGAGTGTAATCTGACCTCCTAACTACTAACTGCTTTATTGCTCTTCAACCACCTGTTTCCCAGTCATTTTCCTTTCAGAGGATAATTCTTTTTTCCAGTCAGGTTTAGGCATTTATGTTTTGGCTAGTGTAGCTTCAGTGTTTTTGCAGCTTAAATAATTTTGACTTCTCATCTCTCTTTGTGCCAAAATGGAATAACGATTTTGCATACTTCCTGACCAGTTTAATGGCACACTGTCAAAGTTGGAAAATTTCTGAAAAATTTTAAAACCAGTTCAACTTTAAGGTTTAAAGTTCTTATTTTTCTGGCCAAATTTGTGATCTTTCTTTTTGGCTATAATCTTGGGGGTAACCCATATATAAATTAGATTTATTGTCAATTTATTGTCAGTGGTTGTAATTAAGGAAATAAATACGAGGGATATGAAATTTATGTATTTTGGGGGCAGGTCTCACAAACACTGAACCTTTGCAGGAATTCTTTTTTTATTAGTTTATAAATTTCCTAGAGTTATGAATGTTGTTTTCATCCCTCATAGAAATGTCTCCTGTAGCTCTGAATCTTAACTTGATGCCCAGAGGCCAAACTTTATAAAAACTGATTTGTAAAATATGTCTCAGAGAGATGTCAGACACCTGAGTGGCTGACCTATTTTGTAGGCAAACTGACTGAAGGTACATTATTTTTCTTTGTGGTGTCATTTTTTTCTGTCCAAGTCTTAAAATAATCTCATTCCAATTCCTGAGGAGTCTTCCTTCCGCTTTCACAAAAGCAGCAGCTGTAGCTAAGTTACAGCAAAAGGCCAGCAAATGAACAGGTATAGTTTCACCTTTTAGTGTCTGGAGAGTAGAAAAGTCAGGGAATCTAATATTAAATAGCAAGTAAGGATGACATTACCTCAGGAAGCTTAAACCTGTATTTTAATAGGATCAAATTCTAATCCTAGGTCTGCATATTTATGGTTTGAGATTTATTTGACTGTCTGCAAGCTATGGATTTTTTTTGCCAAAGAGTACCAATCTTTATCTGGCTATGAAAGTTCTTTATGACTGTCATCAGTTTCTTGTGTTATGTGTCTTTTTATTATGCCCTGTGGTGCAATAGAGAAACTTTCTTCCTTTTTTTGAACCAGAGACATTTCAACTAGGAAATTTCCACATAAATTCTTTTAGCATTTGACAATATAGAAGAACACACATTTAAAGCAGTAAGTTTCCAATAGTCTTACCACACTGGAGGTAGTATCAGCTGTTTTTGCAAGGGAAGCTATTTTTAGTATGCTTTGGAATTACCAAAGGATCCATAGGAAACTCATAATTAAGAATCAGGGAACAATTGAGACATAGAGGTGTGTCATAGGAAGATCAAATAACTTTCTGGAGTCTCTGGGAAATCAATGGGTGCCCTGAAAATTCAGCTGGGACAACCTGGGCTATCCAGGTCTTGAGGCAAGCTTTATTCCAGGTGTCACAGATCTGCTCTGCTGGGATCACCAGTTCAGACAACCTCTGTTTTTTGAATATGAGACAGTTTCTTACTACCAGAGTACTTGGATGTGATCTTCCTTGGAGCTTCATGGGTAACTTCTTTTGGACAGATGAGTCATGGCTACTTCAGAAAAGCTCAGCCCAAAGGGTAATCCTGATCCACTATAATGTGTGCAACAGGGAACAATGGAATAACTCAACTGAAAGGGACTCTACAGGCCATCTAGTCTAATGTCCTACTCACAGCATGGCAGACTTCAAAGTCTAGGGCAAGTTGTCACTATTCATTCTTATTGCTTGAAAGCAGAAGCCTTTTAATACCTTCTGAGTAACTTTTTTTAAAACCCCTTCATTAAAAGGTTTCATTGTGCAAAGTATAAAGAAATGTGTTTGTTTATTAACCAGAAAGAAGAATACACACAATATTGACATATAATACTTTTATTGTAGAAGAATGGTTCAGATAGAATTATTGTCAGCATTTCTGTTGTCAACAGTTTAAAACAAAAGCTGGCCATTAAAATTCAACTATTTCTGAGAGTTTGAGTGATTTGAAATTAATTCAAAAGGATGTAAGAGAGAAGTAACAGTTAATGATTCAGTTTGGGTTTTTTACTATGCATTTCAGGAATACTAGGTGTGTTTCAGAGTAATTTGTAATGCAATGTTTTAGTTCTCTGAATTAAATTGTTACATAGCTTGTCTCCTTGAAACAGATGAAATACAGCAGATACTGGACTTGGAACTTACTATATTGCTTTATATTTATTATTGATTGTTAACATCCATAAAGCTGAATACTTTTCCCTGCATGTAACATAGAAAAATAAGCGATTTTTAATTTAGGCTTTTGTTTTTCTTTTCAGGGATTGGATTTTGCAGCCTTCACAGGGCATATGTTTTTGGGCATCTGCCTTGTTGTTCTGGTCTCCTTTCCTTTTCTCAGACTTCTTTACTGGAACAAAAAACTTTACAATAAGGAGCCAAGTGAAATTGTTGGTAAGTGTGAGCATGAAAAAAGTTATAATTGTTACACTGAACACGTGCTAAATGGAAACTGAGTAGTACCTGCTACAATACTGTCTTCAGATGGAAGTGCCCACCCTCCTCACTCTCTGAACATTAATTTTTCAACTAATAACTAATATTTTATTTTTAGTTGTGGTATTTTCTGATTTTTAGAAGTGGATGTTTTTCTGGTGCTAAGACTGAGGTTTTGACAGGAATTATCAAATATCTTACAAAATTTGCAGGAATATTTTGCATTATTCATTATAGCCATAGGCATGAGTATCAGGATGTATCTGTGTTGCGACAGATAACATCTGCTCAAGGTGCTGAGTTCACAACCTAGATTTAGAAATATCCCAGGTTTCCCTCATGACAAACATAGTGCACTGATGCATTCCCTTGCTGATGGTTTTCTTCCATTGAATTTTTCAGCCATCTGAATCTGATCTGTGGTCAGTGAAAGATATTTCATCAAGAACTTTTTAAGTCCTCTCCAGCTTGCTTCTGTGGCTCTTCCTACCCTAAATTTCCCTGGTGCATAATTTCTACAATTCAGTAGAACTAAATCTTTGTATTTTTATGTCACTCACCTCAACAGTCTCTAGAAGTCTTCTTAAAGCTCTTTCATTGATTGTCAGCTGTGTCAGCCACTTTTTGTCTTCATGCTTTTATACTTTTCTATTCAGTCATTTTTAAAGTTTTTATCATTGTTCTAGGACTTCTTTTTCAGTGATGAAATTTAATATGAACCCCCCAAATGTTCACAATTTATTTAAGAGGCAAGAAATATCTCACTAAGTGTAATGTATTAGCAAACTTTGTACAAAGACAGTCAAGTAGAACAGTTTCCTCCCTGGGACTGATGCTTGTTTCACTTTTGGTGATCTTAAGATCCAGGCTTCCATTGACCATGCTACACACGTTTTAATGTGCTGTCCAATGACTCACACACCTCTGTGTGTGGCATCTGTTTATCATGGAGAGGAAAACTTCTGATACAGTTGATATATCCAGGCTTCATTTGTAATCTGTGGAGAAAGATAAGTGCTTTTCAAAACTAATGGAGCTGTCTATGCTAGAACAGATATATTGCAGGCCTTAAAAGTTTACTTTTCTCTTATAAAGAGAGTCCAAGGTGACTAATTGTAGCAGAGACTTTCATGGTAGGTATCTCATTTAGGCAAAAGGAGTAGTACCTGTAGTGCCTTGTCTTGTTCCAGGGAAAATTTGCTTTAGGATTATGGTTTTATTAAAAGGCAGAGGTGACAGTCCTCTCCTCAGCAGATTATACCATGTATCTCCAATCCCATCTGATAGAAATAAGTCAGGGAAGAAATTTCCCAGCTTAGGAAGATCTTCTGAAGATTTTTGGTTTTGACTTCAGTGTCTGTTCAGCACAAGGTGCACTCAGCTTATCTGTTTGTATCTCTAAAGGCCAATTTCTTTCCCAGAATTTAGATGAAAAATATTTTTGACGTGTTCTAGGTATTGGACTAACTGTTTTCTAAGACACTTAAGGAGAATTTCCTTTTCTCCTATATGTCTGTCTGGTATGACATTGACATGAGGTAAGCATTTTCATTTTAAAACAGCTGAGGCTTTCTACATCCTTAGAGGTCTTATCCAGAGAGCAAGAGAAATAAAGAAATTAACTCAGACCCTAACATGCCTAGATTCTTTCCCTGTGACCCTACAAAATAAGATTTTTCAAAAAGCCATCGAGAGAATTAATTCTCCCAAGCAGTATTGATCCAGACATAATGGCATTATTTTAAAAATATGTATTTTAGAACATGGAGTTGCTACTTTTTTCCTTTTGGATATAAACTTTTAAAGCATATGTTTTGGATTTTTAATAAATAAAGTATGTATGAACATTTTTAAAATTAATCTGAATAGTACAGTTTATTCACTGACATAGTATTTTTGCCAGTGAAATGTTGTAGTAGTGAAACACTGGCAAGCATATTTCCTTCAATTAATTTCTTGGTAATCTTTGTAGCTTGCACCTTAGTCTGTTCAGATTTAGCAGTCTCCTAATCAGTATACCATGTGTTCTTGTAATCAGCTGCTTGTCCTTTGCTGCAAACCTAATCAGGAGCTGTTCAATTAGAGCAAATGCTGAGGAGCCACTCTTTCCACTGAAAATTTCTGTGAAAGGGGAAGAGAAAGAAAGAGACCAATACAGCTCCATTAGGAGATAGCTGTCATGGTTTGGATTTGCAGAATAGCCTCCGAGGTGCTTCTGGGGGTCCTTTCATCTCCAGTTGAAATGGTTCTGTGATAACTTCAAATGGCTTGTTTGAAGCAGCTGTTTTAATCAACTAAATACCAGTCTTTCCTCACCTTGCCCTCAATTAGCAATTAAACAAGTTATGTGAAATTTAATTGGTATATTACTCTCCCCAGATTTTTTTTTGTCCCTGTCCACCATGTGCTTTAAGCTTTTTTCCCTGCTGCTTTAGGATACACAGATTATTAAAATGGATTAGCATGAATTTTAAAAGCAGACAATGCTCTTATTATGAAGATACATTTTAATCATAACTTCAACGCTATATGTTACCAGTGACTTAAATTTGTTGGCTTTCAGACTGATCTGCAGCACCTCTGCTGCAGTAAAAATACCTGTTCTTTCCCCAGGAACCACTGTCTACCTGCAGTGGCTTTAAGTGGGGTAGCTAGCAAGAGAAAAACAGACTCTGAAGAACTCATCCATGAGAGAGAAAAATCTAATGGTTTCAAGAATGAGGGGATTTTTGAGGACTTTTTTGAGCATGCCTTTTAGCTGATAAACTTGCTCCTTGTTCTGTGTGATGCAGCAAAAGATGCTAGGGCTAGAAGAGTAAGCTGAGAAGGTTTGAAAAGTTTGTACATATCTACACTTTCACAAAAGAATACGTAAGTGAAATAATATCTGAATGTAAGAGGAATTAAATTTACTGTTTCAACTCCCACTCTGAAAACCTGAAACCAAAGGTTTTTCATCCTTTAAGGGTTAACAATATATTATTTAGTCCCTGGGAAGTGTAACAATAGACTATTAAGTCTCAGCTGTCAAGCTGTGGAGATGTGGACCTCAGTGTTCGGCAAGGTTGCTATCCCCAGGAGAGTAGGAGGCACATGTTCTGGTGACAAGTATTATTATAATGGCCATTTTAAAGAGAGGAAGAGTTTTCTCCTAGCACAACTTTGGCACCAGCTCCCCATTTCTACTTTGTTGCTTGCTCTTTTTTCCATCTTTTTCACTGGCTGAAAGAGAGACCCACCCTTTAAGCAGGAGTGGTAATAGCAGGAGAGGGGGGAGCACGTTATTCCCTCTGGTGTAGCTCACTGTCTACAGCAGCTGGGAAATTACTGATGGTAGTATGAGAGTCAGCATGTAAAGCTGACAACAGAAGGAATTTTCTAATTAATCATAGTTGTATGTAAATTGCTTAATGTGTGAAAAACACAGTGCTGTTTCCCACAATGGGAAATGCAGTAACCAGATGAGTGAGCAAATCTATTTCTTTCTTCCACTTGAAGCTCTACAGATGTTCTCAAAGAGAAGAAAATGGGGAGGAGGAGGGGAAAGAACTACTGTGATGACTTGCAAGAAAACTCCAGTACTTAGCAGCAGATACTTTGAAATGCAAAAAGCCCACATAAAATAACAGTAGTGTCTAGGGCCACAAGGACACTGCAGGGACACAGAGGCCACTCAGGATAAGGTGTAATGTAACATCACATGTGTGTTACTCAGGGTCAAAGAACAGCTCTTAGTCCTATTTTTGCTAACATATTTGCAACTTTAGGAACTATTTCTTGCTAGAATCAGTGAGACGTACATCAGTGACGCAGCTGAATTAAGTAAATTGACAAATCTTTCTCCTGAGGTGCATCTGTACTTATGTAGGTACTTTACTGCCAGTAAGCCATAATTGGTATTCAATGTGATGTTGAAAGTAGTGACCTGTCCTCACTTGGAAGCTGGTTCAAGCGAGGAAAATAGCAAGCAGTTTATGAAGACAGCAACGTCCAAAGAAAGGACTATTTCAATATGTTTCCAAGAATTCAACTTTAAGCTCAGTTTGGGTGGAAGTTTTTGTCTTCACCTAAGATTCATCGGATTTTATGGGGAATATTTTTAAATCTTGAGGACCAATGTAGACAGTAAAATGTGTGGGGTTTTTTTTGTCTGTTCTCGATTTCTCTCTTCTCTGTAATCCAGTTTTAAATGTTAATACTGAATAGTGAAAAGTTAACATTTTAACTCTCCTACTGTGGATGTTATCATGCTGAACTAAAAGGTGCAGCTTTCTTATGAATGCTCTTGTTATCTAAGATAATATCGTTCTGGTACATATTGTGTTTTTTATTTGAAAGAACAGTAAGACTTTCAGCCTCAAGCAAACTAGGTAGCCTTAATGCCCCTACAGACACTGTGTTCAATCTTTTTGGATAATAAATCAGGAAATGATTTGAAAATGCAAATCAAAAGCTGTCTTTTCTTATTTGCACCATCGATAGCTCCCCTGATGATCAGGAATAAAAAGAAGTATAGTTATTTACTTGCCACAGATTGAAGATTTTTATATTTTTAACTATTTTAGATAATTTTATACTTTGATTCCTATATATGTCCTTTGGATTGCTTTAGCATTGATAGAGTATTCCCCTTGGAAAAAGGAAAACATTGATTTGCCTCTTCTTGTCTTCAGAAGATAAAAATAGTATTCTGACATTGCAAAAAAAAGGAGAATATGACATATTATTTTCTTAGTGCATTGATAATGTAGACATCACAAGAAGGCAGCTATAATATTAGTTTATCTGTCTTATGCAGAAAAAAGGTGTAATATAGTGTCATTCTGAATCAGTAGAGCAGCACTTGACAATTTATTATACACATTTTTCATGGAAGGAATGAGTACAGGAAAATCACTGATGAGAGGGAAAAACTGAGTGCTAGCTCTTGTTTCTTTTACAGCATTTTTGTCCCTCTGTATACAGACCTCAGCTGTGAAAAGATTGCACAGGTATACTGCCCAGTGGTTGACAAGACATGGCCTTTCATTTAGCAGTGCTTCGGTGAATTTATGGCAAAGTTTTTCACTTTGATGCTCTGAAGTTTGTAAGATCTTCCTAATAAGCAGAGCTTTAAAGAACTGTTTAGTTCTATGTAACACATTATCTGTGTTTATTTGCTGCAGAAAGCTTTCACTGTGATGGTGTTTCAAATACAAATGTAAGCTTGACAGATTTTTAATTGCTCTGCCATTTTTATTAATCAAAGCTTTTTCACTGTGTTAGTCACCATCTTTACTGCTAAACTATTGACAAAAGTTATGCTGAGTCTGAAGGAGGCTTCACAGTTTTGCTCTTCGTTGTGTCCTGTTAAAAGCATTAGAAGAGGCATTATCTTTTGAAATACTCTAAAAGACTGTTGTCTTCTTGAGGCTTTATCTCTTCATGGTTCTTTTTTCCCCTCATCCTTGGGAATACCATCTCTAAATGGTTGCTTGTGGCACTCTTTCTCATATTGAAAGGACATCAAAAGTATTATATTTTGTGCAAAATGTTTTGGGATAGGAATGTATCTATTTGCTTTGAACAAAGTACAGTGAATTTAAGAGAGGTTGCTTTTTTCTAAGGGAGACTTGTAGTTTAATGGAAGACATAAGCAGAATTGGTTTTCATTGGCAAGTCTGGTAGTCTGAATGAAAACTATTTGATAGTAATCCAGAGTAATTTTTCTAGATTTCACACCTGAGAAAAACTTTCTGAAACAAATTACAGTAGAATTTTAGATAAATGCATGCTCAAAATACTTGACTCGACTTCCTTGTGCCTCGCTCAGTGTAACAGAATGAAGTATTTTAGGTACATTAGGCAAGTGTTATTGAGCAGGCAGAGAACCGAAATATATTCAGTTTTCTGCTTTTAAAAAATGGGGAATTGCAGTAGAGGAAACTGAGGGGAAACCCACAAGCACTAAAATAAGTTTGTGGCTCTAAAGTCTGATTTACCCAGAGATGAGAACAGAGCCCATGTTACCTGAGAGAGAGATATCCCCCTGTTGTTCAGGAGCAGGCCAGCTGAAGAGTAACACGCATCTTTATCATCCACACTGAAATCTTATGAGAAACCTAACCCTTTGTATCTGCAGATTTCTCTGAGTCCTGTGTGACCATCATACACATACTAAACTGACTATTCCCATATAAAATCAGGGTTAGGCTAGTAATGTTGTAGATTCTTTCATGGGTCTGCTGCAGCCTGCTCCAGCTTGCTTGGAAGATGACTGCTGGTGAGTAATTTAGGTATTTGAAATTTAGAGCTTTGTGATTTTCTGCCCAGGCTCCAGCTGCTCTGCTGCAGGATGCTGATGCCCTGTAATTCCTATGCGATGGATGCAATCCTATGCTGAGTAGCTGAGCTGGCATTAGGTGCCTTTATGACCAAATGGGGCCTCAGATATCATACTGAGTTGAAAAGTTTATATAAATTCTCTGTACTGCTTTGCGCAGCATTGTGCACATTTCTTGTGTTCCTTTACATATAATTAGCTGAAAAAGGCAAAACATGTTTTGATGTAGCTTTGAAGACTCTGCAATGTTTATAGCTATGCTTTCCTTTATCCACTATTGACCAGCTGGACTGTTGAAAGGAATAAAGTCAAGAATATTCCAGTTTTTGTTTGTTTGTTTGCTTGTTTTTTCCTAATTGAGATCCTTATGCTTGTGTCCTCTTGGGGGATGCTGCCTCTAGGAGAGAGGCATGAGTTTTTGAGCTGGAATATTCCTCAAAAATATGAATTTTTTCTGCTCACGAGTTTCAAATTTTGGATTTAGTTTCTGCATTTACAAAATGGAGATGACACAATCCAAGCAATATTGCTTAGAAGATTGATTATATAATATGAGGAATTTAAAAAATTACTAGAAGTTATAGATATTACTATTACTAGTTAAGCTAGAATTTGTGATACTTAATTTGCTTTACAGTTAGTATTTAAACAGAAATATTCTCATTCTGAGAATTTGGCTAAGAAAAACAACTGCTTTACTGAAAATAGTTAAGCTACAGTAACATGTGGAGAAAGAAAACTAAACAAATATTCAGATGAATGTTCTTTGAATGTTGTTAGACACAGCCCAGCAGTGCAAACTTGTGTTGCTTGCAAAAAGATAGTTTATGTAGTCAGTGTACGTGCAAGTTGAAAATTGTCATTTAACGATAATTTTTATCATCTCATCAAGGCTGGACATGCTGTTCTGAATATCTTCAATTAAAAAACCAACCTTTTCAGATTCTGAGATTGAGAATTAATTACACTCAGGTTCTGAGGATGTCTTTGCTATTGGCAGCTGGGTAGAAAGGAATGTGTGATTACTCAAGTGAAAATCAATCTGACTATTAATTGTCAGATTGCAGAAATAATCGGTTTTCAAATAAAGAATATTTTCTAAAATGCAGAATTTTTTTTCTAAACTGTCACAGTCTGTCTGGGTCAGCAGCTGAAATTTTATTAAACTCAGTGGGTCCAGGATGTAATGTTTGTGGTTCCCATGGCAAAATATGATCAATAACAAAGTCAGAACAGATTGGCAGCACAGGGCTTACATGTTTGAGGACCCTGAATTTGATCCTATAACTAAGCCAAAAATTAATATTTTCTTCTTGGAAATGCAGTTTTTTCTATTTTCTTGTTGGAAATAATAATAATAGGTATATTGCAGTTATGCCTTGTGGGCTTTATGAATGTATGGCATTTGCAAAGATTTTTATATCATAATGAGCTGAATTCTCTGAGCTGAGCTGAGCTGCAGCTCTCTTGTCTTCTTGTACTCCAGTTCACTGCATACTCTGAACTGGCAGACAGAATAATCTTAGTTGGAAGGGACCCACAAGGATCATTGAGTCTGATTGCAGTCAAATGTTAGTTTAGCTGCTTTAATGAGAAACTGCCGTGCTACAGACTCCCCACGTCAGTTACTGGCAGTAGACCTGGTAGTGGTAGGTTACATTGCATAGAAGGCTGATAGAACATAAAGCTAACCCTGCAAAAACCCTGCAGATTGGGTTGGTAAAGTGAGTGGAGAGATCTCACTCTGGTGTAATATAACCATTAGATCTCATCTGAGGAGGGGATAGGAACTTAAGGACATGGAGAAACAGAGTGTGAGACTATCTTGTGATTCTAATCAGTGCCAGCCAAATTCTGCCTATGTGCTGTCTTAGCCGTAATGTCAAAGTGATTGATAAGACTCTGTGATTGCATTAAGCCCTTGCCCATGTGTAACACAGTATATCATAAAATATCAGATGTTCCCAGAATCTGGAATTTGCTGCCTAAATGATTTTGCAGTTATGAAACGGGAGAAGTCTAGCAAGGCCCGAAAGACTTTGCCCATGTTAAATGTTCTTGCTGACTTCAAGGTTCTGCATTATTTTTCCCTCAAGAAAAGCACTACTTCTAATAAACACATGTTGCATGATGCCATGATGGGCTATTAAAAATAAGAGTGTGTATGAAAGAGAAGTAGGAGAAATATTCTGTGGGACGACCTAGAAAACCTCTGCACAAATCATTACTGCAACAGGAGTTGCAGTATAGAAGATGTATCAACTGTTCTGATTTTCCATGAGCAGTTTGCCCTGAAGTAAACTCCACAGAAGGTCAGATGTTCACATCCTTGGGATGTTTAGAAAACTAATGACTTAAAAGTCAAGCATGCACTAGCTGTACATAAAGGCATGATCAAGGCCATGTGAACGCAGGCATACATTTTTTAAGGTAGATCACAAAGCACCAGTCCAACTTTGCTCAACCTGGTGATTACCCCAGGGCCTTTCAAATGTGGAACAGGAATCTGCAGCATAAGTCATGCTGCTTTCCACTCCGTTGTTTGTGTCACAGATACAGTGATGATAGCTGCCTCTTTCTGAAGCAGAGAAGATAGAGATTCTCTGTATGAAAATAACTGTGGAGTACTTGCATCTCATTTAGGTGGTGAGTAATTCAACTTCCCTTGATCAGCTAAACACTTGGAAAGGATGGGGAGAAATGCTGTGGCAGGATGAACAGATGTCATCAGAAAAGTTATTGCAGAAAAGACAAACTGTAGGGAAGTAGAATAGCAAACTGGATGCTCATGCTTCATGAGCATTTGCCAGAGAAAAAGACAAAACACACTCTTTCCCTTGGACTGATGACAGTTTCAAAGCTGCAGTCATATTCACTCAAAAATCACATAAGAATAAAGTACAAAGAAGTACTTTTTTTTCCCCCTCTGTGAGTGGAAAATGACTTCTGTTATATCTGTATGTGTCACAAATGTTGATGTAAAATGATGCAAAAATAAATGGCCAGAAGTCATCTGCATCCTTTGATAAGCAAGACCTATCCATATTTTAATATAATTTTGTGTCAGGTTATGCTCCTGGCAAGAACCACCAAATATATTACAAAGGAAAGTGGTCTATTTGGCATATTGGAATCTGTGGTTCAGGTATAAATCCCCTTATTGGAAGAAAAGCTTTAGCTGAGCACTGGTTGTTTAACTACCCAGGATGGTCACTGGGCTTTGAAAAGTGTATTTGTATTTCTGGTTGTACACTGTAAAAATTTAGGCAAGCATTACCACTTTGACAGATATATGTGGATATATAGACACAAACCATACAAAATGTATGTCAATTGCTGTTCAAATTCCTTCTACGTTAACCCTGCAGACTATGGACACAATTTTGTTATTAAGTGTTTGAGCTGCTTTCTGTCTAATTCCTTCTCACAGTCAATCTTTACAAGATTCACTCTGCATTATCATTATGAATACTAAGTCATAAAGGAAACTGTGGAATTAAACATGTTTAGTACTCTCTTTCATAGCAGATATCATCATCCTCTAGAGACTTGCAGCATAAAACGTTAATACCACTGCCTGCATCAAATTTTTAAATTTTTCTTATTTAACTAAATATTTTTTTATAAATAATTCTTATAGCTTGTTTACATGATGATGTAAAGAGTTACACATCCATTTTCAGAATAAGAGCAACTTACTGATTGAACGGGGATTTTAAAATATAAAACCTTGGATTCTTGACATATTGTCTTCAATGACATGAAATTTGAGTGGAACAGAAAAGAAGGGCGAGGAAGCATCCCATTGCTTCAACAGGAAACATTTGCACACGCAATTTCTGAATGAATATTCTGATTTTATTTCTTTACCAATTTCCTGTAGAATTCAAAGAGTTTTTTGGCATGCCCAGTTTAACATCCTTCTTGAACAGGAACACATATTTTTTGGTTTTTCTCTAAGGCCTCAATGGTACATGGAAAAAATAGGATTGAAAAAAAAATCAAAAAGGATTGAAATTTTTGAGAAGATTCTAGAGTCTGATTTCGAAGTGTTAATCAGTCTGTCTGAACTTACACAGGGTCAGATATCATCCAGGTCACCATGAAAGTGATGGTCGCTGTGTTTACACATATTTTCAGTGCCTAAAAATTAAATCCTCTTAGGAAACCTTTAAAACACTATTAAACATTATTCCATAAGACAGTGTCAAATTTAATTTTTGCCTTACATATATAAAATTGCCGGTATGAACATAGACTGAATGGAAACATGTCCGTTTTAAGTACTGTGAAGGAGCATTTGTTGTAATTCCTAACTACACAGGGAACCAGTATCTCTTAGCAGTAATGTATACTGACAGTTTGCTTTCTGTTGAAAAATGAATGGGCTACAATTTTAGCCCTTAAGTGTGTTGAAGATGTTTGAAAGTATTTGAAGACAGTACTACTTTTTCTTTGAAAAAAGATTTTGTGGTCCATTTATTTAAAAAAATTTTAAAAATTCTGTTTACTTTTTATTCACTTCAACTCTGCAAAACGAATGACAAAAGCAGCTTCCTGAAAGGAAATTTGTTGGGAAACAATCCAAATTACTTTAACAGCTTTGAGTCCTGAGCACATTACACATATTTTATCCATCCCTGGTTTCATACACATTGAACTTCACATTGATGGAATTTTGCCTCTTTTCAGAGCTGAAACATGAGATCTATGTTTGGAGGCTGACAGCTCAGCGCATCAACCCAGCCAGCAGAGAGGAGACTGCTGTGAAATGCCTCTTGATGCAGAAGGTGCTGACTCTGGAGATGCTCCTGAGAAAGAAGTTGAGGACATTTCACAGGTAAGCACAGCGTCTCCCAACTCCCCTTTCAGGGATCTTCACTGGGACAAGACCTGCATTCCTTGCTCTGTCTTGATGAGATGGATGTTGGGGCAGATAGGAAAAGCCACTCAGCCTCAGTAAAACACAAAATATTTTAGAACAAAACTCATGTGTAAGTCCTGGAAAATATATTTGTCAATATGACCCCAAATTAAAGGCCTATAAATTTCAGGCAGCTTTTGGTTTTAAAAGATCACAAATATATCACTACACTTTTCTTTACACTTGTGGCTTCAGCACAGTAAGGTGCTGGAGTGTCTTTTTTTTTTTTTTTTTTTAACTGGAAAATTCAAATTCTCTTCAGTGAATGGGTGAGCTTGAAAAATATTTCACCAGTGAATTGTTTTGTTTTACAATTACTTCATAATCAAAATTTCAGCGTGAACCTGAGTGCAGATGTATGTATACACCTGAGTATACCTGAGTGCAGTTTTTATGTATAGAAAAGTTTACATAAGTATGACTAAAAGAATAATGACCTTGTTTTGTATAGATTCTAGTAAAACCAGGTGTTATGCCATGGAATTTGATGACTGAGAATAGCAGTGATAAATATTTTGAATGTTAATTGACTAAAGTAAAATTGGAATAATTAATTTTAATTAATAACTTTGTTAAATAATTTGAGCAAAAATATGATTTCTTGAATTATTCCAGTAATAAGATTTTTTACATACTTTTTGTCGATATTGGGTATTTTGAATTGAGTGACAGTATTAATACTTGAAGACAAATAAGGCTGTTAAAAATTGCCTCCTTTTCAACAGATTTTAAGATCATCAGACTTCACGATATTCTAAAGAGGACCCTTCTGACTTACAAATAAAATTTGTATATTTAGTCTTGGAAATCCGAATTCCTCCAGCACAGAACATTTACAACAACGTAAAAATTCATTAGCATTAACAACAGAGCTTTGCTGAACTGCAAAGCCCAAGGCTTTTTGCTGGAGGCCTGACTGCACTGATAACACAGTGAAGTTACTCGGATCTTAAAAACTTCATTATAAAATGTAAATGTGGAATATATGTGTTCTGGCTTGCTGATGTTAGCACAAGACCCTTGTGTGTGTTTTATCGCAGTGGGACACACACATCAGCTCCTGAAACTAGTAAGGGACCTACACATTGCAGATAGCCAGATCCTATACTGAGGTCTGTACCCTGGAGTCCAGCTCCTTCCCAGCCTGTGGTTTTCTTCATGAACAGAAGGGTTTGTGTATTAGTGGGGTTTTTTACAAAAGTGGAGTCTTAAGTAAATGCTCATGGAAATTTTGCTGCTGGATGTAAGAAGGCCACAACTCCTTTGTGGTATGAACTGCTCCACTAGGGGAAAGAGGTGATCTACATGTGATGAGAGAGATTTATTCCAATACTCTTGGCAGAGCTCTGATTTCACTCTGGAAAAAAGTAGGTGTCATTTTCTTTCAGACAAATTTCACAAGAAGATAAAAACTGGGAAACAAATATCCAGGAACTTCAGAAAAAAGTAAGTAGGTGGCAATTTTTTTCAGTATTTGTGTATATATAGAGAGTGTGTATATATAGAGGTATAAAGATATCTCTTTGGCCTTTATATAGAGATGTAAATATTAGAGAGATATCTCTTTGGCCTTTATATAGAGATAGTGCTTTAAATCTAATGGAAATTTAATAACTCTCCTGATAGTCAAAAAGTTAGCAGCTAGGGTGGTTGGCTTCTCGGTCAGACAAGGTTACTGAACCACATGGTGAGGTTTTGTTAGGTTTTGTACTTTTGTTCCTTAGAAAACTGTAACATAAAGAATCAATTAATGATTCAGCAGTATTTTCTTAAATTTTTAATCCATAGCCAGAAAGGCTCAGGAGGTGTCAATAAATTGTTTGTAGCCATGATGAATGATAATAGAGTACACTCCTCCTGATGTACCCAGTGCTGACTCTCATTTAATGCGTTTTGGTGACACTGCTGCTTTTATCATTCAAGTAGGGATAAACCACTTGATAAATCCTGTTCTCTTAGCTGTGCACACACTGGCACTGCTTAATTCTTTATGCTGAAACTGAGAAGACGGAAACTCTGTAGAGGGATTAATGTCTTATAAATTTAATTACTGAAGTGTCACAATCTCTTTACCTCACTGGCATCACTAATGAATCAGGTCTGTGTCTGAGAGCTCAAGTCCTTGATTGGACTCCTTGGGGTGCAAGTCCTTGACTGGGAAAACACTGTCCTAGGTGTCACACCAAGCCAGAGCAAACCCAGCAAATTTTATTTACACCCCTTTCAAGGCATTGCATAAGAGATAAACTTTTTAAAGAGCAGAGACCTACTTGTATTTTAGTAGAGCCACTTTAAACTACATGAAACAAGAGACAAACACCATCTGGGAGAAAGTGATTCCCTGGAGGGGTAGTGAAAGCAGAGACCCAATGGAAAGCCTTTGGACTGAGGGCTGAGGGCACAAGGAAATTGGCACAGTGAAACAGGAGCTGGGCACAGAGAAGTACAAACCCTGTAGAGATACAGGGCTTGGCATGTACGTGAGAGTTGTACAGGTGTGAAAGATTTGACTCTAGAGTAGTTTATAGGTTTTCAAAGCACACCTAGAAAAAGAAAGATGATTTTGGCCAGATCCCAAAACCACAGAGTGCTCAGAATGCCCTCTGTGGTAGGAGTTGCATTTCAACCCTACTTCACCCTCTGGAATGCAGTTGTAGAGGGGGCAGCTGAGTACAGCCAAATGAGTGCAGCAGTGCTAGATACCTGTATCTCTTAAAGCCCACTGGACCACATACTCATGTTTTCTTATAGGTGTGCATCTTATGCACACCTATAAAAACTACCCAGGTAGTTCTGTCTTTTATGCTGAAGAAGAATATACAAGTCAGGAACAGCGTTTGTGCTTCACACATGCTTTTCTGAACTCTATGCATAATACATAGCTTCTTCTTTAATACTATTACTAATTTTATTTTCCTGCCTCCCTCCAGCACAGGATAACAGACAAAATTCTTCTCATCAAGTGTCTCACAGTGCTGGGATGTGTTATTCTTATGTTTTTTCTCAACTCATTTGTTCCAGGCATCTACCTAGATCTTGGTAAGTTTCCTAGTTTTGTTCTAAGTAAAATAAGCAATCTCCCTGGAAAAAAGCCAGTTGTATCTTTCTGAGTCTCGATCTTTTCAGAAAGCCATTTTTCATTTGTCCCTGTCCTCACAATTCTACTAGGTTAAGCAGAAATATCTCTGGGAAGAGAAGAGCAGGTTTTAAAAATTCAGTCACGTCCCAGTTACCCCAGGAGGAATAACAGAGAGTGCTCATGACTTCATTTTCTGGACTTTCCAATACTAATGAGATGGCTAAACATTACAGACTGAGCAAATTTGACCTTGGCATCATTTGCACTGAGTGAATGACCAAGATGCATCAGGGAGATCAGAAAATAATCACTCCATGGGAGAACAAAGAAGCAGTTTGGCATTATTTCTTAAGTATAAAAAGCTCTTTGTATAATTTACAGTCTCCATCACTTTATCACCATAATAATTTATTTCCAAAAATAAAACCTGGAGGATACTGTATATGGGTGAAATGAAAGTAGCTGTGTGAGTATTTTCTATATATAGATCTATATGTGGAGGTTTTTATTAGGTAGTTGTATATCTCTATGAGAAAAAGTTCCACATATCCTGAAATCAGAACCAAATTGAATCTCACATTTAACTGAAAGACAGTCATAAAACCCACCTGTGCATTGACCAATAAAAAATGAAAATATATTTTTTGGCTGCTTGAGCTCTTCAAGATTATGGAATTTCAGATACATTTTTTTTCATGCAATCTGAATTTACACACTGTGTACTTCTATCTCAGTGGCTGAAAGATGGAGCAGTCTGGAAGAGGAATAGCTCATAATGAATAACTCAATAATCATATACATAGATAATACATTGACACTTATTTTTGCTGTGAAAATATAGAGCCAGTTATAGCTCTGCTGTGGTGATCAGGTTGTAAGCAAGACTTTCTCTATCTGTTGCTGACAGACTCTTTGCCATGCAAATGGGCAGTTTCAGCCCATGAAGATTACTGTCTGTTAAGAAGTTGAAAGGCAAACTGATATAGAATAGCAGCAAAAGTGCTACGTTAATAAGGTCTGGGAAAATGCAGAAGCTGAAAATATTTGAATGCATTTGAAGTCACAGTGGCTGAGAACATAAGAAAGGCATTTCACATTGACCATTTAGGAAATCAATTTACACCCTTACTTTTGTATCTCAGGTTAGTGGCACTGAACCATATAGGATTTCTTGAATTAAGCCAAATATCTCTAAGTGTTTTTGAAAAGCCAGACAGTCATTAAAGATTAAACAGCACTGGTTGTGTATGGTCCTGGTAAGATATTTTTTCAAAACTGCACAGGAATTGGAGTCAATGCTAGAAGAAACATAGTAACTATTGATAATTTTTTTTTTTTTGGTCCTGGTTGATGCTACTAAAATAAATGAAAACAAATTGAATGTTTGGCAGTATGGGTTTCTGTTATTCAGCAGCTGAATAACAACCTTGAAAGTAAATAAGGGCTGATAACGGCTGTAGGTTTTCTGTGTAATTTCTCCCCCTTCTGTATTCATGAAAAATGTGTCAGATTAAAGAGTAAATGTTATTAAAGTAATTGAATCTGTAAACTTCTACTGATGAGTTTATAGTTTCCATAATCTACAGGTTCTCATTTCTGTTTCCTGAATTTCACTACCTTGACGATAGCTGTCACTTATTTATGACTACTGAAGTAGTGCTGCTGTGAGGTTCTACAGATTTTAGTCTTCCAAAGCATGGAAATGTATTTCATAATATACACTACAGCTTGTATTCTGTTGGCTTGGATAAAATTGTTCAATATGTTTTTCTCATAAAAAATGAAACTAAATTGCAATTTGGTGTGTAATTTTCTACCAGAATAATAGTTTATACAGAGGCTGAAGTGTTAGAAATCTAATAACTTTAAATTGCATTTGGTAGAGAGAATTAGAGAGATTTAAAAATTCTTTATCAGTCCCAAGCCTTGATACAATTTTTTCATTATGAACTTGGAATCATTAATATAATTTGAAGGTTCTGATATTTTAATTTAAATAATAAAATTTGCATACTTAGCTGCCTTTTGAAATGCAGAACTCCTTCCTATTAAATTTCCTTGTGCCTGTTCATTAATTTATTTAGTGTAATTCTATGAAATATCTATGTTAATAAAACATTAGTACTGAGACTTAAAAAGAAACAGATACTAAAAACTGTAAGACTCCCACAGTACTTTCATTTAGCCTTATGAGATTTTATTTTATTTATAAAGCATTGATAAAACATTTGAGAAAAGATGGCAAAGGATGAAATTAAAGCCCCTTTGAGGATTGTACCTGGCTACTATTTTGACTTTATCTTTTAGGTGGGCATGTCCAGAGCTTTGAACTGTATTAATATGTCCAAAAAGATTTAAAAAGTAGTATAAAATAAGATTTTTGAAATCTAAGCTAGATTTTGTGAAGAGAGCTTTCAAAGTGACTGGGTCAGAAAAAATACCAATACCAGTTTTTAGCTTAATTCCTTCTTCTTCTGTGGGAAATGTGCTTTCTCTTTGGTTTGGTTTTAGTCAGTTCAGTGAGTTGCTCTGAACTTTGTGCAGTTCCTTCTATAATCTGTGAAGAGGTATCCATTATCTCTGTGGCCCTGCTTTTGCCTGCCTCTCTGTGCTTTCTGCATCCAATGCAGGCAGCCTGCCCTTGCAGACCCCCTCACTCTTCCTCCTTTTCACCTCTGGCCACTTCTTTCCCAGGGCCAGGCTCACTAGTTTCTGGTACAGGAGAATGTCGTCTTCTCATTTAAAAGGTTGCAACAAGCTCTGTTGCTCTCACATTCAAGGAACAAGGTGAAAACCCAAGAATAAATATATGAGATAGTTCCTGTTTCAGAGAGGAGACACTGCCTCAATTTTGGCTGCAGGCTGCTGGGATAGAATGTCAAGAGAAATATAATTGTGGTTTTGCCTTACTTGCCTTATTTGTATATTAATTCCTGCCTTATTGCCACCATTGTTCCTGCTAAAGACTCTTGCACAGGTGAACCTATGGTGTCACCATACATGACGTTTCTCATGTTCCTTAGATGAATTCTTTAAGCAAGGGGACAGGGAGAGATTTTTTGGATTCACTGCATTTTTTCATAATTAAGAACTGCCATTTGCTCACTTGAGGGAGCTGTCTTGGAATTTTTTTTTTTTTAATATCTACAGAAGGGTCATGTTTTACTGCTACTGTCTGAGGTGATTCTGGTGTTTTTGGTGCCATGGGCATCTGTGATCCTTCAGACATCAATGTTTAAGCTAATTACCTTTGTCTGCCCTCAGAATAATCTCTGGGGGTGTCACTAATCGGTGGAGGAGGTCAGCAGCTGTGATTCAGCCTGGTTTCATCTTTGGTATGATTAACTGAAGCAGTGTTTGCAAATTCCCCAAATTTAGGAACTTATAACTAACTTTAGGAACTTTCAAGTAACTAACATGATCACTATGACCTTTCTGGGCAGTAGGACAAGCTGGATAATCAGTATTCTATATCATTCCTGTCAGGCAAGCATCCTAGATCTAAATTTCCATCATCATTCTTGCACTAAAGCTAAAATTCCTCAATATTTACAAGAGTTATCTTGTTTGATGAGACTTCCTTCTCTTGCAAAAATTTCTCTCATCCTCTATATGGATGTAGTTTAACTTCTGCCTGGGGAGTTAGTCTGCAAATTCTTCTACAGCTAGTTTTGAGATCTGAAGACCTCTTTTTGTTGTTTATGGTAACTAATCGCATCTTGCTTCTTTGACACATTTTAAAACTGTAACCTAAATAGTGGAGAAATAACTGTTTTCATTTAATGTAAAACGACTTCTGTGTCTTTGGTAGGTCATGTTGTGCAGACTTTTTATTCTTCTTTTTATTCTATTGCCAGAGCATTAAAGGAGAAATGTATTCAGTTGGTGTAGATATGGAAGGCTCTTGTATTGTCACTCCTTTGAATACCACTTGCCATATTTATTGACTCATTTCCATAATTTACAGAAAAATTGTTCACATTCACATGAGAAATTAAATACCTTAATGGGAAAGGGCCTCAGTTGAACAGTCTCCTCCCTCCATTATGCCTACAGAGAATATTATGCAAATTATAGCAAAAAATTTTGTCTAACTGGAGAGAGGAGTCACTTTTCAAATTCAGGGAAGTGGATGGGATTTAAAGTTTCTCCTCCTGCTTTTGATTTTCATCCCACTTTTGATTTTCATGTGTTTCAGTGGACATGGTCAATTTTCCGTTTACACTGTGATTTACATAGATCAACCAATAATTGTCATAGAGCTGAAACTGAGTGGCACTTATCAGGTAATGAGGAAGAGAGGGCTGCACAAACTTGCTTACATTTGTTTTTTTCATCACAGAACGTGTGAAGTTTCATACCAATATTTACTTAGAAACAAAAATGCCAGTTCTCCGTTACTGCAGCCTACTAAGATTTTAACAACTGAATTAATTAATTTAGTTTCTGTAACACTTAAATTAGGAGCTCACTGCAGGAATGATTCTTTGCTAACAACTTTGAGACAGTTCTGTAGGGTCAGTATGTGTGTGTTAAGAAGCTTGCTTGAGTTGCAGTGCTGTAATGGCAGAAATCTTTAAATTAGGGATCTTTGACTAAATTATATGATAATGTAAACTAAAAATCTCCAGTATTCCACAAGTGAAATAAATGTAGTCTGTGTGGTGGTTTTGTTCTGAAGATGCATCCTAGGAAGCTGCTCAAGAAGAACTTTAATAAACTTCCCCCACTCCCCCCCAGCTTTTATGTGGACCCTGAGACAGGTTATGTATGTGCCTCTGAACTTGTGCCAAGAGGCTTCTTTAGAATGGTGAAAGCGCTTTTAAACTTGAAACTCTTCCCCACAGCCCTGTGAGAAAGGTCCTGCCTCACAGTGTGCAGCAGAATTCCTCAGATCCAAAAGATTTATACATCCTTGTAGAGGAGCACAGGGTGCACAGGGAAAAGTGTGGACAGATCCCATTAGCATGAGAGGGGTGTAAATGTCAAAGGCTCTTAATTCCATACTTTGAAATTGTATTCTGGAACATTTTCCCCATTTTTATCAGTGATAAATAGATTGAACTATGTTATGCCACTATTCTGTGTGATGGTGGAATTGTATAAATATGACATTTATTTACAAACAATAAAACTGTATTTGCAGAAACAGACAAAATTGACTTAAAAATGTGTTTGTCCCCATGGAGAGGAGGAAAAAAAGAAACTGTTTATATTTTTCCTATATTTGGTTTCAGGTTAATTTGTGGAATAGTTAAGATGAAATGCTCATTATAGGGCTACTCATTGTTATTGAGGTGTTGTTCTATAACGTATCTAACAAAAACCATAGACCAGTTTAATAAGCTGATGTATAATTTTTAATGCTGAAGAAAGCAAAAAGTCCTGGTAAGATAGACAGCTATTAAGATATAAAAACTGGCTGGATTTAAAAAAGCATAGGCCAGATTCCAAGAATGACATTAAGTTTAGCACATCTCATATTTCACTTCCTATGTCACTATATCCTCATTGTGAAAAGTGTACATTTAGTCTTCAATTTGTCACCAAAACTAACATTTATCTAAAAATTACCTAGGTCTAGCAAATGATTCTGTTTTAGCTGATGAAACTTGTAGGTGTTGACTCCTAAGTCAGGCTCATATGATACCTTATTGTCAACCGCATTTAAAGCTGTCACAATGACTATTTTATTTTCTTTGTCTCTATTTTTCCCCATTTTAATTTCAATTTTATTTCATTGTTCTGGAAAGCTTTCTAACATGTCTTGATAAACTAGGCAACCAGATGCTAAGCTTGGGAAGCAAAATTTGCGGACCTTTTCTGTGGAGCTAAAAATACCATCCTGAATAATCTGTAGTTGCCTGGAAACTCCTTCACAGATTTCAGTAAAGTAAATGGCTTTGGCCTCCCAAACATTTGGATTACAGATACCTTCTCTGTACATGGCAGTAGGCTCCTGCTCTCAAAGTCTCTATGGTCTTCTTAAGCTTGTGATACTCTGGGCAAAAAGGGGAACATCCCTTATATCTGGAGCTGAGAAGTTATTTTTAATCCAATTAAAAGTTGTATCACTGCAACCAAAGCAAACAGTTATTATTCATTTTATGATAATACTTACACTTAGAGTCTAAATTATTTAATTAATACAAAAACCCCACCTTCCATTAACAATATGTAGTATAAACTGTTGTAAAAACCAACCAACTAACTTCTCCTCCCCACCCCACCACCCCCCCCCCCCAAAAAAAAAAAAAAAAAATCCAATCCAAACCCTCCTACCTAAAAATCCATTCAAAACCCAAAGGAATAATCCCAGTATCATGTCCCTTTTTTTTTCCTGCTGTAAGGGTCACCCTTTGATCTTTTCCAGGGTGCTAAGCACCACACATTTAGGCTGGGAGGAGTCTCAACACAGACTTGATAACTTGAGAGTTTTGCTGGGATGAGATGACATGTTAGGGGTATATTCATCTTCTTTGCCAAGATGTAAATAATGTTGGTGTTGATGGTTTCTTACTGTCTGTCCTTGAGTCCACTAGAGCCCGTTTTTATATATTTTCTGAACTTTTACACTTTTTCAAATTTTGTTTTCAGCTCTACATTATATCTGATTTTATCATATGAGGTGTGTTGTATGCATGTCGTAAACTTTTTTCTTGTGCTTTTTGTTACCCCTCAAATGGGTTTTGACCATTTCATAGGCTTACTCTATCATCTATAATTAACCACTGTTGAGTTACTGATAAACCTGGATACTTTTTTATCATCTTTTTTATCATATGTATTTCTTTTAGTTGCGGTTACTCATGGACTCTTGTCTGTGGCAATTTCTTTCTTCCCTTACCATTTTCCATTGATGCTCTACCTGTATGAAGCTGTAACACTGTTTTCCATGGCAAAAGTTGTTTCTTTAATTGCTGATCTGACAATGGTAGACAAAGCAATGTGTTGTCACATCTGATAAGAGCATCCGGTCCAGTGCAGAAAGACAATAAAATTAGAGCAAATATTTTAAGCTGTCCTTTTTCAAACTCTTCAGGCTTTTCTGGAGACTCTTCCAGATCCTGCTAGGTGTGCTTGATGGGGCTGCTCTACAGCCCTTTCCCCCAGGTGTCATCAGCTACAATTGCCAGGGGAGTTTGATATACTTATTTAGTGCTCTTAACCTCCCTGCTTGTGCTTCGTCCATTTACTCTGTTACCTGTTGTGGCATGTGGTGGTGTTGGTTTGGGTGGTCTGGTACTTTTACAATTGAAGTCAAGAAGAGCTCTGCATGGGACTGACCTGCTGGCCTCTGATAAGTGACATAGAGACTTGACTGCCTCGTGAAAATGCAAGCTTTTTTTTTTTTTTTAATGAGAATGGACATAATTGTGTCTGAGAGATTTTGTACATCTTTGACTCATAGCCATGTTGAAAACATTCCTGGTAGAGTGTACGTGCACATGAATTAAAAATAGATTTGACAATAATTTTTTAATAATGAGAATGTTGGAAGAGAGCTAAATCAATGCAGTCAGCATTGACTTGGACACAGAAAGTCTGGTCCAGATGTTAGTTATTCATCCCTGTCAACAGAACACCTTGCTTGTGAGAATACAAGAGATCTGCTTTCTATGGTCCTTGCAGTCCTAATTTATTCTAGGATAGTTTTCAAAAAATTCTGCCTTGAAATTTCATGACTGTCTTTAAAAACAGGTGATTATGCATGTACATTACCCCATCCATGCAGCTGCCCAGACAGTCGACAAGAAAAAAACAAGAACCAGCAACCAGTTGTAACTGCTAGTGCAGCCTTTGATCTCTATTGCTTCCTTCTAGAGAAGTCAACCTTTCCTTTATCTTGATATTTGCAGCTCTTCAAATTATTTTTTGTTCACAAGAGTCAATAAGGCTGTGGCAATAGAGTGTACTTGTTTGCAGTGACCTTTAGTGAGAGTACTCTGTAATTTTTCAGGCTTACAGATTGGTGCGATATAGACAGCTATATATCTGTCAGCTCATCTCTGGAGATGAAGTGCCCAGCTGTAGAAATGTCTAACCAGGGTTCTTTCTTACAGCATTATTTTGAGTGCCATCCCATCTCATCTATAAAATTGTATCTGGAGAGGTAATGAAGCTAGGTGTTGGCATTACAATACAGTGGTGAATATGATTTCACATTCTGACTTCTTGCTATTACAGCTATTCAACAAAGACCAGCACATCCTTTTCTAAGGCACACGTGCTGATCTGGGATTACAGAGCAGTCAGTTCTTTACCTTGTTTTATTCAACACTTCTGGGTTTTGTTGCTGTAATTACCTTGTATCAGCATAGGATCCTGCTTTTGCCTTGCATGGGGTTATAGCTTACACCATTTTTTCCATATCCTTTCATTCCTCTTGTATTGTACCAAGTGGTGTGGTGCAAGTCTTGGACTGCCACCTTCACTGTTCTCTCCCCCAAGGAGCTGCCTTAAACTATGGTGCTAAAAATAGCAAAGAACATAGAATGATTTCTTTGAAGCTAAGTCTGTGAAAAGAAACTGCTCAAAAGACCAGCAAGTTGCTTTGTGAGAAGGAAACTTTATATTAAAAAAAAAAATATTAAAAATAAAAGAGTATGAACCAATAGACAGCAAGCGCTTTTTAGAAATATTCAGCAAGATTTCAGAATATGTATTTTCAGGGATGCCTGATAAAATAAAACAAAATTTTAATAAATCAAAATATGGAGCATTTTCCTTTGCATTCAGAACTACTGATAAAACCTATTCTATGAGTAGAGCAAACACTACCAGACCTATGTCTTTGATTTAACTTTTTCACCCCAATATTTTTATAGGCTTGTAATATTTTCATAGGCTTGTAATATTTTCGTAGGCTTTAAAAACAGGTAATTATGCATATACATTACCCCATCCATGCAGCTGCCCATACACTTGACAAGAAAAAACCAAGAACCAGTAACCAGTTGTATCTGGTGATCTGTATCTGATTGTATCTGTATCTGATAATCAAGCATATACTACGTAACAATTACATCATGCTACATGAAGGACTGGCATACATCCCTAAGCTACATTCTGAAAAATAAAGAATTTTTAAAAGCATGGAAAACTAAAATCATATTTTGAGAAAAACATAAAAAATCAGTGTGTCCCTCCCATTGTTTGCAGATTGAAGTACTATGTTTTCATCTGGTAGAAGCTGGTCTAGATGGTTTAAAAAAAAAAAAAGAAAATATTTCTCAACCACTATAAACATGTGACCCTGAATATTACCGTTTCCCGAATCATTGTTGCTGCTATTAACATCTCCTTTTCACTCTTTCTTGTCCTACCCATTATTACTGACACAAAGGGATTGCTCTCTGTCTTTGGGGAAGCCTGGTATTTACCCAAAGACTTGTCAGGACTTCTTTAATCATCTTATCTTTGAGCTAAGTATCCTGGATTCTTTACATTTTTCCTCAAAAGTCAGCTCTTCAGACTGTTGATTGTGCTTCCTTCTCTGCTTCAGATTTCCTAATGGGTGTGCACCTTACAGTATACATTCTCAGGGTTTGCCAGGGATGAGGAGAGCTGAGGTTGCTTCACAGAATTTACTATTTATAGCCCTGGTTCTGTATTTCAGTGGGCCATGCGATTTAGTTGTGATACACTGTGTTTCTCAAGTCTTTTCTGTAGGACTATTTGGCATCCAGTTGTTTCCCATCTTGAATTGTTACAGTTTTATCTCTTCCTACCTAAATGTATTATCTTTCGCTGTCTTGAGCAGCCTGCTGTTTTGCCCAGGCCATCAGTGAGATAATGCAAGGTCATCCTGACTTTGGCTTGCAGTTCAAATGTCTCAAGTGGAATTTCAATTTCCAGAAAAGAGAAATTTCCTCAGTCTTCATAAGTGCACTACTCCAAAATCTGTGCATATAAAGTGAATATGCAGTCCACATTTTCACTTTGCTAGGAAGAAGCTTATTATGCTGCTATGCCTCTGACCTGCTACTATGAGGTAGTAGGTTAAAATTACTTTTGCTGAGGAATGCAAATTCTTCTTAATGAGCATTTGAAAAGCCTACAAATTACACAGTAATTTTTCCCCTTAATTTCTTTCTCTTTCTCCTGCCTATCTCCAAGTTCTAGACTTCTATTTTATTGTATTATATTGTTCTATATTTTCAAGTTCATCTACCTGGTTATCTTAAAATAGGGACTTTTTGGGTAGGATTGCAATTCTGTTCCACTCATCATGAGCTAAGTTTTATTCCAAAGGTGGTTTTGCCTATTGGATATGAGAAAAGCAAAACACTTAAACAATTTCTACTGTACATTTTTTTCTGGCACAAGGCAGAAAGCTTTTCTTATGAAGAATGCATTTTATAATAAAATTTAATTTCCTTTTCTCTAAAATAAATAGAAACTGTCACCCTCTTCAAAAGGTAGAAATAGAATTTAGATTCAGTTTCTCTCAAAGTTCTATTTCTGGGACATCAATTGTCGTGAAGCAGAGCCATTAAAAGAGAGTAAAGGAAGTGGTCTGTGGAACTGTAAATGGGTTTTGTTTTCACTACAGTAATGAGAAGTTATTAAAAAAAATTATTTCTATTTCTCTTCCTCATGGCTCTCTTTTGTGGTCAAGAAAGCTAGAAAAGAATGAACAGAGAAGCCAGTCTTTAATGTATTCTAGTATTTTCAAAACTCTTCATAGGGAATAAAAAATTAAAAGAAAGCCTCCTCTCCCTCTCCCTCTCCCTCTCCCTCTCCCTCTCCCTCTCCCTCTCCCTCTCCCTCTCCCTCTCCCTCTCCCTCTCCCTCTCCCTCTCCCTCTCCCTCTCCCTCTCCTCCTGAAATCAGCTCTGTGCAGCCACAACTGGCAGCTGCTGTGTTTGCACTTCCCTCTGGAGAGCTGTGCTTGCTGAAGCACGGCAGGATGGCACCTTCCTTGCCTGTCTGTGTTCTCAGAGAACAATACTGTGAGGCCAGGCACTGTTCCCTCATGCAAAGCTACATGCTTGAAGTTAATGTGTGCTGATAACACTCACGGTGCAAGAAAATGCCTGGCTCCATCCACCTCTTCTGCAATTCTGTAATACTTCATTAGCTTTAGTGATTAATTGTTATCTCTGTACAGCATGTTCTAGTTGATTCATTATTATTGGAGACAGAATGGTAGGAATAATACCAAGACATTTTCACAGATTGTCCTAAAGTAATGAGAAATTCTTTAATTCTTCACTTTGTTGTAATTACATACAAAATGTATGTGAGAAAATGTTATGCTGTCACTTAGGTTTTTATAAAATAGCAGTTAAAATTCTGCTGCTTAACTTCAAATCAGCACATACCTACTCTCCCTCACAGTATTCTAACAGGAATTGCCATCATCTTTATTTATTTAAGGTGGAGTTGGACCCACTGTTTTTTAATGGAATTCAGAAAACAGCCAAGACAACAGTTAGAAGAAAATTAGGCAGTGCATTTCCATAACCCACCTCCCCCCCCCCTTTTTTTTTTTCAGTCTAAAGAAATTCATTTCTCATGAACAGATTTGCTATGTTTTAAAATACAGCAAATCAACTTTGTTATTGAAAAGTTGTGGTAGATAGGGCTCTGACAGTTCTCTTTCCTCTGCTGCTTTGGGAACTCTGGGAGTTTTAAGATAAATGAGCCAGAGGGATCAAACAGCTCTAGAAAGAATTTTAACTCTGCAGAGGGATAGTGAGCTTTGCATCGGACAGGAGATTTGCTATTTGCATTTTCTGGCTAATTGTGCATTTGATTTGCATTTTCTCTCAATTAGTTATCTAAATATGTGTATTAGAATACTTCAGAATATACAGAAGGATCATATCTGAAGAGAGCCTCTTTTGCTTTAAATCTCACTTCTAAGGAGAGTTTCTTTTCCTGGTTATCTTCTAGAGCAGGCAGTCACTGAGTCTTCAAGGTCCAGGGCATGCAGCCAGCCTTTTCGAAGCTGCAGAATTGTTCACTACTCCTAAATACCTAAAGATTTCTCTGTGATCCAAACCCATTGATTATTTGGGTATCCCAGCTTTGTCTTACTTGCCTTGGTTTTTTTTTATTTTATATTTTATTTTAATTTGAAAGCAGAGACCATTCATTGTGTGGTATCTGTGAACTTCTCCTGTTACGGTCAGAGCAAAAAATATGGTTAAAATCTTTGAAAAATCACAATACTGTAACTTACATGATGGTAGCACACACCAAGTCTGTGAAGTTTAAAGCATTGTTCTCTCTTTCTCTCATGCAGGCTGGATTGCCATGTTGGGAGCCCTTTGGCTGCTAGTGCTAGCAGACATCCATGATTTTGAGATGATATTGAACAGAGTTGAGTGGGCAACCCTCCTTTTCTTTGCAGCATTGTTTGTTCTCATGGAGGTAATATTCTCTGATTCTGAAGCCTGAAGAATTGCAAAAGATTTCAAATGTGAATTGTTTTCCTGGAGAGAGGCCTCCTGCTGGTTCAATCCCACTGGAATATTGTTGATCAAATGTAGTTATGGTAATATGGAGAGGAATAGCAGAGAATGGAAGTTAGTTGGACCTCTTTCATATTTAAATTTTCATTATAAGCTTGGTCTCATTCTCTTTCCATATTCTGTTTTTGTTGAATGTATCTGACACAATCATTTTTTTATAATTTAAATTTCAGTTTCTGGGTTTATTGTTGGTCTATGTGTGCAGATATTTTATGTGTATTTATGTGTTTGTTTACAATTATTTATACAGATGATAGGAAAAATAATAGAAAAAGATTAAACCAGAATTGAAAAATGTTTCTAGTGCTGTCTGCTACATGCTGGCTTCCAAATGGCCTAAGATATCTCATGTGAGGGTGATTTGAAAGGAAAATAACACTAAATTTCTTGTTGCAATGCTAATTTAAAAAATATTCAGCTCTTGAAATGCCTGGATATCTTGCTGTGTAGTTCCTGTGTGCTTATCTGCTTGACAACATCCATGTCCCTCTGTGTTTGTATCACCTTTTATTCCCTATTTGATGCTTTTTGTATAGCTTGAGAGGATTTATTTTTACCCGAAATATTTGGATACTTTTTGTGTGGATACTCACATTAATTTTTTAATAAGGCTTCTAGAATACTATTTTTCAGTTGTTGATTGTTGTGTTTAAATGATGTAATGACGTCGTAGACACATGACTGAAAATACCCAAGTGATCACTGACACCGCCATGACAAGTGAATTGCCTGAGTAAGAAAGGTGGGAAAAGCCTGTGGTAACTAATTTGCTCATATAGCCTCTTTCCTCCCCTTTTCCCTCCTAATAATTGCAAAGATCCCAAGAATTTGGAAATTGGAATCTTAAAAAAATCACCAGCAGTAACAGAGACGACATTTGATGCAAATAGAAACAAGAAGGAGTCCAACTAACTCTAATTAATGCCTAAGTGGAGGTCAAAATCTGGTAGTCTCCAAGAAGATGTGTGGAAACTCTGATTATCGTTATGCAGTTTTCTGTGAGCAGCTAAGTCTAAAATTCATCAGGAAATACTGATTTATTATATCTTTATTAGAACAGGAAATTTTTAGTTCTACATTTTATGAGGTTCCATATAACCTTGAATTTTCTTGCTCTTATAGACGACCAGTGCTGAAGCCATGTTTATTTTTCTACTGCTGTTGTAACAGTTTATTAGTTGTGTTCCCTGATGTATTTATTGTTTGAACTTGGATTTACCAGGTGTGATTTGAGTGACTGTGTGACAATACCATAGTAAAAGACACAGGAAGTTATTTCCCATTTACTGCCAGACTTTGGATACCATTATTATAATTCACTGAACTTCATTTTTTCAGTTTCTCAGGTCACCAGTGAATAGTTTTCTAATGAAAGAATGTTTTTCCTGTCTCTCTAGAATAACAAGTTTAAAGTCATGAAAGAAACTTGTCCAGATAATCAAGAAAACAATATGATACATTAAATTCTTCCCCACAATGAATGAAAAAAATATTCTATGTATATCATCACTGCTAATTTTTATCTGAATCTATCCAATTAGTAGGCGACAGTCCTTTCCAAGGCAGTTTTCTTTCCTTTAAGTTACAAATGTCAAGAAGAAACTGGTCAAAACAAAGATATATGTTGAAGAATAAGAAATCTTTCTACAGTCTAGGGTATCCAGAAATTGTCGGCTCATATTTCTCACCCTTGGTGATCCTTCAGCTTGGATAGTTCCCAGTCTGAAGCTGTTTCCTACTGCTGTAAAAGTTCTCTTTCCTATTACAAGGCACATTTAAAAACCTGTGTGGGACTTGGGCTGCAAGTAATTTTGGAAAATGTGATTTGAGTTCTTGAACCACAGGGAAACTTTTGAAGGTTCTGCCTTTGGGGGTCCATCAGTCCAGTCTGGTGCATCTTTTGCAATGAAAAACTTGGAAATCCTTTGGAGCTCTCTTATTTTCTATTGCGTTCCCAGGGTAATTAATCTTTACAGCGGTCTTTTTAGTCTTTACACACAAGTGGCAGTTACATGGTATAAAATCTTTTTACTTCTTCTGTCTCTGTAAAGTAAGTCCCTATACCTCTCGGGATTACAGTTCTTTGTTCAGTTTTATTGTAGAAAGTGGCATGTTACCTTAATTCCTTCAGGCAGAATTTATTTACAAGAGTCATCATGACATGCTGTCCAGAAGAGGATTAATTAATTTTTTTGCATAACTTGTGCTTTGTTTTAAAATGGCACATGATTTCTTTCTGCAGAGAAGCTCTGTTGTGAACTACCCCACAGGAACTAGTATGCCTGAAGACACCAATTAGTGCAATAATACTTACTCCTCTTGGAAGACACAGGAATATCCAGGAGACCCTCTGTGCACTTTACATGCAGAGGAGGAGAGTGGCAGGGTACTAATTGTTGACTTGCACTTAGATGCTTGCAGGAGATTGGCCTGGAGATCATAGAAACATCCTAAAATTATTTATGTGCTTAATATTGTCACCATCTCTAACGAGATGAGCTATTTGTGGACTCTCTTACAGGAGTGATGTGTGTGTACTGAACATCTCTTTTTCTTGAGTTCCAGAATGAATTTTGAGTGCTGCTGAAATGTAATGCATTCTGTTAGTAGACAATTAATAAGGCAATTCAATATTATTATTGAATAATAATATTCAATATTAATTGAATGTGAATCTGGGCTCTAAGTGCTGACAACTATCTGTTTAAAAGTTTATCTTGAAGTGTGAACACAAAGCAATGGTACAAAAACTATGGGTGTTAATTAAGGATATTGCTTTTACGTACATTTAAAAAGTCACTGTCATAACCATTGAGTTGATAAAGCAACACAGCTTAGAAAGAAAATGTTAACTTAAAATCACCCACAAAAATAATTTCTTAGGAAACTTTCTTCTGGGAAGCCAAAGTAATGAAAAAATGTTCTTTTTTTTTAAGGGTAAGGAGTATGTGCATTCATTTAAAAGTTTTACTGCTTATTTTCTGCATGCTGTATTTTTAATTGTAGCTAAACCTTTTCTTGTTCAACGTATTGTTAAAAAATAATATTTCTGGGCCAAATTTTCCATGTGGTGATACCCAAAGCACTATTATTCAGCTGATGTCCAACTGAGCTGCAGGTACAGGAACTGCCAGTCTGAATGAATGCACCTTAGTCTCTGACAAGCCAGTGTCCCATACCACACCACTCGATACCCATTAGGGTCTTTGCATCTGTCATCGAATTTGACAGCATGCGAGTTGAATGCTTTTTTCCCCACTGCAGTCTCTGAAGGGCTCTGTCCGACTGCCAGGTGGGGGGGTTACATGGAGCTGTGTTGTGTAAATACTGACTCCTTCAGCTCTGTGAGGGACTGATGTCTGTAAGTGAGGTATTGGAGCAGACTGATTCTTTTACTTGACAGAAAAAAAATGAAAGCCAACCAACCAGCGTGGTCTAGACTAAACCAAAAATGATGTGATTTTCTCCCCTGAGAAACTGAGAAGTCATAAAATAGATACACCTATTAAACCTGAAAAGAGTAATTAATTCTTTATGCCTAAAAGATAAGAAAACAAAACTAAAGTAAATTAACGGCTAGCACTTGTGAGTTAAAATCACTATTTTACCTTGTGGGTCAAGGGAATAGATCACTGTCCTTGGATGTGAAGACTCAGTCTGTATTCTGTGTGCCCAAGGAGAGATCAGAGTTAGCACCATCAGGCTGAAGTCTTCCTTTGTCTTTTCATCTGTGGTAGCACCACAGAATGCTAAATGTCCTGTACAACTGGGAGTGGTTTTCACAGGGATGATAGAGCACTCTGATCCAGGCTGTCCCAGGGTCCAGTTCTTACAGGGCTCACCTCCTTAGTTCTCATGCCTAACTTGGGCTTTGGAGAGATGGATTTCCTGCCTTTCAGATGCTGCTGCCAATTTCCATTCATTCAAAATCTCTGTCCTGGTTTGAGCAGATAATACTGGTTTTTGTAGTTTTGTTGTAGGTTTTGAGGGCATTTCTTTGAATGGGTCTGAGAAAGCTATAAAAAAGAAACCTAATTTGTTTTCCTGTTTTGTCATCTGAGACTGAATATGAGATGTCTGATTTCATCCAACCTTTGAAACACATGGTATACTTCTCTATATTGTGGGTTTGGGGAAGTTGGTTTAAAATCAGTTGTGTTCAGGCTTTCAGAAGACATGTATCCTCTGAATAGCATAATCTTTAAATTTCAATCTCTGATCCTGTGGCCCATGGTCTTGGTTAATATTACAAATCATTTCAGTACAACCTTAACTCAATTTTACAAATACAGCCACCAATTTCTGCTGTGTCTTTTCTTGCCTAAAATTGCTTTTATAGAAGCTACTTGAGTTGAATATCAATACCTTGTAAATGGAAAGAAATGGTTGCCTTTTCTTACATACAGTGGAAAAAAACTAAGTGCATCATGCTCTTCATTAGTTGATATCAATGTCTTTTTTTCCCCAGGCTTTGGCTCATCTGCACTTAATAGACTATATAGGAGAACAGACAGCTTTGTTAATAAAGGTAGGTTTACAATATTTATAATTTTTAATAGGTAAGAAAAGGTTTTACTCCAGTAGAACAATAAAGAATAATTTTATTTTGAATTTGATGTTAATGATTGCATTCCTATGTCAGCTATATCAATAAAGCATGTCATACTTTGGCATGGGTGATATTTAATACATATACATCTGTCCACAGCCAGAATAAACATAGCCATAAGTGCAATAGATAAGCTTTTTCTGTAGTCTAAACTCCTAAAATGCAAAGGTGAAAAAAGTATAAACAGCTAAAGGTCAAAATTCAGAGTTGCACAGTGTATTTTTTCTTTGTGTGAAATCTGAGTATTAGAAATATCAATTTTGTACTTCTATTTGTTCATATTTTCTTGGAAGAAGGGCTGTAATTGTGTTACTAAATGTTAGGCTATTTTATCTAAGATGCTTTTCCTATCTCAGAGCCTAAAGGAATAATAACTGTCGATAAATTAAAACTGTAAAGAACATGCAATTTTGCCACAGGGGACACACAGAGCAACACTGATCTCAAAGTTGTAATTTTCTCTCTCTCAATTCCAGGTGGTTCCTGAGGAGCAGCGCTTGGCAGTGGCCATAATTTTAGTGCTCTGGGTGTCTGCTTTGGCCTCCTCTGTGATTGACAACATCCCCTTCACAGCTACAATGGTAAGGTCTGTGCAACACTGCACATCCTCTTCCAGGTGCTGGCAAGGGAGCTGAGCTTACTGATTACAATTTTGGGGGTTTTTTTTGTTTGTTTGCTTTGTTTTGTTTTGTTAACCTCTGCTGTGCTGTAGTTTACTTTATCCTCTGAGATTGAGTCAGTATTAGAAACTAACTCATACTGTTAAGGTATCTAGCTGGCCATTGACACCAGAAACTGCAGGTAGCTGTGGGACCAGAGGCACAGTTTTGGCTGCATTTTTGCATTTTCTCCTCTTATATCCACATACATACTTGAAAAATAGAAATGTCTTTTTGATGGAAACTGTCACTATCCATCCACAGCTGTCATTGTTTTTATAATGTTTCTTTAAACACCTGAACCTTTTATTGCTACCTTACTTTTGTAATCAGTTTAAAAAACACCAGATTATATTAAGCATAACAAATGCTTGTCAGCAGCTGAGCTTTAATATCAGAAAAGTATCAAATTATAACAAATTAGGGCATGCTCAGATAGGTTTATTCAATCAAGTTCTCTGTTTAAAGTGTGATAATTCATTCATTATATCATACTAGTGTTTCATTGTTACAGGTTTTTCTCAGCTAGGTATATCTTTTCTTCACATTTTTTCATCCATTATTGGATGGTCATGTCCACTCTTAACCTGTGATAAGGTTTAAGACACTTGTAGGGCATATGACAAATTGGCCAGATTTGTAACTACTCTATAAATACATATTAATGTGGTATTTTGCTTTGATTACTGTGGTGTTTCCTGTGAAATGATATTGATTTAACCACAGCAGACTGCAAGCAATAGGCACGAAAGGAAAGATTGGTTTGGGATGAGTCACCTCCCAGAAAATGCTTGAGGACTATTAAGCAATTATGCAGAACTCTTCACTTAGAAGATTTTTGCCTCATGCCCAGCTAGTCTATAAAAGTTGGCTTGAAGTAATACCAAAGGGCACCATGAAATGAGTAGGTTTTGAGAAATGGTACTGAAGTGCAAGAATCCTTTGGGAGGCCTAAAGACCATTTCTTTTGTATCTTTGAGGGTGGCAAGTACAGATTGACAGGAAAGGAGCCTTGTCAACATTTTAAGCTATTTCAAATTTATATTTTTCTCATTCTGTTCTGGGGTGAACTTAAGAGGCTGCTACAATTTTAATTTTTTTTTTAATAGGCAGAGAGAAGAGGAAGAAAAATGCATGCTTATTCTCACCTATGTAAAAGCAGTCATTAGATGAGGTGTTAAGACATTAATGTGCTATTTGGCAAACTAGAGTTGAAATTCATCTACTTCAGTGAAGAGATTTGCACTTTAGTCTTTGTCGTTCTGCATTAGCAAATACTTACAGAATGTTCCTAAGTAACTAAGTCCCAAGATCTTTAAACCTCCATTTAAATTTTTTTAAAATTCTTTGGGACTTTGTTCCTACTCTTAAAACAGGCAGTATTTAGTTTTGGAAGGCTATGTTTTCAGTATATGTGCCAAAGTTATGAACTCCTGATGAGGAATATTAAATATATTGAACCCAATTCTTTTGTAGAATGACTTCCCACTGATCAGGGAATTCTGTATATGAGTTTAGTTTGACATTCCCTAGTGATATAGGGAGTATGGGGCACCTGCTATGACATAGCCATGAATGATCCTGTCCTTCTGGGAAAAGGTTCCAGCTTCACAAATGAGCCTGCACTCATAACAATGAAAGACACATGTAGTGAATCCCTCCAGGTCTTCATAAGTCTCCTTCAGTGGTGAGCCAATGTCATGACACTGAGTCAATCCCTCTTTCGTTTTTCATTAGTCATAGCTTTGGTGGACCAGGTACTAGCTAGGGATATGGAATCCATCAAGTTCCTTCAGATACAAAAAAAAAAAAAAAAAAAATCTGGGCAGTTTCAAAGATGTCAGCTGTGTAGTATGATTGACAAAAGTGTTTGGAGGATGATATCACAGATCTCTGCCTACATTGGCTTTGACACTGACCAGAAGGAGTTAAGGGAAACCAGTCTCATGAGATAATGGCTTGTTTCACCTGTACATGAATTCCTTAAATATCATACAGAGGTGATGATAGGCCTGGTGGCAGCTCACAGTCAAGGATGTTAATAGTGTCATTTCTGCATTAAAAAGACAAGTATACCATGATTTTTTCTCATGTTTCAGGAATGAGGTAGTCTTGCCAGTCCTAGTTCTTCTGATTGTGAGCCCCTAACTGACTGTGGGAAAAACTACTGTAATGGCAAGGGCGTCTGGATATCTCTCCGTTTTGTTCCTTCAGGGTTGGGAAGCCTCAAGATAGGCATCAGTTCATACATGAGATACCCCCAATACTGCCTCTGTGCTGTTGGATAAGGTCTTCCACTCATCCCCTAAAAAAATATGTTGTCCAGACTTGGAACAGGGAGAGGAGATGGGCTGCACAATCAGCATAGTAACTCAGAAATGGATTGAGGGGGGAGAGGTGACTGCCCCCCTGGGCTGAAGGCACTGTAGATGTTAACTCTTTCAATTTTCTGTTATGTCTAGTGTTTTGACCCAGGAGCTACCTGAGAAATGGAAGAAATACAGAATTCCATTAGAGCCTGAGTCTTGACTTAGGTGTATAGCTGAGGGGAATCAAAACAGAAAAACCTACAAATAGCTCTCTAATTGTGATGTTGTGTTCCCTCTAAAAAATCAAATTGATGTATGGTTGTCCGAAAATTTCTTCTCAGTTTCTGTGTTTGTACTAGTGAGATAATTGGATTCATAAGGACTTGCTTTGTGTGTAGAAAAAAAGAGGAAAAATTATTAATGCCTAATTAATGGATCTTGAGATTAAAATTTTCACTTTATCTGTGTTTGGATAAATTTAACTGCTTCATGTTAAGTTTCAGATTTGACAACATTAAAATTTATAGCTGACTTAACAGTCAGTGAATGTACCTTAGGAGGATGTGAAAAACAGAAACTGTAGATTGATATTTTGAAAAGGGAATTGGAATATATCTGAGCCAGCATTACACAGAATTCTAGGAAATAAACAATTTTATGACTTGAAGTAATGAAAACCAATAATAATAATAATAATAATAATAATAATAATAATAATAGTTTCCTAAATAAATTCTAGGCATTTTCAGGAGATTCTATATATCTATATAGGCAAATTAGGATTCTTACATATCCTAAACCACACCACCTTATCTGCAGTCTTAAGAACAAAACATAAATATTTTCAGTTATTTTGAGTATATTTTAACATGAAAAATATTCATGTGTTTAAACAGTGAACATATCAATTTTCAGGAGCCTTCAGCAACATGGAGAAGATTTCTCTCTTACTAAAATATTCTGAAATTACAAAAATCAGATCAGTGTATTATTTGAAGTGTCTTGCCCTGAAAATACCTTTTCAGTGCAACACTGTTGTTGGTCTAATTCTTCTCTGCTCTAGACAAGGGTAAATCTGGTGTAACCCACAATCAAAAATGTCAGTACCATATGGAATTCACATGTGGAAGTTGCTAAACTGAAAACTCTGTGAAGAGGGCAGAACACAGCACATTTGCTGCAGAGAATGCTGTACAAAGATAATTGCCTACAAGAAACAGTGGAATGAGTTTCTGAGTGCACTTAGCTCATAATAGGTTGAGTACTTTTATTGCTTCTGTCTTGCCTAAATTCTGGGTTATTTTAAATTAAAATAGAGCATTGGAACTGCATGAAGACAAAGCTGTTTTCAAAATATCTTCTAATTGCTTATTTCAAATAATTTGTCCTGCATGCATAGACAATGAACTGCCCCAAAACGAGATGGTGGGGGGGGGGGTGGGTTATGTATTGAAATTGCCCAATGATCTGTAACCCCAGGAATTTCCCCTCACTAAACTGAAAAGTGAAAATCCAGCTCCCTAATTAAAAATATGTCTGCATGAGTGAGTGTTTGTTGCATTTCTTTGCATAAACATGCCTGGCAACTGTGATAGCTATCTGCAAGTGATAGGAAAATCAATCATTTCTTGTCACCAAGTAAAAGATACACTGTAAAAAAGTATTGTAGAATTATAGACTAGACTATTTCACTTGGAAAAGACCTGCAACAATAATAATTGATTAAAAATAAATGATTTTCCTGAGAAAATCAGGACCAACCAAAAATTAAAGCCTGTAATTAAGGGCATTGTCCTGTCGCTGTGGGACACAAGGACGAGGCAGGGAGTGATTCAGAGGCTGCGTGGTGCCCTTGCAAGCAAGGGACCACTGTTTATTTTTTTGACTCTTTTTGTACATTTTTAGATGTGCCCACCTTAGAGGTGGGACTTTTGGGAACTATTGTTCTGTTCCAGAGACTACTACTGAAGTCCCTCCTCTGGGAACAGATGTGGGAACACTCGGTAGTTTACATTACATGACTTTGTGTACAAGTTTCGTTCTCTGGGAAAAGAATTCCCTGAAACCAAAACAGGCAGGCACGAAGCATAGCAACATTGTCCAAGTGACTCTTAAACCCTGACTGGCTTGGGGCACTGAACACCTCTCTAGGAACCTTTTTCCAGTGTTTGACTACCCTCTCAGTAAAGAAATGCTTCCTAATGTCCACTCTGAATGTGTTATGGTGCAGCTCTGAGCCAATGCCCTGTATTCTGTCACTGGATCCTAGGAGAAGAGCATATCCATCTCCCCTTCCCCTCCTCAGAAAGCTGTAGAGAGTAATGAAATCAACCTCAGCCCTCTTCTCTCCAAACTGGACCACCTCAGCTGCTTCACACAGGACATGCCTTCCAGCCCTCTCACCAGGTTTGCTGTCCTCCTCTGGACCCTCGAGGACTTTCATAGAGTCCCTCAAGGGAGTCAAAAGCACCTCCCAGTATACTATCATCAGCATACTTGCTAATGGTGCATACAGCTCCTGCATTCAGATTGTTTAGTATTCAGATAAATATTTTGAACCCTGAGGCCCTAGAACCCTGAGGAACATGCTGGTGCCTGGTGACCAGTCAGCTGTAACCCCAAATGCTGCAGCCCTTTGGGATCTGCCCTTCAGCCAAGTCTTCACCCAGTGCACTGTGAACCTGCTCATCCCACAGCTGGACAGCTTGTCTATGCTGTGAGGAACAGTGTCAAAAGCCTACATTCACTACCTCTAGGAAAGCATCCCCCACCTTCGAGTGGGCATTTCTGTATAAGGAAAGAGTTTCAGTTTAGACATTTTAGGAAGTTTAACTAGAAAGTTCTGTGCCCTTCTCATTGTAACTGGCTCAGTGTGAACACAGAGGCATTGATTGGGCTTGGAAAGTGTAGCTCAAAGCCTGTTGCTGATTTCAGTGGGCCAGGGGCCAAATACCCACCTGAAATATTGAGTACGAAAGAGAGAGAACAAAGGTGCTCTGGGCATTCTGGAGGTGTTTTAGCAGGTATATGGGACCTGTCCCTTTACTGTGCTCGGCTTTGTTGTTTTGTATTATTTTCTTCATTTTGTTAAAACCTTTTGCTTTTTCAATACATACCTGACCGTGCCATATGGCTAATTGATTTAAGCTATTTCTCTGCAAGGGCTCTATGCTCGGAGGTATTGGGAACCCCAATAACTACCTTCCCTTCCTCCATGAGGAGGGTGCCTTTATCATAGAAGGATATCAGATTAGTTAAACAGGACTTTCCCACTGTGAACCCCTGTAGGCTGTGGCTGATGATTGTATTGCTCTTTAAATACCTTTCAGTGGTAGCCAGTATAATCTTCTCTGTATTTTTTCCAGGATCTGAGGTTAGACTAACAGGTCCGTGTTTCTCTGGGTCTTTCCTCATGCCCTTTCTGTAAAGTGGAGTAACACTGGCAAGATGGTGGTCAGCAGGGACCTTCCCAGGTTCCCAAGACCTTTGGTAGATGATCAAGAAGGGTTCTACCATAATCTCTGCTGGCTTCTTCAGTACTCTGGGATGAATCCCATCCTGCTCCATGGACTTATAAGCATTCAACTGATACAAGTGGTCCTTTTACAGTTTCAAGGTCCCAAATTTTGAGTTTGAGAAATACTTTGTGGGAAACTCTGTGAACTCTGACTATGTAGAAGGCTGTGGTGCCAGCAGAAAATCCAGTGAATTATATAGTTATACCTTGGAATTGCTTAAAAAATCCTCAGATTGTTTTATAATGATCTATTATAAAACAATCATAAACCAGGAGCTTGGTTATTATATTTTTAATTTAATTAAAAATATAATATTTTAATTTTTGAATGGCAAGGGTTTTTTTCATGTTGCATATCCAGCTTTCCTTTTCTGCAGAATAAATGCATTGAAGCTCTATTGATGCTCTATGTGTCATTCTACTGAATCTCTGATGTTGCTCTTCCTTTATCAACAGGATAAACTCACAATGACAATCTTTGACAGGCAGACTTCCTATTTTTTAAGGCCTGGACTTTCCTAGTATTGTCATGTTTAAATAGCCATGAATTTCTGCCCTTAGAATTTTAAGTGACATGATGTTATTGCCAGTATGCTCTTTAGTTTAATTGACATGTTTTATCAGCTATATGTACTGAAACCATCTGTTTATATTTTTCTTTTATTAGTCTAAGTAGAAAGACAGCTGCAGTAAGTCCCTGTTTTAGCTGAGTTTAAATAATATTTCCTCAATACAGAGCTACAAAAAATTTCCAGGAATCATCTGGCTGACAAGGTGACTTAGTCTCTGACAGGTTTTGGTTAGAAAGTAAATAATTTTTGGCCCATTGTTTATTGTCTCTAAAACTATTGAGTGCTTTTCTCTTGCAGTACTGAATATTTTGAATGTGTCTCATGTTCTTAATGCCAGCTTTATTGCTGGAATTTCCTTGCCCTCTGCCCTTCCAGAGTTATCTATGATGTCCTGCATTTCACTGCTCAGTAAAAGTGGAAGATTAGGCTATAGCTGTCTGCAGAGACAGAGCAATCTGCAACAGTTTGGGAGGCTACAAATAGTTTGTTTTCTGTTAATTCCTATTCTCTGCAGTTTTCACAGAAGACATCTTTGCCACAGGCAGTTCTTAGCAAAGTGTTTGTAATGAAGTCCCATGATGTAGAGCAGCAAAGAGTCCCTAAAATAACGGTATGGATTGCTGTTTCATAGACATTTTACACAAATAGACAAACTGGACAATCATAGGATCATGGAATGCTTTAGGTTGGAAGATCTTAAAGGTCATCTAGTTCCAAATCTCCTGCCATGAGAAGAGACACCTTCCACTAGACCAAGTTTTTCAAAGCCCTATGTAACCTGGTCTTGAACACTTTGTCCATGTTGAAGACAAAAGTGTTAAATGGCACCTGTCCCAAAATCAGCCCCTGAGGAATGACACTCATCAATGAGCTCCCCTTGGACATTGAGCCATTGACCACAACCCTTTAAGTGTGACCATCCAGACAATTTCTCACCCAACAAATGATCTGTCCTTCAGATTCATGCCTCTCCAATTTGGGTGAAAGCCCTCAAACTTGCCAGGCACCATTTGCACTTAGTGAAGCCGTTGGATGTCATCAGTCAGTTCCTTGTTTTCTATTTGCCTTAGCATACTTTCCACAAAAATCTGCTCCATGACCTTGCCAGGTACCAAGGTGAGACTGATTGGCCTGTAGTTCTCCAGGTCTTTCTTTTTCTCTTTTAAAAAATTAGGGTTATGTTTCCTATTTTCTAATCGGTGGGAACTTTGCTAGACTGCCATGACTTCCCAACTAATGGTGCATTGTGGCTTAGTCACTTCCAGTTCCCTCAGGACCTGCAGATATTCTGGTTCCCTCAGGACCTGCAGACCATCGGGTCCCACGGACTTGGTCACCATCTGTTTCGTTAGAGTAATCTCTAATCTTTTCCTACAGCAGTTGGTTCTTCATTCCCCCAGTCCCTACCTTTGCCTTTTATAACTTGAGCAATGTGGCTGGAACAACTGGTGAAGACCAGGACAGAAAAATTATTGAGTACTTCAGCCATTTCCATATGTCCTGAATAACCAGGTCTCCTATTTCTATCCTCGACATTTTTCTTAGTCTTCGTTTCATCACTGGAGTACCTATAGCAGCTTTTCTTGTTCCTCTGGATGTTCCTGGCCAGATTTAACTCTATCAGGGCTTTAGCTTTCCTAACCTGATTGCTGGCTGCTTGTAAAATCTCTATTATTCCCAGAATACCTGTCCTTGCTTCTACTCTCTGTAAAGTGGAGGGGTTTTTGTTTGTTTGTTTGGGTTTTTTGTGGGTTTTTGTTTGTTTGTTTTTTGTTTTTTGTTTTTTGTTTTGGTGTTTTGTTTTGTTTTCTGTGTTTAAGTTTGTCCAGGAGTTCCTTTTCCATCCAAGTAGACCTCCTGGCATTTTTGCCTGATTTTTTCTTTGTCAGGATGTGCTTCTGAGCTTGGAGGTTATCCTTGAATATTAACCAGTGGTTTTGGGCCGTTCTTGACCTGCTGAATTCTACTGCACTGCCGAGCTATTGCTTAAGATACTCTTCTTGCACAATGAGGGTGTGTGAGAGTACTTGTAAAAGTGCTTTCTTTGGAAAGCAGAAAAAGCTGAGAGTGTTTCACTCTTTGTGAGTCTGCTGCTCATCCCAGGAGGAGATGCTCGCTGATAGAGCAGTACCAGTGCCCCTCCTCTGATCTCCTCTCTGTACAGCTGGTGGGCTGTGGGGCATTATTTGTTCTGCACTCAGGAGCTATCTGGCAACAGCTTTAGACTGACCTCAACAACAGTAAATATTGAAACACTAAATTGTTTTGAAATAAATAGAACTTAATTCTGCATTGCGCATCATGTTCTAGCTGTGACCATTCGAGAGAAATAAAGTTTGTGATGAGAAATTACATCTTTACTGTTTCATGAAAAAACAAGACAAAATGATGGGCATGCTGAGCTTTCTTTAGGCCTTAAAATGGAAATAGACATCTTCAGGCAATGTAAAATTCAAGAATAATTGTTTAGAAATTAGCTTATCTAAGCTAATCAGTAAGAGGGTTTAAGAGGAATGAGTAGCACCACTGGTGGGAGGAATGGGGAAAGAGTTGTAATTCTTCATAAAACCTATATATTGCTCCATACCAAAAGAACACAGTCAATAAAGGTAAGCATCACTCAGCCATCAAAGTGAAAGCATTTTCCAGGAAGCAGAAGAGATCATATCCCTTGAGGATGAACTGTGAAATAGGTTAAAATGACAAATTGGAGGATTAAAAGTCATAACTCTATTCCCTACTGAAACTCCTAGACTCTGAGAAAGCTTTAATTTTAAGATATATCACAGTTATTTTCTCAAATCCCTTCCTGCTTCATGTCTTACTGTTCCACGTTTTCTTATTCTTTCTCTTTCCCTTCTGGTCCCATAAACCTCTGAACATGTTAAAAACAGGAGAATAATATTGCCACCTTTCCCCTTCCCAATAACTTTCTCTCTACAGGTACTGATCACACCATTTTTTTAAACCAAGTGGTCACAAAATTATGTTGAGCTCAAACCATTTCTGTGAACTCAGGTGAAGTTGTTTAGCTTTGAAGAATGTTACTGGCTCAGAACTGGTGCTAGATCTAGCTAGAAAACCTGCCTGCTGTATTTTTGGGTACTATACCAATTGTCTAATGAAGTCTAATATTCCTTCCTACAGATCTTATTTTACTTTTCATTTTTTTATTTGATTTTTAAAAAAAATTATTTCAATTGCTAAAGGAATTAAATGAAATTCATAAAACTGCCTGTTCTGGTTTTGGCTGGCATGGAATTAATTTTCTTAGTAATAGCTGCTACAGTGCTGTGCTTTGGATTTATTATAAGAATAATCTTGATAACACACTGATGTTCTGGTTGTTGCTAAGTAGTGCTTATTCCCAGTCAAGGACTGTTCATTGTCCCATGCTCTGCCAGGGAGCAGGAGCACAAGAAACTGGAGGGTGGGTGAGGGGCCATGACTAGGAGAGCTGACACAAACTGGCCAGAGGGATATTCCATACCATAGAATGACACATTCAGTATATAAACTGTGGGGAGTTGTCCAGTTGTCACCAATTGCTTCTGGGGGATGGGCTGGGCAGCAGTCAGTGGTTAGTGAGCAATTGTATTATACATCATTTATTTATCTTCTATTGTACTCCTTTTTCTGTCTCTCATTTTCATTAAAATAATAATAACAATAACAATAATAATAATCTTATTTAATATCATAATTATTAATTACTGTTACAATTTTTAAAAAAATAAATAAACTGGTTTTATCTCAGCACATAAGGTTTAATGCTTTTTCCTGATTCCTCTTTCCCTTTAAGGGGAGGTGTGGGTGAGTATGAGATGGAAACTGCATGGTGCTTAGTTGCTGGCTGGCACTAAACCATTTGCAAATATTTCCCAGTGAATTAAATCCACATTCTCTGGTAAATACTATGTTGAAATAAGAAGTAAAATAACTCTGATCTGCTTTTGAATTCAGAAGCCTGCCAAATGGGGTTTTCTCACTTTTTCCCTAATAGATCAGATACTTTTGATTACAAAAAAGGATTTGTAATTTTTTGCTTACTGACTCATGATCTACAGCCATCTTCACTGTGACGATCTGGGCATCTTTTACTGTCATCTCCAGTGATGAAGAGGAGATACATCTCTGTCGTTTAGGTTTCAAGAAGTAAAAGGGAAATTGATTTATAGTCACTATCAGTTCCCTGTAGATCTAGAAGGGTCTCATGGAAGACATTCAAAACCTGAAGACAGCCTCAGTTTTGTTAGCAGTATTTGTGTCAAGCTTGGCCTGATATCAGTAGCTTCTCCTTGGCTATGGGACTAGCACAGCCATTGGGAAAAGTGGGTATAGATCAAGCATATGATGCAAAGAAACTAATTCAGAAAAACAACATCAAGGACAAAAAAATCTCCCCCCTTTCGATTTATTGGTGGTTTAAGTTGTTTCCTTTAATGAACTTTATGTATGTTGTGCTTATGTATGTGGTTGGACAATGTCTTCTAATTCTCTCTTTCTTCTTGAACCACAGATTCCTGTACTTCTCAATCTGAGTAAAGATCCAGATGTTAACTTGCCTATGAAACCATTAATCTTCTCATTGGCCATGGGTGCGTGCCTTGGAGGTAAGAGTTTATGTGAGAAAGCTGACATAAGGTAACAGCTACGCAATTATCCCATGTATAAACTGACACAATAGGTTCAATCATTTTACTGCGCAAGGCACATGGAGGGCCTGATTCAGCTCCTTTGACTTCAAACCACTCCTGGATGAAGATCCCATTCACTGTTACTGCTGCTACAATAGGATTTTTGCAGTCTGGGTTTGATGTCTGTAACTGCATAATCTACAGACATACAAAGAAACAGTCCAGATGGTGCTTAGAGGGTTCTGATCTTTTGTGAGAGAAAAGACAAAGATACATTTGGCTTTCAGAACAGAAAGCCATCATTGCTCATTGAAAAAAATGCAGAAAATGTATAATAGCTAACAACTGAATGCTTGTTTCAAAATCTGCTGAAGTCAATGGAAGGTTTTCTGGCTGGTTTACAGAAATTATTTCAGTGTCCATTTGCTGACCTATTTATTACTCCTCATTGTAAAGAAAATACTTTTGAAGTCTTTGGGAAATGTACCTCTAACATTTGAATGAATCTAACAGCCATTCTTCTAGTGCCCATCTTGGTGTTAATTGGGATTTTGTGTATTGCCAGTACACTAGCACAAAACAAGGAGATGTTTTCATGACTGTTTTTAAATTTTTTAATTAAAAAGGTAGCATGTATCTACTGTAGGCCCTGGATTTTGTCTCTATTTTTTGTAAGAACTAAAGAGAATAGCAATCCAGCAGTTTTAAAATTATTACTTACAAGTTTTGGGTTTTTTTACATTTTGAAAATGATTTGTGAAGATGTTACAACACAACAATTCCATATGGCAAGTCCACTAAGTGCCATTAAAATGTGTAAGTTTAAAATGAGAAATAAAGTTAGTAATTTTTTTTGCTAGAATTTTATTGCTCATTACGTTGTATTGGCTGTGCTTTGATTCCTAAATATTTATGTAGTTAAGTTATATGAAGCTAAAATGAATAATATGTTCTTCTACCATAGACCCACCCCTTCTTCCACTCCATTCCCCTCCAAACAGTTCCTGTGACTCCACAGGGATAACTAAATCCAGTTTTGTGTGTAATAAAAGTTTAAGTTTGTTTATTCAGCTAAGTGATTGCTAGTACAAGTGACCTTAATACCTAACAAAGATTATGGTGATGTAATTTATAAATTGAATTTTAAGAGCATGTTGCAAAGACAGGACAATTTCACACCAGTTATTAATTTGAGGAATATCTCTTTGGGCTCATCATTACTCATAATTATATTGTGGCTTTATTCTGTTCCTCTCTAAAATCAGTGATTGGAATGATCAGCATATCTTCATATATGTTTGCCATAAAAGTATTGTATTTCTTCACATTTTTATAGGACTCAGAGTTCATAGAGGTCTTTTTCCACCTAAATGATGCTATGATTCTGTGAATTTGTTGATCACTGAACATACTCTTATTTAATAAAATTTTCAGATTAAAAAAAAAAAAAAAAAAAGCATAAGGAGTATAAAGTTAGTCAGATTATGTTAACATATTCTGAGTGGGATGCGCTTTACCAGCCTTGGGGCCTTTACCAGTTTCAGCTGATTTTCCAAAAGTGTCAGTTATCATCTTAACACAAATTCCTTTTATTTGATTTGTTGAAGGCCTGCCTGGATTTTGACAGACTTCTGTGTGTATGCAGTATGAGACAAAAGTAAAAATGCAAACAGTATCATGAGAATGATTAGAATTAAAGGGATTAGAGATCCATAGAAGTAGACTACATGCCCAAATATACATAAATTCATACAAAAATTTGGATAAAATGTTAGATCATTATTAGCAAAAGCTTAAACTTTCCTGACTGTTCTCTATTAGGATAAAGCATATGTTGAGTTATACTGGGAAATGTCTTCCAAGGAATGTTAGTCTGAAATTTAATATGCTTCTGATTTTCCATTGATGAGAAGTTAATGAACAGGAGCTTATTTTTGGAGAATAAGAAGTGTGTGAAATCTTTAGCTTTAAAAGATGCAGCCTTGAAAAACTGGGAAAAGGGGGCTTTTCCTTCTTAAAAAAGGAAGTGTTGATGGTCCTAAAAGATTATTTCCAAAAGAGAATTCCCATCATCCCCAAAGTGTGTGAAGGAATCCTCAAGGTAGGCTAATGCAGTTGCAGAAGGAGTAGATGACAATGATATCATTACTGCCTTGTGCTCAGGGCAGATGATTGGATCTTATCACTGCTTATGCAACCAAGGGAACTTGACAAACAAGATATTTTGTGAAAGAGCCTTATGAAATAATGTATTACAACTACGTATTTTAAGGTTAGCTGTTCACTACATAATGAAGAACTTAATTTCTGGTAATTTGATAACATTTCTGTAGTTCAGGGTAAACACTGCTAATGTGTCTGTAGAGGGAGCATCAGCATCTGTGCCTGTCTTGAAAAACACCATCTATTTTCTCCTAAAAAATCCCCAGTGGTTGCAATTACTTTTTTTTCCTATTGCCACAAAGTGCACAGGCAGCTACATATTTGGAAGATGATAGGATCAGAAAAGGCAGTAATTTTCCTTCCTTGCTTTAGCTGTTGTCCTGGAAATGAAAGAAGGATGGAGTCAGTCTCAAATAAGATGAAAAGACCTTTGACGGTATAACTGCCGCGTTGTTGTCATTGTCTCCCAAAAGAGTGCTGCTGCTAAATTTCTGTCTTTCATGCCCTGGTGCTCAGACAAAAGGAGTAAAGGAATGTCACATAGATGCTCCTTGTTCTGTGAAATGTGTCTCTGAAGGTGGGAAGGGATGAAAATTCCTGTCTCTTAATCAAGAAAGCCAAGGCCAGAGATGACCATGAACAGTTTCTGGTGAGAGTGTCACAATTTTGAATTCTTTGGATATTTCTCATAGTTGGCCTGTTCTTTTTGGCAGAAATTTTCTTGTTCAGGTCAGGTCAATCTTACACAGTTAAGAAATAGATTCGGTATCTGGGGATCTGGTTCTGGAAATTTAAATCTACATTTGTCCCAGGTATCTTTAAGAGCTTAAGTAATAAGTTAGGAGTCTGGCTGCCTCAGCCTCTATATTTAATTATGGAGATAGTGGTATGACCAAGGTGTTTATTCATCCACTGAAATTGCCAGACAATCTCTGCAGAGCACGCTGGAGCCCCTCCTGTGACTGAGAAGGGTTCTCAAAGACAGGTGAAATGAATTCAGGCTTTTGGGGATTTTGAACAGTCAAGTATTCTGGATGCTGAACAACCCTATTCATTTACGTCTTTCTGGACGTAGTGGTCAGTCTCACTAAGTATCTGGAAAAATTGTGCTGCTCATGGAGTTTTTTTATTCATGATCTGCTGGTATTTCAATGACATGTTAATAATGAAGGGAAAGAAAACAGGAAATATGAAAGGTACTAAAGGAAGTAAAAAAAGAAGTAACATCTGGGGTGTTCTGATGAATCTGTGTCTGTATTACTTTTGCATGAGAGAGCACTGACTAAACCTGCATTTTTTAATGTTTTGTATTCTAGTACTTGACGGAATTATAACACTCTGGAGACTGAGTTTTATGTAGATCTTCCAATAGTGTCTAGGGAATGCTGCCCTGAAATTCTGGAGAGTAAATGAAGGTTGTTAGCTACAGCAATTTCAGAACAAGAGGAACTTTATTGCACTTTTTGAAAGGGCATAAAATAAGAATTCAACTTAAATTGAGTAAGTGTACAGACAGAAGTTCACCTGTTAAGATTGTTCAATTGTGTAGAACTAGGCTATTTACTGAGCTGAGAGGATATAGCTAAGATATTATTTGAGGAGTTTTTCTACATTTGACATTTAAAGAACTGGTATTTAGTTGCCTTTTTATCTCTTCCTCTCTCTCTTTTTTTTTTCATGATTTATAAACAGTATCCTTTAAAAAAAAAAGAAAAATATCAAATTACATTTTGAAATTTCCTACCATCTGAGATCTCAGTTGCTAGCATGGAAAAGTATAAAAGCTCTGCTGCAGTGACTATTAATGTGGTCCAGGGGGCTTATTTTTACAACGTATAGTTTTGCACTATTTTCCTTCTCCGTATATTTTTCTGAAGGACAACACCTGAAAGTCATCACTGTTACAATTCTGCAGAAATAGGCAGTTTCTAGGATGTATTCAGCTGTGTTATTCTGGCCACACAACCCAGTTGTAGGCTCTGTGACAAGACAGGAGGCAGGAAGAGAGGATTGCTGGCACTTTTCTTCTAACCTTACAGGGTCAAAACCCGGGTGTGAATAAAATTCATTATCCACAGGACATTGTGCTAATTACAGCTATTACAGCTATCCCACAGTGTAGCTAAACAGTGGGATTTTTCTCAATAGTCCAGTGCTGTAGCTATTCTACCTCTCAGCAGCCCTCCTTAGGTCCCTGGTGCAGATGGGGCCTTGCACAGTGGAGTATCACTGATTTATTATTCCTGCCGATTCTGCTCAATAAAATCCTAAATTAGGTTTAAAGCTTCAGAAGGTATAAAGCTAAAAATATTGTTTATATTCATAAACCAACCCTCCTTCTCTGCAATATGAGGAAAACTTATAACCTTCAGAAAGCATAAAATGTAATAAATATATGATAATTAACATTATGAAAAATGTAGCTACTTTATTGTTCTTTTATAGTTACAGTAGATCAAATTTGTATAATACTTTTCAACTTGAAAGATTAAAACAGTCTACCAAAACCTGAATGCCTGGTGTAAAAAATATAGCTGTTATTTAGGAGGAGCACTATTCAGCTTTGGTTTTGAACTAATGTTGTATAAAATGTGTAATTGAAACAGTAAGAAAATTTTTTGGTAAAAACAATATGCCTACCTCAGCTTGATTTTAACCAGGACATGCATATTGGAAGATCCTATTGGTTCTAAAAGAGTCTTTTAATGACAAGAAATTCTGGAGCTCAGTTCTATGTCTTATAAAGCAAGACAGTCCAGATTCAGATAAACATTTTTTTTATCAATATAAAACTCAATCTAAATCAAAGGGTGGTATTGTAGGGAATAAGAGCAATCTTCCAAAAGATAAAAGATGTTGCTGCTCTTGACTATTGAAAGTCAGGCAAATAAAATAGGGAAATTTAGGAAATACCTCACAGTTTTTATTTAAAGACATCAGGCAGTCTTTAGCAGCATTATACCTTTAAATTTTACGTATCTAGAAGCATGTTTTTTATATATCTTCCACCAATATCTAACTTGATTTCTAAATGTACTTTGCATTTTTTCTATAATGTTCACAGTGAGGGAAACTAATTCAACAGTGGCTGCTGTCTATTAAGTGGCAGTACTCTTTTCTTGTTTTTAATGAAGAGTTCATTCTGATGTTACCTGAAAGTTTTTGGATTTTGTTGTAGTGTGAAAAACATTGGATATAAGCATGAGGACTTTCTTTGCTCACTTAATACCTGAGAGCCCAAACTGTCCTCTTGCTGTTTTCTGTAACAGTCAGAATCTGTAACCTTTTATAAAAATCCAGAAATAAAATTCCATAAAAAATTCATGACATTCAAACTCTGTGTTATCTTCATGCTTTTTCTGTGTGAAGTTCTTAAAGCCCAACAGTGCTGAAAAGTCCTTGGTGTGGGACCCAGGCTTGTTTGCAGACTCCCTGCAGCTAAAGGATACTCTCTAAGATCACCATTGTCCTCTGAGGTGTGGAAGACACGCAGAGGAAAATTTCGAGCCTAAAACGTAAAACCAGGCAAAACTGAGTTGTGCCCATTTGACAGACATATCTTTGTCTGTATGAAGGCAATATCAGAGACCAGTGTGGTTTTAAGATACTGAGTAAATATGGAAAATAACCCCCATATTGAAACAAGTATATTTTTTTCAGCAAGGACAGTTTTCTAAGCTTGGAAAGAGTTACCTTGGCAGACATGCTTATGTAGATGTATGCATGTCATTAAGGGTGAAATATGAAGCATATGGGGTAAAGGATGCTGCTTCAGCTGCACTGATGAGGATTTATAGTTTGGATCATAAGTCTTAGATTTTAAATTGGAAATAACACAGCTATGTGTAATATGTAATATTGATTTAGAAAATAAATTTATACCAATCACCAAAATCACTTGATTATAATGTTAGCATTACTGATAGCTTTGAATTTCTTCTATTAATGGTTTTCAATCTGTGTAAAATAATTGCAAGCTATGAAATTCTGCAAATTAGAGATAGGATAATGATCAGACATGACATTGGAGTTCCTGTGAAGTATATATGGAGATGTTATTTCATTTTCTTTACTTTCTTTGTGCATTTCTTTGTCATAAACTACAGAAGGTTCATTCCAGAAGCCTTAGCCACTTCTGTTTTCAAATTATATGGAATAGGCAAACTGATCATGTTGTATCAGTGAGTTGCTGCAGTATGAGAATACAGACTCTGAATAGCTGTCAGCAGAAGAGGTATTTTCAGTTAGAAGGTAGTACTTGGACCATCAGACAGAACAAGACAGGGAAGCTACAGCAAGACTCAAAACACTTAAGTGCAGAACATAATACTGGATTATCTACTCTTCTTCCTCTGCACACACTTTCTAGGCAATGTCCCCTCTTCTGCCCCTTGAGGAGGAAAAAATTCTTGCAATATTCATATTGATTTATATTGACAAATTAGACAGTCTCTATAACTAAGGAAAGTTATAATCCTGCTCGAGACATTATTTATATAGATATTGATAAATTTATTTAGTACAGTTATCTTCAAAGTATATTATGGTTGAAGTTGAAAAATGTACTTTTATGCCAGATTCCTATGTATGAAAGAGTTTTTAAATATTAGGTCCCCATTAGCACGACATGCGGCAAAGCTGTGAAACAGACATACTTTTAGTCTTTGAATCTAAAAAGCAGAGATTCAATATGTGCAGCATTAAAAATATGAAATATGTGCAGTATTAAAAGTATTAAGTGAAAGCTACTTGAATACTCAGGGCATAGGGGAATGGTGTGTCAGACTTCTGGCACTATCCATCATTATAACAGTATTTTTTACACTTGCACTGGGTAGGTTGACTCCAAGGAGAAAAGAGACTTTAGTGGTCACCTCAGGTTTTATGTATTTTTTACAAATTAGAAGTTTGCAGAAGTTTATGGATTTCTTTAGGTCACTAAAATAATAAGTGCAGGATGTTCAGCAACTCACCTTATTTATTTCACAGTTCTGGTAGAAAAATGGCAAATTTAAATTTCACATTTTCCTCTCATAGCAAAAAGGAAACAATGAGCATTCATTAGTGTAATTCTTACACAACTGTCCTACTGGTGGTGTTGTGGTTGTGAGAAAAAGTGGAAAAATTCACTTGATTGAAATCACTGGGTTGAATGCAGTTCAATTAACTTTTTTGACAACTGAACTCAAAACTTTCATTTTCTTTCACTTTTCCCCCTATAATGTCCATGTTTATTCATTTATGTAGGAATATACCATTCGAAATGTTTCCAAATCAGTAAAATAAAAAATGTTGGTATCATAAGACTGCATTTTATCACAAATAGTAATATTAAATTACTTCATGCATGCCTATGACTTGACATTCCTTTTAGGGATTGCTACTGTTCAACTGACCTTGATTCTCTTCTTCATTGATGACAAAGTTTGATTATCTGGCTTATTAATTTTTACACATAAAAATATTAAGTTATTCAAGTCAATATTAGATGATACTCAAGAGTGGTGGACATTGAACAGATGAATATAAACATGGGGGTTTTTTTAATGAAGCAAATCTGTATTACTTTAGTGTGAAATTGAAAATTTATGTAGGCTGTATTCTATAAGGCAAATGAAAACCAGAACTGGTCAGTGCTCATTTTGGCAGATTTGTTAAATTTGCTCAGGCTGTGCTTTAAGAAGAGAATATGCTACGGAAAGGAAGCTAGGCACATCAGTCTATCTTTATATTACAACGTAAACTATATGGGAGATTGCACAGGATTTTCTTTTAAAAATGCATTGGAAGCAAGGAGCTGGCTTCCTTCAGTAAGATTTCCTTTGATACTATAATGGAATGGTTCATTTCAGAAAAAGCAGAGCTGAGAATCCTCACCCTAAAATTATTCATGACTCTGAGGAAAAATCCTCGTTTCAGAAAGAGAATCCTTGTCTGGACAAAGCAGAACAGCTGTCCTGTGTAAAACAGGACCTGTCACAGATGCTTGTTAAAGCCTAGGGAAAAGCTGTTCTCAGAGCTTGTGTTGGCATGAAAATAGGGTAGTCTTTTTACTTCTGCATTAGCTGTCCAGAGATACAGGAGAGAGAAAGTGCAGAAGGTGTCTTGGTTAAGCACAGGTATAGCTTCTCCATTATTATGGCATGTGGAAGGGAAATGGCCTGTAATTCTCACAGCAAAACAAACCTTTCTGTTAGCCATCCACTTGGTTGCTACCCAAGGTATTATCTCCCTTATATTCAAGGAAGCTACTGTTATGATGGCTGCTCATGCTAGGCCAAACAGCTTTATTAGTGATAATCCCTTCCCTTTGATTTCTCAGTGCTTTGAGTAATAAACACTAATCCTGCCAGGCACTTTGAGGTGATTCTCCAAGCAAACATATTAATGCAGCAAAGAAAAGGGTTAGGCTTGCTCTTGAGGGGGCAGTATCAAAGGGACTCCTGAGAACTAACAGCACTTAGATATAATAGATATGCTGCTGACAAGTAAAAATCAATAGCTGAGGACGAGGCTTGAAGTCAGGGGATGTACATTATTGATGCAAACTCTCTCCCTTTTCTTGCTGTGATTCTAATCTGATTTCCCAGCCCCTTCTTTCAGTAAGGCTAATCGGTTCTCCCAGCATTGATTTTCAGTGCATTGCAGGTTATAGTGACTTGGGCAAACTCTGTTTACTGAGGAAGGGGCTGTCTGGGCCCATGGGAGGTGCATTGTGTGTGGTGTGCAAGGTCTGGGTTCAGATTTGGCAGTCTCTGAAGGAGCCATGGAGCAAAGGGCAATAACTGAGTGCTGGGTTGCACAGTAGCAGGACTGATGGATAGTACAGATATCAAATCAGGCTTACCAAACCTTTCAATATCTTCCTGCTTGTAGGTCTACGTTAGCTGGGAATGAAAAGGTGCATTTTAATGTATGAGGCTTGGATATTTCTTGATAGATTTATTTTTAACTAAAACTCTTAAATACTGTCTTACACTTGAGGTTGATTTCACATTCACTAAAGATATTCAAAGTTATTTGCCTTGAGAAATATCAAAAAAGAAACTCTTGTATCACCTTTTCTAGACAGAAGCAGTTAGAAGATCTACTTTGTTTCTGAAATGGTTGTTCAAAGCTAGGGTAACTCCGTGGAAAAAGGATTAGGATCTGTGAGGATTCCTCTGTTGTTTTCTTCTGTGTAGCATAAGCAGCTAATTAGAATGACTATTTTTTTCATTAAGAAAAAGGTCTCTCTTGATTTCATGCTTATGAACTATTAAGCGTAGTTTATATTGTCAACAGTGCATGTAGTCTGTCAAGAATAAAAGAAAGAACAGATTCAGAATAAAATGTATTACTTCCTTCATAGATATCACGTACTACTGACATTAGAAATATAACAATTCATTGTAGTGAATCCAGTTTTACAGTAACCATCTGCCTTGTGATAAAGGGTGAGTAGGAGTAAACAAAGTTATAATAAGAGTCCTCAAAACAGTTTGGTTATTGCCAAGTGTTGATACAGTTGACCCATGTGTTATTTTGTTTTGAGCATACAAACCAACAAGCAGGAGCCTTTTTAAGCTGAATTGTTCTTAAGATTGCAGATGATGTGAAGATGAAGTCAAGACTGAGTGAAGTCCTAAAAAAATGTCTATTCTTAATTTGCATCCATCAGAATGAATTTAATGTATAGATTTCTGTGTACATTAACCTAATCTTGAGTTTTCCATGATTGAGAAGGTCATGGTGTTGCTGTTTCACTACTGAGTTAAACCCATGCCATGGAGACAGATGTTCCTGGGATGTGGAACAAAAGTTTGTCTCTGTTGTTAATTTGAATGCAGTTCTTTGAAGCCTGCTGAGCCAGTGCCTAATTAAACTGCACACACACTCCAAACAAATGAAAAAGTAATGCTGCTCCTCACAGATAACATTTAAGGTGACAATTTCTTCTCAAAAGAAATCTACTTGGGGAAATCAATTCACTGCTGAAGCAGAAACTCTTTCCATAATACTTCATTATGTGAAGACATTACTATAGCCCATGCAGTATAGGAGAGCCCACGCTGTTTGGAGATCTCGACTGTATCTAGCCAGAGCCATGGGACAAGTGCAGTTTCAGTCTCATTTCTTTAATTTGAAGCCAGAGCTATATTCCTTGTCTGCAGTAACATTATTTTGAGAGTGATGACTGGTTGTGCTGCACATAGAGCAGAAATCTCTTATGAAATCCTTGAATGCTGTAGACTAGTGATTTGTTTGGAGCTGAAAATTCCTGAAGTGTTCCTTCCTGACTCCTCTAATTATATCGGCTGTATTCATTTGTTCGGTTTTCACATTAAGCCACATGCCTTGTGTCTTGGCTTTCTCATGGCAGTACCTACCAGGAAAGCTGTTGTTCCAAGTTCAGTTTTGTATTTTTAAACATGCATTAAAGTAATGAGGATATACTTTGAGGAAAAGAGAGAGAGGGCAAGGGAAACGAGCTGTGATGTTCCTAGTCACAATGCTAGACACTATCTTTTAAGGTCTCTGTTTCTCTTATGATATTAATCTTTTTTCTCCACACCCAATGCACATGCAGGGGTGGTTTTATGTGCATGAGAAGAAGCTAAGGCAACAAATAGTTCTTGGTGTCTCACAAGGATGATCACAGTAGTTTTACGATCAATAAGGATACACCCTTGTATTGATGTGTAGTTTCACCAACATCAGCAGAACTCCTCAGAGACAGGCAGTATCTCTGCACTGAGCACCACCTCTTTCGCAATGTCAAAGCCTTAAAAACAGCAAATAGGAGGCAGATCACCTAGCATAGCTCCTAGGAGAGCAGAAAGAAAGGGAATTAAAAAAAATAGAGAATTAAATATACAAAAAAATATCTATTTGGGACTAGAGGGAGTGGGAGTGGAAAGCTTTTCTCATCTCAAAAAATCTCCAAGATTTCTGTGTCTTTCTTATTGCATAGTGGCATCTGCTCAAGAGCTGTTTGGGGCTGCTGATGAGAAATAAAACCAGTCTATTGTTCCTAATAGGTGGTGTTTAGACCACTCACCTGAGAAAATAGATACTTTGTTTTAGATCTCTACTCCAGGATGAAAATCTATTTGCTGTTTAATGTGTGTTGACAATAATTGACCATCCTGGAATAAATAAGAATCATGCATTTTCTTTGGACTCAACTGGAAAACTTTTTGTCATATCAGAGTTTTTTATTGGAAAGCTTTGGTTATCATGAAATCAACCAAAAAATAATAATAAAAAAATCCTGAGTGACTTTTGGGATTTGGTTTTTCCTCAAAGTTGTTGCTCTGTTATCATAATGACCAGTCAAAACCATCTGAATTTTAGCAATTATGTTTTTGTAATTTAAGAGTTACATGATTTTTAAAGAATATTTTTAGACATCTGCTAATTTTGTGTGCACTTTCAGGTGCAGAAGGCCAAAACAGTACCATGTGTGAATACTTTGGGGGAGCAATTCTCTTGCCTTTATTCTGAGATAATTTTTGGTCTCTGGGTGACCCGAAGTATTTACTGAATCAAAACAATTAACTGGAGCATTAATTACATTATGATCTGTTTCTCTCAAAGCCAGACCAGAAGAGTTTCTATGAAGCTAAAATTTTTAACAGAACCTAAGTAAGAGGAGTAACTACATGGCAAAAAGATGATTTACCAAAGTATATAAAAAAATTCTCTTAGATTGTTACCTCCTTTGTTCAAAACTTCATTTAAAGAACAGCATGTAGGAGTCACTGTCACTTCCTAAATCGTGCCTTAGATCAGAAGCATTTGCAGAAGCCATCTGCTTTGTGGAAGTCAAGTGTGCAGCATGTATAAGTCTGAGGTATGACTCATGGGAACGATACAGAAAATGGGTCGGTCTTTCTGGGCTGTGAATACCTGACTCAATTACATTACCAGATTGTTAAAAGTTTAGAGAAAATGAAGAAATAAATTAATTTCTGGAAAAGGTTTGGGAGAAGTGAGGGTAGAGGTTCGTTTTAAATGTGAATTATTTTTCTTTGTTCCTCTCCTGTGGGGGCTTGCATAGATTAATTTGGTGAAGTTCACTGAATGAAATTATGTTTCCTTATTTATTGAAGAACCATTATGATTAGGTAAACAAAGTCTGTGATTCTTTTTCCTTAGGAGAGAGACGTGAAACAGATCCATTCCCCTCCATTACCACACTTACTCTTTTAAATTTCTATTAAAAATCCCCAAAAAATCCTACTAATTAATTAGTTTATCAATAAAGAAAACACTACATTGTCAATATCAAGTTGGCATTAGGAAAAAAAGCATCCATTTTACTTAGCATTCTTGAACGATCTAATCTTTTCACCTTCTAGTTAAATAAAACTAAAAAAATCAACAAGTTTATCTGAATGCAGGTCTCTGGTGTTATTTTCTTCTGGTGCTCTGTTCCTTCCCTATTTTTCTGGCCTAAGCAGAACCAGGGAATAATACCAGGCTTATATTTCATAGCATGAAGCTATTTATAGGATGTGGAGGTATTAACTGTATGTTTCTTTCCAAACCTATACAACAGAAATTGATTTTTCATTTGTAATGAGTACATCTTAGGACTTTAATACAGAATAAACAGAGGAAGAGTAAGAAAGAGAGCACAACTATAAACTAGTCTTTGTTTTCTTAACTGCAGGTAATGGAACATTGATTGGAGCATCTGCAAATGTTGTTTGTGCTGGAATTGCTGAACAGCATGGTTATGGCTTCTCTTTCATGGAGTTCTTCAGGTACAGTTTTAAACTTCTTACATTAAATCTGATTTTTTTTTCTCTCTAGGCAAACAATGAATCTTTAAAAGAGAAAAATCCTAGAGAAAGAGTATAAAATAGTCTTGTGTTCCTAATTTGGTTTTGGCAACAGAAATGCAGGTGGAAGGCAGATTGCTTTATTTTTGTATAATGTTGATAGACTGCATGAAGCTGGTGGGAGCACAGTGCAACTCCAGGAGAAACAAAGCTTCCAAAATTCCTGATTTGATAATCCTCAATCTTCACCTTTGTAGAAATTGTAAATTGTTGCCTTATTGTAAAATGCAATTTAAACCTAACTTTTCATCTTCACATTTTCATGGGTGGTCTATAATCAGGAGAAACTGGAATGCACTAATTTAGACTGAGTTGATTTTTACTCCACGGTCCCACAAGTAAACTGTTTACTTAGAAGTAATTACTTCTTTTGACCAGCTGCTTAGCAACTATGAATGAAAGTGTGATGAGCAGCCAGTAATAACTTATGTTGCTGCTTAATAATTGTTTAATTAATAATTAGTAGATTATTTAATAGTGGAGTTTTCTTTGCAGGTCACTCATCAACAGAATTTTAAGGGACAAGGTGTATTTAAAGCATTTTTCCAAATACTTCCAGTTTTTGAGACTGTGGTTGAAAGATGTAAGTGGAAACTGGCAAACTGAGGACAAAACACAAAGTCCAAATTTAAAGTGTAGTTGATTTAGCTAAAACATAATTCCTTGTTTCTTTTCTCTGCATATTTAGGGCAAAAGATACTGTTAAGCTCACACCAATTTATTTTTTCTCTTTACTTTCTTTACATTGTTTATTATAGTTTCTCAGCTCTATCAGCTTTCTTCTAAACTGTTTACCTCAAAGACCTCAAACCTGTGTTATTAATATGATTAATCGTATAGGATTTTCTGGAGCCAAGCTAATGGTAACCCTAAAAAGAAAGGTGGTCCAAAGTGCTGTTGGTAAAATTCAAGATATGAGGGTGTGCTACTCACGTAACAATTTAGTTCTTCACCCATAGTCTTCTGATGATATCTTTTAGAAAGGCAGATACCTATCAGATCAAAGTCTTGGTTGTCAGGATCTTTGAGACTGCAGAACAGTCTTATGTAGTACACAGTAAGAGCTAACAGATTTCCTGGAAATCAAGCCCTTTCACGAAGAAATGGTGATGCAATTGTAATGGGCTTGTGGATTGCACTGTTAAGTTGTCACAGATTTTGACCTTGGAATTTGGAGATTTAACTTGTATGTAGCATTGACAGTGTGTTGTCTATGTAGAATTTGTAATGAAATGTTCTTAAAAATTCTGTGAGACTGACTGAGAAAACAAAGATGTAAAGGCTGGCTTATCTCTTCAGCAGTGCTTACTGAAATGTATTCTTTGGTAGGACTGAAGAGAGTGGACAGATGCTCTGAAAATGCCTTCTATATATTGCTTTTGGTGGAAGCAATTGCTGGGAAAGACTGTAGCCACTTTGAACATAGATGTGAGAACAGAATCCATAGTAGTCTCAAGGAGGTAGCAATAGATATTAAATAGCAGAAAGAACATAAAAGCCCACTTTTTCTGGCTGCCTTTTAATCACTGATCAGCCAGATCATGAGCTTCTTCACAATTTGTGCTAGGAAAATATTTGTTTCAGTCAAATGTTCACAAATAGGATGTTATTTAAGGCTTCTCCTGGTATTAAGAGGTGCTTTGTATATTCCTTGAGAATTTTGATTTTGGTTACTTTTATTTATGAAGGTTGTCTTTTATTATGAAGGTTGTCTCTCAAAGTATAAAGTGAATTTTCTGCATATCTTCCCTCTTTGCCCAGGATGACACAATAGGTTTCATATACCCATTGAGGGGTCCTCTGCAGTGTTTCTCCCAGTAGAGACACAGATTTTTACCCTCTCATCTTGCAAACTCCTGAGTCACCAGAGAAAATTGTGGATACCTTGTGCAGGGCGATGATGGCTCCCTGCTGACTGACTTTTGTTAAAACATCTTTATACCAGCCTGAGCTGGTGTTCTGCCCTTTGCAGGTGTCTCTGTACAGTAAATCCATGCCACGTCTATCTCAAGTGGTGCCTAATGCATACAGCAGGGCACTCCACTTCCAATACACCTCCTTCCTAGCTGCAAGCTAAGCCAAATCATGCAAACATGTTTAAGGGGGGGCTTTGCTAAATGCAGCTTTTTTGAAAACCATGTTTTGACGGCAATGGTCTGTAAGAGGAATTCCAGACAGGCTTGATAATCATGTCTGATGAGTGCACCTTGATACAGCAGAGGGTGAGATTCTGTGAAAGCTGTGGGTTCTTCATGGCAAGAGGCACCATGATGACGCTCTGTGCAGGGAGAGAAAAAGGTAAGAAGCAGGTTCCTCGCTCTGTAAGAGGCTTTATGAGCTCATGACCTCTGTGTGTCTTTGCACAGTGGCACTTGGTGCGGTTTGAGGTTCCCTTTCTCTTTTTAAGAAGGTAGCAGAGGCAACCCAGCAGATATGTTATGCAGTGCTATTCTGTTGCCCAGCCAGAACCAGAGGTGGCTGGGTGTGATAACTTGCCTAGAACGCTGGCATCTTAGAAGCTTGCTGTGCTTCTCTCTGGAGTGCCTTCCTCAGAAGAAATCCGGTGCTGGGGAGGTGTGTGACTGTATGACCATGAGTACTATAGCCTTCCAGAAATCTCTCTAGTCTCCTGGGGAAACCTCCCCATCAGAGCGACAATTAATTGCTTCTTTTCCTGGATCAAGAGTCCTACTGCCACAAGGACCTGGTCCTCCACAGATGGATGTGAGGGGAAGACAGGTTTGCAGACCCATGTTCTGGAAGTGCTGTGCCTGTAAGGTAGTTCCAGTGGGATGGCATTTAGGTGGGAAAGACAATACTGAGAAAGAAGGGAGAAAGGAATAGGGCTCCCTCTCTGTGTTGAAGCACCTTAAAGCAGGTCTGGTGTTCAGACCTGTGGTGGTTGAGGAGGTACCAGGTCATATCCGTGCATGCCTGGCTCTGAATGTATCGGCAAGTGTCACCAAATATCTTACCCAGAATGCATTCAGACCTTGTTCCCTTCTCTGACATTGCCCATCAACACATATAGAAACCATTTCTGTCTGAATAGTGCTCACAAGGGAAAGAGCAAGATTGCCTATGAGAAAGGATCTTTTGGTTGCCATGAATTCTACTTGCTGTTTCCAAACCTTGTGAGATTTATTGATTATTCATTATGTTCCACTGAAATAAAAAGATTCACACGTCATTTAGAATATACAATATTCTAAATGTATATTGTATATTTTAATTTTTTTATTTATAAGTTTAGTTTATCACCATGAAAACATTTTTATCTTTGAATCTGTTAGACATGATGGTAGAGAAACAAAAAGGGTCTCCCACTGGTATATCAGCAGCAAAAGGAAGAATAGGGGACATATGAGCCTCATTGAACAGGGAAAGGACCTGCTTACAAAGGATGTGGAAAAGGCAGAAGTTCTGAGTGTGATCAGCTGTAGAGAGTCCTGCTGGAGACCAGTCACTAATGCTGCTCCCCAGGCTTCTTATGAGTCCCAGTAGTGCCTTCCAAGCTCAGCCACTTAGGGATTCAGATTTTAACCGGCCCCAGAAATCTGAAGGCAAATAATGAGTGACTGCCACTGGATGATTCATTTAGAATAACTCAGATTCAAAAGGAAAGAAAGGAATGTTATGACAAAACAAAATTGAAAGTCATAAGAAGAGCAAGCTCAGAATAACAATTTCCTTAAAGATGCTCTTGCATTTTCAGAATAAGTACAGCCAAATTATGCTCTTTGAAAACTTCCTCATCAAACTGGATTTATGTGTTCTATCTTTCCTCCTGCAAAAAATATTAGAAATACCCTAATATTTCCTTATCATTCTTGTAATTTAGAAGGCCAGAGCTGAACATGATATCCCAGTCACAATCCTCAAATTTGTTTTCACATTTAAAAAGATAAGATTTAATACAGAATGTGGAGTTATTCACCTTTTCTTTGGTAATCTAGCCAATATCAAATTCCTGTTCAATTTGCTATTCAGTGTGAATCCAAGTTTCTTTCAGTTTTCATGTTACTTACATGAGTGTGATGATATCTCTTCTCTCCTCAAATCCTTATATTTTTCCTACATTGTGGACACAAAGACAAGTATTTAAGTGATAGAAATAGAAAGAACTGTGAGTCCATGGGGCTTGGAAAAGGAGATAGGGAGCAGTGGGATATTTGCTGTATGTGGTCAAGAGTAACCATTAGAACAAGCAAACATAAGAGCAAACAAATGATCATTATGTCTCTAGACAGAAGCGCAACTATTTTCATAGTCTTGACCCTGTAGAAAACTTCAAATATGTTAATAATATGAAGTTAATTGCTCAGAGACAGCATTTCTGAGTAAGCAGAAGGTAGGGAAAGATAATATTCCTATTATGATTTTAGTCTAGTTATCAAAGAAATATTACAGATAAATAAGAGCTTAACATAAAGGAAAACCCCAATTCTAGGAGAGTACCTTTCTCTTGGAAAATGGTCAGATAAAGATATTGTAGTCTTGTTGCCTGGATGAATTCTAGAGGTTAACACAATGGTTTTTATATAAATTCAGACTGTAAAAGAACCAGCAGAGCTTTATCTTTCTCAAGGAATAAGATAAATAACATTGCAGATGTCTCTTTTAATCCAGATGCTTAATTTCATTATAGTTTTTTCAATTTTTACTGACATTTGTCTGAGTTTGTTGCAATATAGCAACAACAACTCCTAGGTCAGACCACCCTGTGGAACATGAAAATGGTGGACAGAAATCTTTTTGTTACCAATGGAAAATTTTATTCCAGCTCCATAATATAAGTAATTCTCATTGCTGTACGGGCTTTAATAACCTTTTTTTACTTGCTAATACAATTTACAGCTTGATTTTAATTTTCTCTATAAGATAGGCATTTATAACCTTACAAGATACTTTGTATTTCAAATATAAAGTAACTTATGTTCCTTCATCCTGTTGTAATTCAATATTCTGTATTCATGATGTGTGATGTCAATAGGAAAAATTGCAGAAAAATGATGAACGTATTTGACAAAAATATAAAGTGCATATTATGGGAAATACTCCAATTTTATTTCAAACAAATTTTGGCTGATTGTGCCTATATTACAGTGCCAGTTATGGGAAGAATGGATTGGATAACTCTATGTAATGGGATAAGGATGTGGGAGAAATTATTTAATAGATGAGGAAATCAGACTACCCAGAGGAACAGGTTATAAGCCTAAGAGTCTAATTTAGAGTTACAGTTGTAAGGTTAGCTGGATAAGAGCCTGAAGGCATCATGCATATTTTCAGGTTTGGCATTTTTCTGTCATCGACCTCCTTTCATATGCCACCTGCAGAGCTTAATTAATATTCTCTGTCTTCTCTGGGAATAGGAATAATTTAGAAGTGTCAAAAAGATTGGTTTCTGATAATAGCTTCGGAAAAAAAAAGGCTTTATCATAGGGTTTGTTTTGCAAGGTATTCACAGCAAAAGTATTTTCAGTAGGATATCTATTTATCTGTTTTTGAGAGCACTCAGATGCAAAGACTGTGAAACAGTTCTTCCCGTGAGAACTGTCATTCGTGTATGTGGGAGGACAAACAAAACAAATGTGATGTTCTTTGCTACCTCCTGTGTACAACTTACAGAATGTAACTATTTAAAAAAATAACTGGACACTGTAAAGCCATATAAATCTCTCTACTGGTCTATGTGTTAGACAGCTGTAGTCCTTTTCATTCCTGATAATTTAGTGTCTTTTTCCCATATTTTCTTGCTATTAACACCACTCCATGCCTCAAATATGCTGTTGTTCTTTTAAAGCTGATTCTGATCAGAATAAAACCAATCCTACATTTTAGGTATGAATTTTGGCAATGGAAACTTTGGTTGAGAAATGTGGTATCAAAATACCCAAACTCAATTCACCTGTGGACTTTCTGATCAATGGTGCAGCTCCAGAAGATAGAATTTGGGGATGTTCCAAGTACATAAGGAAGATCCTATGAATTGCTGAGAAAAGGTTTAATGATCGTGATGCAACAATTATCTCAATCTCACTTCCCACTACTCTTCTGATCAATAAGGAGGAGTAAGTGGTCATGGGTTAAATGTTGATAATAGACATGATAATAGAGTTCTTCTGTCCAAATAAGTGCAAATGCAGCACTTGAGTAAAGCACTCTCAAAAACATGCATTAATACATGGGCAACTTTGAGTTTTTCACAACTTTTCCTATATAATATTTCTGTCCTTAAAAATTTGGATCCCTTAGGTTTATTAAGGACTTGTCTTTACATTTATCTTGATTTCTTTACATGTGTAAGAAAAATATTGGAAGGGATTTTTAGTAGCTCATTTTAAAAATAAATTTCAAAAGCAGTTGCATATGAAAATATTTATTGGATTAAGGGAACTGAGTTTAACAAATGTCATCTAGATTTTAACATCCTATTCATTGTTACGACAGAAAAGGCAACAGCTATAGTCAACTTCCAGCTGATAACTCATTAGAAAGGTAGTTCAGCATATATTCATCTTAAATTATTAGCTTCTAAGCTGACTTTGTTAAGAAAAATGCTAGGTGTTTTTGAGCTGTCCAACAAAAATCTTTGCAATATTTTAAAGTGTCAGTGTTGATCTAACGACTGCTCTCAAACAAACATTATATTGTCATCTGCGGCAGTTGAAGAAGTTAAAATAAATGCTGCTTATTTTAAGTATTTTCGTGGCTTGCATCAAACCCCATGAAAGTAGGTGTTCCTGCAACTGTGGTGCATGCTGTTTTACGAATACCTCCTGAGTTACGGGTGGTTTGGTTTTTTTGAATTTTTTTTTTTCTGATTTTATTTAAGGTCTGCAAACAGTGTAAGTGAAAGTGTGAATGAATATGGATTTACCTCTTTTTTATTTTTAGAAAAAAGGGTGAAAAGTAGTATTTTGAGCCTGTAAGTAAGAGCACATTTCCTTTTCCAATCTGAAACATGATTTATCTTTACCGTGAAGTTTTCATGGAACTTAAAATATTCTTATGTCTCCTGAGTAGAACTAATAACTTTGAATTGTTTGGCCTGTGGACTTACAAGTATTACTTTTTTTCTTCTCTTATTGCTGTGAAGTCTTTTGGATTAGCTTTTAGTTTCCAGTAAAGAAAGATGGGATTTAAATGCTTGTCGTCTCACTCATCATAAAATAAAGCTATGTGATTCAGGTATTAAAATTTTAGTATGTTTCAGCCTTTAAATTCTGTGAAATGTGTGTGTTTCATCCTCAAAGATTTTGATAAAGGACATTTAAAGGCAGTTGCAATATTCTAGAGTTTTGTTAGACTCCAGGAAGCAGTGATCCTTCAGACGTTTCACTTTAATATTACCAGGTAAGGTCATGGAAGTAGTATTTAATCATAGGATCACAGAAAAAAAGAGAGAAAGACTCAGATTGTAGAAGATCTTCCCCTTTCCATAGAATCACAGAGGCTGCCTTTGATGATGGGCTTCCCGTGGGATCCCATGGATATCACTACTCCAGAGCCTTTCTTGCTGAGCTGCTCCCTGGATGGTGTCCCCAGATGTTGTTGCAGGGGTTTTCTTCCCCCTGGGCAGGACTTGGTCTTTGTCCTTAGTGAAGTTTAAAAAGTTCTACTATTTCCAATGCCTCCTTTTGTCCAAGTCCTACAGGATAGTGGAATTGCCTTCTACTTTTTCAACCAATGTGAGATTATAGTCTAGTAATTCCAGTTTGCACAACTGTTTTGGTATAGTAATATCCACCATTAGTATTCAAAATGGTGCCAACATAAGAAAAAAACTGTTTTCAAGTACCTATTTGTATTGAAATGGCAAATTTGATTCAGTCTCGGGGGTAACTTTTCTCACTTGATCCTCTGTGTTGATCTCATTTAAAATTAAATAAACCCAAACCCTAAATATACCTCAAATAATTTTTAAGAAATAGATCTAACTACAAAAAGGTGACATCAGTTAATTAGGTGAGGTTTTAAGCAATGAAAAAAAAATAGTAAAATGTGATATATGCAACAATATTACATAATTTAAGGTATATATATTTAAAAAGTAAAATGTTCAATTTGTATAAAACTTCTCTCTCAAAGCATTCTTGAGCACTGGCTCATAAAATCCTCAGTTTCAAATCTTTCATAGTGAAGATTTAGACACTGGTTTAAAAGTGATTTTAAATTGTATAGTTTGTACATCCATGAAAGACACAAAAAAGTGAAATTAAAATTTTATTGACATACATTTTGAGTTCAGGTCAGTAACAGTCAAGAATGAATGCTAGTACCTCAGGTGAATAAAATAAATGTAAGCCCGTATCATCAAGATACTTGACTGTGGAATCACTATCAGATGGAAAGATTCCATTTTTTAGAGAGGAAAAAAGAGGAAGCAAGTTGAAGAATAAACACAAACCTTACCAATCTAAGAGCCGTATTGACATTTTTGGCACTAAAAATTATTCTTATTTTAAATCTGGAAGTGTTATATGCTATTAAGGATGTCTCATATAAATTTCTGAATTGTCTTTTTGGATTTCAGAGTATCTTTCCCTTTCACTAGCAAAAAGCTTCTGTTTCTAGATTCTTATAAATACAAAATAATAGATATGAAATTCAGCCTATCTCCTGATATAAATGGCTATAAAAGAAGAAAGAGAAAAGTCCAAGCCACCCCTGGCATTCCCAGATCTGCTATTTGGCATATGTACTAATTCTCCAAAATGTGTATTTAACTTTGCTTGTGTGGGCTTCAAGAAGTTGTAAACTGGGTGAAAGTAGGCATTAAATGGGACAGTGAAAATCTGTGAAGAAAACATGGTTGGTTGTTTTTGTTTTGGTTTGGTTTTTTTGGTTGGTTTGTTTGTTTTTTCAAATCAGTGGCTCTTTGGAAGTTAGAATTTTGAGGTATTCAGAAATTCATAAATTTGAGAGGTTAGGCATGGGAGTATTAAAGGACAAGTTCTAAAGGACACTGGTTTGTCATACAAGTGAGTAATGAATGTAATTCTAAAAGCTCTTCCCCAAATGTTGCATGGATGCCAACTACTCACATTTCTGGTATATTTGCTGGTATGCATTTTTCCTCCTGAGCGATAATACATGTACACATAATATGCATTAAATTATCCATCAAGTTCTTGCAGATATTTTTAGTCTACTGGCACATATCATTAAATTAAATAAGGAATAGAAATGGTCACATGAGAATAGAGTATAGAAAGAAAAACTGGTTTGGATTAAACTGAAAACAGATGAGAATTTTGTTTTTCTTGTTGAGCTGAAATGCAGAATACTGATCCTGGTTTATTCTGAAAAGCATATTTGCATCCAGTATGGGTGGAAGAAGTCAATCTCTTACTTGGGAATTTATAATCCCGCAAGAGTTCCTACCAGGTATACAGGTTATAGGAGTGACCATATTTACAGAGTATTCTGTTAGAAGTTGTAGATGTCATGGATCTTATAAGTCACAAACTGTATAAAGCAATTTAACACTTTAAAACAAATCAATGAACAACAAGGACGGTGGTAAGTGTAATATATATCTATATTTTCTCAACATGGACTATAATCCATTCTTGGTCACTTTTATAAGTACAGGCTACCAACTAAATCAATACCTAATAACTTCCCAACAGCACTTGGAATGAAAATATTTTTAAGAGTAATGATTTCTAGATGTTTTTGGCAGTGTCAGAAAGCAGATATTCTGCTGTGTTTTTGCAGTGCTACTCCTATAGAAACTATTTTATACAAAGGATTTCAAGGTATCTTGGATAATATCTTCCTTTGTGGAAGAAAAGTCATAAAATTCTCTCCCACTTAATCTACCAGATGTGTCAGATACATCATTTAGCTGTTACAACCTGTTAGAGCAAGAGGGATTTTTCAAGACTTCATATTAATCTCTTGTATTTTACAGTGTTAATCTCCACTGAACAAATTTGCCTAAGCACACCCAGAGAACATTATATTCCAAGCTTTGTATTTAAAGTACACAGGGTGGATTTTTCTCTGTGTACATACTTGTAGTGATATTGAGTACAGAGAGGGAGCCTGGAATTCCTAGACAGGTAAAATTTGGCAAGATGAACCCCTTTCTTTTCTATTCCAACCACAATTTTCTAATTTTACTTCATGATCAGGACAGATGGCAAGGGAAAACTAGAGAGCAGGAAGGGAAAGGTTGTATTAAAGAAGCTGGGTGCTATGCTGAGGCATTCTGGAAACATGAATGAACAGCCTTCATGCAGTCCTTCCTGAAAATACCGGTCCTTTCTTTTTCCTGATATTAGGAAAGGTAAGGACACAACAACAGTGTAGTTTGACCCCTCTTAAAAGACACTAACCTAAAGTATTTTGAAGAAATTTTATCGTATTTTTAATAATAGAACAATATGTTCATTTGCTTAGCTAACTTCTGGCTAATATTACCATCTTATAAATATGTAAAGGCTTTCTTTAAGTTCCAACAGTTAGTGACTTCTTTCTTCTTGTTCTGTCTTCTCCAATCCTCTGTGGTACTCCTGTTGTCAGAACTTATCACCAGGGTCCACGCAAGTCGAAAAGAGAACGCATTAGTATCGTGGCATTTGGCTCATTTCTGCTTATAGCAAACAAAAATGTTATATTGTTTTCATAGAAAACACTATGTGCTCCTCTGGTTCATATTTTGAAGTGACAGGCCAGTTGAAAATTCTAGAAAGGGGAATAAAATTGTAATTTTTTGAGTTCTGCAAAAACTCCTTGACTTTGCTAGAAGCCACTTTGCTAAGTGGCTTAAAGGTGCATGGTGCAGAGGTGAGGTAACTCATCACCCCTAGGTCCTTGAACCTGAGTTTGATAAATGGATTGATATGTGCTGTATTTCCAACCTGGCATTTCTATCTGCATTTCCTTCTCTTAAAAACTGGTGGAGGGAGAAGAGGAGAAGAGAGAGAGGGAAGGATGAGAGGTGCTGTTGTGCACCCAGGCCTTATTTCAGATTGAACCTGGTACTTGGTAAGCCTGTTTGGAGCACACTGCTCATGCTCTTGGAGCAAGGCTTTTTGTACTGCTTTAACACCCAGCTTCTTATTCTTCACCCATAGGTGTCTTGACCATCTAGCCTACTGCTATTGTGTTTAAATTAATGATTTTTTCACATAGAGGTGAATATTGAAATACATGAACTAAATCAGATGCACATCAGGATAGAATTATTCCTGTAGCTACCCCACAGTTAGCTTGCTCTATGTATTTGTGTTTTAACATACATAAGAGACCATGTTTATTGGCTGTTTATTAGAATGGTCCTGAATAAAATATTTTTTTTCTAAAATGGAGATTTAAACTGTATTTGTGAAGAAGTTCTTTCTTGCCTTGGCTGAACATTAAAAAAAAAAAATCTTGTATTTATACTCTAGTTCATGCTGACTTTTAGCATGTAAAGAGGATGTACAGGTTTTCTGAAATAAATTCCTCTTTAAAGTTGCAGAGCTATAGTTATCATTAAATAAGTGAATATTGTAGTAAAATAATATTATTTATTTATTTGTTGTGATATTTTTGTTTAGACTGCTCAAATGTTTTTGCTCTTCTTTTTCTAATAATCTGTAAGGAAGAGTAAAGAGAAGAAGTTCTACAAAATATAGGTGAGTGAGATAGGTTTTGTAAAACTTTCACATGATATTTTTTTAAAAATGAACAGAATAATATTTTTATGAAAAAAATCTTGAAACATCTCTAAAGCCTAGGATTTTATAGCAGATATAATTTATGCTGAGAGGTGGATTTGAAAATCAGAATGTCTGCCCCAAAGAGCAGTGTAGTGCTTCTTCAGTGTCTCTTTAAATAGCAGTCATGTAAAAAACTGGAAAAATTAGTTACTAGAAAAACCTTCAGAAAACAACTTTTCACTGAGATGTGATGAAGTTTAAATAAAAAAAACTCTTTCTTTGCTGACATGTCTGGCCATGAGGATTCATATTTTACCACTACTAATATGGGCTGAAATCATAGCTGAGAATATTCACCTTTCCAGCAAGCTTTTAAAAGGCAAGTAAATTACCTCATTTTTCATTTCACTGCATTTAATTTCCACCAAACCCTCTAAAACTAGTTCAAGTGGTTCTGTATCTAAATGCACAGAATTTCATGCTTAGATAAAAGATATAATTAAAATAGTTGTTATCCAGTTTTAGGGGCTTCTGGACTGAAAATAAAGACTCTGTAGTTGATTAAACTTCTACAGTGGAAGGCATGAGTTAATTTGTTTTTTTGCTTTTGCATTGAAGTAAATACGCTTTTGTTAAATGCTAAAAGGCACAAACTGAAGGTCATATGAACCATTATGCTGTTAGGCTTGTCATGATTGTGATTTAATTTTTTTTTTTAATGGAGCCTATTAAATCAGAAAGCAGTTAAAAGAGGTCAGTGCATTATTCTCCAGGATAATTGATCAATGTCAGCAGTGCTAACAAGAACGTGGGCCATGTGTCAGGAGCTATTGTGTCCATGTCTCTGCTCCCCTGTGGTCTAGCACTCATGTTTCATCGCAGATCTTTAAATGAAGGATTTGCTAATGCCTCACCTGAACTGTAAGTAAGTCTGTGTGAGAAGAAAGGAGTGTCTACAGTCTCTCTTGAGTGACCCCACTCTTATGATCATGCTGGCTGATATTGCCACCTTCTTTTGCTAGCTAAGATTAGAGGTATTTTTCTGGCAAGAAAAGGAGTAGGACTGAAATAGTTTTTGCTGATTTCTTCCACCATGTCTTTGAGTTAACAATTGTGTTGAATATCTTTTTTTTTACCATCTCCAGCACATGGAAAAGGAAAGGCTTTTGATAGATGTGGTGCCCAAGTGACCCAGGAGTTGTGTGTAATCTCCATGTTATACAAGGGGGAAAAGCATCTAATGCAGAGTCTTAGTTAATTGTTTTAGAAAATATTTATCAAAAGGAGATATTTGCCACAAATGTGAGAAGCTGGTACAGTTTAAACTAGAGAGGTAAAGCATAATAAGAAATGGAACAGATGCATTAAAGAAAAAAGAAGGCCATGCTCCTATAAATATAGTTTTCTAAAATGTAAAAATTACTTCTGAAATCACATGAGCAGTTGTGCTTCATCCACTGCTTTCTGTGGTTCAACTAGTCCAAACTGGCCTTCTTTTCCACTGGAACTCTCTTTTAGGGATGAGATAATCATGGTTTGCCTGTAACTACAGTACAAGTAATTTTCCCTCCATGATATTTGTTATTCTAGGACTCATTGATTTTGTCTGCTTGACACAACCCTTCAGTGATGTAGAAAGCCCTTTTCTCTCCCTGTGACTTTCTGGGAAATAATCCATCTTTGTTGGGGTCTTCTAGGCAGTACTGTCCTGTAGATGAAAAGGCATTCTCACAGGCAACTGAACGGTTTGGCTGTTGGTGTCTTGTTACTTGGTCTTGAGTGGTATCTGGTCCAAAGGTAGTTAAATCTCTGTACTGAGATTATCTGTGTGATTGCAGCATGTGAGAGCTATGTTTGCTGTCCCTCAGGCTGTCGGGTCATGTGGCCATTCAACCCAGTGCAAATAGTCCACCAGTAAAGAAGAAAAAAAATATGAGCTAATAATAATCTTTCTAAATATTGCAAGTTTTCTGCATATAGACTTGAGCAGGATTTGCTGGAAGCATTCTTGTTTTTTTACACCAGTTTCACAGCTGTTTGTATTTAATAACTTTTACATGCTTTAGGTTTTTTCATCTATTTTCCAATTTCTCTCTCAGAAAGACTGGCTACTACATATGCTTCTCTTGATCTTACCCTTTTTGTTTTGTTCCTACAGACCCTCCTGGGGAGGTTCTCAATTGATTCCTTGTGCCTAAATCCTTTCCTTTTGAAAACCAAATGCAGAAGCAGTATTGAAACACTGTTGCTTTGTTTGTTAAATTTCTGTGAAAGTTTGCCTTACTGAAGTGTAGGCTGGACTCTGAAAATTTGATTGCTGTCCTTGCTAGTCATTCGAACATTGCTTGTTGATTTACCTTTTCATTGTGACTGAGAGCAGAGGTTTGTCAGAGGTTTTGTAATGGTAGTGATAAATGAACTGTTAAAAAAAAGAAGGTGGGCAGCATAGCTTTGAATAATCAAACCAGGGAGCGAGAAAAGAAAATTGAGAACATTCTAAACCAGCAAAGGCAAAACTCAGCAAGATTAAAAAAAAAAACAAAAAACAACAACAACAAAAGGAAAAAAAATTGTTTTGTATTTCTTAAATACAGTGTATCAGTGAGGATTGTTTATAGCAGAAGCTATTTGCAGTGACTGGAGAGCAGTCAAATACAGGTCTTTTCCTCTGCTTTTTCTCCTTTGGTAAGAGTACACTGAAATCAGTAGTCTCTCTTATTTAAATTTGCAAGACTTTGGATTGTTGTTGGTAGTGATATTTCCATGTGTTATTTCCATTGATTATTGCAGCCAGCATGTGGTCATTATCATATTAATAAAACATAATATTTTGTATATTTTCATAAATAAAATTCATGAGACTAAAACCGTTTAGATATGTCTCATTTTAGACCTATCACTATATGGATTATTTGGCCTAGTGGCTAATGTGATGAGAAACACAGCAGTATTCTCTTGTATACATAGTCTGTCACATTTTGTTACTTAAATGTTATATTTTTTAAAAATTGCTTTTATGTATCACATACATGTGAGTAAAGTTGGGTTTGGGGAATCTCTGGGCTTTCATTTTGCAGTTAAAGCCTGCCACCTACAAATTATGCCTATTTGACAAGCAAGGTTTTCTTTTTGAAGGTTTTGCAGTAATATCATTTTGACAGATTGATTGTGTAAGTCTTCATGTTGCTCTAATAACTCCTTTTTAATGGGAGAACTTTAATTGATGTCAAACTCAAAAGTTCAGTGACAGATTAAGTGTCTTCTCTTAGTTAAGAGGTTAAAATAATTGACACTTTTGCATGCACAGAATAAACTGCCATAAAAATATTAATTTCTATGTCTATTCTGATAGGAAGAGATAGAAACAAGTTCAAAATGAGTGGTCAACTTTTCCATAAGTTTTTAGATTGTGAATAGGATTCTATTAATAAATGCAATAAACAACCATTACTGAAATTATTAAGAAAAGCGTGGTAAGCCAGTGCTCGTCATAATTACTGTTGCAGGGGGAGGTAGAATTACATGTTTTGAAATCTCTACGTTTTCTGATTATGCAGAAATTTCAAAAATGATTTTCAGAAAAGCAGCTTATTTCTGAGCTATTTTAGTGTAGAAAAAATTACTAAATTTCTTTTTTTAATGCAGATGACTATTAAAAAATCCAGCCTTTGCTAAAATACACTGCTACTGCATTTGCAAGGTGTTTGTCTAACATTTAGAATGTCTGGCTGGGGGAGCCCTGGGAAGAGGTGAAATGGGATCCTGGGCCACGAGTGGAAGGAGCTCCAGTGAGGTTGTACAGGGATTGTGTGGTCTGTGGGTGCCCTCAGGGCCTTGGCAATTTGAAGTGTAATTGAAAATCAAATGATTTCCCAATATGAGCAGGCTGTTCTGCCTGGTATATGTGGGGTCATCAGAGACAGCACAAAAGTCTGCACACCTAAACTCATAAGTGTGAATTATATGATAATATTTTAAAAGGGCTTTAGTCTCGTTAGTGTTTTTTTTAGGTCGCCTTTGAGGTGAACCTTCACCACAGAGAAGTTAGAGATTTTTCCTATGATGGTGTTACTCCAGAGCTTTCTGCATTTTCCTCATAAACAGCAAGACAACTGTTAGAAATAGGATGGTTGACTGGAAATATGACTCATCACACAAGAGTTCAGCCATGAAATATAGCCTGTTCATTTGTATTTGTTCTGCATTCAGTGGAGAGGAAAGGGAAGAATTGTCCTGACACTTTGAAGGGGTATCCTGAGATGGGGACAATTAGCTTCTTCAAGTTCCCTTTTTTGGACTGACCAGAACCAGCTCTTTGCTGTTGTGTATAAAGCTAAATAATGCATATTGTACCTTATGTAATGCATATACATATATAGTTAATTTTTAGCAGCTCTGAAGTAAAGGTTGCACTGTAGCACATACACAAAAGAAATACTGATACATGACACCTGACTTTTACTACTTCCTGGTTCATGAGAGTTAAAGGGTAAAACTATCTATTTATACTGACAAATTTTAGTGGTATTTGTCCACAAATGTGGGTATGTCTGTGAAAGCCACAGTAAATGAGAATGATTATGCATTAATATAGTTTATTTAACTAAAAGTTTATATTAAAAAAATTAATTAACACTTCATTTGAAAAACAAGTAAATCAAACCCACATCCATTTTGAAATATTTTAGTCTTCAATTACCCTAATGTTGTCTTCAAACCACCCTAATGTTATCTTCAGTTATTGACCAATTCGAGCACTAAATTTTCTTGGTATTTTTTATTCCAGAAAAATGTAGAACAAAAAGTGAATGAATGCACTATTTTAATATAATTTTTATGCTGGCCAGTCTTCATGAGACAGAAGTATCTTGATTCTCAATACAGGGTTTTATCAGAAGATGGGCTTCAGCTTGAATTACAATACTTGATTTGGTAAGAGATAATTGTCTAGGCTCCCATCTGAGCTCCTGGTAAATATGTAAGTCTTTTTTCACTTGCCTAAGCACACTAAATTTTCCACCTTCTGCCATGGGAACTTAGACAAAAAACCTCTTTCACATATAGTTCTCATCTACATGTGCCTGAATCTGGAACTGAATCCCAGAATAAGTTTCTCATCAGGCATTTGTGCAAAAATTCTTCAAAGGAAAATGCAAAAAGAGGAAACAATCAATAATTAGGACAGAAACATATTAATAGGATTTTTTTACACTGAAAAAATGTGTACACTGAAATAATATGTTCACTCAAACTTTAAGACACTGCAACTGATTCATCAACCTTCATTGGTCTCTCGTCTCTTTTCTTGTCCTTTGCTGTCTCTCTATTCATATCTCTTCCCTTGTTATTTCTAGCCCAGTGGTATGTAACCTTTTCCTTCCCCACACAGATGTATGAGAGTAGAGAGAAAGGCAGAAATAGGGCAGAGTGCTACCCAAGCTCCTGCATGGCTCCTTGGTCAATGGTCCGGACTTTTCACCAGGATCTGCCTGAGCCAGGTTCAAATCTATGATTCATCTGGCTATCTAAGCGAAAGGGACTTTAAATGGTAGCCTCATTCTTTATCCAACCACATGCTGTTTGGGGGCCTTTGGTGGTCTTGTTATGATTTTTTTTCATTTCAGATGCCAGGTGGCAGAGCCAGGTGCTCTGGTGAGCAGAGGACAGAGGTGAGGGCTCTGTCCTTGGGAAGGCAGGGGGAGGGTGAGACAGAACCATGATTTCAGCAGGACTGGGTGGGTCTCCTTTCCTGTTACTGCTTTCTCTTCATGTACTTTCCCTCCTAACCCTGGAATGACCACAGTAGGGCAGTTCACAGTGAAGTGTAGCCATATGCTGAACAAGATCTGATTACCCAGGAATATAGAGATTTGAAAAGGACTCTTCTACTATGCCTTCTTGTTATCTTCTTGGTGAAGGTTGTGCATGGAAAGATGCCCAGACATTGTATTTCAATTTACATAAAATATATATGTGCAGAAAGCAGGCATCATTTGTCCAGTATATTTAGGAGACAAAAGTGAAAGGACACTGATTTGGTTTTTGATTCCCAAATGTAGAGTATATTTAGTTGACAATTCTTTACCTGTCAGCCATTTAGTTGGCTGGAAATAACTCAGCAAAAGTAATGTTTGCTTCACCTTAAGATTCTCTTTCCAGGGAAAATTTTGAATATGTTTTGTCACTTCTGTTGTCACATAACAGATTTGCATTTAAGTTCTGCATTTGTCATTTATTATTTGTCAAAATTAAAAGCTCATGCTGGATACATATAGCAAATTTCAAATTCTATGATAATAATTTTTGTAAGAATCATGCATTGTTAATAGACATGATCTTCAACCCTGATCATGTACAAAAGGGAAATCCTTAAGTGTTATTGACTAGGGGGGATTTTTGCTGCACAAGAAACACAAGATGAGTTGTTTATGTTTATAGTTAATGGAGACACCTGTGGTTCCAGCAATTATTCTCAATGAGACTCATAATAATCTTATAAGTTTTTCATATTTTTCCTGAATTTCCTTTTTAATGGTTTTGTGACTGCATCCTTTGTTTCCTGCATCCTTTGTTCAATTCTTAAATAAGTGGTCAATAATTTTCCTTAGATAAGGATCATCTAGTCAGTTATATCTCAGACATGAACCTAATGTTTGCAAATTTCACCATTCAATATGACTATTTTTGTATAACATTTGATTGAAAGCAGCTGAATTTTTTTGGTTAGCATAGATGAATTCCTGTGGAAAATGATGCACTATTTTGATATGAAAGTGTTCTCATTTCTATGTACACGCTGATACTTATAATAAATTAAAGAATTCATAGAACCTGATGTGTGTTGAAAAGGAACTAATTCTGCCTTTGTATGCATACAGCTATGTATTCCAGCAGCAAAACTGTTAGGGGTTTAATGGTGTTTAACAAATTATCAAAACCTTCTTGGTGCAAGAATAGCAAATCAAATATTGTCTGGTTATTTCTCAGGGTCTTTGTGATGTAAAGTGTGATTTTTTTCTGTATGTTTACCATTGCCAAGACTGGTTACAGGTAATTTAGGATCAGAGGACTCATTCCAGGTTGTGACTACAATGAAATTTGCTTTTATTAAACCCAGCATAACTAGAAATATTTCCATAAATTTTCAAAATTGATGAAAGATGAGTCTTAATCTCAAACTGGAAGAATTTGAAATTAGTAGCAAGTCCACTCAACAAAAGTTCTGTTGAAAGTCAAAGGTAAATCTGAAATCTTATATCTTCTGTTCTCATTACCTTATTCATATAGAGGATGTGATATCATACCTCAAATTCATACTAATGCACAAAAATAACAAGAGACATATAAAATAACCAGATCCCATGGCTGTCCAGTAATATCCCTCATTTTGAGCATTAAAATAAAAAAGAGTCAGATGGGTTAAGTACTTTGTTAAAATGGAGCAAAGAATATAAAGAAATGGATTTAAAAAATTTTGTTCCCTTCACAGCGCAGATGTGCTGGCCGCATCAGTGAGATGTTTTGTTTGGTATGTTTTGCATAAAGTCTGCATTTTCCTAATGATTCTTGGACGATTATTTTATCTTTGCAACCTCTTCAAATAGTGTCCTAAAATGCTTCACAAGAAAAAGGAGACTGTTAGTAAGAAGAGCATTTTCTTTCCTCATATAATAGTTTCCTTGTATGTCATGGTTGGAGTTTCTAGTGCTGACTCTTACTAAAATAAATCTTAAATTTGCACTTTAGCATATATAATTTATTATGTTTGTCTGTTTAGCCAGGTTGATGATTTTGGTTTTTTTTATATTTTCTTAACATTTGCTTCAGCTGGAAAGATTTCCACATACCAGTGTTCACAAAGTAAGTTTTAATGTCTAGGCACTGAGCTATTTTGGATTACAAAAATAGTAATCTGAAATGAAAACTTCTTTTTAGAATCTTTGACAATAACTTCTGTTTACATGATGAGCTTTGAAGGAGAAAATATCCTTAGAGAATCCAGTGGAGATATTAATATATCAACTTTGTTTTATTATCTCAGCTTGGCATCTCAGTTCTAAAAACATTGTATTTAATTAAAAGCAAAGTCATTATTTATAGATCCTTAGCTAGATGTAAAACAGAACTATTTTGCTAACAGGAAATTAATAAATATTTTAAATATATTTTTATGAGTACAGAAGAGGATTTAGTTTTCATTAGCATTTGATTTAAGCAATGTAATGACAAAGTGATTAAGATTGGAACTATCTTTCCATTGAACAGCTGATTTTTCTAACATACCCATACTAACTTGGCCTTGAACCTGCTAATTTTTAAGAAGACACAAATAATTTAGCAGTCCAGGGAAAATACACCACAAAATCTTTGGTCTTCCTGCAATTCAAGGGCCACATATATATCTTCAGAGATCAGGGAGTACACAGTTCACAGTAAGCACATGAAAATTCCTGTTATGTAGAGTCATAAAATGAAGACATCCTTGCATAAAGAGAAATTAAAATATCCAAGTCTGAAACGGTTGAAAGAGTTGTTTATTACTTTAGAGATGAGTGATGAATGAGACAGCTTTGCAAGTATTGACAGTGGTGACTGTGGGAGAGAATACACTGGTCTGGCTTATCTTTCAATTTTGCTGCCATGAAAAGGTGATTTTTTACAAAGAGGTAGGTCTGCTTTTTGCATCTTTATCCAAACTCATAGTAGAGGGAAGTAATGATTTAACTGTAAAAAATTGGTTAATCAGTATAAGAACTTCCAAGTTTAACTTTGTCAGTCTATTTAAACAGACCATGCCTTTTTGATAAGCTCTGATATTGCTCGTGCCTCTTTAAAGGATGGGCATTTATGCAGAAAATATGAGTCCTTCTAATTATACTGTTGAACAAGGAAAAATATTTCCTATGCCTTTTAATGATATTGCCAGAATCTCTTGTACATTTGTTTTAAGTCTTCCTGTGAAATGACACATTTTTTCTTAATGCAAACATTCAGAATGTCACTGTAGGCACCTTTGGATTATGTACAGAGCTTGTGAGATAGTTCAGTAGAATGGTGTTAGCCAGGAGGTAGTACTGGAATTCTAATGCAAGAAATTGTCTTCTGCCAGATGGACCTGTACCTTGCTGAGAGGTGTTTACAAGGCAGCTTATAGAACAGCAAATGGCTCTTGGGCCTCTTGTCTAGCTTTGGGACCAAAATGACCTGGTTAATCTAGCAATATTTGCATCTGTTTGTTGCTGATACCACCTTTTTATTTTCTTTCAATGCTTGTTTAATTTAAATTGAATTCACAGAAACATACATTACTGTATAAGTTGCAGGTGTATAAATTCATGGAACAGAAGGTCATATCCTCAGCCTGCAGGAGCTATCTATTGGTTCCTGAGGCAAGCATGATATTTAGTAGCTAAATTGCTCTTGGTTGCCAGGATTGTAAACTTAAACAGTCACAGTAAAATCTTTCAGTATTACAGAATATTTTCTGCATTTTTTTGGTTGTTCTTTTGATACTAATTCAGTTTTTGAAGTTCAGTGTGTTTTTTTCTGGTAAGCACTTCTTTTGGAAATACACTGTCCTTCTGGTTTATGCCATGCTAGTAAAAGGCACAGTTACTGTGCAGGTAGTTTCCATCCATGAGAATGGCATTAATGTGCATGTTCTCAACCCCCAAGCTGCCTACTCCACCTGGGTCTGTTGTGCTGAGTTTTGCACCAGTTGATGCCACAGATACAAGTTCTTGTCAACATCCACCACAGTTAGAAAGGCAAAGCAGAATAAAACATGGATCAAAAGCATGGTACTTGTCCAGCCAGCTTGTAGTCTGGGCATAAGATTGTTCAGCTGTAATGAATACAAAGAAAAGGCTACTTTAGGCTATTAAGTGAAATGTTCCCCTTCCCTCTGTCCTCCGAGGCCAGCTGCTAGCTCAAATTTAGGGAGGTTAGGGTGAGGGGATCTTCAGGATAGGGAAGTAAAACCAAAAGAGGCTCTTACCCTGAGATGTGTTCCAAGGTTTATTCCAAGAAGGGCATCCCAAGGCGAAAGAGAGCCAACCCGGAGGGAAAGGGGGTTTTATCCATTTCAGGGTAGGGGGTGGGGTTACCTATGGCCAAAGGCCATAGGTCAGAGTCAAGGGGCAGATAGGGTTTCAAGGGGAGGGCAATGCCAGAGGGATACAACAACTAAGGTGAGGTGTTTAAGCTGCCCTGTACTTTCTGTGGTGGGGAAAATATGAGTGGCCTGTTGTGTGGAAAGTTTTGGTGGGGACACTGAACCACTCCTAAAGTGCAACAGCCAGTTGTGTAGTAAAAGATAAAACACTACAAACGATCATGGAGATATGCGAGAAAATATCTGGGAATGGCAAACAGCACTTTCTCTAAGTGAGGAGGAATCTGGTGAAGATAAGTAGTGGCATTGATCAGAAAAGGGGTATCCTGTATTGGAGCAGTTTCCTTTTTGTTCTTCATTTGCTATCATTCATGTCCAGTTATAGCTCTTGTTATAGCTTCTTCTTGCCTCCTCTGCATTTTAACCATACATAAAGTGTTTCACATACATCAGATATCTGGAAATCTTTTTTGCTCTCTTTATTTTGCTTTGAAACCAGTTCTGCCTGGCACTACAGGTGGCTTCTCTTCAATCAGGAATAATTGACCTTTTGTGATTTGTGTCTGTATGTGTGAGAACTCTGTTGCCATCCTGTGCTTGTTCTCTTTAAGGGAGAGATGTTGCTGTATCTTTTAAGGACACAGCAAGCACAAGGTTTGTAGAAATAAGTAAACTCTTTTATCAGATCCTTACTGAGTTTAGGGGAAAGAAATGTGTGAGTTGATCTGAAGATATATAGGGTCCTCAGTGCTCATGTGTGTGTATATATGTGCTCCTCTCTTTCTGATAGCTGCACAGATTGCTGCCCAGTTCAGAATGTCTAGCTTTGGACACGCTGTGTTTGATGATGGTAGTCCAGCTGAGAGAGAAACGCAGAGAAGTGTAATACTGAACTGCAAAGATGTCTGGTATTATCAGTTGTGCCACAGCAAAACAAGGTGGAAGAATACTGATAAGGTGACTTTACAGGCAGTTTGAGGCATCCCTATCAGTGCTAGGAAGCTTTTTGGGAGTAAGTTACTAACTTGAAGTATAACAAATGGCGATGAGGGCTAACACCACGATACATCTGGAAACATTGCACTGTGAATAAACAACGGAGTACTAGTCTATGTAAGCTGACAATGCTTGTGCTTTCATAAGAAGAGGACTGGTAAAGGGATTCAAAGAGAATCCTGCAATGACCAAACTTTTGGAGCAGGAGAATAATCCTTGGTATTTCTTAAAGAAAACATTGAGAAACTGGGGTAGGAGAGCTATAAGTTAGCATTTTAGTTTTGTGAATAGTCAGGAAAGAACAATTAAGCAGAACTAATCTGCAAGAGCTTTAGAAGTAACTTGAAATGTGAGTCCAAAATCAAAATTATATGCAAGGATAAGGAGTACAGGGATAGTGCTATGAGAAAAGGAGATAAATGGAAAGATTTACAGGGGTAAAAAAAGAGAATGGTGCTGGCTGGCATGTAAACCAATAGCTAGACATCAGTAAAGACCTGGCAGAGGAGTGGACTGAACTTTGATTTGAAGAGAGTGAGGTTAGATTAATTGGAGAGAACAAGATCAGTGAATTGTCAGCACAGGAGGCTTGGCTGAATTGCATGTAGTCTGCAGTAAAATTATCCGGAGTGAGAAGCAAGGGAAGTGGGAGAAGAGAGTCAAGAACAGGATCTCTTTGGCAAGAGGATAGAGTGATATAAATGTGAAGAGAGATCAGTGGAGAGCTGGAAGATGAAGGCCAAGAATAGTACAGGCAGACATGTCAAAACCAGTGACTTGCTGGGAGGAAGAGAAAGGAACATTGCTCCTAGTTTCACTTAAGAGGTCAGTGGAGGGGACTCCAGTGAGAGTGATTTTGTTGGCAATAAAATGAAATGTTCTATTATTATCAAGTATTTTTAAAGTTTCTGTCACTGGCAGAAGAAAAAAAGAGGGCCAAGCTGAGGCTTGAAATGAAGTCTCCTCTTGGTTGTAGTAGGTTACATTACAGCTTATTGAGGAAAATTCAATTTTTTTGATATATATATATACACACTAGCATAGATGAAAACTACCTGCATTAGATTGTGGAGCTGACCCCACCAGATGCTGTGAATATTGCATAAGATTTATGCTCTTAACAAGGAGAAATAGGCAGAAGGTCATTGTATAACTTCCTTATTGGCCCCACAGAGATCTCTGACTCACAGCGTGAACTAATTTCCTTTCTCTGCCAGAAATGCACGTACACGCATACCAAGGAAAAGAAGTTTTATCTCTGGTATACTGACATTCAAAAAGCTGTTGGTTGGGTCTTTAGTCACTTCTCATGTTTACATGGCCTTCGGTGTTGTCTCATTGTTCTATTCAGACTGCAGAATAAAAACCTTCTCACTTAAATGATTACTAAGGTTATCCCATGTTTTTAATATTTTACTACAAATCTAAGTACAATCTTCAGACACAATGCATATTTAGTCAATGTATATTCTGAAGTGCTAGCAATTAATATGTTAATGTATAGAAGAATTTGAAACACTAAATATGCACTGAATCTTATAATTAAATAAATTACTTCAGGGACACTGTGCAAATTGTTTATTTCCATTGTAACTGCTAGAGCACGGTGTATTCGGTGCAAATTTAAAAATGTAGTTGCATTTAGAAAAGGTCTTCAAATATATTTTTAGTCCCTAATAATTTCAACCAATATATGCAAATAGTTCACTTGTTCTTTATAGTTTGGCAGATATTATTCTTCATCATAAGAATAATTGGAATTTTCAGGTTCACTGATGGAATATTAATTTTTGGCTTTGTGAGATTTCTGAACAGTATTTAGAATAGAACTGTTCAGAATAAAAATTACATGGAGAAATATTATCTATCACTTTGAGCCATAATTATATATTATTCCCTACTCTAGTAATCTTTTCATGTTCAATAGGTATACATCTGAGTTATAAACTGACTAAAATTTTGAAGCCTTTGAACTTTGTTAGAGATTATACATTAAGTCATACAGCTTTTAAAAAAATTTCAGTAAATGGAACTTCACTTTCCTACTTCCTATTAAAGTCGGAAGTACATGCTGTGGTGGTATCAACAACAGCACTCATTAAATCATGTTGAAATTTAAACTTAAATTGAAATTTAAACTTAAACTGTGATAATAATGTTTTCTTTTTTTAATAACAGAATTTTAGTTTTTCTATATAACTTACAATTCTGTAGGAATTACACGAAATTTCAAAATCTATGCCAGACTTAAACTTACCATTTCTTTCTCTTCCCTGTTACCTTCCCAAGCCTATAAACACTCTGATTAAATTGGAGAGTAGAACTATATAATGGAAGCACATGAAAAGCTATATCCCTTGCTCTAATGCTTCTTGATTCATATCAAGTTATATCCTTGTAACAAGTACGTTTCAGAAAAAAAAAAAGCATTTGAAAAGCTTTTTGTTCCTTTCTTTCCATCAAAGACTTAACTTTTCATCTGCTTTCCTGTACAATCATATTGCTGTGAATGTGTCACTGTGTTTTCCACCGAGTAACTTCTAAATGTGCATATCAACTTCAGACATTCTTGGCAGGGGAGAGAATGGTGGGGATAGGGGGCTTGATTTCCCAAGTATAATTAAAATCCCTGAAATGTCATCAAAGCTGGTGGCTGGGAAAAGGAAAGAAACCCTATTAATATTCTCACTGAAGGAAAGAGCAGTCTGAGGCCACATTTCTTTACACACTGAAAAAAATCCATGTAGGTGAGCATCATTATAAATTACAGAAGGTTTCTACCTAGACAGAAAGTCAATCAAACTTAAGACACAAATAGATAGGAAATAAGGCTTCATTATTTTCTGGTGTTGATGGAGCTGCTTGTCAGTAAAGGCAGGATTCATCTCACCTCAGTTTTCCATTCCACAGTGTTGATATCTTTGTTTCCATCCTTGGCTCTCACTGTAGCCATTGGAGAAAAGCAGCTCTTGGAAGGTTATTCATTCCAGAGTACAAGGCGTGTGTCCAGAAACTGGGTTTGAGCTCGTAAAGAAATGGGAGAAGATAGTCCTGTTCCAACAAACTGTGTGCCCAAAGCTGTGGATAAATGAGTTGGTGGGAGCAAGGAGGAAAGGCAGCTTGAGAAGGGAACAAGTCCAGGCAAGCAGAGGTGATTGTAAGAAGAGAAGAATTAGTGAAGTACTTGCTTATTTACATGCTTTTTGTAATTTGACTTGGAGAGAGAAAAAGCCAAGCTGCCTTAACTCAGTTTCTGTTTCTATGTCACCTGGGAGATGATAAAAAGTTCACACACAGTTTTTTGTATTGAGCGACACATACTTAAATTCTCACATGTATAATGTCTTATGTTCTGGTTTTGTTTTCCAAAAAAAATCCAACTTTTTTCAGCTTCATTCAGATTCATCAAATGCCAATACTCTAGTTAATTACAACATGCTCAATTTGATTAGATAGTCACTATAGTTGCTGAACAAGAGTGTTATTCAAACATTGTTGAAATTAGAAAACAATTTTCTAATTAAATAGGGTAGTTTTACCAATTCTGCAATTACCAGAATTATTCAGTGCTGGATGGAGAATATTTGCTTGGAGAAATTCTGTACCTCCAAACACTGTTTTGCAGAACAATTTGCAAGAGATCCAAACAAAAAGACAACATAGATGGCAGAAAGAGAGATGAAATTTGGGAAACTCAGAAAACACTGTCAGTATGAAACTTATATAAATTTGCTATATATACCCTGATTAATAGGTCTTCTTATGAGAAAATATTAATTTTTCTGCAGCTAGAGTTTACTTTATCCAATGCCTTATGTTTGCCTGCGAAACATCATACAGACATTTGGAGTCACATCATAATATAATTTTACAGGGCATTTAATTTTCTCAAATAGTTAGATATTTTTAATAGAACTAGCAAAGTGATTTTTGCTGTTATTAGATAATGTGTTAAACAGACTATCCTGGTGTGTCCCAGCAGAATCAGAAGAAGGGAAGATTTAGTGTTTACATTATTTTCATTATAATGCATTTGAATTTAGAACAGCTTGAAGGAAGTAGTGCTTTTTATGGAATAGGAAATAGATTTTTGTTTTCTTGTGTAAACTAGACACTATTTTTCACACAGATGATGTGGTAGTATTTACTGTATTCCTTGTTTTTTTGCTGCTTGAACTTAGCAGTGAATTCTGATAACCTAAAACCAAATTATCTTCCTGATTGTATTTACACTCTGGGGTACTTCATTAGTATAAACAGAATAGTAAAACACTTGAACTATAACTTGCAGTTCCTCAGCTTCAGTGAAGGTTACTTAAATACAGCTACTCTTAATTTTAAAACAGAAAAATAGCTAAAAGGCTAAAACAATAGTGGTTAGGAAATGAGAGTGGTTTTAAATTCTGTCTAAATTCTGTGTCTAAGAACTGCTTTTATGGGAAGAGGTACAAAACTCACTCCTGAAAAATAAATAAAAGTTTTGTTGGCTTGGGGAGCTTTCTTTGAGTGTGTTTGTTTGGGTTGTTGAGGAGTCTTGTTTGTTTGTGGTTATGTTTGTTTGGTTTTTTGTTTGTTTTTGTTGTGAGGTGTCAGTTTTATCCCACTTATCTTAAAAAAGTCTAGTAAAGAAAAAGGAAAGGATTATTCCTAGGAATGTTCATAAAAGAGTGCTGGGCTGGAGGGTTTCTGTGTTTGTTTTTTCACCTTTGTGGTACAGTTTGACATATATTACTAAATATTACTAAACAGTTTTAAAAGTGTTTGTGGGTTTTTTCCTTTTTCTTTGTTTTTAAACAATTTGTTATTTTCTTTACTGCTTGCTGATAATAAAGGCTAAAAAAACCTATTACAGGTTCAAAACTAAATGTCATCATATAGATAAGTTTTCTAATATCTAAAAATAGACTTTCTAAAGGCAAAGGAAAAAAAATCTGAATATTTCATTCAATAAACACTCATATTCTGTCTCTGGCACTGTAAGGATATTAATACCTAGCTTGTTTCAGATTTTTTTTTCATAATGCTGCATTAGAAATGCATTAAAGCATGTTACTCTACCTTCTCTTTCTAAGGCAGAAAATTCAAAACTTTGTTGACCTTAGCTGGAAAGGCCAAATTTAGAGAAATAAACTAACGTGGAAAATATCTTAAGACATATCTGTAAAAAAATAACGTGTTTCTCTGGTGGGACTTAAGAATGGTTTAGAATCATTTGATTACACTTAAACCAGCTGTTTGACGGTCCAAGCTGTTCAAAAGACTAAAACAGAAAAATGATGAAGACAGGAGTACTTTTAATCTGGGTGTAAATCGCTGACCCAGGTCATCTCCTACATAACTCACTTGTTAGTGAACTTCTGTTACCCTCCTGTGTTCTGTTAGCAGTTAAGTGTGTAGACCCATTTGCATTTGCATTCCTGGAGTGGCAATCCTTCTCTTCCACTGCAGAGTTGGAGATGGGAGGAGGAGACAGAAAATAGTGTAGCAAGCATCTTAGTTTTCACCCACTTGTTGAAAATATAAATACAGTTAATTATCTTCATAATTTAAAAAAATTCCTGAGCTTTTATTTCTGTTTTTCCCTCCTTCAGACACTCACAGGCCTGAGTAACACTTATGATGGTGTGGGTTAGATGACAACACCAGGACTAATGTGTCTTTTTCAAAAGAAATTTCTGAAGATGTAGTACATTTTTAGGAATTGAGAACTGGACTTTCTCAAACTCTGCCCTATCAGTTGGAAGTGCCTAAAGGCCTGAGTTGGCCATCTGTCACAATTAGACAGTGATGCTTCTGACTGATTGATAACAATATCTGTGAACTGCTCATGTAGCTAAGCCCATGTTTAGTCACCCTGCTGGTAGTACTTATCTGCCTGCCCACACTATACCTTTTCCATCTTCTCCATCTGTTAGGTCTCCTTGGGGTGACCTTGTTGTGGTCTTCCAGTACCTGAAGGGAGCCTATGAGAAAGATGGAGAGAGACTGTTTACAAGACCATAATGACTCCAAACAGAGACTAGGCTTAGATTAGACTTTAGAAAAATCTTTACTGTGAAGATGGTGAGACACTGAACAGATTGCCCAGAGAGGTTGCATATGCCCCATCCCTGGAAGCATTTAAAGCTGGGCTGGAGGGATCTCTGAGGAACCTGGTCTAGTGAGATGTTATTCCTGCCCACTGCAGGGGGGTTGGAGCTAGATGATTTTTAAGGTCCCTTCCAACCCAGACCATCCTATGATTCTATGATTTTCTTTCATCTCATTAAAAGTGTTGGTATATATATCTGTGACAATCCAGAGGGTATATTTACGTATTAATTATTTTCTAATGCTTTTTATATGGGAGCTTAAACATGTTGTGGAATGGATGCACTTAAATGAATGGATTCGTTTAATTTAACCTTAGTTTGCAGGGAACTTAAAATTAGACCTGTTTATGAAAGTTTTCCTTGTAAAGAGCAGGTAAGAGCTCAGATCTGTGGCTTCTCTGAGGGAGAAAGGCCTGTACACTGTAGTGTACCATGATGGCAGTGAGGGCTTGTGAGGCTCCATCTGCCCCCTCATTTGCCTTTGGTTAACCTTTCATGGTGGGTGGGAGGGACACCTCCTTGTGCAGCCCGCTGGAATGAAAATCTCCACTTTCTGCTGTTCTCTTAGACTGTGCAGCCTGTAGCATAGGGTTTGAGGTGGAAAGTTTACTGACCTTACATCATTAACAGCCTTTTATCAGGAGGCATCTGCTGAATTCATAATGAAAACTAATCATTAGTGCTCAGGAAACATCTTTCTACTTCTTCATTCAAAATGCAATTACATTGCTCCTTTGTCCTGGTGAACTTGTGTACACTAGTTCTCTATCATTACATTGTGTGACACTAGAATGAGAATCTTAAAGTGGAGAGAAAAAGAGGGGAACAGGGTGGAACTTACTCGTTTTTATGCAACATCTGGCTTTTTAGCAAAATCTAGGGCTTTTAAAATAGTTGGGTGTGCTCTGATGAAATTATTAAAGAATGGGCTGATTAATCTCTACCATAAAATGTCATTTCCTTTTATCTTGTGCTTTAAACAAAATAAAAGAATACATTTGGAAGAAAATAAAACCTAAGAAAAGTGCCCCAAGATACCATTTCTGAAGGTTGGGATTAAGGACGTTAATGGAAATAACATTGAAGCAACTTCCTTTCCTGAATCCTCGCTAAAAAAAGAACAAGATAATAAAGAGTTTGTAAAAGTCATTTAATTTGAAACATTTTGGAACTAAAATATACCACAGTAAATTTCTGCTATAGCCTTTATCTTTAATTTGTTTAGACCATATACAAATAAATACATTTTAGTCTAAAAATGGGTAGATAAAATTTGTTTTAAAAACATACAAAACGTTTTATATTGTGAAACATTTCTATAGCAGAGAGATTTGACCTATAAAAAGGTGTTTTAAGCAAAATGTCCTTAAGCCTTGAATTTTCTTTTTGCAAATAATTGTCAGAAGTGAGTTTACAGTATGTTAAATGTTTCATAAAATACAGAAAGTGTAACTGCAAACATTGTGAACCCTACTCCAACAGTCCTAATGGATTCATTTTTGCACAGTAAACCTCACTGGTTTTGTATAAATCCATCTCATTAGTAGAATATTTGTATCAAAATCATTCAAACAATTAATGAGAACAAGTGCTGTCAGACAAGGCATACTCCATTGATTTTCTCTTCTAGCTGGCCATGATGGTTTTAATCTTCTTAATCTCAGACTCACAACCACACCTCATTACACAGATGTGTGGGAGAGGAATAAGTATGGCTTTCCCAAGAAGCTGAACCAATTACATATATTTGCATTTCCTAGACCTTAGAATGGCGCAAAGGTTTCGTAACAAAACCAGAAGCTGCAAATTGAGGATAAAATTTGTTTGGGGATCCACCTAAAAGATGTGGAGAGTAAATATATTGCTAATATGTGGTGACATGAAGTCACAAAAAGCACTAACAGATCATCTTGGATCTTTATGCCACACTTTATCATGACATACTGTACTTTAGTAGGGTATGAAGTGAACTTGTCTGTCTGTAGAGAAGATGTTCTCGTAATATTCGTAGAGACTTAGAATCCTTTAGCTTGTAAAAGACCCTGAACATTATCAAGTCCAGCCATTACCCTAACGCTGCAGAGTCCACCTTCAGGGATGGTGACTCATCACTTCCCTGAGCAGCCTGTTCCAACGCCTAAACACCCTTCCAGTGAAGAAATTTTTCTGAACATCCAACCTAAACTTTCCCTGGCAAAACCTGAGGCTGTTTCCTGTCGCCCTATCACTGGCTGCCCAGAATAGACCAACTGACACCTTGCCACAGCCTCTTTTCAGGTAGTAGTTGAGCAACAAGGTCACCCCAAGCCTCTTCTTCTCCAAGTTAGACAACCCCAGCTTCCTCAGCTGCTCCTCACAGGACTTGTGCTCCAGCCTCTTCACCAGCTCTGTTGCTCTTCTCTGGATAAAATCAAGCACCCCAATGTCTTTCTTGTGAAAGTGAGGGCCCAGAACTGAACACAGGACTTGAGTTGTGGCCTCAGCAGTACAGGGGCACAATTCACTGTCCCAGTCCTGCTGGCCACACTTTCTGTTACAGGCCAAGGTGCCATTGGCCTTGGTCACCTGGGCACAATTTGACTCATGTTCAGTGGCTGTTGACCAGCACTGCAAGGTCCTTTTCCACGGGGTAGATTTCCAGCTACTCTTTCCCAGACCTGAAAGCATTGAATAGGGTTGTTTGACCAAAGTGCATGATGTGCATCTAGGTGGATACAGCCAGCCACACAAATTTATCTGTGTTACACAAATTTATTTGTGTTGGTCTTTCTGAGAAAAAGTATCGTCACTATTTCTGTGTGTTCAGGTCTGTTTCTCTACTTGAGATTGTGCTCTTCCCTGGCTGTCTACAGGATTTCACACTTTTCTATTGGAATTGTATATTTATTTTTAAAAGAAAGGTCAGATACCCTTGTCATCTAACAATTGTCTTGCTGATTTTTAAATGATCAATTACAGTATCTTTTTTAATAGAAGTGATATGTTTTCCAACTTTTTTCATGGTTTTTCTTACTGGCTACTAACTTACCATAGATGAATAGGTTTTGAGTAAATATCAGTCACTTTTTTCTGGCAGTCCTGTATTTAATCTCAGTTGCACCACAGTGACCTAGAGAGAGGATGCCAAATATCGTATTAACAGTCATTTGAAACTGCCAGGTGGATCTGGCAGACCAACCATTCTCTCAAAATTAAAGTCTGAATTTTTTCTTTCAGTAATCAGTATTTTGGATGGCCAAGGAAAGGCTCAGGCTTTGCTTGTTCTGAGCATAACTCTGTCAAGGTTACAGCCAAACACCTCTAGGAGAATGTTCTAGATGGTGGGAGGCAGACCATAGCAACTTTCTATTTTCTTGCTCAGGATTTGATTTTCCCTATCTTAAATTTACTCCTGGCAGTAATTCTATGGAAAATCTTGGCATAGACTCAGACAGAATATCATGAGAGATTATTGTAAATTTAGCAAGCAGATGAAAATAGAATTATAGGTTTTGTTCTGTGTTTTAAATTTCACAGAAACTCCTATGTATGGTAACTAGTAGGTAGCCACATTGTAAATTTTATGTAATTCCAGACTACATGAAATTTGCAGTAATTTAATGTTAAATTAATGATCACTTGTAATTTTAGCCACCTGTTTTCTGAGCTACAATGGGTGTCTTGATTTGAAAGGGTCATGAGTATATGATAAACATTTTGAATATATTTTCTTTAAGCTGTTAGGAAAGTCCATACTTTCCTTTTAGATAAGGTGGATCAGTATGTCAAAGACTAGGAATGATGAAAAGATTGATACAACTGGAATGATAGGACACTCATAAGGTAGTCTACATTGAAAGAAAGAGAAAGAAGAAATAGGATGAATATTGTGGTTATATCCTTTTGTGGAAGAGAAAATTACTTTGCAAATTGAATTATGACATTTCATTAAAATGTGTTACTTTCCTTTTGTTCACAATCAACCTTACGTATGTCCTAAGCATGCCCACACCTGAGAATCTTTATTGACACTGCTTTCAGAGACCTTTAGATGTTCTTTTAAGAATGAGCTCATGTTTATCAAAATTCCAGAGCAAAGCACTGCATATACTCACTGTATAGTGAGAGACTGTCCAAGATGGAGAAGAATTATGTCTTCTGTTCTTCATTAAATATTTTCTGATGAGATGTCAATCCTCAGGTGTGCAGATGATGCTTACTTACCCTGTGTTGAATAGCAGAGGAACAAATAAAAGTGTGAGAATCATAGAGGGGTTGAGGCTGAATAGGACCTCTGCAGGTCTCTCTCAAGCAGGACCACCTAGAGCCCATTTTCCCGGCCCATATCCACATGACTTTTGAATACCTCTAACGATGGAGATTCCACAATCTCCCTGGGCAACCTGTGCCAGTGCTTGGTCACCAGCAGAGCAAATAGTGTTTCCTGGTGTTCAGACAGAACCTTCTGTGTTTCATTTTGTGCTGTCTCCGGTGTTTTCCCTGGGCATCTCTGAGAAAGGCCTGGTGCTGTGTTCTTTATACCACCCCTTCAAAAACTTATACAATTGATGAGTTCCCCTCCAGGCTGCACAGCCCCAGCCCTCAGGCCTTCCTTGTATGACTGATGTTCTAATCCCTTAATCATCATAGCCCTTTACTGGACTCTCTCCATTATGTCCATGTCTCTTGTACTGGGAAGGAAAAAACTGGATCCAGCACTCCAGGTGTAGTCTCAGCAGTGCCGAATAGAGGGAAAGGGTCACATCTCTTGACCTGCTGGTAATGTTTTCTTAATGTATCCCAAAATATCATTAGCCTCCCTTGCTGCAAAGACACATTACTGGTTCATGTCCAGTTAGTGTCTGCCATCAGTCCAGGCCCTGTCTGTTTCCTCAAATGCTGAGGTTATAACTTCTGTAGAACTTGCAGCATGAAACTGATACAAATTGAGAAACCCCAAAATTTTAAGCCTGATGAAACTCTACCAGTTGAATTTAAATTGTGTATGAAATTGCAAATACAAGTAGGAGGAAAAGTTGGCCTTAACTCTTTTTTAACTCTCACCCCTGTATACCACCAGTCTTGTTTAACTGTCAGTGGTTTGGTCTTGGGAGATTTCAGTGAGAATCCACGGAAGGTTCCCCATTTCTTTGGAGACATGCTCCTTCCACAGATTTCCCCAAGGATGCACAGGCTGTGCAAGCTGTGCACAGAGACAGCATGAGCTGTCAATGAAGGTAGTGCCTGTAGGCAAGGTTTTCATGCATGAGAACACCTTGTATTTTGTGTCCCAAGTCATGCAGAACAGGGCAATGAACCTGGGTCTTATACATACTGGATCCTGCTGGCTCTTGAAGCATCACAAAATAGAGCTGCAAGGTCTATTGCAATGTAGATCAGTTTGTTCAAGAAAACTCAATTCTGACCCCAAAGGCTTCACTATTATTATTTAGCAAATAATATTGGATAAACTTATGACCTAAGAAAACTGTAAAATTCACTTCCATAGAAACTTATTAAAATGGAATTTATTCCCAGTATAATCATACAGCATTTTGTTTTTCTCCAAGTAAATACAGGGCCAAAAATCTTGCAGTGAGACAGAATTAGCAATATCTAGGTCATTTCCAGTGACAAGGTTCACTTCTCTTGCTAGTTTTATTCCCACAGTTGACTTCTAATACATATTTCACAGTTACCTTCACAGAGTTTCATTTTGTTAATTTCAAATTCTTATTTTGATTTGCTAAGAACATGCTGAATTCTGTTCTCCACAGAGTCTGACGTCTCTCCCACACTGGGACAATTTTCAAGCTTTTCATTACTGGATCACCGAAGTTATTAATAAGTAAAACTTTGTCCAAAACAGATCCCTGGGGCTCTCACTTGAAACGTTCTCACTCTCACACTGAGCTAACATCTGCTTTTCATGTATATTTAGGCTGGGCAATTTCATTTAGATAGGAGTTCTAAATGTAAGCTTCTAATATGAAGAGGAGGAGGGGGAAAAGGGGGTGACTGCTAAATCCTGCCATCCTTCCCTTCCTTGTATCTGACCTTGCTTCCTCCCTGCAGTGGTAAACCCTCCCTCAGCTGGCTGTAGAGGGCTGAGATGCACCTTTTGGACCATGCAGGCTCTGTGTGTATCCCTGCCTGCAGAGAGGAAGAGACAAGGAAAGTGCAGTGCAGGATGCAAAAAATGTGTTTTAATGCCAAATATTGTCATTAGTGTTTCTTATGAATCTGAAGGTTTAGAACACAAAAGGTTTTGATAACTGCTAAACTCCACTGATCCTTTTCCCTGGAGTGGAACAAATGGACTACGTGGTCCTTTTTGATTCCAAGGGGTATACTGGAAATAAGAATGGGTGGAAGCAATTTTTATATTGTTTAATATGCATTCTTGGACTTAATATAACTAAAGAAGACATTTGTAGCTGTACATTGTATTATATGTGGCCTGGGACAGAACTTTATGCTCCTTGGGGAAGAGCAATGGGTAGTGTAAATAGCATGATCTCAGGATGCTCAGGGAATCAATTAACTCTGCAGTAACTAATACTTACTGACTGCGTTTGTCTCTTCTTGCTCTGGTACACAAATTCCACATTGAATTTGATCCAATTACATTTATGCTCAGGCCAGCGAGCCTGAAATTCAGACCTCAAGTTGTGGGGTAATTGCCCATGCAATGAGAATAGCAGCTTTGCAGTTGTGCCCTATGCAAGCATCCACACTTTGTGCAGTGAGCTTCCTCCCCAGGCCGGCAGCTTTTGGCTCCAGCTACACATTTGACTGGCACTGTGACAGTGGTGCTATGATCCCAACTCCTGCATGTGGCCCTGTATAATTAATCCATTTTCTTGCACGTGCCTCCTCCAACTTTGAACGACCCTTTTTGTTCTCTTTTCAGTGGTCAAGTAGCTCTTGAATCTTTTTGGATCCTTTCCTCCCCTTGCCAGTCTTCACAAAGGCATCATATTGCCATTCATTGCTGAGCTACTGTGCATTCTCCGGGGAGGTTTGTTAGGCTGCATTAATACAGATGAAGATCTGTTCTGTCTCCACTCCTCCCTGTGCCAGCTCATTGCTTGCCAACTGCGAGGTCAAGAGATCTATGTTTTCTGTCAAGCAGCCGCTGCTGCTCTTATGAGCTCTGCAGCAATCTCCAGCTTACCAGCCTGCCATGTAGATGGAGCCACAGGGAGCAATCATTAAATCTACTAAAGGATGTAGTAGGGGGTTTTAGACACCCTATTTTATTCCTATAGCCGTTGCTGGGTTTGCTTTTATTTTTGTTCTATCAGGACACTTTTATCCAAGTGAGATTAGGAAATGTCGCAGATTACTTTGGCTGACAGAAGAATGGGAAGGGTCTATGAAAGAGCTGGCTAGCCAGGAAAATTAATTTACTTATTTTTTGCTTTTTTTTTTTTTTTTCCCTAAAATAACTCCAGGAGATGCATTAGCTCTTCTGTTTTACAAGAGCTATTAAATCTGGGTGTTGTCTGAAAATCTTTACCTGTGGTGAAAAAGAGATAGCTTTTTGGCAAGAACAACAAAGTTTTAGCAATTTTACAAGTGCCTGGGGTTTGTTTCCAACAGTCTGTTAATACTCAAGTCTGTTAGACTTGGTGACAGGTATGGAATAGGAGTGCTAGCTGTATGTGACTCATATCAACAGGGAAACAATTTAATGGGTTTGATGCATATATTGTGTTACAAAGTGCCATACCAGGATTACACACCTAATCTGAAGGGCTGCACACTTGAAAATAATTTCTAATGCTGCATAATTTGTAAAAATTGTTATTTTACCTGTATAATTGCATGTTGTGTGCATGGAAAAAAACCCCCAAAAATGCCCAAACAAGTCATGCAAGATTCTGAGACAATGTAAATTGGAAGAGGTGTTCTGAAACTAATGAAACTATGTGAATTTTGATCTCATATTTCTAAGGTTGGAAGTAGAAATGTAGCTTGAATATTAGACTGTTATGAGCTCAGTACATCTCTGCTTTTGGTATTGCTATAAACATATAGCATATAAACATATAAACAAACTATAGTATCCTTATTAATCTTTATTTTATTGTTGTTGCAGGTTAGGTTTCCCCATGATGATCGTGTCCTGTACCATTGGGATGTGCTATCTTCTTGTTGCTCATGTTGTAGTAGGTTGGAACTCATAGTAATTTATACTTTCAAGACTCAGATAAGCTTTTTTTTCTGTTTAGCTTATATCAGAATGCTAAGAACACATATGAAAGGAAAAAGATGTGTAGAACCCCAACATATGGTATCAATCAAAATGATTGTTGTCATAAACATCAGATATGGTCATTCGTAACCTTTTGTTTTATGAACAATATGCAGAACTAGACAATCAAAATTAAAAGAATATATAGATTTCATTATGAATGCAAATAGTGTGCAGATAAAAAGGAACCATCTCAAGGGGATATGCTGTGCCTGAAAGTTTGTATTGACACAGTCTGAGTATAGTCACAGATGAAAAACTCATTCACAATAGCAGATGTTCAGTAATTTCTTTTTAGGGCTTCATTTTTCTTTGTCAATATATTTAGCTATTTGTACGAAAGTAACTAATATTCAAGTTGTAATAATTGACAGTTAAGCAGAAAATCTGTACACTATGAAGGATGTACCATTATCTACATTAAAAATAAACACATGTCCTGAAAATGTGCTGTGGAAGGAATTATTATTTTGGAAGCAGGATTGCATTCCCTGTTGTTTTGTTTTGGTTTGGTTTTGGTTTTGTTTTTTGTTTTTTGGTTTTTTTTTTTTTTTTGTTTTGTTTTGTTTGGTTTTGGTTTTTTTTTTTTGTTTTTTTGTGTTTTTGTTTTTTTTTTCATTTTTAAACTCCTAAACAGTTTTAGGCTACCTCTATTTATTTTTTCTTAAAATAAACTACTCTTCTTACAAAAAGATGAACATAAATAGTGATAAAGCACCAGACATCTTTCATTTAATAATTAATTCACTTTTGTGAAGGAGTACTCTAAGTATTTTAATACGTTAATACGCTATATGGAAGAATGAACTCATACTTTGGCTTTGATTCCCTTGCCTCTCCAGTGATAGTATTTTAAACTCCATATATTGTTTTGTATAATGGGCTGCCACAACAAAATTTTCATTATGAGTACTAAGTCTTGTGAGGTATTCAAGAGCTCAATTCCCATCTTCCAAAACCTTGGTCGGTTTGGTCTGAAATGGACAATAATGGTGGGTGTGTTTTATCTTGAGTCAGAAAAATTGGCAACCTGGTGAGTGCAACTCAAGTGGACGAGGCTGAATTACAGGAAGCCAGTAGAAGTGATCAAATGTGTCTTTTGCTTCCGCTTAGTCCTTGAAGTAACCAGGTAAGTGAGAAAGAAGCAGCATCTCCCCCGCCAAAGTGAGGAGATGTGAGATTAATCATACATCTTGTTTCACACATATATAGGTTGCATCCCTCACCAGGATTTAAGTGTAAAATGTGATATTAAGAGGCCAATGGAAATGAGGCACAGCACCCTCTAAGCAAGGGCTGCCACCCCTCCTAGGAGGTTCAGTGATAGCAGAGAAAGTGTGTGGAGTAGAGGGGAAGAGCTTTTGCCACTGATGCCAGACCTCTCACCAAGAATTCCATCCCCACTCGTGCTCAGCCCCCTGGATCAGTGAAGTCTCCCATGATGGGGCTGAATTCTGCAACACTGCTGAGAAACCTCGAGGTTGTGCTAACAGTGACCATCTGTAGAACAGAAGATCTTCTCCCAGAACCAGCATACCTTCTGTCTCCTTTTATAGATCTAAAAAAAAAAAAGCCAAAACCACCAAACAAAAAATCCCACAAAATCATTCAAAAAAACCCCACCAAACTCCTGCAATAAGTCTGGATCAAAACCAAACAAAACAAAGAATAAGCAATGACCCTGAAAGATACTCCTTCAGACAGTTTTTCTGCAACTAAATTTGGCCTGTCTCACCCTCAGTGTTAAGAGCAGTTTACTGTGTAATAACTGGCATTCTGTTTCAATTAAACATTTATTTTAATCAGATTAATATTGATCTCTGGTTAAAAATAGTCACAGGGTATTTTATAGCCCTCAGCATTTCTCACAATGGGGCAATATTGGTGCAGTCATTGATTTCACAGAGACTGTTATATTAAGCCATAGAAAATGCAAAATCAGCTGCCGCTAAAACACAACAATTTAAGGGTTTTTTTTTTTTTTCTTTTCTGTTCCATTAAAACACTATTTGCATATAGGAGTATAAAAGTGAGACTATGGTCACACAAAACAGTGTGCTATTATTTTTAATTGTGTATGGTAAGGAATAAAAAAATTAACTAAAACCATATCCTGCTTCTGAACCCTTGAAACTTTCCTGCAGATTCTGACCAAATTGTGCTAATAATGAGATCACACTAGCTAGCACAAAAACGTATGTTTGCATTTACATTTTGCTGGAAGAAGGAAAACAGAAATGCAGCAAATTATATCCACTTATTCATGTCAGCAAATACTTCTGAACACTTTGGAGCAAGAGAGATCTCACTGGTTCAGAAGTGCTACATCAACAGGACTCAAATGGGATTTTCCTTCTGCTGTGTTACTTGTCCTGTCAAAAGAAGACAAATAATGTACAGGGAGTACAAAATCCTGTTGATAACACTTTTAGGCAACCAAACTTGAGTTTATTCTGCTTCAAGGAATTTTTTAAATGCCATATTGTTTTGCTGAGGATTTTCTTAATACAAACTGACTTTCCTTCCTTCAACAATGTTTTTTCTTCTTTTGCACAGCCAAGAGCTCTGTAAGACCTTAAATGAAAAAAGCAAAATGTAAAAATAAAATAAAATTGTTTGTTTACACAGAGCTTTATGTGAGTATAATGAAAATTGCCCAGGTGCTTCAGATAATTTCAAGGTAATGAAGTACACTTTTCATTGCCCTCCATTATAGCTATCAATGTAATCTGCACATCAAAAGGGCACAATTGCACTGGCTACATCCTTGACAAAAGTAGTGTGCAGGATTCCATGAAAATGGATTGGATCTGAAGAGTAGGTGGAGGTTATTTTTCCAGTGAAATTCTCTCTAAATAACTAAATAAAATATTAGTTAAGTAACAAATAATGTAGAAGTGTATTGTCTTTAGTACATTGTGGCTGATCTCAGAGGAAGGTTTCCTCATTTTCGTTAACATCCCATTAGGCTGTTTGGTGATGTTTGTTTTAAGACATATAGTAAATATAAACATATGATTCTCTGAGGTCTATTTGCCCTTTCTGAGCTATGTAAAATGCAGTAAGACAGCAATGTATGAATTACAGCACCACCAGGCAACTTAAGCCATGCCGAGTAAGAGAAACCATCTTCAGTAGATAAGCAAGGCAGTTACTGAAAGCCAGGAAAGAATCAAGGAAATACTAGAGCTTCACCAAATAGTGAGCTACTAGCAAACAATAACACTGAGAGTGGCCAAGGGTCTGCTCAGCCCAGCATCTGCCCCTGGCAGCTGGGCTTAGCAGCCGTGATTTATTAAAAATATGAATATCGACCTAATACCGATATCTAACTGAGACGGACAAAAACTCTTTAACAGTTTAAAGTTGGAAAGTGTATGTTTATTGCAGCGCTGGGCATCATGTGGGATAGCTCCCCGAAAACATACCGTGCCTTCCAAAAAATCACAAAGCTATTTTATTTACAAAACTGTTGAATATCTAAAATACAAATGCATATTTATAACTTTGGTACATCTTATTCTTCGCTTTGTATGGTAATTAGCAAAAAAAACAATTAAGCATGCGTAGTTTGTCCTTTGAAATGGGTCGATGGTCTCATTCAAGAGGAGTGGGTTTAAAATGAGGAAGTAAAATGACTCTTCATTGCCTTGAACTTTTACTTTTTCAATGCAAATGGTGACAAATGGGTGTTGGTAGAATTCTCATTTCTCAATAAGTTTCAGGACTGGGGAGTCTCTGCAATTGTCCCGTGTCCCTAAACTTATTTATCAGGTTCTCTATTTATTGTTACAAGCACAGCTAAACAAACATAAAGTTGACAAGCAATCAGTTATTTGGAAAGAGTTAACTCAAGCTCAGTCTTCCTTAGCTAACTACAAAGCTTTTAATTCACTTTAACAACCATAAGGCTTATTTCTAACTAAAATCTTAATTTTCCTAAAATTCTTTAAAGTCTATGTCTCAGCCGCCTCTTTCAAAGAGAGGAGCAAACACAAAATTGTGTTCTCTGTGATCCAAAGATTCTTGAATGAGGGATGGCACCTTTATTACAGTACAGCTCATGGATTGTCCTTCCACAAACTTATCCAGCTCCTTGCTGAACCTGTAGGAATTCAACTGTCTCAAGGAGCATCACAGATAAACTATACACCATGGAAAAATTATTCCAGATGTTTGCTTTGTACTTGTCCTTTGCTAATTTATTTTCACTTCTCTCCCAACATCTTTCCCAAATCTTTTGGTTGGGAAGGGGTAATGTATAGCCATCTTTTTTTCTAAATCATGATTCTAAAAGTCTGTTTTCAGCCTGGACATCATAGTCTATTTTTTCAGTTGCTATAAGGAAATGCTCTCATATTTTTCTCATCCCCTTTTCCACCTTCCGAAATTTCACTATGGCCTTTTTGAGTTGGAAATGTGAAAAGTATCAATACAAGCCAAGACACCATGGATTTACACAGTAGCCATCTTATTTCTTCCGGTTTTCCACTTTATTCTTAATAATTGTTAAGATCACTTCTTGGATTGCATTGACAAATAAACCGAGGAATATATTTTTATAGAAGAACATCCTCCAATAGCAAGCAGGATTATTATTTAGCTCACATTGTTTAGCAGTCAGTTAGAGTCAATTTTGCTCCTCTATCTACTTTACAACTGACCACAGTGAATATCATAGAACATTTTTTCCCAGTTGTTTGCCCTTGCTAGGTTTTTTTGTAATTGTTCATTATTAATTGTGTTCTTCTGAATAACACTTAAACTTCCATATTTAACATTTTACTTCAATCTCTAGACCATTTAAATATATGTGACCATTGCAGAGCCAACCTGATTCCCTCTAGAGCTGCATGGAAGGGACATACCCTTTATACTGTGGTAATTTAATATTTTTGAGAGCTGCTGGACTGAATATATTTAATTTCTATAGTAAATACAAGTCAAATAAAAATGACTTTGAGAACTGGAAATGTTTTCCTCTATGGCACAGTGAGTTTATGGACACCTTGCTAGCAAGATGCTACTGAGGTATGATTCAAAAAATGTTTCTCAATTCTATTAGAATAATAGAACTAAATTGTAGAATTAGAAACAGCCAACTGTCTCAAGAATGATATTATGATTTATTCTTTGAGGAATAAGCCAAATGAAGATCATAGCTATAAAAGGAAACTTGTTTAATTGCATGGATTGTTTCACATCTAGTCATAAAAATGTATTTTAAACATGATAAAGCTTTTAGTACCATGTCTTCATTAACACTAAGTCTAGTCCTAGAAAGCAATTCTGGTTTTCTTAATAAAAGTAGAAATAAAGTGTATTATTTCTAAGACACCAAATTTAAAAGGTATGGTAAGAAATGAAAATTGCTTGACCATCCAGGAAGAGAAAGGTCTCATCTAAAAAGTCAAATATTATTTACAAAGTGTTTGCAGAAATTGTCTTTAGATAACTGGCACTGCAGAATTCCTCCAATGACTCAGCATGATTTTAGATTTAGTATATGGGAACAGGTCCAGAAATAAAAGGCTTCTATTTCTTGCTGTGTTGCTGGTTTTCTGTGTAGCTTTTTTTAGTCAATGGATTTGTTCATGTATTTGTTTCCTGAATGTATCCAAATTTCCAAAGTGCTTGGTAAAGATATTTTTTCTATATGGATGCTTTTAGGTTTTGCAAAAAAAATAAATATCATCAAACACGTAGCAAAATATGCAGTTATATGCAAACACAATCTATTGTTTTAGATACTAATAAAAATGTGGAAACATCAGTGTAACAGCCATCAGATGGTTATTCCCTACATTTACCCACATTAAAAAATTCATAGGTTCCCAACAGCAGAAAATCAGTGGCACCTGAAATAGACAGACAATAAATATGCTAAGCATAAGCCACTGTGTTTATTCCAATGGGACGCTAGGAAAATGATTGGAAACCAAATAAAAAAAAAATGAAATAGCTGAAGCATTAAATTAATATTTCTGAAGTGAATTTATGATCGGAAATCCTAGCAATTCAGAATAAGTGCTAACCAGCTCAGATGAAGTCAGCATGTGAAGATCTGAGCAATTTATTAAGGACAACTGAAAATCAACAAGTGTTGGTGATTTATTGGAAGAAGGATTAAAATCTTCTTCCATAGATGCTCTAAAAGGAGAGGATAAGAGAGAAACCTTTCTTCACACATTTCTTATTAGGGTGAATATTATAAGATTAGCAACATCCTGGAGCTACTCAAAATAATAAAAAGCAAAAGGGGTTTTGCACTATGTTTAAAGTTGACCACACACTGTTACTTTCTCTTTTCAGGTTGCTGTTGCAGCTTTGACAGGCAGCAGTGATTCATTAGCAGTAGTTTCAGTTAGTGCTTTGCCTAATGAATCAGTAATGGGAAAAAAGCCCTCTCAAGATGTGGTCTTGCCCATCAGTACTATTATCCTGGCTGGAGTAAAAGACTTGCTGTTATTTTTAAGAAAATCAACACATACTGGTTTGTCCATGGTGTATGAGCTGCCTAACTATACAACATAATAGGAGTAAGGTTCCTGGAGACTGCTACAATAAGAGACATAATCCAGCAGGGAGCTGCAGATTTTTCTTTTTTTTTTTTTTTCCTGCTTCCTTTCATGCCTCCTTCTTTCCTCTTGCATTTATCGTCCACCAGATTTTTTCCTTTCACACATATCTGCTATTTTAAACCTTATTCTTTGTTCACCTTTTTTGGTTTTCCTGTCCCACATTTCTCTGGATGGCCTCTGTCTACTCATCCTTAATAAAGTTTATGAGGGTGAGAAAACCCCTCTTACTTACAAACAATTTAAAGGAAAAAAGGAAAAAAGGTTATTTCCTAATGTCAGTGATGTGTATAGTCTCCTTCTATTTAATATATATGCACCTATTGTACTTTCCATCCTATGACCACCTGTATGTATTTCAAGCATTGGTCATGTACACCATTACAGACATGTAATTGAAGTAAAAACTCACAGTAAGTCTGACAGTGCTGGGGCTCATGGATATAAACTGAAAACTTAAGATTCTCCTCTACTTGACTCAGAAGTATTGATGGTTTAGAAAATTTTGTTTCCCTTTATGTTTCCTGAGTTCACTTTTGAACTCAGATGGCTACAGATTATAGACAATGAATTTATTTATTAAGATCCCAGAGCACCTAAAAAAGGAAACCTGTGGAATACATACATATTTTTTAAGGTTTTATAAATAAGGAGCAACTTACCAGCTTGATAGAAATACATCAAACTTAGTGCTGCTAGTTTGATTATAGCACATAAATTATTAAACTTTGATCTAGATTTTTAGTGGTGGTTAAAGCTGTGAGCAATGAAATCTAATTCACACATTCTCTGCCTTAAAGGTATGTGCATTTCCACAGGCGAACACACGACTGTTTATTTTTAAGATCTAGTTGGAAAAACAACCTGGGGGATTAATGTGGGCAAATACCTTGAACTCAGAGAAAAACGTTTCTAGATCCACCAGCTCTGGTCCCAAGCAGTATGACTTGACTGGCAATAATTTATGTGAGGAAATTTTTTCTGTCTTGACTTTGTGAAAATAGGAAGAAATATTAATGTCAGACTGAAGAAAGATATGAATAATGTATGCTGAGTTTTTGTACCATACCAGCTGAAGCCACTGAAGAGTCCAAATGTAATTTACTTGAGCTCAAAGACCTCAGTTAACTGTTATATATGATGTAAGGTATGCACATGCACAACATGCATGGTGAGTGCAAGCAAAATCTTGTCAGGATTCATTCCAGATAATAAATATTGTCATTATAGGCACAGTTTTCAGTGTTGCCAGTAAATAAGGCCACTTGACAGTTCAAGATATTTGTCAAGAACAAGATTAAGGGGAGATGAATTTTAGAAACATAGTCACACAATCCTTTCTCTTGCGATAAAGTACTTCCTGTATTCTTATTTCCACTGTCAGACTTAAAAAATAAGTAGGTAATTATATTTTCTCCAAGGTGGGTTAGAGCTGGAAATTCGTTTCCAGATAAGTACTCCAAATTAATGTAAATTAAGAGAAAATGGAAAATTTTTTTTGCATTTTAATTGCTATAAACACCTTTAGATAGCAATAAAATCCAGAGAACATGTTATATATACTGTATATATATAGACTGGAGATTTTTAAATATTTAAATTTGTAAATATTTACATTTTAGATTTAGCATTTGTTGTAAGGGGTTTTTGAAACTTTTATAGTAAATTTTCCTGATATAATTAAATTTTGCATGAATTTTCTGTTGTCCAAATTAGGTACAATTTTTCAATTCTGTTGCCCATGTGAAATATCTGTCAAAATTGGCATCTCTGTACAGGAAAAAAATTGAAAATTAACCCATCAACAATTTTTTCTGTTGATGAGATAGATATATGTAGACAATGTCTATACCTGCTGCATACACAAACACTGAAAGAGTTTGCAAGGCAAGCACTCAGGAGAGGGAGAACACCAAAATAAAAGCTACACAACCAAGCTTAGGTTTGTTCCTTTGTGTTTTATAGAATAAAGAGCCTTGTGCACCACCTTTGTGTTAAATGGCTGCATTCATTCTCTTTGTGCACTGTTGCCTGCAGAAGTCCTCCTTGGATTTCAAATGCCTATGGGTTTGGGGTTTTTTTTCTGTTTTAATGATTAGTAAAGGTATCAGAGAAAGCTGGGCTTCATACAAAGCTCAGATAGGCTCATGTGAAATGTCTCCTCCCAACCAGATGTATTAAGCATATGTTCTTCAAAGAAAGTCCTTAATTGGGAAAAACATTTTTATATAGAAGTATTTAAATGATATTTTGTTTCTAAAAAGGCATCTGTGTTCTTGAATGGTGAAACACTTGCTTAACTGCTTTCCTGAACTGATTGAATATTTAAGGTGATTTATCTTAGTTCTATTACTCTGACCTTCATAACCTGGAGAAAGGGAATGGGTTTGTCCCTGAAAAAGTGCTGAACTACTGAAATGTTTGTCTAATTGCCTTGTTTGTACATGCAAATCTGAACTTGGATGTTTACAAAATGCTGTGTCCCCAAAGGGCAAGCTTTTAATAATGCAAACCTATCTGTACTGAGAAGTGAGAAGAACATCCATATTTATTCGTAGAAAAGCCTTCATAAAGTCTTCAGAAATACATGGGATTAGTGGCAGTGAGGACTGTGTGGCAGCCAAGTTTCAGGGTGTCTGAGAAAGTTAGACTTCTCAAAAAAAGTGCAGCTGAGGATAACAGGTTGTCTGATGAAGATGGTATTCTTATTATGCTAATAGGTTTCTTGCTAAAACAAAATCTGCATTAAAGTCCTCAATTTTGTAAACAGGTTGTCAACAGCACTTTTTATGTATTCACATTATGTTTTGGCTTATTATTCTCAGTAAAACTGATGCCAGTTTGCATTACGTTTGATTGTGGAATGCTAAACACATTTCAGTGATAGAACATAAAGGGATTCATACAGTTTTCTCCCCTATAAGGCTAAGCAAAGCATTTCGTGTACCATAAATACACATTTAGCTCTTCAATATGCTTAAAAGCAGAAGTCTCTTAATGGCAGGAGGTAAGCAGCACTGAAGACACTGTGACTTGTATACAATTCAGAGGATGATAGAGAAAAGGGATGCAGGAGATTTTTTGCAGCAGATGAGAAAGGAGAGTTTGCAATCTCTGTGCTATTAAACAGGGCAGTTAGAGTCAGACCTGCTCTCTTTTCTACATTTCTGGTTATTTGGTGTCTGGTAGCTGGGTGTGAGCTTTTCACTTCTGTTGCAGTTATCATTATGTCTCAGGGAGGTGAATTAATCAGAGCTGCTTCAAACAGCACAGCAGTGATATTTAGTTTTGTAACTGAAGGATGACAAAGCTCAAGGAATGAAATTAAAGGAGAGGAGATTTCTTCAGCCTTGCTAATGAAGCAAACTTACCCCTGAGGATGGAGCCATTGATTCTGACATGAGACATGTCTGCACCTGAAGGCTCCTCCTCACAGAAGACCTGTTTTAGGACTGTACAATGAATTCTCCTGGGGTGAAATGGAGCAAGAACTAGGACTTTGCCATTGGTAGGCTGTTCAAGAACCAGTTCTGACTAGTAGCATGAAAATAACACCTCTCTCAAACCATCCTGCAGGTCACAGATCCCAGTGGCTTCTTAATGCAGCTTCCTTTCACAGTGAGTTGTTCTGTCTTACTGGAACTTTATGACTAGTCATTGCCTTCAATGACAACTGAAAACATCTGCTTGAGCCAGCCAAGGGGGCCATTGGAGGATCAAAAGCAAAAAACAATGAACATGAAAAAAGCTCCCTGGAGAAGACAGATGCAAGGGAAGCACCAATAAATTCCTGGCTGCACATCTATCTCTACTTCCTGGAAAGAAATTATTTGGATCTTTTTACTGTTGGAAGGACCTGTTCTTTGTTGTTGGTGTAGTCATAGAGGCCAGTGGGAGTGGGATGAGGCCTCATGGCTGTAAGCAACTGTAAGCAATAGAGTTTTGTAAGGTAATTTCTCTCCTGTCGCAAGTGATATGGAAAGGAAAGGGTAACTGAACCACAACCAAAAAGACTACAGGGTACCTTACAATTGTTTATGTCATTGCAAACACTGTTAGGTGAGGTTTAATAATGATTTTGTGAAAGCATAGGTGGTTGTGCAAAGAATTCTATTGTCATCCATTAAGTCTCATACATAATTGTCTCCATTTCTGTGCATGCATTCAGGAAGGGATCGATGTAAATAGATAAAACTGAGAAGGTGTGAAGGAGAAAGAGAATCCTGTGGTATAAGGGTACCACATGTAGCCTATGCCCATGTCAAGTCTGGAAATAAGTCTAGCAAGTGTAATATGCACAAATGAGTATAAGCCAGATAAAGAGTTTTGAGGTAGTACTTTCCTTGCACAGCATTTGGTACAATGTCTACCTCACTGACATTCTCCTTTGAAGAGATAATATGGTTCCTTTTAATTCTAACTCTTCTGATCAAACTAGAATGTTTTGTTGTTCAGGGTTTTTAGATGAAACCCTGAAGTGGTCCTGTTGAAACGTTTTGCTAACTGCTCTTTCTCTCCCCATGCAGCAAGACTTTTTGATTCCTCTTATCTGTTTCTGAGGAGGAGAAACTCTCCCAAGTCTTCCAGCAGCTTTCTCACGTATACAAAACACACTTTTATTGTCTCCTGAAGAAATTATCCTATAAGTTAGTAGCTTTAGAAGTGTTGTAGATTTGTGCTAATGTTAAATGAAACTACACTTGGAAACCTAAAACATGAACAGAAAGTGAAATTTAGTTCCTTTTCCAGAAACTAAGCTCTTCTGATGCAAGCCAATATAGTAACATAAAGGGACTGATGGCATGTACATCTGCAGACAACTCTCAAGAGGGGTCAGAGAAAGTTGGCATATTAAGGTCTACTTAGAGGTTACCTTTGTCACCCTTAATGGTATCACTTTTGTGACCCAAAATGCAGAAAGATCACCCTGTACTTTCTACCCAGAGAAATCCTGGCTAGCAAATCTATTGCATTTGTGTTATAATGCACATGTTTTTGAGAAAAAGCAAATGAGATGTAGCTCTCCTTCTATCCACATCTCTGAGAAAACAGCTGGTTAGTAAGGTGATGGAGGTAAAAATCTGTTTTTCCGTGAGTATCTTTTCTCTAATAAATAATAGTTTTCTTGCTACTGCATTGACATACACTTGGGTCTGTTATTAATGAGCTTAACTCCACTGATTATGCTTTGTTGTGGAGATTTCTGTAATACAGAGACCTCTCTGGCTCTGCTGGACTGAGTTCATTAATACATAATATAGGGAAGTGTAGCCCTGTCACCTTTAAGACTGACTTACCAAGGATCTTGCTCCAGATTCCTGGCTCTGATTTCTGTGACAATGCACCTGCTCACCCTAGAAATAAAACTGATGCTCTCTATCCACTTGGTATGGAAAAGGATACAATAACTACAACAGCTCTAACTGCTTTGTGTTGGTTTGTTAAATCTGATAAATTGATATAAAAATCCCTTTTAGATGTGAATGCACAGTAGAAGAAAACCAATTAATTAGAACTTGGATTAACTGAGCATCAGTGTTTACTGTGGAAGTGGTCCCTGCTGCTATACAGAAAGCCTCAGTCCTCAAGAGTCTGTGACTAAAGGACACCAGACTGAATCACTTAAGTAGTTCGTGCTGTCAGTAAACATTAATGAAGTTTGCATTTGCATACTAATAATAGAGACTCTGGTCTCTATCATGTGAATCTGTATTCTCCTCTATCTAAGAAAGCAATCCAGCTGCAAAAGTATTAGTAGTAGGAAGGGATGAGCCTAACAGTTACTGCTATCCATCTGTGCATGAATTATCTGCCTTATCAGATCTACCAAGATGTCCCTGGTGTGCAAGCACTGGTTCAGTCAGCTGATATCTATTGTGCCTCAAATGCAGTGTAATTGCAGTGAAACTCAAGATAAAGGAGGATTAGTTCATGCAGCAGTCTTGTTCTCTTTGATGTGATTCATAACTGCACTTGAAAGATGTTCAGAGTATGCAAGTCCCAGGTTACCTCCCCAGAATGCAGCACTGGCTGTGGCAGATCCCTGCACAGTCTGTGGTTGGGTATTTCTGCCGTCTGCCTTGGACCCAAGCTCACATGCAGTGAAGAGGACCAAAGTTAAAAGCCTAAAGCTTTAGGTCTTCCCTCAGAACTGTAACTGTGTGTGTGAAGAGGAAATGAATTTGCTTAAACTGACAATAATGTTCTCTGCAAAGGAAAAAATACTCTTTTATCAGGAAGCATGCAGTTGAAATCTGTATCTGAGGTGCCTTGGCATGAGAGGATCCATGCAGGGACTGGAAACATTTGTTTGAGAGCTGTATTTACTGTTTGACTGTAGAAGCAAAACCTCTCTGCAATACAACTTGAGGCCCTGTTAAAAAGCTTCTCTGTGGCTACTGCTGCAATTCCTTACCTCTTTCTTTTCCAGCCTGACTGTTGCTTTGCTTTTGTGGCTATTAGCTGCATTCCTGCCCTGCAGATTTTCCATTTCTTTTATGAATATGGTCTACTGATACCAACACATTCAGATCTACAATGCTTGTGCAGTAGCAAGGGTTTTATAAGCCAGGAAAACTTAGAAAGAGAAGCATAGCTAATCCCACTTTGGTGGTTCCTGCATTCCCTTTCGAAACATTTATGAGCAGTGTTTGACATCAGAGTAAAAACCTTTTAAAATTTTCACCAATTCATTCCAAAGAGGCATTGCTGGATTCACAGCATTAAATTACTTGTGTAGGATGCATTGCAGCAATATGGCATTTGTGTACAAATATTCAGCAGCTATGATGAAAATTAATTCTAGGATGAGATTAATCTACATAATTCATAATTCATCTTCTTCAGTTGTGTTCAAAATGGGAAACAAGAACACTTGAGAAGCAAAGTTAGATTAACTAGCAATGTATGAATATTCTGGGCTTGATTAACTGTTTTTAAGACTACTGTTTTTCAATTGAAAAGAATCACCACAGCATTGTTCCTGTTATCTTGTACTTTGTAACAATGGTTGGCTTTCATCTGTCTCCCTGCAGCCTGGGTTTTAAATTTGTATCTCATTCTCTCTTGACAGCATTTGTCTTTCTTGCCTCATTGGTTCCAGATAATTATTTATACCAATTTTACTTTCAGATTTTTGTAGCCTTGACAGCTTTGCCTACAGGGATATTTTCCTGGTTTACCGTACGGTTTCATAACCACCTATCTGTTCTGTTGAGATCAGGTTCTTTAATAATTTTCCTGTACTGACAATAAGAAGTAACTTGTGGGGTTGCACTTCTACAAGCACTCCACACTTTGGAGTGCTGCCAGTCTTGAGCCCCTTCCACTTCAGAAGTGGAGGCATTTTTACTCTCCTGCCCCTGTGGTAGAGCACAAACTCTTTTAGGCACCATGACATTGAAATTTTAACACCACAGTTCTTATTTAAACTCTGTGTCAGGAGAGAAAGAAAGAAAGAAAGAAAGAAAGAAAGAAAGAAAGAAAGAAAGAAAGAAAGAAAGAAAGAAAGAGAGAGAAAGAAAGAAAGAAAAGAAATTGGTTCTCACAGAAATCTTCCTATTATCACCTAAATGTTGCCATTGCTAGAGTTGCAAGAGTTATAGCTCTGATCACCTCTAATGCCTTAGTGACAAACATAGCACTCAGATCCCTGTTATTAGTCTACACTGTAAGGAACGTTTAGACTAGAAAATAGATGTCCATCTATTGTCTGCACAATGGGCAATTCTAAGGAATTCTAAACAAGTCAAAATAATCCCTCTGGGAATTTTCTGGTCAAGTTGGAAAGTGCCTAAGGAGTTTCCAGACCTACAGACCTAGCAAGAACCTAGCATGTGAAGACAGAGATAACATTTTTAACAAGTTAATTCTATCCCTACCTCAAACATTTAAACCATTTAACTTGAAAAAATTAAATCATGGCTTTGTTTTGCTTTCTCTTCCAAGAAAATGGCAAAATGATATAGTGTCTTTTTCTTTTTTTCTCTGACTGCTTCATACAGTTCCACATAACATTGACTGAAGCAGTCATTCTAAGTCCAATGAATTGTAGCATAGTTTTGTAGAAATGGCATAAACAAGAACAAAGTGATGAGTACAGGTAGATGCTTTCTATGAGATAAATGATTCAGAGTAAATGTGACAATTTAATTCTTTAAGATATTCCAAAGTGCCCTTTTATCTTTTTCCTTTGTTCTTTAGATTTTTTTTTTTAATTTGAGAAAAGGCAACTTTTTTTTTTTTATTATTTTGGAGTGAAACTTGATCTTGGCAAACTGTGATTGCAGATGCTGGCAGAGAAACGAGTCATGGATGGTGCTGGAGCCAGAATCAATCACCAGCAGAAATTGCAATTTCCACATGTCCCAGTTGCTGTTCAAGGGCAGAAGAGTCATACCTGTGGGAGACTGCTGCTTGCTCTTTCATCCACCACTGTGCTGAGACAGCCAGTGGGAAAATACTTTAGACAATTTGGTTTTATAAGGGTGGTAAATCCTTGGCTCTATTAAAAATAATTGAAGTTTTCCCACCATATTTTAAAGTGCACAGACCTGTTTACTCTTTATTTCTGTGGTGGTACTGTCCTGTTCCCCCCTCACCAAGGCTTCTCTTTTAATGATATAGTTCTAGAGTCTCACAGGACTGTCAGCCTGGGGGGCTCACACTCCTGCCCTCCCAATGCAGTGGGTTCCCTCACACATTTGCTGTTTCCCTTGGAGATGGGAAAGTTCCCTAATACCCTGCCTTATCTTACTCTTAGAGGCATTTGTGTGCCCCAGGGGATGCATTGTGCCCTCTGAAAGCTCAGATGAGAGAAGAGACATTTCAACGTGGGAATATACAAAGGGCTGGGCTGGTACTATGACACACTGCTGGTAAGTAAAAATCTTCTGCAGACATCTTGTCCAAAAATTGTGTATGCATACATATATGTATGAATACATGTAAAAATACATGTAAAACGTTGGTACAGACAGATATATTTATGTGTATACCCACATATAAAATAGCTTTTAAAACCTCTTCCATATGGAAGCCTTCCCTGCCCCCATGTTATGCCCTGGCTGCTGGAATTCAATTGCAGTTTGCATCAAGCAACTGACTTACAGACAGCTGCCAAGTATGTCTCTGTTGTGATGTTCATACACCTGGATGTATATAGAGAATGAGTGGAAGATGGAGTGAATCAGTATTGCTATTATTTTATCATTTGTGTCCTTAAATTCTTGCATTATTTTTTTTAAAAGGCCTGAAGCATATGTTTCACAATCCCATTTACTCCCATTAGCACACAGACATACCCTGTTTCAAACTGACTTTTAAAACAGACGCGTTATCAAATCCATTTTAAAAATAGTTTGTACTTACCTCAGGGAGATCTGGAGTCCTTTAAAGCCTACAGCAATTTACATTCAGAAAAAATGTTCAAGTCAAGCTTTATCAGCTCATACTGTGCACAGTTTGGTGTGATCAGAGCGGATTGTGAAAAAATAAGAGCTTTGTTACTTGTAGCAGTGTGAACACAGGGCTGATACAGTGTTTAGGATAAAAGAACGGGTTCTTTCTCTTCAATAAAAGGAACAAAATCAGTGTTTTGGACCTTGCCATCCTCTGCTTGATTAGAGGTGTTAATTATTTCAGCATAATCACCATCAGTGTTCACAAAGTGTGGTCCCCTCAGGACTGCTGTGCTGTCTCTTATCAGCTACCTTTGAATGGCAGCACTTGGCTGGGCTGTAGCTGTGCTTTGCAAAGTGTGTCAGATGGGGTCAATAGATCTTTTCAGCTCCTACTTTACAGCCATGTATCTGCTTGAGTGCTCTTTAGTTATTTATATGCTTTGGGTAACTGGGCATTACAAGAGGAAAAGTCATTTTCCTTCTGCATGTTTTAGTCATACACTGCTCCAACCTTATCTTCAGTTAGGTTTTAGAGAACTCTTTTGGGATAAGAGCAGGAAAGTCTGTGAGGTCATCTGCCAACCCACTTGTAAAGATTTCCACTGCATTTCTGCAGTAATCCTAGATGTGTCCCAGAGGATCAAGCAAAGGTTTTGAGCATCTAAGTCCTTGAGCTTCTTATGGGTGCAGCTACTTCTTGGCAACAGGAAAGGTGTGTATTTCCTAAGGAGAGATTCTTCAGCTTTTAGAATCAACAATGTGGTTCATAAGCTTAGAGGGGAAAAAAGGAACAGAGGTGATGGGAATCAAGACTTTTGAATCTCTAGGATATCTTCAAGTGCTGCTAACTTTCTGATGACTCCTATCCATCTTCAAATCTACAAGATTTCACTCTCACTGTTTATTGAGCCAAGACATTGTTGGCATTACCATTCTTCAACATTGTTTTCTATATTTCCCCATGCTGAGTAATTGCTCTTGTACCTTTGTCTCCTTTGTTTATCTTTTCTGTAGAACATGAGTTATCGTGAGAGAATTCTTTATGTTAGCAGAAAAGTTCTGTCCTAGAGTGGATATTACAGATTTATTTCATATCTGAAATTGCCTATCATTTTTTCATCTCGAAGAACAATCACTCCTTCTTTGGCAATATCTTCTTTGAACTAAGATTTCATGAGTTTTTCTGCATCCCTTAGAAGAGCAAAAGTAAGTCTAATGCATTTCCTCCTATTCTGTTGCCCCGAATTCTTGTACTGCCAGGTCATAATTCTAAAACAAAGAAATTATAAGGAAACTAAAGAAAGTCTTAAATAGTAAATTTTAGATTAAGGGACCAGCACATCATTTGAATGCAGTGCAATGTATGAGCATTTCCATCAAGCTGAAACACAATTCATGATTGGCTGCACACTGGGAGAAATGTTCTCTGGTGCTCTCTTGCTGCAGGTTCTATAATTCAGACTCTTCAACAGCTTCAGGAGCAAGCTGGAGCTTTTCAAATAATAGTTTTTAATAATGATAATTTCAGACCTGTCATGCAGTTGAGAACGCTGCAGAGAAATTTAGTGAAGAAGGGAAATCTGCGATTTTCAGAAAAAAAATTGTTGTTGCCTCTAAGGACAGTTGAATTAGAAATAACTGTTACATGACATGTCAAGAGAGAGCTGGAGATTAAGCACAACCCATAGCTGAAATGCTTGAAAGGTGGATTGGAAAGCAGAAAAATAGTTTTTTGGGTTTTTTGCTTTTTCCTTACCATGGTGCGTAATATCTTCCAAAGATTCATTTTTCCTTTTTCCCTCTTCTTTTCTTTTTAGCATTCTGCACTTTAGATGAGGTACCTGGAACAATAATGCCATCCGAAGACATAGTTAGCCACGTTTCCTTACTCCATTTACCATATTTACTGGCAAAAACTCTTATTCTATGGGAGTCATCATTTTTTGGGCCTTTCAGAGGCCTTATCAACAAACTTAGAGAAAACTGAAACAATTTAGTAAAATGAGAAACAAGAGGCAGTTAAAACCAGAAGCATGCGAGTAATCACAGTTACCTTTAACATGGACACGAGCAGTGTTTTGTAGGTAATATAGTCCAATCATCTCTGTTACAAAGGAGAAACAGCTGTAAGGGAAGGTCTCTGTAGCAGAAAAACACAGTCTCCCTATCTTTTTTACTGATTTAGTGAAACAGGAGAACAGATTTGAAAAGGGAAAAACTTAGATTTGAAAAGGTAAAAACTTACTGAACTTCCTGACTCTCGCAGTCTGTGGGAACAGATGTCCATCCCTTTGCTGCTGACAGGGCTGAAGACTGATCTGCTGGGGAACCTCTTTTCCTCCCTCCCTGGCTGCAAAATCACTGCCCAGGAGGCCCATTTGTTGCTATTTTGGATTTTCCTTGTCTGCTTCTGCCTGCTTTGCCCCTGTCCCCAGGCTTTCTGAAGCACAGCAAACTTTCTTTCCTTCACTTGTAAATTTTGCTATGTGTTTTCATCACTCTGTGTGGCAGTGTTTTCATATCAGAGAACATCTTACACTGCCTTGCCATTTCTCTGAGACTTGCCAAGTCTCCTGACTGACTTTTATCCCCTCTTGCTCCCTTCCATCCCTGACTCCAGGCTGTTCTTTCACTTAGAAAAGCCAGATACTGTGTGAGACCAAAAGCTTGGGATGTCTCTGACTTGACTGTCATGCCTTTTAGTCAAACTTCAATCATTTCTTTGTTAGAGCATTTTGTGACAGAGGATTTTTACTTAGCAGAATCAGTTATCCAAGTTATCACTGCATTATGTTTGTGCTGCTCCATCTCCTCCCAGTAATGCATCTAGACTATTCCTTAATTTTATGTTTTCAAATAAAAGAAAAAGAAAGAATGCTGCAAAACCCAGAGGCCACATAAAAAAATTCCATTTTTCAGAGAGTGTTTGCTGTGTGTCTGTCTTTCAAGCCTGCACAAGTTCTGCTGACAGAGTAGTGATTTAGTGGATTGCAAGGAAGATGAAGAATTTCAAGGTGTTAAAGTAAAATAGTTTAAATCTTGCCTAACTGAAGACAAAGAAAGATTTTTTTTAAAAAAAAACCACCTTGTTTTTCATCAAGTAAGCTAACTTTTCTGTTTCACCAAGCACATCATATCTTTCCTTGTAAATCATTTTGGAAGGGGATGTGTTCATTCAGGTGCAGCAATTTCAGTGTCTCCATCACTCTGGTATTGGTGACAGCTGATACCAGCAGTTTTAGTGTTGGAGAGCATTTAGGAACAAACTACATCTGACTGAGGATGTGTGGAAGTTTTCATCCAGTCTGGTTTCCCTAACTGAAAAACACTTGAGACAGGAACTAAAACTCTGTCTGAAGAGGCTGATCTTTACCCAAAGAATACAAATAACATCTTAAATTTCCAGTAACCTCCTGAAGAAAGAAACCTGATCCTGATGTAAATGCTTAGTAACAGGCAATATCTCGCTGAACACGGTTTAAACACAAGAAAATTATACAAAATAAACCCAAAATTATTCAAAATATTAGTTGCAAATTTATACAGCTGCTTTTACTTATGGGCAGATTATGATCCTGATATTTCAAAGTTGCTGAAAAAAGGTAGGGACGAACTCATGCTGGAAATATACAAGTAGTATTTCTCAAATTTCTGGGAGATGGCATGCACAGATGCAGATGAAACAAGAGGTTGTATCATACTAGCACGTGGTTAAAAGCAAAGTGAAACCCAGTGAAAAATTTGAAAGTGTTATAAAACCTATCAATCAGTCAAAGAGTTTTTCACATGATAAGATGTACGTTAAAATTTGAAGCACCAGTGTTCTCATACGCTCTCAGGCTATCATACCCTCAAGCCACCAGCATGTGTTCTCCTTGAAGATAAAATTCTGAAACTGGTATGTTTCCAGCTGTTCAGCTCCATGGACAAACAGGGCTTCTCTTATCACACATTTCAAGGATAGACTTTCTGCAAATGTAGTGAGTTTTTTTTTTTTTGCTTACTGGCTCAGTGACTCAACAAAAGCAAGAGCAGGCAGAATTTAAGTGAGAGTTTGTTATGGTTTAACCCCAGCTGGCAACCAAGCCCCACTCAGCCACTCACTCACTCCCCCATCAGCAGGATCCGGGAAAGAATGGAAAGGGTAGAAGTCAGAAAACATGTGGGTTTAGATAAAATCAGTTTAATAGGGAAATCTGCACATTTAAGCAATGCAAATCAAGGAATTGATTCACTGCTTCCCATGGGCAGGCAGATGTTCAGCCATCTCCAGGAGAGCAGGGCCCCATCATGCAAAAGGCTCCCTTGGGAAGACAAAACTCCATCACTCCAAACATCCTCCTCTTCCTCCTTCTCCACCCCTCTCTGCACAGTGAGTATGGTGTAGTATGGTCTGGAATATCCCTTTGGTCAGTTGGGGTCACCTGTCCTGGCTGTGTCTCCTCACAGGCACCCCCAGCTTGCTTACCAGTGTGGTAAGCATGGCAAGGCAGCATGGAAAGCAGAAAAGGCCTTGACTCTGTGGAAACCCTGCTCAGGAATAAAAAAATGTATCTATATTATCAACCTTGTGTTCAGCACAAATCCGAAGCACAGCCCTGTAAAGTCTCTGTGAAGAAAATTAACTCTACCCTAGCCAAACTAGCACACAACTTCACTTTATTTATAAAGTTTGGACTGGAAGTTTACAACACAGAAAAATATGTGATGAGCTTACCTGGGCTTTTCTGATTCAAGCTTCTTTAAGTTTCACACAGACATTTTTAGTCCTTCTCAGCTGTCAGAAATGCAATTTCCTTGCCATTATTAAGAAGATTTATGAAATTACATATTGGGACCCTTTCTTCCTACTAGTCTTTTCCATTCCTTGGCCTGTTACCTACTGTAGACATCATGCAATGTGGTATTTCATAACAAGATTGTTCCATGTTAAGTAAAATGTTTTTAAAGCATTGTTGTGAAACCCCATTATTAGCAATTACCTTAATTTCTATTCAAAACAACAAAAAACTATTAGGAATTAGTGATTAGGAATGTGAAAAAAAGAAGTAATAAATGTAATTAGGTAAGGTCCACATTTTGCCTGAATCAAAATAATAATTAAGAAGTATTTTGCATCATAACACATCTTAGGTCTTGGGCAAATATCTGTGATTAATACTGTGTATAGATTTTATTCCTCTTTGTTTTCTCTGCCTCACAGCAATTTCCAGTTGCAGGGAAGGTACCTAATCACTGCCTCAATTTCTGCTTCTGTAAAATAGGGGGTATATAACCATGCTTAATCCATTTTTATACAGTTGAATGATGAGTCCTGTGCAAGTTTTTGTTTTGTTTTGTTTTGTTTTTTTCTGGCTCTTGAAAAGAGATTATGGTGTTTTTTTCTGAGTTTTTCAAGAAGAAATTTACTGCTGGAAGAAACTTCTGCTGTAATACAGACCTTCCTCACCTAAGCACTGGTACAACAAGTTGCTGTCTTTCTATTTCCTGTCCTTTTTGTCAAATATAGGCTTGCTGGGCACCTAGAGCACAACCAGCAGATGCTGCTGGGGCAAGGCTGGGAAGATGTTTCTTTTGGCTACTTGTTGGCAGATACTGAATGAGTGGTAGAGGAAGGTTCTGTATGTTTAATTGCTGCAGTGATCTGAGGAAAAAAAAAAAAACAAAAAACAAAAACAATGAGGCAGAGCTGACATGCAGTGCTTGAGCTGAAGAAGGTAAGAAATTTGCTGGCTACACAGGGAATCTTGTATTCCTGGGCCCCAGCTGGTGAACAGGGGACCCTTGTGATGCCATCAGATCACCCAGAAGCCAACATACATGAGGAGGGAATCACAGAATCATTTGGGTTGGAAAAGACCCCTAAGCTCATTGAGTCCAATCATAAACCCAACACTTCCCACCACTAAACCATATCCCCAGGTGCCACAGTTACATGTCTTTTAAATATCTTCAGGGATGGTGACTCAAGCACTTCCTTGGGGAGCTGTTCCTATGCCTGACCATCCTTACAGGGAAGAAATTATTCCAAATATCCAATCTAAACTTCTCCTGGAAGAATCTGAGGCCTGTCCTGTCTCTTATTACTTGGGAGAAAAGACCAGTACTTTTGGCCCCCTCTTCCTGCTCCTCGCTACAATGTCTTTTCAGGTGGTTGTAGGGAGGGATAAAGTCACCCCTGACCCTCTTTTTCTCCAGGCTGAACTAGCCCATCTCCCTCAACCATTTCTCACAGAACTTGTGCTCCAGCCCCTTCATCAGCTCTGTCATCCTTCTCTGCACATGGTCGAGCACCTCAGTGTCCCCTGGAGTTGAGGGGCCCAGAACTTGACATGGGATTCAAGGTGTGAATACTAGAGCAGCAAGAATGACACCAAGCCTGTAAACAGCCCTGGCAAGTGCCCCTAAGGTTCTGTGTATGTTTTGTATAAAGGCTGATTGTCCTTTTGCAATGTTACAATTAATTTCCTTTTAATGGTATTGTATTTAATTTTCACATAAGAAAGAACCCAAACATTTTTTCTGGACCCAGTAATGCAACAGGTTCCTTGGCTAGCTAAAATCAAGCTGTAGTTCCTGTTTTAGAATTAGTCTATTTTTGGTCTGTTTAATAATAAAGGGAGTATGAGCACAACTTTTGTGCCTGTATGAAGTGGTATTTAAATGTTAGAAACAGTGCACTGGATCTGCTGGTCTGAGAGGGTGGGGCTACAGCAGCTGCATGCCCTACGTCCAGCCAGCGGTGTAGCTGAAGATGCATTCCCAATTAGCACAGCACATCCATGCACCATGATACACATTATATACATGTTGTCCACACAAGTCACAGACAGACATACAGAACACTCACATACAGAACATGAAGTGTTCCTCTTCCCTCTGCCCCCTGAGGTCAGCTGCTAGCTCAGATTTAGGGAGGTTAGGGTGAGGGGAATCTTCAGGATAGGGACATAAAACCAAAAGAGGCTCTTACCCTGAGATGTGTTCCAAGGTTTATTCCAAGAAGGGATTCCCATGGCGAAAGAGAGCGAACCCCGGAGGGACAGGGGGTTTTATCCATTTCAGGGTAGGGGGTGGGGTTACCTCTGGCCAAAGGCCGTAGGTCAGAGTCAAGGGGCAGGTAGGGTTTCACAGGGAGGGGATGCCAGAGGGAATACAACAAGAACAGACAGTTTTTCCTTGGTAAAGCAGCAACAGTGTTGTAGAGAGATAATATAACAAAATTTTGAATGTAAATTATTATTCAGAAATTACAACAGGCTCCAAGGACAAGCAATTCAAAAACTATGAAAGCATCTGTACAATGAGATCTAAAAAATATCAGTTTATTTCACCTGGAAATACAGACTGCTGCGGAACAAAAAATGTAGCTGTTTTCATAAATTATAGAACACCTAATCCTAAATCCAAATTATCTCACCATTGCACTTTGGTATTCTATACTTACGGTCCTCAGTGGACTATATAATTGGTATTTATGCTTTATGTACAGAAAGAGCATTTCAAGGCAGAACAGAGAGACTTAAAAGCAGAGCATTTTCAAAGCTCAGTAAATACTAAACAACTCTTTCCACTCAAGCTATTATTCGTGTTTCTGTAAAGACTTAAGAACACTTTGATATTTTTCTAGTGACAAGTGGTGCTTAATGGTGATGACTCGAAGGCATAGAATGTAGACGCTCTTTGCTAATATCTTTCTTTTCAGCAAACCTGTGTTTCACAGGAAATGCTTGTGACAAATGCTGTCTCTTTGTTTTGTTTGGAAAAGGAATAACACACTAAAAACAAAGTTTAAAACCACATGGGTCTGTAAGCAACACAGCAGGAAAATCTAGCAATCCAGTAAGCTCCCTGTGTTCTAAAACTTTTGTCCACAACCTGGAAATGTGAAAGTGCTTGTTGGTGTTTTACAAGTGTGCTATCTGTCTAAGAGTAACAGGCATATAGATAGCAATTTTTATAGATGTAGATATATAGTTAGCAATACATATAAATAGGAATTTTTACAAACCAAGAAATGGTTAAGAAATGTCCTACCTTTTTTTTTTCTTCCTAGATGTGTTTTTTTGTCTCTTTCCTCAATGATCTAGGAAGATTAGATGCATGAAGCTGTCATAATACATTTACTAGATGTAAGAAATCAAGCATTTAACAATTAGGATATCTACTGAAATGCCATTGTGGCAACAGAGGTGATATTTTCTATCTCAATTTGTCATTTGGAAGGCAGCTCTTACTGCGATGTTTCTGATTAAAATGTACCAACAAAAAGAAGTTGAAATGAAACTGACAATTTTGCCATATCTCTATCAAGAGCAGCAGTAAGTCTTTTGAATTTTCTGATGTGGAAAAACTTGATATCAGATTCACTCTTTCCAGTGTATAAGGATTTCCTTATGTATTGTGTATAAAGTTACAAGTCTAGCTTCTACATTTCACCTCTGAAAAGGGGTGATGCTATTACTACTTAAAGTACGGTTTTCTTGCATTGGTATTTTTTTAGGCACAATAAGAGGAGTTCAAGTGGCTTCTAGATGCATTTTTTGGTGTTGTGGATCCTTCAGTTCTTAGGAAATTATATTACCTTGAAAACATTTTTTCTATAACATTCATTATATGTTGAAAAAAAGCAATGTATCAGGATCTAGCCAAATTTCTTAAAACTCTGAAATAAAAGGCTGTGTTTGTAATTCTGTAAATTCCCTCAGATTGTTACCAGGAAAAGAAAATGTGGAGTGAAGGTGATCTCATTTGGAAGTGACATCGTTGAGATCAGAGGCACTGAATGGCTTTCATCTCTGCCTACAATTCACTTTCTTTGAGAAACCACATATGTTCAAATAAAAACATAGGCCAAATTAGGTTTGTGACAGCCGGTCTCCTGCAAATGTACATCATCTTCAAATATGTATTGGAGAAGAGAGTTTAAATTTGTCTATGAATCCTAATCCTCTCAGGATAACATCAGAATTATCCAAACACTGTCACAGCCTCTAGGTTAAGTAACAGCATCCAAACCTGAGTACATCTGTCAGTGGCAGATTGCAGCTAACACCATGCAATTGGAACCATGCAGCCAGAGACTGATTAGAAAGAGCCAAGTGATTTTGCTGCTCCTTTCTCTTTTTCTTTGCTAATTAATTAATGTATACAATAAATTTAAGAAAAGGCAAAAAGGCATGGAAATGTCCTGGTTTGCATTGAAATCACCTTTAATTGGGATATATACTTTTTGCAGGTTTTTGTGTTGGTGCCTGCTGTAATTTCGCAGGAGAGTAGCTAAATGTGTTTAGACATAACTTATTTCAATTCTGCAATAGCTCCCTGCAAGATCCTTCTTTAGTTTATAGATGAAATTTATTACTGGACACATTTTTCAACCTACTGAATTCCCCTTGACAGTTAAAAATATTGGATGTTTGCTATTTCAGAAGTCTCCTATTTAGCTAAAGCATTTGGAAGTTATCTACTGTCCTCCTACTTTGAGGCTTCCCTATGTCTAAACAAAGATTTCTCCTACGTCCAAATCTGCCCATCAATGATCAGTTGCTATTTGGCAGACAACTAACTTCAGGAGGAAAAAAAGCATAGTAGATGGGTATAAAAAATATGATGCTGATAAAAAAGCCCCTTTATAAATAGGTGCAATAAAAAATATCTGACTTTCTCCATTACCACTAAAGATGAAGGTATTTGTTCAAAGTAAATATGTACTACACAATAAACTTAATATATGATTTTCCTTATCTGAGAAGCTGCAGGCATCATTCCCTCTCATGGATAAACAAAGTAGAAAACCAGAAAAGTAATTCAAAACTGCCACATGTTAGCACTCCCATGTGTCATTCCTTTGCCCTCAAAAGGGGACAAAAAATGTGTTCCAAATGGAGTTTGTCTCCTACTTCAGCATGAAACCCATGTAAAAGACTGTATGTAGAACAGATTGCTTTTAGAAAACTAGTTTTAATTTTACCTCCATGTACATGTATGCCTCCAAAAGCCGGAATTGAATTCAGTGTCAGCTGGAGGTGCCTGTACCTGAGTACACTCAGAGCTGCGCCCTGCAGAGGTCACAGCACCGTGATGGGCAGTGGTGATGGAAGGGATGGAGCAGGATGGATGGAGGGGCTCTCATTGCCTGATGTGGCTGAAAGTCCAGCCACACTCTCTGCCATATGTTTTTGTATGACAAAGGAAGCAAACCCAATCTTTCAATCTAGGTCCAAATTAGGGAACTTGCAGTTATTTAGGAAGTAGAAGCGCAGAAGATGAAAGACTGAGTTTGTAAGAGCAAGAAAGTGTTTGGCTTGCCATTGGTGATGGCAAAGGTGAAAACCTGAGAAAGAAAATTATATTCTGCAAAGCAGAAATATGTCTTGAAAAAGACAAGTGTTTGAAACCTGCCCCAACATAGGGTAACTGCACCTCCCATGCTGCCTGTAGGCCTTGGTCCTCAGCTGCAGACTTTATGAGTGTGCTGCATTTGGCATGGTGGTGAGGGGCTGGATGAGGGCTCAGAAGAGCAGTGTTTACTGACAGGCACAGGGATGCCACTGAGCTGCTTGTCTGGGTAACCTGGAGGCCAGAAGTAAAGCTGTGGAGACACATGCCATCCAGGCAGAACAGCAGTAGGGCTCGCAGGCCATCCAGGTGTTTTCCAGAAACCTCAGGGATGTCACTGCTCTGTGGGATCTTTGCAGAGCCTTTGATCAAACACTGCAACCATTCACACCATCCACCCTCAACCCAGGCAACCTCTCAGGACATCTGAGGTATGACTCTCCCGCAGAACTGTCACAGGAGGCTGCACCTTGACCCATACCCCATACATGGCAGCATTTCCTACTGCTCTCAAAACCATCTGTGTCCTTCCCAGTGAGGCAGGCAGTACCTTTTTGCTCTCTTGGGTTTCCTTGAGTCCTACGAGGAGCCACCAACTCCTGACCTAGCTGTGCCTGGAGGCCTCTTGAATGCACAGTGAGTTTTGGCAGGTAAGGAAGAACCCATCCTGTGTGCGACTGGTTCCACCCTTCCTCACAGGGGCATTGAGGAGCTTTCACCTCTTCCCACACTGTGACATCAAGAGTCCCTTACCCAAGCATGCCTTGTTTTCAGTACTGTCTGCTCTGTCCAGAGTAAGAATATGCTCTTTTGGAGGAAGGATGCAACAGCTACATTTGCTCTGTAGAAACAATTAAATAGCACAATATGTCTGCAGATCAAAGCAGATGTTTGTGAAGACCTGAGAGATGCCTTTCAGGGGAGCTTATTTTGGACTAGTTCTTGCTTTCTTGGTGTTTAGGTGTTGGAGTGCTTTATGAGTGCTCCTAGCACTCTTCTAGTTCACTTCAATCCATGGGTAATGTAGTTTGTGCACTTTGGTGACACTTCATCAGTGTGAACCAAAGCCTCAAGGGGGAAACCTGCTTCAAAATATTTCTTGGTGAAACACCAAGATAGAGTCACTCGGAGACACCTGGAAGACCTCAGACTGGAAAGCTGATATATGTGATTTGCATGTTACATGTGTTCCACAAGACCTTAAGCATCCTTTCTCTAGAGACCCCAGGCCCCGTCTTTAGTTTTTTGAAAGATGAATGCACACCATAATAAACCCATTGAATATAGTAAGATATTTCCTCAGGGTGACATCTTCTGTTGGCAGTGGGTAGTAAGATGAACTGGGCCAAAAGAATTGAAATCATTCAGAAAAGGGCAGAAATATAACAGAAGGGTTTGTTGAATTTTCTTTGGCAATAGAACAGTAAACACTAAATAAATATTTAGATACAGAAAATTGTTTTCCTTCCTAGTGCATACGTCATAATTTTATAAGGACTGAGTGCACTTCCTTACAGAAGAGCTTCATACTGAATGTTTTGCATATAAAATGTGCCAAGCTTTTCCAGAATCAGCCATAGCTACTGCCTTTTCCATATCAGACCACAATGAAGCTGAGAGGACATTAACATCTGAGCTGTACTAGTGTTTGAATTTCTGATTTGGCCACTAAAATGAAACATTTACAAACATTTAAAAACTCTTTCAGAATAAGGCTCTTCACTTACAGCTTGTTACAGTTCATATTGCTAAATATTCTTTAGTCTCAGAAGAGAAAGAAAATCTCTGAGGTAATTTAATAAAGGCCCTTGCTGCAAAATGTCAGTTTGAATCTCTGCTTGTATGAATATTCATTTTACATAAAGTATAACAAGATATACTCTGTACTTACCTGATAGATTAGGTGTCTTTGAGGAGAGTTGAAATCACTGCTCTGAATCAAGCAGAATGAGGGTTTGAATCCAGATCTCTCACATCTGACCAGTGTCTTGACTCACTGAGCTGGATTTGGGGGCTGTCAGGGAAGGAAGAGAGATGACGACTCATTTGCCTGATTTTTGTGGATGGTATCACAGTCCCAGCCCTTAAAGCAAAACAGCAAGAATGGGATGCAGATGTTTATTGTTATTTGGCCAAAGCCAAATATTTATCAAAAAACTCCCCACATTCCCCACTAATCTCCTGGTTTCATCTGGTAATTACTCATGTGAAAATTTCCAAGATCAATTCTTCACCAGTGCTGTAAAGAGCAAAAGACATATTTCCCTTCGCTATTTCACTCACAAATACATCTCTAGGAAATAACTGATGAGCAGAAAGTCTTCAAATGTCACAGGCTTGCTGACCTTATGAAGCTCTGTGTCTAAAGAAAATGAGGTGATAGCACAGAGCAATTAATTCCTCATCTAAATGGAAAAAAAAAAACATGTCTGTGACAACCAGAGTGATTCAGCAGCAGAAAAGGTCTTGCAGAGTGTGCTGCATTGGGCTTTTCTAAAAAGGCACTTAATATTAGTTCAAAACCACATCTGGGGAGGGTGCTGACAAGATTTTGCCTGTCAGCACAGATCGTGTAGTATACGGGTTTCATGTAACAATTCCTCACCTTTTTTTTGGTTCAGCCATACTGTACAAAAAAACTCCCCTCTCTTTTGCTGTCATGTATACAGCAGCTCAAACATATTGCCACAGCCCCCCTGAAAATATTGGTGGACATACTCTCAGCTTTAGTTAAAACTACTTTTTATTTCAACAATTTGGAGCTGCAGTTACATGAGAAAATGGGGGATGGACCACAGTTTTAATGCTTAACAATTCATTTAATGAACAAAATTACCCTTGCAATAGGGAGTATTCTGATTCCCATACAGCAGGCAGGTTGTTTATAGGAATTTTATTGTTTTATTTTATTTTATTTTAATTTAATTTATTTTATTTTATTTTTTCTCTGCTTTTAACTCATCCCGGGGTGTCTGGTCCGTTGTTAACGCTGTTACCTGGATGTCAGTAAATGAAAACAAAATGTCCTTGTGTTCAGTGCAACTCACAGTTGGGATGCTCTTTGTTTCAGAAGAGAGGACACATGATCTCAGGATGTGGGAAACAAAGCATTACTCATTCTGTGTCACAGATAAAAGGACTGGCAAACGGACAAACTGGGTGCCTTGCTGGAGCTCACATAGGATCAGCAGGGAAAGCTATACTCTTCCAACAATACTCTGATCACCTATCCACAAGTTCATCCCTTTCCAAAGAGAAAATTCAGAGCAACATGCAATCCAGGAATCCAATTCTCAACTCTGTCTCACTCATTTCTCTGCTAATGATCCTCTGCTCTCCAAGTGTCTGCCATCAACTTGCATAGTAAAAGAGATAAAGACAGGAGTGGTTTCTAATCCTGCTGGCACTAGAGTCCTCTAGCAGTTCAGGGTTAGCACCTCTCCTGCATTTCAAGAAGAGGGGAAGCTGTTTCCCAGGTGCTTCTGTGGTAAGCCTGGCCCAGCCCTGCTGACAGGGAGCAGGGACTGAGGCAGTGCCAAACCAGCCCGGACTGTGCCTTCTTTCTTTCCAAGCCTGGCCGTCTCGTTGACTAAATATGAGAACACTACCTTAGGTTTTGGGTACTGTCTTATTACCCTTTCTTTTCCTCCTTAATTCAATATATTGTACCTGATAATTTTGGACTGACATTTTTTGATCACACATTGTTCTGAACTTGTGCTGTCAAAATCTTTTGGAGTCTGTTCAGTACACATAGATTGTGGGAGAATGCACTCTAAAAGAATAGATAGTGCTGCAGGCATTTCACCCCTGATAAGGTGTGGCTGTGTAAGACAGGCAACCGTCGTTAAAGGAGCACGGAATGCTGAAGTGCATCGACCTATCCCAAAAGAGTAAAAGGGCACACAGGTGTTATACATAAGGGGAAAAGGGTATAAAAGGTTGTACTGGGGGATAATAAAGTGCTGATGCTTGAAACCATTCATGGTGTCAGTTGTGTGTTTTCTATCAATGGATCTCTACTTACATTATCTCTCAGTATCCCATGACACATACTGCTTACAAATATTGAAAAATGTTCAGAGCATCTGGAGTCTAAATTCCTTCCTACATAGCATAAACTTTGACATGCTGTTACTTTGCAGATTGGCACTGAGTATTCAGGCAAGATGAAGAATCAGTTAAACATGAAAGCCCCAGACAATGAAACTAATTAGGCAGCTAATTAGGCTTACACTACCTAGCTCAATACTCTCCACCTCCTTGCACACATATGGCTACATCTGGGGGAAGTCCTTCTGTCAATCCTATCACAGAGAGGCTAGAAGTTGTCATAAGGCTTTACTCGGTGTGATGTGGTAAGGGGCTAATTAATTTTTCTTGTCCTTGAGCAAAAACCCCATGCCTTGCTATACTTAATGGCAAAGGAAGAAGTCCCAGGAGAACAGACTTGATCTCAGTTCAAAAGGATTATCTGAGCAATGGGATAATCCTCACCATGTCAGCTTGAACAAGGCTTTAGGTCTGGATTATGTTTGCGATGCAATGCAACACAAAGCGATGATACCAGATCAGAGAATGTGGCCCATTTTGTGTGGTGAATGACAACTCTGCACATTGCCACAGGGTATCTGTCATTTAATATATGTATACACAAAAAGAGAAGGTTTTTTGGTTTTATTCTTGCTCATTATGTAGAATTACAAAAAAAGCTTGGCTGTGGTACAGTAGTTCTCTTGATCCACAGATGGCAGTAAGAAAAATAAGGCTTCAACTCATGAAAAGAATTTGGGTAAGCAAAAGATGCCAGGTAAAAACTCTGTTCACCATAGATACAATTTTAGAGAAAGATTTGACCACTCTATGCTAGATTTCTTTTCCTAGAATATAAATCTTTTATTCAGAATTTTAACTGAAATCATAAGCATTTAATTCTGGTGACTGAGAAACAACTTAAGTCCAAGACTTAAAAAATATATAAATATATTTGTATATTTATTTAGTGTTTTAAATGTTTAAAATTTATTTATTTATTTATTTATTTATTTATTATTTAATATTTCATTTATTTATTTAGTGTTTAGACACATTTCCTCCTCCCCTCAAGTTATGAAAGTTATTGCAAACCAACCAGAACCATTTACTTAGTTGTAAATAAAAGTGGGTGTTTTGATATTTTTAGTTACTTGTTGTTAATTGCAGGGGAAAATTATTTACAGCCCTTATATTTAGATTTAATTTTTTTTTTTAATATCTGCTCCTGTCCAGCATCAGGCCATGGCTTTAGGTCATCTAGAATGCTGCCAGCTAAACATATTCAACCCATCTATGAGACGTCATTTTTCAAAAGCAAATCCATATAATCTACAGATACTCTGATTTTCCCTTTTATATTGTTCTGTTGGATCTGCTGAGGTTGAATTAAGCAATTCCTTTCTGAGTGATGAAAAAAAAATTAAAAATTACTACTGTATCAAAGCCCAATGCATGATATTAGACACATATTTGTCAAGAATGACATTATCCCAGCTGATCTGACCTACAGAAAGGCTTTAGACAGGCTTCCTGATCTCCCTTCTGTGACTCTCTGACCTTCAGTGAGGCTCATTTGTGTTTGTATCACGCTGTTCTCTGCACCTTTAGGTTCTGCAGGACACAGCCTTCCTGAAAATGCCTTTGGCTCCAGCCCCAGGTCCCCAGAGGCAGGGTGTTGTGTGCTGTGGGGCTGTGCTGGTCATTGACATTGTTCATGCCCATACCTGGCCTGGAGCATTTTCAAGGACTGTAAGTAACCAGGCTGGGTGTCTCATTTAACCTGTTTGGGATTTATTGTCTGTCACAGTGTGTGCTCAGCAGGATTCACACAGTTTATAGCAGGAGTAAGAACCCCGTGTGGCTGACTGAGTATGGCTGGGCTGGGAGGGCTGGGGTTTGCCTGCACAATGTTTTCTCACAGTACAGACAGCTGCAATATCTCAGCTGCCTGAGTCCTCACAGCCAAGAGTAAGGTGCTATTTATACTGAAAATGATGCCTGCAAGGAAGGTTTTCAGATTTAAAATGCTCCAAAATTTTTCAGCTTTTGTAAACCCAAGCACATAAAAATAAAATATTGCTTTTAACTGTAGATGAATAGACAAATAGAGTGGTGGCAGTTAGAAAATTATGGTAACATTCAGTGTCCATAACTTTTAGTGTTCAACTAGCTCATGGGAAAACACCATTCCCTTCTCAAGTGCTTTACAATATCCTGTAGCTTCCTTGAAAATTAAAACTGCCAAATAAATTTAAAGCAGGCTCTTATGTACTAGCTTGCAAAATGAACATTGACTTCGGACTAGTTTCTGGGACACCTTCACAGAAGGGAAAGGCTGAGCATGGTCCATGTATAATAATGAATAATACATATCTGATTTATAGCTAAACTAAAATTCGAACAACAGGATATAGGGAAAAACAGGAAAAAAGAACAACTGTCACGCCAGAGCAATCATCTCCTGTGAGAAATCTGATATCTGAGTTTAGAGGTGGAAGGACTTGAGAATAACAGCAGGAGGATGAGACAGAAAAAATATCACCACAGCAGTTTAGGTGAACGATTGCAGATTGAAAGGCTACAGAATTGCAAATCTGAGATCTTTAGCATTACAAAGGTTAAGGCACAGCGCGACACAGGGGAACTTGAGGCATTTGATGAGACAGTCATTATTCCTCAAAGAAAGAAAGGCAAGATCAATAGGAAAATAAACAGACCACTCTGCATCTTGACAGGATTTTACAAGATCCTCTAATTGCTTCGTTTCCTCCCTTTGTGTCTTTCAGAGAAATAATGACACCTGGCTCTGTAAGTCACTACTAAGAAGCCAGCTTGACAGCTTCGACTGAGTTTAGATTTCAGCTTAGAGTCCCTCTGTGGACGAGATACTACTGCGGAAAAGGAGGGAATTTTTAGGTGTATGGCAAATATGCCAACAGCTATGGTTGATGGATATGGAAGTGGAGCCTCTTTGAGGAGATTTGGATCTGGAATAATTCTATGCTTTTTAGGGCTTGCTTACCTGATGATGTTATCATGACTATCATCTGCTACCATGCAAAAATGTCTCCTACTAAGTGAGGGTCCCAGCTGTTTGGTCAACCAGAGATTTACCTGTAAATAACCTCGGGCCAGCTCTTGCAAAGCCTCCATCCTCTTGACCTCTGAGGACACACCAAAGAAGGGGACTATTGGAGTATTTCTTAAGTCAGAACATCCTTGCTTATCCTGTTCAAGTTTTGTGAAAAATATCTCTGAAGAGAAATCCACATCTAGTTGCTTAATGTAAGCAGCTCTAATGGATATGGAAGCCAAAAATCAGGAAAGTTAAATAAAATCGAGTAGAAGAGGTAACATCCAGAACTCTGTTTACTAATAGTGTTTCTTCATAAAGAACAAGCACCTGGAAAAGAAATTTCTAACTTAAGGAATTTGGTAGAAGATAGAGTGGTTTTTCTGAAGGATGGTGTGATGCCCTTGGCACAGACTGTGGTGGTTCCTGGTACTGAGCAGTAGATACTGGTGGTGGGTTTTTCAGTATCTGGTGATTGAAACAACATTGCTGCTACTTCTTTCTTCTTTCCAACTCTAGGAGTTCCCTTACTATGAACTGAAGGCAGGCAGTTTTACTTAAGAGTAATAATTTTAAAACTGCAATCAACTATGCATAAATTGCCTAAACCCATGCTGATACTCTCTGTTTCATGGCTCAGTACTCGAAGTCTGTAAAAAGAGAGTGACACTGAATTGAAAACCCTTGAGAAATGCTGGTCTTGAATTGCTTGTTTTGGAATGACATTAATTACAAAATAACCAGGCAGAGAAACTACATAGAAAGATGTCCCTGACAATGGCATGAATCCTAAGGGCATTGTCACACAACCTGCATGTTTTTACACCTAATCAAGCTGATTAATAAAATGACAGATTAACAAGTTCTCTCTTCTGCCCCAAAATGCAACCCAAACATTGCTGCACAGCTCAGAATTGCACTGCTGCAATGGTGTCTCTTTGGGACACTTGTTCCTCTTGCATGTTTAGCCCTTTAATCAGTCCCTGCAACCAAGGTATACACACTTCTAAGGGACAAAACAATTTTTTCTTAGCCAATACACACAAAAGTTAGCTATGCTTTTGAAGCCACATGGTTTATTACATTTTCCACCCAAACAAGACACTGAAAGGGTGTTTTCAGGCCAGGTAGGCATTAGTCAGGAAGAGGGTTGAACTGTTTTGCTGCATGGCATAGATTCTGCTCCTGATCTGCTACCTTTCAGCACTGTATTTGGGGTTTTTTGTTTGTTTTTTTGTTGTTGTTGGTTCTTGGTTGGTTGGTTTTGGGTTTGTTTGTTTGTTTTGTTTTTCTTTTGTTTGGTTTTTGTTTTATAACCTTCCATTGCAGTGCTTTTCTTCTTGAATCCTAGAGCTACTAATGATCCTGTCTCAGCATTCATATCTGTCGGCAACTTTATCTTCCTTATCTTTGCTCTACAGACTTTTGCACAGGTCATTTCCAAACTGAGTAATTAGAAGTCTGAGCCAAGACTGTGTAACTCAGTGACATCATTATGGGACTTCACATTCCTGGCAAGCCTGGGACAAGTTACAGAGGGGTGAAGAGAGGGAGAACTACACCACCTTGCCCTTCATATTCTCCATTGGGAAAAGGACAGTGAAGCAAGGAACAGAAACTACAGCAAAGACTTTCCTATGTGCTAAAATTTCACTTTAATACAGCTTCTAATGATATTTGAAAGAGCTTCTGAGGCAAATCCCAGCCACTTTCAAATTAGAATGGTGTTACCTTTATTACTTTGCACAAGAAATGTGATTCTGAAGTACAGGTGCAGAGTGATTAAAAGGACAATGAATGATCCCCACATATGAGTTTGAGCCTCACAAGCCTCTTGTGCACTCCTGACTCAGGCTAGACCTTTATAAAGATTATTATATGAGAGGGGAGATGTATATGACCCTTAGTGTTCAATTTGTCTCTCAGTGCCCCAGGAAAGCCGAGACCCTTGCGCTCGACCAGTCTGTCAGTGTCCCATTAGGAGCACCCTTCACTGAGCAGTCCTGCTGGATCAGGGGGTGGTTCAGCTGACTTCTTCAGAACACACTCCAACAGCTTAAGGGACAGCCCTCAGTGGATCTCCTACATTATTTGAGTAGGTTACATGCTACTGGTGAGAGTCAGCACCTGTGAAGGACCCACACGAGCAGTTTACAGAATAGCTCTCTTTAATTATTAATATTTTAAATTTAATTTGAATAGAAAATTGTGACAGGTTAAGGTTCAAGGATTGCCAGTGATAGTATCTGACTCCAAAAATGTATTCAAAGCAATACACAGATAATTTCTAATCCCCAATTCAGTGTGAAGAGAGTATGGTTCTTACCCACCAGGCATCCCTATAGAGTGGAAGACAGGTTCAGTCCATCAATTGATCCCAGAATTTATCATGGAGGTTTCCCTGGCTTCTCCCCATTCTCTACTTATGTACTATTCCTTTATGTCTAGAGCTTGAATGACTTTAATCAAACATGCCTTTGTCAAGCCAAACCTTTGTTACTTATTGGTGTGAAATTTTCTTGCCTCACTCTCAAAGACACAGTAAAAAATATAAGCACAAGCACACCAAGGGGTGGTTGTACCTTGCAGGCAGGAAACTTTGGGATGAAGGTGTGAGTTAATATTACTATGAGATTATAATGAACTAAGTTCATCTGAGGAGGGCATAGTTGGCTCAGCAGCAGGACATTTCCTATCTCCTTTGGTGCTTTGTGATTTCCCTACTGCAATATACCGTAAGTTACCATCAAGTTCCCCTCCCTGCAAGGGTTTCAACTGAGGCTGGCTGTGGTTTCTCCACTCTGCTCCACCCTCTCCATTGCATTTCCCTTATCAGGTCCTTATGGTTGAAGATTTGAAGGTGTGGGAAATCATTGTGGAATAGGTTTACAGCATGCCAACCACTTCCATCCAGGGAGTAGCAGCTGCATTTCACCCGAGAATTCCTGTATTTCCATTAGGATGTGAATATAATTTCTCAGTTTCCTCTAATTTTACCTCCAGCCATCTTGCAAAAAGATTACAGTAATGTTTGTTTTTCTGCAGAATTGTTTCTGGAACTGAGCAATATTTTCATGCTTACAAAAGGTCAGAGACTAATTTAGGTTAGAAGAGAACAGTGGAGATCTCTAATCCACACCCTGCTCAAAAGAATGCTGGGTTCAAAGATAGATAAAACTGCTCTGACCCAGTTACGAAAATCTGCAAGGATGGTGGTCACACAAAATGTCTTGGCAGGATAACCCAGTGTTTGACAATCCTCACCTGGTTTCCTCGTTTTCATTCAGAATTTTTGTGGCAACTTGTGCCTGTCGTCTTTTGTTCTTTGCAGTGCAGCAGAGAAGAGTCTGTCTTCCCAAGCAGAGAATATGCCCCAGTTACAACCATGGGCAACACAGACTCGACTTGGGGAAATTAAATTAATTTATTATTAATCAAGTCAGACTAGGATGATGAGAAAACCCCCCAAATTTTAAAATGCCTTTCTCCCACCCTCTCTTCTTCTTTGGCTCAACTTTGCTCACAATTTCTCTACATCCTACCCTTCTGGTGGCATGGGGGATGGAGAATGACAGCTGTGGTCAGTTCATTGCATTTTGTGTCTTCCTTCCTCTTCAGGGGAAAAACTCCTCCCATTCAACCTGGCTCCACACAACTTAGACAAGTAGGTATAAATCTCCAGTTGTTATATATTGCCATTATTTCCTTCACTGGCTTTAATTCCTACTGTCCATTGTTTTTGTCCCCTCACTTTTGGATGCACAAGAAGGATGCAAATGAAATCTGAACTTCTTTTAAAATTGAGAGAAATCTGTAATTAAGCCCAGTAGATTCTTGTCAATATTTCTTCTGTTATAAAAAGACAAATTTTGGCTAAGAAAAGGCAGTGAGTGAAGACTACACCAGCATGTTTTATAGTTTACATTGCTAAACATTACAAAACAAAATATTTCAGATACTATATAAAAAACACAAGATCCTTACAACAGAATAGTTCATTTTGCCTTCGTGTTCATTTTGGCTTGTAATTTGTTTAAAAGCTTTGCAGAGAGAATCATTTATGTTTTCATAAAAATGGTTAGCAAATATGTCAGTTCACTTAGATTGTCTTGTTTGCATGGGCAATGGAGTTTAAGGTTAATCTCATCTAATCTAAATGACGCTCATGTTAGACTTTGCCAAAGAGCTGCAGAGTGAGGGATCCCATGTCTGTGCAGCAAAGCAGGCACTTACCTCCCAGATTTCTTAAAAGGAGCATTATTTCCAGATGCCTTATCCTTATATTGTATCCTCAGTTCAACTCCAACATCAGAAAGCAATTAACTGTTTTCATCCCTACTTTGGGCTGGGCGTATAGGCAGTGGCAAGCGGCTTGGTTGTCAGAACATTTGACATGAAGGGCTGAATTTCCACTTCAGTGCGTGAGATTCATCCCTCTGCCTCCTATTAACATTAATGGGGATCCCTTCACTAAATCCCCTGCAGTACACTGAAAATCTCTTCCTGTTTATAACTCAGGGTCATGTTGTTTTTTCTCCCTGGATTGTGTCCTGAGGGGATTATTTCCATTTTTATGCCCATGCTCTCACATAAAATAGAAGGAGATGATTTTTACATTTTCAGGCAGTGTAATTTGCTTTTCATGAGTATCTAGCAGCTTTAAGATGATTAATATGTTGCAGTCCTAATTTTCTTCTATGGCTGGTCACACCAAGAAACAGTTCTTCTGGTCCTCAAATTACAATGAAAAAGGAAGAATAACATACTTCCTCTTAGATATCTTCAGTTTCATTGCAGGTTGCTTCAAGACCTGAAATCTCACTCTGCAGGTGGTCTGAACTGGCACTTTGTAAAAGTACACTGTCATTCTTGTGTGGGACCTTGCTTTAATGTACTGCTGAGGATGTTGAGGAATTCTAACCCCTGGAAAGCATTCACAAATTTCATAGTATGTAAGTAGTCCTTCCGAGAAAGAACTGTGCATATATGAGGTGAGCTACTGAATTGTCTTTGCAGCTGTTGGTTTGTAATAGTAAACAGAGAGTTATTTGGAGAAAGCTGGTCACAGCTGTCTCTTCAGGGTAGAACAGAGTTGCAGTAAGCGTTGAAGTGGGAAAGCTGAGAAAACGTTAAGGAGTAAATGCTTTAAAATATGCCTGAAATGTCTAGCATGACCACAGAGCAAAGTGAAAATGATGTATTCAAAGACTTCTTTTATAGCAGTAAACAAAACATACCTAGGAACTATAATGGACATTGATTGGTTCCAAGGTCCATTTCTGCAAAGGAACTGCATTACTCTCCTGCCCTGGTTTCAGTTGGGATAGTTAATTTTCTTATTGTATAAAGCTGTGTTTTGGATTTAGTTTGAGAAAAATGTTGTTAACACATTGAAATTTTAACTGTTTGAGAGTAGTGCTTCCTCTAAGTCAAGGACTTGCCAGTTTCCCATCCTCCGCAGGCAAGTAGATGCACAAGGAGCTGGGAGGGAGTCAGGGCCAGGACAGCTGATCCAAACTGCCCAAGGGTTTTTTTCATATGGTAGAATATCATGTTCCACATAGAAACTCATGGAAGGGGCCTATTGCTGTCTGGGCATCCGTCAGCAGATGTTGAGCAGCTGTACTGTGCATCACTTGCCTTTCTTGGGCTTTATTCTGCTCTTTCTCTCCTTTTCAATTTAATAATAATAATAATTTTTTTTCCATTTATGGAACTGTTCTCATCTCAACGTGAGGTTTACTCTTTTTGCCTGGTGCTAGCTGGAGTTAAATCATGATCTCTCCCAGAACAGTTTTGCCTGCCTGCAAACTATGTGTGTGGGGAACTGTCCCTTGCATGCGCTGACTTCTGAACTATGCCTGGGAATTATTTGTATCACACTGACATTTTTGGACCAGAACAAACCCTGAGTTCACTGATTTAACCATAAAAAGGGCTGTGCTGCCCAATCTACTAGTATAAATGCATCCATACTGTGTGCACATTTATGTTCTCTAATTTAAATAACTGTCATAAGAAAAGTAGTGAAGATGCATCAACTCAGCCTTTATCTGAGGTAAGTGCTTAGGTGCAAACCCTTGACTCCAGGAGCTGATTCTATATGTGACCTTCTAGCAGCACATGCTGACATTGAAACTATCCTATTCCCATCCTTGCTGCTGTTGCTGCCCCTGCTATCTAGACGAAATCTGTCACCCTTTTTTTTTTTTTTTTTTTTTGTGGTGTGGACAGGCCATATGCTCCTTAGAATTTAATTTCCATTTTTAAAATCATTTGGGTGTTTAGCTGCCTTAAACTTCTGAAAGTCAGCAGAGTTAAGGTCAGAAAACGCTTGGCAAACTTGTGCAAATGCTGCTCAGGGCCTGTCCCAGGCTGACAGCCAAGGGACCAGTGCTGCAGCTTGCAGCTGGCCTTGGAGAACTATGCCTGGACATCCTGCTTCAGGGCAGACTTGTGTTGCCTTGACACCCAGGGCAGCCACAGGATTCCATAGTGCAGGAGGCAGATCTCTGTATATGAGTCAGGAGCTCACATGCCTTTTGTCAACCTGCCCTTGCTCATTTTGGTTTAAATCATAGCCCAGTCCTACTTGGAGCAGCTTCAGCCTACCTGCCTCTCACATATGATGCTTGGGGCTGTAAGAGGTTCTTAGGTGAACTTTGCAGCCAGTGTTAATCTCAGTGTCTTTGATTTAGTGTGCAGGCTAATTTAAGGATAATTGGGATCTGCTTACATTACTCCACAGGCACAGCATGGTTCTCAGCAGAGCCACACGTCAAGAGAACAGGCCTGAAAACTGCTGCCTGTGCATGTTTAGATACTTACAGAAATACAGTTCATGTTTCCTCTAATATGCTGGTTTGTATCTGCAGGTCAGAGAAAATGCTTGTTCTTTCCTGGCCCAATCCTCCTACCAAGCACAGTTTCCACCTTCAGTGCCCATGGCAGGTCCCAGATGATTTAGGCATGATGGCAATGTCAGCTGTAGCCTCATCTGCCATAGCTGTATTTCCCTCATTTGCTGCTCAGGACAGTAGATGAAGGGTAGTGCATTCAGAAAAAAACTTCACAGGCATTGTGAAAACATGGCTCACTCACCACTGGCTTATGAACACTACCAGGAATCTCTAATAACCATAAGTGGCTATGGCTCAGGATTGTTCTTCATGAGGAAAAAACCCCACACTAAAACACTTCTAGTTCACTTTTAGTTCACTGTGAAAAGTATTAGAGCTTGAATCAGAAGGGAGAGTCCTGTCAGATGAGTCAAATTCATCTTCACATTAATACTAAATGTAATTATTCTGGCTACTGGCTGTTCTAAATTTTTAAATAAGGACTGATGTAGCCTGTTCTACAGCAAGTATACATTTTTAAATGGACAAAGACTATTTAACAATAGGAATTTTTGTAATATTTTTCATTAAAATCATCTCCATATGTCTTTACTTGAAGATCAGCCAAAGACCCTAACCTTTCTCCACTCCAAATAAAGACTTGCACTTTGAAGAGGAGAGATCACAAATAGGCAATGTTTAACCCCAGTTTAAAAGCTCAAAAAACAGGTGGTAGCAATTACCATATGTATTTTATTGACTGCCATATTTATTTTAGTGATCTTGGAGTGAAATTCACTGGATGGTGGGGAAGTCTGAAGTACAATCCCCTAAGAAACACCCCAAACCAACTCACACAAACTTTTCTTTTTTTTTTTCACAAGTCCATGCTGTGTGTCAAGAATCACATTTCTGAGGTTCATGGAGTATGTCCCTGCTGGCTATTTAAAGGCACTGGTAATTCTGCAGTTATATTGTTCAGTTATTCCCTCACTTCAGAGCAAAATTGTTTAGGTTTCTTTTTCTACCCATTTTTCAAAGGATTTGATATCAAGTTTTCAAAAAAACACTAAGGGGAACATATTTATGACAGCCATATCCTGCTAATGGACATAGAGATGGATCATCAGGGAATGCTGGGAGCTTCTTTTAATTACCTGGACAACCAGGGTCCAACTGACTGAACTTTACTCCCTTCTCATTTTTCATTCAGACTGTATTCCTTTGGGAGGCACTCATTGCACTCCAATAAATTACATTTGTCAATCTATTGCAAGCAACGCTTTAACTCATGGGTAGCTGTAGTACTCTGTGTCCAGGTGCCTGCTGTGGTGATGAAGAGGACACCTGCTGTAGTGTTCTTGTGAATTGAGTTGAGCTTGAAGGTAAATTGAGTTGATGAACCTTGGCTAGGTCAGATGTAGTGTCAACAAGGAAACTTAAAGAGTTTCATTCAGGCTGTGAGATCTTATGTAACAAGGTCCTTTGCCCCTTGTATTCTCTGTGTTTGTGTTTTATCCTTACAAACGTTGTTCTTTGAGCAGGTATTTCCCAAATTTCTTGTGCTGTATTGAAGCAAATAAAATAGGAGCACAGATACAGGATAAGAGGCAGGTTAGGAAACCTTTGTACCCCTGCTTGCTTAGGTTGTATTAATTACATTCTTTACTACCTGGATTTTTAACATTTTCTTGTGGTAAAAACAGAAAGTTCATTTTTTTTCCACATGTTAGTCTACCACTTATAAGGTACCCCTTTTGAAGGGACTGAACCCACTATTGAACACTTTCTGCAGGTAAGCACTGGAAGAGATCGCTTAGAGGCATAACTAAATCTTCTTTACCAAAGACCTTTACAAATATCTGCTATGAATAGGTCCAGCAAGCCCAGCTGTGGGGGAAAACTGAGTGATCTCTCGGGGTGCCTTTGTAAGTCAGTCTTATTTAAGTTTTGTATGAGCTACATTAAAAATAAAACCTCAGATCCATATAGACAATACAGGACTAAACCCGTTTTTTTTCCTCTTTGGTCCAAAGGTCTGTAGAGTCCAAACCTGAAAGAGGGCTGTAGTTATTCTGCAACTTTTGAGTGGACAAAATAAGCTGTGAGAAGTTCACCAGAATCAAAGACTATCCTTGCAGTACTGCATAGATATTAATAATCATGACACTGTAGAGCTGGTTACTTCCTTCCTAGTGGCTCTCTTTGCAGTGGCCTTAACATGGTCAGGGACCGTGTGAGAGTTCTAAAGTTTGTCATCTTCCCTGCAGAGAAAAGTGCCTACTTCTTTTTCTTCAAATACTGGAGTTCTAACATTAAGATGAGATACAAATCACAATATATAAGACAGATTTTTATGTCCCTTTCCATCTTGCAAGACTAATTTAGCTTTTTATAAGACTGACAGAGTACTATTCACTATAAGGACAGGAAATTTGACATTTCACAGAAAAGGGACACTTGATTTTTTCTAAGGTATAGTGCAAAGCTTTCCACAGATTGTGAAAGGCATGCCCTTGAATCCATTATGCTTGCTTCACCTATTTCCATATTTTTTAATAGCAAAAATTTACTTGTGCTTTTTTTCATTAAAATGGTGAAATTAGGGGAACAAACTCAGAAAAATGTTGTCAGTACTCACTGCTTGTGCTCCTAATCCTTTCTCAACATGCTTGGATAAGCTCTGCTTGTTCCTTCTGTCTGCTGTCATTGTTTGTGCTGTGTTTTGGTGGACAGCCAGGAATAAAAAAAAAATAAATTAAAAAAAAAAAAAAAAAAAAAAAAAAAGGAAAACGGATCACAGCTGTATAAAGGAAATGTGTAAAACAATTGCACATGAAGTACCAGTGAATAAAAGCTAATTAAATTTCCCTGTACATTTTAGCTTTATAGAATAGTATAAGTCATAAGATTTTTCTGTATATATTGTCCTCATCACTACAATGGTGATGACCTTACAAACATTTGGAAATAGGAATAAACGTGGAAAGCTATTTATGACAAAGATATGCTTGGTGGAAATTTGGAAAACCACCAATAATTTGGGCTTTATAGCTCATCTCTGACAAGGAAGACCTATAGCACGGGCAGTGACACAATGACATTTCTAGAAGGTCAGGTGTTCCTGAGGGCTGCTAAATGAATTCTGCATCCACTTTGGAGAGACTTGAAAGAGGAGTGTAATTAACACCTTTGCCTCTTGATTTCTGGTTTTTGACATAAATCTCAGAGAACAGAGTACTTTCTATAGGTAAATAATATATATCTTACATTACCTCAATTTTGCTCTTTGAAAAAGAAAAAGAAGTTATTTAATGAACATAAGGGTGTTTGTATTTATTTTGCAATGGAAGATACAAGGCAATGGAGAATGTGACTCCTGATATTTTCTCTATCAGAGATGAACAAATCATCCCATCTTGCTCATAGAAGGTGGAAAGAGGTAAATCTCTGAAGAACTCACTGAAGCAATAATAAATTTCAGTTAACAAAACTGCTATACCAATAAAGAAATTCTTTCTTTCTTTCTTTCTTTCTTTCTTTCTTTCTTTCTTTACTCTTGTTACGGAAATTACTTCAAGGACAGAAGTGTTGTCACTGCACTGATGATCATTTTTTTCATGCACTTTTGGAAGCTACTTTGAGTCATGCTGATACCTCCTCTTTGATTATTTTTGCATTGACAAATTTTCTGATATATCAGGACTTTGAAATGAATCTGTGGAGATGCTCATGAATTCATGTTTTAGAAAGATTTGTTAAAGAATGTAAAAAGCATATTTTCTTGGCATACCTTGAGCAAAGCCTGGCACCAAAACTATTGATAGGTGTGATAAAAGAAGGATCATTTGCTTTCATTTTAAACTGGACATGCTTGAGAAGATGAATTTTGCTATTCCTGTGCATCCTGCTCTATGGTTGTGTCTGATTTGTAAAGGGGGCGGTATTAATAATGGATGGTATTAAAAACTAAAAGTTAGTTCTAAATCAGATTTATCACGACTTATAGTAGGAAGATAGGACATACTATATATGTAGTACATATGTACTGATATACTGAAGTATATTATATATCGAATATTTCAGAAAAAGCCTTCAGTGGGAGGTTAAATATTTGAGAAGCCTACACTGAATCATTCATTCATTGGTAGCTTGTGAAGTGGCAACATTAGGACACCATGGTTAAACAGCTAAATGACAGTGATAAACAAAGAGAACCCAACTCCATGTTTTTATAATAGAGGGGTGCTTAGACAAAATGGGCAAAAATTTTGCCTCTCTAAAACTGATCCAGCTGATTTAATCTTGGTGAACTTTTCTTTATAGTAAGACCAAGCGATCCTGACAGATCACACAGCACATCTGCAAGGCAAGTGAGGAGGAGTCATGCAGAGGAATGGTCCCATACTTCAGACAACTTAAATGAGAAGCACTTAAATGTTCTTAGACAGTCTTGTGTGCATGTTAATAATCTATAAGAGCCTGTCATGAACTAATTACAATTATAGAAATGACTACATTATTATTTTAACTTCTCAAGGAGATGAAATGCTCTACTTCTGTGCCAAAACTCTCCTAACTGGTGTGTGACACTTGGTCTGAAGTGAGTACCTTCTTTGAAAGTCTGGACTGGTGTGCAGGTTTTGTTCTAGCCTTTGAACTCCAAAAGCAAGGATTTTTTTTTAAGGACAATTCTAATTTTGTTAACACATCTGAAAAATAAATTGTAAACAGTTAATTCAAAAACTTTATTCAACTAAATTTGGCTTCTTTGATTACAAAATTAAATTAGGGGAATAATACTATTGGTAGCCAAAGCTAAATGCATATTTTAGTTTAGCTATCCAGTAAAAAATATATGACATCTTATATATGGTGTCATGTTTTTTAATATCTTAATTAAAAAAACTTCTTCCTTGGGAAGAAGGGAGAGATCAAGGAGAGGCAGACAAAACCTGTCCATCCATCCATCCATCCATCCATCCATCCATCCATCCATCCATCCATATCATGTCATGTCATGTCATGTCATGTCATGTCATGTCATGTCATGTCATGAATTAGTAATTATCACCTCAATTTTGCTTGGACTGTACACATAGGTTAGGCCAATTATTATCCAAGCACTGCATCTGGATGAACAATGTACTTCAAAGTGGATTTAGATTAAACATAAAATGTACAGTTTAGAATGCAGTACTTACCTCTATTCATGGCTTTTAGGGCAAATGAGTTTGTCACACAGGCATTTTTTCTATAATGACATTAGCACTTTGAGCAGGTTTAAATGTTACTGAGACACTTAATCTGTGTCGGCAGAATGCAACCTACTCGCTGGTTCAATTTAGGAATACATCTATTATTTTCATATTTACAACAGTAAAAATCTTTTCTACATTGAAATACTGTTCAGACTTTGGATGGCTGAACTCATCACTACCCAGTGAGGTCAACTGAAGAGTCTTTTTTTTCTTTTTAAATTGGCAGTAATATATTGCTGGTTTGTGTAAACTTACCTCACCCATTCCAGTGATTCCAACGAAGATATATTACTGGATTACTTTTATTATTTTACTGAAAAATTTTAATTTATATAATTCCTATAAACCTTGTAAGTGCCAGCCTCCACTGTGCTCCCCCTGAGGAACTGGCTAGACTCCCTGGTGCTGGGTTTGAGAGGGGCTCCATGAGATGATCTCAACCTGCTCATGGCCATTTGAAACCTGTCTGTTTCTTGTGCCAGTGCTGCCTTATTTTCTTCCTTACACATCCCTCTGTCTGATAAGCTTTCACCATTGTTCCTTCTGGCTTAAACTTCATCAAATCAGGTCAATAATTATTCTAATCTCCTCTTGGATAACTGAACCTTCATTTTCCTACTGTCTTAGTATCTCCTGTACCTTTTCCAAATTCAGTTTGTATTTTCAAATCATAGCTGACAAGAAATATATGTATTTCATGAATTGTGTAGCCAGCACTGCAACAGCAGTTATTTTTCCCTTACTCCTCAAGCATCTTAAGACATAATTTCTCTTTGTTATATGTAACCTTGCATTGATTGCATGTAATTATGATGTCAGAGACTAGACTTTCCAGAACTCTGTCCTTGGCTCTTTTCCTACTACAGTCAATCTTTCTGTCAGAGACGGGGGGAGCAGGTGTGAAGCTCTCCTATGTCTTGGAATATTCATCACAGAATCACAGAGCAGGTAAGGTTGGAAAGGAACACAAGAGGCTATCTGGTCCAGCCTTCCTGCTCAAGCAGGGTTGTCCTAGAGAACATAGCACAGGATTGCATCCAGATGGTTCCTGAATATCTCCATGTCTGTCTTGTGCTGGGAAGCCCAGAACTGGAACAGGACTCCAGATGTGACCTCAGCAGGACTGAGTTAAGGGGAGAATCATCTCAACCTGCTGGCAATGCTCTTTTTGATGGTCCCCAAGACATTATTGACCTTCTTGGCCCTAAGGACACACTGTTGGCTCATGTACAGCTTGTTGTCCCCAAATTTGCAGCATATAGTTCTCCTGTAAAACATAAAGTTCTGGTGATAAAAGTAATAAAAGAAATCTGTTCAGAAAAATTACTCTTACTATCTTCCAAAACTCTCACACACATTTGAAAGAAACTTGAATAATAATTGTAGGGAAAATGGGCAAAAGAGGATGCAGTAAAAATGGTATAATGATCACTTGCTAATTTTGATTACTTATCCCATTGGCTCATTGACCCTGTGCATATTCCTCTGTGTTAATCACCATGCATTGTATGGTGCTAAGAAGATCAGAATTTTTCTCTGTTACTGTTTTAGTAGGCTTTACTGGATAATGTCTGAATTCCTTGAAAACCAGTAAAAATCTTTCTGTCAGAGGAGTTTCACACTTTTTTTTTTTTTTTTTCTTGCCTGGCCAATTGTGTGTAGCACAAGGAAAATAATGCCACTTTAGCTAGTTATATTAGGACTTACAAGTAGTATTATGTTCCGTGTGGAGATTATCTGAAGTTCTGAGTGAAATAGATGGACAATGAAAAAAGTACATTGGTCTTTCAATGACACTATTTTGCTTTGATAGTTGTGGCTTTTCATTCAAAATTGTGCAGAATAACTGCAGTTTATTGTGCCCTGGAGACTCATTAAGGATGTTTCAGTAGACACGGGTGCAAATCTGATATTTAAATCTACCCTCAACTTTAGAAAAATATTCTAATTTATTCAAAGTCCACAGTTTCCAGCTGTGTGCAGTTTGTAAGCTGGAGAATTCATAGCGTAAATATATTCAGCAAAAAGTATTTCATAATGGAATTGTGAAAAATGCTGTAATCCAGTAACAATAACTCCTTTTGAATGATGAATCAATATGCAGATAGAACTTTGCACTTGGAGTGTATATTTTTCTTTTTGTGTCTGTGAATTGAGAAACTTTAATGAGAATAATGTGTGTACAACGTTTTTCTAGGCCAAAAATTGTCTTCTTCAAAAAGAGTGGAAACTTAGCCTTGTTTCCTGCAGCAGAAATTATAAATATAGAACAAGCGAGATTATACTGACAAAGCAGAAAGATGTTTCAACCTGTAAACCCTATGGTAACATATCTGCAACCTCTGGCCAAGGGCTCTGCTCTGGTAACTTCCTCACTCAGACAGAACTTTCTGAGGGTTTCTCAGTGGTGAAAGGAGAGACTCAGTATGGAAAACTTGTTACTAGTGTTAGCTAGCACTGAGAAGATAGTTCATGAGTTCAGGACTGGGCCTCCAAAGTAACCATTTCTTGAATCCAGTGCTTTAGATGGATACTGTTTGTGAGTTTAGTGATTAAGTTTTCAGACATACCAATCTCTCCATCTCAAGGTATTTCCTGTAGTGTCTGCTGACCTGCTTGCTTAGTTTAACCTACTTCTATGTTAATATGCGAGGCTCAAATTCCCAGACCAGGTCTTACCATATGTGCACATGCCACATTAGAATGAGTGAATATCTGCACTCTGAGAATGTACCTCCCTTGAGTTTAAATCCAAAATGTCTTTAGTATTGATGGAAGAAGAACCTTTGTGTTTTGTCACTTCTCTCTAAAGGTGTTCTCTAGAGCTCCAGACAAGCTACACTCTATGATCTTTTTCAGTTTGAGAAATTCTGCAAGGTTAATTTAAAGAATGATCCCACAAAATTATTTTCTAGAATTCACATACACACTTCAATAAAAACTGGACTTTCATTAACAACTGAAATAAAAATGCTGACTTTTTTTTGGCATAAATCAGCACCTTTAAAAAAATGTTGAAGAATGGAAGAACAGCCTGGTTATCAGTAGAGACAAAAGAAATGGTGGGTCCCCTGCTTTGTAGAGAAACTACAGCATTAGTAATTACTGGTAATGCATGAAAAATACATACTGATTTTAGAAGTCAAAAGCACATAATGGTGCAAATGAGGAATGTGATAGTTGCTGTGATAGTTGTGCTAATAACTGTGCATTGGTAAGTTACTACCAAATTTTTCCCCTTATCATTTCTATGTGAAATATGAACACTTTTCTTCCAAAAATAAAGCCAAAGGATTCTAATTATGTTCTTTTGAAAGAAGAATTACACACTAAAATGGCCTGGGGGAAAAAAATCTCAATAAGCATCCTTGATAATAAAGGGCTTTCTCTATATGAAGTGTTTCTGAAGAGGCATGCTATAGGCCAGACACAGACCATCTTTTATCCACAGTGTTGCCAAGCAACACTTTCTTGCATTCTTAAAATTAAAATTATTTCTCTTTCATTTTACAGAGCAATAGGGTTGAAAAGGAGGGGTTACATAAGGCCTTCAAGTGAAAAAAGGAGCTGGAACTTTGTATGGTTACTTATTCTCTGTGTAATTGAGTAACACATGAACATTCCTGTTCTGCAGCACAAAGATTCATTTACAGTGGCCATGGCTGTAATGTGTGAGCAGGTGTGTATATCAGATGGAGCACACCAGTGTTTCAAATTACAAAATATGTTTTTTGGGAGTTTTTGAGGGTTGCTTTTGGGGTTGTTTTTGCAATCACCAAATTTTTCTGTGCTAGAAGTTATCTATCACATATCTCATGTTGAAAAGGGATTTACAGTGCTGATAACGAGTGACTAACAAAGCAAAGAACAGCTCAACAACTCCTCCTCGTCATCATAAGACACCAGCTGCAGTCCAGAGGATGGGCTCTCCACAGCTACAGGAAAAAAAATCAACTAATGAAGTCCCTGGATGAGGGATGACACACTTAATCCAATAGAACTTGAAGAGAGACATTTTATTGGCTTGAGAGGAACACAGGTTTCCACAGGAGTTTGGTTGATTTAGGAGAGGTGGCATTAATATTTAGATGTAGCTAGCTGATCTCTTATGCATTTTTAGAGGCAAAAAACTATAAAGAGACCACAGAAATCAAATGAAGGGGCTCAAGTTCAGCTGTGGATTGAAACACTGAATTTCAGGAACTGTAGTTGTCTGTATGTGACACAGATGTGTAAGCTCCTAGGATGGAGACAGTACAATTTATCTACTGCAGTGACATATCCATCTCATCCTCAGAGGATGGTGCAGATGACAATGTTTTATCACATGAACAGATGTCTTTAGGCATCTCTGTCTTTATTGTGACCTTGTTATAGACAACTACATGAAGGTATAGATCACCACTGATGATAATGAGAACTCAGATGTGCAGTATACAGGCTGCTGTCTATGTCAGGATACCTGATGCTGTCTGAAACTTAGGCTTGATGCTCCCCACGAGTGATAATTCACTTGTCTAAATACTAGCACTTCTGTTTCAGCTCTTTGAAGGTATCCATCTGGCTGTTACATGCCAGCGTACAGCCCCATGCCCACAGCCCTGCCACTTCTACAAGCCTCACCTGCACATTTTGGACTCTGCATGATCTCTGAAGTGATGCTGGTTGTCTTTGCTTAGGCAGAGTTCTCCATGGCACCCAGTGTTTTGCTCCACATACATGCTTGTACCCATTCCCTAAGGGTCCAACCAGTGCAATCGTAAAGCAAATGGTTGGATTCATCTCATCATGCCCAGAGGTTTCAAGTGTAGAAGCAGATTTCAGTTTTCAAACAGAGCTTTCTAGAACCATTTCAGACATCCAGTATTATCTGAAATGTCTGCTAATTTCTCCAGTTAGGTATAATGCAGGACCTTCAGAAGGAAAGGTCTTGAAACAAGGTGAGAAAATTTGGTAGATTTAAAATGGTAATAGGCACCTTGTTTTCAGTCACTCTTTGACCTCTAGATGTTTATATCTGCGCTGTCCACCTCATGCTTCTTTTATACTCTACAGAGGGAAACAGAGACATGATAAAAATATCAAATTCGCATATAAATGTCTGTTCTGCAAAGCTGAAATGTTGACATGCATTGTAATTGTGTAAAGAAAGGCAAAATCAAGGTGGCTGGAGTCACCCACTCAGTTTCACCTTAACTGTAAAGCAAGGATGTCACTAGTAAGTAAGGTTACATCTGCATTCTGTTTTGTGAGGAAACAGTGCTTAAGAAAAAAGACATACAAAGTGTACATTTATAACACCAATACCTACAGCTTGTTCAAACCTAGGTGTACTTTCATGTGAAAGATTTTTAAAATGTAAAACATAGACTAAGAGCTTGCACAGGATGTTTTCAAATTAAGCTCTAGATCTATTTACTTTGATAAAGAGGAATAAAGATGTCTGAAGAGATGATAATGTAAGAATCACCTATGGTTTTCATGACTATATAAATGTTAACTGTTGAGCCATTTATGCACTGGAGAGGTTAATAACCTCTAAAACTCTGAGATAAAAAAGCTTAATGGTCTAAGATAGAGTGACATTTCTTATACTGACATTATGCCACCGTGTTGCTTGCACTGTCAGTAAAGGTGAAAATTATTCCTGATCTCATTCCTCTAAAGTTTGTTTCTGTGGTGATGTTTAAGCACTGTGGTGATGTTTAAGCAAGCACCATTAATGAGGCATGAGCTGAGAACAGGTGTGAAGCACTGCATTTTTACACAGTAGATGGCAGGATTTCTGGGTGTGAAGGGATTGTATTGCCTGAATATTATATAATCATGGAATCCCTTAAGACAGGAAGGACACAAAAGGATCTTTAAATACAATTCTCTGCTCCTGCAGGGCTGCCTAAAAGTAAACCATGCAAGTAAAAGCATCATCCATGTTGCGTCTCAGCCCCAGGGCGCTGGGTGCTGCGACAGTGCGTATCTGGTTTTGGCTCAGCTCGATATTCAGGCTGGGCCCCCGGCTGCTTTTTGGATACGCTTCAGTAAAGTTCGTTGGTGGGGTTTTTGGCCTGCAGGCAGTTCAGCTCACGCTGACATGGCGGTGGTAAAAGAGGGGACTTTTAGAGGCTTTGAAAAAAGAGGCTTTATTTGGTGGGGGAGTCAGGGGTTCCCCCAGCCTCAGGTCAGTGCCTCTCAAAAGACCCCGGACCTGGGCTGCAGGGCGTTTTTGTACAAAGAATTTCAGGGGTGGGTACAACGTGTTTAAACCAATAAAACAATTAAAACGATACATGCCAGCTAGATTACATAAACACTAACAAATCCCGAATAGGTCGGGGAGTGGTCTCTCAGGGTTTTGCCAACCACGGGCCGAAGCTCTTGGACCTTGAAGATAAAAATTTTATGATGGACAAAGGGAAAAGATCATACATGAAACAGGGATGTAACAAAGAGGGAACCAATAGGGAAGAGACTCTGTCCAGAGACTCTGGTTGTCTTAGAAACTTTATCATCTACCTTGAAACAAAGGGGCCCTTTCAGGGTATCTACTATACTAAAACTTACAATATAAAAAAAACCTATACTACATTTATAACTAAAACTTAAAAATCATTTTTTTACACAGCCACACATCCAGACACTCTTTGACCTCTAGCACTCTGACCACTTCCCTGTAGATCCTGTTCCTGTGACAGACCACACGAATTTTTTCTTACAAACAACACAGCCCTATCTGAGATGGTTTTCCTCAACAATTTTGCAGTTCTATCTGTTTTCTGCAGAGTGATATAGAAAGTAATCTGAGGTTAACCCCTTTTCATTTGCGAACCAAAGCAGAACATTTTTACCCTGTCAGAAACTGTTAAAGTATAGACGGGACTTCCATGACCTTCTCTGATTACAAGCTGGAGACCCTTATTGCATTTTGTTTCCCATCTAGCTGAGTGAGAGGAAAATTACAGATACAGCCCAGTAGGGAACAAGATCCTAAAAGGGAATAACAGTGGGAAAGGAGTGTTAGTGTAATAAAAGTTGAGAAGCACTACAATGCAGCTAATACAGTATACAGTAAAACTAGTATTTGCCAGAAAACCTCCATCCACTAAGCAACAGAAAAATCTCTTAACACTTGTTTTTTTTTTTGTGCTCTGAAAAGAAGACCAATAAATGTGATTGATTCTCTTACAATTTATTTGAAATATGTTCTCAGTCATTTATAAAATGCATCACTTTCTTTGAGTTGGGCTGGAACCCTGAGTCTTAATTAACGCCAGTACATCTTTAGAAACATCGTGGGGCCAGAAAGCTCCCTTATATTTTATTCAAATGTTCCTCCTTTTGTTCGTTGTCCTATCTTGTCTTCATGACTTGAATGAAACACTTGGGTGACCAGTAGAGATAATAAATTGTATGACATTTGCAAATGTCAGTTTAATAAACATCTCTGGAGATTCTGGATATTGTCATTGGCTTGCCTTAATATTAGTTCCTTACCAATTACAGCCTATGAACAGATACAACCTGATGGATAGCAGATGTACTATTCTCCTGACTGTCAGGTAATACAGCTTACCTAGCTAATCAGTTTCTTGTTCCACCAAAATTACTGTAGGTAAACCTTACAGAGTTCACCTTTCTTCTCCAATTACTTCTTCCGAGTACTGTAGGTTATTTCCCTTGCTTTCATAAATCTTTATTTTCAGTACTGGCATCTTTTTGGCAGTTAAATTTTTTTGTTTGTTTGTTTGTTTTCATTTAAAAAATGCAGGGTTTTTTTCCCCCTAAACCTATTTTTCCTTATTTTTTTCCTCATATCCCTCAGATGCACCAGAGCAAGATTTGACTTCTCTAACCTGGGCTGCTCACGTCTAGGTGTAAGCAGCACAGCCACATCTTCAGGCTCTAAGAACAAGACTTAGCCTCTCTGTTTACATTAACCATTCCTTGGACTGCAAAGGTGATTCTAGCTTCCCATAGTAAAACATGACAGACTAAAAAGTCAAAGCTGCTCACCAGAATAAACACAATATCGTAATATTTTTATTAGACAATATTGCAAATCAAAGACCTTTTACAGGATAGTTGCCTCGGAATGCCTGGAGAGGAAAGAGGAATTGTTGAAATGCTGAGGGAAAAACAAATTCCAGGGCTTCCTTCTGATGGAAATACTACAGTATTGTGGGTTATGCTGGAAGAGGAATGTGAGGGGTAACTTAGCCTTTGCAGTTTAGCATTCAGGAATGTCTGCCAGTTGGTAGAGAAATAAGCATGAATGAAACATAGAAAGTGGAAATGTGAACTAACATGAAGGAACCTGAGACTTGGCACAAGGGAGTAAAAGAAATCAGGAGAATTAACACCAAAACCAAAGCAAATTTAGGGAAATAATGCTTAAAAAAAGGATCCAATAAAAGAAAGGATTATCTCAGATACTGTTCCCCTTCATACTGCTGCAGAAAAAAACATTCTAATGAAGTCTCTGGCATCCTTTAAAAGTACAAAAATTACCTCTTATTATTATAATTCACTGAGAGAGAAACAGAGCGAAGACATTATGTGACCCAGGACACCAGCAGAAGACATTGGCTGGGGGGATGGGACTATAACTTGTAATACTTGGGTTCCCAACAGATCTCACCCTCTTATGTCTGAGAAACAAAACAGGGAGATTTTAAAAGAGGGTTGGAGATAGTGATAGGTATTTCCTAACAACCAAGTGCCTCTTTTAGAAGGCCTACTCATGTTCTTTTTACATAGTTTCCTGCTGACAGCCGTGTTTCTGCTCAACCTGACACTCTTTTTGAGAATATATCAGTTACATAATGAAGAACAAAGAAGCAAGAGGAAGACACAGACCTTGCTTTTGCTCTTTTGTTAATCATAGTCTGTTAACTGCACAAAACTTCATCATACCATTCAACTTCCGAGGTGGGACTGGATCTTGGAACAAGCAAGTTCGATGCTATTGACGTTGATAGCTTCACACACAAAAAAACCTATTGTGCTTTTCCCCCTGCATCTAGAAAAATGTGGTTTTTTCAGAAGAAAATGTGTTGATAGGGATCAGAATAAATTTTACTAAAATGGCTGTGGGTAAATGCAGAAATTACACTGGTTAAAAAAATAAAAAAAATTGTTATATCATGTTAATTATGTCAAACAGTTTGTCTTTGAACAAGTCTGGCACTCCACTTCTGTGGTGCAAACCAAATTTTGAGAAACAACAATCTTTTACAGGAGCCTGCTGTGAGTATATTGAGTCCAAACAGTAAATTCAGGGAGAGAATGCAAAATCTGTATTTTAGACTCCTGACTGTGATCTACAAACTGCCTCCCTAAAAGCTCTTTTGGCTTTTATTTATCATCCAAGTCAGATGATGCAGGGTTTTGTGGGTTTTTGGGGTTTTTTGTTTGTTTGGGTTTTTTTTGTTTGGTGGTTTGTTTTTTTTAACATTTTCTTTATTTGACTACACAGTTTCTTTCCATTCTGTCTGTTAGGTGGTGTGACCTGTTACCATCAAGTTCTAAACTTCAGAATTCCCTTTTGATATTCATTGATGAAAAGCCAAATCAGGAATACCGAACTCAGCAAGTTTTCCACGGTAGAAAAAATCCATCAGTTCATGGAGAGCAAAAATATCTGGAACAGATAAAGTCTAAGCAGACTAATTCACATGTATGTTTTGTAGAATTTTGCCTCATTTCTCTTTAGAAAAGCAAACAGCTTATTTTGCCTCTGGAATGAATGTAATGATTCCACTCAAGAGTTGAAAAGACTGGGTAATTAAAATTTATCCAATTTGAATTTATTTTTTTTTGTATGAAGAGCTGCATTTTACAATGTTGGGATTGAAGAATCTGTCTGCAAAGTAGGTTCAACTGCTTTTTAACTTAAAAGAAGAGGAAAAACTCTCCAGAGCATGTTCCCCTGGAATTCAAGGAGGAAATGAAACTTGGGTGTGTCTCTGGTACCCTCCCAAAAACATTACCTTTTGCATCCAGAAAGCTCCCCAGAGTGGTAAGAAAAAGCAGAATCATGGCTTATAAGAGTAACTGAGGTTAAAAAACACGAAGCTTTGCAGTTTGCAATTGTTGGATAACACAGGCACTCCTGTAGGCTCCGGGGAATATGGTGCCCAACAGACCAAGCTGGATGTGCACAGAACCAAATCTTACCTCCCCTCTTGATATAAATATAGATGAACCATTTCACTTGGACCTGAGTAAAGAATTAATGATATGGTCTCTATATGGGCTGCTAGTTCTAACACAGATCTGCACTAACACAGAGATACAGCTGTCAGACTAGAACCTGTTCAGTTCTCACTCCATACTCCTGAAAGTCTTTTCTCTGTGAAAAGCAGTAGGTAGGTAGAAGTAGCTCATTTTGATCCCCTCCCATCTTTTCAAGGCACAGTTTGAGCTATTAAGGAACACAGATCTTCTGTAGAAATACACAAATGTCTCTACCCAACAGGGCTTATGTATTCCCCTTTCTGTCATCAGTGCCAGAATTCTAGCAAGAATCCTAAAATCATTGTTTTACAGCTCTTTATAAACGCCTATCTTCATTTAATCTTCACAACCACCTAAGTCTGTATTGAAATCCCCATTGTGCAAAAGAAAGACAAGATACAATCAAATGATATCTTGATCTTCTATGTCCCATTTCATTTTCTTGCAACTTCCTCTTCACATTTCCCAAGAAAAGCACTAATGATTCAAATACTGTTTTTGTGACTGTTTTATTTATATTTAATATGTTATGAGCTCAGACAAAACTTTTCAGCTCTGAATTTTTCTGTCTTGTGGAGAGGATCATGGGACTTGTTTTGGCATTCTGGTACTTATCAGATTTTTAGAATTACTGGTATCAAATCTCAGATTAGTAGTCTACACTTTCTGCCATAGACAATTTCATGTACTCCTCCTGTCAGAAAGTACTGTAATGCATGATACCCAGTTGTTTTCTCCTACTTTTTCTCCTTCCTTTTTTGACAGGACACACAGTTTTCTATGTCTTCTGCCAGCCCACCACATTCCTCCTCCTTTCTGTGCTGTCATGTGCTTTCCATTTCCCTTCTGCTCAACTCCTCTGCTCACTTTCCATGGTCATCTTAGTTCACTTCCTTGTCTCCTGTCACTGCTTGTTATCTGCTATGCCTTCCAACTTACTACAAAGGGAATTTTGTGGCAAAATTGAAATAGCTGTGAGCTTAGATATTGACTTAAGTGATGCCTTGATACTGTGAGCCTACTGTTTGTAAAAATTTGCAGTTTTCCAAGTCTGTCACAGAAACTGTGTCTGTCTCTCAAACTGCCACACTCCACACCACCTAAATTCCTATATACATTGAAGACTTTCTTTATGTATTCACACTCTTATTTTTCACCATTTTTTTTTCTAGAATACAGCTTCATGGATTCAAATATGTTCCTAACCAAAGGCAAGAAACATGCAAATTAAAAAACCAGTAGATTCTCATTTGATTAGAGACAGGAGCAGGACATTAAGACAATGCCCACTATTACAAAAACAATAAGATGTGGAAATATGGTGATGTAGGTAAAGCATTGAGCAAATGTAACTATTTGTTTGGGGGTTTTTGTTAATTTTCTTGTGAAAGTGGGATGAATATAATTGAAATACAAATTTTAATAAAGAGAAATTTAGTCTGAAACATAAGGCTTAGCTCTGATTGCCCTGTGTGGATCTTGAAAAAAAGTCTTGAATATATATTCCTGTGTAATCTGCTTTAGGTGACCCTGACTTGGCAAAGGGGTTGGCCTCTTCAGAGGTCCTCTCCAACCCTAACAATTCTGAGACTCTGAGATTCTGTGATTCTGTGAATATGAATTAATCACTGTTCCCATTGCTATGTTAATGTGACATGCAGATAGAGCACTTCATTGTGACATGGCAACACTTCTGTACAATCTCATATAATAATATTTCTTCTTATGAAAGCAACTTTGATGTTTGGATGCTATTTTTATAACTATTCATCAGCTTTTCTTCATACTGATTACACTTAATACATACCAAAATTGTTTCCAGGCAAGTACTAATTAGAGCTATCTTTATGGACAAATAGGAGAACAGAAAGAAAACCAGTCTGAGTATAGTGTTTTGCCTTTAACCCTTTCATACACATCTGGGAAATGCCTTCAGGATTTCATGAGGAAAATTTGATAGCACTTGTCTGTATTGCTTTGTTGTTGGAAGCACATTAATATTAACTGATTATAATGTCCAAATAATATGGAGGAGAAACAGCTAAGCTTCACAAAAACCACAAAAAACATGTCTTCAGTTATTTCAGACACACATTTTGCTCTTCAGATATGGGAAAAAACAAGGTAAAATTATAAGACAAATTTGAAATGCTGAGAATGTTGCTGCTCACTTCACTCAGAGAAAGAATGGCACAGAAATGGATTTTTTTTTGCACTGCTCAAAGAAGAAATTCTGCTTAGTTTATATTATTTAATGTATCACTCTTCTGTAATAACCATTTCTGTTTTTATCCTGATTTCATAAGCATGTGTGGCTTACAAGGTTCTGGTGTGTACCTGTCTGTGTGTGATTTGGAAAAACTTTTAAACTTTGAATGAAACTCCTTCATCCTGACATTCTTACAGTTATCAAAATAGGAGCTCAAGTGGAGAATAGATATACTTTATTTTGTTTTCACATGGAAGAAAGGCTAAAATAAGACCTCAGGTCTATTTTCTAATCATAGAATCAATATATGATTTGCTATATCATTTGTTCACCATTTTACTTGTGTGGTTTTTCCCGACTTGTTTATTCTACGCCTTTCAGCCTTGGAAGGTTACACATAAAAATCATTGAATCATAGAACCATAAAATAAGCTGAAGAGACCCATCAGGAGCATCAAGTCCAACTCCTGGCCCTACACAGGACACCTCAATAGTCACACCATGTGCCTGAGAGTATTGTCCAAACACTTCTTGAATTCTGTCTGGCTTGGTGCTCTGACCACCTCCCTGGGGGAGCTTATTCCAGTGGCCAACCACCCACTGGGTGAAAAATTTTACCTAATATTCTTTAACCTAAACTCCTCCTAACTCAGTTTTTTGTTGTTTCCTTGGGCCCTGTCACTGGTCATAAGAGTGAAGAGGTTAGTCCCTGCCTCTCCACTTCCCCTCAGGAGGATGTTGAAGACCACAATGAGGTTTCCCCGCAGTGTCCTCCAGGCTTAACAGAGCAAGTGACCTCAGCCACCCCTCACACGTCTTCCCCTCAAGCCCTTCACCTTCATAAAATGCCCCTCCTTTGAAACCTCTTTAATAGCCTAATGTCTTTTTAAAATTGTGGAACCCCAAACTGCACAGAGGACTCAACGTGAGGCTGCGCCAGTGCCAAGCAGAGCAGGACAATCCCCTCCCTTGACTGACTGGTGCTGCTGTGCCTGATGCACCCCAGGATATGGGTGGCCTCCCTGGCTGCCACGGCACTGCTGACTCATGTTCAACTTGCTGCTGACCAGGACACCCAGGTCCCATTCCACAGTGCTGCTCTCCACACCAGGTGCAGAATTCCCTTGTTGAACTTCATGTGGTTGGTGATTGTCCATCTCTCTAATTTGCTGAGGTCTCTCTGCAGGGCCTCTGTGCCCTTGAGGGAGCTGGCAGCTACTCCTTGATGATTCAGTGTCTTCATCAATGAGCGTGTCCTTAGGTCACATGGTTCAACAGGTCTTACACACAGCGTATCTTGAATTAGTTGGGTGTAATAGGATACGAAATGAAGGGGACTATTTGTCTCTTCTTTGTGCTTCTGAGTGACATGAAATTCATATCGGCAATGGCTTTGCTCCAAAGCTATGTTAGTGTGGGAAAAGTGATTTCAGCCATGGGAGCAGCCAGGTTTGTGCTGTGTATGCGTGTCTTCTTGATGCCATGGCTGCATTGATATGGATAAATTGGGTTGGACAATCAAATTTGCCTGAAACAGGCCAGTCCTACAAGACTTGGATGGTCTAGAGATTTTTAAGACACATTGTTATGGCTGACTCTGATTCTGTCTGCCTTTTATTCTGTTGCTTATGCGCAGATCAGTAATTAACTGGCAGTAGGCAGGTTGTTACTGCAAGTTTACAGGAAACCTTGAAATGAGACACCTGAATTAAAATGCTGCCAGTGTTTTAAGTCTTGTGGATATTCACTAGAGATAAAATGGAAATACATGGAAAATATAAAACCTTTGCAATTACCCATTCTTGAGTGGAAAACAGTATCTACTCTGGTCTTTAATTCAGACATACAGCTAAACCCAAAATAAAGAAAAATCTTAAAAGAGCTTAGCCATGACACAGACTATTTAAATTTAAATCACATTAAGGGTATACATGTGTTTTAAGGATTTTATTACAATGTAATGACAACATGCAGTAGGATTGGACCAATATTTCTGCAGGCTACAAATGTAAGACTCACCTTGGCAAGGTCATGATATAAAAATGAAACCCCAACAACTTTTTCTAGATAAATGAGATGAATCTGGAAAGTGGAAACAAAAACTTGTTGTATTTGGTATATGTCATGGTGTTATGATCTGAGAGACACTACATGCTACAACTATGTAAGGTAATATGAAATAGGCCATGAGCTTTGAATAATTTATTTAACTTAGAAAAAGGATGAAATGATGGACAGTTATGATTTAATTATATTTTTTTACTTGATGTGCTAATTATTGCTGAAAGTAATTGAAGAAATAAACAACCAGCTGAAAGCCTTTAACATACTTAACAGGACTTAAATATCTGCCTTTTCTACTTTTTCCACTGCTACAGATAATGAATCTTTTGACTTTCTTTGGACAGACAAATTTGGTGATCTGTAAGATTTCTTTCATTTTTAGCCTGAAATTCACATTCTCTTTCTGCCAAAAATAAGTTAACTGAAGATATGTGTGATTCTCTAATTACCACAGTTATATCTTATTTTATTCATCCAATAACTTTGTCTTTTCTTTTTGGGCATATGTGAACGACTCTTATCTAAATGCTAGTGTGTTTGGTTTGATGCAATTATCTGGAGAAAAACAACAACAAAAAAATATAATCAATAAATCTGATTCTGGCAATGGGCACAGGGCTAAGTCCTTGAAGATGTACAGAACTCTTGAATAATCCCCTTTTGTCAATATACTCTTGTTCTCAGATAAAATCACCCTAACTCACCCAAAGACTTGACACTTATGAAGTCCCTCAGCTCTTAAAAATAGGGCTTTGGTGAGATAAAATTCATATGCAGAGCTTGTGCTGTCTCTGTGTACATAAACATATCTGTCTAGTAGGTTGAAAAGCCTGTGATACTTCAAGTTTTTATTGAATGGAGTTCAGATAGTCATGAGGACTTGTATAGAAACAGCCCTAGAGTAAGTCATATTAGCATTAGTTATTAGCCAGAGCTTACAGTAAAACATCAAATACTACTCTGATGTGGCCAATGAAATCACAGCAGAAGAATACTGGGTTCCCCTTCTCTTTTATTATGTGTCTTTAGACAGTCTATCAAATTTTCAGTGGTAAAACAAATAATTTACATTATTTCAGATGCAAATGCCTTCATTTGCATGTGTGACTAAATCTGAAGGCAGTTTATTTGCATCCTAACAGTTAACCTCATCTTTAAAAAGTTCACTGAACTGTGACTCCTGCAGAACTGTCTGTATTTGCTGCTCTCTGAATATGTAGATGTCTTGTACATGTCCTGTACTTACTGAATGGCTGGACAGTGAATCATGGCAAATCTGTTACGTGAAATTGCAAAACATCAGTACACACAACTCACTTAAACAGGAAAGGTCATTTAATGATTATCTTTTGCTGAGGTGATTATGGACTTCTAAGTGGGCACTGATTTAAATATTTGCTTTATTTGCTATAAAGATTATGAATTTACATAAATTGTTGCTGGTATTTCTTTGCTTACCTTTTGTGCACTCATTTTTAAAAGCTTCTCTACATTAACAATCAGTTATTTCAGAAAATAATTGAACCATCATTACTCTCATATTAAAACAACACCAACACCTCAGTAAGAGAGCTCTGATGGCACCTACTGTCTTTGCTCAATATGTTGACAAGCATTGTGGCTTTCAACATTTTTGGGACATTTTCTTACATGTTTAAAAATAATACAGGCCCATATCTGTTTATCATTAAGGGGCTGAGATGGTTGAAACAAATTATTTAGTCCTTTTTAAAGTCATAGATGGCTGTATGGTAAACAACCTGTAAATTAATAGGTGTTCTGTTCTAACCAGGACAGGGTTCATTTTTGTAGTAGCCAGGTGGAGGCACAGCCAGGACCCAGAGGTTATATATCACCTCCTGTCATTTCCTGGAGATGGGAGAAGGGGTCCCTTTTGGACTGGGGTAGTGTGGTGGCAGTCTGATATTGTTGGGCTCTGCATGGAACAGTGGTGAGCACTTGAGTATGGATCATTTGCCTCTCCTGTACACTTTTGCTATTAATATTGCTGCTAAAAAACTGTTCATTTTCTTACCTCATTGCTTGTTCCAGTACTATTCTAATCTTAAACCGTGACCTTTACCTTTTATACCTCAAATTTTCTGCTCCAGCCACCTGCAAGGGGAGAGGGAGACGGGGGAGTGAGCAAACAGTGCTTGGTTTGGAGTAGTTTCATTGGGAACACTAAATTGGAGAATACAATTCCTAAACAGAAACGATAAATTAAAGGGAAGACTCAGAACCTACAAGAATAAACTACCTCATTTCTATCCTATAATGTGCCACTTATTTTCAGCTGAGATGTTAAGAGGAATAATAATGAAACTAGTGTAAAAAAAAAAAAAGACAATTTTCTTTGCAAGGTGTATTAGCCTATTTTTCTTTCTAGTTTTCTGCAAAACATTTTTTACCAGTGAAAGAATCATGGCAATTTGTCCTCTGACATTTCATATTCTGGTCTCTCCTGGTTCTTAAACATTGCAGCACTGCATATATAGCTTTTAAAGAAGATATCATTTGACTTCTTTTATTGATGAGGTTGCTTAAGTGTTCCAAAGCTGTGGTGGAAATGTGGCTCTCAACTAGGTTGAATTAGGTTGATAGTTTAAATAAGTTGGTATGAAGATGATTTATTTTTTAACTTTACATTTAGTAGAGTAAAATTAATTCTAAAATTAGATTAAATATTTTAAAGTCAATTATAGGAATAATAATTTGGGAAATGACCTTTTATTAGCTTAAAGCTACAACTCTAATGTATTTTGTCTCCAGATTGTCCCTACATAAATGATTGCTTAATTCAATAATTTTTTTACATTAGTATGCCTGTCTGCTACCAGACTGAATTCTGTGCAGGTTGGTTATATTTTCAAAAGAGTAATTATATTATTGATACCAGTGTGGATAATCAAATGGCCCTACATTGTATGGACAGCACTTAATGGAAACAGATGCTATTCAAGCTAGCAAAAATGCTGAGACCTATAAGAATGCACTGAGAGATGGAAAGCTGAATAGTTTACCCTTGCAAGGGAAAGAAGGCTATTACTTTGAGAAATTACATCTCTCCTTTCACTCTCTTTACTGGTGCAGCTCCTATTAAAATCAAAGGAAAATCTCCTGTTGGCTTCAGTGAGAGCAGACTGGAGCTTTGTAATACCTGTGAGTCTCTGAAATAGAATAAATCTTCCTCTCTCATTACTTTAGTTCTGGCTGATTTGTAAGTCCTGAGTTCTACTGTCATCTTCCATGCCATGCAATCCAAAATATCACCAAAGCAGTTGCACTAGATCCAAGCTAGTATACAAGCTCAGCATCTCAAGAGAAATTTGTGCTAAGGGCAAAATGCCAGATGGGAATGAAGTGGATAGGACAAGACTTATGGTACTTTTTAGTGTAATTCAAGGCACAACTTCCAAGAACTGGAGGCAGGAGACAGAATGAACCAAGGGTAGGTCTAAGTAGCAAGTCCATTTCTTGTGAAATCTAAGAGAATAATTGGAATAAAAATAAGAACCAGACTAGGGATGGATTATTGCTGATGGATAAGGAAAAAACAAAACAAAACAAAACAAAAACCAAACAGAATTTGTTAGTATGTGCTCACCTTTATATAAAGAAATTACTTGCAAGTTCCAATATAGCACTTTAAATACACACTCTATGTTCAATCAGTTCCAGCTGGAATAAATCCATTTATTCTTAGGTTTGCAAACCTAAACTGATGTGTAGTTTTTTGTTGAGCCTTGTACTAAAAAAGCAACATTTTCAAGACTTTAAGACTCACAGATTGCATAGAAGAAAAATAGAATATTGCAAGTTATTGCTAGTTATACAGAATAAGAAGCAGCAAATTGAACCGTTTTGGGGAGAAGTAATGATTACAACTCTCCAATCCACTGCAACAACATGAAGCTAATTCAGCACTGAATTTTAATTTCTTGAGAAAAGATAAGTGGAGTGGGAAATATAAATTATTCACTTGAATTTCTGCATGCATATTCTTTCTTCACTGCATTGTCATCTACCCTATAGTGTTTACTGTAAAAGGTAGAGTCTACTACATCCTCCTAAGTGTCCCTCAAAACACCAACAGAACATTAAATTTTAACAAACTTATCTATTCTGCTGGAAACACCTTTTATGAAGACTTTTTATAAGAATAAATAGAAAGATCCAAGAACCAAGGAGATTGCCTCCTTTTGCACTGGGCAGAGGGTTAGACTCGATAATAGGAAAAAAATACACACTGACCAAGTGGTCAGACATTGTAACAGGGTGTCTAGGGAAGTGCTGGGATCACCATCCCTGGAAGTGTTCAACAGGTAAGTGGATGTGTCACTTGAACAGATGGTTTAGTGGTGAACACAGTGGTGCTGGGTTAACAGTTGGACTCAATGATCTTAAAGGTCTTTTCCAAAATTAATGATTCTATGATTCCATGACAGAAGGCTTTTTACTGTAAGTTTTCTACCTACTCAATTATTTAAAAATTCATTATTTGAGGCAATGGAGCAATTTAATAAGTTAGAATTCTTGTAAGAGTAAGAGCTGAAAAATTGGACCCCTTGGGCTTGAAACTGGACATCTAGCAATTTCAGAGATGTCTAATGTTGAATCCACTTGTTTTCTCTGTATTTTCTACCAGGTAATATGGGCAATCTGAAGTTGCCCAATGCTCTTGTCTAGAGAACCTGGGCATACAGACTTGGTATTTAGGTTGCCATAAATAAGTGAGAGGTTCGTAAACTTGATTTTTTTCAGCTCTCATTCTTTCCTGAGCTCGTCTGTGGAGGTAGCCTTTTACATTTTAATGTTATGGTTGACATTGTTTGTATTAAGATAAAATACACCAAATCTTAGAAAACAGTACTTATAAGACACTGCATCTCTTTTCTGATTTTTATACTCATTTTATGAACTTCATGAGTCTATAAATTGGAAACAATCTCAACAACAACAACAACAACAAAAAATAAATGGATTACTCTTATGGAAGTTCCAGTTAAAAAAAAAGAAGAAAAGTGAATGCATAGTGTAGTCAATCAGGAAATATTATGCTAATTACTGTAAAGATAACATCTGTTCATACTCTTCAGAATATTAACACCTTCTACACTCCAGCAGGGAAGCATCAGCATCGCATGCAACTCTAATCTTCCATGGGCAAACAACTGCTGCTCCTTCATAGGGAAGTGGATAATATATTCTTCTCTCTAACAAAACAATAGGTGAGCAACAGCAGGCAGAACAGAAGTTTTATGACTTTGAAAATTTTGTTAATGTCATTGGTGCTGCCAACTGTACAATACATATGCTACCAGTAGAAAACCAATGTGTTTCTTACAAAGAAAAAATCACATCCAGCCTTTTATACATACATAAAACTACTAGATTAGGCCAGCTGTTACTTTTTTCTCTTTGACTTCATCTCAATAAAAATGATAAAGCCAACATTATTTCTGAAGTGGCTTTATGGAAAGGTCAAATTTTACTTTATAAATCAAATCTGTAGTCAAATTATTATCGTGTTCACTCCTTATTTTCTGGATTATCATTTCTGGATTATCAGCATACTGATACCTTAAATTTTCTGCTCATGTTATAGAACAGGTTAAAAAAATATTATCCTTCTCTACCAAGGAGAACTGCCTGTAATCTGGGAAAAGGGGGAACAATGTTTTATCTATAAAAAATATGACTTGAATAGTAAAAAAAAACTCCACTCTAAATCTCTGTAAGGTAGGATTTGAAAATAAGAGTGTGAAGAAAAAAATACAATCAAGTTACACAATTAAAAATTTCATGGGGTCTCTGATCTATTACACTTAGAGTTTAATTATAGTGAATTGAGACATTTAAAAGTTGTAAAAGCCATGACAATAAAGAGCAAACGAACCTGAAAACATCTAAGTGTGAAGGAAATGAGCTTGTCACCTGATAAAGTTATCCCTTAGTGCTATGTTGTGCACTTCCTGTGAATGAATCACAATGCAAGCAAGGTACTCTGGGTGCTGGGGCCAGGTGCCTGTCATTTCTGCTGATAACCAGCAAGATTAACAGGTTGTGACCCTCATAGGCTGTGTCCCCCAGTCCTCTTCACTCCTTGCACTAAAAAGAATGTCCAAAATGGAGGTTTCCCACATATTTACTTTATAGGCAAGTCCTACCTAATACCGTCCTGTCAAATTGCTCTCTATCTGCTGTTCTCCCCCTTCCCCCTTGGAGAACTCTTCAGGTGCCTGCATTATCCTGCATCATTCTGTTCGTCCAAGAGCAGCTGTGCCAACAGAAATCAGAAGTATCTCTTGAAAAAATTGTGACTTTCTGAACAGATTGTTTTTCATTTATTTGCATTGTTCACAAACTTCCCAGCTTCTCTGGTACTTCTGGTCAGCCCACAGCTAAGGAACATCCTTAACAGGGTGAGTCACTCTTGATGAATCAGCTCTGCACCACTCTGAAGCACTGAGGTGTATTTTGCATCACTCCAGCTGAAGTCTGAGGTCAAAGAACTGCCAAACCACAAATTATCCCCTCCCTTTATTCAGCATTCATGTACAGAGGGACACCATGATGTGTACCTATCTATCTTTTTTCTCCCTAATTAGTACTTGGCTTTGTTATCTCAGAGATATATTAAGTGTAACAGGCTATTTGCTTGTGTGGATAATAAACTGTTCCAAAGCTCATCTCAAACAGGAAGCCACCTTACTTCACTGTTCATGGGAAACCAGGAAATGAAAAAGGATTTATTTCCTGAGACCTTATTTTCTGAGATCTGGAAAAAAAATTCACATTCTCTGTGGCATAGTACAGGTATCAGACATAGACAAGCTGATAGTTGGCAACAGCACACCAGAGTTTGCAGATCTTTAAAGACCCTTTTCATAGAGCACAAGAACTCTTGATCCCCATATGAAAGAAATCAGACAAGGAAGGCTCAGCATGGCTAAGTCAAGACCTGCTCATCAGAATTAAGGCCAAGAAGGAAATGCACAGGCAGGGGGACCAGGCACAGCTATCTTGGGAAGAGGATGGGTATGCTGCCTCTTTGTGTAGAAATGGAGTAAGGAAAGCCCAGGCGCATCTGGAGCTGAACTTGGCAAGGATGTAAATAATAACAGTCATGCCAGGCAGAAAGAGAAGGACAAAGAAAGTGTACCTCTCTGCAATGAACATCACTGGCAAACTGGTAACAATGGGGAAGGCTGAGGTACTCAACTCTTTTGCCTCAGTCTCCAATTGCAATCTCTCCTCCCACACCTCTCAAGTGGATGGACAGCAAGGCAGGGACTGGGGGAGGAAAGTCCCTCCCTCTGTAAGAGAAGATCAGGTTCATGATGATGTAAAGAATCCGATTGTGTATAAGTCTAAGATGCATCCCAGAGTCCTGAGGGAATTGGATGATGTAATTGTCAAACCACTCTCCATGTTATTTGAAAAGTTATGTCAGTTGGGTGAAGTCCCAGGGTGTAGCCGTGATTCATGCCTGAGATGTTTTGATTTTCTGAAGTTCTTTTCTTGGGGAATTTTCTGTAAACAAGAGACATGTTTTTGTAACTGTAACTTTGTTTACATTCCTTTCCCTAGGAGGGACTTCTTGATGTCCCTCTGGTCTGACCAATGTGATTGAAGAGGTTTGTCTTTGTTTCACCAATCAAATTAGTCTGTGTAGAATAGTATAAAAAGGGAGACACATACCAAAAATAGAGGGGTCATTTTCAGGCTTCTGAAGTTGGAGTCTGTGTCATTGTGGTGTACAACAACGTCACCAGGAGACTGGAAAAAGGCAAACACTACACCCAGTTTTAAAAAGGGCAGAAAGGAAGGCCCTAGGAACTAAAGACCTGTCAGCCTCACCTCTTTGCCTTGGGAGATCATGGAACAGACCCTCCTAGAATAAGGCACATGGAGGACAGGGAGATAATTCTAGACAATCAGCACAGCATCATCAAGGGACAGTTTTGTCTGACCAACCTAGTGATTTTCTATGATGAAGTGACTAAACCAGTGGACAAGGCAAGGGATATATGTCATCTATCTGTAAGGCCTTTGCCATTTCCTACAACAGCCTACTCTCTAAATTGGAAAGATAAGGATTTGATGGGTATACTGTTTAGTGGATGAGGAATTGTTTGGATGGTCACATCCAGAGGATAATTGTTGATGGCTTAATGTCTGGATGGAGATCAATGATCGGTGTCCCTCAGAGGTCTGTACTGGGACCAGTACTGTTTAGTATCTTCATCAATGACATAGGAAGGATATCTCCATCAATGACAAAGGAACTGAATGCACCCTCAGCAACCTGCAGATGACACCATATTAAAGGGTGAGGCTGACACACCTGAAGGACAGGATGCCATCTGGAGGGACTTGAACAAGCTTGTGAGTCCATCGGAAAGTCATGAGGTTTAAAAAATTCAACTGCAGTGTTGTACACCTGGGTTGGGAAAACCATCAGTATCAACACAGGCTGGGGGATGAACAGATCAGGAGCAGACCTGCCAGGAAAGACTTGGGGGTGGAGGTGGATGAGCGACTGGACATGACTCAGCAATGTGCACTCACAGCACAGAAAGCAAACATGTCCTGGGCTGCATCCAAAAACAGCACGGCCAGTAGGGCAAAGGAGGGGATTCTGCCCCTCTGTTCTCATGAGACCCCCACCTGCAATGCTGCATCCAGCTCTGAGGTGCCCAGCACAAGAAAGAAACAGACCTTTTGAAGCAAGTCCAGAGAAGGGCCATGAGAATGATTAGAGGAACGGAACACCCCTCTTAAGAGGAAAGGCTGAGACAATTGGGATTGTTTAGCCTGGAGAGGAGAAGACTTCACTGTGACCTTGTTGCATCTTTTCAGTACCTGAAAGGGGCTTAAAGAAAGATAGGGACAAACCTTTTTAGGGTAATTTGCGATAATACAAGGACTTAAAAAAAAAAAAAAAAAAAAAAAAAAAAAAAAAAAAAAAAAAAAAAAGAGGAGAGAGAGAGAAGGTCAATTTAGATAAGATAAAAAGAAGATATTTTTTACTGTGAGGGTGCTGAAACACAGAAACAGGTTGCCCAGGGACATGGTAGATACACCATCCCTGGAAACATTAAAGGCCTGGATGGAAAAGGCTTTGAGAAACCTGACTTAATAGAAGGTGCCCCTGCTTATTGCAGGGGGTTTGTTCTAGGTGACCTCTAAAGGTCCCTTCCAACCCAAATGGTTCTATGATTCTACAATTCTAGGCTGTCTTTACCAAGCCAAACTCCATTTCTGGGACATCCAAATCAACCCTAATGTATATTTTGTGATAAAGGACCAGATCTGATAGACATTATTTTCACTACTTAAGTGTTTCCAGTGTAGAACCGTGACCTAGTTCCCTGTGGACTCCTTCTCAGACAATGGGTGCTTTTAGAGTAAATGTCATTTTGGCAAATGGAAGTGCTTAATTTAGGATGAAATTAAGTGAACCACAGAAACAGTTCCACAGACAATAAGGGGAGAAAAGAGTAATTCACTGTCATGTGATGTCTGTATTGTATTAATACTGTCTTTTGCATTTAACTTACACTAAGCTTTTTTCTAATTTAGTTGAATATTATAATATGGTGCAAGTGCATCAGCTTGTAACTCTATTTTAGCAACCTCCTGTGCTTTAAAAACATCTTAAATGAATAAAAATTTTCACAGAGGTGAAATTTTGTTAAGTATCATCCTAAAATTCCCAGTCAAATTTTTTTTAATCTAAAGTAAAATTAGAAAAACCTGCCTCCTCTGGTTTTACTAAAGGACAATTCTATGTTAGAAACCTTTGCAAGGTTTATTTTGTTCTTGACACTTGAAGTTCTGTTAGAAATAGTTTGAAATTGCTTGGATATGAAAAATCTTCAAAATTCCATTTGATTTCCTAGCTTCTGTGCCAAGGATTATGTGGTGTCTGATTTTTGACTGTAGCTCTTTCCTAGCAATTACTGTTTCAACTGGAGTGTAAAATTAGGCATCTCCAAAATTTATATCTATTGATTACAGTAGTGAAAAGGAAAAGGGACAGATAGCTCTTGAAGAAATATTAATCTGTAAATATTATATAAACATGTGACATGTGAACAAAACAATGTTTACTGCACAGAAGGCCAAAATAATGTAATGCTGGTCATATTTCACATTTAGGATTGGGTGCATAGGAATCATTTAAAATAGAAATTATTTTTGATATACACTAGGAATGTCTTTAACCTATACTAAGTCTAGAAGCATATGAGGGATCTTTTCTACATACAGGAAAACACTGGATAAGCTACCAATATAATTCAGATTTTCCTTATAATTTAATCTATGGGTTTTTTGACATGCTTAGGTAAGTATCCAGATGCTTTCCAATGGATATATACTTATTTTTTTTCACTTTTAATGGTGGAAATTTGGAACATTTACTAGAAAAAAAAAATCTATGTAAATGTGAAAGGTTATATTTGGGGAAATGTTATTATGTGATATACAACTTTCCTTTTTTGTAATCACTCAAGTAACGAATTGTACACATTTGATGTAAATGTATGTGTGATCACTCCAAAACAAAGGAAACATCCTATTCTTCCATCCTTTTTGGGGAACTTGTGTTCTAATGACAACTTTCTTATTAATTGTTGTCTTCTGCATGTTAAGTGGCGGCTATACCAGGAGATTTGCACTGAAACAAAGTCTTGACAAGAAATCTTACAGAATAGAGAATGTGGAGACCTCTGTATAAATCAACATTTTGTCTCTTGCCTTCTCCAGCAGAAGCTGAAAAAATATTCCTGGGTTAACAAAGGTCGGTATGTATTGTTTTTGTAACTCCATTTTCGTTTACTTTTGTTTAGCTTGGGTTTCCCATTTTTGTATATGAAGCCTATTTTTCTGATCTGTTATTCCATGGGAAATTGGCTAAATGTCTTGAGAAGCCTGGGATGTTTTCCAATATTTGATATAATTAGGAGCATCTCAAATTCTGGTGGTTTTTCACATCAGTGAAAAACAGGAAAAATATTTGTTTTTAGTGCTTATACAATAATCAACTCTGCTAAATTGTAGTGGTTTTTTAAAATTATTTTCCCTTTTTTTTCTGTTGTGCACTGCTCTTTTTTCTTTGTATTTTTCTCTGCTGTACAAGGACGCTGTAGAATTTTCTGAAGGAGACTGCCACAAACTAACCTGAAAATGTCTTTCATAAAAGTAATTTAATCTTCTGTCTGTGATCTCATTGGATTTGGATAATTTCTGGAGAAACTGGTCATCTACTTGAAGGAAGCGGTTACTTTCACAGCACAACTAATGCTTCATTTACTTTGCTGATTCACAGAAGGTGCAAGCTAATCAGAAGAAGTGATTCATGAGGTACAGTTGAGAAAAGACATAATCTTTTGTGAGAATCTTAATTGCCATTTTGTAGCTTTTATTCTTGTGTGTTAAACCTACAGAAGAAACTGATATCTCCCTGCAAACTCACAGGATTCTGGTGGATACCATGAGGAATAACTGTAAAGTTTTTGTGCTCAACTTCCAGCATCATGGTTCTCGAGTCAGGCCAAAGTTAAATTTTACCATCCTTCCCTGACAGATGAGAATGCAGAGAGACAGTCACTGTTGATTTTGTATGAGCTAACTCCTCAATCTAACAGTATGCCCTCTGCTTCTTGTAGGAAGATCAGGAACCAGAAAGCCTCCTGCCTTCACTGAAGCCAGTTTTAGGCAGAGACATTTATTGACAGGTTCCATACATACATATATCACATGTGCATTGACTCTGCATTCCACCTTCCAGGATAATTTACAGAGCCATAAAGGCTGTGAAGGATTTTTCCAGACCTTGGCAAAGACCACACGGCATCCAGTCTCGATCCTGGGAGTTCTGAATGTGTCTGCAAACCTGAAGGAACTCACCTGGTTACTCATTTTGCTATGCAGAGAAGCTTTTGAAGCAAGACTGTGAAGGTCCATGGAAGACAGAATAGCTAAATCTCCTCTTCCACATGGAGCAGTCTAACAGGACTCTAGGATGAATCTTTTCTTTGTCTGGTTAATCAGATTCTGGTGCTCTAGCTAAGAGCATGAAGGAGCACATTTCATCTATATCCAGGCTAGGACATAATGGGTCTGGATGGGTGGGTGACTACCTGGGTAGAAAACTGTTTGGATTATCAGTGGTTAATGTGTTGTGCCCTGTGTGGGTGCCCATGGTGAGTACTGCAGAGGTCTGTCCTGTTTAATGTCTTTGCAATGACTCAGCAGAGGTGGTAGAATGCACTCCAACTGAGTTTGCAGGTGACACAAAGTTGGGGTAACATTTGATAAGCTCAAGAGCGGGGCTGTCTTCTTGGTTGGAGGAAGACAGAAACCTCACAAAATTAAACAAGGACAAATACCAAGAGCACAGCTGGATCCTGTGTTCATTTTTTGTTTCCCCCAAATATGAAGGAGAAGGCTTAGTGGAGAACCCCAAGCATCATATGGGGCTAGAGTGCTTGCCCCACATGGAGAGTTGATCCTATTCAGACTGGAGAAGTCATGCTTTTGGGAATATTTAACAGTTTCCCCTGCACCTACAAGGAGTCAGTAAGGATCTGGAGCCATGATTCTCAAAGTGGTGCAAGGCAGAACAGCCATGGGTATAAGTTGAAACAAAAGAAGAAAAAGTTTTTCCTGAGAGTACAGTCAGGCAGTGGAGAGGTTCCTCTGATAGACTGAATGGTGGTCATTTCTGGAAGACCCAGTTGTGCAAAGTCTTTAGCAACCTGGTCTGATCTCATAGTTTACTGTGCTTTTGCAGCATTTTAAACTAGTTGGCATCCCAATATCCCTTCCAACCTGAATTTTCCTATCAGTTTTATGACCTTTTTTCAGCAGCTTCTATTTCTAGACTGTTTTTTTTAACCAAGATTTCCTAGGCTGAAGCCTTTCCAGAATGTTTGGAAAGGAATCAGTTTTGATTCAGGTTGTTTCTTACTATCCTTCTCTGTGAAAAAAGTGTCTTCTCTCATAGGATGAAGAAGAAAATGGGAAAGTAAAATCACCTGACTGTTAGAATATGCAAAACAGATTCCAACATCTGGACTTCTTGTCTAGTCTCACTGTAACTGATAGAGAGAAATGTCATTTTTGAAATGACATTAATCTCATCTGAAGGCAGATGTCTAAAATACGTTTCCGAATCATGCATAAGTATATTTTTCTTTACTGGCTATACTGGAACTTCAGGTGAATAGCTGAGTTGTAGCTGCCTGTAATATAGTTGCCCACAGAGCTAAATGAGATCATTCCTATCTGAAATGCCAGCAACAATCCACCACCCTTCCTATCTGCTCTGAGAGCTGTATGACAGGTGGAGACCAGCTGTCTCCTGAGATCCTTTGTCTTTGCAGGTGGATCCAAGTGAAGCCCTGTGGGAATAATTCAAGGGCAATGAATCTGTGGGCAAAAATGGCTTTTTTCAAAGTACAGAAACCACAAAAGGCTGACAGAGCTTCAGAAAAAAAACTGATCTTGATAACAAAAATTATGATTCTTGCATGTCTGTCTTCATGATGTGAATCGTTATATTTATATTGGTAGATGACAGCACAAAGGAAATTGGCATTGCAATTATGTACCTTAAACCTACCAGTTGAGTGATAATCCCAAATTACTCCTGCTTGCAGAAGGATAAGGATCTTGTAGCTGATCTACCTCACAGCTCAATATATTAAGTTTGCGTGCTGTTCCTCTGAGTACTTTCGGTACAGGAAAGAATTCTATGCCAGGGAGCATGACCAAGGTTGCAAAAATTCAGGAGGGGGAGAGGAAGACAGTTTTAAGACTGAGGCCTGAATGAGCCTTTATATCTCTTATTCACAGATACACACACCAGGATACCTGGGTCATGGGAATTAAACATCTCTGTCTGACGGTTCTAGTAATTAATGTGCAGAGACCTCTCACATCTCAAAGCACCAGCACATTAACCTGATCAATTTAGGCAAGAGATGTCAGTTGTACAGAGTCGTATTTTATAGAAGCCTCAATTTTGTGATTTTAGGATTGTGTTAATTTACTGCCTAAGTACAGCAAGTTTAGAACAAAATTCATTTTGGCTTCTCTAAAAGCCATACAACTTCCATTTCTGGTTAAAAGCTTTTCATAACTACATTCAATCCTGTAAGTCAGAGCAAAAAAATTAACACTCTTAGTCATGTTCCCATTCAGTCAATGGTAAAACCACAATTTTGTTCTTTATGTTCCTTTCAGCAAGTAATGTATGACTCATTAATTTACTTTTTATTACTTGATAATATTTTTCTGTCTTTTCCTCCCCTCTTCCTGCTGCGTGATTTTCTGTGAATGGTTTGTGATAGCCATAGCATTTGAAATCAGACCCATTCTGGCCAAGGATACATAGAGATTTTCCTCTTCCTAGTTGAATGAGCATGTGACAATCAGTATGATGTGTACCTGAGAGAAAAAAAATCATTGAAGATGTCAGCAGGTAAGAAAGGAATATGGAACAGGTAGACATTGAACAAATTCAGAGATTGATAAAGTGGCTGTGTGGAGATTTTTGCAATTTAAATATTTTCCTTTTCTTGGTCAAAGGAAGAACACTAACAAAGCTTCTGGCTCATTATTAGTAGAACTTAAGTGTAATCTTTCATGAGATTCAATGAATTAGATGTACATGAACATAATAAAAATAGAAGACATAATTCTGATTCAGTTGATAAGGAAGATTTTTGTCATTGATTTCAATTAAGTCAGGGTTTTACATGAGGTCTTTAAAACTTACAAAATGCAACCAAAGGAGCACACATGCAGCACACATAGGAGGGAAAATATCCTGTGGGTTGAATTAATTTTGCGTGTGTGTGTGTGTGTGTGTGTGTAATTAAGGGTGCTGAATCTTGCAAAAAGTAAATGGTTTATTCACAGAGTTTTGCATAGGTAGAATTGGATTCTGAAGAAATATTTCAAACTGTAGTTTGTAAGGTGAAGATTGTGGAGCACTGAATAGAGCTTGTTTTGGTGTTTCTCATGCAAGAGAAAGACCTTCATAAATGTGGGGAATGGAATGGAAAGAATTATGTCAACAGATGAAAGTTAATTAAACCTAAGGAGCAAAAGATGTAAAATGCAGTTGTGTCAAGTTCTCAAAGCTGCACATAACTGGGATATCTGTGTTCCTTAAACTGCAAATATCAAACAAAATAATTGGCCTTGGGATCACAATGGCAAGTATCTGGAAAAGACACACTTCTGTTTAGATTAAAGGATATTGAAAAGATATAGAAATTGCCTCTCGATACTTAAACAAGGTGGTAGGGTTGCTTAAAAATATCTGAAAAGGAAACAAACAGAGAAGTTAATTTTGGGGGAACTTGCTGTTAGCAAAACATTTATTCATGCTAGAATAAAGGTCTTTCTATATAGTGTCTTCCTAATTCAGCTTTCAGGAGTATATTGAGGGAGAATACTTAAGATCAAAACCAGCAAAAAAGACACATTTCTCATATTTTAATTTGATGATAATTCTTAAAGTGCTGAAGAACTCTTTGTATAGGATAAGGGTTAATGATTTTAAACTAAAAGATGTTGGTTTAGATTAGATTCCCAGAAAGGTGGTAGATGCCCCATCCCTGGAAACATCAAAGTCAGACTGGACAGGGCTCTGAGCAACTTGATCTAGTGGAAGATGTCCCTGCTCATTGCAGAGCGGTTGTACCAGATTACTTTGGAAGGTAAGGCCTCAGAGCAGTGAGTTCTAAACTTAAGGTGGATTTAAAGATCATTTGAAAAACTTTAGGTGCAAGAGTCCTTTGTGACTAGTTCTTATTCAGCTACAAATAACAACAGATGGTGAGCCTGTTATTGAAAAGTATCTCTACTCTTCCTAAATATATAAAAAAAGATATATTGTTCTTTCTTTCTACTCTTCACTAAGTGCTTGATACTGGACTAGACAGAACTTCAGTCTGACTCCACACAGCTCCTGCTGTGGTTAATCTGTATGTGCTTTGTGTGGTTTCCCTTTCTCTTAGATTGAAAAGATGGAATGGTTTAGATTTTGGCTAATCCTGGGGATGTTCACAGTATATCTTCCATGGGTTTTCTAGCAGATTTATTCAAGTTTAATAGGAATTCCACCAGAACAAAAAAATCTGGGCTCTAAGCTGAATGATTTTATTCAGCAGATAATGACAATTACCTAAGCTCAAAGTCATGAATACAAACTATTAATTTGGTACACAAGAAAACAAAGGTCTTTACTTTCTATTATCTATGTAAAAACTATTGTTTACCACTACCTAGTATTTGCCTGTTCTGTATAGAGTAGAGCTCTAGATCTTCTTGGGTACTAGGCTGGCACTGGGGAAGACCACTAGGAGGGATAAGAGCTTCAGCATTTTATTTCCATTACAAGTCACTCCTGAATAGTGAAATTGTCTCTGCTTACACCAAGCTTCAGACTGCTGAAAGTAACAATAAAGTTTTACTGCACTTTTATCCTAATTTGAGAGGATGTTAAACCAAGAATTTTCTTCAGCAAAACTGGAGTCCTGAGTTTTCACCTCTTTTCTTTTTAAAGGAACTCCCCACAGTTTTTTCTGTCACACTCCTCAATGACTTTATCTGATTCCTTTATCTGCCAATAGCAAATACCTCTGTAGAGACCAATCATGTCAAAATATTAGTGTGAACTTTTTAACACTACGCTTAGTTCTCTAGGGCTAAGCCTTGTTGTCTAAAAGAGAAAATGAGATTCCTCATGGTCAGGTGTAAATATCAAGGATCATGGAAATTCTTGTGCTTTGACACTAGATAGATGTCTTCTGAACTAATTGTTCTAATATTTATTCCCCTTCCAGCTGATGAAGAAGAACAGGCAATGTTAATGCCTGATTAAGCCACTATTTTAGGTAACTCAAAGAAGAGTTCAGCAACACAGTTTTTCCATTGACTAGCAGAAACTGGTCATCACTAGTTCCCATACAGCTGCTGTAATGAGGTCAGATGAATCCAGTACCTTCCTTAGAAATTGTTTCTGCCCTCCTTTCCCCCTGTGACCCAAAAGGCAGAGCCATCTGACTTGCTTTGGAAAAGCCAAGTGGCTTTATGAAGCAAGCAGATGCAGTGATCCAAAAGCTTTGTCTTTTCATCAACTGAAAACAAAGCCATAGCAGTAAAGGAACAACTACAGCCTTATATTGATGAAAAGCACATCCATCTGAGCAGTGATAATTCCAACTTTTTTCCTACCAAAACTTGGAAAAAAAAAAAAAGCTGGGAAATTTGTTCACATATTGAAGTCAGTGGTAGCTGTTTCTTTCCCCGTGAGGTAAGTGATACTTTTTAATTAAAAGTTACATGTGCTATTTTTGCACTTCTCCTCTAGTAATTGGTTCACCATTTAAACAAAATTTATATTTTCAGATTATCAAACTATGCAGTTATCATGTGATTGTGGTACTGTATATGCACAGAAAAATACAGTAATTATTAGAAGTTTCCCTTTTAGGGTGAATAAAAAGATTAACATGGGTAGGAAACCCATTAATTTGTAATTTAAATACACACCCCCTTCCCAGCTGCCTGATTAATTTGGTCTGTAGTGCTCTAGTCTCCTGGAGTCAGAAATAAAGGATAGTGGCTACTGGGGGTACAAGTGACTTCCATATCTTTGTTTTTAGTATTTCACGAGATCCATCCGTTTAAATGTACTAACAAATATAAAAATTTACTCAGCACAAGCAGAGCTTCAGCAGCACTGGGTTTCTTCCTCCTACCCCATGCCTACCAGGTCAGAGGTCACTGTGCAGGACACAGAGAAGCTGTCGGACATTTCCAAATCCTGCTGTACACATTTGCAGCTATTTATGCTGATAGATAAGAAAAAAATAAATTTCCACTGGATAAACACATATTTTGTGGAAGCTGGATATAATAGGCATAATTGGTGCTGTGGGCTTAAAGAACCCATTGTTCTACCTGGAACAAGGGCTTTTTGAACATATTTCCCCTAGCAACCACAACACTCTCAACTCCACACTGCTCTCTGAAAAGTCCCAGGGTGCATTCCTGTTTTTTCCTGAACCTTTTCATCACTAATCCAGCCAGCAGCATGGCAAAGGGCAGGTTTAACATCCCTTTCAAAATAAACTAGTGATACCCTAAAATTAACTACTGAAGCTGCCTCTGCCAAGTGAAGGTAAAGAGATGAAAGGCTGAGAGAAGGAACATGAGATAGTGTTGTGGCTTTGATCTTCTTTATGCACTCACATCAATTGCATGTGGATCAAGAGCACCACAATAACTGCACTGGCACATCCAGTTTGCCTACTGCAGTGTACCAGGACACCTTGGGGAGTCTGTGTTTTCTAGAGCAGGTCTGCTAAAGTAGTTCCCTCAAAGTCTGAGTGAAAGCAAGACATTAGAGGAGGAACAATTACCCTGACATTCCTGTCTCCCTCTGTGAGAAGACACACTCTGCTGACACCCTAAGTAATGCGTACAACCAGAGGAAAACATGTCTTCTTTGTAACACCAAAGAAAGTGTTGCTGTCTGCAGTGTGTTTATTCCTCTGCAATTCTTCCCATTAGTCTATGGAGATTGGAGGCCTTTGCTTTATATCATTAAAGACTCTCTATTTACCCCACGACACTGAGTGTTGCTCATCAAAGGCATCTGCCATAGGAAGATGGCTCTGTCTTAGCTTTTGCCACAGAAACTTCTTGTCTAACTTCTCAGATATAGAATGAGTAATAATTTGTACATTTGTGCTTTCAGAACTCCTCACCTAGTTCTTATTCAGCTGGCTTTCTCTGCCTTCTCCAGAGCAACTGCAATGTTCTCCATCTGCCTGCCTGTGTTACCACTCCTTGCTGCTGCACTTGGCTTTGCTGATTCTCTCCCAAGATCTCTCATCCAAGATCCCTGACTCCTCCTGAGCTGGCTGCAGCTTCCAGCTATTGCTGTGATCTCTGATTGTCCTGCAATAAGTGCTGTGAGGGCTGCCTGCTTTATCTGGAGGGATTCTCTCCAAAGAGCAATTGTTTATCTTGAAACAGGCAAATGGTATTATTCAGGCAGCAATCTTTCTAGGCATTAATATTTATCCAGGCTTTGGCACCATGTCAACAAGTTGTGTTGCCTGGTGGTATTCTATCACTGTTCTGTAAAGCTAAATGATTGAGCATTATCAGTTATTAATGAAATTTTTCATTTTAAGTCAAGTGAAAATTGGGAAGTTTTAAATATTCCAGGTGCCTTTTTCATTCCTCTTCAGTTGGACCATTAAATAGAGAAATGAATTATTTGCACAGTCCTACTAAAGACAATATTTTTTATTCTCCCTGCTTATCACCTGACACAAGCAGCATTTCCTTACTATTCTGTATTTGGCCATGACATCATTTATGCACAGCTGGGAAAAAAGTCACCTTCTTAATTGTAAATATCTGCAAATATTAAGGGAAAGTTGGAAGAGAATAATTAAAAGCCCAATCAAGAATGATTACTGAGAAAGGCAGTGCTGGTTCTTTTAATATGATACAAAGGTCTTGTTTAGTAAGTAACTAATACACAATGAAGTATATTTTTCCCTCACAAGATACCACAGAAATAACTGCAAGTATTCAACTGGAACATGTGAAGGCTTTATAATGTGAACCATAGGAAATGAGAAGATAAGGTAAAACAATTCATAGCTCTTGCTCAGCAGTAGAAGGAGGAGCTGAAAAGGAAAGCAAAGAGCACTTATCTGCATATTAGGACTTCCTGATATTCCTATGCTTGAAAAAAAAATGCAGATATAACTGTATAGCTGCAGCTCTTATGCAAAATAATAGGAGAAAAGAAAAAAAGAACTTCTTTGGAAAGAACACTTGTCCACCTTAAATGCTCCAAAATATGAATTCTAAAGTCCTTTGCATAGAGAAAAATGAGTTATATTATATATTCTTATGTCCAAGACTGCAAAAATATCATTTGGGGGTTTTTGCTTGTTTATGCCTTTATAAATCTCTAGTCTTCATTGTAGTGTTTTCAGGAATGGGCCTGAAGTCAATTTTAGTCATTAGTTTTACATTTCACATGGAAACAGCAAAGAAAAAAATCTTCTGAAGTAGGAAAATATGTTTTTGAGAAAAAAAGAAGTAGCCACAGACACTCCAAGGCAAAAAAAATCACCTGAAATAAATTCTGCAGTATTTTTCTTATAATCATATAGAATTGCTTGGATAGGAAGGAACCTTAAAGACCATCTAGTTCCAACTCTCCTGCCATGGGCAAGGATCCATTCACTAGACCAGCTTGCTCAGGATCCTGTCCAACCTGGCCTTGAATAATTCCAGGAAGGAAGTATCCCCAACCTCTCTCAGCAACCTGCTCCAGTTCCGCTCTCTACGTAAAGAATTTCTTTCTAATATCTAAACTAAACCTAACCTCTTTCAGTTTAAAACTCTTTGTCCCTTGTCTTGTCAATATCTGCCTGTCTAAATAAAGTCTCTCTCCCTCCTTTTTTCCTAAAACATCTCAAGGTACCTGCAATGAGGTCTCCCCACAGTCTTCTCCAAGCTGAACAACCCCAGCTCTCTCTGTCTTTGTAGGAGAGATGCTCCCACCCTCTGACCATCTCCCTGGTCCTCCTCTGAACTTGCTCTAACAGACCCACAGTATTTCAGGTCGGGTCTCATAAGAATGGATGGGGAGAATCACCTCGCTTGATTGCTAGTCTCTCTTCTTTTGATTCACTGTAATTCCCAAAGAAAAATTTCCTTGAAATGTGAGAATAAAATGACATGTTTTCATTCTCTAAATAAGATATGTGATATGTTATAGCATTATACATCCAGAGAAAGAGACCCAAGTGAACATCCTGCAGTATCACCCAAGTGTCTGTCCTTCAGAAATTTCACTAGAAAAATGTGGAATGTGTAGGGTAGGCTGCAGGGCATGCTCTCTGAACATATGCTGTGAGGACATTATACAAATTGGGCAGCAGCTGAAATAGGAGTTCATGCAAAACAGAAATCAGGAAGGCTGACTTGTGAACAGCAGTGGGGGCACATTAATTGCTAATTTAAAACAGGGCCACATAGCTCAGCCTGTGATGATTTAACATTTGACTAAGTCATATAACACTGAGTTGTTATCGACTGCTACTACTCATACTGGGGTCCCCATCATCATTGGAATGTTCTCTGCAGAGCTGCCCCTTAGTCACTTATACAGACTTCAGCCTAGATGGAGCATTTTGGCATTGACCCTGTTGCATTTCAGACCATTTTTTAAGTTTTTTTTTTCCCAATTTTGAGGATCATTGTTGATCTTATCAAATACTCTTGGCCAATTTTGACTTTTAGAATTTGATTCAATAGTTCTTTCAAGGAAGGGAAATGTTTCTACTATCTTTAGAAAGAATGAAATCAGTCTCTTTATAACCAGTTTATCTTAGAGAAAGCTAACCAATGTCAGAATAAATCTGCTTTAGCAAAATAATTGAGCTTTTTCTACAAAATGCAGCTTGGAAGAATAGCATTATTATAGAGGGAAAGTTGTTCTGGTAGACTGCTTATCTCAGAATTAGTTCCTATCTTTCCCTTTGCTTTTTTTTGTGTTATACTCTGCTGATTAATTTAGATGGGTTTTGATATTTTATAAATTTGCATTTACAATCAGTATTTAATTGATTTTACCATTAAAATTCAAAAAATGCTAAAGTTATTGATCAATATAACAATTTTTATGACAAAATAATTATAACAAAAGTATAATTAGTAATTATTAATCAGATTGTGAGTCATATGACCTAAGCTGTACTTTTATTCTGTTCGCTGTGTGTGCTCACAACAGTGGAATGTGGCAGTGCTACCAGGGTGCTTTGATATTTCTAGTCCAGGTACTTTAGGAATGAGACGTATAGAGTTTTTGATACAAGTATATATCTGAATACATTTTTCTTTTTCTACAGCTAGGACATTTATCTTAGTCTCACAGAGGGAAAACTTCAGGTATGTCTGGTAAAATTCCAGGGCTGAATTAAATGATCAGCCTTTAAAACCAACCTCAAATCATGACCTGAATGTCACACAAAAGTTTCAGGGAGTGGAATTTCAATGTAACAAGCTAGTTTTTAAAGGACTTAGGATTTTTAAACCCCTTTTGTAACTTCTGAGCTCTTTGTCTTGGCAATACTGCAGAGTGGAATTTTCCCCTGAGAAATTCTACCTCTGTCAAATGGATTAATGATTTTTTTAAGTTGTACTTAAAATTGGTGATGATTAGTGTTCTGAGCAGAAAACCATAAACTTCAGGAAAAAAAAAGAGAAAAATTTCTATTATACTTTCTAATTCATTTTTGTGTCACAGTAACATTGTTCATTATTTCAGATCTCCTGCTGTGATTTATAGATTCATTTAAATGTGCCAAATACTAAAGCTTCCACTGCTTCTGTTCTTTTTTGCTACCTTACCTGATAGGTGTCTCTGAGGAAACAAAGACTGTTTCTTTGCACAGATTATTTAGAGAAATCCCCAAACTGCTCTGTTTCAAAGAAAGAGCTTGGGGTGCTAACAGTTTGGCAAAGAGCGAGAGGCAAAGTCACAGTGTCAGCATGTCTAAACTCTGGTACCTTCTCTCAGTTAATACCATGCAATTCTCAAAGCACACATGCATCTTTGCTCTCTGCAGTGTCCTTCTGATCTCTTCTTGTGTGATGAATGATGACTAGACAAGGGTATGACACAATAGGTTCAGGAACTACGTCTTCCAGGACAATTATTTTTAGGTGCCAAGGAAAGACATTCAGGACTCTGCAGTCAAGTGAGTTTCTATTTATAATCAGCACCTTTCTTCAGCCAAGCACTCCAGTTTAAAAGTCAATTGATGATTGGCGCTACATAAAGATTTCCTCACCAGATCATTACAGCCTTAAAAGAATGCAGAATTTGTGTTTAGACAAGGAATCTAGTTAAATCCTTTCTCCATCCAGACTAGACCAGTCCTAAAATACCATCTAGCTGCAGCAACAGGATGTTAAACCCTTGAAAGCAATCACCTGTTGTGTGTACATTTTACACCCTTGCCTTTTGTTCCTCAGATAATTTCTCCATACAATATTAGCTTAGGGAAAGGCATATTAGGGCTGTGTTTATCTCCATGTTTATGCAGAATTTCCCCTGAGATCCCTTTGTCTTTTGTGCTAGAGCCACCCTTTATATTTTGCTGGGCCAGCGTCAGGAAAATAGCAAGGACAGAGTCTGATACAGTGTTTTCACCAATTTTAAAATCAGATTTACTGCTGATAGAAGCTGGATTTGGAATGTAGCAAAGGATTGCATTCCTCTCTGCTTTCTCCAAAGCTGAAGAAGCATTTATCTTGCTTCTTGACTTAGCAAACTGCTTTGGACACCATCAACTTCCTCTGGAGTCTGTCAAGCCCTCCTACTCTTTCATTAATTTTTGTGTTCATGATCTCTTGAAGGAGGCTTCACATACTCCTGAACAAGCAATAAAAGGTTATCTAGACCTCTGCAGAATTAATTTACTTTCCTTGCTGCTTTTTTCCCCCTTACTTCCCCCATTTATAATTACATTAATTATGGGCGTATAAAAGTGTTCTGTCTCTTTGACATTAATTACCTGGGAGTGAAGATTAATGAACTTTGTAAAATGTTCAGTATTACACATTAATAAATGGGTAAGAATCTGCACAGGTCACCAGTATAGTGGAAATCAAGTAATGACCACAGAAAAGTTTCCTACAAGTAGTCAAAAGAAAAAACAAATAAAAAGCCACTAAAAAACTCCCAAGAAAAAAAGGGAGCATATTGATGTACAAAAAGCTATGCAAAGTGACTTTGTAAATGCATTTTTATACACTGTAGTCATTTCCCACCAGAATAGGTAGCCTGCAAAGCTTTTTTTTTTGTTTTGGTTTTGGTTGTTTGTTACTCTAATGAAGCTTAACTTCATTAAAAATTTGCTCAGGTTTCTCATCAAGCTCTGAGTATTTTTCTTCATATTTTCATTTCTACACAAAAGACAATCTACCACTGAGCCAAACAACAGTAGCATTTTTATGGCAAATCTCTCAGGGTTTGTACAATTGTTTGGCCAGAGAGAAGACATTGGAACTGCTGTAACTAATTTATTATGACCAGAGCTGCACAGCAGATAAGTATAATATTAGGAAAGTTGAAAAAAAAAAAAAAAAAGTGTTGTAAACATTAGTATGACCAAGAATGTTGTGTAATTTCCTGAAATCTACCCCTTTAGTCTACACTGCTCCCGGTGAGATGAAGTCATCCAGTAGGCAGTCTAAGAAAACATTACAGGGGCCGTTTTCCTGCATCTGCTTCTCACATGCCATTGGGGCACAGAGGAGAGGGTCAGAGCAGCACAAATTTGAAGACCCATGAGGTACAGTTTGCAAACTGTAAATTCCAACAACCACACAACAAGGGATTATAGCTCCAAGGAAAAGTGACTGTGCTGGGACATGCTGAATGTCCTAGCACTGTAAGCCTGTGCAAGATGCAGTCACACAGCAATGTGTATCCCATGGGGTAGATTAATTAGCTGGTAGTTTTAGTTGGTACTGAAGTAAACAGAAGTGTGTCAGAAGTCCAGACAACTGGGCTTCTATAGTTACAGTGAAATAGCACAGGGAAAGAGTCAATAAAAATTCTGCAGGATCAAAAATTCAACTTTTAAATAAAAATCTGAGTTCTATCTGAAATTCTCTGTAGCTGTATTGTTAGACAAGACTTAATTTGCAAAAATATACTACATATGTTATTAAAGCTATTCTCTAATTATATCATGTAGTAAACCTAAATCCAGTTTTGATGACTACTATGCCATCAGAAGGGAAATGTAGGATGACCTAGAATTCAGCCACTTTGTGATTAGTAATTTACTCTCAGGTGCATTTAAAATGTATTTTAATATTTACTGTTTTGTATACCTACTTCACAGTCTTCATTTGTTTCATCACAGCAATACAATGTATCAGGGAAGTTTCATTGCTCTGATTTTTAAGATTTTACAGAGAGGGAAAAAGGTCACAAGTAAATTGGTGCCAAAGATGGAAAGTGAATCATGAATTTGGACTCTTAGACACAAAAACTCACAAGAAAACTGACTTTTTTCTGCCTATAGTCATGTGGAGGCACATGAAGGGGCTTTAATGCAAGTGTATATGTACATTGCCTGCCACAGGTCTGTGTTTTATGCTTGCAGCTGGCTATGGACATAACAGTTTCCAGGACTAAAAAATTAATTCTTAGTGGACTCTATTCAAGTGCTAGCTCTCTACATCCCTACTGTCCTAAAGATCCCCATGAAAGACTTTTCTACCCATATCTTCCTCTGCAAAGTACATAGTAATTAGTTACTTATATTTCTGCAATTCTCTCTCCTTTTGGATGACTCATTCTGTAATTGATAGACAGTTTTCACATTAAGAGTTCAGGAAAATTATGTTTGAACTTAAAACATTGTTAGGTTGAATTGTGCGGTTTGGTTTAGCTGTATAGGTCAAGTGCTCCAGTATGATTACTGAAAGTGCAAATGAGTCACTACTTACTATCCTATTACTCATCACTAGTTCCAGAATAACACCAGTTCTTCGCTATGGGAAGGGAAAAAAGGGCTTTGAATTAACTTCTTGTCCTGGTGTAAGGAAGTCGGGTTTCCACTTTCGAGAGGGTGGTTCCCTGGCGGAACCTGGTAGAGCCAATCAGCTGGCTAGTTTTGAAGAGCCAATCAGCTGCTAGTTTTGAAGAGCCAATCAGCTGCTAGTTTTGAAGAGCCAATCAACTGGCTAGTTTTGAAGAGCCAATCAGCTGCTAGTTTTGAAGAGCCAATCAGCTGGCTAGGTTTAAAGACTGGCACTCAGTAAACCACTTAAAAGGGTTGAAAACACCTCTGTGAAGACACCTGTAAAAACGAACAAAGTGTGGGAAAACTCTCTTGGCTCCTGGTTTTGGTCAGGTGACTGGCCTGGCCGGGCTGGCCCTGCGCAGCCCCTGCAGCTGGGCTGGGCTGTGCCAGGCTCTGCTGCGGGACTGGTCCATTATCAGGAAGCCCACTGGGTCCCACTCTGGCAGAGTTCCCCTCCCAGTTTTTTTATTTTTTTCTGGCAGTGCTGCCAGGCCATGACAACTAGGGGCTAAATCAGCACTTGGAGCAGCCATAAGGCTGAGACCAGTGCTGGGAGTGGCCCCACGGTCGGTGCTGGGGACGGCCCTGAAGCCAAGAGTGGCCAGGGCTGCGAGTGGCCACTGCCATCTCAGACTGGGAGCAGCCACATGACTGGGCCTGTGCAGCTAAAATTGGCACGACCAGGACAGCGGCACATGGCCATAGCTGCTTCAGCATGGCTCACAATCAGCTTTGTTTGTTTAGTCACTTGTAGCCAGCCATGCTGCAGACAGAAAGACAAAAACGGCAGCAGTGGCTTTTCTTTTTTTTTGGCACTCTACATGAGGAAAAGCGCTGGTGGCCAGCACAGCTCGTACAGTGTCAGCAGAGACCACGTAACCAGCAGTGAGAGGAACAGCAATCAGTCTCTCTCCGTTGCAGAGCCTGAATGAGATCAACCTTTCAGTGTAGCAGAACTCTATAAAAACTGTTTCAATTGATAAAGCTTGAGAAAAAATGAACCCACAAACACCAATTCTCACCCAAATAAAAAAATGATAGAGTGAAGACATAAGGGGAAAACAACATAGGACACTGAGGTCGATAAAGAAGGAGTAAAATTCTAGATGGGAGGGGATTGAGGAGATTCCTTAGTCTTGGGCTGAAATTCTTTTGTGAGGCTATGGTGAAGATATAATTGATATTTGTTTTTCTCTGTAATTCATGGAATGTATTGGGGGGATCTAGTGTTCTAACCACAGCCATGAGCAGAAGCACCAGTGTTTAAATACAGTAATCCAATGAGAAGCCTGAACAGAGATAAGAGAGATGAGAAACCTTTTCCCAGGAACAGAAGAAGAAAACCTCTGTCTCCCAGAGATGGATGAAGAGAACTTTTGTTTTTATGCTAGAACAGCTCATCCTTAACACCCCAAGAAGCTGGCATGGCCCATGAACACAGCTGTGGGAAGGCTGCAAGAGATGGGAGGGACTTTCATACTGCAAACAGATTTTTCCTTTCCCAGGCGGCTGATTAGCTGTGACATTGAAGCCGCAAGTGAACTATTTCTTGTAGAGAAGTCTCCATGGCATGGCAAGAGAAACTCCTCTCCGTAAGTGTACTGAAGAAAGATTATTTCAGAGATGGTAAACTGACTGAAAGTTCCAGGTTTTGTCTCTTTACTTTGTCAGTGGGAAAGAAGAGAGGGTATGGGGGGAGGAGAAGTGTTCTGAAGGTTTATTCTGTTTTTTTCTTATAATTTATTTTTAATTCTATTAATTAAGTTTTGTTTACACTCTTAAGTTTTGAGCCTGTTTTGCCCTCCTCCTCCTGGTCCATATTCCACAGCAGGAAACGAGTACATAATTTCTAGTGGGTGCATGGATATTTGGCCAGCATTAGACCCACTACATAATTGGTGCATTAGCCAGGAAACTCAAACTGGCAAACCAAAATTGCTACACTTGTACACGAATAAAACTTTGATCTCAATTATACACGTGGTAGCAAGGATGAACATTAACCATGCACTGAAAGTTTTTGCCTGATTAGGCCTAGGATGTTTCCCAAGAACACGAATCTACTTTGCTGTAATGGGTAGAGGGTTATTTGGTCCAAGCTTTCTAAAATGTTGAGTACCTCTATTTTTAACAGCCAACTTTAGCTACCTCTACTTTAGATAGACTGTGCAAAGAAAATCTTTGAATATGTACATCAGAATCAGTTTATTTCTTTCACACTGGGTACCTATAAATATCTTGAAACTTTTAAAAATTGATAGATATGTGGTTTTATTTTTCCAGCATTTAAGAAAAAAATGACAGTAATACACAGTCTGGAACAAAACTCAACATACAAGATTTTTTGTTTCTTCCCTAGTTTAAGAATGCTTATAGAGGTAAAGAGCTATCTCAAACAAAACAAAAATCTTCACATAGTCCATTTAAAAATCCCATTTTCAGTATTTGACCAAACTTCCTTCACCGAGGGTTACAGTAATGGCCATCTAACTAACATACTAAACACATGATCAGCAAAACTATCAGTGTGTGAGCAGAACTGACTGACTTTATGGAAGACATAGCTATAAATGTAATCATTGCCTTTACAGGTTAACTCAAACGATTTAAAATATAAGTCCTACAGCCTAGAAACAAGAATCGTGATAATTTCTTCACGTGATGATTTCTCTGGTTTCTCACACTGGAGCAAAGAAAACACTGTAGAAAACCAACCTCTGAAACCATGTTTCAAGTGTGACTTTGGTCATTGAAGAATAAGTATATTAAAATGTAAATTGAAACTACTTTGAAAGATGACATGCTTTTGTTTGTTGTCTTGCACTGAAGAATTATTCCTTGAATATGTATCAGCAAATAAAACAATCAAGCAAGCAACCAAAAAACCCCCAAAACCAAAACCACAAACATTTGTTGCTTCATATAAATCCTAGAATGCTGAGGTTATATATCAGAAATAGAAATAAGAAGGGCTTGATTATTGACTCAAATCCAATATATTCTTCCATCAACAGTAACTTTACAAAAAGACATATTTGTAAGCCTCTGGACTTGAAACCCAATTTAGTCAGCCTTGAGCTAAACTGATTTTTATGTCATTCCAGATATATTTTCTTTAAAAAGACCAATAATGTACTTAAAAAGTAATGTAAACCTACAGAATACATTTCTTGAAGGCAACAGCTTGTTTGAGTGTTTCCCCAGAGAAGATTTTGTGTGTTTTATGACTTTATATCTGGCAGTTTAATAATTCTCCTATGTGAAAACAAACCAACCAACAAACAAACAAAACCAGCGTGGTGACTTTTAATTCATGGCAGTAAAGAAGGCTACCAGAGGGCACTTACTCTGTTAGAATGAGGTGTTTTTTTCCAAATTTAGGATGTAGTGGATTCCCAGGTCACCTATTCTGACCTGCAGTGAATTACAGGAGATTCATCATTTACAGATTGACCTTCCAGTCACCATTATTTGAATAGTGTGGGAAATTCACATGTATAAGTGTTTATGTGTACCTTTGCAGAGTTCATAAGTATTCATATGGCAGGTGTTTTTCCCCATTTCAGCCCAGCATCTGTCTGATCAAGTCTGTCTCACCACGAAGAGTGCATATTATGTTAGGTGGTGCAGGTACAGATGGCAGGAGAATGAAGCTGACAAGACACCATGGTACAGGAAGATGTTCCTTACAAATGACTGAACTCCTCTCTAAGAAATCTCAACCCTATCATACTCTATTTTCCTGTATCAATTGGGATGCAACTTGATAACTTAAAATGAATTATGTGCACATAATAATACTGTAAAGAAAAGAGTAATGGTGTGGGTCCAGCAGAGGACAATGAGGGAGGTAATTGGACTTTCTTGTGAGGAAGGATGAGGGTGTTGGCCCAGTTCAGCCTTGAGAAGAGATGACTGAGAGGTGACCTCATTAATGTATATAAGTCTAAGCGGGGGAGTACCAAGAGCAAGGAGCCAGCGTCTTCCTGGTGGTGCCAGTCAAGAGGCGGTGAGCCAAAGCTGATGCACAGGAAGTTCCATCTGAGTATAAGGAAGAACTTCCTCACTGTGCAGGTGACCAAGCACTGAAACAGATTGCCCAGGGAGGGTGTGGAGTTCTCCTCACTGGAGATATTCAAGAACTGTCTGGACACAGTCCCATGTCAAGTGCTCTAGGGCGTTCCTGGGTGAGCAGGAGGTTGGACCACATGACCCACTGTGGTCCCTTCCAACCTGCTCATCCTGTGATTCTGTGGTGAAAACATTTCTGAGACCACAAGAGGCCTGAAACTTATCTTGTATAACCACTATACCCTGCCCTAACACAATGCTGATTAAGCAATGAAGAAAGTGAACATTATCTGCTTTGATTGACTTTTTCCAGCTACTTTCACTCTTATTGTGTTTATTCAAAATAATTAAATAGCTGTATAAGACCACAGAACTGTGTCTTTACGCTCAAATGAACAAAGAGAAGTAACAATTGTTTAACTTGGCAACTATTGTGTGGCAATGATGAATGTGGAAACAAAGATGCCAGAAGCAGGCATCAAAATGGAAGCTCTTTTTCCATCTATTTGCCTCTTCATTTAAAAGTGATGGTTATAGGGACATGGCATCAATAGAAGTTAATGGGATTGTCCTTAATAGGAACAGTATTACTTCTATTCATTCATGTGAGGACTGCACCTTTGCTGTTCATACAATGTGAAGAATATTAGGAGTCCATCCTTGCAGAATGGGATTCCAAGAGCCTGTGGGTTGTGCTGTGTACAAATGCATGAGGCTGGTTACCTGTGCCAGGTTAGTCATGCAGCTGAGACAGAGGGATTGGTTATAAGGGCTCACCCTACTTAGTCTCTGCACACACTGGGAGTACCTAAAACTCTCTGTAGCCTGAACTGATGCTCTCTGAACTATCTAGGAAGGAGCTAGAATGAATCTAGATGCTGTGTACAGATTTTAGCCTGAGACAATCAGTCTTGCTGACATGGATCCTGCATAACATCCTATAACCTCTGTGTCAAAGTTAACTTGTCTCTGGCCAGCTTGGGGCAGACACAGGTAGAGAAGCTGTGTCTGCCTACACTATCCACATGTATCCATCCTTCCATATATGAGAAGGAATATAAATGTATTGCCCTGTTACAGTAAAATGCATCCCTAGAGAGCACAGTTGAATGGGACGAATATACGGAGTACAACTGACTCCATAGGAGTCTCCCTCAGGCCTTAGTTGTTTTCATAATTGCCTTTGGAAAACAGCTGACAACCAAGGAGTGCATACCTGAGGGACACCACTTCTTTATATCACTTGTCATCCCTCTTTTACCCTCAGAGACCTCTTCATTCATTATCTTCAGTCTTGCCTAGCATACAGCTTTGGAGCCTCATCAATCCCAAAGACATGTTGTCCATAAACTGACAAAACAAAACCACTCTCAAGTATAGATTGAGTTTGAAAAATCTGCCTGCTGTGTATATGAAATATACAATATGAAACAACTGCAAAGATGAGCAGTTTTGTATGCTCTACCAGTGATACTCCAAAAATGTTTTTTCTCTCCTTGTGGGAGCACACAGCAGTCATGTGAATCCTGTGGGGACCTGATTCTTGTGTTGGCTGCAAAAGAAGGATTTCTGGATGAATTTTACAATAGTTAGAGCAGTTCTTAAAATATAATTTTTACTTTCACATGTTTTAAGGTTTAAATAATGTCTTTTACAGTTTCAATTTCCGTGTGCAAATATTCATCCAGCTTTTGATTTTTTTCCAGAAATTCAAAGGAGAATGAGGTTTAGAGGAGGGACTTGTTTGCCCAAACATAGACACGTCTCTTGGTTTGAAAAACAGGTGTCTGCTAGGGAGGGGCAGGGCCTCCCTCAGAATGGAGAATTCAAATCCCCTCCCTCCAAATTATTATAATTTAGAAAATTAAAGGGGCTTTCAGGCAGAGGCATGGGGATAGGAATAACAGTTCTTTACTAGTATGTATACTATACAAGGCAAACAGAACAACAACTAGAGCATTAATAATAAACAGAACCAGGAACCTCAAGGGGCTTTGTTTCACAAAGCCCGGGGCAGTCTGATCTTGGTGCCATTGTGGAACTCCAAGAGCACCAAGCTGGAACGGTGGAAAATCCCGGGCTGGTGGGTGAGATCAGAAGCTCCATGGTGGTGGCTGGAACAGCAGGGATGTCCTGGCAGGGCAGGGCAGTGCAGCGCTACAGAGGAGCAAAAAGCCTCAGAGCAGTGCTGAAGAAGCGGTGGTGGTGGGACAGGGCCGGCCCAGCTCCAGCAGGGCAGGAGGAGACAGCTCAGAGTTCCTGGGCACACGAGCAGATGATGGGAGATTTCCCAGGACCGGACCCAGTGGTGACAGTGAACTCCTCCTACAGCAAGCAACAGCCTGGCCATCCTCCCTCCAATGCCAAGAGCAACAGAGAGCAGCTGCCTCCAGCCCGTCCTTTACCTGCCCCAAAAACTCAGTGATCTTGCCCCTCCTGACTTTTGGGCACCTCTTTGTTTTGGTCAAGCACCCATAAGTACCGAGTAGTTAGTCTCCTAGCAACTTATGGGGAAAAAATCTATAAGTAGAAAAGAAACAACTCTAACCCCCAACAGCATGCATCTAGTATGACTTGAGATGCCCTTGGATATCTTGGACATCCAGGCTGGCAAATAAGCCACAGATCTGAACTCTTCTGTAGCAACAGTTCTAGAATATCTGAGAACACGTTAACCTGCATGCAACATTCATCTTCTTGCTGTCAGCATAAACCTCTGGATTCTCTAGATAATACGTACCATAGGTAGTTAGTATTGATACCAGTGTCTGTATTCTAGATAGTTAAATTGATTGAATTCGGGTTTTGCTGGGGGGTTTGTTGTTTTGTTTGTCTTTATCATATAAAATATGTTTTCCTAGGTGATTTTTGAATGCACATGTAATGGTGAAATTATGGGTGCCTTAAATCACTGCCTAGATTGTCCCCACAGTTGTTATTTCCCAGGTGAGACCTATGGTAGTACCTCATTGCCTGTTTCAGAAGTCACATGTGCTGTTTGTTTGCATTGCTTCCTTATATCCATTGTTAGTTGTACCTGTGTGTTGTTTTATCCCATAGATAATCTCAGTGCAGGTTTATGTTGCATGCACAGTGTGCTGGAGAACTGTATTTTTATCTAGTGATGAAAGGAAAACCAACAAAAGTATCCAGTCTATGTTATGCAGCAGTGGCCACATCAGCAACTCTGAAGCAAATGAAGCAAAATCATTACGAAGCTATCAGCACACAGCAGTTTAGTTCACAGCCTGGAGATGGTGTAAAAAAGAAGATTGACTAAATCATTGATGCTTTACTGTGCAAAAGCTCAGGAAGAAACTATCTCTTTCCTCCTCTCCTTCCTCCTTATCTTCCAAATAAACCAACCTATCAAAATATGAATAGATGACGATAAGATGTAGGGGGGAAATGCATAACATAAAAAAAGAACAAAAATTTTGGGAAAGTGGATTAGCTGAGAAGGAAAAGAGCAAGTTAAGCATCTGACTACTGCTCAATAGAAATGGAAAAATATTAGCAAATGACAGTAAAAAGGTCAGAGTTTTCATTGTCTTTTTTTTGCAACAGTCTGCACTGAAAAGGTTAATTTTAGTCAGGTGGCTAGCTTAAAGCTGCAAGCTAGATAACCCAAAAAATTACCCTATATCGTCTCAGTGATGGAAGGTCTTTCAAACCTGCAAGTAGGTACTTTCGAAAATCTGAAGGAGCTGGAGCTAAGTTTCCAGAAGACCAGAAAACTGAAAAAAATATGCCTGTCTTTTTCAAAGGGAAATCTCCCCCACTCCACTGTCCCAAGACAAGGAATTATAAGATTAGGTACTTTCCATTTCTACAAAGATATTGAAATATAATGAAGTAAACCTTGTGTAAACACCTAGAAGATAAGAGAAGGAAGACTTTTAGCAAATACTTTGTCAAATGTATATCAAACCCATCTAATGCAGCCCAGTAGCAAACCCTCTGTTACAAAGGGTCTTATGCCTATCTTATTTACAATTTTTGAAGACAAACTAGGAAGATACACAACAGCTCTTTGGCTGCTGTTGGTAAACTTCTTGGAGAATAACTATTGAATATTCATTGTCAGGAGTGTAGAATATATCAGGGGGAAATGATGCAACTCAAACAGGGCACATTTCCTTAAGAGCAAGAATCAAGTGTGACCTGAAGACAGAAGCTGTAGATTGCACAAACACAGCATAGAGAAAAACTAGCTGGACAGCTGCTTAGTAAGTGGCACAAGGGATTACAGAGGCACACGGGGCAAGCATGAAGCAGTATTGTTTTGCCACTTGTCATACAAGGTGTGTCCTTGGATGGATAAGGAGAGTTACTTCCTGTGAGACATGTGAAATGGTTGTCCCCATTTGATCCTGGTAACATCAGAGTGGACTTGTGAGGAGTCTTTACTAGTTATTTTCAGTAAAATATGGAGAGAAGTACACTGGAGAGAAGTACATAGCAAACATGATTTAGAAAATCCTGTGGATGAGGAAAAGCTAATCAAAGCCATGGATTTCTTTAGTTAAGGAAAGATATGACTTAAGGCAGACATTGGACCACTTTTCATGAAATTAGTTATAAAGAAAAAGGGAATAAAGTCTTCTCTGTATTTTATGAAGAAAAGGACAAAAAGTCATAAGTCTTTAAACATCTGTCAAGACTGCATAGCTATAGCTGAACCTGCCTTGAGGAGTGATGGGGAATGGATGATCTAAGTGCTTTCCAGTCCCATGGTGTGAAAACTATAGCTCTGTATCTATATTTATATTAAGTAAAACCAATATTTTATTTATTGTTGATGGTTCAATTCTTAAGTACTTCCATGTAAATGCAATTTTTTCAAGCATAGATAATTGGCATATCTGTGAAGCATGAATACCTTCTTTTTTTCATCTGTCTTAGAGAATAAATATATGGATTAAGTCATCATTCCCTCATCTTATCTCAGTTGGACATGACCAGAATCAGTGCAAGAAACTGAGTCAGGTCTTTAGAAAGGCTTCAATTATTTTGGATTGATTTCATTTTAAGGTGTTACAGTCACACTGTGATTAATGGGTCTAGTCATGGTAAAATTTTTCAGTAGAGCTGTCACAGACAGTCCATTTTAAAAGAGATTTTGTTGCTAATTGACCAAGAAAGAAATTAGTTATAACTGTTGACATTTCTACATATATTTGCCCATCAAAGCTTCCTACTGAAACAGAACAGTGTTATCAGCCCTTTTGGGCCTCACTGATGCAGTTTCACCTTGAGGGCTCAAAATCTCTGTATTGGCTGAGTCAAAATGGGAACTTGAATTCACAGTGCTTGCATGTTCAATTACTAAATATTAAGTATGTGAATTTCTCAGGATCTTCTGCTGGAGTACGACGTGTGGCATCTGGAAGTTGACTGACAGAAGGATGTTGCGTCACAACCCCAGGGTGCTGGGTGCTGCAACGTTGCGTATCTGGTTTTGGCCCAGCTCAGTGTTCAGGCTGGGCCCCCGGCTGCTTTTTGGATACGCTTCAACAAAGTTCGTTGGTGGGGTTTTTGGCTTACAGGCAGCTCAGCTCACGCTGACATGGCGGTGGCAAAAGAGGGGACTTTTAGAGGCTTTGAGAAAAGAGGCTTTATTTGGTGGGGGGGGTCAAGGGGTCTCCCAGCCTCAGGCAAGTGGCTCCAAAAGACACCGGACCTGGGCCGCAGGGCGTTTTTGTACAACCATTCAAAGGGGTGGGTACAACGTGTTTAAACCAATAAAACAATTAAAACGATACATGCCAGCTAGATTACATAAACACTAACAAATCCTAAATAGGTCTGGGGGTGGTCTCTCGGGGTTTTGCCAACCAGGGGCCGAGCTCCTGGACCTTGAAGATAAGAATTCTGTGATGGACAAGGGGAAAAGATCATACATGAAACAGGGATATAACAAAAGGGACCAATAGGGAAGAGACTCTGGTTGTCTTAGAAACTCTTATCAGCTACTTTGAAACAAAGGGGCTCTTTCAAGGTATCTACTACACTAAAACTTACAATATAAAAAAAACTATACTACATTCATAACTAAAACTTAAAAAACATTTCTTTGCACAGCCACAGAAGGAGAAAGGGGTCTCTGTAATCACCAAGACATGCTCTTGGCCATTCCCACAGACAGTTCATTTCTGAAGCAGCACAGGCAGACAAAAACTCAATAATACTTGAAAATTTCAGGAATTGTAACAATCTGTCCTGATTCTGGGGATTGTCTTGACCCAAGTGCCCTTGGCCTTATTGAACTCCATGAGATTTTTCACCTCGTGGATCCCCGGGAGGACTCAGGCCTCGTTTGTTCAGTAGCAGTTTCATTGGTGGCTGCTCCACATAACTGATATGCCAGTCAGTGGGAGAAGAAAAGGATGTTTGAGTAGCATGTGTGTTATTTGTTTAAAGCTTCTAATTACTCAAGAAAGCCTAAGATAGGAAAAGGATTTAAACTATATCTTTGTTCTTTCAATTTTGAGTTAGCCTAAGTGGAGCTTATCTGCTGAACTCTTAACTTCTAAAAATGTAGCTGGTTATTTAGACTCTATAGAAAAAACAGAAAGGGTGTCTGAAGAAGGTAATTTTTCTCATTTATCTTAGATGCCTGTCCTGAGTTTCAGTGATTTTTTACATGAAAGTATCCACAGGTTAATATTGTGGGATGGCAGATGACTGACACCGTAAGCTAAAATTCTTTAGCTAGGCACACATAGCCCTTGCTCATTTTTTTACTAATTTTTTGTCCTTTTTAAACCACAGCCTCAAATTCACAGTCTCAGAGTTTGACTTTGTCCTCTTTTTATTCTTTATTTTTTCTTCTGGTGCTTAAATATGTTTCCTATTCTTAAGGTTCTCCCAAGATCTGCATTAACCTGGAATATCTGTTGGGTAAGTTCTGCGTGATAGTAGAAATAGCATCCCAGATGAATCATATCTGACATACATTAAAATTATGCAGAAACATATAACTAAATTATGACTAATACAGGAATGACACACTGTCTGACAACTCAGGCAAACATAAGTCATTACCTATAAATGGAGAAGCTAGAATCAGCTGAAAAGCAGTTAACTCTTTCAACCTGAAACAACAAAGCCAATGTTGCTCTTTACCAAACTGAATATAACACACAGTGGGTATGATAGGCCTGGATGTGGACTACGAGAAGCATGAGCTCTTGGGCAGTGAGTATTGTGGGTACCTGCCTGTAGCACTAACTCAGCCTCTCCAAGGTGCCCAAGGTGCCCTGGCCCCTGCCAAACAGGGAGAAGTTCTCAGGCTTTAATGTGGAGGCAGAACTGTGAGGTTCATAAATTCTTATTGGCCCTGCAAGGAGCAGGGCCACAGTGCTGCAGTGCTGTGCTAATTAGCCTTTTCTGAATTAATTACAGACTCATAAACTGAGCTCAATCAAGTGGTGCTTTTGCCTCCAAGTCCTGGAAGATGCTAATTCAGAACCCATTCTGGGGTCTTTGCACAGAACACTATTAAGCCTAACAATAACATCCTTCAGAAGGCAGCAATCTAGTGCCAGTCTCTAACCTCCTTCAGTGCCATCAGAGCAATCTGCACTCAGGCAACACAGTCCTGCAGAGTGATGTGCTCACAGGCAATGGTGCCATGAGGGTCAGGTGCATTGAGGTGGGTCAGGGAGCGTGGCAGTACCTGCAAGAGCTGTTGGTACCAGGACAGCACCGGCACCAGCACAGTGACTGAGGAGTGCCTGCAGCACAACTGCCTCCAGCAGCGTGAAACCACTAGGCAGCACTGGAGACAAAAGCTGTGGCTCTGCTCTTTTATGCTGTGTGTTGATCTTGCTTGGCTCCAAAGGAAGCAGTTTTAGCAGCAGCAACAAGGTCTACACTCTCTCAACTATTTTCAGTCCCTGAAAGTAAGAAATTAGTCTTTTCAAATACAGTCACACAAGAGCTTTTCATATAAAACTTCTAAAAAGCAAAAGGATTAAGGATATCATTAAAGTAAAAAGGGAACTTAATACCTTATATCATCAAAGCCTTAACCATTTTCATTTTTTTCCTTTCCTCTGCTACCAATACGACTTCTTCCAGTGGTAGTTGTTGCTGTGGAATGAAGCAGAAAAAACCTCCGCTTTTCAAAACCCTGCACCATTTTCACCTGTTTGATGCTGTATCTAGCTTTTGTGCTATCTGTGTTGTGATTTTGGTCCCCTTACTTCTGTTAGTCTAAGAACACTTGCAAATCCTGGAGCTGAACCTGCAGCTCTAAAGGTGCTTTACAGCCAAACGCAGTTCCCTGTAGCCATGGACAGAGCAGCACGAGGAGGACGACTATTATCCCAGAGTTATCCAGAAAAAAGTTTATAGGAACAAATGTAGACTTTCATTCCCAAGCCAGTTCAGAGTTATCAACAGGTGACATTTGCTGCACTGTAAACTAAATTTTTTGAGTGGGGTAGAAGTTTCTGCCCCAAAAATGAGGGAGGACACCTTTGGATACAATTTTGTAAAATCAGAGGCATTTGTCATGTTAAGTTTGACAAGCAGCAGATTGCTTCAATTATCAAAGTTTGCAATGTGTTCTCTGAAGTATCACAGTTGTGCATGTGACTTCTGAATTTTATATTTGCTCTTTGGCAAGTAATTTTCTTCTTTATTTTCTGAAAATCAATGTCTCATACCACCTCTCAGGGGGCACATCTTCATAGGGCAAGGAAAGATGAAGTTTTAATGGCTTCTGTGCAGCAAGTGTGGCAGAGCTTATTATTATTCTCTCACAGGGTGCATTGGAAAGTAACACTTAATAAAAAGGACCACAGGAAGTCAACATCAAGTGGTACCTTTTTATTAAATACGAAGCATCTGCGGTTTACACAATTTGGGACAAATGAAGCTCAGTCTTATAGTTTGTTTATTTCTTTTGAATCCATCGCAGAAGACATTACAGACCTGCTTAAGGTCCTAAGTACAGACAGACATCCAGATCCACCATGGGTTCCTGATGCAGTGTGGCATCTAACCTCCAAGTGCCAGGTATTCAGGACTCATATGTAAAACAGGGATATTGGGTGTGCTTGAATAAAACAGCCCTATCTGGGACTATATGCACTTTCTGTAGGAATGTCAGTAATTTTTTTTTAACTGAGATCCACAATCCTGTTCGTATCTACAGTCTCACTGGCATCACCACATAGCCAAGGTTTTTTAAAATTAAAAAAATAACTACATATTACATTCCAGCTCCAGACATCTAAAAATATATATGAACTAAGAGCATTCATTTTTTGAGTAAGATCTTTAATCTCTGCAGACAGTGGGGTAGAGGTGATGCATATGGAGAGCTGTTCAGTTCAGAAATGTTATTTTAAATTTAGTGAGGTGAACAGGTCTCTGTACTTCCGTGAAGTGTAATTGCTTCTAAGTTGAAATTAGTTGCTCACTTGTAGATGTCCAGTGCTCTTCTGGCCAGCTCTGAGGCATCCTGCCTTATCTCCAGATAATATGGCAAGATGTGTGTGACACTCATCGGTCCTGGGTAATACCTGCCTTTCAGCACTCTCAGGTGCTCACCCCAGAGTAGCAAATGTAGGCAAACAACTCAAGCTGCCTGTTGGCTACCACAATTGCTTAAAGGGTATAAATCATCTGCAAACTATTAGATAGTCAACTAACATATATTTAGGAAGTATGGGAAATCCGACTGGGTCTCCAAATGTCCCAAAGGCTCCATCCCTTCACCACCACCCACACATACAAGTTTTTCAGAAGCTGTAAGGTATATCATACGGCACTATTTTTCTGTTTTATTAGCTATATGATCCTGGTTCATGTGCTGTAGGCTGGCATGGAAGAAACCTAAATCTAGGGGTCTGAATTTCAATCTGAATCCCACCTGAAGTTGTATTGGTTTTTTGTATGGTTGTTGTTTGTTTTTTCAAAACCTGGCTGAAAGGAGTAGCAGTGCTGATCTTTTCTGAGCAGAAGTGCTTCCTCCTCACTTCTGTATGGCTGCCATCTCTGATCCTCCCTATCCATGTTATTGTTCCGGAATACAGAGTTTTCTATTTTGAAGAACTGGAGTGCTGTTCTCCCTGTTCTCCATGTTCCACTGATGCAGAGAGTTAGCCACAGGCTGCAGTAAGAAGCAAATTGTAGCTTCCACTGCTCTAGGCCTTGGATAGGTTGTACATCATGTACAGTACATGCTGACACTTCATATGGGAGGCAGTAGTTGGTGGCTTGGGTTTTCTTCCCTGTTGAAGTACAACAGCTGGGAGTTGAGGAATCTGCTGCCTCTGCAGATATTTTCTATTACTGCAGAAAATTCTCTGCTGTAATGGTGATGTGGTCCATTGAACATGTGACTTGGTGAACTTCCACCTTTTCCAGTTAATCCTCCAGAAGAGATCAGAAGGGTAACTTGGAGCTGTTGCTTCAGTGTCTTTGCAGGCTGAGAAAAGAAAAGAAAAGAAAAGAAAAGAAAAGAAAAGAAAAGAAAAGAAAAGAAAAGAAAAGAAAAGAAAAGAAAAGAAAAGAGAAGAGAAGAGAAGAGAAGAGAAGAGAAGAGAAGAGAAGAGAAGAGAAGAGAAGAGAAGAGAAGAGAAGAGAAGAGAAGAGAAGAGAGAAAAGAGAAAAAGGAAAAGAAGGGGGGGGGGGGCAGGGGTTTGAAAGTGTTGAAGTATTTAGGGCACATTTTGAAACTTAATTTTCAAAATGAAGGCTAGACTGCAATGTAATCAGTGCAGCCCAGGGGTGAGATATGCAACTGAGAGTTATTAAAAACTGCACTGTTTCAGTTGATTGCAGGACATATTAGGGCATTTTATAAAGCTGTAAGTGTCTTCAGGAGTTTCAGATACTTTGTGAAGAGGAAAACTTTTGCTTGGAACCATTAGATCAATAAGCCTGAAACACTTAATTCAAAGCAACTCAGGCTCAGTATAGCTCCCATGGAGCCGAAACAGATTTGTGCCTGTCCCAGAGCTATAGATGCTCTGAGCATCAGCGTCAGTGCCTTGGAATCCCACCGACATATCTGCTGTGGGCAGGAGAATACTGAAACCCCCTGCAATTGCTCTCATAAATCAATGTTTTGCTCTCATAAATCAATCAAACAGCTATTTTTAGGCAAACTGACAAGAATGTTATATTCACAGAATAGTTGCTGGCTCTGGGCAATTTCTGCTTCATTGTAAATTTTTATTAAAAGTTGGTTTTAATCTGATTTGAATTTGAACCTTAATTTGAATTAAGATTGTATGCTGAAAACATTCTTGTGCACTGAAACTTCTTTTTTATTGGCCATTCTGAGTCAGGAAATCATACTCGAAAAGGGCACTCTGATTACAATTGAAATTAATGGTACCTCTGCTTTTACCAAGCCATGTCTGCAGTTACCAAGCTCTTAGAATCAGTGTGCATTCACTCATTCATACTGGATAATCCCCTCCTATTTGTCTTATTAAGTCCCCCAGAGAGAGCCACAGGTAAGAGAAAGTAATTACTTTCCAATGGCACATCTAAAAACATGTATTGAAGAAAAAGTGACTGAATATGCTTTTCATGAATTTTATTAAAAGAAATAAGCAGGAATCAATTCAAAGAGAACACAATACTTAAGCCTTCTACAAGTACTTCTCAATCACTTAAGACTTTATAAGTACAGATATCAAATTACAGTCAAAATGAAATCATGAAAAAATTTATCAGAACCACTAGCAGTAAATCCTCAGATTAGTTAAAACTATCAAATGGGCACTGCAAATAATCACTCCTAAAACCTAAATCAACAATTTCAGTGAGATAACCATTCATTGAGTTCCAAAATACGATGTACCACAGACGTGGCATAAATCTTAAAAGGGATAAATAATTTAGCTTAAAACGAAGTGAGCATAAATCTACAGTACAATCTCAGAAGTCAATTAATGTTTTTTTTTCTTGGAAGTTCACCACCAAATACACATGATAATCAGCTTGCTCTTTCTCACCTCTCTCCCAGGGATTATAAATGCTACAAAATGTTTTGATGAGCACATGTTTCAGTGGTTTTGTCACACATCCACCATTGAGAAAAACCCAGGAAAATCGTAATGTTTGTTTGGAAGGGGGGGGTGTGCTGTAGTTTAGTATGGAAATATTCTCTGGTGATTTCCTACGGAATTTACATAATTTTAAATTATGGGATAAATACAACCAGAGATATAAGCAAGCCATGAACTTAGAGAACAGCCTTTTCCTCCCCTTTCCGTTGCTGTGTGCCATAACCACTGGACACAGATCTTTTTTGTTTGCTGATAGGAATTCCCAGAACTCCTAATAATGTTATTTTTGTTTGCACAACAGCCATCTACCAATAGGTGGCGTCAGGTGGCGCTCCATCAGACTCCTTTCCCTCTGATGGTGGAAGAGTGATGTAAATTACCCTAAGGACTGGGGATTTTGAACCTTTCTACTTTAAGAGGCAGAGATGGACAAACAGCACCTGTACATTCAGCTCAGGAACACTGAGAAGTGGGTTTTCAGCTCTGGGTTTTGAATGGCAAGACTGCCCTGCAGGCCCAAGCTATGGAGTGGAGCAAAAATTTCTGACCTGTACCAGGATCTAAAATTTAGCTGCAGATTTGGCCTTCAGTAACTTTAAAACATCAAAGTCTTCTACTGAATCTGGCTCAATGTGGTTATGAATGAAAAGGTTACCAAAATTATCAACACTGTGATGACCACAGAAAGCTATATAAGCAATACTGAAACTCTTGTATGAACTTAAAAATTAAGTGAAAAACAATTTTAAAGAAACCAAAGCTGCTCTAGGATAGGTTTTTGTCAGGTCCTGGTGCACCACTCAAAATGAAAGTGAGTTTTTCTCTCTGTGATGTTTCTCTCACCAAGACTTCAGTTGAAACTGCCCAAGATCCACACTCCTTGAAAGAAATACTTGAACTGAGAACAGAATGAATGGGTTCAGGTGGGAAATTTATATTGCACTGCTGTCACAAGAGCAAAATGCTCTAAATACAAAGTGAGCCATGTTTGTGAATAATACTGGCAAAGGAAGTAAACCTCAGTCCTACTATACCAACCTAGATGAATGACATCTGGCACTGTACAGATGTTAATTTAAACACATCTGATGGTTTGCTCCTGACTTTTTAAAAAGAATTAGCATAAGGCAAAGAAGATCAATTAGCATTTACCTGAAAGGTTAAGGATGTATCTTCAATGTTAACTGCAAGTACTTATCTAGAAAAGATTTTTGATGGAAAATGATCAAGAAAAAGTAACAGACTGAGGCAGACCTTTCTGACTGCAAATGTTACTCAATTTAACTAGACTTTCATTTCAGGCTTGATTCTAGTACTTATCCAATCAGAGCTCTCAGTCGTCAGTGCCAGAGTGCTATTCTCAAATTACAGTTGTCTAAAGCAGAAGAGAGATGAACAGGTACCTCTGCAATGATGAGAGAAGTGGAAATGCTTTGCCAAAGACCAGCTTCTTCCCTGTCATGTGAGCTGGAGCATGTGCTAGCACAGATGGACAGAGTAGCAACTGGAATGCCTTCAACTTCTCCAGAAGATGCTCTTCAGCTACCAAATATTGCATAACAGTTCCCAGGTTTTGGCTGATAAGAGTGGTGCACCAGGACCTGACAAATCCGCACTAGAGCTGCTTCAGGTAACCTCTTAACTATGTTATCCCTGTCATGATCTGCCACCAAAGTGAAGCCCCATCTCACTGGATGCTTATGGATCCTCAAAGCAGCTGCAGCCCATGATTGCAGACACTTACTGAGATGCTGTTTCTTGTTCTTCAGTCAAAAAAGGCCACATGCAAAAGATGTTCCTGCTCTTGGGCTTGCTTTAGGTGGTAAGGAGGTGGTGTTAATCCTTCTGGGTAATATTTGATGCTCTGGAGGCACATCTCCCGGATGCTAATTATAGCCATGTAATTTCTTTCCCGTGCCATTCTGCAACAGAGACTTACTAGCAATGCATCTACCAGCTGAACCAAGATGTAGATTCAACAGTCAGGATTACCACAGGCTGTGAAATAAACATTTTTTTCCCTAGCTATATAGCAAAGCAGTTTATATCTGTCAGATTTAACTGAGAGACTGGTGAAACCTGTTAGAAGAGCAATGATTCTGGATACCATCAGAATAAAAGACATTAATTTTGAGCAGTTTTACTACAATGTTTAATGAACAGATTGTCCTAGGATTTAAAATGTTATTAATTAAGGACCTCAATTGCCATTAAGCACTATTTGTCTTGTTATTATAACCATTGCCTGTAAATGGTATCATTGCTAAGAGTCATGTTCCATGCCACACTGAGTCAGAATATTTAGGAGTAGAAATAAAACTAAGTAGTTCAACCTCCTCCACTGGTTAGAAAGAAAACACAGTTATTACTATAAAAATGACAGCACCAAGAAAGGACTGCTAGTCAGGGTGGTTTTAAAAGGTTTTTGCTACAAGAAAAAACATTATGAAGTCATTAATAGCTATTAGAAACTTTCATAATTCAATTTTATACTAACACTTGGACAGTCTTCTGCAGAAAGAGAGGTAGGAAATGTCAATTTGCTATTGCTCAGTCATTTAAAGCCACAGTTTCCTTATAACACAATTTAGCTCTTAGCTGCACAAGTAAAAGGAAGCATCTAGCCTTTAAATTGTATTTAAGTGAGTATCCTGTGGAGATAAATCAGAAAGGAAACTATAAAATCCAATCCTGATAATGGATTGCTAGACCAGTTGTTCTCCAACAAATTTTGAGGCCACCATGATGTTGGCTATCATTTGGACAGTTACTATCTGATTGCTATTTGGAGGTATATATATTTTCTCATACCAGACAAGGTTTAAAGAAGTTAATAACGGAAGTTGATTAACACTCACCTTTGCACTGAAGTTGGAAACTATTTTAAACATTAGAAACATACCCTGAGTTTGCATATATCAGTCAGAGATAAGAGAAGATAATAACAAGGCTGAAGGAGGGAGTGTTGGCTAATATATAAACCAAAGTAGTTAGACTCTACCAGAGTTGTGCAGAGATTAATCTCAAAAAGCATCAGGTGGCCAGGAGACATATATAAATTACTGCTGATCTGCAAACCTCACTTTGTGGAGTCCCTGTGTCTCAAACCTATAATATTTTTTGTCTGTTCCTTGTGAAACAGTGATCACAACAACCAGAACCCATGGAGTGACTGCATTATTTCACTTGTATAAGTGCAGTAGTAAAAAAAAAATATGCGTGAATTTTTTTTTTTTTTTCATTTTCCTTGAGAAGAACTCATCAAAGGTTTCCACACCAGGAGTCTTTGGGAAACACAATAAAGGCTCTATCACAGAACAAAATGTCAAAACATAGGGCAGCAAATCAAAAAAAAAGAAAAAAAAAAATCCCAACTCTTCATGGTGTTCACCCAAGAGCTCTCAAAATGTTGAACCTCTGAACTGATGCACAACTGTAAGTTTACAATTGTTTCTGTATTACAGCACCAGGCCGCTGTGAGACCACTTTTGGACAGGATTCCAGTTAGGTGCAATGAAATACTGATCAATAAGCCTATATGAGGAAGAAATTATATGTATTAATTACTTGGGAAAAATCACATAGATTTTATATAGGCAAGTCCCATCCCACAGAGCTACTACATTATGCTAAAAAGGAAGAAGATGGACAAAGAAGATCTGTTTGCTGTGTGTATTTTATTTTATAAAAGCATTTGGATCAGATTCCTCTCCAAAAACTCTTAAAATGATCATAAAATAAGGGAACATGCCCTCATATTGATAAAGGGGAATAAATGCTCTAGATTCAATCTTAAGGAAGTAATCAGTGACAAAAGATTTTCAGGGTGAAAAAGTTAAGGGTAAATCTAGGTAAAAAGATAATAAAGAGTGGCAGAAGACTCTAATGACACAGCACAGATGATAAAACAGCAGGTGAAAATCAGTACACATAAAATATGACCAAAGCTTCCAGAAGAGCTGCTATGTAGGCAGTAACTTAAATAGATACAGACTGCTCAGCCTGAAACAGGCAACTGACAAGAGGTATATGATGCAGGTCTATAAAACATTCACTGGCATAGATCAGGGGTATGGGAAATGATTCCAGTGTAAGAACTACACAGCCTTCAAGTAAGCCAGCAGGAGCGAAATTCAAGAGTGAAAAGGAAGTGACTCTCCAGGTAATACATAGTTAAACCAAGGATTACAGCCAAGTACTGAAGGTACTAGCTTACTGTTCTTTAATAAGTTATCAAATGACATTATGGAAGAAGATCACACAGAATGATCTGAGATGCAAAGACCCCACAACACCTTCTGATGCTCCCTGTGTCACAGATTCCTGCAGGGTTGGAAGGCTGCCAGGAATGAGAGGAGGGAGTGAGGCAGCAGTAAGCAGGCAGGCACTGTCCCATCTCAGGAGATGGTGATCAGCCTGCATCCTGCCAGGCAATGTGCATCAGTAATGAGTGATTAGAAGGTGTACATAATTCCAGTATATGAAGATGGAGATAAGTAGCTATGATGACCTATTAATATATTCAAATAATTTCAGAATTGCAAGCTATTCTACTTTTCACCAGCCTTTGGTCTTATCAGCATTTTGCTGACCTCTAATTTTTTTTTCCAGTGAGTCTAATATGGTAAAGAACCCTGTATTTCTCATACTGATTTGCAATTGAGAATATGGTGCTTTTTTTGTTTTTAACAGGTGACACAAACTGGAATGAAGAGTGTTCATTTGATATTAACAAAAATCAAGAGCCTTTACTGAGATAAAGACAGACTGTTGGTTCCTTATAGATAATCACCTTCAGAAAGCCCTTGGTAAAGACATGGTAAATTTTGAAGATATTTCCCAGAAAATAGTACATTTTTATTAGATTTTGTCAATTATTTTTTTCATCAGATAGAAGAAACATTTCTCCAGTTGGTTGCTTCTATTTGCAAAAAAATAGTAATCTGGAAAGTATGTAATGGAAATCTCTTTTTGCCCAGTTCTATCTGAGGGGAGAATCTTTGGGATTATCTATTAAAATATTTGTTCCCTAATAGTACATCTTCTACTCGATTAGTTTCCAGGGATACCAAGAATGACATTTGCATGTTTTTTTGGTGAAAACACAGACCTCAGACTGAGAGATTTTTTGATCTAGGTTTTCATGGACATTCAGACTAAATCTGATGATGATTAAGGGTAGGGTAAAAGTTGCAGCAGCTCCCTGTTGTGACTGTCTGAATCCTCCTAATACTCATTTTCACAAAACAATTATTTTCACAGACCTGCTTCTCTCATCTTTAAGTTTGGTAGAATCATTCAGCACATGTTTTGAATGTATTCAGCTTGCTTTCACATACTGCCTTTTTTGTGTTGCTATTGGTTATATTTCATTTTTCACTGGTTCTCTCTTTCCATCACAGAAGAAGTGGTACCTTGTTATGTCCTTACCTAACAGTCTATTCTAGCTCTTGAAATACTAATCATACACTCATGTGGTTTATCATCTGCTCCTTTTACCTAACAATTTTGACACCCTTTTGGCCAGTCATATTTAGACTTCTAAATCTGTTTTCTCGAATTAATGCTTTGCTTGTAAATGCAGCTAAAATTAGGATTTCGATCCTAATATAAAATGATGGCTCAACAAGAAAAAGAGGAAGTGCTAGAATTACAAATAAACACTACAATATTTAATTAATCTACTACTCAGTTTCTGATGATTTTACAAGAGCTAAACTAGGTTGGCACTGAATAACATATGTTCAACCACTCACCCAGGCTCCAAAGACATTGCAGCTGCACTGTCAAAAATATAGTATGTGGGCTCTCCCCAGATGCAAATGTAATGTAAATGTAAATTTATACAAATAGAGGCTACGTGCAGACTTCTGTGTGCAATCTTATTCCTTCCAATTCTAATCAGTGTGATTCTGTTGGATGAAAACCATGAACAGTGGAGCCATTAAAAACAGAAAAAAAGGTCACCAGCATATCTGACCTCCACAGTGCCAACAAAGATAAAATGTGACAGCAGTAATTCTGGATGCCACAGGATTGCTGACTGCAGAGCCTTCATGCCTCATAATAATCCCGAGATACATCATTCCTTTGCAGCACGAAGGAATTCCAAGCTGCTCCAGCCACTAAGTCAGATTCATCAGGATCCAAAATTGCAATGCCCCTATGCAAATGGGAATAAACAAATGGAGTTATAGATGTGCATGCCTGCAGGGCTGTGATCTTATTGGCATCATGGAGACATGGTGGGATGGCTCCTATGACTGCAGAGTTGGAATGGAAGGACACAGGCTCTTTAGGAAGGACAGGGCGGGGGGAGATGAGAAAAGGGTGTCACCCTCTATGTCAGTGACCAGCTGGAGTGCATGGAGCTCTGCCTGTGGACAGATGGGGAACAGACCAAAACCTTACAGGTCAGGATTAAAGAGAGGGCAAGGACAGGTGGCATTGTACTCAGGGTCTGCTACATGCCACCAAAGAAAGAAGACTGAGCAGATGAGGCCCTCTGCAGACAGATATGAGCAGCCTCCTGTTCACAAGCTCTAGTCCCATGAAGTGTGGGACTTCAATGACCCCAGTATCCGTGGGATGGACAGCACAACAGGTGTAGTGGTTTGAGTGTCTTTTCTGCTGTGAGATAGGATTACGAGAAAAGCAAAGCAGGCTCAAACTTGAATGGTATAAAGATAGATTTATTAACACACACTAAAAGAAGAAAATGAGAATCAAAATGAAACTTTCAAAAACACCTCCCCCCCTCCCCCAAACTGTTCACTTTCCCACTAACAACATAAAGAGACAAAACCTGTGATTTTCAGTTTCAAAAATGAGTATTTCACCTGTCATTTTCACCATTTAAAAATAGTCTTTTATCAATTCTTAGGGAGAGAAGTCTCTCTTAGAACTTCCATGGAGACATCGCCACAAGAAACAGTCCTCTGGTGGCTCTCATGTCATGAATCTCTAGCCTCCCAGAAAAACTTGGCAAACTGTAATTTCCCATCTCATTAGCAGCTTTCCCATTAGCTGCGCTCATGGACTATATCAGCTTATTTAGGGAACCGTTTAAGGGTGCCTCTTCTGGTATAAAACGAAGGTTCTTTTCCTCTAATCTCCAGAATCATCTTCATCTCAAGGAACAGAGGCCTCTTTTTCCCTTAGAGCAAAGGGCTTCATATCACTTTATTGTCCTCTGTTCAAAATTCTCCATTAAATCTCAGTTATATCAGTCCACAATTTTAACTAGAACTCTGCATCCCTCTAAATAGCATTCGGATGCTACAGGGAAATTTAACATTCTCCATGGCCTCACAAGAGAAGTCCAGCCTAAAACGGCAACTCCTCCATCCTTTCTGCCAATTAGGACTTAAATCTCTCTCTTCACTGACCTCAGTTCCATGCTGTGTCTCTTTACAGCTCAATCACTTTGACTGTTCTCACTCAGAGAAGGGTGAGTGCGTTTGTAAGTCTCATCTGTCAAGGAAAGTGTTAAAATCTCCCAGGTCTGCAGAAGGCATGATGGTTCTTCCTGGGAAGTGGCTGAAGGTGGTAGGGCCGGGCCGTGTTATAAATGGGCCAGGAGACCAGCTCCTTTGAAAAGGCCTTTATTAGAAATCAGCTCTGGGTAGGGGGCCTGAGGGGCTGCGCACGCCGCCGCTGCTCCCAGTGGACACCACGGAGGAGGAGGTGCAGTCGAATCTGCTGCTGCTGCTGCAGAGTCGGGATTCCTTCCTCACAGGGGTTTCCATAGAATCACTTTGGATTGTGTGGTCCAGGGGGGGTCACCTCTCTCTAGTTCCTTTCAGGTCATGGCGAGAAAGTAACAAAAAATACCTGCTACCTGCAAGTAGCTACACGTGTGCCTCGCACAGCTTTGTCCTTCTTAGGTCCAGTTTCTGTGTTGGCTCGCTGTCCCAGGGGTTTTTCTAGCTCCAACTGGACCCCCAGCCGCAGCCAGGCACCATGGGAGTTCCCTCATCTCCATACTGGGCGGTGTCTCCAGCTCGACGGCAGGCAGCAAGAAGCAGCAGGGGGGTAGCAGGAAGTGGCGGCGGGCTTTTACCCGGTGGAGGGGAAAACCCAGAATTCAGGGAGAAAGGGTACAGAACTTGGACATAACAAGCAGAAATTCAGGGTACAGATTCAACATGAACAGTTTAAAACAGGCAAGTAACAGTGCAACTTTAATTTTACAGCAAAACAGTATAACAGTACAACTTAGGAGTGCATAACCTGGGGCTATTTCTTTCAGGCCGCACTGAAGTTGGGCCAGAATCTTGGGGCTCAGGCCGCTGCAGGGCCCCTTGCCTGGCTGCGGAGATGCTTTTTAGTCTGAGCTGCCTGATCTCTCGAGCAGCTGGGCTTCTCCCCCTCCTTTTTCTCTCTGCCCGGGAGTCACTGGTGGGGGAGGGAGGGCTCAGCCCTGCAGTGTAGCAGCACAATGTTTTACAGCTGCTGAAAACACCATCCGGGCCAGGACCCGACCCCTCCCCTGCCCTGGCCGGGAGTCACCAGGCCAGGCAGGCCTCCTGTGCAAAGCCCGGGCTGTCCTGGGCAGGCTGGGCCGTCCTGGCCCCCCTGCAAGGAGGCAGCTGGGTGGCCTTCTTATCTCCTCCAAGGCTGCAAGGAAAAGGGTCGGCTCGGACACAGTCAGGACTTTATATGTGTATTTCCAAAGTTGCATCCAGCTTCCTCAGTCACAATATGTCAGTATCTAACAATTAGCTGCTTATCTTTTCCAAAACAATTCCAAAGTCCTGATAGGGAATTGTTTCCCTTTAACTAAAAATCAAGCTGTGTTAATCCATGACAACAGGGTATAAGCAATTCAGAAGTTTCACAGACTGTGTTGCTGATAACTTTTTTCTCTAAGTGCTAGATGAAACAATGAGAAGAGGTGCTATGCTGGAACTTGTTCTGACCAACAAGGAGGTGGTGGTGTGGAATGTGAACTTCAGGGGCAGCCTTGGCTGTAGTGACCATGAAATGGTGGAGTTCACGATCCTTATGGAAGCCAGGATGGTGCACAACAAGCTCACAAACCTGGACTTCAGAAGAGCAGACTTTGGTCTCTTCAGAAAGCTGTTCAGTAGAGTGCTGTGTGATAAAGCCCTGGAGAGAAGAAGGGCCCAAGAAACCTGACTAATATTCAAGGATCACCTCCTCCAAAATCAGGAGCAATGCATCCCAACAAAGAGGTAGTCAGACAAAAATTGGCTTGCATGGATGAATAAGGAACTCTGGGACAAAATAAAACACAAAAAGGAAGCCTACATGGGGCGGAAGCAAGGACAGGTATCCTGTGAGAAACAGAGATATTGTTCAAGCATCCAGGAATCAAGTTAAGAAAGCTAAAGTTCTGATAAAATTAAATCTGGCCATGAATGTCAGAGGCAACAAGAAAGGCTTCTGTATTTATGCTGGCAATAAAAGGAGAACTAGGCAAAATGTTGGCCCTTTCTAGAAGGAAATGGTGGACCTGACTCCTCGGGGAATGGAGAAAACTCAGGTAATCAATGACTGTTCTGCTTTGGTCTTTGCTAACAAGTGTTCCAGTCACCCAGGTTGCAGAGGGCAAGGGCAGGGACTGGGAGAATGAAGAACCACCTGCTGTAGGAGGTTCCTTATCTAAGGAACTGGAAGTTTCACAAGTCCCTGGGATGTGTCTGTGGGTCCTGAGGGAACTGGCTGAGGAAGTGACTAAGCCATTATCCATCATAACCAGTCATGGGGATTTCACTAGATTGCCATGACTTATCATGGCACTCTAGTGAAGTCCCCATGACTGGTTAAGGGGGAAACATAACCCCCATTTTTGAAAAGGGAAGGAAGGAAGACCTGAGGAGCTACAGGACAGCCAATTCCACATTGGTGCCTGGCAAGATCATGGAGTAGATCCTCAGCAGAGTTCTATGCTGAGGTAAATTAAGATGGTGATTTATGACAGCCAACATAGCTTCATTATGTGCAAATGGTGCCTGGTAAATTTGGTGGCCCATGACAGGGTTACAGTGTTGGTGGATAAGAGCAACTGGTGTCATCTGTCTGGACTTGTGCAAAGCATTTGACAGTGTCCAGTATAACATTCTTGTCTCTAAACTGAAGAGACAGACATATTTGACAGATGAAGCACTCTGTGGGTAAGGAATTGGATGGATGGTGACCCTCAAAGGGCTGCTGTCAATGGCTAGATATCCACGTGGAGAGTGCTGACCAGTGATGTTCTCAGTGCTTGGTATTGGGTAGGATGCTCTTGAACACCTTTGTTGGTAACATGGACAATGGAACTGAGTGCAACCACAGCCACGCTGGCCTCCAGACATGCTGGATAGATGGGGCTCAAATAGGTTTGACATCCATACAGACTTGAATAGGCTTGACAAATGGACCTGTACAAACCTCACGAGGTTTAATGAGAGCAAGGGCAAGGTCCTGCACATGCAATTGCAAGTGCAAATACATACCAGGCAGAGAACAGCTTTGAGTAGAAGGCCTTGGGGTTTTTGGTGGACAAGAAGCTCAACATGAACCAGCAATGTGCACTTGCAGACCAGAATGCCAACTTTGTCCTGGGCTGTATCAAAAGCTGAGTGTCAAGCAAGGCAAGGGAGGTGATCCTGCCCCTCTGCTCTGTTTTTGTGGGATGCCATCTGTAGTACTGTGTCCAGCTCTGGAGACTCCAACAGAGTGAGTTAAAGTCAGTCCAGAAGAGGGACACAAAAGTATTCACAGGGCTCTCTTCTGAAAACAGGCTGAGAGTTGGGGTTCTTCAGCCTGGAGAAGAGAAGGTTTGGGGAGACCTTATAGCACCTTCCAGTACCAAAAGGGAGGCTGCAAGAAATCTGGAGAGGGATTTTGGCGAGGACAGATAATGATAAAACAAGGAGGAATGGCTTTCAAATAGAAAAGGCTAGGTTATTAGATTATATATTAGGAAGAAATTCTTTATTGTGAGAGTGGTAAGGCACTGGAACAGTTTGCCCAGAGGACTTATGGATGCCCCATCTCTGGAAGTGCTCAAGGTCAGGTTGGATAGGGCTCTGAGCAACCTGATTTAGTGGAAAATGGCCCTCCCATGATAGGTGGGTTGGAACTAGATAAACTTTGAGGTACCTTCCAACCCAAACCATTCTGTGATTCTGGGAAAATTCTGTCATTTATGATGAGACCTCTGGTGTCTGGTTTTAAACTTATTTCTTCCTTCTGAATTCTGATCAGATCTGTTAGCTGAGCACCTCGCACCATTCTGTGAGTAAATTTTACATATGTAAAGAATTACTTATTTCCCAGGCACTTACTGATTTCAACAGCTGGTCTCCATCAGCTATATTGCATAGCTGTGCCATCAGTGTCACTGTGATGAAAGCTGTGGCGTGACATGAAATGTCTCATGATGTGCGGATAAACCAGACTGGAAAGTGCATGAATTCATTAAAAAAATAGGACAAAATGATTTGCTATTGACTGTTTTATTGATTGTTTCTGCTCTAGTGATTTAGCTGTAGAGTACACTAGAAGCTAATTATTTTCTTGTAGCACTTATAATGCTAATGACATATGGACTGCTTGCAAGCAAATTGGTTTTGCACACTGAAGTGATAGCACAATCGACAGGTGCCAGCCCATTTAACTACCAGTCTTACAGAACATCACATTAAGTTTAGTAAAAGTTCATGTACATTTTTGTTTTGTTTTGTTTTTTCCTACAAGTTGTGTTATGGTAAGACAATAACCTTGAAGTGTGAGTAATTTGCTGGAGATTGTCACACTGAGTACTGATGAATTTTAAACTGCCTCACTTTGATTTTTGTCTTCATAGTCCTGTTTTTTTATATTTCATGTCCTTAAAAGATACCTGTTTCTGTGAGACCTCCTAGAAAAATACTCTTAGAGAAAAAAACAAAAACAAAAACAAAACCACAAACTTAAAACCCACCTTAATTAAACAGCAATATTTTTGCAATTTAACTAAAAATTAGAAAGGCAAAATGGCATATGCTTTTTTGGGTTACCTGTGTTTGTCTTCTAATGATCACTTCCCTGCTTGGACATCTCATGTGTTTTAAAGAAAACTCTGTAAATACTTGTCAAAACTGAGAAAGACTTTGCCATGCAGGTATACAATAGTGTGACCATCCAAGGCAAGGATCTTATGGTTACACTACCTTTTCAAAGGATTGAGGAATAAAAATGAAGAAATCTCAGCAAAACCAAGAAAGTCTATTTTTTTCCCCAATGGGTCTGTTAATTTCAGTTGCAAAACACAAGATTCCTTAAAGGGAGAATCTGACAGTCCTTATCATGAGAAAATGCTTCATATGTTCAAGAGTGACATCACCTTCCAGAGAGAAGGATGTCACTGAGATTGCTGAATCTGTATTAAAACTTCCCGCAATCAACACCTGCTCTGTTCAGGAATCTGTTCTGGATAGAAGCTAACAGAAAGGATGCCTTCACTATTTTGTTATCTCCTAGACAGAAAAAATAGGTTTTGTGTATAGAGTTAGGATGTCTAGTCTGCTGTGGCAGGGAGAGTGTTAATAGTGCAACCAAATCCAAAAAACAAAGTCAATGAAGTAAAAAAATAAAACCCTGACATTAACTGCACAACAGCAAAAAATATTGTGTTGAGCCTTTGGGGCTGAAAAGTGGCTGACCTTAATTATTCAGCCAAGAAACACAGAAGGGGAAGGCATAACATAGATTTAAAGAAAATAAAAATATCAATGGGCAATTTAGGATCACCTGAGCCTTGTTAAGATCCTCAAACCATCTGCAACACCTTGTGCAGTCTTCTTCTCTATACAAGGAAGGTTTTAAAATAAAACATAACTATAGAAATATTTCAATTGTCTCTTGCTTAGAGGAAACAAAAAAAAAATTACCGTTGGCAACAAGAAGGGGTGGCAGGTAGGTCTCATGCAAGAGTGACATCACTCAAATACTTTTACTGCCTTCAAGTGACACTATCAAAACAGCAAAATCGTACTATTCTACTCCAAGAGCCAACTGAGTGCTGCAATTTCCTGGGAATATGCCAGCCATGGCAATAGGTTGCTCACTGCACATTTGATCTCACAGAGTTTCTATGATTAACTGTGTGGCACATCTTACTTTGAATCAGCCTTTTCAGATAACACAGCTGTTTACTATCACAAGGTATATGGTGCTGTGAATGCCATACCTTTGGCACCCCCCAAAGCAGCCCTGCCACAGGGGAAGGCAGGTAACAAGGGAATTGTGCATCTCTGGACATGTCACAGAACAAGTGAATTGAGCAGACTTACTGTTTTGTCTATCTTAATGTACACTGAAGAAGCTTTCTATCTGGTTCTGTGTTTTGCTACAAGCCATTCATACTGTAGGAAGGAGAGGGACCATACACTGCTTCTTTAAGCTGTAGTAGAAGCATATAAAAGCTATTAAAAGGCAAAGGATGCTGAAATGTTAAGAAAGAGAGAGATACAGACTGCAAACTCTGATTTAGGTAGATCCTTTAATAAGAAAATAAATACATTCTATGTTGATAGGGGGTTTTTGCCTCATTTTCCCATTAAAAAACGTTGTATTATGAGAAGAAACTTTTATGTCTGATATCTTAGCTCCAAAAGTCCTGAAATACTATTTAAGGTTGTGTTCAATGTTTCAAACAGAGCAGGAAGAAAATCCTTCAGAACAATCTGCATCAGAACACCAGTGCACCCCTCTGAGGTATTTCCAGCTGTGAAAGACAACATATTCATATATGAATACGAAGATTATCATATTCATCTTTGAAAAACACAGAATTCCTTTGTTACCTATTTAAAATTAGGTCATGCTGCAGATATTCATAATGAAGCACTTCTACCCATTCACATAACAGTTAGCACCTTCTAAGACTATTAGAAGTTAAAGAACAGATGCCTCCTCGATATGTCTCTGTACAGCTGATTTAAATTAAACAATTAAGGGACAATTTTATGCAGCTTACAGCCTCTGTTGTGTTGGTGAAAGAATAAATATTGCAATCAACATTTCAGACTGGTGGTTTCCCCCAAGAAGACAATAATTTCTATCACTAAGGATATGCATTACAAAACTGCCTCAAGCTTCATTTGACTGGCAACTTCAGTGGCTTGCTCAAGAGCAAGGGGAAGTGAAAAATTTTGTGGGGCAAAAGTATTATTCTTGGGGATTTTGAACTTGTTGCACTTGAAGTCAAACAACTGCAGGAAAGACTTGTTCTTTTCAGGAGTTTGTGCTCAGCTTAATCACCCAAGTGCTACTGAGCTGGGGACTTCTGAGGCAGTGAACTAGCAGTTGTGCATTAAAGCAGACTTCATTTCCATTCCATTCAGTGTCGGGTAGCACTGGGAATGAGAATTGCATGAATTTCAGCTGGCTCCAGGCAGGGCTTGCTTGGTCCCCACCACACTGCCTGCCAGGAAACTGCTCCTCCTGGAAACCACAGTGCTCTGTGCCCTCAGACAGGCAAATCCTCTTCTAGGAACAGCCTTTCACATTTGACTTTTTGATGCCTAGTCCTTGTTGGAAAACCTATTACAAATAGCAACAACAGCAACAATAATATTAAGGAATAGTGAAAAAATGTAGAGTCTGTTTTTACCACTGGTTTTATCAAGCCCTTGATTTTCTGTTGAGTCACACTCTCAATCATAGCATGCATGAATTATTTTAAACAGTTAATTTCTGAAGGCTCCTGCCATTATCATCACAATTTTGGGGAGCTGTATGTTCAAACCCTTTTTGGACTAAATGAACTGTCTGTCCATAGAATTCAAACTGTGCTTGGTAATATACCTGTTATTTTTTCTTAAATGTCAAGAGGGGCTTTCCTGGAAGCTTGTGTTCTTTCAGTATCTGTCAAAAGATTATACTGCTATCAGCTTAGATTTTTATCACTGAAGTTGATTATGTTGTGAAAATTTCAGCATCCGACTGCATGCTGTTTGTTAATAATTTGTACCACTTCAATATTATGTGCTTAGATGGTGAATTTCAGCAAATAATAAACTTCTTACGGATGTTCCAGGCAAGCAGAATTTATAGAAAGGGGCATTTCTGGTGAATATGGGCATTTTCAATGGGATAAGATGTATCTTTCTCTTGCTGCCTTTCAAGTATTTTTATTAGCATTTCTATTTTTAGAAGTATAAAATTGACTGGGAATATACTTATGTATTGCAGCATGAGGTGATAAATCTGATCCAAATACTGCTCATTCATTCAAAGGATGACAATAAACATTATTCATTCAAGTGGTCCACTCTAGAAACTCTACTAAATATTTCAGATTCCACTTCACTACAATAAAATGAAGCACAATAACTTCACTACTTTAATTGTTCTCCCTGATAATTAAAAACTGTTTTGGTTTTTTTTTTTTTTGTGGGTGAGAACACAACAGGCTGTCAATCTTATTGCAGTTGGCAAAAGATGATTTCTGTTAGTTAATTTTTACATATTTGATGTCAAGCCAGGATAAGATAGGCCATATCTCTCACAAACAACAAAAGATAAGAATTTTAAAGTTCAAGAAGCATATTAAGAAATATAATATGAACATTAGCAACCCACTGTGGACCAGATTTATATAGATGTATGTGTAATGTTCTGAATATACAAATTTTGCATTTGTTTACATATCAGTGCCTTAAAATAGAAGCAAAACAACTGGTTGGAATTAATCAGATTAGCATTTGATGCAGCATAACTAAAAAGACAATTTAGAAAACAATTTAGAAAAAATCTTGTGAAAAAAATTAAATAGCTTTTTTTTTTTCATTTTGCCCGAATAATTTCATTATTACCCTTGTTGTAACACATCTTATATTATACATGCACGATGAAAATGATGAAAACCTTTTTATCTGGTGTCAGAGATTCCAATGGATATAAAATCAGTTTTTTATCTCCAAATCAATCAAGGCAGAACTTAGTAGTGTATGGGTATTCTTACTCACTCTTTCCTTTCCCCACTGAATTCTTTTTTTCTTTCAGACATGTGAAGAAAAATTTTATTTTTTTTCTCATAAAGGTGAGGGAGAATAGGAGAAGGTGTGAGTGATGGTCTATGTAGTTTAGGGAAATTCTGGAGCATTGACAGTATTAATGACTCCAAATCAGCAAGAGCTCAGTGTCAGCTATAAATAGTTAAAGCCTCAAGACATCATTGGGTCACCAGGTCTGACTTCTGAGTAACACAGGCACTACACTTGAGAGACTTGAGAGGGGGATCAGTGCAAACCTCATGTAGTTCAACAAGGCCAAGAGCAAGGTCCTTCATATGGCTGAGGACAATCCCAAGCACAACTACAAGCTGGGCAGAGGATGGATTGAGAGCAGCCCTGAGGAGAAAGACTTGAGGTGTTGCTTAATGAGAAGCTCAACATCATCTGTCACAGCACTCACAGCCAGCTGTGTCTGGGCTGCATTAAAAGCACGTTAGGATGATCCTGCTTGAGCAGAGAGGTTGAACCAGATAACCCACTGTGGTCCCTTCCAACCCGACCCATTCTGTGAATACGTGATTTCCCTCTTAATTGTATTTAGCTAAACAGAAGTTTCATCAGGCCTCTGAAAGGTACTTTAAAGTATGAAGACAGTGCTTCCTCTTGCTTTGAAAGTTTTGTTCCATATCTTCAACTTGGAACTTTACATATTTGCACAATTTCAGTTGGGTTTTTACATTTTTACTTCTTTCTGTTCTTGTTGCCCTGCAATGTTTCAGTGCACCAAGCAAAGATTTAATAGATATTCTGTTATAGGGACTAAGGAACAACTATTGCATCTGCTTGGGCAAGGTATGGGACTGGATCCAGGCACCTTCCAAACTCAGGCATCCTCTTATTCTGTGAAGTACTTCCATGTGGTAGGACTGGAAAAGGTTTAATGGAGCACAGAGTGAAACTCTCCCAGCTCAGCACAGTCGCACAGATTCACAAACTGATCTCTGAGTCTTTCTTCTGATTCAGGTGAATGTTTTTGGAGAGAGTCCATTGACTATAAACTTAAAATGATGAGACAGTAACATGGTCAGATGGAGATTATTTGCCACTGTACTTGACATTCATCTGCGAGGGGAAAGCTCCCCCGTGACTGCTGCTTGCTGAGCACACTGCCATGGGGCAGGCGGGGTAGCACCAGTTCTGCAAATAACTCTGTGAATGTGAAGCCACTTCTCATATGCTATGCAGAAGTGAATTTGTGGCTTTATAAGTGCAACTTTTGACTGTTTGCAAGCTCACAGGGCTAGGTGAGATTTTGGCATATGAGATATTCTCAATTATACTGACCTGCAATCTCCTTTTTCCTAAATAGGAGAAGTCCAAAAGGTCAGTAGCAAGATTTTTTCAATAAAAGTGTACAAAAGGCCAGAGCAAGGGAGAAATGAAGGAACACTGAAGGGAAAAAGGAGTTAACATTTCATGTTTGGCTGAGCTGTGAAACTTTTCTCTCCTTCCAAAAATACAAGAGAAAATTGAAATAGGCAATAAGAATATAAACCAATCTAAATGAAAATAAAATTTCTGTCCTCTTTTTTGCTCAATATGATACAAGAGAACTCATATTTCTGTCTTAAGAGTCAGAGATGTGTCTAATTCTCAGCAGGTTATTACTCACACAGTAAGTCAGCAAACACAAATGTGCAGAATGTGGTGGAGCATTATTTGCTGCTTATTCATGGTAGCTTGCTCCAGGAACATCACTTTGTTTCTGAGCTTATTCCTTGGACTCATTTGTCAAGAAGAATTAAAAAATTACTAAAATTTAAGTAATAAGTACAAGAAACAAGTAGTTTTTACAAAAATTAGTTTGGCATACATGTGGTTTTCAAAACCAATTGTATTCAAAATTGGTGGGCAAAGGTAGATCTTCCCACAGAAGAACTGAGCAGGAACACACTCTCAGTTACAACTCACTGGTGTTTGACCTATGTGGCACCAATATACCATAGAGTTCATTCCTCTTAGCTATGTATTAATTGTAAACATCTAGATCTGAGATCCTTGATACCCAGTGGAGTGAAACTGGCACACTCAGAGGCACAAATGTCCAGAGTAGTTAGGAGACACACACTTGAGTTCAAAGCTCACCCCTGAGCACATCAAGCTTTCCCTCCCGTCTTGTGTGGGAACTTAAGGTGACCAGATCAGATACCTCAGATGATCCTCAGCCAAAATAGTATCACTCCTATTTTCCTTCAGAATTTCTAGGATAGAAATTCCAGGATATAACCAGCATTTGCCTCCTATTATGCAATCTGATTGGAATAATGAAATAAAGTATTTGAGAGATGACGAGATGTAATTTAATTACTAATTACACAACTGCATGCATCTCTAGAAACTGTATGGATTCCCATGAATTTAGTTACTTTAATTTTGTAAGCACAAAGATTTTTGTATCAGATGCTAATGTACTAGCTCCTGGGATGAAATTTTGCTCATTTTCAATTCATTCTCATGAATCAGAAAAGCCCTACAGACTGCCTTTGCAGAACTGTTATCCAACTGGTGTTATAACACAGGAATAGCATAATGTAACGAATATAACTATGTAACATGACATAACATAAGATACTGTAACCCAACTCTTAGTGCCTTTTAGCCTACACAACTCATAGTTTTTTTGACCTCAAATTCTGGACTCTGAGGAAAAAAAAATAATTGCAGTTAGAAGCCCAGGCTTGACTACTTGAAGTGTGATAGGCTGGGACCAGAGTAAAAGATTCCCTTTGAATTTGAAATCTTCCTTCTAAGCTAAATGATAGACTATCACATTCTGTAGCACCTCAGGTATATAACAGAAAGAAATAAGAGTATTAATTTAGACATATGACAAAGGTTGGAATATTATTAAGAAAAAAAAACCACAAAAACCAGCATACAAAGTATGTTAATTCCAAGCAGTTTGAAGCTTCTCATTTTCTAAAATGGTTTCCAAGTTATCAAAAACCACCTCCACAATATATGAAAATTGTCTGCCTATTGCGATTACCCCACTTAAAATATTTCTTTAATCAAAGAACACCACAAATGAGTCTAACAGAATGAGTGAAGAGAGCTGTATGATTCTTAAAATTTTTGCTGATCACAAGATCCCATATATTCTTTGTGCAGCAATCTCTCTCTCCATAATGTACATCTTTCTTGGAAGAGAGTCAAGCTGCAGATACCTGAACCATGACTCATGGACTTTGGCTCACTGGTTTGAAAGCTTTGGGGGGTGGCAAAATAGACCCTGAGAACTGAAGGGCTAAACACAAAACTGCTTTTGGGCCACTGCTAGTGCTTGTCATGAAAGCTTTTATTAAAAAAACAGGCCCATACATCTCACCAAAAGACAGAAAAAATCACCTTTATCCAGCTGAGCTAAGTTTTTTCAAGTGGTTTTGTAAATTAAATGAGGGAAGGAAAAATGAGAACCATGAGCGCATAACCAATGCTTGGGTAACTCTTCAGCGTGAACACTGCTGCCAAAGCAATAAATCTGGGTAGCAAGCAGTTGAGCAGTCAGCAGCTGAGACAAAGACAGCCTGTCCTCTAATAGAAAAGCTCCACTGGATACGTACACTACTGTGCAGACAAAAGCAGTGGTTTTTAGTACTCCTAAACAAAACTTCACCAGATTTCCTTGGGCTCTCAGCTACCTGCTGCACATCAAGCTTCCTGCAAATTCTGCTTCTTTCAAAGGATTCAAAGGATTAAGAAGTTCACAGTGGCCACAGGCTTTTCATTCTTTTCAACTCTTAAAAATTTTCCAGTTCTTTCTCTGAGTCTAGTAATGGTCTTTTGACCCCAGTAGCTGCTTTTCCTGCTTCACCTGCATTCATCTTCTGTGCAGTTTTCACTAGCAAATACCACTTCGTTAGTTTAGCCATCTTTGCATATAGCAATTATTCCTTGTGCTTACTACAGTTAAACAATTACAAAACTTTCCTGCAGTGGTGACAGAAATATTACGTGGAGAACTAATGTTCATCAGTAGTGAAACTTGAGCTCTGTTTAGTGTGCTCTTCTGGGAGACAGGCAATTTCTTTGGACCCCAGGTAATGAGAAGACTCCTTGAGGTCATTTGAGCCTCATTTGAGGCTCATTTGAGTCATTTGAGACAGGACCAGTAGGAAACACGACCAGTTAGTCTAGTGATTGAGAAGCTGTACTGTGTCTGACTTTTCTCTCAATCACCAATAAGCCTGGCTCTGAATTTGCAGTGAGCTCCTAAGAGGGAAACTATATTCTCTGCAAAATCCCCATGAAATTCAGTGGTCAGTGCACCCCATATGGTTTTAATCAGTCTTTGCCTCCTTCCACAGTCAGGGGAGACACATTGTGAGGGCAACTTCTCACAAACCTAAATAAGGAGACCTAGCAGGCATCAGCTCTCTCCACTGATTACAGAAAGGCTCTGAGAACCATAACAAGGGGTCAACTACTTAGATTGCTGAAATTAAGTATTAATATTAAATATTATCAGTGGAGGTAAGAGATAAGATAATGCTTCACACTATGTAAATAAACACAGTGACAGGTTCTGCTAGAAAAAGTTTACAATTTCAAGGACATGAATGAAGTAGTGAGCAATACAAATGGGTCTGAGTTGATATTAGAAAAATGGTTTCTGATTACAGAAATCCTGGGCTAGTGTCTTTTTAAGGTTATGCATTATCTTAATTACATGCAACACTGAAGATATTTTTTCTTAGGAAGTTTATACACTTAATATATTTGACATTCACGTCAAACACATTTCAATGGCCAGATACTTGTTAATACACACTTAGGGGAGTATGCAGTTCTGAAAGTATAGAACTTTAAAGCAACTACATTCTATGACACATCTTGGCTTTGCAAATTTTGCACAAGAGGAGAAACACTTAATCTCACCAGGACACCCACTCATACATCCCTGTTGCCTCTCTAGCACCCTTCAGACTGCAAACATGATTTACAAACTGACTAGAAAAGCTGACCAGTATACTGAAGATGTTTAGAAAGAATTCTTCTTTGGTATATCTAGAAATAAATTATTATTTCTTTGTTAATTTATAATAATTTGCTCAGAAGAATCAGACACATCTGTGTAGCAAAAGGGAATAGGTATTACTGGTTTTAAAAATGAAAAAAAATCAGAGTTAGGCCAGAATATCATAAGAAACACAGCTGATTCCAGTATAATTAGCTACAATGGAGAGTCAATTGCTATGTTATTAAAATATTATTTCCATTATTCTATGTTTCAAAAAAGAAATGACAAAAGATACAGCACAATACTGCTGTATTTTGTGAACACATTCAGAAATTTTAAAGTATCAAAATTGAGATGGCTCTGCTCAAAATTCCATTCACTGTTCCAAGCACTATTTCCAAAGTGGAATATTCATCTCACACATAACAGAAATAACAGATAGACTCTTAAATTTGGAGGAAGAGAATGGCATTTTTAAAATAATGACCCAAAGTTTCTTATGGTTCTAGAATGCAGAACATCTATGCCTTAACCCAAAGTTTGACACAGAAAATACCTATTTTTCTTGAACACAGTAAAAATCTTCATTCTGAAATGTGCATCCATCTTTCTTTTTTCACATGTTTATGTCCTTTTGAAAATAACTCTCTGTTGTGAAGGTAAGAGCTGTATTTTTCATTCATAAAATTATTAATGCTAAATATAATGTTACACACACTGATTTGGGTTTCCTCACATCAATTCTGCTGTGGCCAGCATAAAGATTGACAGAAAGAAAACTGATTAGAAACCAGCCTCTGATAAAATCATAAATCAAATACACTCTGAGGAGTTAACATTGGATATGCTTTTGCAGGGAGGACACAAAATAGAGGAGGAAAACAGCAGAAATAAAATGCAAGTCCTAATTTTAGTAGTTGACGTATGGCATTGTTATAGCAGTTCTGCAAGTTCTGTTTAACAAAGGGTAAGTTCACACAATCACAAGTCTTGAATTACTACATATTCGCAACATATCATTTCTCATCTGATATGGATGTTCTCCTGACACTGAAAATGTCATCACCTACTCAAAGCAGCACAACTCGGTCATATGGAGCCCTGTGAGCAAACCTTAAGTGAGCATGCTCCAAGGAAGAACATTTTTTTTTCCTTTCTGAGTCTAAACTTATAAAGTATCAGTCACAGCATTGTGCTTATGTCTGTACAAAGTAACCAGGAACACAACGTGAAGTGAGATCAGATGGATATCTGACCTAATGTGTGTGTGTCCATCTAAATTATGTGTTAGGCTCTCATTACAGGCAATGGAGGGAAATGATTGCATCTGGACTGTCACTCCTTTCCTTCTCAAGTAGCTGTGTAAAAAAGGCAGATAAATCCTGCCCCAGCAGAGCCCTATTTCATATCACTAACTATAAAGAGACATGAGGGTGACTGGCTTAGTGAAGATGTTGTGACTGTGGACATTCTGCAATTAGCCCATCTTTGATGTCAAAACTACAGCAAGCATTAACAAATGCAGGAAAACAAACAACTCAAGAACCTAAAAGGATGTTTTGGAAACAAGATTTGTAAAAATGAAGTAATAAACATCCACTTATAATGGTGATGACAATAGCTATTTTTATGAGCTTGGATCTTCCTGAGCATTTAAATGCCTGAGCAGATCCAGGCTCATAAAAATAACTATTGTCATTGGCACTCAAGGTAAAAATTGGAGTTTAAAGCAAGATGATCAGAGATTCCTCACCAAGGGTACAATGTGGAGCAGGCATCTATCTTGAAAAGGCAGTCTGAAATATCCTCACACTAAATGGCTGAGATGATTTGAACTCCTGCTCCTCTGGAGCACAGGTACTTGACTGATATCTTGGACAAAAGTGCTTTTTTCTGTCAGCTTGAGGTCAGACCCCTTCACCTCAGTTAAATCCTTGCCTACACATCTCTTGGAGCTGAGTTCACATGCCTCTTTGACATCTTGATGGCAAGAATGCTGTGCTTTTGCCTACTTATGTCTTTTAAGACACTGTTGGAAATGTCTGCAAGGAAGGTAAGACACAATCATTTGTGTTTGCATGGATATTTCACAGCAGAGAAGAAGAGATACAAAAAGAGCAAAACCCCTCACTTGACAGAGATTGTTTCTATACTGCTTCTGTTTCTCATTGCAGACCGATTATGTTAAAAAAAATAATGCAAGGAAAAGAGAGTTAAAACTGTTGGGGAGAAAATTGAAGCTCAAACAGTAGATGTCATAACTGAGAGGGGAAAATCTGCAACTTAATGCATTAAATATTAATAGAAAATGATAAATGCCTTCTGGAAAATTAAGTGACCTTAGAGGTGAAGTCACGAGATGTCTATCTAATAGTTGCATTAGCACTGCAGTGATATTTCATGCTTTTACAGAAATGGATTTTATAATCATGTAGCTCTTAGAAGAATATTTATTCTATATCTGCTTTACTTTTATTGAATAGATTTTTTTGGTAGAACAAGCAGGAAAGCAATATGATAAGATCTAGATAAATCAACCAGAAATATCTACATATATTAACAGCAATGGAGAAAATTCCAGTTTCATGCCTCATCTTTGTTAAGCTGCAGATTTCATTTACTCTCCACACAATTTTTTTGTTTTGTTGTTTTTGTTTTTTTTTTTTTTAACCTGCAGACATTGACTGGATCAACCAAACCATTGAAATTATGCTTTTAATAGGAAGTTCAGTGGGATGAGATATAGGCATATAGTTACTTTGATGACTTTTTACAGTGTGCTTGCTTTATCTGATGTCTTTCTCCAAAATTCCAGTTTCAGAAAGTTTGGTGTAGCTACCCAAATGTTGCTTTTGGAAAGGTCTTTGCATGAGATTCCACTGTAATTTCTTACAGAGAGGAGAAAGTGCCACATATTTGCTGTAGTAATTGCAGATAGCTTATGGTCTAATCTGGGATGGGATAGTTGGGGTGGCATGAACTGAATCATCGTGTGTAAACACTTGAGACAAGAGAAGAAAAGCAACCAAGACCTGGTAAATTAAACCTGGGCTGTCATGGCTTTATATACTCCAGGTTCAGTGGGGGATGGTGGGTCTAGTTATGTTTGTTGACGTGTATTTTCAAAGCTTTTATATGTTACTAAATTTGTGTGGTTTTGGAATTGATTTTTGAATGGCCCTCTGCACTGACAGACATAAATGCAGTGATAATGGGGATTGATGTATCTCACACTGCTGGCAGTACTGCTATTCCTGTCCCTGTGCCATATCACTTGATGAAGCCTCACTAGGCACTGCACCTCTCTCTCTCGCTTCTCCCCATGCCTCCTCTATTCAGGTGGTGCTGCCTCCATAAGGACTTTGCTTACAAAGGTAAAGGAAAGAAGAGTTTGCACTCATCCTAACTCCCTTCTCTGATCACAGTGTTCTTTATTTCAAGCAAAGCATCAGCAAGGAACAGCTGTGCATTTAGGACCCCAGAAAAAGTCAATGCTGGGGATGGCATCCTCAGAGCAAGAAGGACTTTCCCTGGGAAGCAAGATCCTGGGAACAGATCCCAAACACATTTTGTGATCAGACTGTATAGTATAGAAAAAGCAAAGAGAAGAGACCTTGGGTCCTCACCTGTGAATCTCTGTATTCGCCCTGATCCTATATCCAAGGTCAAATAACATTTTGACCTCAGGATGCTTTTCTTTGGAATGTGTCTCACAAACGCTTTTGGCAGGATTGCTAATCATGTTTATGCAGAGTGTCATCCCAATCTTAGATACACCACAGGGAATGCATGAAATCTCAGGAGCTAACTGTGAATATCTTTACCTTCTAATCATACCCGGGAAACATTAGCTAAGTGTTCTCCTAACTATATCTTTGACCGACTGGCTCAAATCAGTTTATCAGGGCAGTGAGGCAGAGCTATTGTATAAAAAGCCTAAACATCACTAGTTCCTTGACTGCCTGCTACAGGTTTCTATGTTAAACAAGGATTTAGTACAGTGGTTCTGTACCACAATTCAGTGGGATTTTTGCAGCAAAGAACTATCACTGTCCCTCAAAACATGTCTCTCACAGGCACCTGTGCGTGTTACCAAAGAAGTAACTTTGGTTGCAATTGTACCACTGCGTTTTTCTTCTGCCAAGTTGTTGAGTATATCAATGCATAAGTATGTACTTGGATATGACAGTAGTCTGTCTTTCTAAAGACAGCAAGAGTTCTATTAATTTATATGATACACTCAAGGGTCTAATAGATATAAAATGAAACTGTTACAAGTAGCTTCCAGTCAGAGAGGACTGAGCAGAATTACGATTACCTCTTTTGTTTTAGGAGGGATCCTTTTCAATTATTTGCAGCACAGATTGACACTTATTTACATTGCAATGACAATCCTATGTGAGTTCCTTTTTAATATATTTATTATAGCTCTGTGCTTTTGGTTTTCTCCATTATTGCTTTTCTAAACAATAATTTCCAGTTTTCTATCTCTGCCAATTATTTTTTTCTCATAAATATGCTACTTTACATTTATCTATTTTAAGTCTCATTTATTTTTATCTTCCTCTGCTGGCTTGCCAACTACTCTGCAGCGCTGCTATACTCTCTTTTGGACGGACATCAGCAATTCACAGCCATTATCATTAAACAAATTCCTTGTATCTTTCACCTTTTTTATTTTCTCTTCTGTTTATTTCCGTTGTATGATTTGCTTGGATTACAATTCTTCATCACATTCATTTTGTAATGACTAAGTATTTAACTGCTGTTTCACCGCCAAGATCAACCAAGGCCAGCATTTTAATACATCTGAAAGTCACCGATAAGGGCTCTGAAACAGACATGGGATGCCAAGCTGGATTTGGATCTTTAGCTTCTCAAAGTGTAATGTTGTACAGAACTGATGTTTGATTGCAGTCTTCACTTTTTGAGACTGATTAAATATCTGACTCAAAACAGAAAAGAAAACCTTGCTTTAAAAAGGTTTCTGTGAGTTTCAAGGCAAATTTATTATTTTCTATTTTTGTCTCCTTATTTTGAGATTTCAGGCACAGAACTGTCAGGAAAACTGATTTTGACCCAAAAGAAAACAGGATTTAGCACTGATCAATTCAGATTTTTTTACAGGTTGATTTTCAAGCTGTAGTTCAGAAACAGGATGGATTATCACGCCTCATGTTACAGATTGTATACAAATTGGAAGAAGATCACAACCATCATGAGGCACATGACGTTGTAAATTCAGAATGGTCTCAGTCCCACAGTCCCTATTCATTATTGTGTTTATTTTAGACCTGTCAAAACATTAAATTGTTATTAAGGAAATGTCATCGATATTAAATAAGTGATTCATGACCAGACTTCTGCTTTGTGATTTTCTCTTCATTCTAGGATGCATGTACTACTATCAAATTCATGGGTTCAGATATTAATAATTTCAAAAAATTGCAATAGGAAATAAAAAAATAAAAATGCAAATGTTAAAAGCAGCTTTTATTCTATTTCTCAGAATCTGTAAAGTTTTTCTGTCTGTAAGACTTTTCTTGGTTAAAGATCTTCCTGATGCCAAGGAATTACTTCAACAAAGTGAACCCAAGTAAAATGCCAAACTTCAGAAAAGAAAGAAGTGCCTGGGAACAATAAGGAAAAACTCCCAGAAGGGTTTCTGGAAGGCCCATGAATTGGAAACTGTGTTTTGAGGAAAGCTGCATGCAGATATTGAGGAGAGGAACTCTTTTCCCATAGCTGCTGGAGAGCTTACAACTGACTGTCAGACTATTAGACAGGGAACATGCTGGTGCTGAATATGTTTCCTTATGCTTGGGCCACTGACAACCTACAGGAAAGTGTCAGAAATCCTCAGGTGCCTGAAGGAGGAAAGAGAAGTCACAGGGGTACCATGATCTCTCCCAGTTACTGCCTGGGCTTGCAGCAGGCGAAGAAAGCTGAATGAGCATAGGGGGACAGTGGTGTTTGAGGGAAAAAATGCAGCGTGAGTTTCTCCACCAGACAAAGCCTCTTTGCAGTTGCACTTCTTCCTGCCCTGCCCAGAGGCTCTCTGCCTCTGCCCAGGTGAGTCTTTGCTCTGCTCCTACTTGAGAGACTCATTTGCCTGTGGCCAGGCAAAGGGGCCATTGCAGGGGTCCATGAGGTGCCCTAAGTGGTGTCAAGAGAAGGCAGGAGCCCCATGGCTAATGGGCTCAGGTCTGGTCATGCCCTAAGCAAGAGCTTATAAAGCAGTCACTTGGTAACTGCTCATATAGCTAAGTGGAAAAGAAATATTTGGAAACACAGGCAAAAGGAAAAAAAAAATCTGATAACCTGGAGCTGAAAGCAGATATATCCAGAAAGCAAGTATAAAAAAACTTCAGAGGATAATTATCCACACTCTCAGATGATAACAATTCCACTGAACTGGATTATTCATACTATATTTAAATAAAGATTTAGATTAATCCTCCACAAAGTAATGGTCTGCTCTGACTCCACAATTTTATTTGGGAAGTCCAGGGAATTAATCTGTTCTTTCTACATTATTGTGAGTTTGGTAGGTTAAATTTTATTTGTGGGGTTTTTTTTTTCTACCCCTCAGGTACATGGTCTCAAGGTCTACCAGCAATTTCTTTCAATTAGACATAGACTTTACTACCTGTATATATAAATGTGTTATGGGTTAACACAGTTTGGTTTTTAGTTGAAGAAAAAATATGGAATATTTCCCTGTCAGGACCTTTAAACTTCTTTCGAAAGCATGGAGACCTATCAGGAGCCTGTTCTTGGCTATGGGCATGTGGCTTGACCACTGAGAAAACAGAATGTGGCTTTTAGTAATACTCGTATAAAGCTGCCCGGCCGGCTGGGCCCCTTTACCCCGGCTGCCAGCGGGGGAGAGGGGAGGAAAAGCTCGGCAGCTGCTTGCTCCCCGGCCAGGAGGAGGGAGATGTTCCCTCTCCCCTTCCCGGACTCCTGGGAGCACCCCCGAGTTGAGCCACCCCAGATGAGACTGCGGGGTGGTAGGAAGAACGCATCCATCGGTCTACATGACTAGTGAGATCCTGGCTGCCATTTCTGGGCCTCCCCCACTGGCATGGCTTTGAGACCTTTGCTGCTCCCGCCAGCAGGGACCATGTGCCACCGCAGGCCTGGGCAGCTTTAACTCTTTCTGACAGCAAATGAACTCCCAGAGCACCAGCCCTTCCTGGAGTGAGGACAGACACAGTGATGGAACCATAAAGAGACACAGCATGAAACTGAAGCCAGTGAAGAGAGAGTGAAAAGACTGTTTGGGGCAAAGGAGGAGGAGTGGCCCAATTTGGCTGGACATCTCTATGGAGAATGAACTATTTTTCCTGTAACATACGGATGCTGTTTGGGGGCAATGTAAGGTTCTGGTTAAAAGTGATATGAAGCTATTTGCTCTGAAGGAAAAGGAGATTTTAAGCTTTTTTTTCTGAGATGAAGATGATTTTGGAAATAAGAGAATCTTTGTTTTATACTAGAGGAGGCATCTTTAAACACTACCCCTAATCAGCAGATATGGCCTTGTATGCAGTGTTGGGAAAAACTGCTATCGGGAAGGACTTCACAAGGCAGGTTCCTGGGAGGCTGCCTTTGTGAAAGTTAGGACCCACAAGAGAACTGTTCTATGTTGTCAGTGGCAATTCTCTATGGAAATTCTAAGAGAGACTCCTTTCCTAAAGGAACTGATGAAAGGTCATTTTTAAATGCTAAAACTGACTGAAATTACAAGTTTTGTCTTTTTATGTTGTGTGTGGGAAAGTGAACACTTGTGGGGGGAGGGAGGGATGTTTTGAAAGTTTCATTTGGTTTTTTTTTTTCTTATTTTCATTCTTTTAGTGTGTGTGAATAAACTATCTTTGTAATTTTAAGGTAAGCCTGTTTTGCTTTTTGTGTTCTCCTAGTCATATCTAAAAATAGCAAACAGTGACACCATCTCATAATTGGTGCATTGGCCGGGAAAGGTCAAAATTTGCAAACGTGAAACCTTTACAAAATGCCATCAAAAAATTCTGTCACCCAGCTATGCACATCTTTGAAAAGCTCATAAAAAAGTTAGAATAGAACAGCCAGGGCCACACTTTGAGGAGCTTGAACACGCTTTTCCTCTCCCTGTGAAAAAAAAGAGTGTGGGCATAGGTCACTCATTTAAATAAGAGTTTTTCTCCTTTCTAATAGGAATTTAGTCTTTGTTTAGAGGTAGGGGAAGTCTGGTCTGCATCAGGCTTGTCAGGGAGTTTATGACAGAACAGTGGGGGACAGACCCTCCAGTCAGGACTATCATTAACCCACCCTGGCTTGTGCCTCCATTCTGGGAAGTGAGAGCCTCTTTGCCCTGCCCCTGGCCATGTCATCAGATTGGATGGAATAGTGAGATCTCTTGGCCATGCCCACACAGCTCCAGGCTCCACCTTCTCATGGCCACTGCAGAAAAATTAACGCTGTCCTTGGATGAAACTAGGACACAGGGATACCATTTCTCCAAGGCTGGATGACTTGTTAGTGTTTAGCTAGACTCTTGCAGGAGTCAGAGGAATTGCGTTAGACCACAGCAGGGTCACATTTTCTTGACAGGCCTTGTTGACTCCTCCCCCACATTCAAGTACACGCATACAGACACATAGCCTGGATTTGGGTTCCTTCCAACCCAAACCTCTCTATGATTTTATTGTTTGTTCAGTTTACAGTGAGCAAAGGAGGAGAAACTGAAGGAGATTTCCGTGTAGCTGGAAAACCCCCACGTTTTAAGGATAATTAAGGCTCTGCTGAGAAGTGTATTTAGCCCCGAGGAAGGCTGAGTTGTTTGCTGGCAGCAGCAAACTTGATTTATTCAGTAATAACATGTCCCAAGGTAGAAATGGTGAGTATAAGCCAATTATTTTATATAGGAAGAAATACTATATTTCCCTTAAAATTTTTCATTCTAATGGATCCCAGTACCTGAATGCAATCAGTTATGTAAGGAAGAGCAGGTAAATTTTGACAGAAATAGACATATCTCTGCTCAGGAGGAGAAAGTCACTGATAAGCTTCCTTTAAGCCAAAGAAAGCTAGATAGAAGAGTAACAATGCAGGGAACTTCCTACTGGCTTAATATGCATGACATTTCATTAAAGACCTCACTCCTTCGTCAGACAATAATAGAGATGTCATAAATGACTATGGAGTAATTTTAGGATGATGCCATTATTCTAGAGCTTTTCTGTAAATATATATATATATAATTAGGTTATGTTGCAAGAACAAAATGGAAAATATATATTCTCATTTTTTAGTGTTAGGTTGAGTAAGTAAAAAATATTTGAAAACTGTACTATCTCACTGACTCATTTTGCCTCCCAATGCTCACATCAGTGTTAGGGTATTGTGTGGAAATATATGTTCATATGTGTGCTGGTTTTGGCTGGGGTAGAGTTAAGTTTCTTCACAGTGGCTGGTGTAGGGCTGTGTTTTGGATTTTTGCTGAACAGAGGGTTAATAAAAAAGAGATGATTTTGTTATTGCTGAGCAGGGCTTACACAGAGCCAAAGCCTTTTCTCCTTTTCCTGCTCCCCGGCTGGCAAGGAAGTGGGGCGTGCCTGGGAGGTTGGAGGAAGACACAGATGGACGAGTGACCAAACTGACCATATTCCATACCATACAATATCATTCCCAGTATATAAACTGGGGGGAAGAAGGATGGGGGGAGGTGTTTAGAATGATGGTGTTTGTCTTCTCAAGTAAGTATTACATGGGATGAGACCCTGCTCTCCTGAGGTAGCTGAACACCTGCCTGCCATGGGAAGCAGTGAATTCATTCCTTGTTTTGGTGTGATTCTGTGCATAGCTTTTGCTTTCCCTGTTAAACTATCCTTAGCTCATGAATTTTCTTAGCTTTTACCCTTCCAGTTCTCTCCCAGATCCTGCTGGTGGGGGAGTGAGCAAGCAGCTGTGAGGCACTTGGTTGCTGGCTGGGGTGAAACCATGGCAATATGCCAGACTGAAACATGAAAGAAACTCATTTATATTTAATTTAAGGCAAGAAACAAGACAAATAGTATGTGTATGACAAGTTCCCAGATCACATGGTCATGCTTTCTCCAGTGGAGCTAGTTGACACAAATTGCTATAGTTCTGCATTTCTAGATGTAGTGGCACTCAAAAACAAAGGCAAGTATTTTAGAAAATTGGATAGAAGAGAAGCTAAGAACGAGGACTTGAAACAATGCAGCATTTACATAATGTATGCCAGAAACTTTTCCTTTATTAAAAAATGCTTTCTAGATAAATAACAAGCGCTCAAGACAGCCATTATTTTCCTCTGCAATCATCCTTTCATGTAATCTATAAAAGTATTCTCACAGGAATAATTACAAAGTATTCTGATGACTACTATTAACAATCAACTGAATTGCATTTCAGAACAGTTCCTCTCAGATTGTGACCATTTAAAAACTATTGTCAACATATGCCCAGAAGTTTGGAGAGAAAATACTCTGAGTCTGCAAGGGAGGCATCAAAAAGGAAAGACTGAGCCAGATAATAGACTACTTGGTGGACAAGGAATTGGCAGGATGATTACATTTAAAGACTTGCATTCAACTGTTCAATGTCCAAGTGGAGAGCAGTGACCAGCAGTGCCCTCAGTGGTAGGTTTTGGGACCAGCTCTGTTTAAGTCCTTTGTCAGTGACATCAACAGTAGGACTGAGTGCACCTTCAGCAAATTTGCTGACAACACCAAGCTGTGTGGTGCAATTGACATATGGGAAGGGAGGGATGCCATCCAGACAGGGACCTGGACAGGCCTGAAAGGTGGGCCCTTTGGGAAAGCTGCTCTAGTGGAAGATGTCCCTTCCATGGCAGGCAGGTTGAGACTAGATGGTCTTGAAGGTTTTTTCAATCCAAATCTGTCTATGGGTCTATGAGAATTAAAGAGAGAGTTGCAAAGCTACATTTATGAACAAAAGGATTAACAAAATGATAAAATTCAGGCTCATGGGGAAGTTCCAAGCTTTTTGAGAGTAATCCTTGAAAAACCTCCTTAGAAAGAAAAAATAGGGTAGACTTTTCAAAACTACTTTTAAATTTTGGAAGAAGATAGAACAGTAGTTTAGGATAGAACAGCAGTTTAAATGACCTTGTTTAAGGTTATCAGCAAAGATTACTTTGCATTCCAAAGCATGTAATAATGGATAGTTTTGCTAACCTTTTTTGTAGACTGTGAAAGCATTTGGTGCAAGAAATTTCAAAGCTGACAAAATCAATGTGTGTGTCTTCCTTTTTTTTTTTTTTTTTTTTTTTTTCCCTGAATCTTTTATTTTAGGAGTATTTTCATACCTGGAGACTGGTAGCAAGTAGAAGTGTGGAAGAAAGTCAGTTATTTAAGGAAATAGAAATGTCTTATTGTGAACTATCATTTTATAAACCCTTAAAAGAGATTTTAAAGAAAAACAACACAGATATAAAATGTAATAAGAAGTTGAATACCAAAAGTAGAGCACTTAGTCTGCTTAAATACCTTTTTATTGATAACAGATTTTTCAAGACAGGCAATGGAGTGGTTTAATTTATTTGTACTTAAATAAAGCACTTTGTCTGATGGTCATAGGAAATCCTTGATGATAACAAAAGAAAATCCAAGGTTAGCAGAGTTGAATAAAGTGGAATTATCAGGACAAAGGAAAGCAAAAACAAAAGAAGATTTAAAAAGAGCGTTTCTTAAGAATCAGACTTGACATTGTCCATGCTGTAGATGACAGTATTTTACTTCTGGCAGGACCAGCCATCCATTTACCAGGAAGAGGAAGCCCCTGTCTGCATGGGCACAGACTACCAGTTCCATTGATACTCTTCCCCACCTCTTTGGCACTGCTTTGAGACTTTTTTTGTGATAATTTTTGAATACATTGTACCCACATGAACTCAGAATGCCCTCTGATTGGCTGCTCATTTCCTCTGGAACAGGAACTAATCAGATGTATAAACATGTATGTATGTATGTCAGAAATCTTCATATGACTATGTGAAGAGAAGAAGGACAGAAGGTTGTGCCCTGATGTCTTCCTGTTCCTGCTTGGACTTGCAGCAGTTAAAGAAAGCAGAATGGGCATAGGGGGACAGTGGAGTTTGAAGGAAAAAAACCTGCTGTATAACCCTGACCTACAGACAACTTTTTAGTTTGACTGATGGTCCACAGTTTAATTTTTTTATGTGTGAGTAATAGTGGGACACACAGAGCTTTTTCCTAGCTGTGAGTCAGAAATTTACCCCAAGCTCCTGTGGGCAGGGAAAATTAGCTTCCCAGGGTATCCCTGTGAACAGAGCCTCTGGCTCCTGTCCAGCACTCACAGTAAAAAAAAGGGGACATTAATGAGCTCTCCCTGTCCTGAACCTTCTCTGGTAGAGCTTTTGAAGAGGTCTCTGGAGGGTAGAGCAAACAGATTCCTCATGTGCTGGAGCAGTGCCGGAGAAGGATTGTGGTGCCAGTGGGAATGCAACAGCCTGCTCCTTCAGGGTTATGCTTTGGGAGAGGGGTGGCATCTGTGCACTACTGGCTCACATCCTGCAGGTCCGCCTCAGTAGACCCTCTCTGAAGATCCTGAGACCCACGGGGCTTGTGCTTGGAGCTGAGGGGAAAAACTGTAATTTCCTTTCCATTTTGGCCGTTGAACATCTGTGTCTGCCTGTCTGGAGCAACTATCACAACTACCATGCACCTCTTGTGGCCTGGGATAGTGTTCTGCCTTTCAGGGTTTGCTCTGTCACCAACTTGCTGGCTGGAGCACACACAGCCTGCCCACTCAAACCATCCCATGCAGCCCTCTCCTCGCTTGGCATTGATAAGTCGAAAAAGTTGATCTCCATTAGTAATCAAATGAAACTTAGTTATCAGCAAAATTGTATCTCAAATTAACCTGGCCATGTGAGATATTTTTGCAGTCATCTGCACCTTGACACTCTAAAACATATTGAAATCCTTTAGTCAATCTAATTTTTTTTTCTCCACTCTTTATACATTGCCTTGAATTGTGAGTAATAGAATTTTGTACTATCAGACCAAAAGATCGAGTGATCTTTAGTGAATTGGGAGTAGGCACTGGAAGAAAATTCCTGATCAGTGATACTCCATAATCAGCTTCCAGCAGTACAAACAAGAAAATGCCTAATTTAAGATGGATCATGTCTGACTTCAGAGATGGATGACGGTGACGTGGTTGGTTGTGATAATGATCAAGAATGTGTCTCCTTGACCTGTGGCTTATTCCAGTAAAGACTGTCCTCTGACACAGGTAACGCTGCTATAGCTTCTTTACAATTGCTCTCCTGCTAAAATATCCAAAGATTCTTCAGCCTTTTGACATTTCAGTGGGTAAGTAGTTAATTTTGATCCCTGAACCGTTAACCAGAAAATTTCCAACAGCTCTAGAGGCAATTATAGATGAAATATGAAAGGCAAAATGACTGTTCATTTTAAACAATTTGGTTAAACTAAGGCTAACATTTCTCAGAACTACTTACAATGTTACTCAAATTTACATCACAATAAATGTTTAAAATTCAGCTTGTCTAAGAAGCTGGACTGCTATTTTTTATGGGTGTTTCTTTGGTATCAATTTCCATGTTAGCCAAGCACTTTAGAGGAAGAGTTGCATGTACTGTGAGATTGTTTGAAGTGTGTCTCAAGATACTTGTAGTGCATTTGTTCATAGCATAGGACATTTCTATTTAAATGAATGACAGAGCAAAACCCACACAGCTCCTCTGAAAAAAATTTACATCTAAATAGCTGTCTACCAATTCCCCATATAAACTACATTTTTTCTTTTTTTTTTTTTTTTTTGGCAAATGAATGTTATTATGTTCACAGGTTTTTTAGACCTAAAGGAACTACTAGATTTAATTTCTTGTTTAAGACTTTTCCTTATTCTTTTCATTGCAGCCTGTGGTTAACATTAGAAAAGAAATGCGTGATGTTATTGACTTCTTCAGCACCCAGAAGTAAGAAAAGCAGGTTTCATCTGTGCTACTTTGAAGTGCCTTGTTATGATATTTCCTCACACGTTTTATTGTACTGTTTCTCACAGTGCTTCTGAGTTACAGAAACGGCATTTATTTCATTTTGCACGATAGGTAAAAGCAATTTGCTAAATACACAGGTTTGCAACCTCATAGTCATAATTCCACAAATAATTGAATAATAGAAAAGTCTAAAAGTACGGTTCTGGAAGTACTATTAACACAGCTACTTGGGTTACAAGGCCCTTATATGATAGTTAGGAAAGGTTTTTCCACCTGAGCTGGTCCACGCCACACAGGCTAGTCTACAAGAAAAGCCAGTGCCTTAAACTTTGTTATTTGGGGCCAAAGGCCACCCTGTGGAACTGGAATGCTGGAAGTGAAACCTTTTTCTGTGCCCAAATCACCAGCTTCACTTGCTGGTCTGAGTCAAATGCTCCAAATAGATCTTTTGTGAGGCATAGGAGATGCCACAGAATAACATGGCTCATTGCAGCCTTTACTTCAGGGGACACAGGCATCCTCTATGTTCTGCATCATGTTTGTCAGTGACGTGGCTCTCTGGGTACTGAATCTTGCTCTAGTTGTCTTGTTTCTATTTATATGAGGTGACAGAGGAAGGTATTTCTAGGGCATTTCATTACAATGTGAATGTCTGGGGCTAGATTCAGTTGCCCATACATATGTAGCTCATGCCATTTGAGACTCTCTGGGTTATCCAGGGTTTTCTTGGGTTTCACAATGTGACACAGGTCCTGCTGGAGACCTGTGCCTATCTGGAGGCAACCGAAGGCAAGACCTATATAGGTACAGGGTGGTTACATGTGAGCAAAGGGTTTCTCTGCCATACCCGTGCAAAAGATTAAAAACTTTAAAAGGGGCTTGTTCTTACTTATTTAACACTGAAGGGAGTTACATGTCTTGATTAGATTTAGCTGGCTGGAAGTGAGATCAATCTCACCCTGGGTATAAGAGGTTTTATTGTAAAGTTAGGTTAACAGTAACAATTTTTTTAAAATATCAGATAATTCATTCTTCAAATGATTCCTGCTCTGGGAATACTGAAGCACACAGATGTTTTTTAAATAATAAATTTAAATAGTCACAGCTATGAAAAAAGCTAAGGATTTAAAATTAACAAAAACCTCTCGAGGCTTTCTGATCAGCAATATATGTAGTTTTGCTGTATCATTAGCTATCATATGCTTTTAGATGTAACATGCATATTTGTTACGTATATTGTCCTTTCTCTGTTCACATATTAAAACATCAGGATTATAAAGTATGTAACTAAATGTGCAATAATTTATGCAGCATTAAAATTTTTTTACATACTTATTAATATGTCAAATATTTCAATAACTTAAATGTTCTGTTGGATTAATGATGGGGCTAGAATAATTCTTCTAGTCTTAATGTAATATTTAAATAACACATAGTACCAGAACTAGAATGCAACAGAAGAAAGTAAAACCACCTTTCAGTTTAATATTTACTATAAAAAAATTGGTCCAATACTTTACAGAATAATGAAATTCCAGTATTGACTAACAAATCTGAAATTATCAAAGAGAAAGGAGAAGCACTCTCAACACTGTTTCATCACTTGACACTGAAACATTCTCTCTGAAATGCAAATGTATTGTTTTAAAAAATATTCCCAAGTGCTGAAGTACATAACATTTTTGTAGGGTTTCCGTGAAAAGTAACTGCTGTGTCTTCAAGCATATTCTTTTCAAATAAATTCTGAAATTACTGAAGTGTTTGATTTGTATTTACTTACCATTTATAGGGCATGAGCTGAAGAGCAACAGTGAAAATACACCATATAGCTCTTACCATCTGCTTCAAGTTTGACTTGTAGAACCTAAGCAGAAGGGTAGGAGTCCTGGGTATTTTGTTGTCTCAGCCAACAAGCACAATTGATGCTGTTACCTGCCTGTCAGCTGACAAAAACAAGTACTTACACTCACCTGTGTAACCTATCAGTTAATTTCATGTAGTAAGTGGACAAACAGTAAAGAGGAGAGGAGAGGAGAGAGTGCTCATTCCATCTAGGAAACGCATGAGTATTTTTATTAATCCTTGAGGAGAACTACTTAAACAAGGAGTGTTACTGTTTTCCAAAGAAAGAGATGTAGCTCCTATTTTGTTTATTCCAGAGGACTGTAAAAATAAGTGGTCTTCTCACATTATGAAAAAGGGGGAAACAAAAGTAGGAAACACCCCTCCTGAATCTGGCTGAGAAACAGTTATACTGGAGATGGAAAAAGCCACCCTTTTGACAAGCAGGCTTTAATAGGATAAATGAAAACAGCAGGTTGCCTCTGGTGAGCCACGCTGAACCAGCATTTACGTGGCAAAATCCATTGTCTGTTTCATACAAATTTCTGTAGCAATTATGCCCAGACAGAAGTGCAGCCATACGCCCCGTTATGCTGGTAACAATGGACACATCCTCATTTGTGAACAGAGGCCAGACTCTGTCAAAGGACTGTTGGATGGTCTGTGAGAGAAGTATGAAAACCCATTCCAGCTAGGATTCGAATTCATATGGCTCTGCCAGCTTGAAATTATTCTTCAGGTTGTGCCAAGTACAGCATGAAATGCAAGTCACAAAGGGAGGGTAGCTTACCTCTTGCTCCTGACCATATGGATGTGAGAACCTAGAGGCTTTGGGAGTGTGCATGATGGTCGCTTTGCCTCCATTCTTCTTTGGCAAGTGTTTTCATTGTTTAAGAGTATATGCACAGCACATGGACATACTCTGTTATCCATTGAAAATGTCTTCCTGGAAAGTGGGATGGTCAATTATTCAATGAGAGGGAAGACTGTCTATGTAGGGATTTGAGAAATACACACAGTTTAACCCCGAAAGGACAATATATCATTACGCTGTGGCCATAAGATCTTTCCTGCTATTTCAGTAACACCAGTGAAAAAAGCAACATTTCAATGGCATGAATGATGACTAAAGACAAGAGGGATGCTGCAGCATATCCAAACACAAGGTTCTTGGCATATTTCTCTTAGTGTTTGTGTGATAGACAGACGACATATTAGTGAGATATTTAACATACTACATTGTAGCCTATTGTATCTATATTTTCAGCAATTACTTTAACACGGGCAGATATTTGGCAGGAAAAATTCAGTATGACTGTATAACTCAGGGTAGTGTTGATAGAAGGAAAAAGTTTTGTGACAAAATTTAGCAGAGCAGAATATGAAATGATTGATGATAGAACTCCCAAGTGACAGCAGAAAAATTACAAAGACGGTGAAGTTGTTCCCCTGAGATCTCATGTACTTCAGTGTGCTGTATAATATGTAACACTTTACCCTACTTGAGTGTTCCTCATGCAGAATAGCTCATTACAAGTTCATAACAAGTAACATCAAAAGCACACAGCTGTGTGTATTCTCCAGAATAAAAGTATTTCCTGTTCCACATCACCTTGCTTTCCTACTAGCTATTGTCCTTTGATCCTCACTCTGTATAGAAATGGCTTGAGATCATCTAGAATATAACAGGAAAATGAGTTGAGGCACTTCACTGCTGTGTTACATAAAACTGACCATGACTTTTCAAGACCACTGTGCTTTATACTTCTTTATATAGGTACCGTTGGGTATGAAACTGCTGCTGTTATGGTGAAATCTAGAAATATTTGAGCCAATTTTTTTTCATACAGCTTGAATTGGACAGAGCCTAGAGCTTCCTGCGAAGTGAGTGATCTCAGTTACCACTCCATATTATCAGAGCAAGGTCTCCTTGTACTTGTTCTAGTGCAGCAGCCTGCACAGTGATACCACAGAGCACAATATGCTTGATAATCTAGCAGATACTGTAAACATCTTTGTGTTGATGTTTTCCCTTAGTTCTTGAAGGAACAGAGACACACATCCAGCTCTGCTCCTTGTAACTGCACTATTGCTTACACATCTTTCTTATGCTATTGTTCTGTGTTCCTCAGTGCAGCATCCCTGTTTCTGCTGTTTAAGAGATAGCAGAGGATTAATCTTCCAGAATTTAAATGTTTATGTCTGGGCTAGATTTCCTTTAGACTCCCTTTATAGTTGGTGAAAAGTAGGTTAACTCTTTTTGATTATGGTTTATATGATTGCAATTTCAGATGTCTTCCTTAAAATAAATTGAGCTTATCAGAAGTATCTGTTCCTCTGCATCAATAGTAAAGAGAATTTAGATTACTAACTCCAGTGACAGAGTCTACAATACTTATAGCTATATTTGGACAGATGAACTTTGCTTTGTGTTGTGATTTTTTTCCACTGATATTTGATTTGACTGGGCTCTTGCACTGTAAAAATAGTGATTTATTTTTGCTGGATAGCTACCTGCAGTAAAAGTAACTCAAGCAGCACATTACTTGGAAGAGTCCTTTCTTTTTTTGTTCTCATGGATGTCTTCTCATGGAAAGAGTTATGGGGTTTCTTTTCTTGATGTGGGAGTGCTGAAGTGACAGTGATACCTCTGGATGTATAGAATAGGGAGCAAACATGAAAATACAGATTACCTCCTAGAACTATTTGTGTCTTGGATACTGAACACTTTTAAATCTGCAGGCCCCTCTTTCTGTCCGGAGCACATTGCTGTCTACATGGCACATGGCAGGGATGGGAGAAATACAGTCCCAGTTGCCTACATAGAACTGCAGCTGGCAGCAATCTCCTGCCCTGAATGATGATGTGAAAAGTCTGACAGCATTTCATAAATCACCCACGTGCCTACTGCCTGTAGTTTGAGTTCTTCCTGGCTTTTGTATTTCTGGGAATGCTGTCTCATGTAAGCAAGTCTAAGATGCATTTCAGTACCATACATAGGTGCAGTGCAGATTCCCATGCTGGGAATTCAGCTCTCCTTAGGGTATAGCCTACACTAGCCTCTCTGCTCAGGAGTTGCCTTTCACTGCCTCTGCAGTGCCATGTGATGAGGTCCTACTGCCAAAAGCCCTCTGCCCTGTTATTTCCAATAGTTCTGGAGTGAACCATGTGTATCAACCCCGTCCTAGAATCAGCTGCATAGCAGATGGTATTGAGATTTAATTTGCACAATGCTAAGTGTTTCTGTTTCGGTGGGTTTCTCCATAGACGTGTGAAGATAATATTTTGTACTGAAATGATCTTTGTGTGATCATCAGTTTCAATCTGGCTTTGTTTCACACATGCAGAACTAATGAGTTCAGTGCCCCTATTAAGCAAGTGTATGTACACATATAACACAGATAGAGTGACAACCTTCGAGCCAAAGGTACTCAGTAGAAATGTTTTCACTAACTCAAGGCCTTCACCTTCTGCTAAGCTTTCTGTATTCACTTATCCATAGAGTCTCCTACTTGTAAATTGCTGGGTTTGTGTGTGGCCAAAGACATGTACAAGAACTTTGTAGAATTGTAGAGTGGAAATGTACGTCTTGTACATTTTTTTTACCCTTTTGGATATAACTGCACGTTGCATCCAAAACAGAAGCAGATAGAGGTAATTTTATTTGTGTATGTAACATATAAAAAGAGGATAAAATATATATTTGTTGTCCACCAATTGCTCAAATTACTTTGGAAAATCTAGTACACCCTACATTATAATAAGGGCTAGAAATTTAATTAAATTCTTGTGAGGGGAGTTTGCTTGTTCATTGAAGTATCCTCACACATTATAGACTCAGTGAACTACACCTAGATCTTCTGTGACACTGAACCTGTTACTCAATCATGCATTTTCATGATCAAGGTTAATACTTTTGCCTGTTTGAAGCCTGGATTTGTTTAGAGATGTGGTTTGTACATGGCCCACTAAAAGCCACTAGGGGTTTTCCTTCTTGCAAAATAACATGGAAGTAGTGCAATTTACCAATTTGCAAGGAGAAAATAAGATAGGGATGATATCAGAAGCTTCTTTTAGGGAGCTGCATAATAAATGATACTTTTTAATTTGACAAAACTGGGGCACCAATATACATAAAAAATTAATTGACATAAATGACATATTCAAACTAGGATGCAGTCATAAGAAATTCATTTCTCTTGATGGCATTGAGAGGTTTCACTAGCAAATCACGATGTGATTCCCTATGTATCTTATGCACTATATACATAGACAAATTGTTCAGAGAATGAACAATAGCAACAATGCCAAAGCAGATAGTTTATATGTTGGTTCTCATTATGTTTGCTGTGTATCTTATTGAATATTTATAGAAGATGTAATTGGTGAAAAAATCCTTTTATAGAATCATAGAAATGTTGATTACAATGTGGGGGTTTTTTTGAGGTCATGGAGTTAAATCTTATGCTTGAAGGGGACCACCACCAACACTAGGCCAGGATCTATCCAGCCAGATACTGAAAGCCTCTTTGGTGGAAGTCCTCCAAGCCCTCCCAGGCAGCCCCTTCTTTGCAGTATTGTAATGTGGAAAAGCTGTTCCTCATCTCCAGCCTGAGCATCCCAAGGTGAAATACCTATCACCTGCTATCTTACAGCAATGCTGAGAGGAGTTTGAGAGCTTGGCTTTAATGTCTTTGTTTCTGTATTTCAAGTAGTTGCAGTTTGCAAGTAGAACATCCCTTAGCCTCAGCTCCAAATGAGCTCTGTTCCTCAGCTTCTCGCAGTTCATCTGCTCCAGGCCTTTGATCATCTTAGCAGCTGTCTAGTAGGTTCCCTCTGGTTTTTCAGCATCCTCCTTGACCTTGTGAGTAGGGAGGACATGCCAAAACCTGTTATTACTGTCCTGTAGTAACCAGAGCAGAGCATGGGGCAGTAATGAATTCCTTTGATCTGCGAGATGCAGCCATAATATAACCCATTACAGAGTTGTGTGAGCTGTGCTAAGAACACATCCTTACCTTGCATTCAGCCTGGCAATTGCAGCACATCTCACTGGCTCCTTGTGCTGCTCTACTGGCTCATTACCAGGTTGTATTGATGTGTGGCATCTGTCTACTCTCCTACAGAGTGTTATGCTTTTTCTTATTGAACTCGAGTTTAGCCCTCAGCAGAGGTGCTAGGAGTGGACAGCAGCATGATTTATAGTTCATTGGATGTGGAGATATTCAGTTGTCGACTGACTGTCAATGTGTAGTAATGACAGCATGCATGTGGTTTTAATCTTATGAGTCCTTGGCTGATTCTTAGATGGATTCCCTGTATAATCAATTAAGAAGCACTGCAACTTTCCTTTACACTTCAGCTAGCACGAACAGTGGGAAGTAGGGGAGTCGATGGGAATTTTGCATCCAGCTTTTATAGTTGTCATTGCTTCAAGTGGACAGTTCTATCAAAATATAATGGTCAAAGCATTTGACCTGATATTTACTAACTTTTCTCTGCTAGAAAGTGCATAAGTATCTTTAAAACAAGAATATTTCATAGTAAAAAATATTGTAAACAGAATCTCTTGGGGTTTGGGAGGGGTAAGGTTTTGGCTGATTATGAACTTTTTAAATTCAGTTTTAATGGGTTTTGTGGTGTCTTGATCTACAGTTAAATGCATTTAAATCTACTGTTTCCTGAACATTAATGTTTTCATGATTGCTTTCAGCGAGGATTCCTCCTTTTGGATGAACTGTCATAGCCTCCACTCCTATGTGTTTTTGCATTTCAGGTGACCATGACACTAAACTGTAGAGAACTCAGTGCTGTTTTCCCTCCTGGTCATTACACATGCAGGACCATGGTACCAGTGCCTTCAGTGCTGTGAGGATTCCTAACAGCAGTGCTCAGACCTCTCTGATCCAAGAAGTACTATTTGTGTGCAGAGGGAAAAATGTATGTTACAGGTAAAAGAGCCCACACAGGATAGCAAGGACTTCTTTGTTTACCTAGGAAGAGTGAAAGGTTTTTTTTCTTGCTTTGCCTTATTTTAGTAGCTTGGTGGACCTCTGACTCCTGCCTGACAACAGCAAGACACCAGGAGACTGCACCCTATCAATGGGTATCTTTTTGGCTTTGCTATGATCCATCACACGGTTAGACTAAGACTTTCTCTGTAAATATATTCCATCTTCTCACAACCTAGAATCTAAAGCCACTACAGTATACAAAAATGTATGTTTATAGTGTGCACTGCTTGCCCAAGATTAGTGGATGGGCTAATGAAACTCCCGTTGGCCCAGAATTTGCTTATATGAAAAGTTCTTTCTTTTAAGGCCAGTTCTTTTGCACTCTACAAGAATGTGATTAAAACAAAAAAACCCAACCAACCAAACAAATATGCAAATCAGTAAAAAAATCCCCAAACCTGGTACACATTGCTGCATGTGAAACTTTAGCATATACCAATTATTTTATGTTGCTAACACAGGTGCTTTCCATGTATAAACCAACTTTTAAAATGTGAGTTTTTTTACTATGGCTATTAAGTGACAGTGGTCTTCTAATATCAGTCAGTAGGAAAATGTCTATTCCATTTATTCCTTATTTTCTGGATAGCCCCCTGATCCAGCTCTGCTCATTTTCCATTTCACAAATTGAGTTTACTTTAACAAAAGCAGTAATTCAGTTCTTAACTAGATTTGTGGTGGTGAGAGAGAGGGTGACATAAAAAGGCAGAGCTTATTGGCACGATTCATCTTTCATACTCTATAGCACACTTGAGCCTACTGGGCAGGAAATGTTATTAAATTGAGAGATGTGTCAGAACCTCCAGAATTTGTCAGGATGAGCACCTTAAACCTCTGGAATGGCCAATGTACTCAACTCGCATGCAGGCTCCCTGGATAATTGCAAGAATATAGATGGTGTTCCAGGTTAAGTTCTGCAAGGGAGAAGAGTTGGCATTGTGTTCACACTGTGACAATGACAAGTGTTAATGACTAATGTATAGAAAGAAAATAGTCATGGCAACAATTATGCTTGCTAGTTGTCCAGGGGAGTGAGGCATGACCATCTACCTGGTTACTGCATTTTACTATCTGTAATAACAAGGGTCAAATGCTGTTGGGGAAGTACAGAATCTATGTTTATTTTTGAGTAGACAGGTCAGGTAATTATCTAGTTGTTGTATCAGAACACAAATGGGGATAAAGCATGAATTGCATGTCAAACTAAGAAGTGAAAACAAGAAAAGAGATTTCGTAGTGAAAGTTTAATTAAATACTCTGGGTGTAATTTTTTTTATGAAATAAAATGTCCTTTGGAAAAACATGCCTAAGTGCTAGGAACATACAGAAAGTATAAATATAACAAGCTCAGATAGGTAAGTCTGTAATATCATGAGAGATCTGGAAAATTTATGCATTATCTTATGCATTATCTGTGGCCCAGCTGTCAGCTCCAGTGTTACTATGGAGTGGAATCCTAAAATGAAGTAGGCATTTTGCAGTTGGAGTGGGTTGAGACTGACAATTCCGTGGTCATGAATGTACAGAGGTGGAAATTAAATTACATTCAAAAAGCATAAATCAAGAGGACAGTCTTACTTAACAATAAGTGGCTGCTGAAAAATAAGTCTTGTAAAAACACTAAGTATGGTTTTACCAGTAAATTTCACTGAGTACTGAAAAGGTTGGTATTGGGAAAGTTTTGAAGCCAAATTTGATTACAATTTTAAAATTGCAGAATCTTTACATTCAAGCAGTTTATGAAAAAGACACAGCCTATTTCTTGATTTCTCTTTGAATTTTGTAGCATATTCTTCCCAGTTTAAATTAGTCCCATGGATAAACTGCAGTCTCAAATATTTTTTGCAGTTTAGTCAGCTCATGCTCACTGTTGAAAATATTTTTTAAAGACTCATTTGAAATTACTTTCAAGAACACCCTACACCCTATTAGAAAGGTAACACACCATGCCTTTTCTCTCAAGCAAATTATCAGAAATCTATTACTATTTTGTTGAGCTCTCAAATTCTATAAGAAAAATACAACCACCAAACATGCACACCATACTTGCATTTTCTGATAATGTGTATTTATTTGTATCCAGAAATACAAATGCTGGGATCAAAATACGAATATAAATAGTATTCTAGACGCACAGCCCTACTCCTTAACACAAAGTAAACTGGAATGGATGTGATCAAGAAGGGAAAGTCGTTGTCTGAGAACTTGAGGAGATGAAGCACATGGGTGTTTGACTTTTCTGATTAGGTCGGTCTGGGGGATCACTGGGATGGCTATCTAACTTAAAATGACATACTGGTACTAGTGCTACCTGTATTATTCAAGGCACATTGGGCACATAATTGTACTTTCATTTCACTATGACATCACAAGCTGCACTGCTAGCAACGAAATCACACACCCCTAACAAAAACTTAGGAAGGAAGGATAATTAGAAATCTAAAATTTTGTCTGTGTTCTATAAGAAAATTCAATTTGGCACATAGTTGGCAGTATTTATTTGATTACTAAAATTACACTCACTTTTAAAAAAATCTATGTGTTGTGGTGGTGGAAAAAATGTTTTCAGAGCAGTATACTGAGAGTTTAGATCAGAATTATGTGAGTGGTTTGGGGATGGCCTGTGTAGCCACAGGTTGGTCCATGATTTAAGGTTGGTATTGCATGTGATTATGGACAACAAAAAAGTCACAGGACTCCTGAATGACTGTAAAAGAGAATAAGGAAGTGTGACACTGTAATCTCTCTGCACCAGGTTTCCCACTGTTGTTCAGAGGAAGTTTTTGTGGGAGCTTATTCTATTTTTTTTTTTTTTTTTTTTTTGCAGCACTCTTGTCTGGCAGTGCTGTACTTCTCTGGGATGCCTGTGGAATACTATCAAATACAATTATTTTACCAGCTTTCCATGAGTTCCACAATTGCTTTCATTTTAAGGATCCCATGAGGTCTGTAAGCATGGAACAGATTCTGTAGCATGCTCTAGTTCACATTTGTCAGTAGCTTTTAAAAATATGTCATCAGTATTGTTCTCTTCATCCATTTAATATTAATGTGCAATTTAGAAATTTTAGCATTTACCTGTTTTAGGCCTCACTTTAAGCATGTAAATCACAAATCTCACATTAAGTACTTAAGTTACAAATCTACACTCCACAAGTTTTGAATCCAAACAATGAATAATCAACTCTTACAGAATATCATCCAATGACATTCCTGATTGCTGATTTGAATGTAAACCCCTCTTCTGGTCAATGGCCTTAATCTGGAAAGTTTTGACTCAGACCTAGCAGGGTTTTTTTGGTTTTGGTTTTTTTTTGGTTTTTTGGGGGTTTTTTTTTTAACTTGTAATCCTAATATAGTCTCAGTAGCAAGCCATCACTACCTTCACTGTGGATGTATTTTCATTCTTTGTATTTTAGAATATATTGTGTCAGAACAGCTTCCTGTCTTGCAAGCACTGCTGCAAGAAGTTATAGAGACATTAGAGGAGTATTAAGGGCTGTATTAAACACTAAAGGGAGTACTTGCATTCCCCTAAAAGAAGCTCCACAGGCTGGCATAGCCCTCCAAGTAAAGTTAGAAAGGTGCTTCGATGGCAGCAGAGGCTATTGTGTTTCCTCTGCTTAGAGCCATTCCTTACCTAGATAAAAGAATACCCAGCCAGTTACTGGCTGTATATCAGTTCCTGCTTTGCCTGGTTCAGTCCTTGAGAAAGCTTTCCCCTAGATATATGAATAAACATTACCACGTCTTCTGTTTATCCTTTATAAATAGCAAATGATTAGAAGATCAAAATGAATGTTTTGGTAGAAAGCAGAGAATTCTCAGGTGTCCAGCTCTGAGGCACTGAATTTCATAATGAATTTTATTCTCTAATTTCACATATATTCTAGGAAAACCCTTGAGGAGTCCAGATGCATACAGACACTGGCTTGAGGACTCACGACAAAAGAGGAAAAAGTAAAAGAAAGTCAAGTCTGTAGAAAACAATACATCATCACAGATATTGGATATCTCACTTGAGGAATGTCAGCAGTAACTATCCAAGTTCTTTAAGTCAGTCATGATCCAAAGTCATTTAAAGAAACAGCTGCTAGGTAAACTTGATGGTTAGAATAATTTTTATCCCTAGTTCAGGACTTAGTCCTAGCTAGACAGGGTGGTAGGCCATCATATCTCTTGGAATTATCCACCAAATATTCAGCACAAAAAAAAAAAAAATGCTGTCTAACTTCTCAAAGCAATTCAGTTCAAGCTGAGATAATTTTTCTTCTGTTGAAACATAATTTCACTTTAGATATTAAACAGCTTTGGTTTTAGTATCTAAGCCAGTGGCCTATATTATGAGGAAAGAAGTCCTTCTAGATCCCAGGGAAAAAGGTAATACTATTAAGGCCACTGAGTCTTGAAGAAAGGCCTTCATTTTTTTCACATACGTACTAGAACCCGTCAAGAAGAGAGTGTGATAAACCATACGAAGGTGGTGGGCATACAAGTATAGTATAAGACTAATAACACAATACTTTTTTCTCAGTAGCCAAGTGTAAGTTAAGCTAATTTTATGTTTGTGGAGGGAGGAAGGATCTAAAATACTGAAAAAAAAAGCCAAAAATTTTCTAAAGGAAAAAGAGCCTCACCTTTCATCTGTGGAAATATATTCCCAAGCCATAGTCTAGTTTTTGCCTATTTTAAATAGTCTTCTGGAAAGAGATCTGGATGAGCCTTGAGTTTATGTTCTGTATCTCTTGGTGGAATGAATTTGCTGAGTCAAGAAGGAAGGATTATGCTAAACTGCTGAAGTTCCACTGCAGTGGAAGTTTGCTATTTAGGAAATAAGAAACTTACAGAATGTTTAGAAAAATAAAGAAAATGCAGAGAATTGCTCAATCTGTAGGTTGAAGACTTTTAGAATATTGGTCACACACTGTGGTGCTCAGGAAGAACTCCAGGAAGGTCATTGGTCCCACTTTCTAACTTTCAGATGAGAAATAGTCTTTAATGTTAAGGAATATAATTTCATATTAATAAATTATAAAGGCACTGACATGAGAGGCACAAGCATTTCACCGTGAACATGAAAAAGAAGATACTTTGAAAAAAAAATCATCTGTCTGTGTAGGCATCTAGGATTATGAGATATGGCTTGCCTTTTCTTACTGTGTTATATGGAAACCAGGAAAGAACAGGCAATGGAAAAGGTACAGTCTGTTATGGACAGCTTTTACAAGTTTCAGGGGGCACTTTGTTTTACAGTTTAGAAGGTAACACCAACCCTTCAGATGGTGAGGTTAATGAAATAGTCTCTGGAGGTGTTTAGAAAAAGACTGGATGGCACTTAGTGCTATGGTTTAGTTGATAAGGTGGTGTTAAGTCATGGGTTGGACTTGATGATCTCCAAGGTCTTTTCCAACCTATTTGGATCTGTGAAATCTGTCTGTCTTAAAATGCTGAGTCTCCCTTCCCACAAAGTCAGCAGTTCCAGAGCTACCTGGCATCTGGTCATGTAGCAGAGTCATTTTATTAGATATATGGTGAAATTTTGTATAAAAAGGAGGTAAACAGCCTTCCCTTCATGAAATGACCAAGTAAGGAGAGTTGTGATAAATTTACAAAATAACGTGAGGTGCTAGACACCAAGACACATTAGAGCTGCAGAAGTGTTTAAGATAGCTATCTGTCTGAGTTATTTGGCAGTATGCCTGCAGTTCCAGAAATAATTTCCTATCTGCTAAAGGCTCATGTGTCACTGCTGTTCCAGCTGATGAATGTGCAAACCTCCAGGTGGATGATTTGGAATTAGCTGTGGGTTAAATTGAATAAGAGGACTGCACAGATAAGAACTGCACAGCAATAAAAAATAATTTCTTTCTCTTCTTTTAGCTTCACTACTCATCACTGTCTCCATGAAGACAGTTCTGGCTTTTGTAATTTTTATCATTTTTATTGGTATGCACAATATAGCAATATACGGTTGAGAGTTGATTAAGGAGAACATGAGAAAGAGAAGGTTATCAAAATGCCTGAGGTGTTTTAAACTGCACCCTTACTTTTTGGTTAGAAAGTTATATTAAAATTGTGTGATGTGTGGTGCACTGCAGTTCCATATTACTGCTGGACACTGAGAGAGTGTAAACTGGCTACAAGTTTTTATACCCTTATTCTTGGAAGAATGGCTGTAAAAAACAAAGGAGCTGTCAATATGCTAGGCATTAGAGCCAGGAAAAACTGAGAAGATTGAATTAAGCAGACCGATATTTTTTTATACATTCTTAGTTGCCTTGAAAATGCTGCCCTCAATAAAGAAAAATCTATGCCCAAGAACTTCTAAATGAAGGGCAGAATAAGAGGACTGACTTTAGATCCTCCTGGGGAAAAAAATGGTGATTATTTAAAAAACCCTCACAATCCCTTCTGCACCTTCAACAAGGAAGAAATGTAATGTGAAGATACTTGATTTTGAGGTTTTACATAGCCAAATGTATTCATTTCACTGCTCATTTGGTTTTCCTTTCCTCTGTTCCCTTCCTTAGAAGAGTAAAAACAGGTACTACATAACAAAAAGTAGTAGCTGAATAAATGCAAATTTCTAGTATGAAATTATATGATAAGAACATGTTCTAAAATGCTAAAATACAGTTTTTACATTTCTCGTGGGACAGCACGTGAAAATGTTAATTTTTGCCAATGTGCAAAAGAAGCAAAAGAAAATCTGAACCTCAGTGAGGATATTCTTACTCCTACAGAAGGATATGGCACATAGATGTATGCAGACCACAATGGCATTTTGAATGATTCAGATCATAGAAATCCTGTCTTCCCTGATCTCTAAGGTTTTTCAGCGGCTGCCAAAGCATGGAGCAGTAAAGCAGTGAGCAAGCCAAGTTACTAGGAACAAGCAGAGGAGTGCATTCAGGAACCTGCCAGCCTGCAGCCACTTGCCTTGCAGAAAAAACAATTGTTTGATAACCCCAGAGCAGAATAAATTGCACAGTATAAGATGTCCTCTGCCCTCACTATAGGAGCAGAAGGCAGTAGTGTCTAAAGATTCTTTCTTGATTTAGGACAGTGGAAAAAGCTGGAATTATATGTTTCTGTCTTCTGTTTATGAAAAAAGTCACAAAATGAATGGACACAAAAAGTCCAATATGAATGGACTTAGCAGAGTCAGTCTCCCAAAGAAGGATCTGTTGGGATTGTCTGCTTTCAGCAGGGCTCATGGGCAGCCATGAGCAGAAGTGTAAGAAAAGCATATGCTCATCATCTAACATGGGAATGTTACACTTCCCAGAAAATTCACACAGTATGGAATTTTTAAATAAACATCAGTTTACCTGTTCAAAATCTAATGGTGGAAGGCACCTGATTGTGCATCATTTGTCTCAATACTACCACCAAAATCAGTTGATTTTGGAGAGGGTTTGCAGGATCACCCCCCTAAAGGAGAATGGTTTCCCTTCTTTTATTTAGTCTTGGAATCTTTCTAGTATTCTTCAAAATATGGCTGAAGGTAACTATTAGAGTAGACTAATTAATAATTAGAGATAAGGATATCCAACTCACATTTAATCACCTTCTTGCACTACTTAAAATATCACTGTCATACTTAAATTAAGTACACACCTCCAAGTGCAGGACACAGGTTTACAGAGCAGTTAATTTGCTAATGAGAGCTAGCAAAATTTTCAACATGTATATTGAAATCAGAAGGTTATCATTGGTTTAGAAGACATCAGATTGGGCAGATTTTTCTAAAAATAAGGTTTGATTCTGTCTCACAATATTTCTTCTCTGTGCTTCTAATTTGAATTTTGTCAGTCTTTACAGAAGTAATTCCTCTCCTCGACCTAAACTCAGCTATGTTTCTGATATTTCAGACAAGTTAAAAACAGAAGAAAGATTCTGAATAATTACAATTAACTTATGTGTTGGGTTTTTTTTTTATCCAATTAAAAACTTAGTGGAAGAACAGAGTAACAGCAATGACAGCAAGACAGTGATGCTTCAAAGAACATGACAGAATTTCTGTTCCCTTAGAATTTTCATCGCATTAGTTTTTGCTTATTTTCCGGGTTTTCTTTTTGAGGAAGAAGAAACTCCTTTCCAGTCACATCCACTATTCATTTTTTCATCAAATACTGTGTGGAAGAGACACATATTTTTTGAGTTATTAAAAAATTATCTCCAAAAGAGAAAAGAAGTAGAGTTGTTGTTTTAATTATCTTTTAACTTCAAGCTTTTGTAGCAATTTGTCATGCAAAGGGTAGTGAAAAGCTATTGCTGTTTAATTATGGATGTGGTTTGTTTGCTTAATAACAATTATGTAGACAGTCTGTAAAAGACATCACTTAATACTATTTAATACTGTAAAACTAGTTTTTGAAGAAAATGGGTAGTTTAGAGTTGAATGGTCAAAACCTTGAAAAAACAAAAAATTGTTTTTTAGTGTAAAATATAGTTGGAAATTTTGGAAAAGAATGAAAAGAACCTCTTTCTGTATGTGGCAACTATTTCAGGTTTAGTCCAAGTGTCACAATTGAGTTCCTGTAATGCAGTATTCAAGCCATGAGTGTTCAGTCTTTAGCTCAGGCCTGGGGAACAACTTCTGTGAGTAAATATTGCAGTGTCTAATGTTGTGAAAAGGAGAAAAAAGGCCTTTGGCACACATTTTTCAGTTTTATAATACAACTTTGATAGAAAAAATAAGAATCCATGGGCACACTTTTTAGCAGATTGTAATCCAAAGACACATATTCCTGGTGCTATTATATGGTGATTTTTACTCATGGACTATGCACTATGAATTGCTACAATGACACAAACAAGCAGGAATCTTGTCCTGCTTCAAGTATAGTACTTTAGAAATTAATGACCATCCTGTGTTTAATGAGTCATAAAAAAATACAGGTAAAATCTTGAAAAACTGTAGTAGTTATGCCTACAGCTGCCTCACAGATCGGCAAGTCTTGTTTATATCAAAATTATAGCTTTCTCCTCTGTCTGCCTTTTCACCTCAAAGTCAAAACCAATTATGTGTGGGTAAGTGGCTCATTCCATGAATCCCAGACCTCTGCAGAAAGTAATGCCCACATTTTGATCCTACCAGACATTCTTATTGTCTCTTGGTGGTTACTCTATATCAAGGAGATCATCAATTTCCCAAAACCTATGTTATCAAGCAAATTTAAATACAAATGAGTGTTTTCGTTGGCTTTGGCTTATTTGCTAATGCCAGTGTACATTGCTCTGAGCCTTAGGGACATGGCAGCATTTTGAAGAAAGTATGGGAATGAAAAAATAAAAATTACATATTTAAACTTTGCCTGAATTGTGAATAGCTTCTATGGCAAGGGACAATAGTAGAGATTTTAATATACAATAATTATTCATAAACATTGCTTACACTACAAATTCAGCTGAACTTTGTAAGAACCTTTTTCCTAAAATGAATAGCAGTTAGGAGAGAATTCTTCTGTGTTTTGCTTTTTCAGGAAATTACATGTTAAAATTCTTCATCAGGCTCTGTGATGGTGAAGGTTAATGTGGTCTTTATAATTTGAGATGAAACTGACTGTGTCCTTCACTTTTTCTGCACTTTCATCCTCCGTCTGCAGTGAGAAAACACAGCAGTCTTCACTGCTACAGGCAACATTTAAAGATAGAGGTATCCAACCCAGTAGACCAGGTTAAACAGCAGGAAGGATGTAGGAAAAAAGACCCTAGAGTAAGAGTCCAGTTCTAAGATGTCTATGTGAATCCGTCCTCTCCTCCATGAGCCTGATTTACACTCTTCATAACAACAGAAAAAGCTCTGACAGTCTTTCCCATCCAGACATTCATAGACACAAGCATCTTCAAAATCTTGCCAATACATGGCATTGTTCAATGCAATGACTGTAGTCGGTGGTCTCATATCAAGTACAGAATAATTCTGAGGAGAGAAAAAAACCACAATAATTTGACAACTTTCCCTGGATGATGCAGATCAAAATTAATAATCACAGCAAAACGTAATCATTTTTTCACACTTGGGAGTTCACTTACCTGTTAGAATATTATTTGCAAGTTGTTTTAAACACTTGCAGCTACTACATTTAAATTGGATTCTCAAAAATAAAGAAGATATCCCCTCTCTGCATTTGATTATACAATGTCCTCCACTTCACATAGGTGCATTCACTGCCTCTTAACTTTACTATGACTTAGAAAAACAGATATGGTCAGCAATAGATAGTGATCATTCCAGTACAGGATTTTAAAATGCCATCCCAAGGCATGTCCCCTTAGTGCTTATCACACTAACCATACTCAGAAATAGGACACTTTGATGTCATGCATCCTCCCAGCAGCATTCGCACTTACAGACCTCTCCTTCTTCAGTGTACTCCCTATTTACACTTTGTCAGCTTTTCTGTCACATCATTTCCTTGGCATGCAAGATGCCTTCTCACAATAGTCTCCCCTCTCTTTAAGCCACCCATTCCATCTTCACAAATGTCACCTCCTCCACTGACATCACTAGAAAATGTTCCATCAGCTTTGCTGCCTGTCTGCACCGTCCTGACAAAGCAGACACAGCCCTGTCAGCCTGGTTTTCTCTACCTGAGGCCCTTCCTCTCCCTGGGATTGTGCCAAGTGTTGGCTTTGCCTGCAGGAGTATGCTGGCTGTGCTCTAACAAGCTGGTCCTGACTGGTTGCATTTAGGAGGATGCTCTGGGCTCTTGCTTCCATGCTATACAAAGTACTCAGCATTTTCTGCTGAAGGTGTTTACGGGATATCTGAAAACTTTCCTCCTGGATGTGAAAAACATTGGTGATATGACTGATGTGCTTCAGTGGAAATTTTTCCTTTTTATATTGACTTTGCTTTCTACAAATCTTTTGGTTTGGCATGCTGTGGTATTACCCATCTCATTAAATATTTTGATCCCTGAGCTAAGAACTTGATGTGGCATCCCTCTGCTTAGATGTTGGCACTGCCAATACAGATAACTACACCTGAACAACTGCCCTATGGAATCCAGTCAATTACTTCTGGATACAATCCACTCTATCATAAGTAAATGCTAAAATGTCTCAGGTGCATTTTGCTGTGAACTGCAAGCAGATTGCAGTTTAAAAGCAGATTATTGCAAATCTATTTGTTGTGAATGAATTTATCTCTGAGATTAGATGACAGAAATTATACCCATATGGTATTTCTCTCTCGTGGGTGTCTTGTTTCAGAGCCTTACAAGGTGTTGAATGTGAAAAAGGTCTAAGATTATTGTACAAGCAATGTTTTTTGACTCTATTACTTTGGAAAGAAAACACTATTACTAGAGTATACATGGAGTTCTGCCATACCACTATGTCATATATTGCACATTTGTTGCAGGTCTTTTTGAACATGTCCTACTCAGGGACTGAAAATTTCCATGCCCGTCTAAGTTTTGGTGAGTGAAGATAAAATGTGCTCTGGCTCTGCAAAGGAAACTTCCTCATCCCTGAGGTATTTTGATATTGTTTTATCAGCTCTGCTCAGGACAGAAGAAAAAATAATTGCCCTACTAATACAGAGAGATTAATCTGGTTGTTTTAATCTCTGTCAGATAGGAGGTATCCTGAAGTGACAAGATATGAGGAGAAGGTGGATGGTCCTCCCATGTTCTGGGTGTCCAGCTGAGCTGGGGTTGGGAGGACACAGTGGGCACCATCCCACTGTGGGAGGTCTGCGTAGGCAAGGCATTTTTCCAGAGCCTTGGACAAAGCAGTTCAGGTGCAGTGTTAAACATGCTTAATAATATTATTTCTGACAAGGGATATGGGTGTTTTCTAGGAGGAAAAGAAAAGGCTTGTGATTACCTGAACAAGGATTTACTAAGATTTATAAATTTCACATTTTAAGTGTCATCACTGACAAAGCTGAAAAAGACCAAATGATATCTTGAGAGTCAGAGACATGCTTATTTAAGCTCTAATTTGAAGATTTTTTTGTATAGACAAAAGTCCTGCTCAATAACTGTTTCAAGGTGAAGAAAAAAAAGAGCAAGTAAACAACTTGGAAATGCTGCAGATGCTTTCTAAACAGATCAGAATGACTAGATAAAGGTTTTTAAACCCTAATGTCATTTTAATTATCTTTCCCTATACATTTGAATTGGCAAAAGGAAAGTGCTGCTACCCATTCAATGTGCTCTGTTAACTTCATCTTTCAGAAAAGTCTGTCCAGAGACTGACAGCAGTAGAAAATGGATAGATGTAATGCTTGCTGTAAGTTATATGAGGACTTAAAATATATCAGAGAACTCATGTAAAAAAAAAAAGTATATATTATTATTTGTAAAAAGATATGCTGATAACATGGATCTAGCAGTTGTAAATGAGAAATTTCAGCATATCCAACCTAAGAAATGCAAACCCCAATGTTCTAGTCCTAACTGTTCTTATCTGATGGCAGACCATTCAACCAGCTGGTTAACTGGCTTCATGATTCCCAAATATTTTATATTTGTATATACTATAGCAGGTATTCCAGTTTTGGATTTCGTACAACTTAGAGACACAATTTTGTTCTGTGTTCCAACTTTATTGCTGCTGCACATATTCCATTTGTAGATAGAGTACAACTAACTGTGCTGTGTTCAACTTGTGTGCCTAAATTGTTTGAAAATCCACCTGAAAGCTTGCTAAAGGTTTTGCATGTGCATAAATGAACTTTTTTTTTTTCTGTGAAACTTAGTTAAACATAGACGTTTATGACATAACTTGTGCTCATTAGTTTCTCATAAAATGTAGCGAGAAGCTTCTGTATTATATGTACTCAAAATTTCTGAGGTAAAAATAACACATAATATTCTATACTTGACCCTCCTCCTCCCATATCACTTGATAAGTCCTTGTAGAGAAAGGCAGATATGTTCCTCTGCCACAGTTGAAAACAAACTGACCTTTTAACAGAAAAACAAACCAATATTTTTAGTGAAGTCAGGGTAAAGCATAACAATAGCAATACAACTCCCTTAGGAATTAGTGCAAGTAAATGTCAACCATCTATTAATGCCCCCAATTCTCCCACTGAATAAAGTAACTTACTTACCATTACATGACCAAAACTTACATCAGGCAGCTTAAATAAAGATAACAAAAGAATTATTCAGAAGAAAACATACTTAGTGCTTCACATGCATCTATATTCAGTAGTATTCCTTGGACCAAGCCCTTAAATGCATAAAACACTTCATGCAGTGTGTTCTATATATTCAGCATAATATTCTGTACACTTGAAAATGGCATGAAACTTCAGCAGAACGCAAATCTAGTTTTCACAGACTTAAAATCTGTATTCAACCCATTAAATTTATTTATTGAACAATGAGTAACTGAGCATTTTTTCTGGTGTTAATTGAAATCCTGTCAGTGTTGCATGCTTTCTCAGATCTTCATTCATATGTCTGGAATTACATCCTAGTAACAGATACTCATGACTTTTTTATTCAGTCTTTCTATAGGATAGCACTTTTAGTTTGATCACTAGCAAGTTCATTTCAGTCCCAAACTTTTCTTTTGTTAGCAATCTTTTTGCCTTTTGTGAGAAATACATTTTTGCAAGAAGCTATTTGCAGTTTAATGGAGTTGTCATTGACTAAGTCTATGGCTTTCTAGACTTTCTCTAATCCCATATTTGTTTCAGCTTTTCCTTCATTAGTTCTTCATTCAATCATTTTCTATAGCTCTTCATTCAATCCCTTTTTACATCATGACCTATTATTCCCTAAATTTAGACTTCTCTCTCCTCAATTTCCTTCTTCATATTTTTCCTATTTGGCTTTGATTTCTGGTTTCAAATGTCCTTATTTCAAATGTCCTTATTTCCTCCATCACACACAATGGCATCCAGCAGCTCCAACTACTGATCGTGAACACATAATATTTAGCAGGTCAGCTCCTTCATGTTTACACTGAGATTTTTTTCTCTATTGAACTGCCCCTCTCATTATGAAGTAAACCAGGCAATTCTTCCTGCGTGATTGTTTTAGTTGATTGTAAATAGATAGCTTTTGTGTTTTTCTGGGTGTTACACTTGGAAGTTGGGTTTTGGCCAGAAATGAGCCATGCTTAAAACTTTTTTAGGTGACCTCTATTTTTATTCTTGGGAACATGCACGTTCGTGCACAGGGCTTAAACCAAATGCTAGTTCCCAGCAGAGACAATGAAATTCTGCTCATACATATTTCTAGGCCTGTTAAGCCATGAAATAGCAATGCATATGAACATACATTGATGTGCATTTGTTTGTACAACAAGCTGTGCAATCTGTTTCAGCGGGAGAGTTTTCCAACTACCAGCACAGTAACTGGAGGACAAAAGATGTGTAGGCAGGGTTGCTGCTCCAGGGTGAGCAGGCTGCTTCGGTTAGGAACAGACCTCACTCAGCAGGCATGTAACTGCTCCTACTGCCACTGCAGGTGACTTTTCCATCATCTTTCAGGGCAGATCACACCACTGGGAAAATCTTGGAGGAGTGAAGTGCCATGTGATTACAGACTACCATTGAATGATTATCTGCTCTCTGAGCTGCACATGAAAAGAAATTTAAATGCTCCCATCTTACCGACTTTTTCTTCTTAGTACAGTTTGGTTTCCTGCAACTTGAGTAGTAGTTGAGGGTAGCATACTCCATCAGAGCAGCAAAGACAAATAGAAAGCATACAGTCACAAACAAATCCATGGCGGTGACATAGGAAACACGGGGCAATGACTTTCTTGCAATGGTACTCAAAGTTGTCATGGTTAATACTGTGGTGATGCCTGCAGAGAGAAACTTGATTTAATTGTGTGCAACATCGCTTCTCCATATCACAGAAGAATCTTTGGAAATAAACATACGAAACAGAAATCCAGAGTGTACCCAAATAATTAATTAATTTCATTTGGTAGTATTAAGAAATAGTGGAAAACAACATTTGTAGGGACAAAGTTATTTTGCAAACAAAGATTTGCTCTGTTGTTTATTTTCATCTTTGCAAAAGTGACATTGTAAAAGCCTCTCAGTATGCTTTTCTTCATCTCTTCCTTTTTCCAATCCCAGTTGGGTTGAAGATGGAGGTGAGGGAGAGAGTGAAGAAATTTTTGAAGCAGAGTATGAAGCAGAAAAGATACTAAACACAGAAAAATAAACACAAGAAACTTAGTAAACAGTGAAGGAAACATGTTCTATTTCCGCGGTAGTTGTGCTCTCAGGAAAAATCCTATGCTCAAAAAAGAAAAAGAGCTGGAGGGAGAAAAAAAAAATTCTGCTAAGATCTGACCATGAATTCTGAAAGTGTGTCTTCACACCACGGCTTCCTTGGGAGTCCTTCAGTGCCATTTTCCTTCTGAGTAAGGGAAGTGCCCAGTCAGAGTAAGACTCTCATACAAACTTCAGATACAACATTAACAGAAATAGGCTGTTTAATTCATACAAAGCATCAATTCTGAGATTGATTTAGTAATAGTGAATATAATGGGATTAGTGTCAAATACCCAAAATAATAAAAGCAGTTCTAGAATGAAATCTATGTCATATCACAGAAAAAAACCAAACCAAAACAAAACAAATTCTTATTGGCTTGAGGAAAAAAATAAAGCTTTCCCACAAGTCTCAAGAGAGAACCTTCTCAACAAACAGCATAGCCATATGGTAATCTTTCTTTTTTTACAGTTAAAATGATGTTTCACAATGGTGCACAGTATTTGAAATGACAAGGAATGACTGAAATTTTGCCTTATAGTTAAATAAATTCTCACTAAAAGCACTCTGGAGAGAAAGAAGTATCTTTTGACTACTTTCTCTTTGTGAAAGGATTGTCCATCTCTGACCTGTAAATTTTGATAGAAGCTACAGTGAACAACCTTCTCCACTCAAGCTAATAGGGAGTCCCTGGAAAAGCCAGAAGGCAAGTTATTGCCTGTGTATCAACCTTGAATAATAACGATTAATTGGATTCCTTATATATCTATTACCCAGAAACAATCAAATGAAAGTTTCTGAAAATAGTCACAAGTCAATAACCAAGATGAAAGCAATGCTGACAGGAAGTGGAAAGTGTGGACTTTGTGTGCGCCTTGGACATCTAAAAGCTATAGAGAAAATATTTCCACTTCCTGAATTCTATGCCACCTCCCAGTATAAGCAGATGGGGTTGGCATGATCCAGCAACCCCTCCAGACCCCTCAACATCAGTTCTGTACCCAGCTGATGCTTTAAAAATCTGCAAAGGCTGTGTTTAAGCATTCATCACAGTAGCCAACTGCCAACTGCCAACTGCAGAGATGCCCAACTGCAAAAGGTGTGGACTCTCTGGCTTTGATTTGACCCTTACTGACTATAGGTCAATCACTTTCTGTATGGCCTTGACCCAGGCCTTGGGAGTCACCCATTTCAAAGGAACCACATCCAGACTATGACATAGCCTACAACATAAAATAAAGTTCTTTAACACATCTTAATCCACATTTAGACTTCTGACACAAAAGTGTCCTTTTCAGAGCCACATGTACATGCTTTCAGGCATTTAACTATCTTTAAAAAATTCCTCAAAGCCTGTAGAGTTCTTCCAGTACAATATACAGCGTCCTGTTTACCTGGACTCAAATCTAAGTTTTTATTTCCCACTTATCCAGTGTTAGGACAGTTTTTTATTAAAAGGGTATAAAGAAATAATTAGTTTAAGTATATAAGTCCTCAACTCAGCCTGTATCCTACATGCAGGCCTTAAACCTGAACGTGAAACACCAGATCAAATCATGCTTGCAACTGGATTCCTGCTCCCACCATAAACAAGCACTGAGTTTTTGAAATTAGGAAAATTCTATCTAGTGTATCAATTTTACATCTAGCACACAGGCACAAATTTTAAAATGTTAAAATGTGTTCATGGGGATACATAGAGAGAGGAAAGAGAAAGTAGGGGCATCAGATTATATAGTTTTGTATTTTGGTACATTTACAAATCAGAATGTATATATTTATGAATGAATAAAATGCAGCACCATTATTTCCAAATATATCTAGTTTCCATACCCTTAGTTAATTTTATCTTTCATGCTAAGGAAATTCAGTTTGTTGAATGGTTTCAAATGCGTATGTCTTGCCAGATGAAACTGTGAAGTCTCTCACTTTGCGGAGTCCGTATGGCAAAGTGCGCTTTGCATCTGTTATTGAAATTCACAGTGCTCATGAACTGTTTCAACAGAATTTTAGTATCACCTAAGGACAGCTCCGAGGTAACCTGACTTCAAAATTTTCAGATAGAAATTTTAAGTGTAAGCTACAAGTCTTTGTGTAAATACCATTTTGGAATGTTATATTCTCTCAGGAAATCCCATACCAAACAGCTATTTGATATAACAAAAAGAAATGACTGAAAGGTCAAATTATGCAGATATACATAATGCATGAAAACACTCTAACTTTTAGATCATTAGTCAAAACAGTTATTAAAAATTATTACTGCTTGAAATCTGCTTACTGGACAAGCATATGCAAAGTGAGGTGGCAGGAGTTTCATTGTTTGAAACTTTGGTCAGCAAGGCTAATTTTTTCTTGAGGTTATGTTGGTGGGACCCCAAAGGAAATGTCTGCTGCTTTCATGCATGCTATTACTTGTTCATAAAGTTAATTCTTCATCTTTCTGGTCTGGTACCTGTTTTGAGTACTTTCTTGGTTTTCTAGTGAATCAGGTAAAGATGAAATGACAAGGAAAGCAATGTTCATTATTTATTAAATATCATCTGTATCTTTTTTTATATCAACACATTGCTGCCCTTGATACCCACAGCATCTTTTTAAACTGCAGTTTGATCTTGCTCTGTAGTAACTGCCTGGTCCTATTACATCTTATACCCCTTTTGAAAAAATACAGAGAAACTGGGTGAAAACTTCAGTTGAACTTAATTTCCTTCATCTTCTAGGAAAATAACCCATTCTTTTCCAGATCATAACTTTTCTTCAGGGAAAAGCTACTTCTTCACTTAAAACATTTTGGGATAATTTTGATTACTAGAGACAAGAAGAAACTGCAGAGAGACATTTTCTCTTTGAATGAAGAGAAGAATAACTCAAGATCAAAAAATATAGTTCTCATCCAGCACTCAAATTTTAGTTCCATTTTCCCACTGACACTTCAGGTGGCCTGCAGTTAGTCTTGTTGCCAGTCTGGGCCTTAGTACCTCAAAATGCATGTAAAAAGGGGACTACAATAACAAGATTTAAAGAATGTTTTAATGTCTCTGGACAGTACTGCTGAAAGAATACTTATGGTCTGAAACCCTTTTTTTTTTTTTTTTTTTTTTTTTTTTTCCCCAGCATGGAAATATATTAGAAAGGAATAAAACCTGTCCTTCATGTAACTGTGAATAGTTCCAATAACTTTGGAATTATTCAGTTATTTCAGAGAGTGAAATATTTCCCTGATGCTACTCCTTTACATTAATGCACCTATACTTGGAGAAGGTTTGTTGCACAGAGCCTCTACAAATAATTTCAACTAATTAGTAGGACAATTTCAGCAGTTTGCCTTTGGCTGCATTACTCACAATTTTACCATGTGCCACTATCTAGATGTGGATGTGTACTGTTGCTCAGACAGATATATAAGTTGCACTATACACCTAGGTCTACAGCAAAATGGGAGCTTCTGCTTACTGCATCCCCAGAGTCAACAGGCCTTGCCTATTTGGGAGCAACAGGAGTCTGTGCACAAAAAGAAGTGCCCCATACATACTTGAATTTACTTTTAGAAAAGTTATATTTTAGCCTATGAAATTAAATTCTCAGTTAAGAGTTTTAGGAGTGAGTCATGACATCCATAGAGTGGAGCCTTGGAACAACTCCTTTTTATGTTCTTACTCCAAATTCATGACTTCAGTATCTGAATGCACTTTTTCTCTGAACTTCCTGCTGTCTTAGGGGTGAGGTGGAGAGTCACACATTAATGATTAGTGACCTAACATACTTCTGTGCCTAATTACTTGGAAAAATGAGCTGCGTAGTATGGGGAACCATCCCTAGGTACAGAATATGAAAAATGCTTATGGCAAATGAATGATGCAAAGTGTTAAATGTCTTTTTTTTTTTGCTTTTTTCTTCTGCATTAAGAAGGATAACCCAACTGGATGCTATGTGACTCTCCCCATGCGTGGGGCTTCAGACTCCCTTTTAAAAAAAGATGGAGAACAGTCAGTCTTTCCTTATCTCCCCTGAGTCACCCAATTTAAGAAGAAAAGAGCTCAATTTAAGAGTTCAGCAGGGAAGTATACTTATACTTGCTCAATTTCCTGGCTGTCAGAGGCAAGTCTACACAGCCAGGAACAGGCAGCTGTATGGTGCTCTGTCCTCATCTGTGTATGGTGTTTTTGCTGTCCTGGAGGTGTTATTGGATAATAGAATAACTGTGAGTCTTTGTGTTTATCCTGTTGCTAGAGCTGTGGTGTACTGGCCCTTTGGCACTCACACAGTGGGAATGAGGACTGAGTATTCCATTCCTGTAAAATGGCCTCAAAAAAATGGACCTACATAGTAACAAACTCCAGCAGGAGGATGCAATGAATAGCTGGAAATGGTTGAAAACAGACATGCAAACATTGACATAGGCTCCTCTTTTTTCCTAGACTGGTAGGTTTCTGTATCAGTTCATATGGGCAGACCTGGCAACCACAATCTGAACTAAGAAATTGTTTTTCCTTTGGTTCTGATGTAAATATATGTATAATATTATATAATTATTATATAATATATATGTATACATATATTATATGTAAATATAATTGGCTGTTACATCCCCCTATACCCTTGATGCTGTCAAAACCTGCAGGTTTTCCTATAGATATTAGAAAAAAAAATCTAAGTCTAAGTCAACATAGCTCTAAGTGTATACTAAAGTACATTGCCAAAATGCACATGCTGGTCTTGACACAAATGAGTTTCTGGAAAACCTAAACCAGCATAAATCTCCACAATCTATGAAAAATATCAATACATCTAGTGTGAAGCTTAACTTCAAGCATGCAAGCTAAAACATTTTGCATGAGTTAATACTATTATATCCCACCGTTTTCTGTATATATAAGACATAATGCCCAGTGGGGGAGAGTTACAGAAGGGAAGGAAGCCAGCAGTGCAATTAATTAATTCTTCAAAAATGTCACTAAAATATCATGGTGAGAACAAGGAGACAGACATTAATTCAAGAGTCTTATGTAAAATAGGTGGCAGTGTCATCCAATGGGTCAGATTAGTTTACTTTTAATTACCCTGTTACAGGAAAAACCCCAGCAGTCTCAGTAATAAGTAGATCTGGTTCTGCAAGATGTAGTAGTAATAATCCAAAGTGCATACCAGTGGTCTCTTTGAAAGGAAGCTGACATTTTCAAATAGTAGTGTAGGAACATCAGAAAAGGGAATTATTAACAACTTACCTAATGCTGTTCTTGCTGGTGTGGCATCTTTTTTGATCCAAAAGGATACCCAGGAAAGAACAACTGTTAATATACAGGGAATGTATGTTTGTATAGTAAAGTATCCCATTCTTCTACTTAAGTCGAAGTATATAGTCATGACTACATAATCACCTGCAATAATAGCACAAAAAGGAAATTCAAATGGTAATGGGATACAGACAGTTGTTCAATGACCTGCTAATATTTTAACTTTTATAAAAATACTGCATATGAAATATTTTTTAGAGTTTCAGCAGCATCTGCACAGTAATTCTCATGTGAAATTTAAGTAAACCTTGTCATTCTAATATCCTTAAGCTTTAGGTCTGTATGGAAATTATGTATTTGACAGGCAGAGATTCCCAGCAATCATACTGGATAAGTAAAGTTTTGAAAGGCATCTTGAATTTCCAGACTTGGTATTCCTGGTATATCTTCATGGCCACAAATGTGAAGGTACTGTCATTCACCAGATTCTGTAAACATTACACACAAAATCCTTCCTTCTGCAGGCTGTCTGTTCTGTGCCCTAATTTCAGGTTTGAGTGACGTCTGTTACCTTCTTTTGAGAAATGAATCTGAAAATAGGGGTCTTTATGGCAAATATAACATGCACATAAGTATGCCTTTACAGAAGAAGGCATTAATAGACACTAGAGCTCAGTGCTGGCATTTCAAAACAGTTGTGGCCATTTGTGGTATTTTCAGAAGGTCAGTCTGAACACAAAGTTTATTATTTTGCTCTATAGAAAAAATCATACATTCAAGGAATCAGTAAGAAGGTTACTTTATCTCACATTACATGATTTTTTTTTTTCACTGTGTCTCTTCTGCTAACCCTTGTGATTCCACAGGGGATAATAATCTGTGCCTCCCTCTCTCCTCAGTAGAGGCTACTGACCTTATCACCTCTGCCCTACTAACATCTCTCTCAGCCTCAGAGATGTTAACTTTCTCTCTCAGACAGTCATGGTGAATAACAGTAATAAAACTGAACTAGGACTGATTTCTGTACTTCACTTGAAGTAGGTTGCTTGCATCTCAGATGTAAAGGAGAGTTTATATGCCAGAGAATTTTAATATGGTTTTGTCTGACTGCATCAGATTTAGCCTAATAAATTTTATGGCTTCTTGTTACAAACCTTAACTTTCTAGAGTATGATATTTGCAGAAGGCATCATTTGCAATAGTTAAGTGACTCTGTCCTGTTACAGCAAACAATCAAAAGAATGAAGAAATTGGAAACATATAAAGATTAATCCCCCAAGGAATGTACATACAACTACCCAAGCAGAAGCACAGTGGGTTTACTAGTTGAGGCAAATTAAAGCTTAATCATCTACTAACAGAGGTCATATAAACAAATGTATTTCATGCAGTGGATAATTTGACTACAGTTAAATATTATATAGAAAATAAATTAATTCAGTGAGAATAATTTTCATCCAAAGCATCGTTGAAGTCACTGTAAAATCAATGAATTGCCATAAGTTAGAAAGTTAAAGGTAAATAAAAATCTGATGGTGGGAATATGGGACTGTGTGAAAAGGAAAGTTCCTATATGTAAAGTACATCAGTTTGAGATAGATATATTTGGAAGAAGTTGACAAGCCTTTCATAAGAATTGTGCCAGTGAAAACTGTGTGACCCCAGGAACTGGAAAGTCATTTCAGAAGCTGTGCTTAATAGGGCTCATGTGGTTACAACTAGGAGGTATTGCAGTACATCATGACATAGTGAGCCTTGTGGGTTTTCCTACAGGCTAAGGGTTATTGTCATTCCACTAATCCCCAGCAGTTTTCTCCGTGCAGGGAATGGCACCAGGGAATTGATGTGGCTTAGTAACCACAGGTTCAGCTGGCTTACTATTTGGCCGGTTTGCCTCATTGAAGAAAGACTTACTTACACCCAGCAACTGAGATAATTTCATAAAAGCAGGTGTAAAGAGTCAGGTGAAGTGTAGATCAAACCAGTGCTTCTACTGACATGAACAAATTGAAAAGCATCGAAGAAATGTTAACGAGTCAAACATTGTTAAGGTAGAAGAATGAGCAAAAAATGTAAACAAAGACTCTATAGGAAATGTCTCAGGTCTTTCCATTTCCTTTACTTAGTTCCTGTATCTAGAACTGTGTGTTTATGGATAAGCTTCCTGAGAATGGTATAAAGTCAAGCACAATCTGCACACCTCCATTGTGTATAACAATATATGAAACACATAATTCCAGTACCCACACAGGTCACTGCTCTTCTCAGTAGTGTGTTCATGATACCCAGCACAGCCAACTGGGATAGGAATAGATACTGCACTGTAAGATACTGGGAAAGTAATAAAGAGTCTCTGCTTCAAAGGCCTTTGACAAAAATAAACCTGATAAACATGAGACTGGGAGAAAATTGTGGTATGTTAAATGACATGGAGAGTCCATCATCACAATTAGTCATTGACTGATTTAATGTCTTTCAGGTAGGATTAATTTCCTGTGATTTTAAACATCTAGAAGGCAAATTATATGGATGACTTGCACACTGTGGCCTCCTTTCTACACTTAATGAAAAGAAATTGGTACTTTCAGTATAGGGTTTGTCTTATCTGCTTTATAGGCATATTTTAGAAGGTGAATGTATTCAAAATGTTTCCATTTTTCTCCTATGATTAAAAAAACAAGAGCAAGGGACTGAGATGTGGACAAAAACATTTTAGATACTTGCAGATTATACAAGGAGTGTAATTGAGTCCATGAGATAAATTGGGCTACTCCTGTGAGAATGCTAAGGTTATTTTATTTAAATACCCTTTATGATGTATGAAAGGGAATTTTAGTTATTTTCCTTTTTTTTTTTTCTGGTTTAAGTTGATGTCTTCATCCTTTAGGATACACACAACTCCTCTGCTTGTTCTTCTATTCTCCTTCCTTCCTTCCTTCCTTCCTGCCTTCCTGCCTTCCTGCTTCCCTCCCTCCTGTTAAGTAAAGGAACTCTGGCTGTAAAATTTTACAAGCTGCAAATCCCCAGGTATCCTACAAGGACCCATAGATGTGTAATAAGCACCCAATGAAGATGAAATCCTACATTCATTTATCTATCCACTATTTTCTTGTCTGAGATCCACAGATATTGTCACAATGAAGAAGGCAGACCCAGTCACACAGGCAGGAGCTGTGCACAAGGACTTGTGTGCTGTACCCTCTCTGCTGCTGTGTGTTTATGGGAACACACTGACAGAAAATATACCAGACAATTTGCTTCACTGGAACTAGTGTCACAAAGAGGAAGTAAGAGGAGAATTTGCTGGTTCTCCTACAGTACTGAAACTATGCGTAGAGAGGATGTAGTTCTGAGACAATGCATACTGCATTGTTTGTGGGATACTCCCAATGTTTGTGGGAGGAAGAAATCATCATTCTTGCGATACAGAGCCCCAACTGAAAGCACCAGTGTTGTGTCTGCTCTCAGAGGCAAGCATGCTTCTGTACAACATATACTGAAGGAATTTTTTAAATAGCTATGGTAAATTAAAATGTTCAGCTAAATTATCACTTCAGTTCTATCCTCAGCCAAGTCAACTTCTATTGAGATTACTGGGTTCTCTCATTACATTCAAGAGCCACATTACATACAAGAGTATGTGCTGTGGTTACTTTCCCTATTGCACTACTCCAAACTGCATGCTGCTGCTGACGATGGTGGGGGTGCTTATATTATTCTTCACAGTATTCTTTCCAGAAGTAAATATTCTCTGTCCAGCTGAAAGCATTGCAAGCACATGAAAGAAAAGTAGCCATGGTACATATATTTCTTTATGCACACAAAAAAAATCTATGCAAAGAAACTCTCTTCTTTTTGAAAGACTCTCCTCTCTTCGGGATGCAATTCAGTTCTGTACATCCTGCAGCCATGCACAACCCAGAGGAGGGAACAACTTTCAAGAGCTCTGCTCAGTGCCTCCTTGCACCTTTGGGAGCCTTCAGAGCTCCATGTGCTGTTACTGCCACTGCAAGAAGGGGAGCTGGGGCTAATTGTATGACAAAGTTCTGCATGGCAGGTAAGATGGGAAAAATCTCCTTCCAAACTGCATGTCATTTAACCAGTGCACTTGGTTTGAAAGTAATCACACAGTGGTTGCCTAGCAAAGGACCGCTGGAATACCTAATACCAAGAAACTTCACTTTTAAACCCAGAGAGGAATTCTACCTTTTAACGACTTAAATAATATTCCCAGGAAGGCAAACTAACTTTGAACGAAATGATCAGCCATCAGTTCACTGAAATATTGAAAATTATCTTGAGGCAAAGTAGAGCACGATCAGTTTTCTGTAAAGAGAGCAAAACGTGCACCTTTAGGCAACAAATCTGGAGTAATTGAAATAGTGTAGCAACACTTCCCATGAAACCAAGATGACTGCTGGCTGTGCAGCCATAGGACTTATATTAGACTAGGTTTCTAGTTTGAAAGTAGGACACTGTTTAGAAAAATAATGATTTCCCCTGTAATAACTGCTGTGGATTTTAATGAACAAAATTAAATTACAGCAATTTTTTTTGACTTTTGAAGACTAAGGGTCTGTGTGCCTGAATTGCTAGAATCTTGCCTATGTCACCAAGAACAGCTCCCTTGAAGGTAAAATGTTTGAGCAGAATGCAACTGGTTATTTTATTAAAAATAAATACATTTAAAAAATACAAAATTATGTACTGTAAATAATTTACTCAAACTATACTATACTATACTATCTTATGTCACATTTTTATTCATCTTTCCATTATACTCTGAGGCTGACAATTAACTTAGAAAAAAGATAAAAATTATGAACTTTACAAAGACTGAAACATGAAGGTACAATGCATACAGAGCAGACTCAGCATGTGAATGAAGGTTACTGCCAGTTGTCCATCACTAGAACTGCAGAATAATGAGGAGTGGCAGAATTTATCCATGTTACTACAAGAGTCTGATTTTAGAAGAAAGCCCTAGTCACTAAAATGAGGAGTCACACTGTGTGCCACAAGTATTACTTTGTTGATCAGCAAGACCACAGAAATGGAATCATCTTCTTCATCATCTTAATAAATCAAGTTTATGTAATAGTAAGCAAACCCATGTTACAATCTTACGTGCTTCAGTGTATAAACATTTTTTAATTTTTTCGTTTGGAAGCCAAAAAAATTTCTTTTTTAATCTTGCCATTAGCTGTTCATGTCACCCTGAACCTATTTTCTGATCTTTGGTTCCCAAAGCTCCATTTTTTATTTCCTGGGCTAGATTTCCCTTCTTTCTTAGTAAGTTGAAAGTTTTCTAGTCAGTATGTACAGAAGTTTCTGCAAAATGTTCACCAGAGAGGTTTATTGGAAGAGATGCATATGGAATTGGAAGTGAAACTATTGTGGCAGTGCTGGTGCCCACTGGGAATGTGCAAGTTTCAGGTTCAAGACTCTGCTCCAGATGGCTCCAGATTCTGCACTGGCTGGAAAGAATATCTCAGCTCAAAGTCAGGCAGAAACACAGGCAGTGTTACAAAACCCAATCCTACCTAATTTAGATAATGGGGATTTTTTCAGCCTGGAAAAGAGAAGGTTTCAGAAGACCTAATTGCAGCCTTCCAATACCTCAAGGTAGCCTGCAAGAAAAATGGAGACTCTTTTCAAGAGCATGTAGTGACAGAACAAGTGGGAATGGATTCAAAATAAAAGAGAGCACTATTAGATTAGATTAGATATTAGGAAAAATTCTATACTGTGAAGGTGATGAGACACTGAAAAAAGGTTACCCAGTGAAGTTGTGGATGCCCTGTCCCTAGGACAGTTTGAGGCCAGGTTGGATAGAGTTCTCATCAACCTGGTCTGGTGCAAAGTGTCCTTGCCCATGGCAATGAGGTTGGAACAAGGTGATCTTTATTGTCTCTTGCAACAAGCCATTCTGTGATTCTATGACTCTATGATTCAAAATCAGATGGAAGAGTCATGTCAACTAGATGTTTTCACATCCCAGGCCTTCATCCCTATACCTCAGAGATATGCCTTGTGGAGGGTCAAGCTATCTTCTTACTAGAACTTCTAAGAAAAAAAGGAAGATGGATTATGATTACTTCAATTACACTGCCTACAATTAATACTTCATCAGCTGGTCTGTCTTTAGAGCTGGTATCCCATCCTAACATGACTTGTTCCATCCAGCCAGGTATGGAACAAGCTTCAACTTTAGAAAATCCAAAAACTCTTCAAAATGGTACAGGAAAGAGCTTAATGTACTCATAGGTGGTTATCATTCCAAAATGAGCTATTATTAAGACGAAAAAGAGGATAAAAACAAGAATTTGCAGTTCTTTGGAAGAAAAATATAGGACAAATGAGAGTCATGAAAGTATCATTAAAAATGCCTTTATCTTCTTCAGCATCATTATAAATAATGAAGGAATGCTGAGGACATTGGAGGCTTATTCTAACTCCTACAAAATGGGTCAGTCAACAAAGAGTTTTCATTGGTGGGAACAATTTTTGCTTCACAGCATCCTAGAACAAATGCTTCCAAGACAAAAGGAAGAACAAAATGATCAGGATCATGCTGCCACTTAAGGGTTAGTCTTAGATTCCCCTATGCTGCTTTGGTATTTAGGTATTCCACAGTGACACCTGGATCTTGTGCTTGGATGGGAGCATGTGTACAGGAGAGAATGATATTCACACCTTATCTCAAGTAAGTGTTCTTGGAGTGGTAACAGGCACTGCTACACTAATACATTTCTGCTAAAGCTGCATGTTTAACCTCACAAAAGATGAGTGCAGGGCTTCAGAGGTGTCATTTTAACGTGTATTGCCATAGTAGCAATGTGACTACGTGTCTAGTCACAGGCAAGGATCTTAGGCAATAGATCAAAAAAGCTTTCTGTGCCCCAAAGATCTCTGGTTTTGAGTTCATAATTGCCTTTGGCATTAACAGGATGTGTCTGTGTGTGTGTCTGTGTGCATGTACTAGAGAAGTGCAGCCCAGATTTGGCTTTCAGCTCTTACACTTGAAAAGCAAATTTTTCAGAAAAATATTCATATTGTAATGCCAAATCATTGCTAAAGTTTCCCATTATCATAGACAAATTACTGTATCAGTATACAGTAGGAAAAAACCTCAAGACACCAACTAACCCTAATAGCTGTGGAAATCATGTTCTATTATAAGTATACATACATGTATTAGCATGCATAATAAAAATCAACTACTGTTAGATTATAATGTGAAAAACAAAGACCACATTCCAGCTCTCAAGGCAGAAGAATTTTTAAAGTCAAGTTAGACCAAGATGTCTTCCTAATCTGACAGAACCACAAGATATTATGCTGGGTTTATTGCCTTGTGTAGTATCAAGAATATAATATCAAGAATAATATTTTTTACTTGAGGCTATCAATTTTTTTATCACCATAAAGTAATTGACATTTTTTTCTTTGTGCTTCCTTGGATGCTGAACTTACTTTTTTTTTGATGCAAGCAGCATTTTCAAAATAGTTCTGTAAAATGAACTTTAAAAGCCTGCATTTAAAAGTTAGTAACTATATTTTCAGAACATAAAGTTACTACATCTTCTGATTTTGGCATTTATTATTGAATCAGGAGAATATCTGGATTTGTTCAAAGTTCTAACTTTTTATATCTTTATATTGATCCTTTTTCCCCCAGAATCATTGGCATACATATATTGTATATTAGAACTTTTCATGAAGAACTGAAATTAAATCAGCAAAACACACAATTTCTTAACACTTTAATTGTGCACCAGAGTAATTTGAAACCTCTTAGTCAGTATTTCTTGTACCCTAAACAATTCTTTTGAAAAGAAAGAAACAAACCTTTTGATTCAACTGCAATCATTTTACTCTCCGTATCCCACATTTTCTGTTAAGTGTCTGGGATACTTTGAATGTACTCAGGGAGATGAATCAAGAAAGTTTGGAAAAACAAAATTTACTACTATTCTAGCATTTGGTGGCATGATAAAGACTCTTTTATTTGTATACTTATGTGTTTATATATTATGTAAGCTGTCCTGCCAAATACAGCTCTCCTCCCACTAAGCCACGTGAAGCTTAGTAGCATGTTGTTCATCTATGAGGTATTATAAGCACCAAATTGCTCTCAGGATGTTCAAGCCTATTAACTTTAGACATAATGACATTTTCATTTTGCAACATGAAGCATCATTTCATGTATTCTTTGAAATATGGAACCACTGAAAAAAGAGGGATTTTAATTTGGTTATTGTAAGGTATAAGGAATATTGTAAATTCCTTCAAAAAATGCAGTTTCATCCAGTCACATAATGGGAATAAAAATGTAAAATATCATAACCGGACTTTGATCCATGATTACCAGTCTACTTCAATTTCTGCCTTATCAGTAGAGAATTTACACAAATAATCTCTTTTTGAATTAATGGATCAATCTGAGATAAAATCAATATACAAATACAGTGCAGCATGGCATGATCCATTACTCACTATTCTTAAGAAGTCTTGCTATTTTCCATACATAGGTTTTCTTTTGTGCTAGAAGAATAGAAGTGAACAGTAGCAGATGAAGTAAAAACAATAATAAATTACCATAGCTGCTGATTTCAGTGAAAATAGATGATCAGAGTGAAAATGAATGACTTTTATGTAGGAATCTTTTCCTGAGAGGGTTTATTAATGAGCTGCGCAATGCTTTTTGAACAGAATATTTTTTCACACTCCACAGAGCATCAAATACTATAGCACATCTGAGGATACACATTAATGACTCTCACTTTCACTTTGCTCTTAAAAAGCACAGAGAACACCCAGTTTCATGACAACTGCCAATGCCAATCACTTCTCATTTATTTCTAGTATTGAAATTCTTACTCACAAGAGCTGTTGTTTGTGGGAGGAGGTACATTGTGTTGCAGTTTGTTACACAGTCCCACGGGACTGGATTTGGTGGGCTTGTGATTCCCAAACCAGTCGAAATAGTTTTTAATAAGCCATCAGAAGATCCCATGTTAACATTTTCAAATAAAATGCTTTTTCTTCCTCAGGATTTAGTTAAATAAAGAAAAACCCCAAATAAAAACCTCATTTTGCTTGACCTGATATTCCTTTTGCTTAAGAAAACTGTTCATAAGCGTGGCCTTATCCACAATCATTGTGACTGTGGCATATTACTATGACATCTTTTATATAACCATGGAATGGAGTAGCCTGTTTCTTTCTATCTGTACTGACATCTACTCCACCTTAACTGTCCCTAACATATGCTCTTGTGGATAGCTTTAGACAGTATCTCACTGTTGGAAGCACTTCCCTGTTTTGGTCTTGCCATGTTTTGAATGAGACTATGGTGATTATTTGGCTGTATTTTCTGAATGGTAAAAGCTTTTTCTGAAGCAAGCATGTCTGCAAACCCCAAAGTTATTGATAAAGTAGGACATCTTTTAGAAAGGTGTCTTATCTTTATTTTAAGAAATTCCAGCAGTAGAGTTGCACTACAAACCTTGAAGTTCCTTCAATGCCTAGTTATTCTCACTGGGAAAGAAACTCACTCACAGGCAAGTCTGTTTTGGCTGAGTGAGTTTTTTAACTGAGACTTAGTTTATAGTCATCTAGCATCAGCTCAGATCTTGAGCCTTAGTATATCTTTGCTAGACTGCTGAAGCATTTTTAGCCTGTTTTGCCTTTCTCATGCAGGCATTAAGAAATAGTAATCTACTACCCTTTATCCATCAAGATAAACACTTATGGTCTCTTAACAAGAGGAATTATTTCCAGTCTCTGATAAACCTTCTGTATCTTTCATGAACTCCACAACTTTTCAAAATAATTCTTGAAGTGCAACCATCAGAATTAAATCTTTATTTAATAGCAGCTGCATTAATATAACATATATAGATAATATAAACATCCTTCTTCTAGAAAATAATCCTTCTCTGAGCACATCTGTACCAACCTGTGCTTGGTACTTTGGTCATACCTTCAAACAAGGAGTATATTTTGAGATAGCTATTAATTCACAAGAACTATTATGTAGCCTTAGACCTGCAGCACCCAGAATGGCAAGTGCACAGTTCTGGAAAAGCAAAATCATTAGGCTTCAATCCTAAGTACCTGCTTCCAACTTGAATATAAGTTCTGAAGTACCGAAATACATATTGTCACTTTCATCTAGGCTGCAGAGCTACCTGACTTGTAGGTACTACTGACCATTCCCTCAACCTTTGTGTCACTTACATGCTTAACAAGTCTCAATGCTATTATTGCCTCTCTGTCATTAAAAGAAGTATTAAGTAGCATCAAGCCAAAAGATGTATCAACAGAAAGTCCTGGGGAATAATGTTTTTCTAGTTATGTCATAAATCTTTCCAAGTGGTCAAAATTTGGAATTTGATATGTGACACTGATTTTCTTATCATTGTAGCTTTTTAATCAAAATGTCATACTGCATCGTGTGAGATGTCTTACAAATGTATGTTATGTCACCAGAAATGTATAAGCACAGAAGATGACACTGAGCTACTTTGACAGCAGTTATTTTCAATGAATGAATGTTTATTGGTGATAATTATATTACCCCCTACATTTGACTCTACTCCAGGATGAGCTGTTCCATAACTTTGCTCAAGATCAATGCCAAGATGAAAAAACAGCAAATACTTTGGTAATATTATTTAGATTTCTGAAACTGTTGGAAGGGGGGGTAAGTGTTTTATTTGCCCTCAAGCCCTCAGGCCTTTGTCAGCTCTTTAAACTATTACTCTCAAGTTATCAAAGGATATGTTAAGCAAAGAAAAAATTAATGAATGGATTGTGCTGAGCAAATGACTGTTAACATCAGAATAGAATAGAATAGAATAGAATAGAATAGAATAGAATAGGATAGGATTGTTTTGGTTGGGACCTACAACAATCATCTAATCCAATCCCCTGACCACTTCAGGACTGACGAGAAGATAAATCCTGTTATTATGGCTATTTTCCAAATAACTGCTAAACACTTATGGGCTTGGGGCACCAACCATCTCTTTAGGAAGCCTGTTCCAGTGTTTTATCACCCCCTCAGTAAAGAAAAGCTTGCTAATGTCCAACCTGAACCTCCCCTGGCACAGCTTTAAACCACTCCCATGTGTCCTATCACTAAAAACCAGGAAGAATAGCTCAGCACATCCCTCCCCACTTCTCTCCTCAGGAAGCTGCTGAGGGCAATGAAGTCACCCCTTTGTCTCCTTTTCTCCAAACTAGGCAAAACCAAAGTCCCCATCTGCTCCTCAGAGGACATGCCTTCCAGCCCAGTCACCAGCTTTGCTGCCCTGTGGCTGCATTCAAGGACTTTCATATCCCTGTTACATTGCAATCTTTGTTTTCCACAAGTATTGATTACCTGCATTAAAAGAAAAGTGAGTTAGAAAGTTAGACTGTAAAAGATAAACCAACTCTAGCTTTTCTTTTTATGCCATTTTAGTTAAGAAATAGTAAAGGCAAGGTTGAGAGTTTCCAAAGAATGTTAGCATTTGCAGAAAGAGGTTTCTAGCATAGTCTTTCATATTAAAGCCATCTGACAATGGTATTTCCCACTTCACATTATAGGTAAATGTGGGGGTTTTTTTCCTACAAAGGTATTTGGTAATCTGTAACAGATGCAAGCTTGCACTCTGTGTGCTGCCTTATCTGGTAGAATAAAGAAAAATATTGATCTGTATGCAGTCACTTATTCACTTCCAAGACATTTGACAGATGGAGAAAGATAATGCCGCTTCTGACTGTTATTTTAGGTCCTTCTTTGCTTACTCAAGGTTTTCTAACTGGATTACTATCATTCTTTCTTGCATTCCAAATAATAACTCTTTTGTCTTCAAGTTTCCTTGATATCCCCTTTTCAAATATATATTCATAATCAGGCCATGAGTCTTGCCTTTATTAATTTCCTCAGCTTGCACCCCCGGTATAATATACTGGGGTTTTTTTTCCTCACATTCTCTAGTGCCTTTGTTCCCATGTGCTTTAATAAATTAAATTTGTGATTAAAAAAAACAAAAAACAAACAAACAAAAAAAAAGAAAAACCCCAAAAAAAAAAAAAAAACCAAAAAACAAAAAAAACCAAACCCAAACAACAACAACAAAAAGCCTCCCTTTTTTCTCATTTCTACTAGTCATTTTTCTTTCTTGCACTGTCCTCCTGGATTGCCTAGTCATTCTGCCTGGTACTTCTGAGTTCTTTGTGAGGAATGAAAAAGCCAATCTAAATCTCATCCAAATCCAGCTACCTCTCATCTCTTCATCTCTATTTATGAATAATATTTTTCTTTTCCGAACTCTGTGCTTCAACTTTCATTTGCTTTCATCACAAGTTTTCTTTTAATTCAGTTCAACTGGAAATAAACTTGGCCTTAACCTGCCAATAATGTTAACTTAAAGTTGTTAAAGTCACAAAATCAGCCCAATCAGCTCTTGATATCCCTCCCCTTGCTGTCTCCAGGGAATTGCTATGTATTAATTAATTCTCTTTATCTGATATTCTGCAGTGGAAAATATTTAACTTACAGAACCATAACATGCACTGATTTTTAAGGGGGTCCTGTCAAATGAAATACTGCCAGAAAAACTACCAATGCTCTCCCTGTGGCAAAAGAAGAAATAGAGCTGTTTTCCCTAAGTACCATTCAGTAACACCTTTAAATAGGTCTCTACACACTCAGGTAAGAGCCCACATCTTTTTACATCATCTCTGCATGACCTGTAAAAGGACAAGTAACCACAAAGAACTGCAGAGAGGAGAAGGGACTCTTGTAAAGGACTTCTAAAGAAAGGCATGAGAATGGTAAATGGTTCAGCAACACAAAGGTAATGTTTCATTCTCAATTCAGTTGTATAATAGAGCAACTGTAATGAAGGATGATATCAATATCCATTGATGCCAGAAGTTGGGGTTTTTTTTGCCAAATAAAACTAAAAGGTATTCTGTGCAGCAAAGCCAGACCAAACTTTGGATTTCTTTTTCAGCTCTGCTAACTTTTTGAAGAGCATATGATAATGTCTTAGATTCTTACTTCATAGGTTCCAGTTTTCCTCAATTTATGCAATTACCTTAAAATATATGAGTTATGGGAGGGAGTGGAGTGGCCCTATGTACTTCAATGGATGAATCACCACTTACTCACGTGGGCCTGGTTGAACAGGATGTGTGTCAGATATGTGCAAATTAAAAGAGAACATAAGATAAACTCTGACTGTGACACTACAAAGTTGGAAAATTCAGAAACTTGAACCAGCTCTTTGTAAGAGGAATGGCTAACAATCTGGGAATGGCTAAATATGGCATTCATTTTTTGATTATTTAATACCTATGCTCCTGTGGTTAAAGTTCCAGTCAGTAGACAGAAGCAAAGAACAGACTGTATGATTTAAAGATACTTTTTTTCCCAAATCATGAAATCACAGAATGGTTTGGATTGGAAGCGACCTTAAAGACCATCTAGTTCCAGCCCTCCTTGCATAGGCAGGGACATCTTCCACTAGAACAAAGCCCCATTCAACATGGCCTTCAACACTTCCAGGGATAGGGCATCCACAGTTTCTCTGGACAACCTGTTCCAGTGCTGGCCAACCTCACAGTAAAGACTGTCTTGTTTATATCTAATCTAAACCTACCCTCTTTAAATTTAAAGCCACTCCCCCCTCATCCTATCTCTACATGTCCTTGTAAAAAGTTATCCAGCTCTCTTGTAACCCCTTTAGGTACTGGAAGGTGCTATAAGATCTCCCTGATGACTTCTCTTCTTCAGGCTGAACAATCTCAACTCTCTCAGCCTGTCTTCATAGGAGAGATGCTCCAGTCCTCTCAGCCCCTCCAACCACATTGAAATCTATCTTCCTCTCCTAATGTAATCCTGGGTTTTCCCTCTTCAGTCTGCAGAGTCATGAAGTGGTTTTGCAAGGGCACCTTAACTGTGCTTGTTGCTGATCCTTGCCCTAGCAAGCATCCATTCTTCTGTGTTATTGACGCCCTCCCTATTTGTGCTGCCAGGGAGGTTTTGGCTGCTTGCCTGTGGAGCTGTTTGTCCACTGCAGACCATTCTTGGAACCAGTTATTGAACTCCTTCTCAGCTTCCCTGATGTTACACAGGTCTGCTGCCTGTCCCTGTCCCAGGAGAATGGTCCAGGCCCTACCCACAGACTGAGGTCTGCACTGCTGCCTCTCCCCTCAGCAGCTCTGTGTGGGTGGAGGCATTAGCCAGCATGAGGAGAGATGAGACAGACCCTTTGGGGCTGCCCTTGCCATATCTCCTGGCCCCACTCATGCCTCATCAGCCACTCTTCTATGAGTTGTCAGCTTCTAACCAGTTGCCCTGGGGTTTCCTTGGTGCAGGAAATTCCCCCTTTATGCTAAGATCTCCTATTGCCCTGCAGAACATTCCTGCACCAGAGCTGCTCACCTCAGGGAGTCTGTGAAAGATTACATTTTCACGCATGTTTGGTTGAAAGAGCTAAGTCTGGTTCATCCATCTGAAAGGATGGGTTAAAAACTTGAAGACCTACACTGGTGGAATGGCTGTGGAAAGTCTGGAGGCTGACAGTTCATCATAGTTGTGTATTGCTGGTTATACTGATTGTTTTCAGCATGAGCAGCCTTCCTTGCTGTGCCTCGTAGGCCCGGGACTTGTAACCATGCCCTGCCTTCATTAAACATCTGGATGTGAATTCCAGCCTGGCGAACATTTTGTGTCGATGGTAGCTTAAATATTTGGTAGCAGTTTCAAAAGCTCTTCACTCTATGGTGAATCAGTGAGGTACAGATTTCTAAGCCACTTATGCCATATATTTACCAGGTAATTGGACGAGCACAAGGGAGGCTTCAAGCACAGCATGTTCTGGCACCAGCCCACACTGCTGCTATAGGAAGGCCTTGTTAACACTGATAGGTTTCCAGTCTCAGTGGGATCACTTTGGGACTACTGCTACTGTGCAATTGCAGCATAGGTTCCCCATGACTCTCTGTACTCCACAGATTGACCAACAGACACTTTTGAAAGTTTTCTCCTATAAACACTAGTTTTAAATATGTAAACAGAATCTGTTACATATTTAGATCTGGTAATCTAATGCAAAGAGTACAGGACTTAGAGTCCATATTTCACTCAAATTACTTCTTCTGAAGAAGAGAGTGTAGGAATGTTTCAGTTTTTGGAGGCTTTAGGACTGCAGAAATGAAGTGTTTGATGCGATACCTGAGGGGCAGCCAAAAAATTTCATTTGCAGTGTTAATTTAAGCCTCTGATTTATATATTTTTTCACAGCCAGCAGTCTCTGCCCTGAGCTTTGCTTCCACAGATTAATCTAAATGCAACATGGGGACAAAATACCACATGCACAAAATGGTAACAGTATAGAAATAACTAGATGGGGAAGATATGATTCAGACTTGTGAGAAGTAAACTGAGGAATTTAAAGGTTAGGGTCCCATTTAAATAATCAATATGCCTTTGAAACTTGACCACACATACAACAGCTATCACATTGAATTACATATTTCACCTCAGAGCTATCTAAGCAACTGTCTACTTTGAGAAAGAAGCATAAATAAGTTTTTCCTATCTCCCTGTCCTGACAGAGCTAATTTTTGCAAGTAGCTGAGGGGGTGCAGCTGTGGATGTGTCTAAGAGGTCATTCCTTACTGATTTAGGTATTTTCCCGGGGTGGGGGAGGACAGGGCAAGGAAGGGATGGGACAGGAAAAGGCAGGACAGGACAGGACAGAACAGGTCTGGACGCTCTCTTCTTTCAGAGGAGATGGGTGTTCCTTTCCGGTTGAGAAAAACGTGCTGGAAGGAGCAGTGGGATGGCACCATCTGTAGCCACATTGCATTGTGTCAGACTCGGTGAGCATTTTGCACATAAATCACTCTCTTCTGTTATTAGTACTGTTGCTGTTAGTATTTCTTTTTCTTATCTCAGTTCTGTTCCCAGTAAATTGTTTTTATTTTAACCCATGACCTCTACCTTTTGCATCTCTCACTGGACAGGGGAAGGGAGTGAGCAGGATGGAGAGGGAGTGCTGCTCCTGAACCATGATACTCCTCAACAACAGAACTATTTTAGAAACCATGAGACTGGAGAATGAAGTACGTTATTTGTACAAGTTTCTCACAGTTCTCAGCAAGATAATTAACATTCATGATGCTCCATATGCATCAACCTGAGGGAAGAGTCAGCTCAAGGAGGAAGAGTAGTCTTGAATTTCACCCTGGGAAGGGTGCAGTAACCAGGCATTATGTCTGAATCTTTGTTGACAGCGCCTGCTTACTGAACACTAGTTCTTGACATTTCAGTGATTTGCTACATATGAAATATTTAAGAAGGGCATTAGATTAGCCCAAGGTAGAGATTGGAACTGTGTGAATAGATGCTCAAGCAGGACCTGTAAACAAGGAGTAAAGTTCCTTTTGCTTGCTCCAATAAAAAGCATTTTGGAGAATAAAAACCAAAAAACCTCGAGCAGGATGAAACAATTTTTATCCTTCCCTTCTTTTCTTTTTATTTTTAACTCTACTTGGGTAAAAGACTACTGTGCTAAGCCCCTACGTGGTTGAGCCCCTGAAATTAGGTTTCTCTGGCACTGCCAATCAGTGATGGAAAACTTTGAGTCTTTGAACATAAATAAAGTGTTAGTGAGTTGCTAATGACAGGTGTAACCTCCTTAAACTGTCATGAAATGCAGACACTGCTAAAACTGAAGTGTCTGGAAGAGCCTGAAAGAGCAAGTGTGAGGCAAGTAGGCTGCTTTTCCATTAATATTTTAGTGTCTTTTTAGGACAAGGACCATTATATTGATACACACCAAACTGAAAATGGCAGTTCACCTATGAGCACTGCCTGAAGTTTTTGTTATTTTCTATGTCTAGCTGCATTTGCTCAGCATTTCCCAGAGATTTTAGGGATGCACAGGCCATCTGTGAGAGAACTGAATTTTTTACAAAAATACTACTGCCTTGGAGAGATCTTTATTTGCAGAAAGTTCAGAAATATTACCTTAAAAAACAGAAGAAATTTATTCCCTTGGTTAGATTTCTTAGTACATTTTTTAACCTGGTTTAATTTAAGCTGTTATTTTTGGCAGGTTAGACATAAAATAATTACTTTTTCTATTTTGGAAAAAGCACATTTAAATAACCACAATAAAGAAAAAAAACCCAAACCAAATCCCTTCTTATTCTGAAAATATCTCCAAAAACAGTTCAATTATGAAACCTCTACCCACTTCTTTCTTCATTCTCTCCTTGAATCAACCTTCTATCTGGTTCATTTTAGTTGAAGCTACCTACCCTCAGGCAGTCATCATTCTGTTTCATTATTTCTTTATTACGATTATTTTCCTACTTTGAGCAATGAGAGAGATGCAATTTTGCTCCAACTCAACCTATCAAACCCTTTTTTTTACCTCTATCACACTCCCTCTTACTTATGAATTAGTTTGGAAATTATCACTTCAAAAGTTTTTCTCTACATTGAATTTTAATGTTAGAAAAAGCAATTTGTTCTTTAAAATAATCATTAGACACAAAATTTTGATTAAGCCAATGGGACTGATGAATAATGCTGTCATTTAAATACCAGACAGAGCAATCTGTACTCTTGCAAGATAACATACATGTCTCCATCAGAAATGGCAAACATAATTAGTTCCCATGAGCACACAGAAATATATTTCCTTCCTGTAATATCTTTCATGGTACTATCCATGAATTACTAATTTTAAATAGTTTTAATCAAGGCCTGTATGATTTAATGTAGTAGACAATATAATAAAAACATTTTTATACAATTCCATAGATTTGAAAATATATAAACTTAAAAGAGAACTATTAGGACTGAAGCAATATATGAAGTAGGATTTTTAAGATTGTAAAATTATAATTTGGTTAATCTTGGCATATATATTGGTCCTTGCCTTCCCCCACCCTCAACCTTGAAAGTAATGAACTTCAACAATAATTAATAATCTTACTTCATGATTATATGTCTACTCAATCCAAAAGAATAGATTTCTATAACCCCAGAATAATTCAGATTTTTAGGAAACAAAAATGGTGAGGTGGAGGCCAGGAGAGCTGGGATTATTCCTTACTACAGACAATAAGGCAGTTCAGGACCTGGATCTTCTAATCTGCCCATCTTCTTATTTATCTGCAACACTTCTAATAGAGTAAAAGACTTGGGTAACTTTGAGCAAAAACAGCTATCAATCTAACTCTAAATCTAAAACTAAATCTGACATGACGTCCTCTCAGTTGTTGGCTGTACCTCTTTTCCCTCGGAAGTCTTTTGTTGAGGAAAACTATCATTCCCTTATCAGGTTCTGGCTGAGATTAGAAAGGGTAATTCTTTACAACAGCTTATGTTAAAACCAGCAGACTACAATGTTAAGAGCCAAAGCCTTATTTTTTGTTCCCTGTGTTCTGCAAAGGTCTTTCAGTGCAGAGCAGTATGTTTTTAATGCAGATTGCTGTGATTTTCCCTGCAGGAACCTATCAAGTTGTACAAAGCTTGATGCCCTGCCAGCAGGGAATATTACATTTGCAGCAGTTCCTTCCAGAAACAGTGAATGGCAAAGAACAGAATGGTCAAAGCTTTGTGGTTGTTGCATTTAGGAGGTTGTTTGTTCATTTCATTTCTTGATTTTCATCCAATGTTTTGCTAGATTCAATAGTCTCTATTGAATCTCTCCACTTCCTGATTGAAAAAAGGTCCTCCTGAATATTTTCTCTCCTTACTTTATTTGCAGATCATCCTGCAGCCCTACTGATCCTGAGCTCAGTGACTGTTACAAAGAACATTTAGCACCTAATTCCAGAAACTGAAAAAACAGATATTTTGCCATGTATTCATAAATGCATTGTTGACAGTGGAGTATTGGCAAGATCTGAGAGTGTTGAACTTCCTTCCAGGCTCTGAATAGCAATTTAATCATTTCACCAAGCTTGATATATTCTGCCTCTCTCCAAAGCCTTTCCTTGTTCACAGCTCCAACTTTCTAGGCTGTTTGTGAAAATGGCTCCAGCACTAGTTCACCAGTATCTCATCTTATTCCCAATCCACTGGTTCCTGTTGTTTCCCTTCTTACCCATGTCCCAGTCTTTCCTACACTGCATAGCTTCATTTCCTATGACAGAAGTTTTCTTATCCAGCCTTCCACAAACTCATCTCTTTTTAATTCTTCTCCTTTCATGACCTGCTTCCGTCTCCCTGGATATTAGTGTTCTTGTCCAACCAGTCCTAGGCCCCTGACCCGAGCTTCCAGTTTCCCATCACTTTCCAGCTCTGTCTTCTCTTGCAGAATTTAAGACTGTTTAATGATTTGATTATTGAACCATGAACAATAATGAGGCAAAATCACCAAATGAGGCACGCTTTTAGGTTAATTTAGTCTGGAGAAGAACATGACCTGGAGGAGAGGATTCTTTCCTTCTGGACTTACAGGACTTACATTTCTCCTTCAGTGTGATCTCCTTACCAGAGGGAGCCCGGACTGTGCCTAAAAACTCTTCAAACATGGAATAAGACAAAGTATTTTACTTGGAAAGCTGTTGGTCTGGTCTGGACTTACTCACCCTGAGGTGCAAGCTCTTCCTTGCATTCCTTGACTCACATGGTGGCCTTGCACAGCTGTTTAAATGGATGGGCAGGAGACTGGACTGTAGGTTTATAAATGTTGGGCACACCTGTTTATGATTTATATGGTTGGATTATATAGTTAAAGAAAAAAGAAGTAGAGAACTAGGTATCTTCTTGACACTTATCATTAAATCAATATTTCATGGAAATATTTCCATGTGCTTAAGCATTTGCACTATGAGATTATATCAAGTATTAATGATGTTTGGGTGGCTGAACATGCTTGATTAATGCAGCTGCTGCTTTTTCATTACTAATGCTGGAAGTCATCAGAGACCCTGTAATACTAATGGTTGAGGTTGCATTTACATGGAGTTGCAGAGGGAGAAAACTGTGTCTTACCATAAAGAAAACCAGTACATGCCCCCCCTCTTTTCTTTAGGCACATTTATTGAGAACTAAATGCAAATCTCAAAGTTTTTATATTACAGCTGAACAACTAAACCTTTCCTCTCACTTTTTTCCCTTCAGTCTCCAGTTGTGCAGATAATTTCATGTTCCCTTTTTACAACAAAAAAATTGCTTAAATACACCTGTAGTAGGAAATCAGTACTCCTAAATCCTATATAATTAGAATGTTCTCTTGCCTTTTTATTAAGCCTTGTAAACTTTGATAAAATATTTTTTACATTACATACTAAATGGCTGTTATTTTTACATCCCACTTAAATTTATGGAAGTTACCACACTAAATTCAAGGGAAGATCAAACACCTCGTCTGTTTCTTTTTGCTTTCCTGATTCTGGTGGTCCACTACAACATACACCTAACCCACAGATCACATTCCAAGGAGGTCACTAGGAGTATTGTGAACATAGAAGACAATCTACCTCCTAAGTAGTTTGCCAAATGAATTGACAGCATGGAAAGTTAGTCATATCAGACAAAAAACAAAACAACCCCCCCCCCAAAAACCCCCAAAAAACCATAAAATCAACAGCCAGCCATAAATAAAGAAGAGAACAAAAAACCTTTAAAAGTTCAGGTTTTGTTTTTCTTTTTATAGAATGCGATTTAAATACCCAGTGTTATTTGACTGGAGGTCTCAAGGTATGAAGTGGCAGGGAACAGGGAAAGCAAGGGGAAAAATAAAGGACCCTGAGGAAAGCAAATCAAGTTGAAATATTGCTACTTTTTTCAAACTGTGAGTAATTTGAGTCAGTTCTAATTTGGCAGTAAACCCATGATCACAGTCCTGCAAACAGAAGAGGCCTAAGGACCAGTGAGGTAAATAAGACAAAGAGAAAGCCTTTCATGATGCGTGATACCACCCTGAACCTTAACTCCCCACTAGGATGTCATCTGATTGCTTTCAGGAGAAACCTGGTACAAAAAAAGATCACTAAAGCTAGAGCCAGTTTCCAGCTTTGTTGAATACTTGCATTTATAGGCAAGTGATTTCACCTTTGCTTTTCACTTTGTTGAACATTGCATCACCCCGTGCAAAATTTACTTTGTTCTGCTTTTCTCTCCCTTTTCCTTTTACAGCAGAAACTCTCTCTAAGGTAGAGGGAATCAGGCTTATTGAATTTCTTTGTCCATGCCCATAAATCCTTTAGAGTTAATACAATTCTATAATTTTGCATTTCCTCTAGTGCCAAAGCCACTGAGCTGTTTTTCTTAACATAAGAAATCTCTGTGAATCTAAAATGGGCCCAAGACATTCTGTGTGCTGTGGTTTGATAAATCATTATGTTAACAGCTTTCTGCACTGTAGAAGCAACCCAAGGTGGAGGGAGAAAAAAAAGAATAGGGATAGCCTTGAGACTGTGACTTCAGACCAGAAACAGTCTGATAGACTGCAGAGCCACCAGCCGGAGTGGCACCCTTTATTTCCTGCACTGCATGTACATATCATGCAACCATAAGTAATGTCATTCATGCTTGCAGTTGAAGTGTTGATAAAAGTGTTTCAAGTTTCTTTGTGGCCCATGTACGACCCAAGAAAGCCTGATGATCCAATGAACCATGGATGTTGCACAAGGCAGGGAATTCTGTGGAGATGGGAGTCAGTCTAGACAGAAAGGAAGTGAAATTCCATGCTGCAATATACGGGAAGAAAACCACCAGAACATGAGGAAATTCAGGTGGGAAAAGGCAAGATCCACGCTGATCTTAACCTTTATTTGTTGTAGCAGATAGACAAGGGAAATATATTACCAAGAGATGGAAAGAGATCTGTGCTCCTGAGCTTGAAGCTGGACTACCATCCCTCTGCTGACTGGAGAGTGGGAGTAGACTATGTCTGAACAGACAACAGCCACCTATGTGATTTAAAAAGCAACATCTATTGTTCCTGTGGTTTTTTGGTTGGCATTTTCATGTGGATGATGGACATAAATGGAGTGCATTTGGGCTGATGGAAGGAAGTCTGTTGAACCTGTTGTTCCTGAAGTGCTGAACTAAGTTAATTTTTGATTAAACTAAGATTAATTTTTGACTTGATTCCTGGAAACTTACCCAATCTCTCCTTGCTTTCACAAATATCTGCTAATTATCTGTGATTCCATTCTGCTCCTTAAAATAGTAGGATTAGATTTTTATAAACAGAAATCTTAGATCTTTATTGATTTATTTCTGTTGCATTACAGAAGTGTCTTTGCATCCTCATACAACTCCTCAATCCAAACACTAATGTTGGCAATCATTCAATAACAGTTTACTAATGGTCTTTATTTGAGACCCTTCTCAGAGTCCTGGTTCTGCATCACTCCAGCTCCCTGGGTGTACATTTGTGACTGTGTAGAAGTTGACACAGCCATAATTATGTGTGAGGGACATTGAACACTCTAGAGCTCTGTCAAACCCACTGTTTGCATCCTGATCCCTTTTGAAGGGTGGCAGGAGAGATTTGAGTCAGGAGAATGTGCATGGCTCTAATGCAGCATGACCCTTGTCAGGTGAGGGTGTCATAGGTAGGGAAAGAATGGCAGTGTCTGTGCTGACAAAGCAGCACAATAGCCAAGAACAAGGCAGGAGGGCTGTGGCAAAAGGTCAAGGAAGGTTTTATTCAAGCATATGTTCAAGGGATAGTAAAAGCAAACTGGCATGGGAAGAAGGACTGTAGTGCTAAGAGAAAATGGTGTTTGGGACAAAGAAGTGGGAAGAAAAAAATCGAAATAAGCAAAGAGGCCTGATAGCTAGGTGTGGAAAGGCAAGCTGGATTTGACATGTTTAAGTCAAATTGGTATAAAACTGGTCAAAACAGAGATTTTTGACATATAAACCAGCAAGTTAAATTATAAGTGATTGCTTCTATTCACAGTGCATCTTAGGTGGTTTTGATCCAATACCACAAGGCATAAACTATGTTTTTGTTGAATCCCATTCCATGATTAAAAGTTTTAAATTGTAATTAAGAAATGTGATGGACTAAAGAACACTTAATCCCCTATTTGATTAATATACTATTCTAAGAATGTCCTTGAGTATTGCCAAATGGATTTGCTGCTATTTATTTGGTATTTGTTGAATACTAACAGGAAATAATTTTTCAATACAATTATAAAAATTCTTTTATCATTGATGATGTATTGGCCACAATGGCACTGTTTGTGCTTTAGCTGGCTGTTAGCTTTCCTAAATAGAAGAATAAAAAATATCTTTCTGAACAAGGCAAAACCAAAATAAAGAAAATTATATACTCAGGTTTTAATGTACTAAGAGACTTATGAATCAAAAGCATGAATTCAGTGGAAAAAAACCCTCAACAATGTTATTTTCATTATCTTACTCAATTCAACTCTGGAATTACTTATGTCCTTTTTTGCTTACAGAAATTCAAATAAGATAAAATGAAGGTGGTTTTTGAAATACATAATGCTAAAATTACTTCATTTTCGCTGCCTTTCACAGAAGCTCTTTGAAGAAAAGCTGAAAATGAAGATAGCATCCCATATGTACTCTATGGGAGCAGCTTGAGCTTACAATAAACAGACAGTAAATAAATTTTCTGTATATATTTTTTTCCTGAGGCAGTATGACTACTAAGAAAACACTTCCAAATACCAGTTATAGGGTTGTACAAGAATCATGCAAAGAGAGATTATCTCAAGAAAACTGTGGGCTGTGGTCTTCAAAACTTCATTTGTTTTGAGCAATCCATCCATAAGGGTTTGAAGTTACAGCATTCTTCAAGAAACTATTACTTCCACAATACCCAACACTTGAAATCAAACTTTTTCTTGTCAAATTGTTAAAATTTTTGGGGAGAAGTGGAGAAAAATGGGCATTTATGTATAAATTTAGGAACAGCAAAAAAAAGTTCTTGAGTTACCTCATAATGCAATGCCTAATATGGTATTAGTGGGACTGAAACTTTCAGGATTTTATTGCTGGTTCAATCTCAGATACAGCCACAAGAGTAAATACTTTCCTCTGAACAACTCAGATAAGATGTCAGCAGTGCTCATATTTCAAAAATTATTTTGAGTATAGGGTAAAAAAAAGGTCACATTGGCAGCTCAATATAAGAGGCAATTGGAAGTTACCAAAACCAGAAGAAATAACAAATGCATTGTTTGCTATAATTGTTGGACTTCTCTGGAGTTCCCCATGCGAAGAAGATTTCCCATAAAAATGTCAGATTTTGAAAGAAAAAAAAGAATAAAATTAAAGTGCAGTTTTATTTTAAGATTGTGACAATGGAAAAGCTTTGTATTATATTTTAAAGAATCATCCTTTCCTAGATGATAGGATATTTATTAGCATCCTGCAATACTGTCTGCACATCTCACCACGGATCTGATTTATAAACACACGATAGAGAATAGGATTAAGCACCATTTGCAATGGACTTTGGCCTGAAATGAATTCTGAGGCTACGGCTGTGTTAAAAAGGCTTTTGCTATCTCAGATGACATGGCTAAGCCTAAAATTTCAACACCTGTGACAGTGTAGAATGTCAAGACCAAAACACTTTCCACCTACTTTATTTGTTGTTAGAGGATGCTAAAGCTCAGCTCTGCACCTTTGCTAGTGCTGCCTGAGGGTGATGGAAGGAGCTTTCCTCAGCCTTTCCAGTACTGGCAGCGCTTTATTGCAAAGGGAATAATCTCACCACATGATACAGCTTCCCTGACACAATGTCTCTGGTGACTTCAAGCAGTAAAGGCAGTCCAAGTTTGTTCCTTAAAAGTTTTTGATGATGCCTGTCCCATGAGCAGACACACTCTGGTGACAGCTTGAGTTATAGAAAACATCAGCTAATTCCATGAGTGTTAGCCAGTGGTGACCTGAAAATGAATTTGCTAAAAGGATCCTTGCAGGCACTGTGGAAGTCTATTCAAGGACTTGTTCTTTTTCAGACATGATGCTCAGGATGTGTCCTTGGAAACAGCTATCTATTTAAATAAGAAAAGCTGCAGCAAGATTTTTTCACATCTTTATCTATTGTGTTAACACAGGCAACATTTGCTACATTTTCTTCCTTTTGAATGAAGCATTTAGAAAAGCAAACAGACATGTTCTCTCAGTGGAGGAACAGAAGGATAAGGATGAAGTAGAGTTTGGAATGGGAGTGTAAATTGGTATTACTAAAACAGACATTTTAATCAATGCTTTGTATTAATAGACATATATTTAACAGCTTGAGGGGTTTTTTTTCTGGAATTTGTTGTTTTTGTTGTTTTGTTGTTTTTTTTCTGGAAGAAAAATTAACTAGACAGAAAAAGTCAAATCCAAGTAGACCAAGACATGTGCTAAAACTATGATCTGCATGCTTTGCTTCATCTTTGCTTAAAGATTTGCATTATTTTGTCAAGTGTCCAACAACAGTAGAAGGGTGCATGAGAATTTAAATTCCTTTAAGCTTTGATATCTTCATGTGTTTCATAGCAATCTGCATGCAGTGAACAATGAATTAGGTGCACATTCCTTTTTCTCTTCAGACTACTTTGCAATTCCGTGATACTTGTACTTCATTACTCTAAGACAATTTCTGTTTTGAATCAATATTAATGGTTGTAGCATGCAAAGGACATGCTTGAGCTACAGATATGAAGAACAGAAAGAGCTTCAGATTTTTTTGTCACTCTAACTGCGCCTACCTATAAGAGGTTTGCAATTAACTGTGATACTGACTTGAATTAGAATGTGGGTGGTGGTTCTGTACTTCTCAGATTAAAAATCTCTATATTACACTTATCTAAAAATAAACTCCTCCCTTGATACAACACCATGCCCTGTTTTGTTTGGGGGTGGAGAGGGAAAGCTGGAGCAGAGTGTCCCCAGGTCCAAGACAGACTCGAAAGATCTGTACAACCTAAAGGGAACCTATTGTAGATGCAGACATTTAAGACAACTAGAAGAGGAGTAACTGTGGATTGTTTCTGGTAAAGAAAAAGAATGTATTCTTAATGTCTTGCATTAGGGAGCAACGTACAGGTGTTCAGAATAGCTAAATGTAGTCTTTGAAACATCAGTCTTTAGGGGTCATGTCAGAATGAAAAATTTTGATTTTCTTCTCCACTGCAGATAAATACAAGATTGTTATATCTGAGAAAGACCAAAAGGTTTTGAAAGAAAGCTTGACAAGGAAATACCCCATTATCATGCAGAATTATCTTCTATAAGGATATTGCCTATTATTATAGTTCACCCCTGTTTTATAGAGCAATATCTAAAACACCAAACAGATTCACTTACAAGGCTCACTCAAGAAGGCAGTCTATTCAAGAGCATTTATCCTTTCAGAAGCACAAGGAAATTGGCAGATCTTAGCACAAATCACTTGAGTATTTTGAGATCCTTGTCCTAATGCCACCCACCTTCCTGTACTCTTGGGATTGTATATTTCCCTGTTATGGACCTCTGGTCCACACCTTCAGTTTGTCTCAAGCTGACTACGATTAGCTTTTTTTGATGCAGTGAGCAAATTTTGATGTCTTCTGTCAAAATTATTTTGTAAACATCACAATGCATCATGACTGCTGCCAGGTGAGGATTTTGTCACTGCCAAATGGCCCCACGCAAGTGCCAAGGATTCACCTCTGGTTTTCTGTGGGAGTCTGTGGCAGTCCTTGTCATGGCAGGCTTACTTACATTTCCAGAATTCTCTCTGGTTGTCTCATATCATCACTTTAGCTGCATTGCTGGAAGGTTTGGAAACTTTCTGAAGGCTTATTCTTGTACTGTGCCATTTCCTTAGCTGACAGCATATGTCATATGTGCCAGACTTTCTGGCAGATAAAGGTACGATGCATATTGGCTTCAGCAGACAGTGGATAAATCCAGCATCAGACAACTAATCATAGAAGAGATTTTGGCTCTTGCCAGTGTAGCTATGAAGTAGAAGTTGACTGAAATGGAGCTGTTATTATGAATAAGACCTGAATGCTGTGAATATTAGCTGCAAAAAAGGATCCCAGAGGAAAGAGCATCCATAACTCCATGAAAGAAGACTGGAAACATGACCCTGATGTGAAGGAGTAAATTTAGAGAGATCATGCTAGCAAGTAATGAGTCTGTGTTGCAATTTTTTTTTAACTTATTAAATTAAAATCTAAATAAATCTTAATAAATTAAAATCTAAAAAGACACTTAGCTCCTTTCTGCAGCACATGAATAGCTCTTTTACACTTTCTGTATCTTAAAATTTTTATTAATATTTTAGATTCAGAAGTGAATAAAATATAAAATATCCACTGCAATACTGTGACTTTTAAATTAAGTACAATTTCTGCCTCTGAAAGACTTTTAGATAACATTTTAGTGACTGTGCAACCCTGGCCAAAGGCCAAACCTCCACAGTTTGAATTAATATAAAGCTTTTGATTTAGCCAGCCATAAATCACCAATACAACAGTGTGATTGATAGAGAAGTAGGAATGAAAGCCAGAGGTGCTGGAGCAGTAGGTATAGAAGGTTGTTTTAAGCAGAATAAATGCAGACAGGCTCACAGTACTTATGTAATATTTCCACCCCCATCACAGTGATATTAATAAAAGAAATTGTATCATCAACCTGCATTGCAGGTCAAGGTATGTTTCACAATTTGAGTCAAAATATTCTGTCTAATAATATTCTGTGCATCTAATTATAAGTAAACTTATGGATCCAATTCTGGTTTGCATTTTGTATATTAAAGACACTTGTAAAGCTATTCTGACTGCAGTTGTGGTTCTTTTCCCTGGACGCACTTCCCTCTCTCCCAACTGCTTTAGCCTTCATGACAGCCCATTACTGCCTACATAAAGATAGTTCAGCAGATCAAGGCTTTTACTTGTAAAGGTCTGGGTATCATACAGATGGCAGCGTGGCTTCTTATTTGGCAATGTCTGGCCACACAATTATCCTTACAGACCAAACTTCGCCATGACTGCAGAGAGCAGTGAGGGAGCTGGAAATCTCAGAATGAGTTCCTGAGAGCTATCAGCCTATCTCAGTGTCATCTAGGCTGGGTAGGAAAAATGCAGATGAGAAGTGACTGCTATCAGGAAGGCCTCTGTTGCTATGTAGAAGTCACAACTCTGTGACATACCTGCCGTATATAAAGTAAGGAACCAAAATATTTTTCCTAGCTAAACATGGAAGCAATTCAGTCTTTTGTTTTTTTACCTTGTGATCTCTGGTAAAAGCACCTGGACATGTGAGACCAAATTCCCTGTGTTTCAAGTTAGTGACTTGGCTAGCCTTTGTGCTAAATCCTGTGAAAGGTTTACTTAGCTCTTCATGGTGCTATTAAGCATCCAATCACTCTTTCAAGCTCAGAGGGGACCTCAGGCTAAAATCCCAAGGTCTGACTTATTGTTACTGGAGGACAGAGTAACCTTGTTATCGACCTTTCCTGGTGAACTATCCTAGAATGGAAGTTTATGTTGCTCCAGCAGAAGGGAGCAGATCAGGACTCCATGTACAGAGAGGAGCAACAAAGATAGCATTGTCACTTGATGAGTGAATGAGGACACTAACTAACAAACCTTAAATCTTAAAGTCAGACACATACAAAACATTCCAAAATATGGAACTATCAGATAAAAACATCAGCTGAAGGAAAACATAATGAAAAAAAAGACTGTGTGTTTGTTTTTTCCTTATTATATGGAAGTCTTTTAAAAAGGACAACTTGACATTCTTTAACAAGAACAACTGGATGTCTTTTTAGGAAAAAATTGCTTCCTACTGAAATTTTCACTTCAGAAAAAATGCAGGTGAAAGCTTGTTTCCAAGTCTTCTACTGTCTATTGTTTTTTGTTCTACTTTTGCCTTTTCTACTAAGTAAATTACATCTTACTACTTTTTATCTCTCCCCATTTGCTGCAGTAAAGACCTATACAAAGGACACTAAGCATTTGTCTCTGCAAGGCAAAGCATAAGAATGAAACCAGTTATATATGGAGTTCTGCTGAACTTACAAAGTATGCAGAGGAGTAATATTCTCTCTACTCCTCTTATTCTAGTTATCTGCTGTACTGTTTGTGAAAAGAAGAGGGAAGGTGTTTTTAGAGCATGTTATACTTATCCCACTCATATTATTAAGTTGAGCTTTCTCTAGTTACTAAAGAATTATTCACATTAAATATACAGTTTCAGGCTTCTACATTTCAGGATCTGATCCCAGGCCAGCACTAGGGAAGAGTTCTATTAACTTCAGTAGGCTATTGATGCAGTTATAAATCACTCTCTTCAGAAGATGTCTTACTATGAGCTCTATGTAAGAGTTTTGTAATAAGATGGGCAAGTACTGGATTTTCAGGTCAACGTAAAAGTTTTTATTCCCATGAATGTCTGTCAAACTTGCAAGAAACATAGGAAAAGGCTTAAATAGACTAGAAGCATTATTACTAATGATCTATTTATTACATTTCTAATTTGAATAGCTAATGACAAAGCTATGTCAGCTAGTCTGACAAAATCAGACTATTATATGAATTACTGTTAAAAATAAAAATTAAAGCTTCTCTTAGAAAAACTTCAAAATATTCACACTGATCAATTGCTGTTTGACATGTGAATGAATATCTTTTAAAAGTCAATACTGTTGATTTCTCTGCTAAAAAGGGATTTGGTTTATTCCAAATACTGTATCAGAGATAAAAACTCTGTCAACAAAACGATTATTGCTAAATCTTCTTATAACCAGGCCAATTTTCTGATGGTGTTTAATGTCAGAAAATAAGTCCTGTGATATTCCTTCATTCCAGGATTTCTGTCCTGGCAAAAGACTTACAGTATTATTCTGGCCCACTGAAAACAGCCAAAGAATGAGAGAGTCAGGTCAAATCAAGGTGTATATTTGATTCCACACACAAAGTAATCTTAAACTGTATGAACATTCTGAATTTTACAGTGTTATTGGAGTCCCTTTCCCCCCAATCCCAATGAAGGTCATACAGAATAACATCCACATTCTGGCTACTGCAAAAAAATTAACCCTGTCCTGTCTGGAACCAGGACAATGTGATACCCATGCTGAAAGAAGCAAAGGTCCTGCAACACCATATAAGTTATTTTAAAATTGTGCATTGTATTTTTCTGAGTCTCCACCTGTCTGCTTCAGGATGCCATCTGGTAAAGACAGTCTGTTTAACACAGTAGCTGAGGTAGCATCTTCTTGATCTCGATGAAATTAGCATTTAAGGAAAAAAAAATTCTCAAATTCACATTTTTCCTGGGGAGAACAGAGATGACAAAAGCTCTCTGTTGTGTCATTAGAACTCAGTGACATGAAAAATGTCAATGAGTTTAAAACCCATGAGTTTTATAGATATTCATTAAACAAATACTTCAGATGAGTTAGCTGGCACATGAGGATGTGACTGAATCAGATCATTAAAAGAAGTATGCACGAACACAAACGCATTCAGTTAGTGTCATTTTGTGCATTCTTTCCACTCATTTTCAAGACCATAAGTGCACCAACAGGCTCCAGTTGCTTTGATAAGCCTCTGTTCATCCTTTTTTGCCACCCCTCTTACAACCCCTTCCTCCAGTAAAGAGGTTCAGCTGCCTGCTGCTGACCCTGGCCTTTCCTTGTTGGTCTGATGGTTGGGATGGGTGGTTGTCCTGCCCTATCAGCACAGGCCTATGGGGTGATGACAGGACTGCTGCCTAGCCCTGGACTGGCACTGGTCAGTCTGCCTCACCTTGTGTGGGTACTTCTTGTGGGCTCTCTGTGCCTACAGCTAAGTGATCTGGGAGCATTTGACAGTAAAGAGTTGTTGTAGTCAAGATGGACACTGCATTCAAAGTTCTTCATTAAAAGCATCAGAAGGCGCCAAGCATCAGCACCTTGTTATTCAGAACTATCCCATACCTTTTTTCTATAGCCTCCCAAGGGCAGCTCCACACAGGTCTGGCTCTTTCTCCTCCAGTTCTGGTTTGCTCCTTCCTGTCCCTAGCATGGCCACCCAACCCTGTCTGTCCTATGTACAGCATCTTACCTTTTCTGGCCCTTGCACAACCTCCTGTCTCTTCCTCCTCACAGCACAGCAAACAGACTCCAACTGACTCCCTACTAGCTAACTCACCCTTTATCACACCCATGGCTGTGAGGGCAAGGCTGTTCCTACTCTAGGATAATTAATACAACTGCAACATATCAAGGGCAAGACTGCCTCAGCAGCATCTCCATCTGTCTCCCCACAAATAGCAAGAAAACGTGACCATTTTGAAATGCTTTCTCAAGTCAGCTGTTCTTTGCACACCTAACAGAAAAGAAAGCCATAAGCACCATTTCCTTTGGATAAATCTCTGGGAGAGTGTTGACTTCTGACAAAGCCAAGGAGCATTAACTAACGCCAGTCTCAGGTCCCCCACAGAATCAGAATCACGGAATGGTTTGGGGTGGAAGGGATCTTAAAGATCATGTAGTGTCATGTCTTGTACCATGGCCATGCACACCTTCCACTAGACCAGATTGCTCAAAGCCCCATTCAGTCTGACCTTGAACACTTCCAGGGGTGGGACACACATAGCTTCTCTGGGAAACCTGTTCCATTGTCTGTCCATTAAATTTCTTCCTCATATCTAATCTAAACTTAACCTCTTTCAGTTTGAAGCCATCTCCCCTTATTCTGTCACTACAGGCCTTTGTAAAAAGCCCCTCCTTATCTCTCTTATCACCCCCTTTAGGCACTGCATGGCTTTCAGAAGGTCTTCCTGGAGCCTTCTCTTCCCCAGGCTGAACCCTCTTAGCCTGTCTTTAGAGGAGAGAAGCTCCATCCCTCTGATCATCTTTACAACCCTCCTCTGGACTTGTCCCAACAGTTCCATGTCCTTATTATGCTGAGGGCCCCAGTGCTGCACCCAGTATTCCATGTGGGTGGGGTCTCACTAGAGTGGAATAGAGGGGCAGAATCATCTCATTCAACATGCTGGTCATGGTGCTTTTGATTGAACCCAGGATATAGTTGGTGTTCTGTGCTGAAAGAACACATTTGACTTGATGGGGGCTCTCCTAGTGAAATTTGGCATTCCTATAAAAATATGACTGTCCCTTCCTTCCTTTGTCATTACCCATATATTTTATACGTATACATATGTATATATTTATGTAGATATTTGCACTTTCTTGAAAGACAAGTTTGCTTTATTTTGTTCTGTAATAGTTTTGTACTTGCCATTTACTGAATGCTCTGCAACAGAATGCGTTCTTTAATTTGTGTTGCTGCTAGTATGGCCCAAAAGAACTTTATCTAAATCTGACACAACAGATACCAACCTTGATTTGCAACCCTGTGATATAGGGCTGAGAGCATCATTTAAGCTGAATGAAGTACTTTATGAAACAGCAATTTCGAAACATAAAGCATGATTTATCAGTTGCATGATGACTCCACAAATCATCACCCATCCATGGTATGTGAACAAAGGTGTACCTTCATTTGGCAGTTGTTATGGCTATTTGTTGAGTTTGAGTATTGATGCTGGGATAATTCAGAATCTATGAAATTGAGCTTTCTGTCTGGTTCTATATATACAATTTGCAATAATCAGCAATATTTTTAATAGGGTGATTTTATTGGTGTTTTCTATTTCTGATGAATTATCTTGAAATTATTTATGCAAGTGGCCTTTGAACTGCAAAAAACAGGCTAAAAGCATCTGAGGAGGAACACAAACAATACTTGTATGATGCAAAGAAGTTTTTAAGTAAATGGAAATAAGATTCAAGGGCTACAGGGTCTCTGTATTTATCTAACAGTGAGAAAAAAATAAGTGATTTTAAAAGAATGAATAGACTTTCTGAGGGAGATGTCTGTAGAAAAGTGCAAGCAACACTACAACTCACTCCATGAGCTTTAATTGTGGAGTCCTTCATGATTCTGTTGTGAGTTTTTCCTGGTCTTTGTTTTTGTTCCCCTCTGATGCACCACCCTATCACCCTGCTCCAGTGTGTTTGGAATGTCTGGGACACAGAAACCTGAAGTTTATTCCAAACTCACACAGCGTGCTTTTAAAGGTGATGTTCTTCTCTCTCCTGTTGTCCTGGTCACCTTTCCATTGGCTGACTTGCAGTTTTAAAATCTGTGCAATTTTTCTGAACATGCAGTTTGTCCTTTTCACAGATGGCTTGGTACTCCCGTACTTTAATTATCTTTGTTAGCCTTATTTGACATTGTAGCAAGAGAAGTGCTCTTGTTACAGTATCTGAGTATCTTGCCAGATGGCAACAGGAGAATATTTCAGTATTTCTGAATTAATTTGGTATCACCTGACAGTGAGAACTTTCTTAGGGTTCCAGATAAAGGTACCACCGTACCACCAGCACAGTGATTTCTGCTGTTAATTGCATGCAATCACCATTTGCATTAGGTGTTTTTTTTGTGTGTGTTTGTATCTTAGCATGAAATTAAAAAAAAAAAAATAACCTCAGGAGAAAGCTGTACACTTCTTCCAGGTGGCAATGAAGACTTTATTTGGCTGCCAGATTATTGTAAAAAAAGAGCCAAGTACACCACTGTGTCAATAATTTAAGCCACTGCTGGTTCAGTGCAAGAGATGACATTTCTCATATTGCTTAGATTTCTGAAATACACTCTTGTGTCAGCTGGCTTCTTACTCCTGTGCCTCTGAAATCGTCATAGATTAACATAAAGGTTATTTAAATGTCTGAAAAAGGTTTGGAAAGACTGAAAAAATCAAAACCCACAACACTGTCGAGTCTTAAATCTAATAATTCTGTCATGAAAATGACTACCAAGAAAGGACTTAATGCAAATGAAGAACGGCAGCAAGTTTCTGTGTGGTCAGTGTGACCTCTCTTCATTATACGCAGACACTGGCTGAAGAGGAGCTAAAAAGAGATCCCCAAGCTGGACATAGGAATGTAGCAATGCAGCAGCTCTCACATTACATAGATGTAATTTAGTGAGAAGTAATTGTGTCATAAACAAGCAGAAAGGTGTAAGTCAGAAGCAAATGAGAAGTTAGGGGTTTGAATCCATCTCTTGTTAGTGCAGGACTGGTCCCTGCAGTAGATTTTCTCATGCTATGCCTGGTCTGCTTTTAAATGCCCTCTCTAATAGTAGCTCCCATAATTTCCCTTGGGAGGGAGATGTTTAGTACCTTTAGTACCTTTTTTTTGCAGAAAGCTGCTGTTGATATCCAGCTGCTCCCCTTCTGCTATCTCCACCTTGTTAGCTGCAATTATCCCCTGTGCAGCACTCTGACCAATGCTGTTCTTCCTTTCTGTCCTGAGTCTGCAAAGGGATGGTGGCTGCTGGGGCCATTATGGGCTTCCACCTGGCTCAGAGGGGCCCCAGACAGAGCAGAGCATAGAGTAGGAACTGCTCTCTCTGAGGAGCAGCATAAATTCAAGGTGAGTCCTACACCCATAATGTCCTAAGGGGCAGCATCAGGTCAGTCTTCCACTCCAGATAGCTTCAGTGTGAAAATATCACAGATCTTCCATGCCAGAATTTGCCATCTCTTTTCTGACCACCTGCAGCCCCCCATGGTATGGCTGTAAAGCAGATGCAACACCTGTAAGAAGCAGCTGCTACGTTCTTTTATCACAGATTGTCCAAACAGTAGGAAACAGCAGCTTTGTGGGTTCCCTAATTCTCAAACGTTTTGGCTAGGGCTTTAATTCAGTAAACGGGCATGTTCCAGAGTACAGATGCCTCTTTATCCTGTTTGTTAACATTTATATTTAGACACAGCAGGTAGTCACAGAATTACCTCAAATTTTGTCAGAGACATATTGCACTGTGTCCTGCCCCCTTCCATCTATTTTGGGACAGCTTATTCTATGGCATGGGGCATATTCAAACTTTTGCAATGTACTTGTTTTTTTCTCAAGTCCTGGCCCTGTTTTTCACTCTAATTACTCTTGACTAAATATTTTTGACATTCAGTAAATCTGGCCTTTGAAATAACCTTAAACTATAGAGTAACAAAATATAGTCTATTTTCTGAAAACACATGTCCATGTGTAAACTCGGGGTGGGGGTTATCTCTCTCATATGTGTGTTGACACCTTTCTTAGATATCTGGCAAAATGCACAACTCATTTTTCTAACCTAGTAACTCCAGGTGACAAACTGGCACATACATTTTACATTGTTTCTTCCAAGTTAGCTTCCACAATCTCCTGACAGGAGATTTTTCTGTTTTGTTGGGGTTTTTTTTTTTCAGTATTTGAATAAGCTTCAGTTTGTCAACAACTTTCTGTCACTGTGATGCCTCTAGGAGAATAGAAATATCACATGGTTCCAGGAACTTGAGTTCAACACTGCTGCTGGATTTTGCATTCACAAACATTGGTGAGCAGAAACAGCAATAGGAATTATACAAAAATATTGTGCCAGCTCACTCACCTTAATTAGAACTGGGTACATGCTAAAAAGAACACAAGAAATAAGTTTTTCTTTGCTCCACATTATCCATTCACTTATTTAAATCAGACCTCTATAAATATGGTTTTGTCCTGGCAGAGTTAAATAGATTTGTTTACCAAGACACTGTCGTTAGTAAAACTTGGTAATTCTTTTTCATGGAATCACAGAATAGTTTGGGTTGGAAGGGGACCTTGAAGATGATCTAGTTCCAACCTCTCTGTTTTCTTGGAGAAGGCTGAACATTTGCCTGCCCATTGGAAGCAGTGAATTAAGTTCTTGTTTTGCTTTCCCTGGGTGCACAGCTTTTTCTTTCCCTATTAAACTAACTTTATCTTAACTCATGAGTTTCCTTGCTTTTATTCTTCCAATTCTCTCCCTCATCTCACCAGGAAAAAGTGAGTGAGCAGCTGCATGTGGTTAAGCTGCCATCTGGGGTTAAACCACATATATGGATACTCTAATGATTTAGTATTTTGTACCTGATTCAATTTATGGGAAATTTGCATTCCTGAGTAACTTGCAAATTAAAAGGCTTTGTACTCATAAGGAAAGTCAACTCACATGTGTGCTCTTTGCAACATTTTTTTTCTGCTAAACCACCAACTCAGAATATTCACTAAAGCTTTAGTGACTTTTCATTACAAAAATTGCTACCCAATTCTAAGAATTCATTGCTGATGTTATTGAGTGGGCCAGGACTGAACAACAGTAGTTTCACAGATTTATAATTTTTTTTATCATTAATGTTATTCACAGTGTTTTGAAAAGAATAGCTTAGCTTTGCTTACCTTTAAAAAAATGAGATTTTTTCAAAAATTCACCACCTGTTAAGCAGAAGGTTCCTTCTAGCAGATTCCCTCAGCAGCTGTGAGAAGACTTACCAAATCATGGTAATCATGGAGCTTAGTGCAGTCATGTATAATGTTTAGACATGGTGTGACCATAGAGTTCAAACAATATTAGATTTAAACATATTTTTTCTCTATATTACTGTGTTATTACAAGAAACAGCAAGATTTCTGAAGAAATAGAATTGGCATCATTAGATTTTAATTGCAACCAATTGGTAAGGTCACGAGCAAAGCCATTTATCAACAGAGAGAGTGCCTTTGAAATATTAAGAAAAATATTAAACCATTTTCTGAATGATTAAGTACAGAAAGTGTCTAATTTCACTAACCTACCATTGTGCTCAAAATCTTTCTCTTTAATTTATGATGAAGACAGACAGGAGTGGCCTAATAAATGAGGAATGAGAATCATACAGTAACTTAAGTCTATAACAAACAACCAAATCAAGCAAACATTTACTCCTCAGTTTGTGAAGTCACTAGAAGAGTAGAGACTATTAAAAATCAAGATAAATTCAATGTTCTTGAGGTCAAAACTTTACAGGTTCTAATATGAACATTGGAACATATTAAAATCAATCTGCACTTGAATGAAAGCAAAACAAGGAAAAACATTTTTAAATAACTTGAATTCCAGAAAAAGCACTAATTATTCTTACCTGCAGAGGTTTTCACAATTTCTGAAGTATTTCTGAGACCCATAAAATCAAACTGATAGAGTCTCCAAGATTTCTGGTCAGCAGCCTCCACTGAATTTTTCCTCCATCTGTAAATCATTTCCTCTTTAGGATAGCCATCTAGAAATCAATATATATGTACACATATGAATATTTTGCATTTCATAAAAAATGTTCTGCAAAATACTATCAGTTCACTGTTTCAGTGCTATTTTGGAACACCTAAATTTCTGATCTGATGCTTTGTCAGTGAGTTAAATGGCATCATTCAGCCAGAGATGTATGGCACACAAAAATAGAGTCATAATACTGTCAAACTTGTGATTCTTCACAAGCATTGTTTTTTAATAATAGAAAAAAATATGATTTGCTCTATCAGAAATAGATCTCTTCAGAGGCTGATTGTACTGATTGGAGACCCAAACACACAGAAGTATTCTGTTTTACATGAGCTCTGAAGAAGCCATGCAATCCAATAGAATGCAAAAAATGGGGAGTCTCTCAGTGTAAGATATGAACAATTGAAAAGGACTCACTGTTTTAAAAGTTACAATAGTTCTGGGGTGGGGGGGTGCTACTGTACTTCTGAAAGAAACATAATGCAGTGCAAAAGACAGCAAAATTTCAATTAGCATGGGAATTTTAAAGTGATTATGCTACCATATTTCTTCTGAAGTCTGGGGTAGTGAGACATCACCTGATCTCTACTGCTGAAATAGCTTCTGAAAGTCTTTATCAGTTTAGCACTCAGTGTTCATAATTAATTCTTACGCCAATTTTTAATTTCCTTTTTGTTAGAGAATGGCATTTTCCAATAGATATCCAACAAATCTTTGATCAGTCCAAACCATAACAATAAACCATCTAGAAAACAACAGCCCACCCATGCTAGTTAAAATTAGATTGGTCTCTAATGCATAATACAATCAATTTTTATTCATCTCATTAATATATTAGCTGTAGATTACAAGGCAAATTAAAAGCCTAACATCAACAATAGATGGTTAATATAATTGTCACATCAGTAATTTCTTTTTCCCCGTTGAAAACTGATACATTTGTATATTTGCATTGCACAACAATCTCTCTGGTCATGGTGCTATTTCCTTGATGTCTTCCTCCCCTGAGTGTCTTTTTAATCTTGTTTAAGGTTCCACCCCGCCGGGGACTGCTGTAAGGTGTGCATGGCCTCATTTATCCCTCTCACTAACACAGCAAGAAAAGTACCCACAAGTCCCTTAGTTCTAATCTAAAAAAATGACTAAAACATCACTATGTGTTAATTCAAAATGTCACATTTGTATATTTCCCATCAATGTAAATAAAGAAATAACCTGTGAAGAACCCAACTGAGTAACAAACACTGTCTCTGTGAGAACTCTTGCTGCCAAATAGATTTCACTGCCAATTCTGCTGTGCAAGTCTGTGAGATTGACCTAAAGGTTAATTTTTTCTGGCTGGCAGATTATGTCAGAGGATGCAGCGATACAGTGAAAGAAATCAAGCTTTGCAGAGCCTCCAAGCCATAGGCCTGAATGGTCTGAAATCTTCTCAAGTCTGGCTGGTATTTGATGGAGCCCTCTGATCACATTTCTTCCTCTTCCAAGTAACAAAAAATAAGATGAGGAAATGGCCTCAAGTTGCACCAGAGTGGGGGGGTGGTGGTGCTAGATTGAATATTAGGGAATATAAGATGGAGTCCCTATTCTCACATAAATTTCACTATAATCGTTGTAAGTAAAAATGTTTCAAATATCTTGCAAGTAAAAAAGATTTATTTTTAATATATTACTTTTAAGTGATCCAAAATGACATTTTTACATCTTTTCCCCAAATATCACTGAAGAAAGTTGTGCCAGTTAGTCTTGAATTCAATTTCTTGCTAATTTTTCTTCCTTTCTTTTTATCCCATGACCACCCCACCAAAAAGAAAAGAAAAAAAAAAAAAAAAAAAAAAAAAAAAAAAAAAAAAAAAAAGAAAAAATCCATTACATAGCATATTAACCAGGTATAGCTGTTTATCCTGACAAGAACAAGATGTAGTCAGGAACAAGTTACAAGTTCACGGACACTGATCCTTCAAGATTTTTTCTGTATTTTTGACTAAGAAAGGTCAGATTCAGTTTCAAAGTATCTCCTTTCAGTATTATTCATCATCATTAAATCATAAGCAACTGACTTCAGGAGCCCATCATGACATTTCAATAGTTTCTTAATCCCCAGTTGCTGAGATCTGCTCTTACAATGTTTTGTTTGCTTACATCAAAAGAGAGAAGCACTAGAGATTCAATGGGAGTTGCTTCAATCTCTTAAATAACTGCTGTTACATTCTGCTCTGGTGCCAGGTGACTGACTTCACTTTTCAATTATTTAAAAGAATAATAATTTTATGGAGGAGTGACACATCTCTTTGGACAGTATATTACTCCTAGAATCCATTTATCTTACAGAATAGATTGTTCAAAATGGTTCTTCTTTTGCTGATATTCAATGTTTCTTGTATACAGCTTAATTGTTTCTAGCCCTTTAAATATTTCATTTTAGCAAATATCAGGACTGGAGACTTCAGTACTTCCATGAGAAGGACCTCTGTTGTTCAGTTTCTTTTCACTTTCCCAGCATGAAAAATGACAGTAAATTACCTTAAATTTTTTGCCTTGTGGCTTCAAGTCATTCATACTGAACAAATTTCTGTCAAGTGTATTTATACTGCCAAGTTGCTTTAGGTTATGTAAAAATATTCACACTGCAGTAGGGCAAGCCTCCAGGAGGTCCTGGAGGCTTTCCAGGAGGTATCAGTAAGATGGCAAGGGTGATGGCCTGGGAAGAAGACAACCAAGTGTGTGTTCTGTTTTACAGCCATCTGAGTTCTGGCAACCTGCAGCTCAGGATCTGCTCAGCCAGAGTCTGTGTCAAGAACTTCATTTTCCCTCCCATCATGTTACTTGATTAAATTCTCCCACTTTCTGGCCCAAAGGTTGTATTTTAGGCAGTGCTACAACTTTTTAATGCCGTATCAACAACTTTTAGAGACCACACTGATCATCTGGCTTTTTGTAAGCTGGTAGTACATGTTTTTGCAAAATCAGGTCAAAACCAATTTTGATTATTTCTCTAAGAGCTCAAGAGAAAGTATCTATGTAATGCCTTGTGTTTACATTCACCAAACATACATAATGACTATGCTTTTTCCACTTTTTGCCATTTTGAACATGAAACTATTATAACAGAAAGGCAAGTTGTCATGACATCCTCTGAGATTCTCTGGATTTTCCTGTATTTGACTTTTATTATTGAAATAACTGGACTCATTGGACTCATGTTACCAGACTTTCTCACATCACCATCATATAATTTAGAAGTGGAAGGTTAAAAATATTTAAACTTCATGTTCATACTGTTTCACTTTTTAGGGAGACTGATTTGTGCAGAAGGCTCCACCAAAGTGCTGAAAAACTGTCAAGGCCAAAAACATCACCAGGCTGGATAAGAGGGATATGAAACTGTAAGCTAGCCATGAGAATTCATTCAAGTGGCCTTGAAGCATGTCTGCTACAGGAATCAACACTAATGGAAAAATCTCCAACTTTCGTAATATGACAAAATGATGCCTGTTTATGTATACTGCCTCTGACCTTGATTTCCCCAATGTTGATCTGGACATCTTAGATCAGTGCCTGATATCTTTGCTTCACTTTCCTTTGTGTGATAATGTGGCTATTTTGGGAACTGAGTAGAGCCGAAGAGACATCATGGCAAAAAGGACACAGACCCCTTGAAAAAGTAAAAAAAATTCCACTGAAAGGTATCCAAGACATGAAAAGATAGAGAGGCATAGAAAAGACAAATAATGCCTTTCATCTTTTCAGACATACTTTACCCACTCTGTGAAATACGGAGTTTATTTCACTGCTGGTTCCCCACACTTTCCATGCACATGTAACACAGGTAGACCCAGCTTATGGCAGAAGGAATAATGCAATTAGGCTTCTTAGTCTTTCAAAAATGTGTGTGCTCAGAGTATGCAACGAGGAGTTAATGAAAGCAGCAGCAAAGCTGAAAATGTAGGGGAAGCATGAAAGAAAGGATTGGTTCTGTTTAGTATCTGCCAGTGGTGCTTGTGACAGGAGTTTTTGAAAGTCGTAGCTGGATTCTGGGAGGGTTTTGCTTTTCCACAGATACAGACTCCAAGTCAGTGGGAAATACGATCTGCAAGATGAGCTGCTGCCATCAATAAGTGATTGAAGTTTACATCATGGGCATGGAGGGAATGTTGTAGATTCAGCTGTTGCCAGTGAAGGTGGTCAGGACAGGGAGGATGCTCTATTCCAATTAGAGGCAAGGAATAAGCAGCCCTTTACACTGTCCAGCCAGAAACACTTCGCTTCCTTGAATGTTACCTTGTTAACTCTGCTTCAGGCTAATTGGAAGACCTCTGTCAACACTGCCTGGGTCAGAAGAGGATAATGAAGTCCACAAATGCACCTTTCTCTGGTACCATGTTGTGAATGACAAATCACATGCTATCACAAAATCTGCATGCATTTTTTTTTCATGTTAGCAGCCTTTACAATTGCTTCTTTGTTGGCAAGCAAACTGAAATTTAATCCAAACTTCTCGGTGTTTGGAGAAAGAGGTTTCTCAGTGATCTGTTCTGGTATCTGTATGGTGTTTGTTCTCAGGAGGCTTTAAAAGTAGGAGAATCTTGGAAGTTCTCCTATCAAAATTGGTATTACCTTAGATTTTTTGATAGTATGAATTTATTAATCACAACTAGATGGCAGAAAGAGCAAAATTTCAATTTGATTAGTTTAAAATAAAAGAAAATAAAAAATAAGGTATATAGACAACTCATTATGTCTCTCCAGGAGGAACCCTTCAGGGTAGACTGAAGCAGAAGTAGGGAAAGTGAATGGAGACTTAATAGTTTACTTAAGATCTATGGAAAACAATATTCATTATTTAATGCATATTGTCTTCTCTCTGTCCATTAATGAAGGGGAAAGGGAAAGGGAAAGGGAAAGGGAAAGGGAAAGGGAAAGGGAAAGGGAAAGGGAAAGGGAAAGGAAAGGAAAGGAAAGGAAAGGAAAGGAAAGGAAAGGAAAGGAAAGGAAAGGAAAGGAAAGGAAAGGAAAGGATGAGGTACTTCAAAGGTAGCTATGGTAATAATTAAAAAAAAAAGATAAATGTGAATGTTGTAAAGACAGCTTTTAATCTTGAAGTGATTTATTTCAGCAGTAGTAGATAATTGCAGTTAGGTGATAACTACAGCAATTAGAAATGTTATTCTTTGCCCTGTTTGCTTGCATCAGTAATTGACACCTTATTAACAGTACATTAGCTCATGAAAAAAAAAAAAATCAACCAACATCACCATGACTGCAGATTAATGGATCTAATACTGCCCTGAAGTTAAAGGTTACATGACCCATTGGAGATAGTTTTTCTACCTAAAAATTTGCTTACATATAACTGTGATACCATTCTGATGAAGAACTAGAGGATCCAGTCACTATCATTAACAGTAATGCTTAATTATCCCTTACCTAATTCTAATCCTAAAACTAATTCTCTATTCAATAGAAGTGTAGAACACTGGTGTGATTTACTGATAAATTACATGATAGTTTAGCTTTTGGGAGGAACTTGTGGCATCAGTTCTTCTTTTGGGCCTTCAAAACAGAAAGAAGAAAAAGAGAGGTGTTGCTGTCACAGAAATAGTTCCCAAAATAAGGATTTTCTGTGAACCAGCTTTTGTAGGAAGTAATAATTTTCTTGCTGGTCATAGAGAAATTAAAATTTTGGCTCAGAGAAAAGAGAGAATAGAAAGGTGACAAATGAGAAGGGAAAGAAGGCAGAGAAAAATATACATAATTGGACTGAAAAGAGAGAGGTTCTCTCTTGATGATTTTTTGAGATGTGGCTTTTCCAGGTACTCACAATCTTCTAAAATTTAATAGATGCATCTCACATGGGAGTGCTAAGATTTTGTCACACACAGCCCTAGCAGTAAAAACTCTCAGTTCCAAGTAGCAGATACTAAAGGATAGGTAGAGTAGTTTGAAGTTACCTTAAGAAACTAAGGTATTCCAGTTGTATCATCATACCTTTGTGCTCTATCCTAATGCTCACTAGATAATTTCCATTTTGATTTATTTACAAGTAGTACCATGAGTGATTTGGTTTTGGAAAATCGTTGTTATGTTGTTATTGTTTTGAAAATACCTTAATCTTTTCTGAAAAAAACCTCCACCAAAACTAAAATTGAAAGAACAGTCTCATCTTATAACTTGTATTGATGTTTTCTTTGCATTTTTATTTGTATACTTATTTTTACTGCTTGCTAACATTTTCATTTGGAAGGCAATTTTCAGAAGCCTCATGTGCAACAATTGCTTACATTGTTCTGGCCAGCAGTTTCTTCCACAAATTAATTCACTGGTAACAAAAACACCTGCTAAATGTTCAGATTCTTCTGATTCGGCCATATTTCATACCCATGCCTGACATCACTTACTGATGAGCTGATCTCACATCTAGCCTGTTGGATATAAATTATATTTATTCTAAGGCTAGAATTCTGGCACAGATCAGAGTACTGAAGACAGAGAAAATTTGCTTAGTCATGTGCAGTCTTCATCATGCTTTTTGTGGAATGGATACTTCACCTTGACTTCACCTGACTAAAAGTACAGGAATTCTTTTATGAATGAAACAACGTGAAGTTTTTGCTGTCAGTTTTCTGCAATATCAACCCCTTGCAGGGAGGAATGAAAATCCAGAAAGCAGTTTTCCTAGCTCAAGTTGCCTTTGGATCTGAATGATTCTGGAATATGTACTTGTTCTATTTTCATGTATTTAGAAAACTTCTTATAAACAAATATGCAAGTAAGAGACAGAATTTAGGTTTTTAGCTCCCTGTACTTGTTTTTCATAGCTAACATATAGCTATTTGATAATGAACTGGTGTTGTTTCTTAAATGTATGTCTTTAGAGACAAAGAATAGACTTTATTCATAATGTGGTTGGCTCAGAAAACTTTTGATAGTGTATTCCAAGTCTTACATTTTTATTGGCTTCAAGACTGCAGATGGTAATTCTCAGTAAAAGAACATTTTCAGAAATGTATGGCAAAGAGGTGGCCTTTGAGAATCTGCTGGAATCCTGTGCTGCTGCTTTGTCCTGCTCTAGATCTTACACACCATGGCCAGCTCTGCATACGGATGGGAGGCTTCACCTGAGCACTTGTGCTCCTTAAGATTTAGGGTGAGATTCAAAGAGATGGTAGTCTCATCTCATCTCATCATCTCATCTCAATCTCATCTCATCCCATCTCATCATTGCCCTTCTTTTACACATGCCCTACAACAACAACTGAAAGATGCTGAGAATTCAAGGGCTATGTACCACTGCTTGGAGATCAGACTCATTATTGTACTGCTAAATATGTACATTGAGCTCTGTAATGGAAAACAAACAGCTCAAAATGAATATTTTAGCAGCTAAAATATTCTGCTTGGCTGACTGCATGAGCTCAAGTGAGAAGAGAAAAAATATTTTTTTTTTTTTTTTTAGTTTATAACTGACTATTGAAGAGCCTCCAGCTGTGTGTGAGATTATCTCATGTCCATTTCAACATGAATTTTATTCTGGATGTGAAAATTTTGAGGTACTTCCCAGAATTTTTTCCTGAGATGTGCAAAGTCTGAGTGACTGCATACTGAAGTAGCATCTCATAGGTGATGTCAATCATTCACAATTTTCTGTACTGCAGTTGGCTCTTATTTCAGCCTTATGTAAAAGAGGAAGACAGCATTATTACAATAAAGCAGATGAAAAATACTTTTATAAAGCAGAGAAAGTCAGAATTCCTAGGATGAGAATTTAAAAGTAAATCTATCAGGACTTGCTTGGGACAATTTAGAAATCAGAGCTATAAAATAATCAAAGTAGAACATGAACATCAGTTTATTAAAGGAACATCTGTCAAATCCTCAATTCTTTGATCTGTTCACATTCTCTATAGCCAGAACACAACCTTCCTTTTCCATTTATTTAAACTGCACTTTTATTGAGGATGTTTAGTGACAATGACCTTCTAAAGAAAGTACTTAAATTTCTTATGACTGGGATGGACTGCAGTGTCACCAAAAGATTCTGATCAGCTGATCCCAAACTCCCCAGCAGGAGCTGAATACCAATTTCTAAAGGCCTTTAAAGTATATTTTTTTTCCTATAATGATTATGTAAGCCACCTCAAAAGTAGGGCCAAAATAACTGTGCAAGTTAAATGAAGTAAATTCCATCAAAGTTCCTTACCACCAATACATATGTTTTTGATTAAATATAGCCCATAAATGTTCACAATCAGCTTCAACTGTACTGGATATTACAAGATAAAATAATTCTGCCTTTACTCATTTAATTACAATAATTAACTGTATCCTCCATGTAGGACTACTAAGATTTCCATTAAGACTATCCTGATGAGAAAGATAACATTGTTTACTTCATGCCTTTCTTTCTTAAGCAAAGTGCTGAGAAAATGCGTTTTGGTTCATATGAAAATATGTAATGAGCAAGGAGAGATTCTAGTGAAGACTCAGAGCTGAAGTAAACAACACAGGCTCATATAGCTCAGGAAATGAAAGAAGGTACACCTGTGAAGTTTTTTAGTCCATGCAGGTGGGGATGAATAGAGAGAACATAATTTAATTACAGGCTTCTTCCTCTCAAGTAATCTATCTAATCCTGTTATTTCAACACTTGATATAAATGGGGTTTTTAACACTGAGAACACATTTTGTGTTTCTCACGTGGGTCTGAGAGTATTTAAGGATAATTCTAAACATGCTTAATTCTTATCTTCCAAGTGCTACTCAATAATCAGTATGTGTGTGTTACGTATGAGTGCAGTTAAAAGAGGTATATGTATTAGCAGCATTTCTAAAGTTGGATAGAAAGACTTTGTAAAATAATTAATAATAATAACAATAATGTATAGATAGGAAAATTTGTATTCACAACTTGAAGGTGGGTGTTAAAATGAAATAGTTATGGCATCCTCAGGAGTATTGGCATCCATCTATTTTTCAATGTCCAACTTCTTGGGCTAGAAACACTCTGCAATCTATCCACAGTGTCCCCCATATAGAAATTTTCTATCCAATTTCAATTACAGAAATCACTGTAGCTAGATATTTAGCTTACATAGTCCATATATTTTGTGACTAGCCTTAACTGTACATTTTCAGACCCATGAAAATGAAAATTTAGCTATCAACAATGTTTTTTCTGAATTACCATGAAACCCATTACAGGCTTCACCGAAGCTGCATCAGCAAAGCCCATGGTTTTACAAAAGCCATCAGAAATACACTATTCTCAATCACCACAGCATTAACAGAACCAGGTTATGAATTAGACTTCCATACAAGATTATTATGACTTTTATATAGATCTTCCCAGAATATATCAGGAATGAAGAGCAAAAGGTAAAACAATAGAACACTCCAAACTGAAAACACAGTTTTTCTCAAGTACTGCTGCTTCCTAGAATAAAATAATTTGCAGCCTAAATTAAAAACTAAACAGAAAATGTCATTAAAACTGAGATTAAGCAGAGTGAGTTTTTAAATTATATGTGGAATAGGTTCATTCCTGTTGGAAAGAAAAAGTCTATACAATCTTTTTTTTTTTTTTTTATGGAGGACTAATATTTCTGCTTTGCATGACTGTGTAGCTTAACATATGAACTGACATTGAAAAATCAAAATCAGCTATTTATGGCTAATTTCTTCTAATTGGGGGGAGGGTTCAGTCTATTTACAAAGAAATTAGTGTTATCTGGTTATTAATGTAATTGCTATCATTCTGTATGTAGATTTGTTGTCATTTACATACCGTAATAGTCATCTGCACACACACTAAAATTCACAAATATATATATATATATTTATAGCTCTGTAAATAAAAGCAATAAAGAAATTTCTATTTCTTTGTAATATTTGGCTAGTTTTTCAGTTTTAGCTCTGTGGGAATTGTTTGCACCTTATTGGCAAAGCATGCAAGACTTGGCAACCAAAGACCAATGTTAAGATACTTTTTCTGTCTCATGCTTATAGACAACATCAGTTCCTGAAAAAGTAATGTCTAAGAAGTAATCTCCCTGATCATAATAACAGCTCATCAAAAAATATCTGATGGAATGAAATTTCAGATGAACAGAACACATTGTTGGTTTTGGCACATTTATAGTCACACTCAAATTACTGAAAGCACTGCCATTTTTTCCTTTAAACATCAGCAACAGTGTTATGATGAATTGGTAAATATATACATATTGCATTCACTGAATTTGGCTTTCCACTTCTCTGAAAACATTTATCAACATCTTGGTTTGTCATTTACTTTCCAAGCATCTCAGGGCTGTTGCTTGCTTCTCTGGTTACTGTCTCCCACCCCACCTCAGAATTTAAATTACATTTTCTCCCAGGACACTACTGATGGAAGTTAGCTGACAGTCCTGTGTACTACACCAGTCCAAGTATCCTTCATGTCCTTTTCTCACCTTTTTAGATGCATGTATTGGTTACACTGATCTCTCTGTGACATGTCCGTGTATCTCAATGCCTTCATCTCTTACTCATGTTATTTAAAGCACATGAAATTTATTTTGGTTAGCTTTACTTTAGCTTAGCTAAAACACTCTTGCTAAAACTTCTGAGCAGTTATGCTCTATTAGTGTTCTCTCCAGGTTCCCAGAGTGACTGTAAATCTCAGTAATTTACAGTACACAATAGGGCAAATTCTGAGTCTCCTGACAGTTTATTTCGCTATTTCTGGTCCCAAACTCTAATCAAGACCTAAATCTCCTCATATGATCTATTAATTGTCTAAAATTGAAGAGTTCTGGTGGAGGTAGAACTGAAGAAGCCATCTCACTGATCCCTTTTCCTGATAGAAAAAAGATATCAGCTGTGTTTCCCTCATGCATCTCAATTTTCTTTGGGATGCACTATTTCTTAGCCCTTAAGTTCATGGATAGCTTTGCCCGTAGTTAACCAATAAGTATCAGGTTCTTCAACACCTTTTTCCAGAAACAGATAAAATCTGAAATAAGTCTACACACCTACCACACACAGTTCTGTGCTGCTTCATTTTCTGATAAGGCTTTAGGACATTAGAATTTCGTATCAGCCTAGAACACAACTGCCTGCAATTGCTCTTTATCCTCCCAAGCCTATGGCTCCCCCAAGTCCTTCCAGGGCGTCAGGCTGTTGCCATCACTCAAAATATTATGGCTACAAGGGTGGTCCAGGGTGCATGCCTGGAAGCCTAGCTGCTCTGTCCCAAAGGTGCTTTCTGGCCCTTGGGTGTTTGACAGTGAAAGAGCCTCTTCTGTGGCAGTGAAAATGACAATAATGTCAGGTTCACAAAGCAGTTGCCAGGGTCTGTCAGAATCATTTGTTCCTGAAAAATGTGTGCCCATGTTTCTGAAAGAAAATATTATCTGTATATCCAGCTTAGGGATAAAAAACCCTTTTTAAAAAAAAATTGGTTTGTGTGTTTATTTTTAGGAAGTAAAAAACCAGAAAACAATAGCAAACCACCACTATAAAACAGCGAGATCTTTGTGCAAGATCCTATACTTGAAAATTTTCAGCGGGGGGAGCTTTTGGGATAGCTCAAATTTCAGATTCTTCCCAAGCTCCTCATTGTTGTGTACTCTTCTTCTATCCCAAAACTAGTATGAACACTGTTCTGAAAAGTGCACAGCTATTCTAGGCCCTATATAAATCATACTGACAACTATTAAAAAAAATTCCAGACAGAAAATCAAAACATCAGCAGCTTTTGCTTCATGTGTTACTTGGCCAAGTAACAGTAATTAAATCTTTTTTGGGTTGGTTTTCTAAGGAAAGGAGGCTTATGTAATTACATTCATTGTCTATGTTTAATGCATGTTTTCTGTCCTTGCTGCCATAACTTTTGCACCCATTTCCCATTTATTGTAATTTGACAGAAGAAAGTAAGCCTCAGATATTATATATTTTTTAAACGGGAGCTCCCAAATAGGGGAGATATTTTGTTACAATGCCCCTCATGGAGGAAAAGGTTGCAGTCTTATTAAGGATCACAGAAAGGCCTCAAATTATGTGCCCCTGGGATATCAACCTGCTCTTGTCCTGCAACCAGAAATGCTTCAGGACACTGCACTACTCCAGGGGATGGAAAGGACTTTTCCCACAAAAACCTGGAGGAGAACAGAAGACCTGCTCTCTAAAGGTATGAAGGCTCATCCAGTCCTAATGACACCTGCCTTGTGGAGCTCAAAGTCTCTATTTTAAGTCCCAACAGGTCTCCTGACATTGTCTGTAATATACCATTTCCTTTGTATTGCCTTCATCACATATTTCTGCAGCAGCACTACTTATTTTAGCATCCCTCCCAAAAGATCTTCCCCTTACTACCAGCCAGTGGTTTAGCAGATGCCATATTTAATGGGCCTTAGGCTGCTTGAATGGCTTTGCCCAGGGACACTGACAAGTAGAAGATTTCATCCCAAGGCCTACCAGCAGGCAAAAATCTGTCATCACAGAGGCTTTCTGGACACGGCTTTCTGCCTCTGAGCCAGCATAGATTTTGCAGTTGGAATGGCTGGCTTTGCCATGGCATGCTGTGGTTTCATGCCAATTACAGTCCTTTGAAGATGGCTGATAATGTGCCCCAGATCACTGTTGATACCAGTTCTTCTTCAGTCACATTACCTTAACCCTGTTAGGTTAGATAGTCCTTCTATCTTTATGTATTTTTATATATTAGTCCTGGATTTTTTTTATATGCTATAACATTGCCTTTCCCTTAAAGCATTTTGGAAGAGGTGGATGTTTAAATTATCTCCTTTTCTCCCATCTGTCTCTTTCTCTTGATGGGTTAAAACCCCAGTGCAAGTGACCTTCCTTCTGTTTGCCTGTTCACTGAGGACAGGTTGCTGGAGATGCTAAAGGCAGCTGTGGTTTGACATGTCACCAGGACAGGAAGCCCAGCTCCAAAACACACAGCCCATGTTCCAGTGGAGCAAGCCCTCACAGAACCACAGGGTAAAGCCATTCAAATGCAAGTATCAGATGGTTGTTTCAAGTCTTTTATGAGCTTTCCAAGGTTCTGGAACAGGCAATAGAAGAAGAAAAGAAGAAAAAGAAGAAACTTGCACCCTTCTGCCCCAAACAGAAAACTGCTGTTGACTTTGTCCTAGTGGTGCCTCTCCTTACTTTCCAGGAGCAGGTTTCTAAAGCAAGGAAATTAAAATTACATGAATCAATGCACAAGTGAAAGAGGAAACCAAGGAGAGCCTTACAGACCAAAGTAAGCTCCTTGACTTATACTAATGCATTGAGTACAGGCACAGGGGGCTGCAATTTTCTCTTTGAAAGTGAGCACCACTAAGAAAGGAACAGAATAAAGTTTCAGCTGTAATATAAATATGCTGAAAACCTGTGAGCACCTATTAGAAAATTTCTGGATCAAAAAAAGTTTTAAATTTTTGGAAAGTAAGAGCTCCCTTTTTTGAATGATAGGCCTGAAGCTGTTCTTCAGTCACTTCTAGTAACAATAAAAATATCCTGTCTCTGACAAAAGGGGACCAGGTTCACCACCCTCTCATTACAGCAGCATATCTAGATGTACAAAATTCCCTCTCCAAATTGTCCAGTTCCTTGTTTCCTTTGAAAGGAAACAAGGGCCCCCATACGTTTCACAGAAAGGTCTCCATACTTTGCACAAAAATTGCATGACCTCTGACAAATCCCACTCATTTCTGCAAAAATTCTCCCATAACATCTAAGTTGGAAGACTAAATCAACACATGCACAGAATAACAACTGTCCTGGCTTTTCAGCTGAATTAGCAAAAGAAACTTTCCAAGGAAATAACAGTCACACAGCAAAGCAAACAATGAGGCATCATTGGAGTAATCCTCTTCTTCTCTTGTAGTGAAATGAGGGATGATGCTCACACTTGTTACCAGCAGCACAGACAGGCAAATTTGAATGGCATATGAAACCAGTTGCTCAGCCTCAGAAAACATGGAGCTTTGTCACAGGAGACTAGGATGTAAAAGAATTTGTCTCCTGAAAGCACCACCTTCACCTTATATTTCTCTTTCTTATTTTTTCTCTGATCAATAGACATACATAACTTACAGTGAGTCACTCTTCAGTTCACCACCCCCCTGTCTGGGTGCAAAGAATCAGAGAAGTGACATGCTGTGGAAAGGGGTGAGAGAGAGAAATTGCCTGTGCATTCTCTGGTGCAGTGGTGGAGAGAGCGTGCGATGCTCTCTATGCTTCATTCACCTTATTGAGAGCATAAGTGTGGTGCCCAGTATTTTAAGTGTTTATTGATGCCTTTATAAAATTTTAGTCTCTTCCTCTCTCCCTGATTGCTCTGTTTACAATGCCATTTGCTCTGCAGTGCTTCCTGTTGTGATACTTAACTATTTTGAGCCTCAAAACCATTGTATTTTTAAAGGAAAGTATATATTTCTCATGTTTCCAGAGATGCTAATTAGAATGTCAGAGACACTAAATTAGCTGCAGTACTCCTCACTTCAGAACATGATGAAACATATGAGAGGACACTGTGCAAATGTCCTCCCTCTACAGGAAAAGACAATCTTAGCTTTTTTTTTTTTTTTTTTTTTTTTTTTTTTTTTTTTTTTTTTTTTTTTTTTTCTGGTAGCACAGCTGCCTCAGGTGGCTGGAGACCCCTTAATCTGCTTCTCTTTAGAAAAATGCTTTCCAGTGTCTGGAGAATTACTCTGGGCCTATATTTCTCCTTTTTGATGAGATTAAGATATTGGTGTGTCTTGGGTTATGGAACCAAAAATGTGTATTCTATTTCATTGCTAAAAGCAGCTGGGGAGATGTTCTTCTTTATCTCTTGTAACTCTGGGGGGAGGGAGGGAGGATGCCTTCTGATAATGGGCCAGCTGTTAAAACCAGGTGGGGCAGTGTTTCTTATCTCTTTCACCACCCATCCTCCCTCCAGGGGGATATTTTCTGCTAATGGGCCATTAAGGCTCCCCAGGCAGACATCCCCAAGCCATCATCCCCATTCCATCATCCCATTGTAAGATGCTCCACCCAGTGTGGGGAGCCAACCATTCCTACCTGGATAAAAACTGAGACACAGGAACACAAGGTATCTGGCTCCACTGGATTCCTGGAGGAAGACTGGACCCTTCTCACCATCACTGGACCCTTTTTCTACAGGATCATCTTTGCTCCAATGGAACCACATCTGCCACTCTAAGAAGATTGACTTTTGAACTGCATCCAACACCCTGACGAACAGGGTGTCAGGTTGCAGCTCTGACTCTGTCAGGGTTTCTAGAATTGTTGTTTGTTTGCTTGTTTGTTTGCTTTACTACTACATTTGTTAATATTCCTAGTAAATAACTGTTATTCCTATTCCCAAACCTTTGCCTGAAAGCCCTTAATTGCAAAATTATCATTTGGCGGGGGTGAGGGGTTTACATTCTCCATTCTAAGGGAAACTCCAGCTTTGTTTGGCAAATACCTGTCTTTCCAAACCAAGACATGGTGATAGTCATTCAAAGGACTTTATCATAGCTAGAGAGGATCTGAAGAGACTTCATAAGACACATTTCCTTTATAACTGTACAGAATCCAAGACAATACTAAGACTGAAAATTTACTTTTTTAGACCCAGCACCCTATAGTGAGCTGGCATCTTCTGCTCATCTGTGTTATAATAAAGCAAAGCAATACCCTTCAAAACTGGATACATTTTAAAACTGATTTATGACATATGGAAAGGTAGATGCTGATGCTGCTACATAGGCTGCCTAGCAGGTTTCTTCACCTAGGTGCTGTATGAAAGTGTAATATGAGGTACATTTTAACTGTAAAATGGACTTCAAAGTCTAACCCTTAATGCTCACTGCTTATAGCAGAGTTTGTATAAAACATGAAGAAATAAGGGCAGAAGGGAGAAATTCCTTCCAGTTAGCCAAATACTGCTAGTTTTTCAATTAAAACTCCATTTAAAACCCTAAAAAGGGGTCCAGTTCCCCCGTCCTTTTGGCTGAGAAGGCAGCCACATGTACTTCTGATTAAAGGGTTTTTTTTCCTGTTTTTTGACACATCAGGTATGTTGGTGGGTGCTCCCTGTCCCTGGGGTGGAATACAGAAATGTGGCTATGCTGAGTTTGTTCTTCTTTCCCCTATTCCTTCTTCACTACTTGTGTAGGCAACTTGCCCAGGGAGCCTGACATCAATCTCAATTTGAATTACTACAGAAATCAGTGAGCCTCCATTTCCAGGGGCTGCAATAGGTTTCCTACATAGATACAGATGCTTGATGCAGAGGAAATCCACATGCTCATCAAAACTATACCATCATGATCCTGATGATTGCTGAAATACAAAAAAAATGCAGCTGAAGTCAAATGCTGTGGTAGCTGTCACTTATAACAAGCACAGCATGAACACAGGCTTCTGAATTTCCTTCCACAGCTTTATGACATGAATGTTCCCAAGAAAAGGGATTTAGTAGACAAGCAGTATGGAAGATATACATCATGCCAGATCAGTATAGCAACAACAGAATCCATAAAAAACAATGTCTGACTTCTCTAATAATTTTTCCATATATTTGTCCTTCAGCAATACATGATTCTTTATTTTTTTTTTGCCTTAATTTGCACTTCTCTGGATGTAAATCTGGGCTAATGTGTTTTAAATAGGATACCACCTTAGTAAGTCTTCCAGATGTAATGCTTTGCTAAAACAGATTGACACCTAGTTTAGTATTCATAATTAAAATGGTGCTCCTTCCTGTATTTTTTTCAATCTTGTTTTGAACCAGATGAGTTGGCAATGGAGATGCATGGTGTCAAATTCAGAAACTCCTTTACATTTGAAGGGATTATCATTGCATAACAGCTGGTTAGAATGAGCTGTAAGATACTGTTTGAAATAAATAACCTGGCATTATGGCTTGGCGTGATTCAAGACATTAAAGTTTCTGGGTGATCTGAGGAGAATTCTTGTTTCCCCCTTGCAATCTGTCATTGGATTAACCACTTTTAAGAAGAAAGCACATGTTTATAATGGAGAAATAGGTATTTTGGGGGGGGGCTATATAATATATATAGCTCAAGGGCTAATTGAGTTTTCTCATATCTAGTGCTATGTTGTGTCTCACAAGACAAGATGTCTCATGTCTGGTTACTGATGAGATATGCCCAAGACTGGGAGCCACGTGACAGAATGCCTTTTAGGAGTGCCTGTTAAGACATGGCTAAAGATGATTATCCATGGGATAGAATGGTTTTTCTCCAAGACAGCATAAGTTCCACTCAGCTCCAGTATGTCTCTCCAAGTTTTCACATTCTTATTGTCCTTCTGCAAAGAACAGATCTCTCTGAAGTGACTTATTGCCATATAGCCACAAGAATTATGCAACTACTCCAGGGTTTTTCCTTCATCAGACTCAGGTATGCAGCAGAAATCTTTGTTGTCAAGTATCCTAATTCCTTTTTCTCTCACACCTACCTTACAACTCAGTGATGATAAATCTAAAACATCTCACTTTACCAGGATCTTATTTGGTATCTCTGATTCCTTGCAATAACTAATTATTGGCTGGTAGACCCTTGTCACCTCTTTGCTGCTGACCAGTGTAATGCACACTGGGTGGAAGACTCTGAGTTATTAAAACAGCTTCTCAGGGTCTAAATTAAAGCTGCAACAACTCTTAGAATTCATTGAAAACCCTACCATCCAAGAGGCTGCAGCATTCAGAAGATAAACTGTAATCAAATGAAATTTTAGAACAAACAGGAATGAGAAAATCAGCCTGAAAATGTAACGATTCCATTAAAAAGTGCCTGAGCACCTGAAACAAGGTGTTCATCTCCATCTGCCATTTTTAAAAAAGTCTGAGAGTAGGAAGAAGTGAGAGGTAAATTATGGGTGTAGCTGGTTTCAGAAACTATAATTGTGTGAAAAGACATTGAAAAGTTTGGGACAGTTTATTTTTAGGAAAAAAGACAAAGGGGTGTTGACAAAGGCTTTGAAAATAATGTATGACATCAAGAAGGTGGCATGAATGGTTCTAGATGTGTCTCCAAAGACTAAAAAAAGGAAAGAGCTTGCTATTAAATTCAGAGGGCAGAAAATTAAAAAGGGTAGAATTATTTTTCAATAGACAATAAAATTTATGGCCCATTAATGGTTATTATCAACACTATCATTAAAAAGCCCTCCCAAAACATTAAACAAGTCTACAGTTAAGACACCAGGATGTGCACATTAAAAGTTTAAAAAATTAAATAAGATTTTGGAAAGAGAGAAACCCTCATCACCTTTCAGGACATCTCAAATTGTGCATAAGAGTATCAGAAAGAAAGGTCTGAGAATCTTAGGAGGAGTAATAGGGTCAGCCATGGAGAGAGAAAGGCAGGTCTACCACAGCTGCTTCCAAGGAAATCTGGTGGGTGCAAGGTCTTCTCCTCCTCATGAGATTGCCAGTTTTGGCAGTGCATTTCTTCTTGAGATTGAATAAAATAGCAAAAAATCAATAGTCTTGTCCTTTTATCACCTGATTAGCCTCCCATATGTCTCTGGCTGCTGGATCATTAATTTGGGAAACACAAAGTTGCTAGATCTAGCAGTGCTCACTAGCTCTGGAAATTATACAGCTCCTGGGCTGCCTGCCAAGGAGCAGGACTGCCATAGCTCTCAGGACAGCCTGGCTGAGGGGCCCCTTAGCTTAGAAGCCCAGAGCAAAGGGGCACAGGGAACCCTTGGAAGCCCTGGGCACTGGGACACAGGGGAATCACAGTGTTTAACCCTGCTGAATTGTCTCAGCAGTCCTGCCTGGCAGCCCAAGCCTTCTGAGGGGCAGAGGATTGCTCTCAATTTCCATTGTGTATCAGTAGCAGCAACAATCAACAGATGTTTGCTGTCTTCCAGGACTCTTAAGGAGCAGTAATTAAAGGCAAAAGCAAGACAAGGAGACAGCACAGATAAACCTGTGATCTGACTGAAGTTTTGGTCCAATTCATACATGCAGTATCCACAAACCTCAAACAGATAGCTTTGCAAGTTATCAAAATAATTTATTTTTTGCTTGCAGACTTTTATAGAAACTTCAGGAATGATCTGTTGCAAGAACATGATGCTGGACTAGATTTAGTGCCCAGTTTGATCCACCACTCTTTGTGTTTTTACTGACAGAGTCTTATGTAAATAAAATGCTCCATTTCTGCTGTCTTTGCACACTCATCAGGTGTGAGCCAGAACAATTTCCATCCTTGCAATATTAAATAGAGTTAAAAGGCGAGTCCTTTTCCCAAATAGCTTGGAGACATGTTCATTCTTTTAGTGTTCTTCACACTTTGCTGATAATGCATTTCTTGTTTATGTCTGGGAACCAAATATACTCCCTTCAGTCTTCAGTCTGAGATGCTGCTACTCCAGTGCTGATCTCTCTGCCCTGGATGCCATTCCAGCAGCTATGTTGTAAACCATTTCATTGCCTCAGGACCTTATATTTGCAAGGTCAATTGCTGCTGAAATGATGATTACTCTACAGCTGCTATGTATAAAGAGGATGACAATCACAGTGCCCTTGAGCATTGACTGTAGGAGGTGGCTACCATCCCATTTTCTGTGCCAGACAAAACTATAGTTAACCAGTGCGCTGTTCACTGGTAGGGTCCCAGAGAGGGAAAAACTGAATAGCTGTCTCATAATTTCATCTCTGGTATTAATATTAAACAAAAAAAAATGTTTCCAGAAAAGATCTTTAGAACTAAATATTTCACAGACACAATGTTGATCCTGGCTTATTCATTTACTCTTTCTTATATAATTCAAATAAAGATCCCCTTACTGCACATTTTCATATTTGCAGCTGGAAACCAAAACTGAATTCCTTATCTCCTATGGAAGAATGGAGTCTAATTTCTGCTTTATAAATATAAAACTGCACAAAAGAGAGTAATAAGGCTTTGAAATTCCTCAAGGTAAGTGCAATTCTTGACTGACACTGCTTTCTGTTCTGGAGACAGTATAATGTCCACCACAAACTGTCTTTCAGCCCTGGCCATGGAAAGCCAGCCAGGGACTAAATCCCTCTTTTGGATACAGACTAGAAGGTAAAGCAGCATGGAGGAGAAACAACCAGCTGCAGATCATCCCACAAGGCCGAAAACAGAGTGAAAAAAAGTACTGAGGGCTCTGGTGCCTTGAGCCACGTTTGCTATATTACACTGCTTACCCTAAAGGATTTCTGAATGTACCTGCTGCATGTTGGAGATGAGCCTTCAAAATGTTCATATTGTTGGGGTAAGCTTATTTTACAGTCCATACTGGTTTCACATACCAGAGATTAAGGAAAGGCCTCAGTTGCTGCTACTACCTTCTTGCAGGGTTAACCACAAGGTTTCCTCTCAGAGCTCCTTTTCCCTGAACGCTTCCTGGGAAGAAAAAGTGAAATCTACACTTGGGTTCAGAAGGAATGAAAACCTGACAAAAAGTAAGGATCACCCTGGGAATTTCATGAGAGACTTTTGAGTGTGTGGGATGCCTATGAAAGCAACTGACATCTGGCCTGCTTCTCCCTCTGTGACACCTTCAGAGCAAAAGGATGCTGTAATAATGAAAAGGTATGGACAGCTTTTCCTCAGTAATGAATTGAAAGTTTGCAGAACACAGCAAGGAGCCTGGCATAACGACATTGCATTTTTGGAGAAACATGGTGATTACAAAAGTATTAAGTTATTTTTCAATCAAATATTTCATACCCTGAAAAACATGAAGCAGCTGGAAAAAAAAAATCAAATTCAAATTCTTTGTTTCAACCCTGGTGATAAGTGGCTTCCTTCAGGTTCCAGGAGATAGATAAATTTAAAGGCAGGCTTTCATGTAGCCTTGATTTCTGCTATCCTTTCAACTAGGGCTCAGGAATGCCATTTAGAAGACAAAATTTAATTTCCATGAGAGTGCTGGATAACTCTGGGAATTGAAAATGGCACATAGGGCCGTTTGCCTTTGTAAGTTGCTGGTTCAAGCAGAGGTCGATCTGTGACCGAACTTTGCTCCTCTGTGACGGTGGTTGGGTATATGGTCCGTGACACGGATCAGCCCTTCACAGCTGCTTTCTGCATCCTTGCAGCTGGCACAGTCCCAGCTATTTTATTTGCCAGATACTGCTGGGCTATGGGGACAGTGGTGGCAATCAGGAGGTCAATGACTTCTTTGTCATTGCTGGATTTTTGGTCTTCCATCTGACCAAGGTGGAGTTATTCACTTGGCAGAATAACAAAACTACTGCTCGTATTATACTATTCCTATGGCTGGCAAAGAATTTAACTCTCCACGGCTGTCAGCGGAACAGCTTCCAGTAAGACTAAAAATAAATTTCAAACCAATGCCCTTTCTTCCTCCCCATACATAGTATATTTCCACACATACTAAAATCCCCAACCCAAACCATGGCTAAAGATACTTCCACTTCCCTGTATATAAGCTGATCATTGAAAGACTATCAATCATTTCAGTGAATTATAGATTATTTCCCACTGAACTGATATGGGGGGAAAACTAAATCTGTTATTTGAAAATTAGAAGGAAGAGATAGTGTTAAAAAGGCTTTTCTCAACTCTGCTGCTATCATTCTGGAAAAAACTGTCTTCGTAAATTCTATAGTTTTATATTTTTGTGCCATGGAGCAGCATCATATTAAAGGCATGAGAACTGCAGAATCTGTACTGGAATTGTTATTCATAGAGAGAGAATAAAATGTAATATATCCTTGAATGTGTCTTTTTAAGGAGGCAAAATGAGATTTAACTCTAAAAGGGAGAAATAGAAGAAGGATTATGTACATTCTCATCTCCCTTCACCTTCATCAGCCCTCACCTTGAGCTGAACCTGTCATCCTGCAAAGCCTCCTGCCCACAGTTCCCATCTTACCAAGTGTATGCACAACACCTTGGTGTTGAAGGTTCTTACTATTTTAAGTGCTTTCCACATTCTATTTACAAGGTGGCCAAACTATAGCTCTCTGTGTTATTATAATTTTGCATAGATCAACATGAAATCAAAGTCGTATCTCTGTGCCCTTAAATTTACAGTTATCAATAGCAGTGGCTATATCAATGATTTTTTTTTGTTTCTTTTGGCTCATATCAGCATTTCATTCTGCTTCTCTTATCTAAGCAGCATGATATATCAACTACAATAACATCATTAAATGCAGTTCTGGCAATTGAAATTGCCTGAAACACAATATTGCAACACAATAATTTTCTATATCTCCTGCTGTCTACTGATACAAAACTCCTACTTTGTTTATAAGAAAAAAAATGAAGTTTTTTTTTGGTGCTACTTTGGATAAACTTAATTTTACATAGAAATACGAAAATATTTAACAAAAACAATTGGAATTGATGTCACAGGTTTTAGAGAGATCAAACCTCCTATGCAGTTCCCGGAGGAAAAGGCTGTAGTAAATAAGAAATACTTGGAAATTTACTACCGTCTATAGAGAACTGAAGCTTGTTTTCCTGCATATGTTAATTAAAAATAATTTCCACAACACCTTCATTTAGGCTTAGGGTGTTTCTTAGTTTTAATGCAAAGCAAATATTCAGGAAGACTCTTAAAATATTAAGGATTTTTTTAAATTTGTAATTAATTAAAAACTTTTTAAAAGAAAAAATAATGTAAATTATTGTTTTTTAATACAATAATTTTGATAAGTTAATGTCCTAGATTAATTAAAAAATAAAGACAAAAATAAAGATAAAAATAAAGTGGTTGCATGGTGAAGTATATGCATGTGCATAGTTCCAAGGAAAGACAAACTTCAGTATATCCCTAATTTTCAGTAGATGAGTTCCCTGGAGTACCTCTAGGTTAATCAGAAGTCCAAAAGAAGTTGTGGCATTTTTCTGGGTCAAAAAGCAATATTTAGATGGAAACGATTTTGCAAAGATTCAGCTGTGGAATAATTAAAGCTAGAACTTTCCCTTAGAAAAGGTAATACCAACTTCAGCAGGATGTGGTCTTTCCCAAAACACAGATCCCAGTGGAATCACTGATCAGAGTTCACACTCACACTCTTGACACTTCCTACATATAAACAGCTGCAAGTTCATTTAAGAATAAATATGAATTATGCAGATAGATACAAATATTTGAGAAACATCATAACATATTTCAATGTGTTATGATTAATAAATTATTCTTGATTATCATAAAACAGTCAGCCTAATGACATGAACCAGTACATTTAATCAGCATTTCACAACAAAGGAGATAACAGTTTGGAGGTATACTTCCAAAGATTTCTTCCATTATTTTTCTAACAAAATTTGTTTGCTTCCCAGAGATATGAACATAATTAACACCTTTCTATTCAAATACAGTTTATATAACAATAAAAAGCTTAACGTCAATGCACATGCAAACTGGCAGAGTTGCAGCTGAGACATTAGATTTTTCCCTTATTTGATTTTCAGGCATCCAGTTGGAAAGAAAAAGCAGTGCTTAGCTGGCTATGTATAAAAAAGGTGTGCAGTTATTTTTCCCGAAGTAAAAGTTCTCTTCTATGTACAATTAGTACAAAGTTTTCATCAATTATTACAAGTAGCATACTGATACTGAACGAATGAATGATTTTTAAAAGCAAAATCTATGTTGAAATGTAGGGAACAAATTTTACATTAATCATCATGCCTCCAGTTATTCAGTGATATACTCAAAAACATGCAGAAAATCCCCACTCTAAAACTTAGAAATGTCAATGTGAATCTTTAGTTTAACAGCTAGCATCTTAATTCACGGTTCTAGATTGCCTAGCAAACGCTTTAATCTAATTTTGTTGACAAACATCCATTTTCACGGTCTGCTACCCAAACAGCTCCACTTACTGAAGTTTTTCTTGTTGAACTATCCAAAATGATAATGAATGTAAACAAATTCTGTACTGTTGATACAAATGCTGGGGCAAATTTGCTATCTAAGTGCAGGGTGTCTTAAAGGACAGCAGCAGACTTGAAGAATATAACTGATGCCTGTTGTGTAATATGGTGATATTAATGCAGGCTAATTAATGTCTGTGGGTTAACACTGAATTTTACTAGATAAATACATGCCTTCCTTTGCTCTAACAGTACACTTGGTCCTTAATTCCAATGATATGATATATCATCTATCTATATCTATAATGATATAGATAGATATACATATAGATTAGATATAGATATAGATCAGAACAACAAATCTGGAGCCCAGTGCTCCTGGAACATTTGATCATTAACCCACAGTGTTCCTGGTGAGCAGTAATTGGCCTTGGAAATCTTTCCCTTGATTAGGGCAGATTGAGCAGATCTAGCCTGGAGTGTCCTGACTGTTTGAACCTTAGCATTCATTTACTATTGCTCAGTATTGCCCTACAATGGAAGGAGGAAGTTGTTATCAAGATTATGTGTTTCCTTGTTCTCTCTGTGTTTAGACTGCAAGCAGTATGGAGCAATGGGCAGCACTGTCTGCTCTGTTACAGCCCATTAAGGACCAGCACCTTCATCCATTGTAAGCAGCAGATGAAAAATTTTCATTGCATTTTTAGTGCAGCCTGTGGCTAATTACACTGATGTATTGGTTCATGAATTGCTCAAGGACATCTTGAACCTTTGCAAGTAAACAACTAATTGATTATTCAGTGAATAAATTAATAGATTAATTGAATAAATAGAATTAATTACCTGAATTAACAATCTTTCATTTAACACGTATATTCATCTTCAAAAGCATCTGGGCTCATGCAAATATTCCTCATTGCAGAAAACTTTAAAACAATTACATTATGATTGAAGACAAAACACATCCGTGTTTTTTATTTTTTGGCAGGTATTATAGTAACAAAGACTTACCTTTCTGAGGAATAGAAAGCCACATAACATTAGGAAGTGGTATTTAAATAAAGATAATAAAACAACTTCGTCCTCTGTAGGGACATACTACCCAAAAAACTTTCTGCCACCATCTCTTCCATGTTTTTTTTTTTGCTTTTCTTTGCATGACTACACCTCAGAAAAGGTAAGTTTGTCCCAGAAATAGGGATCAAGTGGTACAATATGTTCAAAAATCAGAAAATATATTTTCATCCAGTGTAAGAAAGCATCCAAGAGCACTACAGTTTCCCCAAAGCAGCCAGTGAAATTCTTACCTCACACGAATTTCTTGGCCTTCTTTAGGAATGTGTTAAAATGCTATTTATTAGTGGAATCTGCAAATAAGCATTACTCAGTCCAATGAAACATTAATTATAAATACATCTTCTGCCAGATCTAAGTATTGGATGTTTATGAAATTTATTTGTGCATGTAGGGCAAAGACTGTAAAGCATAAAACTAGTCATTAACTTGAATAGTACTTCTCTCATGTATTTCATAACATTTTTCAATTAATTGAAGTTCCTTCTTATGACAGGAATAATCTCTATGGAATCCGATTCCTTCACCATCCATTTTTCTTCCCTTTATCTTCAGGGCTTGTATACTTCTTTTGCATATTAAAATCCCCTTTTTCTTCAAAATATTTAGGTGCTTATATAAATGCATGCATACAGTTATTCCATTTATTTTCAATAATATAATAGTCTGCATGAATATTGTGACTTGAAAATTAGATTTTGTACATCAGAACCACTGGCAGGTTGTGTTAGTTCACATAAAGCAAAACTCTGACTTAGATGGAGAATCAGGCTTGTTATGTAAAATAAGATTTCCCAATTGTTCAGAAGTTAAGCTAATATTTAAACCCTGGGGAGAAAGAAAGAATCATTATGTCTATTATTTTATTTTATAGCTTTATGCTTTTTCCCGCCTTCTGGCCTCCAGCTAGGATAATGAACGCAAAAAGACAGAGAAAAAGGCTTTTTCTAACACCACCTGCTCAGCAGCAGAAACCAACACTCTTCACAGCACAAGTACATCTGCTGCTGTAAGAGTTTCAGCACAGGTTTACAAATTGATGAGCCTGAAGTTTTGGAGACACTCACTTTATAATAACTTGAAAAATTATAGTAAAGTTCTCCAGTTGCTCAGTCAATTAATACAGTCTACATCTATATGGAGTCAGCCATATGCTGTCAGGCAATATGTAACTTGTAGCTAACTTCTCAAATCAGGAATAATTTGGTCTGAGTTTAACCTGGGCTCATTAGGTAAGTTTGAGAAAGGCCAACAACTTTCCAAAAGAAACAGAGGTAAGAACTATGTCAAAGTTTTTAATATTTTTATTTAGATCTTTATGTATCTGCAGCTAGTTAGGGAAATTTTTGTAATCCTCCAAAGCCTACGTCTGTCTGAATGAACTGGCAATGAGAGTTAAGCTGTGAGAATGTTAGAAAGTTTTTCATAATGGAGGAGTTGGGTATGGAAGAGCAGCAGTAGGCTCAGAGTCCTTCTTCAGGGACCACAGACAGACAAACTGCTCCCAGGGCATCAGCCAGAGGTGATGGTAATGGCCAGTGCTGGAAGTAGTTCCAAGAAAATTCTAAAATCAATCAAGTGCAACACAATTTGACCAAAATGTCTCCATGTCTGGAGAACGTCCAAGTGGCTGGGCTCCTGTGGTAAAGGCACAAACTGGGTTGAATATTTTTTTAAAGTGAAATATTTCAAATAACAATGTTGCCTCACATCAGACTTCTTTGGTCATTTCACATCCTAAACACGCACTGGTTCATAGGTGTCCATTCTGGCTCCCAATTGCTCCCACACACAGATGTAAGGTGCAGTGTGATTTGCAGTGCTGGAAGTCCATGAGCACCACCCCCACTAAAACTACTCAAGTTGCAGGACGTTTCATAGGCAGTGAGGCGAGGAAGTTCAGGGAGCTGTAGTGTTCCAATACAGGTATGTCCTTGTGAAGCTCTGTTTGAAAGACTACAACTCCCAGAATATTCCACTTTTTCATTAACTGCTGCAGAGACTTTTGTAAGATGACACCTGCTGCAGGAGAAAAAAAATTAAATAACTTCAGGAATCAGCTGTTACTGCGTAGGAAGAAATTAGGAAAGTGTACTTCTAAAATGATATTCCAGAATCCGTGTTGGGTTGATTTTAGGTGGCTTGAGAAACCAAGATACAGAGGACTTCATGCAAAGAAAAAAACAGCAATACAAAATCAGTTATTTCTACTTTATGGAATGTCCTTTTCAAAGTTCCAGCTTAGCACTGAAAAGGTTGCTCTAGATCTGAACTGGAGTTGAACTCCAAAAAAACCCATTCAGAAGGTAATAACTGAGGCAGACATTAATACAGTCTGAATGGGAGAGCTCAGCAACCCTATGGACTTGGGGATATATGTCTCATCTAGGGAGCTATTCAGCGACAGGAGCACCCTGTCCCATGCAAAATATATATAACATTTTTGTATTTCAACACATTTTTATATATAATTTGGTCTTACCAAATCACAAAAATCATTTATGCAGCACAGTTAACAGTGCACTTGCATGGGGATTAAAGAATTCATAAATTTCTTGTCCTAAACCCCAAATATTCCTACATGAGCATTTTTACTGCTAGGAATTTTCATTTATTATTGTGAAAACATTTAACTGAGGGCTAGCTTCTAGCATAAAAGTGTCTGTATCTTTCAATTTCTTACCTAAAAATGAGTGCTCCCAGACAGCAGGATCACATCTAGACCAATTCCAGTAATTTCTTGAGCCTAATAGTCTGAAGACTGAATATAACCCATACCACAAGAGAGTGAAATACCTGAGGATTTACACTCTAACCCTTTTCTAATATGCAACACCATCACTTGGAGAAGTCTGAAAACAGCACAAAGTGGAAGTTGCTATGGGGTCTATGTACAACTATTGTAAGGCTATGAGATGGATTTTTTCAAACTGGGAATTCCTCCAGCTTCATATTTTATTCAGTATTTAACCTAGGACAGAGGTAGTTTCTCAATGTGCATGCCAGGTACACTGAGTTTTCTACAACTTTTAGTTTCACCAGTGCTTTGAATCAGCTCCAGAGTTTCTGTGTGCATCCTGGATGTTAACAGCCTCCTGAGGATGAAGTTCCTTTGTTTATTACAGAGCAACAGCTTCTGCTCTCCAGAATGCTGTAATCTGCAAAAACTGCATCAGTGGCAGAGTGATAATGATAGTGGCCAACTGTCCTAGTTTCAGCCAAGGACATGGAGGGTGGAGCCTGGAGCAGAGTGTTCATATCTAGGTCTCATTCTATACTCCCATCATTGCTGGGGGACAGAAATAAGGGATTCACACTTCTGAGAGGAAGAGGGCATGGCTTTGGGTGGAGAAAAAGGTCTCATGCAGAGGGGTCCAAAGCCAGTTTTGGAGAGGGTGGTGAGAGGAGGAGTGTGGTGGTGTTGATCTCAGCTGGAGGGTTTGTCTGCCATTGTTTTTTCATTGTCTTGGGCTTGAGGAAAATAAAATGTGGAAGGAGCAGTGGGCTGGTGCTGGCCACGGTAATGTCATGGATTCAGTGGGGATTTTGCATGTAATTACCCTCTTTTATATGTTGCTATTATTGCTATTGTTGATGTTATTCTTTTTGTTTTCTTATCTCATTGCTGTTTGAAGAAAACTGTTGTCTCAACCCGTAACCTCTGGTTTTTTCTGTCTTTCACTGGAGGGACTGGGGGAAGAGAAGTGACTGCATGGAGCCTAAATTCCAGCTGAGCTTACCATAACACCAACCCATGAATTGTTTACTCTTGACTTCAATTGACTGAGAAAAACACACCCTCCACCAGATGACAAGATTATCATAACTATGGGCAATCAGAGAATGACTATTTGCATTTTCACTCTGGAAGAACATTTAGAAAGTCAGAGAAGAAATACTGTATTGATTGCCATGCTCCATACTCTGTTGTAAATACTATGGTATTGCAGGCTGAGGTCTTTAGCCTATGATTCAATTATGCTGGCCTGGTCTGTAGTAAGGGACTCCTGAACTGCAGAGAGGGCTTTCCAAGCATACAAACGAGTGACTGTGCCTCTGCACACCACTTAGAAGTGTGGTCTATCTTCTTCAATTGTATGAGAACTGCTCTTTCAATAGCTTTCTTCTACAGAGGAAATATATAATGAATTATATTATAATGAATTATATTATAATGAATATAGTATATTATATGGAATTATAATGAATAATTCCATCTTCTTCCTCCTTCCCTCATTAGGTTTGATATCTGTACCTTACAGAAGCAGAGAGGCAGCTACTCCCACTCTGTCTTGGAAAGCCAGAGCTATGGTTTTACCTTGATATAGCCCTCACAATCTACAAAGCTTTATGCTTTTCATTTTTCTTAAGTTCCTTTTCCCTGCAACTTAGTTGGAATTGTTCCGGGTGAAAACTGAAGAGAAATCTCAGCTTTAACTCTTTTAAATGTGCTAACCTTTTAAAGCTAAGAATCAGTAAAAACAACAGAGGAACATTTCATATTTTAGGATTAAGGATTCCACCTTTTGATCTCACTACGAAGCAGGAGATGTATGTAGTGTGTATGTGTTACAGTGTATTGGTGAAGGGCATGGATGGTTCAGGCCTTCTGACTGGAAAACTCAAGGAAGATTTATAGACAGTCTAACTACAAGCAAGCAGAAAAGATATTAAAGTGGATCCTGAGCTCATCTATAAAATGAAAGATTAACTTTTAATAACTTCTCTAAACTTTTGCATTTACATGATTTTACCAAAACTGGAGGCACTTTAACCTTGTTGTGGCATACCTTCATTGTAAGCTCATCTTTTCAGAAATAAATGCAAATGCAAATCACCTAGGACATTTTTAGTTCCTGTATACATTACAGCAAGGATAGAAAATAACTTTGACATGGATCTATGTGTCTGCTTTCAGCATATGATCTTTGGAAAGGAATTAGCAACTTTTACCTTTTAAATATAAGAAAGAAAATATATGATATTGCAAATTCTAGGATCTCAAGATTAAATATTATTCACATTCATTTGCCTCAATTTAAATATCCAAAACTGAGATAACTTATCATCTCAGCTAATCATCTGAGATTATCCCAACAATATTTCTGTGTGTGCTTTTACAATGGGATTCAGTATATTCTAAAAGTTTTCTAACATAAGTTATGTGAATCACATTCTGGAGGTGTATATTTTCCTTTATTTACAAGTAGGGGAGATGGATCTCATCCTCAGAGTCCAAAAATTCAAAGATGGTAAAAAATTGCAGGTTTAAATTACATTAGTTATTTTATTTTCATTCCAGTTCTATCAGTTCTGTACACTCTCAAAACTTGAGACAGTGCTGGATACAAAGCAATTCAGGTGTATTTTCGTAGCAATTTGGTGTACTCCAGAGTCTGATGTATGTAAATAGTCTGAGAGAATCAGAGCTGATAACAAAATAAGGAGCAAACCAAGCTGTTGGTATAATCACACCTACTAGTTCAGTATTACATTGCCCTGTAGTCCTGCACCAGGGGGATAAAAAAGGTCTGAAGCCCCATCAGATACCACCCATCATGTGTACTTTTTTGCAGGGGGTACACGTGCCATGTCTGGTCTGAGAATTGCACAGAGCAGAAGTTTGGTATGCTTAATTTGTTTCCTGCTTCTGTTTTTAATTAAAGGGAGAACAGAAGGGACAGAAGGTGCATCTTCTCTGTCACCTTTTGCAGTGAGTTTTCTGTTATCTCTTTGTTCCTGCTGCCCTTACTCCTTGGCTATTTATTTTGTTAACAAACAATCTGACTGCAACTAGGGTTTTTTTAATTAGTATTATGTCTGATTTTAGTAGAAAAGCCAAAGAAAAATGATCCATATGTAGAATAAATCCCTCTTATACTCAGCTCTGCAATACATCATTAAATGCTCTATTTCAAATCATTTGCCTTCATGCAGCATAGCCATTGTGATGAGAGTAAGAGTGTTGCTGTGTAATGGCTAGAAGAAATGCCATTTGCAGTGTATATGGCTTTATTTCCTTAGAGTGACATATCCATGCATCCATCCCACCATATCCAACCATTCATCCACCTGTCTACTGCTACATGGATACACTGTTGCATAGATACAGATATCTGCATCAGCACTTCTTTCTTTAAGCTAAACAGTCTACCTTTTTGTAAGAAAAAAATATAAAAAAGGGGTCATGGCAGTATTTTTGATAGAAAACATAGTCCTTCAGCTGTATTCTGAGAAAGAAATATGAGAACTGAAAGACTAGTTTGCTCTTTTGCATGAACTGAGCTTCTTCAGTGAAGATGTGAATACGAAGTGGAAATAGAAGGTTGAGCAGCCACTCCAAAGACTGCAGAGGCTTGTCTGTGGGTCTGTACACTGGTTTATAGAAGAATTCCCCTTGGAAGCATCTGAACTTACTGTATAACAAGTTCCAGCCTGCCTTGCTTTGTCTGAGGGTAGATCTGATCCTCTCCTTGTATGCAGCTAGCTCTGACAGACAGCTCTCCACTATGCCAAGAAACAGTGAGCACCACTTCTCACTAGTTTCGGTGTGTGATGCTACTGTGCAAAAAGACCAGATAAGAAAAGGCCTTTATTAGTTAAGAGGTACAGTCCTCATGAGAATCCAACTAATTTACATTGGCTTCACTGACAAATAATGTTTTAATAATGCATGGTCCCGATAGCACAGTAAAGCTCACACAGAAAGGAAAGATAGAGATGGATTTTTACCATGAGCAACAAAATAATTTAGCAAATTTTAACTCTGTTTCTCAATGATACCGAAAACCAGATTTTGTGAAGGTTCCATTTCTGGAGAAATTAAGAAAGGCAGATGAAAAATATTTTTGATAAGATGCCAAAATGAAATTGCATGATTTGAAATAGTAAGAAAATACACCCTAATTTCAAAGTTGTGTACTGTTACTACCATTGTTATATACTTTGCAGCCTCTTTCATTATTTTTTCTGTATATTTCTTCAACAAACATCCTGTTTTAAATCCTTTATCTATTATAATCCCTTATATTCTTTCTTATCCCTTATTTCTATCTATATCTGTGATCTTAGTGGCCCGAGGAACTCAGTACATTCCCAATGAGGAGGTTTATCAGTCTGCTCTCAACAATTTTGGAAGCATTCATACCTGTACAGTTAATACTACATTTAAGTTTCACTAGGAACAAGAAGACAAAGGTTTTCTTTCAGCTTTCCTAACACCTCTTTGACAACACATAAGTAATTTCTACATTAACTACTGTGCTGCTTTACATAATAGAATGCAATAGCAAAAAGACAATGTTTCTCTTTTTCTTGTATTAGAAAACCCCAAAACTTCCAATGGACAAGGAAAAAAAACACACCAAAACATCTTGAGATAACAGGACCTTATCTGGTTATGGAACTACCCTGGAGTTTCAGATCAAATGCCTTTTTTGTTTGTTTGTTTGTTTGTTTGTTTGTTTGTGAGCTGCAAATACTTTTCTCCTTCATCACACATAATGACATATATGGCATATATCATATCATATTGAAGTACAAAAACCCCCTTCTGCTAAATGAAAAAGAGTTTCATGCTTATATGGCAAATGTTCCATATTGGTGGTTGGGATTCCTTTCTTCGAATATTCTGAAAACTTCTCACTTTAACTGCAGTAGAATTCTTTGGTGTTAAGAATGAAGGCAATTACCCTGTTAGTTAATTTGTTTAAGTATTAATAGAATAACCTGACTGCAGGCCACAAAGTGAAGAGAAGAAATCGTGACTTCAAAATCACAGTATATAGAAACAGTATATTGGAAGGGATCTCAGGAGATATATATATATATAATATATATGTTCACGGTATAGAGAAACATGAATATTGGAAGAGATCTCAGGAGGTCCTTCAGTTCAAGTTCCCTCTATTGTTAGCTTCAAAGTTAGATCAGGCCCAGCTTGAAAAATCTCCAAGAACTGAGATTGCACATCCTCTCCCTTAGCACCTGCTCCTGTATTTAGCTACTCTGACAGGAGCTTTTTTCACCTTACACCTAGCTGGATTTTCCTTTCCCGAAACTTAAAATTGTTTGCTTTTGGTCCTTTTGCCTTGTGTTTCTGAGAAGAGATTGTCCTTCCCCTTAGGCTTCCCTTTTCCAGGATGAATGAACCCATCTTTTTCAGCTTCACCCCAACCACCTTAGTGGCCCTCAGTTGGACTTTTTCCAGTTTGCTGACATCTGTCTTGTTTTGAGGTACTGAGAGCTGGCCTCACCAGTGAGGAAGAGAAAGGAACAACCACTCCTTAAGCTCAGGGGGAGACCAAGCCACTCTCTGGGGAAACTCCCACTTGCGCTGATCCCTACAGGGAAGCTCTGGAGTTAAATTGGAGCAAACCCTATCAGATATGTTGTTGGGTTTAAAGCCTACAAGGTCATGGATACTCAAAACCACAGGAACGGAGACACAGGGTTCTTCCTGAAATTTCTTGGTGACTGACAGTGCAAGATTTCTTGCCACCTTATAACTCCATTCTCCAAAGATACTCAGATATATCTCCAGAAAATCCCAGTTGGGAGCTGGAGACATTTCACCCTACAGCTCCCCACATCCTGCATATTGCCACACTTGAAACAGGGAAGTAGAAGGAGGTATCTGCACATATTTAAGTACAAAGAGTACTCAAACTGCTATTAGAGAAGCTGCCCTTGTAATTTTGGGCTGTCTGAATCCTGCTACCTTTAGTGGTTATTTGCCTGTGCTGTTTTAACCATGTTTTAGCTCTTTTTCAGCAAGAACCAGAGCTGTTTTCCTTTTGCATCAAGACTCATTTTTCTTAAGTGGTAGAGGTTTCTTAAAAAGCTCCTTTCTATACCTTCTGTATATGCTGACAAACTCTAGATGCACTTTTTCAACAACATCTTCAATTACTCAGCTGTCAATGAGATCCAGCAAGGTTTCAAATTATTTTCTAAGAGCAGCTGGAGCAACTGTTTGCTGATTGTTTATCTGACTGCCATCCAACATATGTACCTTACATTTATATGTAGTGAGGTTTAAAATTAAACAGATGACATTTCCAGAACAAATTGAAGGTGTTATTTCCTCTCCAAAACACAGTTAAACTAGGTACAGGATGTTGTAGATACTAAAAGGTTTCATAAAGTTTAAAAAGCCACAAGAAAAAGTCCAAAAAGAAGAAAAAAAAAAGCATAAAAGCTATTAAACACAAAGATATCATCTTTAGCTCAAGATGTCCTTGGGCTAAAGATATGGAAGGGATAGGAAAATGTACAGAAGAGAAAATACTATAAACTCTCCATTTTTATATTCTTCTCTGAGCATTTGGTCTTGGCTACAGTTAGGAACAGGATACAGAGCTAGAAATTTGGACTGGTGCTGCCAGCTGCTAAGTACAATACAGCAGCAAAAGCAGGAATAACAAAGCTATATTTCTAGAGCTCAAAATATCTAGAAAGATATCCAAATTCCTGTGCATGTCCTATTTTATGACCTATATCTTCCATATCTTCTGCATGTCATGAATAGAAAATCAGTGATATTTAAGATTCTGCACTGAATCTTTTATTCTAAATCTGCTTCCATCTTTACAGAATTAGTCACCTACATCAAGGGGCCATTTGTGTTGCTGGATGACATGGGCACAACCTAAGAGACCTGCAGTTACTCTCACTTTTGAGCAGGGAGTGTCAGCACATGGTGCAATTACTGTGTCCTTATTTTACTCGTGAAGGTCTACAAATAGAAGATTCTTAAGGAACAATTCTGAGATTACTCTTAGCATTGGTAATAGTATCCATTATTACAGAGCTATAAAATAAAGACATACTCAATTTAGAAAAATGAATTAATTTCTTTGGTTATCAGGAGTGTGGGCTGGAAATAGCAAAGCTTACCTAAAAATCCCTAAGTCATGTGCTCGCAAGTGGCAATCCTTCCTTACATGTGTACTAAGGAATCACAAATTCCTTGATCTGGGTCAATCTTTCACATCAAGTCTATCTTATTTTACAAGAACAAGAAAGCTTTTGCTGTGCTCCTGGGAATTATGTCTTTGAAATCCGTAGAGGTAGACTTGTTTCAGGTCAGTTTTATTTTGCTTTTCCCTCCATATCTTTCAAAACTTTGCTTTCAAAAAGCTCTCCTGGCTTCAGAAATCCCTATTTAATATATAACTGCTGATGGACTAGACACTAATGCATTATTTATTACTTACATTCTTATTACATGCTAACTTCAACATCCTGCCTTTGTAGGTGTAAGTGCTTCATGAGGCATTGGCATTTCTTCTGTAGTTTTCTATTTCATGAAAAGTAATGGTCTACTTGCTAAAAAACCCCATAGTTCAGTGATCTGAGTGCCTATATTATGCAGGATCAGGAATCTCAACCCAGTGGATTCAACTGTAGCCTGCTAAAGTATTTCTGAACTTTACACTCACTCTGGGGTTTCATAACCAGCTAAAATCCTCAAGTTTCTTTGTCTGACAGTGTTCTCTCTGACAATGCAGTTTGCTGCAGAAGGCCTTGAACTAAAGTAAGATTTCTCCTCTACTATTACTACTACTACAAAAAACCCCTAAAACCCAAAAAGGACCAGGAGCAACAGCTGCTGGTCTTATCTGAGCATTTTCACATTTTTTTTCATTAGGTTGATTTTAGTTTGGGCTACAGTCTAAGTGCCCTTTCACAGTTGGTGTGTGTCTCTGATGTACTGCTGTAACACAGCTCCCAGTACATCTAAGAAGAATCTCATTTGTGAGCCCTGAGCCCACTCCATGGTGTGAGAAAACCACAGGAAGGGGAGGCAAAAAAGAAAGCTCCACTGGTCTGAACCAAAAGCCTGGTGTAACACAGCCATAGATGTACCAAAGCACAAAAACAGGAGATGCTGGAGGATGTGTATTGCCTTGCTCAGTTCATACAGGAGGTGTGGCTACCTTGGAAAAGTGGGAAAGGCAGCTTGGCTCTTTCTGCTCCCAGTACATAGATATTCTCTGTGGGCAGCAAAGAGACTTTGCTCTGTTCTGGTTGCCCACTTTGAACATACTTTCAGCAGGAATTTCAGGGAGTGAGATCTATACTTGCATACATTCTTGGGACCTTGAAATGCCCTGTTTTCCAATGGCTTCCTGTGACTATCTGTCCCAACGGAGCCTATTAAAATGTTTTAGTTAAAAAAAGGATTTATTCTACTGCATACTTATTGGCATCACTGGAGAAATCTCAAACAGGAGCTCATACAACTGTATTCTAGTTCTGTTTGCAGTCTTTTCAGCAATTACTTGAATCATGGCACAAAAAAAGACTCCCAAATTCTGTAAATTATGTCAGCTTTCGAAAGAGCTGCAAACACTCTGGATTAGATCACAGCTCAAATTATGTGGTTAAATCTGAGATAGGGTCAGCAGAATCAAAAATCAATACAATGAAACTTGTTAAAAATAAATGCATTAGCTGTGTGGAAAAAGACATGAACACGATTCAAGGCCTATATTTATTTATTCACAGTGCTGTCCTTTCTGAGGCATATCAACAAACTGAAATGAGTCCTTCGGAAAAGTAGAGAGAGAACAGGTTCAAAAGAGGCAAGAGTAAATGATGGATAGGTTTTATTTCTTTAGTTCTGAAAAGAACCTCAGAACAGTAAAGCTCTACTAAAAGTTGCATAGATTGTGGAATTTCCTCTTGAAGGTTTTTTTACAGCTCATCAAATAACTTTCTGTTAAGGTTTATGTAAGTGTCCTTGAATTCGTTTCAACACAAAAAGTACTGGATTGCCTCTTGAAATTTTTGCATCTTTACATTTCTATTCTTTACTATGAAGCACCACTGCCTTTATAAAGAATGGAGACCTGGGGACTCTCAAAGTCTCCACACCATCAGAAGCACTCCTGTTCAGCTATGAAAAGGTGATATTCCCAGTACATAAATATCTGGAGCTGTTAAAGTGTCTATAGAAGTAGTCACTAAATAGATACCAGCTTCTTACTCCTCCTCAGAAGTAAGTTCACTCACAGAAATGGTGAAAGAAGAAAAAAATTCTCTTTAGATGTGCATTTTGTTTGTGTTAATATTAGGTGATACAGGCTTTTCCAGGGAGAACAAAAGGTTTGTCATTTACAACACAATTCGTAAGATGCTGAGTCAGATGAGAATATTTGTTTGGAGAGTGAGTAACAGAGGTTTTCCACTAGCAGGTCTTTGTCATTTGAATTAACTTCATTTCTGAAGTTACAGGTAAGTATTCTCTCATAAATAGCCAGAGAAAAATTTTTACTCCTATTTTTTTCTTGGAATCTTTTTTATTCTTACCTAGCATTTACTGTTTGAGTATTAAAATGACAGGAATTTGCAATGGAGAAAAATTTCAGGAAAGTTATGACTTTGTTAAACAAAATATTTTTCCCTTTCTGTCTCTGCAACAAAGCCTTTCTTCCCTGAACAAAATATCTTAGGGATAACTCCCATTTCATAAGAGATGTGAAATAATCACAGCCAAGGCAAGGATGACTGATTGTTTGCTGCCACTCTAGTTGCTGATCTTTGGAGGGACATTCAGGCTATTAAACAGCATGTCCTAGTCTGCCAGCATCCCTGCAGCCAGCTTACCAGGTTTTGTGTTTGCCAAAGTAAAAATGCCTTACAGGGCTCTGGCAATCAGGCAGAGTTGCCATGGTAACTTGAAAAATTGTGGCAAAACATAAACAAAGCTCTAATAATACTTTAGGAATTCTTTACCTTTTTATCTCCAGTATTCAGTGGTATTGCAGGCTCATTTGTTAACTATTTTGTGTCTCATATACTGCTGTTGATATTACTCAGCCTGCAAGGTCTCTTGCTGGGCTTTAGTGTCCTTGTTAAGCAGATTTAACTGATACATTTTCAAAAAAAATTATATATATAGGCACAGAAATTTTACTTAGTTTTGAGCCTTGTGTACATTTATTGCAATAATTTGATTTTGAAACCAGTTTAACCCTGCCAGTTTTAATCACTGGAGCATAAAACTGAAATAATATAGAGCAGGCCATCCTAAACAAGGTAAATTTCCTTAATCTGATTTTGCTTGTTCCTGCTAACAGCCTTAATTTGCACTGTCCACTTAACTTTACAGCTTGGTGATGGAAATGACAGAGTACAGCTTTGCTTTTTGTTGTTCTGTTAGGTACCAGACTAGTTCATGATCTCCTGTGTTTGAATTTGTGGGGCATGTTTATTTTGCAACATATCTAGTGCATAATATCTTGGAAGCAAACCTGGGGAATTCACCCAGTATGACCACATATACCCCCTGAAGAGGTACCCTTGCTGCAAATTGTGGAATATCCCTACTTTAGAGCAACATTTGCATCCTTCCCAAGGAAGTTTATAAGCAAAAGTCTAGTAACAACCACTGCAATCAAATGACAACTTTCCATAAACACAACTACATGACACAATTACTCTAAATGTTCCCTGTGAAAGTTCTTCACATACTGCGTGTTCTGCTTTTAGCTCCAAGAGCTCTGTAACACTTTATTAAAAACAGACCGCAGAGACACTTCTTAAACAAGAACAGAGAATATTACTCCAGTAAATCAAGTTTCAAACTGTTTTGCAAAGCAGTTAGGCATTAATGAAATTGTTCCAAAGGTGACTAGGTTTAGTTCAATTTCCCGCTAAGTGGAGATGAGAGCTCAGTGAATAATTAATAGCAAATGATTGAATGAATTTCACCTTTCCATTGTAGTTACAAGCTCTTTCAGCAAGTCACCATAATCTCAAGGATGTTTTGAAATCATTGCCTTTCTTGTTTTCTAATGCTTTTCTCTCATGTAGTGTTTGGGCTGGCCCATCTCTTGGCTTTATACTGATAGACCCCACAGCACTTGGGGCCTGCCACGTTCCTCACCTCTCCTTGCACTGAAAATACAAGTCAGCAGCAGTAGACATACTGTACCCATGGTAGAGTATCACAGCTCATCAAACATACCTGAAGGATAAGAAGTAATCATAGAAAAGGGCTAAGAACTCACAGGGCGTTTCTGAAAGTTTTATATTAAATACAGTAGGCCACAGGATGCAATGCATTTGTTCATTGCTTATTTTAGCAGGAAAAGGTTAAAGAAGAAGTCAGATACTTGAGGAGGTTCGTCTGCAGCTTTAAAGTCTAAAAAAAGAGTGCTGTCACTGCATACCCTGTAATCAATGTTTTTTAAAGCTAAGAGAGCAATTCAGCTGAATGATAAAACTGCTTACCACAGTGATTAAACAAAGAACATGCAGTATCTTAAGAGCAGCAGCCCATCAAAATCAACAATTCCAGGCATCAGCCGAGGTTCCAAAAGCCTTATGATAGGCTGGATAACCATATACACAATAAAAATGCTTGAGAAGGAAAGGAGGTGCAGCCTGTCTCTAGGCACCTGCAATAAGTAATTGGGAATGACTAACTCAGTGAGTCTGAGAGATGTCATTGCAACATAAACAGAGTGTAGATTTTCTTGGTTGCACACTTCAAACTTTATATATTATTCATCTGGATTTCTTCCTGTAACACCAAACTCAGTGACCAGTTTTTGTGTTTTATCACATTTGCCTCTTTTTTTCAAAGACTTTCAGCACAGGTTTCCTCTGATACAAAACACTGGTTGGACATTTTGCCAGGAAATTTTAGCGTTTTGCAGATTAAAAAAAAAATTGTCCTTTAGACACATTGATATTAATTAACTGTACCCAAACATGCAGTTCAGATACTACATTGTTTATGCAGGGATCAGTGCAGAGACAGGGCTAATGGTTCTGCACATGCAGGTGTAAGACACATCTTTGCTCTGGCTCTCTGGCTTGGCTGTTGCTGGGATGATCATCATATTATGATGTGTTAATGGTAACAAGATCCTCCTCTCACCACTGAGTGACATTTGCTTTGCTACTTCAATTGAGATGATACCAAGACATTTGGTTTACAACAGGCAGCAAAGGGACTACAGTCAGCTCCTGATGGCATACTAGCATCTCTCTGTTTAAAGGACCATTGGAACAACCATGAGGAAAGGAAATTTAAAACAGGAAATGTAAAAAGGGAAAGAAGAATAATTTGTTAAAAAGGGTAGCAAGCTCCTTCTTTTTCCTAACAAATGGTTTCTTCTTTCCAGTAGGCTGCAACTCTTCTGTATTTCAGGAGAGTGTCTTCTGCTGGGGGAGCAATTCCCTAGAGCTAGCTGATTTTATATATTTTTTTGATGTTTATTAACTCTTGATTTTTTTTCTCAATGTGTAGATGCATGGCTAAGCACTCTTTGAACCATTCAGATTTTTAGTCTCCAGAACAGTCTCTCTCTCCTAGGACAGAGTTTAAAAATCAAATTTTATAAAGGAAAGTCAACCTATCTGTTAAAAACCTGCCTCCCAATTGTTTCACTTGATGCTTCTGAGTTCTTACCTTAAAAGAAACATAGAATAATGATTTCTTTTCTCTGGACCACTGATGATTTAGTAGCTGTACATTTTCCATCCAAACCTGTCATGACAGCTTTCCATAACTTTCTGTGATTTCTTTTTTTAACAAGCCTGAATAATTTTGTAGCTTCCACAAATTGTCTAACCTCATTTTTCATCTTTCTTTCCAGGTAATTTATGGATCTGTTAAACAGATCTCCCTCTGAGACCCCACTGCTAACCTCTTGTAAGACTTTACAATATGCTTTCCTTTGTTTTTCCTACTTAGTCTCAAAAACAGCCACATTTCTGGCTATGTTTGCCTTGCCCTCCATACTTCAGTTTTACCTGAAAACACCCATCTTGTTTCCTGCTTTTAGGCCTTGTGACTGTCTGTAAGAGAAAATCAGAGTGGGAACTTGCAATGGAGTAATGTTTTATGTTTTATTTGCCTAAATCCTTTTTCCTAACGGTAGATGTATAAGTGCTATTCTGACAATGTTCAGTGAGGTAAGGAAAACAGCCTATTACCTATGCAAAATGTGAAAAAGGAACAGATTTGGCCTGTCAAAGAGTTGGTTACCTAACTAACAGGACAAGGATTGAACAATACTGAGAGAAATAAAAGCAAGAATATCTCTGATTAAAATTTGTGTCTGATTTTGTGTTTGAAAAACAACTTAGACAGCTGTGAGCTAGTTTTAGGCACAGGTACATTTGTGCCCTTGTTTGCATTTGGAGTGTATTAAAAAAAAAATCAGAGCAGCAGCTGGGAAGAAGATGATTAATCACAGAGGGAGCTAAGCCTAACCCCCCTGTAGAACCAGCTTTCCCTTAATGCACAACCCTGTTCATGCTGAGCAGTATCTTGCTCTGCGAATCATCTCTCCAAGATTAATGCTGCTATTATTTTCAAAAATGAAGCCCCACTGAAGACAGGGAGGTTTGCAAGGCACTTAATCAAAAGGCAATGGGATTATATGTTTTGCAGTCAAAGTACAATCAATCCTAGACTATGAAAGGCAATAATTTGTTATAAAATAGAAAATAAAGCTCACTACCAGTTTTGAATCATTTTGATGCTCCTATTACCACTTCTGCCACTGATTTAGATTCAACATAATATACTGAGATCAGAAGTTAATTGGTGAAGAGCTGATTCAGAGGTGGATTAGATTGCCCTAACTCTGGGCATTAAAGGTGCAGGGCAGCTGATGAGGGGCCCAAACAGTTTCAGCCATCTGATTTTAACTTGTCACCACACTTTTGCCATGGCCCTCAGCATTCATCTGGGTTGTGCTAATGAACTTAGAAGAAGCAGCTAATTGTTCCCAGCTACCTTCACTGCAAAATTCCTCTTTTCAGTACACCCAGCTTTCCCCCACCTCTCTGTTTTAATTCTTTATATGTCTCAGTTCATCCCTTCACTTCCTTTGGGAAAGCATAAGATCTTTACCCAGATATTCTGAAACTTCCTCGTCAAGGTCCTAAAGCATGCACAATTGGAGTCAGCAGGGCTACTTAGCTTCTTAATACAAGCACATAGTTAAGCACCTTGATGAACTCCTTGAATTTGTGGATAAACACTCTACATAAGGTCAGATCTTTGATTAAGCAGGGAACAGATTAAGCAGTTCACATCTGTGTTATAAAGACATACAAATGCAGGAGAAAATATTGGAGAACTCAGATGCTTTCCTTTGAAACTGCTAGCTAATGAGAAATACAGCATTACTGGAGACACAGTATAGATGAGAACTTTATGGGACTAGTGTTAGGTTTTCCAACATTCTGTGATCTCCTCTCCCACTGATTTATGGACTCACAGATTTTTCCAATCAAACGTAAAAAAATCAAGAAAGAAGCCCAAATATATGAAATTTTCACAAGTTTCACAAGCTAGTAGAAACTACAGGTTGACTGAGTCCTTTACACTCAAAGTAAGACTGTGTCTCACACTGTGAGTGTTTCTAGGTCTTGGGGCACAACCTGAAGCTCTTGTTGGTGTTGGGGACAAAGGAAAAACTGTGTTGAAAATGGGGGTTTGTTAGCTTCGTGTCTCATTGGAACAGTTTGTTACCATAGGCAGAACAGGCTGCACTTAAACAGCATGGGCACGTAAAGGACTCAGCTTGCTAGTTATATTTTAACATTTGTTGCAGTGAGTGATGGAACACTATTTAAATCCCTTGCTTTTTCATTAATATTTTCCCTAATTCATCACGGGACTTTAGAGACAGCAATACGATTTCTCCGAGTAGAAGCTACTTCAGAGGTTTAGATACAATTTTTTCTATTTCAGCTGAAATAAACTTGGCATTCAGTCCCTTTTGGAAGTTAGTCATGCTAGAAGAGCTACTTAAAGATGTCTTAAGGACTCTGGCAGGATGCCAGGTGCCCAGCAACCTGTTATATCACTCTTCTCCTCAGCAGGATCGGGGGAGAGGAAAATAAAAGGTAAAAACAGATGGGTTGAGATAAAGACAATTTAATAAAGCAAAATCAAAGGCCAGATGCAGAAGCAAAGGTAAACAAAATATTAATTTTCTATTTCCCATCAGTAGGTGATGTCCAGCCACTTCCCAGGAAGCAGGGTTTCCGAAGAAAAGATGTCATAATACTCAGTGGCCCCCATCCTCCTCCTCCTTTCCCTTAGCTTTTACTGCTGAGAAGACATCACACAGCACAGAATACCCCTTTGGTCAGTTTTGTTCAGCTGCCCTGGCTATGCTCTCCTCCAAGATCTTGCCCACCTCCAGCCTTCTGATGAGGAGGAAATGTTGGGAGACATGATTGATGGTGTGTGAGCACTGCTCAGCAGTAGTAGCTCATCACACACACACTGGTTTGTGACCAACACCTTTCTAACAGTACAATGCACAACACTGTGAGGTTTGCTTTGAAGACAAGTAATTCCATCTCAGCCAGACCCAGTGAAAAGTATCCTGTAACTCTCCTGGGTCCCTGTGATTCTTTGTGGAGGAAGATGGAGTATTAACATTATAGGTCTAGTCTATGTTGGTCACATATCAGTGCTTTTTAATGCTTTATCTAGTCTAGTTGTAAGTGTTCTCTGCTTCCAGTGCAATCACTTGCAGCTATTCTACATGACAGATATACATAATAGCTGTGAATATTTTCTCTGAAAGCAAGTGCAACAGCTCACAGTTGTAGCTCAGGGAAAAAAACAAAAAAAACCAAAAAAAAACAAAAAAAAAAAAAAAAAAAACAAAAAAAAAAAAAAAAAACCAAACCAAAAATCAAACAACAAATCCAACAAAAACCCCCTTTGTAACGTAGCTTTTTAGCAAATTCTACTGTTCTGTCTTCTACTGGTTATTCAACAAGAATATCATACTTGGAAATCACCTCCTGTGATATGACCCTGTGGAACACTAATATAAGGCATTAAAAAATATTTGTTCATTATCACACATCAGATCAACATCCTTGAGGGATTCTGTAGAGCCTACAGCATTCAAACAATTGCCTGTCATTAAATTACACCTAAAAGGGTAATGTATTAGGAAGGAGACAAACTAGGCACATTCACTATCTTCATAATCAGTCAGAAGAGGCCTGTTGAGCCAGAATATGTACTTTATGATATATGCTATTTTATTGCAAAAATAAGATTATTCAGCTTTTCCTAAAAAATGCCAGCTATCATGTACATGCCATGGGCAGATGGTAACCCATAAGAAGACATATGTATGCACATATGCTTTAATATTTGTATTCACAAATGACTAATATTAAAACCACTCTAATCCAGAAATTCTCTTCCTGCATTCTGTGAGCATCAGAATGTGTGATTGCTGAGGACTTCTAACCAAAGAAAGCCCCACTGAGAAAGCTTTACAGCTATTAATTATGCTTGCACATCACTGAGGGAGAGAGAAAATGAGTAATTCCTTTTACAGCCCATTTACAACACTCAATATTTGTCAAGCATCTCTGCTTGTGACTCTGAATTCAAGACAAGTCAGGTTGTCAGGGCTCTATTGAAAATCTGTCCTAGACAGTAGTGAGACTCCTCCCAACACAAAATCTGGCAGTGAAAAGGACAGAACACAAGACTCCATCAGAGTCCATAGGCCTAGCTACATGAAAGTTATTAGAGGAATCACAGAGAACGTATTAGTAAAAACATGGAATGAAGTTCTCAAAGAGACTTTTTTTTCCATAAACAAAACTTTTTTCCTTAGTAGTTTCTTGGTTGGCTGTTGCTGTTTTGTTTTGTTTTCCTTTCACATACCAATGTAAAAAGGAAAATGGGAAAAGTGGAAGAGGGTTGGGCTGAAGGAATACTGAAAGATCTCTTCCTTTGTGAGGCAGAGCTTCCAGCTTTTAGCTGAAATACAAATAGTTCCATCTAACAATAAGGTAACATCCCAATGTACATACATGACATGCTGATAAGGAGAGCAACAGCTACTCATTATGGAAGCAACAATTTGCTATATGTGTTACCGTGCTATAAAGTACTTAAGGTCCAGAAAAAATAAAATGTAAACTTGCTAAACAATGGGAATTACCTTCTCAATTTATTTTGAGCTCAGAGTGGCTCAGGTATTTTATTAGATTTCCTTCAGTACATACGTCAACAGATAAGCAACATATATTTGCTCACCAGACTGACAGAATAATTAAATGATCACTGGGGTATGTGACTGGCTTAGTGAAATCTAAGTAGTATCTCCAACAATGAAATGTGACAGAAAAAAATGTCAGATATATTCAGTTAACATTCCTAAGGTAACAGATATGAAAATGAAGGCTCGATTTAGTGTGCTGAATTTTAGAGTAAGAACATGAAACTCTTAGAGCTTTCTTTTTTTTTTTTAATGTAAATTTTCTGTAAGAGCTGTTGCTTTCAATTTCAGGATTAAATAAATGATTCAGTTTTGATCTCTGATGAAATGCGAAAGGAAAAACCTCTTTCCCTTACTTCCATTAAAACTAACATGAAGTCCTTAATATAGTAGGAAGGTTAATATATTAGTTTTCCTCAGCAATCTCTCCACCAAGTCAGCAAGAACCATCACCAGCTAATAAATGATCCAAGGATAGCAACAGTAATCTCCAACTGAAAAATAAATACCAAGATAGGAGTCCTTTGGGAGGTGACAGAAAATAATTGAAAACAGAACTTCTCTATTTAAAATAAATTAAATTGTAATTTTTAGCTGAGTCTGTGTGGCTGAATCTGGGGGAGTGAGAAATCCAAACAACAAAAAACTATCAGCCTTACTTACTAACAGTAGTACATAAGAGAAATTATAACTGCACTCACTTATTCTGTCTTTTGATTGAAATATATAGTTGTTAACCTATGAGACAGATCCCATAAAGATGCTGGTGGGGAATTCTCAAACCAAGCTGGAGGTGATTTCCTGCAGTTGCTGCCTGTCCAAAAGGAGTTACACTTAGCCAGTGGGAAGGCACAGCACTGCAAGGAGAAAGATGGTGTCAGTGTCTTCTGAGAGGGAGGAACACTGGTTCTCTCACAAGGTCCCATGGCAAAAGGGATCTAATGCCTGAGGGCTTCTTGCTGCCTTGTCTGTGAGTATCTCATGGGGTCACAGCTGAGTTCCTCAAACCCATGACATTTATATGCTTGATCATGCGATGCTTTCAGGTTTCCAGGTCTATATTTGTGCTCTCACTGGGTGACAACTTCCTACTAGGCCAAGATCTGACTGCCCACCAGCCCTCCTTACCCTCATTTTTCAGAGAGAGAAAACCTATGGCTATAGAGAGGGCTCCAACATGCTGTTGAGCAAGTCTTCTGGATTACTGAGCAACCAAAATCATGGAGACACTGTAGCTTTCCCCACTGAGGGAGACTTGATGCAAGTGCCTAGACATAACAGTATGCAAATAATGTAAAAGGAAATTTTTGAGGAATTTTTACACCATATCAATGTCAACAAAATTTCTCCCTCAACTTCCTGGAAGTTGATTGACAAGATCCTTTGATATCTATACATCTTCAGGGCTGCAGTGGAGAACTAAGCCTTCAGGTGGAAATTTAAAATTGATTTGAGAAGCAGCACAGAAACACAAGATCCAAATATACAGTTGTCAGTATTCAATATATCTGTATTGGTATTGACTAGATGGTCATACTCTCTGCCTGCACTCTGCCCCCCTCACCATTAAGAGCCAGCAAATGCTTGTGCTTTTAATCCTTCCTGTAAAGGGAAATAGGCTTGGTTATATCTCCAAGCTTATGTTGCAATCAATATTGGTAGTGGTTCTTAAAGTCCAGTTGACTCTAAAGGCTGAGAGATAATGTTTGTTGTCTCCAAACTGTAAATACAGGGGAAGGAAATGTGATTTTAGTGATTTGACTATTTCTCTGCAAATAAAGTCACACACTGAAATTGCGTGTTTGTGTTAATTCTCATCATGCATCAGGGATGCACGTGCAGCAATGCTCTCCTTCCAATTTGATTCATGTCACCCACTGTGACTCTTAATGGATGTTTTGTGAATCATGTTCCTGCAAATTGCTTTCAAAAAGAAGTTTTGCATTTCTTTGGGCTACAAATCAGAGAAGAAAAGCTGAGATGTACAATACAATCAGAACCGTTCATTTATTTCCCTAAGAATTCAACATAGGAAACCCTTTAGATATTTTTAAAAAGGAGTAAACTTGCAGGTCTGTAAGTGAAAACTACAAGTTGTTCTAGAAATAAGTGACAGATCAATTTTATTAATTCAGATTATTACATTGAATCATTGGAAATGTTTTCCTTTTTTTCAGTTTGTTCAAAGATAAGTCAGGAGTAATGAACCATAGTCTTTTCACCATTCCTCATACCTATTGGTTTCAAAGCATGCTATTTACCTGGGAACATTTGAGTAAAATCATATTACTCCATAAACAGCGGGTAGCTCCGAGACCATTGAGATTTTGTGCATGGCAGCAGGCTTGCACACCAGGATCTCTCCTTGATGCCTCTCAAGGTTAGTCCTTGAGGCTGAGAGAATCCTTTTTCAGTAAGTGAATTTGGAAGAAGAACACATACACTTTGCTATTTTAGCTAAGTGATATAAAACATTGATTGCACACACACAATCCTTTAGATATAAACCATTGACCAAGTCTGGGACTGAGTCTGAATCCACCTGCACCCAAATCCCCTTCTGAGGAATTTAGAATGGATTTCTAAAAGGTGTTTTCATAAAGTGCTTTCCAAACCTCATGATTCAACGGGGTGGGATCCCTGACAGTTTTGTCTGACTCTGTCCTTTATGCAGTAAATTTGCTGGCTAGTGTACCTTGCCGGCAAATCCTGTTAAACCACTGTCACAATTTCCACTGAACTTTGTATCTCACTGACTTGTATCAATAGAATATATTGTTGCTAATCTTTTGAGAGTGAAGTGTATGACTCCACCTGTGACTATCCCGCAACACAAACACTCTACGTAGTCTGTACAATGTTGGTGGTCTGCAGCATGGGCATGTATTTCCTATGTGATATGAAAAAAACCTTCAGAAAATATTACTTTTATTTACAGGAGCAGTGGTACAATATAGGAAATCAGAAAGATGAGAAAGAAATGCAAAACACAGTGCAGTATTGAAATTTTTAGGTACTTTTCCTGGGTTCAACACCTTGCTCTCTCGCGTACTTAATCCAGGCTCCCTACTCCTGGGAGAATTATGTTCCTACCAATACTGCCCAGCACAGCCAAGTAAAACACCGCCCAGCACTGAAATTGGCACAGCCAAGTATTATAATCCACAAACAAGAGAGCTGCAAAGACTTAAAGGCAGCACAAGCACTATGTATGTAACTGCAGCTGGAGCTTCAGCTCACTCCTCCAAGTGTGTCTGCCTTCTTGCTTCACATGGGACAAAGGGTTCAATATCCAGAGAACAAGGCAATTCAATGTGCAGTGGCAGATTCTTCCTTTGAGACTGGTAGTGGAAAGATGGCTCTCTACCCAAACTAACACAGCTTATTCATAGCTAATGTTATCTTAGTTAGACACACTGATTAATTAGACACAATGATTAGATGCAGTAATTAAATCCATTAATTGAATATTGTTGCTTACCCACTTTTCATTAGTGAGCTTCATTCCTTCAAAATATCATTATAATTGAAATTATTTGTTTCACTCTAGTCATAAACAGTGAAATTCACCAAAGAGCTAGGAGTGGAAGTGCATCAGTTCCATTCCTCACTCCCCAAAGCTTTTTCTTATCTCTGTGCAGTATAAGAAATGACTGAATTCATAAGGTGCTTCTTTGTTTGACTTTAATCCCCATTAGGAAGCTGACTGTGCCCAAAGGGTGGCTTGGAGTAAGAACACCTAGATTAGAGCCCAAAACCTCTGCAAGAGAACACCCTCCCTCTCCCCATTTTGGTGGGCCTGTTCAGATCACACCCAAACAACATGAGCACCAACTACCACATTCACACGGCATCTAGGTGAAGCATAGAGGGAAGCGATATTCCATAACAGCAGTTTATAAGATAAGAAAAATTGGGAGAAAAATTCCTCCCTCAGTCTCTAGGTATCCAAATTCACAAGATTCATAAAGTGCAGGATTGCTGTGTTGCAAAGTTGGATACGTCAGGACTGCCCTGCCCTCCAGTAAGGACAGGTCAAATACAACACAAGAGTCACAAGATCAATCAAGAGCTGCCATCAGGGCCTGTGGTAAAGACTGTCTTGATCTTTGTTCCTACATCTTCTTTAGTATTTTTCCACTGTCAGCATTCTATTGTGTGGGAGGATTTAAAGCCCTTGAAGCTGAAGGAGGAATCAAACCCAGTGCTCTCATCTCTAGGGCAAAGGCTGTTACATTCTAGGGATGAAAATATTTTTGGTCTGTACCACTTGCACAAACCCTGTGTTAAGTTCTTCAGACCTAATTCAAGAGACACCCCAGGGCAACAGTACCAGTTTTCTGAAGTCTTGAGTAAGATGCCTAAGGACTCAAAAGAGAAGAACTTTTAAAACATCCCTATCCTTAATTTGTCTAGCTCTGAGTATCAGGATGTGGGGATCCTGTCAATCTGTACCAAATTACCCCTATAGGGAATCAGACTGTCTGGACATGCTCTGGATAAGATGCCTCATTTTAAACTTCAGAGCACATCATTGATATAACACAGATTTGAGATGCCTTGTTAATTAATATGGGGCTACCCACGTAACAGAGCATGGTGTCAATAAGAACTGAGAACACTCCTCTCTCCTAAAAATATTCTGGAAGAAAAAGTGAATTAATTTGTATCACCCTGAAATTCTCCAAGCAAAGCACCTTAACCTTTCTAAGAGGCTCCTGTTCATAAGCAGAGATTTCCCAGCATTTTCCTAAAAGGCAAACTGTGATGCTTTTCCCTAAGCTGTGACACATGAATTTTATTGTCACAATTCAATCTCCATCCAACAAACAAGGGTACTCCTGGATAAAAGTTTGTAGGTTACCTCTGTGCAGAAAGAAATACTTTGCCAGTTTGTTACTTCTTGTTTTGTATTTGTCAGACCACCAGAACTCTAGGGATAAATGAAGCTTTAAATTACACAACAGATTCACACACTTTGCAAAACAGGGAATTTTCTTAATTCTGGAATGATTCCATGTAATACCATCATCTTTTGCTAGCAGGATGCCAACTGTGAAATGAGAGCTGGGGTGTAATTACAATAGTCATGACAGGAGAAGAAGCAACAACTGAAGAAGCAATAACAGCCATGACAAAGGGTGTGAAAACTCCAGAGAAAAATGCAAATAGTAAGCAAACCATAACCCTACCACTACCTCAAAGTATCTCCCTGCCTCTGTCCTCCTCCCCCAGAAAAAAAAAAAGAAAAAAGAAAAAAATCTGAGGTCATAAAAATAACTGACAATAAAGATACATCATTGTGCTGTATGTCTACTGCACTGTGGCACATGTATAATCATGATCAAGGCATTCTCTGGACCAACATGTTAAAAAATATAATTATGTCTAAATAAAGTTAATGGGCTGGAAAATGGCTCAACAGCTTAAAATATCTAATGACTTTGAGAGCAGCTTAATTATAACTACATTAATTCTAAGCTCATGAATGTACTCATTTATTGTAACAGTCACGAAAAAATATTTGAGTCCCAGTACAGAATTTTTTGCTAGAAGAGCTTTTTAAAGTAATTTTCCTATTTCTTTCTAATCTACTTCCCTTTAAAAAATCCTGTGCTCCAGCACCATAAAGGATCAGAAATTTCAGCTGGTTTAATCACATAGCAGGCACTGCAATATGGCAAGATGCCCACCTGTGCAGAGCTCAAGAATTAAAATAGTTTTAGGAAAAGCAACATGCCAATGTGCTGGTTCTCTAACAGAAGAGAAAAAATGCAAGGGCAGTAAAGGCTGTATCTTACAAACACCTAGCAGTGTTTGGCTGCCAAAACAGGAGGTAGTGTTCCACAAAAAACTATCATCTGGGCTTCAGTGTTATTCAGGATTTTTACTAGGAGAAAAGAAATAAGCCTAAATTAAAATTTCATATGAAATAAAATTCAAAGAAAATGGAAAAAACTAGGGAAATGGTTTGAGGAAAGCAGAACTTAATTCAATATGAAGCAACACAGATGCTGAACCTTTGATATTCAGCTCTGAGCTGGATGGAAACACTGCATTTTTACTTGAAATTAAAAATGTGTAAAATAATTGGAGAAAGGATAACAAGAACTGTCAGAAGTTTGTGAACTGGAACTGACTGTTTAAAAAGTGCATTGAGGGCAGAATAAAGCTAGGTAATTTCAACTTTGTAAAAAACAGGTATAAGGCTTTGTAAAAAACAGGTATGGGGCTAATAAGTCCATCTCTTGTACAGGCAAAACTCAACACATTGACTTTAAATTGCCCTAGAAGAATTCAGTCAGATATCATGAAAAGTGAAAAAACCTAATGGTGATGTTTGAGTAATGAGTGAGCCATGAGTACAACCCACCTGGGCAGGCAGGTTCCAGTCTTCACTGATGAAAACTAAAGAACAAACTTGGGGTGTATTCCTGGGGTCATCAGAGCCCTAGCTGGGCTTGACATTGGCTGGGCTCTCTCTTTTCACCAAGAACCAGAAGCTGCTGTAAGTTTATACTTATTTTGGTTTTTGTCTAGAAGAAGGAAATACATCCTCCACAAAGGAGCTTTTGAGCAATGCCTTTTAACTTTTATGGTGGTTCCCCACTCAGTACTGGGGTGCCTCATTTACAGGAAGGAAGCTTCTTCTTTGCCTGAGCTTAAGAAATAAGCACTCAAAAAACAAACTATCTTTGAACAAAACAAAGCAAACCAAAAAACAAAACAAAACAAAACAAAACAAATCCATTGTAATAGAAAGGGGGGAACAAGCTGATGGATTGTTCTTGTCAGCTCTTTGTGGAAAGGCATAAGCTTAAGACAGCTAAAGGAACAGAAAATGAATTGGCACTTCACACGTCAACATACTATGAAGCCTCATGAGTGCTATTTTTATTCTTCTGATATTGCCACTAAGACCATACATACTGGAGACAAACATTCCCTTTCTGAGGCCTACATGACTGCTGAGTCCTGGAGAAAGAACTGATAAAGACAGCTGTGTGAGAGCATTGGGTGGGTGCCCATCCTCTGGATGTGCAGACCTTCTGAGGCATGACATGGCTCCTCTTTCCAGTACCAACATGTAGCTTTCCATCCTTCAAAACCACAACTAAACAGAATTTCATTTGTTCCTCCTTTCTGCTCGCAGAAGGTGAGGTGACGACAACAGAGTGACCAGAGCCAGCCTCTCCATTGTCACCAATTTATATGTAAATCTGGACTTAGAATGGAAGAACACACCAGCATTTAAAGTACAAACACTTATCCTGTTGTGAGTCACATCTTTCCTGCACACCAGGGAGATCAAAACCCTATTCAAGCACACTTGAAGCGAATACTTGACACTTGCCCATATGCTGACATCCGAGCTCACACACCACTCTGATGTAGTGCTGACATCAGTTTTAGATCAACACTTGAGAGACTGAATATAGTTTGTCAAGCAAATATGAAAGCTAATAACTTTAAAGTAGCAAATCTATATAGTCAACGTTTCATTTTTGCATATTTTATGTTTGGTGACAGTAGTTAAGTTTAGGATAATATGAACATTGTTGCCATGGAAATTCACTTTGTGAAGTGCTCCAATATGCTATGAATTAAATGGTACCAAGAGGCCATAGTTCAGAGATGAGAACTCTTATGGAATTTCCAGATGTTATTAAATAAAAATGCAAACAATCTCATTATGATTGTTTCTTTGCTGTTCTTGTATCCACACCTGGAGAAGCTGCAACACAAGAGCACTTCAGGTTGGGTAGCAAGCACTCTGCAGCATGCCTGAAGTCCAGATCTCTGGGGGCTTTTGTTCAGCAGACATGGGACAAAGGAGGAGAAGATCATTCTTACTATGTTTCTTTATCTTCATCTGGTAATGCATTTTTTTTGCATTAGTTTAATAACTGAAAATGAATTAAAATACAATAATAATGGTAAATAATAATGGCTAATAATAGAAAAAAACCCAAGTGATGCACAATACAATTGCTCACCACCCACTGACTGATGCCAGATCCCCCTTCCCAAACCAGCTCCCCTTTTGGGTAACTCCTTCCAGTTTGTATACTAGGCCTGACATTCTATGGTGTGGAATATCCCCTTGGTCAGTTTGGGTCACCTGTCCCAGTTATGCTCTCTCCCATTTTGTTTTTCCTTTGTGCCTTCTCACTGACAGAGCATGAGACAGGAAAAGACTTAAGATAAACAAGACTTAGCAAAAAACCAAAATATAAGTGTGTTATCAACACCATTCTTACACTAAAGCCAAAACACAGCACAGAAACAGCTACTGAGGAGGAATTATCCTAGCTGAAACCTGGACAACAGGTCAGACCAAATCTGTCTCTGGGCTGCTGACTTTAAGGGTCCAAACACATTGGCAGGGACTCCTTTTGGCTGTGTTGCTATAATGACATGCACTATACAAAAAGCTTGGGTAAACAATTTACTGGGAACATTTCATATTTAACTTATAATTTGCATTGAGCTGTATTTAAGAGAAATTAATTTTTAAGTAAACAAGACATCATTTATATTTGTTTAAATAGTATCTGCCTCAAATACATTGCGCACATGAAAAAGCTGTACTAAAATGTGTTCTAAAATGAAACAATTATTAAATAAATTTAAACATAATAATTAAAGAAATTAAATGTTATTTGTACTTATCTAATCTACCAACTCATTCAGATCTCCTTGTATCACAAATCAAAATACTGAATCACTACATTAAAAAGTCCTCTTTTTTCAGGTTCTATTCAGTTTGATGAGAAATTATTGGAAAAGATAAGTAACTCACAGAGACAAGAGGCTATTCTCTGAAGTTATGGGAGCAGTTACACCTGACAAGGGTTAAGTTTCAACCTTCTGTAAAACTTCAACAAAACTAAATGTTCCCCATTAGTGGAAGTAATGTCAGAATGATTCAATCTTCCAAACTCATTGTCACTGCTTAGCTGCCAAAGAATTTTTCTGCTTTCCAGTACACATGACAAGCACTGGCTGGCGTAACCATTACTTAAATAGCTTCAAACACAGAAATAAATAGAATGTTACCTAAAATAATAAATAAATAAACAAATAAATAAACATTTAAATCAAGCCTATGCTATTTATTTCGTCTGTTTACATGTATTTATCTGTAATGGAATATCAGAGAGACAGTTGTAGAAAATGTCTGACTATGGGTATGCTCCAATTTCTCCCTCTTAGAAAAAGCCTATTTTTCCACCTGCTCTCACACCCTCCTGATTTACACCTTCCTGGCCAAGTGCATCTGAATTAGGATTCTGACCTGCTCAGTGAGGTGAACCTGTATCTGTGTGCCAGCAGCAGGGTCTTGTGAGATGTGGCAGAGAGAGGGAGAAGTCACAGGCATCTTAGGAATTAGAGAGGGTAGAAATTCTTACCATGATTTTGTCTGCTCAAGGTCTCACCACATGAAAGCATCATCTATCTCAGTGCAGGACATACATGCAGGCACATGAGCCAGCTGGCATTGACATGTGTGCTGCAGGCACTGCAGCATTACAGCAAAACAGACCTGACTCTCAGTTATTACATCCCTTTTTAAAGGATTGGCTATTCACACTCCCAGCTTTGCACATCATAAAGTGCAACCATGATGAGTCTGCTCCAAAGCATCTTCTCTCTATAAGCTGCTAAGAGACCTTGGTGAAGTGACTACCTTCATTTGTTTATTTACATATTTTTTAAAAATCTCAGTTCTAACTAAAAATGGGAGAAAACAAGCTCAAAGTAGCAGGTCCTCAGGTATAGCCAAAAGTCATCCCTCAGATGAAGTTGGAGAGGCTGTATTAGACTTATCTGGCTGAAGGCATTCCCTCTTGGGAATCTTAACATTTAACTTTCAGCACCATAATGTACACATTGGTAAAAGGCTTAATATTTTATTAATAGTATTTCACAAACTATCTTACCACATCATTACATGAAGCAGTCAGGTGCTTTACTCCATCAGCAGAACTACCTCTGGCACACAAGTGCACGCTCACATACTTTGTCTGTGCGTGACTCTCACTGGCTGAGATGGAAAGCCCTCTGAAGTGGCTAAGACAAGGAATCATTCACCAAGTTATTAGCCTAAGATAAAGCATTTGTGTGATAACATGTCTCTTACTGAGGTCAAGAACATATGAACACAAGAGTGCAGAATTTGACACATCCTGTTCTTCATTTTCTTGGGAGACAGCAACCACTGGCATGAAATCATGGTAGAGGAAACAGTTATATTACTGGACTGTACTTTTCCAATACCTTTGGTTTTTATTTGACTTCTTCAGTCTTTCTGAGGCTTTTGCTTCATCAAAGTTCTCAAAAGGTCTCTGAGAAGCAGGTTAGAAAGGATACTGCCTGTTTAGAACACCTTCTCTTATAAATGCACAAATAAAGCACAAGTCACCTTTGTCAGGTGGAAGGTTCTGGTGAAGTGGTGCGATGTTTTTCATTATTTGGAGTGAATAAAGGCTCTTTTGATGAGATGCCACCTGTCACTCTCCCTTAACCAGCGGGTAGCCATTCTGACAGCACTGTGACAGCTGAATCCAGAACCTCTTCTTTTATATAATCTCCAAAATTCAATATAAGCAATTCTCTGCTAAGATCTAAAATTCTTTCATCTCCTGTCATAAGCTATGCTTGAATTACAGTTTGTGAAAACTTGACACACACTTTTCAGCTATCCAGAAGCACTCACTTTTCTGATTGTCATTTCTTTACCTATGTACAAAATTTTTTTGAGGTTTTCTCATTTTTTCTTTAGTTTGCTTCCCACCCTCTGCAGCTTAACTTTTTTAGTAGTCCAAAGAAGGCTGGATTTTCAATTATACGGCATCTCTATATAAATTAAGAAATATACCCCCATCCCAATAGCAAACTAACATTTAAGTCATGAAACAGAAAAATGCAGGTGAGATCTTGGTTAGAGTTAATGAAAATAGCATAATTTTATATTTCTTGTTCCTGAACATTACAAAATTAATTTAGTAAATTCATTTACAATTATTCTGACACTGGGATAAAAGATTAAGATGGTCTTTTGTAAGATTTGTACACCAAGAAGCTTTGTTTTCAGCTCAAAACACTCTACTGTGTTGTGACAAAGTGCTGTACTACTACCCTGACACCATCACTTGCATTAGTGAACTTCCAGCCCACGTCCAACAGGAGACACACTATCACTCCACAACCTGACAGAAACCAAGGCAGCAGGAAAAAAACCCTCAACATCCTTGTTCTACATCAGACATATTTTTGTGTGATTAGACTACTTGTAAAAATTCAACCATCTTTCACTGAGTTTTAATTGCACAAGACTCAGCTTCATGTAATGTTAGTCTTTTCCACTTAGAACATACCTAAAGCTGATTATAGTTCATACTTTGGAACAGTAACTGAAATTAGTTACCTAATTGTCTTTCCGCAAACTCGTATATTAAGCATGGATCAATGATCAGAACACTCAAAACCTGTCATTAATCCATTTTGCTGCACCAATCTGTATGCTTGGGAAACTTCCACCTTTTCTAGCAATACACATACAGCTCAAAAAGCTTCCTTTAAAAAACACAGTAGAATTGACATTCTAGTTGTTTGAAAGACCTTTCTGTGAGGTAGCTGATGAAATACCAAAGAAGGCTTGAATTGCACAAGTGTTAAATTAAGGAGGAAAATGCACTATAGTGCTGTACTATATTCCCATTAGGTAACATTGGAAATTCAGGAAAAAAAAAGAAAATATGAATCTAGGGATACATAGATATGATGGAGAAATGAAAAAAAAAAATTACTATTTAAATCAGAATTATTTTAGTTCAGGTAAACACTAACTGAACCACAATAATCACATGTATCTCAGCTACATAGATGAAATTTTATGTCAAAATTAAAGCTATGATCAGCTGTGATCTGGTTTTGCTGCTCTGCCACTTGCTTGGCTCATTGAGGATGGATGTGAGCCTGATGTGAGCTGTGAAGAAAGCTAGCCCAGGAATCAGGTGGAAAATTTTAAATTTCTGTTCTATTCTATTCACAAAGATCACAAATCCTGTTGGTTGTTTTTGTTTGTTTGTTTGTTTGTTTGTTTTTGTCCCAAGGCTAGATATTCTCAGAATAGTTCCACAACAAGACAGAATCATGAGGTCAGTGGTAGCATAATTCTGTAGCTTCAGGAACCTAGTGGGTTGCTAATTGCTAATGCAATTCCATGGACATGATAAAACTGAATTCACAAAAGAAATGCTTAGGGGTTATCTACAAATAATTTGACTGAAACACGCATTTTTAAAACGTCTATTTGCAAAATTGAACAAACAATATGATGTTTACCTTCCTTGAAAATTTAAGCCTCATGGAGAAATTAATATTAATAAATATTAATTTATTTAAATATTGCACAAACCCTTATTAAAGCTTTTTGACTGCATTTCATAGCCAGTGTAGAATCATGCTTTGATCAGTCTTCTATATTTGTATATTTTTTGAAGACCATGCAGGAATGAAATAACATGTGTTTCACATAAACCTAATATATAATTGTATTAGGCATTAAAAATATGTTCGAAATTATACCACCTGAACCTACAAAATACTCAGTTATGTAGAGAACCAGTTAGATTTATCCTTGTTTTTTTATGCACTCATGCTTATTGTAATTCTCTTAATCTTTAAAATATTAATTTATGAATTGGCACAGTTTCAATGGAATTTTTACAATAGTTCAGGAAAAGTTTTTATTTTAGCTTTTTGTAATGCTTCTTAGCTTTTTGTAATTGACATGCTTCAATTGTCACAAAATTTGCTTAATAGTTTATAATCTGTGGCCATATAGATGGATGATGTTCAGAATTTTTTTCTTATAATATATTCTTTGTTCAAAAATCACCACTTAAAATCCAATTTCCACAGCATTTAACAGCAGCTTCACTGTAAAAAAATACTCTGCTTCAAAGACATTGAAAATTTGCTAAATCTAAATAGATTATCTCTAACTCCTGGCAAAATATAATGCTTGCAGATGAAAAACACCAATGCTATTTTGTTCCACAACATTTATAAATACACACACTTTTTAAATAGAGAATTACAAATTATTTTATATTACAAGTAATCTAATTTTGGTTCTGGCCCACTGCTAATAAGAGTTTATGGCACATACATGATGGGACAGTGCTACAGTTAAGATAGTCATGATCAACGTCCCCAGGCAGAAATCAAGACAAGAAATCTGTGCCTGATTCATTTTCACTCATCAGGCATTCTTGCCAAGCACTCCCCCTTGTAACAATCATCACTCAGTGCAGCAAAGTTAATCTAAAAAGGAGGGGGTTTTTATCACTAAATACATCGTTGTGATTAATTTATCTAACACATCATTATTAACAAAGTTTTACATTTTATGTGGCTTGCTTGCAAACACTGGAACTTATTGTCATTGAAGGTTATGGTTTCATTGAATGTAATCCAACAATAAATAAAATAAAACATTCTTTAAATATTTGGCTTTCCAAAATAATCACTTTTTTTTTCTTTGAAACTGCTTAGTGTCTGACATTTACATGCATACTGATTCTTCTCCAGACATACAGTGAAAAATCCCCCTCTAAATTGCCATGAAACTTCTTGTTCTTGCCTCCATCCTTTTTTCAGCCAATATCAGGACTTTCATGTGTTATACCTGAAATTTCCTCATAAACATTTCAGAACATAAGCTAAGGTCCCTTGGATGTAATACGTATAACAACAGTGTAAAACTCAATTGCTATGTCATACTGAGCTATAAGGAATGCTTTATTTTGTCATTTTGAAAGTAATACCTTGGGATTGATCAGGTGGCTTCCTCCAATCTGGACTTCTTTTTCAAAATATTATAGGATGTGTAGAGTAAATATTCAAATCTTAACACACTATACAGGTCTATATTTACAGAACAGCTTGAAAGAAACTTGCAATTTAACATAACAAAATGTGCATTTTTCTTAGATCACATCCAATATACTCTAGTGACAGTTTTTTAAATGGAAAAACTGCAGCCTGTCCAAAAGTGAAACACAATTGTTTTGCTACCTTTTTTGAAACAATGTAATGAAACATCTCACATGCTTACTTTATAAGACAGAATATTGTTGTACAAACTTAGGAATCAGATATTATGATGTTTGAGCAAGCAAACACACTAGAAAATTCAGACTATTGATATACACTGAAAATTGGCAGCGATTTTGTGTTCTCTCACTGCTGTTAAATATTCATTTCATCCAAGCTTTAAGGTAATCTTTATCTGAATTCTTATAATTATGTTACTCAAAGAATGATCTGTCCATACACCTGTAGCAGACCTAGGTCCATCAAGTGCATAATTATTTTATTTATCATGCTCCATTGCATTAGTCTATATGAAATTACGTTAAAAAGTGGTAGGTTTGGAATTCACTTAATATAGCTTTCTGCTGGAAATTATTTAAGAAGCAGTCCAGTGCTTCTTGCTAGACAGGTTGTTGAAATAAAGACAATTTCATAGCACAGCCATCTGAATCTTCAGCAATGCGTGCTTATTTTTTAGTCTTCAGTTGCTTGAGATTGCTGTCTAAATCCATGAGCATATTGTGGTAATATGAGCAACATGAAGCTTGAGCCAACCAAAAAAAAATACTTAGGTTGAAGTACTGTTATTAGGCAACAAAATTAATTTATTTGACTCAGGGTGTTATAATGGCCCACACACTCTCTTTTGAGAATAAAGACAAAGTCCTGATGACTGTAGTTCCTTCAAAGATTACATACCCCATAACTTCTGGAAAAAAAACTTAGCAGAGAAATGTAGTTTCTTTAGTTCCAGCATATTTTTTGTACATTAAGTTGTAAAAATGAGATGGAGATAAATACCACCAAATTATCAAGATTAACTTCTCTTGAGAATTGCACATGAAAAGTGATGAAAATAGTGCATGATGTGACCATAGATTTAGTACATGCTTTCCATAGCATTCCACTGGGATCAGTTCAGTTCTACAGCATCCCAAGGGAATATGCCACTTTTTTACGTAAATTGATGCAAATTCTATTAAAATTTATTTTTGTTTTAGCAATAGCTTTGCCTTTTTTTTTTTATTCTACAAGACAAAGGGATAAATAAATATGATGGAGGTTAACAGATGGCTGATAACTATTGGAGCTTCTATCTCAACAGTATTTAATCAGTTGAAATAAATTAAGATTATGATAGAAGTTTAGCTCACAACTATCCAGACATGAATCTACATTTGGCCATATGGTAAATTTAACACATGGAGGGAGGAGGAATGATTATTTATACCATCCAGCTAAAAATGTCTGACTTGTAGTTTCTCTAAGCAGCCTACATAGCTCAGGTGCTCTGAATCACCCTCTGAAAGAGCCAAATTCTCTCCATTGACTGCCTTGAGTCTTGTCTCAGATGTTTAGTAGTTCAATCAGATTATGCAAATCTCCCCATTCTCCTCCTCCATCTGTCCCACACACATATCTATACATATAGCTCACTCCTAAGAGCTTTCAGAGAGGATGCAGTAATGGAGAACAGCAGATTAATGCTGTGTAGAGCCCACAGGACACCTCAATGATTACTGCTTCATCAACCCATCATTCCTACTAAAAGACATGTTACAGTTTAATAACTGAAAGGCAAGTTTACTCAGAGACATGAAATGAAGAAAGACAATGTTTGGAGCAGAATAGTTAAGATATCCTTCACTCCTGCCTTTTTACTCCTGTGCAGGAAAGTCTAGGACATAGAGCTGAATACCATAAGGGTGAGAGTTACAATACTAGGGTAGGTAAAACAGTCTTTAAAATACTTTCTGAGAGAAAGAGGTATACATAAATTAGGCAAGCAATTTTACAGAATTAGAAAACTACCTCTTCAAAAGACTTCTACAAAAGAGAGAACTAATATCAAATTAATTTGAGAGTATGCATTTTTGTATTTTTTATTGTCCCATTTCAATGCCCAACATTTGAAAAAGCTCTTTTCTTCAAATTCCTATAAACCAAGATCTAGCCTTTAAAACATTCCAAAATATGACAATATGTGTGCTTACCAAATAATTCTCTTTAATAATTTTCCTCTTTATAGCCTATCTTTGTAAATAATTCACACTACAGTTGCATTATTGCAACTTCATCATGGACTTCCCAAAGAATTCAAGTCATTGACATCCTCACATAGTTTCCAGAGGAAACCAGTATTTCCAGCACATCAGTGAATGAGATTGGAAATAGCCAGTTGGAAAATGTTTGTTAGACCTCTGTTATACTTTTAAATGTAGAACAGATCAAACATTGTTATACGATGCTTCTAATTCCAGTGAACAACACCTTCTTCCCTTAGTAAGTAGAAAGTGGAAAGACAGGCACTACCTGTCAAATCATGTGGTTACTCCTGGAGAAGCTGAAACGCAGTAAAATATTAAAATATATGTATGCATAAAAAGTAAACTGGGAGCCACTTACATCTCACTCTTTCCTCACCCTGCTGCACAGCCTAGCCACAGTAATGACACCTGCCTCTGCCTGCACCCATCAGAAGGAAGCAATGTGCTAAGGGACACAGCAAATGAGGGCAATCTGTACCCTCAGGTGGGATGTCGGTAGAGGTCAAATTACTGAAAGCACCTACCCTGAAATCTGATTTGCCTAAGATTCTGATTCAGGCTAAGATAAAATTTGGGTCTTGCCCGTGTAGATACTCTGTGAAAGTGGTAATACCCAAACAACTGAAAATTTTCTACCTGAATATGTTTTCTGTCAGAAAAGACAGTTATCAGTTAACCAAACTCCCCTGCAGGAACACAGTGATTGCCACAGCAATGCAAGCTGAAAAGTCAGACATGAATTTCCTTCAAAGCAAAAATATTGGCTGTGTCAGTGGACTCTGCCTGTTGTACAGCATTGTAACCAGTCTTTTGCTCTGTGATGTTATTAAAAGACACAGGCACAAACTGAAATACAGGAAATTTCACTTTAATAAAAAAAAAAAAAAATTCTTCACCATGGCCATGTTCACTGCTAGTGGAACATTTTGTCCAGAGATGCTGTGGGGTCTCCATCTGTAGAGATATTTAAGGCACAACTGGACAAAGTGCTGGCAACCTGCTGTATCTGGCCCTGTGCTGAGTGGGAGGTAAGACCAGATGATCCTCTGAGATTCCTTCCAGAGCCACCCATGCTGTGATTCCTCTCACCTATTGCCACCACACAGCCTAAGAAGACGTAAAAAATGCCCTCGTAAAAACTAGTATGTTAGTGGACGCTGGAATGAAAACAAATAAAAGAGAAATGTAGTTTTATTAGAGATATGAGAAGAGAAATGGTTTGTTTACATTTGGAATAGATTAATTCCTATTACTAGTGGTAATACTTATGAGGAGCTCTGTGTTTTCATTGTACCACACACTCCCGTCTACTTTGCATTGGGATTTTCCTCATTTTACCTCAGGTTACATCCTCCAGGAAGCCAATAAACATACCTACTTTCAATCTCTCCTTTCTTTCCAGGTATAATGCATTGGTTAGCTAAAATATTACATTCAGTACAGCACTGGAAGACAAGAAGGAAAGCTATAATTTAATTAAAGGATTGATTCAGCATTTTAACTGACTGAATTATTGTTTCCTCACACTTGTGATCTGAAAAAAAATCAGTCTATCCATTGTTTATCTCTCTGTGGCTGGGCTTAAAAAAGAGAAATTGTTAGACATACTTATATTAGTGTAACTACTTTAGAAAGTATAGAGAACATTGTAAAAAGAGAATGATCTTCATGAAGAATCTCTGCAAAAAAAATCTTTCCATTGACTACTCTTGGAATAACCTGATAACCCATTTTAACTAATCACTTGCTTTTCTTTTTGAAATTGTAGATGTGGGATGGGTTTGGAAAAAATGTACTAAAAATATAGAGATATTCCTATTAAAGGCAATAGGAATACCATTTCTGGAAAATTTTTACCATTTTTTTTGAAAAAAACCAAAAACCATCAAAAGAGATACAAGTATTTATTTGTGGTTGAGGTACAGCGTGACACCATGGATGTCCATGCTCAGAATACAGAGGAGGAATTAATAGATGTTTTTCTTCATACGTTGTTGGGAAAATTTTTTATTCTCTGTTGGCCATTTGAGAAATCACTGCCATTTTAATGTCTGTCATGCATTACACCTGATTTGAGAACTTAAATACTTCATTGTTCTCATATACAGGGTTTAAATTGAGCAAAATGAATAAAGGGATAAGGTCATGGAAAATACATATTTTTCAAATAATAACATCAGTAGCAACAATCTTGAGGGTTTTATTCAAATGAAACTGAGAGTAGGAAGCAACTCTGGAAGAGAAGAATTTAGAAAATATGGACAGTGATATACTGAGGAAAAGTTTGGGAAATAGATGTCCTAAAGAAAACTCACAAACAATTTCTTTCACACACGTCTTTTTGTTTTTCCTGCAAATTGTAAAATTCAGTCATAAATACCTGAATTCAACTTTTCTCCTGCTAATCTGAAGTTACAAGTCATTTATTTGTATAACCTGAAGAAGAAATACCAACAAATGGAAAAAAGATTCCCCAAGATTCTATTGATTAAAATTTGTTCTAGATGTAGCCAGTATGGTTTTCATTTTCCTCTAATGCTGTTCTTTGACTGTAAAGTTCTAAATCCTAAATACTTCAACTTAGGTGTCTTGGTAACAAAAAAACCCACTTAACACTGTGCTTTCCAGAGATTACATTACACAGAGAGCCACAGGCAAAAAAAGCCCCTTGATAAGTAGCTAAATGGGAACAGGCTGACAGTGTTTTGATTTGTATCAGGACTGCTTTTCCCTTATCTACCGGGTTATTAAAATCCACATGCTGATGTATTGAAATAACCTTTAAAAGAAGAAGGTGACCTTGTGCCTGGAAAAATTTGACCTGCTCACGCTGTTTCAGTGGAGTGCACAAAGCATAGTGACACAGAAGTGAGGAAAGAACAGAGCTTCAAATCCCTTTCCATTCTTTTTCCATTGTGCAAATCTGCCTGGCCTCTCTATTGAGCACGGCCAGGGTCATTCAGCACACTGTCACACAGGAGAAAGCATTTGTCTCACTCTGGCACAAAGTGGATTTCCCAGTCTGAAGCATGTAGGTACAGGTCAGGTATGGAATCATCCCACTTCACTCCAAAAAATTCAATAGTAAAACTAAGTAGAAAAAAGGTTTAGCTGCCATGCTCAGTCCTGAGATTTATTCCTGTGGCTGATGAAGATCACAATTTTTCCAGCCCCTCTATGGATGCATAATAGAGAAAACCTGACATCTTGCTGTTGGCAAGGGAGAGCAGGGTATTGCAGTAAGAGACATAGAGAAGGTTAAAAATAATCGAAACACCTCCTCCATTATCTAAGTTACTAAATCAGTAAAAGGTAGAGTTCAAAGAATGAGCAAAGAACTTTGATGACTTGTGAAGTATTTTTCAGACCAGTGTAACATTTTCTTTCCATTAAGTAGAATCACATTCACTATCTAATGAATTCTCTCTGAATTGGAACACATCAAGACAAAATGTTTGCCAATTCTCCACATCTAGAAATCTGAATAGATTAGTGCTGATTAAAATGACATTATACAGTTTGAGAATATCCTCTGCCCACCAGAATATTTTAAAAATACATTTTTCACATACAGATTTTCTAAAATTGTTACAAAATACTTCACTTTCTGGATGAGCTGGAAACAGCTAGTCTAAACTGAGTAGTTTAGACTAGATTTCACCTCGTTTTAAACAACTACCCCATTCTCACTGTCATTCTGAATAGTGCAATTTAGAGCTGTGACTAGCTAGCTAAAGCCTAAGAAAGATGTAATAGGAATCCTAATCTAATTTTAACAGAGAAAAGTCAGAAGTCTTTTGAGACAGTATACACAATTGAATACTGTTCAAACAACTTAATGGAATCCACATGAAGCTTTCTCAATAAAAAATACCCATTTACAGAGAAAGTATTTTCTATAAAAGAAATATTAAGCTATTAGAGAGAATCCAAAGAGGGCCATGAAGAAGGTGAAGGCTCTGGAGGGGAAATCTTATGAGGAGCTGCTGAGGACATGTAGTTTTCTTCAGGCTGGAGAAGTCTGAGGGAAGACCTGATTGCAGTCTCCAACATCCTCACGGTGGGAAGAGGAGGGGCAGTTTCCAATCTCTCTCTGTAGTGATCAGTGACAGGACCTGAGGAACAGCCTGAAGCTGAATCAGGGGAAGTTTGGTTGGATAGAAGAAAAAGTTTTTTTACCCAGAGGGTTTTTGGGCACAGGAACAGCTCCCCAGGGAAGTGGTCACAGTACAGCCTGAAAGAGTTCAAGCATTTGGACAACACTCTCAGGCACATGGTGTGACTCTTGGGGCAGGAGCTGGACTTGATGATCCAGATGGGTCCCTTCTAGCCAAGCATATCCTTTGATTCTGATTCTGTGACTAAATACACACCCCGTTTCCAGACATTGACACAGCCTTACTTCAGTTTCTTCATCGACAAACCACCACAGTCTTGGTTGGTCTTAGTTGTCCCTGTGAGTCACAGATGGTTATCACCCCATTTCTTCTACATGTGACAAAAAACCATTACTTTTCACTACTCTCACAGATCCCTGAAGAGCCACACTACCTCTTTCATGCTTACTGGTGCAAACATCTGTGTGGGAAGGTGCTCTTCTAAAAGCAACACCTCAACATCAGACCAGGACATATATTCTCCAAGGCTAGATTAAGCCCCAGCATACTGCTGACATAAACAATGTGAACAAAGTACTACTATTCAAGTGTTTCAATGACTGCACCCCACTAAACTAAATAAAATGCCAGCTATGAGACAGCTAAAGAAAAAAAGATAGTAATGAAATTAAATCAAAGAGTTGATTTCACTAAAACAAGATTTGACAAAATTAAAACACCTCCTGTGAATATGTGACTCTGTGATCAAAATAGGCTTTTTCTTCTACAGCTCCACCACTGAAGTGATTGTGACTGACAGTGAGTATTACTAGTTCAGAATCTGAGTTAAGAACACTGCAAAAAATGGTTTCTGTGTTAAGACAGCGTGGCCACAATAGATCCTTGAAAAGGTCAGGCCAATGTGTTGAGTTCATAAGCTGAATGACTGATCCCAAGGAATCATAGTGAACACCCTTCAGAGGTTATCACAGTCTATGTTGACCCTAAAGTTTGAAGAATAGCTGAAATGCTGATATTTCAGATTAGGTAAATGGCATTTGTCCAGATCACGCTTCCTTACAACAGTCAAAGGAACAGACAAAGATTTATTTTTCTTATACATTCATTTGGTGTTTTGTTTTAAGTAATGGAATGCATTGAAGACTCTCATTGAAAAACAAACAAACAAACAAACAAACAGAAAAGAAGTGAGCAATTTTTTTAGGCTAAATAGAGCAAGTGAAAATTCCAGGTGTCTGGTAAGTTAAATACCTGGTCCCTATACAAATTTTGACTTAACTCTTTAAGGTTTCTTTAAAGCAGGAAGAGAAAATCTGCTAGGCAGGAAACAGTGTTTTGAAAGAGGAAGGTCTCCTCAAGAGGGAACAGAAAGAGAAAAACCTTGTCTAAAAGTTAGGTGAAGCAATAGATGCTTCACCAGGACAGTACTTCCTCTGACTTGGGGCAGGGGAGAGGTTTTTTCCCTGAGTATACATGCATAGACCTCTTTTGTTCTCTTTTCAATCATCTGAACTGTATTTTGAAGTGTGATTTGCCTCTATTTGCTATTCAGAAGAAAAATATCTAAATGGAAGTTCATATCATGCCACGCTGATGTATTGCTTATCGGTTCTTATTCATTGCTCCTGATTGAATTTGAGACAGAAAAGTTATTGATGGGATAAAAAATATATTTTCTGCCACTCACACGGGAGATGACAGAAAGAAAATGATATTGAACACTGATATAAACCATAACTACAAAGATTAAATATGGCTGTATGGTGTTTGAGTGATTAGTATTACCTGGCCAGCGGCTTCTTGCTATGTTGAGTTTTGGCTTAGAGAAAATGAAATAACCTTCAATGTTATTTAGCATCTGGAAAAATAAAAGCACAGGCACTTGGGTCACAACAACCCCATGCAGTGCTACAGGCTTGTGGAAGAGTGTCTGGAAAGCTGCCCAACAGAATAGGATCTGGGAGTTGACAGTGTCTGAACATGAGTCAGTGTGTGCCCAGGTGGCCAAGAAGGCCAATGGCTCACATCAGCAATAGTGTGGCCAGCAGGACCAGGGTAGTGACTGTCCCTCTGTAGGCAGCACTGGTGAGGCCACACCTCAAATCCTGTGTCCAATTCTGGGCCCTCACTGCAAGAAAGACATTGAGGTGCTGTCCAGAGAAGAGCAATGGAGCTGTGGAAGAGTCTGGAGCCCAGTTCTTATGAGAGCTGTTTAGCCTGGAAATAAGCAGGCTTATTGCTCTCTACAGCTACCTGAAAAGAGGCTGTAGCCAGGTAGGGGGTGGTCTCTTTTCCCAAGTAATAAGCGACAGGACAAGAGGAAATGGTCTAAAATTGTGCCAGTGATGGCTATAATTAGAAAAGTTGTCTAATATCCTAACTGGATATTAAGAAAAATTTTCTTCACTGAAAGGGTTGTTAAGCACTGGAGCTTAACTGGAGCAGGAGCACTGGAGCAGGCTGCTCAGGGAAGTGATTGAGTCATCACCCCTGGGGGTACTTAAAAGACATGTAGATGTGGCACTTGGGGACATGGTTTAGTGATGGACTTGGCAGTGCTGGGTAAATGGTTGGACTGGATCTTAGATGTCTTTTCCAACCTGAATGATTCTATGATTCTATGAACACTATGTTATAAGTTTGTGCATTCTCTCTCTAAAATCAATTCAGACACACAGACTGATGTGGAAAATTCTCCAAACACTCCAAAGACCAAACACCCCATAAAACCCCACAAAAAAACAATTAACAAACCTACAAAAAAAATAGCAGGAAGAAAAAAAAAAAAGGAATGAAAGAAAAGTACACTGCAGAGAAAAACCTATGAAATACATCCAAGAATTTCATTACAGGGAAGACAAGACAACAGCTGTAGAGCACTTTAAGCCTATGTTTAACATACATGCAGGCAGCACCAATTCTCTGATGCCCACCTCATCACAGAAAAGCACCATGTTCAGAATGGAAAGGCACTCAGTTCTTCTTCCATGGTAGCAGGTGGTAATTATTATGGAGACTGATGCTTCTGTACTCGCAGATTTGCTTGCTATACTGATTTTGACTTTTGTAGGCAGAACATTTCACCTGTTGCAAGCATCAAGTCCATGGGGAAAAAGACTTCTGTGAAACTTGACATACTGTACTTACAAAATACCAGGTATTTCCCTCAATTTCTCCTTCAGTGCTATCATTATTGAACTTGTGAAAAACTGAAAAATATTTCTTTTTATAGCAGTAACAGAATAAATTTTGAAGACTGTCCTTCCTGATTCCTTCCTTTACTCTCTTGTTTGATTAATGAGGTAAGATAACACAACTGATAAAGACTGAATAGATGAATGAATTTGTTGAATAGATACAGGGAATCTAATTTCAATACAAAGAATAAAAATAATAGTTGACGTAACATTTTGATATACATTATTCATGCTAGCCAAAAAGAAATAAAAAAGCAATTTCTAGTTTTCAAATCTTTCCTTTGAATACTGTGTTCTTTCACGGGAACTATTTGATTTGCAAATGAATGTAAATCTAGATAGCAAGATTACATTTACTTTTGCCACTTTCAAAAAACCCCACATTTTTTACAATGTTCACTACCTTCTGTTTCACTATTAGTACTTGTCAAATATTTCATTCATATGCTGACACTTTTAAATAACTTTGCTTGATTTTAGTTTGCTAATAAATGCTTTCTTTAATAAAGTCAGTTTTATGACTTCTTTCCCATGCTGAGATATTTTTTCAAATTATTTAATCTCTATGTTCCCATTGACACATGGTATCTTTTACTGACAATTTCTCAGCTTTAGAAAGTTATTCAGGGCATCCAGACATCCATGTCCTTTTTGTTTGCAAAGCTGCTTTCTAGGCAGTCAACCCTCAGCAAGCAGCCCCCTGCTAAAAGTGTTTATTCCACTCCAGGTACAGAATTTTTCTTTTCCTTGTACTAAATTCTTTTAAGGCTCCTGTTATCCCATTTCCACCACTGTATAAAATCTATTTGTTTTTAGTTTTCTGCTAGAGATATAGCCTCAGTGCTTTGGAGGAACATGTGCTTTGTTTTTACAGAGTACTGATTCTGGCACTTATTTATATAAGTCATTCTACCCTGACAGTACACAAATGTTTTGACTCAAAGCCAGATCCCCAGATTTATTTCAAGCCTTTAAATATTTAATGATGAATTCAAAAATATCATTTCTTAATGTTAGGAATCATCTGATACTCTACATCACATGCACAAAGACAAAACTGGGAGCCATCCAGTCTTGCACAACATAGAAGAAAATTGGTACTTGGGTGAGATCTTCTTCTCCCAGCGAAAAATGAAATTTCCTTTCCTAATAATTAGAAAACTCAATACATTAGGGAAATATAAACACCAAAGCCAGTGATTGAAGGAGTACCATGCTTTTCTGTTACTACCTGGAAACTCCAATCACATGCTGTGTGAAACCTCTCCTGGTGGAGCTGCTATTTCACTGGAAAACACATCTCCTGGAATCAAGAATATGGATGTTGCCAGGCTGCCATTTTAAAATTAAGCTTCTAAATCTCACAGTTGCAGGAAAAGAACTGAAAGTAACACTGTGATTACAGAAATTCTATGGAATATCCCCTCTCATCTGATAGGTACCTGGCACAGTTATGTTTTGTGTTGGTAGCTCACATGAAACAAATTAGTCAATGCTTATATCATCAAGAGCAAAGGCACTGAGGCTTTGGTGCCAATCCTATATGGATTCAATGATCAGCTAGTTTGGCATTCAAAGAATTTAAGTAGATATCCTATGCCATACATCTTAGAAGACATCCACTACACTAAACTTATTAAGATTCTCCTCTATGCCATCACAGCATGTGAATTTTATGTGTCTAAAACATGACACCCCTGAATCTGGGGTTTGCTTTTAAAACAGCATGACACCTCCTCCAACCTAATAACCTGAGGTGTTTCTGGCATTGAACTGTTGGGGTACAGACCTTTGTAGATTTCTTATAGAACTGAAGTGCAAGAGGTGTCCAAACTAACACACTGACATAAACACAGCGAAGACATTAGAGATTTACTTACTTTTACATATACCTTGGTCATATTAAACCCGGTGCAAGGCTAAATGTATGTTTTAGTGGGTTTGTTTTACTTTTGGTTTATAAGATCATATCATTCACAGTAGTGAATGAAAGAACAGGCATTTTAAAGAGTAGAGAAAAAAACCCTAAAAGTGACATCAAGCTCTGGTCTAGGTCAAAATCTACTCTATGTCTATCATCATCTCAAAAGTCTATCATTTATATGAGAAAAGTCACTTCAACTGTTCAATTTCTAGCTTTATATTAAAACAAAATGCTATACAAAACTCTCTTTTAATGGGTTTTTCAGTAAAACTTAAAGTTAAGTAATTGGGAAAGAAAAACCCTTTTGTTTTTCTCTTGATTAAGACAGTTTGGCAATATTCATTTCATATGTTGCTATTCTACAAACGTCATTGTGATAAATATATTTCACACTAGTACTCCTAAAAAGTAGTTCTTTCAATTTTAATAACCTTTCTAGTAGCAAAATTTCTGTAAGTTTGATACTAAATATCTTAAAATCCTCCAAAGCTGTAAAGGAAAGTAATATCCTATAGACTGAATGGCTTAATAAAAAAGGCCCTGAAATTACCAACATTTCAATGATTTACAAAAGTATTTTAGGTTACGTAACAAAGGTCTCTTCAGTTTCTCAAGACCTTACATAGTTGGAAAAGTAGCCTCAACCTGAGTTAAGAGGTGAGAAGAAACTGAATAAATAAATTAAAATAAATTAAATACGTTTTCAATGAACATGCATAAATCTCCTGGAGAGATTTAAGTGTCATTATGAATTTTCTATTAAGTTCTGGCTATTAAAGGTACTAGATTTTCCTCTGGTTTCAAAAGTGGTTTGTGTCTGTTATAGTGAATGGTTTTAAACTGAACTTTATATTAAAATGATGAAGCAGATTTGCAATTGCAGTCTGTCATTCAAGACGGTATTTGTGTGATGATTACTTTCCAGAATGTCAAAAGGTTTCATTCCGATCATCACAAAGAAGAATGTACATCTCTCTGAGCAATACTTCAGTCTCACATTCACTTATTACAGTTGTCCAGAAATTCTACAGAGGTAAAATCTCCAGAGAGAAATTTCTGCCATGCCCTGCCTCTCTTTATTGAAGGAACACCATGAGAATACATTTTACAATATTTCAGCTCTTCTGCTCCAAGTTCTGATTAAAGTGAAAAAAAAACCAAACTGAAAGTTTATGATAACAAAACTACTGGAAAGAAAAATATTGAGAGTTTTTAGGCAAAGCTGGTCAGATTTCAGAAAAGCACAAAAATTTCAAATCATTACTGAATTACTTGAACTAATGTTTATGAAAATACACAGAAACTTTTAAAATTGTGTGATAGGTATGTATATGGCACTATTTTATGTCCTTTTATGTTTGAATCCTGAACATTATAATTACAAATATAATTACAATATAATTACAATTATTATTAAAATAATTACATATTTTCTTTCTCTGTTTATTTTTTGGTCTTGGTCTAGCTTCTGTACTAGTTCTCTATGTTCTCAGTACTTCCTAAATGCAAGTTTCCTGTGGATACCCTGAAATTCAGTCATATTTCTTGATTTTTCTGTCTGGGGGTTCTACCTTATATCACTGATTTTTAGGATCTACCTTTTCAAACATAGAAATTACTAACCATTTTTCTCCTCTGTCAACATCTGCATCACAAAATTATTTTCTACTCCTTACATATTTTTATTGTTTTCCCAGGCTGCTTCTCAGCTTTTTGATTCTGCCTCCTGAATTGTATATAATTGTCTAGCTGAATGTCACTTGACTCTTGTCACTCATATGCAGAAGCCACCCTGATCTTCCAAGCGAGATATATTCTCTAGGTGTTACACTTATGGTTTCACAGGTGAACCTCAGCCTCTCAACTCCTTTCTGCTTCTTGACAAAGAATGAAGAACCTGGAAAGAACATTTGTTCTTGCCAGATGGGGAAGGGCATTCTGGCCACAGCCAGAAAATACAGGAGCGCAAAGAAAAATTGTGTAGGTGGAGAAAGGGTTGAAGAAGATATTAGGATGAAGTGAAAAAAGCATGGAGGGAGAATAAAAAGAGAAAATTAGTAAAAAAGGAATGGGGGTGAGGGAGGGGAGGAAAAGGGGAAGAAAAAAAAAAAGGTAGAAAGGAGAGAATAAAAAGATTATAGAAGACAGAGACACCTGGGATGTTTCTGGAGAAAGCTGAAAAACAGGAGATAATTCTGAAGGGACAGAGTAAAGGTGTAACAGATATTGTGTCTGACCTGTGACAAAAACCAGAAGTTGTGTCTAATTTTAGCAGAGGAGAATGAGCTGCTGCAGTGTCAGAGCCCTTGTGTATTGTCGTGGTGCGAACAGCAGTGGCCAACAGGTGGAAGAATTAGTTATCACAGGAGCCTGTGATAAAGGGACCCTGTACACCAGGGAAAAAAAATGAAACATCTGAAAATCAACTCCTGCACCTCTAGGGGAGACCTCTAGGGGAATAAAAGCATAAATTCTGTAACCTGCTTGGCTGCTTTTGAACATACTGCCTGTTTGTTTCAGTTTTTGGAAGAACCCCAAAATATTGATCAGCTAAAGTTTACTTTGTTTGCATACAATATACCAATGATTGCTGGTGGCAACAACCATTATTAAAAAAAAAAAATCCAGAAAAAAAGTTACCATTTCTAACAGGATAGATATTCAGCCATAAAAAAAAAAGGCAAATAGGAAGTGGTAATAATTTTCAACTCTTTCCCAACTCCTCTCTGCTTTCTGGGAGTTCCTCAAGAAAGGCAACATTGAATTGATTCTCTTAAAATGGTTTAAGGGAAAGATGGTTTTCACAAGTAGATATTTATACTTCTGAATGTGAATGAATTTTTCTACAAAGAAGAATGTATGTCTTAATATAAAAATTGTTTTGGATGAGAAAAATATGTTATGATAGAGTCAGGTGGGTTGGAAGGGATTTCAGGATGTCTCTAGTCCAACCTCCTGATAAAATTAGAGTTGAAACTAATCCAGACCAGGTGTCTCAGGGCTTTTTCCAGTTGCATCTCAAAACCTTCAAGGACAAAGATTTCACAGGGTCTCTAGAAAACTCTCCAATGCTTGATTGTTCTTGGTGATTTTTTGTTTCTTTCTATCAAGTCAGAACCGCCACCACTTCTGGTAGCAACCATTGCCACATTAATTCACCGTGCACTTCAGTACAGTGTCTGCACACTAAAGAATACAAACACTGGCCATTAATGTGCTTTGCTTTGGCACACGCAGTTATGGCAGCTGTGACAAATCACAGTGAACATGACTGTAGATATAAGTGAGACTGTTACTCTGGAATCACAATAACATCTCAGTTTTCCTGCTGAAACTCCCATACAAGTAGTGACCAGTCCCAGCTGACTGATTTTGAAATTTGGTAGTACCACAGACCAGGATTTTTGACTGTCAGTTCTCCTAAGCCTTTACATAAGAAATGTTGATATACTTTGCACATAAATCAATAGAAGATAGCAGTACAAATCTCCCAGAAAACCTTGAGATTTGCAAGTTGCTGGGAACAGCCTTTTATCTTCCTCTATGCAGTCTCATGTTGGTTAGACAAGAAAAGCTTTAAAAATTTCAAGCATGGACTTTTGTTGGGGACAAAAAGAAAGAAAGCAAATACTATGTCATAAACCACTTGGATATCTCAGTTTTCTTTTGATCATAAGAGACATTTATCCAAGAGTTTGTGGTTGTCTTCTCTGACTGCCAGAGGCAAGCACTGTTGTCTTACTGAAATACTGATTTTCAGACAACTGCTGTGAACAGATACACCATTCAGACCTCAAAGTCCCCTTGTGCTAAAAGCTGTCACTTGCAGACAAACTTCTCCATGCTCATTTGGTTTAGCAGCTTAATCTGAAGTCAATCAATATGAGAATAAAGTACCTGTAAAGTAGAAACATGCATTCCTGCTGCTTTTTCTTCCTTTTGACGTAGAAAGACCAACCTTCCAGAACTAAAACATCAACAATAGTGAGTACCCTAAATGGTTAACATATTTTTTTTCCTAAAGAAGTGGTATTTTGCCCCCTTTCATATAAATACATAGATACTACTGTAATTGCAAAATAGCTACTATTCCTTTACATTTTGAACTAAAATAAGCATATTGATTGCACCTTCTGCAGTGAAAAATCAGAGAGATAGAAAAAATTAAAAACTGTAAAATAGCTCCTGCGTGACTAGGCCACTTACAAGCAAAATAAAAAATTAAAATATATTGAGAATCTTTCCATTATCCTTTTAAGGTGAGATTTGAAACTAAGTATCACATATTTAGGATTCAGGCACTTTAGGTTGTGAAATGGTGGATACCTCTTTCTGTTGGTGACCAAAACATGACAAAGTCAAAATGTATGTTCCTCAAAAATAAGAGTTTATATCTCACAGGAATAACCTCCTCTAAAAGAAAAAAAAAATCTTGAAATTTTTTCATAAGCTCTGATATTTAGCCTTCTTCAGTTCAAATGACATGAGATACGCAGATTATACCATTGCAACCCTGAAGATAATATTTTTAAAGCACAATTATAGGAAATGTACACTCATGTGTCAGATCAGTTAATGTAGATAAAAGGAAGAGTTGTAAGCATAGCAGCATTGGAGCACCTCAAGGCCATGACTAAATATTGACATATATTCCATTAAGAAAAGTTAAAGGCCAGTCTGTTTGTCCATTTTAGAGGATTCACCGTAGGATTTGTTCTTTTCTTTCCTTCATCCTGTTTAATTCTACATGGCTTCAAGCATATTGCTTGTGACCTTATTAGCTGAGAATATGCAAGTAATGAAAATATTGAAATTTACTAAATGTATTTTTTCACATCCATTCTCATTCTTCTAGTTGTGTCTCTAAGTAAGTATGTATAGAAGGATGGATGTCTGTGAGAGAAAGAGAAGAACACAAATTCTTTTTTGTAAGTTTGTTCTTGTTATACTCATGCTGCTTGTTTTCTTCTCAAGGACAAAACTGGAGCAGAAGATGGTGAGATCAGGATGGAACTTTTTGTCTAATATGTCCACTGAAAATTTTCATATTAGCCTTTCACACACATTGTTTTTTTCTGCTCCAGTCAAACAACAGTTTCAATTAGGAATTTAGATAGCTTTAATATCCTGGGGCATGGTATAGAATACCATGATCTAGGGACCATGTCTAGGAACTTCATTCACTGTTTTGTTGCATAAGAGGCCCATGTCAAGCATGGAACATCAACAAACTCTGATGATTCCAGTAAAACTAGAAACTCTGTCGCTAAGGATGCAAGTAGAAAGATATTGATGAAGGACCTAAACACTGTGAACTGCAACTCATTCCACGTCCTAATAATCAGATTTGTTTAAATAGAAGTCTTGTTTTTTCACTGATGGTTGCTTTCTAGAGAAGAAACACTAATGTCAAATGAGGCTTCCAGAGATAAAAGAAAAGGCATTAACTGGGACCTTCCCTGTACTGATGCACTCAGGGCTGGCCAAGCAGAAGAGACAGGTACAGCTGGCCTTGCTTCCCAGTGCTTGTCAAGAGACATCAATGCAAGTGGAGCAAAAGCAACAGACTACATGCAACAACTAGTCTGATTAAGGTGACACTGCAACTAATGGAGCTGGGAGAACTTCTGAGCTCCTAGATTCTCCTACCCCATCAGGACATCATAGTCACACACCAGCTCCCTTTGGCTTTCCTGTGAAAGAAGCTCAGGCAGAACAAGCTAGAAAGGAAACTCAGTGTCTTCTGCAAAGTTGTTGATTTGGCAAATCACTTCAGGACAACGTGAACTTTTTCTTCAATTTGCATGCCTCTCTATATTTACTTTCTTACAACTGATAGAAAGATTTTATGGAAAATCAGCTCTTCTGAGTTTTAATAGATTAGTAGCAAAATTGCCAGAAGTCACATTATAAAATATTATGGAAAAATAAATTACATTTTAATATGCATGGCTAACCCAAACATTAAATCATAACATAATTTTCATTCCACAGAAATAATCTCTGTCTAGATATACAAAATTGCAGTGTTTCTTAAAGTACCAACTGAAAAGCTACATCCTATGGGAGATCATAAAAACACTTATTTAAAAATTGATTTAAATTTCATGTCTTGATGTGTGTTCCTGCTTTCCCCCTTGAAACTTATCACTTGTTTGTTTGCCTGTCTGAGGGGTTATGTGATAGGAAAAGACATAATCCCATCATATATTGTTTTGACAGAAAAATATGCTACCCAACTATGAAAAAGGATTAAAATGTTATTATCTCTCATACAGTATGACCTTTACACAAAGTTAATCCCTTTTAAGGAGGCAAACCTTCACTTCATAGCAAGGAATACAGCCAGGCAAACTTCAGCAATATTCCTCTTAAAGGAACAGATGAACAGGGCATTTCCTGATTGTCCTCTAGGACTGTGAGGAAAACAACATTCAAGGCTGCATGATTGCCTCACTCTCTTAGCTCCATCAGCACTTAGGATATGCTTTTGTTTTTCCATTAATTTTTCAGTACCAGAAGCAAGAAAAGGATGGGGCTTTTTATTTCATGATTCTAGGCTGCCTTGTGTTTTCCAGGCAGTGCTAAGTAAATAAAATTGACAAGACAAGGCTAATGAGTTGAGGACTTGATGTTTTCATCTTATATTTCGAGTCTGTTACAAGTAAACCTTTAATGGATTCTACTAACCCCATTATCATCTGTCAGCCAAGCCTGGCAAAACTAACAAGCATTGACTGGGCTCTAGCCAAGGTGAGCTTAATTTGAGAGTCAATATTCACTGGTTTTGTTACACTTCTGTGGAGTACTGCAGCTGTTCTGGATGACCTTTGCAGTTCTGGTCTCCCTTCATTCTCCTTTTCTCTTCTTCTCAATTACTTGGTATTTGTTCTGGATCTGACACTGGTTTGTTACCTTTGGGTTCTCAAAACCCCAAAAGATTTCTTTATACTTTGAAGAAATTCTGCAGCAATTTTTCATTTCTTATAAGACCAGTAAGATCAAACATACTGTTCTCATGGTTTGGAGATGCATTACTGCAATTTTTAGTGTGGCTACTGAAGTGACTATGGAAGACAATAACTCAATCAATTTTTTTTTTAATCCACTCTTTAAAACAACTAAAGCAATTAGAAAACTACATACTCTTTATTTAAAAATATGAAATACATTGTATTAGAGATCTAAAATATCTTGAACCTTCTGTACTCAATCAAGTTTGTCTTCTGCCTTTGGAAATGTGCAAATCAGAGTGGAAGAAAGGAAATGTTCCAACTTTTATGCTGCTCAGCAGGGGCTACCTGGACTTGTATTTTCATATTTTATGTAATATTTTACGAGGTACTTTCAGTTACATTAAGGAAGGCTACAAGGAATAAAAGCAGGTAATTTTATCAGCATTTGCAGAAATCTAACACTACAAAGAAAGGAATACCAAAAAAGCTATGTTGTACCACCTATGCACATGAAATGAAGCATGAATTGTGGAAGGCATCTTTGGAAATTTCTTGAAGAATTAAGATAATTATGAAAGACCCAAAGAGGAGTGAGCTATGCACAGAACAGTGAAGATTTTGGGAACTGTTGGCTCTGACTGTTGTCTGTAAGAGAAAATACCCCAGCCTTCTCCTTGTCTCTTGTTTGCAGTCATACTAATTGAGGGATGTGCACTTTCTTTTACTTCTTTTTCTCCCTAACATACCTTTAGAGGCCCTTCTTGTTATTCTTTGCATCCCTCATCAAGTTCAGCTCCAGATGCGCCTTGGCCTTTCTGACCATTCCCACAGAACCAGTCTGCATCCCTGTCCTGGTCCTAGGATACCTGTCCCTGCTTCCATTACCTGCACATTTTCTTCTAGCCCGTTAGTTTGACCAGCAAGTCTCAGCTCAGCCATGCCAATCTCTCATCTTCCTTGCCTGATTTCTTACACCTGGGGAGCAAGAATTCTTGCAATCTATGGAAAGCCCCCTTAGACATCTGTCAGATCTGTTCCTGAGGGCAGTATCCCAGGGATTTCTATTGGTTCACAAGGTTCCCCTTGTTGCCTTGGTCTCTAAATCTTACCCATAAGCTCTTGACCTAGTCAAGGCCATTCTTCAGACAGCTCTTACCATTCTCTCCATCTCTTGATGTGGTTGGGAACACCTGCAACTCCTTTCTGACTCCTCCCTGCTGGACTGTCTGTAGCTGCTAAAAGCTGAGCTCCAGTCATTGATGGCTACAATGGCTACATTTTCCAGTCATAAAATTGTTACAGTGTGTCAAAATCAGTCATTCCTTATGCTAAAAAAATATGATGCAAAAGACTGTGACTGTGTCCTCCTAATGTGGGCTCCAAATGTCACAAAGACGAGCTCTGTGTGTCAGATTTTACAAGTGTAGGGCTGCCAGGAATTCACAGCTTATGGACCAGGCCCTCCCTAATGATCAGATTAATCTGAAAACCAATTATCAAAGATCTAAATAAGCAACTAACAATAATAGAAACACGAAGGACATAATAGGCATTATATTACATTTGAGGGTTAAAACTATTTTCTTTCTGCCAATGGTCAATTGGTCACACTGTCAAACACTTGGTTAAAAGAAAGAAAAAGAATAGGCTCCCATTGGCACATGATGAGATGCTTGAAGGGGTTTTAGCTTCAAATACACACTGAGTATCTTGAAATCTGTGATGAAATCATGGGAACTAACAATGATTGTCACAGGCAGAGACACCAAGGCTTGTTGCTGATACATTCAGCTCTCAGACATGCAATCAGCCATGTCTTGCTTCAGCATTTTCTCCTATTTTCTACTGACACCATAAGCATAACTTAGCTACATATATTCTTGCCAAAAATAACTGGCTCTTCAGGCAGGTTTCATCTTTTCTAAAATTGTTTTTGAGGCTGATTTTTTTTTAATTTTACTAATAGAAAATTTAGAAAAATAAGACTGGTTGCTTTGAAAGGCTAGACTGCACCTGGGATTTTTAAGACTTACAGTCTCCTTGTATAAACACAAGTAAGAGCTGGGGGGTGCTATCCCTGAAATACAACTTTAGATTAAACTTCAGATCCAGGAATAAAAGCACTTTCTTTTTGCTCTGAAGCAGGTTGCCTAGAGAGTTTGTTTCGTAACATGGGCATTCCATCTTCGTCAGACAATTGTGCAGGGCAAATGGAGATACCAAGCATCCATGGAAGACTGCTGCAAAGCTGGGGTAGATTCCAGGTTCCTGAAATAGCCTACCATCAATCCAGAGAGTCTCTGGAAGACTGTGCTGGCCCCAAGACATCATGAGTTAAACATTTTAGCTTCACTAATTAGCACTTGCTGTAATTTTACTCTAGGGTCTCATTTTTGCTGGAAGTAATGGCAGCTGTTCCCTCTTCAGAGGAGCCTTCAGTCTTGTTGAAAAAAAAATCACTATAAAAGGAGAGAGAGATTTGGTCTACTACCAGTACAAAACTGTAGCTCATTGTGAGGAACTGGAGCATGGGATATTACATGAATTTACCACGGCCCTCAATTCTGCCTGATCACCAAGGAGGCAATGATCAACCCCTGACCCTAGTGAAGTTTGACTGCCTTTTTTATCGAAGAAATATCATTTATGTACTAGTGGTTATCAGATGCAATATCATATTGATTAATATTACACTTTCATTACAACATGTTGCATAAATTTGGAGCCAGCTTTGAACCATATAAAGCCATATAGCCATAAATGTTTAAAAAGCTGCCAGTGATATACCTTGAACAATGAGACACAATGCTACAGAAACAGTAGTGTCAAAATAATACTTACAATATGCACTAGTTTGGCCCAAATCTACCATAAATTTGATGTAGAGAGTATAATTTTACACTGAGTGTACTAACATCACAGATGAACTTGAACAGTTTCATAGAAATACATCATATTTGAGAAATTAGATAAAAGTTAGCAGAACTTGCAATAAAAATTAACTTGTAATAATTATTATGAGCCTTGGCTTGGCTATAAAACGGTCATAAAAATTAAAGATACTTAATGCAGTGTCTCTTACGTATTGAGAAATTTATTGAGTCGCACACAGAAGAGTAGTAGTGAATTAGTCTGTAGTGAATAGTCAAGGAATTGAATAAATATTTGACTCCCCAGGAAACAGTACAATACTTTCCATGAATCTAAAATAGATAGATAGATAGATAGATAGATAGATAGATAGATAGATAGATAGATAGAGGAAGGAAGGAAGGAAGGAAGGAAGGAAGGAAGGAAGGAAGGAAGGAAGGAAGGAAGGAAGGAAGGAAGGAAGGAAGGAAGGAAAACACCCTCGGAATTTTAAGGAAACCTAAGGAGAGTTAAAAACAGAGCTAGGCACTAGCAGAATACATTCAGAAAAGCTATTGGAATGACAAAATGAAATTGCATAACATGATCATCTATTTTAAATTCACTGTATCCTGGTGTAGTAGGTACCTCAGGAAAACATGTTTAGAAAAATAAATGCTCACAGGTTAACAAAGGCAAGGATCCCTACAGTCACACACACCTCATAAATCTTTAGGATGATCAAATTTTCTTTGAAGACTGTCTTGCACTTGCACTAGCCAAGCTATTTGAAAAAATGTGTGATTAAAACAGTTTAAAAGAGGGGAAATAAAATAAGAAGACATTGAAATGTCTGTGTAAGAGGAGAATTAGGAGATGAATAGGAGGAGGGATGTGTCACAGATATGCTTCACATATATTCATTAATTGGCATATATGACAAAAGTCATATGTTAAATGCAGAGCTTGGGAGGAAATTTCAAAGGACAAATTTTCCATAAATATATTTCTTTTTCCCTCTTTATAAGACCTCTCTATATTGACTATTCCCTGCAAAAGATAGTCTTCTGAAGAGAAAGAGGGATGCATGCTAATATTTCTACCTTCCTAGATGAGGAAAAAGCTACAAGGAGCACAGATGAAAATTTAGATCTGGATTAAAGCTCTTTCTGTACATTACAATGCCTTCCCAGCATCTCTAATGAATCTCCTCTTGAGATATGAACATTAAGCTGTCCTCCTTCTGGCCTGTTCTTCATCGGAAGTAAATTTCTACCCTCAGACTGTATTAATGACTCTGCTGATGACAAAGGAGATGAAACAAAGCACAGCTCATTCCACAAAACTAGCATTTACTTTTCTAGTATAGGAGAAACACTAAAATGGGCGATGACAGCTAGTTGTGTTAGAAATTAATGATACAAGGCTCAAAGTACTGATTGCATATCCATAAGAGGTTTCATGTTCAAAGGGGGAACATTTGATTGAACTGAGTTTATATTTAGAAAAATGGGATCTGTTCCTTTCAAGCACTATGTTAGATTTGGATTAATTTCTTTCAGAAGCATTTCTTTCCTTTCTTTTTTTTTTTTCCTGCAATACTTAGCATGCTTTTGTACGTCACTTTAAAACCCCCCCAAAAACTCTAACATTTAAAAGGCAAAAAATATTTGGTTTAAGTACTGACTGAAAAGACTAGACCATTAACATTTTGAAATCTTGCTTTCTCCTATTTTTAACTGAACTAAGAGTAATTGAATTCTTTGTGAACTTTGTATATGTATTTTGGTGTTTGCAGTAAGAATGGCATTCTGGGCAGGCCCACCTTTTCCTGTCTTGCAGCAATCCTCCAATAATGGGCAGCTCAGGACACCAGACTTTCTTACTAGGGAGAAGATCAGCAATTGCCTACAAAATTTGCCATAATTTCTGTTGTCTAAGTCAAAGGTGTTTTTAAAAATGAATAACTGGATCTGCAATTTGATCAGAACAGCAACGAGAAAAATAAAGCAGTGAAAATCCATTAGTCAATTTGGTAAACTTTTTTCAGGAATCCTGCACTGCAGCTCAGTATTACTGCATCTGGTAAAGCCCCAGATGGGGCATGGCCTTACAGATTGTTTCAGACCTCAGGTATGCAGCTAGCATAGATTCCCACCTCCTTGGACATAATTTAGAACTTAGTTTACCAGATGCTCAAAATAAGCTCAAAATAATGGGTTTGTCAGCTTCATTTTGGCATGGCTTTCATATGCTGTCACCTGAAGGAGTGTCAAGTTAATCTTGAGCACATGTAAGGGGAGAAGAGGTGAAGGTGTCTGCTGGTCTGAAAAAAATGACCTCAAACAATTACCTGTTACACAGCTTTGGGTGCAAACATTCTCACATTATATATGCTTAGTCCTCCCAAATTAAGAAAATCCAGAACATTCAACAGTCTCACCAGTGACTGAGAAATGAAAACTAAAACCATGTAAGCTAGTTAGAAAACAGTCACATGATAACTCTAATTCTGAAGAGTTCTTTCAAGGAGCTTAGCCATACAGCCCCTTTTCCTGCTCTTAATCTGTAATGCTCTTATCTCTCAGAATAAAAAAAGTAGTGGCCATCACTACAGAGTGATCTTGTTATGCTTGATAGCACCCAACGTATTGTTCTAGTGCTTTGTCCAAACACTTTTAAGTTGTTATAATATTTGAGCACCCACAGTTCCCTATAGAAGGAATTTCACAATTAATGTGCTTAACTTTTCATTCACAGTCTGCCTTTTGTTGCTTGTGTCTTAATTATTTGTTCTTGTGCTGACATCATCCTTCAGACAGAACACCTCCTCTTCTTTCCTGAAGTTTATGTGAATCCTAACTACCTCAATAAACTAAATTTTATGGCAGCATCCTGAGGGTATTTCCAAAACGCTCAAATCAATGCCAAATAGAGATAACCAAGACAGTTTAATGTGCTATTTGAGTGCCAAAAGCAGCATAGCAGCCTCCCTTGGAGTATAAATTAACCCAAATGAAGAATGACAGTGACAGAATATTTTTACATAGGTGCATACAGTTCTTCAAAATCATATGAAGAAAGAGTGATCATACAGAGCAAAATCTATCCAAGATTGCTCCACTGCAATCAAGTCACAGCATTGATTCTTTCTTCACATTTACAGGGAAATGCACATTCATACCATGCCTTGTTGTAGCTCATTAGTGAGAAATCCTGCTTGGCACATGTGGTTGATCAAACCAATCTGGTGTATGGAACAGACACAAGCTGTCTCATGGCACAGCAGCCCTGCATTATGTTACTGGGATCAATATTTCACATAAGCAGTGTGCTGAGTGCACATCTCCATAAGGACAGCAACTACAGACAGACACTGAACACAAGGCCTGATATGCCAGACGAGTCATCTCATCATGTCACCCCACATACAAAACCTGCACAGGTTAAAAAGCTGCAGATTATTTCAATACTTTTTAAGTCCCACAAAAGAAACTAGAGAGCTCCAGGAACTTGCTCTTGAGCAAGACTCTCTGAAGGAAGGGGTAGATGTGTTTTGGTAACTACTGTTCTCACACTGGGATGGGTCCTTTTTATAAGCCATTGTTTTCTCCTTATTCTTATTCATCCTAGCAACCAGATGGAAGTAGAGCTCAGTATTCCCTCTGAGGGAACATCAACTGTCCCCAGAGTAACAACAGGGTTAGTGTGCAAATTAGCTGGCATTAGAGGTAAATATTCTAGACAAAATTTAAGATGGGTTTCATATTTCTGAAACATCAAGAGAAATTTATATAAAAAGACAGAAATTTCAAATATTAGACTTCATCTGTGTAGAGGTGTGGGGAATATTTCCTGAAACTTGTGCTTCTTTGTGCCTGCCTAGAGTGGAAACTACAAAGATTTTTCTGTGTGCTGAGGAACAAAGAGAAGGGATGAAGAGGGAAGCAGAGCTGAGCTGTGAATTCTATAAAGGTTTTTTATTTTATTCAAAGACATACATCTTGAAGTCCCTAATCAGCTTGTCCCTTCAGAAACTTGTGATAGAAGGCAGTAATAAATCATTCAGGCATTCACTCAGTCATTCACTTCATGAGTCCCACTGAGTGCCATCCAGCTACAGACTGCTATGAATGTACACAAGACTGAAAATACAAGTGCATTATGTAACAAACTAATCATACAGGAGATGTCCTGTATGATGGTAACAACAGCACTAAAACTGTTCAAGGAAAAGAATGTAATTCAGTATGAATCTAAAGAAATGAACTTTTGTTATCAACATGAGGAAAAAGATTGACGAAACTATAAAACATTATTTTAACATTCCTCTACGGGATCCCACATCTGGCAAGAAACTACAAAGAACATGCACAGAAACTGCAATACATTCACATTCTGCTTTATCCTGGGTAATCTCCATCTCCACAGACAGTAATACATGGCTGATGGCAATACATGTATATTCCAAGGTCAGAAGTGTTCTGAGCTAATAGAACAAAATTAGTAGGAACATTTGCAATACAAAATCTATTTGGAACTTTGCCATGGAGCAGAGTCTGCTGAAGTACTGACTGATGTCCTCTCTCTTTCAATAAAACCCATAGAGCATAACTTACTTGTATTTAGCAACTGTCTAGCTACTAGGGAATGCAAGGTTTGAAGTGACTTCCTATTTATTAGTGTCCACTTTCTTCGGATATTGCTATCACAGGATCAATCAAATTTATGTAGTATTTTTGTACTTAAAACTTCTGGTAGGTTTCCATAAATGTCTGGAATTTGATTTTTAAGATCACACACATTTCTCAGCAGTTCAACAAAACAACATCAGATTGCCACAAAAGCAGTTCTATGTAGTAAAAAAAGACAGCTGAGGTGCATAGACTTCAATGACAAGTGCTCCTTCAGGAGCTGTCTGCCTTTTGTTCAGTTGCATATGCCTATATTACACACACCCAAATTAAACATACATTTTTGTATTTCTGCCCAGGTTCACTTTTATATATAAAAAAATAAGAAATGGCTACATAGTGATAGAAATTTGGAGGAAAGGGAGATATTTCCATGACAGCTTAAAAAAAAATCCTGGGTAAAAAGAAACATATACCCTGAGTCAGAAATTCAAATCTGTTTTGTGATTGTGGATCACTGTTTGTACAGTGTTTATAAACAGAAATCAATAACATCACGGTAACATATTTATTGAATAGAGTTATTCTTCTATCACTTTAAAAGGGATTAGGGAGATAATCTTATTTCTAAGTAGATAGACAAAACAATAAATGTTCCTTTCACTTTCTGAAGAATACATATCCTGAGTCTTATAGATTGTCAAGATTAAAATCTTTAGTGGAGATCCTTTTAAAAATCTTTGCATTATGTGGCTCTGGATTACAAAACTGTTCAGGTGTTCTGATGAGCAGACAGCTCTCAAGCTTTTTCAAATGAATCAGCATGAAGATAACTTCTCACAATAATGTTGGACCTCAAAATGAACTCACCTGAGTTTTGTTATTTTGGGGGGTTTTTTTGTTTGTTTGGTTTGGGGGTTTTTGTTTGTTTGTGGTTTTTTGTGTTTTTGTTTTGGTTTTTGTTTGGTTGGGTTTTTTTGTAAATTTCACATGTAATTTTTTTTTTGTCTGTTAGGAAGGCTTTAAATATTTCAGCAACACAACATAAAACACAACACTGGGGCTTCTGCAAAAGCTGAACAATAAAAGGAAAATGAGATTTACTGTAGCTGCATCATTTACTTTTTCTATGAAACAGGCATTATCAGGCTACGTGGTATAAACTCAGATGTTCAGAGACAGCTAGGCATGTCCCATGCTGTGCACCTCCACCAGAAAACTGAAGTTTCAATTCTCATTTGCAGTGTCAAGCGACTGTGTAAATTAACATTGCACAGACTGGTATGAATATCTGTTGAGTTTGTGACTATAGTACACGCTAAAAAGGCTGGTTCTAACAAAAATAACGGAGTAAATCTTCAGGAGACTTCGTGTCATTAGTCCATTGATCAAGAATGCAAGAGAGGAAAACAAAAATTCCCTGAATATTTGAGCAAACCTAAACTTCTTATACCAGTTATGGAACAGCTGACCAACCTGACAGAAATCAGAATTAAGCTCATGCCCCTGCAAATGAATCATACAAGAATAAGGCATCAAAACAGCACTTACAGCTGGAGAATATCAGAGGACATGAGTGTTCATCCATGGGGAAGTTGTGCAGCTGCAGCTGGCACTCAGCATTGATGGTAAGCCTGTGAAGAAACCAAGTGTTATATGTGCCAGTGCAGAGAACAGCCAGAGGAGGAGGCAGGGTAACCTTAAGTATCACACAAGAATGCTTTGATATCCATAAGTAAGGCCTGAAAGGGAAGAACCATATTTGCAGATTGTTCCTAGGCTATTTAAGCCTGATACAAAACAATGATAATTGTTTTAAATAATTTCAGACACATCATCAAGACTTTCTGGATCCCAGGACATCTCTGCATATATGTTTCTCTAGTCAATTCATCACTGAAGGTTCTGGGATGAGAACAACTATTCTTTACAAAAGTAACAGGAAACGTGGCTCATGTGGTATGTAATTCCACAAAATTAGAACTTCAGAGTGAAACTTATAAAAATATGCTTCATGTGTACTTACAGTGGGAACTTAAAACTCTTTCAATTTCTTCAGGCTGTCTCTCCAAAACTTAATAAATCTCTACAAGCCATTCTATATCGTACAGATGCAACAGACAGATCAGTAGAAACATCTTCATCCCTGCTTAAAAGCTGGTTTTACATGACATCCCTAACAAAAAGTATACTATGAACACAGCCAATTTAAAAATTACTAATGAAAATCAATACTCTTCAGTCTAATAGCTTACAAAGTGAATGTACTCACTCAGGGAAATTCAATTAAGTGCTAGTTTATTATACAGTTGTTTTTAAAAAATACTACATAGTTTAATGACAGAATTCATGCATGTGGGCTACGTGGGTTTTTCCTCTTGGAAACTAAATAAAAAGATTAAAAACTCTTCGATGAAAGCTTTGTGTTTCAGATGCAGGATGGCTCAGAGAAAAACTCTCAGAAAAGGTCATCTGTGAGGTATTTAGTAGCCCTATTGCACTGACACTAGAAGAGGATTTGCAGTGTTGCAGCAGGAGGGAGTTCACACCCTAAAAGGGGCAGGGAAGAAGATGGAGAGGTGTGAAGCATGACTGAACCTTGTACACTCTCTCTTGTACACATGACACCCATCAACACCTGACAGCACCAGGGCATACACTAGCTACCTCTTCTATGTCATACCAATTCTGACACTTTAATCAGACAAATTTGGTTTGCAATACACACTGTTAACAATGAGCAATGATCATTCTAATAGCTTTTCCTGTATAAAAAGAGGGTTGACCTGAGGGATCAAAAAGGACTCAAAATATCTTTCACAAAGTAGAAATGCTCATTCCAATGGGTCAAGTATTAAGTTTTAGTTGTTTTAGACAAAGCTTTTAGGCAAATGGACAAATAGTCCATTCAACAAATAGTTTCTTCAGTGTATGTAAGTCTAACTACTATTAGGTAGATACTTAACTTGGCCTGAAATACTGAAACAGAACTTAGTAGAAAAAAAATGCCAACAAAATACCTCAATACCCAACCAAATTCCCCTCAGAAAAAAGCCCAACAGCCTAATCACATGAATATTGGAGCTGACACCTTAACCCCCAAACTCTTTAGCTAAAGGCAACTGAAATAAGCAAGAGTTCTTCACAGAATAGCAAGCCTAAGAAAGAAAGGGCATTAAAAATACCAAAAGCTTTTTCAGATGTTTATTTCCTTTCTTATTTTTACCAAAGACTTTGTGTTGGAGCCCAACAGCAGTTGCAAGCATGATCAGCCCTCTCAGTTGCACTGAGAAGAAAATGTGGCGTGAAAGGCACGTCTCTGAAACTTGTGGAACATGGCTTATGGCAAAACTCTCTTCTGAACAACTCATCTCTTCCACAAGTAAACATGTATTTTGATTTCCACAGGCTTTTTAAAATGCAAATATATACAGTACTTCTAATACCATATAGTTGATTTTATCACAAAGATTAGAAAACTGTAAAAGCCTTTCCTCCAGCAATTCACCCTTGTGATGAGATGTGACAGACTATCTTTCAGCATGACTTATTTGAAGAATCAAGTATTGGCATTAGCGTGAATCTAAAAATCCTTTATCCAGCCCTGCATCTAACTCCAATCAAAAAGGCTTTCAACAGGTTTTATGGGACTACATATTCTCAATTTTATTACAAACAGTAAAAACCCAAGCTTGTACAATTTAGACAGACTTATTTCCTATTTCTCAAGGTTTCTTTCTTAGACAAGACTTTGTTTTTTGAACTTGGCAGTACTTATGCATGAATAATTAAATATTTGTAAAGCATGGCCATGTATGCATCAGGAAGAAAAGAGGAGAGCAGAGATATTGCTGAAAATTACTATTACTACACCAGAATCAGGAGAAGCTTTCAGCCCTGCACCTTGTCAAGTGCTCACCTGAGGGTGTACAAGATCTTGCCATCATTCCATATGCGGAGGAGCTGGTTGGGGGTGGTGATCCAGTGGGCCTCTGCTGTCTTTGAGTTACGAAATATTGTGTCTGGGATCCAGATCAAGCCAACCATGTTGCTGTTCAGAGTCAGTATTTTCATGGTGCTGTTGAAGCGAAGACGGCTGTCTGTCCATGTCTGGGCAAAAAATATATCAATTTGATATTCCTGCAAAGAAAGCATAATACATTAGGGTACATTAATTGAAATCAGCTCCACATCCCACACTGTTTTGTATTTGATTAGGCCTTTTCTGGTGTAGATCAACAGGGTGTGTTCTGGCCAATGGAGCTATGTTTTCTTTTTCTACTGCCTTAGGAATTTTTTTCCATTTTTTTTCACACTTTCATTTTTATAGCTAGCTGCTTAATAACACATGCCAAACATCTCATTTCCATTGGTCCTGTGCTGTAACAATTTCAACATTCTTTTTCATTGTCTCTGAAAAGCCACAGTTAGAAGGTATAATTTACAAAGGCTTCTTTGTCATAGGAATGATAAGAGACATGAAAGATCAACAGGACCAACATATGTAAGCTAGAGAATGGTAAATTCCCCTGATTACAGCAATGCTTTTAAGGGAAGAGGTTGTGTAAATTCAATAGATTATTTTTTCCAATTGCTACCAACTGTTCAGCCACTCTTTCTCAGGCCACACTGCAGCAGAATGAAAAGACAGGTTTGTGCTCCTTTACAGACACCTCATGGACCCCTGATGCTAAGAGCTAAACACTCATCCCTGAATACGATAATACCTTAATTACATGAAATTTGTCATTCATTTACTCCATGTTTTACTACCCTGTTTTTGTTGGTAAGCCATCACAGTTCATATAAATGCAGAAATTAAAGTACACATGGACAGACAAAATTATATAGGTGAACATATGAACACACTGGTTTATGCATTTAAGACCCCATGGAAGAAATAGTATTTAAATTTTGTATTTGAATTATGAATTCAAGCCACCACAGGCTGGAAAAGGTCATGCTTTGTTTGCTTGTTTTCTTCTTCCTCTTTTTATAGACTGAAAAATGAAAAATAGACTGCTCTATTTTTGAACCTCAGGGAACCTCATGAGTCTGTCATGCAATACCCTCCCAGTATCACAGGGCTGGCTGAGACAGAGATGATGTTTGCTGATGTGGCACAAAATCTCTGCATTACAACAGAGGCTAATACAGGGCTTGGGAATAATCCAAAGGAAAACATCTCTTTAGGACGCCTGGTAGATGCACTCCTGGTATGTCTAAACAAAGGATAATTAGGGCTATGTGTAAAGTCTGGTATGTTTTTGACAACTCTGAATTTGCTGTCATTTGATTTCTTTCTCTCTATTGTTTCAATACAGTAGTATTGTTTGTTTTTTTTCCTTTATGGACAGTTAGTAGAGCTTGCAGTCTGAATTGAGGACAGAGCTCTTGCTAAGAGCCACCTGTTTCTCCTGTGCTATTACATTTTTGGCAGGCCATCCCTTCAAAGCTGATGTTATAACATCAGGAAACCTAAGTCACTGGCATTGTAAACCAAGTCCAAAACACACCATGGGCCTCTCATCTCTACATGGTAAATGATCAAAAGGTGCTGCTAGCATGTATCCAAACACGAGGTGGTAGAAAACCTCAGAAATTAAAGCCTAGCCACCAAAGGCATTAAGAACCATTTTCCTTCATAGCTTATTGCACCACTATTTCTCATTGTACTATTAGATTTATTTTCACAGGGAAGATGACAGATTTGAATCCAAAGAGTCTTTTCTTTCATATGGATGACATCTCCACAGACCTGAAGGATGAAATGTAATGGACACAGTGTACCTCTCTTATTCAGAAAGAACATCCTTAATGCACCAGATTTTAGATGCCAGAGCATTGATCTTCTTTCTTTAAGTCAATTGCATTTTAGCCTTTGAAAGTCTAGTGAGAAGTGTTTGGCACGTTCAGCTTCTGTAGAGAGGAATATGCCAGACATGTCTATGGGTTTCTCCAAATGCTGAGAGAGTTGCCTTTCCTAGCCCACATATGAGAGTCTGTATTTATAGAAACAAAGACCATTTGTACACAGCTGGCTAATGACAGTGCTGTCTTTTCACAGAACAAGTTATTGCATGATATTCATATTTGAGCTTATTTTATATGAATGCTTCATTTGGACTAAATTTAGGAGCAACTATAATTATTTTCCAGTATATCATGCATATTTAATGGTTTTTAGGATTTAAGATATTCAGGGTTTCTACCCTGCCAAAAAAAAAGAGAGACCCTGAGCTCCTTAACACATTACCCTGAGAAGGTACGGCAGCTAGATCTAAACAAAGGGGGCCAGAGGAGCAGTATAAATGTAATGTGGTTTCTATTCCAGTAAGATACTCTGGCTAAGTGGATTACATTACCCTAGAAACAGGGTCATGCTAACATCACTGCCCAACTCCTGTTTTGTATCTTCGTTATTTATTACTGCAACTAGAACGTGCCACCAATGATCATTATTCAAAATGCCTGTACAATGGACCACTCCATTTACTTTAATAAAAAAATTCAACTCAAATTAAACAATGGTTCCCAGATCTTCTGAGTTAATTAGTTCTGAAAAATACAGCATTTTTCTTTTGGTAAACTGAGATGATAAAAAAACAAAGCAATATTTTTAAAAGAAAAGTCATTAAAGTTGGTTGAAGTGAGTTGCATTGACTTTTTAAACACTTTCACCTTTAAAAGAAAATTTTAAAGTGTTTACAGTGCTCAGTCAGAATGTACAAATTAAAAAATTTCCCAGTAAAAATAAACACATATTTACATTTAATATTTGAATTGAGATTCTCACCATTAATCCTTTTTAGAAGTGAATGTTATATCAGTACATCCCTTACATTAATTCTTAGAATTTCTTCAGTCTTTAACCAAGCAAATAATGGGGTATGATATTTATATAGCCACTCTACCATGAAGGAACAGAAGTCACTTTTGAAACTGGCACTCAGTTCCATAGGCATAAGTCTATGCATATTTCAGAAAATTACCTCTGTCTTCACTGACAACAGATACTCCATTCCCAGTGAAGTCAACACCTTCCATACGCTGTTTTGCACAGAGCTGGTACAGTGATCTACAGCACGCAGCATCAAACAAGAAACTGCCAGAAGAAGGGTTTCTTTGTTGGTTTTACAGACAGGTCAATATCATATGATATAAGGAAGCAATACTCTTCATTTGCTAGCTAATACCTGCCATTTTAGATCTTTATGAAATATAGCAACTGCACTGAGAGAGTTCAGGAAGGACATCAGGTTTCCATCATGTGATGCTTCACATGAAACAACATCCTAGAACTCTAACAATATTCCTTATGTTCCATTCTACCACTCCACCAGTAATTTTGTTAATAACCTTCCCATTCTTCCTTTTCCCTTTTTTTTTTTTTTTTGGCAACAACTGTTGACTACTACAATGAACAGAGGAAGAAGTGAAAATCAAAATCAACAAAATTTTGAACAAGTTTTCTTCCCAGCAGCAAAAAAAAAGTGAAACACGTTCTATGTGGAATACCAAGGTCATGTACAATAAAGTGTTCTGTCACTAAGTTTTCTTGTCTTAATGGCACCTGGTTTCCCACACTACCTAAACAGACCCAGGATTTTCCTACTTTTACCACATATTCACACAGCGCCTGGATGCATTCACTGAAGCTGCACTCCAGAGAAGCCAAACCTTGAAAAAAGCATTCTCCTTGAGAAGGGACAATCCTAACACGAGAAATAGGTCTACATGTTAACATCAAGAGAAATACTAGGGAAATCTTATTTCCTTTAGTACATAAACATACTTCTGAGATAATATTAGAATTCAATGATGAGAAATTAATTATAAACCTAAAGGATTGATAGAAGTATAATTTATTATCAGTTTTAATAGAATTGATCTTGTTTGGTTTTAAAAGTAAATTCATGAACCATTCTACATGCTAAATTCCCCATTCTTAAAAACTTCACTGAAGTGAAAATCCTTGAGGATTCTACAATCTGTCCAAATCTGATTACACAAGGACATTTTTTATTAAAAAGTAAATAATTTTAGGAAATTTCAACAAATATGAGCATGTTTCCTAGCTGAAGACTCCTGACCTGTACAAATACTCAGCTGAATCTATAACCACACAGCATGAGACTTTTAGAAAATACTAGATTATAAATATTTTTTACTCTTTCTGAAAAGAGTAATGTTTCCCAGTGAAACTAAATCAGTTAATTTGTATTTTGTTGGATCCTATGAAAATATAAAGCCTCATTTGAGGCAGCTACAGTGTATCTTTGTGTGAAATGTCTTTTTTTTCTTTATTACTCCCCAATGTTGTTGCATAGCTACTTATGACCAAAGAATTTCTCATGAGTCCTGTCTTGTTTTGGAAAGACAGGTATCTGCCAGGGAAACTGGGGCTCCCCTAGAATGGAGAATGTAAACCCCTCACCACTCCCCCCCCCTGCCCCACCGCTGCCAAATTATAAATTTGCAATCAAGGGCTTTCAGGCAAAGACTTTGGGAATAGGAATAACAGTTCTATACTGGGAATATTAACAATACAAATGCAGCAGAAAAGAAAACCACCCAACCAAAACAAGTAACAAACAACAATTTTGGAAAACCCTGACAGAGTCAGGACTACAACCTGACACCCTGTGGGTCAGGGTGTTGGAAGCAGTCAAAGTGAGTCCTCCTGGAGTGGCAGATGTGGTTCTGGTGAGGTAAAGATGATCCTGTAGAAAAACGGGTCCAGTGATGGTGACAGGGGTCCAGTAGTGATGGGAAGGGTCCAGTGGTGGTAAAAGGGATCCAGTAGTGAAAAAGGGGGTCCAGTGGCGGTGGGAAGAGTCCAGTGGTAAAAGAGGTCCAGTCTTCCTCCCAGAAAATTGGGTGAAGCTAGAAACTTTCCTGTCCTGTGTCTGAGTTTTTTATCCAGGTAGAAACTGCCTGCCCCCCTGCCCCCACTGCCAGGGGGATGTGATCCATCTCACAATAAGATGATGGAAATGCAGATGCACCGCTCTGGGCAGGGGTATAGCCTGGGGAGGTGCTAATGGCCCAATATCAGAAGGCGTCAGGCCTCATCCCCCTTGAGTTACCAGAGATAAAGAAAAGCATCTCCCCAACTGCTTTTTAACAAGATGAAAATAGAATATACAACCCCTGGCTCCACAACCCAGAACAAGTCCTTTTTTCAAATTAACCTTAAAATTATTGCATTATCTAATAAATTTCATCATGTAAAGAGACAGATTTTTCTGCTTACAAGAAACACTCAAGAAAACACCGAAAGAAAAGAAAATTTTAAGCAGCATTGTGTCATTGAAAATCTCTGTATCACCTCCTATGAGGTTACCTTTGAAAATGGGATTGTAAATTGACACCTGACAATGCTCACTTAGCTTTCAAAAGTAACTCCTAAAAACAAGAAAACATATTATGTTCCTTTTACCTATGCAGTTTGCAAGTAATTGTCTCATGTAGAACATTTCTTCCCATTCAAATTTTATAAGTTCTCCTTTAAATCTGAAACATTGGCTGACAGAAATGACTGAATGAGATGAGGAAAATTAGATGGTATTTTTGTGTTACATGATTATGTAGAGAACAAGAAACTAAAGATGATTTTACCTTCTTAATTTTCACTGATTTGTGGACAGGAGATATAACCCAGATTTAGCATCAGTATTACCTGCAAATAGCTGCACATAGTCAAAGTTCCAACTACTTGATTTTAGCTTTTTTTTTTTTTTTTTTCCCACATTTTCAAATATTCCTAATGTGGCTTCATTAGTGCTTTGAAAATAATCAAGTCAGCACTGAACTATTTGCCCTTCAACTGTGTAGGAATGATTAATGATTGGGAACACCTTGAAAATGCCACTGTCTAAGTCATCTGTAGTCACAGAGAAAAACACATTCTTTTCAACCAAGTCTTCAATTGTTTTCTCTGTCAAAGAATAGCTAACCTGTTGTTGGTAACACATGGGAGCTTTTCTCCTGCCATAATGTCTCATTTTAATTCTGAAAAATATGATCTAATAAGCTTTCACAGTCAGGTAATGGATGTGAACAACTACAGATAATAGTGTGGTATTCCTTTGTTGCTTCTGCTGCAGCCTTCTCATTTTCTGCATTTTCAAAATTCTCCACGACAACAGCAACAATAGTCCTGTCCTTAGAAAAAATGCAAGAATTTCTTACATGACACTTTCCAGGTTTTTACTATTGCCTGCTAGACAATTTTTTTTTTTCCATTTTAGAACCTATATCTTGATTGGTGATAGAGTGAGATGGTAAATGATTAAAGCTGTTACTGGCATTTGTGTGAGGCTGGTACTCAACTGAAAATAGCTATATAATTAGGGTCCAGTTTAGATTATAATAATTCTGTGCCCTCCCACACCCCTTGTATAACATGCCAGCACACCACAACACACTACAAACACTGTCTGCAGAAGTTTGGAACTAGCCTAATAAACTGTAAGGGATAAAATCTCCTTTAGTTACCAAAAGGCTGGACTTCAGTGAAGTGGGAAATCTCATTTCTAAGTCTAGAACTGTTCTGGAAATAAGTGTTAAACTTTGCTTTTATATTGCAGTCTGAACCATTCAGTAAGAAGTATGCTTGAAAATGAGTAATGGTTGAACCTGTTATGTGCAAACTGTCACAGAAATGTTAAGCATTATGCTTTAGAAGGGAATATGGTAAGGGGCTGTTCATGGAAACAGGAGAGAAATGAGAGCAAACCTCTAAAGACTGGGAGTCTCCCTCTTATTGCCCTCAGCTGTAGACCACAGGTGAATACACCCAGGAACATTCTTTCTTTATGTCCCTGACATGCTTGGATTAGAAGTACAAAGAGAAGGGTTTGAGATACTGTGTTTTGGTAGAAAATGACCCAAATTTAAAGTAATACTCATAATGTCTGTTTATTTAGTCTGCAATTTGATGCACTTGAGAACATTAGAAGTGAGTAATCTCTTCAGAGTTTGGAGGTCATTTTCAATAAAAGCATATTTTTTCCAGCCCAGTTCACCACTAAAAGAAAAGTTCAGTCATAAACAGAACTGTCAAAATTATCCTGCAAAGGGCTGCCTGATTGATTCAGCTGCCTATTTAGTGACAAATGAGTGAAAGAGGAAATGTTCCCTGAAATATGGGATGAGTTGTTCTCTCTTCCAGAACCACTACATTCACATGTCTGATATCAAATCACTGAGAGTGATTCTCTTGAGACCAGCCCACCTTCAGCTTCCCTGATTTATTCCATCTTACCCTGGGCTATAGAATGAGGATAGAATTGTCCTCTGTCCATCTTATGAACAGACTTTCGATAACTTGAAGAGGTACCTTGATCATACCTATTTTTGGTATTGATGGAATAAGTAGTTCCACAGCAACTGCTGCATGATGTGTGCTGATTGTTCATCAGATCACATGCTGTATAGATTATGAAAACTACAGTGATATCAGGAGACCCCTAGAAGACTTAAAATGTCAAGCTTTAATGTAAACCTCAATGCTACTGCTTGACAGCTTCTGCTTGGGTTTGTACCCTGTGTGCCACTTGCATTCTAATTTCAAAAATTGGTAAAAAACTCTCAGATACCCTGTGGAAAGGAACTGAAAGAAATGGAATGGTCTACCAATGGAAACCTACAGTCTCATTTTGTGGAAATTGTGAAGAATTAAATAAATTAAATCTGCTGGAGAAAACCCAGTAAACCAGTGTATTTCATATTCAGTGTACTTTCAAACTCTTGTGGTATCAAGACTGACACAAGCCTTCTGTGAGGACAATAATTCTCACACAAGTCCTCAAAGTTTGCCTTGCTTTCAGCAGAGCTTGGGATGAGTGGAGTAGCACCATTAGAGCTGCCTATAACTTTTCCTGAAGAATCTCTGCCAGGCCAGAACTTTGTGTTTCCAGAGGCTGCCCAGGAGCTAGATGGGGATATATTTACTTCACACTACATACAACGCTGGATTTGTTGCCCAAGAGACAGCATTAACTATTGCCTTCCTATTCTCCACCAATCTGCTTTGTTTCCACTCTTTGTGCTCCTGCTCCCTTTCCAGACCCTAATTCCTAATAGCCTCTGTTGAGAGTGGAAGAGTAGGAGACACATTCTAACTGTCTTGGTTTGGAAAGAGAGGTATCCGACAGGGAAAGCTGGAGTTTCCCTTAGAATGGGGAATGTAAACCTCTCACCCCCACCAAATTATATTTTTACAATTAAGGGCTCTCAGGCAAAGATTTGGGAATAGGAATAACAGTTCTTTACTAGGAATATTTACAATACAAATGTAGTAGAAAAACAAAAATCATCCAACCACACCAGCAAACAAACAACAATTTTGGAAAACCCTGACAGAGTCAAAGCTACAACCTGACACCCTGTTGGTCAGGGTGTTGGAAGCAGTCCAAAAATGAGTCCTCCTGGAGTGGCAGATGTGGTTCTGGTGGAGTAGAGATGATCCTGTAGAACCAGGGTCCAGTGGTGGTGAGAAGGGGTCCAATCTTCCTCCAGGAATCTGGTGATGGATGCCTTCTCCTTCTTGTGGCTCAGTTTTATCCAGGTAGGAATGGTTGGCTCCCCCCACTGGGTGGAGCATCTCACAATAGGATGATGGAATGTGGATGTACTGCTTTGGGGAGGGTATAGTTTGGGGATGTGTTAGTTTGGGGAGGTGTTAATGGCCCATTAGCAGACAACTATCCCCCTGGAGGGAAGACTGGTGGTGAAACAGATAAGAAACAATGCCCTACAGTTGGTCCATTGACAAAAGGCACCTGCCCTACTCCTCCCAGAGTAAAGAAGAACAATGCTTTCAGGAGATGAAAATAGAATACACATTTTTGTTTTCCATAACCCAGGACACCAACTTTTAGGATTTTTTTTCCTCTTCTTAATCTGAATTTATCTTTCCCATCAGTGTTAAGGCTGCACCTTCAAAAGATAGCCAAAAGGAATAGATGGAAGATTAGGTTTAGGTTATATTTTAGTGGCAGTAAAATATGTAAGTTTAAAAACTTTCCAAACTGTTTTATGTATAGACTTTCAATAGCTTTCTCTTTTGTAAGAATTTGCTTTGGTACATTCATACTCTTACAAGCATCATGGTTTCGTGGAGAAAATACAATGAAAGAAGCAAAGTTAAAATTGAGATTGTCACCACAGATATAAGGGCTATTCAAGTTAGCAATGTCAAAATATTTCAGCAAGCAGCACCAATCATCTCCACAGCTGAATGCTTTGATTAAAAAAAAAAAAAAAAACAACAAAACAAACTTACAAACAAACAAACAAAAAACCAAACAAAAAACCAAAAACAGACAAACAAAAAAACCCCCAAAAAACAAAAAAAACCCCACACCACTCATCACTGACTCAGTAGGAATCTTGGAGCAAGGGCAATGGAAGCTCACCTTCTTCACTGTAGTATTGCCTCCTGCCTGCTTCAGAAGGTTATTTCACTGATTTCCTGCTATTATAAAGAGGAAAAGACAGCTAACTTCACACTAGAAAGAAAGCATGCAATTATCATGTAGCATTTCCTTTCTCTGAGAAAATATTTGTCTGTCTCACTCTGCCTATTTTGGGTCTTAGAAGGCTAGCTCCAGCCCTGCTGTATTCCAGATAAATTCTTACATTCAGTTACAGGAAGAGCTGGAGATTTTTTGTTTTGGCCCATCCCCTGATATCTCTTCATTACTTCTCATCACATTGATGTATTATCCCTTCTGCTTCAGTCAATCATTTCATAGTCAGAAACACAGCACAGAGTTAGAAATAATGCATTTCAGAAAATCAGCTCTGTAGCTCTGTTCTCTCCGCTTTTGGTGCAAGACTTTTTAAAATCTCTGCTTCCCATTTCTTTTTTGAGTCTTCTGTTGGTTTCTGTTGCTCTTAAAGCATTCCCAAAGACATCCTGATTGCTGTGATCATGCCACAAGTGCATTTCCACAGCCTCTTCTCTTAGTGTGTCAGGGTTCATATCCTGTTGCCTGATGAGAAGCTTTGACTTCCATGAGACATAACTGTATATGCTTTAAATTGGGCTGCTTTAGAAAAAAAGGTGTCCAAAGCATGCAAAGAAGTGCAAGGGATGCACATGGCAGCGTTGCAGACTTTTCATCACTGTTATCTGGTGAGCATTATTACTCAAAATGCTAATCAGAGTAGTCATTCCTAAGAAGATTGCTGCTGAAAGGAACAATGTTTTTGAGATTGACAGAGAAAATACAGTGCTCACTCTGACCTTTAAGGCTTTACTAAGACAGCAGTCAGGATGGAGAGATAGAGAGACTCCAAATGCATAATTGAAGAAACCAAGGTTGTTAACTTAAGAATTTAGTAACATGAATGCACAAGGACAAGCTTAACTCCTGTGGAAATAGTAAAGAATAAAACCAAATAATCCCTGATCAGAAGAAACAAAGAAAGAGAAAATTAAAATCTGTGAATATAGTTTAATGGCTGTACTTAATACAATGAAGTACATTATAAAGGTCTCCCAAGAATACTTGATATCTGAAAAATGTATAAAACTATAAAAATACTCAATAGTGTTTACATATTACAACAGAAGATGTACTGACTTTATAAACATCATTCTCGAGGCATTATCTTATTCAAAACAGAAGCTAAACTGTAGTTTTCACAAAAAATAAATGCATTCTCAAAGACTGCACACAGAAAGATTCTACGCTCATTGTCTGCATTAAACAGGTTTTTTCAATGATGGAAAGAGAGCCTTTTAACCAAAGAAGTGCAAGAATATTTTGAAACATCTTTTATGCCATTGGCAACCTAGAAGAGAAGAGATTACCATGATGTTTTCACCTATACTGTCACTCCTAGTACAAGAACAGTTGTAAAGGAATGGGAGACAGGGCAGTCATGACAAAAACACACTCATCTCAGAGTCCAGGGTCAGGTACAGTGATGGTCTCAGAATTCTGAGTGAGAGAAAAATTGGTAAGGAGCATGTTTTAAGGAGGCAGGTGGGCAAGATCAGATGGGTAAATGTCCTGTTCTAGCTGTTCCCTTCCAGAGTCCCTTTTAGGCTACTTCCTGAGGCCATGTTATATCTTAAGAACCCACATGCCACTCTGCCACAGAACCCAAGAGTCCCAGAAAGTTGCACGCTTACAACACTGTGGTTGGGAAACAAAAAAATTATAACTTCTTTTTCTCAGAAGCTGAGATATTGAGGGCTTTCATGTCTTCTCCAAGATGCAGGAAAGCTACAGCTCACCCGGGATTTTTCACCACTTCAAACCATCCTGCCATGCATCACTGAACATTTTCAAATGCATAAAATTCTGCATTTGTTCAAAACAAACACTAACTCATTGATTGCATCCCCACAGCTGAATAGAGACTACACACATAGCTCAAGCACCACACACCCAGTCATTCACCTTACTTTACTGCCAGCTGAGTTCCTTGCCCTGTTACTCCAAGGCAAATCCGCCAGCAAAGCAGCTAAACTAAGAAATGTAGACATACACCAGTTGGTGCCACTCAGTCTTGGGGACAAGTATTGGTCCCTGGATATCTTTGATTCAGCAGAACAGACATACCCAGGTCACAAAGTCTAAATTTATTACAACATAAATAGGATCCAAAAGGAGAGTTTAAAATGCTGGATGACAGAAATCAGGGAAATAACTGAAGCCACAGTGAGCAAGGGAGTTACATCCTATATCCACAGGATGTGAATAGGTGTTACTCTCATTAAACAAAATGATGCACAAAAAAGTCAACTGTGCACAAAGTAGTAGAAAAAAGCTCACCTGTAAAAGCCCTAATTTGCATATGAGGGAAATGCAAATGTTTAACTGTTCTAAAAATAAGATGACTGTTTTTGCCACATAGGCACAAGAAGATGGTCCGTAATGAGTCTGTGTACAAACCTTTCTTGTTCTTGGCCTCCAAAGGAGCCAGGGTAGCCCTGCACTCTCTGCATTGCTGGCTCAGGTGAAACTAGACCCATGTCTGCTTCTGCACTTCTAGGAGCACGCTTTGAGGGGAGGCTAAGACTTCATGTTCAAAATACAGAGCCCATAAAACTGTCCTGGTTGCCCTAGTAGGCTGAGCCTAGTCTTCCCATGTTTCCAAGCCTAAGAGCATTCCAGATCACAGTTTGCCTCTTCAGAAGAAAACACAGCAGCCAAATGTGTTCATGCATCACCTAGGCTTTATGACAGAAGCAAAGAGGGGTTTTCATAGGATAAGTACCTGGCAGTCGATCCTTGCCTCAGTTTCTTCATCCCTTGCTTTTTTTTTTTTTCCCTATTTTGATCTAATTTTTGGCCATTTCCAAGGCCCTGAGCACCACTGATCCAAGCTATACTTCCTTCCAAATCTTCTTGTATTGTGTGGTTTGACACTCAGTTCTGCCTTGCCATAAACCCCTTATTTTCAAGCCAAAGTTAATCAAATTCCAGTTCCTCCTTTGTTGCTATTGGACATGAAAGAAAGATGCGAGTCTTGTTCAGAAAGCTGATGCTCTAAAAAGGGGCTGGTTTATTCTCAGAAATTATTTTTATACCTTTCTACAACGTGCCCACCTAAGAGGTGGCATCTTTTGAACCATTGGTCATACCAAGGGTCAACAAGCAAAGTCCCTCCTTAGGAGAGAAATGTGAAAAACAAGATAGTTTAGAAAGCATGACCTTGTTTACCAGTCTTGGTCCCTGGGAAAGAACTTCAGAAAACCCAAACATGACAGGCAGTGACTACACTCCTTGACTTCAGTCCATTCTTTTTTGATGTGAGACTTATTAAAACACCTATTTACATGGGTAATTCTTCATTGTCACTAGTCAGGGGACAAGGGACACCAGATGGCAATGGTGTCCATGGCCCAGCAGATGGCTGATTGCCATTCACTGGGCCATGCAATGACCGAAATTTCAGGAGTTCAGGCTGTTCCAATTTTACATGAGCACATTAATCTTATATTCGCAAACTCCATCACTCACCAATTAGGGAAATTCAAAAGGAAACTACCAGAAATTTTCAGTACCTGATATGATTAGGAAATAAAAGAAAAAATGAAAGCACCCAAACAAGAAATTTTAAGACCTGTCTTGCAAACCTCATTGGGGAAATGAAATATAGTCCTGTAAAGATATGTAAAACAAACTCACTCCTTAAATCAGCATATCTTCTAGTACCTCATGATTAATTCCTGATATTGGCACATAGCTTTATATACTATATTAGAAAGAATAAAAAGGAATTCTGCCACAACTTGTGAACTAGTTATACTGTCATCAATGAAAAGAGGTGAATATGGGTGTAGCTTGCGTGGGAAAAATACTTTATCTCCAGTGCAGCCTCACTTTCTAATAGAGAGGAAATAGTTAAAAACAGTTAATATAAATAGGCGATAACACAAAGCTCTTCACAGTCTGTGCCTAAACCCACCAGCACCAGGCAGGTAATTCTACGTGAGGGCAGATGCCTCTCCAGCCCAGGGGAGGAAGGCACTTCATCTGTTGCCGTGGTTACACCGCCGCCTCCCCCCGCTCCCCCCTTGCTCCCCCTCCCCGCTGGTCCCCTCCCCGTTGCCGTGGTAACCACTGGACATCAGTCTTGCTCCCCCGCCCTGCACGGCCCCTGCGGCCGCAGGTCACCGGACACCCACCCCTCCCCAGCCATCGCTATGGGGGCACACTGACAGCGGCACCCGCGCCTGGGCATTTAACCAGGGAGGCACAGGGAAAGCACCAGTTTCGGAGTCAGAAGAGGTTGTGGAGGTTCAGTTTGTTTTGTTTGGACAGATTTATGCAGGGATATACTATAGGGGAAAGTCGTGGGGTCAATATAATGTTTGTATGCCTTTTTCTGTGGTCCAGAGAACCAGGTTGATCTTTTGATCACAAGTGTATTTAACCCTAGAGCAGTATTTTTCATGGTATCTTTTTCCTTTTATTATTTAATGACTGAAATGATAATATTGACCCAGTCACATTTCCCTGACTCAATGTCTTTTCACTTATTCAGTCTGCATGTTTTTTTCCTTTCTGAATACTCTTCTTAAATTGGGAGAGGTTTTATTATTACTTCTTTTTTTTTTTTTTTTTCTTTTTCCCAATTTCAGTTTAAACAAGATGGAAAGAAATGTTTTGCTTAGAATCTTGCAGTATTTCTTTCTGAATCCTGCTAAAACTTCTCCAGCCTTGAACGCTTTCCACAGCTAAGATATAAACCTGACAAGCTTTCCAGTAAAAGTTTTCTGAAACTTTCTTAATCACTTTAAGCTATCCCAGCTTATTAAAGTTTCTTTCATTAGAAGAATAGGACAAGTCTTTCATGGTCTATCCTATTGCTGAAATGCAGCAGACAACTGAAAATACAGCAATAAGATGTGAAAGTCCAAGGGCTAACAGTAGTTTCTATTTTTATCTGATATCAATACATCTTCACACTTCTTCTCTTGAGCATCTCTGAACTTGTAGCAGGAGAGAAAAACTATGATCTAATTCAACAACAGCTCATGTCAATACAGGAAGAGATGTCTTTTCCATGGCAATTTTCTATTTTACCGATGTTCTCTAAAATAGATTTCATAATAATGCTCAGCTGTGAAGTGTTTAATGTAAAATTTCATAATATACATTTCAACTTCCTATGAAAGGGAAAAGTAATTATTGCAGTTTTGATACCAAAAAACTAGTCCATTGTGAACAACATGAAAGAAGTGGACATGCTTTTTTGGTAATGAAACCCTGTGTAAATCTTTACTTTTCCATTTCATAGCATAGCAGTAAAAATTAAAACAAAAGATTCAAAGTACAAACTGTTGGAAGCAGATTTTTCTCATTCTCAAAACGTGGAATGAAAGACATGAAAAAGACAGTTGAAATTTTTCTGTAGGAAATACCTGAGTGAAAAATGAACTAAGGAACAGGAGAATTCTTGAAAGCAGCTATTGAACAACTGAATTTTTAATTATGCAGCTTTTAAAAAGCAAACGTCAGTTCTAGTTGATAAATACATACATGTGTCAGCTGCCATTACATGAACAAAGCTTGAGGAGCAAGCCTAACACAAGCCTTTATATCTATTTCCAAACCCATAAAGATGAACACTCATCCAAGTTGGAAGCTGGCTACCTGCTGCAACTTTGCTCATTTGAGTTCAGTGACCTTCATAATTAAGTGGCATTACCAGCCTGGGAGAAATAAGTGATCAAATATTAAACCAAAGCGTTTTCTCATCTGATCCTTCATTTGAGTTTCTTTTCACCTTGTTCTTACTACAATACACAGATGTAGGAGTGTACAACAGCACCCATAGGAACTGCTCTACCTGACATTTTGCTCTTTGATAATAAGCTGACACTCATTACTCCGCAAGTGAGAAAAACACTTCAAATCCTACAAATTAAAAAAAAAAAAAAAAAAAAAAAAAAAAAAAAAAAAAAAAAAAAAAGCATCCAGGGGACAACTTTGGACAGTTGCCACTGGTCAATGCATCTAAAATTAAAGGAAATTGAAGATGATTATGTTTTAAAGAACAAAGACTAAATGTACAACTGATGCTTTTTCCCGAACATGACAATCTTTATCTAGATGAGGGTCAGCAAAGTAGATAGACATTCCTTAAAACATTTACTTATCCAAATCATATGAATCATAAATTCAGGAGAAAAACTCAGCAAAGCTCTGATCAAAATGCTGAGGTGCTTCAGAAAACTTAAATGCCTAAAGATATGCTATGGAACAAACTCAGCAGATTTTGCTGCTGGATGGCAGCACTTGCATACCTTCTGTTGAGGATATATCATTGTGTCGCCAGAAAGATTAGTTTCACAGATCCAGAAGATCAAGAAAAAATATTCCTTTGACTGCAATGTACAGCTTCTTGCAAAGGTAGCCAAACAGTGGAACAAGAACAAGAGTTTATGCACCTCACATTAGACAATTACTGAATGGAAAGGAAAAACACCATGCTAAAGCTTTGTCCTTCTAACTTAGTTCTCTAATTCTGTCTAACTCAAGCTCTGACTTCCATCCTCCCAGAGATATTTATGGCTATCCAAAAGTCACTGCTCCAAAACATGTCCTTTTCCATCAAATGTACTTTTTGGTAATTTAGGTACTCCAGAACTCAGAATTGTGCACATTATAAATATTGAAATGGGAAAAAAATTCAGAATTTTCCTGGTGTTTGTGTCAGTCAAGTGTTTGAATTATATTCCCAGAGAGGTGTGATTCACGGCCAAGCTTGGGGTGAATGCCACAGCTCTTTAGACCTCTCATCTAAATTTGACAGGCATTGCAGTAGGTCAGGAAATGTAGCAGGAAAAGGGCATGTTTGAACCACACCTTGAAAATTTCCATACTATTTTAGCAGTCAATTGTTTCTCATAACAAAAAATGAAAAAAAAAAATTCAATCCAGTTAAATAACTATATTTGAGACTATTCAATCGTATTTTTATTGGGAAAACTGAAGAAATTAAAAATAAGGGCACAAAACGTATGTAATTAAAATATATTTGTGTGGATGAGAATCCTGAAGTAGATAAAAGACAATGTAATCAAATGGCAAAGGCCTAAACTGATCCAGATGAATAGCAAGCAAACAGAAGTCATCAACCAAAGTGTAACACCTCCTACCACAGCCAACAGCTGTGTAAGAAGTATTCTAATAATCTGAAACACTATCTCCATTCCTATCAGAGACCCAAATATTTAATCTATGAATCACATCTGCTGCTAGAAATATTTTCATATATGCACCCAAGTGACATGCACTCCACACACCCTTGTATAAATAAGGTTTATAATGAACATTAGGAACTTCATGGACAACTCAGCATAAGACTGCTCTAAATTATACACCCAGAAGGATAATGCTAAAAATCTCAAATCTATCAGTTAAACATTGTTCTCTTTAGATAAATTTATTAGAAAATGCAGTTCTATTATGTGACTAAGAGTTTCGATATCAAAATCATTTTGTTATATTGTGGGTGAAGTTCCTACAGACATTATGGGATCTGACTTGTCTCATTATAGAAATCTATTTTCAGTACATATACCAAAAGCAATATCAGTGTCAAGTAAATGACTCAGATCAACCTCATAATTATTGTTTTCATTCCAGTCGAAAAAGTACAGCCATTTCCAAGTGTGAAGTTATAATGCAAACATCATCTTATTTAACATTACAAAAAAAAATTTTGCAAAGTCCTGAAAGAAATTCTTGCATCAAGAACACAAAAGTCACAAGAAGAGCAGTTTTGCCTTAGAAATCATACATTTATCTATGTTGAAAAATTGCCCAAACTGTGACCAAAAGAAAACCATCAAACAACAAATACATATCACAGTCTGTATATTCTTGGTAAACAATTTCTAGATTTTTGCAGCTAAGTCTCTCAAAGAATCTGTCAAAATAGACAAATTTTTCTGCTGACAGTAAACAAGACTTTCCTTGTAATAATTGCTCTGTATTGCTGAGGCCATAATGACAGCGAAAAAAAGAAATATCCTGTCTCTTCCTACCTCCACATTCTTTTATTTCCAAGTACAGTGGGTGGAGGACAGCTCTTTCAGATTACACCTTAGCAGAAACCAACAAAACTTCATTGCAACCTTCCCAAGGAGGTGAATGAGAAAATGAGAAAAAGAACTTGACCAGAAATTTCTATTAACTTTTGAGGTACACAATTTCACTGAGATCATTGCATCACAATGCAATAGGTATGTCAGAGGATATTCACTCTTTGCTATTTGCAGTGGAATATGGCATGATGAAATCACTGTGACTATGCATGCAAGTGCTCCAAAATACATGTGATGTTGAAGGTAAATACTGACTTTTACAGCAAGAAAGCTATAAATCTGTGTCCTGGGTTGTAGAGCCGGGTTTTGTGTATTCTATTTCCATTTGTTTGAAGGCCTGACGCCTCATCTGAATAGGCTATTGGCACCTTCCCAGCCTGTACCTTCCCCCTCAGAGCGGTGCATCTGCATTTCTATACATCTCATGCCCTGGCAGTGGTGGGGAGAGGAGCAGGCAGTTTGGCTGGATAAATGGAGACTCACAGACAGGAGGCTGCCAGTTTTTCACCTGATTTCTCCTGGGAGGAAGACCGGACTTCATTTCTCACCAGATTCCACCTCACCATCCCCAGACCCCCTCCTCATCATTACCACATTCCCCTCCTCACCATCCCTAGATCTGCTTTTCCACAGAATCATCTCTGCTCCAACAGAATCACGTCTGCCACTTCAGAAGGACTGTACTTTTGGACTGCTTTCAACATCCTGAATCACAGGGTCAGGTTGTGGCTCTGACTCTGTCAGGGTTTTTTCCAAAATTATTGTTTATTTGCTTGTTTGGTTGGGTGGTTTTGTTTCCTATCACATTTGTATTGTTAATATTTCCTAGTAAAGAACTGTTATTCCTATCCTCAAAATCTTTGCCTTAGAGCCCTTGATTGCAAAATTATAATTCGGCAGGGTGTGAGGGGTTTGCATTCTCCATTCTAGGGAAACTCCAGTTTCCTTGGCAGAAACCTGTCTTTCCAAACCAAGACAATCTGATAAATCAAACCGAGAAAAATACTGACTAATGAGTTCATGGTTTCGAAAAAATGTTAGGAAAATAAGAATAAAGGTGGGATATGAAAAAGTGTCTGAGAAAAAATTGTACCAGTTTTGGATTTAGACAGACAAGAATTTCTATCAGAAAAGGTACAAGCAAATTCTTAAAGTGGTGCTATTCTTTCTTTTTGCTTTTGCAGTTGTTAATTCTACCTGATTTCAAATATTGTGCAGACCACCATAACATAAACAGGAAAAAAATTGCAAACTTTATCTCAAGACTGCAGTCCAGGCTTGTCTCTCACTAGAGATCTTCCTTTTCATTTTATCAGTTGAAGATAAAACAGCTAGTATGACATTTTACACTATCACATTATCTGAATTCGTGTATTTGATGGTGGCACCTCTATGTTAAAATCAAGCTCTGGCTCAAGCAAAAGCTAAAGTGTTGTTTCAGAGCTCTGCCTGTGAGGAACACGTGCACATCTTCAAACGCCACTGAAATTTGCAGAAGTGCAGTGCCCTTAAATGTGTCCAAAGTTTGCAAAATCTCGGACCATGAAATGGTAATGAAATGATGCAGAGATTGCCAGGACTGGAGGAAGATAATGGCAAAAGAGCAGGACCCACCAGTGCCAAGGGAGCTGCCAGGTATGATTGCAGAGCCCCTCTGGCTAATCCTTGATCAATCAGGGTGACTTGGAGAAGTATCCCAAGACTGGAGAAAAGCAAACGTCATTCCTGCCACCAGGATGAGCAAGAAGAAGAAGAGGACCACAACCAGATCAGCCTCATCTCTGTCCCTGGAAAGGTGATGTAGCAGCTAGTCCTAGAAACTACTTCTAGGTATAGGAATGACAGGAGAATCATGAGGAGTAGTCAGCATGGGGAAATAAAAGCGGGAAGTAACCCTTGACCAACTTGATAAGCTCTCATGATGCCGTGACTGGCTGGCAGATGAAGGGAGAGCATTGTCTGCCTGGATTTCAGTAAGGCCTTTGACACCGTCTCCCTGAAGATCCTCACAGGGCTGTTGACGGTTGGGCTGGATGAGAAGGTAGGATGAAAACTGGCTCAGTTGTTTGGCCCACAGGGTGGTAGAGATCAGTGGAATGAAATTACCTCTTACCAAGAACTTACGACAATGAACAAGAATTTACAATCTATGCCTCTGTTTGCCTTAGTATCCTGCCTATTCTGACATTTCACAATTATCAGCTAAGATTTGCGTATTTATGAATTTGAAGCAACAGTGTATCTTCCACTACAGAGCTGCTGTTTCATTTCTCATTGTCTTAGATTCCTAAAGGTTAAAGAGCATACCAGGTGTTGTATTTCTCTATGTGGAAAGTGAAGGAAGGATTACATTTCATCTGATTAGAGTGACCACATCCCAAAAAACACTGCCAGTGTGTCATGCTAATTGTTTCCTTTTCTCTCAAAGGCTATCACAGAAAAGGGGTTTGTCCACCTCAAAATATTTAATTTCATGAAGATCAGATATAATAAGTATATTAAGTAATATATATTTGAAGCATCTTTTCTTTTGCAGCATGGCTTTGCAAAAAAACCCACAAAACATGAAACAACCAAAAACAACTCAGGTGTAACATCATCCTGCATATACTCAGTGCAGCCCTTTGCTTTGGGACAGACAGGTGATACAGGTATGTCAACTTAGTGAAATGTTTCATGTGTCAAAATACGATATTTTTTATCTATCTCTTGCCAAAAAGGATTTAAAATGTCAGTTTTTCTGAGATGGCAGCTTGGTATGAAATGAGAGAGACAGCTGAAGTGTTTTGGTTTCCTACATGTACCATATGTATTTTTGATGTAACACGTACAACAATTTCAAAGAATTACATAATGATTTCTGACATTATGATCTTCATATCAATCAGAACATTTAGAAAAAAATAAATTACTATGGCAGGCATTAAAAACATATCTCAGAATCAAACATGACTTTTTCCTTCCGCATGAAACACCTGCCACATTCTTTAGGCAGTGCCTACACCTGCATTTGCAAAAGCAGTGTTACCTCTGAAATAGTTAATGTTTGATATATTTTCCTGATGCCCCTTGTTAGGTTTACTCCAAGAATTCTCTTCAGTGCCACAAATTATAACTGCTCTGTTGCAGAAGTGCCAGCTGGGACAAAGATTTTGTTATCAGACTGATATAATCAATTATACAAAAGGTCTGTTTATCCTGTAAAAGGCAGTCTCCAGAAGGCCTTTCCAAATTATCAGTTATGGGACCTCTGCAGCTTAAAAGAAGGGCAGAGATTTTAAATGGACCTCTAGAAAGATTTGGGAAAACATTAAAACTCACTTCAAACCATATTTGGCACAATGGATGTGAGTTACCCAGTGGAAATTACCTCTCCTTTTCAATTAGGAGCTTTGAAATACTGCCTGCACATGATTACTTTTTCAACAGCACAGCTATACTTGTAAAGTCTGTGGCTGAGGAGCATCTCACTGCAGAGTGCCTGAGCATCTGTTGCCAACTGTGCATGGCAGATGAAAATTGAGAGCAGAGATAATTACAGGATGACAGCATTATATAGTTGCTTTTATTTTTTTTTTATTATTTTTTTTGGTATAACAGATGAACAAAGATACCATCTAGAAACACTACTGTAAAAATATTTTTGTGACCAAACCCCCAATATCTGACCTTTCCTTCACATAAAATAATATCTTTGCTTTTAGCAGCACAGGCTCTGCTCATATGTTCAAGAACAAAGGTTTCCTTGTTCTTATTTCCCCCAGTGTACCAAGAAGACATAAGTATGACACAGCTTAATAGTATCAGAGCAGCATCAGTTACAGTGTATCAGCTATCCAGTTACACTCTTAGGTTGCCATCAATTTACACAAATTTCGCCTTTTCTCCAAAATTCTACCAGAAGAGTATTTTTCAGTTAAAAAATCTAGAAAGCCAAAAATCCCCATCCCAACACAAAAAAGAACAAACAAACAAACAACCTCCAGATTCCACTTAACAAGGAAGAACTGCTTGAGTAAAAACTTTTAATCTGCATCTCCTGCCCAGAATGCTCAAAATCTCACAGAATATTTATATATAGCTCTATTCATGAAGATGGACAGATTTTGCTGATACGATAGGAATGGAAAAATTACTGAAACTACTCATACCATAGAGCTAATTGATATTTTGTTTTGGCTGGAAATAGCATGAAAGTTGCAGGAAGAGACGTTGAACTACATACTATGACATTAAAACTATAATAGAGTTATGATTACTGCAGTTGCAATTTGAATGCTGCCATTTAGTTACACAAGTGCTTAACCAAGTCCCTGTTTATATTCTCTTAATGTATTTCTAAAATAAGACACTGCTGTTTGATGCAAGCATCATTTTCCCCATAAGCTTCCTGGAAAATGTTTAAATGTAAATCTGTGATCAGTGCTTCCAGGCTTTGCTGCCTGTGTGTAGGTCCTATTGGAATAGGAGTAAGAGTCTTGCTTTTCAGAGTTTTGAGGCATCAACACACCCCATGAAAAGTAATTGCTGATAATCACAGAAAATTTAAACATACTTTTGAAGAATAGGCTGCATAAATACTATGTCATTTGCCAAAATTTGGGCACCTAATTTTATATTTTCTGGTTTATTTAACAGTGAAATAACGCACAGAATAATTTAACTTTCTATAGGAAGCAGGTATTCATGGTGTTTCTTTGGACACTTTAGTCCATTTGGAACACAGCCATGAAGAGAAGTCTAGAAAGTATCCAGGAATTTTACTATTTGGGTTATAGTTCTCAGTTGCACTATCAAATGGCACAGAACTCTATGCATTTTAAAGGTGGCAAGTGTATTGGGTGAAATGACCCAGATTGCTCAGAGACACTGAACATTGCTAGGGAGAACGCCACCAAAGAAAATAAAATCAAATCATAAACCAGCAGCTCCCCTGCTCACCAAGGAATAGCTGCACTGTGGGAAAAGTGGGGGAATCAATGAAGCACTGACAGCCCAGAGGCCTGATTAAGTCCTGCTATGTGTGGTAGAAGTCCATGACTCTCACTCATGACTTGGAACAGCTGAGTTCACAGCAGGAGTATTTCCTGCAGGACAAAGCCTGTGCAGGCTTCCTCGGCTGCAGTACAGCAGCAGGGAGAAAAGGAAATTGCTTGAAGGAGATTGTACTTGTGTTACAGGAACCATCAGTTACAGAAGAACAGAACGGTCCTCACGGAAAATCTGTGCAAATTACCATTTGCCAGGCACACAGTGATTTCTAAGGAAAAAACTTCTTCCATTAAATATTTCACTGGAGTGTAATACCAAGTTTTCACTGTATTTGCTGCAGCAATAGGGTGCAATACAGGCCTGAGTTACTCAGGCTTTGTGCCACTGTTTGAACCCTCTGACATCTCCTCAGAGCTGTATCCTGCTCCCTCTAAAATTCCTTTGCTACATTTCTTTCTCATTTTTGATGTCTGATTAGCTTAAGGATTTATCTGATTCTGAGTTATGATAGAAAGAGTATATTTTTAAGTATAAGCCATCACTTCATGGAGCTTGATATCAGAACAGGGCTCATCTCCATGGAACAGTTTCACTGACACTTACATCTTGGAACTGTTTATCTATGTGAAGGAAGCACATTGAATTAGTAAATTAGATCAGGAGTAGCCTCAGTGGTCTAATTCAGAACTATACTTCACACGTGTGTATAAGCTGTCAAATACCACTGTACAGTTAGCCAGACTGGGCCAAAAATTATATTACCCATTAATTTCAAAGCTCTAAGGTATTATATACTGTATTCATCATGAATCAGTAAGAAAAAAAAATCAGAATAGCAGAATTGCTCACAAAGCAAAATATTCCAAAATATTTTTTTAACTTTCAAGATAGAGTTTGTCCATAAAAATCTTACTTTGATACATTAAACATCTGTGAGGTACATTGAAAACCTTGATGACATTTTGCCTAAACTCCTTAAAAAAAAAAAAAAGTTATATTTCATCATAAGGCCTTGATTTAGTTGAAAGAGCATTTTCCAGTAGAACATTTCTATGAGAAAAATTTAACCCTGGGCTTAGGAAGGAACTTATCAGCATGTTGTTATTAACTTATTTGTTTGTGAAATGAAAACTTGCAAGTTCACTTGCAGTAAAAGTTGAAACTGGCTGAGATTGACATCTTCCATAAAACAGTAACATTACCCATTTATCCATCCAACCTCTTGCAATCACTGTGTCAGACTGCACGCAGGTTGTACAGGTGACACCAGAACTTTGCAGCAGACACTACCTCCCTGCCATCCAGCCACAGCCTAGCAGAGAAAACAATAATTCAGAAGTTTGGTAAGTTAGTGTTGAATAACCAGTTTTGTACTTCTACAGCAAAATGTGAATCATTACATTTTGTAAACTGGTCCACACTGGGGAAGTTATTTTCCTTCATTCTAACCACTCTAAGAGCAGGAGGGGCATTTTGAGGCACTAAATTAACCAGCTTCTAAATATACACCAGACTGTACCCTGCAGTTGAACACTATAACAGTGATATGTGCTATGTTTCCATTTCCTCCCGAAAAAATAGTTTAAATTGCATAGGAAGATAATAACCAAGCACGTAACGCTGGTTTTTAGGCTATAAAATCATCATAACATGCTACAGAAGATAAGCATTTGTAACCAATTCATAATGAGCAGTTCTTTAACATTTCTGCTAGATTAAACAATATGTTAAGTAACTGAACTACTGAAAAGATCTGGGAATGGTCCCTTTGGTCATCCTCTCTCATCTTATCTCCTCAGATTGAGTGCTCCTCATGCTAGGTCAGAGATTTTTTAACTGCAGAGCATGTTAAAACATCTCTTTAACAAGGCAGAACACTATTTTTCTGCTATACTGGCAACTAAATAAAGGGGAACCATCAGCTCATATTGTTCAAGAAAGAGGCAGTTGCTGCTTCTGCAAGGCAGGGTGCCTGCAAAAAGGAGTGTAGATCTCATTCACACTAGGCTACCCCACGTTTCCTGTCTCAAGACATGATGCAGGGGTTATGCTAGGTCAGAACAGAGCAGCTAGTGGGAAAGCTCAGCAGCAGTGCCAGATCCAGCCCAGCTGGCTGAAGTGGATGCCTCTGCAGCTTCCTTGCTCCACCTTCTGCAAAGAAGGTGCTGCAAGGACAATTCAAGAATGTCTGTACTCATATCTTGTCATGATAGCAATGAATCTCTCTGTACCTATGCACGTGCACTGCTCTTTCCCCCTCATTAGAGTAGCACACACTGTTTATTCATCCTATGGCGCCTCTCACAGTGAGCATCTGGAGTTCAAAGACAATTGACAGTGAGCTCACTTTATGTGTCTATCTAATTTTAACCATCATTTACTTATATTGGCTTCTGCAAGGTACTCAGTTATTAAAAATCCAAATAAAGTCATATCATTGGTGCTTTAAAGAATATCATGGAGACATATAAGTTACACAAAGCAGTAATATACAGCTACATTTATTGCCTATAACCAGAAAAGCCATCAAGAATGAAAAAAACTAACTATATTGAAAAATAATAAAAGCTACACTTTTGCCTATACTCTCTGAACAAACTTGAATGGGTTGTGGCTTATGACCAATTTAGAATAATTTACCGTTCAGATAGTCTGCACTGGAACAATAAAAATCCCATTTGTTTAGATTTATTTTAACAGCAAGATAATCATAGACTAATCGCATATGCATCTTTTTCCCTACTGCATAATATATGTTTTCATTTAGGCAAAATTATAAGAATTTTAAATTCACTGGCCTTAGTTGAATAGAAAGGTAAAACAAATTATTTTAATGAATAAAAAAAGCCTTTGGGCCATTGATAATTCAGAACTCTAACAGAGAAAAGGTAATAACATTATAACATGGATTACAATATTGAAGCAGGAAAACAGCCTGGTTTGCTTTTACCCTACTGACTTGTCTCTTATTTTAAGATACGCCAATATAATATTAAGCACCAGTGCAAACTTTTAAGTCCAACACTTCTAAAAAGCTTAAGTAAGTCAATAAAGCTCAATAGAAACTACCTGAGTAGACCACCTGAATTTATCTGTCTTCAGAGTAAAAATTACTTAGTAAATTAATAAGTATTTATCCAATATTTATGTTTGAATGCAAGTGGTTACACATTATGCTAATTTGTAGGACCAAGAGGATTGATTTTATGCATTTTTTTTTTCAATATCAGAATTTCATAGGTTTCTTCCCATACATCAGAGTGGCTCCCTCAGCAAATGCCATGAGTCAAATAATAGTGCAGTACATGCAATCCTTGTGAGCAGCACCAGGCTGGCACTGACTGACAGCAGGAAGGGTGGGCAACGCTGGGGACTGGCACTTGACAGAACACTGGGAAGCCTCATTCTGTAGAGAAGCCTCCTGCAGCACCTTCACTGGAAGTGAAACAACACTTTCAAAACAGCACAAGCAAGGCATTTATCAGAGTGATTGATTTTTTAAAAAAGCTTTCACTCAGGAATTATATTCCTCAATCCAGTCCTGCAAGACCATCTGCAGCACTGTCAGAGAGGAGGGAGGAACATCTTTAACAAGTCCCAGGCACAGCTGCCAGTAGCTGCTCCTTGAGAGGGTCCATGGCCTCCAGAAGCAGCTCTGAACATGGAGCTCATGGAGCAGAGGGGCACAGGGAGGAAGCAACACTCCTGGCCCCTCAGCAGGGCTGAACAAGCATTTGCAGGCTGCAGCCACAGAGGACAACCTGGATGACAGACCTCTCAGGAACGGCTACAGTTTAAAGATCTCTCTGCCCTGAACAGCTGGTGGCATGTCAGAAATTTTGAGCAGAGGCATATTTTACCTTAGATGCTTGCACAACTCAAACATTTCTCTCTGATTTTCCAGGAGCACACAACTTGATGATCATTTCTCCCCCTCATCTCTCATGGGTGAGCTCTATTAGTCCTAATTATTTCTTCATTTGCATGTTTGCAAAACAAGTAACAGAAATTGTGAAGAGTAATGAGTCCTGATGTGCAAGGGGACATTAAAATAGCTACATACAATAGATACACATAAAATGCAATGTATCATTCAATTTCATTAAACTCACGCAAAATTAGCTGCCTTTCTCTAGCAATTTCTTGCAGCTCAGGGTGCAGAATCAGCTGACTAGCTAAATATGCACACCCTTGAATGGCTGCATCATGACAGACAGGTTCACCTGGTAAATGCAGTCCTGGGAAGATGCTGATCTTTTTTTTAGTGCTCCTATTCATCAGTAACTGAAGGATAGTTACTGTGACTGGCTGAGAAACCTGCTTGCATGAATTTAGGAATTCTGTTAATTATGTAAAATTACTCAATATTTAATGCCTCAGTGTGTAATGAATCAGCCATGAACTACCTAAGTCCTTTGTAATTTAATGCCCAATCTGTCTGAAAGACGAGCCCATAGATAATGGAAGGGAGAATTTAGCTGAAATATTTAGGGTTTTGCTGAACTCTCCAGTCAGATTAAAAAAAAAAAAAAATAGCACTTTGTTCCTTATCTGGACATAGGAGTGGTAGATGTTGGAAAAACTCCCAAGGAGGAAAGCAGAGTATACAGAGCAGTGGCTGACAGAAACAAAAGGAATTTCAGGGCAAGAGAGTAAGAAAAGGGACATGTCTTAACTGGTGGTTTGGCTGTGGGAACAGCTGAGAAAGAGAAAATTACTGCAGAGAGGAGGAAGAAAGGGGTGATGTCCAGCAGGAGATGCCGTTTGAAGAAAAGGATGTTGGGAGGGTAGCAGAGGACAGAGGGCTGTGGGTTTGTATCTATGAAGGCAAATTTGTGAGGTCAGGGGAGCTGTGCCACAACCAGAGCCATGCCCAGCTCACAAGTGTCTGAGCTGAGAAGAGCTGCCACAGACTACAAGAAAAACCAGAGAGCTCAGCTGCACCTAGAGCTCAGTTACACCTAGACCAAGAAAACAATTAAGGAATGGGTAGATGTAGCATCTGTGGACTCAAACACAAAAGCATAGTAGACATCATGGACCTCAGATGGGATAAGAGGCTGGGAAGAATGGCATTTGCCATTGCTCTCCTCATCAGCAGGAGCAAACGAGTTCAGTTACTAAATTAGAAGAATTTAATGTTCCATGCAATTTAAATTCCTGTTTTTCAGATCATTAACTGTTTTCTAGAGGACAGAAAACTCTGATTAAGCTCCATTTCTATACTGTAATATCAAGCTATTTTTGAGTGCATAAAGATGATTTTGAGGATACTGTCACTATAGAAACTAGTGCTAAGGAAGTTGTCCTCTATTTTCCCACTAGGGAAAGGAAAGAAAATGCTCTTCATTAGCTGGTAGAAATGGATGTAGTTACATTTAAATATTTTCCTCCTGGTTCTCTTTAACTACTTTTGTATTTGGAAATACTACCTTCAAAAAGGCTTCTATTACCTTTATTTCAGTCTTCAGAAAAAGGGGTTTTCCCTTTTTCCCCTACAGGTTGTTGTGCTGGTATTCTGGTGTGTGACAGTGCTTGTGTGCATCCTAAGTAAAAGACACCACAAAAAAACCACAACCCAAAATCCTTTTAGATTGAAGCTGATGTTGTCTAAACATGTTGTTAAATAATATGCACTTTTAGACATGAGAATTCCCAAGATACTCTTCCTTCCACAAAGCTCAAGTTTGTCCTCATGCATAATATACAAATGCAGTCAAGATGAGTAATAGCTTAGGAGAAGAATAAATCTGAGGAAATCACATCTTAAAATATGATATTACTATGCATAGTATAGTAAAGCCCAGATGCTCCAAGCCACTGCCCCCCTCACCTTTTTGTGCCCCAATTGTGCTAGAATCTATATGTATACCTCATAAATATATTTATTCTAAAACAATTTTGTTTGAGTACACAAGGACTTTGGAACAATCCCACTGTTTAGGTATTCCATACTACCCATGATGGAAACACAGATATCATTCCTCCTTGCAGGAAAGCTGGTCTGTTTTGTGAAGAAGGCATTTATGAACCATTTACATACAGTTCTGAGCACCTTGCTGGCCGCTCCTGATGCTGCAGATTTCTCATACATAATAACACAGTGAATGGTCAGGAGGACAGTGTGAAAGCAGGCAGGGGTGCCAGGAGAGTCTGCACTACAGGCTCTGGTGACCCACCACAGTGGGCAGTCCCCTGGGAGGGGTGACTGTCATAGCTCAAAGGCACCACACCACCACTTCCTCATCTGTCTCCAAGCTCTGCCTGCTTCAAGCAAGTGCCATTGACTCACTCTGCAGCACAGGCCAGCAGATTGTAACCCACAGGAGCTCTGCACTCAGCACCCGAGAGCCACAGACCACCAATCCCAGCCCTGCTGGGGGAGTCAAAGCTCTAACCTAGGCCTTAGCTTTGGCATGGGAACAACTGGGGAGCAAATCTCCACGTCAAACACACCCTGAATGTAGCTGTTGTTCCATGCACAGATCCCCTCCCAGCCCATTGCATACAGAGCATACAGACCCTGTGTGGATATGGGGGCAGCTCTGCACTTGCAAGGATTTTACTCCAAAAAGCATTTGTCAAGGAGACACTCACTGAAAAAGTGTGTCTTTTCCTTCTTAGGGAAACCTCTATGAATGAATGAAGACTGACTGGAAGCGAACAGAATTTCAATAACTCAGACTTCCTAAGACCAGCCTCCCCATTTTTTATACCAACAATTTGTCTTTTCAGAGCAAGGAGTTCAATAAATATAGAGCCACTCTAGCACTGTACAAACAACAAAAAATGTCTAAGACAATAAGAAGGACCTGACAAACAGCAAGGAATGTTCTTGCCTCCTTCCAACAGACCTGGGTAATATTATCAAGAGAATTCAGAGCTGATCCGTTTAATGCTGCAGCCTGACATACTCAGTTTGACTTAGGTTTCTAAAATGCTTAGGTCAATAGAAGTCCCTCAATCTTCTTTAAGTATTCCTGAGAGCATCTAAAGCAATTGCAACTTAATTGTGTTTTTTGGTTTTGGGGTTTTTTTTTTTCTATTTTAAAGGTTTCCTTTCCTTTACACAGAATTTTCATGTCATAGAGCATTAATACAGCACAAGGAAACAGTGCAGACAACTTGCTGCCAAAGCTTCTGCTACCACATAAACATGGACTGAGTGAAAAAGTCAATGTTGATTTGACCAGGAGAAAATAAGAGATTAGGTTGTGAAATCATGAAGTAGTATTATTTTACATAATGCAGAAAATTGCATTGCACTGGTTGATGTATAGAAGAGTGACAAAAGCAGCTGCAGTGCTTTATGGTAGACCTGAATACATCCATACAAGAACTTAAATGACCTACTGAAATTCAGTTGAAATCTGTTCCTCATTCACTGCCAATATCATGTCAATAACATATGCAGAATAAAAAAAATCCACTATTCTGAGAACTACAGAGCCTTTTTTACCTTCAGGAGAAAATTAGTGATGAAATACACCAAACTGGTCCTAATGGATATTTTAAAAAATATTTTGGTATATTTTTTAAAATAATATTTGATTCTGAAAGTAGCAATGTTTCACTGAAGAATTTGCTAAAGAAAATTTCATCTACAGTTTCACAGACAATGCTCCAACCTCTCTCTATGACCTTCTACTGCTCCCACTGAAGCTAAATAAATAACTTGGTATACAATTTACACAAGTGGGAAAAAAAGAAAAGTGAAATTAAGTAAGTAAAAGTATGCATAATTATTTCCAGTGGTATAAATTATTTTAGAAGGCACAAGACATCAAGATATTACCTATGCAGTCTATACAGCTGGCCAGAGTTGAAAGATTTATTGCTGTGACTCCAGAAGAAAAATATTTTATGATTATAGAATGCTGAATATGGAGCCTTTTATGACTCACAGACAACATTAGACTAGTAAAAGCTAAATGTGCATGTCATGAATAAAGTATTTTATGCTGTAAAAGGATAACAAACACTCATAAATTAATGGGAACTGGACCCTGGTAGTTAATGGACTACAACCTGGGATTTCCTACTTGTGTGCACCACAGCTCTTACAGATCATTTGTTCTTGCACAAATGAATATGTTAACAAATGAATATGTTACCCAAACCAATGACATTTTATCATGATTAGTACTTGTACCAAATAAAAAAATCCCCACTAGCATAATACTAATGCTGCACTTTTAAACAAAGGCTAAGGAAATCTGCAGGAAAACCGTGTTTGTTCCTAAGCTGTTCCTGTGCTATTTTCAATTACCTGTTTGTGCACACTGACATTTTCTTTCTGAAATTTGTTTTAATAGAGCCCAAAGTAGCAATTTAAAACCGTAATGCACAAATCTAAATAGAGCTGAAAATATCCCTAGGCGTTCATAGAGGAGGAGGCTTTTCAAAATCTAATGATATGCCTTTGGCAATCAGAACATCAACAGGTTGAACTCAATGAAAGAGGACAGTAGCAAATGTGGGCAAAGGATTGCACAGCTCCCCCCAGCTGAAACTGTATTTGACCACGGGGCAACAACAAGATGTGGAAATAAACTTCCATCAAAATCAGGGATCGTAACAGGCAATCACATCAAGCTAGGCTGCATCACTTGGAAGGTACAATTACTGGAATACCTGGAAGTGAAAGCAGTGTGGTGTTCAGCAAAAGACAGAACAGAGAAAATACACCTACTGAGTTCAAAGCTTAAAAGTGCTGTTTTGTTGAACAGCAGGAATCTTATGCTGGTCCTTCTATGGTCAGAAACTCAAAACATATACTGTCTCTCTGATTTTGTCTTATAAAAGGTATCAAGAATCTGCACTTGTGAAAGAACTCGGCATCAAAAGAATAGGAAATGATGAATCACTTAACTTTACTCAATCTTCTGGTGATTTCTGTATTATTACTATTCTAACCTTTCCAAGCCTGAGTATTTTTAGAAATATTTTAAAATTGAAACTTACTGTTCAGGATGAAAATATTTGCATTTAACCTCTTCAATCATATATGGATTTTCATTTCCAATTTTGTAACCTTTAACACAGTCTACAGGTTCAGCTTACTCTTGTTTCAGACTGTGTGTTTATTTTCTTCCTTTCTCATAGAATCATAGAATATGCTGAGCTGGAAGCAACCCATGAAGGTTCAAGTCCAATGCCTGACCCCAGCCAGGATACCCAAGAATCACACTCCTGTGTGCCTTGGAGTGTTGTCCAAACACTTCTTGAACTAAGACAGGCTTAGTGCTGTGACCACTTCTCTGGGGAGCTGTTCACTGGCCACCCACCCTCTGGGCAAAGAACCTTTTCCTGATATCTAACCTAACCTCACCAACACAGCTTCAGACCATTGCCTCAGGCCCTGCCACTGGTCACCACAGCGTTTTCTCCTGCCTTTCCTCTCGTGAGGAAATTGTTGATTGCAATGAGGTCTCCCTCCAGTCATTGGGATTATCCAACACATAAAAAATGAGGAATGTTTCTTTTTGTCCAGAAAAAAAGAAATGGGCTCATAGAAATCTAGCAGAAATACTTCCATTTCTGTTTTTATTGACAGAAAGATTTTCTTTAGGCAAAGTGAATTGTTTTAATGCCTTCAAAGATTGGCAGGGTCTAGAGAAAATGAAGACACATGCTTCTCAAGGGAGTACAGTGGGAGGACAAGAAACAGGTACAAGTTGTAACAAGGAAGTTTCTGGTTAGATGTTGGAAAAAACATGATTGTCAAGCACTGGAAAAGTCTGAAAAAGGAGGAACTATTAAAAATTTTAGTGGACAACAGTTTGAACAACCTGATGTAAGGTGTCCTTATTTTTAATGCTGGGTTGAACCTGATAACCTCCAGAGGCCCTTTCCAGTCCTTATAACAATTCTACAATATGAGGTTATCAGACACAAGCTAGTCACAGTCTAACTGAAGCTGGGTCCAAGAGAAATTAAATGTACTTTCTTTAAAAGAAACAGCAGCAAAATTTCTACATAGCTCACAACTTGTTTTCTAGTTTCCTTTGATATCAAATTCTGAATAAATTTACGATTTGTGACTACAACAAAAACATGCAACTCCACAAAATACTGCTCCTTCAAAATTCATTTAATTAGCTCTGCTGTTTTGATTGTTATTCCTTTGAAATAAGAATTAATTTTATTTATAAGCCACAGTTTTTTCAAACTAACCAGCGAATTTCAAAGGAGTTAGAAACATATTCATGTTGTGGTATTAATGAGAGATACTAGAAGATTTTAAAAAAATTAGCTCCATTTATGTTTCTGTTTATAATGTTTCTGCTTCGAATTCAGAGAGCTTTGTTTTTTGTTTTTTTTACTAAAGCAGACTATGAAACAACATGAATATCCTGCCTCCCCCAGTGCAGTATTCCTTGTCTGTGATATTAAATATGTTCTTCAGAACTCAAGTTGTAGAAACATCTACTTGGGTGATGCATGGTTTGTACAAATTCACTATTTCTTGTTAGGATCCCTACAAGTCATAAAATCCAAGCACCTAACATAAGATTTGACTGGTCTTCTTCAGGTCCTAACTTTCTCTAAGCATTTTCTCCAACCATGTCTGAATCCTCAGGATAATGTATCGTGAATGAGTCCCCATGATTTTGGGATTCAGATCATCAGGTGTGAATAGAAGTGATGTACCCTGAATCCTCCAAATAATGAGACAGCACTGCCAATTCTAAAGCTGACCATACCTTATGATTCTGGAAAAACTGGGGGCCAGCTGCTAAAAGGGCTAAAAGGTGATCACTCTCAGTGGAGGAAAAATCCTCCTATCCTGAGGGAGGAGGATCATGGAGATCAGGGAGGTGCACGGAAACAAATGACAGAGATCCCCAGGGATCTGGTCACCAACAGCTGAGACAGGTCACCAATAGCTGGGCAGCTGCAGAGCAGGAATTGACACATTTTTCTGTCCCACCTTCCCAGAGCAGCAGCCATCTCTCTGCTGGGAAGAGAAACTGAGGTTTGTGGGACACAGCACTGAGGGGAGTGCAAGAGGCTGCATGAGATAAACAAATATAATCTTGCTGGTTTTTAAATAATTCCAAGTATCCAGATCCTCTCTGAGATGTTTTGCACTCTACCTCACTCATGGCAGAGCCCACAAATAATAATGAATATAGGCAGCCAGCAAAATCTCTATCTTGTCCTCAGTTATCTTGTTTGTCACTTCATGATGCCCTTCAGGCTATCAAGTGTCTATGAAGCCATGTAGCAAGACACGAATACGGTGTAGTGCACATGACAGCACAGATCACATTGTATCCAATGTAATGTCCAATGTAATTCCCCACTTTCTGTAGCTGATCTGCACTCAACAATGAGGATGTTTCCATTATGCAAGTAGAAACCACAACCACAGGTAACTGGATGCACCTTTTTTTCTGAGATAAGTCACTGGCATTAATTTTAGCGAGCAGTTTTCTTAGAAAAGGAGAGCAGTTGTTCACCTGTGACACTGTTTCAAGACATGCAGAAAAACAGCAATACTAAGTAAGAGTCAATAGGAAAAAAAAAAGAAGAAAGGTGGGGAAAATACAAGAGGCAATCCATTCAGAAGAATGAATAAGGGAAGATGGCACGTGGGAAGTTCATGCTTCCATTTCCTAAAAACAGGTTAGTCCAACTGTTACCTTTTCTGTCTGCCCCCGGAAAGGGCAGACAGAACTGAAAAAGATTTAGAAGTAACTAACCATTGTCTCTGTACCAGGGCTTCAGGATTTTTCCACATACCAAGACCAAATAATTTGAAGTTACAGTATAGAGAGAAAGGAATTTACACAGGCATACACCATCACCTATATACTAATTAATATTACTCAGACTCAGAAGTCAGTGTTCTCTTTTCCTTCATTTTTTCCCATTTCTGACAGAATTTAACTGGCACATAAATTAATCTAATGGAAGCCAAGCTGAATGGCTACTGTTGACCTTTCTGATTAATTAGATATTTCAGCCAATTAGATATATTACAACTTCGTAATTTACTTCTTTACTTGTGTCAAACAGCCTCCTCTCCTGAAGGTACAGTTCTGGCAGATGCCACTAAGTGTCACTGTTCACATAGCCTCAAAACTCATATTATCATGCAAATAAAATTGGGCTTGGGGAAGACCCTCTATAGTTGGGTGGATTTAAGTGTAGAAGCCTCATGAGTGACAATTCTCATGTCACCAGAGTCATCCAGTGACAATGGCCCAAGCCAGGCCTGTTCGTGTCTTAGTCTGGAGGCTGTGACACATCTCCTGTGACACAACACTGAGAAAGGATCACAGTTGTTGGAGGAAAGTACAGAGAGTAGATACCAAGTGGTGAGCAAGAAGGTTAACATGCAACACAAGAAACTTGAGATACTTCAAGCTCGGTGAAGAGCAGCTCCTGACACCCCCTCTCCATTGTAACCAAGTGCAAGAACATTTGTAGTCTGTTTCAGAGGAAAGGCAACCTCAGGTTAGCTGAAAACACCAGCCATCACTATCCTGCTAAATAGCAGGACCCAACTGAACCCTGTTTTGGATAAAGAGCCCAGCAGTTTGTTGAGGCAAATAGGCTAAGCTTTTCTTGGGAATGCAGTTCATATACATTAGCGGAATCTGTCCTGGAAGTTCAATTAATTCCTAGAAACTGGATATAACCAATAGAAAAATTACATTAAGTCTGTTTAGCCATCTAATTTCAGAACTGGTGTATGCGTGAACACAAATCAGATTTACAAAGCAACAAAACCAGACACCACCATCAATCAAGCTTCTGGAAAATATTCTCAGGATTATTAGTCTCCCTTCTGTAGGACATGTGAACATGGAAGCACATAGGCTACCTTCAAAATCCAAGATGAGAAGTTTTCCCAGCAGCAAGGTCCCAAGGTCCCAAGTGATCCTCTATGGACTTATGTGCGAGGGTAATGCTAATAAAGAACAGCCTGCTGTTAGCTTTCAAAGTTTACATGTGTTCATCAGTAGAAAAAAGTGAGGCAAAAGATCATCTTTGCCTGTTGGAAATCTGCTTTGAGTAACTGCATCTTTGAAAAAGTATTTTCTTATCATCCAAAGCTAGTGACAGGCACAATTTCAGCAGAGCTCAGAAAAATACTGGGAAGCAAAACTAGGAATTTGGATCACTCAGAAGGATAGAAAAGGTGAAGAGAAGACTGTGGGTGGAATAGTTCAATGACAGAAATGTGGCTGCATTTTATGATTACAAGACAGTTTGGCTGGAATTTTGAGACCTGGCTGCTTACGATGAGCAACCAGTAACAGAATGTTGAGAAGGTTCAGGGAACTAAAAAGATCAGGAAGTTTGGATGAAGGGAGCCCAAGTCTCCTCCTGCTCCAGGAGAATGCCTAAAAGCCATGCTGCTGGCTGTTCTATGATTGACCTTGGGCACTCCCACTTCCAAACTGAAGTGGAGTAGCACAGCACTGACTTAATAATGAATGCCCAAAGGAAAGATTTCTTATCTATCACCGTAACAGTAGAGTGATTCCTGTGCAAAGATCAGCTCTTGGTTCTTTTAACCTTTTTTCTTTGTGTTTCTTCTTTCATCATTTTACACATGTCCCCCTCAGCTTGAGCTCCCTCTTCATCATGTAAGGTGCTCACCTACACAGCTCAGAGTTTGGGCTTACGGCTGGTGGCAAGGTGTGAGGACTTTCATTGCCAAACAGTACGGGACTCTGCTGCTGGACTGCAACTGCCAAGGGTTTTGGTATAACACAGAGTGATTTGATGCTTTTAGTTTTATACTAATGAGGCAAAAAAAGTCATATTAAAAAAAACCCAAACAACAGAACCCTCAAAAATGAATAAACAAACAAACAAAAAAACAAACAAACCAAAAAACCACAAAACTCTCCCTCAACTTTGCTGGCCCTCCAGTCAGATACAGTAAGAAAAGAAACCTCTAATAACTAGAAAATGAAACACTTAGCAAATGCTTAGCAAATAGATATGATTTCATAAAATAAACCAAAGAACATGATAAGCAAAGCACCTAGTCATCTTCCAGACTGCTCTCTTATCTGAGCAAGAGTTTATAAAAGATGCTTATACACAGTTTTATGTTTAGGCAAATTACAGAACATTCTCCAATATATTCCTGTAGTGTGTGCGAAGACATTTTAGCTCGTGCAAGCTAATCAATCCCTCCCGTTAGCAGACTGAGCTGTGTTTAGTAGGTCAGAGAAACACTGAAATACTATTCTGTAGTCAGAGGAGGCATCTCTGAAACAGATTTTAAAATTTCTCAGGTAATTTTCTTCTGCTCTGTCAGCAGACAACTCTGATTTACAGATATTTCAGACCTGAACCAACTATTTCTATTAAGAAAATTATTAGAGAGAACAACGAAAACATATAACAAGTGATTTGGGTAGTTGCTTATACAGGTGAAGAATAAAACAAGTTCAACTGCAAATGCTGGAATTAAGCATGAGGATAGATAATTCTTCAATAAGTTTTATTTCTAAATCCTGACTCTATTTCCTCAGATGCAAACTGAAAAGCAGAAGTCATGGCTTTCCATCAACACACACAAAGCTGGAAGTGTGTCACCTCTGCCATTTGCCCTGACAGACACATCTTCAGCATAGCATCAGTAACCTTTACTCTATTATTACCATTGGGATTCACAGAAATATTGACACTGCACTGCAAAAAGAGTGAACAGCAAAATGAACCCGACTGCAGCATACAGGACTTACTTGGGATTATTGCTATTTTTGAGGAAAAAAAATCTGGAGAGATCTGGATATATTCTGCTCTCGAAGACTTTGCATTCTGATTTCTTTTTCTCCCATTTTTCAAATAGCCATACCCATTTTTTTACCAGGGATTTGGATTACTTTAAATTTATTCTCAGCAGTACTATGGTACCATTGACACAGTAGTGAATACAGCATCAGATGCTACAGCAGAAGGAAATCATAGCGATTTACATACAACACTGTGATCACTTCTACTGGCACATCAGACATTTTAAGCAGAGGTAGCCATCCTGCAAACATGCAGGAATGTGGCCCCAGAGGAGGGTTCTGTCCAGCAGCTATTGTTATTCGTCTTGGAAAGTAGAAGATCCCACCTGTTCCATATTCAGAGACACCCCTTCAGACACACAGCCACATCTTTCTCAATAACTTAATATTTAGATAAGCATCAGAGTTTCAGGAAGAATTCTTTGGTTCCAATTATTCACTTACTATGGTGTCTGGCAACTTTTGTCACAGCATACACCAACTAACAAGCCCATCATTTTGACAAAAGCAGTAATTATCTGTGTCTTGAGTCTACTAGGGGATTATTTTTATTCTGCCCAGTGTTTGCTGAGCTTTCTAGCTATGCACTCATTATGATTTTTCCCCCTAACTTTAAATCTGTCTTTTTTTCCTCTCTCTCTAATTTACCTGTTAGCTTGTTCTTTTCCTTATCTTTGAATTTAAACCTGACCTTTCCTATTCTGTCACAATGTTAGATGTGTTCTTTGTCTTTATTTTATTAGGTTTTCCTTCCAGGGCTTTTCACATTTTGCAGTTCAACAAATGAATACCTTGAATGCCTTGAGTGATGAATATCAGCATAATTAATATTGATAATGGCAGCTTTATAGTTGGGGATTTTTTGTTTTGTTGAGTTTGTTGTTTTTTTCTTTTTAGTTCGAGTGAAAGCTAGTTGTGGTGAAAAGAAATTTACCCTTCCAGCATGTTCTTCATTAAGGCAACAGGCACTCTGTATTTCCCCACTTGGCTTTAACAGATTTCAGACTCCGGAAGAAGTCCAACAGCCAGGATGAAAAATCAGATAATGATTACAAAGTAAAGGATGATGGAACATGCTACTTGAAAGTTAAACAAAATAATAAATGTTAACCCAGCAAACAAACAAACAAACCAAACCCAGAAATGCAAAAAAATTTATATACTTTATGTGAATAGGATTTTTCAAACCACAATACAATACAGAGTTATCCCAGCTGTTACCAAATCAGCTGGGTTTTCAGGCATACCAGCTAGTTTTGCTAAATCTAGATTGCTTCACTCAAAACAGTGATTCACAGTCATGTTTCTCATTCTTTATTTTTGGTAATGTCAATACTAAAACCTTGTACTGACTCACAACAGCTTGCTGGAGCCACTGGGTTGTCCAGACTGTCTAGAACTGAGATCAGCTTTCTAAACTCTGCTGAGATATTGGTTCCATTTAAGGTTGCTGCAGTTTGAAATTTCTTGGGCCATTTGGTTTTATTCTTGTGCTCATGAACATCTTTGTAGTGCTTTAGGTTTGGGGGAGGTTAAGTGCAACTATGTGTTTTGTCTAGTGACAAAGATGAAAAACAATGAAACATGAAGAGCCATGGTTCCTTTACTACAGAAAAAAAGACGAAGGGAAAGAAAAAGAAATATACCAAAGTTTACCATACCACAAGAACTTTGGAAATTGGTGAAAATTTCTAACACATTTCCTAAGCAGCTGAATTTCAGCATTTCACAGTGTATTTGGAAAAATCTTTTTGGGACCAGGAATATTTTGCTTATAGAATACCAGTTAACATGTTCAACCAAAGGAAACCAGTGACAGCAGTTGTCACAGAGAGCAGGGAAAAAGACTGTGGGTAGAATTAAAGAAAAGTGTATAACAGTATGGAAATTATAGGGGGAGATGTGGTCACTACTCCCCAGATGACACAGTTGGATGCCTGTCTGACTTTCCACACACAGTACAATCTAAGGGGCTCAGTGGAGGGTGGAGCAAAGTGGAGACACCTCATCCAGGCTCTGTTAAAATCCTTGCAGAGGAGGCAGCCTGGTAACACCTTTTAGCCAATTCTGAATGGATTTCTGATGTAGCGTGTACTGCTTTGAAACCATAAAATCAGGTGTTCAAGTAATTTTTAGCCTTTGAGAGGGATAAAGGAGAAAATTTGGAATACAAGTTTGATAAACTTATAACTGAAAATTATAATCTTAAAATTGGGAATAAGCACCTTAAAATTGAGGTTGACAACCTTAAAGCTCTGCTTGCTGCAGCTAAGCACAGAGAAAAGCTGTTGCTTAAGAAACAGCCTCCTGTTTCAGATAGGTGGCTCTGCAGCTTAGTACTTTATACAGACCCTGAGGCTTGGGATGGGGATATTTGGTATGATAATGATGATGATGAGACCTCAGAGAACCCTGACTCCAAATCTGATGAGGGTAACAATGAGATTTGCACTACTCTGCACTCTATTCCCTGGTCTCTGACAGAGTTGGCAAAATTGCAGGAAAATTTATTCAAGGAAACCAGAAAACCCTGAAGGTGAAATGATGTTTATACAGACTCTTGACACTAATGGAAATATAGGGGGTGATCCCTGTGATTACAAACCAGGGGAAAATGATTCTTTATTACCTTCAAATTCCCATGTGCATGAAGCCAGGTGTCCTACAAAATCTCAGGATGGATAGAGGGAGCCTACCCAAAAACCAACTCAATTCAATCCAATCCAAGTTTTGCAAAGACATTATGGCCATTAGCCAAGCAAGACTGAAAACCAGGAGGTAGAATCTTCTCAATGTATACATAACAGCCCATGCCTTTGGATTCCAGTAGGTTCTTGTCACCAGTTAATAACATTTCCAATAGATAGGGGAGCACAACCTTTGATACTAAGGTAGCGAGATGACGAGAAGCTGGGTGTCCAACTGTGGCAAAAAGTTAAAATCACTGGAGTAAACAGAGCAAGTATTATCTGCTGCTAACATTAATTTATGGCTCTTGGGTGAGAAGCAGATGTTGGCTACTTATTTTGCAATTAAAGATCACAACGACTAATCAGTCACAAAGGATTTGAGAAAATCTCTTTTATGTGACAGTGGTACGCTGTATGTGCTGTTGAAATACAAGATGAGTCAAGTTTATTCTACATACAGTTATATAAACCAACATTATTAGTCCTAAATCAGTCAGGTTATTGGAAGAAAGTTTTTAATATTCTAACATGTAAATCCTTATATTTATTTTTATGAGTTCTTTACAGAGAAAGAAATTTTAAAAATCTATTTGCTCACACACATGCTCACACACATGCACAAACACACACTCCTTTACTTCTGTCTGCTTTGTATCAACTTTTAGAGGTTAGAAAAAGAGAAACATGATGTGAAAAAAATCCAAAAGTCATACCCATACCCATACCCAAACCAATGAGTTTCAAGACTAAGTCTCAGGTAGCCCCAACACAATCTGTGGTTAGAAGACTAACATATCAGATGTTCTGAAATAAACTTGCCCCACTGATCAGACTTCAGTTCAAATCTCTGCTTTCCTAGCAGTGAATGATTATCCCAGTCTTATTCTCTTGAGAATTGTATTTTGCAGGATATGCATTTTTACCCCACAGCATTTTGCAACATAAATGCCAGAAGCCTCTCACAATGAACAAAAAGTATAGGCTCAGGAGTTTAACATTCAAATTCTGTCAGTGCTTTGCATGCAGTCCTATTTGAAACAGCTTTTTTAGCCCACAGTGATTCCTAGCTTTATAAAGTTTGGGGTTTTGTTGCTGTTGTTGTTGTGTGGGTTTTTTTGTTGTTGTTGTTTTTGGGTTTTGGTTTTTTGTTGTTGTTGTTTTTAACTAACAGTAATGCAATGAACTGTATTCCTGATTATTGTGAGAGATTGTTTTGGGAAAAGTATGCAACACCTCTTCAGCATGGAAGCCCAGCGGCAGAACAGGACAAGATCTTCCTGCATTTTTCCATTGCAGCAGGAGGGTAGCAATGAAATTAAAGAGAAAAGGATCAGCTATTTGAAGAGGAATTTCAGCTACTCTTGATATAACATCATTTCTAGGTACCTAAAAGAAACCTTGAGTGAAGTTATGCGGTCTTGACTAAACACGAGAGGTCTAAGTCTGGAGTTATCCATGGATACCACCCACATGCTGTGTTATCAGTATTTTGTATGAGAGCTTTCTTAACCATCTGAGAAAATGGCTTTTAGTTGGCAATGGCTACATCTGATTTGCTGCTGGCAAAATGATAACGAGCTTGGTTTTGGCAGAGAGATTACCGCTATGTTCCTCTTGAAGACATGAAAAGGTATACTTGGTACAGGCTAAAAACAGTTCCTGATCCAACTCAGACTATTTATGGGTCCCTATTCCCTGTGCCAATCTGGGATACCAAAAATGGAAGAGGGCACCTTTTTTTTTTTTTTTTTTTTTTTTTAATTGAGCTTGAGCTGATCACACAAATTAACAAGTGAATTATTACACACCAGATGAAATAATACCCAGGGTGAGTTATTCCAGGAGGATGTCAAATACTAATGGATCTTATATTCCTCAACTCTCCAGAGCTCTTTGCTGGCCAATGAGACATTTGCTCGCCAACTGGACTGTATCAAAGAATTGCCTAAATATCACGGCAGAGTATGTATTCATGAGGCTCCTGAGAAATCTCTGCCTTATGATGGATTCTTCACTAAAGGGCAGCATGAAATCAAAATAGTTGAGCAAGCCCCACCTAAGGTGAATGAACAAGAGGTTGTTACAGTGCCCTCCATTGTCTTGTCCCTAGAGGTTCACACTGGCCGTACTGTTGCTGCACAACAAGATGAGATCTGGTTGCACATCATACCTTCACAGCTCCCAGCTTCTTTGGAAGGAAATCCAGGTACATGCCAGGTTGACAGCTATGGTAAACTTCTGTAAGTCTCCCACTTGATGAGAAAAGGAGTCTACTGCAGAGTACACCTTCCTCACAACATAGGTAGAAGGTGTCTTCTAAATGTTATGCACCACTAATAAAATATCTTATTTTAACATACAGATCAGTTGGGGAGAGAAGCTATGGCTAAGGCTTCTTGGGATGAGTGCTGCTCCTTGGTTGTAGAGTTCTTGGGAGATGAAACATGGGAACTACTCAGGAGCTGAGTCTTTCCAGAAGAGAAGGTTTTCTCAGTAATGTTGACTCTGCTCCAACTTTAATGATTTAATGGCTGCCTTTCCTTTGGATGATGTGTCACTGATCCCTGTGACCAAAAAACAGAGGAAGTATCTGCTTAGGAAACCTCAGCAGAAGATAAGTTAATGTTCTCCAGAATGATCGCCCCTCCCCCAAAGGGCAGCTGAATATTAAAGGACAAACTTAAACAAAATAACAAAGCAGTTCTGTTCAGTGCCATTGATCCAAAAGACAGCACTCACTAAACCTTAAAATCTATTTTGAGTCTCCTGCAGAAAGTCTGCTGTGAAAGAAATGGAGTTTTATAATCACTATTTGGAGCCTTAGGGGTTCAGAGCATCCTCTCATTCACATTACTGCTGCCTTACTACCCAAATGCATTTTCATGTGTATCCTAATCAGTTCATTTACTGTTTGAATGTTATTTTTGATGCCAGAAAGAAATATCTAAGTAGAACACTGCAAAAGTTCTCTCTTCATTGGGAATGATGAAAATCCTTCCACATAGATTTCAGACTCTATTATAAACTGCATCTGATAATGTGAAAGTTCTATCTCCTAGCAGTACATTAGAAAAATTAGTTTTAAGCTCTGCTTGCTCATAGGATTTAATACAGGGTTTTATTTTTTAAATCTGACATGTCAAAAGAGAGATGACAGGTAGTGCAAGGGACAAAGAAATTTCCTGCAGAAGGGAATTGAAAGGAACAGTATCTGAAACTTAAAAGAAGGGGAGAAATGTGTGAATATTTCAAGAATAGCAGAAAAGCATCATTATTATAAGCATGTGGAACATGAAAGAGAATTAGACAGATGTCAGGTGGGAAAGAGGGAAAATTCCTCTTACCACACCATTTGCTCATGGGTGCAACAGAAAAATAGCCACTAGAAAATGCTTAAACATTGTGGTGGTATTTAGTAGTCACTTTAAAAAATATTTTATATGAATTCTGTGTGATAAAGTTTAATTTATGGTATCTAAAGGCTTTGGATTAGATGTAAATGTTTTCTTTTGAGATGTATTTGTTTTTTTGTTGAAAAGAGTGTTGTTTCTTGCTGATGTCCTGGCTGTTACTGAAGTCCTTAGTGGCTCTGTTCATCAGGTGTTATGCATTAGAGCACCTCCCTTATGAAGAAAGGCTGAGAAAATTTGGGCTGTTTAGCCTGGAGAAGAGAAGGTTGCATGGAAACCTCACAGCAACCTTCCAGTACCTGAAGGAGGAAAACAGGGAAACCCGTGAGAGAATTTTTATCAGGAACTGTAGTGATAGGACTAAAATGGGTTCAAATCAAAAGAGGAGAAATTTAGGTTGGATATATGGAATAAATTCTTTACTGTGAGCCTGGTGAGGCACTGGAACATGTTGCCCAGGGAAGTTATTGATGCCCCATCTGTGGAAGTGTTCAAGGCTATGTTGAATGGGGCTTTGAGCAACCTGGCTCCAGCCATGGTAGGGGGGTTGGAACTAGATAGTCTTTGAGATCTCATCAAACCCAAACTGCTCTATGATTCTGTGATTCTATGCCCAATATAATGCAAATTACTTCTGAGCAAGGTCATACACTATTCTCTGTAATAAAAAAAAAAAAAAGTGAAGTGACATCTCTAGCTTTCTTATGAGCCAATACAGACTCTGTTACTTACATTTGGAATGGCATTGTTTTAGCACTGATTTAAAATACATCCTTGTTGTGATAATTATGATCAAATGCTTTCTAATCCTTTTTCTTCATAAATCAGAAGACACCAGCAGTGATCAATTTCCCAGCCCCACACAGGTGCACAGGATACTACACATCTGTGAGTGCAGTAATGTAAACTGCAACGTGATGGTTGGGCACTTACTCTGCTCAATTTAACACAATAAAATATATCTTTTAAGTGGAAATGGTTGCAGGATGCATAGTATCTACATTAAAGGAAGCAATATGCAAAGTCTAAATTTAATTTGTTCTCCTCTGTGTCATCTTCTGAGAACCTTCTGTATTCAGTTGGATTTCATATGTTATATGTTGGGGTAGGAAGCTGGAAAGAAGACATTCACCTCCTGCTTCTAATACACAAGGTAATGGAAAATAACATACATGTGGACGCAGCAATGCATACAATATTTTCATTGGGTAGACTGCTGGACTTTGCATAAGGATGGGTGTGTATATTAGTCACAAAGACACTGGCCATACCAGTAGGCTGAAACACAGTACAGATTGAATGCAAAACTACTGCTAGCCCAAGATAAGCACACTGTTTACCCCTGTAGTTACTGGAGTTCATCATTTCAAGCAGCCTTGGATCTATACATGTAAGCGACACAATTTAACATTAGTGGAAAGACATAACTAAGCCTCAAGATATTGAAAAGAATGACTTAGTTTGGCTGGACAGCTTAAGGACTTTGATGCAGAAGCAGCTTTGAACTTCAGGAAGACATAGAGCACACTGCTGGTTCTTGACTGAGATCAAGCAACTTAGACTAATAAAATATGTGGGGAGATTGATCAGCAACATTTTATTTTATGTCTAAAAATTGAAGTTGTTCTTACTGTAAGAAGTCTGTCAAGATAGCTTTTCATCCAGTCTCATCAGGTATTCTAGGTTGCAGCATGTCCAAAAAGGAGAGAGGAGGCTTCAGCTCTCTTGCCTCATGTTACAGCAGAGGGAAAGTTGGCAGACATAAAAGACACCTGTCTGTCCTTTATATTCAGTTCAAAAAGACTTAAAACAGCATTTTTCTTAGGTAGGGACAATACCCTAAAAAGCTGTCAGGCAAAAGCGACAATTTCAAAAAAATTTCCAATTCATGGAAAGCCAAATTTTATATGTTCAGAGTCAGACAGTAGCAGACGCTGCTGAAGAACAGATAAAGATTGGAATATCGTGCTTTCAAAAGCATAGATGTTACAAGATCTAGTTGAATTTTTCAGCATATAGTTTAACCTCTAAATGTATGAGATAAGTTAAATAGCAAGAGCTGAACCCACTACTTTGGGTATTATGCCACTATCAGAAGGAATATATGTATATACAAAAGCAGTGATATCTCCTTGAAAATGTTCCAGCAGTTATGAGATGTCTTGGATATCTCATTGTGTAGCTGCAGCCCCAGGCAGTTACGTGATTGCATTCAAGCAGGGCCTGCTGCAATAGGACAAGGGTTGATTTAGATATGGATAAGGAAGAAGATTTTTACCGCAAGGGTGCTGAGACACTGGAACAGGTTTCCCAGAGAGGTCATGCCCCATCCCTGGAAACATTTAAGATCAGATTGGAGGCCTCTCTGAGCAACCTGGTCTTATTAAAAATGCCCCTGGATCAGGTCCCTTCTAGCCCAAACTATTCTGTAATTCAATGATTTAAGGATTGTCCACAATCATCAGACCAGAATGTATATTTAATACATTTATTGTTCAAATGAAAATGGTTCTGTGTGCACAATCTTTCCCACCAGAGAAGATGTACTGAACCACAGTACCAGCAGGACTTACAGCAGAAAAGCATTTCACAAATTTTAAGACTGAGCTTTTCTAGTTTATGAAGTGGATTAAGCCACATGGCTGGATACTAGGAGATGCTTCTACTTCTAATTTAATCAACACATATATATAAGAAGTAAGAAAAAAAAAAAAAAAGAAAAGCTAAGCAGAGCTCACCAACACTACTAGTAATGCTAACTTTGCAATGGGTTATTTGTTTTGTTTTTTTAGTCAGAATCAGCCCCGATTCTAAAATATGCCAGAAATTCAACTTACAGAAATTAATTAAAAAAAAAAAAACACCTTGGAGAGAGCTTTAATAATTCATCTTTTAAATTGGTACAGATTATAACTTGGTATAAAGATTTAATCTCTTATGGTTAAATAATCTGCAGCTGAGAAGAACACTTTTAATTTTTTTTTTCATTTGCAGTATGCAGCCACCCATATTTGTAAATTTATGTTGTTCAAAAGTAGACACTTTTCACTTTTCATTTATATGTCTGTGGAAGACATTTCCATGCACATATAAATGAAAAGTGAAAAGTGTCTACTTTTGCAGCTTTTTTTCCCCACAGCTATAGCTGAAGCGTAAGCTAAAATGGCAACAAAGAGCCCATCATAATAGATATATGCTATTTTATACGGTGTTATAATTTACCAGAAATATTTGGATGTAGACAAAGTATATGAGAAAATATTCACATGATGCATATGAAATATCAATCACACTCTTCATAGATGGGATATATCAGATTTCAAAGAATAAAAAAATAATCCACTGTTTTAAATATTGTAAATTCACTGAAGCTGTATAGAAAAATTCATAGAATGATGAAAAGAACAGCATAATAATTAGTTACACTATAACCCAAATTACACATTATCTAGACTGACGAGAGCCTTAGGGATCTGAAGGCTGAATGGGAAGAAAGACTCCCACTTAGAAGTAAGGCAATAACGGAATACTAAAAAGATCATCCTCAGCACTCCCTCAGGATGACACAGAAGAGATTTTACAAGAAGCCATGGCAGTGTCCCCACCATCCACACTGCCTGTGGGCCATATCTTCCAGGTGGGATGACAAACCAGTTGCTGTACCACCATACAGTCATCGCTCCAGTCCCACCCTGGCTGCATCCAGCTCTTGAGAAAGCACAGAAATGCTGCTCAGTCATTTACAACCAGCAGTCAGCTTCCCAGGAGGGCTTAGATGCCTACAAAAGGTAGGGAAAGCATTAAGTGGCTGTGAAAGCTTATGCAAAACTTCACATCAGTATTTGAGAAAAATTATTCATATTGCTAACTTAGAAGTTCTTATTATGTTTAGGAGTCATCCAGTTACAAAACAAACTAAAACTATATGACTTAGCTGAGCAATCCCAGTGTGAATAACAAATCAAGAATAGTCTCGTAAAGTAGTTTGTGAGTAGTCTGTAGGGCGAAAAAGGCTCCTGTAAAAGCCTGAGATACTGAAAAATTCAACATAATCAACAACTTCATGAAGAAAACAGTGCCTAACAGTAGAACTCACACAGAAAATAAAACTGGCTTCAATACTTTGTTTCTGGTAAACAGCTGGCCTTTTGCTGTTCTGCTAGCGTGAGGTAGAACTGCAGCATTGCCCAAAGCTGCTACAGCTAGTTAGCTACATAAACACAAAAAATATGGAACAGTATTAGTATGACTACAGCTAGTAGGAGTAAGGAGTAGGTTTCTTCCCCTCTATTTAACTCTTTTGGGGTGACATTTGAATAACTGTGTTCACTTTGGAGCTCCTCACTGCAAGAAAGGTATTGGAACACTGGAGAAAATCCAGCGGAAGACCCCAGGATGTTCAGAGGCAGTAGCAAATGAGAGAAAGGAAGAGGCTGAGACAGCTGTGTCTCTTCACCCTTAAGACAAGGAGGCTCAAGCCAAGATTTTTACTACTGCCTGATAAGAAGGCAGAACCAGATTCATCCTGATGCTGCACAGCAACAGGATAAGAGGCAAAGGACTGAAGCCGGAACATGAAGAATTATGAATAATGATCAGATAAAAAGAAAAAAAAAATAAAAAAGACCTTTGAATGTGGTCAAACATTGGGAAAGGGGCCAGAGAGGTTGTGGATTCACAATCTGTGGAGGTATTGAACACCTGATGGACATGTTCATTACCTTTGAACATAGGGTTGGACTAGATGATTCCTGGAGTTCCCTTCCAACCTAAATTATTCCATGATTCTATGACCTTAAATATACACATATATAGAAAAAAAGCTGAACATTAACATACAGAAGTTAGGTACTCAAAAGATCAAATATTGAATCTGTTGTTGGGGAGCAGAAGATTGGGCATTGCTATTTGAAGTTACTCAGTGTGCCAAGCATGTAATGACAGGTGACATTTAAGACTTTCGGACATACACTAAAAATCATGAAAATGAGACAGAATTAGCAAGACCTCTCAAAGGAGAAGAGCACAGGCTTTCCAAGTACAGCATTTAAAATGACCTGTTGCTTTTGGGCCTACATTTTCCCACAAATAAAATCAAGAGGGTTTTGATGGTATTTGAGAAATCTACACTAGAGATACGTAATTCATCTCAGCTTGTCCTATATACTGGACCCACACAGAGGATGACAAAGCCACTTAACATCACACAAAAAAGTTTGAGAATAGTAAATATTTTATTCTGACTTATAGTCAGCTAGACAGAAATTTATGTGGGTAGAAATTTAGTCTTCATTCATAAAATGAAAAACATAGGAGAAAACTCCCAAGTTCCCAATGTGTACATCATTTTATTCCTAAAACTTTCTGGGTAGGACAGTGAACTGATTGCATGAATATGCAAAAGTCAGACAGCTATACCTATCAATTTGAGAACTAAGTTTAGTATTGACTGTCTCAGTGAGTGAAAATAAATAGTAAATCCCCATTTATTCATCCAGTAAAATAATATTTTACTTCATCTTTTGTGATGTGAAGGAAATGAAAATACTTTAATAACATAGTAAGGAAAGGAAATTACTAAATTATAGTTTTACTATTAGTAACAATAAAGCTATGACCTGCTGTTCAAAAAAGTAAAAAATTATATTTTTAAAGGTTATTCCAAATGTCATAGTATTAAAGCATAATTAAAATCAATATAAAACCAGAAAAGGAAGGTCAAAGAGGGTGTACACCCCCATCCCTGAAAACAATGCTGGTGAACTGGTAACAACGAGAAGGCTGAGGTCCTCAACAAAGTTTTTGCCTTGGTCTTCAATGAAAATTCTCTTCCCACCTCTTGAGTGTATGGACAGCCATCCACAGCCAGACAGCCAGATAGGGACTGGGGGAACAAAGTGCCTCTCACTGTAATCAAAAATCAGATTTATGACCCCTGGAAGAACCTGAACATGCAGGGAGGATAACAGTATAGGACTGTGGGGGATCAGGCACAAGCATGGTTTGTCTCAAACATTCTGACTGTTGTGACAGAAAAATTGTGATTGGAAGAGAGGGTCCTGCAGAGGTGGGGCAGGGCTGTTCTGAGACAACTTCTGGTTCCACATGGAGACCTGTGCTCAGCATGTCCAGGTTGAGTCCCACCCTCCCACTCACCTCCTGGAGGTTTCAAAAGGGGCTGGCTGCACACGTGCCAAAATGTCTACTTTGCGTAAGAAGTGTGCACCTGGTTAACTACAGAAGGAAGGGAATCAGTGCCCCTCCCCTGTCTTCTATTTTTCCTTTCTTTGTCTTATTGCCTCAGATCCATTGTAGGATCTAAGGACTGATGATATTATTTGTTCACTTTCTTTTATTTTTTTTTCTTTATTTCTCCTTTCCCTTGCTTTGTCTGGGCAAAGTGCAGCTGTCATATTCTATCCCGTACTCCATCCTGAAAGGCAGGATGTCATCCAGAGGGACCTGAACAAGCTGGGCCTCTGGGAAGCCCAAGTGCAGGGCCCTACACCTGTGTCAGGGCAACCACCAATATCAACACAGGCTGGGGGATGAACAGATCACGAGGACCTGTGCTGAGAAGTATTTGGGGGTGCTGGTGGATGAGAGGCTGGACATGACCCAGCAATGTGCACTCACAGCCCAGAAAGCCAAACGTGTCCTGGGCTGCATCCAAAGCAGTGCAGCCAGCAGGGCCAGGGAGGGGATTCTGCCCCTCTGCTCTGCTCTGGTGAGACCCCAGCAGGAGTCCAGCACCCAGCTCTTGGGTCCCCAACACAGAAAAGGCACTGAGCTGTTGGAGCAAGTACAGATGAGAGGCACCAAGGTGATGAGAGGGATGGAGCACCTCTCTTATGAGGAGAGGCTGAAAGAATTAGAATTGGAAAAGAGAAGGCTTCAAGGTGACCTAATTGTGGCCCTCAGTACCTGAAAGGAGCCCACAAGAAAGATGAAGAGAAACGATTTACAAGAGCATCTAGTGACAGTACAAGGGGGAATGCCTTCAAACTGAAAGAATGTTTAGATCAAATTAGGGAGATCAGTATTAGGGAGAAATTCTTTAATGTGAGGATGGTGGAATAGGTTGCCCAGAGAAGTTGTCAATGCCTCATCACTGGAAGGGTTCAAGGTTAGATTAGATGGAGCTCGGATCAGCCTCGTGTACTTGAATATATCCCTGTCCATGGCATGGGAGATGGAATTAAAGTATTTTTAACTTCCTTTCCAACCTAAGCCATTCTATGATATGCAGATAAACAATATTCTCTCCCTTTTTTTTTTCTTTTCATTTTTTCTGCTACAAGACAAAATAAATTCCCCAAATAGCTGCTGTTGAGCTGGAAATAGTTTTGTAATTTTTATTATCAAGGGATTAATATTTATGGGAAAATATTTTGTATTTTGAGGGATAGTCTCCTGGGCTATCACTGTGCTTTTAGCACTGCAGATGTCTCTGAATGTTTCCTCACAGTTAGTTGCTGTAAAAATAAGTATATACAGATGGAAGTACAGCAAAATGATGCAAAGTTACAGTACCCCAGGCACTAATATTTTATGCACTTTTTAATGTTACATTTAAAAATTTTATGAGCATCTACTCTGCAAACCAACTCCATCTCTATTCCTGGGGGTTAACGTGTGGCTTTACATACCACAAGTATTTCAGGTGAGTTGGTTTGAGAAGCAAGCGATGAAGTGAAAAAATCTGTCTTCCAATTCCCAGTGGTGGGGTATATCATGTAAGCTGGAAATAGTAGATTCTTCATTAATTCCTTAAATTAAGTGCTGGAAGAAGCATTGTTTTGGTGATCACTGTGATGCCTGAGGCCAGCTGGATGATCTAAAGATCCTTCTCTCCTTTTAATCTATAAATGGCTGTTTGGTTGAGAGTGTCCAATCAAGATAACAACTACAATACATGCAGTAACCAGCATACAAAAATAGATCAGGGAGCCAAGAGCAGTTTCCAAATATTAGTTAAAAAAAATAAGAGCAGGCTAAAGAAAGGCTTTCAGCATGGCAAAAAACCGCCTGTAAGTATTTTTCTTATGTAAGTCCCGTATTTGCCATTAAGCCTTTCCTTATTCCCAGAGCCTTTCCAAAGTCTGATCAAGAAGCTATTCACACAATATTTGCAATATACAGAACTTACAGCAATGGTTTACTGGTACCTCAGAAACTGGAAGACAGAAGAGTGGTGTGAAGCTGTGCTAGCCAGATTCCAGATCCCTACCAGTACCCAATCATTTCCTTACCTTCACAGGATATTTTCTGAGCTGCTGAGTGATATAGCTACAAAATGCAGAGCTGATAGCATGGGCAGAATGATTTTGAACATGCTTACCCAAACCTTAATTTAACCTTCATTAGCAATTATGAATTGGTTGATAGCTATAATTCAGCAAAGATTCTAATGGAACACAGTTTTGAAACATTACCAATAGGTGATTTACATTTACAATTTATTGTACAATCAAGTTGCTACTATTATATTAAAGGTGTGGTGATTTATCATAATCCAATTAGCTGAAAAGCCTGGTAATATATATATTCATGTCACTTTAATACACTAAGAAAGCTCAGACCCCTACTAAGATTTTATTTCATTTATTAAAGCAATGCAAAACTTCTTTAAAAAATGCATGTAATGTCTGCTGACTTCTTAACTCTTTTATGGGAACATAGAAGTTAAAAGTCATGTCCATGAGGAACCTAATCTAACATCTCAGTCTTTTACGTAATCTCACATCCAAGCATCACAAGGCTAACTGAGAATAAAGTCTGCAGTACTCATTTTAATACCATGTCTAGTACTTGTAACAAATAGTTGTCATCTGAAATACTACATATGTTTATGGCAATATATAGTCGTGTACAACTATTTAAAATAAAAAAAAAAATAAATATTCTGAGGTATTTGGCCTTTAAATTATGCTTATGCACAGGATCTATAGCATTTTGCTTGGGTACTCCAATGAACAGCAGTTGAGTATCCAAGTGCTTCCAAAGCCTAAATTACCAACATTTCACCAGTTAAACAAACATCTTTATAACACAATCAGATAAAAGTCCACATTGCTAAAACTGGAAAGGAAAATGAGAAATATATAATGAAGTGCAAATATACATTCATGGTTTAGCCTGCTACAGTATGTTGGTTGATGCTGAAGCAGAAGTGCTGAAACACCAATTTTCATGTGCAAATGATTTCCTTGGTGTCAATACCTACACAGTGAATACCAATTTGAACATCTCAAATGGGGCACTAAGGCAAATTGAAGAGTAGTCTCAGAGGTAATAGTGCTAAGAATCTTAGAAAAAGAAACAAATCTAAAAAGTATATATAAAGTAACAGTATTTGCGTGTGGCTTAAAAGTCACTGTAGAAATGGTTGACCATGAGATACCCATTTTGTTAATTTGTAAAATATCCTGTATACATAAATAGGCTCCATTGCAATTAATAATGAATTCAGATTAAGAAGAGTCAATAATTTTATAATGTTACAAAAGTACATACAATTCATAACTAAATATTTAATAAAAGAAATAGAAAAAAGTTGGTGAAGTAAGGCAGCAAAAGTGTTTGCTGGCATAGATGTTGCTGTATCAAAGATTTGCTAACAAAAGGGAAGATAAATTTTTAATTGAGGAGTTGGCATACAGCTATACTGAATGACAGGCTCCACCATGTCACCATATCTGTCCAGCAATCTTGAATTGCTGAAACCACCCAAATCATAGCTAGCCAATTTTTGGGGGGGAAGAAAATACATCTTTTAGAATAAAATCATCCACTTCCAGAAGAATAACTAATAATCTCCAAAGCAGCCATTCCCTTCACTCCCAGTAACTTTCATGAAAGATGCATTTTATGACATTGTAAGCAATTTCATAATTTCTATGTAACAGTGGCAAAATATAATTCCATAGGACTGTTGGGCATAAAGGTAAACAAAACAAGAGGAGAGGCCCTGTTAAAAATTCCTTTGCAGTGCAAGGATATGTTTAGACCGAACTCAGGAGGTCTTGTTTATCTCTGACAACGCTAAACAGTTGGCTGACTGAGGTTCAGAGTGGAAAAAGCTTCTACCCTTGAAAACCTTAAAGGGAGAGATGCACCTTTAAAAGGCAATCTAGAAATTCCCCTCAGCAAAGAATTTTATCCTGGGACAAGATATTTGCTTACTCACCAGCGGCCCATAAGCTATTAGCTGCCCTCTGGAAAGCTCTTTGAGCAACTCCTTTCTTTCTCTTCTCACTGATGAAGGCTGATATCTGTGATTGCAGTTTTAGAGCACATTTGCAGTCAAAGTAGCAGTTAATCACAGATGACAGCTAAAAGCCATGATCAGTGAGAAACCACACTGAGAACAGTTTAAAATTCCCTTCAGATAAGCCACTAGCACAAGCAGGGCAAAATACTATCCCAGACAAATTAATGTCTCAAGAAGACACATTGCCAAGCATCCATGTACATCCAGTCCTTTGAAAGAAGTTCCATGCATCAGATTTTTCTGTGAGATAATACCCTTTGAAAATACTGCAAACTCAGAATGTCTGAATTAGGCTCTGGTTTAGCCGTATACTTTCTTACACAAGACAGGTAGACATCAAAATAGCATGTGATTTGTTGGTAAAGAGAATTCCAAACAGAGTGTGCAAAGATAGGTTCTGCATAGATAATGCCACAATTTACCATGCCAGACCTGTGATGCCACCTGACTTTACCAACTAGCTTGCTGTTCCTCTCCTATGGTTGACAGTGGACCAGATACCTGCAGAAATAATAATTCAGGTCAGGGGGTACTTTCCAGCCAAAGGGGGAGAACATGAAGAAAAGGCCACTTCTGCTTCCTGAGAACAGCCAAGTGACTAGAGAAAACTGAGGGGAAGGTGAGTTGGAAAGGACAAAGAAATCAAAGCTGATGAAAATTACAAAAGAAAAAAAAAACGCTGAAATACTATCAGGATACAGTAAGTGGAAGATTTAAAGCAAAAGCAAGACTAAGAACAGAGAAGTCTCTTTGAAGATAAAGTTCTCAGGTAGGATTTCTCTTATTCAACTTAGATATTTACAAAGTAGCCATCCACATGTCATCTACTCACCCTAGGCTACCCTGGGGAAAAATAGGTTCCTAAAAGCATTTGCACTCTAGAAGCATCTGGGTTTTTTTCCTCCTTTGAACATTCAGGGAGTATAGATTCCTTTTTCAATATTTGACATCTACACTTGTGACCTTTGGGAAGGAGTCAGACTAATAACTGGCTAGAATGCATATAGTGTTATTAAAAGAGGAAAAATACAGGATTATACAAGGAACCACTTTGAATTTGGGCATAGAATTATCAAAATGTTTTTATACTCTTAAAATTATCAAGGGAAGTTTCTGTTGTTTTTTGCTTGCTTGGTTTCAGAGTGTTGTTTTGTGGTTTTTTTTGAGGAGGACATTTCATTTTCCCCCCAAGTATTTTCTTAGAGAGGTACAAATATGCTGCACATTTTGAGACATAATAATATGTCTCAACATCAAGATATGTCCTAAAAGCTCTGGATACTGAAGCTAATCAGGCATTTGTATTGTTTTGGTGGGGGGTTTTGTGGGTTTTGTTTGTTTGTTTTGGTTTGGGGTTTTTATTTGTTTGTTTTATTTTTGGTTTTGGTGTGCTTTTTTAATAAAAAACTAGAATAACCTATAAGTTTTGCTTTATCTGGATTTCCGACTGTGGTAAGTGGTTTGGTCATCTCCACATTCCAAATAAGCCATTTATCTTTGCTGTATTTTTTAACCTTTTCAGCTATTTTACTCTTTTAGTGTTTAGGGAATAGGGCAGCAAACTTCAGAGTAGCATTTTGTGCTATACTCAAGGTAACCTACATACTCACTGCAGTAGCCAATTGATTGTCAAGCATTTGATATACAGACATTTTTTTTAAGGTCATTCTACACTTACAGAGATTTAACCTTCTGCCAATTTAACAAGAAGAGAGTGCAACAACCTTTGTCTAATAAGATGGTCTACCCTTGCAACATTTAACAGTGGTAAATATTACCCTCTGGGGTCATATTTTTGTCAATATGTTGAGATCAGAATTTTATCTCAGCAAAAAAAAGTTTTGTCCTTAAGTAAATTTAACAAAAGGAGGTCATCCAGCTGTCTGCCATATGAAATGGACAAACATCAGCTGGAAAACTCCAAGATATTATGGATGTCGCAAGACATCTTCCCCCCTTTCTTCCCTGCGGGGGAAAATGGAGAAAGGAAACAGTGAGAAAGTAACTTATATCAGTAAGCAAAAGAGAGGGGGAAATACGAACATTGTTGCCAGTGCTGTTTCCAGACAAAAAAAAAAAAAAGTTTTTACAGTATGAAGGTGATGTTAAAATTATTTATTGCTTTTATATTTCCTTCATATATTCATAGTCCTGTACACTATTGTTGTATAGGTTTATAGTTCCTAGCTAACTCCTATAACTCCTATAGTTCCTAGCTAACAGTACTTTTCCTCCCCTGATAAACAGAAAGACCAAATATATTCTCCAGAGGCTCCAAGCCCTGGGGGTCCAAGCCCAAATTCTCTGGGGAGCAAGAACAAACTATTCTCCCAAGACACTTTTTCATTAAAAAAAAAAAAATTAAAAAAATACAGCTAGTATCAAGAGGGGAACTCTGGAAAAAGGTTGAGTCAGAAGCAGGAACTACCTCATCACCTGTGCTGCTAATTGGGAACTCCTGTCAATTATGCTAATTTGCTAAATTTATGAAACTGTATCAGCTCTGTGTAGGGTAGGTATTTTTCCATATGTGCCCCTGGAAACCTCCAATTAAAGACCAGCTTTTATATTACCTCCTGTACTAATATTATATCAAAAGTGTATTGTTTTATTTCTAGATCTTTAAGGCATCAAAAGATCCAAAAACATGGCTGAAAGTTAGACTGAACCACTCCCATGGTTCACAGACTGTATGAATCAGGTTCCTCTGTTTCTGTAAGGTACAGCTGTTACAAACTAGTAATACAATAAGTATTGAAATACAATTATTTGTTTCTTCCAATTTTATAAGTGTAACTAATAGTTTCCAATGTTATCTATCTCATAGACAATGCATATGCACTATTTTTCCAAATATTTTTGTACTATAACTCTGATGTGCTCTGTAAATTCATCAACTTCTTTAAGTTGGTCCCAAGTGCCTGCAGCGCTGACAAATTTCTCAGCTCTATTGTAGTTTATAGAGCAGATCCACTCTATTTCCCCTAAAGACAAGTTCTTTTTGGCTTTGACTATTCATGCTCTTTAAATAATGCCATTTTTGCATTGCAGCATTTCTGAGAGAAGCTATATATTTACATTTTAAGGGCAGTTTTGCATTCTCTTACTATCAGTTTGTGTGTCTTTGAGAAAAAATGTGTATCTTTTCCGATCCCTCAAACACTGTTAGATTTGACATCATTCCAAGATTTTTTTGTCACTGTTCTTTGAAAAAAAACAAAAGCAGACTGCAATGTTTAAAAGAGCACCACATATTATCAATCATAGCACACAGTTGAAACTGTGTTCTGACTTGTTCTATTTGTTAACACTTGAATATTACTAAAGCATAAATTCAGAGAAGGAGAAGTCATCTTCTCTTCCTTCATATTTATTTGTATACTTCCTGGGTTTTGTTCCCAGCTAATTTCTATCTAGATTTAGCTAACAGTACTGTCAGTAGGAACTTATTTCATATTCCAACTAAAAGAACTGTGGTAGAGGCAGAGAATAATAGCATCAAATTAACGTTTTTAAGAGTAGGTAGGAAGGGTTTATACAAGGCATGCTAGGGGTTGGAAGTAGCATATGCTGTTCCATTCTCAACCAAAGGGTAAACTAACCTCAGAGATGCTCAATCTACTTATTTTTGACAAGGAATTTTTGTAGAAGCGTGAAAGATAAGTAGCCTTACTTTTCTGACTAACCACTAAGATGGAAATACTTTGTTGCTATTACTTTACTTGAATTGATTTGAAGAAATTGGTCCTAAAAATCTGCCTGCACCTAACACCTGTTGGAACAAAACTTAAATGAAATGAATACTATAGAAAATAAAATGAAATTGTATAAAAAGCAAAGCAGAGTACACTTCCATATTAATGAAGCATTTGGGACAAATCCCCTTCTCTGGCACGTGTAACATAATATAAAGTGCTATAATACACCACAGTTTGAGTTTTTTAAAATGTTTATTCTTGATCAGAAGCTAAAGCAACAGGAAAAAAAAATTGATACCAAGCATAGTTGTTCTGGAATCAAAGTGATTTGATCTATGCAGAAAAAAAAAAGAAGTTTTAGGCAGAAAAGGTCAAAAAAAGAAGTTTTAGGCAGATATTGGTATCCATACCACAAAGGGTAAGAAATTAGACAAAAAAAATAGCTACAGGAAAATATTTTGGGTTTGGGAGTTTTTTATTAGGAACAGGTAGCAGACATCCATATGTAACAGAAACTAATGGTTTGGTAAATATTGCAAGTGAGAAATTAATTTGTTGCTTACTGTCTGATTTGTCTGTCAATCCAGTTCTGTAAGAATGAACAAAAGAGCAAATGAAAGCAATATAGGCAAAAGAGCATATGAAGGCAGTATAAATCAATGCTGTTTTGTCTTTGGAAATTTTTATGAGATTGCAACACCAAAAACATTCCTAGAGTTAAGAAACAGGGATAGCAGTCACTTGGCCGAAGGCTTGTAGACACTGATCTGTTCATAACAAGCAATGTACAAGGAAATGTGCAGTGTTATCCCCAGCCCTAGGCAGCCTGGGAAATAATTGCTTTTAATCTGTAAAAAAGCTAATTTACCTCCTTGCCCTCATTAACAGTATGTGAGAGAAATCAAGGAATATGTGGAGATACTACCCACAGCCTCAGATTTACGTTTTCAAGGCTGTACAGCACAGCATGTATTGAAGGTCTGGCAAAAGAGTCTCATGAGCTAAACCTTTACAGCTAGAAAAAAAAAAATTAAAAGGAAATTCAACCATCAGTTCAAGGCTTAAGACATGCCCAGGGTGGTCAGAGTGACTGACACAAAAGGAACTTGGGAGTCATGCATGCAGCTGTTTTTTAGGCTATGGACATAATTTGTGTTTACAGTAGGCAAAAAGAGGAGCCCCCTCCTGCACTCGAGAGATTTTTAAAAGTAATTCTCAAAGTTTTCAAACACTTCAGTCTCAACAGGATTCTCAGATTCATACTAAGCTATATAAAAGCTACACAGATTTGAATTATTAAAGATGCGTCAGTCTTAAAAAAAGCCGAGGCTGAAAAGACCTCCTTGAGGTACTTATACCACTTTCATTTGTGTTGATTGTCAAAATATTAAAGAAGCAATTTTGCAGCCAGGAAGAAAAGAAAGATAAAAAAGTAAACAGCAGAAAAACCAGACCCCTCGAGTATCTAAATATTGCAGAACTTTCAGAAAAATTTGTTCTAGTGCAAACATAAAACTCTGCTGCATCAAAAGAAGGACTTCCATTTTTCTTGCCACTACCTGAGCAAACACTCTAATTGCTATAGACATAACAAATTAAGCTATCTTTACTCTTCCAAATATTAGCTGAATTGGTCAAAACCTAAGCATGTATCTTATAAGTAATATAATTTTTTTAAATGTGCAAATGCTTTTAGAAAAGGGGGATGATGGTTAATTACAAAGGAAGCAGAAGATACCTCTTCCTTGTAATGAAGATACACTATCATATGCCAAGTTTACCTGCTTTTGTAATTAATTTTCAAGAGATATAAATTGTTTATTACAGAACATTGAATAAAGCAATGTTTTTTGAAGACTATGAAGTATTTGGATTCTGCAAACAAAATCCCAACATAAATCCCTCAGCTGTAGTGGACAAAACAACTTAGCTATATCATGACAGAAACATAATTTCCATTACTATTTCCAAAGTCCTTTATAGATCTTGAGAGCACCACTTCTATAAAACAAGGGAAAAAACCTAAAAGAAAAAAAAAAAGGGGAAAGGAAAGAAGAAAGAGCATCTATGAAGTTTATATATGAACAGCATGAGCATATGCAGACTTTTATATATAACTTCCAGTGAAACCAAGTTGAATTGGTTTCACAGGAAGTTATATATAAATATATAAATATAGAAATAATACAGAAATAAATATAGAAATATAGAAATATAGAAATATAGAAATATAGAAATATAGAAATCGGTGCACTGAATTATAGATTGCAGTCACAGGAAGTATCTGTAATGTCCATTAATTTTCTCAGGAAGAATACCCATCCTTCCCACTCTGCACAAGGTCCTGACCTCCAAAAGGGGTCCCCAGTGATCTCAGTGTTCATTTGTGGAGAAGCATTTTGTGTCAACCATTCATCTCAAAAATAAAACTACTACTGGGAGCAGTAGCCATAGTGTGTCTCCTTTATTCACAAGTGTGCAGCACCTGTTCTGGCTCATAAAAGCTGTATAAAGCATCACTGTGGATGAAGTTCTTCCCACACTGACATGTTAATGACAGTCTCTGCCTCTCAAATAAACTTGTCTTTGGTCTCTACTCAGTCAAAATATTATACCAACAGTTGTCTTTGTTTTTTTTTCCTGGCAACTTAGACTTTAGCCTGCTTCTGCTTTTACATACTTGTGGGTAATTTGTCATGAGTAATTCAATGGACTTAAATGGAGATAGTCAAATTTTCAATTTAAGAAGCATACGGACAACATTTGTGGGATTGGGATTACTGTGATAACATCAGTACTTTTGGATTTCTGATTTAAAAAAGAAAATATCTATATACAGATCTGAAAAGCCATGAATCAATTGCAGAGAGCTGTCATGACACACAACATCAAGAGCCTTCTCATTTAACTGCCTTGTTATTCTATTTTTTATTTTCTTCTTTTATCCAGATAAATGTAAGTAGAAATGCTTTCGTAGGCATATACTACCGTAGGAACATTGCTTTTCTTGAACTTTCTCTAAACTTATCTTGGTTCTGAAAGATTATAGCAGTAAAAACTTAACAGTTTACTTCCTAACAAACTTCCACCACCACCTGTTTCTACCTTAAGCATTCCTCACCAGCAGCAACACTTCCACTACACCAGTCTGACTAGTCTCAATATAAAGGTTAAACCAATGGGGAAAAAGCTCTAAAAAACTTAATATTTTTCAAGATTCTAGAACCTGTACCCATGAACACAGATATGAGGTGTTCAGAAGGAGGTATATGGTATTTGACATCCTTGGAGAGTTTAGAAATTATTTAAGAACCACTATATGGACCTGGCCTGCAAATGTAACCTGCAGCTATGTCCTGACTATAAATCAGACAAGATGAAAAAAGGACTTGTTTTTACAGATTCCAAAAAGTCTGTAAAAGCAAGTAGGATTGCATCTGTGGGCCCAGGTTTCTTGTTAAAGATGACCTGGGGATCAGGACTGTGAAGATGCACCTGTCTGGTGTTATCCTATCAACTGAAATCTCAAAGCTTGAAGCAACTGCAAAGAAAAGGAAAGGGAAATGAACTAACTCCTTGTCTTGATCTAATTTTCACTCAAAACCTGGATTTTTCTGCCACTCTTCAGAAAAAAAAAACAAACAAAAAAAACTGAAAGAGAGTAGAGGGGATAGAATATCTGATGATATTAACAATATTATCTAAGTAAGATTGGTTTAAAATGAAGTATAAAACTAAAATAAGAATGCTAGATATTTCTCTCCTACCATGTAAGCAATAAAATGCATAAGGATGCATTGCACTGTAAACATTATTGAATAGTTTCCCCTCTTATAACCAGAAGTTTTAAAGGTCAAATATTCATTCACTGGGGAAAAAGAAAACAAACAAACAAACAAACAAAACCAAACAAAAAATCAAACAAACAGGAAAAGTATTGCCACTGCAACATTATTCTCCTTGAGAGGAGTCACTGATAGATTTATTTCTGTAACCAGGTAAGCAGCCTTGGTTAAAAGTGGACTGGTATAAACTAAGCTTTTAAAGCTATCAGTTCGAGAAAATTAAATCTCTGAGCTTTGAAAACTGTTTACAATTTTACAGTCTCTGGTACATCAGCAGTAGGAGATATTGTGCAAAGACTATCACAAGCTTTCATCTCAGCCTAACATAACTTTTTCTTTTCTAGGTACTTACTGGTTTGCAGAAACAGTTTTCCAGCAAAAATGGCTGTTCAGAAAATGGACATCACTGAGAAACAAAGGAATCTGTCTATATTTTCAGAAATTCCCACCCTGAACATTTTTGCACATCAATACATAAATCATTGTGGAAAATCTGCATATAATTAAAATATAGTAAAGCATGTATACATGTGTGTGAGTACATGCAGTTACACTTCTAGAATTTACCCTAAGCTCTTGGAAAAAAAAAATCCCATTACATTCAAAGGCATTCAGATGTCTTTTCCAGGTTCTTGCCTACAGAAGTGCCTGGCTCACTTGCCATCTAAACAGAGATTAATTACAGCAGGATAGAGGAAGAGACAGAACTGATTTGACTTCAATGTGGCCCAGAGTGAAGTGCTCCTCCACAGGCGCAAAAGGAAGCTACAAATGAATACATGGAGCATTCCCACCTTCTCAAATTATTGAGACAAGCTACCCTGCTAGAAAAGTATAATCATAATGAAAATGAAGATCTATTGTATTTCCATGACCATGACTGCACAATACTACAGTGCTGGAAAATATTCTTTAACAATTTTGATCCAGTAGCAATCACAAAATTCCACATGTAAACACTGAAGCTTCTGGGTGTGATTTTTAGCTCCACTTATGTAAGTGTATACTCAAGGTAAGTAGATACTGCACTCTTTTCTTCTATGGGAAAGACAAAAAAGATTTTGAAATCATCACCAGGTCTAGCACATCACATCTGATATCCAACTCATTCTGTGAGGAAATGTCAAATCTCTGCTTTTCTACCCCCTGCCATAATTCTTTTAGAAGACCAGATATGTAAGAGAGAGGAGCTCACACAACTTGAAAATTACTATTAATTTCTTTATCAATGGTAAAAACAGGCAACAGAAAGAAGGAGAACACAAGGAAGATCAGAATAGATAGAGGAAAATAGAAACCACATATAATTATCTAACAAAATCAAATTATCTAACAAAATCAAATACTCTTTGGTGGTATTGCAAATACTAAGTATGATTAGTCAGTAATGTGCAAGAACATAGGACTTTCCCAATCTCTCCTCTCCTCACTAGGAAAAGGCTACTTCATTTGCAAATTTTGTAGTGTAAAAATCTAACAAGAACTAATCTCTATAATTCAAGCATGCATCATGATAAATATGGAAATATGGAAATATGGAATTCAAATATGGAAACCCAAGCATTTACAGGTATAGTTACAACAGTTAAAATGTAAAAATAAAACCAAATATGAAAAAAAGAAAGAAAAAGAAAAACCACACAGATCATGTCTCTATTCTGGACGTGTATTCTGTCAAGCATGACAGAATGCTTGACAGAATCCTTCTCGCCCATAGATGGATGCCCCACTACAAGGAAGAGAAATCTGATCCTTAATTTCAGCACCAGGGGCCCAGCTTTCAGAAGCCTGCTTTTAGTTTCTGCTAGTAGTGTCTAACCTCATCAGGAAGTTCTGCTGAAGTCCATTCTCCTTCGGATAAAGAAACTGATTTTCTGTAAGCAGCCAGAAACTGATTTCATCATGCTTCAGGATGCCCTACTGAAAGGAGTCCTTCTGCACTGGAGTCAAATTGTTCAAGAATTTTAAGCAAAAATCATAAGGGGAAACATTTTACAAATAAAAATGTTGAAGTCAAATATGCTGCACTATTTTTCAGGCAATTTCAGATATTGGGCTACAATGTCTCCTTACCTGAATATTACGCAACTCTGTCTTGTTTGTCTTTATATATATATATGATTAATATTTAGAGTTGCAAAGGTAATAGTTACACATAATTTAGAGAGAATTGAAAGAATAATGGTTGTGATTTTGGTGTTGTCTTCCTAATTGCAAAATATCTTAAGCACACTTTTTGAGGTTTAGTAAATTCATTTTCTACTCTAAACCATTCAAATAAGTATGTCAATCTTCATAATTTCTGCATTTTCAACTGCCATATTGAGATCATTGTAGTTATCTAATTTTAAGGTTTTAAGTCTAAGTAGTTTTTAACATATTAGATGGATACAATTACTTTTTTTTTGCATTCTCAAACTAATGTAAAGCCAGTTGTCAACATTCAGATGTCTTTTTGTAGTCTAATCATGACTGTGATCAAGTCATCTTTGCTATTACTGTGTAGCCTTTGAGTTTTGCTAATTATTTCATACTGGTGGTTTTACTATGATTTACCAAGAATCATTCCTGCTAAAGGGAAGTAGTCAATTTTTTGATTCTATGGAACAAAAAATATGATAAGAGATACTCATTCAAACTAAATTTCATCCTGTACTCTAATATCCATTATAATTTAAACATTTGGGTATTTGAATCACACTTAGGAATTATCTGTTTGTTTTAGATATTCATCAACTGATACATATCTAATTGAATCACATAACCATTACTTTCATTTATTAATTAATAGACTAATTTAGTATATTAATATGTAATATATACATAATAATAATGAAATGGATACATTTTATGTAATAATGAGTTTCATTAATAACAATAGAAAAAATTCTACTCGCATCCATTTTAGTATTTTAGTACAACCCTATGTTGCTACTTAGTATTTATACAGAAGTGCATTTACATGTGGTGGTAGATATGAATTCACTGCTAAACAAACCAGCAAAAAAAATTACAATCGTAATATAGTATTCATAAAATGTCTCATTAAAAAATTCAAAATGCTCTCAAGTAAAATTCTGAAATTTAATTAAGTGTTACGTAGCTGATACCACCACTGACTACTAATGTGGACATTCCAAAGAAAAGCTATTTTTTCTGCATTACAACAAAAAATTCTGACAAAATTCAAGAAGCAATGACAGTGGAAGCTTCTACTCCCCAATTTTGATCATTAGGTTCTATTTCTAAAGAAATGTATTCTAGGAATTGGAGAATAACACATTGATAAAAGGCATATTTTACAGTACCCTCTTGAAATAAGGCTACTTGAAAACCTCTTAAGGAAAATAGATTGTTTAATGTTTGCTATATTGCAGCCTTTTATCACCCACTTCTCATTTTTTCCTACTAGTAAGGACTAATAAGAATAAAAAGAAAAAAAAGCTACTCATTACATAATAATTTTTTGATCCAATAAAAGCTAGTTTTAAAAAGACTACATTTCAGTTTATTTTTCCAAATTGATCCCAATTTACATTTTAATTTCTACAGTCTCTCTCTAATTAAGAGTGGGTCCTTGATCTACAAAGGGACTTTGACACCAAAATACTTGAAGCAACCTGGCCAGATAGTGGATTGAATTGCCTTGTGTTAGACACCCACATTTACCAAAATACAGGATGAGTCTCATCAGCAGACTGAGCATTGTCTATGGAAAAGCTTAGAAGAAGGACTAGTCTATAAACCTATTACCAAAACAAAAAGTACTTCATATCATTATGAATACACAAGTTTATGTGTTGAGGATTCACAGATCCAAAGTTTCTTCTGAAAACAAAACCAAAACCAAAATCAAAACCAAAACATTTAAAAAGTCATTTATTTAAAAAAGGAAATAAAAAGATCTACTGAGGCACCTGTAAGAGTCCTGGCATCAGGGCAATGACCATAGCTGCAGAAGTGCAAATTTTGACAAAGAAAATAAAGTTTCAGATTAAAAAGACCATACAAATCAAATACTGAAAAGGGCTTAGGAATGTAGGCCACAGGACTTGCAGTAAGTAGAGCAGAACAATTTTCAAGGCAGGAGTTTCAATGTCATGCCCACTTTTGTTGGTCAGTACAATCAATGTCAGCAGTATTAAAATGTCTGCCCTCCTAAAAATGCTCTGGTAGTCCTTGCCAGCTGGAGGTAGATGAGATGTGAAAGCAACAAGATCTCCAGGTGTGCGTGAGATGTATATAAAACAGGTGTTAAAATCTTGGGATACTTGAACTGAAAAGCAAATCCTATGGATAGCTCCTATGGCTTTGAAACCCTTCTAAGCACAGTCCCAGCACTTGTCTAGTTCACCAGGTTCTCTGACAAAGAGTGTTGGATTTATAGGGTGAGGCAAGGGGAGGAATGCACTGCTGCTATGTCACTCTGTGTGTGAAGCTGAGCACTAAACATCAGCAGCGACATGTTGCTGAAATTTTGCTCAAGTTCTAACAAGAGCATGTCCTGGAGGTTATTTATCCTCCAACTCGTATGCTCTTTGGAAAATCATTGGAAAGATAGACAGGACATTGATTCATTGCTGGAAACAAGTCTCAGTGTTTTCAAGCAGCAAGTAAATATTAAAAAAAATATATATATATATATATGGCAACTGGGAGCACTGAAAAAGAACAATACAGTTCTGTGGACTTAAGCTACCTCATGGCTTGTAAAACCAGTGGCTTTTAGAGACTGTTAATAACAGTTTGCAACACTGTGATAAACAAAAGCCTGTAATTTGCAGTTTTTATTTTTAGAAATTCTCATTGGAGCACTGTGGTATTGACGGCTATGAAAAAAGAAATAAAAGAAAGGCTGGGAGGAAAGAGTCCATGCAAAATTAAAAGCCTTTCAAGTTTCCTGAAAAGACTGTTTCAGAACATGAGGTTCCCCTATTTCTTAGGGGAAGGATAGGAACCGCAATTCAAGGGCATAGCATATGCAAAGCACATTCAGTGTGAAATGCCTGACATTGTATCACATTCATAAAAAGCTGCTGCTAGCAAAATAGATAGCCAAATTGAAACACACACCCTGTTCCTATAAAAAACAGGGAAGGAAAACATCAGAAAAACTGATGTCAAAATGAAAACCAGACCTTTTTCCTGCTGTCTTTACTCAACATTGTAGTCAGAATCACATGACAAAATAAAACAGTCCAGTCACAATTAACTCTGAATGGGGTCATCAAAGGCAGAAGATGCTCCTTCATGGCTTAATTTAATTGTCATTCCTGGCAACTGGAAAGCCTTTTAACATTTTTGGAGTACAGACGTGTTTCCAACAGTTTCTCCTCTTTGCTAAAATGCTCAAGTAGTCATTTTTGAATTGGTTTCTTTCCAGAGCTGACAAGTCCTGTCACAGTTGTTTTTGTCAAGAGGCACTGAAACCCCACTAGGTCATTGTAGTTTTGTTTTCTGAACCAGACTTATTTGTGTTCACTGTTTCACCTCGAATTGTCAATTGTAAAATTACATGCTGTCTTAAAAATTATCCTAACATTAGCAAATGCTCCCTCCCTCAGTGCCTGTTGAGAGCCATACTGTTTGCTAATGTGACAGTGCAACTGCATCTCTTTCTTTTGCTTTTTACAATTTCCTCAGTTCATTAGTGTTTTCCTTACAAATGTGAAGACATGAGCTATATTAAACAGCCTCCAGAAAATAATAAATAACCAAACAAGAAGTCACAAAAAGTAAACCAAACATTCTCCTTTCCTTAGCACAAGGTAATTAAAAAGTCACAGGTCCAAATTAATTTGGAGCACTGATTGTGGATTTTAAGATCTTAGCAGTGGGCTACAAGCTCAATCTGCTGGGCCACCTATTTTCAGCAAAAGTAGTAGAAAAATTCAGCCCACTTCCTGACATCATCTTTGACCTCAAGAGCAATCCAACACTGTAAAACAAGAATGGGTTCATCTCTTATCTAGGTAATATCCAATATGACATAACATTCAACTTCAAATAAAACACAGCTCAGTCACTGGCAGCACTCTCATCACTATGGTTCAAAGTTTGAAAGCATGCACAAATCCTTACAGACTCAGATTACAAGACACTCACTCATGTACAGTCCCATCAGCAGCTTCCTGTGACATGAATATTTCTGTGCATTTCATGGTTTGACAACAGCATTACTTCTAGAAAAGCATACAGGAACAGCATCAGAAGTCCTTATGACTGCCCAGAGACTTCAGGGGACTCTGTATCAGATAATAATCAGCAGCCAAAGAATCAGAACATCTTGGCAGCTTTATTCTCTTTAAATTACCACCTGCTTCTAAAAAACACTTTCAAAAGATCTAGCACAGGAGATCTCATTATGACTCTCAAGGGTGGCTACAGTAAAAAAAAAAAAAAAAAAGCTCTTTCAAGACTGGATCTTTTTATTTCTCACCACAACTACTGCGAGACCACCTGCCTTTTATGCACTGTTTGTAAAGCCAGTGTCTTAACTGTCATGAAATAGTTTCCATTTCTCTGGCTGGGGATATTTATCACTGAGTTTTCTTCTCATTATGATACAAAGGTTTGCACTGAAATCAGTTCTACAGGCTCTCTTCCCCTGAGTAAATCCTGCCAAGTTCTGCCCGTTCCTCTCAAATGTCTTCTGGCATTGTTCAACAAGGCAGCACTTATTTGAGAAAAACAAAAAAGCAAAACACACTTTGAAAAATTGTGTTGCACAGTGTGGGGTGCGATTTGTCCTACTTGTATATGCATCCTCCTCCTGATTCCTAAGGAACATGTGCATGAGTATGAACAAACAAGTGTTTAGTATTGTATTTCATGTCATCATAAAAAGTTGATGTTTTTCCCTCTAGATCTTTTAAAAGAAACTGTACTTAGGACAATATTAAAATTCCTTATATGCTAATAACCTACTAGTAGTACTAGTGGTACTAGTACTACTACTACTACCACTGCTAATGCTAATGCTAATGCTAATAAAAAGACTCCAGAGCCATTCTGAGCTCTATGCAGAACACACCTCCTTAGTTTGAAATCCTCCTACTTGAAGTCTCCACTGCTGTGGAGATCAAAGCTAAGAGGGAACCAATCTCTTGGGTGCCAGATGTGTTACACAGCCATACATAGAGTTCAGAGTAGAATTTACACCCATTTTATTTGCTAGAAGCCTTATTCATGGCAAGTCTTCCCTGTTTTTCATTGTTTCACTCTGCTTAGTCTAAATTACGTTGCATCACTCAAAAATAACTGAATGCCTAATTTGGGAGCTAAAATATATTTCAAAGTGTGTAAATATCCACAGACAAATTTGCCAATGCTGTGCTTTCACTTGCTAAGCAAAACAGCAAAAACCATTGTGTTTTTTTTTTCCTTGAGCTATTATAGTTTCCTTCCTTTCCTTCCTGCATCTCTGATCTATTTATAAAGGCCTTTATGTGCCAACAGTATTCATCTATCATTAATTTTTTATTCCACAACAGTAGTTTTGAAGGATAACCATTGATTTAATTTCTCTTTAATATCTTCTAGTCTTGGTAGACACTGTTTTTAAATTAATGGGTTTCCATGATTTTGTAAGTTCTCTCACTTCTAACTGCCCCTACGCACATCCCCTTTACAATTCTTGTAACTAAGTTACAAATATAGAAAAAAGTAAAAATACACACACTGAATTTTCACTTCCTGAAAAGAGATAAAGCAATGATTTATTAGATATTTAAATCAATGTGAATTCTACCATGATGTAGGCACATACTATTCTCCATTAAGTTTTGGGGGTTTTTTTACTGTTATAAATATCTACAAGCCAAATGTGACTCAGATCATAAAGAATCTACACAGTGCTTCTGAGTGATTAGTACATTTACCTTGAATATGTACCTCTGCCTGTGGTAAGTACAGCAGCTCCCTACATTCATCTGGAAAGGAACCAGAGTGAAAAGCTTGGTGATCTGGACATCCCCCCTTCAAATGCTATTTAGAGTTATTTAGAGCTATTTAGAGTGCTGGATGGGCATTACCAAATGAATCACTGTACTTTGAAAAGACAGATCTCTACTTTCTCTTGGTGTGCCACATCCTCACATTAGTCTGAAACATCACAAAGCAGCAGCACTCACTGTCACATAGGACAGAATCTTGAAGTGAGCTTGTGCCCCTCCTGAAATAGGACAGTCTAGATGACAGTCTTAACACTGAAAGCAGAACACCACATCCAAATCCACAAAACTAGTAAGTTACTAGGCTGAGAAGGGCAATTCTGGGTGAAGTTGTGAGAGCTCCTATCCCCACTAAATTTCTTTTCAGGAGTATTTGCTCTTTGTGGAGCCTTGACACAGGAGCCTCCCTGAGCCAAGGAGAGGAGAGAGGAAAAATCTGTTCCACTTTCTTCCTTCTGGAGAGCAGAGACCAGGTAGGCAGCCCAAGATGCATAGCAGGCAGAAGCAGAAGATTAGTGCAGTAGATACTGAAATAGCCACAGGAGCTATGCAGGTTGGTATGATTTACAATCTGGGAATATTTTAAAAGCATTATCGTCATTATTCGAAGCATTATGGGACAGTTCAGTTAAGAAGCCCTCATGTCAGGAGGGATGTAGAATGAAGAACTCTTTAGCAGGAGTTTGTGTTCCCCTTGACAGCATCACAAGAGAGGGAAAGAAGATCAACGGATCTTCCAATAACTGGACACTTCTATTTCATGCAATGGAAATAGGAGAGACCATAATTGTATCAAGAATCTAATATTCTTGGATTTTCTTTAATCTAAAACTGAATGTACCATTAAAGTGAAATATAATATCACCAGTCCAGACCATCCTTTTTATTTCCTTTTATTTGTTTCCATCTTAAAAAGGGAAAGTTAAGAAGTTTTGAGGTACATTTCTTAAGCCCTTCCATAGCTGGAAAGGGTTGAAGTGAAGAAGAAGGAAATTACCAATTCTTCACTATTTTTTTAAGTTCTCTCATTGCTTAGACCACTGCTGTTTTAAAATGATGCCTCATTTCAATAATACCACATCAAAAAAAACCCCATATTAATATGGGTCCATCTTCAAGAAGGTCCTGTGGGATGGAACATTATATGAACCAATGTTATAACGTATTATTACAAATTTCTGATGTTTCTAATAGAAGAATGAGATCTCCAATGAATCTTTCAGACAAAATAATCTTTAGGCCTTTCCTTTCCAAACATAAGCCAACTAAATTTTGAAGGATAAGTGGGGCTGTTTTCCTATGGCAATCAATATATTTTACACAGTTTTCTATTTCCTGTGCTATGCTACAATCTACTGAGAAACACCTGAGAGAGATTCAATGGCAAAGGTTAATAACCCTAGAAAATAACACATCTAAGACAGCCTATTTGTGCATGCCACAACGATGATAGCCAAGCATGTGGAAGGGTGCAAAGATAAAGATTAGGCACTCTGTAAATGTATTTTTATGTGCAAAGTCTACAATTTAAAAGCTTCCTATTTATACAGACTCAAAAGGCTCCTTTGAAAACAAACAAAAAAAAAGAGCCTCTTTGAAGTACTTCTTAATGCACCTGGCAAATTATAAGTAACAAATTAAACAGATTTGGTACTGGCAAGAGAAGGACTAATTAATGTAACCAGATAGGTGGCAAGCTTCAAATATGACTGCAATAGAGTACTGATGTTAGCAACAAGGGATGAATGCATCTACTTAAAAAAAATTAGACCACGAATAAGTCTCTGAACTGAAAGAAAAACCAGAGACTATGAACATTTTTGTTCTAGAAGCCTGTTTTACTCCATTAGCTGCAGAGGGATTGCCTCACATGCAATGTGGACTGCATGCAGCTGAAGTGGAAGACACTGGTAATGCAAGGCCTAATAATGACAATACATCCCCAGCAAAACTGATGATGTTACAGTGATGTTACTACACAAATAAGGGATCAAGCAGACGGTAACCTCATGGAGCTCAAGCTCATCAAGTATTTGCTAAAGCTATCACCTTGTGCTCTGGCTCATTTCAGTCCATGTCATGTTTCCTCTTAGCTAACACTGGTCATTTAAAAATGTCAGCGGGCCCTACATTGCTCAGCACTCAGATCCCAGTGGCATGGGGGCACCCATTTAATGTTGTCTGATGTTCCAAGCACATCTTTAGGCTCATTTCTTGAGGATTACTGAAAGCTTGGGGTCACAAAGTATAATTAAAGCTGTATTAAAAAAAAATAAAAAATGTTTATGATTTAGTGTTTGAGCAGCAGTAAATCCAGAATACAATTGTTTCCAGCTGAAGAACAAGGAAATTTATTTTCTATTTCCTGTGCTTTCTATGCCACATGCAAAGAGCTTCTGTTGAGTCTGGAGTAAGTATTTTCTACAGCAGGAGGAGGTGCTCCTGGGGCTGGGCAACTTACTTAAGAAACATCACTTTTTTTTTTTCTTTTTTCTTTTTTTTTTTTTTTTTTTTTTTTTTTTTTTAACACCAGCATAATAGCAATGAAGGTAAATCAGTGTGAATAGCAAATGGAAATTCTTGGAGGGGACTTTGGAGCTTCTTGAATGTTTTCTTTCCTCTCCTCTGCTAATGTCCTTTGTTTGAGAGTTATTGAAGGCTGAACTATACACACCAAGAAATTTCAGAAACAACAAAGATTGAGAGGAGGTAATATCACTCTTAGAGTTACACTGATTTTTAATGTCTTGTTGATCAAGTCTCAGTTGAAACTTCAGTGACAGACTCAGAAACACAGCCACTGTGGCTCACCTGCCACTTTTCTTCCTTCCTCCAGGCATGGGTCTTAATTCATATTCATTTAAAAGGGAAATATCTCTCTACTCCTTACCTCCCAAATCACCACTGGTGCTGTACAAATGAGTTGCCCTGAAAAGAACCAGAAAACCTCCATTTTGTATCATAACTTGTACCACCTTAATGGTTTATGAGGATGTGGTTTCACTTATTTGAACAGGAACCACTTTTTTATTTCTGCCAATCTGTGTTAAGAGGGTTTTAATTCTTGTTTAATGAAGCCTGGAGAAATGAAGATGTTACTCTGCTTCTGTCCGCTTAGCTGCTTTGTTAGAATTTATATACCTCTTAGAGAGTTTTACCCATTAGTTTTTTCAGCAGAAACATTTTTCAGTTTCACCAGAATTACAGCATATGCTAATCCTTTGAAGAAAGTTCTGCTCTTTGCAGAATGCATTATAAACAGCCTTCCTGAGGGCTTCACCTTTTAATCTCATTACAGTGATTTATTTGCTTTTATCTACTTTCTCTTTGAAAACAGGTATTTAAAAGTATGTTTATAAATTTACTTAGTTATTTGTGTACTGAAAATTTTCCAGTGGAATATGTTATTGTTTCTTTTAAACACCAAATACTATTAAAACCCAAAATTTTAGAAAATAACATTCCATTTATATAGAAGTGAATGGAATATTTCGGATATCCTTTTAGTCCTTTTAGGACTGCTTTTCCAAGTTGTTGTTTGTTTTTTTTTTTTTCCTTTTTCCTCTGCTTCTTTTCAGAGTACTGAATACAACAATGTTGTATTAGGGGTTGTATTTATATGAACCTTATTTGAGTTATCATGTGATCCTGTCTTTTTAATTCTCTTGGTTAAAGTATTTGGGGTGTTAACACTGAATATTACAGTATTTGATACAAATAGGTATTTTTTAGCTTAAATATTCAATTCAGCTGTCTACCCTGAGGGTAAAGGTTTGTCCTTGATAAAAATGAGCTTCCGCCAGGGACAGTGAAGGTCGTGGGGAGATCTTTCAAGGGACTAAAGACAGTCATCATTTGAGTTCTCAGTTTCAAAGAATATTTATTTGACCCTTCTTCATATGACAAACTTACAGTAAATGTGGGCAGGAAAAATTTAATAAAATATACCAAAAAAATATATTTCACTGCACACAGTTGTTCCCTTGGGGTACAGGGAAAATAAACATGCGACAGATGTTAGTCATTACTGAAGGCATGGTAATGGCATGGCAAATGGAGCAGTCTGGGAACCTATAAACACTGCAACTTCTACAGAGTAGGTGTGCAGCATATGCTCTCAATGCCATTCCTAGATCATTTTAAACAAGTTTTATTTTCAAAGCTGTTTTTTCATTTCAGTCACATCTCTTGTGCTAAGGCTGGAAAGCAGAGGAGGTAGGGAAAGTACTCATTTCAAGACAAAACTAGCAGGGTACTTTCTCCATAAGCTTCCAACAGCAGCTCCACCTGTCCCTCCTCCCACTGATTTCTCTCACTGACTTTGGAAATTTTTGTGTAAAAAACACCCTGATTTTGAGGGGGTGTTGCACTTCTTGGTTTAGAGCTGCAGGTTTAGTTGGGAACTTTCCTATTTTTTTTTTTCAGAGTTTACTCACATATATCATGCTGGCCTGGAGTGTCAGGAAAAACATTTGAACAAGGAGAATAAATAATACAAGATTTTAAATACCATTTCTGCTGAGATCACAAAGGGCTCTTCTAAACAATTGTTTTGAAAACTTGTTTTTCTCCTCCCAGACTTACACTATTTCTCTCTGTTACTGCTGTTAAAAGTCCCCATAAGAGTAAAGTAATAGCATCCTTCAGGACAAGGTAAAAACAATCGGTGTTCAAAGCAAATCATGATCTGAATCTGCAACATCAAAACTTCACAGATATTAAAATTCATGTTCTAGAAGATGTAGCTTGATATTCCTTATTGCATTATTTGGAACAGGATCCCATTTTAAAATGTTACTGAAAAATACATTAGAAATGTTTAATCTGGTTTGCTTCCTTAGTCAGGAGATTTTCATATTACATAACAGTTTGGAAGGAGCTTTTAGTTACTTATAAATATAAAACGACTACTCCAAAGCCCTTCATTCATTGTTTTCAAAACTGTCTTATTTTGGCAATTTACTTGGAGTCCTTGATGGGGGGAAAAAACACCCACATAAAATATGATAATGAAGATCAGCATAATGCATGATTTTGTGCAACTTCAGCTGTTGTAAGTCAGTATGAAGGCTTGTGGCTCCTACAGTTGACAGTGCGTTACAGAAGGGTCAATATTTCCAAAATGTTTTTTCTACAATAGGAATTATTAGGACATCTGAATACTGGCTGAGATTTCTAAATGTAATTGGTTTCTCTAAAAAGGTCAGTTTCTCTCTGAACAAGTTTTAAGAGCAAAATAAAAAACAACATTCTAGAAGGGTAAAACCGACAAATTCCGGATTTGCTCCAGATGGTGTGGAGGTTTGGGTTTTTCTTTAAGCAAATCTATCTTCCATTTCATAATTTCAAAACCTAGGTAAACACTAAATAAATAAGTACATTTATAAGTACATACTATTTCAAAACCTTTTGTTAATATGCCATTTGAAGAGTTTTAGCAACTGTTCATGGACCTGATGAAGGTCAACAGGAAAAATATAATTAAAAAAGTATTCAGTGATAATAGCTACAGGGCTCAAAGCCTCCAGACAATCAGGCTACTTATTTTCTGTAGCTAAGTAGATTTCAGGTAACAACAGGCTATTTAAAATAACACAAATGATAGATTTATGAAATAAGTAGATTTACTAAATAATAGATTTATGAAACAGATTTCAAACAGCAACAGGTGCCGATCACTGCTCAGGGACCACCTGTGCATTGGTCAGCGAGTCCAGTAGGTGTGATGGAGCCCTGCTTTCCTGGGGATGGCTGAACACCTGTCTGCCCCTGAGAATTGGTGAATGAATTTCTTACTTTGCTTTGCTTGCATGCATAGTTTTTACCTATTAAACTGCCTTGATCTCAACCCATGAGTTTTCTCACTTTTACCCTACCCATTCTCCTTATCCCACTGAGATGAGTGAGTGGCTTCAGGAGGCTTAATTGCCTGCTGGCAAGGCAGCAACCTCAGAGTTGCCTAAGGCTTATAAGGCAGCTGCCTTATAAGGCAGCTTATAGCCTAAGTGCAGGTAATTAAATTTGAAAGAGTGCTGTCTTAAAGACACAGAAGTGAAGTATCACTAATCCAAAACTCTGGATTCATTCAGATGTAGGATTATAAGATGTGATTTTTTCCCTTGACATGGATATTGAATATTCTGTGAAGAAATTTTTTCTCACTGTCCATCACCCAATATAACACATGATTTCCTACCACACACCTCTTCATGCACTCTTTCACTTGGCCGCAGTGTGAAATCAAGGATTCATTGAAGATTACTTTCAGTATTATCTTCACTGATGCCAAAAACAGATGTTTCAAGGAGACAAAATACTCCAAACAGACTTCTACTACTGTATGAAACACAGTTGAAAAATAGAATTCCCACAAATCAGAATTTAAAAACTTGATAGCTGTGTTTAACATCCATAATGCATTTTCAGACGACTAAATAAGTGGATTCCTTTGCAAAAGCTCTGCTTTCCTGGGAGAGCACATAATAGAAGAAAACATTCTATTAGGTTCCTAGTACTTTTCCAAGTAGTTCAGCAGGTTTTAAACACACTTCTAACTTGATAAACTTAGCCAGCATCCAAACAATTATGATTTTATCAGTGTTGCTCTTCATTTCTCAGAGAAGACTCCACATACGAACACTGTTGAAGTCTCTTTTGTTATCCTCCTGCAGAGTAAATAATTTCCCAATACCAGAATTCATTTTTATCTTATGGTGTTTTAAGCTACTCTTGTTTGAGTTCAATTCTTGAAAAACTGAAATCCTGTCTAAAATACTTCCTGTGAAGTTTTTATTCTTATTTCTTCAAACGACTTTTTGAATTCATATTAAAAAGTCTTTCAGGTTTGACTAAAAAGGAAAAAAATTCCTTTGAATTCAATTGACCTTTCTTAGAATAGGAGTAATCATTTCAACTTTCTAAAGCAATATTACACTTAACATGTTTTTTCACCCTTTGATGGAGATTACTGTTGAAATTCCATCTGAATAGAAGAAAACACATTTTTACTGCAGTAGTTGTCAACTATCAGAACCAATGGCCCAAAAAGCTTGTGAAGTATCCATCTGTGGATATATTAAAAAGGCCAACTGGACATGGGCCAAGATAACATGCTCTGGTTTACCATGCCCTGTGAAAGGGGTGGGACTAAAGTGATCTTAAGAGGGTCCTTACAGACTCAGCCATCCCCCAATTCTGTGACTATATGTGAGAAAGCATCAAGGTTCTTCATTCATCAGAACATTATATAAAAATCTTGGCATATTTGTATCAAAAAAAAACCTGGTGAAATAAAAATGGTCATTTAAATCAAAACAAAAAAACATATACAGATCTACCTATACTCTGCATGAGATCACGCTTCTGTCTGTGCAGAAGGCCCTCTCAAGAAACTGGTCAAGAAACTTGCAGTCCCTTCTTCTTTTGAACCCAGGCCATAGAGGAGCTATAAACTTTTCACAGTTTTCTTGTTTGATCATTCCCTACTGACATCAAGATCTCGTAGTCTGATCAACAGAAATCCAAATTCCCATGCTTCTTTAGTTAAAAGTAAATCTGAAATTTTAAAGTATTTACATTGTGTATCCAAAATATTCTATGATACTATGACCTTACTAAGAACCACTTCTATTTCCCATCTATCTCTAGCAGGTAGATTAGGAGCTGTAGCACACAGTTGCTACCTTTTATCCAAAGCTGCATTTTACTAGTGAAAGAAGCAATTTCTGAGTAATAAGTAAATTAGGCTATAGATCACTTTGGGATGCTTCTGAATGACAGGTATTATTAAAAAAAAGGAATCATTCCCACCGAATCATTAGTGACAAAGCCATTATTAGCTGATGGCAGGCTGGAAGTCAAAGTGAAATGAATTGCCATCCATTCGGTAATGCCTTTAATTTGTCACAGCCTAAACCAAAGAGCTTGTTCTGTTACATTACATGAAAAAGATCACGTTAGCCACAGCTGTAACTGTAACGTCCTCATGACTCAGGGCGGGCATGCAGACCCCTGCAATGCAGCGCTGCCAAAGTGCAGCACTGCGAGTGCAGAACCACCTTCCCAAGGATGGAGGTCCTCCACAGACCTCCACAGAGCCCTGCTTGATCCAAGGGGAAGCCCTTTCTCATACTGGGAAAGCACCTTGAGCTACCTCAGCCAGACTCTGCCCAGGCCTTCCACCCAGTGTTTTATCCAGGGAAGTAGATTAACGCCCTAACAGACTAAATGTGCAGCACCATTGAATTCATATATAGCATCACAAGCTTTGACTCAACTTATTTTTAAGTGGCTGAATGTCATTCCCAGAGTTTGTGATGATTTCCACTAGTCTGCCTGAAGATTTCGTCTACATTAGTTAAAAGCCATCTTCATCCGTAAGAGGGAACCTGACTGGTTCTGCAGGTGTCTGTGTGCATGTGCATTTTTGGGGGGTGGTGGTAAGTGTGTCTACCTCACTACAAAAACAGTAATCCTGCAATTGTTCCTTAAAAACCAATCAATTTAATATATTTATGTCTTCTAGCAGTATTTAGGGGCCCAAGATCAGTTTTGCTCATCACCATTTTATCATACATTCAAGACCCTTCCAATTAATCTTTTCGAAGCATTAAAAAATCTGATAAGAAAGGGGACATAAAAATAAAGAATAGGAAATGTTTAAAAATAAGGACAGAAAAAAAGGACAGAAAGACAGAAAGGACAGGAAAAACATGTAAAAAGAGAAAGCATCTGTCTGACTATCCCATTCTAAATATTTTAAAGTTGTGATGGAACTGCAAATATGGTTTCAATTCACCACCTAAAATTTCCTGGAATAAAAAACATTAGACCAAAACCAATCTTTGGAATACACATTTCTCAGACTAAGAAAATTTTCTGTAATTTCGGCTGGCATGCTTTCCATTGATGTATTTATGGCAGTCTATTATCCAAACAGGCTGTTTGAACTTCACTCTGTTACAACCTATGACATATTTAATTTTCTGCCTTTGCTACTTTCAACATCAATGGATTTCATACTGTCTACAAGAGGATGAGGCATTTTTCTACTGCTTTCTGTAGAAGATACAGATAAAAACATATCCTCTCTTCAAACTCATTTTCAAATGCTTCTCTCATAATGCACACAACTTCCTTGACTTTTGCTTGCCTTTCCAGCATTCCATAACAGCTGAATTATCTCTCCTGCGTTTAATGCACTACCTTACAGTGAGCTCACCATTCAGAGACCAAAAGAGTTTTAAAACAGTCCCAAACTATGTTTACATGTTTCAGGCTAGAAAATATCTCCACTAAGAGCTTGAATTTTTACCTCAGTTAGAATGACTAGTAAGTACACTACGTATACAATTTTTACTTTCTTTCAAAACTGAAATCCATATGGGAAATGTGTAATTAAACAAGGATTTTGGAGGGCATTTTGGAAAGTGTGGCACTGCTTTTTATAACAGAAATTCTCTCTCACTTTCATGATTCTGAGCCTGTCAAAAGTTCCAGCATTGCCCTTTCATAGAACATACTTGTAGTTCACCATAAATAAGGTGACAAAATATCTAATACATCTTCAAAACAAGAAGCAGGAATAATTTTGAAACATCCATCTTTGAAGGTAATTTTTTATTCTAATAATTCAGGGATTTGATAGATTTCAAATCTAGAAACCTCCAGAGACTTTATCTACAAAGGACACAACAAATTAATTTTAAGACAGAAAGGACAAAGAGCAAACTACTGTAACATTTTTCCTTGTTGAGTTCATACTTTGAGCTTTTTTTGTTGACATCCTTTCCTGTTTCTAAAGCACTGGACAGTCAAGTAACATCATTATAACCTTCTAGCAGCACATCTGTGCTTTCAGTACGGCACAGAAAGGAGAGTAACAGTAAGTTGGGAGGTGTTTCACTAGAAATTAAGGAAATTTTTGGCTTTCTTACAGGCTCTTTGCTTCACTTACTCTTTTCAACATCTTCCCTGCCACAAAGGAAAATCGGACACAAAGGCAGAATAAAAATACTACCATGTCACACACCATGTTATTCACTGGTTATCATAGGTCTCCCAATTTAGTAAACATCTCCTTAAACTGGGTCCAGAATGCTTTCACCACAGTATTTTCAGAGGGTTTTCTCATTCTGGTCAGCTTTACCTAAGAATGGAAAATTCTGCCCTGCAGCAGCAGCAAAGACAAAATGCTTCCTCTGTTTCCTTCTGTTTCTGTTTCCATGTCAATCCAGAGCAAGAGTCTCCAGTTAGACACCCTAACTTGGAACTGTGGAGCAGGACAAGAAGGAGCTTAATACCAGTCATATTCTGTCACTGGTTTGGAACACAGATACCAGTGCTTTACAAAATAAACTTTGCTGTATTTTATCACTTTAAGATATGTTGAAATCCCATTGAAACATATATGGGATGACTGAGGAGTGTGAAATGCACAATATTAAAAGGGGACCTCAAGACACTAACCAGCTCTTTTTCCACCACAGCCAGTTTGCACACTAGCAAAGCACACCCACTCTATTAGGACAGAGCCCAGAAGCAGTGCCAAGATTTATAATCAGTACATATTCTCCAGCAATGAGCATATTACAAAAATCTACTCCTAGAGAAAGCAGTTCTAAAAATGGATTGCCTAAGATAAGATGTAGATACTCTTACTGAACTGAGTGAATGCATTTATAAAAGAGTCATTGCTTCACTGGGATGCTGTTACTTGTACAGCACATCAGCTTTACGTTTCAATTCAGCACATGTTTAACTATAGGCCTAATTTTAGCTCAATGTGGTTGTTCCTCCTGAAGTCATTGATTCACAGGTAATAGCTCTGTAAAGGACTGGATGTTTCACCATGCCATCTCAAAGAACAAACGCACACTGACACAGATTTGTGTGCCTTTGCACTGGCCACTGCTCCATAGGCTTATCCTGAGCTTTCACTCGTGAGGTGTGGTGTACATGTGGAAAAACTTGTCAGGGGTAAAAAAATAATCTTACCAAAAATATTCTCAGCAGTCTTAAAAGACTGCTAATCCACATATCAGTAGAAAATATTTCAGGTGCCTACAAACTTTAATGCCTTTTCATCAAAAGCTTGGTTTTTACAACAATACTGTATCTCTGGGGATTGAGGCATCACACTTGAATTTCAGCAAGAATTAATATCATTGCTTAGGTTTTAATACTTTGGTTTTTCTTGCATAAACCTTATCTGTGGAATGTTTGAGCAGTGTTTATCAGAAAGAAAACCAACAAACCAATCCCATCCCCAAAATAAAAACAACCCCTGCTAGTAACCTCTGCTCTTGTGCAGCCGTAGATCTTGGGCCTACAGATCAATTTGACAAAAATGTTCTCTCTTCTTTGGGTCATACTAATTTTTTTTTGATTGTGAAAAAGAAAATACACATACAATCAACTAATTGTACGTCCTAGTACTAAGCAGTAAAAAAGCTATTTTACAAAAGATTACACATAAATATTTCCACTGGGAGTGAAGCGAAATTGAGTTTTACAAAGATCATTGGAGTTGTATCTGGTATTTTTACAGTAAATTGCACCTAGGAGTGATCTTTGAGGAGTAAGTATGATTTTACTTTTACTTATCATCTGCGATAGCAGTGCTGCTCTTGGTGAGAAACTGCTCCCGCAAGGTTGACTCTGCCTTTCTTGACACAGGAAGGCAAATTGGAGAATCTTCTCTTGTTCTGCCTAACAGCTGTATTCTGAGTGACTAATTGGCTAGAAATCCCTACAGGGAATACAAATGCCAGCAAAAGAAACAAGCGAAAAAAATTCCATTTAAGCCTGGACCAAGATTAGGAGGAGACATGAAAAAATGATTAAATAAAGACAGTGATGAGATGGGAGAATAAAGCTTATTACAGAAAGAGTAGAGAGATTAAAGTTCCCATTATTAGCATTCAGGTAGAAAGTACAAGAGAAGCAAATTCTGACGGTACGCTCTTCGCCATTGCATGTGGACAGCTCATGTTCCTATGGGACTCTGCAGTGGCTGGAAACAGGCATATCACAAACAGAACTGTAAACACACTGGGAACAGAGTTTGCCAAATGCAGCAGTACAGGGCATGTCAGGATTCTAACTTTGGTTATTTGCTGTCTTCTCTACACAATAATTTTCTTACCATTTTATAATTTCACTGTGAAAAACCTCAGCAAGGCAGAAGTGTGGGAATGGCAAGAACTCTTGCTGGGGCAATGCCAGACAACTGAGTAGGGAATTGTCTTCAGCACAACAGAGTTACATAGGTTTACTTGCAAGTAGCACTCTGATAAGCAGCTGAGTCAAGACCTGCTGTCTCATAACTCATCCCTTCCTCTATTATAGGGACTGGGAATGTCCAGTAATGTCCAGATTACAACCAAATTACAGGGAAATTCAAACACTGGTGTTTTTCTTCAGTACCATTATCATATGTTAAACTTTTTCTAAAGCAGTAATATTTTTCATTATTTAAGGGCAGGATGACTTTGATATAGCACACGCTGTCCTAAGGGTGATCACAAGAGTGACCACAAGAGTGGTCCTGATATGTCTATTTCTATCGCCTAGACCTTTAAAAAGGGATTCAGCTTCCTACTAATATTTTCAGAGGCTATGCAGTTCCTAACTGTCAATGAAAAACTAGGAACTGGAAATCTAATGACATTTTCATTCAGCTTGGTGCTTCTGTACTTTCTGAACTAATGGACCTTGAAAATTTGACCCCTAATCACTGACTACTTACTATGAAATAATATGGTTAAGGTTTAAAATCTTTTGCACTTCCCCACTGATTTACATTTAGTCTGGAAGCACAGTCCATTTGAATCCACAGTCTTAACTAAAATCTGTTATGACAATTCAGCTTTTAATTTTCAGTAGGTTTAAATCCTTAACTATGGTAAATCAGTCTCCATCTCCTGTCGGACCATTCTCTAACAAAATTCGTCATCTTTTTACTTACATCATTACTTCCAACTTATTTGACCAGTTTATTTTAATTGCTCTCCCAGTAGAAGACACTTACAATCCACTCTGCTGAAACAATCCATCTAAAACTAAAACCAAAACTGTGCTTTTAAACTTTCTACTGGACCCCGGAGCCTGGAGCTGCTTCAGCTGCTATTTCAATGATTCTGATCTCTTAAGTGGAATTTCTTTTATTATATCAGTGTGGGCCCAACTGGCTACTTCTCTTTTCAACCCATTTCTTTCAATGATCACATTTAACCTCCATCAGTAAGCATCGATTATTAGTTGGAAGCAAGGGCAAAAGCAGAACATTATGATGAGAATGATAATGAGGAGAGCAATTATAATCAGTTGCAAGGAGGTTTTTAAAAGTGTTTTTCATGCTTTTCCTAGGAATGCAACAGACACACACAGAGCCATGATCCATTTCCAGTGGGAAAGATGACAGTGGTTTCTGAATTTTAAGAACTGAACTTTATATTTCTTATTAGATTCTAGCTCAAGCTGCTGGGAAGTAATACATAAATCATCATCAACATCTGTGTTGATGGGGGCACTTGTCTGTGAGGTCAGAACTCTTGCATTGTCAAGAAAGCAGACAGAAAGATGACTGACTGCTGCTGTCACAGCCCGTGGACTGTCTACAGGCAAGAAGGCAACAAGTGGGAAGATCAACAAGAAACAGCAGCCTGCTATATGCACACTTTCCTGTATCAGACTCACTGTGGAGGCCTTAATTCACCTTATTTCATAAATGTAGTGCAAGTTATTCTCCAAGCCACCTGCAGTTTCCTGCAGATACAAAACCCTTCTACAGATTCCAACCTATTCACTAAACGTGACTGTTTTATCTAATAGCAAGCCTTCTCCAGGCACAATTTTCTTGTTACTAAAGTGGCACAGGAATAGCCTGACCTGTCTTATGTTGTCTTCTCACTGTCACTAAGATGTGTAAAAATCTCCAGCAAAGAATTTTTCCCTGTATTGTAGAACATAGCAACCCCACATGCAGTTCAAGTGAGCCATCTGGAAGTGATGGGTAAGTGATAAAAAGAGCAGGCCTGCTTCACTTCAAGAACCATTTACATTGATAAAATACAGGAGCAGGTTTCAGATGATTTTCACTTTCTCATACCAGTTCATAGCTGTCTTAAACTGAAATGCATTCATACAAGGAGTGATCATTTTTTAGCTAAAATGGTTGGGAATAAATATATCCAAATTTGAGTTGTGTTTGCAGTAGTTCCATGCAAAACCTGTAAATGGAGCATTGCTAGCATTGTCCCCAATCAGTCTCATTACTCCAAACCAAAAAGAAAAATAGTAAAAATTCTCTCCAGTTTTGAGGAACAGTCCACAAGCTGAGATGACATAGAGAACTTCTTCCTCAGCATCAGTGACACCGAAAGAGTTTGGTAAACAACTGTTCTTCTTTCTAAGGTATGCAAAGTCAACAGAGATGCCATGATTATATTTCCCTTTTTAAAGACAAAGTCATAGTTTGTTAGGCTGTTGAGGGGCAGGAGGGTTTGGGGGGTTTTAAAACTTCACTCTGACAAATAAATCTGGACACAACCAAATGCCCAGACCAATGGTTTATACACAGGATTAAATCTGCTTTGATTAAGGTACAAAATGAGGGGGTTTTTTTCAAAAATTGAATATGGCAAACTTGAATTTCAGTGTTTTTCATAGAAAATAAAGAGAAAGAGGAATGAGGCTGGGTAAAAATCTGTTGACAGAACCATCAGGAAAAACATTTGTTACATCTGTGTCTGCCAGATTTACCTTAATTGGTTTTTCACATGGGGCTGTTTGAAGGCTGATTGTCTTTTGTAAACTGTTAATAGAATACAAATCTCACATATCACTCTATCTGTAGAAAACGGCTAGATTTGAAAGATATGTATAAAAATAAGTAGTTAGATCAACTGAAGCAGCATTGAAGCAATACTGACAGAACCACTAAACAGACTATATGGCTGCAGGAGACAGATGAAATACAAGCAAAAGAATCTGGGTGTTGAAAATGCCTAGGAGCTAGCTTAGAAACAAGTATCCTTGCTAAGAATTTTCCACAAGGATGATTTTGGTTATTGGAACAGAGCAGCACATAAGAAATTCAGATTAAGTGAAAAAGGAAACATTTTATTAATTTGTAAGGTTGCATGTCCAAGTCAAATACTCTACTTCTGATAAATGAAGGTTCCACACTGCCTTACACCTTACAGAGACTTGCACACATTAGGGTTGGGCACTAACAGCATAAGAGGTCCTTGCTGTGGACACAAAGTGCTTTAACTGAGCATACCATACCATTTTTCCCCTTAAAAAATATCACATGCAAGTTTTTCTCATTGTGGAGGAAAACAGAAAAAGAGAGAAAGAAAAAAGGTGTCAGATGGTAGATCATACTGCTGTCACTTTCCTGGAATCATCTCAGATTTTTTGGCAACAGGCACACTACAATGATATGAATAGAACTTAACCATGCACAGTCTAGGGAGTTATGCAAGTGGCTGTTATGCATTTACCCAGAGAGAGAATTCTTTCAGATACGTCTGTTAGCAACAGTTAATGGGTTGAGTAGGTGTTGAAATATCTTTACCAAACTGTATTCACTTTCCCACTTAAGTGAAGTGTTAGCCAAATGAAAATCCTTTCATACTGAAGTGTTTTTGCTAAATAGCTTCCTTTCAGTGAGTCTCAAAACAAATACAAATTTAAATTTTTTTAAACTCTGTCAGAAATTATGACAGCAAAAAAAAAAAAAAAAAAAAAAACAAACCAGCTAGATTTAGCATGCTGAAATATGAAAAAAACATTTTTCCTTAGTTTATATTTTCAGTCTTTAAAAGATTGTACAAATGTGCTTTGATATGAAACATCCTCTGCTAAGTCAAGGAGGCTGAAGAAAATAGACATAAGAAGGTTTTAATTGAGAAGGAAATAGAGTGGTTATCAGGAACCTAATTCCCTCTTCCATCAAATGCCTATTTTTTTGTTTTGTTTTGTTGGGTTTTGTTTTGTTTTGGTTTGGGGTTTTTTGGGTTTTTTGGGGGTTTTTTTGGGTTTTTTTTTTACTAAGGTGGATTATAGTGCGCTAGAACATGGTAACAAGAAGTGGTAATGGAAAAATATTTCATCACCTTTGCCTCTTAGTAGATTGCGACCAAAAGGAGATGAAAGGCTGAATCGGGCAGGGTTCCATTGAGGCCTCACTTTGATTCCGAATTATCTAATGGTTTTTATTAACCATAAAAAAGACAAATAAACATGCTTAAAAATAATAATAACCATGTGATATCAACCTGGAAGTGGCTTTAAGCAGTTAAAGGACATAATAAGAATGGATAATGAATTTGCAAACTGTAGAATGTGGTAAGAGAAAACAAGATCAAATTTCTTAGAGCATATGTAAATTACCAGATTTAGGTCACTGTCTTCAGCTACACAAACAAGAAAGGTACATGAAAAAATCCTTCTCTTCTATGAGACAGTGGTAAGGATTCACCTAGAAAATTATTTTGAGACCTACTTTCAAGCATGATACCAAGATAGGAATGGTCTGTCAGAAAGTTCAAAGGGAACATAGAGATATAGAGGAGGATCAGAGAAACTGGAGATCTAAAATTTACCAGTACAGACTCAATGAGCTGTGGAATGAAGAAAGAGATGTTAATTTGAAGAATAATAGTTCAAATAAAACCTTATAGTCTTCAAATATATAAAAGGCTGGTGCCATCTGTTCTCCATATTTTAAATGCCCAAGGCAGCAAGGGATATTCGAGTTCCTAAGAGTATAGAATATGAAGAATTGTAAAGTGGAAAGGCTTGAGAATCTCCATCTTTGTACGTTTAGCAACTGATACTAGAAGTATTCATTTGGTGAGCAGGATGATGCAATAGATCTCTGATTTTGTGCCTTACTGGACTTCTGATTTGCTGCTGCATGGGTGAGCAGTGAAGCAGAGGTTTGCCACCCTGATGAGCCTGGGAAAGAAGGATAAGGACAAAGGAAATCCATAAGGAAATGAATGGCTCTCACAAAATAGGCTCCTACTCCACACTCCTGCATTTGTATCATTCAGCAACAGTGACAATGTCCTCCTGCACTCAGTTCCACATTCACAACCACTGAACATCTCCCAAAAGCTTCATGGACACTATTCGTTACTTAGACTACATACAAAAGCATCATATTTTCTAAATGCATTAATTTTTTTGAGGTGAAAGGCAAGATCTACATCCCAGGTGTTCTTGTGTCAAAATTCTCCCTCATGGAGGCAACTCTTCCCATCTTTATTTTTCTGAACCTTACAATTACTTTTCATTCTGCAGTTCAAAATCAAAAAATTTTAAATAGAGCAGACTGAATAAATTTTTTGGATAGGCATGCTGATATTTTTAGCCTTAAGTTTCTCAACTCATCCTTGTTATGATGATTCCAGGTAGCATTAATAGCTCCTTGCAGCCCTATGAGATGGATGAGAAAGCACTCTGAGACTTCAGCAATTTCAACTAATTGGAAAAACAGAGGAAAGTAGCTTTTCTTCATGGGGAGGGCAGTTTCAAAGATGGGAATAACATGAAGCAGCCTCACTTCAAAATTATTGACTATTATCTCTCATTAAATCATAGAATCACCATAGGATGGTTTGGGTTGAAAGAGCACCTTGATCATCTAGTTCCAATTCCCCTGTGGTGGACAGAGAGACCTTCCACTAGACCAGGTTTTTACCACGCTGGCCTTGAACACCTCCAGGTATGGGGCATCTGCTTCTCTGGGCAACATATTCCAGTGCCTCACCATTCCCACAGAAAATCATTTTTTCCTAAAATCCGATCTAAACTGACTCCCTTTCAATCTGAATTTCTCTTTACCACTACATACTCTCATAAGTAGCCTTGTCCCATCTTTCTTGTAAGTTCCCTTCAGTACTCAAAGGTTGCAATTAGGTCATCCCTAAGCCTTCTCTTTTTCAGGCTGAACAATGCAAAACTCAGCATTTCCTCATAGCAGAGGTGCTCCATCCCTCTGATCATCTTGGTGCCTCTCATCTGTACTTGCTCCAACAGCTCAGTGCCTTTTCTGTGCTGGGGACCCCAGAGCTGGGTGCAGCACTCCTGGTGGGGTCTCACCAGAGCAGAGCAGAGGGGCAGAATCTCCTCCCTGGCCCTGCTGGCTGCACTGCTTTGGAGGCAGCCCAGGACACGTTTGGCTTTCTGGGCTGTGAGTGCACATTGCTGGGTCATGTCCAGCCTCTCATCCACCAGCACCTCCAAGTCCTTCCAGGCAGGATCTGCTCTCCATCTGTCCATCACCCAGCCTGTACTGAGGTCACCCTGACACATGCACAGCACCTGGTACCTGGTCTTCTTAAACCACATGCCTACTTCTCGAGTATGTTTATGTGTCTCTGGTTGGCAATCCACCCTTCAGGTGTGTCAGCTGCAAATTTGCTGAGGGTGCACTCAATTCCTCCATGTCATTAATGAAGATACTAAATAACTCTGCTCCCAGTACAGATCCTTAAGGGACACCACTCATGACCGATGACTGTTGGGACTCTGAGCCATTGACCACTTCCCTCTGGATGTGACTCCAAGCAATTCTTACTCCACTTAACAGTCCACCCATCACTCTCCGATTTGGAGAAAAGAATGCTGTGGGGACCATGTCAAAGGCTTTACAGAAGTCCATATAAAACCAGTTTTCGCACTGAAATTTTCCATTTCTGTCTGTAATCAGGTCTGATTTTTCTTGCATGCTAAGGGATTCAAAGCATGCAGATTGTACTTAAATTATTTAACTTTCGTTACTTGTCAAACCAGATCCTCTATCCCTCTTTGTCTGAAGCAGATGCACTATTCCAATACTGCATACAGAGGCAGAAATCTAAAAAGGGGGGAAATAACAACTATCTCATAGTGGCTGTTGGATGCTTTCCGGATTTGCTTTTTATTGTTGTTGTTTTATAGATTATATTCCCAAGCACATTTTTTGGAAAGAGTGACTAGGACTATTTTATTTTTAAAGGACTCCATAAAAAGCAGCTGATGTGTTGCACAGGACTACATTTGTCTACTGCTTTGTTCATCATATAAAAAAAATACCCTGTTTTTCTTATATTTTAGTGCTGTAACAATTTACTTACCTTACATTTAAGGAACAAGCTATTAGAAAAAATAATAACAACAACAGTCTCTAAGAACTAATTAGGTTGAACAGCAACACTATTTCTATAATGTGAAAAAGTTAAAAAACAAATATAAAAGTAGAGCATTCAGTAAATTATCTGGAAAGTAGCAGTCATTATATTCCACAGGTCTTCAAGATGATTTCACCAGAATCACCAGAATCTTGAGTCCTCTTACTGACAAGTTTTTTGGTTTGTTTTTTTTTCTAATTCACTCCACACTTGCAGAATCCTTAAGAATCCGAGGTCAGCAAGCAGGACTGCCTCAGGATTAACAGAGGATGTTTCCTGATCTTGTTCAGGTGTCAACTGCTCTCTGTCTTGGATGCTTAGATAAACTCTTTTTTAGTTCATTCCATATATACATTCTTGTAAAAAGACTACCTTCAAATAACTTTTAATTGTTAGGAAGATTGAAGTGTTCCCCTTCCCTCAGCCCCCCGAAGTCAGCTGCTAGCTCAGATTTAGGGAGGTTAGGGTGAGGGGAATCTTCAGGATAGGGACATAAAACCAAAAGAGGCTCTTACCCTGAGATGTGTTCCAAGGTTTTATTCCAAGAAGGGGATCCCAGGGCGAAAGAGAGCCAACCCCGGAGGGACAGGGGGTTTTATGCATTTCAGGGTAGGGGGCGGGGTTACCTATGGCCAAAGGCCACAGGTCAGAGTCAAGGGGCAGGTAGGGGTTTCACAGGGAGGGGATGCCAGAGAGATACAACAGAAGATTTCTCTGAACAACATAGGCTTTACCTGCCCCTCAAAAATGCTATGCACACTCAGTGCTGGAAAAGCCTCCAGATTTTTCCCCTTCTGCTTTCCTGTTTTGTTCTAAAAACAAGAATAAAAAACCCCACAAGCTAACTGCCACTCGTAAATATTTAATAAAGACTGTAGGAGAAGAATCCAAAAATAATTACTTCTGATTATATTTTCCTACATAATGGATATCTTCATTGGTTGAAGCACTGAATGACAAACTACAGTAAAAGCAAGCCTAAAGCATTGAATATTTATGCTTGGCTGTGATTTACATGAAGAGAAAACTCATCATAGAAGTAATGTAAACAAACTTCTTAGCAGTGAGATAAGATACAAAGAAAATAATCTGAGGATCAGATAGCAGCACAAACAACTTTGGGTTACAGCTTTCCAGACTTTCCAAACTTTACTCTAAAATCAATTCTTTTTCCCATAATGACTTTCTGGATTTCTGTAAGGGCTTTTCACCAGATTTCAGTCAGCATGAAGTCAGGATTCAGTAGACAAATGACAGGAAATCCTTTTGGGAAGTATTTTTTACAGATTCATGAACAAAAGTAAAAAGGTGAGGAGACTTGAAGCCTAATTCAAGTCTCCAATGTGAAGTGACTTGTAACACATTTGGATAGGCCTTTGAGGAACCATGGCAACAGGGCTGGACCAGATGATCTTTGAAGGCTCCTTCCAACCCCAACCATTATGTGATTCTATGAAAGAAAGACAAACCTCAGGAAAAAAGAGAAACATAGCCAAGATGGAGAGTGGTGTTCTGGGATATGCTGGAATCAAGCACATGACAAAAGAACAGTTACAGAAAAATTAAGCAGAGTAAAGGGAAATTTTCCAGTATCTACTACATTTTAATAAAAAAGCTATAGACATGAACATGCCTGTAGTAGTGAAAGCTTGTCTTGGGTTGTGGAGCCAGGGGTGTGTATTCTATTTCTTCTGTTAAAAGCAGTTAAGGAGATGTTTTTCTTTATCTCTTGTAATTCTGGGAGAAGGAGGAGGCGGATGCCTTCTGATAATGGGCCAGCTGTTAAAACCAGGTGGGGCAGTGTTTCTTATCTCTTTCACCACCCGTCCTCCCTCCAGGGGGATATTTTTCTGCTAATGGGTCATTAACACCTCCCCAAATTAACACATCCACATTCCATCATCCCATTGTGAGATGCTCCACCCAGTGGGGGGAGACAACCATTCCTACCTGAATAAAACAGACATAGGAACAGAAGGTACCTAGCTTCACCTGATTCCTGGAGGAAGACTGGACCCCTTCTCACCATTGCTGGACCCCTTTCTACAAGATCATCTCTACTCCAACATAACCACATAGCCACTCCAGGAGGACTTACTGTGGACTTTTTCCAACACCCTGACCAACAGGGTGTCAGGCTGTAGCTCTGACTCTGTCAGGGTTTTCCAGGATTGCTTGCTTGTTTGGTTGGATGTTTTTGTTTTCTACTACATTTGTATTGTTAATATTCCTAGTAAAGAACTGTTATTCCTATTCCCAAATCTTTGCCTGAAAGCCCTTGATTGCAAAATTATAATTTGGTGGGGGTGAGGGGTTTACATTCTCCATTCTAAAGGAAACTCCAGCTTTCCCTGGCAGATACCTGTCTTTCCAAACCAAGTCAAAGCTGAAAATGTAAATCAGTTTTGTTTTCATGGAAAAGGTACAACTTGACTTTGTTTTGTGCCTACTGCAAATTACTGCTCTATATCCTGGTAGAAGAAATCAGAGACCAGAGTTTTCCTGTAGCTTCTCAGTTAGTCAATTTTTCTGTAAAAGCCACCAAACCCTGGAAGGGTCTTGTCACTAATTATACTCTAAACTCACCTGTCCAACCTCTTCAGTTAGTTACTGGACAAAGCTTCCTGCTCTCAAAGTACAGCAAACCTAGACTTTTGTTTCCCATTAATGCACTGTTTTAAAATTAATACCTGAAAGGAACTATTTTACATTTAACCAAATGGAGATTTTTGCTGTTGTTCAGCTGAACATAAAACTCTAAGGTTTTGTTTTATTAAAAGGAAACCATAGGATTTTCTGAATCTGCAGCAATCCTTCCACTTCTCTCAGTTCAGCTGATTTGGAAGCCAAACTTAATCCATTATTCACATTCCCAAAGGGGAAATGCAGCCTAGTTATCAGTGTCTCTTAAAAAGCTGACAAACTACCTGTACTCATTAATTAGCACACAGCTCCCATTAAAACAGGGGGACTTGTCATTAAGTTGTTAAATTCCTTGGATACTTGCAGTGATTAAAATCCACATTCCCAAAGCATACTAGGCTATTGCCTACATACATCAAGGTGCTACTGCATGAATGATGACCAATAAAAATAATTTACAGAAGTCTGGTTTTAATTGACCATGCTGCAGCTTCTCCTCCAAAGGATTGGAGGAATAAGTTACCAATTTAAATTAAAATCCCATGTATCAAGAATGACAGAAATTGATTGCAACATCTCCTGATTACAATTCTGGGAGGATTAGAAGCTCTTGAAGTTTTGTAATTAAAGAATAATGTATCTACACTTTTGTCAATCCAACACAATATCTCCTAGTAGGAAATTATGTAGATTATTTTTTTAGGGGAGGGGAGGATCATAAATCTTGATCCACAAATTATTTTGATCCGTCCCAAAAAATCTAGTTTTAAAATAATTCAAACTAAACAGAAAAAGCACAAAAATATTACTAATTAATTTCCATGACCAGTTTTTAACTAATTTGTTTTATAATATTTACTTTTATTTTCATAACACAAACCCTCATTTTAATCTTAAATAACCTCAATACTTTTCCTGTTGTTTTCCCTATTTTATTATTTTCTTTGTGTGCCCCTTTTCTGACTGAACTTATCATGCTGTTCTATGCAGAGGACTGGGATAAAACTCAATGAACAAACACCTTCTGTGAGGAGATGATTACCAGTAGCAGCATCTCTCAGTAAGATGAAGGAACAAACCTCTCTTTGCCTCTCTGTGGTGAAAAACACTAGCACCACTCTGCAAGTCATCCAATTCAGCTGCAGACAAGTTGGCAAAGCAGGAGATTCAGAAGGAACCCAACATCTCTCCATCATAAATTTCTTTGCTCAAGTGCAGCTTGAGCATCTTTTTGATTATTGCAGCAGTGGATAGAGATATTAATTTGCTATAGGTATTGTGAGCCCGTTGCACATTTCATGGGAAGAAAGGGAGAAATATCCCTACAACATTTCTAATGCATCAGAAATAGGATCTCTCCACAGATGTGCACAGGACCCACCAGTCAAGCATCATACAGGATTTCACAAGCTTTTTCTTCAGGTAGTAATGGAACTACTGCTGGGTCATGTCAGCTGCCCAGACAGTTTTCATCAGTAGTATACAAGCACTGTTCTTGACCTGAAGAGCAAAACCTAGATCCCTCAGTGACAAATTCCCTTGTCAGGGGAACAGGGGTCTGTGACTTCAGATGTAATCATATCTTAGTAGTTGTGTGTTCATCTCTAACCATTGTTCAGTTGCCACATTCTTGCATTTTTTTTCTCCTACTAAAATGACAAAAATTCAGAAGGATTCTTCCTTGAATTTCATACTATCCCAGGACCAGTAAACCTGCAATGATGAACTACTGAGAAATAAACATATTTTTGCTGAGGAATGACTGCAATATGTCCAAGAATGTAAGCCTAATATATGCAGAAAAAAGAAAAATTATATAAGGCTATATGGGGGGAGAGATGTAGATAAACACTATGAAAGAAACCTCTCTCATATTACATTACTATCTGCCAGAAAATTTCCAGAGGATCAAAAAACCCCAAAACACCCCTGAAAGTAATGTAATCCTGCTGCAATTGATACATGCAGTACTGACTCTCAGTGACAAACAGGAGCATGTAAAAGTTTTATTGTGCATCAAAAGGGCACAGACATTGAATGCCTTGTTTAATGGCCAAAGCTGTAGCTCTGGAACATTGTCTTATTGCAAGCATACTTTGGGGAGAAAGAAAAAAAGAAATAAACAAAACAAAGTCTCTGACTTTGAGCTCAAAGAGTACCTAACCATTCCATTTCAAGAGCTTTGATTACTAAAGCTCCTAAACCCATATTTATGCCATAAACAATTTTCTTTCAGTTTTAGCTATCATTGATGCTGCTGGATAAATTGCCTACTAATATTAAATGCAAATGTTCCAAAGCTACATTTACATCCAGCAAGAAGTTTAAAAAAATCTTTTTAACTAGGAAGTGTGAAAGGTCAGTATTGATCAAAATACAATTAAATGTGTTATGGAGGAACATTTCCAAAATGAAGAAGGATGTAGTTATCTCAATAAATAAGCTGAACAGTTTCTGTAGTTTTCAAACCTAGATCTTCATTCTGCATTTCTAAATTATCTCTATTTCAGTCCTGATTTCTTCTTGCTTATTACAGCCTTCTATCTGGCAAAGCAGTTGTTCTTGTTTCTGATATTTGCCACAGATACTAAGTTTAGTCACCTGATGGACCAAACAGGACTTAATACTAGAGCAATGAAGAATGGCAGTTGACAAAAGCTGAAAAGTTGATCTTCATTAAACGTTTGAGTGACACTAGTACATCTCATATGGGAGAGAGAGTCCATCTGAAACATGCTGGGTTTTGGTGTGGGTTTTTTTATTTGTTTGGTTTGGTTTGGGGGTTTTCTGTTTGTTTGTTTGTTTGTTTTATTTTTGTTTGTTGTTTTTTATTATTATTTTATGTGAATTTATGGCAAGAAAATGAAGCCCAAAGAATATTTCTTTTAGATAGAGATGTCAAATGGAAAAAAGGAGCATGATCTGAAACTGAAATGAAAGGACAAGGTCCTTGTTAAGACTATTATTCATATACTCAATTATAAATGGGCTGGGATAGGAATGGTAGGGTTTGTTTTTTGTTTTTATTTTTACCAGATGAACTAGGTGGTCAACATTTTTTTACTGTAGAAAATATATATTCTTTATTTATATAAAAGGTTAGATAAAATATTTGTAGAACTTAAAAATGTTTCTAAAAATTATTTTAAATTCTTCCTTTGAGCTTCTTTTCAGCTATTTATAATCTGAAAGTTATAAAAATTTGAAGATGGTATCCCAAAAACTAAATACTCCATTGCTACAAATTGTAGCAATTACCTTGGGTTTTGTTTCGCAGAATTTTGTCAGCCAATACTTGAAAGTCAAGCTTGATGAAAAAGCTCTTTTAACTGAAGATGATATTTCAGAAATTATTTGAATTATTTTAGTTACTACATGCTATCATCTTGATTTCACCTATTTACAGAGAAAAGAGCTTTCAGAGAGGAAGATGAAGGGCCTAGAATTTACACACGGGAAAAAAATACGGAAAAGTTTTGAAACATATTTCTGCTGACCACATAAGAAACGCTACTACTGTTAAAAGGCGCAGAAGTATTTAAATAAGCCCACATCTTCAGACTCTGTAAGTCCAGTATGTTTTCCTCAGTGACAGACAGTAGCTGGTAGTATCACTGTGCAAGGTATCTCCAAGTTAACTTGAAGTCAATCCTCTTGGACACATTACTGAAAAATCCCAATGCAGTGGTTACATTTCCCACTATAAACACAGAATTGTACTGTCAAATTCCTCCATCACAGTTTCTGAATTTTTTTTAGTTTGAATAATAGTCTGTTAATGTTACTTTAAAACACGGCAAATCTTAAAATATACCTTAAAATAAAGCAGAAATGAAAGAAAAAATACCAGTGAAAACTAAAGATCAACAGCAGCATCTCCTTCACAGAAAATTTTGAGCTAATACTTAGCCTATATCAAATTTGCACTAAATATGGCAAACACCTAGCAACTAGCCTTTGAAAACAAAACACTTCCTGCAAAAAACTCTACCAAATGTCGTATGTAGACTTGTGCTGATGAGCATATTGGGGCATTACTGACATCTGAAGATACAATTTTTTTCACCAAAGTACTAGAGTTTTCAGTGACTGTCTTGCCTAGGTAGACTTCCAAACCTGCCAAGAGGTTTAGAATAAAAACTGAAATGGAAAAAAGAATGGCAGAAAGTGAGAGATTTTTTTATGGACTACATAAATTTTTCTGTAAAATGAATGAGAATTTCTGAAAAATGAATAAGAAAATTTCAAAGTCCTACCATATTTCCCTCTAAATTTGTGATGCAGACACAATGAAACACAGTCTTTCACATACTTGATGCACACACAATTAAAAATCTTTGCCAGAAGTGTGAAAGCAATCTGTCTGTACTATAAGCAGCACAAGAATGGCTCAAATTTAGTCAAAGGTGCAGAATGTGTTTCATACCTTGTCTCAGTTTCTCTCATGTTCTTTTGGAACATGCTAAGATAAAGGTGAGAAATTTCCATTGGTTATGGTCTTTATCCCTTTTCTGCTAATGTCTTCTTTTCTGGAAATTTTCAGCATTCTTCATTAGCTTCCATTTCAGCCAAACTGTCACACAATTTTCTTTAACAGTTATTGCTACCACAGCCAAAACTCTCCAAGTGGGCTGTGCAACCTCTTCACCACTCAGTTCTTATTTGTCTTGGGTCTTGGTAAAGAAAAACTTGGATGCCCAATACTTAATTACAGCAGCATATAAATTTGGGAGCTTGGCAATATTTCCAAGCTACTAAAGTCTGAGCATATATCTTACCTGTATCCATGATAGAGCAGGACTTAGGCAAATAATAAGTCTTTTGCCTAAATCCTGATGTCTTTCAAAGGTAACCCATCCCCACAGGATGAGTAAGAGTCATAACTCACACTGACCAGGTCTTGACAGCACAGTCACAGCTCAGCTGAGAAACCACCTCAGCTGAACAGATGTCGTCCCAGTTCAGATACTTTCATTGCATTTAGAGACTGAAGTCATTAAGAACCAACTTCTCTGACAAGCTTTCTATCTTCTTTCTGACAGGGAAAATCGTATGTGATGAATTCTGTGTTGGCTGGTGGGTGAATTACAGAACATCTAAAAAATTCAACAGTTTCACATCCTCAGCTGCACTGGATGAATTGAGCAGAAAGCCCTCCCCCACGTCATTACAGAATTGTATGATCGCTTTTAACCAACATCCCCAGCTACTACAATGAAAACATGCTGTTAGCTGGAAAATTTTCATCTCCCAAGTCTGTACTCAAACATAGCTGAAAGCCATCAGAAATAGCTACTAGACCATGAAAAAATGAGGATTAACAGTCTATGAAATGTTATTTATAGCAGAGAAACCATAAACTAAGGGTGAATTACTAATTCACCAGTGGTTTCTCTGTGTCAGGGTCACCTTGGAATTTCCCTGAATTTCCATCTGTAAAGTTCCTGTAAAGTTTTTTTCTTTTCAATAACACATTGTCCTCAGTTTATCTCTTTGCCATTTTAAAATGCATTGCTCTATTTTGACAGGATTATTTTGTCTGCTGATAATGACTAGGCTGATCAAACTGATTTTCCTATTTCTTAGGCTCTATGTATTACCAAAGTCATGGATTGCTAGAAGCATTGTTCAAGCATGGGGGAAAAAAGCACTATACTACCCATTACATAAAAAATATTAACATATGTGGCTAAATACTTGGTCAAATGCTTGGCTAGGAACTAGTCATACTTCTTATTCCTCATTATTGAAAGAGAATTAAAAAAAAACAAACTGTTCTGAAAAAATTTGTGGTTAAAGCAGGAACTTGCTCAGAAGATGCCTAATATACAGTGACTAAAAATTTGTTTTGAACAGTTAATCTGAAACTGCAGTATCACTCTATGAAGAACAAAAACTGATTTTCATTCAGTGAAGGCAAAAACATTATATATATATTATTTATATATATATGTGCTGTTTTCCTTTCTTTGAAATGCTCAAGCAATCTTTGCCAGTGCCAATATTTTTTACATGATGTTCCTATCAGAATTTATTTCCATTGGAAAGAAAAGAAGAAAATCACAAGTGTTTGATAAAATTGTAAGTTCTCCCTAGAAATTGTCCCTAACAACATTGTTTCATGTAGATGTAGAATGCTGTCTCAGACAGTTTAAATTCCAAAATTGATCAATTGATTCATGCACCAGCAATAAATATAATCTGATGGTAGTTTTACTTGTTTGCATTATTATTCCTTATCCTTTCCCTATTTTGCCCCTGGAAAGGTATTGACTCACCATTATTATGTCAGTAAATTGCTCTTAAGTCCTGTGGGGACTTAATAGTATCAGAAAAGTGAGGGCTTTCAATCCTTCCAGATTTTGAAGAGTATATGACCAGACTCAAATTCTCACTATCATATGTGTGTTGTAGCCCAAATCAAGAACTGGTCCTTAACATTGCATCTGCAATATCTACAATAAAAGGATCATCCTCTAGGAATTAAAAATATGAGTCCAATCCTAATCTAATAAACTGATTTCCAAGACATCTTCTGAGATAAAGAAAAGTACAGTATCTAGGAAAACAATACTCTGAAAACAGCTCGTTTTTTCATATTAAATACTTACCTTTCTAACATACTTTCAGGTCCTAATAAACAGAATTTTATATTTTGAAGAAGAGGTGCAAACTTTTTCAATGATGACTTCAAATTCAAACAAGATAAAAAATTTAAATAGTACATCAATATTTAATTAAAATCTTGTGTGCTTGCATTTTTTTTAATCGAGATACACCAGAGCTATTTGTGTAAGTTTTTTAAAGCACCATTGATTTTAATCAATGAAGTTTTCAGACATTTTGATGTCACAGACATAAGCTAGATATTTCAGAGCTAAATTATGGCTATTGGTCATTTCTGCAAGAGAGCACTATGGCCATTACACTCCAATAATTATCAGTACTCAACCCTCGAAATCAAATAAGAGTAATTAATCTGCTGGCAGACTACTAACCTATGGCACAGACTTCTATTTCCAACAGATATCATTTATATACACTTACCTCTAAAAGCAACAGGAAAGGAAGCACAATTACAAAAAAAAATAATAAAAAAAAAAATGAATATACCTTTCTCCAGTCTTCTCAGGAACCAAAGCTCTCAGAACCACTTTGACTTTCCTGAACACTGAGGATGTTTTCTAGCAATCCTACAAATAAAGTGAATATAAATCCTGAAAATACCAAATAGATTTTGTTATTCAGCATAAGGAGCTTACCAAAATGAGATTTGTCAATCACTTTCCTACTGTCATTTTCTCTTAAGGGTTTGTGATTACCACTGGGCTGTATGAGGAGAGTTACATGGGATGATAAGTGACTGACAACTGACTGCAGTTGTGGGCATTCTTCAAGGGATCTATACTTTGTCATTTAACTCCACATGAATGCTTAATAGACAGAAATAAGCAGGAGAGAATGTTTATCAGTCCGTGATCTGAGTCCTAATGAGATTATTTCAAATTGAGGAAATTCCAGAGAAAACAGAATGTGAAGACTAAAGATGAAAGACAAAAGTAAAAAATGGAGCTGACAAAACAAGAGTGAGATAATCCAGTTTTACCCTTGAAATCAATAAAAAGGTCTAGAAGCTGTATTTTTGCATGGCCTTTTTCACAGGTGGCATATCAATATATATTACAATAGTCCCAGGTTTAACAAGATTTATGTTCTCTGGGAAGAAAACTAAAATCAAAGAACTGATCAGAAAAACAGACACTTACTAACACAGAAAATAACACCTCAATCAAACTTAAACTGAATTTAACTAATGTGTACAGTAACTGGTATCACCCATTTCAGTGCTTTGAGCATGGCACATAACACTGCCTTTTACAGACTCTGTAAGTGCATTGTCTAATAAACACACAGCATTAAATGTAGTCGCATTCAAAGTTCACTGATGCCAAAGGAAAATAGCTTAATTTTAGTCCCACTTTTTTTTTTCTTAGATATTTTTGACAGTGTGATGATTTCTGGACAAGGCAGAAACAAGGCAGTGTGAAGCATGATCACGGATTACCTTCCCTTTGCTCTTAATTGCTTAGTACTAATTTTGTAGCAGAATGTCTAGAAGTTGTTATTATTTATTTTTCTTTTATTTATGTTATCAGTTAATCTTTTACTTCATATAGCATCAAGATAGAGTGATCTGGATTGCCTAACACACATGCAGAGGTATCTATCACCTAAGGAGGAATGTTCCTGGCAAACACAGAATAGTACTCCTGAAAGAACCAGGTGTCTGAGTGTCTCCTGATACCCCCAAGCTGTAGCAATAAGTCTTTGCAAGTCCCTCTTTTGAGAAGATTTCCTTTCAGCATACTAATTTTCTACTGCTATATGTTCCTAGAAAAAGAAAATAAAGAAAGTGAAGAGAGTACATCTAGCCTTATGGACAAAAATGTGACAACACAGGAGATGATGGGCATCGTGGCAAAGAACCTGTCACCTCACTCAGATTTTGATCCATGTTATTTTCCTGGCAGGACCAAAAAGATGGTACAGCCTGGAGTTTTCAGTGTCTACTAAAATAGCTCTGAATTTTTACCAAACTTCAACAAGAGTAGCCTTCTCTATCATGCTAGTTTTCATGTTACTAAGAGCAGTGCCTGCTAACAGGCACCTTGAAATAATTTTATTGAGATTGCAATAAAAAACAGATAGTGAGTATTGTCAGCCTGAAAATTCTGCCTTCATGGTGGTATCCCATGCACAGGAGAGAAGGAGAATTTCTCTTGTTTGGTAGTCCTAGATGATGACTGGCATAATAAGCAGAAACATTAAACAAGCCACAGGATTTATATTCTTTATTTAATCTTTGTTTTCAACACTGCAATTGGTGGAGTGTTCTGCATATTTCATCTCCTGGCTGATTGTTAAGGCCATGGAAAAAAAAAACCCACATAACTATTCATTCCATTTAATAATGTCCCTCATGGTGAAAAAGTTGCATTATCTAAATCAATAAATTAAAATGCACTATTTGCACTCATGGCATAACATCCTGAACTCCCACATCACCAATCCACGACTTTAAGAGACAGCACTACATTCTGGTGAATGCAAAAGTTTTGCTTCATGTGTCAAAAATTATTAAGGTGGAAAAACACACACCTGGAACAATTGCTTGCAACATCCCTAAAAACGTGAGTATTTCTCTCTGTTGAAGAAAAAAGAAAAACATCACAGATGCACAAATACCCAGATTACAGAGAGCAAAGGGAAGTAATGCAGAAGCAGTGTATGTCACTCAAAGCTCAGGAGTTCATAGTTCTGTGGTAAAATGCTCCTGTATTTAGCAGTGCTATAACAAAAACAGAGCAGTCAGAGCTGAAACTAATATTTTCCAGAGTCCTCTAGGAGAGATCAATGAAAAATGAAAAAAAGTGAAAAATATACTTCTGTTTGTGGAGGAAACTATCCATCATTTGCACTGCAAAATTCTTAGGTAGAGCCAGACATAGTTGTGTTTACCCTTTCAGATGCATACTGGTATTCATCTGGATATAAAAGTAGTGGGTAATTTTACAAATTAATTATTTTAATGTGTTCTGTGGGAGTCTGCTGCCTCATTATACATTTTTATATCCTTTGCAGGAAGAAAACAATGCATACACCAGTCTAAAACCTTACTTATTATTCATAATACTATCTTCTTGGTATTCCTCAGTCACAAGTGCAAAAACATCAGAAGCATCCCAGGGAAAAGAATTTCTAATGCATCCTAAGTCTAAACATTACCGTCATTTTGAGAGGTATTTCCAAATGTCAGAGAGCAAACTACATTTGATGTCAAGCCAAAGCATTTCAGCGTGGATGCATCTCTTCAGGCTTCTATTAATAGAATGATCTATTTTAAGGAAGAAACACTACTCATATTTCACATGGTTGCAGTTTCAGGAATTTGGCTTGAATTTCTCATCATGTTTTCAAACCAGCTCTTCTAGATTTACAGTTCTCCAATTACCTACATGGCCAGTCAGTGTGCTCTTGTTTCCAATTAAATAAATTCATTATTTACTGATGTTTTCATTCTTGGTCTCTTATAATACATCTAAATGTTTAAGGTTAAACAAACTCCAGTCTATTATCTTACAAGTAAATATTAATTCAAACATGAAACTATTATTGTTCACTTCAGACCAAAACATAATTTCTTCTGGCTTACACGAACAAGTCTGCGTAAATTAAAGTGCTTACTAGCCAAGACTGAGAGATGGTAATATTTTTAGTATCATGTCCATCTGAAATACATTTTATCATTGAAAAGTATACAAATACATACATATTTTATGCCCTAAAACATTTAGGCTGTGTTTTCAAAATGAAGTAATCTCTTTTCAAAGAGATTACTGAGAATACTGAATGAATGGTTGTAGTTGCAAGTTCTGCTTATAAAAGTAATTCTCCCTGATTTCCACAGAATTCTGCAGCCACACCAGTAGCCAAGAATTAATTTCTTTCCGCATAGCAAGAACTTCTTGCTAAGAGAATCTTAGCACCTATATGCCTCTTAGTCAATCAAAAAAGAGATAGGTTTGCATAAACATTCCCTTGTAAATATTTAAAACAGGTCCCTAAAAGGGATACCTTGAGAAAAATTAATCTTTTCTCTCAATTAGTTCTACAAAGAATCTAGATTATTAGCATAGTTCAAACATTTAGAGGGTTTATAAATGGCTTGGATCTGATGACAGGCCTGCCACCCAAGGGCTTCCTCTTAAACGATAACAGTAATTCTCACGGGTCGGCAAGGCAATTAAACCATGGAGAGATATTAAGGTAAATTAACACCACTAGCAGCTATGCAGAGGTTCTCAATTAGTGTATAACAAGCTACACCCTACAAGCATAATTATGGGCAGTTAGTTGACCAATGCCCTTTGGATGGCGGACACTGTACTCCCAGGTGAACTGCAAAATTTCAATTTCTGATAAACTGACTGAACAGAATTTGCAAACTCACATATTCACCCCAGATTTTAGTGCTGGAATACCTCTTCTCCCATGGCCCCTTAGTCTTTTCGTTTCCTTAGGTTAAAAGGCCAGTCAGTAGAGCAATGTCAGACCTGTGTACTTTCATCATGACTCTGATTCCAGAGACATGCTGGTTGTAAGGCAGAAGCCATGGCACCAGCACAGCCTGTTCTGGGATCTTTTGTGCTGGGTCTTTCATGTCACAATAACACAGGTTGAGCTATTTTGTTATTGCTGTTGTGCTTTACTTCACTTGATTCATTAAATTATTTAGGCAGCTTATTAACAGTCTTTTCAAAAAGGCATTTGATAATCTATTCGGAGTTTCTTGTTTTAGGCACATGTATCCATTCTAGGAACTCTTTTTTATTTATTTGACCCATTATATCTTTAAATATTTATGTACACACCTGCACTGAAAGCCACTCAATCTTGCATTGAAGGATTTATTCTACCAGGACTCTCAGCTTAAGGAGGACAGTCAAGAAGTTGATTTAAAGAAGCTTAATATTGATGGGTTTTCTAACTGCACTGAACAGAAATCTTAGATAACCTCTGGAAAAACCTGTTTGTCATCTTCATTTTGAGCACCAACTCAAGTGATAAACTGCAAATACTGTGAACATGTAGAAAGCAGATTAGCTTTTTTTTCCCCAAGGCTTTTCTACTGAAAAAGCTAGAATTACACACATATACCTACTTTTCCTAGATTCTTTGTTTCCAGTGAGAAAGCTCTATTTCTTTGGCAGTATTAAAACAATCAACAATTCCTTGAGTGGGAAGGGGCAGGGGGAGGAAAGAAACCAGCCCCCATCACTCCCCCCAAATTTTAGCTTCATTAGTCTGAAAAGTACCTCACAATCTATAAAACTAAGAACATAAGGCTATTAGAAATAATTTTTTTGTTCATCTGTAGTTCAGAACCTGGGGAATTAAACACAGCAGTGTACTAAATGTCTCTTTCTATTGCTAAATAAAGCTGTCATGTCATCTCCTGCAATGCAATGAGAATTAGCTAAGTACAGCATGTGTGTAATGAATGCTAATGCTTTCCCACCCCTCCCTCTGGAAACTAGCTGGCCATAGTGAGGTTTCCCTGCTAGACCAGGTAGCATGCAAAGAAAAACTCCCTGTGATGTGGGTCATTTTTCAAACAGACCTCACACCTTACCAGAGCAGCCCATTACTCCATTACTGTCTTTCCAATGAAATGGAAGAGAAAGGTGACTTGTGGGAGCACTGCACATTGGGGCTTTACCTCACTATAACACTGAGATCTTACTAGGGCTGTACCCACACATGACCACCTTACAAATATTTCTGTATTTATTAGTTTAACATAGTCATCACTGTCACCTGATAAAGCCACTGACCTAATGTCCCAGGCAGTGAAAGTTCACTACCTAAGATGCCCATTAGAAGAAACAGCAGAAGTGCCTGCAACGTGGTGTCTTTAAATTAATGTAACCATATATGATGGAAGTCCAGTCATGAGTTTATGGTTTATCCAATTTGATCTATTTGATTATTTGAGCTATTATGCCTTCTATGAAAAAACAGGCTTCCTACTGTGGGATGAAAATCCAGCACCATTGGTACATGGATCATCTCCTACAGCAACAAGAGCTACCAACACTGTCTGAGGTTTTCTGACTGCTTTTGATTCCCTATTATAACACCTCCTAGTCAAAAATCATTATGAAGTTGCCATCCAGAAGAATCCCACCAGTATCTGTGGGAGGATTCTGATAACAATGGGGACAAGAGAGCTATAGATGGAAGTGTAGCATGATCTATGGCTTCTCTGGCTACCCACTGCACACAGCCAGATAAACACTGCTTCAGGAACCCTCACAGAAAAGGTACCAACATTAACTGCTGTGCCAGAGTGATGTCAGACTCTAACTTCAGAAACTGGCAAGGTGGGCTTCAGATTTTTTAGGAGCTGACAAGAACACGCTGAAATGTAAATCTGGCAAGAGAAAACCAGAAGAGGGAATAAAGTAGAGAAAAAAATATTTGGAACATTGTGTTGGGGTAGGGGGAAGATCCTTTGGGGAAGGATACACTTGTGTCTTTTCCTCTCTTATTTTTACCAGAGGAACAGTTGTACTGTACTTCATCTGTATTTAAAAAAATATGCAGTTTTCACCACAACCACAAACCACAAATGAAACCACAAACAATTATTGCTGGCTAGGAAGTAATTCAGACTTAACATCCTTCCTCTGCCATCTCAGGCCCCCATTTTTTTGTGAGCTGTTAACTTTAGCTGTGATATTACTGGATTTTGTTTCTCTCTGATAACTAAATCACCACGAAGAACCTAAAAGATCAACAAATTGTCATAACTTGCACTCCTCAAAATGTCCTCTGATTCCTTAGAGACCCTCAAAAATCTAAAAAGCACTCTGCAAAGAAAAAGTACTCTCACTACTGCTTTATTTATATGAACAAAATTATTTGACCAGGATCATGAAAAAATATTGATGCACTGACGATAAACCTGAAATTCCACAGAACAATCTCTGTTGCTTTTCTGTAAATGTTTCTTAAAGCTAATTTTAAGCCTCTGGAGCATTTATATAGCCTGCTTATGGCCTGGGAACACCTGCAGAATACCAGACTAATTATAAGTGTTTAAACTGAAAGAATTGAAGTTGTTTCACTTCAACATCCCTGTGTTGCATTTATGTTCTTGTTTTCAGCTTAAGACTCAGACCTTCTACTATTGAGCTAGATCCTGAATCACTGATTCAGTTTTTGTTTTGATGAAACTCTGATCTTTCTCAGTAGGACTTGCTAAGTAATGGCCCTGACCTTGGTGCAGTCTCTATGGAATATCAAGCCTGGTTGTGCAGGATGAAGAACATACTGTAATCCCTTTGGGAAAAAATTTATATCATACTGTGTTCACAAAACCTGTAATATTTTAAAGGAGTGTTAAGAAGCTGAGAATGGTAAGAGGGAAAAACACTTGATCAACCTTTTTATCCTTCTTAAATTTCAGTAAGTATATAGTTTTGCTACAATCTTACAATGGGTTTGGTACCCAGGTCCGAAAAATTAAACCAGTAAAGAACATTTAGGCTTCACCTTAAGCTCATGTCTCTCATGGCATTCCCAGTCCACTCAGTTAATCATTCAAGTTGCTATGGTTAAGTTGACACTGGTTCCCTGAACCAGGTTCCTGTACAAGTACACATACAGGTTGTTTTCTTCTGACTCTGTATTTAGGCAGATCTCATGAGCAAACCAATTTTCAGCCCCTTGGTCTTGGTTTATTCAGCAATGGCCCAAGTTAATTGAACTCGAGAGAAGCCACAGAAAGGTATGGCACAAGGTCTTCAAAGGATACGAAATAATCTGTTCTAAACAATCACATGCCTGGCAGATTTCTGCTCTACTTGGAGCATATGCATTCACATACACAGCCTTCAAAAGTGAACCTGAAAACAGAAATGCAACTAGTCTTACATCTCCTTCAGTCAGAGCCAGCTACATTGAAGCACACTCACTTTCATAGGCTTCTCTGGTACGTTTTCAGCACACAAACACCTTTTGTTTTCCCTTGATGGGAATGGGGCTGTTCAAACACGAGATCTTTAGATCACCAGGACATCTAATTCCTCACCCTCCTCAGTACTCCCACTCCTTCCATATTGGTCAGTAGTTTAGTTTTCCCCTCCATCCTCACTGTAGGCTTAAATTGACTATTTGGGGATGTACATTTGCTAGAAGGAGATAGACAACCACAACTAAAAGGCTCCCTTTCTTGAAAACCAGCAGAGAAAAATACATCCTTGAGGGGTGCACCTGATCTTACCATAAATTATCTATGTTTGATCAAATGATGCCTAACCCCACAAACATTTATTTCCTTACTGCTTGATACATTACTAATTCAGAGGTAGTTGTCAGAATGTAAATAAGATAAAATATAACTGAAGTTTACAGTGAAATTTGCCCCTTTGTTTTATTCCCATAGCTAAAAGGGAACTCTAGGCAAAGTGAAAACCACACACATAATTTCCTCAAAAATTCTTGAGCACTGGATCTTCAGAGAGCCTCCAAGACATCTGTTGCTCATATTTTTTTTCCTCTCCAGAAGAAGCATCTAGATGTTTTTTCTATAAATTAGGCCATTTTTTGTTTAGTTATTTTCCTTTCTCCTCAGTCTGGTAAGTTGGATTTTTCTTCTGCATAAGATGCTCCACTCTCCTGTCCTAATCCCATAAGCAGCAGTTCCTTCATAATTTCACAATATTTTATCTAGAGGACAGTCTTCTCTCTTCAACTTCTGTGATATTCCATTATTATCAGCTTCAAAATTATGTAGAGAAGAAAAACACCAGTACTCCCCCTTCCTCTTCTTCCTTCCCATGCCTACTCTGTTTTCCTGTGAAAGGAGCTCCCTCTGTTAAAAGACTTTCATTAGAAACAGGGCTTCAGTTTCAAGCAAGCAATCAATAAGCCTCTACCTTTAGTTGTTCAATAATGCAAGCAGATGAATCCTGACAGATGCCATCAAGTACATCACACAGATGTGACACCTGTGGTATCCAGGGACCATCATGGAATACATTACACTTTTTTTCTCCACGACCGTTAACAGATGATCAACATGAAGATTGCCTTTAAAGGATTCAATTCTACAACCACCTATCTGACCACCTTCTCTTTAGAACTGTCCTCATACATGATCATGAAAGTAAAATAAATTGCTCTTCAAACATATGCACTCCTACTCACTGAACATTTTGAGTGAAAATGCAGAATTATTTTTTTCTCTGGAAAGGGATCATTTGATCAATACCATTTCAGAATCATGGACAGTAATAGACTTGTGATCAATTGGAATTCACTTTATATCACATAAAGATTTCTAAATGAAAGAAGCAAGTTCCTGACTAAACTTCCACCCACAGAGCAGTGTCCTGCTGTACAGGATCAAAGCAGGACCTGAAACAATACATCACCCACTCCACAGTTCTGTCTCACTTCTTTGCAGCTCAGAGGAGTCCCTAGGAAAAAATGAATGGGGGGAAACAGCTAGTCCAATTTTGGTTCCAAGTTTTATTCAACACTGAATACTATAGCAAAGATGTAATAAATCATCTGAAAGAAATGAAGTTCCCAGAGCCACCATGCTGAAGTATATTAAGTTAGATGTGATTCTGACAAATGTTTGACAGGGCACATCATCTTATTCCGGCACTAGGTTCCCCAATCTGTTTCCTTAGGTCTTGTTTCCTGGAAGCATATTGTGGTAAGTGTATAAGGGTTTTTTCATATAATTCTGAAACAACGTAATATACATCTGCAATTTAAGAAAAAAAAAAAACAACAAAAAAAAAAAAAAAAAAAAAAAAAAAAAAACCCAAACAAAAAAATACTGGGGATTACTGCAGCTGAGCATCTACTGTAAAACCAGAAATAAATTCTAGTTTTAGATTAGTTCTGCTGTTGAAGATAAACCCAAACATCATGATGGTTTGTTAAATAGTTAGAATCCTTCAGGTCTGACTCCCATGTTTAGGTATAATAATAAGGAAATACATTTAGCCTTTTAGCCCACACCATTGGTGTCCTCAGGACAAAGGCACTATGTCCTGCTGTAGGGTATGCAACTCCTCCTAGGTCATACTATGATATAAAATCTGTCAGCCTTCACAAAGAGAAAACACAATACAGATTACTGCACTACGATAAACTACATAAATTATGAAAATAAAATCTATCACTAATAAAAGATATACTGAAAAATAATCCAAATCAAACTCTAACAAATACATCCAGACAACAAACACAAGTGTTGCCACACCAGTCCTTCAGCTACTTAATCTTTGTGTATTTTTGTACTTTAAACACTTATCAATTACCTATGGCCAATTTTATGCTTTATATATAATCTGTTCCCTTTATTGCTGTTGAGCTAACAGATGGAGGGGGTGGGGGAAAGGAAAAGAAGTTTTAGGCTAACAACAGGCTATTGATATGGAACACTTCAAAGAGTTCCTCTGTTAAAAAAAATCATACCTCATTACCTACAAATACTGTTTCTCTTGTTCCTCCACTAGTCACAAATTATAAAGACCTCCACCATCAACACCACAACACCATGTTTTGGTCTGAATAGCTTTACCACAATTGTACCCATCCTGTATCCTCTGTATCCAACACCTTCTTACTAATTAGAAAACAGATGGTACCTACTAGACAAAAATGTAGACAACTGAAACCTGAACATGTAATATATAAGATGTTGTAAGATGTTTTATGCTGAAAATCTTGGAACAGGTACAACATTTGAAAATTCTTCCAGATAATAACAGGTCATCCTTGATCCAAATAAGAATGATAAATAGATATTACTGAAAAATACTGATGGCAGCCCCAAATGTCCATCCAGAAGGGATAACGTACTATGTTTTAGAAAACAAGAGTAAATAAAGATTTAAGAAGATAGTGAGATATTTTACTAGGCTAACTGCAGAGTTTATTAGAGACCTCTATTCTTCCATATCCCAGTTTGCTGTTTTCCAAAACACTGTGACAAAATAGCAAGACAGATGGCTCAGCTCCAACAGCAAGATCAATCAAACTCTGTTCAGAAAGAGTGTGACCCCAGCACATACATTTGAATTGTTTAAATGTGTTTTCTTCAGGATTGGGAAAGGCAAGGTAGAAAGGAAATATAGTGTGGAACACTGCTTTCCTAAGTTAATAGCTGAATACAGTTTTCAACAGTCAGGCTAATTTTTGCATTAACATTTGTTTCAGGTTGTCAATTCATGAACACATTTTAAAAGAAATATTAACTGTTCAGGTTATTTCTAAGTGAAAGAGGGCTTTCAAATAGCTTTTGTCATGAAGAAAAAAAGCCACAAAGTGATATTTTGTAAGCCCACAAGCTGTAGGCAGCTAGTTCTTAATATATCCTATTCCCCTGGGAATTCAGGGACTTGGGAAGAAAAGTAGAGAACCTGAAATACTTTAGGTCTTTTGCCTGAAGACAGTTCCTGAGCAGGGAGGTCACTAACTACTTTTCAGAGTATCTAAGAGGACACATTAGTATTCTGCTCTGTTGGTGGTATCATTACACACAATGGGATTTCCCATCTCAACACACAGTGTTATTTATGTGGTCACACTGTAACATGACCATATAACTGAATATTACATATCCATATTCTGACAGAATATGCTTGGCAATACAACAGTTTATCCACAGCCTGCAATTTCTGGCATTACAGAGAACATATTCTGGCAAGAAAGTTCTCTTCCAGTTTCATTTATATTAGCAAAGATCATAAAACATCCTGCTCATTAAAATCTGAATCACTTCCACTGGGAGTGCACTCTTCTGAAAGTATTTTCCTACAGCTGGTGGCAAGACAGATCTGCTGGCTAACCAGAGCACTAATAGGACATTATGAAACCCACAATGCAGCATGAAGACAGTTGCATAATCACAGCAACAATTACCAGCTCTGCTAAAAAATGGTGAGGGCTTAAGCACAACTGAGTAGCATGTAACAAACAAAAGAAGCTATTGTCATTCTGAGATCTTGAACTAAACTTTTATACATTATATTATTATTTTCATTGCAAGGAAGCGAAGAAGATTGATGACAAAGGCAGCAGTGTATAAAATGGGACCATAAATCACAGGTGTAACAAATACCATCATTAACACCAGACTCCAGTGTGGATTACCAGCCCTTAGTTTTCAGTGTTCCTCCAGCACTTCATAACCCCCTGCAGCATCCAGTAGATGTCTCATCTGAGGGGTCTGAGATACCTCTACTTCTGAGCCACAAGTGCACTGATTGACCTTACTTGCCCTGACTGGCCTCACCTGGGACCCCCTATCTACAACCCAATGGATTTCAGCCCATGGTCATAGGCACCTGCCCCAGCAACCTGGTAGGAGTTCTGGTCTCTGGCTGTATTGAAGTGATGCCTCTGCCTGGCCAGCCTGGTCCTGGATCCTAGCCCTAACCTGCAGGCTGCCATCCTGACCTGGCCTGCTCCAGCCCTATCACCACCAGAATTTCAGGCAATTAGGAAGTTTCAGATTTATCTGTTACCTCAGGCCAGTCCAGCCTACCTTGGCCATGCAGATGACCCAGAGAGCTAAGGCTGATGCTTAAAGGGGTGATTTGACAGATCACAACAGGTCCTCTCCAGGTGGGACCTTCATACAGATTTCCCTCAGGCAGCTCCTGCTGTGCCTAGCCCCAGCAATTTGGATTTTTTGATTACCATCCTAGATGAAGAATTTGGCCTTTTCCTCCAAAGGCTCCAAAAACTAAGCAGTTTGTGCTGCAAGATGGATTACATTATAAATTGCAAGACATTTGTAAATAGTCATTAGAAAGGGGGGTTGTATGCAGTTAAGATAATCAGTAGCAATGAATTTTACCTGTGCTGGGTGTTCACCAAGGGCCAAAGCCAGAGCTGAGCAGAGCAGGCTCAGGAGTATCATCACATCCAGGAGAAAGTGCTCCTGCAAGGACCTGCAGTGGAGCCTCCCATTACCATCTGGGCAGTGACCAACTGCTCAATGATTTCACTACCCATGAGAGCATTACTCTGTATTAAGATCCCAGTAAATAAGTTTGTCTTTCTAAAAAACACTGTCCATGACTATTCTCTGCAACAAACGCATGAAGGGAAGTGTAAATACTTTGATTTATACTCAAACATTGGAGCAACACAGATTTGCACAAGCGTAGCAGTGCTTCTGTATATTCACTAGTCTGCTATACTGGCCTATCCAGTACTTTGGTTATTTCAGTTAGTTTAGACAAAAAGCTTGAAAGTAGGCAGAAATTAGAAATTCTATCCTGTTCTCCAGGTACAGGACACCAGAAACATACTCTGTGACCTCACCATTCTTATTTGCAAAAAAATTTCAGGCTGCTCTGTCTCTTTGGTATCTACCTCCACACACCAAAAAAAACTTTATGCTTAGGTGTAAAACCTCCAAAATTTCAACCTAAAAAAGCACTGGAAAATTCAAAGTTCTGCCTATAATCTCTCAATTAAACCCCATTGTTCACACTAAGATATAATGCATAGGTTTTTTGAGTCTTATTTATTTGTTTAAAAGGACAACTAATTTCCATATATAACTGGCATTTTTACACTGCATTGAAATTTTAATATTAAAAATCCTTACAAATCAGCATTAAATAGAAAACTTTATTCATTATCTATTATTGTATTTATATATAGAGTTCCTAAAAAAGTACTACTGAAAATCACATTATCTATAACCTTATTGAAAGCATATGAACATTCTTAAGAATCTGTCAAGTCCCTAATAAAATGTAGGCCTTCTTGGAAGAAGATTAAAGATTCTGTTGTAAGTACTTCTATGAGCAGATGACTGTAGACCTACTTTAATAAACCAGATAGACTGAGGGATTAAAAACTGACGCTGTTTTTCAACTGGATACAACATGAAGTTAAAAGACACTTTTTACATTATACTGAACATTATTACATCGTAAATTTACAAATAAATAATGGAGCTGTATAAGCAAGGAGTGTGGAACAGAAAACTGATTGAATGCATTTTTGTAAGTAATTTGGTGATTCTGTGCTTGGTTTTGCCATCTGGAATGGTGGAATTGGGTAATGAAATTTATCACTATGTTGTGGCTTGTGACAACAATGTATAATCCTTTAACGAGCTCCCTCTTCAAACACATTTGCCTTTCCTTGAAGAAGACCATTTTGTTTTCACTGTTTTCAGAGTTAGAAATATTATTTCCAGGCAGCAATGAACCACTGTGTATCTATAAGTGTGTATAAGGTTTACATTAACCTTGACCTTTGAACTTTCTCATTCCTGCTGCTTAGTCTCATAAGAGGATGCATAATCAGCAATCAAAAATCTTTTTACTGAACAAGTCCAACTTGTTTAAATTGTTCAGTTGCATTGTTCTGGTTAAGCTGCACCTTCAGAACATAAATCTCCAAATCACCTTCCCTGCCTCTTCAAATGAGCTGGCATAACCATATATCAGTTTATTTCCTCTCCTGGTTCTGCCAAAATTATATTAAAGCCTTCTCCTGCTGGAGGGTTTTTGACAAAAGTGAGTTAGATTATACATAAGCAACATACACACAGATCTGAATCCATCTCAACTGCAGCCAAAACAGCTCATATAACAACACCTTCAGGATTTTATTTTTTTCCTAGAAAGTAAAATCTCCACCCTCCTTATATTTTTTTGCTAGCTCTTTACATCACTCCCATTTTCAAGTCATCTTTTGAAAGGAATTTCAGCTGAATTCTCATTGCACCTTGTACAGTATCAGTAGACCTCCCTGCTGGTGGTAAACTTGCAATTTTATGCACCAGCTAGTTCCTCGATCTACCTGTTTGTACTTCACAGTTGTTGTCTGTGAAGTACAAACATACAATGGAAAAAAATTTTTTCCATTTTCCTTAGCTATTTTTCTACGACACAACCTTTTAATTCAATTGAGCAGGTATTCATCAAGTATTGAGATCATACCATATTGCCAGTGAACAACAGCCCCACTTGTACATTTTCTCTTTGTATTTGGCAGATAAAGTTACTACAAGTTTTAATGTTCATTGGAAAGTGTTTTACCTTTTGAATTACTTTATTCTCAGACTTGGATAAATGGGCTGAGTTTTCAGTAAGTAATCCACTTTCTGTTCTTAACAAGCTCTTTGCTGACTCTTAATTCCATTTTCCCTAGATCTGTAGCCCTCTTCTTCATTATCCCTTGTACCTCCATCCCACTCCTTCTTCTGCTTGGGATGAAAGTCAGTTTTAGAACTTTGAAGTAAGTTCATGCCTCTTAAACATCAAATATCTTAAGATGTTCAATCAACCTGACCTCATTAAATAATTCTCTTAAATTTCTCAAAGTTTGCTTTTTTAAATAAATCAACTGTGAAGTGAAGGCTAAGTTGAACCAATGTGCAACCTCTTAATTTAACAGCCTTGGTGGGTTTTTTTTTAATTATTTTTTCAATACTTACAAAAGCAAACATTACAGATTTTTGGCACAGTAATTATTTAGTAAAAAAGTCAGACTGCTATCACATCCAGTAATAACTGAACTTTCTGCCGACCTTCACACATTAGCTGAGAAAATTACAAGCCCAAAGTGACCAGACTTTTTCAGTAAAAAAGTAAAATTCTTTTAAGCTATCAACTTAATTATGCAGTAGAGAGACATCAAGAGTAAAGAATCATATCAGCTATGAAAATGCTACATTTATAAGAAGGTATTGCAAAAGATTGTTTGATAAAGATAGAATGAAACTAAGAGTCTAAAAAAGAAAGTGAACCTTTAAAACTAAAAATAATGATTATGTCAAAGTACACTCATACTAAAAGTACTCATACAGGAAGAAACCTTACCTAATTTATCTCATTTGGCAAGAGTTTCAAGAAAGCAAATATATATCTGTACCACCTTCTCTTTACAAAAAATAATATTAAACAATAATCCATTACTCAAGCTGTTTCTTCAAGCAATTGTCTATTTTATTTTGTGCCCAATACTATAGTTTTCAATAAGGTTTTCATTCTAGTTACGAGAAACCTTAACTTCATACGTTGATACCATTAGCAGAAAAATTCCTCACAGCATCTTTCCAAAAGTCTCTATTTATAAAAAAACCTAGTCCTTGGAATATATAGGGTGTCCTGTACCTTCTATATATGGATTTCCTTTAAAAATAAAAGAAAAACAAATCAAAACCTTAAAATCCAACTCTACACAAATATCCAAGGGAGTTCAAACCAAGTCTGTTCCACGTGTAACATGAATTTTTTATGAAACTATCCCATCCAACAACGATATTACATGATCTTTTTTTCTCTTAATAAAACAAAACATCCAGCACTTGTGTTCTGGAGAATTATTATGTCTTACTCCTAAAAAATGCCTTGTTTTCAGAAGCTCTGGAACAGTCAGATGCTGTTTGGAAGACACTGATGATACTAGTCAACTATGACTCCCACGAAAAGGTAGGGAGATTTCATCATAAAAATAAATGCTGGAATAACTAGTGGAATGAGCATCTTTGAATTGTGCAGCATATTTACAGTGTCAGGACCGGAAGGTTCCACATATAACTCAGGTCTCCATTTCAAAAAACAGTTTTCTCAGTAAACTGTCCCAGGTCTGTGGCAGTTCTAACTGTTGTTGCAGAATGGAAAATCATGGCATATTTTCTTTTGCCTTTATTGCTTGCCTCAGTTTCTGTTTTGACAGCTCCTCCTCCTCTCTTTCCATTACATCTGTCTCTTCCTCTCTTCTCAGTTTTATCTTCAACTTTGTCATGGCCATGTATTTCCACTTACTACACTCCCAGTCCAAAAATCTGTATTTTATGATCTCTTCTATCTGTAGACAGATGCAAATATTTGAGAGGTAGTCGAAACTTGACTCCATTTTCATCTTACCCTATAAACCACCAGCAGCACTTCAGTTATATTTTAGGCTTTCATCCTCTCTTTTTAGAGGGTGGGGGTGTGGAAACCTTGTTAAAAAACATGAAGATTTCATCAGATATAAGAACAAGTATGTCCCACAATTTTGTCATCCAAAAATTTAAGACAACCTTCTTCATATAATGCATCTAAAACAAATTCCTTCAGCTTCTGCTTTCTCTCATTTTGGCATCTCAGTTTAAGCCAATATTTTTCCTGCCTATAAAGGTAACGTAGCACCACAATATTCCAAGGAATCTTATACAAATTCCTCTCATCATGCTGAGTATGTAAATACTCTTTTTATTACAGATCATGATATACAGGATCCCATTAAGTTCATATTTTTCAGGATCAGATATTTAAAAGTCATACTGCTAATACTGCTCATACTAATTTAGGTAGAATAAAGGTTTGGCAGACAATGGATCAATCTGTTTAACTGCCCAAGCACATGGTATCCTAATCTGTTAGAATGTAGAGTATTAAAATACCCATAAATATTCTACTTTTCTACAGAAAATAATTTCTGTAGCACTAGCTCTGGATTTTCCAGACAGAAATATGGGGAAAAGCAATTAACCTGTAGATTATAAAGTACTTGGGACAGCCCTGTTGCCTGCACAGTACCAGGCACTAGTGTTTTAGGATTCCCTAACTTCTTAGGATGTGCTGGTTCGGACATTTTTGTTAATTTACAGATATATTAGCTTGACCCCATCTGATCCAGGCACCCACCAAACAACTTTGTCACAACAGCACTCTGTTGTCTGTACTCATCTAAAGGAAAGATAAGAAAAACTAGAGAGAAGAGCAATTAATTTACCAAAATTCAGTGATGAGTCTGAAATACAATCAAAATTGTCCAAGTCCTTTCCCAATGCTTTCTTCCCAACTCCACATCACAACATATCTGGTGTGATAAATTATAAACTAAACTGAACATCAGGTCAAGATTACAGTGAAAAAATTTCATAAATTAAGCATATCATCAATCAAAGTAAAAATACCACTGCTTTAGCCAAGGCGGGTAATTGTGTTAGCTATTTCATGACAGTTTCATGTTTATTAAATAGCTCTTGGTTTTCAAAACTCTGATGAACATGAGTCAACATTACTACATTAAAGGATGCCTAATTAAGTTACTAAAACATTACAGCTATATTTGCAAGTTAACCTGAAAACTTTAGAATCTGTTTAGAAGAGAAGTCTCAGAAATCTATTTTTAAAAAGAAAAAAAGTATTTCAGTTTTTAGTATCTTGCAGCCTTTTATCTACCTAACTTGCTTCTATCCTGGTAATTTAATGAAATTGCTCTTGTATAGTTCATAGCAATATTCATTAGAATTGCAGATTTTTCTAAAACCATGCAAGAAGTAAGTTCAATTTTTCCACATAAAGATGGATAAAGTAAAAGTAAAATAATTTGCTTTAAGAAAAGTAAAGTAATACTAAGCAAGAACAGACTCAAGCAATGTAATCTACAAAAATGAAATACAGCTGAGAAAAATCTACATAAATTAGCTGAACATACTTTTAAAATAATACCAGCAGACTTCCAGTAAGTTTTAAAACCTTCTTTTTCACCTTGTTTCAAGAATTTTAGATACAGTATGAAAGACTTTGTCAGCCTTTCATGCTACTCTTTTACACTCAAATCCCCATCATTATGTCCTGCCCTTAAATTAATATACTTTAAAAGACATTTAAAAATTCTTCTGTCATTGCATGGTAACCAAAGTCATACCTCCACGAATTATCAAGGGTAAATTTGAATGATCATGTGTAGGACAAAGAAATAGGAGAAAAATTTGCCAAATTAAACAATTTTTACTTGAAAAATACACAACATCCTTATTCAAAAATTTCCTATTGCTCTGGCCTGGTGTGGGCTTGAATGTCACAACTGATGTTTTAAAATACATTAGTTTTCTAGCTTGATCCTAGGATCTTATAAAGCTATTAATATTTGGCCGTTAAACTCCAAGGACTTCCTCAATTAGCTCCCTCTTGCCACAACCTTTCTGAGACTGAGGTACCATTAAGAAAATAGCTGTATTCAGCTGAAGACTTAGCTAACAAAGAAGCAGAAAGAATAAGGATCATGAAAAGCTTCTAAGAAGCAAAATGCAGTTTCAAGCTTATATTGGGTCCCATTTCTGATTATTTTCAACAAAATAATGACCTTCCCAGTTTAACAGAATGTAGTGGCAAAACTTCAAACAAAAGTCAATTAACTCTGACAAATGTATACAGACAAAAAATGCTAAGAGCTGGTTAGAAGATTATAGGATAGCAATTTACTAAACATTTTTTTACTACTTACTTATAAAACTAAACCAAAAGTACCTATGGAAAAACTGCTTCAAGAAACAAGAGGAAGTATAAGGTAGAAATACCACACAATTCTTTTTTCCACTTGATTATAAATCCTACTAATTTCAATCTCTTGAGTTATTTCCTACTCTCTAGACTATACTATTCATAATGATGGAAAAACTAAAAGCTAATGGATGTAAAAATTACTTTCAAATCAGATGCTTTCATTTTGTACAAATAAAACATTACCTAAAAGAGAAAGTCAAATAAGAATCAATTTCAATAAATTGCTAGCCAAATAACAAGAATTCAGAACAGGCTGAGTAATGATCTCACCTTTCTCTCTCTTGCCTTTCTCTAGTTGTTTCCTGAATTCATTTCCTAGGACAACTCAGTTTCCTCAAAAGAGATCTACTATCATGAAACTCTTTTTCAGAGCTCTAATATATATACCTCTAAAGCATGAGAAATAAGGTTATAATATTTTGGAGGATTGCTGTAAACCTTAATCAATGTATGTATAAACCTGCATTTTCCCTTTTTTAATGAAGAGTGGAAAAATACTGAGAAGTACATAGCCACACTGCCTTGCCTGTGAATCACTTGCTGGTTGCTAAAGCAAGTATTTCATTCACAATGCTTTTAGTGAGTTTGTCAATGAATTTGTGGATTCCTGGTCCTCAATATGCTTTTAGGACACTTTGCTGGTATCACAATGGTCACTTGGTTTTTGATGGTCACAAAAACCCTGGTTAACATCAGGAATGAAGCACTGAATTGCTTAATTAGACCAAATGCATGTGTAAAACATTTGGATTTTGCTCAACCATAATAATGCTTTGTGAAAGCTGGAATAGCTCTGTAATTAATATGGCCAATCTATTAATAAAAAATAAACCCCAGGAAATAAAAAAAAACAACTTATTTTTTAAGGAAGTGAAAAATGAGTGCTAAAGGAAGGAGCAGATTTCTATGTTCAAACATCTGCAGTGTTATTAAAGCCCCAACAGCTGTTGCTGGCTTTAATCCCATGGAGACAAATTCATGATATCTGCATTGCTATATGTTTCTACTGATAATCTGACAGACCCGGAGAGCCTGCTGTAGCTAGACTCACACATTCATGAAATAAATTCTGCAGATATTAGGATTTCCTTGGCTTCAAATTGTTTCCTTGGACACAAAGAGACACGGACTTAAAAATAGAGCAGTCTCTACATGTGGATTAGACAGTCAGCATTCCTTGAGCCAGAAAAATGAAGATAAATCATAGCTAAGAAAGGCTGGGAAGAAGCTTTCTTACTGTTTCATCTGATTGCTAAATTAAATCAGTTGGGGTTGAAACAATATTGCCATAATGGGTAGCTGCGCCAGTATTTTTCTAATGGCAAAGCATTCTTTCATCTTTAGATTAGTTCAGCCAATACAGGTATTCCACAGTTAACATTTCATTTTCATTTCATCAGCTTATCAAAATCATTTATTGCATGAGGAGGCCATTGAAGAGAAAATTTTGATAAATCTCTCTAGAGATTTTAACAGTTTGTCATGCAGCTCTTTCCCACTCTTCTTCCCAAACATCAAATCAACTTTTAAAGGATACCAGTTAAAACATGTATCATTCCATGACAGTAATTAGCCACTATTGCAGATATAAAGAAGGAAAAGGTACGCATACGCTCTTTGTCCCTCTGTATAGTGTCCAAAAAAATAAACCAGTCATGAGGCCTCATATCTGTTTTTTATGTCTTGGTCAATGTCACCATGTAATAAATAATTCCATACAGGTAGGCTAAAATTTTGCCACAGAATTCATCACGTATTTGTCTGGCCTCCAGCACCTGTGCATAGTCAATGTCCATGTTACAAATGTGTCCTTGATCAATTCCACACTTCCTAAAGAATGTCAGTATTGCTTAGATTAAAAGAGTAGTTATACTCTCATTCACAGCACTGTGAATAAATGAAGAGGGGAAAAATGGAATTCTAAGAGTTACCATGAGACAAAAACAATATGTGAATTGTTTTCCCATATTAGGCTTATAGGCAAGATGATGGGGTATAGACTCAATAAACAGACTATGTTTATGGAAAGTGTATGGAAAATTAGCTGGGCTTACATGGGTGTCATCAGTGGCACAAAGTACAATTGGAAGCCAGTTACTGTTGCCATTCCTGAGGGATCAATTACTTAATCTGGTATTCTTTCACATCTTTATTAATTACCTCAATGCTTGATGTGGCATTCTCAGAAAATGTGCATCATACTGCTGGGAATAATCAACATGTGGAAGGCCTGGGTTGCTATTCAGAAACACCTTGAAAAGCTGGAGAAGTGAGCTGACAGGAAATGCAACATTAAAAAAAAGCAAAGTTCTGCAGCTGGAAGGAAATAAATCCACACTAAGGCTTTGCAGGAAAGGGCTTGAGGACTAATGGACATGTTGACCATGAACCTGCAGTATGCTGCTGTGGGGACAAGGGACAACAATACATACATTAACTAAAGCATTTCCAGTGGGTTGAAGGATATGATCGTTTCCCTCTGTTTAGCCCTTGAGTCGCCTCCTCTAGTGTGTTGTGTCAATTTGGGGATTCTCAGTACAAGACACTGACATACTGGAGCCAGTCTATCAGGGGATAATCAAGATCATCAGGAGATTGAAAAACATGAAATATGAAAAAAAATTCAGAAAACTTGATTTATTCAGCCTAAAGTGAAGCCTTAGGGGAGCTCCTCTGCTACCTTAATGGGAGGGCATTTAAAGAATATGGAGCCATACTCTCTTCAGAGGCAGGAGAAGAGGCAATGGATATAAGACAAATCATACGAATTTCCAGTTAGATATACATTACATTTTCTTAAACCACAGCACTGGCCAAACAAACTGGAACAAGCTACCAGTTCCAGAGGCTCTGGAATCTTCATTCTTGCAGATGCTCAGATGCCCATTCAGCCAGATGCCCTGAGCAATCTGATCTAACTGAAGATGCTTTGAGTGGAGGTCTGCACTAGTTGGCTGGATTTCCAGATGACCAGGTGACTGGATTTCCAGAAGTTTCTTGCAATGTAAATTACTCTATGATTTTAAGCATGAATTAGAGTTATTTTTCCCTACTTTTTTCTATCAGTAGCTACATATTTTTTAAATTTTTTTTCTGGTAAATCAAAAAACAGAACAATACCAACAACTTTTTTTAATAACAAATATTTGGATTTAATTACCACTTTTTCACATCCAAGATAAGCCTATGTTTAGCTGATCCACACATTCCTAGTCAATTAAGGATTGAAAACACAAATTTCATTCATACAAAGGACATACATAAAAACACATTCATACATTGATTGAATACAATAAAATGGACTGAGTGGAAAAGGATAACAAAAGAAATTATGATTCTGACTCTGCAACTGAACAACCTTTATGCCAGACTGGAATACTGCGTAAGTTTCCACCTCTTCTGATTCAAGTCAGTCTTCTTGTGACTGCAAAGAAAAGTGTTAAAATCTAAAGGATTTGCTAGATATACACTCTGCTATATGCATGATTTTTGAAGACTGCCCATATTTAGTCTACCACTTGGAAAACCCAGTATTGAAAACTAAGAAAGACTGCCTGTAGAAAGGACTGCTCCTGCTCTTGCAATCACACTTTCATTTAAGAAAAAAGAAATTGAGCAGATAAATATGGCAAACCTGAATTTCACCAGTCTTTTTCAACCAGTTCACTGACGAGTCAAAAAATCGTTCCCTCCATGTTCTCCTTCATATGTGGTTTTGGTAATTGCATGTATAATGAATGAGAGGCTTCTAATATTTTTTCCATGACCACATAAGGAAGTCAAAACTCATGAGAATCTTCTACCATACACATTAAGCAATGCTTTACTACATGAATTACTTGGAATCTGGATTTTAATTTTGACTGCTTTGGTATTTTCTTACTTAATCCTGAGCTATCTTGAATTCCACCCTATTTGCACATTAAAAAAAAAACCAAAAACCCAAACAAAACAAAGATCCCAAACAAATAACAAAAAAAAATTAGTACTTTTTGAGAGCATACAAACTTTAGATTGATCAATTTCTGTGAACTTCGGAAAGTTTTAAGGTTCATCCATCAGTGATTATAATGTACTTCACACAGAGAAAAACACCATTACTTCGAATACATTGACATTTGCAGTGTTAAAATGTTACAACTGTAAGAGTTGACATTTATACAAGTAGTGCTCAAATTTTGAATTTCAGTACAGTTTGTATATGAGGGTAGTAGTAGGCCTTTGATATTAATCATATTTATTAGGAAGAGATAATATGAAGGGTAAAATTCACTATGGTTCTGTTGTACACACTGTTATAAATGCCCCCTTTGCTAAAGAACTGGTAAGCATGACAGAATGACAGCAGAAAAAAGGTACAAAACCACTCACAGAATGAGTTATGGAAGAGTAGTCAACTGTGCAACAGTTCTACTGGAACAGTTATAAATGTTATAAAGATAGGGAACGGTGCAGGTTAGGACAGGATAAGGTAAAGGAAAGTAAAGGCAGAAATGGGACTTCACAAGGGAAATGAGAGTAAGAAATTATGAAAGAACTGAAGTAAAGATGAATTAGTTTATGGAGATGGGGAAAGGAAGTGCAGGAACACAAAGCAAACCCCTTACTTTGTAATACGTATCAGTAAAGAATTTCAGCATCTTCATTCACTCTTTCCACGTGGTATTCTGATTATATGCTGCTCTTCTGTTAAATAATTTACATTTAGCCATGTAACATCAGCAGCTTGAAGCAGGAACTCGTAAAAAAGACAAGGGAGACAGAGAGTGAGCCTGGGCTTTATTTCCACAGTGCCGATGGCAAACTGTATGAATTAAACCCCTGAAAGTAACTAGTTCTCCCTTCAGATTCCCATTTCCCTTTTTTTCAGTGTGTAAAGATCATCTCTTTCTCTGTTAATTTACTTTATCCAGCACATTGCATCTGGAAGTCTAGATTTCATAAAAGAAAGCAATACTATTTCTATCCTATGATGTTCTTCTACATCAGCACAGGAAAAGAAAGAGGTGCCAATCCATGCATTCCTCTGAATGACCAAAACTGAAAATTCTGGTCAGTCAATCCTCAAAAATAGAAAACAATATTTTAGGTGTAAGATTAAAGAAGAATACATGAAAAGGACTAGCTTACATGGCTTTCTACAGCACCATGGAATCAGCTCAGTGAATTAGAAGATAACTTCTGCTTTTATTGCCCTGCATAAAGAAATAGTGTCTTCAAGCATGATTCTAAGTTTATATCCAAATCTGTAAATTAGTCTGGTCTACAATCTATTCTTCCCAAGAAAATTTTAGTTACTAATTGTTGAAAGATTTCTCCTCCCCTTTAACTAATTTAGCTTTGTTTATTACCATTATATACTTAATATTCCCTGTCAGGCACAAAATTATCTTCTCCAAAGAAATCTCAGGCAGGGATTGCACTCCCAGTCTAGGAAAGCACAGTGAAAAGCACAGGCATTTTCAAGTCAGTGTTCACCACTAGCAGAGACCCAGTCAATCAATATACAGCTGTAACTAGCAAATGTGGGAGTCTGCTCTGAAAGCAGGTCAGAACAGCTACAAAGAAGCTACAAAGGAGCTGCACGTTTATACTCTTTGTAAGAGCATGATTTAGAAAGGTCCTTCTGGTCACAAAATCAACTGAGAATTTAAAAGCCCAAATATCCTTTAGCTTGTAGTCACATCTAGAAATCCCACAATAATGGCAGCACTTTCTTTTCTTCATAGCATGCCTTTTGTTCCCTCCATCATGAAGGAATCATTACCTGTATTATGTCTACAGAACAACCAACATTTATTCTATTCATGGCTTCTCTCAGTCAGCAGGGACACCTCCATACTTGATCGAAACGAAAAAGATTGTATTGTGTCCTGACATAAGAACATACCTGACATAAGAACAGCCTCAATGTTCCCACCAGTTTTTTCTTGCTAAGGAGAAGGTCTAGCAGAATTTCATGGACACAGTCTATTGAGGGCAGCACCAAATTTTTATTGTAACACAAAAGATGTGAGAAGCAGGTACAAAGTGACTCTGTCTTTTCCTTCCAACATCCACAGGAAAATCAACAGATACTCGTAGCAGGGCTCTTGGAGTCTGTTAGCTTAACAGAATTATAGAATAATAGGGGCAGAAAAGACTGTGTCGCCATGCAGCTGATCTATCAAAAATTGAAATTGAGCCATGGATTTGCATAGTTGAACTATATCAGAAAAACACATTCAAAGTCATCTGGGAACTAGAAAATATCTCAGTTTTCCATATTAGGAGAAAAACTCTCTCTCTTTCCTTCTCATTATTATTAATGTTATTTTTTTATTATTAGTCTTACTATTACATTTTTTATTATTAAACTCTACTTATCTTAACCCACAAGTTTCTGATTCTCCTCCCGTTCTCACCTAACAGGGTCAGAGGGAGTGAGAAAGCAGTTGCATGGTACTAACTTTGTGTCAGAGCTTAAAAGAACAGAAGGAAAGGGAGATGAGGAGAGATGGAGTGAGGTGGTGTGAGCGCAGGTGAGAAAAGCCAAGGCAAAGCAAGTGAACAGCAAGGCAAGATGACTTTACCATACAGTTGTCCCCTGGAGAAAACAAAAACCCCAGAACAATATCATCATACTGTAGCAATCCACTCCCACTCCCGAGTGGGTAGCTCTGTATAAGGAAAGGTTTTCGGTTTGCCTTTGGACATCTTAGGAAGTTTAGCCAGAAAGTTGTTTTTTTTCTCTTTGTAACTGGCTCAGTGCCAGGAGAGGAGCATCTGGTGGCCCTTGACACTGTTCCTCAAAACCTGTACCTCTTCCTATCGATGGTCAATCCGTCCTTAACCATTAGGTAGGAAAGGTGACAGAACAAAGGGTCTTGTGGCATTTTTGGGGTGTCATAGCAGGTGTAGGATCTGTCCTTACATTGTGCTTGGCTTTGATCTTTGTTTGCTGTTTTTGTATTATTTTGTATTATTTTATTAAACCTTTTTGATTTATCAAGACACACTTGACCATGTTATCTTGCTAATTATTATTAAGCCAGCACTCTGAACAGGGCTGGACCTGTGGGGCAATCCCACTTCATACTTACTATTCAAAGTACTATTCAAAGGCTTTCTAAAAGTAAACACAGTTTTTAAGAGGAGAAAATTACTTGAGGAAACTACAGGTGATAAGAAAAATAAGACTGATCTGCTGAGAATCTGTTGGAAGAATAAGCAGAAAAGAAGCAATATTTTATACTGTACTTCCTATTTTCAGGCTCTACCTTTAAGCTATGGATTGGATAGGTGTGTCAATTTTGGTTATCTGAAAGAAAATATAGAAACAAACAATGTTATCTTGAATAGAGATATTTCTACACAGCATTATTGGCAAGTATTATAATCAATAATTCACTGATAAAGTTAATTTTTGACAAATGTATATTATAGAAAATAAAAGAATGCATTTGTAGACTAACAGATTTTGACCATTCACGTGAATGACATTAAAATTGCAGGCTGATTTCATAATGCACTAATTTGAAACCAACGAGTGAGCAGGGATTTAATTTACATGCCAAAAAGCTGTAGAGCCTTAATTCCAACAACTGAATTCTCCAAACATGATGCAGAATTTACCATATGTCATATGCCTTCAAGCAAATCACACTGAACCTCCACCTAAGCCTTTATCTTCTTTATTCAAGGCCTGCTTCTTGCTTAACTACATCAGAATATTTAGGGGAAAATAAAGATTTTTGTTAACCTTTGCATTCCACCCAGTAAAAACATTTCATAATTTATATGGAAATAGATTATGGGGTATTATTTGGAGTATATCATAATGTCTCCCTTCAAAATATGAGCTGGATTACTTTCCTCATCCACTTTTCTAATCACTCTAGTGTGAATTACTCATCCTACATATAGAAACCTATATAGAAAATATAGGTTATGTTCCTTTTGCAACTGAGTATCTGCAACATTTACTGAAGAGGGATGCAAAATATTCATGGAAATGACTGCAGAGTGAGAAAAAACAATCAAAATCAATCTAGCTACTGACCACTAAATACCTAGTTTGGGTAGAATTCAGGAGTGAACTCCTGAGCTCAAGTCCTGGCTCTTTTCTGGGCCAGGCAAAAATTGTGATCTGCATTCTCCTACATTTCATTGGAAAGGCCTCTAATTGTTTATTCACTCACTTTCTCTCTGTTTCAAGTTCAAGAAATTCTCCTGGCTCATGAGTAGAAAACTGCTCTTTAAAAGGCTATTAGAAATTCAGAGGTTTCAAACAAGACATGTCACTTTACAGCCAAAGAAAAGAAAAAACAAAAGCAAATTGCCCATTCTCCTCAATCAGCTCCCACCACCCAGCAGCCCTTCTGCTCCAGAGGCTGCCACAATTTTTGCAGGCTCATCTCATGTTGACTCTGAATGAGTTTCACATATCTTTTTTTTGTCCAGTTTATTTGTTTCTTTCGAACAACTCCTGAAAAAGATGAAGTCAAACAACATACAGGCAATCCATCCTTTGAAAACTATTTGTCAGGTAATATACATGTGGATTCTGTGTTAAAACTCTCTGAATTTCCACCAGAAAGTGAGATCCCTAGCCATTTCCAATACCTCATCTCCAGAGATATTAAAAACTTATGTAGTAAAACTGAGATTAATACAAGTATTTCACCAAAGATGGAACTACACCTGTGCTTGAAACAATACCAGTGCGAGATGCCTTTTAAGTCTCAAAGCTACTTTCAACGGCAATCCCAGAAATTTAGGACAAGCTGATTAAGAAATCAAAATACTTTCTTTAAACAGCAACAGGATCTTAAATCCTACCTAAATTACGCCTCATTGCAAAACATGCACCTCTTTGCTGCAGGAAGAGGAAGATCATTAAATGGCAGCAAGTCATAGTGGTGTTCTGTTGTGTACAGAAGCAACACCACCTGGAAGCCCCTATTTTCCAGCTCTCCTAGGAGATCCCATAACATTTGTAGCTAACGCAAATTTACAGTAAGAACATGGGCACTTAAGGTACAGTAAAGAGAGAAATATAAGGAAAGTCCAGATAGCATGGAAGTCCTTTCCACTTGGCTTTAATACGTGCTTAGACATATATGTTGAATATGTTACCAGCCACTTATTGTCCTGGGGTCCATCAGGCACTGCATCACCAGCCAGCTGAGAGTGGTGATTGTCACACTCTGCTCTGCACTGGGGCAGCCTCAGTTCGAGGCCTGTGTGCAGCTCAGAGCATCATAATATAAGAAAAATATTAAACTGCTAGAGAGTATCTACCCAAAGTAGGAACACGAGGATGCTGAATGGCCTTGAGGGGAAGCCATATGAAGAGTGTCTGAGGTCACTTGTTCACTTCAGCCCGGAGGAGACTGAGGGGAGACCCCATTGTAGCCCACAGCTTTGTCCTGGGGAAGGCCAGGAACAGACATTGATCTCTTCTCTCTGGTGACCAGTGACAGAACCCGAGGGAACGGCATGAGAGTGTGTCAGGGAAGGTTTAGGTTGGGTGTTAGGAAAAGTTTCTTCACCTAGAGGGTGGTTGGGCACTGGAACAGGCTCCCTGGGGCAGTGGTCACAGCACCAATCCTGACAGAATTCAAGAGGTGTGTTCCACTGGAGCAGCATTCTGCTGCTTCAACCTCAAGGCCCCTGTGTTGGGTCCCCATAAGCAGTACTGCTTGTACTACAGTAGCAAGAATGAGAAAACTCCTGTACCAAAGAAAGAGCCTCAGATCAGAGAAACTGTGTGTATGTTGAAGGAGGAAGTATTTTTGCAAAACCATGGTAGACTATCAAGAAATGTAGGAGAAATGTAGGACTGTTTTATCATGCCTGAGTACAAGTGGAAAAAAAAAAAAAACCAAAAAAAAACAAACCAAAACAACCCCCCCCCCAAAAAAAAAAACAAAAACAAAAACAAAAACAAAAACAAAAAAAAAAAAAAAAAAAAAAAAAAAACAAAAAAAAAAAAAAAAAAAAAAAAAAAAAAAAAAAAACACAAACCTGTAACCATAACTTTGACTTTTCAACTCCCTCCTCCTTGCTGCTGCATTACAGTAAGATCACCAGGAGCACAGAACATTGCTCTTTTGCACCAGCTGCAGTAGCTCAAATGTAAGCTCTCCAGAAAATCTGGCCCACACTCACATTAAATCATGTACAACACAGGTGGAATCAGAGATTTAAACTGCTAAAACCATTTTACCATTTTTCTCTGCAGAGCATGTGCAAACAGACTTGCAGGCAGATTTTATCAGAGACAACAGAAGGCATTTCTGACATACAGGAAATGCACCATTACAAATGCACCCCCCTCCAAAGCCTTAAAATTTAATGTCATTTCTAACTAGCATGACATAGCAAAGCTTGGTGAAATTTGGAAGGTCGTTTGTTTCTTTAAGTGAAAAAACCATGTTCCTATATTTGCTTCAGAGCCAAACCACTGTCTGAACTGCCTTTGGCAAAGTTTTATAATAGATATCTGCTGTTCTTTACAATACTAATCCGAAATCCACTATTTATAAAGAAAAATATTACATAGATGTATAATTAGATTATAACATCAACCCCAAGTACTTATACCCTTATTTCACCATATTTGTTTTCGTTTTATAGTCCAAGATAGTGCCACAGGAACAAATTACTAGATAAAGCTAAAATTGCTTACAGTTTTCGATGTGAAAACTGACCCTGTCCTCCATTTCCTTCTGGAAAATGCCCAGTTCAAACAAATGGAGATTCAGCCCATGGACAAGCTTCAAATTCTGAATGAAAATGGAAGCTGAGCCTTGTAAGAATCCATTAGAAACATAATAGACAAAAAGCACTTTCAAATCCAATTCCTGACTTTAGCTTTCATGTGATACTTGGCATAAATCAGATCATTTATTTAGGAGCTGACAGATTTTTGGCATGTTCCTCAATTTAATTTAATTACGATTTTGACTGCTAGTTTGTTTATCATTTTATTCAAAGCATTTTACAAAGATCCTTGTAACTCTAGACCTATAAAGAGTTTAAAATTTGAGAGATTCTAATATGTTATCACTTATTTGTACAGGCTGAAATATATTAGCAACAGAACACAAAAAAACAATCCCAGATGTAAGAAAGAGGTGGTGAGATGTTTAGAAAGAAACCATATTCCTAAACACTACTATGTCAACAAAGACTTCATGTATAAATCTGAGCTAAACCAAAGAATTTACACAAGCTGACTTATCAATGCATCAGCTATCATTATCTGGAACAATCACATAATACCAGTTTAGCCAGACTTTTTGAAAATTCAGAAGAAACTCTCAAGTAATTCTTTTAATCTGCCTCTTTTCAATTAGTTAACCTAGCTGTGCCACAATCTGTCAAAAGCTTTGTGTGCTGCTCCAGCTAGGCAGCTCTCAATATACAGATCCAATTTTCTCTTTTTAAGATATTCTCCCAGGCTTCCTATATTTGTTTTCACTTTCCATTTCTTTATGCCATTTTTACAGTATTATCCAGATGGCCAAGAAATGCTCAGACCTATTTACATAAATACAGTTTCAGGCACAAGAGAGTTAGAGAACACATTGTAGGGAAAACAATGAAGATAAACAGATTTCAGGTGAGTGCAATCAAACAATATTGCAGTCTTTTTTTCTTTCCTAACATACTCTGCAAAAGAATGATATACGAAATTATAAAATATTATTCAAAATAAAAACTCCTAACTCCTATCTAACCTTTTAATCTGGAAACAATAAAAAGTACTTTAGGTAAAAGGAAATAGGAAAGCAGCAGGCTAGCACAGAGTACTACATTTCCATTTACATTGATGAATTAAACCATTTATGCAAGGTGAGAAACTGGGTCCCCTGTGGAATTCAGACCACAATATCAGGCACCAGGCAGATCCTTTGCTACTGTATACATCCCCTATTTATTTGGCCTTATCCAGCAAAGAAGAATTTCCCCATTTTACAGGTGTTTCATTTTGCACTCTCCACACAGTGCAAATTCAAAGAAAAGACAGAAGGCACTGAGGATCCAATATGTTCTAGTGCCAAAATCAACTTTGGGTAATTTTGGGTCTTGTAATTAGACTCTCAGTGTGGAATATTTTAGGAGAACATGGCTCAAAATTATGCCTGGCATAGTTCTATTCACTTTCTGAGATTAATTTAGCTCTTTTATTGTTTATGCTGTTTCAAACATTGCATATAGGTATCAGAATAAGTCAGAAACAGAGACAAAATCATTGACTGCATTTACTTCAATCACTATGTATACCCTAATTGAATCACAAGCAAAAATGATTGCATGAACTGAATTTATCCAAAATTGATAGTCTGATTTCAAATCAGCATTGAGCCTACATTATTCTGACCAAACAATATAGCTTGATAGCTCATCTCACTGTCTAATGAAGTAACATTTGCATAATGCATGAATCCAATTTAGGAAAACTGGAACTGCTTTGCCTTAAAGATGGCCAGATGTTTAGTGAGCATGTGCTCAAGGGACAATTTCACCCAGTGTAATGAAGATCAAGACTGAGACAGAGAAGTAATACAGGAGGAAATTTTTTTATTTCCATTTGAAGTGGGAAAGACCAGCAAGAATTTTGGTGATCCCAATTCTTCAGCTACTAGGAACAGTAAAATTAAGAAATTGGCACTCTTAGACAAACAATAAAAAAGCTTTTTTTGATTCCAATATAATAACTAGGATCGTACCTTTCTATTATTCACAACTTTGACTGCTTTGTAATTTGACCTCAATCTACAGGACTTCTAGGTAATGAAAAACACATGCTGCGCACACTGCAGGAAATATACCTCAGGGAAATACCTACCTGGAAAACCATTTGAAAGCATAGAGATGTCAGAGTCTGACATATGAAGTGTGTCTAAGCAGATGACAGTTATTTCTTTGTCTCAGTTAGCCAACACACTTTACCAAACATGAACTATCAGCCAAAGCTCACTGTTCCTGCACTTCACTAGCTACTTTTTCCAAGAGGGCTTTTGAAAGGCAAGGTCTGAAAACAGAGGTAAATTATTGGTTAGACAATACAGTCATATTGTACAGGAAAAAGTCATAAAATCTTGGGCACACGTCCTTTTTCTTATCTGAGAGAGCCACTGCAAACTTCTAGCTTGTTTAGATAAACATATTCTGGATAAAACCAAGGTTCATTAATCAACAGACAACAGAGAGAAAGGTTAGTACATAGAACTGAAGCAGAAAAAGATGCAACACCCAGGAAAGGTGACAAGCAGTTACCTCTTGCAGAGATTACCAGGAGCCCAAGAACAGAGCCACAATACCCATGACACTTTTGGGCTTGTGCTTTTCTGTATTCAACAAGATTATGAAATTTAGTTTCCAGGATTCTTCTTTTGAAGGATTTAGTAATCTCTCTTGAGGAGAAGGACCAGGAGGTTGGAAATAGCATGGCTGTATTATGAAATGTTTTTAAAATACTATCCAATCATTTTTGGCCTTCCTCCTCTCTTGCAGTTCCCCTGTGCTGTATCACATTTGTTCTGCTTCTTCAATACAGTCTTTGCAGGAACTTTTGGCTTCATAGAAGAACAGTAATAGAGAAGCACATTGCATGACAGTGTAATCATCACTGTGTCTATGTCAACATGATGAAGAGTCTGCAAGACCAAGTGATTTTTCCATTTTTCTTTCTAACAGCTGGCCTGAGTTCCTTCCTTCAAACACTGTTATTTGAAATCTCAAATCAAAACAGGTACAACAATCCGATGATTATGACATATTTTTTGTTTAGGCCAGAGTTCCTAAGGAAGAATACTTACCAAAATCATACCAGATTTCTTCTGGTATGCCAAGAATCAAACAGATTTAATCTAAATTTCTAATCTCACCTTATTCAAATGTTCTCTAACTAAGCAAGGAAAATATCAGTGGAGCTGATGCAACTATTTAACAACAGCTGGCATTTATGTTAAGCTAGACACTGTAAGAAAGACAGACACTAGACACTGTAAGAAAGACACCCTCATACTTTTATGAACCTGCTGCAATTTCCATAAATATGACCTGACAAAAAGAGGGCCACATTCACAAAGGTATGGAGGCTAGGTACTTAATACGTCCCATTACTAAGTTCCTTAAATACTTTTAAAAATTCTGTTCTCCTTGAAAAATATGCAAAAGCAATTGCAAGAAAGCAAGAATCAGTTATCCCTGCTCCCAAGTCTCCCAAAAATCTAGCAATTTGCTAGATAAATTATGGGGTAAGCACAGGAAACAGTCAGAAAGGAAGACTGTTGTATTCCCTTTGGTATCCCCTCCCTGTGAAACCCTACCTGTCCCTTGACTCTGACCTATGGCCTTTGGCCATAGGTAACCCCGCCCCCTACCCTGAAATGCATAAAACCCCCTTTCCCTCGGGGGTCGGTCTCTTTTCGCCCTGGGATCCCCTTCTTGGAATAAAACCTTGGAACACATCTCAGGGTAAGAGCCTCCTTTGGTTTTATGTCCCTATCATGAGGTTTCCCCTCACCCTAACCTCCCTAAATCTGAGCTAGCAACTGATCTCGGGGGGCGTGAGGGTAGGAGAACACTTCAGAAGACAGCAATTTCTTTGGTTTAAGAATCTCACAACAGCCTTGAGAATTTATTCTCCTAGACCCCTGAATAGTTTCCATATTTTTACTATTTATAACTTTAAAAAAACCTCAAAAACAGTTATTAAAATTATTATATTACCATTAAAGTGCCTGTTGCTACTTTTAAAGCAGCAACTACACTTTAATGTCTGAGATGTTTAACCAAAACATATCCAAAGCTCTGTAGTAAAAACTATCTTCCTCTGTGTAATGTACAAAAAGTTAATAATAGTTATAATAACAGCTTCCTCTCACAAAATTTCTTCAGCTTTCAAGGGTTGCAAATAAAAATTGCAGTAGCTGGAAAAGAGCCACAAAGTTTCATGAGAAGATAGAAGTTTTAAGTGTAGAAAGCAGCTTGCCCAACACAACACAGTATGTAACAGAACCACCTGTATCTTAAAAGTCTAATGAAAAGCAGACACAAAAGAAGGCTGTGGTGGAAAGAACTTTGAGGAGGAAAGCAATGAAAACCTATAAAGAACCTAGAATATCACCATTTTTGACCACATAAAAGCCTCTTTTCCAGACCAAGAAACCAATAAATTAGGACTACTTTTATTTAAAAGGAGGAAAGCGTACCGTGTTAGCAAAAGCATGGAAGTGCTGGGATACGATACAACCCTGCAGGCTGTAGACCTTTTTAATTGCAGAAACCAAGCATTTGTATTATTCTTCACCTCTGTGTAGTCATTCAGCAGAAATATCTTGTCTGTACCAAAAAAAGAGTATCTGAGAGTTCTTAAGAGTCAAGAAACACCATGCTCACTTAAAAAGCTTGAAAGGAAATGTAATACAATTCTCTAAACCTTATTTTTCAACGATCTGAAAAAAAGGGATATTATGTCTAGTTAGACTGATGACAAGCTCTCTTGTGGGGAAAAAAAAAAAAAGTAAGGTAGGGAGGTTCTTCTGGGTCTTGCTCATTGTAATAATGGTGTAGAAAATGCCATTCAGTGTCATTTGAGTATCATTGTTCTGATATTCAAATGACACTGAATACTTTACCAACCAAAAACCTTACAGAAAACTGAAGATGATTCTGCGGCCCAATAACAGTTTATAGGGGGTCACCCTGTATTCAGCTATTTCTTCCTAACTACCAAGCACATTTATAATGCTGCTGGAATTGCTCTATGGATGTTGTGATGTCTAGGCCTACACTCACAGAAAGTTATACCATGAAGTCTTACAACTTGTCATTACCAGATCTCAGTTTTGTATAGAACAAATCAGCAACATCCATTTGCTTCCTGAATAAATCCACAACTGAAGGAAGGAAGGAAGGAAGGAAGGAAGGAAGGAAGGAAGGAAGACCAAACTCTTAAAGGAAGGCCAAACTCTCAAAACCATAGTTAAAATTACATCAATATCATTCAGGAATCCAATAAACAGGTCAACACAAAAGTAGTTACTCTTTCATGGAGCAATCATGGAAAACTCAAACTCTAAAACAAAGTTGATAAACACTTGACCATTCAAAAATGAGATTGATTTAGGCCAAGAGATTGTCAATCCACCTTAAAGTAATCTAAAGGAATTTAGCCATAGTTTTTCTAAACTAACTTTCCCAAATGTTGGCAATAAAGAATGTGAAGAACGTATGGTTGAACAGACAAGAAGGGGAACTACTACTTTCTAAAGGAACTTTAATACTGAGTACATTAGTTCTAAAGCCTGAGGTCTGCAGGCCCAAGAAACAAGTTTTTGAAGTGGGAGAAATCAAGCTTTAAAAAGGACTAGGCTGGGAAGTTTCTTACTACTTTTTGTGTGAAGGCTAATACATTACCTTCAAAGAGGAGGTATCTGTTAGATATTGTCACACTGTTTATCTATGGAAAAAACATTCAGCCTAGTTGGTCTTCAAATCTTTTTTAATACCCACTACTGAGCAGATGAGACATTTAATTTTCTTATCTTACTGAAATTAAATTGCTCATTTGTCATACCTCTTTTGAGACAACACTAAAACCATATTTGACAATCTGCTTGAATTCTGATAAGACAGAGTAGCAGACCTAAGATCAGTCCATTAACAAAGACTTGTGACAGAATCTATCACTCTTCCAAGAAGTAAACTGGGTTTCCTGTCAATGCAGTAAATGATGGCAGTATGTATTTAACTGCTACACATCACAGCACACAAGCTCAATTGCAGAATAATCAACATTATTCTAGTCCATCCCATTGCACCTCAAACAAGGGCAGCCTAAAGCCCTTCTTTATCCAAGTCTCTATCTCCCATGCCCTGTTTTAGTTACACAAAGTGGAGCTCTAGAGAAGAACAAATGTAGAAGCTGCCAAGGTGATATGTGAAAAAATCAATCTATGTTCATTTCCTCAGCACCAGCTTCCTCTTTTCCGGTCAGTTTCACTTCTGAGATTATATGAGCCTCTCACAAAGTCAGTGGTGGAAGAGAAGCCACAGATAGATTCAAGTTTCATTTTATTACTACTATCACCCAGAAACACTTTCATAGAGAGGTATTGACTGCCAGAGCTTAAGGCAACAAGAATGAGCCTTTACAAGGGGTGATTTTGTTTTATCAGAAAAAAGTCCATTAATCTTAAAAGTTTCCTATAATGCATACATTTTTTTTATCATGACAGATCCAAACATTATGTAAATACGCCCTAGAAACAATAACAGTAACCTCATCACAATCTAGAAAAATGTTTAAGTGTATGATTAGTATATTAGCCCTCATAAACAAACAGACCCACTCAGACTAAAATTCAGTCCAGTACATGAGTATCCTCTTAGGTCACAGAGCAAAACAGGAGCTTGTAAGATTTTCAGGGAAAAATACAAATACCCCAAGGCATTCCATTATTTTAGTGATTATCTGAACTCATCAACTGGAAAAATCACTCCTCAAAATAAGTGAAACCATCTCCCTACATAATTGCTTTATAAATAGATTAGGTAAGATAGTGAGATAGAGTTAGAAAAACATACTTCAAGTTAACAATGAATAGGGCATCAGCACTGTGCTCAAACAGTGACTTGCACTATCTTTGAGAAGATGTCTGCAAAGGAAATACTTGGGGTTATTTCACAGTGGGCTGAAAATGGGATGAAATCTGTCTATAAAGTAGCTTTGCCATAGGATGGAAAGATTCACCAGGTTATGTTTCTATAATTGCTGCTGTTCTAACAATAATTTTAATTAAGCAAATAGACATAAAGACTGAAAGCATGCAAGAAATTCAGGCTTAATTAGAAGTTTTGAGTAGTATTTTAGACAAGTCTCCAGATCAAGACTGCTCCTTTAGACACCTACAGTGTCTAGTAGAGAAACGAAACGAGCATGTGGGGACTTTGAAGTTCAAAGAAGTAAGGGGTTACATTAAGGGGTAAAATAGAGTAAAAATTGCTTTTATTTTAGAACACTTAACTGAACAAATGGGAAATATAGCATCCATAAAGATATATGACACAATAGATCTGAGTGGACACAATAGAATGAAGTGATGAAATACATAAAAGAAACACTCTGAATTGCCATTTAAGAATACTTGAGAATAAAGAGATGACCATATATCCAGCAGATAACCAATTACTATTTTTATGGACAGGTAAGTACAGTTTATAAGGTTGCTTCTCACACTCTCTTCAGCATTCTTCTGTACAGCTGTGTGAAAATGAGATTCTGGTTGGAAAAACCACATGGGTGTAAAATTCTTCCCTCACTAGCAATTTGTGCTGCAATCTCAGATTCTTGTAGTTACTCAGTTAACCCTGTATGTGTGACTGCAGAAATACACAGGCTTTGATGGCACTGAGGTTTAATAGTCTATTTAAGTTCGGCATGCTTACCTTTCTGTCTCATGAAACTACTTCTAGGGGATTTTTTTCCCCTCACTATTTATGTCTCGTTCCCAATTTGTATATTGGTCTCTTTCCCTTTTCTGTTCTTTAACAGACAAGCCAGTATTGCTTATCTGTTGAAAGCCAGGCAACAGTAAGCCACTTTAAGGCTGTGTTTTACAAGGCAATTTTTAAACCTTTACAGCTATTGACAAGAACCAGAGTTTTGACAAAAAATGGATCACAGATTTTAATGCAAAATAATATGCTTCCTGGAAACCATTTTCAATGGAAAATACTAAAGAAAAAAAAATGAAAATATAGCTATATAAAAACTGAGTAATATGGAACTTGTACATCTGGTTTACAATATAAAGCATGGGGAAAAAAAATCTAAAAATCACAAATTAATTATAAAATTTAAAAAATTAATTAAAAATTCATTTGGAAGATCCTTAAGATTCCCTAATATAGTGGAAGAGTGTTCATTATAATCACAGATATAACAAAGTCTTTCAATAAGAAAAGACTGAATTAAAATCTTGCATCCTACAACCTAAGGTCTATAATGACATTACACCTTGAAGTGGCAGATTGCAGATTTCTTTAACTTACTTTATTAAACAATGAAAACCAAGACAAAGAGATATAATGTGCATACTATACAGGAATTATTAAAGGAACATATAATTTGGCTCATAGAATACAAGTAAATTTGTCATTTACTTTTAAATAAACCAGGTTTTATATCCTTTAAATGAGTCTAAGCTCACATCCCAATATGTTTTGTGATAAAGGACAGGCATCAAGATATTTATGCATAAGTTTATGCATAAACTTATACATAAGTTTGCTTTCATTTATTTAAAAGATAGCCTAAAATTTTTGAATGGGCATTATGTATCTCAGAATTTTAAATTTCAAAATACTCATGTATAATATCCATATTATCTTTCATAACATCATACCATAAATCAAAATGCTGAAATTACGTCTTTAAAGCCAGTGCCACTCACAACCACTTCCTACTATCACTCAGTTCATGATTCAGTCTGTTTTTCCTTGTCTATTATTGCACAATACCTATTTCTTCATATCAAGTTTTTTTAAACCATCACCCAAAGAAATCTTCCATGTCACTGACAAACGAAGAGTCACTCCTGTCTATTCAGAAAACAAATTTCTATTGTCTTCATAAAGATATTATAATGATGAGTCTCTAACAGAAGAACAGCCACGTTACTGTTTGATTATTTTCTGGAAATCTTGAGGTTTAAAATAGACGTATTTAAAGTACCTAGAAAATTAGTAACTGATAAGGGGAAGTGACAGAAAAGGTCCGCAAAAAGTCTGGAATGCAGAGTTAGCCGTGTATTCCTGTGGATTTTGCTGTCTTTGCTACAGAACACTAACTCTCCTTTGACTTGAAGCCTTTTTGAAGGAGTTCCTAACATTTCTTCCCCTTGTGGCAGTTACCGCCTCAGTCTTAAAAGACCCATTCTTCCTAGGATTCACATACAATTCCACTGAGATTAACTTTGCTACAAGTAGGTGTCTGAGAGCAACTGTCTTTTTCCTGAACTGTTAAAGAAACAGTTAGCTATTAATATTCATACTCAAGTCTAAGCATAATTGCAATTTAATGACACCTGAAAAGCTTTGCTCTACGAAACTAGCTTGAACATTCAGCTGAAGACCCATTGAAAAAATATCTTAAAGAAAATTATTTCCTAGGTTTCACCCACTAGATGAAAATCACTGATGAAAACTGATCAGAAAATATACCTGCAGAGTTTGGTTTCTAGAGAAGCTCCACATGATTTTCCCTCAGAAGTGCTGCAGGCTAAGAAAAAAGCAATTGAGCTAAGGTCTAAGTTTGGAAGTACACAGCAGGAAAGCCCGCCTTGTACATGTTGATGATCTCACTCTTGAAATAGAAGAGATGGAAATCAATGTAATCATTGTTCTTTTTGCTCAATCAACCACCACTTTACTGAGTTGCCTGGACAGAACAGCTCAACTTTTAATAATAATTTAGGGGAGAAAAGTCAGAAGTTCTTGTCCTGGTGGGTTCTACCAAGAATCCCCTTTTTTTCCCGATATGGGATTTTCATGCATTCTTCTCCCTTTGAGATTTCAGTTATATGACAGATATCAGATTGAAGATGGTCCCTTCCTTCCTCTTCCTCTGACACAGGTAATTTCTAGCTGCTATTTCTGTTCAGCTCTTTGGGTACCCATGCTTCAGGGGTTCACAGTCTACATGAAAAACTGCTTACTTAAAGTAAATAATTTATTGGTTTTAACTCTGAAAAGTTTGATTTTTTTCTTCCAGTACACCAAGTCAGGACTACTGAATACTGTAGCCAAACAGTTGAAATGACACAAATTGAGGGAAAAGAAGCTTCTCAATCTGTCCTGCCAGTGCAGAGAACAGCCACCACAAACTAATTCAGAGACACAAAGAGCAAAAGCACATTGTCCCCATTGCTTTTGAACAGAGTACCCATTCCTAGAGCAAATGCAAGCCAGAGGACCCTCCAATAAATTGTTCTCCAGAAAAGTCATTATAGTAGGCCATCAGGGAAGGGCAAGATAATTGGCTATTTATTAGTTCAAGAATGGAGCAGCTACTCCCATTGCTTGACATTCAGTGCTTCACATGAAATATCAATCAACACATTTCACAGTTGTTGAATATGACACCAAATTGTCCACAGCACATAATTGGTTCTGTGTTTACTTGCCAGATTTTCCACAGCCAGGGTGCCTAGGAGCCTCTTGATGCCTTAAATTTTAGCTTTCATATTTTTCAGATCCTATACTGCATTGGTATATAGCTCTGAACTTCATATAAAATGTTAGTAAGTTCTCTTTACAGCTTAGTTAGACAAAATCCTTTTCCAGTCTGAGAACCAAAGACACCATTACAGCTTCAGACCCAAAAGGTACAAAAGCAAACTGAGGAGAGCCATCTGGGAGGATGGGACTTCATTACCTGGAGTTGTAATTGGGCAGGTAACCCCAATATGTAAATAGATCAAAACTTATAAAAGTGTGAAAACTCGTGACTAGTCATCCATCTTGCGTCCATCTTAGGTCCATCTTGGATGTAGCCTCGGCTGGGCTCTCGTACTGCCCAAGATGCATCCTTTGAAGGCCTTTCAATAAATATTTACATTATTCCTTTAATTCTGTCCAGCCTCTGTTCCAGGTCGCCTCTCAAAGCATCATTCTGACCACCTTGCATTTGATATGCTGCAATGATTTGCCTTCTTTCATATTTATAGGCAAAAATCAAAGAATAAGGCTGAACAGACACCTTTTAAATTCAGGTGCTTTTCTTCCAAATTGCAAAATACACATCCAACGCATTCATTGAATTCTTATAGGAACACTGTACACAGCAGCCTTTGAATGCCATTATGGAAAAGAGACATTGCTTTGAAGAGATTATTTTAAAATCTTTAAGTACAGTAAGGTATTAATAGGTCCTTCATTTCCAAGTTGTATTTAAAAAAAACAACCTAATTTAAAGAGGAATAATATGATGAATCCAAACTCAAAAGTTGCACAAGCAGGCACAGCTACCCATAACCCCATAGCTACATAAACTTTCAGCTTGCTTTCTAAATCTTTATATGTTGCTGCAGCACTGAGAAAGACCTAGAGTTCAGACCGTGATAACTGACCAACCATAGATTTATTATTGCCACACTGTCACTCTTTCAGTTTCTCCCGCCTTTACTCATGCAGCACATCTATGTATAACTTCTTCAAAATTTTTCTTTAATGTTCAAGACTGTTGGTAACTCAGTGAAAGAAAAACAAACACTGAATAGATGATAAATTCCAAATAAATATGCTGTTATTGTATGATGACTTTCATTAACTCCACATTATGAAGCTCTGTATATTTGATTGCCTCTTGAAACAACAGCTCAAGAATTTTCTTGAAAATTACTTCACTTCATACTTTTTTTCCTAAGATGTCTATCTTACCACTGAAAATCTACCAGCATTTTTCAATAGACAACATAGAGCATAATATTGCTTGTAGGTTTGTTCTCTTGATGAGACACAAAAAACAGAATTATAGCTGAAGACAGACTAAATCAGAACCAAAACAAAAGCTAGTGTTGATGCCAAGATCAGCAATCCAGATAAAAATCTTTGTAAGTCACTTACCATATTTATTGATGATACAGGACCAATGCTGTTGACATAAATGTCAACATCAATAACTGTTGGTTTTACTGTGGAGAAAAAAAAATATTATTATTTTGAAGACAACATAAATAATCACTTTAATTACTTTTTTCCCCAATAACCATAAGATCTTTTTTTCAGGTACAACTACTGAGAAATATGGATAATGTATTTTTAGGAGAACATGGTTCTATTCCTCCTACCCCAAAAAAAAAAAATTGCCATAAATTAAAATCTGTACCACTTCATCACCACAATTCACCAATTTGTCTCAGCAGCAATTTGTTAAAGAAACTTTCAGTGCTAAGCACAGTAGCTCAAAGTCAAGCTCAAACCTAAGATGTCTGACATGAAAGTAGAAATAATGCTGCGTATTACTTTTTCTCTTTGCCTCAACATTCAGGTCCTTTAGCCTGTTTGTTCCACATCAAAACAATCTTTCCAGACTTCTGCATCTCATCAGGCCTGAAATCATCCTAACTTAGAGTAAAATCTCTATGAAATCTGATTAGCTAAACCTAAGCAACTCTTCTTTCAATTTATACTCATTTCCTTCAGTCCACACTGCCTTTGCACTCTTCCATTCAAAGGCTTTTCAACTTGATTTGATTTAGTCAATGCACATTTCTCACAGAATCTTCCATGTTTCCAGACTTCCAGCACTTAGTAAACCAAGACAAGCTCTGTATTCCTTTCTTTTGCTGAGGCCACCAGGATTTCACTTTCTTTCAGCATCTTTGGTGTCAGTGTAGCCGCTGGACATTACTGAGCTCTTACTGGTGACATAACCTAACTCTAAAATAATGCGCTCCTACACCGAAAGACACATTAATTTTTTTATTTATACTGCCATTCTTCCAACCCCACAGGTTAAGCATTAATTTTTAAATTGAGATCTAAATTAGTGGCTTACTTTCTCCAGAGTTAGCTGACTCAAAACTAAGTATAAAGAATAAATGCTGTTTTAACCTGCATAGCAAGAATTGATGCAAACTTGCCCCTAGTAAGCCAACAGCTTCTGTTGGACATCTCTCTTTCCCACAGAAGCACCTTCTCTTCTATGTGGTTCTCAAAAATCTCCAGAGAGTGTTCAAAAAAGTGAAGTTTGGGAACTGTGTTGGGCTTGGACTTCTTTCATTAACCCCCAATCCTCCTAGAATGGGGACATGCAGGCATATCAGCCATTCAAAACTCAGAAAGCTTTCCTCTGGGAAGCTACGGAGCAGAGAAGTGCAGAACAGTTAAATACCAAGGTTCAGTTGGAAGCTTATCTCTGGTAACTATCAGTCGATTGGTGTAAAGTCATCTGGCACAAAGCTGAAGATAGCCAGGAATCTTTACATGCAAAGATGAATATTTTTTGCCTGCATCCCCCAAATTTCAGCCTATCAAAGAGGTGTCAAGTGGTTTTAAAGCACTTGAAAATTTAGATGGTTATGCAAAAAAGAACTTGCATGTCAGCTCGTCCTGTAAGACTTTGATACGTACATAACATAAGGAAGGCTATATCCCCTATTGCAAAAAACAGACATTAAGCTGAGTACCAATAGTGGTTAAAGATGATAACCCTTCTCTCTAATTCAAGAGAATTAAGTAACACATATGTCTTGACTGCACATGGTCAGAACATCCAGGATTATTTAAGGTCATGGTTTCAAACTGTCTGAAGTACTGGCTGATAAACTCAGATCTCCCCTTCAGCAAAAGAAAATGTGAATTCAGCTGAACAAGCTCAGCTGATTAAAGCAATTCTAATTGTACCCAGCTAATAACTAAATAGGAGTCTAGCAGCTTCTGGTAATGAGTTGCCTCGAAATGCAGTAATAAATGTCATTACACAGGAATTGGTAATAGTGAGAAACTAGCATTCATAGGATAAAGAACTCTAAGCTTTATAGGGTTTATGCATGTGTCTAGCTGGAAGTTCAAGGCTAAGGAGTTCTGGTGACCATTAATGGCACAAGACTTAAGGATACAAATTGGCATGCAACTGAATCTTGGCAGGACCAGGAAAAAAATTCAGGACCAGAACACAGTGCTTGAAATCTGTTTTTGTTTAATCATTGCAGTTAATATATAAATAGAATATGAGGTGATAATTTTTCCTGAATGTGCTGGACCAAATTCTCTTATGGTGAAAAAGAAAATTAAGCACTGCTTGTTAATGTAAAAGAGAATTTGATCTTACTCATAGTAAAGGTCTAACCTTGAAACAGAACACTAAACAACAGTCACTTTTTCTATCAGTTATTTCCAGTGAAATTCAAATTAAAAATAAATAATAAAAAATACAGGTAAGTTATTATACATGTTCAAAAAAAAAAAAGATTGAAAGTTTCTTTGAATTATTTTTTTTTATTTTCCTAGGCAGAGGTAAAAAATATAATTGCAAATTGATTGTATGATAAATGTGTGTTCAGGATTTAAACGAAAAGACAGAAGAGCATAGTTCTTGTTGCATGTGGTCTTTCATGGATATAAACACATACAAACAAAGGATGATCAGGTATAAATTTTAGATTCATTGTCATAAGTTTTTAATTCAAAAGATCAACCAAAATGAAGCAAGGTTTTAAGATTATTTCCTCTAAAATGCATTATGAAAAAAGAAACAACTGAGTCTTAAAGTTATCATGTCTTATTAGAAAGAACTCACCCTAAAATTAAAATTAAACTGAGTTTTATGGAAAGACAAAATAGCTACAATGTCACAAAGGTTGCACCAGATGATCCGCTGTGTTCCCTTCCAACCATTCTGTGACTCTCAATTTCAATGCCTGCTCATTTCTCTGTATACTGCATGCATTTGTAAACACTCAGTTCATGAAGGAATTCAAGCCACACATGGAGTTCCTGAGCTGCAGATGGAGCTTTTTGCCTTGCACTAGAACAGTCCTCACAGTGTTGCTGAGAGGACAATGAAAGTGTTAATACCTCACTAAAAGTTGACAATAAGATTAAATATGGATACTCGGCTTCAGTACTGTTTTGTCATTGGCATAAACCCAAGATAGTTCTATAGAGCTGTCAAAAACTTAGAAAAATTACTGGCAGAACCATGTGTATACAACATGCAAGATAGCAATTAAAGGTTGTCAACAAATGTACCTGCCTTCTCAAAGTTCTTTGAAATATTATTTAATATATGGCAGTAACCCTCCCTAAAAGACAATGCAAGCACATCTGAGTAACTGCAGGGTTACACTGCTGCTCAGTGCTATCTAAGGTAACCTAGCTGCTTATCACAGTCATTTAATTTTCAAACATGCTGGTTTTAACTGGGCGGGAGGGCGGTGTGGGATTTATAAATCCAACAAAATGTTTTTAAACTAGACTAAGGTCTTCTGATCCAAATACCCTGGCTTCGAGACAGACTGTTTATATTCCCATCAGCTTTGTAACTATCACATTGCAAAGACACTACCAACAAGTAGTGCCTACAAACTTCAAAAAAACCTAACAGTTCATGGGACATGAACTAAAACCTAACATACCTAGGACAACTATAGGAGTCATCTAGTCCTGCTTTGTGGATTTACACTGGTGAAAAATAACAGTACCTGAACTTGAATCTCATTAAAATCCATGAAGACATCACTGTTGGACATATGTGAGTTGATCATGTGTATAAAAAACTCAACAGATAAATCAGGAGAATTTTAAAGACTCTTGAGTAAATCAAAAGAGGGAATGCTTTACAATTTCATGTCTTACAGGGGAAAAAAATCTGCAAAAAGTTCCTGTCATTTTATTATGCTTATTTACTACTCTGAATTATCCTGTTCTTTTAAATTATCTCTTAATTCTTGATAGATCTCCACTATTCAGAACTGATGCTTATTTCATGAATGAAACCACTTTTCTTCCTTCAGAAAGCTTCCTCCACATTTGAAGTCTGTCCAAATAGCACTAATGTTCCTGCATAAATCATAAATGTTTAGAAATATTTTTAAAATTTTAATATTGAGAAACATTTTTTACAAGCTCAGTTAAACAGAGTGTGTCTTCCTGAGTTCTCATAAATTTTAAAATAAAATTATTTTTTATTGAGTGTTAACCTCTCTTACACTGTTCAACCAGCTCCCAGGTTTATTCTTACCCAACATAGCAGTGGTAAAAAAGTTATAGATTAAGACATACACATTTATAGAAGTAAAGCAACTAGAACTAGATTTCTAAAAGGCACAAAACTATATAAAAATCACAATATGATCTCTGTTCAAGAACTACAGGGTTGCTTGAATTCTGCCCAAATTTCACAAGACTTCTGAATGCAAATGACGAACAAGATTGGCTTTGCAGTAATGAGATTTTATTTTTTTTTTAGTTTTGCTCTATAATGATATTTTACATTCTCTCATTACCACATAAATTGCTATTTTTAAATTTGGACAAAGCTGTAATAAATTTTTATTGGTAACTGTAAGAGTAGTGATTATAGTGTTAATTTTTACTTTGCATTAGTGATGATGACTGTTCCAATTTTCCTACATGACCTTATGGGCAACGCCTATTTACCTAGCTATTCCTACAAAACAAACTGCTATGCCAACAAGTCACTGCTCAAGACTAAATACAGTCAGCTAACACATCTCCATTTTACAACAAATTACCACATTTGAAGAAAAACCTGGTAACAGGAAGTGTTAAGCTGCCATCCCTGGAGGTATTTAAAAAATGGGTGGATGCAGCACCTAAGGAACATGATTTAGTGCTGGATTTGGCAGTGTAGGTTAAGGTTTGGACTCAAAGATCTTAAGAATATTTTCCAACCTAAATTATTTGATGAGTCTCTTCTACAATCCTACGAATCTATCAGTGAGGAAAAATTAAAAATCTTCATCCTTCCTGCATGAAAGAGAATGGGCTTGAAAACAGACAAATGTCAAAGTCCTCCACTTGCTACAGACACAGAAACTCGGACAGAAATGACATCCATATGTTTTAGGTTCAAACTATCAAAACAGAACTGCAAATGAAAATCAAAAGAAGAAAAAAGTTTTGATTAAAGCAATACCAGGATGAGAACACAGTCCTCTGAAAACCGTATTTTTTTTATATGCAAGGTTTGGTTGTCATTTTGTCCAGGAGTGTGAATGACAGTGTGCACATAAACGGACTCCCTCAATTAACTGCAAATCACTTTTATTCTCCATTTCCCACCATAACTATCAATCAACCTTCAGCACTTTCATCCTTCATTTACCATTCCCTAATGCACAAGCTATAATTTTTCAAGTGTTATGTTGTGGAATGAAAACTATAGAGCGTAATGGTTAGGCTTGTTTTTCAATCAATCCCTACAGCTTTAATTTTTGTTTTACTTACATTTATCAGAGGGGAGACTTCCTGTGTGATATCATAAGACTGAACAATAATAGAATTTGTTCCTGCAAAGTCTAGCAAGCTAGCAACCAGGGTCTGGATGAACAACAACAGCCATAAGAAAACTATACAGATGTAATAATGAGCAACAATATTTAAAATAATATGTGCAGAACATAATATGTCCCTGTTTAAAGATGACAGAACAATTAATTTGTGCCATGACTTCAAAATGGCAACTAACACTGAACATCTTTGCAGTCTACAAATACTTGCTAAGAAACCTCTTTAATGCCAGCATAATCTGGGTAATCAGAGAAAGAAGGGGAAAGAAGAAAAGGATGGTCTCATGTAATTAGTATCTTAGACTTTCCCTGACTCTTACCTAACTTTCAACTCATGGCATCCAGAAAATTTGTATGCTCTACTCCCATGATGCTCTCAGATTAAAAAAAATATCACAGTGAAGCTAAGAAATATCAGCTTCTACATTTAGTTTTGTGTGTGACAGTTAAGACGAAGAGTTAGGCAAACATTAGCTGTCAACCAAACTTTCCTACCTACAATGCTATTCAAGGAAAATATTTCATCTGTGTATGCATCAAACCATTTCAGCAAGCAGTCACCGAAGGAAATAAAACAACAAATAAAAGTTATCTGTGTAAATTAATTATTTACATTCACAAAGAGAAGGTTGTATTTTAAGGAAGCTTGCTTTTTAGTAATTGGGTAAAAGGCCTCTTTCTCCAACACAAATACAGTACTTTTTTCCAACCTAACAGACTACACACAAGACAGAAGTATTGCAAAGAAACAAATGGCTTCTTAGAAATGAGAGAAAGGAGTATTTTATATAGATAAAAAGCTGCACTACCTAGGATAAATTATTGGCAGTAAATTATGGGGTAAATTGAGAAAAACAGTGTTTGAATACTAAAATATTTCTATATATTGAAGTACAGTAAGCTTCAAATTAAAGTGTTGCTTTCCAGCATTTGATTTAAATCAGGTGATCTAAACAAACACAAAAAAAAAGGAGGGAGGGAAAGGAAAAATAACCAAAACTCTTAAATAATTGGAAAAATAAAACAGTTGCTTTGGAGACTTTTAAGCAGAAATATTGAGTTGCAGGGCTTCACGCTCAATGCATTGGACCAAAATTTTCTCTACTTATACTTTCAGTATGCCACATTAAAATTTTACCTGAGAAAAGGATGAATAAAAAGTAGGATGTTTCCCCTGAGGGTTGAAAAGCTGTGAACCAAAGCAGGTCAGAAAGCCAAGGTAGAAACTCCCCTGTACTCAGTCCATGGTTAAGTGATTAGAAAAGCAGAATTCAGGCATGAAGAAAGCTCACTGTCAAGATCCTGTTCCTAATCAGAGTTGTTTCCATGCAGGATTTTAAAAGAGCCTATGTTTAATGCACTGGACCAGCACCAAACCATGACTATGTGCAAACAACCTATTTGTTTATGTAATCCTTCAAAACTCAAACATGCATCACAAAAATCTGAAACAGGTATTTTGGAGTGTTCATAGAGTAGCTTACCCCTAATTTGCTAACGTTACTATTAATATGCTAAAAATGTTCATGCCCAACACTGCAAAAGAAAGTATCAGTTCCTGAAAATGGTAGAGAATTAGAACTCCTGCAGAATCAGAAGAAATCCCTTCTATTATCCCACCTAGAACAGAGATCAGTCTCATTTTCATTGAACAGCAATCCTTTCCTCAATAATATTCCTCTTGGGGATTTCTAGTTAGATGGCTAAATCAGAACAAAAGACTCTGAAAGGAAGACAATCCACTTCTACCCCACCAAAAAAGAAGAAAAATGGAAGTATCAGTGAGAACAATGAAAGCATTTCTGATTTTTTTTGTCATGATTTTTTTCATTGAGCTCTCACTGTATTCAGCCCTGTTTCCTACTAGGTCTTAGCCACAGCCACTGTGGCTCAACAGTGTCCTCAACAACAGGTTATTCAAGTTTATTCTTCCATATAAATCTAGACTAATCTCTACAATCTTCTGAAAGTGCTACAGAAGTTGGATGCAGGACTATGGTTTGCCCTCATGAGTGCTGCCACAATACAAACAGAATTTACCCCATCTCTCCTTCCCACATGCTCTACCTTTACACACAGGTTGGCTTTACAGGTACAACTGTCGGTGATCAATCGTGAAGCAATGAATGTCTCTCTCAATACTTCATGTTATAAGATGCCTGACACTGTCTTGTAGGCCAGCACAAAAAAAGACTTAGAGCAGAAAGTAGTAATTTGACCTGGCATGACACTTCACAGCTTTCTCTGCACTATGAGCTGGAAAATATTTTGACCTGTCAGGCAATATGCAACCCTCTGTCACCACATATGGGGAAACCTAGCTGGAGCTAATTTAAAGAGCATCAGGTGTGGCAATCAACAGCTAGCAAAAATAACTTGACAGCCTCTGTGGTAATCACCTGTGGTGCACTTCAGGGTTCATTTCTGTGCAACATGGCAGGAAAGCAGGTCAGACAGGAGAATGGTTGTGATACTGCCTCAGAACTCAAGATTTTCAATAGGATTGTGCCTGGAAAAGGACATATCCTTTAAAAAGCAACAGAGTTGTTTCCTCTCAACCAACAGATTTGCTCCTTGCACATACTGAGAAACCGGTTAAATTAGTTACAGAGAAAAGTTTTAGCTGCTTTAAAAGAAAACTGCTGTTCATGCTCCCAAGCAGCACAGTAAAGCACATCAGACAGAGCTTAGTCTTCTGTGTCTGCTGATTCCAATGAGCCCATCTATTTGTACCAGCTATGCCTGTACAAGCCTTCTCAGGGTAGTGAGAGCTGCACAGCAGTATCTGAGACTGCTCTCATCTGCAGAAATATGGTTAATTGTTACAAAGATACTGGAGAAGTAAAGAAAACCAGCATGACTCTCAAGACAGCTAGAACTGGTGGAGTCAGAATATTACATATTCCTAAGTGAATTTACTTGGGTGTATAAATACATAATAAATACAGATGACCACCAGAGGCTGCAGGGATCAAATAATTTTAGAGGATCCAAGAGGAAACCATGAGTTACTGCAAAGGGAAGGAAGGAAGGAAGGAAGGAAGGAAGGAAGGAAGGAAGGAAGGAAGGAAGGAAGGAAGGAAGGAAGGAAGGAAGGAAGGAAGGCAATTAGTATCTGTTGAAAACACCTGTTTTAACACTGTTCTAACACAGCCTGGTGAAGCTTTTTTCAACATATGCGATTCAGAGGCCTCCTTAATGTAATGATACATCAGAGAAACAGGATGCAAACACGCAATAGAGATTGCCTTTCTTACTACTCTGCCATTCTAAGCCTAATCTAGCATGAGTCTTTTCCCCTCCCACTAATAATGCCACATTTCAGAAACCTCTCACATACTAAGTTTTTGATGGGTAAAGTAACTTTCACAATGAAAAAAGAAAGATAGCATATAAGTTTCCACACATAAGCTCACCCAGGAATGTGACTGACAAACCTTCCACTTTATTTCACTGTTAAAAATTTTTTAAGACAACTTATATTCCATATAAAGTTAAACTTGAAACAATGTAGGGTTCTGAAGGTAGCTTTTATTTTGAAGAACTTTTTTGTGGTTTAAATTCTCCATTAAGGAAGGGGAGAAGGAAGATTTCATTAAAGTAAACTGACTTTGAAGGAAATATGCTTTGCCATCTGGCATTTAATTCACCTGTGTTTTGCTTCATTGCTTGGTTTTCTTTTGTTTATTTTTGTTTGGTTTTCTGTGTAGTGAGTTTTTTATAGTAACTTAAATTTTAAATCTGTCAATCAAAGAAAAAATGGGCAATTACAAAAATATGGTTTATCACTCAAACTTAAGTGAAACTGAGATTTTCTTTTAAGATGTAATTCTGTTCTGTGTCCTTTTTTTTGCCTAATATTTCTGTTTTCATTTTATTAATTAAGAGGAAGTAAAATTTCAGGGCCAGAATCTGGTCCTACTAAATTTCAGGATTTAAATCAATGTGACATGGGAGGAAAAAAACCACACTTGCAGGGCAGCAAATCTTACTGCACGTAAAAAATTATGCATGTACATTGAACAGATCTTCACTTCAAAGCACTTTGAAACAAAGCACAGAACACCTGACTGTAGAAGAGATGTTGAGACCTTCACAGTTCTGAATTGGTTTAGGTTTTTTCTAGGATTAGTGCCTTTCATACCACACAAGAGACCCGAGTATCTCAGATCTATAATTTTAGCTGGTAAAAAATAGGTGAAAAGATGCTTTACATCATAAAACACTAATCAGTACACTGTTACTAGCTGTTCAGTATGAAGTGCTTTTCTTTTTTTTTTCTTATTCAAAAAGGCATGTATTTTTTGTGCTATAATGGAAACTTTCCAGATGCCACCAATAAAATAAAAACCCTCAAAAGCCATTATATTCATGGAGACAAGAACTCTGCCAAGTGTGTGGCCACAGGGGATGCAGTCAGGCATTCCCCCGCTGGTAGAACACTGCTTTGTTTCCAAAAAGCCCCTTTTAGTGAGACAGGTCCTGTTAAGCCTTCACAGGTTAACTGTTTTGCCTAATATTTAGGTTGTTCAATCCACTTTTTAAAAATCTTAGCTTGGAACCTTGCAGGTGATGCCTGAAGTGCTGAGTGTAGATTTGTGTCTATGATCTGAGCAGCAGTCATTTACATGGAAGCTGAGGCCAAGTGTAGGCCAGGAAAAAAAAAATAAAGCCCTAGCCTTAGATCCAAGCAGTGACCTACACACTCTTTACAGTGGTTTAGATGTACTTGGGTGACAGAGGAGGAAAGTGGTTTGCTAGGTGTTCACAGTTCACTGACGGCTGTACTGCTGGCCTGGAGATGTGATTGCTGACAATGTCAGGGCACATAGTATGGCAAAAGGGCACTCACAATATGCCTGTACCAGTAGGACTGGTATAGCCAAATATTATTTGTCTTGAGAAGGATGAAAAACCATGGAGAAATCACTGCCTGTGCCAGCATGCACTTCAATACATTTAATTCGCCACAGTCCTCTCCTTCTCTCCATGGTTTTTGGTTGCAGAAATGTCTTCCCAAGTGATATGAAATTGGCAATCCTAACCTCAGAAAGTGCAAAGTATTTCTTTGGCCTTTCTGACTGCATTCAGAATGAAGATCATTTCCTCAGGACCATAGCCAAAGCTACACACTCTTAGAAATAGTGGATTTGCAATAAAGGATTGAAAAACTGAGTGAAAAGCAATGTGACATGAAATGGTGAGTGTCCCTGTCCTGTGGGTCAGATAATTTACTTCCCAGCAGTACCATGCTAATGTAAAGGCCCTATTTATTGGGTGACTGTATATTAATTCTGGATGTAACCCTCAGTATAGGCTGAACTTCTGCTTGATTCTGAGAATTAATTCTTGCTTCTTATACTGGTTCACTCCATGTTTCCACTAATTTCCAAAACATGCATTTTCTTATTGTATGCTCTATGTTACCTGGCACACTACTTTTCTTTCATTGTGCTCTAGCTGGTGTGTATTATGCTTTAAAGTATTTGTATTAATAGTATTAATAGGGCAGCAAGACAATTCTGTTGCCAGGATGTGTCAACCACCCTATTTGGAGGACAACCGGCTCCCAGATGGAAGGGAAGATGTGCTTTTGTGTGAGGGACCAGCCAGCAATTCAGGGAAGTTATCTGTAATGCCTGATTCTCCAGCATTCCCCTTGTGTTCTCCTTGCCAAATGCGACAGCTCTGCAACTTCAAAAGGGCAATGTTATTTATCTGCATCAAAGGTAGAAGAGGTGCAAAGAGGGACCAGGGGAGGAAGCAGCAATGAACTAACTTCTGTAGCATTTGAACAACACTCAGCTCAGGTTCTGAAACAGCCAGATTGCTATCAAAGACAAAAAATGGCCTAGGACCAAGATGCTTGATAGAAATAGATGTAGTTGAGAATTGTAAAATCTGCTTGATATATGAGGAACTGTGTAATTTGACTCCTTTCTCTAAAACGGGATTCACGAAACGTGGAGAGACAAAAGGAATTATTTTGGTAACAATGACTTCCCAGTGCTGTAAGATATGTCTGACCTCTACTGATTTTACGGCAACTGGCATGGGGACTTTGAGTGATTACTTTGCCCCACATAAGCATAATGTAATTCACTCTGCCTTAAGTTAGTGATCTGAGGACACAGTGTACAAAAGTAATCAAAAAGTTTGTCTGAGACTGTCTTCCAGATGTTGATATGGATGGGAAAGTGCATTAGAGCACCTCTTCATCAGGTATTAAAGATAGGTAAATCCAGTATGACAAACTAAGTAGAGAGAGATAAATGTCACCTTGTGATAAAAACAGACACACCTATCAAATATGATCTTTGTAAATACTATGGAAAATCAAAGCAATCGCTACAAAAAAAGAACCAAACAGACCCCTTCCTTCATACCACAGGACAGTCTTTTTTTCCTGCAGCTGTGGCCTTATTGTGTAGCTATGAGACACTAATAATTATAATGATGAATACATACAGACAGCTCTTACTTCCCTCTAAACTGACCCAGAAAGTGTATCAATACTTGTGCTATTAGCAAACAATAATTTCACTTGTAATCAGTGGTAGGAATTCTCCCTCTAATCCCAGCAAATATTTAGGAAAAGCAAATTATATTAGGTGACTGTTTTGAGTATTTCCCATTCTCAGTTCGTTCTGAAGCACATGCAAGGTACACTAAATATGACAAATTCTCTCTGATTTCTGTCATACACACTTGCTGTGAAAAAACTGAGCAGCAGTTGTGCCACAGCCATTATGCTCTAGGGATGCAAACCAGGAAAAAAGGGCATAACTACAATAGGTGGAGCACAAAAGAAAAAAAAAAAAAAACAAACTCAAAAAAACCCAAATAAAATGCCCCACAATTTGTTTGAAACCTTACTATACAAATTAAAACAATAAAATAGCTGAAGAAGGATATATGCAGGTACCTACTGGCTCTTACTTAATTTTTATACTTCTATGTAGTAGTGCTGACCACAAGACACCTTGATTCTATAAGATTTCTTTTGGAGATATCTGCTGGTTTGTGGAAGATCATCTCTGGAGTTGCCCTACCTATACATAGGCAAATCCCAATGCCTTCCTCTCATCATTAAGGAACATAACTTTCAGGATCATATTTTGAAGAGAATAGGTGCACACTCTTTTGCTGTGTCCTTTTTGTTTTTAATATGCTGAGGTTTTCTTTGCTTCTCAGAGTGTGAGATTTTCAGCATGACAAAACAGGTGTGTTCCTTCCTCTGCCAAAGACCTGCTGAGTACTTAAGAGCTAGCCCATCGATATCCTTACACAAAGTCTGTATAAACCAACCAGATTTTAGGGTCCTAAGCTATCGCCAGATTTCCTTGTGAGAAGTAGCATTTTTAAAATACTGACTTGGAAATTAACTTCAGCCAGAAAAAACTTAATCTACACTTCCCCAAATATTTGTGCACACTTCCAGAATATACTAACATGTCTTCTCTGCACCTGGAGAAGCTTATCCTCACCTGTGCAGAAAGAAGTACTTACTTCCAATATCTGGCCGCAGCTTTTTGTCATACTCTCTCAACAGTTTGTTTAGTATGAGAGTCACGTCTCTGTCTTGTGTTTTTGGAGCTAAAACCCATTTTTGGTTAGTTGTTCCATCTTCATATTCATCCTCTTCAACCTTTCTAGAACTGCAAAACAAATGAAACAAATAGATATTATTTTACATAACTAAAATTGGATGCAACAGGATGCAACAGGTGCAACAGGATTTTCCCATTAACAATTGTTGAGTATCTGTGGATAGGTCATGACTGACAATTGTTTAGAAGTAGTCTTCTGGAAGTGTCTGCAAAAAGTTATACTCTAGGAGATAACACAACTATCAGAGTAGTATTTTTATATCCTGTATTTTAATGAACATATTCTGACTAGTTTACAAGATACTTTTACAAAGAGTGAACATCTGCAGGATTACTTCATTAATACATCAAGACAACTGATTCATCTCTTGCACAAAGGCTAATAAGAGTATTAAAAATTCAGATCTGTTAATGCTTCCTGATCATTTTATCCTATTAATAAATTATTATATTCTCAGTGCCTGAATTTCAGAGTTTAATGTATTACAAGGCTTAGAATTAAGAGCTCACTCCTTGAATTTGAGATGGATTATCACAAGCGCACAAATGCATTGCATAAATTAATCTGAATTTCCCTGCAGCTTTAATAACTTTTTTTAAAAACAGTACCACACCAAGAGTTGCAACTTTATTCCTTTATAGGTGGATTATGTTTATTTTAAGGGTATATTAATGTAAATGTGGTGAAACTACAGTTTGGCCAGAAATCACAGTTAGAGCTATTTTTACACAAGACTGATTTCACTTGTGCAGCTTTTTGTGCACGGACTTTAAAATGTTGATTTGAAGATGTATCTTTTGGTATCTTAGAAACCAAACCTGTTTGATGCCTCTCACTGGAGAAAACCTATGACAGACTGAGATGAAGTTATCAGAAGATAACCTCAGTGGTAGAACCTATGGAAGGAATCGTGTCTTGTTTCAACCTGCAATTGCCCAGGGGATATGATATCATTTGACAACATTTTTACATAAATGTCAGTAATCATGTGAGTTGCAAAGCAGTGGAGAATGAGAGGCACCAGCCTTGTTTGTCCATGGGATGTGCTGCACACATCAGTGCAGCTTGCTTTCTTCCCCTTTCCTTTTCTCCATAAAGACACTAGTGTCCTTTAAAATACCTCAGTTGTCCAGAAGACTTGATAAACACTCTATGTAGACACAAAAAAACCTGATACAAATACAAAAATTTTAATTTAATCACAGAGCATCATCAACCCCCACAATGCTTGAAGACCACTATTTGAGAATTTAATGAAACTTTAAACTGAAACTGCTCTACAGCCAATCTGACCCTAAGGATTAACCATGAATCACTTAACACGACTTCACAATTTGCAATTCTCCAGGCACAATTTCTATATAAAAATAATTTTCAAACCTAGACCCTGAAGATTTTCTACCGAGAGCTCATGTAAGTGAGTTGTAAAGTAGACTTAAGTAAAACTTAAGATGAAATTTTGAATAGACAACCACTACTTTTCTGTTATTGGGCTGTATTTTCTAAAAACTTGACATTTTTTCTTTTTACAGTTCACCCAATGAGCATTTAAAAAAACCTCAAGAGGATTTTGGGAGATTTTTTTTTTCCATCAGATTCATGACAAGTCCCGTGTTTTAATACTGCTGTTACAGAACCATTCTCCGAGGAGGCATCATCTCTGAACATACATGGTTGATATTTCTGAGCTGTAACTCTGCAGTAGTGCTGAATTACTGATAGCAAAGAAGGACAAATCATATGTCTTTTTCTGCTGCAGCCACCACAACTTTACCACAGGCATTCAGACTGCACCTGGAAATGAGAACTGAGTTCAGGTAGCATCATGATTCCTGTTTCAGGGAGATACTGCTCTAAAACAAGTTGCTAACAAGAGTCTAACTAAGCACTGGCAGACCTTTTAGATCTTCTCATGCTAGCAGCTTCTTTCCTAGAAAGTACCCCCAAACCATTTAAATCCCTACCTATCTTCTAGTTTAAGATTGGAGGTGGAAGAGGTTTCACAGTGGATCAGACTAATACACTAGATACATATTTTTCAAGCTTTTTTGCTTTCTTCTTTAAGAAGTTATTATTTCCCTCCCATTGCTTGCCTCTTCATAGTTAAGCTGTATCAAGGCATTTGAGGCTGCATTTTTCTTTTGTAACCCTACTGGTGACTGCCAATTCCTATCATATTCTTCTGATCCAGAGAAATAACTATAGGGTGATGGCAAGTCAGTCTCAAACTGGGAAGGAAGAAAGGCTACATGCCTTCCCCCAACTCTTCATCAGTTTTGATTCTGTAAGTAGGCAGAGACTGTACCTAAACTGCAAGGGAGGAAGTCTAGAAAACTCTGAGACATTGTCAGGAAAGGGTTTATTTCCTACAATAGGTGTGTCCCACTCTTGCTGTGGAGGCTGGCATGAAGCATTCTCTAGTTCCTACGGAGATTTAGGAGATAGGTACCACTCAGGTGTGGGGCAGCTGCCAGGGAGGAGAAGGGAAGGCCTCTGAGCGTGCCTGTATCCTGGTTTGTGGTGGTTCCTACAGGAGCCTACAGGAGGAGCTGAGCTGACCCGTTTGCCTGGGTTATTCTGTGAGGGTGTACAACAGCCCCGAACAACCAACAGGACCGAACTCCAAAAGGTCAGGGCCGGCTCTGCCCCTCTGGCCTATAACAGTGGATACCGGACCCCCGCCCGGGAGACCCTTCCCGGCCCTGAGGCGGGGACCAGGGGATCACACATCCCTCGACTCACCTTCTCCCTCCTCAGGCCGGCCCCGCCCGCGGATCCCCCGGGGGTGGCGTGGAGGGAAGCCGGGGCCGTGAGGGGAGCCCCGGCAGCTCCAGCCGCCGTCCCGCCGGGTGCCGGCAGCCGCCCGAGGGGGAAACTTTCTGCCGGGCCGGCTCAGGACAGGGCCCTCGGGGGCCAGGAAGGGACGGCGGCGGTGCCACCAGCCCGGGAGCACCGCGGAGACAGGCGGGTCCCGGGATGGGAGCGGGGTAAGCCGTGCTTGGGAACAGAGACCCGGCACGGCGCGGGAGAAGGTGGGGAGAGCCCGCTGTTCTTCCTAGGTGCCGAATATTGTGAAAACTCCGGCAAATGGGGACTTCAGCCCTCCAGCCCCAGAGCAGAGAGGAGAGGGGCTGGAGAGAGGCGAGGGGAGCGCAGACTTACCAAGCGTGGAACACTGAGAGGAGGAAGAAAACCGGCAGGAGCTTAGCGGACATGGTCCGGACAGCGCTGACCAGGTGAGAGGTGCGGCAGGATGAAGGAAACGTTGCAGAATGTTCACATGGAAGGGAGAAGGAGGCAGTGAGGTAAAGGTCTGAGCCTCTCCTCCTCTGTATTCTCAGCTTAATACCCTGAAGAAAACACTCTCTTCCACAATGCTCCGAGAAAGGAGGGGGGAGGCGAGAGGGAAAAGGAAAAAAAATAAAAGGCAAAAAAAAAAAAAAAAAAAAAAAAAAAAAAAAAAAAGGCAGGAGAAGTGGAACGAAGGGGAAATCCCCAGCGGAGAGGCTGCCAAGGCCAGGTATAAATCAGGCTCCGCGGGCTGACAGGTGTTCAGCGGGCACGGAGCTGCGGCGCGTCCCCTTTGCCGGCAGCCAGTTGCCGGGTGCAGCGGCGCGGCCTCTCCCGCTGCCCGGGCTGGCGCTGGCCGTGCCCCCGGGCGGTGCACAGCGCGGAGCAGCCCGGGCCCCGCCGGGCCGCGGGTGCCGCGGGCCGGGCCGGGCCGGGCCGGGAGGGGGGCGGGCGGGGGCGGGGGGAGGGGGCGCACCGTGCCCCCCCCGCGGAGCGCCTGCCCGCAGCCAGCCCCGCAGCGCGGCACCGGAGCGCTGCCGGGGACCGCCCCGCATCGGAGAGCACCCCGTCCGCGCTCCCTGCACAACAGGTTCCCTCCTCGCCGGCAACTGGAGGAGCCGGGAAGTGAACCCTGCCCCCGCCCCAGCGGGCGCACACACACGCACACAAGAGAGGGGGAGCGGCAAACCCGGCAGCCGCAGTCCGCCCGCAGCCGGGACTGCTCCCCGACATCACCAGCCCCGTGCCTCAGACAGGGCGGCCGGTGCAAGGATCCCCCCGCTGTTTTCCGGGATGCCCTCACGCCCAAACCCCACAATCACTTGCCGAAAGCCCCGCTACCGCCCGGGCTGGAGGTGCTCTCTTCAGAGGGAGGGAGAGGGGTCGGGTGCTGGTCTCGGGGTGTTCGGAGCGACATCGGGCACCCCCATGTACACACAGGCGCAGATCCATGTAATCGGTGCGGCTGCTTACACGGACAGACAGACAAACGCAAGGCATTGTGTTTCTGTATGCCTCTGTACCTAGGTGCAGTGCATGCAGAAGTTTGCATGCACTGTACGAATGCATGGATACACGTTTATATGCACAAGGTGTGCCAGAAAAAAATGTATGCACGGGGAAAAGAAGAGGTCTACACGGTCCCGTAGACCAGGATACATGGACTTATGTGTATATTGTAAACTTTGGAGTAAATTAGGTTTTTCTGCTTTGAGTCTTGGAAATGAGACAGCAGTCAAGTGTATTTAGGGCAAAAAATAGTTTGGATTTGGACAACTTTTGTCTTCCTACTCCACCAGGAACAGCAGAGATGTGGTTTTTAGCGATACAGTTCTCTTCAGGTGTGTGGACCTCTGCACTGGGCATCGGGGTAATTGGAATATTTCCCTTTGTTTTCAGAATGGGAAGGGACAAAATTTCACTTACGTAATTGTAATTTGGGAAAAACACACACACACAAAAAAAAAAAAAAAAAAAAAAAAAAAAAAGCAAACAACAACAACAAAAAAAAAAACTCAGCCGGAGGTCCAGAGAGACAACGCTTTCCTGTGATCAGAAATCTCGGGAGTGTAAATCTCTGTTTCCTTCTCCTTTAGACGTAACTTCCATGTTCTGATGGAGTAGTTTTTAATTGTTTAATTAAAAAAAAAATCTGCTGGAAAATGCAGGTTTTAGAATAACTCCTACATGATGCCTAGAAGAGCTGGCTGTAGGGAGTTCTGTTCCCGAAGTTAATTTTTGAAGGAACGACCCAGCTTAAGGAAAATCTGTCGTGAGTCAGGCAATTAACTCCCAGTTATTCACTTTAGGGGTTTTCTTTCAACCTTTCGGGTTTTGTTGGTTTTTATTTATTTCCAACCTAAACGCCTCTTTACTGGATTATACAGCAGTTCTTTCGTGTTTATTTTGGCTAATTGCAGTTACTGTGAATTGCTAATAATCATTTGCTGCAAGGCTTGTGCTCTTTTCCGCCACCAGCAGAGAAATGCGGGTGGAAGCCAGGCCGCCTGCTGCCCTGAGAAAATGAGGAAGGGAGCGAATGCTGGGGGGTTGCCCGGATTTCACCAGGAATAGCGATGCTGACGGCCAAGCAGCACGCCGATCCGCCGCTGTGAAGTTTGCGGGAGCACCGGCGCTGTGCGGCGGACGGGGCGAACGGGGGAGCCGCCGCCTCTCAGCCCCCCGAGAAAGTCCCGCCAGCGCCGGGGGGTCCCGGCGGCACGGGGCTCCGGCACCGCCGCACGGCGACGGCCCGCAGGGACTGGAAGGTTTCCTGAAGGCTGCTGCTTTATGCAAACGTCATTTAGGACTCCCAGGTCCCGGTTCCCACGTCCCGGCTCGCAGCGCCCGCGCGTTTAGAAAGCAAGGACGGGAAGCGCCCGTCATGCAAGGAGGGGTTTCCCCTGTGCTGGCCATATAGAAAAAAGTGTGTGTTCGCACACACACTCGATTTGAATAAATAAAAGCTTAGCCCGGCCCCGGCGCCTGTGCCGGGGAGCCCAGCAGCGCGAACAGCTGGGGCGGTGCCGCAGCACCGGAGAAGGCTGCGCCGCCCGGGCCGGGGGAGCTCGCTGTGCCGCCAGCGGGGGGGGGCGGCTGGGGGCTGCCCTGCCTCTGCCACCCCCCGCGTGGGAGCCACGAGTGAGCCAGACAGTAGGTGGCAGAAAGACCCGGAGGAGAGGACCCCGGCGGCGATTTACAATGAGAAATGGCGAGGGCAGGTCCAGCTCCGCGCCCCCGCTCTCGGCGGACCCTGCTCCGCGGGGACCCCCGGGCGGGAGGGGAGGGGAGGGAGCCGCGGGTGGCTTCCCCGCCGCGGCATCTCCGTCGGGCGCCGCTCCGCCTCCTCCCCGCCCGCCAGCCCCATCCCGCCCTCACGGCATCCTGCCGCGGTGACGGGATCCTCTGGCGGCGGCGGCGGGAAGCGCCAGGGACCGGGCCGGGTCCCCCGCCCCGCGCTGCCTCCAGCCGGCGGCAGAGCGCTCGGTTACCCCTGCGCCGCGACCCTGAGCCGTGACCGGAGCTTTATGTGGCCATCGAGTCACTTGGGCCTCGAGAAAGGCCCTCACAGTGTCCCCTCTTTCCTTGCAGAGTCTCAGAAATCCCCATGACTCGATCGGAGCAATATGGTTCATTGATTTTTTGATTCCTTCTCCTTAGGCTGTAAGAAAAAAGAAAAGGTGATGTTTAAGGTTTTCTTTGTGCTGTCCTCGGTGAACTACATGTTAAATTCCAAACGGATACTTTAGCACTACTCTTCATTACACCTCATGCCTCGGTTATTTCTGCTCCTCCTCTTCATACTCACATGCTGAGCCTTTCAAATTGTATATTCAGGTATGGGTCATGATTATCCAGCACAAGTTTTAACAAAAGAACATTTAACAAAAGAACATTTTATCATGCCAGATAATGATAGTAAAATGTTTATATTCTCAGTAATATTCTCCAACACAACAAAATCATCCACATTTTAACTTACCTTTCACTGCACTTTCACAGAACACGACTGTCTTTTCAACCTGAGCAATACCTCTGTGGTGTCTCTTGTGCAGTGGGCAAGTATGAGTCTCTGAAAGTAGCTGTGCAGGGAGCTAGTTAGCATAAATATGGGAGGGGGGGGAAGCTGAGGAAGAAATGGGACTCATGGATCAAATTCCTCACTTGCTAGAACCGGGAGCCCCATCTCAAGCACTGAACAGTTTGAGCACCTGAACTTTTCTGAGATTCAGTGTTGAAGGAGCCTTACTGGTGGTTTTCCTGGCACCTCAGTGAAATACCCTGAGCACAGAAGGGAACTGGGGCTGCTCTGAGACAAAGAAGGAAGGATCTGAAACCATCTCCTATAGCTCCTGGAGTCCAGCTGAAGGCTTATTACAGATTTCTAAGAGGCTTGAGCCAGTTTATTCTGACTGAAGGTCTCTGTTGCTCCTGCTGGAGCCTTTAGGTAGGAAGTTGAACATCAGAGGTCCCAACATTTTCTGTGTGCCCTCAGTTCTGTCCCTCAGCACAGCGTTCTCTGCTCTCTGGCTCACAGGCAGGATAGGGAGAATCTCTCCTGATGATCAGCTCCATGCTGCAGCTTTTCAGCAGCTTTGTGTAGACTTCTGGCAGAAGCATGAGCATCCAGGGCAGGCAGGGCTGCTCCTCTGGGACCAGACCACCCCTGAGCAGTTGTCCTGAGAGGATCAAAAACCCTAGCTCCCAGTGAAGGAAGAACTGAGCTCAGATCTACTGAGGCCAAAACTGCCTTGGGTGGCTGGTTCCAACATTTATTATCATATATGTGTTAAGTTATAGCAGAGGGTTGCCCTCTGTGTAGTAATTTTCCTACCTACAAATACAGCCTATCATTGTTGGTCCAGTCCATTGCAATCTATCAGGATTTCTCAAAAACTCTCCAAATTCATCTAACTGAAATTAATTGGTATCTTCAATCAATATTCTTCCTTTTTACTTTGCTTTTAGCCAGGGACTAATTTAAGCAGCTACTTTTAAGACATTATGACTGTGAGAAGTGATAATTGCTTTTGAGGATGGCACTGAAAAGGAAATAATGCATTACAGAATGGGACACTTACACTTGAGTCTAAATTAGGGGTAATCTTTGGAAGATTCTTCAGAAATCCTTTGGGCTTCATAAAATCTAACTTCCAATCTTTCTATCTTCTCAAAATTGAACAAATGTCTATAACAATGTAGTGTAAGATGCAAAATTGGTAAAGTGAGAATGTCATCTGAGAGTCATCATGGAACGACCATACTTAAGTATTTGTAGTAACATAAAAACATAAAAGGTCAGAAAGGATTCAAGCAATGTTATCATTTCAGTGTCACTTCCAATCTGAGATGCAAGGGTATTAGGGGAAATACATCCTTATTGGAAAGAACTTTATCTCTAGATTTAAAAAATCTGCAAGTGCTACATTCATCTTCTCTGCATAAAATTAAGAGAAAGCACTTTCATTCATTTTTCTTCAAAGTTTAACTTAGATGTTGAACAAAAATTTTTCAAAGTCGAGATTATTTCATAAAATCATTACTTCCTCAGTTTTGTATAAATATGTTCAGTTATTCTACAGAAAGCACATTCCATTTAGGAAAAAAAAAAAAAAAGCAGAACCCAACTCAAGATAACAGAAGAGGATTCAGCTTTAGAAAATACACTGTTGCTTAAATTCATCCTCCAAGTAAGATGGCACAGCTCAAATATCAGAAATTAAACATCTTTTCCATTGTATTTTACTTGTTCTTTCATTCTTAGTGGGTGCAAGGAAGGAAATTTGGCAGCAGCCTGCACGCACTTTCCCTACAGTGCTGAATTGTAATTCACTTCTCAACTCTCTTTTCAAGAAAGCATACATGAAAAAAAAAATCAAATGAGAGGCAATTCTCTATTATTCCCTTTGGCCACGACTAAGCTATGAAGTAGCTGTGTCCTAGTTCACTCATTCTGGGGGCAGTGACACAGCTCACTCCATTCCTGAAAGCCCCAAGCTACTTTCAGGGGGTACCAGAGGATGTTGACACACATCCAGATACCACCCCAGCCTGGACAAGGCTAAGGTGTTTTGGTTGAGCCAGGACCTGGGAAATGCTCCCATCTCCCACAGTTCAGATACCATCTCAGTGAGTAGTGATCTCCCATACAAACAGTTCCACTGAGTGTGGAGAAATTTAAATTGTGAGGTAGTATATAATGCAAGGCAATAGTATTTAAGTATGCCAGAGTATATTGGCTTATTGAATCATCTTCCAAACTATGGAACACTAGTGTTCATGCACAAGCACATGCTGCAGGTAGACCCATATTTGTTGAAGACTACTTTTCACATAAGTAAAAAAAGAACAGATTTAGAAATCCTTTCACTAAGTCTTGCAATGGAGACCAGGAAATAATGCTGTAATACAGAGTAAAAGTCAGACTTGGGTGTAAACAAATAAAGTACAGCAACTCTCAAGGGCAGACTCCAGAACTGGCCTGGAGAAGATGCTAGTCAAAGATGGTGCTGAGTTTCTCATTCACAAAACTCAGTCATGTAATTCTTCAATTACAATTCTCACCTGAAGAAATAGCCAAGGGACTTTTATAAAGCTTTGCCTTCCAATAAGCACTGCAATTTTTCATGGCTTTTGATCCCTGAAGGGCCAAAGGGATCCCCCAAGGGGGTAATGAACAAGATGTGTGGCTGCTCAGACACACAGGCAGGCTATATGAAAACAGACATCCACATTCTCACCTCAGCTCAGGCTAGCACTGAATAGATGGGTGTGCCCCCTCCCTTGCTCCTGTTTATCAGCATCCGGTCACTTAATCCCATGGCTTCTCTATTGCCCTCAAGAATGTATGTGTTTCTCATTACACAGCATCAAACAGAAAGCTTCAAAAAAATCCAATAGAGGTATGAGATTTTTTTTTTCTTGGCAATTTTTAGGAATGAAATGGTTGAAGAGAAGACGCAAAAGAAGCCAGACAAGTCCCCAGTCCCAGACCACACCCTCACCTCAAAGTGAAGCACAAACTCTCCACTCTGTCCCCAAAAGATCACGGGATTGTTACCCCATAGCAAAATAGTACCTAATTCTGCAACAGCTTGATTCACTGTGTTCACTCAAGACATGTCCCTTTCTGGGTAACAGGGAGGATATGTCAGGTATGCACTCGTGATTGAGCATGTGCATGTGTGCTTTCCAGTTAATTCTTCAGCTTCTGTGGCGTGCTCTTTGGTCTCTCTAAAAGGATAAACAGTATAAGAATGACATTTTGCAATCAAATGCTGAATGCATTTTTTATTTAAACATTAAGATTTAATTACAAAAGCTTCTGGAACAATTAAAGGATGCCAAGGAGGAAAGAGCTGAAAACTCAGACGGCATTTTCTCATTCATTGTGAAAGCAAAACACATTGTCAGCAGCAAGGCGTCTTATAGAAAAGTTTCAGATGGACAGTACAAAGACCTTTCTGTCAATATTGTCATTGAAACACCTTGCTGTCACGAAGCACATCTTTTTTTCTGATCACACTTCCTAGTGTTGGCTGATTGGTTTTTGCAGTGGGAAACAATAATTATTGCAGAATTACTGTAATTCTTTTCTGCTAATCTCTGCTAATATAACACAATCTTCTTCTTGGAAAAATGTCCAAATATCACTTACTTTACCCTGATAAAAATGTCTACTGCTGTTGTTAGAAGTTTTATTTGCACCAGTGTGTTCCTAATCTATGTTAATTTCATGCAATATAATTCTTAATTTTTGGAATAAATACTGAGAATCAGTAGGGAGAATTCTTTGGAATGCAAAATCCAAACAAACTTCATATTTTCATTTAAGGGCAAGATTCCGTCATCTTTATTTACATAAGTAGCATCCTGCTCCCTGTGTTATTTCACTGCAAACTAGAGTCTCAAGCAGTGAAAATCATCATAGTCCCTATAGGATTTACTGCATTGTATTAAACTTCCAATGAAAATTGGGCTGAGCAGTTCTGTCTGTGGAGTAATGCACTACCTGTAGCTAGTAAAGGTGCTCAAACATAGCCCTACACTTAATAATTTGGCACATTTACAACTGGCGTTACTCAGTAACTTATCAGATGACAATAGTGGAGCTCTTCTGTAAAATATAGGTTAAGCCCATATTTGTATGACTGTACATCTGAAGTATAAAACCCACGATATGTAGTACACTTGAACAGTTAAAAAATATAACTTATTTTATTTGTAAACTATCAATGCAAGATACTCAGCAGCAAAGAAGCCATGTTCAATGTCTTCTGATCTTTCATAAAGATCCGTTGCTGTAAGTTATATAATTGTCTCCAAAACATCTGAGGTTACATGTAGAAACAATCAAGGCAATATTATTTGTACATATTATTAAACATGCAAAAAACTTCCTGAAGAATATTGCCCAAACGTAGAAAGTCATCTGGATCGCAAATTTTCCTTGGTAGCATCTGCTTTGTAAGTATGGCTCACATGTGGCTCCAGAGTACTTCAGTTTATTTTGGAGAATTGGCACCTTTAATAACAGGCTCCCTATTCAAATATGTGGCCCAGTAAACTAAGTTAAAAGTTCCAAACAGCACTGGAAAAATTATCCGGGACATTTTGTCAATCTTACTGATGCTGTTGTAAGTCTTTTTGCTTTCAGCAGGCTTTTCTTCTGCAGGCTTCGCAGGAGCAGATGTAGTGTTTGAGATGACAGATGGGGCTGAGTCCTTTGGCATGTTTGGTGCAGGAGTCATCTTCCCGGTGCTGTAGGTATTAGTTGGTTTATTTCCCAGTAAGTTGCGCTCCTTTTTCTGCAGCGTAAAAAACAAAATGTTATACCATAAGAACAGAAAGCCGAAACGTGTTCTCAAGATACTGACCCAAAAAGCTGAGCACCATAATCAAGCACGCTCATTAATGCCTGTTAGCTATTCTGACTTCAGCTACCAAACAGATGTTTCTGCCTTGATTTTGCAGCCCTTACTCAAGTGCAACTTCCCCTGATGGGAGAAAGCTGACACTCACTGGCCGGACCCACATCCCACTTGGCATGTGCATTATCAGCTTCTTTTGTCAGTGAGATGAGGTCTTTCATCTGAAGAGGGTGCTGCCCCATGGACAGCTGACAAGACATGAACCTCATTTCCCCATCTGCTGCTAAGAGTGTGGGGAAGGGCTCATTGCCCCTGCCGGCTTGGCTTCTTTGAAAGGCTCTTTTGGGATGCCAGTGGGTATGAGCTCTCTAAGAGATGATTTACTAAGAGTCTGTCCTATCCCAAAAGTTACATTTCGGCATGAAACTCAAAAGTTTGTGTTTTCACAGAACCAGTCTTTGGTTCCTTTTTTTAACTGTGGTGGGACCCCAACTCATGGACCTCAATGTGAGCTTTGTTATTCATTTAGGAGAGCATACAGAGAGTGCTCTGCAGAGATAAGTTTCATGGTGACTGTCCTCTATTATCAGAAGTCTGATGACTGAAATCCCATGCCCGGTGTACTCAATGCCCAATGAGCTTCTGTAAACAGTCCTCTTCATACAGATGATAGAGACTGGTAGTCTACCTCTGTGAAGGGAAGGCATCTTATTTCCTTGCAAATTTTCCTTTACAGGAAGGCACAAGTATGTCATGAGGTAATTAAATATCTTTTTCACAAAGAAGCTAAAAATTGACGATGCAGTTATTTAAACTATACTGAGTACCTGCTTTTTATTTTAGGTATTAAAAAAACGTAAGTTAGGCACCTTGATTTTTGCAGCTTCCTGGGCTTTTTTGCCATCCCATGCCCAACTCCTCTTGGTGAAATAGTTGACTGTTGCAAATTCAATCAATGCTGAAAATACAAAGGCGTAGCAAACAGCTATAAACCAGTCCATTGCAGTAGCGTAGGCCACTTTTGGCAAAGAGTTACGGGCACTGATACTTAAGGTGGTCATGGTGAGGACTGTTGTTACTCCTGCAAATAAAAAAAATAAGAATCAGAGATCAGTTTGCTAACCCTTATGGGATCCCCAATGGGTTATGAGCAGGTCCCAATTCAGCAGGATACCTAAGAAGGCCACATGAAGTCAATCAGTGTTTGAATATCATGGCTTGAATGAATAAGAAAAAATGAAAGCCTTCACCCTCAGATGTTTTATTCTGTTGAGTTCTAGTTATTCTGGTTGTAGTGTATTTAAAAAGGGGGTTTTAGGGTAACACAAGCCCAGGGTTTCTAACTGTCAGAATGAAGCAGGAGTACTTATTTTGTTTTCTTATACAGAGACTGCATGCTTAAAATTGTTGACTGGTTTCCTTGACTGTAACTCCTCCTTTCCCATATGACAGTAAATGACAAAACACCCACTGCTTTCATCTGCAGGAAGATTTCCCCAAGAGCAAAAACTCAACTCTCAGTTACAGCTTTGTAAACCTAGAATCAGTCAGCAAAGTGATGCTACTACCTGTATTGTCTCCATATAACTTCCTGAGCTGATTTTTGAACAAAGCTGCCAACTGACTTCAGGAGGCTGGTACAGAAAAGTGACTCCTTTAAAATAGCTGAACAAAGTTTTACTTAATAAACTGTTCCCACTCCCCTTGTTTTTCACCTAGTAAAAAATCTTGTATTTCATCAACCTTCACTTGAGAAAGTGCTTATTTTCTGCAATCTTCTAGGGGCAAACCAAGTAATTTAATGACACCTCAAAGGTTTTTTCCATAACAATTTCTTCAGTAAATATACATTTTCTAAAAGCAAAGTCATATTAATTTGTTTGATAGTAATAGAGATAATTGTCACTAATTAACCTCTGCATGGTTTTCCCAGATGAACATCCTACAACAAAGATAAACAAAATGTCTTGAAGTGATATCTGCTTCAAATGCTTAGCTAGGGTGTACATTAAATATGATAATCCATATGTCTTTTTTTTTAAACCATGCAGTATCCACCCAAGTGGAAAAAACCCAACACAAATCACACTAATCTGATTCTCCTGTCCTTAATTTTAACATAATTGATCAACCAATTTCTGTTATAACTTTACAAAAACAGCCCAGACAGGGCTTTTAAATTGATTTTGAGTTTAAAATGGAAGAGAATGAGGGAACATTTACAACATCTCAAGCAGAAATAAACAGTAGTGAACTGTGGTTTTGTTACAGCAAATCACTTCCACAAGCCACAAAGATCCTATCTGTGCTCTAGGAGAAAGTGGGATACTCACCAAAGACAGTTCTAGCAGGGACAGATTCTCTGTTTAGCCAAAATGACACTTGTGATAAGATCACAGTCATAATGCAAGGAAGGTACGTTTGGATGACAAAATAACCGATTTTTCTTTTCAGATGAAAATGGGCTGTCATAATAGTATATTCACCTGGAAGAAGAAAAAATGTGCATTTGAGTAAAATAAGGAAAGCTTGTTGATTTAGGGACTGAACAAGGCCAGCTCCAACCCCACATTTGAGGATACCACTAATTCCTAATTTCCTGAAAAATTGGATGGATTTCGGCACTGTAGAAAACCAAGACTTGAGACAGGAGGTGCTGCTAGAACCTTATAGTCTTCACATTCAGTCTCCAAAGCAGAAGACAATGACTACTATTCCCATTACACTGAACAGCTGCAGTCCTCCTATGCACCTGGAATTTTGTAATGTTCACAGGCTTAAAAATCTGGCTTGCTGGCACTGACTCAACACTGTCTGGTTTTGACTCAGTCCTACAAACTCTTGTAGCATAGTAACAATTAAGCCCCTTGACTCTTAGAATCCTGATTTAGCAGCAGGATTTAACCTCATTAGGGAAACTGCTATGGCCAAGCCATCAGTTTTCAAGAATAAAAATGGGTCCAGACACTCCTTCTGCACCAACATTTTAGGGACTGCCAGTCTCCAGCATCTCTGTGAGAACTGCCACTTTGCATATGGATCCTGGGATGTCTTATTAATCTGAGTACCCAAACCCATCAGATTGCTGGTCCAGGAAAAAAAAAAGAGTCCCTCTAATGCATGCAGTGTTCCTAGAACTTTAGCCCTTTAAAAAGATTATCTGTTTATGGATAGATATTGTGTACTGTTTTGTTCACCAGTGCAGTGAATATTGTACTGACTGCATGCAGAGTTCCCTAAAAGCTGCCACAGCAGTCCTAAATTCCATTTCTTTTTCATATGCCAAATTCACAGCATTGCCTTAATATGCCATTTATTGGCTCCTCTGAATTTCAATAAAAGCCTAAGTAAATGCACTCAAAAATTGACAGACCAGCTGTCACCTTCCCTAATGTTTCAGAAAAAATCAAACCTTAACCAGTTCTTTCAGATTGTTCCCGGAAAACCATATAGTTGTTACTGAGGGATATTCCTGGTGGTAACTGCTCCCTGGTTCTTTCAGAGTATTTCTGGAAAACCATGTAGTCGTTACTGAAGGTTATTCATGACAGTAACTGCTCCCCAAATCCAAAATCTTTCTAGCTACAAGCATACTACTATTTGCCTAGGAATAATAGCAGTAAAAACAAAACATAAGAATAAAAAGCAATCCATCCCTTCAAGCCCTAACAGTTCTTCACTGATATCAAGGTAATTTAAAAGCTTGCATCATTCAGTTGGGTACTGATGAATCAGAGTAATGCCTGTTTTGAAATATATATTGTCCTTCAACAGCAACTACAGCTATAACCTCTGTTGCAAGACTTGACTGTTAGTCCCTACAGAACCTCCACAAAAGGAAAATATCCAACAGACTGATTTTGCCTTGAGTGAATAGCCTGAGTTGAGCTGTGGCCAGCATTACTAAGCTATTAGATTTGGCAGATTACTTCTGACAATACGGCTAATTAGCAGAGAACAGGTTTACAGTGAAAGGGTTTTTGCAGGTATAGCTGCACTCACACACTATGCTACAGGAGCTCCGCTATTCTGCATCAAGTTTACAGACCTTATGCTGAGGATTTTAGACAGAAAATGAAATAACACAGAAATACCTTAACTGACATCATGCCTCAATCTTTATGTTTTTCTCTGGAGTCTGATTTTCTGCTCCTTGAAGAGTGATGTGGAAATGGGCATGAAATGCTGGGAAACTGGGGAGAAAACTCCTGCAAAGAAAAGCCTAATTCCCTTTCTATTTAGTGTAATTTTGAACCAGAGAGGCTGAACATGCAATGGTCTCAGGAGAAACCCCACTTGCTCTTTATTAAGGAGTATTTGCAGCAGGGTCTGCCTGCCTGTAATCTCAGGCAGCGAGACTGTTTCTCAGTTGCTACTGCACTGAGATGTGTTTGAGTCACAGTTTCCCTGCTCACTACTGACTGACAATGTGCATTATTGATTTTGACAGAATGCTTTCAGAGCTGGAATAAAAAAAAATAAAATAAAAAAAATTGACACAGCTTCAGAAGAGCAACAGGACCCTCTTTTTTAAATTTTTAAAACACAGAAAATCAGTGCCTATATTCTGATGGCCCTCCACAGCTGATTTTTACCTTACCATTTTCTTTAACCTATCAAAATTCTTGTCTGCACTGAAATAATCACAGCACCTTGATTTTGTACTTGCTCTTCTCCCAGCTGATATATTTTTTGATTTTCCATGCTGTCCCTTTCAAAGATGTCTATACTAGGAATGTTTCCTCCAGTAGACTTAGGGCTTAAGAAAACCCCACAGCTTGGTTTTTAATGCCCTGAGACTGCTGCTTCAAGTAAAGCTAAAAGCTGCCTGAGTTGGCCTTTTGTTTATAGAACAAGATACTGGCTCTGTCGGAGCAGCAAAGCTCCCTTTTACTTCTGTAAGGCCACTCTTTATCCTTAGACCATAAGCTTTCTTGAGCAAGAGCTAATTTTTTGTTATAGGTTTATGTAGCACTTAAAAGAGAATCCTGTTCCTGATGGGGTCCACTCATCACTGCAGAAAACAAATTATTGTTAGTAAACAAAAACAAATCTAGTACTAATGAAAAGCCCTAGAGCTGAAATGGCTGCACTTCTTCATGGAGCTGTGCTACTGTGCTGCTGCCCTTAAGGGGGTTTTTATGCTTTAAAAGCTGCAGTAAAATAACAGGGGTTTGTTTGTTTGTTTGTTTGTTTGTTTGTTTGTGTTTTTTTGCTATCTTTTTTTGATGTGAGTTCTGGAGATCATCTTTACAGATTTTCCAGGACCTTTCACGCATTATTCCATTGCCATTACGCTGAGATTCAATTGAGCACTTTAAGGAGGCTAGACCAGCCCCCAGGCTTGTTTGCTTACTGGATATACCCGAACTCAGGTTCTATCAATGGCTGCTCTGGTAAGATCCTGACATTAGGTACATTAGACAGCTCCCTGACCATGCTGACATCCAGAATATTTTGGCCCATAAAAAAATGCACGTTCCCTTTTATAGTGATACTGGGGAAATATTCATCTCAAAAAAAAATCAGAATTATTTGGTTCAAAGTGAAGAGCTGAATGATTCTTTTATTATTTAGGCTTTGGATATTACAGAGCTCAGGCTCCAGCTGGCAGTACACAAAAGAGTGGGTTTCTGTTTTGTTTTGTGCCACTGCAGATCCTAAGTTAGCTATGAGAGATTCTGGGTATGGGGAACATAACTGGGCAACCATTTGTGGAAAGCAGCAAGATCCACTTGGACTCAAATCTTACATCTGATTGTTTTCAGCAATTTTACCACCAGGACGTAACAGATGTTTGTCTGTTGGAAGCAGTGTGAGTAGTCAAATGTCTTTCTTTCAGGTGAATAACATTTGGGGATGTTAGCACAAAAAACCCTCAAAAAACACAAAAACAAACAGCCAAAAAACCAAACAGGTGGTATATGACAGAGCTGTTTTCTGTGCCATGGCTAAAATGTTCCAAATTTCAAGATTAGTTGGAGAATTAGGGATGCCAGGGTTTTCGGGGTTTTTTGTGAGAAGCCAACCAAACAGCAGCTTGCCTACAAATCAGCAGAATCCCAAGGAACTGGTACAGGTCTTGCACTTCCCTTTTAAAAAAAGTCTGCTAGAAAAAAGGGCATAAATGTCCTATGACATACACAAACATTTTGTCTATGCAACTGCAAGGGCTGTGTAGTTTGACTTGTGTGTCCTAAAAGCCACAAAATATCCAAGCACTTGGATTATGCAATAGCTATCTGGTTTTTCTTTTTCACGTTCAACAATTCAATAGAAGGAAGAAATGGCTTCGATGGCCATTCGTAAGTAATGCTGATTACTGGCCTCCTACGAGCTTGATGAAGTCCAGAAAATCCATCGTTGACTGATGCTTTCCCTGTGCAAAATCGGATTTTTGTATTTTGCTAATCCCCGGTTACAATCTGTGTCCTGCTCTTTGTGATCCACCCTGCAATCAGAATCCAGCCAGTCCAGATGTAACCCAGGACATTAATATAAAATCTTGACGTTGGAAACACAGCGTTTATTAGCATAAATCTTAAATACGTGAGGGAGGTGTTTACTGTGCGGAAACTTTGGGATTTGTCTGGAGTGTTTCCTTGGGCTGAGGAGTACAAGGAGCTTTCACAGGCAAAGCGGCAAACTGGAAGTGGCCTGGAGCTGACACGCTGGAGCACTCACTGCCTGAGCTGGATGGTTTTCTTGCTCTGAGGAGCAGGACGAGGTTGTAGGAGATGCTCCACTACATCCTTTGGATCTTTTTCTTGGCAACAATGAAGGCGAGAGGGGAGCTGCCATTCATTGCAGAAAACAACGCAGCTATGATGGTGAACTGGTAAGGAAAAAAGTGTCTTTACTCTTTAATGGGAGATAGTGTACTCATTCTTCTTCTGCAGGAGTGACCACTCTGTTTATATGTTTCTCTTGACTTTATGAATCTTTGCTTTAGCACCAGCTTTGTGTCTCCTGAAATGGGCAAGGGAGGGGGTGGGTGTCTATGGAGATGGCAGTCAAATTTAGTAGCTACCCAAGGCAAGCTTTCCCTCACTTTGTGTCCTTTCTGGAGCACAAGTGGCAAGCTTAGATGTCCCCTCTTTATTTGCCAGTTGGAGCACAAAGTTTTATGCATCTTTATGTTTCAGTTCAACTAACTTTGTGCACAAGTGTACATGTACCTGTTTCTGTGTCTCCTAAATTTCCTACAGATAGTAAAAGGTTCCTAATTTAATCCATACTTAGAATTTTGTCCTCTACAACTCCGCCCGTAATTCTTCACCAGGGACACAGTATATCACCAGCAGACTCTGCTGGGCTTTGCCTGCAGGAATTGCTCCCAGGCACGTTGCGACAGGCCGCCCCTTTCCCCAGCCCAAGCCCCTTGCAACCACCAGCAGTGGAAATCCCCCATTCCTTCATGGCAGGCTATTCCACTTCCACCTCTTTCCCCTCCCTTCGCTGGATGCCACTAATGCTCTCCAGCCGAGTGCATTGTGTAACCTGGTTAAGCCCCCATCCTACTGAGTGCACGTGATCCCCTGTCCCGGCCTCGACCCCCCCGGGAGCCCCCCCACCAATGCACACCCAGGGCTGCCCTTGCGTGGGAGCCTTAAGAAGCAGGGGGGCACGGCTCACGTGGATGCCCAGCCTGGGATTAAAGCTTCTTTGCCTCCCTAATGCTGCCACATCTGGCGCCTCCGCTTCCAGCCTGAGAGGGAATGGGAATCCTCGGGGTTTGCACCTCCTCTCCGGCTACGTGGTCCCCCGGACACGCTGCAGTGCAGAGCAGAGCCCAGCCCTGCCATGCCCCCGCTCCCTCGCCCCGCAGCCCCCACGTGGCTCCATCAAGCAATCATTTTAAAGCGATGATTGAAAGGGATCAAGTGCGTGGGCGGTTTTTGCCTCCCAGGGTGGTTCCTCCCACGGGAAAATAAGCCAGCAACAGCGCTGGCAGCCCCAGCGAGGGCGATCGCCAAGAAACTACGTGAGGCTTCTCTGGCACTCATGTAAATACCAGGAGCTTGGATGTATCTTCAGCCACAGCCTTGCAATGTACCTAAGACGCAGCATTTAACCCTCTCAGTGTTAAAATGCCTCTGCTCGAACCTGCACAGGATTTCCCTAGCACTCCACATCCCACAGGTGCTTCCCTAGCCTTATGGCAAAATAAGCAGAGCCTGTGAATCTCCCCTCCTGCTCCAGCCATCGGCAACCCTGGGATGGCAATATTCCCTCTACCTGTACTGGTACTGATGTTTTCCGTGCCCACGGTTTGTCCCATCAGGTGGTACTGGTTAAGTCGTGAGCCGTCTTCGGCCACCACCACAGACGTTGTGGTGCTGTTAGTCCACACATAGATCACTTCAGAATTGGGGTAAGCATCTGCCAACAAGGGAGGGAAAAGACAGTAATGAGTAAAAAACACTGTGTAATATTTTAGTGGATCCTTAAATTATAATGACAGGGAGAGAGAAGAATGGAGGAGTGAGAGTGAATGGAGAAAAACAAATAAAGATGATATAATCATGGTCCCATATGCCCAGATCAAAAAATATTAGGTTGAAGCTTTCTAATTTAAGAGGTGTGTGGGATGGTTTGTAAAAGGCTGGAACTGTGGAGGTATAAATATAATCCATCACAACCACTCAATTTGGGAAAGAGCAGCTCAGACCTATACTCACCTCACTGGTGGCTCCTAGAGCAGAAAACTGTTAAAGATATTTTGCTGAAGTTCCCCCTCAAAAAGACTCAGACACTTTGAATACCAGGAAAACAGGGACCCTCTGTGTGTTGTCCTGTCTCCAGGACAGAATTCTGTGGTGCCATGTGCAAATGCCAGGTGTGTGTGTATGCACTGACTGGAATAGGAACGTGTGGGTGAGGGCCTAGGTCTTGCATGTGGATAAAGGAAGCTGGACTGTGCTTGCCTCTGCCTGTGATGCTGACACAGAATGCAGGGGTAAGAATGCATGAAGGAGAGCAGGAATGAGGCAGGGAGCTGTTTGTGCATATCAGAATGGGTGCACACAACTGCAGATGTGTATGTGATTTCTCTCATGTTCATTGAGAGGTCCTAGGAATTAAATGTGTTTGCAGTGCTGACAACTCATTCCATCCTCTATAATGCTGCACTAACTTTTAACGCTGTAACACCCAGATTGATCACAGTATTATAAGGGAATCTCAATTTTCTTTTATCGACAGTAAATGCTGGGTTTAGATTTTAAGCCTTCTCTGCAGATGGTCTCAAAAAGCCAGGAGACAACTCTATATTTAATTACATTTTATTTAATATAAGCAGCTTTCACACTTTTTAGAACTCCTCTGTCATTGAAAGCTTTCAGGTCACATTCCTGCAGGCATGTTACAGTAGACTAGAGTACACTGTACTAAAATCTCTGGAAAGCAGGCAAGGCTTATGTTGCCATGCTTTCGTGCCTGCTTGTTTTAGTTTTGGGAACTCTATTCCCAGGCACAGTCTTGAAGCACAAAGTCATGTTCAGTAAACTACCGAAGCTCCCACATCTCTTCCCAGAGGAGGAGCTTCGGTGATAGTCTTTAAAAAATGACTAGTGGTTCTCAAGTGTCCCACCTCTGGGGTGGGCAATTTGTAAAATGTACAAAAAGAGTCAAAAAATAAAAGAGTGGTCTCTTGCTTGCAAGAGCACCACGCAGCCTCACTAATGCACTCCCTACCTCGCTCCTAAGCGTCGTAACCAGTAATAGGCTTACTCTCCAAATGGAAGGTGAAAAGCAGGTAGGCCTGTCTGAAGTCAAATATTAATGTCTCACCTTCTGCACTTTTTAACTTGGAAGATGGGAGTGCAGAATGTTTCTTTCTGGGAAAAACCTGACATCCTAATTCAGGAAACAACACATGGTGGCTTTCCAGATCAGGACTTGAGAGCCAAGGACAAAAGCCTAGGTTGAAAAATGTGTACTCACTCCATCAGATTGTGTGTTTTGTTTGCTAGAGCAAGTGAGCTGTCTTGGGAAGGTGAAGCCCCATGGAGGACTTACAAAAAAATTCATAGGCATTGGGTCATAGGCACTGGGTCAACATGAGCTTCTGAGGCAAGAAATATGGTAAAGTGATCCCTGGATCCATAAAACCAGGAATGTCAAGCAGAGAATGGGAAGAGATCCCATGGTGTAGCACAATGAACTTCACTTGAATGCTAGACCAGGTAGCAGGGAAGAAAACAGCAGCTTCTTTGCACTGTTATTAACGTTACTGTGTCGTATGTGGGAGGCAGGGCACTAGGCTAGATACACCTTTGCTCTGACTGTTTATGGCTTTTCATCCACATCTCAGAAAACACGTAGAAATAATGAGGACAGAGAGGGGGAGAAAGTTACAAGTACCTCCAGGGACTGGAAAATAAGTCATGATTTGAGACTTAAGCAGCTCAGCTTATTCAGCTCACTGACAAAAAGCTGAGACATAGCTCAAGCTCTGAGTATAGGTACTTGCATACAGAAATCTGAAACCAGGGTGAATCTCTTGGGCTAATCACAAAAGGTGCCTGAAAGATGGTTCCAGGCAGATTCAGATGAAGAATAGGGCAGAATTTCCTAACTGGGTGGGAGGCTGGTAATTATACAGTGGATAACCATCTGAGAAAAAAACCCCAAAACTATGAACTAGGAAAACAATGATAATTTGAAATATTTTTTTGTCATGTATCTGATAGTTGCTGCTGTATCCAGGGCTGGAACTCATCCTGGGTTTGGAAGTTGAGAATCTACAAATTTTTCATCCTTTGTTAGCCGTGCAGGACTGCCCACAAGCCTTCCTTATGCTTGTATTTGTAGCTCTGCAGTAAAATTACTGTAATTACATGTCATGATCTGCTTTGAAAGTCTAAGAAGGGATGTCTTCCCTATTTCAAAATATTTGCATCACAAAAAGTCATGGAATTTCATCTTCTCTTTAGAGCTGAGATACTTTATTATCTTTGAGATGATTACAAGTTCACAAAGTACTGTAAATAATTTCAAAGCCAGATCTGGAGAAGACAAGCGGGAGAAGATGCGTCCGTTTAAAAAAGTGATGCAGAAAGCCCTCCTTTTTTTAAACGCTTATCTAGTATATGCTGTTTGTGTGCTGATTATCCCCAGGGAATGTGGGATTTGTTTAGGTAGATTTGGGATTGTCAGAAAATTTCATTTTTACCTATGTTACTTCCTATGCAAAGAAAAGCTCCTAACAGCATTGGATTTTTTTTTTTTTTTTTTCTGGGATGATCTAGATGTATCCCAACTCAGCACTCCATGTCTCTGCAATGATCCCAACCACCAGGATAATTGGGTTTGTCTTGTTTTCTGATAATGATACACATTAATTCATCCTGACTAGATGCTTCCCAATGCGAGTACTGTAACCAAATTCACTGAAACTGCAATCACACAGGAATTTAGGCCTGTAAGTCTTAACAAGAATTCAGATGCTTTGGTTGTCTCCTCTGCCTGGCCCACGGGGCAGGGGAGTCCAAAAAGAATTCAACACCTCTGCTGTGAATTGCAGCCTTTACTGGGTGCTAAAATGCATGCAGTGGAACAGGGCTGGGGGCTTCTACACTGCAGGAGTCCAGTGGCTCCCCTTGTAAAATACCTGCAACTCAGACAGAGGCCACAAGGTGCCAAAACTCCTCACAGGTTCTCACAGGTATGCCTAAGCAATACTTCATGAAAACAGCAATACTGTTTTCTTTAGAAACCATGTCAGGGATGCCAATCCCAGGCCAGCTGGTGAGAAGAGAGAGAATTCAGGCAGGCAAGCACAGCATGAGGCCAGTCCCTGCATGGGAGGAAGACTCGTCTGCAGGTCCTTTCTCACAGGATCTATTGTGAGGCCACAAGACAGAGAGCTCTGTCACTGCTAGGCCAGGAGTAGAGCACCCACGGGAGAAGGGAGAACAGCTCACCTAGAAAAGACTCCCATGCAAGGGCAGGATGATTATAGCCAGGGTTTTAAGACACAAGACAGTAACAAATGTGTTCCTGTGGAGCCCAACCCAAACCAATGCAACCTGCAGTGATTTTACCTCCTCAGGAGAAGTCTGTCACATCAGGAATAGCTGAATTTACCCCAATCTCAATATATTCTATTGTGATGGATCACATATGTGATATCATCTTCATCTATCTTCCACGCAAATATAATAAAACATGGTTTCTGTTTTAATAAGCTGTAATATAAGATTTTTGACTTCATGCTTCCTTATTACACAAGAAGTTCTGCCAGGAAAAAGCCACCCCATGCTCCTTGGTGTGGCAGCTGACCATCTCTTTTCTGGTCATGTAGATAAACCTCCAGAGGGATAAGCCTGTGTACTTTTAGCAGGTAGCTGTCTTCCTACTGCAAACCTTGTGCCATATCTTCACAGAAGCCTCGAACTCCAGTTTGACACTTGACAACCAGAAGCTCCAGCTCTGCAGCTGATAACCCCTGCAGTATAATTAGGCATAAGCATATTGAGAGCTGAAACTGTGGGTGTAGTATAGAGTGATGTTATTTTGCTGTTGGGGTAGAAGTACTAATGGAGACATGGTATTACTCACTGTCATACCAAATTTTGTAAAAACACTCTTCCACTTAAGCAAAACTTCCAGTAGGTTGCCTACTAGCTTTGCTTGCCAGAGCACTGAAGAGCTTCAGATCTTGCTGTTTAGAGATATGAGAAAGGTGTACCAATAAAAGGAAATATGGGAATATATAATTTCCTTTACATTACAGGGTGGGGATGTCTCCCAAAGGGTGATAGGAAAATGTAGTTGCAGCTACATTCAGCAAGCTGAGAAAATGATGCTAGTAGTTTTGCAAAAGCAAACTCAGCTTCAAAGGCACTGCAAATCCAAGTGAGACTGCTTGGTGTTTATTCTACTTTAAGCAAGTGTGTCTTCTGGATTTATGAATCCAAATAATTAATCTTGTGTTCTTTACAATCATTTTGTTGTCTTGTCAAAGAAACGAGGAAGCCTCATTAAACTACCTTTCCTCTTCTATACTCACTTCTTTGAAAAAGGAAAAAAAAAGTAGCAGCTGAGATGAACAGCTAAAATTACAAAGTACGATGTTATTAAATGTGAGAAAACAACAACAGACATTTACTTCTACTGGACAGTTGATAAATGGCTGCAGGTTTATCACCTACCAGAATGATGAAAGAAATAATATCTTCTCATATATTTATTGACAAGCAGATCTGTTTTTCTACATTCTAGCATTCAACATACACCACACAATATAAAAACAGTGAAGATGTCCATTGCTCTTCTCCTACACTTTCCCTGCTCCTGTATGTCTGGCAAGGAAAGCCAGACATGGTCTTTCTTATGCCAGTGAACAGTGGGCAGGGGAGAGACCACAATCACAGAGCAATTATATTAAGAAAAAGTCTAGCAAAGAACAACAGTAAGTGGGTAAGACCTAGAAGATCCCAAACATTTGCCTTGGCATTGAGGATAGCTGTGTTTTCATTTGAAAATGAAACAGTGTGAGCAGTGCAGAATCCTCCCTTGCACTCAAAAGCAACTCACATGCTGGGAGTTTTCTCCTGCCACTGTGCCCACCACAGGGCAGTGATGGCATCTATAGCTGCTGACAGACAATTCTCCTTGCTTTTCTTTCTCCTCCAAATTTGAAAGGAACTCCAGGGGAAAAAAAAAAAATGGTGGTGGGGAAGAGTGTTTCTTGGCCACTGAAGTCAAATAAACTTAAAGGTGGATGGATGAACCCAAACTTTGAGTCTATGGGACCCAGACTAGTATTTCTAAGACTGATTTTTTTTAAGCTGTAAACCCTGAAAAGAAAATCACACCGGTATCTGCAAAAAAGTTTTCATTCCTGCATTACAGGGCATAAAGTAAGTGAGAAACAAATAATCTCTCTTCAAAACATCTCCTAAGCCCTTTGACAGACCTCACAGGAAGCATAAAGCAGTGCCTGCATAGTTAAGTTAAGGCAGCTTGTGCAGTGTATTTAGATGACCACCCAGAAAGCTTGAGGTACCTTCCACAATTTAACAGATCATTTATCCACAAGCCATGGCTGGAACTTTACTTTCAGAATTATGCTAGCTGGGTGCTGAATTAACTTAAAGAGATACTGTAGAAAGATGACTTCTGCTTTGTTTTCTATTTTATTCATTCCAATTGTGCAGTTGCATTCCAAGCCTTTATTATCGTGACTTTTAGTACCATGCCACAAGGACTGTCAGACTGCCTAATCTTGGGAGTATTGCTAATCCCTGCCAAAGCCTGTTGATTGGAGAAGATGTGCATAAATTGTCACCTTTTTTAGAAACTCTAATTACGATCTGAATACACATACAAATATCTATCTTATCTAACCATTAATGTATTTGACTCACTTAGAGGTTGTTACATAACTCACTAGTGATCCAGATTTACAGCCTCTCAGACTCCTGCAGGCTGCAAAACAGCGCTGCTACTAAGCCATCGTGTACCAGCTTGAGTTCTAAGAGTCAGGCTGGATTTCTTGTGGTTTGTGCACAAATACTTTGTAGCCCATTACAAAGCATCTGTCAACAGTTGTGCCTATGTGACTCAGGCCAGATTTGAGCTCTATAATTGGAATTTCCCATTAAAATGACTTTAAAAGAATGACTCGATGTACAAATGAGATCATCCTATAGGAAGAGCAAATGGAAAACAAATCTAGTAAAAATGTACTTTTAAATATAAAAACAACAAGATGTGGTGCTGATAGGTGTGATTTAGGTTTTGGGGAAACAGTTTATTATAAAAATAAATTTTTAATGTAAAATAGCAATTTTAATACTTAGAGAAATGTATTCACATATTAAATGATTAAGCACCTAAAATAAAGACTTTGCCATAGTGTGATGAATTCTAACATTCTAGGGAGAATTTTAGGGTTATGGTATTTATTTTAGGGACCTGAAATCATCAAAATTGAGACTGATCATTTAAACTGGCATGAGTTTACAGCATACAGATAAAGCACATGCATGATTTTAAATATATCACAGACAAGAAGTGTAACGTGTACAAATACATGGGACTAAAAATTCATATAACACAGAGTCACAGGATGGCAGGGACTGATGCATACCTCTGGTGATCATCTGGTCCCACACCCTGCTGAAGCACGGACACCAAAACATTTTTTCCAGCACCATGTCTGGTCAGGTTTTTAATATCCAAGATATTCAAATCTCTGTAGGCAACTGTCAATCTCTCTTGATAATCTGTTCCAGTGTTTGGCCACTCCCACAGTAAAAGCATATTTTTTTCTGTTCAGATGGAATTTAATGACCACTGGCCCTTATTCTGCCAGTGGGCACTACTGAGCAGCACCCAGTTCCCTCTTCTTCATCTCTCATTGCCCAATCCCTGCTATTTATACAGATGGATTAGGACCCTCTGATCCTTCCCTTCCCCATGCTGAACAATCCAAGATCTCAGTCTCCCCTCATAGTAGAGATGCCCCAGCCCTTCCAATGATTGTTGTGGCCCTGCACAGGACTCTCTCCACAAAGTCTCTATTCTTCTGGCACTGGGAAGCTCATACTGGCAATGCACTGGTTCCAGATGTGAGTAAAAATTAAATGCCCAGAAGGAAAAATTTTTGGAATGACACAGTATCATTGTCTGTGACAACAGAGGACATCCAAGGAGGAAATTATTCATGAAAACTGATTAAATTCATGAGCATATTCATGAAAAGTTGTAAGACACCACTGGCTGTAAAACAGTAGAAACTAAAATGTTCATTTCTGTCCTTCCTGAAATTAAAATAATAATAAAATTTGGTAATGTAAGTAGTATTCTATATGTTTTCCTGATACAGTTTTATTTGATCTTGTTGTCACATTCTGCAGGGAATAATATAGGATGTTCTGAAAAATATGCCAGACAGGTCTCAAGAGACTTCATTACTAGGGAGCACTAATATACTCTACTGATCACTGCTAAAAAAAAAAGATCGAAGTTAGATCAAAATTATTCTCTTTCAGAATATAATTTACAAGTCACCTCAGGAAAAGGTGGAAATAGAAATTTGGCTTGGAAATTAAATGGAAGCACAGACTGTACCCACAAGGTGATGAAACATACAGAACTGAAGATGTCTGTCAAATTCATTTTGAGACACATAGTTTTGCAAAAGCCATTTTCTTTTCCTTTTCAAAGGAAGAAATCAGGTGGAAGGTCCTGTGTAATTTTAGAAGTTCCAGTTAATGGGAGAAAAGTCTAAACATGACCTGACTTTGAGGTCAAAAATATAAAGCAAAGGAAAAAAACCCAAACTGAAAGCAACTCGTGATTTTGGAGGCTGGATTCATAGGTTAGCATAGGTGAGTCTGTTGACTTCTTTAATACAATAAATTGGCTGTCTTCAAGTTGGTACACTAAATCACAGTCATGCTGATGATGGATGTAACAAAAATACTAATGAACAGTGTCATCCTAATAATTCAGTCAGGCATGGCACCTTCACAGGATGCAACTGCAGCATTTAAGAAGAGCCCTGAGCTCGGAGCAGTGCACAGTAACAGAGAATGTTTCCTAAGAATGATCACAATCACCAGTGACAACAGCTTTGCCCCATCATGCTCACCTATACCATGGGGGAGCAATAAGAGGGAAGCATCTATTTCCCAAGCACTGGGATTGCAACTGGGAAAGACTACTTGCTGTGAAATCTGATGCATAGGCAGTAAAAACCAAACTGAGCTGTGTCTCAGGATTGCAAGTCCTCAAGGCTGAGAAGAGAAGAGAAGAGAAGAGAAGAGAAGAGAAGAGAAGAGAAGAGAAGAGAAGAGACGAGAAGAGAAGAGAAGAGAAGAGAAGAGAAGAGAAGAGGAAAAGAGCAAATGTTTTTCCGTGGTCCAGCCTGGAGCAAAGCAGCAAACAGATGTGTAGGTGTAGACAACTGAACTCTGCCACTTGTGGTGTGGGATGCCTGCCACAAGCTGACTGAAAGAAGTGTCTAAACAGGGTGTGCTGTGGGGATGTTACACATCCAGTGCTCCAAGGTACCAGCAGCACCAGGCCAACCCCCTGGGGTGCCTACTTGCATCTGAGAGCTGAGTTTAGGGACATAAAGCCTTCCTTCTTTTGCCTCTTCCCATTTCTTCCTCTCACTATGGCCAGTAGTTGTAACACAACCTCTTTCTTCATTTTCAAGTTTGGTGGCAGCTGTCTCAGTCTAGAACTAACCTGAGAATTGATTTTACATCACATTTAATGGTGGCTACACAACAGCTTTTCATATGGAACTTGTCAGAAGCTGGTGTGCCAGCCTCTGATCTTTTTCTTATTCTCTTTTATGGCTGGCATAAATATCCACTGTAAGAGGAGTAGATAAACAGAACAGTAGAATGTGCTAGGATGATATTTTAAATGCTAAATATCCTAGGAATGTTTCTGACCTTATGTTGGTCTTTCTAGGCCAGGCATGTGGTAATTCCACACTAGCCAGCCAATTTGAATGCTGTACTAACACCTAATGAACTTTGAATTTACAATCACAATATTAGGCACTTATATTAACTGCTTCATTAGGAAAAACAGCATGGTTATGAGGATGATGTTAAGACATTTAATTTACTTCTTGCAAGGCAAACAAAAGTATCCTCCAAAGTGTGGCAAATACCATCACTCACTTTGCATAGTACCTTTACAAAGATTAAGCACCTTTGCTTAATCTTAATTGCAGTGATCCCCTCCTTTTGCAAGCTGCCACTTAATATCAGCAAAGCTAACGTGACCTGCACTGCAGGAGTGTCACTGGAGTTACTTTTGAGAAATGCAGAGTGAGTTTTAGAAAATACTCCAATCAGTCTTGTTGCAGAGGAAGCTTTCACAAACACGGTATTTTTGGTCACATGTAAAATCATAGAATGAAATTGTAAACTCACTGTAATCTACAGATATTCTTCTCACCCACTGAGTGGCATCAGGGACTCAACCATCACAGTTAGTGTATCTGCTGAGCTTACCATTCAAAGCACCCTTACTTATAAATCTGTATGGCCTGAAACCAGCCGAGAGTGATTGGAACTACTTGCACAGCTAAATATATACCTCTGTTTCTGAATCCTATCCCTTAATGAAGACATTTACATATCTCAGAAGTACTGCTACATTAATAACACTGTGCAAACGTGAAATCAATAGGTATGCAGAGAGAGCAGGCTGAAATATTATTATTCAAACACTTTAATACTGCCTTGAAATTGCAATCACAAGAACTTACTCCCTACACCAAAGATGCAGTCATCTAAACCTCTGAAGATGGATTATCGACCTCTGCTCTGGGGCACAGTGCAGCACTGTATTTCAGAGAAGAGGACAAGATCTCCTGAACCGCAGTGGTGGATACGAGGAGCCTCTCTGAGGCGAGCTGTTGCTGACCAGGGGCACTGCCATTCCACCTGCTCTCTGCTAGAGTACTCAGACACACATCCTCTCTTTGGGAACTGTCCCCTCCCAGTCCCTCTAGAGACCCAGATCCAAAGGTGCTCACGATCTCATTTTCTCTGTGCACACATAAAACATCTCCTTATTTACAGTCATCAGCTGACCTATTTTAGGAGGAGATTAACCTGAGCCTAAAAATATCTACTTCTCTCCCCTAAGACAGTGAGAGCAATCAGCTCAGCTGTATATATTTACCCTACAAAAATATAAATTTAGGAGAGAGGAATCCCAGCTTTGCTGACATATTTAGCTCTGGGACGTTTTCAGCAAAATGGCTGGCTGCTAGCACAGTCTGGCTGTAAGGAGACTTTCAGTGGCAATGATGGCGAAGGGGGAAAAAACAGAAGGCTTATCAGGCTTTCCTTCTTCCCAGTTCTCTTTCCTTCTCATTTCTTCATGGGGGACAACATGAAACAACTGTTTCCTTTGAAGAAACTTGCTGGGCTGGGACTGCAGCAGCACTATATGACAGCTTGGACTAGCTTGGCCCTCTGTGCAGGAGAGGAGGCTAATGAGGTTCCAGCAATTTAGGTGGAAGACTTCCTGGCCCACCAGAGACTGAGGTGTCATAAAGGAGCTGCCAGACTAGAAACTGAAATCCAAGTTTGAGCAGTGTCTTACAGCTTTTTTCCTTCCCCAAAAACCCTAGGCAAGTAATTTTGTCATTAATGTACTGCAGTAGCACTGGGAGGCTCTAATTGAACCTAGGGACCCATAACGACAGAGGCAATAAAAGCAAGTAATGAACCACTCTATCTTTGCTCAGAAGAGACTGTAATTGCTCTTTGCTTCCTTTATGCCCACCTGCAAAATGCAGGCAGCAGAGACCTACCAACCTCACACGGGGATCATGAGAATGATTCCAGATATGTTTATGAAATGCTTACAAGCCATGGAAACAGCCACCTTAGAAAATAAGAGACATTAAAAACCTGGCTTCTAAAGCAGTGGAGCAGTATCTAGCCATTTGTCACATTTACAAATAATATCCCGCTTGCCAGTGGTATAGACCATGATCCATGGCTGGCAACCGTAAGCCTGGTGCTGCCTTCTGGGGTATTATGAGACCAGCAGTGTCTTTGCAGGTTTGCACCCAAAGGCCATTTGAAAGCTTAAGCATATTAAGCACAGTCTCTGCATGTTGTTTTCTATTGTTGACAACTCATATTGTTTCCCTGAAATCAGGCAGTTGTGCAGCCTTTAAATTTAGGCTGTAATCTCCAAAGTGGGAAATGTCTGCTGATGTTTGTACCACCACCCCGGATCTCCATGCGGCTCCACCTCAATCCTGCCTAGACCACTTTCACATGAGACAAAAACATCACTGCTGAGTAGCTCCACACCAACCTCTATCCCTGCCTGAACTTTTGTTTCCTTGAGCTAAAAACCGCCACCACTGAGCTTTTCTTCCCCAAACAGCCTGAGTATGTGAGCCTCCTCATGATGAGGAGGCTGCTCCCAGGGCAGGCGGAGCGCAGCCTTTCAGTGCTGGCTGCTCAAGGGGCTCTTTGCAGCTGCTACAAAAGCTGCTGCTGGCATCCCCCAAGAAGCACTCCTTACTGATCCAAAAAAGGGGCTTCATTAAAGATGATCCTGCCTGCATGGACACTGCCTGCTCTCAGATGGTAGGGTGCCAAGCCCTCGGTCACTGCACGTCAGCAGTTTGCAGCCTGGGCTCAGTGCTGGCTGCAAGACATGAGGAAGACAACAGCTTTTGTTCTTTCTGACCTCCCTTTTTCACTCTGCTATGAAGCTAAAAGGGAAAAACTCACTGGCTTCTATGGAGTGGGTGACCTGAAGTAGGAGCTGACTGACCCAGAGCCAGGCACTGTACCACAGGAAAGCCATCACACAGCCAGGGGGCTGGGCTGCCATTTTAATGTTTTTTAAAAATTATCACAGTGCAGACATACAGTAACCATGTATATATGACAAAGTCTTTGAAAAGTTAAATAGTGACAGTGACTACAAGTGCTTAAAGGATATACTAGCAGTTTCTTCAGCCTTTTAGGGAAACCCTGGATGTGTGTTTTCCCTTTTGTCAAAATATAAGGTATACTTCTATGGCAAACCTATCAGACAAGTGCTAAGTTATGGTAATATTCATTTGCAAGTAATGCAGACTGGGGTCCTATAACAACAGCTGCTTCAGAAACCCACCACACAGTCCAGGCCCAGAACCCTGTGTTTTAATTTCTAAGTAGACTCCCTTTGAGAAATCTTCTTACATCTCTGAAATATTTGAATATTACAGTATTTTCTTTTATATACCATTCTTGAATTTTCTGCCCTTTGGTGTTGTGGGCTACACTGCTCCACCCTGACTGTGGGACCTAACTGCTCAAAATTCTGGACTACAGAAGCTATATTGCTCTATATATCTGTCTGAAATTACTATAGGCTATGTGCAACACCTGTGAGAAGGCTTAAGTGTCTGTTGTTATAACCCACTGCACTCAATGCAGAAGAAACAGCACAGCTCATACAAGATGCTGGAAGAAGTGGTAGCATTGTCTCTATACTGAAGAGCCCTACTGACTATTTCATTGGCATCCTTTAAAAAATGGGACTTCTGGCAGAAATAGCTTAAATAGTCATTAGGAGAGATACAAAAGCTCACCACCAATATAATGTAACACCTAACTAATCTACAGCAGTGACTTTTTCTTCTGAACAAAGTATGGGTTTGTATTTCTGAGCTAGCAAAGCAGAGAAAAATTGACTTCTAAGTTGCTCTGACTAATACACTTACCTACATGAGATAGGACTGCAGAAAAAAATAGAAACTTCTAAAATATGATTCATCTCTCCTTAGGCAGATTTCAAAAATAATTCTAATGAATCTCACTGCAGAAGTACTTACTTCCTTTCAATGGCCATAGAGGGACTCTAGATAACTAACTGGAGCATATTTTTCTATCTGAAATTGCCACAGATCCATCCCATCCATTTCCTAGAGCTTTGCTGTCAATACAAGGCTTTTGATATGGGCCAAATCCCTGTTCTCATTCCACACTAAAGGATTTAATTTTTAAAACAACACAGCCTCATGATGGGTCACCTGTCCATGACTCTAAGGAAAACAGAAGCAAATAACAGCAATACTATTAGGTGGTGTCCACCCCCTCCATTCATTCTAAGGGTTCAACAGAAAATTAGTTCAGGCTAGATGCTTGTGCTTTACTAACTATCTATACTTAAGCAGAACTACAACAGTGGTCCAACACAGTTGTCTAGACTGCCTTTTTGATGCTGCCACAAGCATGTCTTTCATTGATTATGTCTGGAGTTCCAGCTTCTAAACAGCTAAAAATAAGGGGAAAAGTATGCTAACTAAAGAAGTGGTTGGTAGCTGGGGGTAATATAGGGTTGAAAGAGAGAGAAGAAAAATACAGCAAATGCCTTAGAAATACTTAGTTTTAGTATTCACCTAAATTCACCTTACTTTAGTAATTCAATATCCATTGCAATGGAAGTGTCTAAGGAAGCAGTAATACACCATTGGAAAATGTAACAGAATAGATTACCTTTAGTGAGCAGAACAGCACCAAACCTATCCTTTCTCTATTAGCTGACTTCTCCCTTGAATTGCAAAATCACAACTTAGTCTTGAACTTGGCTGCTCAGCATTTCACAGAGATCCTCTCTCCACATGTCCTTTCACAAGGAAGGCACTAATACATCCCAGGAAAGTCAACAAGATGTGCTGACTCTCTCTGCTTTCAAGAATACATTCAAGGAGCCCTTTCTGTCCAGCTACAGGGACAAGTAGCAGAAAAGCTCTGCCTCTACATATGAGACTGCAGTTCCAGCTGTCTCTGAGAGAAACCTATGAAAAGCTTCCTAAGAGCCATTTCCACTTTTCAAAGTCTCTTAAAATTAACATTTGTCTTTATTTATTATTCATTTAATTATATTCTTATAGAAGACTTTTACACACAGGTTTTGAGAGACCAGATACATTATTTATCTCATTTTACTAAACCAGAGTTAAAGTCTGTTTAGAAGGACACTGTTTTCAAGTTCTCCCTCCATACTTGCACCCTGCAGCTCTTGTAGGTGCTAACAGGGAAAATACAAAATCAAGAAAAACCCTGTAGGTGCCTTCACCTCAGTACCTTCTCTGTACTGTAAGGAAATGTCAGGGAAATTTTCTTAAAATACCTTATTTTTGGAGAAATTTCTCAATGGGTACAAGTGAATGGATAGTTTGTGAACAGTGAGTGCCTTAATGTTCAGTGTTGCAATAAAATCTGGAAAATTGGTGAAGTTCCTGTCTCCTCATTACTCTGACTTCACCATGCTTATTAGAGGAAAATAATTTGAGCATATCTCCTGTGAGAGAAATAGCCTGTGTATTTTCCTTTATCAAAAGTCAAACTGTGACTTAGTTTGAGGTGTTAAAAAGGAAGATGTACACAAACTATGTTATCTACTATCTCCAGACACTACAAATTGTTTCCTTACCAACAGCTGGAAAGCTCACTTGTTGAACAACAGTGATCAACCTTGGCCACCTTCATGGCTGACTTAAAATTCATCAGGAATAAACATGGGTCCTCTTTTTCCTGTGTTCATGAGCTTGGGGATCTCATTATTTTCAGAATATTCATTAAGCTCTCTACTTACTCTAAAAATAGTAAGAGGGGTTTTGTTTTTTTGGGGTTTTTTGTTGGGTTTTTTTTCTGCTGAGCAGCTGCTTCATGCATTTATCCATTCCACAACATAAGAACTGATAACTCCATGTACTCAGGCACTGTGTCTTCAAGAGAGAGTTGTCATAAATAGACTCCACCTTATGGTATTTGATATCATCAAAGCACCAATTAACAGCAATTAATTAATTCATCTTTGGGGCAACCCTGTGAGCTAGGTAACACCGATATAATTAACACAGGAGTAAAATGAGATTTAGGAGTTAAGTCAGTTGCCTGGGCAGAGGCCTTCATGGTCTAGTGGATTAGACATCTGCCTCTCCAACCAAAGACTTTGAGTCTAATCCTTTTTCTGACATTGATTTGCTGCATGACCTTACGAAAAGTCAATTAACTTCTCTGTTTCAGCTGCCCCAGAGATAATGATGCTTACCTACCTGGTGACACATGGGCGTTTGGAAACTGTACTAAATTATAATCTTAATGTATTCTTAGGGATGATCAGTGGAAGAGGTGAAACATTAAAGCTAGGAAGCTTTAATGTCCTTGCTTTTTTTATCTAATTCTTCCTCCTCACACCAGAAATAGCCCGGAGTTAAGATCAAATTTCTTGGGTTAAGGTGCTCCTAGTGAAACTGCTTCTGGCATCAGGAATTTTCATTACAGCCTGTTTGACCAGAGAAATTATTTAGAGTACAGGTCAGCACTAGAATTGCAATGGAAAGTTATTTTAAATTTGGCCATGGAAAAAAGCAGCACCCCTCTCATGCTACCATGAGGTAATGAACAGACAGTCACAGCAATCCCCATCAGGCAACCTGGATTCAAAGGGAGCAGAGCCTGCTGCAGACACCGCCCAAGCCTGTGCTCATGCATCATCCCAGTTCCCTCTAAATGAGACTTCTGCAGGATAACTTCTACAGGTGCCCTGACCCCTAGCAGGGATGCAATCCCTCAGGAAGTGCCTGCATTCATGCACCCCTGGAGCAGAGCCACCTGATCTTGCCATCTTGGAGCAGTGGGGAGCTCTGCTTAGGAGAAGGATGACTAAAACCTGCTCTGTTCATTTCATTAGGAGCTGAACTTTCATAATCACCTGAACTTTTGCCCTTTCCATGGCATGCCGCGGAGTGTTAAAAAAATACCACTTCTGTAGTGGTCATTTGAACTGCCCAGCAGGTATCTAGGCTGACAGCAAGCACAGGTAACTGTAAATCACATTTTGTGCATTTGGCCAGGCTTTTAATTATTTCCTACAAAATATTCTGTTTCTAGGTATCATGTTTCCTAGGCCCATAAAATCTCCCATGACTCTAATGTAGCAAGAAATCAGTCAAACAGGACATAAGAATTCAACATTTACCTTTATTTATGTGAGAAAGATTAATTTTCCTTCTCTCTCATAATGAAGGAAACATCAGGCACTTTTTGCCTTTTGAATGCTGAATTATAGCAAACATAGTGAACACTCATGCAGCCAGAAAACTAATAACCTGCTCCTGCCTCTGCTGCAAGACCTATCACTTCTCAGCATCCTTTCTGCTGCTGATCCGCCATGCGCCAGCTCTTTCACTTCGCTGCCCTGCCCTCTTCATCCTCAGACTGGGGTTAGCACCAGTTTGTTCTCCACCCTCCCAGCTCCATTGATAATGTGTTTAACATTTACTTTGATGCTATTCCTTGAGGCTTTTCAAAAACCTTTTTGGAAAGAAGACCATTTAAAAAAAAGCCTTTAGGGAAAGACAGTGAGGAAAGCTAAAGCAGAAAGGGTATGTGCTTATGTATCACATTGCCCTGTAGGCTTTGTCTTGCTGCAAGCCTGGAGGTGACTCAAAGCAAACCTGTACTGCTGTAAATAGGGAATAAATATTGTCCTCTCCTAAAATACACTTGGACTAGTTCAATAAACCCTGATTTACTGGCTGCTACTTGTACAAACATATGCATAATAAATCCCAATAAATTACTAGGGAGCTGTCAGATCAGTAATACAGATATTCCCTAGGCTGAAAGACTGTCTATAGCTTGTCCCTATATATTTACTTCTTGCAGAGGCCAGTGGTATGGCTAGCACAGACCAAATGGTTCCATGTCTACACATTGTTAAAGAACGTAAAGGTGACTTGTAATACCTTATAAATGTATTCTAGGATTATTCTGAGCATGGCAAAAAGCATAAACTAAAACTCTATTCACCCCTCAGAGACCTAAAATAGAAATCCTTAGTGCTCGTTTTGACCCAGATTAAAATCACCTGTGTGCTAAGAGGTGATTAACATGTAACACATTTGGCACTAGCATGACATATAATTACATTCAGACAGATTACTGGGCACTCCTTCTAAGCATTTGTAGCTTATCTTGTAATGTTATCTCATGTACTCACATGTTCAATTGGGATCCTTTTTTTTTTTTCTTGGTCTTACTATATGGAGAGTTAGAACCTTACTGCACCTGATCTACTAATACATGGCAACATCCATTTAACTTTAAGGTTGAGCTTCAGACCTCTGCTGCATCAGGCTCTTTGTTTAAATATGTATGTTTTAGTATTGCATATTTTGCAAGATTTCATAAAAGTATACAACACACCAGTTCTATAGTCTAGACTAGAAATCAACAGATGTAACTTCATTTACTGATAAAAGATATTTAATAACAGGAAGGATAACTTTTTTCTCTTTGCCTTATTAATTCTTTCCAGTGGCTTTTGTTTGACCCTCTATATAAACAATTACAGTTTCCTGTGAGATACTTTCCCATTTTCAAGTTCAGAATTAAATGGGTGATTTGCATACACTTTCTTTTAAGTGGAATATATAGGTGTCTGGACCTTCAGATTTATATTGGCTTTGCTGTAAACTAATGCTGCTGAAGTCAATGAACACACTTGAACCTGCAATGACCTTATAAAACACTGGTGGCTATTTGGATGAAGCAGAATGTATCTGGATTGGAATAGGGAAAGGAAATCAGTACATCTAAAGTTTGGTAATGTGGTATAGTTACTGTAAACAATGTTTTTAGTTCTTCGTATGATCACTAGAAGACAATGTATAGTCAGTATTAAATCAGGGCAGATACAGACGATAAAGGCAAAGCTTAATCTTGCTAGGATTAGTGGCTCTAAATTGATACGGCTGAAAAACACCGCAAAATGCTGAAGTTAGGTGGCTTCAGGGGCTAGCAAAATGCCTTGCCTGGTAATTATCAAAAGTCGTCAGAGACAATGATTGCACCTGGAAGCTCTGATTTGATTACCAAAAAAAAAAAAAAAAAAATAAAAAAAAAGAAAGTCTACTGCAGTAGCCTCATTTGTACTTTAATTAAGAGCTTTGTTTTTAAATATAACCATCTGATTCCCTGGGGTTATTTTTAAAGTAAGCTTCTGGCAAGGCAGCAGAGTGGTGGATTAGAGGCTTGGAATTGAGGAAAAATCATCGTTCAGCATACAGTTTAGAATAATGTGTGCATATATACAAATACATGTGTATTAAACATCATGTAACAGGATACAGGACTGGATTTATTAAAGCCAAATGGAAAGATATTTCCTCTTTTAATATTCTAGATCTCTTTTAATATATGTGATGCAGATATTGCACTGCAGTCTGATTCATGTAAATACCATAATAATTGCACATCAATCTGATCAGTCCAGTGAAAGCTCTGTTTTACTCTAAATGGAAAACCAAGTTATCAATTTAGCTGTCTGCATCTAGAACTTCATCTAACAGTGGCTGTTACACTTGATGTGGATATATAAGTCATATCACCCACCAACTCACCGTTTATCTTGGAGTATGCAGGCATGAGTTGAAAAGCAGCAAGCCCAGATAAAGCGTAGTCATGGAAAAGAAGCAGCAGGGTAGCAGCAAGGGGGGCAGGATGGGGATGTTAAAGAACTATGCTAAAAGGGGAGGGCTGGGGGGAGGGTGAAATATCTGTACTAGACATATCTGAACATGAGAGGCCAGAAAATGGTATTTTTCTAGTTCTTATTACAGAAGAGAACTTACAGCTTCCAAATTTTAATGGGCAAGCATGTGCATCCATGGGGAAATCTTCAAGCTGCATGGGACATTCAGCAGAGATGGTCAATCTGTGGGGGAGCAAAAAGAAAACACATAATTTTTTTTCCCTGTGCTTTTCCTTTAGGCTCCTCACTGCACTAAATGAGTGCTGACACAAGCACACTTCTCCTGAAGGCTCCTTGCTCCTGCTGAAATCACAGCAACCCCCTGTTAAACTGAATGTGAGATAAGCCAGGTGGACCACTCTGTGTGCATGCCCTAGACATTATCTAGTAACCCTGAGACATGTGAAATGATTTTATTTATGTAAGCTGTCCCAGTAAGGTCATTCTTTCTTATTAGTACATGAAGAACTCCTGTGATGGAGTTTCTGCTATATACTTATCTGCTCTCTGTACATTACATACTACAACTGGACTAGGAATTTGACTCCTGGGTCAAATAGCACTGTTACAGACATAAAGAATCACTGACTTTATATGTAAATGTAACTATTTAAATCCATTAAATAGGTATTTATAGATAAAAGCATATAACTAATTGTAGCTATATATAAAGTTATACATAATTAAGGACATATATGCATCACTTTATATAGCACTATAGTTAACTTCTATGGAAATCACATGGTGTCGGAGTCCATTTCAGTTCAACACACTGAGAATTACCTGGGCATCTTGTCAGGCAAAAACAACAGGGTCATCTTCCCCAGCATACTGCCTAGGGAAGCAATTCTATCCTGGACTCTCCAGCCACTATGTGGAAATATCTCATCTAGACTGGACATAGGGGTAGGGAAGAAAAAACCCTTAGGCAAATATATAGATGTTTCCCATGGATGTTTTGCATGATTGACAGATAAAGCTCAAGACTAAGAATAGTCTGATGTAAATTTCTGAGCAGGGAAATATCAGTTATATTGACATCAAATGCATCATATATATCAAATACCTCAAGAGAGCCAAAACTTGCTTCTAGCACAAGGAGGATCTGTTTTGTTTATGCCATTTTAGTATTTGCATAATACAGATAGTTTGCTCAGGATAGTGAGGATGAAAATCTCATTTTACATTTTGAATATCTTCATGACTTTCTCATTTTATGCTGTTATTCCACCTCAGAGGCAACAGCCCAGAGACATCCATGGCTCTACAGACTGCCTGGTGCTGGGGTGGCACAAGGCTCTACTGTATCATTGTACAGTGTCATTGGCTAGGGATCATATTCTGAGGATGAGCTGGGAAACAGGAAGAGAAAAAGGCAAAATGCACAGAGTAATAGAAAATGGAAAGATAATATGCCATAGAAAGCCAAAGAAAAAGAAAAAAAGTGCAGAACAGAGATAATTTACTATTTGGAAAGAACAGACAGGAGAGTACAATATAGAAAAGAAATTACTGAGGCCTGAGATACCTGCACTTAAGCAAAACTGTTCTTGAGCTTTATTTTTGTAAAAGTTATTTTAAGATTACTCAGATCTGTAGATGTCTGCAGTGAAGACTGCCCTTGGGCATCAAAGCCAGCAAAACCAAAATTACTAAAAGTAATGTGTGGATGAATTTAATAAGCTGGTTCTAGTAGTATCCTGCCCAGAACTTACATCCTTTTCACAAAAATCACTCTAATGGGGACTTGAAAGCAAGGCTGCCATCCCTCCAGTGCATCATTTTATTTTCTGTGTTAAGCACTGCAAATTTAACCACCTTGATAAATTCAGAAACCTTGCTCCAAGAGCCCATAAGAAAGCTGGCTTGTTTTGCTGCAGTCCATCTCCTGTCTCTTTGTCTACCAACAGCTTAGGCATCTCATTTCAGAGCTGCAGCTTGACAACATTTTAATATACACACTTGTCATCTGCAAACATTGAAAGAGGGGAAGGGATGCCTATATCCATCTTACAAAAACAACAGGTGTAGAATCAGGAAGTGAAGGAATATTCAGTGCAGAATTATGCGTAAGACCTTCTGTTTCATCTCACTGTCCTATGAATTGTATCCTGCTGCCTGCATCTCTGGAAATAACCCCTGTGTGTAATGAGGAAGGTTGTAGACATTCATCAGCTATAAATGTGGAAGAGAAGTGAAGATGAGTTGCACAGAGACTGTGACCTAGTGGAATTTAATTAACTCCCTCCAGAAATTATTTTTGCCTGTCTTAAACAAAAAGGGTAGCAGATAAGGCTGGAGGGCATCTGGCTGCCACTACCTGACTCAGAAGCCACAAAGATTCTTGTGGTGCCAGAGTCTTGCTACTCCTTTGTACCCTCTGAATTCCTCATCCAGCAAAAGGCAGAATATCCCTTAAAAGGATGCTGCCTGCTAGAGTCTTCTGGGTCTAGCCTGGGGGTAGGGAAAACAAAGTTTACGAGCTGTTACTGTGCTTGGGGACAGCCTTTCCTTTTGCTAACATGAATTCTTAGGATCAAAAAGTTCCTTTTGCTCCCTACCAGTGATATCTGCATGCTTCTTTCCTTTTCCCACACCCCTAACCTAGGACCACTCCTAGTCTGGCCATCTTGAACAAATTAAGTAGCTCTACCTATTTGTTACATGCTATTAAGAACTAAGAACTAGTTGAGCCTCTTAGGTGATTTTTACGTGCTCAGAGAACATTCTCCTAGAAACCTCTTACAAAAGTGTGCATTACCCAAGGCTTTTGAAGTGTCTTGTAATGGCCAATGTGAAAAAAAAATTAACAGAAAACTTGTAAGAAAACTTGACTGTGGTTCTGATTCACAGCACAATGTCACCACCCTGAATTTCTGTAGGTGCTCTGTGCCCAACAGGAAGTGGTTTTTGTGACCATGTGAGGTGACCAAAGTCACTCCTGGTTCAAAGAGACTGGATTTTCTACTGCATAGAGAAATAAAAGCAGCACAGCAGACATCTACACTCTGGGGGCTGGAAGCATGGGTTGTTGCATACAGATTTGCTCTGAGATGCAGAGTACAAACTATATATTCAGATCATAGCCCCAGGAGTATAAAAAAATTGATATCTGGGTTTACTCTTTCAAATATCACCTGCAATGATATTTGCACACTTTGGCTTTTAACACTGTGATAAAGCTTAGGGACCCTTTGTATATTCTGGTTTACTTAGCTGATTATTATGCAGTCCTTGGTCACAGCCATCATGGCTTCATGCTTATCAAACCTGATTTTCTTCAATGACAAGGTAATCCATCTAGTTGATAAAGGGAAGACAGCTGATGTCATCTTTTTGGATTTCCATAAAGGTTTTGCTACTGTCTCTCACAGTATCTTTCTGGACAAAATATCCAGCACACAGATGGATAAATACATCATGTGAGGGGTGAGCAACTGGCTCATGGGTTGGACACAAAGGGTTGCAGTGAACAGGATGACATGAGACTGGGGACCTGTCACTAGCGGGGCTCCACAGGGCTCTGTCTTAGGTCCTGCGCTCTTCAACATCTTTGTGAATGACTTGGATGCAGGACTGGAAGGGATACTAAGCAGGTTTGCAGACAATACAAAATTGGGAGCAGCTGTTGCCTCCGTCCCTTGAAGGCAAGGAGGCCCTGCAGAGAGACTTCAACAATCAGGACTGGGCAGTCACCAACAGTATGAAGTTCAACAAAGGAAAGAGCTGGATTCTGCACCTGGGATGGGGCAGCCCTGGATACATGGACAGACTGGGAACTGAGATGCTGGAAAGCAGCACCATGGAAAGGGACTTAGGGGTCCTGATCAAGTTGAACAAGAGTCAACAGTGTGCCCTGGCAGCCAGGAGGGCCAACCCTGTCCTGGGGTGCATCAGGCACAGCATCACCAGCCAGGGCAAGGGAGGGGATTGTCCTGCCCTGCTCTGCACTGGGGCAGCCTCACCCTGAATATTGTGTGCCATTTTGGGTACCACACCATAAGAAAGATATTAAATTATTAGAGTGCATTCAAAGGAGGGCTATGGAGATGGTGAAGGGCCTTGAGGGGAAGCCATATGAGAAGTGGCTGAGGGGAGCCTACAATGTCCATGTGAGAGAAAGAGCAGGGGTAGGCACTGATCTCTCCTCTGTGATGACCAATGACACAGGACCCGAGGGAATGGCCTGAAGCTGTATCAGAGGAGGTTTGGCTTGGATATTAGAAAAAGGTTCTTCACACAGAGTGTGGTGGGGCACTAGAACAGGCTCCCCTGGGAAGTGGTCACAGCAGCAGCCTGACAGAGCTCAAAAAGCATTTGGACATGTGGTGTGATTCTTGGGAATGGTCCCATACAGGGGGAATTGCACTTGAGGCTCCTTGTGGGTCTGTTTCAGCACAGCATATTCTGTAATTGCAAAATTACTTCCACTTTGCATTTATTTAAGGAAGAGAAAGGAGGCCTAGGCATGCATACATGAAATATTTTTTGCTTAATCCTTTTAATATGGTGACTCCAGAATGATCTTCCTGTGCCCAGTGCTGCACAGTTATCTGAACCAGAGACAGTCATCAAACCAGGATTTTTCTGTCACAGCACACACATTGCTCAAAAGGCAGTTCTTTCAAACAGAAGTATTTAAGAGCTTCCCTCCTCCACCATCATTCTGTCTTAATAAAAGCCCTGTGGGATTGGTTTCACTCAAACAGGGTCTATGACAAGATTATAAGCAGCTGTTAAAGGTCCTTTGCAATAGGATAATGAAACTCTGATTTTATTGAAGATAATGGTAAAATTCTCCCTGACTTGAATGGGGCCACTATTCACCCAAAAAATACAACACACCCTGATTATAGCTGCTGCTTTATTAATGACAAAATTTTGTTTTCATAATGCTTCAAATACTCACACTGCTATCCAAGTGTTAATCAACCAACAAAATGCTATTGTATACCCTAACTACCTGAAAAAAAGAAGTTAGGTCTACCAATTATTTAATCTATCACCTATAATTGTACATGAAAGCTTTATCGAAGCTTCATTATGTACAGCCTTTACTTTAAGAACGTAACGTGATTTACTGGCATTCTGTTTCAAGAAACATAAGCAAATATCTAAGAAAAGCACAATTCAAGCAGCAAGACTTGCTCACTTCAGAAAAGTCACCTTCAACCATTTCCACTGGGGAATTAAGCATGACAGTGCTTTCAAAAGATTGCTCCTTTTTAGCAAGAAGGAAAAGAAGGAGGTGTTAAAATCAAGGATGCGGCAAGGAAATAAATTCAGATATTAGGGAGGCAGACATCTGGAGGAAGTGTGCTTCAAGGTGAGGTGAGAAACCCTCAGTAGCAGTCCCCAAAACAGGAGGCACCCTGTCCTGCAAGACCCTGTTTTAGGTCACTGCAGGGACCCCCCAGCTCTTCCCATGATCTCCTCAATGCAAGGAGCATCTGTTCCTACTTGTGGGTAAAGAGAGGGAGAACTGAGCATCCTTCTCCTACCCTGTAAGTGCAGGAAACGTTTTCCAATGTATTATCTGCCACAGACAGCAGCAAAACTTGCTTTTGCTTATCAGCTACTAACTTTAATATGAAAAGAAATTAAAAAAGAGAGCTCTAGAATGAGAGGGGAGCAGAAAGGCAGAGTCACCAGTGGCTTTTGGGAGAACTTAATTTGAGATAAATGTTGAATAATAAGAGTTACAGATGAAAGGGACACAGTAAAACTTTTGTTGGCACTAAGGTACTATGGCCAAAGAGATACAAAGTTTTTCTGCCTATTTGCACTAATCCCCAAAACAGCTCCATCTTCTTAGTTATTTATTTCTGTGCACTACCCTTACCCCTGTTTAAGGGGAGCATTTAAATGTTGTGCTTTGATCCCACCTGTGCTGGCAACCAGCACCTGCTATGGGGCTCAGGTGAACCCAAATGCTCTTCCCAGCAAGAGAACAGCCATCTTCCTTTATAAAAGGCAAAATATTTGCTTGAAACTCACCCAACACCTACTGCAACCTAACTTCCCAACATCCCAGAAACGAGTTAAGTGGATGCAGCCTTCAGCCAGGCAATATCCCACTCCAGTGGGCTTGTTGGCTCCCTGAGAAGGGAGACTTCAGGGTTGGGCCAGACCCTTTTCAGGAGCCAACTCCAGGAGAAGCTTCCCAGGGTACCTCCTCCAGCAGGACCTCAGCAGAATGATTTGAGCCCTTGTGGTATCTCCAGTATGCCCTCTGACGCACATGGGGCTGGGAGAACAATAGAGTTAATGGTTTGGGTTGTTTTCTCAAACTGTGAACACTTGGTTAACTTTGTGAAATCATTCGACCTTGACTGATGACACAACCATTCAGCTGTTCTCCCACTGTTCTCCCACTGTGGTGTCTTGGGAACGCTTCAATAACCAAACTGCTATTTCTTTCAAAAGGTTTTAAAGCAAGACTTGTTTTAGGCCCCAGCACAATAAGTGTATATCAGGAAACTGATGTCTCCCTGTGTCCCTGAAGTAAATGTAACATGTCTCGGTATAAGCATATATATTGCATATATATTGCATATATATAAATATGCATATTGAAGCATATATACATATACACACGCAGATACACACACATACACACACACATAAGACCTTCCTCGGTTCTGAAGCACTTGCCATACAGTCCTAAAAAATCCTGTTGGTGGTAGTGGGTTACAGAACACCACACAGTAGTGCTAGAATGTGGACAGGTGTTCACCCATAGAAACACAATGGCTCTAAGAGTCGCCCTGAAATCTGCCCCTGGCTGGGTGATTACCAGCAGCCTGGCTCAGGGGGAGAGAAGTGATTACTCTTAGGAACTCAAACACTGCTTTTCTCATGAATTTCCATCACTTTCTAGGAAAAAAAGGCCTTGATCTGCATGTCCGTGTGGGACATGGAGGCATTTCACTGCTGCTTCCTACTTGCAAACACTGATTTCTTTGGAATACACCAAATAAGGCAGAGGACAGAAAGCAAATCTAAGACTAGAGTGAGGTGGTCTGCAGAAATTTCTGTCTTAGCCCATTTCACCCTCATAACCACTCTGCCAAGAATACTATGATGTCCCAACTTTCCTATGATGCTGAGATGTGCTATTATTATGTAACAACAAAATGTTCTTTAAAATTCTACAGGGAAGGGACTATGGAAGACTAAGAGCTCCAGTCATTGATGCTCTTGGGAGCTGTGAATGCATAATTCAGATGCATGGTGTACTTGACAGCAAACTCATTTTAAGCAAACAAAATCCTCAACATAGCTTCTGCTGAAGTGTGAAACAAGACTTTAATTGCCTAGATGAACTGTGCTGAAGACTAAGTTATTGTGACATTATCTGAGGTGGCAGAATTGATCTCAAAAGCTGTGCCACTATAAGAACGACCTCCCTGCATGTGGACTAACTTGACATACCCAGAGTGTACTCTTGGACAGGGGCAGGAGAGATGTTCAGCCTCTAGACACAGGAAAAACAGAAAAAGGCAACGAAATAACCAACAGGACACACAAATTATATGGTATGGATTTGGGAGGTTACAGAAAGAACTGCAAAGCAGACGTTTATAGTAGGTAATACCCTTCATTCTCCAGCACTTCTTTTAAGTGCATAAAACCAATGGATTAAGCAGTGAGTTTAGGTTTATCCAACCTTGCCATGCAAGTTATCTAATGAAGTCCATAAGCAAGGTAGAACTTGCTGGAAAAAGCTCTGGTTTCTGATCAGACTAACTGGTCTGTAAATCCCCAACCTTTTTGACAGAAAATTCCTACTTCAGGTTTCTTCCTAAAAACTTTACTTTCCTAAAGAAACTTTAGATCAAAAACAGCTATGCAGCTCTGAATGCTCTGTACAGTATCACACCCATCTACTGGACAGTTTAACTTAAAAACCTTACCAAGCTTTCTCTTTTTTATGGTCCCTTATGTATGATGAATTCTCTTTTGGCAACCCATTAAGAAGGCTTCCAAACTTCTCTGCAGCAGCTTCTTTTTTTTTTACTGAATTCTTGAATTAAAACACAAAAATCTAACTAGCTCTAGCAATGCTGAGAAGCTGATGCAGTGGTTGATGCAGGTGAAATGGGAAACAACATCTCAGCCAGCCCACACCTCATTTTGCCAAGCCACACATTCCCCAAGTCCGCCTGTGCTACACGTTTTGACTATAATCTCCTTATCTGTGTGGCTTTTTGATAACATGTTCAATGAGGAGCTAAGTGCAGTAAGTACAGTTGTTCTTGAAGTGCTGAGTAACACTGAACTATGATCTTCTTTTTGGCTCTCAAGAGAGGCCAGTCCCAGTTACTGGCAAAACCAGCCAGCAACAGCAATACCTGGTGCCAGTCAGGTGGCACCATCCTGTGCACATCCAGTCTTTGCTTCCAGTGGAAGAAAACCCAAGTACAGGAGAGAGGAGGGAGCATAGAAAGCACACTAAATGCTGAAGGCTAAGGACTGCGATGGACAGTCATTCTCCAATTGTGGTATCACCTGATAGGCGATTTGATCAGTGCAGGTTTTCCAACTGTCCAAAAAGGCTTTTGTTTTTCCATTTCTGCCTGTCAGTATGGCATGTGCTCCATGGACGAAGGCTACCTCACTGCACAGACAACTTTTTGCTTTTGCCCAGTTCACACACCCTTTATGTTTCTATGGGCAGGCATAAACTACATGAAGTATTTTCTATTGAGAAAAATTACCTGGACTTAGAAAGTAAGGGTGGGGGGAGGGATGAGGAGGAGGAGCAGACACAAGATGGGCAGTACCAGCCCATTTGGGCTCTCTCACATCTAGACTGGGATGCACAGGCATGCCAGGGTAGGTAGGAAGGATTATGACCTGGCAACTCAAAATACAGAACTAAAAGCTTTGGGTATTTTCCACAGTTCAGATCTAGAGCTCAAAAACATCACAGATTCCTTTTAACCACTTGTATTTAACCCCAGCTTTCTCTTATCCATCTCAGGTCCACCTCCAAGGTCAATCCTCATCATAATCTCCTGCCTTTTTTGTAACATTAATGCTCCCCACACCTCTGCAAAAAAGGGAAGTAGTGATTGGAATGAGAGGATCTTTCACAGGGAAACATGTAGATCCCTATGTGTATGTACCTTATTGGTATATGAAGAAGGTTGTTTAGCCATCCAAGCAGGTTATTATTATCTGGGGTTTTTTGCCTTGCTTCTGAAATGCCACGTGTTCCTGATCAATACAGCCATGAAGGACCAGGTAAAGGGTGAGACTGTGGGTTTTCATTGCTCCAGGAGAAGAGCCCTATGATTCCTCAGCTGTTTAACACCATAAATAGCCATTAAACAGGCCTCAATTTACCATCTGTTTGCTATTTATACCACCACCAGTGCTAGCATCTGCTACAGCATAATCACCTGTTTGTTACAGTTCAACCTCAGAGACGGACAGGCTGAATCTCGTGGTGACAGCTGAGCTCCTCACAAGGTGCACTGTATCCCCTCCTCCATGCACCCAGACAAAAGCAGAGGACTGAACCCAATTTAGGTGTGTTCAGATGGGCTACACTTGCACAACCTTGGGCTTTATGTTGCACAGAGAGGAGACTCTGTGAGTCCTCCACAAAACAGCTACATGACCAGCTGCTGGCCAGAACATCCTGTAGCTTTAGGTTGCTGGCACATTACTCATTTCCAGGCTACATGAGTATGGAGGTGGGAAACACCAAAGAATGGCGACCACTAAGATGGGACTCATGTGACTAAACAAATATATCAGTTACCCTGTAATTGCTATACCTTTGTCTGCCACTGTGAAGAAAAAACAAGAACACCTGAAGTGTGAGTGGAGAGAAATAAAACTCTTTTAACTTCACTACTAAGGTAGACATCTGAAATAATGTAGACTTCTAACTCCATAAGAAATTCTCTCTCCTGCAGTGGGAGTAAATCTGAGCCAAGAGGCTCAGCTGCAGTCACCAACATTACAGATGAACAGAATGAGGTGAATCCCACCCACCCTGCCTGGTGCATTACACCACAGTGTATTTTAGATTACTCACTGGCAGTCAGATGTTTCAGCACAAATACAATGTACTTCAGAGGATGGTATTTCTGATTAGACAGATTAAGATATTAATTTCAGTCTAAGTGATATGACCAGGGAGTCCACTGTAACAGTATCCTCCCCTAATAATAAAAAGAGACAGCAGAGCCATAACAATTCTTCAGCATCTACCAGGTACTTTCAAAGGTCCCAGATTCAGAAGCAGATTGGGCAGAGACAGAGTCACCAAAGTATCTATGCTTTCCCTGGGTGCTTGGGCACCTGTCAGAGCACCTGCTTCCTTCCAGGTTCTGTTCAGTCATTCCATCCATGCACACCAGCCCTGCTGGTTCACACCTATAAAGCAGGTGGAACACAAAGGAATCTGGCAGAAACTGTACCAGCTAACCCCAAAGGGAAGTTGGGTCTGCCTCTAAGCTCAGCACCTGGAACTAAACTTGTACCTTTTATGGCTCCTCAAAGCCAGCATCCCCCTCATCCAATGACATGTTGGTTCTGGTTTGAGTTTTTTCTTTTAATCAATTCTGCCCTTGCTGTGTGAGTTCCCATCTCTGTGATGGAGATCTCAGCGGGGCTCTGCCCACTTTTATTGCCAGCAGAATAGGCCATTGTCACACTATCTACATAGGGACTATATTTGGACAGGTCATAATTGCCTGTTTTGAATGTATTACACCACAGTCTCCTCTGATGCCTTTCTCTCCCTGTGAGTAACTCCAGCCCTGGATTTTTCAAAACTACAAGTCTTGGTTCCTTGAAGGACAACTTTTGAGAAATGGGACAATGTGCAACCAAAACAGCGAGATGGGAACCAAGAAACTCGGTATTTAAACAAGAATTCTGCTGCTGTCCTCAGGGAAGGGCCCTTCACATATTCCTATTTTCTCTCACTCTGTCAAAATCTGAATTGACAAAAAGCAGCACAGAGCCCTTGCCACCACGGCAGTTTTTCATCACTCTGCAAGACTTAGCCCAATGTAAAGAAATTACTTTTTTTTTCTTACAGCTTCAGGCAGTTTGAAGCTTGGATACAAAAGAAAATGCAGCAAGTCTAACACAGGGAAAAGAAATGCATGTCTTTGTATGTCTTCATAGCTTCTAATTAGTTTTGCAATATTTATACAATACCTAAAAAGCATTGACAGACCCCTTCCTGTAGATATAAAGAAGAAATAAGAAAAAGCACATTCAGATTGAACAGAAATGTTCCCACCTAGACATCTGGCTGATGGAAAACTGAGGATTCATTTTAAATCATAGATTTGGTGGTCACTTGTCGCTCAGGGGCACACTAGCAAATCTACACTGGCAAAGTCAGAGCTTGAGAACCCACACATTTCTCATAGAATAATCTTCCCTTAGAACAAACAAACAAACAAACAAACAAACAAACAAACCTTGGCCTTCCCATTAAAAGTCTTGAAAGCAGCACCATATCTTCTGGTCAATTGGTTTTATGATCAATAGCTCTAGAGAATAAAATAGGTTGCTAATCCAAGTCCTTCATGGAAGAGCAGAACTTGTGCTAACATGCACGCTGGACACGTGTTCACTTGCAAATACAATTTTAATGCTAAGTGCTAATGTAAGAATCAATATTTTCAGCCTAGGTAAGCCCGTGTAGGCACCACAGCACAGCAAGCAGCGTGGTTATGCTGCCATCAAGTGGACACAAATTGCTGAATTGTAAATATCTTTCTGGAACAGTAAAGATAACATTATCTCAGGGCTGTACTAAAAATTTTGGAGTTTTTTTAACACCATGCTGAAAAAACGTCATCATTCTCCAGCTGCTAAATTAGTCATATGCAAATGATAGGGACAGATTTTATTGTAAACTCTCCCAGGTTCTCTGGCAACCTTCAGTCACCATAATAACATGGGAAAAATCTGTTTGTGCATTCCTCAGACATATGACTATGTCCTATTTAAAATCCCAGATTATATCAGATGCGTGGAAACCCCAGTGGTAAAAAAAGGGATTTGGGGTCCTTCCAAATTGACAGTGAGAATGGGGCTCTAAGGAGTGTCCTTGTGATGGCACAAAAAGGATTTTTCACTATCTACAAGCTGATAGAAAACCATTAAAAATGCATAAAAACTACTGGAGAAAAGTTAATTCATGGTCAAAAATTTTAGCTCTAGTGAGCATGCTCTACTTCATATAATTTTTGGCTTATTCACAGCAATTTTTTTTGGCATTCTACAGCAAAGTTTATCAAAGCTTCTGTCTTTACAGCCAATTCCCACTGAGAAAAAAAATGCAGCTCACTGAAACATGATGGTTCTCTTCTTAGCCTGAAAACGTTGCTTAAATCACTGTTCCAATTTTTCAGAAAAAACGAATTCTATACTTTTTACAATATTTATTTCTCAGATAAGATAAACTAAATATATTTTAATTTTGTAAAAGTAAAAAATATAGTTTTTACCTCTATTCATAAAGCTATATTCTATATATATTAGTGAAATATGAAGTACGTTTTCTAGTGCTTTTCATACCAGTGTTCTTATTAAAAAAAAAAATAAATTAAAAGTGGAGCTACAGACAACACTCCCCTCTAGGGGCAGAAACAGAATTTGCAGCGTTCCATTCAGGAGCGCTTCATTTGTAAATCACATTAGTTGAAATATAACTAATAGGTCCTCCCAAGTGAAAGACAGCCAGCATTATTAAGTCACTCCCCACAGAGAACACTGCTGTCTGTGAAATCTGTCTAGAGGACATGTTGTGTTCCTATATTCACACAGAAGGGCTTTAATGCCACACATATACAGAAGCCCATGTATCAGATTTCCCTAGCAACACACATCCCATCAACTTCTGACCCAGACAAACGTATCACCAAATGCAATATGCGAGGTGTACATTTTTCTTTGTAAGTAAGCACATGTGTCATGGAAATGTATGTCCAGACCAGTGGTAAAGCTGGAAGTTTGCTCAGCTGATCATACCTGGTATATTTGGAAGTGAAATAGGATGGAAGGTCAGCATTGGCTTGGCTGCTTTCCTCCCCTTCATTCAGGCAGCCAGATGCAAGGTTGCAAAAGCAATTCAGGCATCTCTGTCAATGACAGAGGGTCCAATCCTCCCCACACAGAATACTCCTACGTACAGTCTGGGAAGCTCGCAATTCCTCCTTGGAAACGAGGAGAATGCAGAGCTAACAGAGGGTTGTCTACACATCCCCAGATCCTGAGAACTGAGTAAGCCTGATGGGAGCTACAGGAACTGGGGCTCAAGCCTCAGCTGAAACTCAGTACTTCACAACGCACTACCACGGAGACAAGCAGCTCCCCCCCAAAAAGCCTAGTGCTGTCTATCTTCTCAAGGAAAGCCATCCTAGGTAACTCTGCTAACTGTTACCTTTGTTAGGACACTCAAGGAAGCTGAAGGGGCTGGCTGCTTGTCACAGTCACCTCTGAACAGGCTGGGATAGGATCCTCAAGCCACCCTGCGGCACAGAATGGCTCTGCTTCTAAAGGAGCACAGCTCCAAGCATGTTACAAAAGCAGGCTCCTGACTCATGTTTAAGCAGAAGGGCATAGACACCTTAAATCAGCTTGCTTTCCACTATTCCACTGTAATAGTAGAAAGCAAGCTGATTTAAAAGCTTTGCACTCTATTTCTTTTCACATATACTGTGATTAGTAGAAATTTTATTTCCACAGACAATATTCTAACAAAAGGGAAGTTATGTAGCATGGGTTTTTAGGTTAAAAAAGCATTCTGTTCTTTCTGTAGTCTATCAATCAATCATCAATCCCCAAAAATCAGGAGGAAAGGAGCTGAGTGGGATGATGAGAAAGTCTGTGTCACATCCATATTTTTCTCCAGCTGCATATGCTGAGCTTTTCCTCAGTAGGGTACCTGTGGCACCTGACAATACTGTGCCAGAGAGAGACACCTTGACAGAGTAACTCAGTGATGAACTTGCCCAGGTGTAGTTCACCCAGGTCTCACTCTGCTAGCCAGGGTGGCTTAGCTCCTCACCTCCTGAATCAAGGCTTTACTGCATGTGTTAAACACTGCAAAAACCAATGCTTGCACAGAAATTGTGCGATCTACCCCACAACGTAATATTTTGCTCCAGGTGAATGTGAGTCTGATCTGGACTTCACTCACACAAGTAATTTACACAGACAATTAGGAATTGCACTGCTGCAATCGCTGGAGTAGTATTGTCCTGGTAGTCCATGCAGCAGTGGAGACTGGTTTTAACGCTGGCATTACTAACTTTTTTGTGACACTTCTCTAATAGCTATTTGAACTTCTAGGTGTGTCCATGCACCCTCACATTTTTTGGTTTATTACTGCAGTGATCACTAATTTGGGGCTAGTAAGAACAGCAACACACATAGTAGAAGAGAAAATTAGGATATTTTTTCCTTCTTTTAAACATGACTTCCATCATGTCTAAGTCTTTTTAGTGCTAATGTAGTTACAACTGGGATAGTCTAAAGCTCTAAGGACATACATAAGGATACCTCGTATCTCCTTTTCCTTCGAAGAAGGGATTTAAGACTAGGCTCAAAAAAATCAAACATGTCTGAAACATCTGAAATAAAACATGAGAAGCTCCAGGTCCCTGTATGCAGAAGCATAACCCTCTTGAGCCTCAACAAGTCTTAACCACTAGGCCAGCATGCAGGACTGTGTGGCCACACAGCCGGACAGCACCGGCCCGAGCTCAGCTTCCCACACACAGCTGGGGGTTGCCTGCTGAAAACCCAGTCATCTCAATGCCCAACTTCAAGCACCTGAGCACTTTGCCAGATCTCAGGCACCACTCTGGGCTTGTTTATGGAAAGTTCAAAATAACCCTTTGTTCCTTGATAGGTTTTTCCTTTTATCTCTTTTTCAAGTTGTCCATATGACTGTGGTCTTGGAGAAAACCCTCTTGAAGACAGACAGCAGTCTTAATTACTGCAGGCTAGTTACTTTTAATGAACAAATTGCCATGTACCGATGTGGGATTTGTCCTGAAAAGAATTTCAGACACCTAAAATCACTGATGTTATACCTTCTATCTATGTTATGCAATGATGATTCTAGGCAGTATACTCAAATCAGAAGAGGAGTACAACTCCAAAGATCTGCGACATCATTTGCTTCTCTGTAATATAATGTCCCAGCTTTGTTTGCAGGATTGTACTTGCTAAAGCAGCTTCACAGTGCTCCTAGCTTATGTCATTTATCCCTATGATCATTTGCCTTTTAGCACTATTAGTTAAATAAATAAATAATAAAAAAATAACAAAAGCTCCAAGGGTTCAAGATGTACTGCCCCAGAACAGAGTCTCAGTTTCTGGTCTTGGATACTGTTCTCCTGCAGTCTGTACTACAGCTGCAAACACAAACAGTAAGAGAGAACAGATAATCATAAAAAAGCTGAACTGAATCATCAAATCTGTTGAGAATATGTTTTCCATTTAATCAAAGGAAATAGTTAAGCCCTAGCAGTATTCAGAAGCTACAAATTAATTTGTACTTGAAAAGCTACAATTATATTTTCCATTTTTCTTGATATTTACACAAACATATGTCAAAGGTTGGCTCCCTGGCTCTGTCAGGGGTGGAGAAAGTGATGTTCCCCACAAGTAATGGTAGTTATCTGGGAATCAGCATCAGAAGAAAACAGCGCTGGCTATTACCTCATGGTATACAGCAGAGTGCCATCATCCTCCAGGCGTAGAAGTTTGTTTGGGGTTGTCATGTTGTGAGCAATAGATTTCTTGCCATTGTGGAAAAAGGTGTCTGGGGTCCAAATCTTGCTGGCGAGCAAGTTGTTAAGAGGGAGGCGTTGCATAGGTCCTTTGAATCGCAGCCTTTCATCTTTCCAGCTTTGTCGGAAAAAAACGTCAATGGTGTATTCCTGGCACAAAGAAACACTCGAGGTATTGCAGCATCTGAATAGAAACGATGGTTCCAAAACTGACTTTAGCAAAGTAAACACAACCGAGTTGGCAGCCACATGCTAACTTACCATTTCTGTGTCTGACACAGGACCAAAACTGGTAACATAGATGTCTGTTTTCACCTGAGTTATTCTCTCTGTAATAAACATGGGCTCCGCATTAGTAATTGCTTTAAAATGCACATACCCCCTGGCAATGCTTTTTTCTATTAATTCCTGAATCACTCAAAAATCCCAAAAAGATAGAAATTATGAGCATGCTTGAGGAGGCATTTCATCCTGGATCACATGCAATTGCTGACCTTTGGGAGTCCAGGCTTTGTTCTTACAAAGAACAGAAAGAAACAGGCCCTTCAAGGGTGCATTTCCTCTAACTGACAGGTTTTGATTATAGAAACACAGAATGATTGGGTTGGAAGGGACTTTAAAGATTATCTAGTTTCAACCCCCTGCCATGGGCAGGGACGTCCTTGACTAGATCAGGTTGCTCAGAGCCCCATTTAACCTGGCCTTGATCACTTCTAGGGATGGGGGATCCACAGCTTCTCTGAACCTGTTTCAGTGCCTCACCATCCTCAAGGTAAATAATTTCTTCCTAATACCTAATTCAAATCTATCCTCTTCCAGTTTAAGACCATTACCCCTCATCCTATCACTGCACTCGCTGATAAAGGGTCCCTCCCCATCTTTCATCTAAGCACCATTGGCAATGGAAGGTTTCTATAAGGTCTCCCCAGTGCTTTCTCTTCTCCAGGCTTCACAGTAGAGGTACTCCAGCAGTGTCATCATCTTGGTAGCCTCCTCTGGACTTGCTGCAACAGGTTCATGTCCTTCTTATGCTGGGATTCCAGAGCTGGACACAGTACTCACAAAAGCAGAGGGGAAGAATCTCCTCCCTCAGCTTGCTGGCCACTCTTCTTTTGATGCATCCCAGGATGCGATTGGCTTTCTGGGCTGTCAGTGCACATTGCCAGCACTTACGCAATACCTACCACAGGATGAGATGAAGTGTATCTTGGAAGGACCTGCTCCCCTCTGCTGGTTTGGGTGATCTACCTGATTTCAGACCTCTATCAGAGATGTCCGAAGTTAGGTCAAGTTATTTCTACCCTCAAGTCTCTAAGTCCTTCTGGCATCTTTTCAAATCCAGGTCTAATTTAATTTAAGGGCAGAAATTTCAGAAGTTCGTTATATAAGATAAAAAGCATCGAGCCCTATTTTCAAGCATCTCTGTGTAAAGTGAGAGGAGAAGGAGAGAAAGGGATGAAAGCAATGTGTTGGTCTCACAAGAGGAAGGGGTGGGGGTAGCCAGATTAAAAAAGGGCCAGGAAGAAACATAACAGATGGTTTACACATGGGTAGAAAATGAGAGAAATCTGGGGGAAAGAGAGCTGAAGGAGGGCTCAACAAGGTTAGGATGGCAACCACTATTCACATGCTAGGGTTTTAAAATAGCTGCTGTAGAGGTTATCAAAAAGACATATCAATACAGATTTGCTGTACTTGTCTAAATATGGATGGTTTGGGGATCTGTTTTTAAAGAGATATGCATTACCAACATAATTTTATATAGGCTGACCAGTAAGCGAATCTCACAGCAACCTGCTAGCATAATCTCTTGTTCACCTTAGGAAGTACCAGAAAAAAAAAAACAAACCAGAGTGTATTCAATTACAGAAAAAAAATGTATCACAGATGCTCTCCTAAGCCAACCTCAGATGACCTGAGTGACTGAAAGAACACGACTTTCAGTAATCTTTTTCTTGTGCCCCATTTGCTAGGAGATAAATCTGCTTTCTGGACTCAGTTTAGCTAATCAAACACAAGTCCCTTGCCAGGGCCAAGAGCAGGTACCTACTTGAGAGGGCACCACGTAGACGATGGCCCCGTCTAGCGGGGGACCGGCCGAGCCAGCGCGTACCCTACCTCCCAGTCCTGGCCGCAGCCTGTTGTCGTAGCCGTCCAGCAGACCGTCCAGGATCCTGGTGAATATAGTGATGTTATCATTGGCCTCCTCTTTTACTGATGGTGTTGGCGTTTGCGAAAAGCTGTTTTATGCAAACAAAAGGAAACATGTCAAAAGCCATGCTGGTTTCAAGGGGCTTCAGTCTCAAAGGAACTTTGTGATGGAGCCTCCGAGGCTCTGTCCTCTCCTGCTGCTCCTGGATAGCACAGGGAGCTGCAGCCATTTATTTCATCATTACTATAAACTTGTAAATAGCTCTCCCTGGAGGAGGACCCAAAGCAGGACCCATGCCATGGAGGTAAAGCCCTGGTGCAGGATCAGGGGATACCTGAGCCCTTTGATCTTTGCCCACAATGCACAGGTTGATGATCCCTGTCCCCTGCGCTACCCCTTCCCACATCAGCCCCACCACCTCCCGATCGCTGGCATGGCTCCATCCATGGCAGGGAGCAAGGTCAGTTCACAGTGCTGGCAAAAACTGCTACTGGTTTTCCCCAGGTTAGCTCTCCATTCCTTGGGAACTACATGGCTGGCAGGGGAGCTAAATGAGAAGCACAGGTTTGCTGGGGATGCACCTTCAAGTATGCCTGAAGGTGCCATTGAATCTTTAAATGCCAAACAGCTTCTAATTTTCAAAGTTTGTGTAATTTATTGCCAGAACAAAGGATGAACTGTGACCTTATTTGAGGATAACAAACTCCCACTACATTCAAAAATCCTACTGGGGTATCACTGGGGTATCTGAAAAACATACTGCTGTACAGAAAATACAGTTCTTCACTCCTCCTCTCTCTTTTGCATAAATTAGTTCTCCCTTGTAGTATGCAAATAACACCAATGTGTAGTGGGCCTCATTCCATATCTTTTGGGCCAGATTTGTTTTTATTCCAAACTCTTTTTTATTTCATCATTTTATCCATGGCTCAGACCTAGGAAGCTGCTCAGAGCACAACTAACGACTCGCATTTTTAAATCTGTTTGATTTTCATTTAAAGATGCTTAGGAGAATCCCCTGCTTATTAATGCCTTTGCTTACCTAAAGAATAGACATGGGAGATTATACATAAGCATGCTTCACCTACAGCAAGCAATGAGCATCTCTTAAGACAGCTCACACCAGGCTCTTATTCATGATTCAGCCTCTGCTGAGATCACCAGCAAATGCTCCAGCTGTGACAGGGCACACCGCCCCACCAGGAACTGTACCCTGCCTCATGCACCCTGCCAGCAGGCAGGAATAGCTTACACTCAGCAACCTGAACTTGATCGGAGACAGTCATCCAGAGAAAAAAAAAAATCAATAAATAAAACGAATCCATGTTTATTTACTACCAGTCCCCAGGGAAATAAATCAGTAAATAAATAGAGAATCTCAGAGTATCTCTCTGAACAGCTTTCCTTGCAGAATGCTTGTAACAGTTGTGTTTGCCTTACCTAACAGAATAGGATTCATACAAAGAAAGACAAAGGGACCTCAACCTGGTTTTATCTGCATAAGGTTTCCACAGTGACACCTCACTGACACCCCTGTAACATATCTGGAAGTTTTAGTGACACCAAACCTAGCTCAGAACAAGCTGCTCTCAGCCATGTATCACCTCACAGAGCTGGGGACACCCAGCCCTGTGCTCGTTCCCTTTACAGTTTGTATGATTCTGCTGAGAAAGGAAAGGATTACAAAGCCTCTCAGGACATGGGAGTAAGGTCAGGTCGAGGAGCACAGGTGTGATTCCCTGAAACACTGAAGCCCATGAAAATGCCTGATTGAGGAGATTTCTTACGGCCTAAAAGAGCAGTTGGCATTGCTGCAACCCTCAGCAAGCTCCACACTGCAGAGCTGAAGGCCGCCAAGGATCTCCCCTCACTGCAGGTGGAGGCACAGTAACAAATCTTGCCTGTTTTTCATCTCCATGGTCAAAAGACCAAATTCTGTTTTCTGTGCTGTGACCTCTAGTGAACAACTGAGGCAGACATGAAAGACAATTAATCCAGCAGATGCAAACTGATTACAGACATAAGACAAGTTTTCAGGCCAGACCATTCCAGAAAAAAGAGTGTAGACATTTTTGTCAATTTTAAGTGAAGGGGTATCATTTAAAAGTGAATATTCACAAGTAGCAGCCTAACAAATGCAAACAGAAGACAGAACTTACAGACTTTCTTTCAATGCAGCAACTACAACTAATGCTTTGATAAAAGCCTAGTATAAAGCATGAAAATCCAGTACACCTAGAAAACTATTTTTAACTTTTCTCATCTATTTTATCTTCTTTTCTTTTTCATAAGAAAGAGATATGCATCATGCTGTCTGCCTGATACACCACATCAATGTAGGAACCCATTTTCATTTTCCACTGCATCTGACAAAGAAGCGGAGAGATCAAACTTTCATTCCTACAAGTTTCATGAGAAGCTGTGACTAGACAAGGGGAGAACAATCTAAATTAGTACCTCATTAAGTAAAAATGTGAGGTTAGCAGTCATCTATTCCCTCTGGCTCACTGACTGGGCCACTCAGTATGCATGTAGTTCAGAAACAGCCTCAGCAAGACCAGCCCCCCTCCTCACTGACAATTAAGAGATATGGAGGAGACTTGCAGGGTCATTATGAAAGATCTTGGGAGAAAAAGGACAGTAGAGGTAAAATGTAGGTGTTGCAATGGGAGATGGGAACAAGGGATATCAAATGTGGAGCTTGGATTATTGCAAAGATACAGTGCTGGGGGCACAGGACACAAAGCTTCACTAGTTTCTCTGCTCTTGAAAAAGCTTGTTATTTTTAGTGCTTATAGCTGAATTCAAAACCAATTGAACTCTGAGGGAGAATTTCCATTGAACTATTTTTGTGGGGATGGGACAAAATATACTTAGTTCTCATAACTGCTCCTCTCAATCTAACAATCGTAATTGATGTTACTTCCTTCTACCTCAGCTGTGTACATCTTTCACAGGAATAGTACACACCCCCCATATACCGAAATACTTTCATCTCTTCACAACAAAAGATAATTAATAGAGGGAAAAGATGGAGAAACAACTATGGTGAAGACTAGCAAAAAGTCTGCACTTCTGCAAAACTGCAATCCAATTTAGATTTGGCAGATCACTTCACCCGAAAAAAGAAGGCATCTGATTCCGAATTTCAGTGAAATGCCAGTATTATGTGAAGTTGCATTTGTAGATGGATTGCTGTTTGCTCTTATGTAAGTGTAACTTTTTCTGTCTTAACAGAAAGTTAGCATTTAATTTCTGTTACTGAGATTGCTGTTGAAACACATTTTTGGGTAAGGGCTGAGATTGTCGTGACATGAAAAAAGACACGTAAACTCTACTTGCAAAGTTACGTGCGTATATTAGATACTGTGTAGCTCAATGAAGAGAGACAAATAGGTGCTACCTACCCTAAACTAATTATTTCCACACAGCTAAAGATTAAGCTTTATCAACGTATTAATAGGTAAGCATATTATTGCCTCTCTGCAGTTAAAAATGTTTTTATAGCAGAAATTTTCAGTTAGGGATAAAAATAAACCTAGAAAAGAATCTTAGGGAAATGCTAAGAAAATTTGGAGATAATTGCATTTAAAGCTCATTATTGAACATAAACTAAACCAACCAGGAATACTTCTCATCACATTTATTTAATATTGCAATTTCAGAGTAACTGAAAAAAATCAGAAGCCACAGAAGGGGCCCATCAGTGTAAAATGTAATAACTCTCTAAAGATGCTCAGCTACCTCTTCTGATGACTTAATCATTTACCATTTTAAACATCATTGTCTTTTTTGCCATCTAGTCAAAATCATGGCAGGTACAATTCATAGCTTAGTTGCAATAACAGGAAAATGTATGGCAGATATTTAATGATTTTTCCCAAAACTTCTTAAAAAAAAAAAGGTAAGAATTTCTGAAAATATAACTGAAGAGTATTTTACTACTGAAAGGTATATTTTACTCTCTTTTAAGAGTAGTGTTTTCAATAACTTGCTTTAATATGATTGCAATTATATCTGAACTTCAGATAAATTAACAGTTTTTGGAAGACAGTGGAGACACAACGCAAACTTTTAGATAAAGCCAGCTGGCCAGACATCACAGGAAATAGATTTACTTCTCTACATGAGCTTTTTGCCACCCCCTCCGTATGGATTCTTGAGATCTAAAAATGTTGATTTTGTGAATTTGTGAAGACTCGATTCTTTCACATCGGATTAGAACTGAGGACTGACTAAAATGATGAAATTTTAAAACTGTTTTCAGATTCTTAAAAAATAATTTATTTCTTTTACTTAGAAAGAGCTGTATTTTACTACCTTCAGGGAAGGAGCAATTTGTGAGCAGTGCAGTGAAAGCCTGCTTTTCACAGGGTGACACCTCACAGTCCTCCCTCTCCGCCCCTGATATCCTAATGCCCCTTTCAATGTCCTGAACTGCTTCCAGGGTCATTAAACACCTCCCAGTACTCTCAGCTCCCCAGGTCACTGACCTGCAGCTTCACTGGGAGGCACTGCATGCCAGGGCTTCTCCTGCACCAAGTAGGAGCTGGATGGCCTGAAGGACACTCCTGCTCTTTGGCCAGCTGGCAGGCCAGAGATGCTGAAGCCGTTCAGCTGTTCGGCAGTGGCATTTACTGATAACTGTTTGCATCCTGCAAGCAGTTCTAGATAGCAATTTCGTTCTCCAGTTATTAAAATTGTCTAATGGGTTCAAAAAGCTATATGGAGAATTAAAGGAAGGCAGAATGAATAAAATAAACAGACAAGCATGACTGCATAAAGATACAATAATTCTTACAAAATTAGTCTTTAAAAATATGAGGAAGAACTCCCTAGCATCACAAGTACTTGGAATGAGGTATCCTAGCAAAACTAACTGCTTAGGGCTGCAGAGACTAACTTGAAATAACAGCCTGAAGGAGAGGTATGTTTTGCCTAAATAGCAGGATTATGGTCTTAGTGATAAGGGCTGTGAGCTGGAGAAGAAGTATATGAAACTACAGACACATCATGGACTGAACTGTTCAGAGTGTACACAGAAATGCTGGGTTGGCTACACATAATTGGGATCTTCTGTTCTCTGTGTTTCTGCTATTATAAATATTATTAGCAGATGGCAACTATACTGTGGGTACATGAACAATGTCCATCCCTGTTGGTTCTGGCTCCTGGACAGATTTCTCAAATGGCACATTCAAAACAGAAACACACCAGGACTGTGCATCACCAGTGTGACCTCATGGATGGCCTGGGACTTGCAAAGTTAGAGCTGGCCAGCTCGGAGCCAACCATGGGCTACCTCATCTCAGGAGATCTGTGTGCAAGCAGCCACACATGGCACCAACCCTCACAGGGCTGCCACTACCTGGGTGCCCTGAGGGCCCACAGGCAGTGTTTTATCTCACCTGAAAATACTCTTCATGGTTTTATTTTACTTTTAATCATTCTGTACCTTTATTAATGTTTATTTTTGAGACAATTGGGAGCTACCTTAATGCTTAAGTAAAGCACCTTGCATCATACAACTCAAGGCTGAAATCAAGCAGGCTTGAAAAAGCTTTGACTTTTGCTGGACCGTTACTGCAGAAGTAGATTCATAAAACTGCTAAACCAAAAACAGGAGTGGAGGGGACTTCAAAATCTCTTCTCAGTTCATCTACATCTTTGAATTTTAATTCAGTGATTTTTCTTTAGATAGCTACTACCAATTATGTCTACAGTCCTCCTCTACTGCCTACTAATGTGGATAATTCTCGATAGTCATTACACATTTATGTTAAACATTAATCACAGTCTTTTGCTGAGATTTCTCAAGTAGCCTAGTAGATTGAGATACATAATTTCTGTTTATGCTACCAGGCATTGTGCATCAAAATCCCCCAAGGTGGCTTTGGCTATGTCAGCAAAACCTGTATTTATGATTTAATATAAATACGGAATGACTATGGAGAACTGTAGAAAACTATCTGCCTTGATCTGTAATGTACTACAGTATTTTGATTTTTAATTTGTGCTCCTTTGACCAGTCACTTTTATCTAGCACATTGCAAAACTCATTACAATATAACAGTACAGTAGAAACATGGATGAAGCTAATAAAGAAGAGCCTGGTAGCAACAGCAAGTGTTACCAGTATTAGATTCCTGCAGTTAATACAGCAGCCTACATGTTAATTGTACTGCTCCGTCCTGAAGAGTCAGTCCCAAAGCACTTAGCAAATTACACTCTGAAACTGCTTCTGCCTCTGAAGCAGAAGGGCTGGAGCATCTTCTGTCTTTTGAGCAGGGTCAAAATTCAGCCCTAAGGCAGTGTGTGAATGGTGCAGTGAATTGGAGCCGCTTATCTCTGCAGGCCTGGACTAAAATTACTAGATCAGAAATGGGGGGCAAGGGGGGTGGGGTGGGGGGAATTTACATGATGATCTCATTTTAGTGCACAGAAGCTTTTTGAATAACTTGCAGAAAACAAGTGTCCTAGTTTCCTCTAGTTCCTCTGGTTATCTGCCTGGTTACAGGTCACACTGATTTCTACCTGGGACCTTGATTCAGTATTTGCTTTGGAGCCAAAAGGGAGTTAAATCATCTTGGGTTTGCGTTGTTTGGTTCTAGGTTTTTTTGCATCTTCATCTATCTATTCTTCTGTTAGAGAAGAAACACACTTAAAAGACCCACACATCAAGCAGGTCACACTCAACTACTGCAATGTGCTGCCTTCTGCAGGGGTGACGAACAACCAAGAAGGACTTAAGGTTATAGTCACCAAGATTTTCTCAGTGTGGAAATACTTTGTCAAACTATAATAACATAAAGACAAGTTTAAAGCAAGTCCCATTCTATCTCAGCTGTCTTAAATTCTGTCAAAAAATCCTGGGAGACTTTTGCCTTAGACCATGGTGAAAGAAGAACCAGGTTTTTCCTAGGTGAATAAACAAGTATGCAACTCTTTGCATCCTTTGTAGAGTGCAGTCCTACAACAGTTCATATAAACCTCTGAGGTTACAGGCTTCCGCCTACCTGCACGGGACACGTGCTGGATACCAGGCGAAGCTTTGCTTACAGCAGAGACAGTCACCACTCAAAGTTTGGTCTTTCTCCTAGCTCCAATCTGGAACAAATCCGTTTGCTTGAAATCAGAAACTGATTTGCATCTCCATTTTACATCTTCTTATAGCAAGGAATGGATGGGTGTGCTTGTGAATCAGCATGTTGGGAGGATTCATTTTTTTCTGGTGAAATCATAAATAATTGTTCTCCTCCACAAAGAAGAATCAACCTACGTTTCCCAAGCACTTGCAAAATGCTTTTTCCAGATTCCATTGTATAGATCCTATTCAGAAAGTGCTTAAGTTCTCTGGGTATAGGAAAAACATGTAAATAGAGGGTTTCTGACTTTATTTTTCATTTTCTGAGACCTACAGCCTTTAAAACAGTTTCTCAGAATATCACTGTCAGGAAAGCATCCAAAGCAAAAATAAGGAAACGGGATTCCTTGCTATATGCTTCAGGGAAACACGATTTCTAATTATTCTAACAAATTTCAAACTCAGACATCCTTCTAAGCAGTCACTATCCTAGGTCACTCAGAAGGAAAGCCTAGTAACATGCATTAAGTCTCACTGTTGCAGTTTTGGAGGTTGTTTTTACACTACTGCCTATAACAGCACCCATCAGGTGAGAGGGAAGGTGCAAGATCCCGACATCACAGACATAGGGGCAGAGGGCACCACAGCCCCTGGCTGTGCTAAACCCAGGTCAGAGCACTCAGCAGCTGTAGGCCTGGTCTGAGCTCCTTGTGCCCCACAAGCCTTTCCCTATGCCACCGTAGTAGGCATTAACAACTGATACAGGAGAGCAAATTTGAAGAGGAGAGCAAATCACCCCTCCTCCCTGACACTACTACCTTAAGACGAAATGCAAAGCTCACTTGTTTCGTTCAGCTACTCTGTACCACAGAGTAGCCAAGTCTTATCATTTCCTTAAAAAGCCACAGAAGAAATTCAATTGCAACTGGCAACTCACCCGAAGTGGCTGGCTAAACTCATGGAAACGCAGAAGAGGAAGAAGTTTTTGATCATGATAAAGTCAGAGACCATCCCATTGTCCATTCCAGAGGAGAAGAGGAACTCAGGTGGTTGCTTTGGTGAAGGTGCAGCTGTTCACTTTGTTCTTACACTGCAACAATACAAGAAATTGATAAATTATTGCATGGACAGAGAGCAGGATAGCGGAGTTCAGCTAACACCGCATCTTTTGCTATCTGCGTTTTTCACAAACTTATCTAGGCTTATGTAAACATCAGCTGTTTATGTAAAATTGTGTATCTTCAAGGACATGTTTTACCTTCTGCTGTCAGCAAACTGCAAAACAGGAAAAATTCTTTGTGGCCCAGCTTTTCCTTATATTCATCTGTGGTATAAGTAACTAAAAAAATAGCCACCATTTTCCAAATGCCAATTTCAACCCTTTACCTATTTCAACAACTTCCACATGCCTGCAAACCCAGGGCTGTGTGCAGCCTCCGCATCCTTTCCTTCCATCGCAATTTTTTCCCATTAAATACCCGGCTTCCCTTTCCAAAATCCCAGTTGAAATGCCAAGAAACACCTACTGCTTCTTGGAATTCATGCTGCTGATGCACGGCTTAGCAAAAGGAGGGTGGGTTGTTGGGGGGGGCGGGGGGGGAGAAAGAGGGTAAAAAGTGACCTTCCTCGCAAAGGCACATAAACCTCACGCTAGCACGAAGAACGACAGTAATGTAGCTGCTCCAGCGACTGCTGCTTTTTGGATACCTGCCTCAGCGACCAGATCACCAATTTCAGCATTGTGCACTAACGTTTTCCTCTGTGCCCTATTAAAAACAAACAAAAAACCAAAACCACAACAAAACCCCCCAAAAGCCAACGAAACAAAAAAACAAACAAACCACCCCAAACCCAACAAAAACCCCAAAACAACCCTCAAAAACACACCCAGAGGGAAATTGCCTGTATTTTCCACCTGAACCCTGTGCCCCCGTGCTACATCGCTCAGCAACTTGTTCTCCCACCCCGCCGGCGCCGCAAGGCAAGACGCCCGAACCAAAAGCCGCCCCCCGGGTCTCCCTCGCCCGGCCCGCGCTGCCCCGCACCGGGTCCCGCTGGCTCCGCACCGGGCACTGCGGGGCCGCCGCTCCCTCCCCGCAGCCCCGGCCCGCCCGCACCTGTCCGGCGACCGTCGCTCACTCGCCACCGCCGCCCGCGCACTGCGCCCGGGGCGACGCGCACCGCTCCGCTCCGCTCCGCGGAGGGGGACACCTGCCCGCCGTGCCCGCTCCGCCGCTCCTTCCCGTCTCGCCTCCCCAATTCCCCCGGCACCCCGGGATTGCCCCCGCCCCGCCCGCCGGCCGAAGTTTCCTGCGGCCATGTGCGCGGCGCGGGGCGCGGCGGTGCCCGCCCGGGGGGCTGCAGCCGGGGTTCCCCGCCGCCCTCCGCCCGCCCGGCCGGGCGCGGGAGCCCAGCGCTTACCAGCCGTCGGCGAGGGGACGAGGAGGAGGGGTCAGCGTTTGCCCGAAAGTTGCGGAGCGGCAGCAGGAGCGGAGCGGGAGCGGCGGCGCTGCCTCCCGGCCGCTGGCAGGCGCGGCCCCGCCGCAGCGCCGCGCCCGCGCCGCCCCCGCGCGGAGCCCGCGGCCGGGAGCGCGGGGCGGTGTGCGGGGCGCGCCCGACCCTCGGGCACCCCGGCGGGACCTCCCGGCAAGGGGCCGCTCCCGCAGCCGTCGCAGCCCCGGGAGGCTTCAGCGGCTCCCCGAGCTCCCCGCGCTGGTCTCCCGCGAACAGCCCCCACCGAGCGCCCCCCGGGGCAGGGTCCCGGGCGAGCCCGGCAAGCGCCGACTGTCCTCGGGGAGAGGGAGCCCCTGCCACAGCCCGGGCGTGCAGGTGTCGTGTGACCGTGGGGCAGGGGCACCCAGCACGGCCGAGGCTCACCGATGTGTAGGCTCGTTGCACCACACGTGTATTAGCGTACATATGTATGCACACACCTCTGCATACCCAGATCTTACCTGAAGTCTTCTTCCAGTGGACCTGACCTAAACCTGAAGTGATAGGTGTATATCCACAACATAAACTCTCTTTTTACATCCTCACTATTAGACATCCATAGTTTATATATCAGTATTGCATAGTCCACGAGAGCTGCAATAACTTCAAGGCTTCCTTGTGATTGTGTGTGACACTATTCCGGAAAAATAGGTTGTTTCACAGCTTTGATGATAGGAGGATTACAGTCGCCACATGTTCAAGTCACATATATAATGTACTGCTTGCAGGTGCATTTTGAACTACATGAAAGATGAAATGAGTGTTGTATAGTCCCAGTTCCTGGGGATTCCTTGAGATGAATGCAAGGTTTTTCAGCATGCATATCTTACACATGATAATATATGATTTCAGTATATACTGCTGTGACTGTATTTCAAACTAACACTCCAAACTCAGTTATTAAATTATCAGATCTAATGAGGTAGTGTATGTCTTTCAGGCAATGTTATGGATCAATGAAGCACTTGTTTTTTTCCTAGATCCATATAAAAGCTCTATGGAATTAATACCTCCACTGAAACCAACATTGGTTCTGGAGCTCATTGTCACAGAGGATGCTGCTCTCTGTGTGCCTAGTTCACATTCTGCACTGTCTGAGTTGAAAACTGGTCCTTAGAAATTTAATTTTACATTTTTTCCTCATCTAACAAAACCAGAAATGTTGCCCCAGGGAGACTTTTCTATGTAAACAATGAATCATTTTCCTAGTGTCAATCGAGTAGGATTTTCTTGGGCAGTCCTTTGTAATTCCTCTCTTCAATATTCCCTTGAGACTCATCAGGGATTTGATTAGATGATTTTTAAAGGTCCCTTTCAACCCAAACCAGTCTATGGTTCAATGGCTCTATATGTGGTGCTTAGCTGTGTTCGAGTTTTACAGCAATGATTTATGATCTTGAATGCAGAGCCAATGACATACGTTGTTCCTTTGTGACTTCAATAAATATGAAGTTGTGAATGAATGTTGCTATCAGAACAGCTTTCCCAGTGCTTAAAAATATCTGAGTTAAGTAGTATGAAGCACCAGTAGTTTCTCATGATAATGTTCTTGCCTAGAAGTGTTTAAATCACATATTTTACAGTGCTTTGATTTATAGCACTAAGTATTTATATCTCTATATAGGTGATGTTGTAAAAATATGTGATCTTTAAATAATTTTACAAAAGAGATACGTAGGAATATTGGCCTAGACTTTAGTGCAAGCAGGTGAGAGCTGTGTGCTTCGGCCTCTCGCTCCAGCTCCCTGGCGAGCAGAGCTGAGTCTCGGTTCCTCTTGACTCCCTACATCTTCTCCACGAAGCCATATGCTGCAGATCCGCTTCTCAACACCGAAGGGAGGAAGCGTGTAGGAACTGGGGAAGCAGAATAACAAGAAAATGTTTAAGGAAAGCCTAAAGAAAAAAAAGACAAGATAAACGGTATAGAACTGTTTGGGTTGGAAAGGGATTTTAGCGATCACCTGGTTCCACCCTCTGCCACGGGCAGGGACACCGAGAAAGAGCCTTACTCGGCGAAACAGCGAGCTGAGAAATGCTGGCGTCCCGCATCTCGGCACCACCTAAGCCGTGCCGAACCCACCGCTGCTCCCGCCGTGCCCCTGTGCCCGGGCGGGCGACCTCGGCCAGGGGCTGCTGCTGGCGCCGCGGCCGCCGGAGGGCAGCACAGCTCCACGCAAGCGGCGGCGCCGGGGCCGGGCAGCGGCGGGAGCCGGGCAGTGCCGGGGGCCGGGCAGAGCCGGGGCCGGGCAGAGCCGGGGCCGGGCAGTGCCGGGGGCCGGGCAGAGCCGGGGCCGGGCAGAGCCGGGGGCCGGGCAGTGCCGGGGGTCGGGCAGGGCCGGGGCCGGGCAGGGCCGGGAGCCGGGCAGAGCCGGGGGCCGGGCAGAGCCGGGGGCCGGGCAGAGCCGGGGCCGGGCAGAGCCGGGGGCCGGGCAGAGCCGGGGGCCGGGCAGCGGCGGGAGCCGGGCAGCGCCGGGGCCGGGCAGAGCCGGGGCCGGGCAGCGCCGGGGCCGGGCAGAGCCGGGAGCCGAGCAGTGCCGGGGGCCGGGCAGTGCCGGGGCCGGGCAGCGCCGGGGCCGGGCAGAGCCGGGGGCCGGGCAGGGCCGGGGGCCGGGCAGGGCCGGGGCCGGGCAGGGCCGGGGCCGGGCAGTGCCGGGGCCGGGCAGTGCCGGGGGCCGGGCAGAGCCGGGAGCCGGGCAGAGCCGGGGCCGGGCAGAGCCGGGGGCCGGGCAGAGCCGGGAGCCGGGCAGAGCCGGGGCCGGGCAGAGCCGGGGGCCGGGCAGAGCCGGGGGCCGGGCAGCGGCGGGAGCCGGGCAGAGCCGGGGCCGGGCAGCGCCGGGGCCGGGCAGAGCCGGGGCCGGGCAGAGCCGGGGGCCGGGCAGCGGCGGGAGCCGGGCACCGCTCGCCGGACGGTCAAAGGCTAACTGCACAGGTTCGCAGGCTGAATCCCGGCAGGACAGTGGCTGTGACCGCAGTTATTGCCAGCAATAGGGAGGACGCTGCTGTGAAGGCAACGGTGTTGCGCGTCTTCCGCTGTGTGCTTCTTCAGGCACTCTCGTGTGATTCACACGCTGTTTGGATCCTCAGCCTCCTTGTCACGTTTTAAAGGATACCTTGGATTTAGTATGCGAGTCAAATGCTTTCTATTAGGGTCAGGGAAATGTTTTGTTTGGTTGATTGTTCTCCGTGCTGGTGTGTAGCAAAATACCAATATGGCCATTCCATACAGTGATTTTCTTTTAAATTTAGGAGAAGTTTGCCTGGTCCCTCTCTGACAGTTCTCCTCCCTGTTTCACTAAGTAATGTTGCTTATTTGCAGAGCATTTGAGGTCGATCGTCCTCTACATGGGACTGAAACAATAGTGCAGGCAAATTGGGCTGTGATTTTTACCATGGCATATGCTTGGGACCCCACTGGGAAACACACACCAGCTCCTCAGTGTGTCAGAAAATGGCCTGTTTTGCCAGCAGCCAAAGGTGCCTCTGTAATTGATCAAGTAATTCCTTTTTCCAGGAGAGTTACAGAGAGCTCGTGAAGTTGTGTGGAGGTGTGACATGCTGTGGGAATTGGTGTGAGTAGGTCTTCAGAGGCATTCCCCTCTACCAAACAATTCAATTCCATCATCTAGGTAGGGAGGAGTGCCCGTTCTCTTGGAATCTTTTTCCTTTGGCCTCTTAGCTAAGATTGCATAAAAGGCAGCACTTGGAACAGTGACTTTTGTGATACAAATCCTTTTCCAATAGAGAGCAGTCTGAATTCATCAGTCATGGAAGGAACCCCTAATCACCAGCTAATACAGACTCAGCTACTCTCAGTGTGGAGACTGGATCTGAGAAAAGGGTGCAAGTCTTGTTTTCACTCCCTTCTTTACTGGTGTCTGTAAAAACTGCAGTCAAGACTCTATTGAGCCCAGGTGAGACACACCCAGAGTTCCCCAGTATGAAAGAGATATGCATGTGGTGGAAAAAGTCAAGCAAAGGAACAAGAAGATTATTAAAGGACTGGAGTGTCTCTCCTAGGAAGGTGAGGCAGAGAGAGCTGGGATTGTCCAGACAGGAGAAGAAAAGGCTAAGAGGGAAACTTGTCCGTGGGTATAAATACCCGAGGGCGGGGGGCTGAAGAAGCAGGGGACAGACTCTGCTTAGTGCTACTGGCTAACAGTAAGTCTTGTGAGGAGGGAGCTGAGGTTGCTTAGCCTGGAGAAAAGGAGGCTCAAGGGAGACCTTATCACTTTCTACTACCTCCTGAAAGGTTGAAAGGAGGTTGTAGCCAGGGGTCAGCCTCTTCTTCCAAGCAACCAATGAAAGGATGAGAGGAAACGGCTTCAAGCTGCACCAGGAAAAGTTCAGGTTAGACATCAGGAAGAATTGCTTCACAGAAAGAGTTGTTAAGTATTGGAATGAGCTGCTCAGGGAAGTGGTGGAGTCACTATCCCTGGAAGTGTTCAAGAAATGATTGGATGTGGCATTTAGTGCCATGGTCTAATTGACAAGGTGGTGATCAGTCAAAGGCTGGACTTGATGATCTTGGAGGTCTTTTCCAAACTAAATGATTCTGTGATAAGAAAAAGCACAGCAGTCACAAACTAAAAGACATTGCATTCCATCTGAGTACAAAAAAACATGCTTTTACTTTGAGGGTGGTCAAACATAGGAACAGATTGCCCAGAAAAGTAGTGAAGTCTCTGTCTATGGAGACAAAATTTGAAGGTAGATGATCCTGGTAAACCTGGTAAACTGACCCTGTTTGAGCAGGAGGTGGGCCTTGGTAATCTCCAGAAGCACCCCTCAGCCTCAGCCATCCTGTGATCCTGTAAAGTATGAAAAACTGTGCCATCCTGTGAAAGTAGTCTCTCTTAATTTCTGCAAACTATTTCACAGCTGGGTCTGGTAGTGAAATGATGCAAACAACCTTGCTGATGTGAGAGGTATTAGAGTCTGATAGACTTTGAAGAATTTGATGTATTTTTGAATGATAAAGAGGGACATTGTTAGCCTTTTCTTTCTCTCCTATAGTGCCACAGACACCATAAAACATGATCAATCTGCTGCATTTCACTTGTCTGCTGGGCCATGTTGCAGAGAGAGCTGCTTTTAGGACCTGGTGTTTTGGTGGTTTGTTCTGTGCATCCCAGGGGCAATAGGGAACTACTTCCCTGAATTCTGTGAGATGTGGCTGGGGGCAGGGTAACACTGGAAAGGATTGCTCAGAGACAGAGTTGGTCCCTTTTTGTGCAGCACAGAAGACATCAGTGGTGCCATTGGGAGATAGAGGCAGATGCCTACCTAGTGTTCCAGCAAAATTCCAGCTGGTTATGAGAAGTAACACCTTTAGCAAGAGACACTGATGCTTCTGTGTGCTATTTGTTGTGATTCCCAAATCTGCAGGTTCAAAGGTTCATCTGAATCTAATCTTGGGCAGGGTGCTTTCTGCATGGATTCAGTTTAGAAACGAATGAAAGGCTGCATTTTCTCTTTGGCAGTTCATCCTCTCTGCTATGGGCAACCTTCAGTCCATTTCCACATATTAGACTAACAGCTGAGCCAATGTTCAGGGTGTGCCTGAATACTGTTGTCATGGATTTATAGAATGTCCTAAGATTGACTGTTTCTGAAAACCACTCTAGGCACCTTACAGAGGTCCTTACTCCAAGACTAGAACCCCGGGTGCTGTATTAGAGACTTTGCCCCATTAGATACGCAAAATGTTTCCTAGAGATACTTCCCACACCCAAAGGAGTGGAGAACATTTCCAACATTTTTCAGCCCATTTTAAGGTTCTAATGCTCTAACCCTTGGATTAGAGCATTAAAGCAAAGATTTTTACTTGAAGTGACATCCCTGTCTTTCTGCAGCCATATAAAAGTTTCCCCTTTTTCTCCAAACCCATTTAGGTGTTTGACTCCTTACAGCTCCGTTGTCCCTTACCCATTCTTTCCTCCCTACAGGTTAACCCAGCTGTGGGGCTGATGGTGGGTTTCATCAGCCCTGACAATGCCCTTGCAGTGCCTTTACAGGGAAATGTTTCATACAGGCAGGTTTTGACCGTTTGTTTACATCAGTTCAGCTTGCTACCAAGATAGCCCTTTTCACCTCTGCCTTGGAAAAGGGAGAATTTCCTCCACACCAGGGGGTAGCAATGAAAATTCAGAGAGAAGGGTCAAACCTCCTTACAGATATTTTTCCCATGGAAGAATTGTGCTTTTATTCATATCCTTATTAGGTTCAGATGTGAAATCTGCTCCCTGTTCCAGCAGCCTACCAAAGTCTGCCCTTGAAACACAAATAATGAAAGCCAAAGGGATTTACAACACATCCTGGTTCACAGTCTTAGATTTGGGAGGCAGAGGAGCTGCCAAACAAAAATCCCTCCTGCATCACACAGTCCACAAATTTCTGTAGTACTATAAACTGTGACTTTCTGCTTTGCTTTCCTCTTGTGTTCCAAGAATACAGGTTCTTTTTTCTGGATATCCTTAAACTGCAGCAAGTCACCTCTTTCATGAGTGTTATATCCCATAAACAATGGCCTGCTGTTATCTCACCTTGAATTTTCCCCTGGTTTCTTTTCTTGTTTGCACTGTGCTTTTAGCAGAGATAAGTTTGTGGACACAAGGTTTTTGCGTACAAGTGATCATCAACTCAGAAAACCTGTGAACCCAAACTTTATGACCTATCATATGTCAAATACCTTTAGTTAATTTTTTTCAAAATGGTTAAAATTATTGGTTAGTAGTTTTGCTAGGTGGAGTAGCAGTTATAGCTATATCTGAAAAATAATGTGTCATCAGGGTAGCATTGACATAATCTTTAAGGCCTCAGCCTGGTGATTTGGGTGCAAATTTACTGTAAGGCACTGCATGGTGCAACCCTTCTGAAGATAGAGCATGCCTTTAATGATACAGTGGAGCAAAAACCCCATCTAGTTAAGAAAGTACTTTGTGGGGAATAACCACAACAATTCAGCTTCATACATATGATTCCTAAAGAAATTTTAATCAGGCTTAAACTGGAGCATGCGAGCTCTGCATCAATATTCAAGGCTTTATGCATATGCTACTGTACATGTAATTCCGTCATAACAGGAAGGCGAGAACAAATCTTAGAAGGAACAACACAGAAATTCATTGAACTTAGAGGAACAGATCAATGTTGATAAATTCTTTATTAGGCATATATTCAAATATTCATGATGCATGAAAGGTGAGTGTATTAATGGACAATGTAGGACTATAGCAAAATAATGTACTTACTGATGTTAAGAACAGAGTATTTGAAGTTTAGAAATTGGTTAAATACAGCCAAGAGGAATCAAAATCTATTTGACATTCAGAGTAAATCTGTGAATTCTATTATACATACATATGCATGTATCTTTCTCTCTCTCATATTTAGGTTATAAGATCTGCATATTTATGTCTATTGATACATGTATGTACATGTCAACTGTCAGCTGGGTTCTGGCTGTGTAAATACTAAAATAAGATTGGATTAGCATGTTTTAAGTTCTTGTGATGAACCCAGGTCTTTTTTTGGCTGCTGTAGTTTCCATATTTACTGCATTTCCCTGTGTTGTTTATATGTGTGCTGGGCATACTGACAGAACTCATTATTTCTGTTTCTGATCAATAAAGGTAACTGTCAAAGATGCCAACAAATATTAGTATCCACTTTTGTAAAATTTCACATAAGCTTTCAAGTCACCCTGTTCGTGATTCATTACAATAATTAGCTGCTGCTACAGGAAAATACATTAATGCATACCATTTGGAAAGCTGTAGACACTACTTACATTTATTTTAGGATTTGCAGTATACTGATTTTCAGGCTGAATTTATTGGCAAAGGTTAGGTGGGAATAAATGTTCTCAGCAGTTCCGAATCCCATTAAATGTGACTTCTGTTGTATAGATTCAAGTACTATAATTAATAAAATCTCAAGAAAAACGAGCTTTAAAATTGTTTTATCTAGAATTAACTTCTACTGAAATTGAACAGAGCTGATGAAAAAAAAATTAAAAAGTAAATAACCTCTCATTTTTTTGTTTTGGAAAAAGGTATTGATGATTTCAAAATATTTACAGGATGTCAAATATTAATGATTGAACTATAGTAACCATTGAAATATACCACACCAATCCAGGTGAGGCCAGTTCTACAGCTTTGTAGGAAAATGTTTTGTCAGTCCCAGTGCAGTAGAATTCAGAAAGATAAAAATAGTAGCATAGATCAGTCAATAATCCAGATTTTCTTGCAGTATAAATTGGCCAAGGGCAGCAGAACTACACCCATACATCAGCTGAGGTTAGGCCTGGAGTGTGACCCAGTAATTATGACTCAGTCAATGAGAGTTTGTTTGAATCTGAAGAATGAAATTTGGCACAAATATTAAATAGGGGATTTTTTTTTCATTTTATCACAAATTTATTCAATGAAAAATGCAGGTGCCATGCTCACAAAACAACTGCAGTGCAGTCTCAAATTTGCCAATATGTATTAGTCAATGGAAAAAAAAAGAAGATTAAAACATCAGAGTTAATAAGCATTTTGGTCTTAATATTTCTGAAAACATCAGTGGGATGGAAGAGGAGGCTATAATTGCAGAAAAACTTAAGAACAGCTGTGAGGAGCCATCATATATCCATGCTTTGGATGTTCACTTGCTCTGTGAGAAAGTCAAATTAACTCTTTGCTGAGGGCAGTCATCTTCTTTTCGGGCATTTGGAATTTTTATGCGTTTTCCTTGTTCTCTCCTCTTAGACAGTTCCAGTTTTACAGAGGTGATTGAATGTTCAACATATTTAGGATACTGCAGATTCAGTTTCATTCCAAGGTGCAGAGTGTTTTTCTTGACAGCTTATGCTGTAGTTTTTGAAGGAAGGAACCAGGCGTATGAACTGGAGGGACAGGGCTGCATATCTATTGTGCCTGGTCCTTCTTTAAAGTCCACAACAAATCTATTGGCTGCATATTTTTGAGAAAGAAGATTGGGACTATATACTTTGAATGGGTCACAGACAGCTGGTCAATTGTCTGCAAGAAACTTCACCTGCTTGTCTCAACATATCACTTGTGGATGCAAGGAGCTAACACCCGTGTTAATTTTAGCAGCCAAAAAGTGGGAATGGTCAATGAGCACAGCATCTCAGTTGCACAGAAGAGGATCAAAAGAGTAGCTTCAAAGAGAAAATAGTGACTTAAATAAATCATGACCACTAGAATGATTGCAGTTTGATCTACTGGTGTTTTCCCAGTTTACTAAAAAGAACAAAACAAGAGCCATCGAATGTTAATCAGATGCTTTTTGTGTAGAGACTGCTGGGGCAGCATCCTGAGTATGTCCAAGGCAGAAGGAGGGAATGAGTTTCAGGTGAGAAATACAAGAAAAGAGAATTTAGGGCTGTGTCATGTTTCTTTTAACACACTCTGGTCAGATCTGTCCTTATCTCAGCTCTTTGTGCCTCACATTGGGTGCCAAAAATGTCATGATTTAAGTCTTTTTCCCAAACCCAGGTCAGCCCCCCTTCAGGGTAACTCTCCCCATTTATATGCCATTCTTGGTGTGGAATATCCCTTTGTTCAGTTTGGGCCATCTGTCCCAGCTTTGCTCCCTTCCAGTGTACCTCCTCACTGGCAGAGCATGAGACAAGGAAAATGCCCCTGACTTAAGATAAAAACAACTTAGCAAAAAACCAAAACATTAGTATGCCATCAACACCATTCTCATTCCAAATACAAAACACAGCACTGTAACAGCTACTGTGAAGCAATTAATTCTAGTTTTGCTGAGACCAGGAGAGCCTGCCAGTTAGTTTTCTACTCTTATCTGTATTTCATCATGAAGTGCCATTTTTTTGAAATTAGATTATGGTGCTTTTATCACAGCTTTTTGAGTTCCATCATCTACATCATGGAAAAGAAAATTATCCACCCTGGAACCAGCAGCAGCCTGGTGGCTCAGGCATTCACCTAGGCATGGGTGAGCCCTTTTGTGAGCACTGGACTGAAGTATTAGTCTCAACGTGAAGATAACTCCAAAATTTTGGCAGCTGACCTTTAACTATATGTCTTATTTTATGGATGACCAGCTTGGGCTGCCCAAGGCTTACAGAGCACTTGAAATGGTAGACAAAATTGGTGAGAGCCGTGGTTTCTCAGCACTTCAGACTGTGAGGCAGTGCAATCTCCACTAAAGTGCACAGGGTTGCAAGCCATGAATTCTAATCCTTAGTCTGCCACTAATTCACTCTATAGCTCCAGGCAAGTCCCTATCTCTTCAGCTGTAAAATGGGAATAATAATAATGGTTTCCTATCTTTCAGCAGCGATAAATTCATCTATGTTCTTGAGGCATGCAAATACTACAGTGATGAGCGGCCCAGAAAAGACCGTGAAAAAATGAATAATTCTGTATTTACAGCAGGCTTTGAGTGTGCAGTAAATAAGGCTCTGCTAACTGGCTGGTGAAGATTACTTTTCTAAGTAGCTGTTTATTCAGTAGGTACTGTGTAATCAGTACCTACTTATCCTGTGTAATGAATGATAAAGTGTTCCTTGGGGGGAAAAAAGGGAGGTAAATACAGATTTCAAAAAACTCTTAATACTAATTTACAGGAAAGTACAGTTAGGATTTCATCATCCATTTAGGTTCTAGTGTTCTTCGATGTTAAAGATCTTGATTTTGGCAGACATCATAATGTTCTTCTGATACAATTGTCTTCTGTGCAGCCACATATTTAGGTGTAGTAGCCTGTCCCCTGCTATAAGACAGAAGGGAGGCTTTACTCAAAAACTAACATTGTCACTATGCACATGTATCATTCTTCATGTGCAATTATTTCTGTCTGAAAAACAGGAAAAACTAATCTGACATGTTAATTTTTTTTAATGGCTGTTTTGACCAAACCATCATATTCCCATTTTTATATTGCATTTTTCTGAGTTTTCAGATTAGTTTCAAGGTAGGTGACCTGAAAAATACAGTGCCTTTTTCTTTGTATACAAACAAAATTTCCCTAAAGGGCAATAAATAAATTCCCCTCTCTTAACAAATAATTTTCTGCTGTTGAAAGTAGCAAGAAAAACAATGAAGGCCTCTGTAAATGGTGGAATGCTAACACTTCAAACTTCATTAGAGTAGTCTGAGCATGTTTATCCTGCAGTTTAACTGCTTATTAGACCATTGCTATCACATCTGTTAAAAGCATGTGCAATCCGCAAGACAAGCTGCCAAATGTCCCTTTACAATTACATTGTTCAGAGATCTGTATTATCATTCTGGCTGGGGAGATGAGGGGAATAAGTGCCTGTTGTTTCCCTTATCTTCAGTGAGGCTTTTGGTGCTGCCTCCCATAAGATCTTCACAGGTAAGCTCAGGAAGTGTGGGCTAGATGAGTGAGGAAGAACACAGGGTGAGATGAGCACACAGACCGAGAACTGCACGAGAGATGGAGCTCAGAGGGTTGTGACCAGTGGCACAGAGTCTATCTGTAGACCTGCAGCAAGCAGTATTCCCTGGGGGTCAGCACTGAGACCATTCTCATTCAACTTATTCAGCAGTGACCTGGATGAAGGGATGGAGCAGCAAGTTTTCTGATGATATAAAACAGGGAGGAATGGTTGACACGCCAGAAGGCTCTGCTGCCAGTCAGTGAGACTTGGACAGGCTGGAGAGTTGGGCAGAGAGGAACCTAATGAAGTCCAAGAAAGGCAAATGCAGAGTTCTGTACCTCGGGAAGAACAGCCCTGATCTGCAGCACAGGCTGTGGCTGACCTGCTGGAAAGCAGCTCTGCAGAGAAGAACCTGGGGATCCCGGTGGACAACAAGCTGTCCATGAGCCAGCAGTGTGTTCTTGGGGCCAAGAAGGTCAATGGTGTCCCCGGATGCATTAGGAATAGTGAGGCCTGCAAGTCAAGAGAGGTGATCCTCCCGCTCTATTCAGTCCTAGTGAGGCAGCATTGGGACTACTGTATCCAGTTGTGGACTTCCCCACTCAAGAAATATAAGGAACTACCAGGGACAGTCCAGTGGAGGGCTATGAAGATGATTAGGGAATAGATCATCTCTCTTGTGAGGAAAAGCTGAGGGATCTGGGACTGTTTAGCCTGTGGAAAAAATAGAGGGTATTTTATTGATGCATACAAATATCTTAAGGCTGGGTGCCAAGAGGATGGGTCCAGGCACTTGTCAGTGGTGCCCAGCAACATGATAAGGGGCATCAGGCCCAAATGGAAACACAGGAAGTTTGCTTTCAGTATGAGAAAAAAGTTCTTTGAGGGTGACAGAGCACTCGAACAGATTGCCCAGGTTGTAGAGTCTCATTCTGTGAAGATATTCAAAACCTGCCTGCATTGTGCCACATGCACTAGGTGGACCTTCTTTAGCAGGGGGCTTGGAACAGACAATTTCCAGAGGTATTCCAATCACAACCATTCTGTAATTCTGGAATTCTCTATTCTGTACTTGTGTGTATGAGGTGTTAGTGTAGCAGTCCCCCTAATGGGTCTTTTTGAATATAGTTTTGAGTCATGCTTACTTTTCTATACAGAAAAAAATCTATGTTCTGCCAAGACAGAGTATGCATAGATTTGTTAGTCTGATCTGCACCCCATTTGGTGGTGCTATATTTAAAATTAGGACATATCAAATTAGAATCGTGGTATTTGCAGTAGTCTTGATATAACAGGAAATCATCCACTGCATAATACTTATAGCCCCTCGGTGTATCTAATAAAGAAGAATGTTTTACTGCAATCTAGCTCTCTACACATTTCTAGACATTTAATTGATGCTATTATTTGTGATATTTAAAACCTATTTGAAATAATAAGAATATATGGCATAAAACAATGTACTACTTGCCCTCAAAGGATATTTAAATTTATATCTTAAAATAAGTTTTTCTTGCTACTTATACTGAAAACCTTCACAAGCAAATATTTTGGAGCAAATAATTTCCATAAATGTTTCTTTATAGGCCCTTATCTTATGATCTACACACATAACTCACTCCAGGCATGTGAATTTTTGGCAGCTGTACCCACATGCAAAGTTATAGCAGTGATTAACTCAGTAGAAACATATTTGCAACACTTTGTCCTTTAGGTTTTTACTTTTCACTTAACAAAGGCTGCTACCAGCTATGAGCAGGATACAAACAATAGGCTCAGAATTATTGTTGGTGATGGCTTTTACCTCTAGTCACTTATGAATTAAACATCTAATGTCTCACATTGAAAACATTTTAAAAATAGTTTGCATATAAAAAGGATGACTATAAAACAGATTCCAGTGAAGAAATCTTCAGCATGTTGTGAGCATGGCAGCTTTGCTGCTCAGAAAACTTCGCCAAAAGTACATCACCCTTTGCATTGTTGTCTGACAGAACCTGATGGCCTAAATTTCATTCAGTATCCTCTGCTTGGTGTTTGCTGTTGGGTATGTCTACATCTTCAGAGGCACCTAGATATTAGAAAACATGGTGAAGTAAATGGAATGTGGATTATTTGAATGTGAATTTTCATGTGGGTTCCCTCATGAATGAGAAGCCAGAAATGTCCTTTTTCTTTAGCTGACAATCTCATTGGAACAAGCCTCCTACCATGTTCTCCCATGAAAACTGTGTCCACTGAAATAACACTGCTATTGAAAAGTGTGAGATGAACACAATTGCAACAAGCAGAACTTCAGCAGGGACTGTGCTTAATACAAAGAATTCAGTGCTAGAAAATGATTGTAACCTGGCTGTACTTGGAGTTAAATATAAAACTCTTATCTTCTTGGAATAGCACCCTGATGCTTGCAATCAAAACCAAATTGAAACGCTGATGTCTGTTTCTTGGTGTTAGGGAAAGAGATTAAGGGGAAGGAGAGATCACTGTCATCTTTCATATCACAGAATGTACTTTGAAAAGGTCAGACTGACACCAGGGAAAAACCTGAATAAAGAAAGAATGTACCATCTACCAGCACCTCAGCACCAGCTGTAAGTAGGGCTGCCAGCAGCACCACAAGCAAGGTTATAATAAGGAAGATGCCTTAACTTAACAGAATTTGTGGTGGCCAGCAGCAGCTATGCAATTGTGGCTTGTTTAAGCCAGTTATGACTGCACAGAGGTTCACATTTTAAAGACAGGAATTAAGTGTTTGAAGGAGCTTGATGCTGTAAGTTATGCTGTGTAACTGTTCCCATTGAGATGCACAGAGTGAATTGAGTGTGTTTGGAAGGCCAGACCCAGGTGACAGCATGAAAACCTGAGCAATGTTCCATATTATATAAGTAGCCTGAATCATTTAGAAGATTTCCTATCTAAAACAAACAAACAAACAAACAATCAATCAAGGAGACATTTCTGCTAGGCCTTCAGATGCCTACATAAATAATGATGCTTCCCATCATTCTCTCTATTGCATGCAGGCACTCCATGGTATTAGTAACTTTACTAATGTGGGTAATTTCATTTCAGTCTTATTTTTAATTGTTATCATCCTCCCAATTTTTCCTTAAATGTATTTCCTCAGTGGCTGAAAGATTAATGATTACCCTCCCATTAGGGAGGGACAAAAAGACGGCTTCAGCATTATTTATTTATTATTCTTTTTCTGAGCTGGAAATTGAATTATCTACTCCCTATTTAAGACCCTTCTAGTGAAAATGTCACTTGCCATGAACTAAATGCTCTTTAATAGCAGCAGTACATATGTTCCTTAATAGTAACAGGACATAGCTAACTAGCAGAGCAGAATAGGAGAAGAGGACAAAAAGCAAATTTGGGGGTAGAACTGTACACATCTACACATAGAAATAGATAAGAACCTTACAAGGTTAATACCAAGTGCACCCTCAGCAATGTGGGCACATCTTTCTCAGGGACACTCCTAAAGGAATGGGATGCCACCCAGAGGGACCTGGACAAGTTCGAGGAGTGGGTCCATGGGGACCTAATGAGCTTCAACACAGTCAAGTGTAAGGTGATGCACCTGGGTCAGGGCAACCCCTGGTAAAAATAAGGGCTGTGGGATGAGAGGATCAAGACAGCCTTGATTCTCCAGCCCTGCCAAGAAGGACTTGTGGATGCTGGTGGATGAGAGGCTGGACATGAGCTGGCAGTGTGCACTCACAGACCAGAACCAATCACACCCTGGGCTGCATCCAAAGCAGTGCAGCCAGCAGGACCAGGGAGGTGACTCTGCCCCCCTACTCTGCTCTGGTGAGACCCCACCAGGAGTGCTGCACCCAGCTCTGGGGTTCCAGGGACAGGAAAGGCATGAACTTGTCGGAGCAGGTTGAGAGGAGGCTACAAAGATGATCAGAGGGCTGGATCCCCTCTGCTATGAAGACAGGCTGGAAGAGTTGGGGCTGTTCAGCCTGAAGAAGAGAGAGCTCCAGGGAGAACTCATTGTGGCCTTTAGGAGTGTCACTGAGAAAGACATGACCACATTGCTGAGGGTGCACTGAGAATTAATCCATCAGTTCTTGTAAGATTGTCTGTCCTAGATGTTAGATGGATGCTTTTTTTTTGGTAAAATCTTCTGACTTCTGCTAATGAATATGTGAAATAGCCCCACTAAAATATCCCATGCTGCCCATGTTATAAAGTTTTCCTTTTACCTAATTCTAAGGAAAATTACCCAAAATTATCAGAATATTCTAAGGAAAATTACTCCTATATCAGATTGTACATCAAGATCTTCAAAGATCATTGAAGCTCCCAGAGTTCAGGCTAACCAAATCATTTGTGGTGGTTGCTAGAGGCTGCTATCCAGTACCACAGTCTGGGGAGAGGGGAGGGGGGTCTTTCTGAAGAAAAAACAAAGTAAATTTTTCAATCCATTGAATTTATTAGCAAAATTACTCCTGAAATCATGCTATGCCATCATGCAGTCCCCTCCATGTTATCTTTCCTGAAGTTTGGACTTACACAAGTATTTTAGCCCTTTCTAACTCTCTGATCTGCATGCATGAAACAGAGATTTGCACCAAACTTTCTTTAACTTGGGATATCACTAGCTCCCTATGTTTGCTCTTTCTGGCTTCCTATGCAGAAATGGCCAGAGTGCTCAATTCCCCTCCTCCTGATGGGAATCTCAAGCACTTTTATTCATTCAAAAGTATCCACAAGAGAGATTTCCGAAGGGAAGGTCTGGCCTAATGCTAGTCAGTCCTTGGGACAAGGAGGGTGAGTACAACATGTGAGGTGTGTGGGTGGGTGGGTGGGGGCAGAGGTACACCTGTGTGTCTGCTCCCACACTCTTCCAAGGCGGTCGTGCATGTTACTGAGGACAGTGTTAGCACTGCACTCCCATTGATGGGAGTTGTTGATGGCCTATCAACCATCTTTCAAGATGGGAAAATAAAACCTAGCCACCTTCCACACAGGCCAAACCCCTAAAAAAGGACATGGTGCATGCCTGAGAAAGGTGCAGCATCTGGCACGTCTGCCATGTCCGATGGAGCTCCAGAGCTCCCACTGGGCTGTGCAGTTTGCCAGAACCTCCAGAGTATGCATGTTTGTGTGAGGCACCGTCTGGCCCACCATTTCATAAAATCCCCTTAGTTTAGCAGAAGAATAGTGAGTTTTTACTTAGAAAAATATTTTCTTTTCTTAAATATTATTCCTTTTTTACTTATTTCTCAAAGTGGATTGTGTGCTTAAGTGTCAATGTAAACAGATCGGAAGGAAATTACTAAAAGAAGAAAAAAAATATTTCTGCTACAAGAGCGAGATTTGTCCTTCCAGAAGGGGAACTGGAAATATGCTAGAATGTACCACATTGAAACGTAGAAGCTGTCTGCTCCATCATTTCCTTTTTCAGCCCAGTATTAATTACAGTGGACTTGTAGCAATTTCACTTAATACTGAAGGGCTCATATTAAGGCAGGAATAAAGGCTGACAAAGTAGGTGTTTTATTCAATTTGCTACTGTTTTAAAGAATGAGGTCTTAAACTTCATGCAAGTCATCAGATGGTATGCACAGAAGAAGAAGCACAAAAATTTTTAAAGCAGAATTTGACATCGATTTCTATAGCAAACCAGAAATTTGGTCTGAAGTTCAGTGAACTATAGCTTTTTTCATTATGGATATTTCTACTGAGAGATTCTGTTAAGATTTAAAACTGCTGCTGAATGCATCCAGTGAAATGGCAAATCTCTGTACAGTTATAAGCACATAAGAACGGGAACACTGGAACAGACCAAAGCACCCTATTCAGTGATTTCCCCTGAACTTACAGAAAATGAGTAAGAAGAGGACAAGTACTTACACAATCACTGAAAGAGAGAGCAGTCCCCTTGGCTGAGCAGCAAAGAAGGTCTGGGAAGACTGTGAGAGGGTCCAGCCTCCCATTCCCTCCTGCTACTGTCCCACTCTGCTCTGGGTGTCAGTCAGAGTCCCCACTCTGCCTGAGGTCCACATGCCAAAATTTCAAGAGGTTTAGGAACTTAAAAAGAAAAAAAATCCAGGCTAGTAGTTTGGAAGCAATGAGAAACTCTCTGGTAATCAAGGAATTAGTATCCCATTGGCTGAAGGGCCAAAATTGCATTCCATGGTACCCAGCATTCCAGGAAAAGTCAACTCTTCCATAACTCTGAGGTTCTAGCAATCTGCAGCTTAGAGTTAAATGTTAATAATCATATATAATAAATCTACATATAAGAGTTTTGCATGTCAACTTAAGGGTATTAGGATCTCTGAAACACTGTAAAATATATGTCTAACTGATTTATTTTGTCTAAAGTACTGTTAAATGTAGAAATGCTTTCTATATGGGAAAAATATAAATTATGTTTCCTAGAAGTTACAACGAAGTATTGGGCATTAGGAGGCTAATATTCCCTTCCCTATCTGCCAGGGAAACCTTATAACCAGGACTCACAGCTTGACATTGATAAATGATTTAATTCTGTAGTGTTTGCCCCATATTCCTCAAGTGGGATTTTTAAATGGAGATTAATAACTGCGCTCCTCTCTGAGGTTTCAGATGTCCCAGTTTTACAATGTCTAATATATATGTACAGCATTTGAGAACTTTGAGAGAAAAATACCAAATATAGTTGAAAATTATATTAGGGCCTTTTAGCCAGCTTGCATGCATGGTACAATTTATAAAGCTGATGATGAACAAAGCCAGGCAATTTAGAGATTCTAGTGGATGACTAAACACTGAATGAATATGAATAAAGGGGTATGAATATGATTTTTTTTATTGTTTCTTACAGGCAATAGAAAAGTATTTCAGGCATATCCAAAACTGTTTATAAAACTCTTGATAAACTGAGGTGTTGAAATGTGTGCTTTGGATTTCATAAGTGTTTTTTCAGACTTAATTACTTCACAGTGCTTTCCAATAAAGATGGAAAGAATTTTGAAACATCATTTTAATAAAAATATATTTGAAAATTTCATCCTTAAAAAGATTTTAGTTATTTTTTTATATTTACCAAGGTCAAGAGGAGATCTGAAAGCATTCTAATGTCACTGAATATTTATTTTGCATTTAAAGAAAATAAGTTTTAGCACTACCGCAACAGATAGTGGGATGTCCCAATATATCCAGGACAGTTTAAGTGTTCATATTCACATCTCAAAATCCTGTACAATAAAAATGGTGTTAGTTCTTCTGATTCATTTTTAAAGCAAAGAACATTTCCATGTTTTCCAATTCATAGAACATTTCCAATCTTTCATAGACTGTCATGACTATTTAACTGCACTTTACAGTTCTCTCACCCTCACACTTGATGTGAAGTAAGGAAAATGCAAAGATGCATAGGCTCCTTTACCAGCTTGTTTCTCTTTTAAATCAAAACTTCTGATGATTAAAGAAGAGCAGAAAAAAGAAAGTACAGCTCGAGGCTATGATATAATGCACTTAGAGGTCCCAAAGGCAATATTCTTAACATCTACAACCAACCCTGAAACATAACAGAGGAATGTAAATGTTAGGGCTGGGCTCTTAAATTCAAGGTTCCTGACACACTGTGGGCTGACAGCCTTTGAATTTATAAAGACCTCCTATCTAAACAACCAAAAGAGCTAAAGATCACTTAGAATAATTATTTTGATCCATACTTGCAAAGCAGTAGCAACCTATGAGAAAGTATTACCATGTACATATGCAGGCAATCATTTCATCTGATCATATGTGGTTTCATCATCTTAAAATTGCTCTTCCATGCATAGTTGGAGACTAGTTTTTTGGTTTTTTTCTGTAAAAGTGTGTGTCAGGGGATTCATAACCCATTTTAAGTATTTGTGTATAACTGCATACACTTAACATGTTTTAGAATGGATCAAGAAATTTTTCTTCCTTATGACATTTTTTCAAATGACTGAAATACTTGAGTCTTTAATGGAAATACCTTCTCTTAGTTCAGCTTTTTTTCCACAGTATTATTAAAAAAAAAAAGAAAACAAAAAACCCCCAGCAACAACAACAAAAACCAAAAAAACCACAAACAACAACAAAACAAACAAACAAACAAAAAAACCCACAACAACAGCAACAAAAACCAACAAAAGAAAGCATTTTTGGTTTACAGTCAATGCCTAAAGAATCCTAGGAATGAGCCACAGAAATTTCTTTGGAGACCAAGGGCACCTTAATTTTTTGCAGTAAGAGTACCTGAGGATATCTAATGGACCCTGTCAAATTGATGTGTTCATTGGCATGGCTATTGCACAACAGCTCTGAGTTCAGCGCAGAGCATGTTAGCAACACCTGCTTTCAGTCAAAACTGTCATGATGTTGGACCAAAGTGACGTCCTCATTTTGTAGTATGGGTCATTGAAAAACATTCACAATGTCCACTAGGATGCCTGAATGAGAACTTAGGCCTCTCTTCTTCCTCCATGTACTTTGCATGGAAAACTCAATCCCTCTGTGGGTAGCTGCCCTTCACAGTCATGAGGCTTTCAAGGGTGGCATTAGCTATTCTTTAATGAATTAATTTATATTTTTCCCAGACTCTTAACTTTCATTCTGAAAACTAAAAAAAAAACAAAAACAAAACCACAACAAAACCAAAAACCAAGACCAAAACCAAAACACTTTTAAGGAATTGAAGAGTTTGAGAGAGTAGGCTTTGTTTAAAATCATAATTACTTCTGCCACTGAAACTGACATGAATACCTTAAAATTCAATATACATCACATTTTTTATAACACTGATATGCTTATTGAACATATATTCTTGTCCGTGAAATGTAAAGAGGTTTATTCCTAAAAGTTTTTATGAGCAATAGCTGCATCTGAATTTTTTCTTTCTGAGTAAATGCATGCTTTACAACAGCCCTCTAAAACCTCAGGAGTGTTAGAAGGACACTGGAAAACTTTTTATCACCCTGGGATGTATGCAAGTGCTTCAGATGATCAAAGTATAGAAATCAAAAATATGCAACTGAATGAATTTCTGAACTAAGGGAAGTAAAATCAGTGGTTTATTTGGACCAGTAGAGAGTGTGGTAATGAAAACAACAGACATTTTAAGGTGTAAAAGTTATTTAACTGCTGGCTCACAGTAAACCAGAAACATGTATTTCTGATTGCATTGAAGATAACCATTCCCAGACTGTATCAAGCCAATATTGTGTCAGTTTGCTGTCACCTGACAATGGGCAGAAGTAGTACTTTGGGAAAGACATACAAAACAGGACAGATAAAATCCAATTCTTTCCCAGGTATAAGCTTTCATTTTCAAGCAGTCTGAGGTTTATGGACTTCCTCAGGCAGAGGGTGCATTCACATCATTGATCTTAATATCTACTGATGGAGCTGCTTCTCTTGCATTTGTCTAATGGATTCTTGAGCCCATTTATGTCTTTGACCTCCACAGCTTTGTCTGGCAATGAGCCCTACAATTTAATTATGCATTATGTGATAAAGGACTTCATATTGTTTGCTTTAAACTGACCGCCTGATCATCTGAGTGCTTCTCTGTATTTTATAATACACGTGACAGCAAATAATCATTTAGGCAGCCTATGACTTCATATATGTCCATCATCTCTCTCCTCCCTCAACTGCCTTCCAGACATAAGTGTCTCAGCCTAAATCTTTTTCTTCCTACCAATTCCATTCCATACTTCTAATCATCCCTGTAGCTCTTTCCTGTATGTTTATTGAGCTCTCAAGCTCTTTAAGATGGAAGAGACCAGCAGGAAGCTTCGAGGGTATAGGTAGAACACAGATACTGTACTGATCCTATTTTGTCCTATTAATTCCCTCATTGCTCTTAGCACTTGTTTACCTTTTTGAGCTCTGCTGAGCACGGTGCTGGAACCTTCACTAAACTATTTGTAGTAACACTGAGATCTTTAGTGTAAGGATAATGGAAAATTCATGCACTGGTCTTGTGTGTATTTTCAAGGCTTTCCCTATGCCTATTATTTTATATTTGGAAATAGAGTGCATTAAAAAGAAAAGAGAAAATAAATTCTGTGGGCTAAAATAATGCTATAGAAACTACAGAATTTGAACTGGAACTAGACACATTCAAAAACATCAGTGATTAAATGTGAGCAAACAGGAGTCCACAACTTGACATAGTCTCACTTCATTGTTCTTATCTGGCCCTGAAATGCCAACAAACAGGTTTGTAGACTTGATAATTCATTGGCATGTTTCTGAGCAGAACTAAACTTCCCATCTCTGGCTGATGTCAAAAGGAGTCAAGACTGGCTAGCCCTCATAGAAATGGACCTGAAGAGTATTTTTCTGGTAACTGTTTATACTATGTGACATTGTCACTTCCATACTATTTGTGGAGCTTGATGCTGGGAAAAATGAATTTCTAGAGAGGTTATGAAAGATCAAGGATGCTATAATGTCATCATAATTACATGTAACTTGGGCATCAGTATTACATAAAAGCATATTGAATGCTTACTTAACATAACATTTGAATAAATCATGTTTAAAATCATGTTCACTGAAACATTTATTTCAGCTAGAGCTACATAGTTTAAGCTGCTCATACATAAACATTTTTGGCATTATTTATGAGAACCTGGCTTGCATCCACTTAATTTATATTTTAAAAAATAAGAGATAGCTATTTGAATCTTATATTTATAGCGAAAACCTCCATCGTCTGCTGCTTACTGAGGTTTCAGCAGATCTACAATGGTAATTCAATAACTGTGTCTACAATATCCTGGGAGTTTTAAACACAGTTTCCCATTTCTGCATTTGACATTTCAGTCTGTACTTTCTTACTTTTCTTGATAGGATTCCAGGTACTAAAAATAATTAGTTAGTGCCTATCACGCTATGTGACAGTGATGCCCTTGAATACCTAACGTGGTTAGCAAGGGTGGAACCTCCTAGGAAAAGTGAATTTTATTGACTCATTGATGCAAGTGCATCACTGCTTCTAAAGTTTCTGGAGGGAGAGTTTGCAAAGTGGGTTGAACAGTCTTGAGGTAGAAGCCCAGAACCAGCTGTTCTAGGGAGGAAAATTTACAGTTGGGCTTTGCCATTGCAACCAACAGTTACTGCACCAAAGCCATGTAGATTGGGCTTCACTCAGCCTCTATTGTGCATGCTGTGTCAACCAACAACTAACTCTTATTATTTTCATTTCAAAGTAAATAAGGCTTAAACATAATGAGGTGTACAGTTCCCAAGCCAGTGGAGAGGGAGTTTATCTTCACATTTGTTTTTCTCCTGTTTGTAAGTAGCTTGAGTGAGGTGTACTTGGAAAATTCTTCCCAAAGTAGAAAAAGTATTTTTTTCTCAGTGGTGGCCTTCCATGTTCAGATACTTAAAATCTGAAGCTAAAATATCTCACTTCCTTACTGTTAGCATTGTCTAACAAGTTATAAAATTAGCCTTTGTATCTATGTTTTCATGCTGAATCATTTTGTTAGATACATAATATCAGAGTATGTAACTCATGACAAGAGTACTTGTTAAGCATCCTGTGATTCACAGAATCATAGAATCGTTTGGGTTGGAAGGGACCTTAAAGATCATCTAGTTCCTATCCCCCTACCATGGGGAAGGGGACATCTTCCACTAGACCAGGTTGCTCAAAGCCCCATCCAGCCTGGTCTTGAACACTTCCACAAATGAGGCATCCACAACTTCCCTTGACAGCCACTTCTAGTACTTCACCACTGTCATAGTTTGATTTTTTTTTCTAATATCTCATCTAGATGAACTCTCTTTTAGTTAGAATCCATTTGTCTTTGTCCGATAGCTACATCCTCTTGTAAAAAGTCCCTCTCCATCTTTCTTATGTGTTCTTTTTAGGTACTGGAAGGTTGCAATTAGGTCATCTCAAAGCCTTCTCTTCTCCAAACTGAACAAACCCAGTTGTCTCAGCCTTTCCTCATAGGAGAAGTGCTCCCCTCTGATCATTTTGGTGCTCCACCTCTGGATTTGCTCCAACAGGTTCTGGGGACCCCAGGGTGGATGCACAACTGCATGTGGGGTCTCACCTCACCCTGCTGGCCATGCTGCTTTTGATGCAGCCCAGGACACATTTGGCTTTCTGGGCTTCAAGCACACATTGCTGGGTCATGTCTAGCCTCTCATCCACCAGCACTGCTTTGTATTGTGGTCTTAATACATAAAGGATGATCCTCGTTTAAAATTCTACTTACATTTCCATAAAGGACTCAGAAATCCCAGAAATAAAGTATTAAGTTAGCACCTTTTTTGTTTCTTTGCTGCCCACTTAACATTAGCAGAGATATTCTTCATGAAGCTCCAACCTAAAGACATCTTGCTCTAATAAACCTTGTAGGGCAATATGCTCAATGTACTGAAACAGATCTTGCTTTCTTTCTCATTAAATCACATGAATGGGATATATCTTAGGCAATACTACCTATGCAAAAGTTAGATGTCTTGCTAGCTATAGGCTATATGTTCACAGTTATTAGGTACTTGTGGAGGGTGATTAATTTACACTATTTTAATTTATTTCAGCCTCTGGAGTTTCTTTCAGTCTTTGGACTCACTTTTGCTGTCCTCACTGATTATTAAAGTAGTCCATGGTAACTGGCTCAGACTTACAAATTTAATCTCTGATGCTTACATCAGCATGGAGGAATCCCAACCAGAGGCATTCTGACTCATGGTATCATCCAGAAATTGCATGGTCTTTGGAAAAACACATAGCATTCTAAGTTTGCAATTCAGGGAAGTCCTAACATTCCAGCATGGGTTCTTCCTAGAATTTTTTTCTGTATTATATTGAATGGGCCTTCAGGAGAGCTGGAGAGGAAAAAAGGGGAAAAGATAAACTACTATTTCTGTTACTTCAATAATCCTAAATGCAAAACATTAGCTCTTTCTAGCAACAAAAGCTCCACCATACTGAAACCATATGCCCTCCATTTGATTTACCATCAACAACTGCCTGGCTGCACACAGAGCCTCTCTGCTTAATAGTGGCTCTAGGCAAGTGCATGCATAATATTCAAAGCAGTTTTGTTCTTTTATTAAAGTTGTGATAAGGAGGCAAAGCATTTAAATGGGAATAATCAATTATATAATGATATTCACATACAACAAAGTGCTTTTAATATAAGTACTTTTAATGTGCCACTTTTGTGATGGGGGAATTACTTTTGTAGTACTTTCAGAAGTATATCTTCTACTGGTGCCAGGCAGACAGAGCCAAACTAGAAGACTCCTGAACTCCATTTACTGCTCATTCACAAGAAAGCATTTTTCAATGCAGAATCAACATGACTTTACCACTCTGTTGAATAAGTGAATTTCAACATTAAGATGTGTCTACGTTTTATTTTTTTTTGCAAGAGAAGGAAAAAATAGAGTGCATTATCAGTCTGAATAAAAGCTGATTGTGAAACTTCAACACTTAAAAGATTAAATTTGATTCTTTCCTGTTACGTTTGTCTGATAGTTTTCTTGATCTCCTTTTGCCATTATCCACTCTCTACCAATAAGAAAGCTAAGTTAATTCTATCCTGCCACTGGCACTTTTGACGATCGATGTCAAAAGTTATAAACACAGAGTGGCCACACATGATGTTTTGCCCAGTTCTGAAAATTTTCACAAATCTACTAATTAAAGAAAACTCTATTGTATTCAAATTTCTTTTTTATCTCATGAGTATGGATCTATTTAGGTAATGAGATAGAAACCAGATACTTATTTCATCTATACTGTAGATTTTCATTTAGAAGTGGTGCCCTCTTCCATCCATAGCTAATTTGCTGTGAGTCCCATGCCAGTTGTCATGGTTACAGGTTGAGCTGTGTCTGTCTCCCAGGTGTCACTGGCTGTGTTTGGAGCATAGTCCTAAAGGAAGATGAAGGCTGAGCTTGCTCCTTGACTCCCTGTATCCAGCCTCTGCAAATGCAGTGGATGTTCCAGTGGATGTTCCAGTACCTTGCAGCAAGTTGCAATGTGCAAGTCAGAAAAAAGCCCAGCCATCTTCTTTTCTCAGCATTGACCATGTGACTCTACCAATATCATTAACTATAATCAGGAGATATATTTGGGTCACTGTTCAGGCTTCAGATGCTACTTCTCTGCTATTTCTCCCCTTCTCTCTCCTTTGCTGAGCTCAAGAAATTACCTGATGGGGGTCACAGAAGAATAGAAAGCTAAGAAGTGTGGAGAATAAATGAAACTTTACTTGAGAATATCTATCAAATCCCAACAGAGCATGCCCAGGTGTGGTTGCAGGCATACGAGACTAGGATCTTTAAATCCAGAGCAATGTGAATCCTGATGCTAGAACTATCAAAACAACAAAAGATACTGTGAAATTTGGAGTAGGATTAATCTGAAGATTAGGCGTAGGTGTCTGCACAAGACCTGGGTGTTCCCATTATGTCAACAGAGATCTAGTCAACTCAGTTAATGTAACCTTTGTATAGAAAGCTGGGGATCCTTCTCTTGGGTGGAATCTGACCTGAGAGTTTCAGCCCAATTCCCATACACAAGCATTCTGAGCCACTGGAATTCTCCAAGGTGTCCCCCTGGAACTCTAACTCTCCAGTAGAGTGTGGGTGTCATGTAGATCCCGTGTGGTAACTGGCAACTTTATGCACTGTCTCAGGTCCCTCAGGGCACCTTAAATGGACCAGAGATGTTGGCAGCCAAGTTGAGCCCAGCCCAGCACTACCCGCTGTGTTTTACACAGCTGGCTGTTTCAGGGAGATCCAAGACATGGGAGAGGCCCTACATCTCCTTACCTAATGCACAAGAGAGTTTAGCATTCACAAAAGTCAGCTGTTAATATCCTTTAGCCAGTGCATATTTAATGTAAAAGGCATAACCACTCCAGGAACAGCGACCAAACCCAGAACCTAACTTTCCCATGTAAGTGGAGCTTAATGCATCCAAACTCAGGATCATTTACCCCATGCTTTTAGTTGCTCCTCTTTAACTTCTCTAAGCAGACAGGTAAAGTAATGCACTGAGACATAAATCAGATTGTAAGATACAAATCAATACTTATTATGGAGTGCCTCTTAGATTCATCACGCCTTCTCAGAAACTACTTAGCTAAAACTTATGTTTTATTGCTGATTCCAGCAAAGCCAACACATTTCAGACATTTCTTGCTTTCCCTCAAATCACTAGCACTATTTCAGAAGAGCACTTTTTTCCCCCTATTGTTCAGAAACAGTCCAACAAAGGAAGTTCAGGAAAAAAAACCACATCTTTTTTCTAGTTAAAGACTGCAAAACTCATTCTGCAAACTCACATGGATTTCAATTGAAAAAGCTCAAAAATGTAGACTCCAGCTTCGAATTTTCAATATGTCTTTTTTTTATACAAACCTCAGTGTTTGATCATACCTAAAAGTATTCAAAATATCAGAGTTACATTATTTACTCACACTGAATACAGTGCATTAGACTTCAATGTGTTTTTTTTTTAGTTTTATTTATTAAAAAAAATGAAATCACTGAATTGGATAATGTTCATTTGGATCAATTGGAAAGCATTGCTGAAAATTATTCACGTAGCTCTATCTAAAACATATCTTTTCATTGTGTTTTTCACAAAAGCAGTTACTATTTTTTTCTTTTCTCATTTCTTGGCAACAGAGTCATGGATCTATAATTAAAAACCCACTTAGGCAATTTCCAAAGGATTATTACAATCTTGTCATGTGAGGGGTTGAACAAGTCAATTTATAAGTTATTTTTTCCCCCATTTCTAGGTTCTACAATGGTGGTCTGAAAATGTTTAGAGCCATAAACGAGGGGGGGATTTTTGGCAATGGACACAAGGCATGCAACTAATATGCTCTTTTTCTTTCTTTTTAGGAATGCAGTTGAAGAAAACAAAAAATTATATGCCATTTATGACACAAGGTGAGTTACTAAAAGTACTTTAAGCATGTGATTATTATCTGTAATAGAATGTAAATCCTTCAAAATGTTAAAAATTGTTAACATTTTTTTCCTGAGCCATGAAGCAATCTTTAAGGCAAAATGAAAAATATTTTCACCCATCACACAAAATTATATCTATACCTAATAATTATTTCCCTTTAAATATAGTGATTTCCCCTCTGTGTACACTGCATGTGACAAAGAAATACAGTTACACAACCAACTCAATTTACATGTTGTTCCACAGGTGGAATATGGCCCACGATCCTGATCTGTGTATTATGAGCTTAACTGTGTCTGCCTCTCATGCCAGTGTTTAGGGAATGGGAGCAAAGGGCTAGCTGGCACAGCCTTGGGAAAAGAGGATGCACTTAGAAAGACCAGCAGAGAGCTGTGCCTTGGCAGTGGAAGGCTGTGGATGCAGCCTCTGTAAACACACCTCTGCATTCTGAAGCCTTTCCTTTCCCCTCATCCTTCATGGACTGGTTCCTCTTAAGGGCACTCCTCAGTGTGAGCAAAAGAGGATTTGTGCTGTTCTCAAAGGATAAGAGCAGGACATGCATCAGATTTTCACTTTATTCTACCTATAGCTTTTTCTTTGTTACCCTGGATTTTAGCTTCCACAACTGTGTCTAGAAAGTGAAAAAAAAATTCACTTCACTTCCTTCTTATTGCGTATCCTGTTTTATGTGGAAGTGTTTGCACTTCCCTCCCCTTAGTGGTTTTTTTTTTTTCTTGTCTTTTCTCTTTTCCTCTGTTAAAATTCAAAGGGACATTTGGATGAAAATGCCAGGAACCAACATCTTGGTGTTTTACCTAGTCCTAATAAAGATGCATCAGTTAGGATCCTGGCTTGATCTTCCTTTAAATATACATAATATTAAATATAAGTAATTCAAAGAACTTATGCTTGTCTTCTTCACTCTGTATAATCTCCGGCAAAAAGAGGCTGGGATCTTAACTTGGAATCCTGTCTGCTGTTAGTAAAAAATTGCATAACTAATAATTATCAAAAATAAGATTCATAAAGGTATTGATAAATATGAAAACATAAATATATGGACTATATCCTTCTGATATAGCCTTAGAGAAAAAAGGGAGCCGCTGCATACTGTTTTGTTAAGAATAAATAATGTGCTCCTGACAAAGGGATTTAGATTAAACCACTCAACTAGAATAGCAACAAAGAAGTCCTATATAAAATAGCACTTCCTCAACTGCAGTTAGAGTAAAAAAAAAAAAAAAAAGTCGTTACTTGTCTGTTTTTCTCAAAAGACTGTTTTCATCTGGACAGAGACTTAAAAGAGTAGTATTTCTAATGCACCACAGGCTTCTCTAATGTATTTGTGTTATTTCAGTGCATAATCATTAATCTTTATTACAAAAAAAATGTGAGTTATAAAGAGCCATGTTTATTTCTTCCTCTGCCAAAGTGTCAATGGATTTTTATTTTGATGTGTCTGACTCACTATGTGAATAATCCAAAGGTTTTGCCACATAAGGAATGGAATGTTGCAGGAATACTCTTTTAAATTCATTCAGACAATTCAGTTTTTTGTTCTGTGTTCTTGAATATGAAGAAAAAAATACCCATCTAAAATTTAAACAGCTGCTCAAGACAATTTGGGTCAAGCCTCTTATTAAAGGCAAATTTTCCCCATTACTCATATGGATTAATAGCTTATTCTTTATGTGGCCCACTGAAACATTCAGATCTCCACTACATCAGAATTGTTGACATAACACCATTAATATTTCTGTATAATTAAATGTAAACCAGCAAATTATGCAACCAAAGTGAGTGGATTCATGCAATGCTGCTTTCAATCTGTCTGGCAGAAATGGGGACAATGAGTGTAAACTCACTGTCAGTTAAATAAACTGTTGAGTATTACCCAACACCACCAAATATTACACAGAATTTCTGATAAATGTATATATAGTAAATAAACATAATCTTGTTCTCCTCACATAGTATGTCCAACAACCACTGCTCATTACCTGAACAGGCAAAACACAGTGTAAAAAACTGCCAAAGTGCAGAGTATTCCCTAAGCCCTAATGCTTCCCATCAGCTGCCTGTCACTCTAAAGCTCTGCTTCTGCTGAGATACTGTAGGGCAGAAAATAAGAAAGCTGAGCTTCCTGAAGGAAATACTAATTGCCTATTATATGGTATTTTGGCAAAAATTATCAACTTTTGATTTCATAAAGTGGAAAAAAGTCAAGTTTATAAAAAAAAAAAAAGTTGAAAATTTTAATGTGTATTTTTTCCCAGCCACTTTTATTAATTACACCTTCTCAGCATGTTAAACCAGCAGGCTATTAAAACTGCTGCAAGGCAGAGTAGGTAAGCAGCAGCATGGGTCTCAGCCTAGTAAGATTGATGTCCTATGTTCCTCAGAAGACAACATTTCAGCCATAACAGCAGTTCTTCCCACTTTCTTTTAGTTTCAGTCTCTCTTTTGTATCTCTGAACCCTTTGTGATTGCAGTTTGCTTCACGGTAAGACTGGATCTTTGCCAAAATCAGTTAAATGACAGACAAGTCAGAAAGGAAAATGAAAAAGAAAATATTTGATAAGTGATTCTGACCTCAGTCTGTAAGTGGAGTTAAGTTCCTTTTGTCAGGTAAACCCCCAGTACCGCTTTCCAGCACAGGAGTTCAGTGATGTATTGTGTGGTGTGATCAAAAGCTTCTTCCCTGATTCCCAAGCCAGGCTTTCTCCTACATCTGGTGACTGATAGTGGTAGTACTGCAAATGCATCGGCTGTGAGCAGACCTCTCCTCTTCTCTAGCCCTCCTGTCATTGCCTCCTGCTGGATCTCCATTAGCACTGACAGTGATGAAGGAAACTGGAATTTGTTCCAAAATTTTGGGTCGCTTCTCATTCCAATCCCCCTGCCTTCAACCATTTCTGTCCTTTGATATGGGCTGAGTGTGCTCTGTTCCAGCTCCTTCTGAAATGAGATGATGGATGCATCTATATAGCATTTTACTGCAGACCGGGACTGTGCTTGCAAAGTGAATCACTTGATCATTCCCACTTACTGTACTTTGTTTCACATCTCAGAGCAGGCTCAGAGTACATGAACACAACTCCTTTCAAACTAAGTTGAAAAACACACCCCAGCAGCACATTACTCTAACTGGTAATGAGCATTGAGTCTATTGCACCAGATTTGGTCACTTTCCCTAATGGAGTAAAAAAAATATCAAACCCAAAACAACAAATGTTGCATGGATATCAGATCCTCAGCAACAAGAGTTTTACTCTAGAGACCAGCCCCTCTACCTGCTATACCCAGATTTAGTTGATGAATTTATTATAATCCAACTTCCCCCAAGGACTTCATTCATGTGTAGGCTTGGCAGTTGTATTCTTCCACACTTACTTGCATTGGAGCAAGGACAGTCCTTCTGCTTCTTCACACATAATGTTTACCTCTGCAGCTTAGACTTATCCATTGTTGAAGTGGCCTTTACAATATTGGCAATGCTGAAGCAGTAAAAAATACATGCTGTGCTTACCTCATTGAACAAAATTTGATCAGGAGCATACATCTTAACTGTCTAGTGGCCCAGGGGTGGAACATTCACCAAGGCTGTAGAAAATGATATGAATTTTAGTCCCTGAACTACAATGTCCAAAGTCTCATATTTTTATCATAGTTTTAGGGATAGATAGGGATAGTTTGACTGGGACAGAAAGACTGTACATTGGAAAAGGAGCAAGGAGTGAGAATAAACAATGATGAAACACCTAAAAGGAGGAGAGAATTGGGTTTTTTTCCTTATACCACTGAACATTGATTTATTTTATCCAGTAATTAATTCATGAATCACTGGATTATTTATGAAATAACAGTACTTCCCAGGCAACAGCCAAATCACTAGGCCACAGAGTTATTTGAACTCCTTCCCTCTCCCCTACTTCTTTGCTGAAAAGTGGAACATTTCAAAAAACAAAAGTTGGAGGTTTTTTCAAAAAACAAAAGTCCGGGATCCTCTTAAGATCCTGGAGTTTGGGCTTATCTCAGCAGACATTTCCTTGGGATTTTCTTGAATGGACAATCTACAGGTTGTGACTGGATGCTGTGTTTTTCCTTAGTGAATTGAAGTGCCCAGACTTGTTCCAGCCATGCCTTGAAATAACCTGCTTGCCTTTTAAAAGGAGATGTTTGGGACCCTAATTCCAGAAGCAAAGTGAGGATGTTGAATTCTGGGGCAGGACAAGGAGTCTATTTCTGTGCCCATTTTTTTCCTTATTTGCCACATTAACTAGCTTCCCAAAAGTCTGGGCTTCCACTATTTCCTTGAATACTGTGCCTGGGGCAGGTCTTTGCTGGGTCTCACCTTCATTCCATTGCCACAAAAGCATAGTTATGAGCCTTTCCTGCAGACAAAACCCACAGTGCTACTTTCACTGAAAATGCGATGTCACAGAGAAGTCGAGATGATTTTTACCTTTCATGAAATTCATTGATTGTTTATAGTTTTTAACATCTTTCTATTACTGCTAAGTGTAATTGAACCCAGAGTCCCAAGGAACAAATGTTCCATAACCCACTAAACACTTCTTTGTTCCATCAGCTCCAGCCTAGATTATCTTTATGCTGTTCCCAAGTAAATGGTTGCTCTGTAAGATCAAGAAGACAAATACTTAAATGAAGTGTGATATATGACAGAGTCTACAGCAGTGTTGATTCATTCCTACCTCAGATGTGTTTCCAAAGTGCCAGGATAGCACATTAATCAGAAATAGTGCTCTCTAACTTTTTTTTTATTATTATTTCTGTTATAAAACAGACAATCTATTTAAGAGAAGTTATTAGTGTTTAAATGTGCTTTTAAACCATGTTAAACTCTTCATAAGAAATATTTTCTTTGACGTTAATACTTTCTTTCAGAATTTAGGGGGACAGAATTAAATTAATGCCCTTCCCTAAATTCACTCCCTCTGAAGTCTTTGAAAGAGCTGGTCTTCAATACTGCCCATCTATAGCATTAAAAAAACATCAGGACCCAGGGCCTTAAAATTACTTACATAGTTACTTATTATTTGACTTTTCATTTTTGAGCCCTTGAGTTATGTATGCTTCATGCCATAATTCTCAAGCTTTCATCATAAGCCTAATAAGGTTTTTAAATAAAATCTTAGATTTTCACTTACTTTATAATCATAGTAATTATGGCACTACTAAAAATCCAAATATTAACATGAAATCACAAAACTGGGCAACACTCAGTTTCTTTTATTCTTACATTTTTCTGCATTGCCTATAAAGCTTAACACTGTTTCTAAAACTGAGCCCACTCCTTCTTTTATTTGGATCTTAATTACTAACTGCAACAGCAACAATGGACAGGACAACGGATTGCACTTATCTTTCTTTTCAATAATTTGTTGAGGAGAGAGGAAAAGCCGTCCATGTTTTCTCACCTATACACAACAGCACAGCATTACTCAATGTCCACCCTTTTCATAGCAGTTTCTCTAAGGGAAGAGAACATGTGGAAGGAAAAACAGGTGTTAAGAGAAAAAGTGCAAAAGAAAGACAAAGCTTTTCTCCCTTGGCTACTGAAACGTTGTGCTTTGTCATGGACCAGTGGCCACTGATTGCCAGAATGTAACCAGAATCAGAAGCTGGACAAGGGCATGTTGGTACTTCCACAGAGCACGGTGAAGAGCTCTGGCAGTGAGGAGCTGCCTCTGCAACCAAAACCAATATACCTAAGTAAACATTCTTCTGTTTCCATGCCAATAAGTCCTGCTGAAAGGACTAATTCACATGGAAAAAGATTAAAAATAATAACAACTGTGCTATCTTCACCCAACATTTTATACAAAGTTGAGAGCACTCACACCCTACATCTCTGGTACCAGTGCCACTTCCCTTCATTACTGTCCCAAATGACAAGCCTGGTAACACACGTTTTGAACCTGGCAGAGCTTCTGCCTGGCAAAGCACGTCCATCTCAGTCAGTGCAGTCGGCATCCTCGCAGGCACGGCTGAAGGGAGCCTGAGGCCCGGCACCTGTACATGCACACCACATCCCTGGCCGTAGCAGAACAGCTTCAGGCCCTTGCAGGTCAAGCCAGGGCGCTCAGGCCAGCTCCTTCTCCCGCCCCAGCGGCTCACCCCGGGCATCGCTCCCAGGATGCGCCACAGGGCAGGTGGGCACAGTCCCCGAAACAGAGAGGCAGGCCGAGGGGCAGGGGAGGATAGAGGCACGCGTCGGGAAGCCCCCTCTCACCCGGCTCCAGGGGAGACCCTGCGGGCTGCCCTAGTCCCGCAGTCCCGCTCCTGCCCCGGGGAGATGGAGCCGGAGGCGGGGAGATCCCCCGGGGGCTGCCGGCGACCATCGCTGCCTCCGGGCGGGTACCGCGGGGCCGGTGCCGTGCAGAGGTCGGGCGTGCCCCGAGGCGGTGCCCGGGGAGCCGCCGCCCCTCGCTGCCGGCCCCGGCCCCGCCAGCCCCGCTGCCCCGGCGCCCCACCTCGGGCTCTCCGCCCGGAGGGACGGCGGTGCCCTCCCTCCGTCCCCTCCCCTCCCGGCTGGCGGGAAGGCGGCAGGGCGGGCGGCGGCGGGCGGAGGGGAGGCGGCTGGCCGGGCTCCGGCGGAGGGCAGCTTCCTCCGGGGCTCGGCGGCGTCCGGCCGCGGGGCGAGCGCAGCCGGGTGCGCGGGCGGCTCCCGCGGGCCGGGTGGTGGTGCTGGGGCAGGGGGTGGGGGATTTTTTGGGGGGGAGGGCGAGGTGGGGGGGAGAACGGGGACTGTCGCCTCCGCCTCTTCCTCAGCGGCAGCCGGGGCAGCCGGATCGCGGCGGCGGCTGCTGCTGCTGCGCGAAGGGAACGTGGAACGGAGGGATGTGGGGCTTTGGGGGAGGCAGGATCTTCGGGATCTTCTCTGCTCCCGTCCTGGTGGCCGTGGTCTGCTGCGCCCAGAGGTAGGAGCCAGCGTGCCCCGGCGGCGGCGCGGGATGCGTTTCTCCAGGGGAACAAGCTGATGCGCTCCCCCGCCCTCCCCCACCTCCCGCTGTCGCCCCTGGCCCCCCGCACCCCGGCTTCTGCCTCTCCCGCCCGACACCCCCGTCTCTTTCTCCCACAGTGTGAACGATCCCGGCAACATGTCCTTCGTGAAAGAAACTGTGGATAAATTGTTGAAGGGCTACGACATCCGCCTCCGGCCGGATTTCGGAGGTGAGTGGCTGTGCCCGGGCTTGCCGCCCGGCGATCCCCCCTCCCCCGCAGCTGTCCCCGGTGCCGCCGCCGCTCCCGCACGGCGGGTCCGGCCACCCCGCCCGCGCTGTGCGGCACCTCTCGGCGCCGGCTAAAGGTCTGCTCTGCTCGCAGGTCCGCCCGTCTGCGTGGGGATGAACATCGACATCGCCAGCATCGACATGGTTTCCGAAGTCAACATGGTGAGTAGCGGGCGAGCCCGGCCGGCGCCGGGGCTGTCGCCCGGGTCACGGCCTCACGTTCCCCATCCCTCCTTTTTCACGAAGTCGCTGCTGTCTCGGCGGGCGGCGGCGGGACTGCGCGGCTCTCCGAGCGCTGCCCTCTTCGCTTGAAAACTTTATTTCCCTGGAGACGCGCTTTTCTCTTTCCCCCCTTTTCCCCCTCTCGCTGCCGGCGGCCGTCTCGGCGAGTGTGCCGGGCCACCGCTTTGCACCAACCTGCCTTCTCCTCCGCCTGCACCCCCGGGCGGCCGGAGCTCGCTGGGGCTCCGCCGGCACCTTCGGCGGCCTGGCAGCCCGCGGGATGCGGGGCGGGCTGGCGGCGGCCGGCGGGCGTGCCGGGGCCGGTGATGGAGGGCCGCGCCTGTCGGCATCTCCCTGCTTCTTGCGCGGGTCAGGGCAAAAACATGGAACAGCTCAGCTTGTCTGTGGGTAAACTGTGACATGTGCAAGTGCTGTAAGGCTTGTTGAGCACCCAGAGCCGGCGCGGTTGTGAATGGACTTGGGAGAAATAGTAGTCTAGTCTTGTCTCGGAAAGTGATGCTGTGCGGGGCTGTCGTGTTCACCGATGGACAGTTTAGTGCTTTGCTGCGTTTTGGTCCTCTCGTATGTATACCTTGATGATTCGAGGTTGGAAGCTACAATTTCTGTTTCTTGTCCTAATCCTAAATTTGAAGTGGGTTTCTCGTGTTCCTCAGCAAGTTACTCCTTCTCTCTGTGTCTCAGTTTTTTTCCTTGTATTCTTCCTTTTGCAAACCTCGTGTAGAAAGACCAGTCACTGCAATGCTGTAGTTACATTTATGGCATTAAAAATAATATGTACACGTTTGGAAGCTGAGCTCTCTTATAGTATGTATGGCACTAGCACTGTACTACCTCTCCTTCAGTTTACTGTTGCAGTGTTACAAGCTGTCATATCTTGGCTTGACACACGATCCCCGTTTTTTCATTAATCCTGCCACTGCTTTCACCTCTCTACCTGAGATTCTGAGAGAAACTTTTGCTCTACTTCTCATCTAAAAAATGTTTTTGACAGAGGTACAGTTGCCTGTTTGCAGTTAAAAGTGTCACCACTGCCAGCCTTTCTACTCATTCAGGAGGGGGAAAAAATGAGATAGTTCTTACAAGAGTTTGTCTTAGGTTTCATGCAGATTCAGGCAACTGCAGAGACACCTCATGTATTTGGCAGGCTTTTCTGTACCTGTAGGATTGCTTCTCAAGTTAAAAGAATGGGAGCTGAATGAAAGCTTCTCTCTGAAGAGTAATTGAAAAGTCTGACTTCACTATCCCACTGACACCTTCCTCACCTCTGGATATGTTCCAGTCTTAGGGAAGCATTACATGACTCATTAAATTAATATATAACACTGTGTATGTGAAGTGCCAGAGAGGCAATAAATATCAGAGAAAGGCATACTGAGATTGGAAAGAAAATGAGGGGATGCATGCTGCTTTTTGTGCTTTTTTTTTTCTTTTTTTTACTTTTTTTTTTTTTTTTACTTTTTTTTCCCCCCAGCTGCCAGAAAGCCTGTTAAGTTTAACTAACTCGTCCAACCCACTGTAGCAGGGGTATAAGGAAAATTAAGTAATTACACTGCTTCTTATGCTAAGCTGGGTAATCAGATCCTCAGTGATATGGGAGCTCCTCAAGAGGATGGTCAGTGTGTCCCCAAACAGCGTGTCAGTGTACCAGGTGCTTAAGTTCAGCTGCCCCAGGAGTTGGTGCCCGCTCTTGCCCATGAGTTGCCAGAGCAGCTTCAGAGAAGTGTTTTTTTCTGTGCCCTCTCATGGAGCAATGCAAAATCTGAAAAGCGTCAATACAGGTCTTGTAACAGAAACAAATAATGTGTTTCTGAAGAAAGTTGCTAAAGTACTTTTGTTATGAAAAGGACTAGTTTACTTCAGGAAAAATGAGCAGGAAAGGCTTCTGATTGGTGAACACCTTACTACAACCAGAATTTCAGCTGAGCTTGTCTCTCTGCCTGGAAAAGAAGTCATCTTTGACTAAGCACAGCTATATTCATGTACTACCTGAGCTGGTTACTTCCACTTGTTTTAAGTAACTTTTTACTGTTCTTCAAAGATTCTTGAGTATGTATCAATGAACACTTTATAAGGCTGAAGAGAAGGAGCTTTTCAAGATTACTTAAGTATTTATTCTAAGTAGTAATTTGGATGGGAAAAATAAAAGGCCTGTTTAATTTGAAGACCTGAGGCATAGCTGTTCACCTTCATGCTGGTTGCCAAACTAAACTTTTAAACATTGACATATTCTTTCATTTAATTCCAAACAGATATTGTGAGTGTTGACATTTTTAGCCTCTATTGAAATATGTTGCAAGAATTTCTCTGTGTAAACTGTGGTAGTGTGGACATTAATTCCTTTGATTTAAATCTAGACATTGGTGTAACCTTTTATAAATTAGCTTGTTAAAATTCATCTCTGTATTAAAAATAAAATAACCAGAGATTTACCATTCTTCAATTTTATGGATATAAATAAAATGTTATTACAGCAAGTATTATTATGCTACTTTCTAGGCAGCCTGTAATCTAGCTCTCAGACGACATGATGACAATTCTTTGTAACAGGAATTACAGTTTGTATCAGGCTCTTTTCTATTTGTAATCAAACTGTAGGTTTATATATAATATATTGCTCTACGAATCTTTATTTACTAGCTATTTATTTAGCTTTCCAGCATTTAAAAATTTATTTGTGTGGTTTTAGTCTTTCTGTTAAAAATCACTAAGAGTGATTTGCCCTATGCATCCAGGCTACCTGTAGATATTTTTAGAATAGACTTACTGACAGCCATGTACATCTTCCTTGGATTACATGGAACAATTAACATTTTTCTTCATTTTTGATGCGGAAATGCTAAGCTGGATCAGAAGGACAGATGCAAGTATCAGGATTGCAGACCATCAACTTCCTTTACTGAAAAGTTGTAAATAAGCAGTTCCTATTTGATTTCATGGCATCTTGAAAATATTAAGTAGCATTATTTAAATTGTAGACATGTATGATATGAAAATCACATGATATTTATACTTCAAGTTATGTATATATGGTAGCAAGGGGGAATTAATGAAGTTGCATATAAGAAGTGCATTGCTCAGGGAAGGGCTGCAGTCTGTTAATTACCTGTATGTCTATATCTGTATGTCAGTGTGCTTTACTCCGCTGCTTAACTTGTACATTCTTTCCCATAATTATTTGCCTATTTCAAAAATGATATGTGTAACTGGATACTTAAGCCCCTACCTATTTTTGTGCCTACTGCCAATAATTGCGTTTAAAACTGCTATAAATTGTACAGAAATATAAATCTCCAAACAAAATACTGATCAATAATAACAACAGATGTAATATTGAGAATATACTGTAAGTTATCTTTACAAATGAAGAGTATGGTTGTCAGATTTCAATAATTTAGCTGTACATTTTATAATTTTTTCAGGATTCGGGTTGATTGTGTTTTGTTCTTGCTGTGTTTTTAGGTGTTTTGCTCACATGGTATGCATTGAGAAAGAAATAGTTCATGTGCTTTTACCAGTCTACCAGCCCATTTCCAATCAGACAGTGTCCACAATTTGCAATTTTTTAAACGGTCTGATTCTTCTTCAGTGTTTGGTCTGTGAATCAAGTGCATTAGTTCCAGGCATTCAATTTTCAAGCACCCAAATACTTCTGTATCTTAGGAAGTTAAATAATCAATGCATTGAATCTCCAAATAACCCCTCTTTAAAGTTATTATGGCTGGAAGACTAAAATACTTTCATTTTACTGTAATTTTAGAGTGTGTTTCACAGTTTATGGGAAGTAATGCTTTAAAGTGGATGGAGAAAACAAGGGGATTAGAGCAAAAATGAACCTTTCTTCTTAGAGATAATGTTTTGCAGACAATAGGAAACATGCTACTGCTCTCAGAAGTGCTGCCTGCATTGTCTTTTTTTTATAGGGAGGACTTCAGAATTGTCCATCTAGGGTTTCTCAAAGGCTCTAATTTTGATTAAATTAAACCAGCAAAACCCAGGAGGCATAATTTGCTATATAGCTGTCCTGCTGTTTTGAGAATACTACAGTCAGAAAATTAGTTTGACATAAATTCAGACCTTAAAACAGATGAGTTGTTGTTTCTGAAAAAGATGTCATCTATTCTATGTTGTCACCAAAAAAAGATGTAATCTCTTCTATGCTAACACTGTAATTTTTATTTTTATGCATGTGCCTTTTTAAAACTGCAAGTATGCATATGGACTTCATTGTGTGCCTGCTGATTTTCAAAGCAATTTTAACATCTTTATGACAAACTGTTTAAGTTGCTGCCCTAAGGTCTACTGAAGTTACTACTCACTGAGACTAAATAGTGTCTATTTTCCTTGACAGGGATACACAAATAATTCTTTTTAGGTGAATTAATTCATACTTCACCTGAAGTACTGAGGGTGCAGAATGTAATGCTTCTGTTAATGAAATCTGTCACATCTTACTTTAGATGATAAAAAATTTGGTGGATTCTGTTTATGTAAATTGAGATTTATAGCATTAGATGTCTAAGGGAGAGCTGGATTGCTAAACTACACAAGTGCAGTTAATGGAGTCGTAGAACAGAAGGTGGATGCTTGGGCAAAGGTGCCGACTGTCGTTTTGGTTTTGCAGTATCATACTTGCCTTCCCGTTTCCAGTTCAGGTTGGTGCAGATCTCCTGCAAATCCTCTGCTACGTCACTGTGCCCAGGTTTTACACACAGCACCAGCTCCTGAAATTTAAACAACTGAGTCTTGTTCTTGTCAATACAGGTGATGCGATCAAGAGAGCTTAAAATAAAAAAGGCAGTGTAGTAGTGCTTCTTAGATATTTTAGGTGCCTCAGGGTATTTTGTTTGGACTCCAGCTACCTCTCTAGAACTCAAATGAACCTGCATAAATCCTGTGCTGTACCTGCCAGCCCTACACAGGGGTCCTGTATAATTCCAAAATGGCACCAGACCACCTTTGCTTAGGTAAGTGAATTGTTCCATAGATGTACAGCCAAAGCCTCTGGAATCAGGGGAAGGAGACCGTCAGTAATTTGCAACAGGTATCTTAGATGTCTGTGTGGTTGTTATTTTTAAAATTGAAGGATTAATATTTCTGGGAGGTGTCCTTGTTTCCTGAATGGCTATGAAGAGAGCCAAGGCAACTTGGTTAATTTTTGATTACACACAGTGAAATGTAATCTGTGTTTCCTACTGTAAATGTAGTTTATATTTCCTGCCATAAACAGATATTTCCTAAATATTTTGCAGACAGAATCTTGACATTACCCCCTGCAGGAAATCATAACCAAGTTTTGACATACTTTGCTTTGAATATTGAGATAGAGAAATTAAAGGAGTTGTTCTGATACAGTGGTTACATAATCATATTGCAAGCACAAGTTTTCTAGTGAGAAGATTCATATGTGAAGTGACACATGCATATTACTAGTTCACAAATCACAGGAGTATAAAATAGAGTATGTAACTGTATAATCTGGTTCTGCTTTTACATATTGTATAATTTAATGTATTTAGGGAGAATAGTAGACCATACTGCGGCAGAAAGACCACATACATAACTTTGCATATATGTGTGTATATATTTGGTACCTACATACATACATGTATTTGAAAAATAATATGGGGAGGGGGGGAAAAGGAAGAAAAAAGAAGTAGTGGCCAAGCAGGGAAGCATCTCTGAGGCTGGCATGAGCCAGCATCCATCCACTACAAGAGGGGCACAGCAACAGGCACTGGTCCTGGAGGACAGTCTATCTGACGGGTTACCTGCTCTCTAGTTGCCAGCTGGCCACAAGATCATCCATCCTCTGCCTTGTCTCCATCCGTTTTTGTTCCTCAGGACAGTACCCATGAACTCCCCCAGCCTGCCTCTCTCTCTCTCTTCATCTCGGTCATGTTTCATAGTTCTTATTGACAGTGAGAGAGAAAGAAGTGCTTGTAGCAGGCAGTGGGATAGGGAAATGACTCCTGTTTGTCCAGGGGAATTGATGATGGGCTGCTGCTTATTCACAGTGGAAAGTGGCTACTCTGAAGGAGAAGGAATACCTGCTTATTCAGACACAGGGAGGTAGTTAATGTTGCTGGGAGGTGTCAGTAGACTATTTTAAAGCCAACTCCAGCTGCCAGCATTGAATCATCCAGACTTGGATGATGAAATAGATATGATCTGTGATGATCAATCTGAAATAATTGCAAATATTTCATGGACAAAAAGGGATTCAAAATAATGTTTACAAACTAGAGGAATAGCCCAAATAAAAAGGAGCAAGCATGAAGTGCTGCATTACATAAGGAACAACGAATCCATTATTTAAAATGATAAAGATTTGGCTAACCAGTAGGACACTAAAAAAAGGTCTTACTGGACCAGAATCTAAAGCAAGTGGAAAAGTCACAGGTGCAGTATCATTGAAAAAAGACACATCTTACCTTGGGGTACGTAAATAGAAGTGTCATTCACAAGAGACAGGGTTTGCTTTGTCATTAGTTAAGCCTGAGCAAGAATGCTGTGTCCAGTGTCTCCTCACTGGCTTTCAGGGAGATGGAAAGAAACAGGAGGTGTAATTAAAATAATTACAAAACAGGGCATATGCGGTGATGTTGAAGTAAATGGGTTTGTTTAACATTGAAAAATAGGATGGGGAGAAGAAATAAAAGTTCCCGATAAGTAGGATGCTGGCAGTGAGAGAATCAGTTGCTCTTTAGAACCAACTGAATTAAAACCTGAAGAAGTTAACGAAAATAGGGATTCATTTCAAATTGGTTTTCATCTAGCTACATTTTTTGTAGCAGCACCTTTTTTTCAGGTTTTCAAGAAGGGATTAGATAAATACCTCTTCCAGTGGTGTTCTTGCCTTTTGAGAGGCTGGGGTAGCTTATGCTTTGAGGCGTTCTCCAGAACTTTATTTCTGTGAATCTCTGCTCTGATTCAATTATTATTTTTGTCAGCACTCACAAGTGTGTCTTGGTGTGGTTTCAGATGCTCCTGCTGGTATCATGCTGATGCCTCAGAGGATGAGAAGTTTCCCATAGGACACTTGTAACAAATGCCAGTGCCATAAGTATATGCCTTGTCAACTGAGATGTCATTAGTCACCAACATGATATATAAATCTTTATTGTGTTCTCAGTACCTTTGCATCAATTGCACCAGGTGTCACATGTATGTTCTTTCAAATATACATAGCAGTTGTGGAAAAAGGTTACAAGGTCAGGACTTCTGTGCATGTAATCATTATATATTTTTACTGCTGCTGAAATACTTTTATGATGCCCAGGTAATGAAGAAGTGCACTAATTTAAGTTAACAGGAGTGGAAGATTGACAGAAACTTTATGAATTTTTACATACTCTATGCCCAGCATTTTTTTCCGCTCCCTTGAAGAGAGAAAGAAAAAGAGATAGAGGAAAGAGGGGTATTTATATGAATATCTTTATTAGTGCACTGAATTTTTTATTCAGATAATTTAATGTCTGTAGTGATACAGAAAGCTTAGCAGTTTGATAAAGGCACGGCAGGCAGTGTCATGCTTGGCAGAAGACAACAGACAAACATAGAAACTTCCATGACACATCTGCCACAATGGTCCACAGAGCCAAATGCCTGACTCTGCTACTTGCTGGTGGGGGATGCTTGGGGAAGAAACCAATAAACACGTGTTACTGCTTCTCTGGGTTACTTTTACAGTCTCCAGTGATTTGTGACTTGAGGAGAGTATCTTTTGTTTAGGTGTCACTAGAGCATTGGGATGATTTAGTAACAATTCACTTTTCCCACAGTTTTCCTTTTAATAAAGATAGGATTATATAAAGAACTTAAACTTGGGTAGTATCAAGGGCTGAAGGATACTTCAGTACTGAAGGATAATAAAAACTTTCAGTGGAAGAGGTTGAGTAACATTTACCTACCATTAGGGGTTTTAGTTTATCCAGGACAAACTTTCTTTTTATACTCCCCTCTGATATGGAGTCATAAAAATAGCTGGAACAAGAATAATTTCAAAGCAACAGTTTATTTAATATTTGTAATTGAATGTCACAGTTCCTCGTAACTACAGATATTGCAAGGAAAAAAATCCCCAAGTCTGGGCATGTCTAATTCATTTTTCACTATTACGGATTTGAACCGATAACTTTGGCAAAATAATTTGTTCTCTCAGCAGTAAGGAGCTGGTTACAGGTCGCTGTGATAATGTAATCTGCAATATGAATATAATATTGCACACAGCAGAGAGGGAAGATAAAACAGCTGTGCTGGGAGGTCTGCAGTTACACTGGATAATTGGCAGTTCAATAGCAGTTAATGACTTTTTTCTTAATACTAATATGAATGTTGAATTTTCATTAGTTCATGGGTATGTCTCCATGGCACAATACAGCACTCTGCAGAGATGCCAGAGGTACATCTGGTGCAGCTAGTAGAATTTCTGGATGCTGTGAAGTTATGTCAACACAGATCTCTGTACAGAATGGTTGTACCAGTGGGAGTTACGTCTCTGAATAAGACTTGTCTCACAAGCTTTAAATAGGTTATCTGGTGTGTGACCAGCATCCAGCCAGAGCTGGTCATCAGAGTGCCCTTTAACAGAGAGAAGCACTTCTGTAAGAGAGTATTTTTTGTTCTAAAGACAAGGATGACTGGTCCTCATGAGGTACCTATCTGGAGGTATTAATGGTAGTGGGATGGAGAAGACAATGAGAGGAGTTGACTGACTTAGGATAGATGCTTTTTCTCAGCTAATGTTGAAATGAATTCTACCTGTTGCTCCTTCTTAACCTGCCTTTTTGAAGATAATTAGAAGACAGCCCTGAAGTGGTGCTGAGCTTTAGTTGACTAAGTAGTATTAGCCAGCAGGTTAATGCACTATATGTGAATTCTGTGCACAGTGTGAACTGCAGGGGGTTTTTCATGAAGATTTTGTCTGAATCAAAATACAAGTAGGACAGAGAAGATAGCCTTTGAAAACAAGCTCAAATCCATGTGACTAAAAATAGGTCATCACTTGTTCTTTGAATTGAGATACAAGATAGCCCCACTGTCTTACTCTGCTGGCCTGTTAACCCTAAAGTTACTTGAAAGGAAGAGTTTCATTCCCATAACTATGTCCTGTTCACACCAGGGATATTTTAAGGTTTCCCATTCCCATTACTTACCCATCATGGCTTTAGCACGTGAGCTCATTGCTTAACTGCAATGTCAAATGTAGAGCTGCAGTCCAGTGCAGGCTCACCTGAACTCAGCTGGGCAGGGTCCTTCATGCTTTTGGACTGGGCTGAAGCACAATCAAAAAACTGAGGGCTTTGCCTTCCAGGAGCTGCACTTGGCTGTGCAGGGAGTCAGAGCTCTGTCACATTTTTCAGTGGGAAAATAATTCAGGAAGAGTAAGAAATTTAATCTTCCAGATTTAGAAGGCTAAAATGTAAACTAATTTTCCTACTTAATCAAATGTTATTTTGTAAACAGATGACCATTTTTCTTGGTGTTTTCTGATGACCATTTTTCCTGGTGGTTTCCTATGCTACTGTGCCTTTTAGAATGCACGGAAAATTTGAAGCTGAAAATAATAGATGATACAAAATTTCATTTAAATTCTCAGTATTACTCGGTAGTGCAGTAAGTCTTGTTAGTTGTTAAAGATACAAAGGATTTATTTAAGCCTTTTTTCATAATACAACACATTGACATGTCTTTTTTTTCTCTACATCAGCAGTGATTTGCTTTAGCTTCTGACCTCCTAGGCTATTCAGATAGGAATCTTAGGTTACTCACTTGGACTTTCTAAGCATTTTCCAATCATGTACAAAAGGTTTCTATTTGGATAATAAAAATATTTCCCAAACCAACTAGAACTTTGCATAGGAAAATGTCTTCAGGACTTGCAGAACAGGGTATATGACCCTCAGTTTTGGTTTTGAGCCACAAACTATGGCACTACTAAATTTAAGAGTTGTGGTGCTCCTGATAATCTCTAAAATGTCAAGACTTATGTGCTTGAGCACAGCACCTGTGCTCAGGCATGCACTTGTATGTCAGTCACTAGCATGGATTTGTCTCAGCAGTTTCCCAGGTTTGATACTTTCTGGAGGTTAGCACATGCCAGCTCCACTGTTAGCAGGCAGCTTGAATGCAGATAGTTGTGCTGTGAAATAAGTTAATCTAGATAGAACCAAACTGTGCTGTGCAACAGCACTTGGTCCTTTAGACAAGAAAACTCATGTCACTTCATTTCTTAGGTTAGATCTATCCAGAAAGTGCAATTCATTGCATCCATGTGAGGTTATATAGCCATCATTTCTAGTGGGAGAGCTGAGACTCTCCAGAGGGTGATACAGCTGATCTGGTTGGCAGATCTGTATTAGAAGACAGCTCATTGTAGAGCTCAATGAGCTTTTTGATAGTTCATTGTGCCTTGTTTCTTTCCATTCTCTGTACAGTGAATGTGGCTTAAGCCAAATGCTCATCTGTTACCCTTCTGGCAGTAAGTGAATTGAATGCCACCTGCATGACCTCTTGACTCTATGCAGCTGTCAGAGCTCTTTTTTTCCCTCTTTGAGAAAATAGGTGGACAGATTTTCCCTGCATGTTGGGAAACTGCTGTTGCAGAACTTTTTATGAAGGGTGAACTCTGTCTCTTGGTCTCGCTTGGCTTCATGCCCCTTGACAGCAACTCCATGCAGTTCAAATGCTGTGTGTTGACCTGCGTGACTGAGCAGAAAGCTGTGGCAGGTGAGCGACAGCCACCAGTGAAGAGAAGAAGGAGCTCAAGGTGGAACACAGGACAGCTACACTGAGACATTTACATGCACTTAAATACAGAGGAGATGTTGTTCATTCTAGTTTAGATAGATATGGGCCTATAGGAGAAGGATTTCCAGAGTACTTACTTTGTGAAATCAAACTAAAGAAACTACCAGAATCCCATAAGCAGCCTTTGTTAGGTACCTAAAACGTAGGTGCAAATTAATTGTGTTAATGAAGTGGACTGGACTTTACCTTTACTTGTGTGACAGAGAAAGCAGGTTGTCCTTGGGCAGTAAGGTCTTAAGGATTATGTAGAGAAGTAGTTAGCAGTACCTGTGTGTGTGTTTGTGTGATGAACGAGAGGTGATTAAGATAAATCAATTTTAAGGAGGAAATATCTCATTTCCTTTTAATCAAAAACAGTGTCCCCTTTGAAATTTCATCCTTTTTATTTTTTTCCCAGAAAAATGGTTGAGCTAGCTGGGGAATAACATAGCTATTTTAAAAATGCTGATTATCTGCCTGCAATTCTTTTTATAAACCATCCCCCTTAAATGGACAGAGAAAAAAAAAAGAATAAAAAGATGGGCAGTGAATTAGCAGATGCATTTAAGGTAGTTGATCAGCTTATCTTTCCAGCAGACCCACTTTAGTCACATGCTCATATATTATTAACCTGACTGCATCAAGGCTGATACTGTATGTCTTTCCCAGCATACCCACTTTTGTGGTGTTGGGTGCCTTTTGAATTGGATGCTGGTGCTGTAATTTGGAAAGGGGAGCCGGAAGTTTACATAATGTAATCTTGTAATCCATTAGTATAATATTCTTTAATGGTTTATATATATATATATATATCTGTTTAATATCATCGTGAGTGATCTGGAAGATGGGATACCTTCCAAGGTGGTATTCTATGATTTCTTGACCTTTGCATTTAAAAGCAAAGTTTCTAACCTTCAAAGAAGATTCCTTTTGCATAGCCTTCCTCAAGGAGTCATTTAGCCCTAACACTTGTGGTGTTATGCTTTTCTTTCATTAGTCACATCTTTAAGGATCTCACCATCTTGCATTATATTCCTCTAAGTTGTGTAGTGTCATTTAGGAACCTGCTGGCACAAAGGTTACTATATGAGCTAGGTGGTTTAAATGAAAAAAAGAATTACTCTACTGAGATGGAAGTATATCCTTTAATTTGTCTGCTGGTGCTCACTGAGCAGCTGTCTTTAAGACAGAAGTCACAGTAATTTACTGCTACTTTTCCCTAAAAGTCCCTGAATGATTTTTGTTAATAGCTTGAGCAAGTGACCCAATCTCATGAGACTCCTGTATGCGTCTTTTGCAATTTTTCTTTCTCATCCCCCTTGACTCTTGATTATTCACATCTTTTGTGCTGGAAAGCAGAAGGCTGGGTTTTTCTCATCGTTATTTTTATAGTCCTTTTCCTAAGATATGTAGTTTACCAAAAAAACAAAAAAAACCACAAACAAACAAACAACAAACAAAAAACCCCAAAACAACCCAACCAAACAAAAAATCTATTTGCGGGGAAAACCAGATCCATCCCCTCTCCCCGAGAACACTGCTGGATGAAGCTAAATACAAAGTACAAACATAGTTTGCTACTCTCTGGCACACAATTAGCTAGCCCTCCTGAACTTGATACTGTAAAATATGGTAATAAGTGAGTTCTAAAATTCTTTGCACCTTTATAAGCTGTTTGTTTTTAACATTTACAGAGCAGTATTGAATGTCATCTGTACCCTAATGTGTGTCCATTGTTGAATCCTATGTCTCTTTATATATTCATGTTATTGTGGTGCCCTTCATGATCATAAAACAAAAGCAAACCTGAAATAAAATGTTATGATGAATCTATACTAAATGGCAAATCACTTTGGAGGGATTTGATTAAAACGTGGCAATAATGCAGTAACAGTGCTGAAGATTCAGAAGATGGATTTAGTTAATTGCTTCTCCTGGGCACAAAATTAAACACTACCTTTCAAAAATGAGTGATAAATCTTCAGATACATGGAAATAATGGGTATGAAGAATTGACTAGATGTAATGTTGATGAAGGCAATCAAAGGATGAAAGTGTCAGGGTTACATTTCAATCTGTCATTGAACTATGGTCATCTATCACTGCAACTAGGTTTTGTCCTAGCTCTTACTGTGGCCACTAGTATATTTCCATCTTCTTCTCCCTGTTGTCCCTTGCCAAGCCTTCATGTCTATTATTCTCCGGTCATCTTTTGTTGTCAGAAGTGTGATATTTTTTCTTCAGTTCATGCAGCATAACCAACCCCCTGCCAGTTAGGCTGTTTCATATTCTTCAAGATGCCCTTGCCTAAAGCCAGCACCCTGGCCTCAGTGCTCAATGATCAGCCTCGAGTCCTTTGCCATGTTGCCTTTTCTGCTGGTGTGGCAGAGCTGTCAGTAATTTATTTTTTTTTAATGGCATGCTAATTTCTTTGAAAGCAGAAAGTGCTTATTTTTAATGATACCATTACACAATGTCTTACTTGTTTATTTATTTTGACTTGAATAGCAGACCTTTGTGCTGTATAAAGAAATAAAAGAAGGGTTATATTTTTCAAAAGCTTGCAGTGCCAGACCTTTGCAAAAAAAATTCCTCCAGTATACTCCTACCTGTGCTTTTGCTGCATTGAGCCATGCTGTAACTGTGACTGTTTCTAATGGTGTTAGAGAATGCAAGAAGGAAGGCAGGAGGGAATTGTTCAATTTTTAGATTACTGTATGATCACAGTAGAGTGAAAGTTCCATTTTATTTGGTTATCATCGCTCAGCAGGGAGAGGGTATGTTGATTGTTTTTCACAAAACCCATCGGTAAACAGGCAGGAACTCAGAAGGAGCTGTAGTCTCCATAACATCAAAATCATGTATTCAGTAATCCTCCAAGACATTTATTTTATTGATTGACTGAAAAAACTCCAGAGGAGACCAGTTTAGCATATTATGTCATATCAGACTTCTGAGGAACACATTGTCTTTTCCTTTCCAGGGCAAATACTGTGTCATATTTGGCTGTTACATGCAATGGTGCAATTCCAGTGGTCATAAAGAAGAGGTTTTGGCCCATTTTCTGTTGTCTGTCATACAGAATGGCAGAAGCAAATCCATCCAGCACTAATGCTGATATCCTGACTGTCAATTATCCCATTGTGTCATTGTAAGATGGCACTAAAGCTACAGACTTGCAGATCTTCACACCAGGAGCGACATTTTTAAGTAGTTAGGTATCATCACCTAAATTTTTAGGTACTTTGAAGGACAAAAAATGGCCATGTTTTCAATTCTGTGTATATTCCCTGAAAAACTAGGACTCCAGCATTGTGAGTATTGGAGTGTGTGCAAAAACCAGTAGCAGAATTGTATGTAATTACAAAACTGAATTCCAAAAACACTTCAAATCTTCATTTCTTCAAATTTTTTTTCAGATATTACCTCTGTTGGTAATCCCTTGATATGTACAAATTTTGTCTCATTCTGCCCGCTCCTCTGTTTTTTTGGGTTTTTTTGGTTTTTTTGTTTTTTGTTTTTTTTTTTTAGCATCAAGATATGTAAGAGAACTGGGGCTGGTGCTCAGTTCAGTATCTTCCTATAGATGTGAACAGTATCACTCCTCAGGTTTGCAAGAATATTGGCTGAAGCTCTCAAATGGTGATGTGTTTCTAAAACCTGCCCTTTTGCATTAATTACTCTCTAGCTTATCTTTGTTGTTGTTAATAGAGAGTTCTCTTTAGTGGCCAATGACAGTAATGCCAGTTGGGATTCCTGCTGATACGTTGTCTAGCGTTGTTCTGGAAGTTTTACCTATGAAAAGGGGATTTTTTAAATCTAGAAGTCTAGGAAATAACCAAATCCTTTTCTGGGGTCTAGATGTTGGATGTTGTCTCAGTGTAAGAGACTAAATAAGAAACTGAGTATTCTCTTCAGGCATGCTGTTGAAAATACCTCCCTGGAGCTAATACTCTCTTTCTGTCTTGATGAGATACAGAAAGGAGCTTGTCAGGCTGAGCAGAAAACAGAATTTGTGTGCAACGGGCTCTGTTTGACACTTAGAGGACTTGTCTTATTTCTGTAGTCCTTACTGTGCTTCAGTTCATGCTGAGAGCTGGCTCAGCCCAGCTAGTTTGGGATCAGAGGAAAAAGAAGGTGTTTTGAGACAATTTTTCCATTTTTCCCTTCAGCAGTTCTGTTCTATCTGATGGAGATCAAAATATTTTCTTAATTCTTTTCAAGCTAAACTCCTAGTGAAAAATATGGAAACTGAATAAGAAGTTTTGTTGTATCAATGAATAGGTCCAAGGCCATTTTTTCCTCTTTGTTTTCCCTTCATGGGAATAAACAAACCAGAGTATTAAACATGATAAAAGAGGAGGCAAAAAAATTTTTTTTTAATTATTCAATAATCTTCTGAGGCTTGGTGTCATTTAGAGTTAGCTTACATGCTAAAGAAATTGTTAAAGACTCTGCAGTTCAACAGTTACTGCTGGACCATGAAAAAATATCCCCAAGAACTGAATTTCCCTGACCTGCTTTTATGTTTGTGCGTGTCGTGTTTCTTCTGCTGTCCCACCATGACTCTCAGCTTCCAGAAAAAAGGTGGTGGGGGGACGTGTACAGGCACTGCTGCCATTAGGTTACTTCACAACAGATTTTGGAAAACATTCCTGAGTACTCTAACTCCAACCAACCCTACCAGTAAATTCTTGGAGCACTCAAATGTGGTTTTGGCCCCTGCCAGCTGTTATGCTCTTTCCAGGCTTTCCAGGCACTGCTCAGGAGTCTGCAAGTGCCAGAATTGCTTCTGACACCCTCCTATCGTGTGGACACCCCATTTTGGAGGGTGAGATAGTCTAATAGTGAGGACTTGAGATGCTTATGCCAGAGTATATGTTTAATATTCTGGTCATGTTTAATCCACTAGTAGAGAGATAGCTATGGAGTCTCTTTGAGAAATTTATTTACTGATCTTCAGGCCTAATAAACTCAGCTTTTTTTCTTTTTTTTTTTGTATCAGAAGTACTGTCTGTACTGCATTTAACCTTATTAAGCATACTCACTAAGCCATACATGTTGAGCTTTTAAATGGACGTGAATTCCCAGCAGGAATTCAGAGCTGGTAAAAATTGCCCACAGTTTTCTGTGACAAAAGGCTCCAGTGATGTTTGCAGTTTAGCTTTTCCCAGAGAATTTTTTACTGGACAAAGTGCATGGCTCCAGACTCAAGCCTCAGACCACCTGCAGCTGATGCTGCAGTGACAAGTTGTCTCTGTTGGGTGCCATGGCCAGTTGAATGATGCCATTACCTTATTCTTTTCATCCTTGGTGCCATTAGAGCCTTTTTGTGAAGCAAATTCAGCTTCCACTTTCCTTTATAGCACTCCAAAGAAATATTTCATATTCAGTATGTGTAAGAGATGAGGGGAAAATGTCAATAAAGTTAACATGAATAAAAAATTGTTTGATGTATACTGACCAAATTAGGTGATTTTTTTTAATTCCATGTAGAACCTCTGTGGAGGCTCTATGTTAACAAAAGTGGGAAATTGTCTATTTTGGAATCAAATCAGTGTAAAAGGAAGCCAACTGACATTGCCGTTCCTAGCAGCAATCTGTAAGATTTCCATTAAAAAATGCCTTCTTGGCACTGAGCTCCCTGTGTGCTCTGCAGGAGGACCTCACAGAGGCCAGAGAGTCTGTTTCTGCCCAAATGTGTCTTGGCTGTAGTGAAGAGTCTGACAAGTGAGATGTGGGTGAGGAATAGGTAGTTTACAAATCCCAAGTACAACACTGTCTGTAAGGGGATGGATTACCAGAATGTCGTGTAACTGTGTTTGAAATAACTGGAAATCACTTTTCACTGATTGGTCTCAAAGTTCCATCTAAAGAGGGCTAAGAGTCTTGTGCTGAGGAACAAAGGACAAGAGAGGAAGCGTGTCCTAGATCCTTCAGGTGACCAGTGACTCAACCTGTCTTCCTGGGCTCCTGGTCCAAGTTTTGGTGACAAAGGCTGGTGTTGTTCAGCCCAGTAGGTGCAGACCTGTGGAATCCAGCTGAGTGGCCAATGTCCATATTAAATGCTGAGAGTTTGCTTTGTAGAAGTGGTTCAGTGGGCACAATTCATAGGTGGTGCTCTAGGTATGCTTATGGAGAGCTCCTCTGGCTTGGGCCCATCCAAGTTGCACAGAAAAGCTGTAGATTGCCCATCACTGAAAGCATTGAAGGTCATGTTGGATGGGGTTTTGAGCAACTTGGGACAGTGGAAGGTGTCCCTGCCCATGGCAGTGGGGTTGGAACTAGGTGGTCCTTAAGGTCCTTTCCCACCCAGAACATTCCGTTACACCGTGATTCTGTGACATGCTCCAGAACAGGTTTGCAGCATGCACCAAGGTGTAGAAAGGGAAACAATTTGGCAGATTCACTTCAAAAGTGTATTCCCAATTAGAATTGCAGTGCTGATACAGACTCAAAGCCATACTGACTCCTGTTTTTAGAACTAATTGTCATTTCATTTTGGGACACTGAAGCACATCTCCATCTGATGTGTTACTTATTCATGACTTAATTAGCAACTACTTTGAAGTGATACCTTCCTCTTTACTCTCATTTTTCGACTGTTTAGGAGTGGCAGCGGTAAACAGGTGTAAGAGCTGCTGTGTCAGTTCATACCAAACGTGTCTTAGCCCAGTATCATATCTCTCACTGGGGCTAGTGTCAGATGCTTAATAAATAACACAAAAAAAGTGCTGTTTCCCTGGAAAAATCTCCCAGCCTCCATGATTTTGCTTTAGAAATATTTGTGGTTGCAATTGGTTTCTTAATGCTTAATCTAAAGGATATTAAAATAAATTATTCTGCTTATTTAGCCTATGTTCACCTACATAAAGGAGATATATATATGTAAGTTTTGGCCACATTTTTTCTTGTACATCATACTTTCCCACAACATACTGTTGTAATGCTCCTCATCATCGTTGTTAGCTGTGTTCACTAAATCCCTAGAGCTGCCCTGTGTTCACTACTGACATTGCCATGAAATCTGCCTCTGTGCACACGTGAGGTTTTGGAAGTTGCTTACTTTCACCAGCTGTTTCCTCTGAATGTCAGAAGACTTCCAGATGCAACCAGTATTTCTGTCTGTGGCTGTAACAGGGAAAAGCTGTAAACTCTCCCTTAAATTTTTGGACTTCTTAGAACAGAATTTTCAAAGCAGCAGATCTTTGCTTTAAATTGCACTAGTCCCCAAAAATCTTTCTGAAGTAATGTTTGAATTATGCTACTGGGAATTCAGGAAGAGAAAATCCAAAGATCTTTGAATATTCAGTCATGGATTAACAGAGACTACTTTTCCTCAAGCTCCTTTTGCTTACAATGCCGAGTTCCACGGTATAAGGTAGTGTGTAATCCCTGAGATGAGAGTTTTTGATGACTTCAATGAACTTTAAAAAAAGAAACTGTAATACATTCTGAAAAAAGTTAAAATCTGTATTTTTTTAATGCAGAATAGGAATTGAGAGCAGATGAGTATTCTTTCCAGAACTCGTGACTCCTCCATTTCTAAAACGATAAAGCTTCAGAACTAAGTCCTTGTGAAATCTGGGACAGAAAATCCAGGTTTAAGTATTGCATCTTAGGGAGTGGACAGTAATTTGTGTTTGCTTCAGAAAAAAAGTGTATAACAGGATTATTTTCCTGTGGTGAGGTCATGCTTGAGGTATGGTGCCTGAAGACAAACACCCTTAATCAGGAGTTAGTGATGAGTCCCCCAGTGTGTCAGATTAGACATAGTTTGTGCTTCCTACTACACACACAGACTTTTCACTGACACAGTCTTAATTTTTCAGTATGTACTTTCTCAGGTTCTTCACCTCAGCATCTTATTTGCTGTTATCTACCCTGGAACCAGTGTAGAGTTTTCCAGATAAGTCAGTTGCTGTAGTCTCAGGTGTGCTGAAGAGCAGGAGGTGGACAAAAAGTGGGCAGATGAAGGCAGAAGCTAATCCTTGCTGCAGAGTGCTCAATAATTCCCTCCAGTGGTTTATTTCAAGTGTTTGTTTTTTGGTTTTTTTCAGTTTAAAGACTTATTTGGCCAAATGACCATATGGTGCAAGAGAATTCACAAGTGCCTATACATTCTTCACCCCTCCTTAACAACAGCTATGAGGTTTTAGACTCCAGTGTGGATTCCTGCTGTGATCAGATAGGAGACAGACTCAAGGTGCCTTTTGAGGAATTAAAACTCTTAGTTTGGCAGGATATGAAGAAAAGGCCCTGTAGAAGCTTTCTGAAAAAATTCTGGAGTTTAGGGCAGGAATACACCAAGTAGTAGACTTAGTATTATTGTCATAATGCTGATTTTTTTCCTATGTACTGCTAATTTAATGTGAAACTGAGTACTGAATAATACTGAAACATTCACAGAGATGTTGCAACAAAGCATTGATTTTCTTCAATTACTTTTTTTCCTAAATTACATTTTCTCAAAATCAATATATTTAGAGACAAATTTTGATGCTACTTTTTATCATTGTGGAAACAACTACAATGCTATTGGAATCTACTCATTATGGTGCTAAGTACTTGTAGCAAATTAAAAGAGTGTGTGTGTAACAAAACCACCATCTCTGTGCCCGCTGAATCTCTTTAGCACATGTGGGAAAATAAAGATCTAAAATGGCTTTTTTTTACTTAGTGCTATGTAGAAGCAATGGCACAGCTAACTCCAGGAATGCAGAAATGTATTAAAGCCCAAGCTTTAAAGTTCTTTTGTCACTGTTATTTTAGGCAGCACAGGCAAAATCAGTATTTTAGCATATGATGACCACTGCTGTGTTTTGTAAATTTATTCCATGTCATGTTCTAGAAGTCTCTGTTTGAAATCAGTTTATTGCATAATGATTGCTCATTTATTTGATTGCTTATTTTTTAGCTTTTTTTTCCCCCAAAAAAGCATGCCTAAAAAAAATTAGTCCTTCCCAGTGAGATCCAGTTGCATTAGATACTTTCGGAGAAGTAAGCATCACATAACTTATTAAATATTTCTCTAAGGGTTTATAGTTGCAATGAATTCTGACTGACAAGTCTCAAAAGATAGCATGTGAATACAGCCTATTAGGCAGATCTTTATGAGCCACTCTAAAGTTACATCCACGCAAAAAAGGTCTGCTGCTCTTAGGGTATTGTTTTCTCTGTAAGTAAGCTGAGTGACTGCATGAAGAGTATGGCTGTCACTGTGGACAGAGCAGATGTGAAGAGTTGTTAAGCTGTTTTATCTGATGAAGCCTAGGATGAAAAGTGTAGCATTAGGACTGGGTGTACCAGCCACAGTGTGTGTACAGATATAACAGCATATCCTTAAACACTCTGTAAGCAATGTTGAACTGAAGCAGAGCCTGCGTGTTGTTCTCTACCAGGATTGTAAAAGTCATTAACTGGTGCATGCATTGATCAGAGTTTTAATTCCTAGATAAGACCACAGGTATCACAAAAACCACAGAAAGCCCTCAGCACTCAGTGCAGACTTAGTGCTGGGGCCATACTGGGTTAATTACATGCTCCTTTAAGATCCTGCTGTTCTGCTTTACAGTCCAAGCTCAGGAAAGTAGGTCCAGGTGTGTGCAGCAATGTAGCATTTTAAAAGCCATGTCATTGAATTAGAGTGATTGCTACTGGAGGAGCAAGACTGCTTTACAAATTGCTTTAAAATAGAGACTGAATAACCTTGAGCCTTATGCTTGATGCATAATTTGCCCATTTATTTTCACAATAGAATAATTTAATATGTTTTTTACACTTTAACCACCACAGAAAGTACATATTTTATATTCTCAATGACTTGTGTAGCTACATATATATTAGCGAATTACAGTGAAGAGGAAAGGAAATACTCCAGATGAAACTGAAAAGGCTTTCTTGAAGTTGCAGTATTTTCAGTGGTGTCTTCCAAGTGAGACTGCTAGTAGCAAGCAAGAAGCTGACTTCTTGCCAGAACCTTCTGAATTGCTGCAGAAAGTCTTTTTTCCTGTTCTTGGTGCTGACACATGACATGCATCTCAGATGGTGGCCTGTGACTACTGTCATGCACCCGATACAAATGACAAACTTGTTTCTTTGGTGAGCTCATCCCATGACTCAAGACGTGTGCCAGTATCTGCAGTATCTCACTTTTGAAATTAGTTCAGAAAACTGAGGCTTTTGTATCAACTGGGATTTTTGTTTAAAGATGCTTTATATCATCTCTTGTCTGAAAATAGGATGATATTCAACTCTGCTACATTTCACTAGTTTAGTTTAGATTCGGTATGCTACAACAAAGTTATGGATTTAATTGATTGCTGTCTATGAAATTCCCAGGTTTTCATCAGGTTATTTTTTGGTGGAAAATGTTGCATTTTCTTCCTTTGCCTGCAGAATAATTTAATGTGAAGGTGGCATTGTTTAAACTTTATTAGTTATATCTATGCATAAAATAATCTGTTTAAATTAATTGGAATGAAGATTGCAAAACAGGTTTTAGGACCAATAGTTCCAAAATGTGCTGATTTTGGAAACATTTCAGAGAGGAATACAATAAAATAGGCAGGCAAAAATCCCAGCTTCAAAAATATCTCTGTCCTGGGTCCTAAGAACATATTAACATAAAAAAATTATTGCTTATAATTTTGCATATATCTTACTGATGCATTAGACTCCTAGTACTATGTGCATGTAAGGATACTAATAAATGTAAAACTATCCATTTAATAGTGCATAGACAAGCATGTAATTGTTTATAACTTGTTGATTGCTTAATAGAGCATTACTCATCTGGATTGTCATTTTATTTTCCTTTAAGATATCTCATAACATTAGAAATGAACACGGGCAAATTTTGGACATTTTACATAAATGTGTCCTTGCCTGTTGTCATTTAATTTTTCAAAATGACATTTTTTTTTTGGTACAGATCATGTTTTGCTTGAACAATTCATATGCATTCTTGCAGTGTCTGACTGCTTCTCTTCCTAAGGTAGGCATTTGCCTCCAAGGTACAGTCCTGTGTTGCACTCAGTCTTCTGCAAACCCAGTTAATGTTTTAGAAAGGTAAAATCACAGATAATTCTATATTCTCAAAGAGAAGGAAGTAGGATGAACCAACACAAAGTGTTGTATTGTTTCACTAAACTCTGTTTTTTGTTCCTGTGCATTAAAAAAACAGTGCTTTAAAGAGTATTCTTCTTTCAGACCTGTAATGCTAGCAAAAATAACTCCTGATTCAATTACCATCGTGTGCATTTTTTACCTAGTACTTACTTGGATAAAATTAGAGGACAAAAAAATTGTTTATTTTGAAATTTATTTTCTTTTGCTGGAGTTGCTGAGTATTTCTTAATAATAAATTGGATTACTGCAAGCAAAATGTAGAGGAAACAGTACAAAAAAAAGGGCTTTTCTTTCTACAATTTCATTATTATATTGAAAGTTTTCAAAACCGGGTGTTGACCTATACTTATTAACATGTTACTGTTAAAACTCTAAGGTACACTTTTTCTTTGGTTTTACTGCAGGAACTGATAAAAGCAGTAGCAATTCTGACATTCTCCCTTCTGGCAGTTATTTTAAATGGTCTTTTATACTTGGAGAGTTCATCATAAATTTCTAATGCTAGTGCCAATGAAGTTTGTTACAAGTTTTTGTACTGCAGTGAGACATAGTACATTTCATAATGCAGCAGAGTGGCCACTGGAGGAAAAACCTTCTGAATAAGCTATAAGTGACTTCCAAACTCCCAAAGCAACCCAGAGTCTCTGGAGGCTCTGGGTAGGTTTTCTGCTATGTTAATTAAAACCAATTTCTTTAATGTAGAGAACCTGCCTTGATTATAGTCATAAATTTCTAATCCCTTTTTTGTCATCTCTTAGAAGCATGGATGATTTCTGATACGAATTATTCATTTTGGCTTAAATGTTTTTATCATGTTCTTGAGTGGAAATATGAGCAAATGCAGCTTCACCTTTTGGGAATAGAAGTGGTTTTAAAAGATAAACATGTCTTGACATTTTTATTATTTTCTTTATCACAAAGAAACAGAGAAATGACAAGTTTGGGATAAAAAATATTTTATTCTTCGCACAGCCCTAAATTTATTGCTCCACCACAAACCAGATAGAACTTAAAATACTTACTGTCCCCTCAGAGCCACTAGATTTAGTCAAATTGAGAATATTTAACTCTCATGCATTTGAGAAATCTCAGAAAAAGTAGGTCTCTCTAGTGATGTGTGTCACGGGTGAGGTGAGGCAATGAGGGGCTGTTCCCTTCTGGGAGACTTCCCCAAGGAATCACCATTTCAAGACTTGTGCTGCTCACCTCAGGTGATGGAATGTTGCAGCAGCTGTTTTCTTTTTATTCTTTTTTTCCTCTTGCTGACAGCACAAACCTCTGTACCTGCTTCAAAGAGAGATTGCCAACTGCAAAGGGAAGGAAAAAATAAACATCGTGTATGCTCTGGGTCAGCTTTGTCAGTGTGCTCTGCTCTGCTGAAACATGCTCAGCTTCTGAAGGAGCACAGCCCCAAGGCCCACAGTTTGTAATCTGGCTGCAGGAATTTCCTTTCAGTTCATCTGTTCAAAACCCTCTTGGAAGTGACAGCATTCTGGGCATTCCAGTCAGGCTTTTTCTGCAGTCCTTTCACCTTGGTTCATAGTGGCATTGTGGCAGAGTAATGCAGAGAGGATGGACAGCGAGGGGGAAGCCTTGCCAGGGTTGTTCAAACTGGCAGTGATGTTTTAAGTCCTGGCTTCAGCATCACTGTGAGGCACACTCTGGTCAGAGTGTGAGTTACAGGCAGTCCTGATGTGAAAGGTTTTGCTAAATAAAAGTGAATAAAGGTGCTTTTCCTGACTTGGTGTTGTAACTGGGGAAAATACTTTTTTTTTTTTTTTTTTTTTTTTTTTTTTTTTTTTTTTTTTTTTTTTGTGGAAAGTCTTAGAAAATACAGTTTCAAGGTTTATGGTCCGTTTAAAACCATAATTTGATAAATGACCTAATACTTCAAGAGTAAAATATTTTATGAATAAAGCCTTATTTTTCCCTTACATGGCTGGCTAGTTCAAGTGCAACATCACGTACAGTATTAACTGGCACTTTGTTTTATGCCACATAATCTTTTTTACATACTAAATTTTAAAACCAGAATGCACATCCTGTAGGAAGATTGGGAAAGAAAGTCTGAATAATTGTTAACAATTAGTTAGAAATTGTTTACATCTCAATGAAGGAATGGCAAATTGGCTTAAGGTGTAAGTGGCATCACATCAAACACAAGAATAGTTTCTCTAACCACCTGATACACTCTAAATTAACACCCTAATCCTGAGATAATCTCTGCTTATAGTGCACAAATATTGAAAAGATTAAGAGCAATCCAGAGTCATTAGAGGAAACATAACATACACATACCCATGAATAATCTGTATGGTAGTTGTTTTGAACAACTGTGAGGAAGAGGTGGTCAGTGGGATTTGTTAAGCCATGGAGATTTAGAGTTAGCTAGTGGAAATCTCCATTTATAAATTGCATACCTACATGCTTAGGAAGAAGCAATTTCAAATCATTAAGTGACAAGATGACTCACTCATAAAATTTGAATAATATAGTTTTGGGTGTACATACCTCATTTGTAAAATGAATTTCTTCAATACCATTGTGTTCCTTAGCAAAGACAAATAAGACAAATGACTGAGAATGTAGAAGTATTAGACCTCTAATATTTGCCCTTGATGAACTCATTGAACACTTTTGCCTTCAGTACATTTTTGAATTGAGGTCTGAGTCATATTCATGACATGATCTTAAACTCTAAGACAGAGTGTGGAACTGGAGCAATGTGAAATCCCTATTCCCTGTTAAGTGAGAGAACCAGCACTGGAGCAGAGGGATGAGCTGGGATCATCTGGCAGAAGAAAGTCAGTGCTGAGTGGGAAGGTGGCAGTGCTGTTTTATGGCCAGATGTCAGATGTGAAGTCTAATTATGTCTGTCATATCTTGAAACTAATTATGAAGTGAAGAAGAGAAGAGAAAGAGAGAAAGAGAGAGAGAGAGAGAGGGAGAAAGAAAGAAAGAAAGAAAGAAAGAAAGAAAGAAAGAAAGAAAGAAAGAAAGAAAGAAAGAAAGAGAAAAAGAAAAAGAAAAAGAAAGGCGCAGGAATTTGGTAGGATTTGTTCCTCCTTGAAGTTTTAGTGAAGCAGACATAATTTTTGATTCTTCTCTCACGAGGCTGGTCCTTCAAAAAGTCTTTATGAAAGGCCCTACACAGTCTTTCTTGATGTGAAGTTGGAGTACTGTGAGTAAATCATAAGTGATTGAAAGAAGCATGTTCCATTACAGACTAATGTAAAAGAAGTGATAGCTAAGTTTTTTCAGTCTTCCATTGGGTTCTCTATGTAATGGAAAGTTCTTTTTTCACTTCTGATAGGGGCAGAAAGATTTGAATATAGAAGTGGATAGTCCTCAATTTTATAGCTGTTTTACTTGCCAGATTTACTATGTGCCCAGATGTATTTCTAGCTGTATGTCTACAATAAGGGTATCTGAAAATGTTGGAGAAGGAAAGAATCCAAATTATCTGAAAGGCACCATGATTCATTATTCCTCCTCCAAGTGAGATTTCTCTGGCTTGTCAGCTCTGAACCTCAGCCATTTTATTTAAATTGTCAGATGCTTCACAGAGAACATCAGAAAGACAGGCTTCATTGAAATATCTTGATCCATATATCATTGAGAAAACACAGTAAATAATTCTTCCACTGCTTTAGTATTTTTATAGGGAGTTGTAATGTTTACATGTATCAAGACCACAAACAGCCTAATTTATTATTATCACATGAAATCTGTCTATAACATGGGATACTTTGGTTTTGTTATAATTGGGAATTTATTACAGTATGTGCAAAAGGCTCCCTTTTTTTTTTCAGACAATGAAACCAGATTAATTGGTAACTGACTATGTTATGCATAGTTAAGAGTCAGTGTTCAGCTTCAATGTTTGTCCACTGAGTGAGCTGCTAGTCATTTAATTAGCTAAATATGTATTTATTGAACAGATTTGAAAAGATAGAGTATGCAGTGTAAGTGGCTTGTGGTCCTACTATATTTGTTTATCACCAAAATCACTCAATTTATGTTATTTGGATGAAAGCTAAGGCATAATTAAATTGAATCGGGTTTTTAAGGCACATATAGGAAAAATTTTACTCTCTAATGAAAATGTTAAGAGGGGGAAGAACTAATTTGGCCTGAGTTGTTTACAGCTTTGAGCTTGCATATAATTTTACCAGGACTATTTCAAACCATTTATTTGATGTCCATCCTCATTTCTTTGAAAAATAAGGGAGGGAATGAAAGAAACTGCTGGAAATTTGGAAAAGATTGTACTTTGTGTCTATATGGGAAGCTACTGCCAAATCACTTCACAGCCTAATACATCCTAGTGTATTTAATTAAGTTAGTTGGTTGTATTTGGGACAAATTTTTTGATTTGGAGGATATTGAAAAACCTATCTTAAACTTTATGAAGTTCTGCACATTAAGCAGATCAAACTGCCAAAATTTCTCTCAGTGACTGGAGTACAGAACTAAGGCTGCTTTTGTCTTTTAGGGAAGGGAATTTGAGCATAGACTTCAACTACAGGTGCTCCATTTCTAAGGTCAAATCTGCTGCTGAATGCTTACAAGGGCTGGGTCATGAATCCCACTTCAGACTTTCACATGACAAGATGAAAAAAAACACTTTAGCAAACATCAGCCTGGATTATTCGTGCTTACAACTGCAAAACACTGATGTTCTGTAACACCAGTATCTTGAGGAGAAGCTGCTGGTAAACAAACACATGCAAGTCAACATTTAATCCAGAAATATACTTGAAATATAAAGTAAATTGTTTACTTTGGTGATAGTGAATATTTTAGGTAAAGGAAGAAAAATAATATCAATGAGTACAGAGTTCAAGAACTGTTAATACAGAAAAAAATACTATTTTTTTCTATGAATCCTCTAATGATAATACCTATCCAAATTATTGCTTCAAAACCTTGTAGTTGAACTAAATGTGGCAGATATTACACCTGGATCTTAAGTACAAAACTGCTTCTTCAGCCCTCCATTTTCCAACTGAGATGTATATTAGGCTCTTACTGAATGACTGCACAGAAATCACACTTTGACTTACACTGCTTATTCCAGGCTGGAGTTTTGATTAGTTAAGATGAAAATACCTTCTTTGCCTACTTCGCCTTTGTAATAGATTATGTAAAGTAAAAATTGTGTGCTTTTAGTTGTACAGATGATTCGATAATATTTGTACTCCTTTTAGTAATGCTGGGATATGGTGCCACCATTTGTGTCCTTATAAAATGTAACTAGGTATTGAATGTTTGCCTTCAAAAATGTTCAGCCTGAGGTGCTTTTTTTTGAGCAGTGTGGCAATAGACCACGAAGTGGAGCATACTCAGGCCTCCTGATGCATCACATCTCACAATATTTTCTTCATTAAATGTTTAGTAATGTTTTAATGTTTATTTAACAGGTCTTATTTACTTTGCTGCAAACTGCAGCTGAGAGGCATCAAACCACCTATTCATGTGCTTAAAAATACATTTAAGTGCCTAGTTCTGTTCAGTTTAGGAAGATGTTAGCTAAAGTGATACACTTGCTGAAATGGAGTAAATATTGTGATAAAACTTGGAATTTCTTTGCTGTCCATACTTCATGCAAGCTACTATCCTCCAGTACTAGAAATCTCAGCTTTAAACTTTATTTTTAAAAAGGTCCAGTAATTTCCTCCTTAGCTGAAATATGGCTTCCTACGTTCATAGTGTGTTGTTTCTTGTTTTGTACTTGTAATAACTTTGCCTTAGAGGACACCCCAAATGAACAGTGCAGTAGTAGTATAGATATGGAAGATAAGTTTCAAAAGAAATCACCTCTATTCCTGCTGCAATGAGCAAAATCTGGGTTTTAAAAATGATCCTAGGGCCCCTTGCCAATTTTCTTCATCTTTGCCTTCATCATCTTTGCCACCTCTGGCTTGTTATATCATCCCCATTCTTTCACTGGAATATTTCTCTGACATTACTGGAGTGCAATTTTTCTGCTTTTTGTTGTTGTTGTTGTTTGTTTCTTCAGTTTCCTCCCTATTGGTAAAATACCAGTGTTTTTCTACTAGAAGTTTTCAGTCTTCACTGTTCTGAACCAAGACCACGATAGGGCAGTGGTAATGTCCCTTTTCTGGAAACACATCCAGAAACAAACGCAGCTTGTGCTACATTTGCAGTCATCCATTTCAATATGGGAAACTCTGTTGAGTCATCCAAACCAGAACTGGCTGAAGCTGGCTACATCCTCCTCAAAGCTGTGTCTTGGAGACTGGTTCTTTCAGGGCCATATCAAAACACAAAATGGGGTGTTGTGCCTGTTGGAGCAATGGTGTCATGGTCCTCTTGAGATCATGTGGCTGGAACTGCAGTGCCATGGTGCCATCCTACTGCTGTGTTGTGGGCATGAGAGCATGAGCAGGATGTTTTACCTCTCTGTTTCCATTTGTACTGTGTATTTGCTGGATTTACTCAGTCCTCCTCTGTGTCACCTACCACACAGAAAAACATGTCATGTCTGAACAATTTCTGTCTTGCAGTGCATCAGGTTACTTTGGGAAGCAGACCTGCTCCAGCATTGCTGATTATTTAAATATATAGGAATGCAGTACTTTGCATATAGACACTGAAATACCTTGTCAAACAGATACTGATTTGCCAGATTTTACCTGTCAGTTTTCACTGTTTGACCACCTGGATGCTAAAGACACAGCCCTGGCAGACAATCTGGAGATGGAACTGGGATCATTTTAGTCCTGAAGCTGATCAGGAGATGCCTACCCAAATTATGCAAAAAGAGTTTGCATTGTGTCCAAGAACTTTGATACTGAAATGATAGTGGAGTCCTGTCCATTGACACTCTCAAAGGCTGGTCGTTCTATCCTGTGGTAAAAAAAAAGCAGAAGTGAGGTTCCTGAGATTTTGGAGAGGACACTCTTTACTCTGCTGCACTGTTTACCTGAGCAGGCATTGCTTATATTTAAACTTCTGTGTGTGACTTCTGCAAGCACTGGAGCAATTTAAATTTCCACAGAAATGCTCTGGGCGTAAGAATATTAAGCTTGCAAACTGGAAGTCTCACCTTTTACATAGTGATTATTAGTATCGTAGGAAAAACAATGTCCACCAGTCTTCACATTATCAACCTTAATTTAAGAGTCTAGCTCTGCACTTCTGAGGCTACTGTTTAGTAACTGTTTAGTAACTTATTCCTCACCCCTAGTTCTCACAGGGGGTGGAATTCTGACTCCATTGAATTCTGCCATTACAAGGGATGGCATTCAGTAATTTTTATGGTACCTCCTGTTCTCTTAGAAGTCTGTAGTGGATTTATTTAAATGCAGCCAGTATTTCCAGAGTAAAAGATTCTACCATGCCCTGTGTGCAGCATGATTAAAATTAGGAAGATGTGGTAAGTAAGGAGTTAAATAACAATTTTTTGCATTCACACTGCTTAGACCAGTGTGCAGGATTAACTTATTTGAATATTTGCATATCTTGCTTGATTGAAAGGTGTTCCTTTCACCCTTCAGACTCAAAACTCCAAAATGCTGGAAGTATCTTCATAGCAAAATGTCAGCAGGCTAAATCAGCCTGGAAAGACAGTCCAGTAACTGCAGATATAGCCTTGAAGTAATTTTACAATAACCAGTGTAGGCCTTCTTTAGACATTATCTGTATATTGTTTATTCTCAGACATTAGGTTGTGCCACACAGGGAAACCCCAGGTTTTTTAAGGCACTTCTCTTCTACAAATCAGCATTTTCCTTTCCAGAAACACTTCTAGGTTTGTTTGGCTAACCAGGCTGATCTGTACAGCTGGGAAAACAAATCTTTAGTAGCAAATACTTCTCTGGCCAGTCCACAGATGGAGAACACTGGATGAACTGGTAATAATGGTTTTTGTAATGATTACTTGCTGTTAAGAGGGCCCATGTGGCAGTAAATGAGATGCAAAGACAACTGTACAGGTCTTTGTGTCATAAACAGTTTTTGCAGAAGGTTTCATAGTGCATGAGCTGCTGCATCCTTCACCTTGCACACCTGTCCTGCTCAAAAACATGCATTTAGCTGGGGAACTTCTCTGGGTACCCAGCAAACAGATAAAATCTGTAAATCATATACTTCCGTGATTCAGGCATCCCATCCATTCCAGCTGGAGTGGTGAGGTTAATGCCAGCTCAGCAGTTGTACAAATGAAGATGGATTTTCAATTTAGAAACACAAGTTTTGATAACATTGCCTTTCTTTGAGGATACTGGAATTTGTGTCTGGTATTTTGCTGGTTAGTATTTGTGATGTTGAGGGATTGCTCTAACCCATCTTTTTGTTGTTTGCATTACCTCAGCGTTATCACTTTGTAGTTTTGGTGTTTAAGGTGGCTCAAGTTCTAGAGGGCCTTCTGATGTATTCATCAGGCAGCAAAACTGTTGTCTGAGATTTTGCTTCTTTCAAGCTTTATTTTGCTGTGGAAATCCCAGTTCTGTTACATCATCATGTTTAAAGCATTAGACATACCCTTGCCATCACCTTCGTTCTGCACTGGTTGGAGTATCTATTACAACTTTTCTGTCTTTTTGTCTTTCCTTTTCCCTGACTCTGCTTATCATTGTTAAAATTGTCTAATCTGTGTTCTGATATCAGCTATCTACTGTAGCTCTCTTCACACCTGCACTAGTTAGTGATCAAGGAATCAGACTAGTAGTGAGTAAATGACAATGCAGAGCTTCCTCCTGGGCTCCTGTCTCTGTTACTTAAGGACGTTTTGCCAAGACCCCCCTCTCCCCTCCCAAAAAAAAAACACTAACCTGATAAAAAACCCATCCAAAAAACCCAGAACAAAACAAACAAATGCTCAAAAAACCAACCAAACAAAAAAAAACAAACCCAAAAAACCACACGCAAAAAAACCCCCAAAAACACACAAAAAAACCCCAACAACAAATAAACCAAACAAACAAAACCCCAAAAAAACCCCAAAACCTCAAAAAAAACCCCCAAAAAACAACTGAAGAGAATTGTTAGGTAACACCTAAATAATTGCAAATAGCTTGGAGATGTGTTTTTCAAAAAACCTAATTTTCTGGGACTTCCTTATATTTTGTTTGATTTATTTTCAAGTCGAATCTGTGTTTTAGTAAAACCATGAGAGTTCAATTTGAAAAGAGAGGGGAGTAGGATCTGGTTCTGATAATCATACTTTTATCCATCAGTTCTTTTACATTTGGGGTTCAAATGGCTTGTGAAAGGCTTACTGCAGCAGAATGAAGTCTAGAGTCCAGCCTTCCCTGCAGTTTCCTTGCCGAATATTAGCAAGTTTGTGCAACATAATATAACACTTCTGTGATACAATTTGCACTGAAAGATTCCCCCCACCCATTCCCACTCACACATGTTCCTTTGCTTGCTTTTCGTGTTCAGAATATAAAGGTTGCCCCAACTCTCTATTAAGAGCTTTTCCAGATTCCCTTAGGAAACACTGGTTTATATATAAAACATTTTTTTTTCCAGATACTTTCATTCCTGCTAAAGAAGACTTCCTTTTCTTTTGGGTATTTACCTGAAACTACAATTTGATAATTATCACTGAAGTGCTGCTTTCTTTGTCTTCAGCTCTTAATGATCCAGAAAGTACCAATCACTGAAACAGTTATTAAAATTCTTAGTAAGTAGATGTAATTTAAGAGATCCAGACTGGTCAGAGGGCAGTAGACATAGATCTCTATTAAAAATGCAAGACATGTAAACTAATTTTTGCCAGCAGTTAATCAATAGCATGAAAAGTAGAAAACTTCTGACACAGTAATAAGTTTAATTACTTTTCAGTTCACTTTGGTAGACAAAAGTTTTTCTAACTCTGGGCTGAAAGCCAGAGTTTCCTATGATACCATGAAATTTTTGGGTCTGCCAGAACATGGGTGATTAGACTTTTTGGTTTTTGGCTCTTCCCCGCTTTCAGAACTGAAATGTTCTAATTGTATGTGATGCTGTTTAAAGCTATAAATGCACAGTGTCTAATTTTCTTTTTCCTTTTAAATATCCTTTTGGTTCCTTAATACATAGAATAGTATATATTATATACCTTAATTAGCATTCTGCAATATTAATGAATTTTTCTTCTACTTGTTGTAACATTCACAGCGTTGTAGAACCGTTTATGCTGGAAAAGACCTCTAAGGTCATTGAGTCCAACAGTTAACTGTATCCCCAAGTGCCACATCTAAATGTCTTTTAAGTACCTCCAGGGATAGTGACTAAACTACTTCCCTGGGCCACCCAGTGTGATGCTTGACAACCCTTTCAGTGAAGAATATTTTCCTCCCCTGGAGCAACGTGAGGCCATTTCCTCTTGTTTTACCACCAAAAGGAAGCATGTGTGTGTATTTGACTAATCATTTTCTTATTTTGGGTTTAGGGTTATTTTTGTAGGGTTTTTTTGGGTTTGTTTTTGTTTGGTTTTTTTGTTGTTGTTGTTGGGGTTTTTTTTTGTTTTGTTTTGTTTTGTTTTTGTTTTGTTTTTTTGTGGTTTTTGGGGTTTTTTAAAGGGTACGTTGGGGATTGGTTACATGTATGAACAATGGAATTAAGTGGGTTGTAAGAACATCCTTTTGGCCTTGGCTACAATACCTGAGTGTCTTGGTGAATTGTGGGTTGCCAAAAGGTTTCCAGTATCCCCACCCTTAAAAATGGGAGCCAAGGAGGCAACAATGGTCCTAGAAGATTTGACAGCAAAAATGACTGCTGTCATGATTACTGTGGTGTGGGAAGTGTGTACGTGCTCTGATTTTTTTCAGTATTGAGCAGAAATGTGTAGTCCAGCTAGGTAGTTATATGGAGATTAATTTGCTTCAAGACTGAAATAGGGAATCCAAAACAATAGCAAGGTTTTTACATCGCAACAGATTAACAATGCTTTAGAATGAACAAGTCTCCAAAACCAGGGAGGAAAACAAGCACAAAGCCCCACAGGCTGCCTTTATAGAATCATAGAATATCCTGAGTTGGAAAGGACCCACAGGGGTGTAGTTTATGAAGAAAAAAATAATAGAAAAACTTCTATTAGGAGCTCTCTGTGACAGCTAAAGATTGACTTGGAGCTTCAAGAAACATTTCAGGTAATTGAAATTTCTGCTGCATACAGATTTGTTGCTTATTTTGTGCTGCTTCAGCATTTTTCAGAATAAAATCATAGTACCTTAAGTGAACATATGTAATATAAGAGATTTAGTTGATTAATTGCTCCAAAGTCTTCCTCACATATACTCTCTGGAATTGTGCCACAAGTGAAATTGGTTCTTCTTCTTTTTTTTTTTTTTTTTTTTTTTTTTCTCTACCGCTGAATTATATTCTGAATTATTTTGCATGAAAAGGCAAATGCTAATAATAGCAATCAACTTGCTTAGTCCAACATCTTAAGTGTGTAAGTGGCATAATGATTTCAGCTATGGTGCTTTATCAGCTATATGCTTGGGCCTGTGCCAGCTAAAGAGTATATAGTATAAAATAACACCACTGACATACTAACATTAAGATTTTTTATTATTCCTTAAAAGTACAATGTTTTAAAAATTATTAAATATAAGATTGTTCTCATTCAGTCTCTGACTCGCTTTATTAACACTAAATGTAAGATTTGCTTGGAGAGTTGTCAGTAGATAGATTTGCTTTCTCACTGCTGCACTAATCTAAGATTCTACACATGGCTTAATTATACGTGATGGAAAAGAGAAGAGTAGAGAATTTAATTAAATTAAATCACCAAGTTGTCTCAGTCCAAACACATTTGGTCAAAAATTGTGCCAACAATTGCTGTAACAATGTTCAGGCTGACCCCAACTGAAATACAGCTATTTGAATTAAAAAAAAAAAAAAAAAAAAAAAAAGCCCCTTAAATAAAAGCCTGGTGCATAACAGCTTCTAACTGAAGTTTTGTTTGTGTACGCCACAAGGACACGCACTTCTTAATGAAGTTCTTACTCTGAATTCTGCTGAAGGTTGATGGAAAAGATCCACAAAAATGTATCTTATTTTCTCCAGGTTCCCTGGTGACCAGCACATTATCCATCTCGTAGTTTCCCCTGCTACACATTCAGGCACTAAAATGGTTTGTCTGAGAGCCCCTTGCTCATAAAAACTGATTTTCCCATACATGCACAAAATGGTTATTCAGAGTTTCTGGCTCTTGCTGTCTCAGGTGACAGTGACAGTCAAACTCTTCTGTGTTCCAGAGCTACGTAGCCCTTGTCAAGCTCATCCTTCATCCCAGACTGATGCCTAAAAATAGAGCTCTGGCAGCAATGTGCTTCAATGTGATAATGTATGTGTTTTACATATTTCGTCTGTATCTTATATGTTCTTCTAAACAATATTTGATAAAATGGAAAAAAAAATCCACCAAAAGCAACTCCCAACACCTTAGAATTTATTCTTCTTTACTTATTCATAAATAGATTCACATTTTTGTTCATTCATTGATTCTTACTTTCTCTTCAAAGTCTTAAAAGATCTTAGATATTTTGTTACATTGCAATGTGATACTTTGGTGCATCAATGTTTTCTTTGGTAGGAACTCTTATTATGTAACACGTGAAACAACAAAATGATAAAAGCAATCTTCCATTGTGTGTTTGATATCAACACCATTGAAAATAATATCATCTTAGTAATTCTTTCAATTGAAGCCAAAGCCTGATGGCTTAACACAGACCACCCTTCCGAATTTAGTGTTAGTGAAGCAATACCAGAATTCATAAAATTCACCAGATTTAAAAATTAAGGGCAGAGCATTAACATCTTGTTTCAGGGAAAAGGGGACTCACTGCTATGGGTACTGAGGGTGCCATATTTTCTCCATTGGCAAAGGTGGCTTTGCTGCTTTCTTCTTCCTGTGGCTCCAAGTGCTTCTTTTGTCTTTGCTACCTCTGTGCCAGGCTGATGGTCATGGCACTGCAGTGCTTGGTCCACCTGTGTCAGTTATTTTGCAGCTAATGTACTTCAAAAAAAGCTCTATAACCATGTCATTGGCGCAATTGCAAAACAGCATGCAATGATACAAAAATTTGAAACAAGGTTTTGTAGGTGTACAACTTCAGTTATAATTTTTTGACGTATTTTTAGCTTTCCTTCTAGAAACAGTAACTGCTTTGGTTTAAGTTTTCCCTCAGATTGTCCCTTAAAAGTATTGCCATCTTTAAAATCCATCCTAATTATGTTATGAGGGCAATAGATATAATTTGTTTGTTCATTACTGTGTTGTCTTTGTTTTAGGGAGTTTTCCTTTGTCAGGTAAATATGCTTTGGGCATATGTCAGCTGGCTAGCCAGCATTGGTTTTGAGTTTGGGCTGTAAACAAAGTGTTTATGCTAAATAACTGTCCCTTTTCCCAGGAGATGAAGTTGGTAGTGTTGAATTGCATTTTTACCTCTAAATATATATGAACTAAATCCACAGTTTTCCCAACACGCACATGCAGAACTCCTCGTTATGGAAAAACATCAATCTGAACAATCATGCTGGCCATCACTATCTCGTGGTCCAGGTAAACACAAGCATGCATGAACAACCCTGTGGTGATTGTGCCCTCAGCTCAGACAACAGCTGGTCTTGCTGTTGTCACACAAGTAAATGTCTGTAGGGAATGATGTAAGCACGCTTTATGAAACAACCTTGGTTTTGTCAAATCAACACCACTTTTACTAATTTAGTTAGATTTTTATGATTAAGAGGACACAGAGCAGCTCTCACTAAATGAGAAACTGGATGGTACCTCAGCATCAAGTGACTGTACTCACAATCCTGCATTCCTGTTTATTAAATACATTTCACTGGCTAGTCACTTGCCTGGGGTTCTAGGTGGTTTTTACTTCACCAGGGGGTTGGGCTGAGGGCAGTCACTCTCATGTTGCAGAGTTACAGCTGGAATCATGGGCCTTTAGTCACCCATGACTATTTGTTTGGTCATCTGTCCATCCACTGACTCTCTGCCTAAACTTTTAATATGCAAATTTTTTTTCTACCATTCCCTCTTCTGTTGAGCTCCCTCTCTGATGACATTTTTGCTTTCCCACTTCTTTTGTCATGCTGCCTATATTTATACATAGAAATCATGGTGCTCTCTGTGACACTAACGTAGCTTCTTTTGCTGTCATGCTCTCCTTTCTGCTTTTTTTATTCTTTAACTTTCCTTGGTGTAGTGAGTACTTTGTTTTAGGTACTAGCTCAGAGAGTTATAGTGTGGGATCCTGTTTTCAATTAATCCCATAGTTCAGTCTCAGTACAAAACAATGACACAATTAACAGCATCTCCCGAATTTTGCCTGTAATGAGCATTATGTATAAATACCACTCGTCCAGGAGAAAGAATTTTTAAATGGGCAAAAGGTAAACTGGGGGGAAAAAAATCTTTACTATCCTATTGTACAATTCTGTTGTTAGAAATTGGTTTACAAGGAAATTACATCAGTGTCTTTAAAAATATAACTAATATGAAGGAAACATCATTGACTTCTATTTACAGAACATAACAATAGAGTTGGCTTCAAGAAAAACCTTGTATTTATTCATTTCAATAAACAGAACTTACTGGAATAAAATATTCTAATAAATTATATGTATTTTAATAGAACTTAACATGTAGAAGGTGCATCAGGTAAAGTATCAAATCTGTGCAAAACATGTAAATAGGTGGTACGCATTATACTTATGACTGACAAGAAGTAATTTTTGAATATAGCGAAAGTGATGCTTTCATCTGGAGATGTCATTTTTCTCAAAAACTAAAAATAGCTTCTTATTCAGATAGATTATCAGGCTATGTTGCATGGAAACCATTTTTCTCTATTACTCTTCTTATGTAACACTGGCTTCAGGCTAAAAAGCACAACTGTATTTTTGTTAAATTAACAGTTTAAGGTCAGGTTCTTTCTCCCTCTGCTGCTTTATATATATGTGCAAGTCTTATTTCACATATCCTCTGTGTCTTTTTGTGACATAGTGAACTCCTGCAGCATAATATAAGGGTTCACAGTAAAACCTTGTGGAAGGTGGACTTGTGTCTTTTGCCTTTAGTCAAGCTGATGGGAGTTACAGTACTAAATTACAGTTTCTGTCTTGAGCTCTGTGTTGATCCCAGAGGATGGTGTTAGTATAAAAATTTAAAAGTTGAATTTAAATAATTGCTTTTCTGTATTGCTGATGAAAATTAAGCTTTTTTTTTTTGGTGGAAAAGGATATCTCAGAGTTACTGAGCTGTTTTTTTTTTGTTGTTGTTGTTAGTGGTGGTGGTGGTTTTTGCATTGAATAGCTTTTGGACAGACCCAAGGGTACTTGAATAACACATTTTTCAGTGCTTTTGAATCTTTCAGTTTTAGTTGTATTTAACACTCAATTTCATCCTCGTTTAATGATTATTTCACTACAGGTGAAAGTAACCATTAGTCACTAAAGGATGTTCTGAACTATAATTTTAGCTTAATACAGACTTTTTACTCTAGAAATGTATTTTCTGTATATTTTCTCTGCAAAACATGGCAACAGAATTTTTGAAGAAGAGTTTTCATGGGTCTGTGGATTCTCTATTCTACTTCACGATTTTCCATTTCCCTTGCCTCTTCGCCAGGCTTTGGAGAGCTCTGTCTGTCCACATTGGCAGTTCTCAGTATTCCTGCGGTCTGCACATATTGATCCCTGCTTTCCCCCCCTGCAGACCTTCAGAGATACAAAGCTGTAACAAATAGGGCTGTGGTCCTGGCTGTTTGTTGACACGGTGCCTGTATCTCTAACTGCTGTGATATGCCTTTATTATAGATGAAGAGATACTTCAGACTCAGGGTTTGAGTTGGCAGGAGCATATGAGGTCTTAAGAAAAGAGAAATGAAATCTTTGTGATAGCCAGCTGGAAGGAAACCATTTGATGAAGACAGAGTCCCATGAAATGGTGCTTCTGACTATGAAGCTCTGGGCTGGAGGGTAAGAAGAAGGCAGTTGTATAAAGAAATTACTGCAAAGAGCCTAGATTTGCTCAGAGATCATAAATGGGTTCCAACCCTTTATCTTAAGAGGGAATTCCAGTGTGCCAATTTTGAGATTGTATATTTCTGTTAGCTGTGGTTTGAAATCCTTTTTTCCATTTTGTAAATGTCTGGCTCCAACATCCCTATAAACATACATTAGGAAGCTCTCTGCTACTATTTTCCCAAGAAGGAAAAACCCTCACAGGTGCTGGAAGCTCAAGTAGCTATGCCAGTTATCAGCTATTGTTTTCCACCTACAGCTGACCCTTATTGCAGCCTGTGAGCAGAAGCACTGCAGTACTTCATTCTCAGAGAGAAGCCTCTAAGACATGTCTTAAATGCTGGATCTCAGCACCCGGTTCCGGGGCCTGGCTGATAAACACTTGTGATTATGTTCTGGTCTTCGTAGCATCATGTGGAAGAGTTCTTGGATCCGTTTCTTTGGACATAAGATGCAAAGGTCCAGATGTGTGATACCCAGTGCTGTAGTGTGTAAGCCTCAACACAAGATGGTTCAAGATGGTGATTCTTCCAGTTTAGTAGTATTCTGTTTTGCCAATGCAAATCTAAAGGCAGCTTCTCTAATTCAGGTACTAATTTCATCCTGAAAATTTCATTTTAAAGCATTGCTAGATGTAAAAATTCCTTGCTGGTTGCTGTGAAAAATGGGTGTCACTCAACAGTGTGGTAGACAGCTCAGTTCCACCATTTTAGCAATATTGTTACTCCTTTGTTTCCTCCAAAACTTTGTTTGCCTGTAGTTAAGCATAATGATTAGGACTCCGAATAGTATTTAGTCATTTTGCATTCTTTAAAAATCTTCAAAGATCCTAGAATTCTTATTTTCATGATTACTAACGAATAATGTCCCAGAATGCCGTCTTTCCTCTTCTAATGACTCTTTTCAGCTACATCTCACTTCAGATGAGCTTTTTTTGAAATTTTCAGAACAGACAATTTTTGGAGATGCAACATGTCAAAAAGTGCTAAGACACTCTTCAAAACATAATTAGCACCTATTTATCTTGAGTATCGTATCTTACAAGGGCTGAACCCAAGCACTGTCAAGTTTGGGCCAATGGCTAATGAGAAATATCTGTAATATCTGAAAAATGAATGAGCATTTTATTGTGTTAGGAGTTCCTTTTGGTTTTGTGTTTCAGAGTTACAGGGTCTAGGGGGTTTTGTGGGTTTTTTTGTGGTTGTGGGTTTTTTTTGTTGATGTGTTGTTTTTTTGGTTTTTTGCGGTTTTTTGGTGGTAGTGTTATTGTGGTGTTTGATGGGGGTTTTTTGTTTGTTTGGTTGGTTGGTTGGTTGTTGGCGTGGATTTTTTTCCAAGGATCTAAAGACTAGAGGTGGAGTTGAGAATCCTGGAAGGAAAGCAGAGAGCCAAGTGCTAAATGACTAGATCTTCCCCTTATATTTTCATTTTTTTTTCATCTGTAAAAGAGCAGGAGCTAAGAAACTGAAAATCACTTTTTTTCTAATTCTTGGAAGGAACATGGTATAGGATCAAGGGACCAAATCTCACTGAAATGTTTTCTCTGTAATTAGAAGAAAATCTCAAACACATTTAGGGCTTCTCTCCCCTAAAAACAGATTACAAATACCAAATCAGAAAAGCATCTTAATTGTGCAATTTCCTTTAGCTACAGAGCTTTTAGTCCTGCTGCATTTTCCATTCACCTATGGAGAGGCAGCCTGACAGGACTGCTGTGCACAGCTATTAGGTTTAATTGCCATGGCTTTACTTTGCTTTTCTTTACCGAGAACATGTTTGTGGCTAAAAATAGAGCCATTCTTTTCTGATGTAGATATAACACCTCTGGGAGCTTAGCAGGTTGCATACTATTCACCAGCAGAATAGTGATTTATAAAATACTTACAAGGGAGCAACTCTGTTTGTAGAAAGCTAAATTTCTCAGCTGAGGAATTGGTTTAGCCAATTGGTCAAGCCGTATTTCTGTTCTTTTAATATTTAATCTGTAGTCCTTCTCCTCTTCAGCCTTTGTTCCCTGTTTCCATTTCCCACTTAAGAATTTTTTTTTCTCAAGTTACACATTTTGATGTACAGGATGGATCAATATGAGCCTCATTGAACGTAAACGGTCAGATAAAATTAGAGGATTACTGTTCAGTACTTTATATACCTTGTGTAAATATAAGGAACAGCCCATAGAGTAAAGATAACTATGGACAGCCAGCATGATTTTAGGAAGGGCTGGCCCTTCCTGATCAATCTGATCTCCTTTTATGACCATGTGACCTGCCTGGTGGATGTGGGGAAGTTCATGGATATTGTCTACCTGGACTTCAGCAAAGACTTTGACACCATCTCCCATAGCACACTCCTTAGAAAGCTTGGACAGGTGCACCCCTTGCTGGATAAGAAGTGTCTGGATGGCCAGGCCCAGAGAGTGGTGGTGAATGGTTTTGCATCCATTTTACATCCTGTCACCAGTGGGGTCCCCCAGGGATCAGTGTTGGGCCTAGTTATGTTTAGTATCTTCATTGATGATCTGGATGAGGGGATTGAGTCCACCATTAGTAGATTTGCAGAGGACTCCAAGTTGGGTGCTAGGATCTAGGAGGGCTCTGGAGAGGGATCTCGACGGGCTGGATAGATGAGCTGAGACCTGGCATGAAGTTCAACAAGACTAACAAAGTACACCATGGCCACAATGCAGCATTACAGGCTGAGGGCAGAATGGCTGGAAAGATGCCCAGTAGAAAAGAACCTGGGGGTGCTGGTTGACAGCAGCTGAACCTGAGCCAGGGTGTGCCCAGGTTGCCAAGAAGGCCAAAGGCATCCTGGCCTGTATCAGCAATGGTGTGGCCAGCAGGAGCAGGGCAGAGATTGTCCCCCTGTACTCAGCACCAGTGAGGCCTCACTTCGAGTGCTGTGTCCAGGTCTGGGCCTCTCAATTCAGGAAAAACACTGAAAAAAAAAAGGTGCCCTTCCAAAGAAGGGCAATGGACCTGGTTAAAGTCTGGATCATGTCCTATGAGGAGCAGCTGATGGAGCTGGGGTTGTTTAGCCTGGAGAAAAGGAGGCTCAGGAGTGACCTTGTCACTCTCTACAACCACCTGAAAAGAGGCTGTAGCCACATGGGGGTTGGTCTCCCAGGCAACCAGCGACAGGACAAGAGGACACAGTCTTAAGCTGCACCCAGAGAGGTTTAGGCTGGACATTAGGAAAAATTCTTCATGGAAAGGGCACTTAGATAATGGAAAGGGTTGCCCCAGGAGGTAGTGCAGTCACTGTCCCTGGAGCTGTTTAAGGAAAGACTGGACCTGGCACTCCATGCCATGGTCTAGTTGACAGATCGGTGTTGGGTTATAGGTTGGACTCAATGATCCCGGGGGTCTTTTCCAACCCAATTGATTCAGTAATTCTGTGAACACTGTGCCCCCAAATGGAAGACAGGCCTTATCTATTCACCACTTTGAGTACTCCAGACCAGCTCTCTAGAGCCATCTACATCTACTGCAGTTGACAGGCTGTTTCTTCACTGATTTTGGCAAAGTGAACTCAGGGTTACTATGCAGTGAACATGCTGTTACTGAAAGTAAACTGAAATTTGCTAGCAGCAATGCTAAGTAAATCACCACCTGCCAAGTGTTTTTTCTTTCTATTTGTTATGGTAAATTAATTATCATTTCAAACAGCTAGACTTTTTTTTTCCTCTGAATTCTTGTTCACATAATGTGCTTGATCTCTCTTGCAAGCTGGAGTACGCTAGGAGAAGAATGACTTTTGTTTTCTACTAGAATATAAATCCACAAGTATAGTGTGCAGAAAATAATGTGAAAACTCCTTGAGGGTGCTCTGTAGCCTGGTTCTCCAAGATAATAGAAATATTTTCATCTTAGATATCAAAGATGCAGCCTAACTTATCATCTACTCATCAGTAGCATAAAAAGTCTTTTTTTACTTTGGATATACGTATATGTACTTTTATAGTTTTAAAATACAATTCTGATTGCTGGTGAAGGGAGCAGAAGCAGACTGGCAGCCCTGAGGGCTTTGCAGTCTCCTGTTGATACACAGGACAGGTGACAGCAGTCAGTCCTATGCCAGGACAAGGAGGCAGCTAAAGGAAACCTGTTCATAGGCACAGCAACAGTTGTTTGTTGATCACCCCATCATTTGAGTAGGTACACCATAACAGCTAGATTGGATACGGTGTTCGGTGGAGTGACACTCCTGTCTCAAGACACAATTCAGTCACTTCTGCTTGAGAATTATATCCTTAGCTCTTAAGTACTCAGCTTTCCAAAGGTCTTATTAACAGAGGTTATCCTGCTCTTCTGAGAGGGTTTTTATCCTCCTACATTACTCGAATGCCAGAAAACAACCCTTCAAATCCAGAATAAAATTCACATTCCCGATTTCGTCTGTGGATTTTCAGGTTTTAATTTGAGACCATGAAAAGCAACTGAAAATCATCCTGAAAAGCAGCATGATTATTACACAGGAAGTGGAGAGCCAGGTTGAGATCTGCTCAGGAGCTCACTTCAGAAGCCCAGGTTCCCAGGAGTGCTAGCAAGGGTGTTGGAGGGGGTTGCTGTATTATGGCTCTTCCTAGTCTGGATAGAAAATCATACCTGTCATCAATGCACAAAACTCCCCAGCCCCCCAGGGAGATTGGAATTGTGTTTGTGTCTGAAAGAAGAAATATCTGAGGGCAAAGTGGTAAAATGTCATCTATGGCTTTGGGCTCCCAGCTGAACCTCCTCACAAAGGTGTAATTTAGGTCTTACTTAGCAGCTCATTTTGGTGTGTCCCTAACCCAGAGCATGTATGTTGCTCCCCTTCATTCTGTGTGATCTCTGTCCAGGTATAAAGTTAGGAATGTTGTGGACAATGTGAATTTATTTAGTCAAGCTTAAAAAAACCAAAACTAACAACTTCTTAATCATCTCTTTGTCCCTTAACTGTGTTTTTTATGTGCTTTTTAAGACTTCATTAAGGGGAATGAAACACTTCATAGAAGCCGTATACCACACTTGATGTGGAACTGAATGTCTAGCTCTTGTAACCTGTGCTGGATTTAGCCTTGCTAGAGATGCTCAAGAACTGTCTGGACACAATCCTGTGCCGTGTGCTCTAGAGTGACCCTGCTTGAGCAGGGAGGTTGCACCAGATGACCCCACTGGTGTTCCCTTTCAATCTTATCCATTCTGTGATCCGGTAATGCTGGGATTTTTCATGCTCTTTCTAAAACTAGACACGTTTAAAAGTCTCTACAAGGGAGCTCTTCAGCCAGTTAGCACGTTATATCAGTAGGAATGGAAATTATTACTGGTAACTTCATGTTTTCTAGGGTGTGCCTACAGATTTTCATTTTGCAGCTTTTACAATTACACTAATTATACAGATAAAACCTCCCTACACTAGTATACAGATTTCATTTTGTTTGAAGAATGCACATACTAATGGGATCTTTTCAATACAAATTAAACCATTTTGAACTATTGAAGTTAATTTACATAAATAGACCTTGCCTATGAAGCTTAGCATTTTGGTGTTGATTAAACGAGGATAAACAAGGATATCTGGGAGTGCACTCATTACTCCTATGAAGCCTCCCTGCTGTGAAGAGAAAGTGAAGTTCTGTTTGTTTGGATTTTTTTTAAGTTTGCAATCAGATTTAAGCCAAAACAAAATATGTGGAGACATATTTGGGTAGAAATGCTCTTCAGATTCCCTTTTTTCTTCACTCAGACATAAATGACAGTGAACAGCAAATATTTCTAAAGTTTGTTGCACTGGTACCCCTTTCTACAAACAGGTAACCAATTTAAGTGGCCCCCTCCCTCCCTTCTGCCTTTCAGAAACAGCAGAGCATACCCCAGGTTGTAAGTAGAGAAGTCTGCTGAGCATGGGGAGAAAGAAGGACTTCAAAGTACTCTCCTCTTGCTTCCTTTCATGCTTGGCCTTCAAAATGTCCACCTCTCTGTCAAGAATGGGGGGAGGAGAACAGCAAAAGGAGTGTGCAAAGATCACAGAGAGGGACTAAACTGAGGCTGTAAAGAAGAAGGATGAGCAAACGATTAACAATCGGCTGTAATTTCAGCAGCTGGTCATCTGAAACAGACTGGCATTTCTCTCCACAGAGTCATGCATTAAATAATTAATAATTATGTTACAGACACAGCAGTTAAAAAAACAAAACAGTAACAAAAACAAACACCTCCCTCTCCAAGTTCTAAATGTGCAGAATGTGATTAGAAAGGTTTCTTCAGCATTGGCTGTATTAAGACAAGCTACCCTGCTTGAATTTCTTTCTTTTTCTAATTGTTAACAAAATATTCCCTTTGTAGATATATGATAGTTAAACCTTTTTATGAATTCTCCAGCCCAGGTCTGAATGAGAACTAACTATTGTCAATATATTTTTATTTAATTGTTGCCATTTGGATCCAAAGGTTTTTGTTTCCTTGATCAAGATTCAACAATACATAGATAAATAAGCAGCCCCAGGCTTGCCTTTCCATTCATATTCTATGTTTCTTTAAGGTTACAACTAATTTTATGTTTTCTCTTTCTGCTTATAATTGCTAATGCCAATGTACAGTCATTTTCTAAAATATGTGTCCTGATGTGATCCAAGCTTACTTCCAAGTGTCACCTTTAGTGACACTGACTTTCATTTTTTTGTTTTATGTCATAATTCTCCTTTTTCCTTAAGTGCAGACACTCAAAGCAGGTTTGGGTTTTTTTGGCCAGTAATCTTGGATTCAGAACTCTCACACTTGGAATCCATGCAATGCCTCATCTTCTTCCATCACATTCACTTTGTGCTTTTCATCTTCTGGAAGCCACTATATCTTTCCTGTCTAATTCATTTTTGTATTTTATCAAATTGCTCCATACTCCTCTGCAAAGGGAACTATGGTCATCTTCCCCACCCTTTTTTATGCAGTTCTCCATCACAGGTAAGGTCTCAGGCTCCTCATGACCCATTCCTGCTGGAATCCAGTGACAAAGCTCCAAATTTTACTGCTGTCCAGTACATTGAGAGATGATGAAATATGAAAAGCAGATTATTACTTTAGTATGCAAAGAAGTCAGTACATCAGTAGAATTGGTTGTATTTCTGCCCAAACATCCTTTTATATCTCAGTGTCTTTGAGAGCATAAACAGAACGAAGACTGGGCTCATGTCTGTTCTCTGCAGCCGCTGTCAAATATAGCCCAATCTAAACCAATACATTCAAGTGCTGTGTTAACAGTGCTATTTATTAATAAAAGGGACTTTTTTGTAATACTAAGTACAATTTTAGTTCATCATTACTCACTGCAGTTGTTCTGCCTCCCTGTGTTGGGTTTTTTTTTCCCCTGTTGTCATTTAAAACAAGGAACACAGACTGCAGGGATGGTTGTTAATGCGCCAATTCAAAGGGAAAGTCCCTTGCTCTGTTTAACATTATGAATTGATGCCTTAGAAATTATCTGCTTCAGTGCTTATGTTACCTTGTCATGAAAGTTAGGCTTTAAATATGTAAAATGCAATGAGAGGGCAGCAGACACTATCAGGAGCCTGGAAAAGTTGTCTTGTTTTCCTCAGAATAATTGCATGATCTTCCTCTCGAAGGCAAGTCTGTTTAATTACCAAATAACTTAGAAACACGGGGAAGTGCTTCAGAAGCTGTCCACTGGTTTAGCTGAGGAGGAGCTGCAGGAATTCCTGAAGCTTGGAGGGAGCCTGAAGGAAAGGTATTGACCTTTTAGTTCACAAATATTTTTAGGCGTACAGACATCTAGGAGCAGAGAGCTATTGTTCCAAGAATCTGCTGAAAGAAGAAGACAGCTGAGTCCAAAAGACTTACAAGACAAAATTGCTTTCTGGCGAATAGTGTGTGACATAACAGGGAACAGTCTGTGGGGGGCTTTACAAGGTATGTGGTAACAGCAATGACATTTTTCATGCACCCCAACATGTATTAATCAATACACGTTCTATATTGACTAATAAGAAAAAGACAGTTCCTAAATTCTGCAAAGCTAGGGCAGCAGAATATTGACTTGTAAAAAGTCAAACAGGCTCTTCATCCTTCTCACCCTCCAGAAGTATTTATGCATAATGGTTCTCTTTAAACAGTCCAAATTTCTTGATTTGGAGAATAAAGCCTCCATGGACTGTGACACTATTGCAAGATAAAGAGTTCAGTATTTATTCATATAAAGCTGTGGATTTTAGCAAAAAAGGCCCTTATTTAAGTCCAAAATAGGAATTGTAGCCCATGCTAATTACATTATACACACTCCAACAACTGATAGCCATTGACCTGTATGGAACATTTCCAGTTACAAACTGATTAAAACTGCTTCAGGCAATCATTCTGCTTTACGGGGAAACACTGATGCTGGATGTAATGACCTGACCAATGCTAAGCAAATGCAGAGCCCTCTAAGCAGAGTGGTACAAATATAGACAGCCAAAAGGCCATGCACTGGATGCTTATCAGCTGTGAATGCTGAGAGCAGGTTTCACAGCCATGAGTAATCCTCAGCCAGCAAGTCATCCTCAGCACATTCCCATGGAGCTGAATGTACAGTGGCTAATTCCTTTCTGGGCTGAACTGGATGTGTTTTCAAAAATATCTTCATTCCCTGCATAATGCAAGAAGTTACATTTATGTCTCACGTGAATTTGATTAAGTGAGTGAGAAACATCAGTGAAAAGTCATTCTCTGCTTGTGCCTGTTCAGGCACTTCACCTCCACCTCCAGCTCTGTGCTAGTCCTAGGTTAAAAAGAGCTGAAACATTGGGGGGCCCACTTCCTGGTGTGTGTTTATGTATGCAAAAGGTGTGTCCCCTTGCCTGCTAGTAGTCCTTGAGGAATTTTATGTAAAATGTAGGTATTTACATAATTATGATACACATTTAAGGGCCACTAAACATGAGAATGTAACTATGTTTGACGTACTGTAGAGCCCTGAAGGCTTTAGAAACTTAGATTTGCTGTATCTAAATAATGTAGTTGTCATAATTTGATGTTACCCTTCCTGTATCTACATTTGACAATTTACTGACAAAACCAAGAACTGCAATATGCTACATGCCACACACCCAGATGTGAACATTTGTCCAGGTTGCTTTGGTTCTTTATATTCAGTCTTCATTAATACATCAAAGTGATGTGTGACTTTCCCCACACCAATGCTGATATGAATGTTTAGAATTAATACATTTCTGAAATCAAGTTTCTTTTGATTCTCTCTATTGTTTTTAAGATGATGAAGATACTAAAATTCCAATTTTTCAGTGCTTTTTTTCTGTGATGCATTGCCAAATAACTTTTTTTTAAGATTTTGCTGAAAAAAAAAAAAAAAAAAAGTAGAAGAGATAACAATCTGGATAGTTTTAATATTCAAAATTGGCCTATAATGATGAATTATCCCATATTGGTGTTTTATGTGAATAAAATGAAAAATATTTGCTTGAATTTCCAGGGACTAACTATTGTTCTTGAGAAAGAGAAAATTGTTGGAAATGGTCAGGTTTTGGTGAGTGTTTTAAAATCCAGCAAAGGTAAGTGAGAAGGAGGCAGACAAGCATAGCAGTAAATGATGAAGAACCTGACATAGTTTGCAGTTCAGTAGTTTCCATGCTTCCAAGTTCAGACTAAGTCAAGTCAACTCACTTACCTCACTAATCCTTTCAAAACACATAATAAGTTGCTGCTGTCATTGGTGACAAAAGCAGGAAGTGAGGTGAGGGCATGAGTGGCAGGAGAGGAAAAGTTAAGGAATTTCAGAGCTTTTATGAAACAGTACAGTGAGGTGACCATGGCTGAGTGCCAGGTGCCCAACAAGCAACTCTATCATCACCTTCCCAGTGGGACAGAATAAGATAGAAAACAATTCATGGGTTGAGATAAGGCAGCTTACTACTACTACTACTATTACTACTACTACTACTACTACTACAAAAAAAAAAAAAAAAAAAAAAAAAAAAAAAAAATCTCTACTTCCTATTGGCGAGCAATGTTCAGGCACTTCCCGGGAAGCAGGGCTTCAGCACGCTTGCAGATTGCTCCAGAAAGCAAACACAGTGAATTAACATATACTCCACATTCTACCCATCTCCTTCAGCTTTTATATCTGAGCTTAGGTCACATGGTATGGAGTCCCCTCTGGTTAATTTGGGCCAGCTGGCCTGGTTACATCCCCTGCCAGGATCTTGCCCAACCCCTTCCTGCTGGTGAGGTGTAGAATGTTGAGGAGACAGCACTGATGCTGTGCCAGCATATCTCAGCAGTAGCCAAAAAGCTGGGGTGTTATCAGCACCCTTCCAGCTACCAATGCAAAGCACAGCACTGTGAGGGTTGCTAAAGGAAAGTGAACTCCAGCCCAGCCAGACCCATTACATTACACTCAGGAAGAAGTTCTGTGTTTTTTGTTATATCCTCATGTGTTTTCCTCTACTTGACCAGACCAGCTAAGATTTTATTTAGATTAAAGAGCAGATGTGCACATTTGGTTTTTGAGTCTAATGGATGCTAAAGTCCCAAGTGGAACAAATGGAGAATTTCAAGCTTGTTTCAAGGTTATCAGAGTGGGGCAGTGTCCATGCCTGTTCAATCAAAGCATGCACAGTGACCTACATGTCACATAAACATGGGGGGCGGGGGGGTTCCCTTCTTTTTTTCTCCCCAAGAGAGTTCTGGCCTGTTGCTATAACAACTCTGTAGCATCATCAAAGTACCAAACACAAACAACTAACTCAGACCATGAAGCCTCAGTCCATCCCTTTTCCCTATGCCCTGTTTATTCTTTCAACACTCACTCTACACAACATGCACCAAGCACTCACAGGGACCTCCATGCAAATTAAAGCTTCCACCAGAGAATAGTCACCATAACTGTACACCCTTCACATCTTTTCTGTGTTGCCAGTTGATGGTTATTAGAGAAAGGTGTTTGGCGTATGTTTTTAAACAAATGAAATAAGCAGCATACATTTGCACTGGGAAATATAATTACTTTGTTGAGTAACTTGTAAATATTTTTCTCCTATATTTAAAGTTATCTGGGCTATACCTTATCCATCTCTAATTAAATCCACAAACGAGAGAATGAGCTGCAGGATTATGCAAGATTCATGCTTAGGATTTACTATGACTGTCATTGGAAAACAACAAATAAAATAGCATTTCCATGGCTGGCATGAAAGTGGTACATCTTTTCCCTTGGACAATCTATTTCAGATTCCATAAGTACTATATTTTACTGCAGTAGCTCAGAGATGAAGGGGACTTAGCTTTTCAGAATTACAGAAAAATGATGTAGCAGTCCCTTTTTGCTTCCTTTCTTTTGTGTACTGAGTAGTTCAAAGTCTGTCTTTCTGCTTTTGTTACTGTGATTGTATTTAAAATGTTTGACATTGATTGTGATATTAAGTTAATTAATTAATTCATATTGTTTCAAAGGCCTTCTTTCTAAGGGTCAGTTTATAGCTGATTTGATTAATCCTAGTTGGAAATGGAAAAGGTGTAGCTTGTTGGTATAGATGCTACCATAGGAGAAAACCATATATTTGAGTATGGGAACAGAGAAGGAGACAGCAAGACCTTTGTGGCTCTTGCTCTCCCACACAAGTGGGGAAGAAGTTGTGGATGGAGGTTCAGTTCCAGCCTTCCCAGGCATCATGCTCACAGAGCACAGCAAAAAGCAGCTGTCTACAGGCAAGAAGCAGGTCCCTTGCTGCTGAGATTTACCATTCTCATCACTTGGAGGTGACATGCAGAGATGTTCCCTGAGATTGAAACAATTGCTTTATACATAGACCATGAAAAAATGCAAAGCATGGCTCTAAAGTACCATCTTGGCATTTCCAAAATGTTGGTATTTCTTGGTTCTGTTACTAAATTATTAATAAAAATGGTTAATTCTGCTGTTCTCTTTTTTTTTTATTTTGTCACAAGTGACCTACATCATCTCACTTTAATCTGAACTAAGAGGCTCTGTGTTAAGCACTGAGTTGTGAAGAAAAAGTAAATAGAAAGAAAGGGCAAAACTATTGCCCATTTAGCATGGCTAATCCAAGCAGAAAAATGTTTATCTAGAATTTTGCAGTGTTCTGATCATGTCTATAAAGCATTTCTGTGTAAACAATTTTTTTTTTTACCTAAAAGCATATTGTTTCTGATCATATTTTGATTTGCACACTTCTATCAAAATTGTTCTAAGTCCTGCTTAGCTATACTAATTTTGCCTTATGTCTCTGCTGGAGTAGCTGACCACAAAGGAATTACAACATTACACTTCTCAGTTAATGCCTAAAACATAGAAAGTTCTGCCTCCAGGTTTGTTTGCATTTGCTTATTTGGTTGGTTTAGTTTTTCCCTGATACTGTTTATGAGTGGGTCATGGACACTGACATGTGTTTGTCTCTGATTTGCCTGAAGAATTCTGTTTGATGTACAGATGCTTGAAAAAGTCCATCTGGCATCAGTAGAGCAAGCCTGCTGATGTTAACCTCTTTTCCCAGGGAGGTAAAATTGCATCCTTGCTCCTAATGTTATCTGCTGGTATTTAGGCTGGTGTTGGTTTCCTTGTGTGTTTGAAAACAAAGATGTAATTTAGATTTAGTCTTTCTGGTTGCTGTTGCTATCTATAGATTCTCTGCTGCAACACATGCACCTGTGTGTTTTAGAGCAATGTTCCAGGTTTGTGTTTGTCTGCCAGCCCGTTCTGTGCTCTGCAGACAGTCTGGGAACCCTGTGCAAGGGGGCAGAAGCATGGGAGCAGTCAGGTGGATGTATGGCTCTTTTAGGACTGTCCTGTACTCTGACACATACATCCAATGCTTAATCATTCATAATTCCTTTTCAGATGGAACAACTTGTTCAAAGTCCTTGGTCTTTCCAGACAACCAGTAAAAGCTCCCTTTTTCTGTGCCAAACATGGGCAGTGTTGTCCAGCAGCAGCTCTACTGTGGCTGCACCAAACTGGGCAGCATTATTTTCAGCTTGTCACCCAGATCAGCCTGCATACACAGGACTTGAATTACTTGCAGCTTTTAAGATTTCCCACTGGAATTTCTGATTTTGTTGGCTATGGTGGCTTGAGTCATGCTGAAAGCTCCTGCCTTCCCTCGCTCCTTCCCTCCTCCTGTCGCTCAATCTTTTGTCAGCCATCAGCGGAATTCAGCTCATTGCTGAACCCCTTTTAAGTCGGTCTCTTGGAAGGTATGTACTGCAGCTTTGCCTGGGGCCTCTTTTCTGTTTGTCTACCTCTACACAGACATATCCTTTCAGTACATTTATCCTGATAAAATTTCCCCAGAAAACACACTCAGGAACAGCAAGAATGTTTTCTCCCAGTTTCTAAGGGACACTCCCATAGGATGGGCTTATTTTTATTTCTCCTCACTAGATTTCCTCAAGGAATGCACACAAATGATAGAGAATTGGTCCTATTTGTCCCAGAACTAAACCACATTGCCTTTTTGAAATCCCAGTAGTTTGTTCAACAGCTCTTTAATAATTATTGTAAAAAAAAAAAAAAAAAAAAATGTAAAATCGCCTTAGTTGAACAACAATTTGCATGGAGTATGGTTTTACCCTTCTCTTTATAGGCTTGTATCTTACAGCTCTTCTACTCTCCATACAGTATTTCTTACCTTGAGTTTTAATGGCTGTAAAATGAGTGATGTCTGACAGATACATTTCTGCTATTAATTTTCTTAACTAGTTTGATGCAGAATTAATGAGAATGACTGAATCTGTCCCTGCTTTTCTTGTTGACTCTGTTTTGTTAATTTTCAAAGATTACTTCTGAATACAGGAGGTGAATAAAGTTTAAGCACTCTTCTATTCTCCAGATATACATATACTTGAATATTCAAACTTATACTTTTTGTCATTTTAGGTCATAAAACAGGAACTGTAATATTAGTGTAATTAAGTTATATTTTCATTCCCCTTTGCGCGTGGAAAGAACTGGAGAGCTTGAACCAGAAGCACAGGTGCCAGGCATGTGATTCTAAAGAACAAATTCTATACCAGCAAGATTAATTCCTTGAAGATACCGTTTCTATATGGTTATTTCCTGTACATATAGAGGTATTAAAAACTGATATGTCACTTACTCAAGGTAAAAATCCTGCTCTCTTTGAAGACTTTAGCAAGCAGCTATTCAGGAAAGTGTTTACGCTACAAGGGCATATTTGTCAAACACTGTCTGGAGATTTGTGCAGCTTTGAGAGTTGAAATTCCCATTCAGATAATGTACTCTGAGGGTGTCCAGGTGGAAAAGTTGGAAATGAACATCACAAACAGGGGCTGAAAAGGAGTTGAATCAGTTAAGTATTTCTTGTCATCATTCATCTTTTTTTTTTAAAACTCATTTATAGGAAAAAAATGAAACAGAGTGGGGCATCTATGACTAAGTTAGCAAAATAGAACAGAAAGTGGGAGAATTTATAGCAGAGACATGAAATTTGTTTAGCACCAGAATTTGTGGGCTATACTTTTGCCTGCTACTTCTGACTTGGTTAGCTATTTCAGTCCAATACCTTTGTAACTTCTGGTCATCTCTTTTCTATTTTCTTTCTTCCTTTTTAAAATCTTTTTTTCTTTAAACTCATGTTCATTTTGTAGCTGGGAGTTTGAGAGTCCTTGGCTCAGTCACAAGTAGCCAGTATCTCTTGTCAGTGTCCCTTTGAGTGTTGCAATTATTCTATCTGGCATCCAGGTACAGTTCCAGGAGTAGAATTCCGAGTTCATCTGATAGTTAGTTATGTGTCCCATCTGCAGCCTTGTGCAGAAATTTTAGCTGTCCAGGAAAAATAGGTTTGTATGTCTTGGTAGCCAAACCCTCCTCACAGGTACCAAAGGGACAGGCAAATCAGCTTCCAGGCCCACTGAAGGCATTACTACAGGCAGTTGTGAAACACAGAACCAGATAACACCAAGATCTGCCAGAACAGAGTGCAGAAATGCAGTAAGCTCTGGGAGGATGAATTTTAGTGTCAGAGATCCAGTCACCCCACTACAATTACAGCTATTGTAATAAATTGCTTGGCAGACAGGGTTTTTCCCCATGTTATGCTTCTAATATGGAAATACTTGCTTGGCTTTATGATTAATAATTTCTCTAGACCAAGATTTTACTTCTCTGGAAATAAGAATAAGGTTAGGTTGGGCTGATTATGAGTCAAAATTTGTTTTGTAATGTTAATTGTTTTATGTCTGGAAAATGGCTCAACAGAAAAAGTCTTGGGAGTGCTGGTCCACAGCCACTGAACATGAGCCAAAATGTGCTCATGTGACCACGAAGGCCAACAGCATCCTGGCCTGTGTCAGAACTAGTGTGGCCAACAGGATCAGAGTAGTGACTCTCCTACTGTACTCAGCACTGGTGAGCCCACACCTCAAATCCCATATTCTGGACCCCTCAATTAAAGAAGGACATTGAAGTGCTGGAAGTGTGTCCAGAGAAGGGCAACAGAGTTGGTGAGGGGTCTATGGGTCTAGAGGGTAAGTCCCATGAAGAGTGGTGGAGGTAGCTGGGATTGTTTGGCCTAGACAAAAGGAAACTCAGAGGAACCTTATCATTTCTACAACTCTCTAAAGGGAGGTCATAGCCGAGAGGGTCAGACTCTTCTTCCAGCCAACCAGCGACAGGATGAGATGATTTAACCTCAAGCTGCACCAGGGAAGATTTAGATGGACATCAGGAAGAATCTCTTTATGGAAGGAGTGGTCAGGCATTGAAACAGGCTGCCCAGGGAAGAGGTGAAGTCACTGTCCCTGGAGGTGTTCAAGGGACAATGTGACTTAATGCCATAGTCTAGTTGACAAGGTGATGTTTGGCCAAAGGTTTAACTCAGCGATCTTGGAGGTCTTTACCACCCTAGATGATTGTGATCCTTCTTTGTTCACTTACCCCCTTTTTCCTTTCAGTAAATTAAAAAACCAAACAAAAATGTTTTTCTAATAAATATTAAATTACAGCTTTAGAGAGTCTAACAAAATTAAGGTAGGGCTTGTAAATACAAATTATTTATTTATAACTTTGGGATTAGAATTTAAAGTGTACTTATAAGATGACAGCCACACACCAATGCTTGTCCAGTAGTTGTTGAGTCTGTCTGGCGTGTTAGAATCAATTCTAGCAGAAGCAGGTGTGTTTCTTACTTTATTTCTACAACAAAATGTGTGGTGAAATATTTATAGACACGTATGCTGTACTTGGAGAGGTTAGTTATCTATTTACTTTCTTGAGGGTCAAGTAGACAATCCTTCCTGTAACAGAATATTTAGAGGCATCAGGAAAGTGAAATGTAAAGCTTTTTTCTAAGGCTATTACAAACAAATATCAACTCTTGAGCTCTAGAAATGTAAGGAGGAGCTGAAACAAGCAATAGTTGCTTGCAATTATGTGGTGCAAATGGGAATAGCAAATCTAAAACTACATTTGCAGTAGACATTTGGTTTGGATTCTGCAGTATTTAGTTCAGAGTTGGCTTTGTTTCAACCCTATTTAGTCCAGGTTGAGTAACTTGCCTATAAAATCTATATTGGGGTTCATACAAGACATCTAAATTGTAAGTGCATTTGTCCTAGGTTGCATATACAGTCAATGGAAAGGGAAGTGCCCCTCAGAGGCTTCAGCTTGTCTAAGATCTAAATATTCTTCTCCACTGGCCTGGGGCAATTACGTATCTCATTCATGTAAGTACTTAAAATACAGCAGTGTGACCCCAGGCCTAAGGACTTGATGCTCTCTGAAGAATTAATAGCGGTTTTCTTTTTCTTGTTTCTGTCATTCATGAAAAAGAAAATGTGGTTTCCATGTAGCCTGTACCTAGAATTACTGTCCAGAAAGCAAAATACAAGACTGGCTTCATTTCAGATGTTTGTTATAGTGTGTAGTGTTTCTTTCCTTAGAAGCTTTTACCTCTTTAATGTCCAGCAATATGTGGTATTACTGGCAGTGAAGGAGTTTTTCAGAGATCACAAGTGTTCAGAATATGGAAACCATAACTGAAATATGCAATCACATCTTCCTGCTGAGAAATGGTTGTGTGCTTCTCTGCTCAGGAGGAAACCAGGGCCGGAGAATTAAGAATGTGATAGACTAGCACTAAAATACAGCAGAGCTGTATAGATCGCCACTCCTTGGGTGAGCTCAAGGAGCACCTTTCCTGTTGTTGTACAACATTCACTTGAGTTTCTTTTCATTGCCTTTGCTGCATAGTGGTTCTAATGATGGATGCTGCTAATTTTTATGAGGAAAAAGAAGAAAAAAAAAAAAAGAAGGGAAGAGCTGGAGTAAGAAAAAGCAGATATTAGAGAAGCGAGGAGGGGGAGGAAGAAGGAAAAAGAAGTCATGGCTTGGAATGGGAAAATCTGAGCTACTTTATGAAGTAAGTCAGCAAACTACTAGATGGTTCAGAAAATAGTGTCTTCCTCTGGTTGTCTGAAGTTGCCAAACATTCAGTGTTCTTATGTCGAGTATCCGATAGAGTGAATTTCTTTCTTTTTCATAAAAGATGTGAGATGGGTTACTGTATTACAAGGTCACAAACTGGTGTTTGTGTGCCAAATTCTGAGCACTCTGAAAGAGCAAAACCTTGAGCACTAAATGAGCTATAAGTAACACACTGAAAGACAGTGTATTGTCTACTGGAATCATTTTGTAAAGAGCCACTGAAAAAAATCTTATGAGATCCTAAAATAAGTACTGTTTGGGAAAGAAAGACCAAAATTTTCTAAGTTAATTTATCTCATAATAAGTGTTACAGTCCTAGATTTGAATAGGCTTTCTCATATTTGTAGTTATTTTTTAGAACAAATGTGCTTCCATGACTTCTTTACAAGTTTCAGGAAAAAAGATTATGTTTTTATGTATATATTCTTTCAAGCAATGTGTACACACAAACATCAAAGCAAAACTGGAAGGATTATAGATCTAGCTGAATTTTTGTTAAATACTTACATGATGTAAGTTAACAGTGTCAGTTAGGTAGAATTTTCTTCTTATTTTCATTTATAATTTTTTTGTGCTGTTGCTTCTTTAAGAGTAAAAAAGGGAATAAAATCTCCTACTAGTCATTGCCACTGATTTTCCATCTTGTTTTTATATTATGTCATTTGTTTTGTAAAAACAAAGTAATGGCTTGTACTGGTATCAGTAGGAAGTGGTTTACATAATTTGCTACTCGTCTTACTGTTCTTATCTATTGTCACATCAACATTGTGTACCAGGAAAATACATTTTGGTTTCACCATGGTGTTTACTGATGACTCCAGTTTACCCAAGTTATTTGACATTTAGATACTCTTCTAATCCTTGTCCTGTTTTTTATGAGCTCATGGTCTTTTTTCTAAGACAATACAAACATTTTGAATTAGTTTTTCTGCAGCTAAAACAGTTTATTTTCTTCAAACTTTCTCCAGTATTTGCTAAGGCCTGGCAGTCCACAGGCCATCAAAGATGGATGTAAATATGTGTGGGAGTACAGAAGGAGACGTAGGAAGCTTTTTTTGTCATAGGGAAAACTATTTGGCAGGAACAAACTCTTTGAATTAGTGCCAGCCAGATTATATTGGTAGGAGAGGTCACATAATAGTCCAAAGCTACCAGAAGAGGACAGATGTAAGAAAGAAATGTGTTTTTCTCATGTTTATGGGGATGCAAATGATGTGCACTTGCCTAGGTCAAATACCCTCAGAAGCATTGGAGTGGCTGCCCATGGAGTTTGGGATTGTTTCTTCACTAAAACTGACATAATGGAAGTTTGGCAGATGCTCTAGTTTGATTAATGCAATTATTTTGTTTATCTAAGTAAATAAGATTACTTTTTGATCAAGTCTGCTTTAACACTTGTATTGACCTGATTTAATTGAACAAGTGTATGAGCAGATGCCAGTTAATGAAGTCTACATCCTGTTGCATAAATTTATTCTGTGGCTACTAACACTTCAAATTTATGTCAGTGACAAAGTGAAAGTGCTGATAGAAAGGTAAGCAAAACAAATGCAAAACTATTGTATCTATAGTGCACAATATAAAAGATGTTTCTTTTTTTATAAGAAATACAATAAAATCTGCATAGCAGGCTGACAGCTCTACTGCCCTCAGCTATCACATACATCTCCCTAGCTTTAGCCAAGTTGTATCATTGCTTTTATACAGATATTCATTGTGTCAGCTGACATTTTACTGCTTTCTATTTTTTGCAGCCTGAAATGGCAGTCACTGATTCTGAAAAAAAGAGGTGTTTTCACCTGCTACCCGCAGCAAAGGCATTGAGCTGAAGATGTTTTCTATTTCTTAAGCAGGCAACTTGTTTTTTAAATTAATTTCATTTAATAAGATAATACATTTTCTGTGAGCAGGAAATTAACAAATCTTGTATTTTAACCACATACTCCAGTTGTTGTGGACTGATGTTTTACAGAACGGGAAGCACTGAAATGGTAGCTGATTAGGATAGCTCTAGGAATCAGCTGATTCAGCTACTGAGCTCAATACACAGGTAACTAGGAATTCCTGTGTTTACCTTTTTTTTTCTTTAATATTGTATGTACAAAGTAAGGCTAACTGTCTCTGTTCTGTATCCACAGGGTGTCAGTTATCTCTACTTCAATGTGGTTTATGTCTCAACATTTGAAGTGAAAAGTAAAGTTTTTCTGAAAAATTATTTCAAGGATATTAGAGTAGATTCATATATGAACAGCCTCTGAGCATCTTGCCTTTCGTCTTCTCCATTCATCTCATGCTTCATAATGTGTTTTCCAGACAGAATCAATTTTGTAAATGCTAAATAATGAAATTGGGTTTGTGAATATTAATTAATCATTACAACTGTAGCAGCACATTTGGATATTACTGTGTTGAGATTCATGCAGAGTGATAGCATACTGGATCTTGCTACCATTTTTGGTGAGAAAGGGAAATGAATGGTTTGGTTTTGTTTAGTCTAGCAATGGTGTTTGTTTACAAGGGAAACACACAAAAGCAAGGGTATTTGAAAAGTCTTGTTTTCCTCACATTTTGTGTATACAAGAGAAATCTCCCTTGTGTTCAGAAATAAGTAGGTCATAAACGCTCCACCCAAAACCCCATGTGCAGGTCTTGGCTTTCTCCCAGGACTACACACTATCTCCTCACTGATAGTGCAAGTGATAGTGCAAGTCTAGAAAAGTATTTGACTTTGTTCCACATGAGCTTCTCTTCTCTAAACTGGTAAGACATGGATTTGGTGGGTGGACCACTCAGTGGATTGTGGAAGAATTGTCAGGATGGTCTCACTCAATTGCCCAATGTCCCAGTGACATTCCTCAGGGATCACTGTTGGGACCGGCACATCATATCCAGGGCTCCACCAAACCAGCAGGTCAAGGGACGTGATTTTCCACCTCTGCCCCGTGAGACTCCACCTAGGTTGCTGCATCCAGCTCTGAGGTCACCACTACAAGAAAGACAAAGGACTCTGTTGGAAGGAGTTCAGAGGAAGGTCACCAAAATGGTCAGAGGGATGGAGCACCTCTCCTATGGAGTAAAGCTGAGAGAGTTGGGACTATTTAGCCTGGAGAAGATTTCAGGAAGACCCTGTGAGTTCTGGAGAGGGACTGCGTACAAGGATGTGTAGTGATAGAGCCAGGGGGCGTGGCTTCAAGCTGGAAGAGGGTAAATTTATATTAGAGATAAGGAAGAAATACTTTTCTCTGAGAGTGGTGAGGCATTGGAACAGGGAACAGGTTGCCCAGAGAAGCTGTGGATGCCACATCCCTGGAAGTATTGGAAGGCTAGGCTGGATGGGGTTTTGAGCAGCCTGACCTAGTGGAAGGTGTCCCATGGTGGGGGGTGTTGGAATTAGGTGGTCTTTAAGGTTCCTTCCAACCCAAACCATTGAGTGATTTTATGAGTTTTTATATGTGGATTTATGAAGATACTAAATCTCCAACATCTGCATTTTCAAATTGTTTCGGACAGTAGTGTGACACATAACTTTTCTTGCCTAACTGAATCATGTGAAAGGTGCTGCCCTCCTAGTGTTTCAGCTACTTCTATTCTTTCATTGGAAGTCTGAGTTGTCTAGTGAAAAGCATAACTGCAAAAATACTGTCTCTCCATTTGACTGAAGTACTTGCCAGGCTTCTTAAGGAAAGTGCACTAGAGTTTGGGATTTTTCCCTCCAGCTTCACTGAAAATATATGACATAAATATTTTTAGGGTCAATATCTATTGCATATGGGTGTCATTCTCTGTTCCTTTCATTTATACTGGTTTAAAATCTTTTAGCTAGAGTCAGTGTGACATGTGACAGCAACAAATAATCAAAGTATCTTGCATTGCCAAATGAGAGAGACTACAACCTCTCAAACCAGCCTGATTTCATTGCAACAGAACATTTGTGTTTCCAAACAGTTTCTCATCTCTGCTGCTGGTATTATTTCTAGACTGTAACTAAATTATACATGTGCAAACAGGTACAAATGAGTTGTGGTGTTTTCTGCAAAGCTGTTTCTTCTTGTGGAGTGACAGCTACACAAAATGAATGGGATTTCATAATTATGGTTGGAGGCCCTAGTAAAAACTGCACTGCAGGTTTCACATGTTAGGGCTGAATTTTTATGGTTTTATGATTTCCAGTTTTCTTCTGAGACAGAAAACAGCAAAGACTGTTGGAAGTTACGTTGTAGTTTAGAACTTGCTGGACTGAGATTGCTGAAGAATTACTGATTAAAACTTTCTGGTAACAACTTCACAGTTAAAGTGATCAATGAAGGGAAAGTGTGTACACTCCAGAATATTTTAGTATGTTTTGAGTAAAAGGTGTCAACTTTTTCCTTGCATATGAGGAGTAAAAGAATAAAATGTTCAGTAGTGAATGAATTGATCAGTAAAGATGCAACATATGAAGACTAAAAGAACAAAATGTTCAGTAAGGGTGCTATATTCAGAATAGAATTACTTATTTTTAGAATGGATTTTTAAAAATTGCTTAGAAATAGTTTGGCTAATCCATCTGAAGGAAGTTTCAGCATCCTGGAAAAGTTGTGATATATGTTGTTTATGAAGGCAGCAAATAAGGAAATGCAGTGACTGCAGCGGATTAGTTTGGTTGCAATCTACTGTGATTCATTCCTTGATAATGAATGTTTTAATTATTCTCAACAGTTACCCTGAGGCCCTTTGGAAGGACTGATTTAAAATCTATATAATTCAAAGAAAAGTCTCCAAACTACTAAGTGCCATTTTCTTAATGCTGTATGCATTAACATCCAGGTGGTGAAGCCTGAATGAACCAGTGAATAGTCCTCCTCCTGTAATTCAAACACACAGCAGTATCAGCCCATGGAAGCTGCCAAAAAGAGAGGGATCAGTAGCCATTTACCTTTTTTACCTGCATGTAGATCTTAGAACAAAATGCAGAATGCTTCTGGTTGAACTTCAGAAGTCTTTTAGTCTTTCCTCTTCCTTGAATTTATGGTCCTGATAAACCTGAGTGCAGGTAGCTCAGATAATACGTAAAAACCTGAGCATATTGATAAAGTGGTTACGTTTTATGCGGCTCCAAAGATCTGTATCTTCTTCCAAGGCTCTAAAACACTACCTATGTGTTTTAGAGAGGTTTAGATTAGTGAGATTTAAACTGGTTACATCTAACAGTGAATAAACAGTTGAGGGACAGAAGAATGGCAAAAGCCAGCAACCAGCAAAATTTCTAAGACCATCCCTGCAGAATTCCATGACTGCTTGTTATTCACATCATTTTCAGAAGGAAGAGAAATATTTATTAAAACACATTCACATAAATACAAGTACTAGCTTGTGGGAAAAGATTGATACCAACATCTTAAAATGTTCTATTTCAGTTTCTGCACTGTGTTATCTGTGTGAATTCAGACTAAATCCACAGTGGAGAAATAAGAAGGAATCTATTGCTCTGGTTTGACAATACTGTAACAAAGGTAATCTAAAAAGCACATAGTGGCAGAAACAAGTGTGAGGGAATACATTTAGAGGAAGAAGTATGATTTCCATGGAAGGAGAAACGCATTTAAAAGCACAGGTCAAATTAAATATACTCAGAAACAAAAATATGACAAAAAGGAGAAAGCACCAGTGACATAGACCATATAATGGATGAATGTGGGTTGGATACTAAAACACTAAACCAATAAATGAATAATTTTCCTGACCAGAAACATGGTTTATAAAAGGAGGAAGATATGTCTAGCAGGCAGAACACAGAAAAAGCCAATGCTTGCCCAGAAAGAAGGGAAGCATGCATCTTTAATTTTGGGTTGTATTTAGTCTTACATTGTAGCATTCTACATGAATCATTATTTTATTGTTTACTGGAAGAAGTTCATATCTTTACACAGGAGTACAACCCTATCAGAAGAGTAGAGTTCTAATAGCATCACATTAGCTGAATCTGGCCCATTGTCTGTCTGAGTTCTGTCCAGAATCTGAATCATATAATAGAAATAATTTTAAATGGGCAACTTTTCTGCTGTGGGTGTGTCCTAGAGAATGCTTATCTGGGCATGGGCATACCAGAGGTCTCCATTAAAACTGTGAATGTGCTTTCATCATATCTAAGTGCAAGACTAACAGTATTTGATTGTAAGCTGCACACGATCACTATTGTTTCAGGTTTTTGTCAGTACCTTCTCCGTGTGATGCTTCCTTTCAGTCAAAAGTGAGCATAACCCTTGAATACCAGAGTAAGCATACTTAAAATAAAACATCATCCTAACATGATGATGTAGAAACAGTCTGAAAACAGAAACTGCTTATACCTGCGTTGTAACTTAAACCCTGGTTTTACACCTGCAAGCTGTTGGGATAAAGAAGAATGTTAGCCCTGCTTTGTGTCTTCTTTCTGCATCAGCCTCTCATGAGCTCTTCCCTGTAAATCAGCCACACTTGGCTCTTGGTACTGGGGTGCTTGGTACTCCTAGACCACTCCTAGGAAACTGCAGTTCAAATCACAAGAGCACAAAGGGCTGCAGCTCTTGTCTCCTGACTCATCAGGAGACAAATCTCCTCAAAGCAGGGAGGGGCTTGTCTCCCTTTCTCATACTCCTGAGCCATTATGTCACTTTTTGGTCAGGCAGCCCACCAGCCTGATTGTACAGGCTGCATGGGTGCAGCTATCATCCCTGCAGTATCAGTAGACTTTGTGCACATGGTTTCACTGCTCTTCAGGACTGTGTTTTGGTTTCCAAGTGCATGTGTGTGCCATGTGAAATACACACTTGAACAGGATTGCTATATATAAGTAGCTTTATGTCTTTAGTCCTAAGTGTGCTTGGACAAGTCCCTAAACTAAACTTCTGGTTTAGTTCAGATTTTCTGGTTTTAACACTATACATCATCTGCAATAAACAACTTGAGTCTTTCATTAGTGGCAATCAATGACAGCAACCAATGAATCAGATCAACATTAATTAGGCAACTGATGCCTCTAAATATAATTAATATTTTCCCAATAAATAAAAATATCTGATTAGATTATTCTGATGATTTCCCATTAAAATTTGAACAATATGTTTGCATAGAGCTTCAGTAAGAAGTTCAAGATCATAGATAGTTTAGGAGCCTACATCCTAACTGCAGCTAAACACTTAAAAAAAAAGGACTTTTTTTTTAATAAAAGTTGGAGTTTTTTAGGACTTTCTGTGAAAGGTTAATGCTAAATGATGAAGAACTGTGTCTGGGTGGTTCTTGAAGCAATCAATTGTACACTGTCTTAGATTACATCTGAGCATGGAGTATTTCCTTCCTTAGGATCAAAATAAATAAAGCATGTATCTACATGCTGACAGTGTGTTTTGCTAAGATGTGGATGCACATGATCTCTCCATCTCCTGTTACTCAGTTTGAAAGAAAACAGTGCATGTAGTGCTTGGATGGAGTCACCATACACTCCCATTTTTCATGTCACTGAGCTAAACAAGCCAGTGTTTTATTCAGAAGACAGCTTCTCTCTTCCCTTGGGTTTTCATTAGCCCTTCCCCTGCACTTTTCCCAGCTGAAGTTTTTGAAGAAAGGTGACCAGAAATTTTCAGCGTATTTTAGAGGAAATTTTAACTGGCACCTTGTGCAGTGGCACTTTGACTTCCATCACTCGCTGCATGCTAGGATCACAGTAGCATCTTTCATGTATGCATTCCACTAATAACTCCTAGTGCACTTTTAACTGCCCAAAATACCCAGCTTCATCATCTATGGTTTCTACAGACTGATCAGCTATTCTTGTTTTCAGTCCATGGGCACACAACTTTCTTCCTCTGTCTTCCCCAATTTCAAATCATTTCATTCCCTTTGACTGAAATGAGCTTAACTTAGTAGAGTACCCCAAATTACGACAGTCAAAGAAATTCTAGTCTTATGAAAGGCAGGGGCTAATTTTCAACAGTTTTCGATTTAATTTGTCTTTAATGGAAACACCCAAATGAATAGTGTTGCATTGCATTCCCTAGACTTTTGAAGACTATTCCTGCAAAGAAATGTCAATCGATTTTGTAAACTTGAAGTGTGTAAAATAAATACCTCTTCTCCAAAAAAGCAGTATTGCCTAGTGATATTTTAAAAAATCATTTCTAATGAAATTAGCCTTCTAGAATTCATAGCCACAGGTAAAGGTTTTGAAACAATAGCTTCAACCCTTCATGTATTTCAGGTGGCTTGTGAATGATCACAAACTAGTTTTTTTGAAATATTGACTATAACCCAGAACCTTTTTAAAGCCTAGGTAGGAGAGCCATGTTACTGAAAAGATGAGTTAGTGTGACAAGAAGACACTGGGTGTCTCTCTCATATACAGTAACACGGAACCAGGATTTAGAGACTGCGTGCCTGCACGTACAAGTGCACGTACAATCTGTGCTCCTGGTAGGTAAGATAAATTCTTTATATTTATATTTAGTCATTACATAATCAAGGACCCACTTTATGAATCCATTTGCAATATGTCTACCATGTCATGCTATTGTAGTAATAATGCATGTATCAATAACTCAAGCAAAGGCCTTTTTCTAAGCCTAGAATAAATCACTTATCTGGGGAACAGAGTCTGAGTTCAAAGACAGTCAGTTCTTTTTTTAGTGTAAACGCATTTGTTAGAGTTGGTTATAAAAAAATAATCAATCAACCATGTTTTTCAAATGCATCCATTTCTGTCATTACAGCCAAATAGCATCAGATGTTTTAATGTGTTCAGCACCCAGCAGCTTCTACTCTGAAGCTGAGTTGCTGGATTTGGGACCACGTAGAACAGCTGGTCATATAGGAATGAATTCTTTGTGAGATTGGTGAAAGAGATAATGTAAAACTAGGTTATATCACACATAGATTTACATTTATTTTCTGAGTTAGAGATATGGGCTACTTTATGTTCTTGGTTTATACAATTAATAATTTGGTAGTTCTGTTTCTGCTTGTAGCTGATAATTGCAAATCTAATTAGAAAAAGATAAACACTATAGTAAGCTGCCACAACAAGTAGCCAATAGTGGAGAAAAAGTATTTGTTTGCATAAAGAGAAACACAATCAAATTTGAATATAGTACACTAAGGTGGAGGAGCAATTATGTTTAACTTCTCCAGTGATCTATATTGGCATGCAATATGGTTTTAGGTACATCTTTCTCAACTAGCAGAATTTGAACTATTTACAAGTTTTGTACCATGTATGAAGTTTGATACTTGGTCATAAGCAGAGTCATTTTGTCTGCACACTGTGGGAAAAAGCCGGTTACATAATAGTGAAATAAACATTCTTAAAATTTAAATTGTTAAAAGAATTTTTCTGTTGTTTTAATAGATATTTTAAAGTGAAATATTTCCTCCTTTACTGGCCTGATCTGTGTGCATGAGATAACATAACCAACTTTGCATTTGGTGTGAGCAGCACAGCCTCTTCATTTGAGATTACATTGGTCTCGCAACAGTTGTCAGATTTCAGGTTTTGCTGATAGTATCGCCCTAGAAAACCATCTCACTCCCTTTCTCACATACATTTTATAACCCCAAAGATTACAGAGACTCTCTAGCATTCTGCCATGGAGAGCAGCAGCCTCACCAGGCACGGGGCAGGCAGTGGTCTGCCAGAAACACGGATGTAAAGCTGGCATCTGCACCCTTGCACAGCAGTGAGCAGCGCTGCCTGCCTGCAGGCTTGCAAGGCAGCAGCCAGCTGGGGGGCAGCAATTTGCCCCTGGACACAGCAGCAAGTCCAGGAGCTGCACTGTCAACAAGTGGCCCAAAATCCAAGACTACGGATGTATGTGAGGGAAGTGGAGAAGATGCACAAGAAGTTGTGGGATTAGAGTTTCTACAGGGGGTTTGTGGTTAAACTTCTGCCTGTAATTTTTGTGTTGTGCTAAAAAGCACCATTTTAACTGGTGTTTTAAATGCACCGTTTTAACTGGTGTTTTAACCAATTTAAAATCTTTCAGTAAGCAAAACCCACTCAAATAAAAAGTGAATAGTGTTATGGTTGAAAAATAAGGCCAAGGATATTACCCCTATCGATCAGCTCATCAGGAGTTGGACTTTGATGATTCTAGGTCCCTTCTGACTCAGGATATTTTATGATTCTATAAGCTTAAATTGGAAAGAACACAGTTCTGATGTCGAGCTCCAATCTAATTTAAATTTACATACGTACCTCTCATCTTCAAACAATGTTTTCACTTGGAATAATGTATTTCTTGTGTTTATTTGCCAACTTCACAACTATAAAATAGATATTTTAGCTATCTGATTCATTGCCATGTCATTGGCTTCAAAGGCATTTTGCCTCCTCTTCACAAAAGTCTGTTTTCTTCATGATCTTACTCATGCTATGCATATACAAGTATCAAAGGTAATAATTAGACACATCTGCTTACATTTGCCAGGAGCAGATGCTAGACAAATTAAAGTGAACATGAGTATCACTCAAAATCATTAAAGAAGTGACTCTAAAATAATTTCTGAACTTTGACACGCAGTAAAATATTCTACATTGACATATTTGTGCTATTTGCAAAAATCTTATGTTCAAAATCATCTTCATATGCAGTTGAATAAAAAATTTATTGTGCCATTGTTTCAGCTTACAACTTCTACTTCCTTTCTCCTGGGAAAGATAAGTTGTCAGCCCTGACAGCAATGCTTATTAACACCACAGGACAGTCACATCAGCTCCTGAACAGCACTGCAGAGTCCTAAATTACTTCATAGCATGCTCCAAGAAGATAAAGACACAAGAATGGCTTTATGAAGTTAGACCTGAAATCTGCCTTTCTTGGTATTCAGTTTCCTGCTGTGGGCATTGGTGAATGCTGTAGCATAGTATAAAGTAGGTTGAGATTAAGTTATGTTATTTCTCTGATATTCTTCCAGCATCAAACTGTGAAACTGCTTAGGGGCTTCCTGGGACATCTGCTTATTTTTGGTCAAGTAGTGGGTAAGAATCACCTGGCTTAAACATGCATATACATGTGTGAAATATGTGTGAAAATAGAGTCTCCTTTCATTTGTTCAGAGCCCAACATCTGGTAATTTCATTTGCTGGTCTCTGCTTCTTACAAGTGAAGAGGAGTAAATAGCTGTTGGCCTCCTCCACAACATTATTACAGATATCTTCAATTTATCTCTTAGTTGCTTCTTTTGTAGGCAAAAAAGTCCTTGCATGTTTAGTCCAGTTTTATATGGAATTTTGTGCCTTTCATTCTCCTTGCTGCAGTTCCCTGTACCTGGTGGGGGCAGGGGCCTGAACTATACTCAGTATTCAATGTGTAAGTCAACTAAAAAGATGCAGTGCAGTGAGTTTTCCTTTTTTCTTCATTACTTTCAGAACCATAGAATGATTTGGGTCGGAAGGGACAGTAAAGATCATCTGGTTCCTACCCTGCCCCATGTGCAGGGATGCCTCTCACTAGATCAAGTTGCTCAGAGCTCCCTTCAAACTGGCCTTTCTATCTCTTTTCCAAATAGTTGTAATGTTTGCTTATTTTGACTTTACAGAATACTGGACTGATTTATTCATAAAAAATGCTGGTTAATACCACAATTTTTTTTAATGACCATAGTTAGCTCAGAACCTACAAATTAGTCCATAGTTAGGACTGTTTCTGGTGTCTTCTCCATGTGCATTACTTTGCATCAGCATTGATTTTTTTTTTCTGTTTTATCTCTCAGGCATACAGAATGCTGCTGTTCTTCTGCACCTCCTCACACTCACATCTCTCATTTTTACTATTGAAAGAAATGTTGTAGCAAATCTAAGTTCCTCAGTGTTCATCTCCTGTCTGTCATGTTCATCAGGATGATGAAGGCCTGCACAAATCCTCATTCAGGACTGCAGGTGACCTCCCACTTTTGCAAAAGCTGCTGGCCTCTGTTTTTTGTCTTATACCTGGTCATTAACAATGTAAATGAAAAACATTCTTGCACTACAAGGCTTTCTTTTAATATTATTTGATGATTTATAGTAAGTGTTTATGCCTTTAAAAAATTAATGCTTAGGCAATTTTGTCTTGCTTTTTTATTTTGTTTTTCTTGTGTATCTTCTTAGCTATTTACTTCTCCTTTGGATGTGATGTCTTATTTTTGAAGTACATCTTTTTAGTTGTAATAAGGTAAACATTCTGGGGTTTGTTTGTTTTTTACTCAACAGTTGTTTTCAATATTTAAAAGTTCATATTATGATGACTATAAACAATCTTTTCTCCAACTTTGAAGCAAGCCGCCTCAATTTTTATTTTTTGAAGTCAAATACTATTTTCTCAGTTTTAAAAGAGAATTTTCCAATTCCATCAGGGTTATTGAGCAGTGTTTGTCACAGCATTTTGCCCCATGACTTGCACATTGCTCAGAACCCAGTCAGGGGTATCTTGGCTTTTTTCAGCTTTTAGCAAACTCCTCCATGAATCAGTCATTTGTAGTGTCATTTAGTCTCTGCATCACACCCCAACCTGACATTTACCCAGCCTGTGTGGGGGTGATTGAAGTTTCTGATTACTAATTCGTTTTCTTGTTGTCTTTTAAACTTCTCTTGGTACCTCACTCACACCACTGTCATCCTGATTAGGGAGTGACAGCTTTTTCTAATACTTTTGTAGTCCTGGTGTCTTAATCCATAATGTGAAACAGTCAGAACAACTATCTGATGAAAAGCATTCTTTAACATACACTGCATCCTTTTTCTCTTGCATGTGTAGTTTGTAGTTTGCACTGACTGCCTTTCCTTCTATCAAGTGTCTGATGCTCCTTTTGGGTAAATATTCTCTATTGAAACTAAGTGTCCTCATTCCTTTATCTAATTTAAAAGTTGTAGCATTTCAATAGTAGTATATATGTATTTGATCTGGTTGCTAATTTTTCTATGCTGTCTTTAAATTGTGTTTTTGGGCATAGAATGAGTTTAACTTGTGTCCTCGATGAGTTTTATGAACTTCCGTCCTGTGATTCTTCTCATGGATATAAAGGTTTTTATAATTTCACCCCTCTATGATATATCCCCAAGCCAGTTTTTCTTTTGCACCTGTTTAGGTTTCCTCTAATGAGTCTTTAATTCAATCTCCTTCTTCAGTGACCTTCCTGGTTTTTACTTACAGCAGCTTTATCTGAATCCCATTTTTGGTGTAAAGACTTTGTACAAAGTTTGTCCAGTTCCTGATGAGTCTAAACCATCCATTCATACACCACTGTCTGAAGTCAGCATGAAAGATACTGCTGGAGCAAGAGCAGAGGTAGAGAGATGCTCAAGGATATAATTTTCATATTTGGGACGTCACCTGATCATCCTAACTGAGTAACTCTGCAGAATACTAATATGTATCTGAAAGCAATGGTATATAATGTACCTTGCTCATGCTGGTTTACACAGACACATTTTGTCCACCCAAAGGCCTCATGGGGAAAATGATTTGTTGCCTCATAAATGCACTTCCTGCTTCTGAGATACTTAACAATAGTAGATGAATTAGGTAATTGAGCAGTGGTTGTTGGCTGTACCTGTGGGGAAGACAACTCAGTTTCTTTAAATAACTTGTCTCTGCCTGTGTTTCTAAATTTGAGGTGTGCTTTTGAAACCACTGTCCATCTTACACAGATATATATGAGGAATCTTGCTGTGAGTGCACATTGCTGGATTATGTCCCTCTTCCCAGTCACTAGCATCCCCCAGTCCACCTTGGGGCTTCTTTCAATCCACTCTCCATCCAGCCTGTATTTGTGCTTGGGTTTGCCCTGATGCAGGTAAAGGGCCTTGCACTTGGTCTTATTGAACTTCATGAGGAAGTTCCCACAAAGGGGAAAGTAATTACCCACTACAGTATCAGTTTTGCTCTAAATATTCTTAGTAGACACAGACCCCTGAACATGCCTGCATTTAGAGACCATACTGATTGTGGCTTAAGGAGTGAGGCAGCATTGTAGTTTGAAAGTCTCCTTCTCTTTCTTTTTGCAATTGCACATTTTGATTCCCTTCCAAAAGTTATTAGCAGGTCTTTGCCGAATGTCAGATCTCATGCAAGAGGGGAGACTCTCCTTCAGCAGGATATTTCTCAATAAAATCCCTCACAGCCTGATCTTTAAAGGACACTGTCAGAAGGACATGCTCTCTTCTACTTCTTCTACTGGTTTGTTTGCGTGGATGCTAAATATCACATATGCTTGCAATATTTCCTCTTGGGTGCAGTGTTTGGGGGGTTTTGTCCATTTCTTTATTTTGTGCTTTGCTGAGTTTCATGAGCATTGCCGTGTCAGAGGGTGAGTTTATCCTACCTGCAATAATGAGTTGTTAGTAAATGCATGTTTTCCTTTTGACTTAGCATGCATCCTAATTTTGTTACTGCAAGATGTAGAGTTGAACTTAGCATTACTGATGGAATGAAAGGAAGATGTGAGAGAAGCTGGCAGTGTGAGTGACACATCTGGAGGGAAGGGAGGAGGCAGCAGAGGATAATTCAGACATCACCTTTGCAATCTTCAGCCACCATGGATAAAACTCTTTCAGTTCATTCCCTTACGCTGAAATGAAAAGATAAAAGCCTGGTACAAATGAACTACTGTCTTACACATAAAGAGCCTCAGTGGCTGAGGTGTCTGTAGTGGCAGGGGATTCTCATGAAAGGCAGAGTGGCAGTGGGCAGCCAGGGCCCATCCCATCCCCAGCCCAGAGCAGGGCAGCTGGGGGCACCAGGACAGCCCCAGCCCTGGCTGTGGACACCTCCCTGGGGTTGGGGATGAGTCTTGGCCCCATGGGTGGGCTGAGCTTGGTTGCGCCCAGGGCCGGCTGTGGCAGGGCTGTGGAAGCTGTGGCATCACTGGGGCAGGAGCTGGTGCACCCAGGGGGCTGACCTGGAGTCCTGGGCCCTGGGCTTTGGGAGGGTGTGGGGATGCCCTCCAGGCCTGGCACTGAAAATACACAGATTACATTTCAAGTTTAGCATAGCTAAAGCACTTGATGTCTAATGTGTTCTTGCTCTCTTCCTCAAAGGGTGTTTTGTTCACTGTGTCTGTCTTGAATGGGTTTTCCTGTAAGAATATCTGCTGTTTCAGATAATACAGACAGCAACTACAACTTTGGGTGTCAGCCTTGCTACTCCAATGCTAGTGAGATTGGCTGGCTCCCCATCAGCAAATGGATAAGTTGGGAGATAAGTAAATTAAAGAAATTTTTCCCACAGTGGAGTAAATACTCCTTTGTTTTTTAACCAAAAAGTGTGGATGTGAACAGATAGGTATTTTCATTTTCATTTTCATTCAAGTGCTTGCATCCCTCATCTCTCTGTTCCTAAATATAGTTTTGATATTTTTTTTGGACTCTGGAGTGATTAAAAAAAAAACCTACAAGTTCTATAGTGCCTTATAAAGGTCTTTTTACTATTCTGTGTTGACAAAAAAACTGTTGACTTTTCAGTGTGAATATTGTTTACTGAATTTTTTTTTGAATGTTCATGTTTAATGACAGCAAATAAGAGGGCCGTGGAGCTATTTATTTTTGGTCACAGTATATAAAACACATCTGTGTAAGCCCAACTTTAGAGTCAGTGCTGGAAAACCTTGCAGACTCTAAAAGAGTTCATGCATCCTGTAGTTTAAGAAGTTGGAAGGCCTGAATAATTATGACAAATAATATCAACTTACAGGGCTTTCTCAGGTGGTTTTTTTTTGTTGTTGTTGTTGTGGGTTTTTTTGTTTTTGTTTTGTTTGTTTGTTTGTTTTTTCTTTTTTTCCTTCCAGATTTTTATTGATAATTCAAGACATGCAAAGGAAAGATATAAGATTATGTATTTATGGAAAGAACAAAGTAGAAGTGTGAGAAGTTCTTAGGTCTCTAAAATGGGTACCTGGTATATCCCAAATTTTTAACCTTTTTTCATATCAGCAGACTGAAAAAAAAAAATAAACCTACAGCTTTAAGATTGTAGGGCAGTAGCTTATTTCTCCAACTCACTGGTGGCACATCCTGTTACTGTGTAGGAGGCACAATCCATTAGTTGTCAGTTCCCATCTCTCTAAGGTCAGATGCCTCAATCGTGGGAACCAGCTGACAGCTGATAGAAGTTGATTTTTTCTTCCTTGTATGTTGTTAGCAGGATTTCAATTAGTGCAATTAAATGTACCTGTTTTCTTGAGGCCTTGTTGGCTCTAAAATGTGCTTCTTGAAACCAGTTCAGTGAATCACTTAGTCTAGCATTATTTTTCTTTTGCATTTCTTTTTTTTTAGGGTATTTGATGCTATTTTTCCTGACTTAATCTCTTTTAGAGTTTTCAAGAACAGCATCTATGCATTTAACATTTCTCTTCCTCTTTCTTAGGAGGGGCCTATCACATACTAATTTTTTTGGTTCTATCTGTCCATCAGCAAGTGGATTATGATCGTAATTTATCACAAATTCTTTGGACAGCTCTTCAGGGATGTAGTGTAAGACCATGATTTTTTTTGCTAGCTTTCTGCTCTGGGTCAGAGAACATTACACCCATGATATGTAAAGGTGTGTGTTGGTTTTCCTTTAGTCAGTCCTATGGGAATAGAAATTCCTTATTATTGAGAAACCTGTGGTGTTGTAATACCTGTGATACTCTGAATCAGAAAAGGTATGTTTAAGTATTCTCCCCCTACCCTCATCTGTCAGGGATTAAACAATGCAGACTGTCTTCCTATTGTTTTATATCCCTGAACGTAAATATTTGCAGAAACTTTTCTTTCTCTGTATTTTCCTTCCAAAGCTCACCCCAGCAATTGCTTTCTTGTCAGCTGGTGTCCTCTGATGTTGGGATGAGAGAACACCCCAAGAGCAGGAAAGCATCCCCATCAGTTTGGGGTGGGCAGAGGAAAAGAAAGAAGAGGCAATACCCGGATTTTGAAGAGTGAGCTCCACTGCAATGGCAGGAAGGTGCTATGGGGCAGTAACCCTGAGGGTGCCTGGTTTCTCCCTTTGTTTCTGCTGAGCAGCTTCAATTCCACTGCAGTGACCACCACCTGTGCCTAAAAAGCAGTGGAGAAGCTGCTTGGGCTGGTTGCTATGTCAACTGTGCTCTCTTTGCCTGCAGAAAGCCAAGCACTGGTTGGTATGGCAACCCTCCTCAGAGCACCCAAGGATGCTTGATGAGGAGCAGGCTCTTTGGAGCAGGCATTGGCATATCAGTGGAGGTGGAAACTCTTGTGCCAAAGGGTATGAGGGGCAGGAAAGACCCATGCAATCACATATTTATTTGGAAAACTGTTTTGTACAATTAAGTGGGTTCTTGGAGGCTAAGATAATTCCTGTTTATAACACCATCCTTTCGTGTTTCAGTAGAAGAGGAAAATAGTAATGGTAATTTTGTACAAAAGATACCAAGACAACATGCATGTATGGAGGGTCACACTGGCATCTGTGGGATTGAGCTGCTTTAGCTTTTTATTAATGGAAGAGTATCATAATCACATGCTCAGGAAAATATGTGCTATTTTTTCAACCTGTCAGTATTGTAGAGGTTTTGCATATTGTCAGAGAAAAGCCTGAGACAGGATCTTATAGGTGAGATGAACCTTTACTGTAACAGCAGGGAGGCCAGGAAGCATTAGAAGAAGGTGCTTTGGTGGACTAGAATGGATGTGTGCATGGGTGCTCAGGTCTCCTTCACTCAGGCTGCCCAGGAACTACATCTGTTGCCAGAGACATTCTGATCAGGCAGTTTTCCTTTAAAAGATTTGCAGAACAATAGACTTTGGTGGCTTTCTCCATTTTCCAGCAATTAAGTAAGAAACTGTATTGTTTAGACATTGGACAACTCAAAATGTCAACAAGTCAAATATAATGTAAAAATATAGGTTTTAGGCATTAGGCCGACCAGGGAGGTGGTGGAATCACATTCCTGGAAGTGTTTAAAAGGTCTGTAAATGTGGCATGTGGAGGTAAGGTTTGGTGCTGAACATGGTGGTTAGTGGTTTGACCCAGTGATTTTAGAGGTCTTTTCCAGCATTAATGATTCTGTGATTCTAAGTTCTTTCTTTAATAAAATTTTTCTTTAATATGAAAGTTGATTATTATTAGATTGTTATTAGAATTATTATGATTATTATTGATTATTATTAGAAAATTTTGAGTGCTGAGAACAATGTTTATGTGATCATCTCACACAACTAAATAGCATTGCTGGTAAATTCTGATATCTTGTGGTTAGCCTTTCTGAATATGTCTTTATTAAACTTATATTTAGCTATGTGAATTAATATGTGCATTAATGTATTTGTCAGGTCTCTTTTGCATATGGTAAGGTGAGAGATTTACAGATATATTGTCAAAGCATAGGTTTCATGAGTTTGGCTTTGCAACTCACTTTGGGCTTATTGGGGAGAATAAAATTTGATCATCAATGGTGCAGAAATAGCTCTCTTTATACTACAGGAGCCATAATTTTTGAAATCGTGTAGAATGTGAGGGAAGAGACTTTGAAGTTATTAAAGAGACTAAGGCATGGATTTTCAATAAATCTTTTTATCCACTGAATGAGTACTTACTTTATTAACTCATCAAAATTAAATAACCCAAAAACTGATGGTATTAATCACATTTGTCTTTTGGTCAAGAAAACAAGGATGTGAATTTACATCCAAATGCAAATTTAAATCAGGAAACTGCATTAAAGTAGACACAAGGCTATCTTCCCAAGCAGTGAAATAGCTCTGCATATTTTTTTTCCAATATTTCCAGTAATTTTCAATATATTCTTTCATTCTGCATGAATAATTTCTTTTGCTTAGTTGCCATATTAACAGTATTCCATCTTAATTATTAATTGCAGTGTTTAAATCTAGCAGTCATCTTGAAGGAACATTTTTACAGCTAATAGAAAACTTGGAACATCCCTGATACATAATATAGTAAGACAGCAAACAGTGATAGTCAGAACATTACTGCTGCTATAATTATGTTAATTTTCTTTTGATGAGTAAACTATATTTTAGATTTTTTCTTTCACTGTTATTGAGTGCAGGAGAGAAAAACTAGAGATAACAAGCCCTGTAATAGAAAACAAATAATTGTTTCCGTTACTATCACAGCATATTAGAATTTTTTATTAATTGGTCTTATAGTCAGTGCATTAGGTACTGTACATTATCTGTCTGAAGTGGCTTTTTAGGAGTGGGTGAGTTGTATTTCCTGCATGGTATGCTCAGTCCAAGAGAGACAAATATAATGTAGAAAGTGCTTAAAAATTTCTTTGTACATGGTTTGCACATACAATATTTGTTAGTCTATAATTCTTGCTTAAGATGTATTAAAATCATAAGCAGATGTGATATCAGACTCTTTATTGTTGTATCTAAATGTCTTCTCTTGATAATATCCAAAGTATTATCTACTATTATCTACTATCAGAGGGTTTTTAATTCTGTTTTCCTCTCCCCTTGACAGGGGAAAACTATATTGAAAGAACAGCCATCACACCTTTTCCTGTGCCTTTCCTTACATTAGGGGGATTGTTGCCATGCTAGAAATTCAAGGATGCCCAGCACTGTTCTTTACCCATGTAAGATGTTTCAGGGTCTTTAAATGCACAAAAGAAAGATCATGTTGCCTGTGCAGTCAAGCTTTTCCCATTTTGAGGACATTTCACCTGTACTTGAGAAGCACTGTGTTTGTTGCCTGTCAGAGTTTTGAGTGATTTTGTTACCATGCTTGACCTGAAGCATCTTATTACAGTGAGGATCTGGAGAGGTAAATGTTGAATGTTGCATTGTACTGTTTGAGGGAGTAAAATATGTTTTATAGAGATCTTTGCTGCTGAGAAAATTGTCCACTGCTCTTTGCAGTAGTTAGAATTTTCTAAAGTGGGCAGCTCTGTGTCATCTTTAACATAGAATAGCACTCTAATGCAGTAGCTGTGGTGGGATGAATCTCTTCTGGCATTAGACATCCACCCTCTTGACCTCTATATCAGAACTAGTCATCATAAGCTCCCTGGGGGGAGGTGGCCCTTAATAAACTTTGTAGACTGCTTACTGAGAGGTAAATGTTCCATTTCTCATTTACCTGGAATATCTAGTTCATGTTTTACATCTACAGTCAAACCACTTCTGCATTTTCCTCTGGGGTCTAGGAAAAACTTTCTTTATACATACAGAGCCTTGAAAATTAGTTAATCAAAGAATGAGAACTGGTATCCATATGGGTTTTAAAATGTATAGTTTCTGCAGGTAGTGAGTGACTTGGGTGGAGCCACCCTAAGAACTGGCCTTTCCTCATCATGTATCATTCCTTGCACAGCCAGGCAGTTTCAGTGCAGCTCTTATACAAGCTAGCTTCTCCTTTTTTTTTTTTTTTTTGAGGGAGTTGAAAAAAGTGTGGTGGTGGCCAAGAATGCTTCGTATTAATTCTTTCTGTCATCATCTTCAGAGCAGGTGAGACTAGCAAAGCCCAAATGTACAAAATGCAAATATCATATACATATTATATTTTGGTGCTGGCCAGCTCACTTCTTTCAATGCTGTGCAGTGCCATCCCTTTCCTTTATTTCATTTTTAGCATTATTTTGTGCACATACTGTGCATTTACACATAGTGAGCTTTTGGTGTACTGTTCTTGTGTTCACAACTTTTATAATCCCAAATTTCTTGACATTGCTGTGCAAACCACTACAGAAGCCAGCAAGTTTTGAATGTTAATAGAAGCAAGCTTTAATTAAACAGAGCAAAACAGAGCTGATAGAGGATATTTGTTCTAATGCACCAGTGTTAGAAAACTGATTGCACAGGATATTAGGAGAGAGGTGGCTTTGTGACACGGTAATGGGAGTGAGGCAGGTGCACCCAGTGTCTCACGCACCTCATTCACTGCTGAGCTGAGACCATTAGTCCCACTGAAGAAAGCTGCTGACAAAAAGGTTAGAGCTCATTCTCTTGAGCAGTCATGTCAGATTTGAGGTTTGAGAAATGAGATTCCTTCCAGGCAGTTCCACGTGGTCTCCTTTCTCCCACCACTGGGCCCTTTTGTTTTCAAAGGTCTCCTATTAGTTTCTTAAAATGGGAACAGCTTTTCCTTGATATCTGTAATGATTTATTTTTCTAAGCAATTACATTTGATTTCTTTAAACCATAGCAGCACCCTCATTAAGGAGAATGAATCACTGAATCAAAAATGTAAAAGCTCTGAGTGTGAAAGACAGGCTAAATCATATGATTTCAAGGAAAGACCATAGTGCTTGAGGGAAACAGGGCAGGAGCAGTGCCTGAAATTAGATTGTCTCCACATGAAACCCATCACAAGAATGGACCATTCCCAACAGCCGTGCTTAGAAAACTTGAGCATCCTTTTCCCAAACAAGCAGCAAGCCTGAGGGGTTTTGCATCACCAGCTTGTAGAACCAGATGCAAATGCAGGTATCCTGTGGCTTGCACACCTGCTGCTAAATATTTTAATGTGTTTGTAGATCACATAAATTTCTCAGTATTTTGTGAAGTGTCTCATGAAGAGTTTTATTGTTTAGAGAGCTTCTGTAATTTGAAAATCAGAGTTTTAATGGCCTGTACTAACAGTCTCATTTTTTTTCATGTGATTTATTTTTTTCAATTTTGCTGGTATATAACTTTAAAATGTTGCCAGGCATGGTTTTGTAATGTTTTCTAATACCATAAAGCTAATGAATGAGGCCTGCCATCTAAGGCTTTCAAAGCATTTCAATATGGCATTATTACAACATGAAGATGTCAGGTTAGCAAATCCTGACATGAAATAAAGAATTTTAAAATGGGTGTTTTAAGCTTCTGTATCCATGTTTAGGCTTTTGCATTAGTGATCACAGCTCGTAGTAGACACTATAAACCTTAAACTGACAAAATTATGAAAAACCAAACATTGACATTAGTGGGACTTTAATACAATTTACTGTTAGTCAAAGTACCTGTGTAGCCTGTTGATGAGAAAACATTTGTGTTACTGCAAAATGCAGTCATACAAAGATACATGTATAATCAACATATTTTCAGTTTATTTTTCAGAGAGAAATTTGCATACTGCTTCAAAATACTTTAAGTGTTTTTCCATTATCTATCGCTTTTAAAAATGGGGAAGATGGCAATAGTTACACATTATGTCATTTGTCATTCCACAAATATGATAATTTTGGGCAGTTGTCAGAGGAACTACGTGAATGAAAAGCAGGAGCAGGACAAAAGATACCAGTAACCACTGAGTTTCATAAGAGTTGAAATGCCCCCTTAGTCTAGAGTGATACTTGAATGATATAAACCATTTATTAAGTGATACAAATATTTAATTTTTACTAAACATTTAAAAATATTAATATTAAACTTAATCAACAGCAGAATAAGCTATCAACACGGAAATTATTCTCCTAGTTACACAAAGAATGGTTGACTATTTTACTTCTCCTTTTTTTTTTCCTTACCAGGATTACACTTTGACTATGTATTTCCAACAGTACTGGAGAGATAAGAGGCTGGCTTATGCTGGGATACCTCTCAACCTCACGCTTGATAACCGAGTGGCAGATCAGCTTTGGGTGCCTGACACTTACTTCTTAAATGACAAGAAATCATTTGTGCACGGCGTTACTGTGAAGAATCGAATGATTCGCCTTCACCCGGACGGAACGGTGCTGTACGGCCTCAGGTCTGTGCTTCCGTGATGAGGATTTCATCACTGCTGCTGTGTGTTGTTGATGTCTGCTTCCTGGTACAAGGTTATTGCAAACATTGGTTAGTTTATTATGTAACCTTCCCTGTAACTCTAAGAGATGCCAGTAGAAAACAAATGACACACTCGATGTTTCTTAATTTTGCCAGAAGCGCCTTCAGTCAGGTTTTATCTGTTTCTGTACAGTCACCATATCTGGAAAGCCCACTGGCTATAGGAAGCAGAAAGGCACGTATTAATTGTAAACCTGAAAATCCTGTCCAAAATACAGGCGGTAAGATTGAATGTGGGTGCTTTTGCTGTCTCTTGATGTGTTCGTAGTCTATAAAAAAGAAAGCCAGAAGTAGCCCTGGTTGGGGGGGAGTCAGCCACAGCTAAGATCATGACCCGGTACTTGCAGTGATTTCTTCAAGCAGGAATCGGCACTGTAATTGTTATGTTTCAAACCAGAGGTACAAAGCAACCTTACACTCTTTTACTTTCTACCTATTTTAGATTTGACTTGTGTTTTCTTTCTTTTCTGCCATAGCTTTTATGGTTAGAAATGCTGAAGTATCCATCCCTTAATACACTTAACTAGACCAGCAAAAATCCTTATGGAAAACCCAGTAGTATCAAAATATTGCTTTCTTTAACAGGCTACTTCATTTACTCCAGTAGTTTAAGCCAACAAAACAAGTCTTTGCCAGTGAAAGCTCCATTTCCATAGTTGGAAGTTTCTTGTATATTTAAGCAGAGAAAATACTCAAGATCGGTGCACATAGGTAGTGAAGGATAAAAGTCCCTAATATAAAAATGAATGAGATCAGAAAAGTGGTGCCAATGAGTTATATATCCAGTATTAATATTTTACCTGCTTCTATTTTTATCAATGGTTGAACTTTTTACTTGACTAGGATCTTAGCCCTCACCTTTTTAACTCCTATTACAAGTCATGTATGGAGAACTGAATTTCATCTTTCTAGATGAAATAGAGATGGACTCAGCCAAATATGAAATTTCAAAGAATGTTTTCTCTGTAATTAACTGGTTTTTGCAAAAGAAGGCTTTTGTTTTGCAAGGTGTTGACCCAGTATGGAACACTACAGGTTTAGGATTCTTTCCACAAGTGGTTAAATGTAAGAAAACATTATCTGAGATATATTTGTTTTCTTCATGTCAAGAAATATCCCTACAAGCAATATAATAAAAAAGTAAAGGAGATTAGAATTCTTGGGATCCTAGTAATATGTAGAAGTCTTTCTGTCACACTCTAAAAACTTTTGGACCTATTCAGATGAGGATTATCTGTCACAGAGTAGTGTATTTGAATAAGCTGGCTTCCTCTTCTGCAAAATACAAGTGTCCACAGGAGATGCATTTCACATAATAGGATTTGCTTAGCAGGGTTTTCACCAGTGGCTCATGTGTAGCACACCTCTTTGCATTCCTTTTCTCGGAAAGCATGCAATATCCAGGGTGAGATGTCCATGATATGAAGCAGCCAAGTTTCATAGTGAAGAATGACAGTCTTAAATTAAATCATGGCAAAGTATAGGACATTGTGATCAAAAGGAAAAAAATATCTGAGCCTTATCTCTGCTGATTTAAAGACCTGTGCTTTGTGTTGTTCCATCATTTACCCTATTTTTATGGCTTCAGAGCATTCCAATGGCATTGGGCTCAAGCTGCAGTCCAGGGGCAATGTGGGTTGAGGCAAGAACTTGGAGTTTTATGTGCCACAAAGCACAAGATCCCTCAGAATAACAGGTGAAATTCTGGAGGGTTGCAACCAATTACAGAACATCCACAGAGCAGTGCAGTTCCTCAACACATATATAATTGAAAATGATCCCAGGGTCACACTGGATGTGTGTTCTCTTCTGAACAATGCAGGATTTATCACAGTTTTGAAAGACTTGACCTTCAGTCATCTAAGGTTCCTCTCTACTTTAGAGAAAACACTTTGCTACTGCAGCAGAAGTCTGTAATAGTGGGAGAATGGAACAGTAGCTTTTTGAAGTTCAGCCCGTTTCTGGAGAATTTTTTTTTCTTTGGGTGATACATTGAATTTGTTCTACCTTCAGAACAATCCACAAGGAAAATGATAAAACACCTATTTTTTTTCTTTTTTTTTTTTTTTTTCCATAAGAGATTAAGGAGGAAAGAACTACTTTATAGTCTGGGAATCAGAAATAGAATCTGACTGCTTGTGTGTTTCTCATGCATAAACCTCTTGTTTTTAGGCAGTACAATGTTAAATGTTAAAAGTAGCTGGAGTGGAGGGATATATATATTTTATCTGAAAGGACTCACATAATTATTACCCATATATGAAACATGATGAATGTTTGCAGGGTGAAAAGGTTAGTTGGGATCAGTCAGACAAGGCAACTGTGCTTACTTCTTTTTTGGATGAATGTATTTCTGTATCAATAAAGTAAGCTGTCAGGACTGTGACCTAGTCACATAGGAAGTATCTGTATTGCCTAGACTGATTCATACTGTAAAAGCTCTGGGGATATAAAATATCCTTCTCTCAGTTATGTATGCAGCACCTCACAGCCCATCACAGATGGGGTTCCTGTACAATATATCAGTACAATCAAAGGCAATGAGCCCAGGAAAATAGTACCAGTATAAGAGAATCCATATCCAGAAGAAAGAAAACCAGAGCAGGAAATTATAAACAATTTTAAAATTTTCCTTTGTGTGTTGCTTTCACCCAAATTGTATGTATGTCTGTGTCCCGCTTCGTCTTTGTCTGGCTCGTAATTATTCCTCTGTCACTGCCATGACGATGAGTTCTTGAAACCTTGTTGTGTTGTGTCAGGCACCGTCCCATCCCATAGAAAGTAAACCTGCTCTTCTTGAGAGCATGCAAAAGACTGAACCATTCATATTTGCTTTTGGTGTGCATTTGTGCAAGTTAAATTTGGTTGCTTGAATCTTCATTCAGGAGGGACTTCTGAGTACTAAACTTAGTTTGAAAAAATGAGGTAAATTTGTTTCTGTCTATTTCTAGCTGTATCTTCTTTTCTAGTGGACATTTTTTAAATTAAAAACATCCATTTTTCTGTAGTGTAAAAAAATTTCTTGAGCAAGAAATTCTTGTGCAATTTCTAGTACTGGAACTCATGACACAAGACCACTAGAGATGTGAACAGACCAAAATAAAAATACATTCATTAAAAGTCATAACACAATTATTAAGTTGAATATAAGTTTGCCAGCTGTATAATTTTATACAATATTGTAAAATTAATCATTTGTGTTCTGTATGGCTGGCATTTAAAGCTAGTTATGCAACATAATAGTTAAGAACCTGATAGCACATTCCCCTTTGTATCAGCTTAGTTCATGTGGATTCTGCTGCAGGATCCCACATGGGACCGTAGGTTAGTGTAGGCAAATCTTCTAAAGTATGGGAGAGAACCTTCATATCAACGATTTCCAAGCATGCCTACTTGTTTTACTTTGAACAGAGTTATTATTTGACTCAGGAGAAAGATTCTTTCATTGCACAGTCAGTATGGCTTTCTTAAGGTTTACCAATAATCACGGATTTAAGAATAAGTTTTCTCCTCTAAGACCATATGCTAATCCTAGTTTTATAGACTTAGCAAGAGCTGTCATTGTATTGAGGAGACATTCAAAGAATCATAGAAAGCTTTGGGTTGGGAAGGACCTTAAAAATCATCCTGCTGTGGGCAGTGACACCTTTGATTAGATCAGGTTGCTCAAAGCCCTCTCCAGGCTTGCCTTCAACGCTTAAAGGAATGGAGAATCGGGAACTTCTCTGGATAACTTGTTTCAGTGCCTCACCACCCTCAAAGTAAAAATTTCATCCTAAAATCTTATCTAAATCTACCTTTCTGTTTAAAGCCATTCATCCTTGTCTTACCACTACACATCCTTCTAAAAAGTCCTTCTCCAGCTCTCTTGTAGCCTATCTTTTCGTACTGGAATGCTGCCATAGGATCCCCCTGGAACCTTCTCCAGGCTAAACAATTCAGATGATTAAGCATCTCCATAGTTAACAGCACTGTGTTTTAGCACCCTGCCTGCGGTTCCAGAAGGGCATTTGCAAATGTTGGTTGCAGAGAAGATGTTTCCCTAAACTGCAGAGCAACTGAGGAACTGCTGTTTGCACACTGCTCCAGCCCACTGGAATTTGTATTAACAGAGGAACCAGAGCAATTCCCAGATGCAGCTTGGAGGAAGGCTGACCTAAGTATCTCTTGTGATACTTACTTAGTACCTGAAATCCTGTGAGACTAGTCAGAATCATCTGACTGTATTCAGAGGACAGTCAGAGGAGTCAGCAGTGACAAAGACATGATCAGGATGTAGGTAAGGCTGGAAAGCACAAAGATCACGTGTGTGCCTTTCTCACTGGCTACTTGTAGGAACACAAGCTAGAAGATGTGCTGAGCAACAGATCCTTGAGCTTTTTCCTCTCCTTCCTCATACATTGCCTTTGTGCTTGTACACTTGTGTCTCCCTCTGCAGAGAAATTAAAGTATATTCTTGCAAAAGCACCTTCTCAGTCAGAGAAGGGTGGCCTCTGTTGTCCTGTGAGATAGAAATAATAGTCTTAACTCCTTTCTTTAGATACTATGTATTTATTAATCTAAAATGATCCTATATACTAAGGATAACCATTTTTTCCTTCCTTTTCTTTGAGATTGGAGAGAACATTCATAATAACAACATTTTTTTACTGTGAAAGATGTGAAGAAAGGCACCCAACTACTTTTTTACCTTGAAACATTGCCCTGGAATTTTAAAGTAGTTTGCCAGATTAAAAGAGTGTAATTTGAGAAGGTTAACGGGTAGAAGAAAGAACTTCAGAGAAAACACATAAAAAAAAAAATTGATGTTGAGGGTTCCAGCTTTTAGAGGTACATTTAAGGCATATTCCCATCTTGTATTTATTAGCATAAATTATCACTAGAATATTATTTGTTTAGGAACAAACCGTGTGCTAGGTCCATGTCTTGTTTATATCAAAATAGGATCAGTAAGGGATCGAGCTAGTCAGATTCAGAAGATAATTTAAATGCGAGATTTATATGAAACCATTATAAATAAAAACGATGCATAATAATGTACATACCCTTGGTAAAGGCTGTGATTCATAGAAACATCAAAATATGCTGCAGATTAATTATGAGCATATGGTTATGTCTGTCTAAAGTTAGTACAAATATGTAAATCCATTAATTACAAATTAAAGTGACAGTGCTGTGTGAAGTTGTTAAGACTTTTGTTCTGGTTGCACATGTTTACTGATGACTGTCCTGATATACAAGAGGTTGATGAATAATGCTGATTCATCAATAGTGAAATGTTTTGCAAACCCATCCTTAGGGTGCAAAATGGTTAAATAGACAGAAAAGTGAAAGTGTATTGTTACTTGAGGAGAAAACTTAAAATTCAATATGGAGCTTCACAACAAAATCCTCTTTAAATTTAAAAACCAGGGAAGTAAAATTTAAAATAAAACATTTGGCTGGACTTGAAACATTTTTCAACAGTTCAGGGGTTTTTTTCTAGACCTGCCACAAAACCAAGAAATCAGTTATTCATGCAGCTGTAATCATTTTGACATTTGTAGCAGACTATTTTCACTTCATGGTTTCTGTTATAAAGTCACATCTTTTAATCTCAGCGAATGTTCATGTAATATTTGCATTATGAGGATAGGTCCATTGGACCCCAAAGGGGCTGGTTGCATAAGGGTAATTCACAGCGAGTTGTTCCACTGAAAATCAGTGTAATTGCTGCTCTATTAGGCTGCTGTTCAATGTAAAACTACAGACCAGATTCTCAGGTACTGTAAGCCATTCTTCAGAGGGTCTTCACTTTGGAAGATAAACAACCCCATCACCCATAGCCTGGATTACTGGCTGTATGGTAAAACTGTTTGATGCTTGCATTTCAGAATCACAACCACTGCAGCATGCATGATGGACTTGAGAAGATACCCATTAGATGAACAAAACTGTACTCTGGAAATAGAAAGCTGTACGTACCTAAGAAGATGCATGTGAAATCTACTTTGAATCTAGGGGTGTTTTTGGTTTTTTGGGTTTTTTTTGTTGTTGGTTTGTTGCCTTTTTTTTTATTTATAGAACTGTGTACTATCATTGCAATCATGTAATTATCACCATTTGGATTTTTTTGTTTGTATGTTTATTTGAATTATTAAAAGATATAAGGAGTCATTCATTTCTAGATAGATGAATACATCCTAGAAAAATGAGGTTAGGATAGAATGAAGTCATTTAGTATTCCTGCCTGACTTGGCAGAGGTAGTGGCTGGATGCTTATCTTCAACATGAGAAATGAATATTTGTATTTTATCAGATTTATTTTCAAGTGAGCAAACACTGTGATACAATTTTCTTTCAGTGTGCTTTATTATGTATGGATCATCTTGGTGCAGGACCTACCCTGGGCTTTCAGATTGACTCCATTTATGATTTGAAATTATGTTACCAAAAGAACAATATTCTCTTTTTCACCTAGTCAGGTCTTAGGATTGCAATATTCAGGTGTATATTTGCACTTCAGAAGTACCTGGCCCATTTCTGCCACTGGCTGGAAATTGTGGGCCATATACAGAAAATACTAGTATATATTCCATATTCAGCTGTAGTCATCAGTGGAAGCTAGTGGAAATGATGCAATTCACAGTTTACTGTAAGTAGAAGAGGTCTGCCCCAGTTATGTTTCTCTGTCTTCCATGAATAATCAACCTTCTTCTGATGATTATCAGTGTAAATATACATTTTGTTTCAGTGCTAAATGCATTTGATATCCTAAATGTTGGATAGTGTTTTCTTCTCACTGTGACCATTAGTGAATAATATATGAGCGATAAAAAAGGCTAAAATAAAAAGAAAGCTGAGTATTTTGCCCAAAATTCCCAGGCAGAGTGTAAGCAATTGTGTAAGTGTAAGCAAAAGTGTAATGGTGTAGCAATTTGGGAGACCTTCCCACAGGCAAAGTACCATACAGCTTTCCAGCTGTTCCAATTCTTTTTGTTGTCTCAAATGACAGGCTAGATGTTTGAGTCCTCTGTTATTTCTGACTTCCTTGCTTTGCCTGCAGATGGCTACACAACTGATGATATAGAGTTCTACTGGAGAGGTGGAGATAACGCAGTCACTGGCGTGGAGAGGATTGAACTTCCTCAGTTCTCTATCGTGGAATACAGACTGGTGTCAAAGAATGTTGTCTTTGCCACAGGCAAGTATTGCCATTTACACATTTAGTGTTTAATTTTCTTGTGCATGAAAATTGCTGTTTTATTAATAATAATAATTATTACCAGTGACAATATGTAGCCTGTGTTGCATGTCTGGATAAAGAAATTACTTGACAAATCCTGGAGGTAGGAGCCCATGAAGATTCCAGACCTGCATTCAGTACTGCATTCAGCTATGGGGTTCCCAATGCTAGAAGGACATGGACCTGTTGGAACAAGTCCACAGGAGGGCCACAAAGATGATCAGGGGGCTGGAGCACCTCTCCAATGAACACAGGCTGAGAGAGCCGGGATTAAGCCTGGAGAAGAGAACCTTCTAGCAGCCTTCCAGTATTTAATGGGGACAACAGGAGAACTAGGGAGGGATTTTTTACAAAAATGTGTAGTGATAGCACAAGGGCAAATGGCTTCATACTGAAAGAGGGTATATTTTGATTAGATATAGGAAGAAATTCTTTGCTGTAACAGTGGTGAGACAGTAGGTTGACCAGAAAAGTTGTAGATGCTCCATCCCTGGAAGTGTTGAAGGTCAGGTTGGATGGGGCTTTGAGGAGCCTGGTCTAGTCAAAGGTGTCCTTGCCTATGGCAGTGGGGTTGTAACTATGTAGTCTTTAATGTCCCTTCCAACCCAAACCATTTTGTGCTTCTTTGCCTCCTTGTTTAGTTTTCTTTTTCATGTATGTATGTGATACTTAACTAGACACCTAAATAACTATGATCTAAATAAATATTAAGTCCTTCACCTCTGAATCATGAGTTCAAATGTAGCCTAGAAGGTAACTTATCACACATAGACGTGTTTTGGCATGCTAGGTCAAAAAGCCGCCAATTTTATAAACACCTCCCTGGAACTTTTCAGTGCACGTTTGTTTTGTTGTTATATAGTAAATGTAATGTCTTTTATGTCTTGGTTTTCACTGATGGATATATAGTACTTTATACATCCAGTGCATTTACCATCATTGTTAGGTGCTGAAATTACATCCCTGCTTGTTTCCTTGAAGATGGAATAAGAGTTAGTAGTAACTCACAGCACTGGATATCCTTAGATTACAAAGTGCAAGGTTGATTTACATATTGGTGTTAGACACCAGAATAGGAATATGTGTGACAAAACCAAAGCAACACAAAAAGCCATCAGCACATGTGGGGCCATTATTTGGGTCATTATTGGGGGGCCTTCAGATTTTCAGTGCTGTTCAGAACCACAGGAGTGTGCTGTTCCATCTGTCTCAGCACACTAGAACAAATGAAGCACAGCTCAATCATATTTGTAAGCATCACTTCACCCACTCTTTGGACACAGCATCTGTTTCAAAGTACACAGAAACACAACTTGTATTTCAGAACAAAATGTAAATATTGCTGGGATTGAAATTAGTATGAGGGGTTTGCCAACTGCTGCTGTTCTTGTTTACCATTGTGAATGGAAGATTTTTTCTATAGAGAATCAGTTGCTCTAATCCTATACCCTTCTGTCTGCAGCTAGTGTCACTTTTGGCAGGCAGGCCTTACCTGTCCCTCCACAGGACTGGATATGCTTTTGTAGGAACGCTCCTTTAGATAACAATGAGAATGCAGAGAATTTATTTGTGGAGTGACTTTTATGACAGTCCAAGGCCACATTTTAATTCAGTATGAAATATTTCACTAAATGCATGACTTGGTAATGTAGAGATGAGAGATTTGTCAAAATCAGGAAAAAGAGAAATGCAAAGAGATATGTGAAAAATGCAAGAGAGACTAAAAACTAGGAGCACACATTTCTGTGACTGACCAAATGTTCAGAATATTAATGGTTCTGTCTTAAAAAAAATGGTGAAAGGAATAAAAGAAGTCTCATGCCTCAGGGTTTAAGACAGCTTGGCATTAGGGAGTAATAGAGAACAGCATGTTTCTTGTACCATTTTCTGAAACATTTAATTTTTTTCACTGATGAAAACACGACATTGAATTTACTATTGCTTTGATACAGGACATTATAAAAATGGCTTGATTATTTACGACATTTTATGACAAGTATTTCCACGCAGGGAAACATCACATTTGTTTCTCAAAACCACATGTTTAAATCTAAATCTAAAGCATGCCAGCAGATCAGATACATAAAGTCAGCAGCACTTTTCAAGTTTCTTTTCAAGAGTTTCTTACAGTCCTAGTAATTAGGGCCAGTTTCTACATTTTTTTGGAAAGTAAGTTGGGCATGTTTTTGGCTTTGAGGTTATAGAAGTCTCAGGGGGAGATATTAGTTCTTTGAGTGCAGTATCTCAGTGAACATTTCAGAGATTTCAGTCCTAGTGTGCTTTGATTGAATAAAACTAAAAGAAGACTTCAGAGTCATGCCATAAACAGCTTTTGGATTAGTTATTTCTCCAAGAGAAACTGAGCTGTATAATCTTGTGTAACTTAGGCAAAGGGAAAAATCTGTTCCCATAGTTACTACTGAGAAGCAATGATAAGCATAGGAAAACCCCCATCAATAACGAGAGAAATCTGGGTGGAGCTGTATGAATTCTGGAGAAACTGCATGCCTCTTGAAGCACAGAATGGAAGTTAAAATTTATCTTGCCAAATTAGCAAAATGTGTCTGAAAAAGGTATAAAATTCAGTATGGACAAGTTCAATACACAGCATCTGTGCAATTATTCCTATCCAAATTAAGGATACAGAATGCCAGGTTATGCCAGGGTTCTGTGTGTAGAAATACAGGGGTTGTTGTTGATCTCGGACTGGGCAGGAGCAAAAAAAAAAGAAACAAACAAAACCACAAACCTCATCATAAAAAGAATTCTGATTCACACTGATAATGCTTGAGGTTAGTATTTGTGGTCAAGGGTAACACTCTGGAAGGCAGTAATGGAGCAATAGAAGAGGGTTATAGAAAATAAGCAAGTGTGAGTAAAAATCTAGAAAATGGCATACCTGAGATTAGTGGAGAAACAAGTATGGTCATTTAGTTTAAAAAGACGAGAACATTTGCTTGTGAATTAAATAAAACCTTCAGATGTCTAGAAAGTATCTGCAAAGCCATGTACAATAGCCTTTATTAAATCTATTTAAATTGCTATGAAGAAGAAATACCTGGTTTTGACTATCCTTTTAACACCAACTGAAGGCTATGCAGGATACCAGAAGATATTTAAATGGCATTGGATACCCATGTGTCAGAAACTGAATTAAGCCCACAGTCAAATGCTATCCAGTCAGAGCTATCAGTGAAGCCTAAAGAGCTATTCAGCTCTTGAATACCTCTGTTTTCTCAAATGAATATTTTAAGACACTATTCAGTTGCCTAACCATAACAATCTGCTGCTGTAGAAGATCCTGGTTAGCAGTTAGGCTGCTGTTCTGGCATCTTACAGCCTTGTCCTATGTTCACCATCTAGTGCTTCAGTGTTGATTACTTAAGCAGTGTTCTGTTCTGCTCTTCTTTAGCCTATCACATCTCAAATGGCCTTAGGCACCTCAGTATAGGCAGTTAAATCACACCCCTAGAATCAACTGGCTCTAAGTCTAGGAACCCATGGTTTCCACTAACAGCTCATGCTCCAACCTTGTGCAAATATCTGCATTCAAACCTGAAATGTAGTGATGTCTGTTACCTGATTCTGCCTCCCAAACGTTTGTTATTCAGAAGTGCTTTGATAATGAACAGGAGCGGGGATAGGTAGAACACTGCCTAAAAGCTTCAAGCCACATAGCACTCAAAACCATATTAGCAACCTGTTGGCAAGAGGAGGGTAGTCTCAAAAGATTTGAAAATGAAATATTTGCTGTGTTCTGTAGGATCAGTACGTAAAGTACATTTCCAATTAGCCAAGGAACCTTCCCAGAAGAACATATTAAAATAAGAATTTTGTAACTGACCAAGTCTGTTATCTTGTTTCATACTTGGATAAAACAGCAAGAGACTAATTTAGCCTTGAAGCCAGATATTTCAGCTTGCTAGCTTTTAATTAAATTGGAACAGAAACAAGTAATCTCTTTTTATCAAGTGCCCAAATATGTGAAAAAGGAATATTTGGGGCTGAAGTATTGATTAAGTATTTATTTTCATACTTTCATTCCCAATACTGTTAGACTTAAATACTTCTGGAAAAATTCTGTTATTCCTATAATATTTAAAATAGCCCATGTATATCAACATGTTCTATGAGATGGGAGGAAGGATAACAAGACAAAAGAAGGTGAAAAAGAAAAAAATCACAATTTTTTTATGGAAATTTAACAACTAGAATTTCCTGGTAGTTAATCTCTAAATGTTAATCTCTAAACTGAGCCTTAATTGACAAATCATCATGAAATCATAATCAGACAAGTAACCGTGTAATTGTTGAGCTTACCCAGAAGTCAACTTATATTAAATAAGTAATCCACAGAATGGATCCTTCATAGTTAAATAAAGATCTGGACTTACATGCCTTGCTCCATGAAGGTTCAGACTCACCATTTTCACTGAGCTTTAGCCATTCAGACAAAGAGGGGGAATTAACTACAGGAAATAAGGATGGGTTCTTCTTTTAATTGTTTTTTTGCCACAGACTCCTGTGGCCTGTTTGCTGGAGGTGAGATACTGTAGCAGAGATGGCAGGCTGGAGGCAGGGTCAATAGATAATTTTTGAAGACAGAAAAGCAATTCAGTAGAAAGTAATATAAATTCTCATAGTCTCAGGGAGAGGTACCTAAAGGAGAACCCTGGCTATGTAGTATTATAAAAAATGAGACTACCAGTTCATGTTTCAATTTTAACCTGACCCTAACAAAGTCTATACTCTACTATACGTGTCATCTGCAGTCAGCAGCTGTAATACCAGCAAGACTTGTGTTTAGATTGCCTGGGAACCTCACACCATCAAAATCTACTCTGAGACCTGCAGGGTTTGGATTCATCTTATTCTGATTTATGGTGAATATAATTTCAGTGTCTACATTTGAACTAGGTGTCTAAGTTGTTCAGAATCTAGTCCATACAGTTGGTGGAGTCTGGAGACAAATTCAGTGCACCTACAGGAGTCAATTTTAGGAGGTGGTGGATAATTCTCTAGGTTTCATTTGCTGAATTGACTGTATGAACAGGAGCTTAGACACCAAGCTCATGTGTAAGCAGTTCAAGTGAGTTGCATAATAGCTGCTATTTGAGAGGGCACAAGGCAGTCTTTGTAGTATCCACATGCTAATCAAAAAGATGTAGGGGGTGTATCATGTCCACTAGCTGTCTGCTGGTGTCTGAAATGTCACAGGACATCTCAAAAGGATCAGGGCACCATCAGATTAGCAACTAAATCTCTCTGTTACAGTCAACTCCAACTGCAGAGAAGGAAGACAGGAAGCACTGACAGCCCTGGCCCTAGACATGGTTCTTGGTGTTCTAACTTCAGGATAAAGAATATGCTTGAAGCACATTTTGGTTGGTGTCTCTGGTCTTGAGGTGAGCTCTCTGGGGAGTCCACCTTTAAGGCCAGATCTCACTAGTTTCAGTAATTACCTCACCTAATTAGACAGAAATGGTACTGAGGTAATGGATGATGGTCACAGGTGAAGCATTCAAGATAAATGTCTGACGTTCACTCTGTTATACAATTTCTGAGTTTGTTACTGAACATTGCTAATACATGTGACACATTATGCTCTCCCCTGTTGATACACACCTCCTTCACCCACACTATTTTCTGTGCTTTATCAATGATGAAGTTCTCTCTTTCTCTGAATTTCCCTAGTGCTTCCAGGGTCCTTGGATCTGGAGCAAACCAAGCGATTGATTCAATGATTCAGTTCTACTAAACTTTCTTGAATTAATCCTTCAAACTATTTAATCAAAGATCAGTATTTTATGGGAAATTTTTCAGTTATCACCTCCATCAATTATATTCCACAGATATCCAGACCTTGCCAGTACTTTTGGAAAGTTTTATACCCATTTATAGAGAATCCTTTAAGTGGGTAGTGTATTATATGAAATAATTTTTCCCAACAGAGCTTTATAAATATTTCTGTCTGATGTTCTACTCTTATTGCAGAAAGGTGATCAGGTCTGCTGCATTTTTAATGTATTTCACGAAGGCAGTGTTTATATATTTCATTATGGTCTACTGTTTTATTTATATAGCCTGCAGACATAGGGCCACAGAATCATTTTCATAAGAATCCAAATTAAAAAGTTAAGCTTCACAAAAAAAAGCAGGCCTGGTTTCAATGAGAGAACTTGTCTTTTGAAATGAAACATTGTTCATTGGAAAATGAAGATGTTAAGCAAGTATAAATGTTTGCTTGCTGAAAATTGTGTTAACTGCTTCAGACAGCAGAAAACCTTGGTCTGATCAGGATGAAATAGATTCTTCTGATCCCACCAATACACTTCTATTGGTGGAACTAAAAGGCATTTCATTCTGGAAAAAAATACCACTGACTGAAGTAATCACAGCAACCAGATACACCTACCAGATATTTCTTTTCCCAGTGACAGTTGTTCTGAGATTGTTTGATACGGTAGTTAAGGAAATTTGCAAAAGCTTGATATTACCTTGATGCTGCTGCTGCCTGGAAAGAGTGTGGCATTTTTCTGTCGTATGACTCAAAGTGTAACAAACTATCAGAAATGTGATTAAGAGAAATCTGCAGTTTTCTATTCCTTCTTTCCCTTTCTTTCTTTGGAAATCCGTTATTCATGTCTACATGGGCAAATGAAGTTTCTGAAGCTCATATGCAAACATACAAATATAATTTAAAGGGAAGTTTTTAATTTTTCTTTTTTTTCTCTAGGTGTAATCTTTCATATATTTTACATATTTGTATTAGAATAGCTGGGAAGTATTCTAATATCTGGTTGGGTTCTTGGTATGTGCTGAATTTTTTTTCAGGGTGTCGACTAGATCTTTTAGATGAGCTGTTAGAAGTACATCTAAACTCATAGTGTGAACACTGAAATCACAGAGCTAATGTGTGAATGACTACCTTTTTCTTATACAGCTGTACTCAGATTTAATCATCTTTGCATTCAGTGAAAAAAGTCACAATTATTTTTAACAAATTGAGATTTCTAAATATCTTCATCTGAATATATTTAGAACTGTAACTGTTCATGAATTATATATATACACACACAAAAAATTCAACTGTTTTTTGTTTAAAATATGTTTGGAAGAAAAATTCAGGCTGGTTGTAATTGATTTTAGAGGATCTAGTCTGAAGGTTTTTCCTTTAGTGGAATTCATTACAATTTATTTTTGACACCACAGGTCACATGTTTGTTATAGTCCAGATGTAATTAAGAAGTCTCATCTCTTGGACAACACCTCATTGTAACTGAAAAACTATGCACATTACTTATTCTCTCCATGTTCATTCTATACAGAAAGCTGTGTGCTTGGATAAGCATTTTTTTTTGAGATCTAATCATCTGTTTTTAAAAGCTAACTGGTGCTCACCTATCTGTTCAGTAGTCCAAAGTAATTTACTGTCTCTCTTTTCTTCCCAAATACAAATTACTTTGCTATCACTGTATTCACTGCAAGGTTTCTTTTAATACTAATGAGTAATACAGTGAAGGTGTCATCCCTACTGTTCTGCAGATGTCATACTACCCCACAAAATGTGGATGCTTAGTTTCCGCAGAAACTGACGGCAGATATCTACAAGTGTCTTTCCTTCAGTATAAATAATGCTGTTTTCCTCTCTCTTTTCTCAGGTGCCTATCCAAGACTCTCACTGAGCTTCAGATTGAAGAGAAATATTGGCTACTTTATTCTTCAAACCTATATGCCCTCCATACTGATTACCATTTTATCATGGGTGTCATTTTGGATCAATTATGATGCATCAGCAGCAAGAGTTGCCCTTGGTATGTGCTAAGAATGAGTGGGACATTGAAATGTCAGACTTAATGTAGCCTTCAGAGGTTGATGTCAGTGTTTTGAAATTCCAAAATAATTTGTGTCAAAATCATGTCATCTAGTATTGCCTCAAAAGTGATGTTTTCCCCTGCATGCAAGACTGTAGCTACCACTAAATCTCTGACATGAGCTGCTTATGCAGGTCCCAGACTTGTTCTCATCAAAGTTAATGCTGTTGTCAGTAAATTCATGTAGGAGACCAGCTCCACAATCATACTTGAGTGTGGGCTTTAGTCCAGCTCAGTGTGGGAGGACAAATGTGGCTCCAAGCCTCCTCCTAAGGTCCTGGGTGCTTTAACTGGCAGGAACAGACTTCAAGAACCATTGCTAGTTCAGTGCACAGGGGCACATCAGTTATGGACCATATCATGCCACCTAACCCTTAGGGTACATGGTATGTTAAATGCATGTCACTTACCTCATGACAGCAAAACATAGATTTGGCACAGGTATGTGATTCCTGCCCAAGAACTTTTCAGATGAAGGTATCCTTTAAATAAGTGAAGGTCACTAGAAAGTCTTGCAGTTGACACATTGGAGGGAAGAGATGCCATCCAGAAGAACCTTGACAAGCTTGAGAGACAAACCTCATGAAGTTCAACAAGGCTAAGTGCAAGATCCTGCATGTGGGTCAGGCAATCCCAAGTGCAAGTACTGGTTGGGTAGAGAATGGATTGAGAAACAGCCCTGAGGAGAAGGACTTGGGGTGTTGGTTGCTAAGGAGCTCAACATGACCCAGCAATGTGCACTTGCTGTCCAGAAAGCCTGCACCAAAGGTGTCTGGGCTGCACCAAAATCAGTGTGGCCAGCAGGGTGAGGGAGGTGATTCTTCTCGACTCTGCTCTCCTGACACCCCAGCTGCAATACTGGATCTGGGTTTGGGGCGCCCAACATAAGGTCATAGACCTTCTGGAGTAAAGTGAGTAATTCCAGAGAAGGGCCACAAAGGTGATCAGGGGCTGGAGCACCTCTCATGTCAAGGCAGGCCAAGAGATTTGGTTTTGTTCAGCCTAAAGAAGAGAAGGCTCTGGGGTAACCTTATGGCACCTTCCAGTACCCAAAGGGGGCCTACAGGAGAACTGAAAAGGGACTTATACAAGGATATGAAGTGACAGGACAGGAGGAATGGCTTCAAAATGTCAGAGGGTAGATTTAGATTAAGAAGAGATTGTTGATTGTAAGAGTGGTGAGGCACTGGAACAGGTTGCCCATAGAAGTTATGGATTCCCCATCCCTTGAAGTGTTGAAGGCCAAGTTAGATGTGTCTTCGAGCAACTTAATATAGTGGAAGGTCCCTGTGCATGGCAGCAAACTTAGATGGTGTTTAAGGTCCCTTCCAAGCCAAACCATTCTGTGATTCTCTTATAGTTTAGGAATGATATTTCTCAATTTAGTGCTCCTACTAAAACCACACTGCCACTTGACTTTCCCCTGTCCCCCTTACCCCTGTGGGTGGCTGGAGAGAATTGGAGGCACAAAAGGCAAAGATCCCAGGCTGAGGTAAGAACAATTTACTGAAAACAGCAATGAGACAAGACAATAAGCAGGATCAGCAGCATACCAATAACAAAACTGTACAAAAGAGGGAGCGATTAACAAGAAAAAATGCTCATTGTGGAACTCGTGACTCAATGGCAGCCGTTCTTGCCCCAACCTGAAGAGAAGCCTTCCTCCCAGAAAGACTCCCTTCCTGCAACCTTTGTCAATGATGTGAGGTGGTATAGAATAACCTCTGGGTCCTAGCCATGCCCTCTCCTGGCTACTGCAAAAATTAATCCTGTCCTGGCTGGAACCAAGACAGATTTTATAACAATATCTCAGCAAATATTTCATCCTTAACAGATGCGTACCCAAGGATAGCTATAGCTAATGATGATGAAATGGATCTGTAAATCCTTATAAATACTTCTGCCTCTCATCTTGTCTCAGATTCTGTCTTCAACCCCGTGCTTCCCAATTACACATACCTTCCTACCCAAAACTTGTCACTAAGTTTGTGCTATCTTCATGCTGTATTCTCTTATTTTCTTAAAACAGGAAAAAACTCCCTGGTTCCCTTATTTTTCTGTAATGTACCGCAGCAAACACAGGTCCATATGATTCCCTGTTTTCTTACCCCATGTCTCCCAAGGTCCCCCATACCAAAGCAGGCAGGGTAGCCACCTTTGTGCAACATATTACCCCAGCATCTGAATTTGGGTAGTTGGAGATGTTGTAAATTAACTGCAGTTACTCTGCAGTAATTCTGCGTGTACTGAGGATTAACTGGTGCATATGGGCATGACACAGTTTGGCATTACCACTCAGAAGCCGATGTTTGTTTAGCAGCTTGAAGCTAAGTAGTAGCTTAATAGGAAGTGGAGCATAGAACCCAAACATCTCTGATGTGTTCATAAATGAGCTACAGAATAGCAGAGATGCAGCCAGTGAGGACTAACCGTGAGGACCAAGTGAGGGTAGCACTTCAAACACAACTGTCAGCATCTAGACACATACTGGCCAGGACTGCAGAGAACAGATAGTTAGACAGAAGTTACCATACCCAGTGACATTCCATGCCCTTCTATTACAGGTTCATGAGATTCATGAGATTTTTGCTTGTTTAAGGAGCAAGACCGTCTCATGTGGCCCATTTCTATGTAGCACAAGTTGATCAAGTACTGTAAGACAAATATTAGAACAAAAATCAGAGAGTACAAGGCAAGCTCAGGAGACCAGATGTTCTATTTCCAATTGGTAGGAAGTCCTTTTGAGAGGACAAAAATCCATCTATTTGTTTCTTCTCAGAAAACAGTTAGTGCCTTGGTGATTATGTCTGTGGCGTTTGTATAATAAAATTCAGTATCATGGGTCTAATCCTATGTTCCTTTGAATACCCCCTCTTATTAGTCTTAAGCTGTCATCACAGAATCACAGAAAATAGTGAGTTGGAAGGTCCCACAAGGGACCCACAGGAGTCCAACTCCTGTCCCTGCACAGGACTGTCTCCAGGAGTCACACCATGAGCCCAGGAAGATTGTCCAAATGCTTCTTGAGCTCTATCAGGTTGGTGCTGTGACCACAAAAAGAGAGCCTGTTCCAGTGCCCAACCACCCTTTGGGTGAACAGCCTTTTTCTAATATCCAACCTAAACCTCCCCTGACACAACTTCAGGCCACTCCCTTTCCTCCTGTCACTGGTCACCACAGAGAATAGATTGGTCCCTCTCCCTTCTCTTCCCCCCATGAAGAAGTTGTAGACTGCAATGAGGTCTCCAGGCTGAGCAGACTGAGTGACTTAACTTGCTCGTCATATGGTTTCCCCTCACAACCTTTCACCGTGCTAGTTGCCCTCCATCAGACGCTTTGTAATAGTTCAGTATCTTTGTTATATTGTGGTGCCCAAAACTGCACACAATATTCAAGGTGAGGCTGCCCCAGTGCCAAGCAGAGCAGAGCAGAGCAGGACAATCCCTCCCTTGCCCAGCTGGCCATGCTGTGCCTGATGCACCCCAGGGCACGGTTGGCCCTCCTGGCTGCCAGGGCATTGCTGACTGATGTTCCAAATTGCTATCCACCAGGACCCCCAGCACTTTCTGCAGCACTGCTCTCCAGCCTCTTGTTCCCCAGTTTGTCTGTACATTGAGGTTTGCCCCACCACAGATGCAGAATCTGGCATTTTCCCTTGTTGAATTTCACATGGTTGGTGATTGCCCATCCAGTCCTCTAATTTGTTGAGGTCTCTCTGCAGGGCCTTGCTGCCTCTGGGGGAGGCAACATCTGCTCCCAATTATGTAGTGTCTGTGAACTTACATGGCATCCTAATGTGAAGTGGTATAAAAGTTTAAAGGCAATATAGCACCTTTGGACGTATATGATTGGCTCTGAAAAGCACAGTACAGAGAAGGTATGCTCATTTCCTAAGTATTTGTTTGAGGAAGCATTCCCTGTGCAGTTCTTGAGACACAAACTTTTACTCAACCCCTACAAAAAACCTGTATTCTCTGTAAGAGCCTGATTCTATTCATTCACTCCCCATGTTTTGCACCTGTGCCTGATCCCTTGCTGCACTGAACCAAATAGTTGCCTCCAGAGTGAAGCCAAGGTACAGAGCAAAGGCCAGTTCATTCCAGAGACTATGTGCTGTGGCCACTGCAGACAGACGGTGATGTAGGGCTGATCTCAGGAGGAATATTCAAACCTATCAATTCTGCTGTCTCAACTTTTTCCTAGTTAGCCCTCAAAGTTCCTAAATGCAGTCCTTTGAGTGAGGAGAAGAATAATCTCTAGAGTCCTCCCTTGTGGGAGGGACTATAATCACAAGATTTTTTTTTTCTTTTTTTTTTTTTTATCTTTGGGGAGTGTCAGCTTCTTCTCCTCCAGCTGTGCCTTAAAATAAATTACTGAGCTTCAGAAGGACATTTGGCCACAGGGTTTCAGGATCTCCCAGGGAAAGTATTTCCCTTTGGTTATTGATAGTCACCTTTGTATTCAGTGTGCTTAATCTTCCGGATCACCAGACATCTGGCATCAATGCACACTTGTTTCACAGTTTAGAGGAAAAACACTGAAAGCCACATGACACCAGCCTACTAAATATCCAAAACATCTTACACAATCTCATAGAGTATTACTACAGTCCCTGGAGTGACACTGCTTACAGTGACAGTATGATTTTGAGTTATATTGTCTTCATTTTTGCCTCTTCAGGTAAAAGAAGCTGTGCTTTATTACATGGCAGCAATTTTATTTCATCCTTTATTTTTGTTCTGCCTGTATTTTACTGACTACTTGTAAACTGATGGTATAATTATGGAATCAAAGAAAATAGTAATGGAGGAGACCTAATAGAATTACTTGCCTTGAAATGAGACCTATTCCACAAATCAGTGTTTTCAGCAACCTGTGATTTGCAATTCCCACAGAATTTCCAGCAGACATACAGATCTTGCAGTTTATTGTGAATTCAAGCAGACTGACAATATTTTTTTTTTCTTTCCAGATTTTCAAAACAGTGCTCTGTAATATATTTTCAGGTGCTATGTCCATCCTTAGATAAATACTTTGACATAAGGTTGATATATTTTGTAGATATTTTATTAGTGGCCAGTTTTTTTGCTGTAAAAATACTGCTCTTGCTCCTTTTTCCTTCCAAAAATTCACATACCTGTCTGTCTCTCATTGCTCACCTCATTTGTTTCTATGTAACTAGCCTACTGCTCCAAATTAGTCATCTCAAATTCCATTTATATACTGTCCTTTCCTGAAATAGGTATCTAAAATAGATGGGATGAACTGCTCTAGAAAGGTAAAGGTACCTGTCTCTCCCCATCTTCTACAGGGAGACCTTACAGGACTGACATCAACCAGCTGCCTACCTCTCAGAAATTTAAAATTGCAGGAGAAGTCTTTCACGATCTATGTGAACACTGTTCTTGTTGCTCATCAGTTTGGTCTCCATGGAAGAGATTTTCAGTAAAGCTACACTGGCTTTCATGAAGCTACATTAACTCATAGCAGAGGTGCCAGACCCCCTTGTTAGCTGTTCCCCCTCTCATAGGAAGGAAATAATTGTAAGAGAATAATAATGCATCAAGTTTTAATTTCACCTTTTTTTTGCAGTGATGTCACATGCAAGACATCTTTGACAGATTTTTAAGCTTCTTCCCACTGACAAGGCATCTTTGCCAAGAAGGAAAATAAAATTGAATGCTTGGAGTTGTAAGATATGTGATCTTTTTTCTTTGTGTAGGAATTACAACTGTGCTGACTATGACAACAATCAACACTCACCTGCGAGAGACTTTGCCTAAAATTCCATATGTTAAAGCCATTGACATGTATCTCATGGGCTGCTTTGTGTTTGTCTTCTTGGCCTTACTTGAATATGCCTTTGTCAACTACATTTTCTTTGGAAAAGGCCCTCAAAGGCAGAAGAAACTTGCAGAAAAAACAACAAAGGCAAACAATGATCGCTCAAGGTTTGAAGGCAGTCGGGTAAGTTTCTTTAATTTGTATGTATTCTCTCTATTTTTACTTTGCAAAAACTATCAGTATGAAAAGAAAAACCAAAAAGGCTTGCATAAAAACATCACCATCTGGTGAGAACCAACCACATCTTTTTGTGGACAAACTTGGCCATTTTCATTTTCAAGAACTGACACAGAGGAATATATGTAGGCATGCAGATGTGGATGTACGATCTATATGACAAGTAAGTGTAAGAAGACAGTGGGAAGGAAGCTTGAAAATAAAGGCTCGGATTTACAAAGGCATTTATTTGTCTAAATCACATATAATCTAACTGTGATTTTAAGTACCTATGTACAGTTCCTATGTAAGTGAATCAGGGATCTGAGTACACCTTTCCTTACTTCACTTAGAGGAGATGCATTTACCATGGGAGAGAACAGATAAAGGATTAGTTCTGCCATGCTAATTAATTGGTCAGCATAGTTCAATGCTGTATGTTGCATTGTCATTTGCTGCTGTTTTAAGACCAGCAAGAAAATGTAAGTCCTAGAGAAACTTTCAGATTGATTTCTGAAGCATGTATTGGCAAGGTCTGTGCTGATTATGCTCCAGCCTATTTCCTTGCCTGGAGTATTACTTTATCCAGTGAATACCTCCCTTTTTAATCATTGGAAGAAAAATCCAAGGTATTCAGCAGTACCTGACATTAACAAGCTGTGTCAGTTTGAATAGAACATCTTTCTTTTTTTACTAAAATGCTCCCAGTGAGGCTTTTTCATTCTGTTGAGTACGACTGTTTCTTTTTCTATCAGCTATAAATTAGAAGAGTTCACTGTGACAAAACTACTACTCGTTTATCAAAACCAGTATATAAAAGTAATTTCAAGCTATATTTGTTTATCCTAATGATTTTGTCTGTTATAGTAAATGTAACACAGAACTACACCTAATTATCAGCATCGTATATGTGAAAAAATTCTGAACCAATAAACACATTTTTATCCACTGTATTATGAAATCATATTCTCATCACAATTGGCAGCTCTGCTTAAACTAAGATATCAGGATAAACAAATTCTCTTTACTGGAAAAATAAATAGTCATAATAATAAAAAAAATACAGATGGGGAAATAAAAGAGTATCCAAATTGAAAGCTATGGAGAAGATTTTAACTGCAAGCAGGTAATGCAGATGTATGCACTAAGGTTTAATTCTCCTGCTGGAAACCATCTGGTGTATATCATCCATTTAAATGATTTACATAATTCAGTACAAGACTTGTTAATGGGTCCAGTACTACCCCATTTATCTACATTGTCAAAGTAGTTCTAAGTACCTTAACTAATGAAAATGTATATTTTTTTACCCAGTTCATGCCCTTTTTATATCCTGAATCTGCTTATACCACATAGCAATCTTTTTTTCTGGCTTCTGACTTACAACCTTTTCTTTTGTTTCTGAAGCATCCCAAGCAGATATCATAACTGTTCTGCTTTTTCTGCTGGTTTAGTATCAACTGTGCATGAATGAAAAATTTCTTTACAGCAAGGGTTGTCAAACATTGGAACAGGCTGCCCAGGGAAGTGGTTGAATCACTATCCCTGGAGATATTTAAAAGATGTGCAGATGCGACACTTTGAGACGTGGTTGTAGTGAGGTGGGGGTTGGTCTCTTCTCCCATGGAGCAAGTGAAAGCATGAGAGGAAGTGGCCTCAAGTTGTGCTAGGGAAGGATGAGATTCTATATTAGGAAGCATTTATTTGCAGAAAAGGAAGTCAGGCATTGGAAGAGGCTGCCCGAGGAAGTGATGGAATCACCATCACTGGAAGAGTTCAAAAGTCATGTGGATGTGGCATGTGGGGACATGCTTCAGTGATGAACATGGTGCTGGGTTAACGGATCAACTCAGTGACCTTAGAGGACTTCTTAACCTAAGAGATTCTATGATTCTATCAAACAAGGATACAAATACAGCGTACCAGAAAGAGTGTGTTACTTTCTCCCTTGGAATCCCAGGTGTGAAAGAGAACTCTGTGTGCATTGTTGAATCATTTAGACTCGTATTGACTGTGAATATATTAGCTGTTCAAATAACACAGGATAAATAATATGGTATGGTCCCTTTCTGTGTAGAAAACATTTTGTGCCCAGGTCTCAGCTGGGGAATTCAGCAGAGCTTTGTTGCAGTTTCTGGATTCAGTGCCTTCAGAGAAGCAGTGCCAGAATGCAACAGAAACATTAGGTAGAGCTAACCAGAAATCTCCCTTTGAAACAAAACATGGATAGAAGATTTACTGGATGTAAGATGTCAAATTTTAATTTCTCATTTGAGAAACACTGGCAAATGTGAAGCATGGGGAATGGATCAAACCAGACAAGAGGTCCCATGGATTTCGAGATGCCCATCTCAGGGAAAATACATCTAACAGGTCTACTTTGGACAAAGTTTTCCATGGCTTCAAGATACCACAGTCTTGAAGCAGGAAAATGTCTGTCTTCTGGATCATATCCACCATTTACCATGTTATACAGATATCCATGGGTGCCGCAGGGCTGGAGTCATGCTAGAACTTTTATTGTACTTTCTATGAAAGAAAGTACCTGAAAGCTCTTCAGCCTTGGTTCTGACCACTTCAGGGATAGTAAAGAGTGATTAACTTTGGTGGCTCTTGAAAACCATTGAATCTTGTGGAAACAACAGTTGCTTGCTTCTTGCTTTAGATTTGGGACTCTGCTGTTGGATGTTCTGGGAGAGGCTCATACAGTGTACCCCAATACTGTACCATTAGGGATGTTCAGGCACAATGAAGACTGCTTTGTGCAAGTTCAATGAAATTTGTGGTTTTGCTGAGGCTTCAGTCTTCCATGGAGTGTAATTCCATTCAGAAAGGGAAGGTTTCTAATCCTGGAAAATACTTCCAATCTCATGTGATTTGGGGCTGAGGGACATTTTTAAAGAAAGGGAGAATGCCAGCAGCAGGCAGCCCACTTAACACTTATCAGCACTATTTCATGACTGTCAAATGTATGCTGTTCTGGAAAGAAGATTGAAAAATGTTCAAACATAAAACTGGAAGGCGTTATTATTAGTTTATTTCTGACTACTATTTTGGGTTGCTCTGTTGCTGTTTTGTTTTAGTAATTGAATTTGCTTGTTTATAAGCCATGTGCATGAGCTCCCTGTCACTTATTCAGAATACTAGCTCAGGGCACTAGAAAAACAAAACAAATCAAAAAAACAAACTGAACCAAATAAAAGAAATAAACATTATTCAATTTATTGTCCACATCAGATGCTGTAACTTGTGGGTGTAGTGACAGAACAACTTGGTGCTGTATCAGGTCCAGCCAGAGTCAGGAGGGGCTGTGGTGTGGTGGGCGTCTCTTGGGTTGGGAGGCAGCAGTAGCGGGGAAGGGGCAGCTCAACACATTACCTGGTGCTCAGGCCCTGAGTTCAAGTTTTGCTTTTGTGCTTCCCAAGACTGGCAGTGCTGCTAAGAGACTGTCTTTCAGGCAAAGGGAACAAGAGAAGGCAGAGGGAAAATGGCATGTTATTTCTACTCAGAAGTGTTTTAGCCCATGGAAACCAGTAGAACCAGCATGGATACTACTATTGTAGTCTATTTTTACACATCAGAGAACTGAAGTCTGGAGTGCCAGCTAGCAGGCTTGGTTATAAATGCTCCTCTTATAGTAGCAAAAGGGCTTTTCATGCTTTCTTAGTCTTATTGGACTGCAGAGCAAGGGAGTTTTAATAAAAAAGTGTTCTAGACTACAAAATGCACAGATGTGGGTATATTTGTGTTGTATTTGATAATTGCTTTGCAGAGCAGTAACTTCATGCTCAGTAACTCCTCTTCATAATGACTGCTTTTGCATTGTTCTGCGTCAGAGGTTATGGGTTTGAAAAGCCAAAACCGGCACAGCCACCCTCATTTTGGTGCTGCTGCTATGGATGTGCCTCTCCGGTGCCAGGCTTTTAGGTACTTCTCTTGGAGTCATTCCTGATATGCTACCACTAAGGCTTCCTGTGTTGAGGAGGGCTCCACCAGCTGCTGCTGCTGCTGAATTGTCTGCTGCCTTCAGTGCTCCCATTATGGCTTGCTGTCCAGCTCTGTCCATGTGTTGAAACCAGTGAGCCAAATAGCTCCAGGTGTAAGGGAAAGAAACGCTCTTGCAGCATGGAATTGGCATAGCCAGTGTCCCCATGCTGCAGAGGTGACAAAGAAAAGCAGTGGAGAGAAAATCTCTGTGCTGTATTCTCCTGTGTAGCTGAAGGTGGCATGATGGCTGAAGCATGTCTGACTAAATTGAATCTCTGGAAAAGGTTTCAGAAGATTCAGAGCTGGTGATGAGATGAAACCTGAGTGAGCCTTTATGAGTGACTCATCTGTGGATCAGCCGCTGACTACAAAGGAAATTTCACACTTAGCCGTCTCTTCTTTTGACTGCTTTTGCATCACAGTTTATTTCAGATAATGCACTGTAAATAGTATTCCTCACTGAATTGTTCCAGCCCATCACAGTAAACCCTAGTTTACTGGGTAGAAACATAGGATGCTGCCTTTTTTGTGTATAACCAATTTTCATACACATACTAATTTGAGACTGAAAACTCTTTTGAAAGCCTTGACACTCTGCTTCATATATGAGGACAAGCTCTAGGATCAAGGAAGAAATTAATTTTTATTTTTCATAAAATATTTCTTCTGATATGGTATTGATGCCTAAGTTAAAGTCCTCTGATTATAGAAAAACTGTCAGAAAAGAATAGGTGGTCTCTAAAAATGTTTCCTTTGAAAATTGATCACCATTGTTACGAATCAATTCCATTTATCCTGTTTGTGTTGGCAGATTGAGGCTTCATTTTTAGCTCTCAAAGCTTTCAGTTTTGCCATAAGTTTTTTCTTTTAAATAAGGCTCAGATACAGCCTAATTTATGGCCCAATCATCATGAGAGAGCTTTAAGGCAATTCTGTTCTCACTTGTTTAGTCTTGTGGTAGAGGCTACTTGTACAATCAGGGGGTGAGCATGTGTTTTGGACGTTGCTCCTTGTGGGCTGATCCACAGAGCTTATGTGATATATGTTAAAGTGTTAAAATATGTTAAAAGCTGAAAACTGCTTTTTGGTTCAAACTGTGGCAATTTACGTTTTCAGTTTGGTGAGACCAGAAGTTCAGCCCCAGAGTATCAATCAGGAGGGTAACTATCACACAAGCTCATTCAAGCTTCAAACCCCCATGGCTGTCAGACATGTGGGAAGAGCTTCCTCTGACAAGAATAATGCGTAACCCTTTATAAAAAGGCCCTTCTCATCAGGCAGTGTCTGCATGTATTTTTAGCTCTGGAGATTCCTGGCTCCAACCCCCGCTGTTGGCCAAGGCAGCAGCTTCCCACCAGGCATTGCTGAGAATAGAGGCTCAGGCCACTTACATCTACTTAGCAGTTTTGTTAATTGTAGCAACCCTTCTCATAAGTGGGATTTTATTGTGAAAATCAATATCTTGACTTCTGTGGAAGAATTATCACTCAGTGTAAATTGGGAAGTACGGGAATAGCAAAACTGGCAGTATTCTCCGGTATATCTTCATCTTTCCTGGATACATTTTCAGTGCTTTTTTGAACGGTGGGATATTTTTATATCACCACTGTGATGACTAGGTACCCAATTTTGAAACATATCTGTCAAGGGTGATAAGCCCAGTTCTTGTGGGAAGAACACTCATCCTGTAGCTGGGGACATTGATTGTGCACTGGGAGACTCGTACTAGTTTTGCTTTGCAGCCACTTTCCTCAAGTATGAATCATGCAAATCCTGAGACAGTAAGAAGGATTGTATGTGCAATTCATAGGACATCTCAGAGACTGTAATAATCCAGACAATGTGGGGGGCAATGTGGACAATACAGGGCAAAGGAGGACTATGCATTTGTTTCCATTTCTTCCTCCACTGAATACATCAAGGTTAATTGTAAAACTTTATTATTACCTGATAGACAGTGATAATAATATGGAATTTTCTAATTAGTTTGCTTCTTCATACTTCCCCTGTTTTTCAAGGTCTTTCCATCTTCCCACTTCTACTGGGTATCCTGGGCTCATCTACTAAGCTGATACAAGATAATTACCTCTTCCGTTTTTTTTTTTGGTGCTTGTTAATTAATATAAACATATGTAAATGGCAGTGAGAGAAGTATCAACTTTAGACTCAGGGAGAACACTCAACACTATAATTTTTATTTTGCCTGCAGTTTTAAATTATTTTTAAAGACCCAAGGCATAATATGGTCTATGTATTTAACTTTAAGCACAGACAAAACTTAAGGCCTGATTGCATATTTTTCTACATATTGGAAAGCAATTTATGCATAAGTAAATAAGGTGAAAGAGGCAGACACAGATCTCTCTGGGGACCAGTAACAGAACTCAAGGGAATGACCTGAAGTTGTTCCAGGGAAGGTTTAGTTTAGATATTAGAAAAAGGTTCTTCTCCCATAGCGTGGTTGGGCACTGGAACAGCTCCCCAGGGAAGTGATCATGGCACCAAGCCTGACAGAGCTCAAGGAATGTTTGGACCATGCTCTTAGGCACATGGTGTAACTCTTGGGGATGGTGCTGTGCAGGGTCAGGAGTCAGAACATATGATCCTTGTGGGTCCCTTCCAACTCAAAATATTCTGTGATTCTGCAGGTACTTAAATACTAATTTTGATGTAAAATAATGCAAGACTAACTACAGAGACTGAGCTTTTCATTATGTTATTTAAACCCCCTATTTGCATTTATATTGCTTCACATGATGGGAAGTGTTTACATGGTATTTGAAAATTTGGGATTGATGAACAAGTAAACATACCTATGGGGTTTCAACAAAATGCTTCCTATTTTTGAGCAAAATGCTTCCTTTGAAAGACTTATGAGGAAAAAGAGATTTCATTGTAACACACTCCTTAAAATTTAGGGAATATTAAACAGAGAACTAAATGAACTTGAAACAATTCAGACTCTACCTAATAATAAATCAAGGCTTATGGTAGTTTTCTGGCCCTAGTAAACTGCTTTCAAATTCGCTTTAAAATTGAAGTTTTTAAAAAAATGGTGGAAAAAGGTATTCAATAGCAGCTGTTTTGTTTTGTTCCTTAAACTAGGAACATATTCTAGTTTAATGTTTTGTTCATTAAACTAGAATAGCTAACATCTAAATGAGCCTGGTTCCTGGGTAGAATTAGAAGTAGATTTAGGACTTCTGAGATATAATGGGGCACTGAAGTTTTGGACCTGGAATATACAATCCAAGTTGAGTCCACATGGTGATCCTCCAAGAGCAAAAGAGCAGGTTCCTTGTGAAAGTTGTCTTAATTCTCCTTCTGGCTTCAGTTGATTCACTCAGGTGAGTCGCAGTCATTTTTGTGTAATGACATTAGGCTGCTGTAGTATTTGAATTTTTCACTTGTACTGTAATATGTATAGTTCAGAAATGGTGAACCTTCAAAGGTTAACCTACTTTTCAAAATGCACTTATGTGCGAGTCAGTCACTTCACTCCTCCCTGGTGCAGGAGCTGTAGTTACTCAGAGGTGGGATGGATGGAGTTTGATATAAATTTATTCTAAAGTAAGAGCACTAGTTTTGCATATTTGCATATGTATCTGTGCTGATTCAGCAGGGAATTAATTAATGATTTGGTGCTCAGCTGTTTTCATCTGTTTTGATGAGTTTACTGGGAACACTCTGAGGAAACAACCAAGCCTTGCTTATGTTGGGGAGGAGATGTGAGAACAAAACATGGAGAACACAGTGGAGAAATTGGAAGGAATGGCTTTGGCGGAGCCAAAGTGGGGAGAAAGAAGGCTACAAAAAGAATGGAAGCACAGGATTGGCAGAGAAGTAGAAAAAGGGAACTACTTTGGTTAAAGAACTATGGTAAGAACTGAGGGGACATTGGCCAAATCACAATGTCATCTCCAATTTATTACACCATTTGAGAGTAAAGCCTGATATTAGCATTTTGAGGAGAATTTCCAGTGTGCAAAGAGACATTTTTGAGCCAGGTGATAATTGTATTCTAAGGCTCATAAGGAATAAAACTAAAGTTTTGTCAAAGACATTGGCCTTGTTTGTCATACGTAGCCATGACTGCCTGTAATCCAGTCAGCTACTTTTCTTAATCTATACTTGGGGTAACATTTTCCCTGGAGCCACTGAGCAACACTCATGTTAACTCATGGAGGATTTTGCCTTCCCTGTATATTCAGGCAAACATGAGGCGACTTGCACAGGATACCCTGCCATAATTGGTTTGCTTCTTTATTCGTTGAGAGAGCTTGTGTACCTTTGTCAGAATAATTTAAATCATTGCTTAAATGATTCCAAAGTCATGTTTATGTGCAAATACTTTTTAACATGCTGCATGCATTAAGTATTCATACTTTAAGACATCACCTTAAGATTGTCAGAAAGTATTAGCATATAGTGCTCTAATGTTGTCAAGAGCTTAGGTGGTTTATTCAAAACCTCTGAAGGAATCAATTTGAGAGAGTAAATCTCAAGCGTATCTGTGGACCAGGGGCTGATTTAGCTTCTGCAGACCTCTTTTCTCCATCTGCTCCTTCCTCATATTTGACATGCAGGCCTGTTGCTCCATTAGCAAAGAGATGTATTTGAAAAGTATGTTTCCAAATATGTTTAATTTGACATTTTGAGAAAAATGTATACTGTCATGTAGCTTCATAGGACATACTGATATCTTCAGAAAAAGAATTTACATGAAAGCTGCAAATTTCTTGACTGTCTTTCTGGTTTGATTTCTAGATGCAGTGACAAACAGTGAGAAGTTGGCACATCAAAGGCAGAAGCCATGTTAAGGTGGCCTGTGAGGTTGGCAGATAAGGTGAAGAAGGCTATGCCATGCAAGAAAATAATAGGAATAAAATTAATTCCTTGATCAGGAGAAGTCTGAATGCATAGGTGTATAATAATACAAGCTTTCAGCTGACAGCTCACAACAGTCCAGGCTCAGTGCAGAAGAACAAAGTACCCAGGATGGGCTGATCCCTGTGTTTGTATGTAGGTGGCAGACAAAATCAGGTGAGATCAGGAAGTCTTGAGGGAAAGAGGAGTTGACCTCTGTGGTGGTGGAAGGAAAAGGAGTAGAGACCTGCTCTAGGGGTGAGGCCCACCAAAATGGTCTCTGCTATGACACTTAGTAAGCTGAAGGAGGTTTCTCAAAGCCTAGGAGGAGATGGGAAAGATGACATTTGATGCCATGGGGGTCTGGATGAGAGATTTAGTTTTAAGCTTCACAAGGAAAAAACAGGTTGTTGAGATATTTTACACATCGCGTTTAAAACAAAAAAAAAATCCTGATCATAATTTGTACTCTTGAGCGGGGGCGGGGGGATAAGAACAGAAGAAACTGAACCAGTTCTTTTCAGAGACCACTGTAAGTAGTGATGATATCCATGACTGTATTTTACACTTGTGTTTATTCCCCGGTTACAGAGACTGCTCAACAGCATGAACTCCTTTCTACAAACCTCAAGATCTTACTTTTGTACCCAAAGGGTTTCTGCCATGGAGAAAATAAATTATTCTTAATCATCACTGAGGCTTCTCCATGCCATTTTTTTGTTCATGTTGTTTATTTTTATTTATAGGCACTCATCAGCATAATGTGCCATTACCTACAGCAGCAGGATTTTTAGATACCTAAGGATTTTTTTTACTACTTGCCTGTATATCATTGATAGCATTTTATATTCTTTTTTTTTTTCCATTTGCAAGCACCTCGGCAAAGCATTACTGATATACTATCATAATTGTCTTCCCTGAGAAGAGATAAGCTGAAGCATCAATAATTGATGAAAGAAATATCCATTTCACAAAATTTTAATAAGAATGAAAAAAGTTAAATGCGCATGGACAGACACAGAGCTGCGCATACGCTTAATCCATCCCACAGAGCTTGCAAAGGACGTGGTATCAGATGACTGTGCAAACTTCAGAAGGCTGTGACAATAGTCTGTTTTTACAACCACTTTTAAACTGATGCTTCTAGAATGAGATGTTCAACTGCTACATAGCTCACACAACTAGATCATGTGGCAGGTTAGAAAAATGCATTAATTGCATGTTGAATTATGGATGATTAAATTGCATATGTAAAACTGGAAATTATCCTGTATTCCATGATTCACTATCTATTTCTGACATGGAGAACTAAATTCTCTTGAACAGTCACACGTGTGTTAACTGTCTGAAAATACCCAGCACAGGGCATTTTTTTTACCTTCAGTTATCATTTTCCTTGCCCCAAAACGGGCAGTAAATTTGGAGCTGATCCATGCATTACCTGTATTGACTGCAGATCCTTCAGCATGTTGGGCCTGGGGCATGGGAGTTGTGCTGCCCCACCAATGAAACTACCAAATACTGACTCAGACACTGCTGCTTGGAACTAGCTTCTCAGTGCCACTCATGGAAACTCTTAAGGTTTCTGGACTGAAGGAGCCATATGCAACTCTGTGCTGCTCCTCTTTTGCCACTCAGGAAGACTGGAAAGTCTGGCCCAGATTTTAAGACTCTAAATGATCAGGACCTTTTTCTTGATTACTGAAAATGATATCACACTGCTCTGTACTTGGAAATTTTTATGGGGTAATTTTTGTATGGAGCTCTCTGTCCTGTGGCTGACCAGAGACCTGGTTTTTTGTCTATCAGGGTGATGCCTAGTCCTTGAGTGAATATGAGTTACTGCTAACACAAACATTGACCTTGCTGTAGTTGCAGTTGCTATTAAATTAAGCTAAGTATTATTAATACTTTACCAAAAGATCTATTTAGAAATCGCTGTCAAGTTTCTCTCAAGAAGCCTTTGACTTTGTTAGCATGATAAATATACCTTGTGCTAAACAATGGTCACTGCCTCTGGAATAGGGTGGTGAAAGGGGAAGGTCCCTCCTATATCCTCAATTCAGCTGCTTTTTTTCTATGCCTTAAATTAATTGGGTTTTAAGATCAGCCACTCAGACAGAAAATCCCTGCAGTTAAAAACTGTCATGACTGGAAAACTCTGCAAATGACTTTGGAAGGGAAACTTCAGGAGATAAGTTGTAAATAAGCTCTGTGATTGTAAAATGCTGAGTTCAGCGCATCAGAACCATTCTTGTGATTTTAGCAAACTTCACAGGCACTTTTTTACTTTATTTTAGATCACAGGAAAAAAAAAAGCGCTAGTCAATTTATTTTCATTTCCTACTGTAGCAGGGAGAGGATCCATCCCTTACTCTCTTCCTCCATTGCCAGCAATGCAGAGGTTTCACTGAGCCATCTTTTAAAATGTGGTTGGTTCAGAGGGAGAAGAAAATGGTGGAGTTTGCCAAGTACAGTTTTGTACTGGATGTTTGGTAGTATGATGATAACCCTGTTCATAAAAGATTTTAAGTACTTGCCTAATTTTAGGCAGCTAAATAGTGCCATTTCTTTTTTAAGATTATCACATGCTTAAAAATAATTCCATTATTTTTTTTAGATATGTATGGGTTTGGAGATTTACATACACCCACATTCTGCTCATCGATGTCAAGTCTTTTGAAAGAGTTTATTTTTCTATTTTTTCCCCCTAGGTGGACACCCATGGAAACATTCTGCTAACCTCACTTGAAATTCACAATGAGGTAGCAAGCAACGAGGTCACCACCAGCGTTACAGAAGCCCGAAATTCAACAATATCTTTTGACAACTCAGGAATCCAGTACAGAAAACAAAGCTCACATCGTGAAAGCCTTGGGAGGCGTTCATCAGAAAGACCAGGCTCCCATAGCAAGAGGGGCCATTTACGAAGAAGGTCTTCGCAACTGAAAATAAAAATCCCCGATCTAACGGATGTGAATGCCATCGACAGATGGTCAAGAATGGTGTTTCCATTCACATTTTCTCTTTTCAACTTAATTTACTGGCTATATTATGTTAACTGAGTGACTTAGTTTTTTTAAAGGACTTCAACTATAACAAGTGAAGTACTACTTGCCTGCAGAGTTTATATATATATTTATATATATATTTATATATTAAAAAATATATATATGAACTTTTACTATGTAGACCATACTCATGTATGTGTGAATACATGTAGCAAAGAACTGTGTGTAATTTAAAGCACATACTGCAAAGCAAAGTATATGTATGCACACACACATGAACACATCCGTTCTGAGGTTATGGACACTTTAACATAGAATGCACTTCAGAGGAACTTTTTAAATTGAAAGGCAGGTGTCGTCAAAGCAGCAAGCCTTGAGAAAGTAAGTGTTGTATATTATCACTACAAAACTTTGATTGTCACAGAAATTTTTGAACAGCTGTAATCATGTATAAAGTCAGTATTTAGTAACATCCTCTGTAAATGCTGCCATACACACTAACCATAAAGCAGTAGAGTTACACCAGTAAGTTTAAAATAAGTTATTTATATTGCAGATCCATCAACTACCATTTCATCAAGCCAAATTTATTTTTCTTTGCTAAAATTTCTTGGGTTTATATATGTCATAATACATTTTTTCCCAGTCCTGGATGGGCATAGTTTTTAATGATCTCTCGCTTTCTATTCTGCAGTAAGCAAGTTGATCATGGGAGCGTTGTAGGTCTTTGGAGACATATACAGGTTTATAATATTTCAAACAAGCGTTTTAAGTGTCCATCAACAGTGACATGAATCTTTTGTAAGTACTGTAAATGTACAGCACATTTTCCTTCCCTTGGACTGGTTCCAGTTGCCATGTCATTTTGAAAGAGAACAGCACATTTTTAGTATAATCTAGCTGAGGATTCAACTACTGTCAATGTGTTCTACATCTGCTGTAGATTTAAAGATTGTTATTCCAGTGAAAGCATAGAGGATGTCTCAGGTTATTTGTTACTTCAACATGAAATCACCTAGCTGTAGCCTTTTTTAAACATGCATTATATTATTTAACACTCTTATAACATTGTATGTTAATGTAAAATATATTTGCATAATATGCATATAAGCATATTTTCTCAATATTTTTCTTTCCTGTGCTTGCTATTGTGACCGCATGTTATGTCATATTTTTGTTTCTGTGATGTTATAACTTTTTATTCTCTAGAGTTGAGCAAATAGAGCACTTCTGATACTTTGATTCAGTAATGGAGCATTTTCATATTTTATTTATATACTGGAAGTATACGCCTACGCTTACCAAGGTAGTGTGCTGCCATCACAGATCACAAGAGTATGTTTTGTTTCAGCATTAACTGTGTTCTAACATACCCTTCATGCAAATGTGGCCATTTTGGTTTTCATCCCAGTTCATCCCCTCACTGGGATTCCAACATTTTTCAGTCTATTTCAGTAGATTGTAGTCATCAAGGTATGCCAATTTCAGATCTGTAAACCTAATTTGTTATTTATCAGAACTAAATCTTTCTAAAGAAAAGAAGATCTATTTTTTGTAAGCAGTGTTTCTATCATGTACATTCTCAAAAACAACGAATACAGTAGCATAAATAGATCTAAAAAAACAGAGTTCAGGCTTAGCCCTGACAGTTCTCGGCATGTGAAATTCCTGTGGATATCAATGGGATTTTTTGACAGAGAGCTTTGGATGCTAGTTGGAGACTTCATAGGGCAAAAGTAAGCGTGGATATGCATCTAGCAAAACCACCAAATATGAATGAAAGCAAAAAGGCCTCCTTGGCTCTGAAATGACCAGCCCCTGTTCTCGCTAGTCCTTGATTTACCTGAGAGTAGGGCACTGATACTTGGGTTGCTGCCGTGTACAGCCCAGTACTGTTCCCACCCCTATTTGCAGCTGATCTGTGAAGTTTTGCTGTGGACTGAAATTCCAGCGTAGATGAGCCTGGTTTGCAGGGGTGTTTCAGTTCCATTCTTGGGGCTGCTCCTAGAAGATGAATGGGCTGGGCACAGTTGCCTCACAGCGCCGCTGCAGTGCCGTCCCCAGCCGGGACTGTTCCCAGAGCCCCGGCTGCTGCCGTGCGCAGGATCAGCGCCGCAGCCCTGCTGCATCCTTGGCAGTGGTGCAAAGTAGCTGGAGCTGCAGTTTTTAAGCACTGTATCTGCAGATAACTACACAGCATGAAGAACCTCAGAGGAGCCCATATGGCTGGAGCAGAAAAACTTGGTGTTTAAAAGCTCCTCAGTATTAAGTCCCATTGGTAAAGTGCAATGAATTGTGAGCTCTCTAATATCACTTCGAACTGTGAAGGGATTATAGAGCACATTGTCATCTTTATAATCAAAGTAACTAACAATTAACACTCTCCCAAAGTATATATTAGATAGAATTGTTGAAAACAAGTTTTTATCTTAACAGCAAAATATGTTTAAATAAACATATCTGATTTTAATAAAAAAATTATAAATGGTAGGCTTTGCTTTAGAAAAATTCCCCTACTGAAATTGTCTCCAAGCAAGTCTTCCTGTAAGTGCCCTAAAGAACTACCCTAAGAAGTCAGATTTTAGAATGGTCCTGCCCTCATATTTTAACCACTTTTCTTCAAGCCTCACCTCCTAGAAATCATGCACCCAGGCAGAAACCTTCAATAAGAAGTGACTTCCTTTTTAGTTGTGATAGAAATGTATATTCCAAATCCCACTGAAATCAGTTCTTCAGTGGTTTCAACGAAGCAGACAATTACTCTCTGTACAGAGCAAAGAGGCAATGTGGATTTTTCAGGGCCCTGCATGTGCAAGGGGACTGAGTCTCTGAGGACTCTCTCCCTCTCTTACCCTTTGCACTACTGGAGGGCAGCATGTTACTGCAGCCCCCTTCAGGGAACTGTACTCCCCATCTTGCCTGTCCTTGCAAAAAGTAGGCAGTTGCACATTGCAGCTTTTTCAAAAGATTTCACATTCATTGGTTTAGTCACAAACAGCTTTAACCTTGAACAGATCCACGTCTTGGTTTGACTTGAAAAAGGCCAGGAAAATCTCACTTAAGGTTAACACTTCATCTTACACACACATTTTTTGTGCCTTTTTTTGCCAATTCCGTTCCTGCAGTCCCAGAACGACTTCTTACACACAAAACCACACACATACAACCATGTGTTAAGAACAGTGTTTGCCTTGACCTCCTGTTTTCTGGTTCTTGACCCTGTGCACTAGCTGCAGTACATTATTTTAACCATAGATTGCTTTAAGATTAAAAATTGTAATTTCAATTAAATCACACCGGAGTAATGTATTTCATAGCTAATTAACTCCTTTGTAACTCAACACTACTTTATATAACATTTACACACGATTTGTTTGTAAAAGGCATTAAGAAAAAAGAAAACTGGAACTATCTTCTGTTATAGTCCAAAGGGTCAATAAACAGTAGAAATATTATGGTGGTTTAACTCTAAGTTTATTTCATCCCATTGTAAAGATAAACTAAAACCCAATCCTTTTTGCTTAAGGCACAGCTATGTATTTTTGGTATTCTTCCGCAGTGAAAAAAAAAAGAATAGTAAAATGGAATGATGAAGAGATGCTTTATGAAAATATTGATGAATGAATATTCATTTATTAAAAAGGATTTAAAAACTATTTGGTTGGGGTTTTTTTTCTGGGGATGGAGGGAGCATGATGACTGTTTAGCCAAATTTAATCTTAAGTACCATGTAGCGATTAGTCTTACACATTTAACAGAAAAAGACCAAATATGGAAGCATTTTCTAATACACAAATAGCAGAAGAGATTCTGAAGCTATGTAACTGTATTTCCTAGTGCTTTATATAGCATATCAAGGAAGAGGGGGAAACTCCATCTACTGACTTAGCAAGATTCTTAATAGTAAACCAATCTGTCTTCAAGCTGAGGCATTGCCAGTTAAGAGCAAAAGATTTGTTCTGTGCTTTGTATGAAAAAGTCTGCTTGCACCCAGGACACAAAAGAGTTTTTAATATCAAAACAAGACAATGTTTATATGTTTCAGTAATCAACTTTTATCACTAAATATTAATAAGTTATTTTAGAGAAGTCAAGATACAGAGAATTTTGTGAAAAGGGGTTTTAAAGATACCTTGATATTAGTGCTAAAACCCCTTCCCACAAAACCAAAAAAATACCTTGAAAATTTGGAAAGCAGGAACAACTGTCATACTGGCTAATGATATATGTCACAATTTTTAAAAGTAGATAAAATATTCAGCACCATAGTTGTAATAGCCTTTTAAATCAACAGAAAGGCTGCTTCTTATTTCAGCATGTGTCTGCTTACTTTTAGTAATACTTCCCATGTTGTAAGTAACATCTATGATCTATTTTTTCTAGTCCAGCTCACACCATAGAGCAGGAGAAATTAACCTTGTAGCAAGCTTAGTTTTATGACTGGGAATATTTGCTAAGAGATGCATTTCTTTGTGTATTTTGGAGACGATATATGGATAAATACTATTTAATTGTTTAAGTACTACTCATTATACCAAAGGAGTTCAGGTTTTAGTAGAAATTATGGGTTCTTTTCTCCAAGTAGTTATGGTCCTGTTAGTATTAAGACTATTTCCACAGATGTTGGTTTTATAGTCACAACTGTCACAACAACAAGTGCCACCTGCTAAAAGAGATACAGCAGTAGCTGAAAACTGAACTAAAAACAGTAGGAACTTCTCTGAACTGGTTTTGAAAAAAGAAATCTCTCATAAGTGCCTTCAAATTCCTCCAAATCAGGGTCTGAGCTTTACAAAAATTATTTCAGATTGTGGGTGTTTAATTTATGTGGTTCTTATAGCTTGTGAGGGCTGAATTGTGCACTCTGATATACATGTTCAGAAAATCAAACCTTTTGACAGTTTACCCAACATACAGCATCACTTGTACTGGAAAACTATAGCTATGTGGATAGAATATGTAATAGTACAAAAAGGAAAAACAACTGCACCTAAAATCAGCTAAATTTTAAATCACTAATTACCTGAACTTAAGGTAATGCTTAAGCAAGCACAATATTTGTTTGGACAATGTCCCTTACCTTTGCAACATTTACTGTAGTATGTCTTTGTCTCAGCACTGCAGCCTAATTTAGGGTAGCAAGTTTTCTTCTCCCCAGTACAAGAGAAAACCCAGGAAGCCGCCCCTGCACTAGCATAGCTCCAGCAAGGCAAAGGGAGAGCACCTCTCTGAGTTTTCCCTACACTGAGCCCTCCAGAAAGACTCTGATCTGACCTCTGAATCCCTCCTTGGAGGCACTGATCATTGCTTTAAGTCCAGAGGGAGCCTTAGGCTAACTGAATTATCCCCCAGTTTACCACCTGTAGTTGGGTTGTTTCAGTTGTTATTGCTCCTGCTGCAAAAACCTGGAGATAAAGTAGCTGTTACCCCAGCTGTCAGAAGGTGCACTGGCAGACAGCATGCGGACCAAGGGCTAAGATACATCATGGTAATCTTTAGGTTAGTCATTCTAATATTGTAGTTAAATATATTTCAGTAATGTTCTAGCCTTCAAGGGTTAGCACACTTGTGTCCAGATGCTGGTGCTTTTTATATGAATGTGCCTGGGACAGAGCATGGGGAGTTTTTCTAAACACTTTAAATCTGCCCAGCAGTACTCTCCTGAGCGTTTCCTCCATCCCTCATCCACATCACAAGTCGAAGTTTGCATTGCCCCCGCACTAGGTTAACGACCCACCTACTGAGAGCCCAAACCTGCAGGCATGTGCTGCCAAGTGCTGCCTTGCTCAGCTGTACCATTAGATCTTCTGCTTGTTAGAAAGTCTCTCACAGATCAGGTGCTATAATTAGTCTAACAACGAGCTGCTGCTTCACACCTCCTCCTAAAATGCCAGCACTGCCACTAGGGACCCTGTTTTCCTCTCCTTTGAAAACTACTAGAAAAAGAGGAATTGCAGGCTGACAGACAATTAAGAACCTCTCTCTGTTAACCCAGGCTCACATTTTGCTTCAAGTTATACATTTAATCTACAGGGACAGAAGTAATTTGGTACAAAATTTCCTGCCCAGGGCTACTCTTAGGAGTTTGCAGTCCAAAACACAAGTAATGTAGGTAAATGCTGAATTATTTTAAATTTCTAGCAACAATCTTCACACTTTTTTTTTTTTCTTTTCTTTTTTCTTTCCTTTGGAGATGTTTAATGTGAAAGGCAGAAACAACTGCAGGAGCAGGAAGCAGAACACAGTAAGTCTCACTATGCAAGCTGACTGAGAGCTAGGCTGGAGTCAGGCATGTGTGCTCCTCTTGTTTTCTTCTTGGCTGAGCAACTGGAGAGTTTGAATGGAAATTCCATCTCAGCTGAGAATGGTCCTGGAATATGACCCAGAACAGTCTTTGGGCAAATGCTTTAGGCATCTGCCTCTGATATAAAGAGCTGACAAAAGCACTACATTTAACTGCATCTTAGATAGAGGGGAGTCTCCTGTCAGGAAAAGGCATTAGGTGCCAGGCGTGTCTCTGTGAGTGCCTTCAAGGCATGGATTCTTCCTACACTCTCTATTTCTTGCCACTGCTCCTGGAGAGTTGCACACTGAACATGCTGCTTTGTCCTGCTGAGCTGTACAATTCTCCTGCCACAGCAGAGAACACATGGACCAAATTCACTCCATCTCACATGGCACATTTATCAGAGGTATCCAGTTAGTCCTTCCATCATCGTAGACCCTATTTTTAACAAATGAAAATACATGCTATCATCCTGGCTATTTAAAGCACACATTTGGTGTTCCAAGCCAACATTCTTAGCTTCATTTCTTCAACTAGCTGCAAAACCATCTCCAAAGAAAGATTTGAGCAGAGGAAACTTGTGCACAGAAGTGCTGTTGCATGCCGCTCTGCAGCTGGAGTTGCTGTGCTTGAATTTTGCATGTGATAGGGAGTATGAGAGAGAAATAATGCCAGGGAAATGGAAATAATTCCTACACTTGCCTATATTTATAATGTTTTAGATGAAACAGTTCCAATGTAGATGACAGAAGACATCCTGTGATGTGAGATCCCATATCACAACTAACAGTGCCCTCCTCACCTCCCTTTGGTATCAGGGAGAGCTGAGTGTGGGTTTACAGCTTTGGTTGAAAACTCAGAACCACACTGGCTATTGGAAAAGTACTTCTGATTGTTTGGGGGTTGAAAAACTGTGATATGACTTCATTTGCAAATGGGAATGATTTCAAGACACGTTTTCCCATGAACTTAAGAGTCCTGACTCTGCCTTATTCTAAGCTGGAGGCTACTGCATAATTAATTAATTTTTGAATTACTATTTCATTTTCCATTTTTTAGTGTGAAGCATAGAGGTTTTTTGTCGGTTCTTTAAAACTACAATGCCCATTTGCAGCAGGAAAGTAATTAATTGGTGTTATAAACTCATATACAACTGCACATAGTGCAAGATATTAGAAGTGAAACACTCTAAAGGATACCCATTACTTGCAACTACTGCATGGGCATTATTTAAAACACTGCTGACAGTTCTATTTGAAGAATATGCTTATTTTATAATAACACTGATTAGGTATTCTATAGGGGCAGTTGATATAACACACTTCCATGTATCTCATTTGCTTTGACAAGGTAGTTTTTGGTGAAGCCAATGCTGGAACAATTTCCTAATGACCTCACTGATGTTAAATTTCTCTTGATCATGATTTCTTGCAGACCTGTAACATCCTGAATGCAGATGACAGTTTTGACATTCACAAAGATGTAGGTTTAATTATCATCTTGATTACTTGAGCTGGAAAGCCAGATGCCTAAATATCATGAAAGGTCGAGTAGAACAAATCCTGATAGTTGGTATCTTTCAGTTTTAGAAATGTTGCTTGGATTGGAAGGTGACTTAGAGAATAACAACAAGTAATTCCTTTGCATAACTCTTCCTGCACAAAGGAAAAATTGTTTAACAATGTTTAAACAAGGATTTGGTCCTAAAAAAGCAGAAATTTGAGCTGAAATACCGAAGACATGTAAATCACCTCAAATCAAAGAGAACAGAAATGAGACACCAAGATATATAAAGACCTGATAGTTTTTCCCAGTGGCCCATGACAGGTAACACTTTATCGTTGAGAGGCTCACAAGCCACTGCTTTAATAGCAGAGAATTTGGCAATATTAGTTGCCTTTATGTGCATGATTTATGAATCTATTTTCTAAAGCAATTTGAGGGTTGTAAATTCACACCATTATTTAGTACACAACTCCTCATGGATTCTGGTTTATCAAGTGTTAGGTAAAGAGGGGGAAAAGCATCTGCTAATCACTCATTAGCTAGAATAGATTCAAGCAAATTACTGCTATTATGAGTTTTGGTCCAAAGCCCTTTATAGTCAAAAGAAAAGCTCTCAGAGGTTTCAACAGGCTTTTCATACCACCTGAAATTGATATTAACCAGACTGCTGGAAAATTTACATCTTAATTGACTACATGAAGATCAAGATACAAAAATTGCCAGACTATAAGACGTCTATAGGAAAGATCAAAATACAATAGTGGACTGAAACCAGGAATTGCAATAGACTCAAAGGACAGGAATTTTTGTGATTTTAGTTTAATCTACTACATTGTTGCTGTTGAGGTGAGAAACAACTAGGTTGAGTTTTTGTTTGTCCATGTTGTCACAAAACCCAGGCTCACCCCTTAGCTGTGAAATGCTAAACTAAATGAAAAAACCATCCAAACCACCACCAAAAAGTGGAAGCAGACCACATCTGGCAGGTCAGAAAATGCTCCCCATCTCCAGATGTCTGGCATCCTACTGCAACAGATAGATATTTAAATTATTCTTTATTAATAAAAATGTTGATATACTATTAAAAATATTATTGATGTTTAACCAGACATATCACATGCTTTGTTGGAAAGGAAATGTTATCGAGAACTGGCAGTTCTGAATGAAGTTGAATTTATGGAGCAGTACTAATTTAGGAAGTGCAGAACTTTTGGCCAGAAACTTTTCTATATACAAAACTAAAAACACTGCCTGACTCTCGTGCTGCTTCCTACCCACTGATACCAGTCTAGCAGTCTCAGGGTGAGTTACTACAGGTTTAAAGAACAGAGAAATCACAACAACCAAAAGGAGGGAGAACCGACCTCCAAGGAGGGGCTACCTTCATGCTGCCAATAATTTAGCAACTTTGGAAGAATTTCTGTCAAATATTTATTTAGGTGCCTCATTTGGAGTTCAGTGCTGACTGACCTGTCAAAGTATTTTGAAAAGCATATTTTCATGTATTCAAGCATATTTTCAAGTAGCTTCAGCTGTAACAAGAAAATGTGTTGGTAACTTCTGAAGCACTATCTTCACAGATATGAGGTCTTTTCCATTGTGAAGTGGTAAAACATGTAAATTTCCATTGTAAAACATGAAGGTAAGAGCTTCAGAGGTCTAGCTAGGTGAAGGTCTGACAGCCAGCTGTGGGAATTTTCTGTACACTCTGTCTTATTGATAACTGCTAACTAACAAAAAGGCTGCAGCAAATTCTCCATCCATTTCCATTTTCTTTGGCTTTTCCCAGACCAGAACATTCAGAGCATCCTGCCTTGCCAAAGCCAGACAGTTCTGTCACTGATTCCTTTCCATGCAGTAATCAGGCATCTTTCAGGCAGATCTATTAAATCCCAGATATTGCCCCAGTGACACAGAGAGGACAGTGCAGACCCTTGCTGCTCAGATGGGTAGAAAGCTCTCCACACTGAAAGTATTTATGGCTGATTTTCCCCCTTTTGCTCTTTTGCCAAAATTGCCCTCTAGCTCAAATAGCCCTTTTCCATCTGGCAGTTAGTCTTGATATATTTCTAGAGAGAAATCACATCCTTCTCAACCTTCCTTTTGCTAAGCTGAAACGAGTTCAGCTATTTTAAGTCACATTGTGTGCTTTTCTCCCCTGATCACCATCTTAGTCTTTCTCTCACCTCTTGCAGAAAAAAAAAAATATAATAACCCTCTTTATGGATCATAAATGACAAAATTATTATATACTGTTCCTACTGTTTTCATTCCTCCTTATCATGTCCTCTCTTGTGTCATTTCAACACGCTCTCCCAATAACAATCATCAGTCTCTTCCCCTGCCCAGTCCTTAGCTCACCATTTACTTCTATTCGTCTTTTGTGTCTGTAATTCACTTTTCCTGCTGTGTTCACCTGCTTTCTGATGTAGGCAGTTTATTTTTTCCAAGATGCCATGTTTCCTCCATGGGGTCTTGGGGCTAAGACCTAACACACCTCTACTACAACACCAGCATTAATGCTGGCAGGAGGAGACTTTAAACTCTGGATTATCTTGGGGTTTAAAACTGAAGTCATTGTCCATATGTGAAGCCAGGTGCTCAGGACAGGGCTGTGTCAAACCTCAGCACCCACATTTGCCAACTCAGCTAAATATAAAAAATGTTTACAAATGTCACCCTTAATGAATACCAGGGAAAACCATTGGCAATGGCAACAACCAGCCAAAGTGCAGAGCGGTGCACTGCACACCTAACAAATTGCTGGTTTCTTTGTCTGCCCAGTGCACGGCGTGCTTCATTTCCTGGGAGGATATGTACTCCCAGCTCCAGGGGAGCTGATGGATGGCCATCCCTAGAAACCTTCATCTCCTCTTCATCTGAATAATGATGGAGTTGATGGGATGCCATATCTCTCTGTGTGCCAGGAAAAGCCTCTCTGTGGCTCTGGGGATGCTCTACACCTCATCCTAAACGCCTGAGAAGATGCTCTATAAAGGGTCATGTGCATTACCAAGAGCAATTTGTAGAATTAAATACATATTTTAAGTGGATGACAATTCTTTTAGGTCTACCTTTCATACTGTATCAAGCATCAAAACAACCTTGAAGAAGCAATTGTTGAGTGCTATGCTAAAATTTGTTCTCATCAGAGCTGTTACTGGAGGACAAGAGGGTTATTTACGTGCTTTTTTTTTCACATAACAGAGTACTTGTCACAGCTGCAGTTGTGGGCTTTTTTAAATCTAATTGCAGACTTGAAATGCAAATGATTGTAAAATTTCACAGACATATTTTAAAAATACAGATTTTTAACATACTACTTTTTGTTGCCTGTGAGTAGCACTTCTTTTGTTGTCTGGTGGTATTTATTTTGAAACCTCCCAGGCAGTCAAAATTACTTTGCAGTGTCAAGCTTACAGTATAGAGATGCATCCTTGTAATGCCAAATACAAAAACATGTAATATAAGGACATATTTAGTGTGCACTGAAGAGCAAGTACATTGCAGACAAGCCTGCTCTCTGCAACCTTAATTCCCATTGCTGTGTATTAAATAATGCAGTATATTGAGAGTCCTTATCTGAATGATTTTTTTCCTACAGTATTTACATGCTGGAGTGGGTTGAAATTTCAACAGTTGTCTGACTAAAAATCTGAATATTTGAAACTGGCAAGGGGATGCTTGGCTGCTCAAAAGCCTCAGTCAAAAGTAAGCAAATGTAAATTTGTCCTCAGGAGCAGTGGTCTGTGATGTTGGGGTCAGGTGTGGGTGTGCAGTTTGGGCCAGGCAGCTACTCCATGGATCCTGCAGCTGTTGGCTTGGTTGCAGCAATTCTGGTGGTTCCTACCTTTCTATTTTTAAGGATCTTGGCCTTTAATATTTGTACTAGAGTGTAGTTGTATACTCACTAAAAAAGCAGGATGAATCCCAGTTGTTGGAACAAATTGCTTTCACTGAGAACAAAACCATGTGGTTATTAACATAACATCCCAGTAGGAGCCTTGCCAGCATTGACTTAGGCCTCTGGGCAATAATGCTCTGCAAATAGCATTAGATTGCAACTAAAAGCTTGAAACTGAGGAACAGAAGAGTTTCAGAGCAGGTGTGTAGCAAGCAGAAAACTAATAGAAGAGGCAGACATAAGAAAGATCTCTAACAACACAGAAGGTTTTGGCTTCTCTGAAAAAATAACTCAAAAATTAAGCTGACATGTCAGTGGCACAATTTTTTTATGCACATCCGTAGAATCATAAAATTATAATATTATTAAGGTTGTAGAAGGCTCTGAGATCATCAAGTCCAACCATTACCCTGATCCTGCCAGGAAAACCACAAATCCTTATCCCTAAGCACACATCTACAAATTTTTTAATATTTCTAGGGACAGTGATGTCTTCTCTGGGCAGCCCGTTCCAAGGCCTGACCACCCTTTCAGGGAAGAAAGTTTTCCTAATATCTTATCTAAACCTCCCCTTAACACAACTTGAGGCCATTTCTTTTTTGTCCAATTGCTTGCTACTTGCAAGAGGAGGCCAACCCCCAACTTGCTACAAGATTCTTTCAGGTGGTTGTAGAGAGTGATAATACCTGAGCATCCTTTTCTCCAGGCTAAACAGCTGCCCTTTGAAAGAGTTGTGCTCCAAATCCTTCACCAACTCCATTGGCCTTCTCTGGACATGCTCCAGCCCCTCAATGTTCCTCCTGATCTGAGGGGCCCAGAAATGAACACAGGATTAGAGATGCAGCCTCACCAGTGCTGAGTACAGGGGGACAATCCCTGCCCTGCTCCTGCTGGCCACACTACTGCTGATACAGGCCAGGCTGCCTTTGGCCTTCTTGGCCACCTGGGCACACACTGGCTCATGTTTAAATGCTGTGAACCAGCATTCACAGGTTGGAGTGGATTTCTTTCTGCTGGATATCTTTCCAGACACTCTTACAAAAGCTTGTAGTGCTGCATGGTGGTGTTGTGACCCAAGCAGGGCACCGTGTACTTTGCCTTGTTGAACCTCACACCATTGGCATTGGCTCACTGCCTGTCCAGATGCCTCTGCAGAGCCCTCCTGCCCTCCAGGAAATCAACATTCCCATCCAACATGGAGTTATCTGTAAAGTGACTGAAGGTGCCCTCCATCTCCTCATACTGATCATGGCTAAAGATATTAAACAGGGCTGGCCCCAACACTGAGCCTGTGGAGCCCTACTAGTGACCTTCCACCAGCTGGGTGTAACTCCATTTACCAACACTCCCTGGGCCCAGTCATCCAGCCATATTTTTGCTCAATGAATTGTGCACCTCGCCAAGCCATCCACACTGGTGTACCTGAGAGATTATCTCATTTTCAGAGATGGCTGTTCTACAATTTCTCCAAAAGTCAGTTTACTGATGTCTGTCTCAGGTTGGGATATCCAGTAACAGACAACTAAAATTGCTTGCTACCTTAGTGTCTCGGGTTATGGAATTCTATTTTCATCTCCTGAAAGCACTGTTCTTCTTTACTCTGGGAGGAGTAGGGTGGGTGCCTTTTGTTAATGGGCCAACTACTGAGTAAAAGTCCCAAATGAATAGGGCATTGTTTCTTATCTCTTCCACCACTGGTCTTCCCTCTAGGGAGATATTTTTCTGCTAATGGGCCATTAACACCTCCCCAAACTAACATATCCCCAAACTATACCCTCCCCAAAGTGGTACATCCACATTCCATCATCCTATTGTGAGATGCTCCACCCAGTGGGGGGAGCCAACCATTCCTACCTGGATAAAACTGAGCCAGAGGAACAAGAAGGCATCCAGCTTCACCAGATTCCTGGAGGAGGACTGGACCCTTTCTCACCACCACTGGACCCTTGTCCTACAGGATCATCTCTACTCCACCAGAACCACATCTGCCACTCCAGGAGGACTCATTTTTGGACTGCTTCCAACAGCCTGACCAACAGGGTGTCAGGTTGTAGCTTTGACTCTGTCAGGGTTTTCCAAAATTGTTGTTTGTTTACTGGTGCGGTTGGATGGTTTTGTCTTCCTACTACATTTGTATTGTAAATATTCCTAGTAAAGAACTGTTATTCCTATTCCCAAATCTTTGCCTGAAAGCCCTTAATTGCAAAATTATGATTTGGCGGGAGTGAGGGGTCATTCTAAGGGGAACTCCAGCTTTCCCTGTCAGATACCTCTCTTTCCAAACCAAGACACTTAGCTACAATCAACAAAGGAAAATCAGAAATCATTTGATGACAAATGTAAACTCAAGGTGGATCAAGCTACAGTCTTGCTATGAGCAAATTATCATGGATAACTCAAAATTTCTGTTCCTCTTGATGATGGGAGCTGCAGAGACTTTTTTGGGGCTTTTACTCAGTAGATTCTTTATTGCACATCAGTGCTTAGTCAGTAGATATAGGTAATTTGAAAGATATGTTTAGGAGTCTTAAGGATTTAGCAGAAATCTGGTATCTGATATTTACACAGGCATCACATACAGGGAGAAACATTCAAAGGGAGTTCCTGAGAGACACCTGCACTGAGATGCCTGTAATTTTTTTCACCAACTGGAAACAGCATGAGCTTAACGGAAAGTGGACAAACCATGATTCCACAGCTCTTCATAGGGTGTAGCAAATCCTTCTGAGACAGAGCTTATGAGCTTGGCATGGCTTCCTTGTAGCTCTGAGATGAGAATTTCTAGTGCTGTACATTTCTGGGCTCTGCCAGCACACAGCTTGGGTCAGCACTAGTGCAGACATACCTACACAAAGCTCCACTGCTTCATGTAAATTCCCCCTTTGTGTACCCCCTATTACTCTCTGAATGGTGCAAATGTACAGCATAATCAGTTGCATGAAGGCAGAAGTATAAATAACAATAAGTGATTAGGAGAACATTGCAATTAATAACAAGAGTGCAGGCTCAGTGAACTCTTGTTGCCATTTTTAATGAACAATACATTATAATTACAGACACCCAAGGGGAATTGCAAGCACTTGCCAGTGCAGAGATGTCAACTACAATAGTACCTTATCAAGAGCTTGTTCTCACCATTTCTTAGACTGCTTGAGATTTCTTCATGAACCATGTGGTGTGTCTCAGTGGTGGCTAGAAAACATGAAGAAAAGAAAGTGAAAAAAAAAAGAAAGAAAATTAGATCCAAACACTTCCTTTATATTTCTTTAGAACTTCATGTTGTTCCACAGGATCTTCAAGAAATATGAAAGTAATGTAGAAGGAATCCCTCTTTGACATGCAAATTATGGGCATCTCATTGGAGGGATATCAAACACAACACCAGCAAGAGAAATTTATTTCCCTTTAAAATGGCTAATCTGATACAGACATGCCAAAGTTTACAGCAGTGGATATCAGAATGCACAGTTCTTTACACCCAGCTTGGACGAAAAGAAATTTCAGCACAATTCCTCTCTGTGTGATGGAGTCTGATACACATAACATAAGACATTAGTTATGTCAACTTTGATGATTCTTCCTGTGATTAATTTATGTGACCCATGTACAAGGTTAATAGGTTTTCCCACAGATGTTTCCTGTTTTCATTAATTTGATAAGCCACCCATTCTGTATACCATCCATCAGTGTATAGTTTTTCAGATAATTTATTCTTCTGTGAAAAATTTTCCCCAATAATTTGCTTGTCTGTGGACTACCACCAAATGATATTTTACTTCAGGTATAGCTAAATTAAGACAAAAAAACTTGCTGTTACTTTTCCAAAAGCAATTTTAGGATGGATTTAATATATTCTTGTTCACACACAGATTTTTCCTTTAGAGTTTCCAGATTTCTCAGGGTTCCTAGATTTACAGAGCTTTAGAAACTCTGATACAGTCAAAATGGCTTCATAAAGAGAAAGTCCTCTAATTAATTTGATATCCTTCTTTGAGAAAGTCACCTGTCTCGTAGAAGAAGGAAAGGCAGTGAAGGTAGTTTTTTCTGGATTTTAGTAGGGCTATTGATTTGGTTCCTCACGGCATTTCTCTGAACATTACTAATGTGCTTTAGGTTTTGGTCAGCCCTCAAGTGGTCAGGCAGTTGAACAAATCATCTTCATAAGTCCCTTTCTACAGAAATAGTGTATTCTAACAATATGTGTGTATTATGTTAGATTACTATAGTATTTGTGTATTTATTTACTATGTACATAAAATAAAAATATAATTGTATATCTATTATTTTACAAATTTATATATGTACATTTCTAAGTTCTTGTTACTAAAGTGTAGATAATTAGGACAAAGTTATCAAACTTGTTTCCCTAGATTCATGTGTTTGTTTTCAAGCTACAACACTTGGATGGCATTTCTAGCAAACTTTAAATATTTAAAAGACACCCTGACACTTTGAAGAGCAGGGATGGAAAGCTACCTCTGGAGTTTCTGTGAGATAGCTGGTGATTTGATTTGTTTAGTCAGACAATATCTATAAGTCTCATTCATATACACTAGTGTTCAGAGGAAGGAGAAAATTGTTGAGAGCCTGAAGTAAGAGCCTGACACCATGCTTAAGTGCTTTTTTCCCCTTGGAGATACAACTTGCATGAAATGTGACACAAAACACTCTAAGCTAGGAGAGAAATTCAAGAAGGCTGGAGAGTAAAAAACCAACACTTACAAGGGCTTTACTGAATATTTATCTTGTTTGGGATGTATCTGAGATCATCCTTAGGGTCAAAGACTACTAAGCATCTAATTCAAAAAGTTAAGCGTGGTTAAGTGTTTTTTTCCTCAGATGTTCCCTTTCTTCAATTATGTATCTGAGAAGAGCCATCAGGTATCACTCAAGGCATTTTGTAAGCAGATGTAAGGGATAGGAACAACACTGTGGTGAAGTTTTGTTTGAGATTGAAAGGCAAATAAAGATCATAAAGTTGCACGTGGCACTGCTTGAGAAGCATGATAGAGATGACCACCGACCATTAATCATCTTCTCTGAATTTTAAGAACTTCAGGCACATTCATTTCCAATTTTATGAGCAGCCCAAACTGGTTTTAAGCAGTAGGGTTACCAAGCTCCTACCTTTACCTGTTGGCATCCAGAAATACTCCAACTTGTAATTAGAGAGAAAACAAACCTAAAAGAGAGAAAGGAGGAAAATGGGACATGCTATAAAAAGAAAAATTGGATACAAGTAGTTCTTTTGGTCACAGGCAGTTATCATGACTATCCACACAGTGTTGAGAGGCATTGCTAGGCTATACTGACCTCAAGAAAGATTACGGAGTGGGCTTCCAACGCAGATACGGGTCATGCTAAGGAAATAGAGCCTCTAGCAGGGTGACTGAATGGATGATGAAAACCAGGATTTTTTGCAGAAAACGAAAGATGTTGCTTAAAATTGCTGCCACCATTCCACTTCCAGATAAATTTTGGACTCCTAAATACCTACTTTTAGATCAAGGGGAAAAGGAAACATTTGATACAATTGAGGCAAAATAGCACTTTTTTGTTAACACTTTTTTTTACTAAGACATTGAACAGAATTTTCCTCTGTGTATCTCTCTTTTCCTTTTGCACACATGCACTTATATAACCTGAAAATTATAAACATCCCAACACATGGAAGATCCCAACAATACCATGGGAATGTACAAATCTGTGCCCACCCAGCTGAAGTAAGTGTTGCTGTTCCTATTGTTGTTTTCTGTCCCCAAAGTGCTCTTTGTCTGTGGTAGCCCTCGGGAAGAAACATGTAAATATATACAGACCCGTCGGACCAAGACAAAAATGACCATATGGCTACATTTTGGAACTAGATACTAAAATTGCTGGTTCAGAAAATCACTAGCTTTCACAACCCCTGCATGGTTGCAGAGCAGTGTGTGACAGCATTAGGAAGAAATATCCAAAGACTTTTTCACTGAGAAAATACTGTCTCCATGTCAGCACAGCCCTACTCACTTCATTACACTCATTGCTGATTTACACCCCTGTAGCTCAAAGAAAAGTTATACTTAGTGGGGCAAGAATTTGATAATAAAAAATGAAAACAGGGAAAAAAAAAAAAACAACAACCAAACCACAACAGCAGACCACCAAATCAACAACAACAAAAAAAACAACAGATGACAAATCACAGAGGAGAACAAAAAGTTCATGATGTAAGAGAAACATCTGTTGTTCAGGTTATCCTTAAATTACGGATGATCTGAGCTTCCTCTTCATCTGAATTTGAAAAATCACAGGAAAAAAAACTAGTCCCGTGCAAATATAGCACTGTGAATGCCTTGTCCCTTTTCCACCATTTTAAAAGTTGCCGAATTGTGTTATGCCTTTGTTACACTGTTCAAAAGAAAGCAATGATTATTTTTTTGGGATCAGAGTGGTCAGACTGAGCATTTGATGCCCTCATTCACAATGACATCAAAGGAAACTCTAGAGTGAAGCTGGGGTAGTGTGGAAGTTGGGCCACTGATGATGCAAGTCTCAAGGCAGAGCACTTGTATTTTAAATCATTTGTCTCCCTGGAATAAATAATTTATTTTCACAACAAAACCTGTGCCCAAATGATAGGCTGCATGAGATGTCCCTCACAAGGATCTTCTGCTCTCTGAGGAGTGGATTTGTAATGGTGGATACCAAGCATCCCCACCTTTCATTTTCATGCTATTGCTGTTTTTGTCAGGGGGGAAGGTTCTTGTTATTATTTTTATGCTCTTCAACAGTCTGGAGAATAAATACTTGACTGCAACAGGTTAATCAAGATTTGTAAAACCTAATGTGGATGTTCTCATTTCATATGTGCTCTGCCATCAAAGTGTCTCAGAGTCTGAGTCAGGGGGAAGGAATCACTTGTCTGCCCTCATTGACTCACAGAGGAGGTAAAGTGAACATCGTAGAGGAGATCACTAACTTATGGCTGGAAAGGTGACCACCTCATCTTCCTCACATCCCAGTTCTTGGCCTAGATTGGGAAAATGACTAGTAAACAGCCTGGCTCTGCCTCATCTAGAGATACAAGAATCTTCCTGTAAATAGATTTCCTGAAGTCTACTAAAAATGATTTTCCAGTTAAACCATAGAATCAGCAGGTAATACACTTTCTCAGACCAGAAGAGAGCCTGCACTCTGCTTGTGTGCTCATCTAACTCAGCTGGAGGAGGTACACAGGTTCTCCCTGGGACTCAAGATATTTTCTAACATAGGTACTTGTCAAGATACTCTCTCCTCTGGTATGTGCTACTCTCCTTGGAAGAACAAGGGTTCAACCAGTTACTATTTTTATATTGGGACTCTGTTAAGGTGCTCATGCTGATTTCCTAAGCACTGTACCTAAACTTCAGAGGTAGACTTCCTCTCAAAGAATAATTTAAGGCAACTTAGTGACTCTCCTTTTGACTTTTTACTCTCTGGACATCCCTTATCTACTCTGTTTTCTTCACAGAAATCTAGGCTTCAGACTTGGACACCTGATGGTAGCTATTTATGTAACTGAAGGTCACTTCAGGAACCCACTGATTAAAGATGATCTATAAGTTTCATAAATACAGTCCAGTCCCATCTGTATCTAGAGAATATCTCTGCCTGCAGTCATAGATGGAATCCAGTAATTATTTATCTAATAAATTGTTAGGCCATAGAATATATCTTACTGCAGAGCAGACAAAAGCTTTTCTTGAATAAAAGCAATTGCAAGATTTGACTCTGTGCAATATTAAAAACATAAAGAAGCCATCTGTTTTCCTTTCATGGAGAATGATTTCGTGTGTGCTATGCAGTCATTAGTGATGCATACTGGAAGAGTTTTCTATATTTATTTGAAGTGTAGCTAGCACTGTGCCTAATGGAACACCAATTATGGTTCCTAGAAGTCAAAATGCTGTGGAAATAGATAAATGAGTTACCTAGCTATAAGCAAACAAACAAACAAATCGTTACCACATTCATGCATTCCCAATATAGAGAAACACAGGCAGCAGGATGTGAAAGCCATATTCTTTGAGAAAATCTTATATGTCCTCTCTCTTCATAAGTCTGTTTTTAGCATAGGTGCACAGATGCCATTCACATATATTCTGTACAAACCAGTAAGCAGAATTCCATTTATAGTTTACTTGAGGAAGTGGATTAAGCAATGTGTTGTTATACCTATCTACATGAGCTTACTTACATACTAGCAAAACTCTGTATATAGATAGACTTTGTAGAGGTTGAATTCAAACATGTGAAAGACTGAGCTATAAACACCCAGCCAAAGCAAAACCTATAAAGTGTTTAAAGGGTATTAATGCTCCAAAGTTACAGTAAAAATAGATCGCATTATGTAGTTCAGTACACACTGCCTCTCATTAACTCCATCACTGGCTTGCACGGAACTCATGAAGCTAAAATAACACTACTATCATTGCCAAAAAAAGCACTCATGAGCTGGGCAAACTCAAATTTTGCTTGCATAATCAAATGTAACACCTCTCCTCCACTGTGTATACCATATGAGAGCATGGTTACATGTTCTGACACTACTTTTCAGTATGACACTGGCAGCGTTTAGTATGTGTCATCAGAGACTGATTCACACCTGATTTTGACACTGCCTAATCTTTGAAACCATTATGTCTGCAAACAGCATTATTTCAATTTTTTTACAGTGGTTTCACATGAAGAATTCACAGCTAAAAAAATAATAATTAAAAAAACCCAAAACACAAATTATCAAAACAAACTACAAACAGAAGAGAAACTCAAGGCTCCTTTATTTGCTATCCTTTTTGACACAGGTTTGTGACCCCTCAGCAACAGAGGTGCCATGTCCCACCCTGGTGTGGCTCCCACCAGACCCAGTAAGTCATACACTCTGCTGAAATATGCATTTCACAGCTGAATGTTGACAACTGAGTAAGACCAATACTCAGAGTTTGGGGATATAATTCTCCATCTCCTCCCATGTGTCAGCCCAAAATCTAAAACTATCATGTATGTTTTTGCCTCGAGCGTGCTCTCTACACACTGATCTGATCATCTTTACCTCCTCAACTTTACCTCCTCTTCCCCATCCCTATCTCCTCTTCCCCATCCCTACAGACAACACAGTTCATTCAGCAACCAAACTGCTGAACTGGTCTCCATTTTTGAGAGCTCCACATCCCCCTTCCCAACTCCTTAACCTAAGAAACATTGCTCTAGGTGGTTGGTCTTCTCTGCCCCAGACCTTCTTCCCAGTTCTGGGAACTTCTCAGCTCTCAGCCTTCTTGTTACTATCCCTGACCAACTTTAACTGAGCTCACATATGCATCTGCAGGGCTCTAAGGCTTGTGCATTCTGGAGAAAGTTTAAGAAAACCAGAATGTAAAATTTTTCTTCATAAACAAGCTTAGAAATCATGGCATTTACAAAATGGAATAGTATACTTTGCTTGAAAGTTACTGATACTCAGTAAAACAGACCAAACTGTAGAGTTTTGTAAGCTTGCAAATAACACCCCCGCTACATCAGAAGAAATAACTCACCTTGCAGAAAGGACAGCAGGTTCTTCCCCTATACCTCACTTGCCCCTTGGACTGAGTGCTGGAGACCATCTAATCATCCAGCTGAGGCAAAGAAGAAAGGAATTGATAGAAGAACTACAATAACTCTAGAGGACTCAGTATGATGTGAGGAAGGGCTTGCATTTGATTTCTTGTTTCCAGTGGCATTTGCAAAGCCTAAGCAGAGTCTGTTGCATCACCAGCAGTTATTCATCCCAATGGTGAAGACCTGGGCTCTTGCTCTTTTGAGGTAGATTAAGTCTTCAAAAATAGAGTTATAACTCCTTAATCTGTTGCTTGTTTCTTCATTACTTTCTGAGAAAGAAAAGCGTTTCCAGGTTAATTTATTATAGCAGTGAAAGAAAACAACAACAATAAAAAGGAAGATAATAACAGGGAAGAGCTCCCCCTTATTTCAAAAGGAGCTGTGGACTAAACAGAACGTGGTTTATGGAATTCCCATTCTTCTTTCTTTAAAAAATCTGTTCTGATTCCCTAATAATATACATCTGTTTAATTACTCCTTTGTCATTGTTGGTATTGAGAGCAGGAATTTGAAACAGGAGAACAGGGGAACAAGAATTTGAAATTAGAACAGGCAAAGAGTGACTAAGTGAGGCTGACACCAGAAGGGGCTCAGAGAAGAGCTGACCCACAGGATCACAGGTCTTGGTTCTAACTGATAACCCAGGAATGAGTTCTAACTGATAAACCAGAAATGGGCCTAGCTTCTTTTGTTTGCCTGAAAATTTTGGAAGCATTATCAAAAATCATACCTTTCAGACATACAGAAAGACAGGTTTCAAATTTCAGAACAGACAGGGTATGTGTTCTGGACTAAATTAATTACAGACAGACTCCATGAATGAGACAAGAGTCCTGAGACTGAACAGAGAGAGGCAGCAAGGTAGGTGGTATCTCTCACCACTGATACCTGAGATGGAAACTATCCTTGGGTTTTTAACCTCTTTAACCTTTAACAGTTGGAGGTCAGCTGTTTTTCTTGCATATTACCTCAGGTTTTTCCAAGAAAAATACAATCTCCTCCTTATATGGGAGAAATTAACTTTGACTGGCATATATATCCAAATTCAGTCATTTTGTCTAGAAGTGTTTCTTCTGAATGTGAAGAACAGTGAATGGTGCAACACTGAACTTCATGCTTATCTCAGCTCTCCAATGCAGCTGTGTCCCACCACCCACTGCCATCACTTATTTGAGAGCATCCAGACATACTGCACCTCTTATTACCAAAAATGCAAGAATGGCTTGAAGGTCACATTAAATCTGAGCAAATATCCTGGAGACTGCCACCTCAGGCTGTCACTCTCTGGCCCAAGAAGGAGTAGTGTGGTAAAGGCAGCACAGTTTGAAAGACCTCGTCAGGCAGACACAGAGGAGAAACCTTAACTCCTGAGTGTGTGCCACTCTGCTTGTGATGTGCAATGTTTTGGGAATTAGTTTTGTCTTTTTCTCAAATATTTGGACTTTCCTCATACATTATAGAGCTTTTCTTTCTTTCTTTTTCTTCTTTCTTTCTTTCTTTCTTTCTTTCTTTCTTTCTTTCTTTCTTTCTCTCTCTCTCTCTCTTTCTTTCTTTCTTTCTTTCTCTTTCTTTCTTTCTTTCTTTCTCTCTCTCTCTCTCTCTTTTTTTCTTTTTTTTTTTTTTTTTTTTTTTGTGACTCTTCTCTTTTTATGCTTCTTTTCTCATGTTGTTGAGACCATGGTAGTCATTTCAGCTCTGCATCACAACAAGAGTAGCCTTCAGCTTCTGCCACTTTGATGTATGGCTTTTCAGGGAGATTCAATTTAAGATTTTCCAAGGACTTTGCAGAAATTAATGCTTAAATCCTATAGATGTAGCAGAAGCTTAATGCATCTCCTTATTACAGTCTCCCTGCTCCTAAGTTGTGGTCATTGGAAGAGTATATTTCAATATTTTCTTTTTTTCATGCTCCATCTTTCAGTGTGGTTCTACTTTAGTTCAAGTGCTTTCTGTTAATATGACATACAGCTAATTTTTTGTTCAGCTTGTGGTGTACCTCCTCTGGTGAAACCTTATCAGCATAACTGTAGATGGGTTTCCGCTGAATGCCCAGAAATGGATGATGAATCTAAAGTATCAAGACTCAGTCCTCAGCATAAAACACCTGACAGTCCTGGGACCCAGACAATGTAATGCGGTCTCATCTGAAATCTGATTAATAAGCCTGATGTCCCTATGAGCTGGAGGCTTGCACTTAACAATGACTGGGAGAGGCAGCTAGAAGTGAAGTGAAGCAAAGCATGGTCTGACCCTGAAGGGCAATATTAAGTATTTTGGCTTGCTTCCATGAACATCAGAATGACAGGATGAAATATTTTAATTAACCTAGCTTTTGGCTTTGCAAACTTGGTCCAAAGTTTTCCCCTCTTCTAGAAACCGACTTGCTCTTCATCCATTCTCTTCCACCAGATGTCTCTCCTCTGGCCTCTCCCAGGCTGAAGTAAGTTTAGCAAAGGTACAAAAATCTAGCTTGGCAAACAACTTGCACTGCTTAAAATAACCTCCCCTATGCACTTAGCAGATGGGCAAGGACTATACAGCATGTGTACATATTGATCCTATCATTCACACGCCAGAAGTAATTGCTCCCTCTGAGCTTGTTTATAGATCTATACTAACTCCTGGTTTCCTCACAGCATGTCAGCACTGAACAAAATCTTCCATAAATCTGTGTGGTTTCTGCAGCACATGGAGAACCCCAGAAGTTCCTGTGGCAGGTCTGGCAGAAGCTGATCATGTGGGGCAGACTCTTTGGATGATCAGTGTTGACACAAAGCTTCACAAGCAGCTGGAGGTGCAGGAGGCAGCCTGTGCATGCATTTCTCTGGGCTCTTACAGGACTGCTGACACGCTAAGCACAGCAGTTTGTTTCAACCAATGTTGGAGAGGAGGAAGCAGGAGGACCCTGCAGAGATAGTTTATTAGTGAAAGATTCTAAGAGTATGAAACCTACAAAAGAGATGGAATTGAAAGCAAAATTTGAACTGTAAGGTGCTGGGCAGGAAGAGAGTGATTAAACTAGCTGAAAGACTGGGCTGGGTGATTCAGTGACAACCCTGCCAAGACAAAAGGATGAATAAGGGGTTGGACCTTCTCAGGTATCAGGGAAAAGGTGGTTTTTCAGGTTTTTAGTATGCAGATTAGTATGGTAATATAGCAGTCCCTATAGGCTGTATGTAAATTCTGTAGGTTTTGTATCTTGAGGTGATTGGTTGATGCTCATTAGAATATTCACGATAGAAAGGGTTAAAATGAAATGTAACAGGTAACCTGCTCTCTTGCTCCCCTGGATCCCTGTCCCTTTAGACCTTTGGACTCTTCCCCAGTTAGGCTGCCTTCCCACTACCAATAAACCACGTGTCCCAAAGAGTATCCTGGTCTTCAGATCGTCTCTCTCTTCGGACACTAACAGCCTGTTTCCAATAAACCAATTTTTCATGTTCTCTACTTTTTTCTTCAGGGAAATGTGAGCCTAACCTCTCTTCCCTCAGTTATGTTCCAGGTTCAATTACAGTTTCTGTGGGGTTTAGAAACATCTTGAAATGTGGAAACTGATTTCTTTTTTCAGATTTTGCAGAGACTTGATGAACTTTAGTCTCATTCTGGCCGATTTATGTGAAAGGCAAAAGGTCACCCCAGGACACCTGGTCTCTCCATTCCCCACACTGGACAGAAACACATTTTTCTGATGTCTTTCACCATGGCTGACAAGATCAGTCCATGGCCTGGGCATGGCACCTGACACTCCGATGTGACAGGCAGCCATTAGACAACACCAGGACAACTGCCAAAATTGCTGCCTACAACTGTGTGGTCACTGATGATACACATTATTTAATCAGCAGTCACAAAGCAGGAGCACCTTGAACATTTGAAATCTTCATAGTGTCTCTACTACCAGAAATGCTTGTATGCCATGATCTAACTTCAAGTCTCAATAGAGCTCCTGGGAGAAGTTTGGCTGCAGCTTATAAGATAGGATTGAAAATAAAAAAATTGACTTGGTTTTGAAATATAAAACATTTACTATTTAATTCATTGCTACCATGGCTGACTGGGAGCACTGATGAGTGGGGAACCACAGGACATGAAGAGGTGACAAGTGGCACTTTGGTTCAGTAGCAGCCCGTTCACCTTCATGGAGTTGGAAGGGGCTTCTGGAAGTCCACTGGTCCACCCTCCTGCCAAGGCAGGATCACACAGAGCAGGTTACTCAGGAACACATCCAGGTGGGACTTTCTGCTCTTGCTTTTAAACTGTCAGTAGGAAAGCCACAGAACCAGGAGGACACAAAATAAAAATCAAGAGAGAGCAAGAGACCAGGTTCAAGGGCAGGTAACTCAAGAAATTACCTCTGACCGGGTCTGTTGAAGAACTAATTAACCTTAAGCAATTCTAGTCAGAGTGTGTGAACAGGGAGGGGTTTGCACTTTAGCCTGTGCCTGAGGCTCTGTGAATGTAAAATAAATGTAAGTGAAAAGGTCGAAGTATTAACTGGCATTTAGATGGGAGAGATTTAGAGATGTTTCCACCATTGCTGTTCCAAAAACCAAAGAGATCATGCGTCTAAAAACAAAAACTTGCTGACCCCAAACCAAGCAAAGTTTACCCTTATGCAAAAGATCAGGGTTAAAAAATTCCTCCCTCAAAATGCAGCATTAATGTGATTAATTAACATCAAAATACTTGTTAAGCATCTTGCAGTAAGGTTTTTTGCTAAAATTTTGTATGAAGAATTATGTCAAATTAATTATTGCCAAATATAGGAGAAAGACAAAAGAACCAAAAGATCTCATGCTTCTATATGTGTGTTATATTACCCTCTTCTGTTTTCTTGGGGGTTTGGTATGCCAACAGTATGATAAGGATGAAGCTCTTCCAACAGAAGGCTTAAAGGAACAGACAGAATAAGAAAATGCAGAAAGAGAGACTGAAGTATGCAGTGGTTCAGGTATGCCTGTCATCACTGAGGGTGCTCAGATATGCCCCAGTTTCAATCACAGAACAGCTCCCAACATGGCAAGGATGTCCATGTGAGGTACGTGGTCAAGAGACAAACTGGTGAGAGAGTGTGTGCCAAGTACATAACTGTGCTCTGAATCTACTTAGCAAGAGTGTAAAGCAGTGGGTCAGAGTATGTATTTTATGTGAAAGATGCAGGTCTAGGAGGACTGGGAACCTGGCATCTGCCTACTTAGGTTGTAATGGTAATTGCTCGGGCAGCCATCTGCCAAATGTGCTGTCTTGCTGCTCACTACATTTCCCAGACAAAGTGTACATGACTGGCAGTTATGGTGTTTTTGTGGCAGGGGAACTTGGGTAGACAAGGAAGGGGAAGACAAAGTTTTGGCCTGGAAAACCACAGAAGTGCAGAATGGATGCCCATGTACAGCAGCATGTGCTGACCTGGGGAGGAGACAGCACGGGGACTGCAAATGGTTTATTCACAAACATCAGTGAAGACGCAGCTTAAGTATAGGAGGAATAATAGCCATCATGGCTCAGACAAGCCAGGAATTTTGTTCTATGGGTACTCAAAAGCAGAAGAACAGAATAGCTATGCAGATGGGTATTTTCCAGAAACATCTCCCAGCTCCAACAAAATGAGACAGGTGGAAACCACCCTGAGCAAGATGGTGCCTGCATGTGCAGGAGACTTTTAGGACTTTTATAGCACTATTTCTTCTCAGCTGCTTTTTGGGTCAAAGTAATATTCAAGCATTTATCATAAAATCGCAAAATAATTTTCAATGAAAGGGACTTTTAAAAGTCATCTAGTCCAGGCCCCCTAAATGATCAAGGACATCTTCAAATAGATCATATAAGTTTGAATGTTTCCGGGGATGGGGCATCTCTCATCCCTCTGAGCAACCTGTGCATGCTTTGTCACCCTTACTGTAAAGTTTTCTTCACTTTATTTAGTCTGAATTTACCCTCCTTTAGTTTAAAACAATCACTCCTTGATCTGTCACTACATGCCCTATTAAAAAATCTGTCTCTATCTGTTTATAAGCCCACCATTGTTGCACACAACACAAAGAAGTGACACTCACACACTGAGATGTCCAAGGCAAAAAAGGACAGTCTGCTTACAGACTTCAACATTTATAGAATTCCAGCAGTGACCATGGATTGGAGGAAGAAAATCTTCCTCTTTAACCACACTGGTCAACCCAACAGTCCATCAACCGTCTCCTCCTTATGAGAAGAATTTAAACATAGGCAGACAGTTAAAATAACAAGAAAATTGTTTATGTAATATCATGAGAGACTCCATTGCAAAAGGTAAACACAGAAGGCTGAAATAGAACTTTAGAGAAACTTCTTAAAGAGACAGAGGAGAACAGCAAAAACTCAGACAACACACCATAAGTATGGAAATGTTGCAATAAGGAACCCCTGAAGCCTTCTCCAGGCTGAGCAACCTCAGCTCTCTCAGTCTATTCTGTTCCAGTCCTCTGATCATTTTTCTAGCCCTCCTCTGGACTTGCTCAACAGATCTGTATCCTTCTTATCTTGGGGAACCTAGGGCTGGATGCAGCACTACAGACGGATTCTCATGAGAGCAGGGTGGAAGGGCAGAATCACCTCCCTGAACTTGCTGGCCACCCTGCTTTGGGTGCAGCCCAGGATATAATTGGCTTTCTGGGCTGCCAGCGCACATTGCCGTGTCTTGACCAGTCTTTCACCCACTGGTACCATGTCCTTCTCCGCAGGGCTGATCTCAATCCGTTCATCTCTCAGCCTGTACTGATCCTCAGCATTGCCCAGATGAAGGTGCAGGACCTTACACTCAGATTTAGGGATGTGTTCAGTCTACCCAGCATTTGTTTTTCAGAATGTTTGTGCTTAACCTGCTTGCAGTACCAAGAGGAAGAGCTAACTGAAATATCATGGTGTGCCGTAGAGTCTTTATGACTTTTTCAGGCCATATTAAAACTGTTACCACATTTGGGGAGGTTGACCTTTGAGGATCAGAACATTCTGAAGTACTGCACACTTGGATTTATTTATAACTTCTGCAAATTGGTACTATGATAAATGTATGACTGCTGGAAAAGAGCTGAGGTAGGCAGAGGTATTTTCTAAAACAAAGTCTTGTATATCCCTTTGTATGATTAATTGCTATTGCCTGAATTCTTATAGAAGACCTATAGCTAAAAGACCTGTCAGGTTATTGTATGTCCGTTTAATTCTACCTGAAAACACTACACTTCTGTAGAAAGTAGCGCACAACTTCTCTCAAGCTCTGCGAGTCTAGATTTCTTCTGGTTTGCTTACTCTCCATGAGTATAAATTTTAAACTTTAACAAAAATATCTGTGTTTAGGCAATTTGGGAGAATAGAGAAACAGAAATAAATGAAGAATGATATTTATGTCTTTTCAGTGCACAGAAAGAGTTACTTTGTTTTATAATTCACATATGAGCTTTTTCTGCTTCAATTCTGCTGAGGACCAGCAGGCAAATTAGTGAATTAATTGTGTCTTCATTACACTGATAAGGCCAGAAAATCTGTCTTCCAAGGCCAGAAAATGCAACAAATGTTCACACTAATTGTCTAGAGTAACTGCAAGTCCTTTTCTCAAGTCATCTGGCCACAAGATAATATTCAATATTATCACAAGTCACAAGGTAAGCCTGGTGGTTTTCTGATGTCAGTCCTCTACATTCTTACTAGTTGGACCAGCTCTGCTGATTCATCTCAGGGAACCACTTGTGGTGTTACAGAATTGCAGAATCATCAAGGGTGAAAGAGACCTTCAAGATCATCTACTCCAACAATTATATATTGGTGATATATAGTTGACACTGTTGATTCCAGGCATTTTCCACTTCCTCTGCCCTTTTTCAATCTCTTATCAGGAGCTAAAAACCAGTTTTTCTTAGCTTCTTAGTAATATGCTCCAACATTTCCTCAGACAGAAAGCAGTATCCTAAACTTGACTGTCAGGAACAGAGGTGTTTGTGGAAGCAGGTGCTGTGAAAAGTACACTGAGGCTGACACTGAGCAGCTACTTCACTGGAAACTTAGATTGATGTGCTTCTACTCAAGACCAGAAAAAGACCCTTCCTACACACCGTATGAAGAACCCCATTCATGCATACCACCCTGAGGAGGGTTGTGAAATGTGCTTTTAATCAGTTTTGGCCCACAGGTTTCATCATATCTCGACATTTCAGTCAGCTAGAAGAAGGCAGGAACTTACTTATTAATTTACTTACAGACATTCATCTTCTCAGTGTCTGTTATCCTGCAGAACAACTAGGTGACCATGTTGATACAGCAGTCCTGAGTCTTTCTCTGTGTCTCCATAAAATTTGTCAATCAACTCACATTGTAGTAAAATTGAGATCTCCAGTGGTACATGGAGTACACACAGTACTCTTGGGAAAATGCACATCTGTGTCTCTAACCATTTAAACTCCTCTCTATGCAGTCAGGAGATAGTTTCTCTTTGTTAAGGGAAATATGAACACCAAATAGCATTGGCACTTGTCATGTGTGGTGGAGGGATTTTTACACATCCCTTTGGTTTGATGGGGAGTGAGAAAGAGAAAGATTCTTCTGGATGATTGAGACTGTTTTATTTTTAATTGTAATGGATTTAAGAGAAATAAAATGCTGTGATATTCCATTATGATTGTTTAGATAATATGCTTGAACTAGATACATAAAAAGACCTGCTTGTGTGGGGAAGGAACACAGGTTCAGTAACTGGTATTCTGGTAGAGCTTATGCTGTCCTATACTCTACAGTGATTTGGTCCTACAAGGTTTACTTCTGGAATTCAATGTCCACTTGAAGTAGTAATTTATTTTATATGCCAGTCTTCTGGGTTTTGACTTTTGCCTGAGTTCTGTTGTGCTATTTTTTATGCAGATTTACTTCCAGAAACTGTATAATATTCAAATGCTCAAAACAAGAATCACACAGACTGACACCAGTGACAGGTTTGTGACTAGATCTTCTGCAGTATAGAGTGAAGAACCCCAGATTCTCCTATAACACAAATCTCATTCTGCAAGGTCTGGAGACACTTGATGTTTACACTTAGGAAAGTTGTTGCAGGTCATTGGTGAAGGTCTTTATGTAAGGTTATTTTTATAACTGTCATTTTTTCATTTAGAAAAGCAAAAGACTGGAAGAAGTTTTTGTTTTTGTTCTTTTTTTTAAGTTTTGAAAACAGCTCAAGGTTACCTTAAACCTGCAGTTCCAATGAAGATGCAGTATTATGTATAAATGTTGGTAAGTGGTAAATTTCTTTACCATCACAGCTGATTAATTTTGCTGTTAATAATGAAGCACGACTAAATACAGTATCTGATAAATTTTTTGCCCATGAATGAAGTAGTTTTGTGATATACATCCAGGGAAATTTTCAAAATGTATGTGGTAACCACCTCTGAAGATAAAAAAAATTAAAATAAACTAAGAGTAATTTAAAGAGAATGCAAAAGCAGATCCACCACCCTCTGCTTCTGGGAAATTAAAACCAGATTTTTTTACCTCCTCTTAAAATATTTCACATAGACCTCAACTATACAACATGATAATAAGCCCCATACTTAGTGCTGGATGGCTTAAGAGAATTAAGTTTGTTAAAATGGCATGATTATATTAGGAAAAATATTTTTGGATGAGTTACTAGTTTATTCAGATGTGGTGTAAAAATGTACATATCCTGAAGGTCAGGCTATATTACATGTGTTCCAAACAGGCTGAACCCACCCTGGCAGTATCATGATCCAGACAGTTCACTGAATTAAGCTTGTAGATATAGCAAGATTCTAAATTTAAATCAGGAAAAGTTACTACAGAAATAAACACACAAACTTTTTGGAATTAAAGCCACTTGTGAAATATTTTTTTGCATCTAAAAGAACAAGTTAAAAGTCACTGTGATAAATAGAATATGCAGTCCTTACAAAATCCAAATGGTCCTTATTACCTCTACATCATTAACATTTCCTTCTCATAGGCTCTTTATTAAGCACTGTAGGCTCTCATATTCTGATCAGCAAAGCTGACTACATTTGGTGAAATACCATCACGCTCACACTTGGGATAAATTCTCCTCAGGTCATGAATAAAGTGTATTAGGCTGCTACTGTACTGATTCCCACAGAGAACACTCATGGCAAAGCCAGCATGTAATTCTCCACTCTAAACTTCTTACTGCAGCTTGTAGAGTTTTTTCTAGTGCAGTTTTAACTTTCATTTTTCAGTCTCTTGGAGGTAAGATGCTGCCCCCAAATTATTCTTACAAGAGATGATTCAAATAGTCACAGGACCATTGTTATCCCAGCTTTTGATACCAGTTCATCAGCATCACTGTGCCCCTTAACACATTACTACAGGATCCAGCCACCTGCACATAGACAATCCATTTAGAGTGGTGGTTGTAACAAGGCAGGGGTAGGAAAAGGGATTTAGTGTCACATACATTTGAATTTATGTTTCTACTAAGACTGATGGCAGGGTCTTTATTTGCCCCCAAAGTCCACTCAGTAGTCAGAGTTCATTTAGAGAAATACAGTATTGCAGGGACAAGTATAGTACTGTCCTACATAACCAGGGGAACTCTGTAAGCTTGACTGGATAGCATGTGATGGACATGACCTCAGAAAACTTGCTTAACTCACATGGCAGTAAATTCTGACACTGAAGGTAGCCTAAAGTGATCAACCAACCTGCTGGCTTGGTGAGTCCTGAAAGATGAGCTTGCTCACACACTCTTTTCTGATTTCCTGTGGAGACACCAGTTAAGCTATTGGGAGGTGGAAAAGACTTAAGCCAGCATTTTATTTCATTCAGCTCTCACTCCTTTTGGAAAGCTGCAAACAGTTTCTAATCCTTCTTACCTATTGGTCTCACCAATAAGGCCAAAACCACATTCTATTCTAGCTATTAGCTTCAAAGGCAGGACTGAAGTAATCTTGCTGATATGTACAGATTCCTCTTCCATTCAGCAGAACCTCAGGCTCACAGGAGATAGTGCAGCTCCAATTGGGAGCTCCAATTCCATTGGAAGGGCTTTGAACAGTGTTGGAGAAGACAAAATGGAGTGATGGCATCAAATATGAATGCAACTGTGGTGCAAATAAACATTTGGGTGTCCTTGGGCTGATAAAAATTGCAGGCTTTTTTTAATAGAAGGAGTTTCCTATGTTATGGGGCCCTAAATATTTAAAATGCAATATTTCTCAACCCTACAAATATTGTCTCGGAAGGACAGAATCAGCTTGTGAATCACCAAACTTTATTTGCAATCTGATCATGGTTTCAATGTAAATGGCATTTTCTTAGCATTTATCAGTTTGGTTAAAGCTGAGAGAAAATTCTCTTGCCAAGCTTTCTCAGCATGCCCTCTCCCCACTTACCTCACTTGTCTGCCTCATGCATTTCTTTATCACAGGGCCTGATTCATTGTGCAAACTGGATGGAAAATGACAGAGCCTCAGCCACAAGCTTGCTTGGCTGAAGTGACATTTCTTGTGAATGACCATAATGCAAGTGGCATTTACACGACAGCATTTTGAAAAGGCAACAAATTATGTAGTGCTGTCAAACAACTTTTTTTCCTGCATTAAAGAAGAATGGACAGTTGCCATTCACTTCATGACTATCAAAATACTTATATTTGGAGTCAAAACATCTGCTGCTTTTATATTGCTTGATTTTGTGATCTACTTAGCCCTGTCTGATTAAGCGCTTGTCGGAAAGTGATGTTGAAAGTGATGTGTTTAACAGATCATTCCCTGCTCTGAGATTCAGAGAGACACAATTTTCTTATTTTCTGATAGGAAGAGGGAATGACGCATATTGATCTGAGCTGGGTTCAGAATTGTACCCAACCCAGATGTATTTGGTCTCTTGGTCTCATAGACCACAGTCAAGAACAGTTTGCCAAGGCTCCTGTGGCTCACACCACAGAGCAAGCAAATACACGCTGCCTCCCTACTTTTCCATTTAGAGCAATAGCTACCTTTATGAACTAGGGAAAAACATGAATTAATGCTGAAAATGTGCATTTTAGCAGGGTCCTGGATTCACCAGAGGTGTGACCTGGCCTACATCTATCCTTTTGCCCAACTTCTTGTCAACTGTGTATGGAAAAGAAATCTAAATTCTCACTCGAGCTGGAAAAAAAAGAACAAAAGAAAAGGAAGAAAAAAACCCGAAAACCAGCCATGCTCCAAACCATATCTTGATGTAAAGATTTGGGATTGAGGACTAGTCTGCCTCAGGCCATGAGTGCCTGGGAGGAAAAAATGTCATTCTAGTATCTAACTAACCTCTGGATCCATCTCTGTAAGCCTTAATCCTTTCTCCTGTGATTTAGCCAAGTTTTATACAAATATGTCACTATTAGACCTGAAGTAATTAGAGGGCTTGGAGTGTCTGCTGTGAATAGAATTTTATTCCAGTCGTTGTTTCCAATTACACTAACTCCTGTAAAAGGCTTTATCAATCATTTCCTACGACAGTCTCTAATTCTTAGCTTCCTTGACCGCTGCTGTATGTCATTTCTTGTCATGTAACTAATTAGGACATGACATTAGCAAGACAGAGGCCTACAACTTGAACATATTTAGCAGAACAGAGTATTTGCTCAGTTAGGGCCTTAGCTTCTTGATTGCTTTGTGTAAACTAGAAGGACTATTGCACCAACTATATTTCTAGGTGGGGATGTGTGGTGGACCTCTCCCTGTGAAAACAAAGTCTCACAAGTTCAGCCATACCTGAACTGTTTCTAAATTTTATTGCTGTACCAGTTCAGTTCCCCAGGATGATATCTGGTAAAAGGTATGTTTTCATTCATGAAAAGAATTCATTCTTTTCAACTAAGGCATTTAGAAGAGATCAAAATGCCTCTTACTTCTAACTTGCTAGTTACAACTCTTAATTCACATTTTTAAACTGATTTGACTGTCTGGGTTATTCTATTTTATAAAACTTGAGGGGTGGGCATATGATCAAACAAAGTTAGTTTATGGCAGGCTAAACCTACTGCAGCTGTGAGAAAAAGGGCTTTAGCATTTCATCATCATGGCAAAGAAGCTGTGAGAACCTGTAATGTTGCTTTAAGGTACTGGTGTCAGGAATGCATCTTTGGAAAACAATTCAATGGGACAGGGAAGTGGTGAAGAACAATTAGAAACCTGAATAATAGTTAAAACATAAGAGAAGACGAGATTATATCTCTATTTTTTCTGCAATAGGTATAATTTTCTGCAGGTGCCAATCCATGCATGTGCTGGGGACTGGGGGGGAGGATTTGATAGACATGACAACTGACAAAGATGTATGATGATGTGGTCACTAAAGATCTTGTCACCCCTCTGAAAAACATTCTTAGTCCTGCCAGATAATTTGGCCTCTGTGTTTCTTGTATAATCTTGTATACCAAATATCTACCTATGTATTTTCTAGCCCTTGTTGTCATACTATTGATGCCCCTCACAGCAGTATATTCCCATCTCCACCCTTATAGTGTCTCATTTTTAACTCAGAGAGACATAGAGTTTTTCTAAATAAGGATGTTTTGCAGCTTTTGATGCCTCAAGAGGCAACCTAGAACAGAGGCTAGACAGTGTTAAAGGAATAAAGTAGGTATTTATCAAAAAGACCTTCAAAGCATACACCTTGGGCAGTACAAGAGCCCAGACGAGGCTGCACCCAAGATGGACCCCCAATCACGAGTTTCACACTTTTATAAGTTTTGGTCCATTTACATATTGGGGTTAACTGCCCAATTACAGCTTCAGGTAATGAAGTCCCATCCTCCCAGATTGCTCTCCTCAGTTTGTTTTTGTACCTTTTGGGTCTGAAGCTGTAACAGAGTCCTTGGTTCTAAGGCTGGAAAAGGATTGTTTTGTCTAACTAAGCTGTAAAGAGAACTTACTTTATATGAAGTTCAGAGCTATAAACCAATGCAGTACAGAATCTGAAAAATATGAAAGCTAAAACTTAAGCCATCACTTAGACTATGCAACTGTAATAAAAGATTCAATTGCAGCTATTCCAAGTGCTTATCCCAACATTGCTTATACCATTCAAGAAAGTATACCAGCAGGGTTGTATTCTTGTTGGGCTTATGTCAGCATATCTATATGTTAATTCAAAAGAGTCTCACAGCTATCTGGCAGTAATCCACAGTGGTTAGGAAGTCCAGTCAGGGAAGAGGATCATGTCTATCAGGACTCGGAAATACAAGCACAAAACAAAAAACTTAATTCCTTCTCCAGGCAGTTTTCTCACTATATGCAGAAAAACAACAAACATCAGGTAAATGAGGGAGTTGTACTGCAAAGACACTGGACGCATTGGCTCCAGCACATCAGCAGGCTAGATGTTGCCAAGGTCTTTGCTATCTTCACAGAGAAAGAGGAGGGACTGAAGGACAACCTTGACAGAACTTTGCAAAGGTTTAGAGAATTTTGTGAAAAATTACAGGTGATGCCATAGACTGAAAAGAGTTGCAAGAAATCATTTTGATAATGAACAAAACTGAAATGAAAAGTCAAAGATCTTAAGATCCTTGAATGAGATCACAAGTGGCCTGTGTCTGACAGAACAGAACAGAAAAAAAGACAGTGAAAAGTTTCCAAACCAAGAGTATTATGATCAAAATTAATGATTCATAGAACAGCATTTTGCAGCAGCAGTCTGAATGGATAAGCAAGGAGAGGGATCTCTTAAAACAGAAGAAAATAATTTTCTACTATTAAAGATGTATAATAGTGAAAGCCTGGATGAGTCATACTATGTAAAGGAACTTTAGCAGAAGGATTCAACAATATTGTGCCATGGCTAGAATGTGAAAAATGATAAACTGAAAACACAACAACTGAACAATGACCTGGATAGATAGTAGGGTTGGCCAAAATAAGTCAGAGGTATGTTATTGTGGAAGAAAAAGGTATGGATCCACAAATTTCACTCTAATCAACAGCCTAATGGCTGGATTTTCCAGATACGAGCTTCAGCCTTCAAATAATGTGCTAACCACATGCAATCACACAGCTCCTTCTACAGAGGAAGAGGCCAGATGTGCACTTGTGGATATGTTGTAAAGGCATTTATTCTGGGTGTTGTGCAAGAGACAACAGCACAAGAAATATCGTATTTTGATAAAATGTATTCATATTCCTATTACTGTGTTTGTGCCTGGGATATCATCATAGTCTATTAGACCTTATTCACAAAGAAGCAGGCTGAGACATCAAATTATCCTAATGTTTGGCAAAGGGTAGATTTGCGCTTCTCTGTGCAGAAATACAGCAAACAGGCCAACTTCAGAAATTAAAGGGAAATTGAAAGAAGAATAATTGCCTCAGATGGACTTCATTTAATTGCTCTAGTAGTATGGATGGAGTGAGGTAGAAGAAGGGTATTTAGTAGAGCAAGAATTCACCATATGGTAGAGTCACTGCAGAGCATTGACCTCAGCTGAGGCACACACTTTGCTCACCCATGGAAATTTTATTGTGAGGAGCAAACTACTTAGCTGGTGCTGGACTGAGGAACGTGTTAGTAGGCAGGAATGGACAAAGAGCAAAATGAATACAACAGATATCAAGGGGAAGAGAACAAGGGAAGCTTGGGCAAACCTGCCTCCTCTGAAGAGTAGGCAGCTGTACCATCCAGATCATGATCTAAAGAGCAGCCTGAAACACATAGCTGGGAAAACTACCATCTCATGGACAGGAGCTGTGGCAGTCTTTTCCGTGACACTGTTATTGGTGGTTACTGGTACAATTACCACTGTCAGCAAAGTGAGCAGTTAAAAAATCCCTCTTCTGGGAGAATAGGGGTTGCTAAGGATTGAGGGCCTTTAGATCAAATCTCTGTCTCAATAGTTAAGATTGATGAGCAATGGGTAGAAAGATTATTTATTCACTTTTGTGCCTTCTCTTCCTCCACAGAGTTGTAAGTCTTAACATGTCACACTCACCAAATATATTAGTGGAAGGCAAGTCTGCAAATGTATGTAATCTTTTTCCTTAGGATTGAGCCCAAATGTCCTGATCTCCCTTAGTTGCTAGAAAATTACTCAATTTATTGAGACATGAACAACCATATGTGACACAGGCTTGTGCATAGGGTTGGACTTTAAATCAGATCACATTCCTACAGGCACTGTTGACTCAAATCCATACTGAACTGTGGCTAATAGAGACCATACAGGTACAATTACAGTGTCCTTGCTTGCTCATGAAAAGGCACTGCAGTATCTCCCATTAAATGGCAGTGATATATCTAAAGAGATCATGGGGTCACCAGGACAGCCTCTGCCACCAAAATGGCCTTAGGACATGCAGCTCTTCAGCTTGAAATTTTCGTAACTCAACCAAGGAGGTAAACAGCAGGTAGAGACACAAAATTCACATTTACAGATTACATCTGTAGATGAGAACAAGAACTGCTATGCTCAGATGAATATGAATTGATGAGATTCTCTGTTCTGCTATCACTCCAAAGAAGGGGAAATGGCTATTTTCATTCAATTTTACCTTTTTTTTTTGATAGAACAGCCTTTTCAATAAATTGCACTGAGACTCCAAAATCTTTTATGAGGGATACTGCTGAATTCAATGGCTAGATTTTTCCTTACCATTCAGCTCTAAGGTATTTCCCCAAACAAGGAACAAAACAAACAAACAAACAAACACCCAAACCAAAACAAACAAACAAACAAAACCCAAAAAAAAGGCAAAAGGAAAAGTCTAAAAGTATTTATTAAACACTGATGGGAATCAAAGCACTAAAAATCTGATTTTAGTTTAATCAGATTGTAGACTGTAGTTTAGGGAAATAACTTAGCTCAGTTTTATTTTTTTGATAGACTTGTTAAGTAAAACCTGTAATTTAGTGGATGCTAAACAAGCAATGAGTGCTAAAATTTAGTACAAAAATTCATTTAAAATATCAATCATGCTAAGCCTGAACTTACAAACATAAACTCATCATTAATACAATTACAGTTGTACAAACTGTAAACATTGACATTTAGCATTAAGTTCCTAACAGTCAGGTGGAAATGTAAAAATTAGCTTCCAAGTTGTCATTTACAGAACTACCTTTGATTCCAAGTTTTTTTGTGGATACCTTAAATCATATTTCAGTATTGATTATAAAAGATATGTACCCTTATTGGGACGACCTTCTATGCATTTCTTTCTAATGTGCATACAAACTGTTTCAAGTCTAAGCAAAGTTTTGATTCCCATAAGAGAGGGTCTAAGGTATTCTTGCAGGTGTAATTTTAAACAAACCAGAGATCTGTTAAATACCTTGTCATCTCCAAGCTGCAAAAAGTCATTATGCAGTAACCACTTCTTTTTAATTTCCCCTACATTCTGTTCTCTGGAGTACAGTATCTGTCTTTCACTGGAGGATACAGACACTCAACTTTTGTACACCCTTGCTCTGTTTGCTCCCTATGCATGGTCTCTGAAGGGAGCAGATGTTGCAGGGAGGACCTGGCCCCTTCTGCACAGCTGTGGAGAGTTCTCAGAGCAGAAGAATCCTCTGCAAAGGGAAGCTGGATTTGGAGATATTGAAATATGGGGATATTCTCTTCAAGTCTACCCTGCCTCTTAGTCTCACAGGGATATCCTTACAGTGGGTACACAGCTGGGCTAAAGGCTGAATGAAACCTGGTACGTGACTCTGCAAAGGCTTGCTCTGAAAACCACTTCTTGTCTAGATCCTATGATGTGGGTTTACTGTTAAATCAATGTTTCATGGCAGCAGTCTCTCTGCTGAGTCTTTGTAATTTGGTATGGGATTCTTACAGAATGAGACTTTGTCTCTTCAGTATTGGTCTCTGTGTTTATGTCGTTTGAAAGCAATAACAACCTCTATAAATTTTTTGTGCCCAAACACTATGACATTTTTCTTCTAATATGATTCATTGATTTAGACATCTGACTTAGAAAGTTACAGATTCCTTTTTATTTACAATTTTTTTTAACTTTTTTTGTAAACAAAGCAGACTCTAGGAACATGAATACTTCATACAACCAAACCAAATCTGTATTGTAACTGAGAAAAGTAAGAAAAAAAAAACAAACCACCAAAACCTCTGTGTACTTTCTATGTAGTTGACTCTGTATTGTTGTACTTCCTTAGTCTATAGCTTACAGTGTGGAGTCAGTTCCCATCTGCTTTTGTAGTCTTCCTGCTGAAAAACTAAACTGGCAAATCTGCACCTTGTTGTAATAGGATGATAAGAATTGCTGCTTTTTAAAATTATTTCAGTTATGTGTATCTGCTCTCTGGACTGTTTAAATGCTATAAACTCCAGACCTAAAGTAGAGTAAGAGCTACTTTTCTTCAGGATTAGCAAAGCAAGAATAAATGTTTTGCTGTGGATGAGGTGCGTGTGCTGCCTGGGAGTAAGATACAAGCCTGGGCAGTGAATACCTCTCCTTTCACAGTGCTGTGAATCTGGAGTGTCAGAAAGAAACTTTTGTGTGAGATGAAGAAAAAAGAAATGTGAAAGTGAACAACATTCCACAGAAACTCTGTTTTCAAAACAAATGTCTTCAACAACACAAAGGCTGTAATATTGTTCACAGTTCTGACAAAATGGAATGAGGACTTGGCACTCCTTTTTCCTTGGCAACCTGATTTTTCCAAAATTGCCTCTTTGACATTCCTTGACACCCTTAGAGCCCACAAAGCAGATGGCATCTAATGTATCCTAAAGGTTTGAAAGTTAGATGGCTAAGTTTGGGCCAGTCACAGCAGTCTCCTTTTACAGTTATTAGGGAAAAATGGCCACCTCCAGAGACAGCTCACTCAATCTGTCTTGGACAACTATTTTAGGGTAAGATGAGTCATTTATGGAGGCACTTTTTTCCTTTGAACCAACTTTAAAGGTACTACTGGTACTCAGTTCAGACCTTTAACTGCCAAAGTTCGGGTAGACTAACTTTTTCAGTAACTCATGCAGTGTACATCACTGAAGATTCAGACCACTTAAATCAAATGTCCTAGTATGAAATAAGGATATTAGATCAGGATACTTTATGTTTGTTACAAGCAGGAGTAATTGCCTATTAAGCAAAGAACACCAGCAAAGGGAAAGCCTTACCTTACACTGAGGAAGGGAATGAGAGGACCCTTGAAGCTACAATCCTTCCGGTAATACTAAGTAGGCATTACCAGTCTCCCCCTCTTCCCCAAAGTAATTTGATTCCCAAATGGAACTATATTGCTATGTTTCTAACACCATAAGGCACTTACCGTATATTATGCATGATATTATTTTGACTTTTTGTTTTATGGTGTTTCAAAATAAACCCATTCTCTTCTTTTTAGCATTACTAGGAGATTGCTTCCCAAGCTCACCAGAATTTTTTTTTCCCTGAAAATGTTGTCAAGCATTGAAATAGGCTTCTCAGGGAAGTGGTTGAGTCATCATCCCTGGAGGTATGTAAAAGATGTGTTGATGCAGTACCTAAGGACATGGTTTAGTAGTGGACTTGTCAGTGTTAACTGTTGGACTCATCGATGTCAAAGATGTCCTCTAACCTCAACAATTCCAAGATTCTGTGTTTCTAAGTGTAAGCATTGACTCCATAGAAACCTGACTGAGTGTCCAAACTCCACTAAATGTGTGGAAGTGAGCTTGGTGCTGTCAGGTAACCGTGAGGAATTCAGTGACATGTGGGAAAGAAATCCTTATGGGCTATCAGTTATGACACAACCCCTTCCTAGGTTCTCCATCCTAAAAGACATTCATGGCACTCTGAAGTGGCAGTCAGGTAACTTTGGACATTTAAATAGCCCATGTATACCTATTTTTAGGGCAGCACACTCCACCTCCATACTCTGTCACCACTGTCTTCTGTTTCCACATGCTGAGCAGTTTCAGATGCTTTTCCTTGTTTCTGAGAAAAACATGTAAGGCAGCCAGGAGCAACCCAGCAGAGAACAGCATGTGGAAAGAAGGGAAAGCAGAATACTGTGGAGAAGATCTTACTCAGAGACTCCTGAGGTTTTCCCTGTTGGTAAAGAGGTGCTGCTCTTCTACCTGTCCTAGAACCCAACAGACTGTGTTGATGATCATAGGCACATCTTACATTTATTTGAGTGTTGATATCAGTCCTGAATGCACTGATTAACAGTTAAATGCATGCCATAAATTAAACTGCTTTGATCACCATGTGATTTACACCAACTGAGTTGATGAGCTTTTTTTATCCCATGTCCAGGTGTGAGAACTGAAAAAGTAGAGGATTTTCACAGCATTGCAGTAAGCTTACGTAGAGGTTTGAAACAGGGTTAAATTTTAGGCCTTGAAATATTTAGAGCATAGAAAGTTTATGAGCTTCAAAAATACAGAACAACTATTGTATACTGTAAGATGTACATGTAGTGTTTAATGATATGCTTAAGTAGACGCTTGTAAGCTTTTAGCATTAGCCTATTGGCTAAAAAACTTTTAAAAGCCTTGTAACAAAGAGAACTTTGGCTTCTGTTGTTATGGTGCAAGTTTTACCATCTTTCATGTCTCTACCTTCACTAAGACTGATAATGAAATAAAAAAAACTCATGGAACATCTCTCAGTCACCCCATCCCATTATTGGTGATTAGATCCAACATCTAGGAGAACATCTGTCATGTTCTCTTCACATTTGTATTCACTGTCTCAAGGACAGCTTATGAAACAGATATGTCTTTGAGAGGGAGGCTCAGTACTGTATTCAGCCTTTCTTTTTCTGCTTTCCTTTCTCTCATGTATTTTTGAACACAGAAACTTGTGTGGAGGTAGTAGGACAATGCCAAACACAGACACTTCAGATATGTATTCTTCACTGAGGGTGAAGGTCTTAAGAAGTTAGGAAATTGCTTTGGATTTGGTGGCAAAGAGAGAGACTACCAAATTCTTTTTCCATGGTCTTGTAACTCTTAAATTCAGAAGCACAAGACAGACAAAGCTGACAAAAGGATAGAGCCAACAGACTTCTATTTTTGATGGTGAAGTCCATAACCAAGATTTTCTGAAGACAGGTATTTAATCCAAAGTTGCCCTTGAAATATCTTCCTATTTTTTTTTACGTGATGATGGGGCCAAGAGCTATAAGATTAACTTTTTGAAAATAAACCCTTTGAGAAGTTTCTAATGAGGCATATTAATCAGGCACATGGCACAAAGTACCATTTAAAAATATTTGAAACTATGTATGGCAAGTCAAGGGTAAGACAAGAGTTCTATTACTCCCAGGTGGCATTTTCTTTGTTTTTGAAATACTTGTTATCTATCAATGGCAATAGAAAAGGATTGTCTTGGCAAGGAGCAACTTCAGCTGATCTCCTTACAGGATTGTCCTGTCTTTCAAAGAGTACATTCCCTGTTTGTAACACATTAACCAGCGTATCCTCAGCAAATATAAATCAATAGAGCTTGAATTACATTCCTCTATCTATGCTGACTTTTTTCTCTTGAAGATATGCACTACAGCCTCTGAAACTTTACGGCATAGAATAGAGGGACTTTAGGATTATTGAATTAATGGGCAATATAGAGTCACTCTGGAAACAATACAATACAGAACAAGAGCCAGAAACCAGAATTATGAGAGCTCCTGACTTTCCAATATGATTCATATCCGAAAGAACATGACTAGTTTTCTTCAGAATGTTGAAAGGTTTTTTTCTTTCTTTACCTAGAAAACAGAGCCATTTTGTAAACTAAACTTATGGGGGGTGGATGACTCCATCTCTTCACAGAGAGAAAATATTGTCCATTACTTGAGGAAGATTCTTGAAATGCAAAATTCAGAAGACATTGTTCAGAAGTTTTTATTTTTAACTGAGGGTATTTTTTTTCATCAAAATGCAATTTTCTGACCTGTAACAAGAGAGTAAAGAAAGCAAGAATTTTGTGTTTTTTTAACCTTGTTTTATCTTTCATAGCTCGGTGGCAGAAATGGATAAATTTACACATTAACAGGAAAGAATATATTAACTCTTTGTCAAGTCCCAAAATTGTTCTTAACTAGCAGAAAAGAGGGAGTGAATTCAAAAGGAGAAGGCTGTTGGTAAGGGACTTAGGCAATGACTATCAAATAGTCTGAAGAAAGAAATACTTTGGGTATTGATGCTTGCTAATATCATCCAGGCCACTTGAAATAAAGTCAACACCCTTGCAGAGAAATAGTGACAAATCCACCCTGCAATCTTTGCCAAATAACAAAAATAAATTTTGTGGTTTAGGCCACAAGAAATCATACAAGACATGTTTAGGAACAACCTGGTAAATTTTCTGTGTGGTGTTAAACTGTTTAACTTTTAAAAGATTCTTTTGAATTATTTGTTTTGGTGGAATAGTTTACCTTAACTAAAATGCAGACAGGCAATAAATAGTAAATAAAGAAACCTTTTCAAATTGTTGTTTCTTTGTCCCCATTTTGGCCCTAATTTCTTTAAAAGGGCAGTGGGATCAAGACACACAGAGGTACAGTAGAATATCTGATGAAGAAAGTGCCTCATGTGATTTTTTTCTGCATTTGCAATTGCAGTCTAATCTATCCATAAGCCTCTTCAAAGGCTAAATATGGGTTGGGCTGTGGAATCAAGTTCCTGAACTGTTCCGTCTCTTAAACTTTTTGCAAGGCCTTGAATACCTACAGTGGGTTGGGTTTTTTCTGGATGTGGTTAAGGCAAGGTAGAAACATAACAGAAACTTTGTCTTAGGATTTAGAAAGAAGAATAAAGTTATGACTATTCAATGACAAGAAACAGTTATACAAGTCAGTTGCCTGCTTCAAATCCCATTGTCAACAAGGAGCACTTCTGTAGGTAGGCTTAGATACAAAATCCCTATGTCTCTCCCTGGATGTAGCCATTGCTTTGCTACCAAGACAAAGCAGGAAAGCAAAAGGTCTGAAGAGGTATTATAAGGACAGCTAAATCCACCACTTGCTTGTAGCCTTGGGCACTCTAAAGAAAAAAAATCCCCTGACACCTGGGTCAGATGGCAGTGGGGCTTGAATTGCCAGCCTCCTTCATCTCATCTGTGCATCCAGCATGGGGCTGCCTTTGTCCTTGATGTCTTGCTGTGCATATAAACATTGCTCAGAGAGAAAACACATCATCGTAACTCTGCAAAACTACTGGGAGATCTGTTTAGAAAAAGACCCTCAGAAGGTTGAACAATGGCTTCTCCCTGACCTTGAGGGCTGGGACAGAGCTAATGAGGGCAGCAGAAATATCTGCACAATAGCCATTGTGCAGATGGGCCCTGGGAGCCACTGGCTCGTCTCCAGCCCTGGGCTTTGGTACCTCCCTGGGGACAGGAATGGATTATGGTCCCGTGGGTGGGCCCAGCTTGGCAGGGCCCATGGCTGAGCAAGGAAGGGCTATGAGGAGCTGGGGACCAGCACTGCTGTGGTGTTGCAGAGGCAGGGCTGACAGCCCCAGTGGGCAGTTGTGTCATCCTGGGCCATGAGCAGGGCAGGGGAAGTGGTGGGAGGCCACTAGGGACAGTTTATGGGGGTGGCTCTCAGGCATCTGGCAGTGGCCCAGGCAGTGCAATGATTAATGAAACCAGGGTAGATGCTGGTTATGTTCTCTTTTATAATTATTTTTTAACCTTAGTTTTCTACCTTGGTCAAAATTTCTATTTGACAAGAACAGAAACACAAATAGGGCTTTAACCTAAAATGTATATATTTTCAAGGAAATTGCATTGTGTAGTACAGGTTTTGTACAAATTGTAATGCACTTTTTAAATTATTTTTAAGAAATAGTCCTCGAAAAAAGAGTCCACCCAGGAGAAGACAGGTTGTCTATCCACAGTCCTTGTAAAGTCCATAAAGGACATAAATAACATATGGGTTATTTTTGCCATCATTTGATGGTTACCTTTTAGCATGCATGCTGAAAGGACAATGGAAACATAACAAAAATAGTGCCAAAACAACTACTACTATTTTAAGAAATATTTGAAATGAGGCTTAACATTGTTGACAGCTGTGAATGAGCCCAGAAAACAGGCAGATCCAGAAACCATCACTGGTCAGAGATGAGTAACACTCTGTGATTAAGCATCTAGAAAATGATATCAACTAGCTAAAATGAAAATTTTATTTAACTGAAGACTATTGCATGCCTGGGTTGTATATAACAACAGCTCTCCTTTAAAATAACTTTGTGAAAATCTGGATAATTACCTTTTTTTAAAGTGGTCCAAAAGACTGAAGAAACATCAGCTAGTCCATCTTGCATTTAGTCAGGTAAAATACAGGGAAAGCATTTCACCTGAAACAGCCAACTGCATCATACAGAGCAGGGAATACATATCTCTAGACACTGATTGGGTCTGAAAGGACCCTGTGGGTCATCCTGAGTTGCTGCCAGACCACAGCACTAACCAGCTGCTGCAAGAGGTGCAAGGTGCTCAGGGTGGCCATGGTATTCTGTCCTCACCAGCCATGGTCTCATGGATTCAGCAAGCCCGGGGATGGTGACCAGGTAAACCCAGAGCCGTGCAGCTGCTCGGCAGAGTCACAGGGCGGGGCTGAGGTCTAGCCAGGTCAAGTCTATAGGTCACGGTCAGTGAGGCACCTGCCCAAGAGTAGCCATACCTAGAACAATAGGCAGACAATAGGCAAGGTCAGGCAGAGAGGCCATGAGTTCAAATGCAGTTCCAGGGAAAGAGGAGCTCTTTCTGTGCTGGCTCTTTCACAACAATGTGATCACAGTTTATTCAACCAAGCCATAGCAAAGCTGGCCTGAGCATGTGTACTGTAGCCAGACACCAAGGAAGTATGATGTACAGCCACAGCTGCCTACACAAACAGGAGTTTTTTACTCTAAGGTACAGTACTAAATCAAAGCTTTCCCTCTAGTTAGGCCTCAGTGAGAGTATTAGAATTACTTTGGTCAACCTCCCCCATCCCTGGAAGTGTTCAAGGCCAGGTTGGATGGGACTCTGAGCAACCTGGGCTAGTAAAATGTATCCCTGGCCACGTCAACAGGGCTGGAACTAGATGATCTTTAATGTCACCTCCAACCCAAATAATTCTATTATTCTATTAACAACTTCAAGAAAAATAAAGGGAAAAAAAATTCTCAGTAAGAAGCAAAAGGAAACAGATGTGTAGAAAACCTGTTGTATGTAGAATGAACCCAGAAATGGCATTTTTTAGTTCAGAAAAATAGTATTCTCACATACATAAAGCAACACGTGCCAAAAAAAAAAAAGAGAAAGAAATGAGCAGTCCTGTATGCCCAGGTGGTTGAATAACAGAAGGATGAAAAATCAGATACTAAATGAAAAATGATGTGAAGCATTAAGAGAAATTTTGTCATCAGGTGAAGTTATGCCCTGGAGCACACTTCAGATTGGAAGTTTTTCTAGAACTGGACAGCCTTTTGAAAGCTTTTCAATGCCTTGGTTCTATATTCCCTAAAAGTATTCTGACTAAATGTTTTCACATGGATTTGATCTCCACTGCTTTTGAAGATTTACTATGTTTCTATAACTTCAGGACTGGAGATTTGACATCCATTTTGGCAATTCCTGATTGAAATTCCTTCAGCAAATCATATTTTTAGATGCAAATCTCACTAGGGGAATGGAAAGAACATTTCATTCTTAATGGAAACATCTTGTACTATAAGCATTTTGTCTCCAAATGTTATTTTGAAATAGTTATCCTTGTATGTTGTAACTCAGCAGACAACAGTGTAAGGATCAATAGCTGCCTTCATTTGCTGTTTGTCTGACAACACAGAACATGTCCCTTAGGGGCCTGTGCTTAAAGCAAATGTTGTTGCTAAGAAACCCATTAAAGTGTGTTGTTAATTGACAATGAATGGCCTTCTAATTCTTGGGAACATTTCTTACAGCTCTGTTTCTTGTGGTGTACAAATGAGACATCATGTACTGGGAGCTGCTGATGTCAATGGCACTGGTTTTTAAAGAAGTACACACAGCAGGGGATGAGAAAGGCCATGATTATCAGATAAGGGAATTGCCTTTATTTGTTTTGATGGTGGTCATTTTATTTGGGTGGCATCACAGAACGCTGTGTGACTGAAAGGAAGCAAGCAAGAAAGCAGAAACAGATGAGTTTCTCAGCCATGTGAATGAGATCATGTGAAGCATTCACATTTGCACACGTTTTCCCTATAGCTGAAATACTTCTGCTTTTCACAAGCTTCCTCCTAGATTCCAGTTTTGTTAATAAAAAGTTCATCCAACAAATTGTGTTCCTAATCATAATCACTGCTTTGGTTTCTAAAAATCTACTCAGACAACCCACAGTTACACAAACTAGAAGCAGAGAAGAGAATAGGATGTAAGTGAAACACGACACAAATCATATATACACCCATACCAATGTTATCTCACATAGACTTTTCTGACAAAATACTGCATGCCTGTCTCAGAAGGTGTTAGCCAATGATTTGTAAACTAAAATAATACTTTTTAAAGAATTTAGCAACTCATTTTTTTTCATTTCTTTCTTTATGTCTGTATTCCTAGTTTTAATTGACATCAATTGCTTCTTCCAATTTATTGTGTAGGAAGGTGCAATGAAAAAGCCTAATAATATAACACAAAATATTTTATGTCAATCTTTTCAGGCAGCAATATTATGTTGAGGTGCATAGGAGAGAATTTATTTCTGAATTTTTTTAAAAAGGGAAGCATGTTGATGCAACTTACAACTTTTTTTTAGAAAAGAATTTCTTTTCTTTTAGACATTTCTTTAAGTTTACAACAGATCAATAAATTATTTGATCTTAGTAAAAGAATTTTAATCATTCTTCTTTCAGAAATCAGAAATTTTTTAGATTGGTTTCATTTTAGTCTTGGAAAAATTTAGGTATTTGAAAATTTGATTCTGAATGCTTAGGTGGCTGACTCAAATGCTGATATATGAAAGCCAAATCAGCATTGAACAGTGTAATGGTTTCACGTTTGCTAATTTTTAACTTTCCTGGCTGGTGCAGCAATTTGTGTAGTGGTTTGAATGTCTTTTCTGCTGTGAGATAGGATTAAGAGAAAAGCAAAGCAGGCCCAAACTTAAAGTTATAAAGAAAGATTAATACACACTAAGAGAAGAAAATGAGAGTCAGAATGAAACTTTCAAAAACACTTCTCCCCACAACAAACTGTTGACAACATAAAGAGACAAAACCTGTGATTTCCAGTCAGTTTCATCACTTAAAATAGTCTTTCATCAGTTTGTAAGTAGAGGAGTCTCTCTTAGAGCTTCCATGGAATCTCCCCACTGACAACATGGAACAGGTCCCTTGTGGGTCTTAACTGTCACAAAAACAGCTGCCTGGGAACCTGCCTTTGTGAAGTCCCTCCCATTAGCAGCTTTCCCAGCACTGCATACGGGTCATGGACACTTTGGGCTGCCATTTTAAAGAACAGTAACTCCAAAGGCAAAGGATTTTCTTCATTTCATGGAATAGAGATCGCTTTGCCCATCTTCACTGGCATAGAGGGCTTCTTATCTCTCTCTGTTCAAACATCTCATGGGATCACAGGATCACAGCTACTAATTCAATATTCACTTAGTCAATTACAGATACTTTTGCTCAAATCCACAAATCTGAATAATTCAGATTCTGTCCCTACATGTCTTGATGGAATTAATGTGCACTGCACACCAGTGTTGACCAAATAAACCTTATGCTAAGCAGACAGGATTTTGGAGGGTTATTAAAATCCTATTGGTCATTTATAAAATCATAAAATCATTGGAAGTTGAAAGAGACCTTAAAAACCACCTAGTTCTAACCCCCCTCTATGGGCAGGGACACCTTCCATTAGACCAGGCTGCTCAATGCCTCATCCCAGAAAACTGTTAATTTACAAAAAACACGACACATTTTGTAGCATTCTTTCAGTTCCCCTCCATGGTGCAAAGAAGAACAGTATAAATACAATAAACTCTGTATTTTCAAATAAAAAAATAATAGGTGCTCAAGAATTTTTCAAGAAGAGCCTTTCTAGCTCTTTCCTCTGACAAATTTATTGGATGAGTGTGTTTGACAGATCAGCATGGTCTATTTATCCAAAATAGATATTTCTGCATTCAGTAACCTCTAACACAGCAGAGGGGAAATCAGAGTCCCCTGCATATCTGTACTTCTCAGTTACTATGAATTTTTAGGGTAAGCTATGGGGAATAGATGGCACTGCTGCTGCTGAGTTTTTGCACAGTGCCCTGCTTAGTATTATCAGATATGTAGGGATGTTTTCGTATATAATGGGAAGTAAAATGATCCAAGTTGCTAATGTTTTTTTGCTACATGAAAGACCTTTTTCAGATTGAGAACTGATCAAAAAATTTGTCTCCAGAACCAATTGCTTTTGTTTCCACTTCATACAGAGCAGAATTCACATTGCTTTCAAATTTAGCTCCTGGAAATCTCAAAAGAGAGACAACATAGAAGACAATGGTCCCATTGCCATGTAGCTTCATGAAGTTCCTTATATTATGTTGTATTAACTCCAGAAAACTACTAAAATCTTAGTGGTTAGGAGGATTAACTGTAATCTTCTCCTTTGACAAAATAAATGAAACTTAGTCCCAAGGCTGACATTTAGTTTAGAGTAAGAGCCTGTGGTATCCACTTAGCACAATGAGAAATTTGTTTCACCAGGAATATGTAGAGAACAGCTTTGTTAATGAAAGATCGTCCATCCTTTCCCATGGCCTTTTACTTTGGAAAAGCTCTTGCAATATGTATATCAGTCCAAGTATGCTATTGTCATGTTTAATCAAAGATTAAAAGAAAAATTATTTTCATCATCCATCTCTCCTCAAAGATATCTCTGGGTCAACAGTGCAGGAAACTAAAGTTATTAACTAGATGATGAAGGAATTCTGCAAAGAACTGTACATGACTACTCCCACAAGATCTCTAAGCAGCACTGATACTTTCTTCAGTAAAATTAATCCCTGTTCATTAATGCAAAACTCTGAGCAAAATATGCAAGCTTTAACTTGACAGCAGAACCAGTTCTGGCCACACTGCCTTACCACATGCCAGGCTTGGAACTTTGAGGGTAAGGAATTTCAGCTTCTTATAAAGGTTTTTGCATTCCTCCCTAGCTGCTTCCGTGATATTTTTTTTAGGAGTTGTGGAGGTATAGACAATTACACCCATACAGCTGCAATCTGGAGAGTGGTTGTGCATTCAAAGAGAAACTGAGAAGAACACTCTCTTCTTCAGGAAACAAAAATATTCAGTCAATGTGGTTGGCCAGCAAGATGCAATATGAAAGGTTCATACTTTCAACCCTTCCCTTCCCTTCCCTTCCCTTCCCTTCCCTTCCCTTCCCTTCCCTTCCCTTCCCTTCCCTTCCCTTCCCTTCCCTTCCCTTCCCTTCCCTTCCCTTCCCTTCCCTTCCCTCCCCTCCCCTCCCCTCCCCTCCCCTCCCCTCCCCTCCCCTCCCCTTATTAAAATTTACCTGGCACTAAAATGAAGCTGTACCTATGTGGACATAATGAAGAGATGTATGAAAGGTTCTTTGCAATGAAAACTAATCTTTTCTGGACCTGGCAATATCTGTAAGTCAGTGAGGAGACCTTAACTGCCTGAATCCACCATAAGCATTCAAGTACAGCTCTGAGGAACTGATAAAAAGATTGCATGATTGCCATTGCAATGCTAAAAAAATATTAAAAATAATATAACAACTGCTGTAAGTAACTTTTCTCTGCTATTTTTCCCTTTAGGAAAGCAAAACTTTAAAAGGTAAAAATGAGACAGTAAAAAGTGAGAATCAACTGACACTTTTTGTTCTGATTTGATTTTTGACCTGTGTTGGCTTGGCAGATTCTATTGACATCACCAGAGACATTTGATGGTAGCATTTTCAAGGACATCTAAACAAATTAGGCTCCTAAGTCTTAACTTCAAACTTTCAATAGTCTGTTGGGATCCTAAATACCATTTTAAGTCAATTACACCTAAGCTCCCAAGGTCTGACCCTAAAAAAGGGATTTATAGGCTACAGTAAAAGCTGAAATGCAATTATGCACACATGGTTTAGGTACATCACCCTTGAGACTGAAAAATAACTACATGTTAAAAGAAGTAGCTCCTTCACCAGGCATAGTTAGTGCTGATCCCACAGCTCAGCAGTTCAATGGCTATATGGCACTTTCTACAGGGTATCAGGCTGGAGAAAAATGTCCATTTAGGAAAGATCTGCTTTGAGATCCACCTGTGGTAACCAGTTTGTTTTTTAAGGTTCAGCCACAACAAAACAGGAATTCAATATAAGCCCAGGTAGGACAGGCCAAGCTGAGCCTTTCTCCAGTAGAACTGTATCATGCCAGAACTGAGGAGAACAGCAGAGGATTTGGCCCCACTTGCTTCAGCTGCTCACCGTCTCACTTTAGTGGCCACACAAGGGTATGGAACAACTTCTGATGCCTTACTTAGACACCAAAAAATTTTAGGAACAGAGAGGTGTAAGCAAAGCAGCATATGGGATCTTATGGTATTTTGCTTGAAAAGGTCCAGTGAATGAGGACCAGGCCAAAAAGTCAAAACCTGTAGCAATTAAAATGTCTGTGCCATTTTCCATTGACATTTCTTCTCCCTATGGTATCTGGTCTAAGATGGCCAAAGCAGTGTTCTATACACCAAGGCTGGAAAACTGGCTATTTGTTGTGTATTTTACTATTTTTTTATTTTTTCCTTTTTTTAGCACCAGAGTTTTTATTCCACTGATAATTTCCTCCAATTGTTTTCTTCCCAGCTACTATGAAAGTTCATGTGGGGCTGAGGCTTTTGTACAAGCAAGACACCCACTGACATTTCCACTTCAATCTTCATTCTCGTGTCCTTTGCCTCACTGTCTGACACATTGCAAGCTCTTACTTTCCATCTGTACCTCAGCAGCACCACTGACAGTCAAACATGTAACTTAGCACTGCTGTGACACTGCATCAATCAAGTGCACACAGATCCCTTGCTGGTGTGTGACTGGAATGAAAGAATAAAACTTGTTCTTAACTCAGATAATCCACTTTTACTTTGGGGAAGTAGTCCATAGTTAAAAATGCACTGACCTACTTCTTCCATGGCTAGAATTTAACTGTTGACAGCATGTAGTTATATTCTGCTCTATTCAAGAAAGTTTATAATGTGCAGTTTATATATGTTCTACCATGCAGAGATCTCCTGAAGCATCCCTTTGCACCTACATCAGCCCTCACACTAGGCTTTCCTCCTTGAATGAACCAACATCATAAGGCAAGTGGGCACACATATGACTGATTCTGTCCTGTCACTCAGCTTGATGACCCTAGCCTGGACCAGGAAAGTGTAATACTAGTCCTAGTACTACGGATGCAGTCCAAACAGTGTGATCCATAAAGTCCCATTAAGCATGATTAATGAGAAATTTTCATTTCTACTACAGAATCCCTCATCTTTAATTATTCCTCTTTTCTGCTTGAGAATCCCATCTCAGAAAATGGACTTTGGCATTTTAGGGGGTAGTGGTCTTGAAATAAGCACATAAATAAAAATACATAAACAGTCTTTTTCCAGCTCCCAGATTTTTGTTTGGTTTGGGGCTTTTTTTTTTTTTTCCCTACATAACGTTTGCTATGGGTATAGCTAGTATATGACAAAATTTGTCAGAGAAAGGTAACTATTGCTGGATGAGTCTTTTACCCTTGTCCCTTGTACCCTTGCATTTCTGTTTTCTTAATCATAAGAAATGGAGAAAAACAAGGCTGAAATGAAATACAAAAATCTATAAACCATGAACTTTTGAATCTGGTAATAAGACAGGAGTCAGGTCCCACTGTTAGTTACATCAACAAAAAGCAATGAATTTTGCATTAGCCACAAGACTAAATAATTCACTAGGAGGAAAGGGAATCAGGAGAACAACTTCAGCTCAGCTGCAACTTCACCCCCACAGCACAAATCTTCCTTTCTCCTGTGCTCACACTCCAGGAAAAAATCCTTATCCTCAGACAGCTTGGTATGTAGAATGGAGTTTGCTCTTCACTTCTGGTGAAACCCCTCAGCTATGTGAAAAATGCGTAACTCTTTGGGGGAACTGAGACTGAAACCCAGGTGGTCTCTGTCCCCAGTGCAGCCAGCTGAAGATCTGCCGTAATACGAGTAGGTGGTCCTGGGTATATTCAAGTCCTTTGAACAGAGCGGAAAAGCTGCAGTCAGAGGGTGAGAGAAAGTGGAAAACTGCCCATGATGTTGAGCCTGTTTGCCCAAGAGGCCAGCAGGGAGGATCTGAGGCCCTTTGGTGGGGATCTGCAGGACTCTGAGGACATTGGAAAAGCATTCTGAAGTCAAACAGCACAATCCAGAATAAATGGAAACCAACCAGACATTAGATTAGCAAAATAATATATGTTTTGACAAAAACAAAAAACCAAACACTAAGGGAAACCAAAACCAAAACCAAAACAAAACCAAAACCAAACCAAACCAAACCAAACCAAACCAAACCAAAACAAAACAAAACAAAACAAAACAACTGCCTGCTAAGAAAAAGAAAAAGATTTCACTGTAAATCTGCGGGGAAATATCCCACTAATACCTTGCCTTCATTTAGGTCAGCAGTGGAATACTTGTCAGACCACAGGAGGCTTCATGGAAGTGTGGAAAATTAGCTGAGACTTCTATTTCACAAGACTTTTAGGAGACACTCAAACCTCATTCTAAGGAACTTGTAAATGTGTCTCAAGGTGAAACCTTTCGCAAACATTTGTTGGACAGCCACTGTGATAATTGAGGCAGTGCTGTGACTTCTCTCATGTATCAGGAATTACACTCTTTTTCCCACTCCAGATGCAGCTATTTTACCTTACAGACTTATAGAAGGTTATTTATTTAGCACCTTTACTACGGCCCACAAGGAGTTAATATTAAATTCATATTCATTGAAAATAATGTTGTCCTACAGATTTTTTTTTAAATTCCTGTTTTTTGGGCATGTGTTTGTCAACCAGAAATTTGAAAAATACAAAAAATTATAATGGAAACTAATTTCCTTGAAGGAATAATTAAATCTTTCTCCTCCCTTTTGTCTCCCCATTTGCACCCTCCTCTTGCTTCATGGGCTCCAACACAGAAGCTTTTAATTGTCTGGATCGTCAGGTTTTGACATCCTGATCTCATGCTTCAAGGAGACTTGCATTTTAGTGACTTAGTGTCTGAATACTAAACACCTCTGGGTTTACAACCCTCCTGCAGATGAGCCCCAGTTTGCATCAGTGCTCCAGTTTGCATGTCTTAGCTCCTCTCCTGCTCTCCATGGTGTAGATAAGTAGCTCAACAATCTTCCCCAAAGTCATTCTTTTCTTTTTAATTTGACCATCAGGATTTCATCATCTGCAACATTCACCTGTAACAGAAAACTCAGGCAGCCACAAAAGAAAATACTGCTATAAATTGTGCAGTGTATTTCTGCTGAATTTTCCACCACTGATAACAAGAGAATTTTCTGATTTCCATCAGAGCAGAAGCTGTTGTGCTTGTATAGACCGTGCTGCCCAGACCTGGAAGCTTCCTCTTCCCACAGGGAACACACAGAATCAAAGCCATAAATTTTTACTCCGGATGGTAACAATCAAACCTACAGGTGACTTTCTGTTATAATGATTGAAATGAACCTGGTAATCTCAAGGAGTAGGGAAGCTGGGAACAACACAGCTATATGTATGAAAGGAAGCAGGCAGCCATGGTCTTGCAACTACTCTAAATGGAAATGCTCATAGGAGAAGAATGGAGAACCATGCTCAGAACAGAGAAGCAAGCAACTGCTTATATTTGGATGAATAAATGCAGGGGTCAGTTACTAATTACTCTGCTTGTTTGGTGGATATTGTCTATACAGGGACTGTGCACCTGTTACTCTGCCATGAAAGACTGGAGTTTTCGTTCAGGGCTGTGCTTGAAGAAGAGGAACACCATGAGAGGCTGTTGTACTTGTTGTCTCTAAGGAAGTCTCTTTTAACAGCTCTTGCATGGTCTTGCAGGTTAGATGTGCCAGAATAGTGCCAAAATAGTGCTAGGCATGACACAAGCCTTTTCCTCTGAAAATTACAATTATGTAGTAGTGAGATTCTTCTCTGCTATAATTTCTTGTATTTCCACACTCAAACATATATATGTATACATTTATTCCATTAGTGATATGATACCTTTTTCCCAGAAAAGGCTGTTACCATTTAATGTATCCGTAAGGTTCTGAAGTAACTGCTGGCTGTGCACTTATGTGCATTATAGAGATACCTGGAGGACCAAGCAGGTCCTACTGTCATTAATTTTTCTTTCAAAATCAATTACTGTCACAAAAGAAATTGAAAAAAGGAAAATGCAAAAAAAATATAACTACAGTGTTAAAGCACTGGCAGTTAATACTGCTTTATTGAAAGAGAGAAATTCTGCTTACAAATTATTCAGCCCAGGAGAATGTTGCAACGGTACAGAAACATCAGAAATGTTTTGTGCCCGAGTCCTCCCTATCCCAAATGATCATGACTTCTCCAAACCAGACTCTTCCAATATAGCAAAAAACTGTTGTCAACCACTTTCAATTGCTTTCGTAGATCATTTTTGTAGATGACAAAGTCACGGTGCTAGCAGACCAGGCCTCCTGGAAGGGGTCATTCAAGGTGACATGAAGAGTGTCTGGGAAGAAATACTTCCTGGAGTCCTAAGGAATCTGAGCAATGCTTGGTTGTACTAAATGATCCCTGGCAAACCATCAGAGAAGCACAGGGCAAAAAGATAGATTAGAGTTGCCTTCCTCCAATCATTTGTAAATATGCCCTTGTATGTTTGCACTTCCAGGATCTGCAGCCCACTCTCTTTCTCTGTGGGCAGTGTCAGGTGCAGAGTTAGTGAGCTTGGAAGTCTAATGTTTTTGTTTTTTTTTTTAAATTTTATTTTTTAAAGAACCTCATACTCTGTGAAGCTAAGAGTTTTATTTTGAAACAGCTCACAAAAAGACTGTAAGAATGGCAGTATATACTGAAATGTTTACTTGTAGACCTTCCTGATGTCACACTAAAAACTGTGATCATAATTTCCCATGATTTGAAATAGTTTAGCATTGAAACTCTTTATTGATTTATTAATGACAGATCATTGACACAAAATCTGGATCCACCAGTACATCCTGGGGTGTGGGTCCCCCTGCACTTCACCCACACAGTCAGTCACCCCCTCTGTGCTCTCTGCATCCACATCCCCTGTGCCCAGGGAATCTGCCTGGGAAGGGGCCGTGGAGCCACAGGGCCACAATGGTGTTCTGTTCCCATTCCGTGCCCACTCTCCTAAGATACAAATACTTTATAATTATATTTCAAAAGTGTGCAACTCCCTGCTGTCATTGAATCCAACAGTCATTTTCCTCTTCAGCACTGCTCCCCCTGCACAGTGAGCATGTTAGACCCACACACTGCATGCACGTATGCATCATTTACTATCCCATTTCTGTCTTGCCTGCTGATGTTGTCCAGACCATTTGACGTGGGAAACAGGGCCCATGTGAGCGGATCATGCCTGATGGCATAACTTACCTTTTCCTTCTGAATAATACAGATCTTTGAAGATTCAATGATCATGCAATAATAAATGCTGGCAGTGTGCTCTTTTCACTGATATCTATTGTTTTACAGTTTGCCAAAAACTAAACTAAATAATTCACACTTGAATAGTCTGTTCTAGCTGTGTTGCTGCCTTCTGAATTATTTCAGAGACATTTTGGAAATATATAAAAGTCTTCTTGCACAGTTAGAGAATTTGGATTTTAAATGTTAACATTTAAATAAATCAGTCAATAGTTGGGGGGTTTTATTCTGAGCAGAAAGCCTGCCCACACTTTTACCTGAATCAAAACATGCAGCTGAAAATATTGCCTCTAAATTGAAACTGAAAACTGAGCATCTTTTCATTTCGGTAGCTGAGAGGACTTTTGCTATGCCTTACAATAGTTTTCATTTCCCACTGAGAATGCATTAGTACTGGCTTGTTTTGACCCACTGCTGCATTTAGTTAGTATTTCAAAGCAAAGCAGCCTCTTCTGTGTTTTTCCTCCTGCCATGCCCATTATCACCGAGGGCAGGGGACTGGCTGTAGCCTTGCAGCCAGCACCAATTAGAGCCAGACATGCTGTGTGGGGCTCACCTGACCAGATGTCAAGATTTACGCTGTAGATTTTCATGACCTGGGTTTACCATCCACTGAGAGAGGCAGGCTTTTCTGTGTGTGATTTAATTTGCTTTAACACATAAGTCAGAGCAACCAAGTTCCAGTAACTCCAAACGGAGCCTGGGAAGACACACTCACATGTGGACGTTGACACAGGCGGCTTTGGACAGCGAGGCGAGGTGACTCCAACCCGCAGTGCCAGCCCACTGCAGTTCACATCAATTAGCACCAGGGTGGAAAGAATGAACGGAGGATTTAACAGATAACAAGAAATCTCAGTGGTGCTCTGGAGGTGAGCAAGGTCAGTTTGAACACCAGAGGAATGTAAGCAACGTTCAGATTAATCGGCCCACTACTGTCCCTTGATAGCACATAAATAAGTCACAGATATCTCAGTGACTTTGCTGGGAAAGATGCAGTGTGTTCTCCTAGCACTAAATTTACCACTGTGGATTTCTTTATCTCCGTCTTTTAGAGGATGTGTGTTTTATATCAATCACTAGGTTAAACACTGGAAGAGTTTTCAGCTTTAAAACAGAACAGAGCCAGTTATTTTTGTTGCCTATCCAGGGATGTGCAGCTTGTAAATTTCTAGGCTCTTGTTTCATAGTAGGAGTGTACTGGAGCACAGCAAATATATAAATATATTTATGTAAACATAAATCAGAGATAAGATTTACTGTCCCTTTTAAGGCACGGCAAGAAATTATACGGATTTCATCTGAAGCTTCAATTTGGAGACAAATACAAAAATTGTGTATAGCCCGGAGTTCATATCAATTTCTAAAAGACAAAGATTACATTCCATGTCCAAGACATATTGGACACAACAAAAGGTAGCTCTCCCAGACCTTCTCTTGAAGGGTAAAGGTAAATTCACTACTTCACTAGGGATTGGTAGCTACTCGATATCAGTGTCCATGCCCTGACGACATTTGGTAGGAAGAGAGGACAGTTCCAGCTCTAAACATCACATACTTGAATTTTCATGCTTCATCAGGAAGCAAGTATAACATCACTGCCAATGCATTCTGTGGATGTTGTAGACGGCTGAGGGAATGAGTATAATTTTACATATGTTTATTATCTATATAATACACGTTATATATATATAGTATATAGTATATAGTATATAGTATATAGTATATAGTATATAGTATATTGTATAACAATATATAATATATAATATATAATATATAATATATAATATATAATATATGATATATAATATATAATATATAATATATAATATATAATATATAATAATATATGCTGTAGAAAGTAAGTGTTCTCAGAAGACTCCAGGGAGAATAAAGGTAGTATCACTGTATAATGTTATGAGTGAAGAATTGATGTGATCTTCATACTGATACATAAAAAGAAATGAAAAAGAATATGGAAACAGTCTTCTTGGCATTTCATGTAAGACCAAAAAAAATCTCTTCTTCTGATGTCAAATACAATGAGGAAATGAAGAATGCCAAACACAAAATGTTCAAGAGTCTGAAAAAGAAACCTGTTAGGGTGAGATTTTAGAAAGAAAAGAGTACAAAGTAATGACATAGAAAAAAAAATTGCCATAAAGGAGATGAAAAGAAGATTTGATTGTAATATTTAAGATCTGCTCCAGGAAGAAAAATGTTATATATTAAAATATTGCTTAATCTAACAGGGAGTAGAAAATACTAGTATCCAAAACCCGTTACTAGACATATTTAAGTAAGAAGAGTCATGTGCAAACTTTTATTAGAAAGATTAAATCACCAAAAGAAATTGACTTCAAGATCAAGCTCTTTCTCTTTGGAAGAAATAGTTTAGTTAAATACAGACTGTAGTATTTAATTTGGGGACACAAGAATGGGATATAAGAGCCTTGTCTCCCAGACAGAGTGAGCCTAGTGGCACCTCCTGACTCTAAAATGTCTGAAGCTACTTGGAGAACAAACTCAAATTATATTAATCTACAGTTTTCAGCTTCTCTTGGGATGGCTGAGGGTAGAATTATTTTATTTTTTTTTGAGTAGAAAAACGTCCTTCTTTGCAAAGAATTTCTACAATTCACCTACACATCTGCAAGAGAGAAAGAAGCAGGAAAATGATGTGCATACAAATTGCAGATGATGACATCCAGCAGGAAAATGCTTTATGGCTAAAAAATTTTGCTCTTGAATTTAAATTTTGATGGTGTATTATGCAAAGGAATAATAAGAAGACAATGATCATTTAGAAGGATTAAGATATTCATGGTAATGGCTTTGCAGCTAAAATTTCAGGAACAAAAAAGGCTCCAGGTTTTCTATGTCGCATCTTTTCTTGAGCCATATTGAAATACAAAATTAAAAAGCCCCTCATTTTTTTAGTTTATTCTGCTCTTCAATATAAAATTATCATTCCTTTTCTGGGAATGAGAACAGGGTCTGGTTTTTTAGTCTACTTTTGCGGGTGCCATTCAGAACTTATTAATGTAATAATACCTATGCTCCTTCTCATTTGCCTTATCTCTCTGTACATAGGCCTTTCTTTATTAGGTCCATTTGCCATTTTGCAGCTTATTTGGATCTTTAAGATGCTGGGTGAGAGAAGCCTAAAACTGAAAGTCATACCTTGGTAAACATGCTTGTTTTTATGGAAGAGCAAAATTAACTGCACACAAAGAAAACAAGATAAAACAAAGTGGAAAAAAAAAGAAAGGAACTAATGCTAGAAGCACAGAAGCACTGAAACTAGTTTTCATTGCAAACTGCTTGTGTGCCAGAGAATCTGAATTGTCACAGAAGGGGATGCACACTAAAAGAAGGCAAAATGATACAAGAGCTTAGTCTATTCAGTACTATTCTCAGGGGAAGGATATGCTCCAGATCTCACAATTCTTATGCCTTCTTTTCATAACATCACAGAAAAATTTAGGTTGGAGGGAAAACTTGGTGGTCTCTAGTCCAATACCAAAGAAAGTCCAGTCAGCCCATATTGCTTAGGGTTGTATCCAGCTGCAGTTTAAATGTCACCAGGATGGAAATTCAACAATCTCTTTGGGAAATCTTGTCTCTTCACTTCCCTAGTATATCAACAAAAACAGTAATAAGTTTCACAAAACAGTCTCTTTTCCACTATGAACACGTTCTTCAGCCTTGTCTCATTTGCTGTGTGCTTCAACCTCTGACCATCCTGATGGCCTCCACTGCATTAGTCCCAGTATGAAAAAATCTTTCTTGCACAGTGGAGCCCCAAACTGCACAAAGTTCTCCAGAAATGGTCTCACTGGTGCTGAAGAGAGGTGAGGGATCCCTTGCCTCCCTGACTGGATGGCTGAGTCACAGATGGCCCAGTCTGTGGTTAGCCTTCATGTGGCACTGCTGGGCAGCACAGCACGGCCAAGGCAGGGGTTGTGCCATGGCACACTGCACTTGTGTGGCACCAGTCTCACGTGTGATGTGCAGCTTGGGGAGCCTCAGTACAAGAGGAATAAAAAGCTCTTAGAGTGTGTCCAAAGTGCAATGGTGAAGGGCCTCAAGAGGAAGGCTTTGGAGGAGTAGCTGAGGTCACTTGGTTCTTAAACTGAGAAGACTGAAAGGTGACCTCATCACAGTCTACAGCTTCCCTGAGGTGGTCAGTGGAGGGCAGGTGCTGATCTCTCGCTGGTGAATGATGACAGAACACATGGAAATGGTGTGAAGCTGCATGGGGACAGTCAAACAGGATGTTAGGAAAAGGTTCTTCACACAGCATGGTTGATGACTGGAACTGGCTCTCAAGGGAAGCAGTCACAGCACCAAGACAGTCACAGTTCAAAGACCACGTGGGTCCAAGTTATATAATTTTAGTTTTAGGGAGTCCTGCAAGGAGCAAGGAGTTGGACTGAGTATTTTTAGAGTGTTGTTTTGTTTTGATTTCAATCGTGTCTGTCTGTTCTTCATTATCACAGTTTCGTTTTTTGAATTCACTGAAGTTACTTCTTGCAAATCCATCTTCCAAAACTTTGTGAAAAGCAAGGGATGGTCAGGGACATTTATTCCACATTAAAGAAGGTGACATTTTGAGGACACATGGAAAAAAAAAAGTCTGAAGATCCAACATTAAAAGCAGTGCACAAGATGTTTTACACATGAAATATTTTAAAAATCAAATGAAAAAAAAAAAAACCAAAAAACCTGGAGATAACTGTAGACTACTTCTCCCTCTTTTTTATCTAAAAAAATATCAGTCACAAAATTTCTGGCAGCCATGGGAGAGCAAGAAAAAGCTTCTTTTATGTCCTCAGAGACCAGCCCATTCTCTTCACTTCTCCTAGCAGCATATAAACTTACTGGTGCTTTAACATCAAGGTACATAAAGGCAAATACCTTTCTGAGTAAAACCCTTTCATTATTTTTCTCTGTATAAGTGATTCATGTTCCCTTATAAAACATGACTATAGAAGTTTGGTTCTTTCAAAACTTTTTTATCGACTTAACTCCTAGGCATGGAGACTGGCTTAGGGAGATTCATAACTAGCACTAGCATGTTTGTCAGCATGATTTGTCACTGCATCAGGTGAAAACTTTGAAGTTAATTGGTTCATATTTAAGCCATGCTTTGAAAATGCAAAGCTCAATGCAGCTTTTTTCCATAATGAGGTCCATTTCTTATACTGACTGATAAGCAGTCAGTATAAAATGATGGGCTCTTAAATCTCTGGGAATTGTACTTAATGAGAATGACTTTGATTCTCATTATATTGATTTCAGTGGGAAAACTTCCATTCATTTTAATGGGTACAAGACCGGCCCTTGCTGAGGATTTGGAGTCAGTCCAGTAAAGATCATAAGTATATGAAAGGGAGGTAAAACTGCACATTGCCTGGGCTCCTGTTATTAGACTGTGCGGTCAGCAAACAGTTCTGCCTGAGTTCATCGGATAAGCTCAGTATCTGAGACTGCAAAACATCTGGAGACCCTCTGAGCATATATACTTGCCTAAGCTTCACATTTTGGACCCTAGATAAGGAATATTATACTCTGTTCATATAGAATCCAGAGCCTGAATTTCTTCCTAAGAGCTGGATGCTACAAGAAGTTTTTTAATGAACTGAGTAACATACACTGTTTCAAATGACAGGGGCTGCATATCCCCTTTCTTACCACAGCCTAGTAGTTATAGCAATTCATTATGAATCGGAAAACCCAAGTTCAATGCCTCACTCAAGCATGTTCTGTCCACTGGGCTCCAGGCTAAAATATACAATGAGATTTCTCAAATATTCCATGAATTATTTGTAAATATGAAAAGAATATTTTCATATTAATGAAAATGAGGGAAGGTTGGCAAAAGAAAACACAAATCAGATAGCCTTTATTACTGTTGTTTTTATGTTCCCAAACATTTTAAAATAAAACCTGTGTTTTAGTTAGAAAGATAAGATTAATAGGACAAAACATGTTCTTAAAAGTTGTCATTTCCCACAATCACGATAACAGAAGTACAAAAGTGCAAAATAAAAAGTGCATCCTAATGGTGTTTAATTTCTTCAATTCTTCTGCTAGTTCTGAGATCTATTTTGAAGCAAGTCACTGCTCTGATGCACCCTGACACTTTGAAAAGGATTCCAAAATCCAGTCCTAGATCTTTAATGCCACTTAGGTGCCATGGAATAAGCCCTTTGTCCTCCAGCTGCCACTCCAAAGGCAAAGCATCTCTTGTGTTAGATTTCCCAACCCTGCGCAGATGCCACAGCCACAACAGGGTGTCCAAAGGGGCCTGCTGGACGCCACTTGGCAAGGCAAAGCAGGTAGAAGACTAAATCCCCCTCTCTGATGCTGCCAGGTCGTCTGAACTTGCTCAAAGCTCCATCAGGAATTGCAGCTGTGGCTGCATAGAAAGCTATCAAAGCTGTGTTGCTGCATGTCCTCCTAAGTTCCTGAGCTTTCCCAAGGACAAGAGAATGTACAGCGCAGTGTTGTGCAGAAGAGTCAGAAGTCCCAAATCTGGTGTGGATGCATTGCATGTCGCTGTGCTTCCAAGCCAGCTAGCAGGGCATTGTCAAGCCACCTGTATCCAGATGGATTTTCCCAATGCTTCCCTCAAAGCTTCCTTCACATAACCTGTGACTTAGATGCAAATATGACTACTTAAAATGCTTGCAAGTTATTGTAAAATGGTTTTCCTTCTCTTGTGTAATTAATTGCATTGATCTGGAACATCTGTCCTTTTCAAGAGAGAATGGTTTTAAGTTAACATATATTTTCAGCAGGAGGTATCTGGGATGGGTAGGAACGTGATCTATTCACATGTTTTTTGGGGTTTTTTGTTTTGGTTTTTTTTTTCCCCACAGATGATTGTAATTAGTCAATATAGCTGTTTCAGCATTTATTTAAGATGCTAATTCACATTTCCTGATACATGTCCAGTTGTATTTTTTTTCTCTTACTGGTAGATCTCAAGAGTTCTATATTTATGCAATGAGACTATATGGAGAGATATTTGCTGTTTTACTGTAAGCACCCATAATAACTGAATCAAAAGAAGTTTAAATACTTGTTTATATTTTGGTTAGAAGGCCTCCAGAGAAAAAAAAGTAGTCTGCATTTTTTGTCATCATCCTGTGACTCTGTCTTTGCTAGAACCAAGAGAAATACATTCAAAAGTGCAGCCTCCTAATTTCAGTGCTTGTTAGTAACTTGGCAATCCCCCCATGCTGGTATGCCATTTGAATTTGGCTTTTTGATTGTCCTTGACACCATTTGAATTTACTAGGAAGTTACATTTGAAGTTACTAGGAATCAGTTTTAAAGAGTATTTATTTAGTTCCATATTCTTTTTTTTTTTTTTTTCTTGGTATGGAACACAAGGAAACGTTCTTTCTGATATATGTCTATTATTTTCAAATATGGAACCTCTGAGTATAAACACTGAAGAAATGTGACTAAATCAACCTGCAGAGAATCCTTAAATAACCCTGTTTAAGGAGACCAGTGGGACAAACAAGTTTTTGGTAATGAAGTCTGATTCTTGCAAGTGTATGTGCTTCTGCCTTTATGTCATAGAGGTTATATGCTGTGAAGTTGTCATACTTGGTTTGGTCACATTCAGTTATAGATCACAGTAATCACTCCTCATCCAAATAGCAGTGTGATGATCTTTTCAAGACCTAGGCTTGGTGGTGCTTAATTTTATCATTAATCCAATAGTCAAGCTGACTCAGACTGAAAAAGCTATAAGTCAAGCTCTAGGAAATCTGACAAATATGGGATAGACGACTTATCACTGAGGGAATTTTTTTCTCCCTTAATCACCTACAGTTAAAAATGAAAACACAAAGGTACACCTGTAGTGCCAGTAAATGAGAACAGTTGCAGTACAAATTATGAAGAATAGAGTGTTGCCAAAAATTCATGCAGAGAAATGAATCTCTTCCTGATGGGCATCATTTTCCAAATGGGCTCTTGCATTCTGTTGTGGTTTGAATTATGGGTTTCATGCAGACAAAATCTGCAGTTCAAGTGCACAGGATGGTGAACAATAGCTGCTTGTCTAGAAAAATGAAAACAAGTGATAGCCTAGCAAATGAGTATGGTAAATTTAAATTAACAAAGAGGTTGTCTGTTTTAATCTCTGAGTGAAGGGCACATTACTTTCCAAAATATCTCAGTGAGAGAAACAATTCCAGCAGAATTAAGTTTTTGACTTGTATGATCTGTAAATGTAACTTTGATAAATCAAGGAATTAAATCCTGCTTGTTGTTGATATATCATCTGCAAGGAAACTCTCTTAAACGTCTTATTATTCACAGAACATGTAAAATATTGTCTAGTCCCTTGCCCCTCTGTATGCTGATCAAACTGTTGCAATTGTTAGCTAGGGCCAGACGCTATATTTTCATGTAGGAGAAAGTAAATCGGCCATTTGGAAGAAAGTAAAATGGAAATTTCTTTTCCACAAATTAGAACTTATTGACAATTTTCAGTCCTTTCCGGAGAAAACACACCTCTTGCAATGCCTGAATAAACATTTTTCTGCACTGTGGTCTCATGCCTGTTGCAATGGGCAATTTTCAGTATGTGTATGTGGGACTTCCAGACGTGCCAGGTCCAGTGGTCTCAGCAGGCACAGTGGAACAATAGCATGGCCTCACATCGGTGTTGCTCAAAGTCGGTCCCAACACAGCAAACCTCTTGGACGAGCTAGCCCTTTTCCTTCTGGCTGGAGGAGCAGGTAACAACCAGCCCCTGCAGCGGCTCCGTGGAGCGGCCCTGGCCGGCTGGGCCTTACCGCTCTTCCCTGTTGGGCGGGAGCGGGCCCTGGCCTGGCCGTGCCCCGGGCCCCTCAGCCGCCGGCAGGGACAGGGAGGCTGCAGCCACTAATACCAATACCTAGCTGACTTTAAAGCCTGCCCTGCCGCCAACCAGACTGAGGGAGATGTCTGCCAGGCCCCTCATCACAGCCATGGGCCCGGCAGGGCCAGGCCCGCCCTGATTGTCACTGAGGGGTGAGCAGGAGGCATCCACCAGCCAGGCTGCTCTGAGATCCCTCAGCCTGAGTTCTCTTCCCCCTTTGCAGGGCTGTGAAATCCCACAGCTGTGCAGCCAGAGCCGCAGCCCGGCAGAGATCACACGACCACCATGGGCCTGGGCAAGTTCTCTTTCCTGCACAGGTAGAACTTCCAGAGCACTGGGAAGTTCCTTCCCTAAGTGAGAACAAAGTGATTGAATTATAAGAAGACACAGCGTGGACAGTCAGTGAAGAGAGAGTGAAAAGACTGTTGGGAGAAGGGATTGAGGAGTTTGCCATACCAGCCTGGACTTCTCTTATTGAGCCATGGTAATGAATTCTATATGTTGATTGTCCCTTTAAATCGTAGGAAAAATATGCATTTGGGGAGATGATTGTTCAGATTTGTGGATTTGAGCAAAGGTATCTATGATGGACTGAGTGATATTGAATTAGGAGTCGTGATTCTTGTGATCCCATGAGATGCTTGAACAGAGAGAGATGAGAAGCCCTCTGCACTAGTAAAGAACTGAGAAGACATCTCTGTTCCCTGAGATGAAGAATCCTTTTTGCCTTTGGAGTTGTTCATCTTTAAAAAGTGACACTCCAGTATGCATGAGTTCATGGCCCATAAGCAGATTGAGAAACTGCTAATGGGAGGGGATTTCACAGAAGCAGGTTTCCTGGGTGACTGGTTTTTTAACAGTTAAAACCCACAAGAGAGCTGTTCTAGGTTGTCAGTGGGGGAAATTCCATGGTAAAGGAAGAGAGACTCCTCTCCCTAAAGAACTGATGAAAGATTATTTTTAAATGGTGAAACTGACTGAAAATCACAGGTTTTGTCTCTTTCTGTTGTTTGTGGGAAAGTGAACATTGTGTGAGGGAGGAAGAGTGTTTTGAAAGTTTCATTTTGATTCTCATTTTCTCCTTTTAGTGTGCGTTAATAAATCTATCTTTTTAACATTTAAGTCAGGCCTGCTTGCTTTTCTCCTAATCCTATCTCACGGCAGAAAAGACAGTCAAACTACTACACTAAATTTGGCAAACAGGAATAGGCGATGAGAACTACAAGTCCTCATCCCATGATACAAAATTTGAGACATGGACACACAATTCACTCTGACAACAGGCAGGATAGTAGAAAAATGAAAAATTGTGCTACAGCATAATTTAAAAAAAATATGTGATCTTTTTAACCTCAACCAGGTTAAATTCTGGTATCCTCAGAGAAGTTGTGAATACCTCATCCCTGGAAATATTCAAAGCCAGGTTGAACAGGGCTTTGAACGACCTGGTCTAATGGGTGGAACTTGGTGATCTCTAAGGGCCCATCCAACCCAAACCACTGTATGATTCTCTGATTCATAGAATTTGCAGGAAAATTTTTGGTCGTCAATCAGCCACCTGTGGACGTCTGAATTTGGTTTCTGAAATCTCAAGTTATAGCAAGCAAATGTTATCTTTAGAAGATAAGTTGCCTTCATAATACTCATCTACTGTGCAGCCTAGTGGTGCAATTATGATTTATTTAATTTTATTAAGTCATTCAAGAGCCTATTTCCTTTTTGAATAGCTACAAAAATGCATAAAGCCTTAATGTGCTGGGAAACTAAAAAAGCAAATCAAAAGAAGAACAGTTCCTGAGATTTATGAAGCTATGGTACTACTTCAATTTTAACAAAATAGAACCAATGACAAAAAAAGAAATATAAAATGATCTAATTATAATTATATAAAATATAATTGTGCACATTGTATAAATGTAAAATTGTATAAAACATTGATGGTTAAGCTAGCCATATAATCACATCTCTATTGTAATTGGTAGGTAAAATGAAGCTGGCATTCTAGACAGTTGTTGAATAGAGAGGCACATTTATTTTCCACCAGCAAACTTAATTTCAAGTACTTTTTTTATATTTTGATTCTTTCACCCTATTTTTATAATATAACTCTGTCAGCCCGTGCCTTTCCCTTTCTTCTTTATTTTCCTCTCCTCCCAACCTGGTGAGCTACAAGGTGAATGCCTTGGCAATTGGCCTGATTCCACCCTAGTCAATGGCAAACTATCAATGGCAAGAGCACCTCACTGCAGTCTGAAACAGCCACTGTATAAAACACCCTGTATATAACACTGCTTGTTTACTAGATCTCTAGTCAGCACTAATAGGAAATAAGAGATATTAAAATTAGGTAACAAAATTAAGCCAGATTAATCCAATCCCAGACATCTCATCTCTTGGTTCTTTACATTCACCGGCATTTATAAACGTATGTTGCTGTGACATCCCTTTCTGTAACAAGTTTTTTCTTGCTCTTACAAATGCAATTCATCAGTTCTGTGTTAGCAATACTTTTGAAGTGATTGTCTGGTCATATGTTTTATGTGACTTCCTTTCACAGTTTACCACAAACTGTACAACGTGATATTTATATAAATGACTGCATTATAATGATTTGGTAATTATTTACACTAGAAATCATATCTAAGGCTAGACATATCTTCCAGGACACTTAAGTTTTAAGTGCTTATATAGACACTCCATTTGCTGTATTGAGAAAAAGGTCAATGACTTTAGATTGCTAAGATGCCTACCCGTTTTTGTAAATATTTGCAGGCGCTGTTTCTGGCTTTTTTCCAGTATGGGTCTTGTTTGGGAAATATTTATGTTCTGTAGCAATATGGAAGAAACTATTCTCAGAAACTTCATTTTTACTTTCTTCCCAGAGCAGTTGTTTATTCTTCTCTTCTTTAAGTACTTATCAACCCCACCCTATTGTCAATCTCAGATTTTCAGCCTGGAGAACAATCCAGCTTCTTCAGCTCTGGAAAAACAAAAAACAAAACAAAACAAAACAAAACAAAACAAAACATCTCTCCCCCACTCTGCCAAAAACCTTACCAAACCCAGACATAAAAATGCAAAATAATGTTGGTATTATCATAATATTAGTTCATCAATAAAAGCATGGGTTTCAAATTAGACCATCAGACTATAATATTGACTTCAGCTTGCTAAATTAGGCAATTTATCCTCAAGTCATTCATGGTTTCTGCTCTTCATTGAGTGAAAATCTGGCATCTTAGTCTGCCTCCAGGAAATACACCAAAACTTCACCCTGCCTGTTATAGTTCAGACTGTGTTTGTGCCTTATGGGCAAGATTATGATTTTAACCACAAAGACACTAAAAGGTGAGGATGTGCTACTCATTTTCTAGCACGAAAGAAGTTGGTCAGCTGCTGTTGCATGTCTCATATCGGTAGAGAAACCGGAGGAACAAAATGGTCAGAAAGCCCATTTCACTGGAGTAAACAAGAAAGTAATAAAAACTGCTACTTCATTGACAGGAGGAAATCACATTATGCAGCAGAAAACAGAGCAGTAGCTTGTAGCCCAGAGAAGGATTTGGGTTGTCCTAACTTATAAAAGAGTGTTTCCTCCATTTTATTGGCTGTTCATGCTAATTTTTAGGAGTGGAATACCCCAGGGAAAAAACGTGCATGATAGGAAATTTAATGCTAGACCAGATGGATCTCTGGTGCATCTTCTGACACTTTTCTTCCTTAGATTGCTACTGTTATCTTCCCTAGTTTTACCACACTGCACTTAACTCCTTAGCACCCTTTTGAAGCTCCTTTTCTTTGAAACTCCTCCAAGTCTCGTAGCAATTTTCTGGCAATTTTTTTATATTTGGTAAGAAAGAAGGGAAGGTGCAGTAGATAAAGGCAATTCCTTTCCTGTTTCACAAGTTCTCTGCGTAGCCATCCACAAAACAATGCTGGATTTTTATCCCATCATATTGTATTAGAGACATGAGTGCAAATCACTATTGCCTTCCATCTTTCAGCACTGGAGCACTCAAGCATCTTTCCTCATTCAGAGAATGTTTATGATGGAAATTATTGTTATACTACTCACTTTATTTCAGAATTACATTTTAAATAGTGGGTGAATAAGAAGATATGGAGGGAAAGTGATCTAATGCCATTATGTTTACAACCATGTAGGTTATAAAAGAAAGTAACAATCACTTTATATTTAGTAAAGTTTGCATATTGTTCATAGTGTAAAACTATTAATTAGAACATGCAAATTTTATAAATGTAGAAATCTTGAGAAAAACACAATCTTAGATTCCTGTTATAAACCTATATAGAGAAAATAAAAGTGTCCACCTTCCCTTGAAGTCATGTGACTTCTTTTAGCTATCCAACATGTAGGCTTCCATTATAAACCTGGTTTTGGGGTCGTAGGTTTAGCATATGGGGGGGAAAAAAGCACCTTTCTAAGTTGATGGGTGAATTACCTTCTGGAGGTGCCTGTTTTTCCTCATTGGCTGTTGAAATAGGATGTTGAGATGAGTCATCATCTAATTCAAGCATCTGAATCCTGATCTACATCTGATCTCTGTCCTGTTATGGTCACTACAGAAACAGGCCTCCTCCACATTGCAGTTCATTTCATCCTTAGTGTTGGAAGCAGATCAGGTGAACCACTCTGTCCAGATGTCTTTAACTTTCAATTTATAAGAAAGAGTTACTTATTGTGAAATAGACCTCTCAACTTCAGAAGCCTCAAATCTGGTGTGATGAGTTTTGTTTGGGTCAGACAACCTCAGAGTCTTCCACAATGCTTACAAGGTGAGGTGACACCAGAGCTGCGAGGAGTCAGAGACATCTGTGTCCTCTGTTATGCATTGAAATGGGACCTTGCTCTCCCTCAAACTAGTGGGCTTCAGAATTCAAGTGCACAGCACTGCTGGGAATCTGGATTAATTATCTAAGCAGGATTACACTATCTGTAAGCACAAATGCACTGTTTCCTGCTAGACTAGAGCTGTGGCAGATGAATAATGCAGGCAGACCAGCTCCTTCTGATGCACCTCAGGTACCTCCATCATGGAGCATGACCAGGGATGAAGATGGTTTCTAAATCTGCTGCTAGAAGTGAGAAGTGCATGTGGGTAATAGGTAAACAAATGAATTCATTGCACTGAAAAAGGACTTCACATCTATTCAGACTTTCAGAGTTATAGTCATTGTTATGTTACCCTTTTCAGGAGAGGACAATTCCATGAGAAGGACTGTGTAAGGAACTATGTGCCGTACTGTGAAACAGCACACCTTATAGTGCTCACATTCTGAGATCAAACACACAAAAGACCTCTAAATTATTTTGGAAAATTTTCCATGCAGCTACAGAAGTTCTTTTAAGTACAATTCACTTCTATCCTCTCTATGGTCATCCCCTTGGAAAGACTGACTAAGACATCCTTTTCAAGAAACTCTTTTCATTTTTGGTCTTTTGTGACTCAGTTCTATTGTAGTTCTGTTCCACCATATTTTTTCCCCTGTATTTTTCTTTTTTAAAAGAGATCTATCTTTTTCTTAGCTGCATGATGTCCTTCTCTTTCCAGTCTTGCTCCATCTGATTAAAATTACACAGCTTGTTTCAGAGACTGGATCCAGTAATTATTCTTCTCATGTCATCAGAATCCTTCCCTGCTCCTCCATACAGTCTGACCCTCCCACAGAATAGGTATCTCTGTATCATTGCATCTCTTTCATAGTCTCTCTGGTTCAGTCTGACTCTTGTCTTTGAGCACGTTCTGAATCTGTAAAATAACTGTTGTCTTAAATATTACATTGTTCTTCATGATGGGAACTTAGCAAGCTTATCTTTAAAATGAGAACAAATATCTAGCTGCTGTTGCTCTCCAGGTTCTGCAAAGATGAAGAATGGGATGCACCTGAAGTCCTACTCATAAATCCTCTGGCCTCAGCAGTGTAACAGAGAGAGTTCTGCTGCCCCAGAGGAGCTGTGCTACCTCTGACCATGACAAGGTGTGATGGGAAGAGAGATTGACAGCCCACCAAGAGGAGGCTAAGTACCCTTGATAGCACAAGAAGATGAGCTGCCATACATTTATTCTATATCTACATGAAAATTTATTTCAAAATATTCCTATTTATCATTCTGAGCAAACCAAAGATATAGCACAAATAAAAGCAGTAATGTGTTCAAATAATGTATCTTTTGTTTTTACAGGCCCAAAGTCAAATTATAAGTCTTGCAATAGGCTGTAAAATTTGGTTGTAAACAGGGGAAAGAAGATAATCAGAAAACACTGAACTGACATCCTTCATGTCTTGGAGCATGTCAGAACAGAGTTCTATTCAGTGACCATATGCATTCCATCTATACGGAATTTAATAAAGTCAAATATTAATTCCCCACAGTGGAAATAAAAGCTGTCCCATAATATTGTCTCAGTATCAAGTGTGAATGGTTTTTTTAGATTTTTGTTACTCTATATGATACTGAACTCATTAACCTTTTAAAGCGGGGAGGTTTTGGGTCTCCTTATTTGCCTGATGATTTTATTGTAGCATTATTAATTAGCAAAAAAAAACCAACCAAAACCACTCTAAGTAAGCCTTTTGTTTTTATAGCTTCAGTCATCCTTCTACAATATTTTAGTCTTGATAAGAGTAGCTGTAATTTTTGACAGTTAAAAGCTCTGCTGGATATCTTCCTTTTACAAGGCCATTGATTTCAATGTGTCATTGGTAGTTCTGCCTATCCTCTCTCCTGCAGTTTGTCTTTGCTCTGTCCTCAGGCTCTACTACTTCTACCTAATGCCATGTTTTCCAGTGCAGCTCTCTGGAAGAACTTGCATCTGCCAATGACGGGGCAAGGCTCATGAGTGTTAGATGATCTGACTTAAGAAATTCCTTTGATTTCAAGCATCTTTTGAGGGGGGTGGTAAAATCCTCATCCCCTTGGAACTGCCCACATGAATGTACTCATTCAGTAATAGTATAGTTTTAGAAAATTAATTCTGAAGGAATGTTTTGTACACCATTTACTATGACTGCAAACAAGGAGCCAGAAACTGATGAGAGAAAACCCGTCTTTTACTTCTGTAAAGTAAATGGTCTCTGACCATTCTAATATAAGCTGCCCCAGAAAATACTGTGCTCTATATCCTCTAGTTTACTCAATGACTTGCCCTCTTCTATAGGCTGTTGCTGTAGGGCAGGAGCAGTTAGGAGTCTTCCAAGGACAATTCTGTGTGGTATCCCACTCTCTCTTCCCACTGCTTTCCAAGACCTGCAGATAAAAGACCAAGTTGATTTTAATATCTTTACATAATTCTCACTATTCAAGACAGATGACTTTATTTTACATGTTTGGTTACTGCTATTGGATCATGTTTTTACACTTGCATGTGCCTGCTTACCTTCCACATATGACATTAAAACTACCAACTGAATCAACTATTTCCTTTTTCCTGAATTAAAACAAACAAAAAAAAATTGACAGGCCCCCATGACATTTCTGAAAAGCAATTATAAATTAAATTTAGAAATGTGAAGAATATAGTTCAATGAAATAGTATTTTTAGCCTTTTACACTTCTAAAGTCACTCTCAATGGTTATGCTTTTCTGCAGTCTTCTCTTAATATAGCAACCCTGTGGTAAACAGAATAAACTTGTCTCCCATAAACCTCGTATTTCCTGTTAATGTATCTTCTTTTTTAGGAAATGGAGGGTGGAGAGAATGTTACTGTGGAACATCTCCACCAAAGGTCAGAAATTAGTTACAAATACCTTCTAATTTTCCAGTAGTCATCTGTTCCATTTTTGAGTCCCTCAGCAGTCATGACGTTCATAAGGGAGCCATATGGTATCACAAGAAAAAGGGAGGTAAACATGTGTCATCTGTGTACAAATAAGTTGAACTTCTTTCTAGAGAGTCAGTAAGTAATAAAAAAGGTAAAAAACTTTAAACCAAAATACTAGTATCCCATTTATTATTGCTTTTTTCCTATTTTGCTAATTCTACACGGGGATTATTGTGTCCCTTTACTTGGGGCACAATCTCTTATTTTCATGCAGAGATAGAAATTTAGATTTAATTTTCAACCTTAAAAATATTTTCATACTGGAAATTTAACATTTATTTAGTTGTAGAAAACAATGTAATCATCAATGGACACTGTATTTACACAGAGAGTGTGTATTGACCTCTTTGCAAACCCATCTTATTGTATGTGAGAATTCAACTCTGTTACTTTTAAAATAAGAGAACAGCATATTGTATGCACCTCCATAATGATTAATGGTCTATTTCCTCCATCATGATTAATGATGGAGGGAAGTGATTCTATTCAGTCAAGTGTGATTATTACATTTAAAAGCTAAAAATCAAGAAGTACATAAACTATTCACCCATCTTCTTGGTCTCTTATTACCAAACTCAAGGGAAAAAACCCGATCCAGCTGATGAAATTCCAAATGCAAGCTTTTATTTCGAATGGAGGTGAAGAAGGTCTCCTGGCACTGATGATATCTCAGTACTGCTGCTTGTGCCTTTGTTCACAGGAATGGAAAGAACATCAAGCACACTTGGTTTCTGGCTGAGCCTGGTACTTAAATGAAGTTCTGCTGCAGTTCCTTTGGTTGAATAAAGTGAAAAAGAGCTTTTTTCCCAACTAAGGGGTAGAGCTGTACTGCCAAGAGGACTCTATCATAATAATAGATCACTGGTATAACTCTAGGATACATTTTATAGATGAAGTGTTAGGCTGAAACCCAGTCTGCTTTAACAATTATGTTTATAACTGACCTTCTATTTATCTGATTTTTTACTTCCAAGAGCATTTTCCAACACGACAACAAAATTTTAAATGGGCAAATTGGAACTGTGTACACTTGTGCATAGTAATAAATTCTGACCCACACATGCACAAGATTTTTCATAATTTTCACATATTTCTTATTAAATACAGTCGATTTTTAATAAGATAAACATATGAAGAAAGATTTGATATAAAAGTTCCCTTTTCCAATAGAAACTGTGCAGGCCTTACCATAATGTATGGAAAAGAGGAAGGAAAAAAGCTAAGGTTCAGTAGATGTTGGAAAGCTGTTGCTCACTCTTGTTGACCTCTTTCACCGAGGTAACTGAAGGAGGAAATGCAGATTTGCAAAGAAGCTGAGTCAAATCTATAATACAATTTTGAGATCCATTTCTTAATGCAGGCATACTGGTTTCTTTGGGATTCTGCAAAGATATTAGCATATGTTTGTGCCAACAGCAGGAGAAGTTCAGCTGGGCATTAGCTAAATGCAATTAAAATTTGCTGTGTATGCCTTTGTTTTGCAGCATGTCTTCTGTTTAGAAAACATCATGTTGCAGTACATATGAAAAAAATTTCCTAAAAAAGGTGATACATTTCCAGAAGGTACTTATTCTTCGTTTTTGAATAACTATCAATCCCAACTGCACAAAGAAGCTGGAGGTAAGGGGAGGAAGAGGAGTGGTAGTCAGAGCATTGAAAAGAAAGAGAGAAGCAGCTTCCAAGGCCTGAAGAAGACGTTTCATGGATTTGCCTTCACTGGAGTTGTGCATTCACGAGAACCATTGTTGCATACATACTCTAGGTTTACAAGTTTCAATTTCCATATACATGTGTACTGGAATACCTCCAGAAAAAATGAAGCCAGAAAACAATCCAAATCCAGACTGAAGACCTTGGTGGATTCAGATGGTGAGGTACAGGTGCAGGCAAGGGGCTTTAGAAATCACATAGAAATTTTTAGGCAATCATAAAGCTCAACATGCAATGCATGAGGTGAGGTGGGTGTGACATGCTAATTAAAAGCTCTTGTAAAAATCATCTCTTCCAGCTACAGGCACAGCACAGTATAGAAATCTCTGGGAAGGATATAGATTTATTACACCCAAGTATTTGCAGCATACTAAGAGCAAAACAAACCATTCTGCAACAAGTATTCAAAAAGATTTTGTTCAGAGCTGTTCTCATCTAGGACAAAAAGGGGATATAATAGTATGTGTAGAATCTTTGTGTTGCCTTTAGAGTACCTTTGAGCTTTTCTGCTGGACCAAGATTGATAGTCTGTTTGTAAGTGAGTTATAAGACAAGTAAATATACTGCAGATCACATCTGGGTTAAGATTATGGAGGTGGCTACATATAGCTGATAAATTATTTTTTGGACTGAAGAGCAATACATGATGCCATCCAGAAGCATAATTCATAATGTATTAATATATAAGTCTTAAAAGTAAACTAACAAGAGATTTACAGGCTGAAGCTGCTCTTCTGCTACAGCACGAGGCAGCTTCCAGAGCAGCTTTTGTAAACACAATAAATGGTAAAGGAGTCAATATTGACTGATGGGGCTCAACATAATCAGTTTCAAAAGGATGTGGAATACTGAAAAAGTTTTTTGATTTAAATAAGTGATGGGAGCTTTTCTAGACATACAGCAAATAAGATAATTAAATTGCTTACCTGGTTGCATATATATATAGAGTGTTATGCTTCGAATTTAGTTCAATAATGTTCCAGTATCATGCCTATGTTTTAAAAGGCACATAATGTTCTAGCTTTCACTGGTTTTATTTGGTTTCTGAGGAGATCTAACATAGCTGGATTTAATTCTTGAAGAGACTGTTCATTTTTCAGATGAACACATCATATAAGCATTTAAATGTGCTACATATAAGCGTTTTAAAAATTAATTAAAATACCAATTTCATTTAAAATACCAATTTAACACTGGGTCATATTAATATGCAGAGCTGTAAAAAGTTTTAATAAGAATATTAATAGTGAAAATTTCTTTATTTTAACATGTCACTGTTCCCTTACCAGCCACACTGAAATCAAAGAGGATCTTCAGTGAGTAATTTCTCAATATTAGGAGAGATATGTTCACAATACAATTTTCGTCAGATCTCATTTTTAAATAATGTGCTATTAGGAATCTCTGGATTGGTTTTTGGTCTAACAAGTGAATGATTTGGACAATTATTCTGACAGTATGCTAAGGAAAATTTAAATAAAAAATGTAGGTATGCTGCCTAAAAATCAATAGTGTACCAAAAAAAAAGTTGCGAGCTCTTATTCAATTTTCATTAACTGATTAAAGAGACAGGCTAAGGAAGAGGAACTGGTGCTACTTAATTCATTGATTACATCTCATTTGAACTATGCATGTACTAGTAAATAAACATGCGAAGGACCACCCTCAGGCATTGAGGTCAAATGACACAGAAGAGCCCTAGTGGCACTATTAATGCTCTCACTGCCCAGAACATGGTGGCTGCATGCAAACTGCCCTTCAGGAATAACTATTTGTCCATGCCATGGTCTGAGCTGTGCTCAGAAATTTGGCCCATGCTGTACAAGGGGACTCATTCCAAAACCTAGAAATGCTTTCTGGCACTCATTAATTTGATGTTTTAGAACTAGACCAAAGATAATAAAGAAGGGACTATACTGTTTAGAAGTCTCTCCATTCCCATTTCTATCACTCCATCATCAATGATCAGGATCTCCAGTTTCAGCCTTTTCACCAAATTAGGCACCAGAAAGCCTTTTCCTTGCCCTGGATATAGAAAGCTCATTTTTCTGAAGTTGCAGGGGGTTGAAGCCTGTGTAGAAATAGATACCTAGATGTCTTGGAAGGACAGAACCAAGTTCAATAATATGACTAGTCACCCAACAAAACTGGTGAAGCACGATGCTTGTGATGGACAGAACTCCTGTGCAATGCAGAAATCAAAATAAACATTTTAAGGCCAGACAAGATCATGAGCTGGTCATCCTGAAATGGGTTTGCCTGTGATGCTCTTTGCTGAAGGCTTTGAACAAATACCATGTGCAGCTCTAATAGTGCTCATAGGTTGCAAAGTCATCAAGTAACTAATTCATGCACACATATTTTGGTGTGAGTACTGCACTGAGGTTTTTCCAGGTTTCCTATATTGTGCTCACACATATTTTTGGAAACAAGAGGAGGAAAAAAATAAGGTTTGAACTGGGAGTTTTATAATAAAGTGAAGAGCCTCTTCTGGTTTCACTCAACTGTATAATGAGATGATCCTGGGTCTAACCACAGAAGAAGAAAGAATGAAATGTACCTATGTACTGTTATGTAAGATGATTTATGGCTGATCAGATATGTGAAAACAGCAAAATATGCTTTCCTCTGCTAGAATAACCCAGTGCTCATATATGTTTGAAATGATTCCTCAGTATTTTGTACAATAATGAATGCTTAATTATTAGACAGAGGTGTTTAGCTTTTGTACAAAATCCTCTTTAAGGGCAACGAAATGTTTGTGCTTCATCTTTTCCTAAATTTTTCTTCAAGTTTTCAAATAATTGTATGAAGACTGTCAGATAATTTGAGTAATCAACAGCCTTGCTCATGAATTCAAGCTTATTTTCTGTGTGTGCATATTATAGACCTTATAATTTTCTCAATTATGTAAGAACCAACTCATGAAGTTAAATAGAAACACATTTTTAAGTTAAATATATATATTTTTTTTTAAAAAACTGATTTAAACTAAAACCTTTCACAGTGAAAAATGCAAGTCCTAAATCAGCAGGCAATGTTATTAAGGTAATGCTGTTAAGTGCAGGTGCTAGCAAGACACAGTGCGAGAGCTACAGCAGACTCAGTATAAATTACTATTTTAACAGTATGAAACTAGTTAAAAACTGACAACATCGCAATTTTTTTAGCATATATAATGCTTTTTGCAGATTGATTACATAAATGAGTGAAAATAATGATAAAAATGGAATTCATACTCACTCAAAACTTCGTGGTTTTGACAGAAAGTCAAGACAAACATTTCATTTTCTCTATCTTTAAAATTGAGTTCTAGTCAAAGTAATTTGACAGTTGTGAAAGAAATCATTATCCTCATAATTATAGGTTTGCTGGATGACAGCATGATATCCTATCACATTTTACAGAGATTTTAAGATGTGACACAAACTGCCCTGAATTATTTTCTGTCTAAACAGTGTCTCAAGGAAATACACCAAAGAAATGTAAAGGAATGGAGTAGATATAACATTTTTTTATATTATCTGTGGCCAGTATACCTAGCAAAGCTTGAAAGAAGGAAGTGGCATAAAGGTGGACTTCGTATTACTAGAGTAAAAAGGGATCTCATTCCTGTATGCAGCAAAATAAAGTGATGAGGAAAGAGGATCCAAAACGCCCCAAGAATTCAAGAACTGCTAGACACAAGGACAAAGCAGGGAGAGATCATCCAGGTGCAGACGCAGTTGGCTTGAAGTTTCTAGATCTTGTAACCAAGTGCTGCCCGTAGCACCCGTGCTAATGTGGAAACCAGCACCACACCAAATGGAAGCTGGACCTGATGGCCTTAGCAAATATTTCCCAGCCTAAATTATCCAGTGATTTTGGTAAACTGCCTGGTAAAGTCTGCCAGCCTGGTCTGTCATAGGCAAAGCCCTGGGCAGATGATGTGGTGTAGGTACAATCCTTCATTTATTAGACACTATGGGGTTGACTCTCTTGCCTTTATGTACTTTTCATGTTTCTGAAAAGCTTTTGTACACCTGATTACAGCAAAACATAGATGACCTGGTCTGAGAACAAGTGGACCTTAAAATGTTGGAAGTTTGACATGATTTTTTACACTTTCCCAAAAAATGCAATTGAGTCATGAGGAAAAAATATTTGTCCATTAATTGACATATGTCTGGATGAAAAGAGAAGGAGAAAGGACAAAAGAAGAGAGCAAGCCCATCTTTACCAGTTTTGTGAAAGAGGAGTAATGCAGAAGTCTACATAAATGATTCCTAATCATTAGTTGTCTCAGATACCCAAATAATATTCAAAAGCCTCACACATAACTGAAGAGCAAAAATCTGACATAGAAATTTCCTTTTACCATCTCTGCACTGCATCTGTAGGCCTGTGAGGTTTTTAGTAGCTGTGTCTTATAACGAAGCAAATTAATCTTCACTTTGTAGCTAAACAGATTAGAATTTTACCAACAACTTGCTCATTAGTTCTGCGCTGCAGGCTGCATCTGCCTGATGCAGCCCTCCCTACGAATTTTTATTGCTGTGGTATTTATTTGGTCATAATTGTCTCATCTCTACCTGCACCAACCTGTCAGATAGAATGTTAGTTTTTCTTTACTGGTTTGTAATTCTATTACACAGCCCGTCAGCAGCTTGTTTCTGATTATTGCAAGCATAACACCCTTCTGGTAGCAGCTGTTAATATTTGCCCTTGCTTTATTGTGCAACAAGTGCATGATGCTCGCCTATAATAATGTGAAACTGAAAATGATGTCCCAGACTGCTTGCTGGGAAATTATGCTCTCCCTTCACCATTTCTTTATTTGTAGAATACCAACCAGATATTTAATATATCTGTTATCTTGAAAAGTCACAGGAACAGTGAAGGCCCAGAGATATGGCGAGACAAAAAGACTGCATTGAAAACTTTCTGGCTGGGCTCACAGCAGGGAGATATCAGAGTACGTGAGGGAAGTCAAGGCTTGTGCTAACAGAGGGATGTTGTCATCGTGGTGCAGTCAAGAGCAGGCACCTTTTAGACTAGTTTATCCCAAGAGCTATTTAATGGGGAGGACTTTTTTTGACAGGGACTGTGCCAGGCAAAGCAATCTGTCATTATCTTTTAGGACTGCAAAAGACTGAGAGGAAATGTTTTACAGACATTTATCAAATATTAGTAAGCTACGTTTTTAAGACTTGGATTTTGTTTTTTCCTCTTTGTTGATCAGTGCCATTCTTTGGACTGTTGGAGGATCTCAACCCCCAGTCACAGAGAAAAACTATTTTTCTTTGAAATACTAGTAACTGTTATAGGAATAGTGCTGCAGACAGGATTTCATCTCTACATATTCATTCACAGTTGCTGTTCTCACTTTTGAAGAGTATTTTTACCAGAAGTTTCAAATTCCTGACTTTTTAAAAATATCTCTTCACACTCCAGATGTCTGCAGATGAGGAATTTCAAGCTAAGCTACTGAGATTGTTTCTAAACATCTTTATCCTGGGATGCAGAAACCTTTCAAGTTACACTCTGCAAAACTATCTTTTAAAGTTATGCTTTGATAGCATTCAAGCCAGTGGAACTGAGGTAAGTGTTGATTTTAAAATACTCAATGCTGGGAACTTCAAAGCTGTCTTCTATCTGAGTGTCCCTTTACTTTCTCACCCTGTCTGTCCCTCAGTCCAAGAGAGGTTTTTTCAGATTTACACAGAGATCAAAATCTGTTTGTACTAAGATTTACCTTTTAATTTTACACATTTTTTTGACTTCTAGGTGTTCACGTGCCAAGATTTTAAAGAAGAAAAAAATCTTATCTTAAAATCATATCCTCTTGTATTGATAAGGGAGTTAATATACGGATAAATCCATTACATTAGTCTTAGCGTATATGTATGAACTTGCCTTAAGCACGTCTCACACCACAAGAAGTATTGTTGTGACTCTCCCTTTCAGACTGTGGCAGAAAACTCTCAAAAGCAGGAGGGACACCCACAAAAGCTAGACTGAAGTTCATCAGAATTTGAAAATGGAAAAATTAAGGAAAAGTGGTCTTTCGTTCTTGTCTTCTTGACAAGAATGACATCCATTGGAAGAAAAGTACCAGTTCTGGAAAGGAATGAGCAACCAGGTCAAGCGAATTTTTACCATTAACTTACTACTTCAAATTGACTTGCTCTCTTCCAGAGAGATCTAAAAGTTTGGGATGCATGGAGAAACTTATGAAAGTGATGACAGTGTCCTCACCCTCTGTTTCCTTAGGAAGGAGACTTGCCTCTGATGTCCACTTTTGTAGTGTCAGTCCCTTAGAGATGGGATTGAGAGAAAGCTGAAAATGTTGTAGCTGCCTAAAAATAATTCATAGCCAAAGGCTGACCAATGAGTTTATTGAAGTGGTGAGATCCAAGCAATGCCTGCAGTAAATCTCAGCCCTTAGGAGAATATCAACTTCCTATCTCAAAATCCCATTTTAGCTTACCCCATTCAGAAAATTTTTTTTCAATATACGTAGCTCTAAATGAGTAGAAATCAACACTTTGTGTTTTGAACTGGGGCTGCATAAAGACAGTAAGTCTGAAGAGAGATTCTGTAAAGCTATGGAGCTTTATAGCCAGAGGCAGTGTGATGAAATTAGAGTGAGAAAAACTAAGCTGCACATCACAGAAGTATTAGACTGGGACTTGGGTGCTTATGTGAAATGGTGGAAGGTCTGCTCTCCATGATCCTTGGTACTGTAGTGAGCTTAACTTGAATCTTCTAGGAATTGCCTTTTATTGTAGGGAATGAAGGATCGGTGAGGCTTTGGACAAGATGATTTAATCAGCTTTTGCAATATCTAATTGCAATACTTATATGAAATAGGCCATAGAATAAATGAGGAGAGAGGAGGAAAGAAAAGAAGAAATTGCCTGATTGAAAAGTGGAATCTCTCATCCAGTATTTCCGGACTTGGTGCAAAGATGTATCAGTAATATATTTATCTTTTTTCTAGCTAAATTGAAATGTTTTTCCTCCCTGCAAGCTAGCAAAGGACAGATCTATCCAAATTAGTTCTCTTTCTCAACCTCTTACAAGGAAATCCAGGAATTTAATATTTTGCTGCTCCACTTCCTTTGTTGTATTATGCAATCTCCAGGATTGCAACATACCTGGAGGTACTTCTAGCACTTGCTAATAAGGGATCTTAAAATAGGGTCTGGAGCCAGCACTTTTGTCACTTTCCTTCAAATGTCACACAAAATATTCACTAAATAATTAATTCAGCCGTTGGCATCGTGTCACAAACAGCTGTGAATATGCAACAAAATGTTGGCAAAGTGATAATTTGGATTTAAAAATCTCACTGTAAATATTTCTGAAACGAGAAGTCTTTATGCAATAAATAGGAATAGAAAAAAATGAAAAGTTTGTAATTGTCAATAGGTGTCTTACACCACCATGAAAGAGATAGCAACACTCAAAATAGTCTCAATGTTCTTAAATTGCAGGAAAGGTTTGTTGGCATTTTTTGTATTGTAGTCATCTATGGGATCTACTGACCAGTCTATCTAAAACACGCATTTGTTAGCAGCACTGGTAAAGTTTTCCTGGGCATGTTTGACAGAAGGAGATTCACAGAAAATCTACAACCAGGACCCCAAAATATTTGATCCTCATATTGTGCTGGATCTTATTTCAGGGCCTAAGACCTAATCTTCTGTTCACATACCTTATGAAACCATCAGACTTTGAAATGTATGGGCGCAACTTGAGCTCTGGATACTGCAACTTCTAGAGACTGGGAGATAAGGGAGATAAAAGGCTCATGGAAGCCTTATCAGAGAGACAACAGGTTCAGAGGAACTGCCATCTCTACAGCATAACTCTATAGTCCCTGAACCCATTTGTAAGGGCAACTTTTTACAAAAGCCTCGTGTGTTTTTAAACTTTTTTTCCTGCATCAACATTTGATAAAGTTTTTGTCCTCAGGTTCCTTGGCTCAGATTCCTCACCCCATTTATTTTTAGGCATCTAATTTGTCTCCTCAGTGAGGAGACAAGGCTCCCAGTATTGCCAATTAAAAGAAATTAGCTCCTTCAGAAGCAATTCAGCACTTGGGAGCTGATTCACCCCCCAATGAGCCTGGGTGAATGCCCATCTTAGTATGGCCAAGCCAAAGGCCAAGAGAAATTAACTCAGAGATGAAATTAATTCTTCTCTCTCCCTGGGTTCTTGCCTTGTGTGTGCTGTGTGAGATTTTGAGTGCCCTTAGAATCATAGAATTAAGGTTGGAAAGACCTCTAAGATCACTGAGTCCAACCATTAACCCAGCACTGCCAAGTTCACCATTAAACCATGTCCCTCCCCCATGTGCCACATCTACATGTGTTTTAAATACCTACAGGGATGGTGACACCACCACTTCCATGGGCAGCCCATTCTAGTGCTTGACAATCCCTTCAGCGAATTAATTTTTCCTAATATCCAATCTAATCTTCCCCTGGTACAATTTGAGGCTGGTCCCTTTTGCCTTTTTCCTCTTAAGTAAGAACAGGAAGACTGTGAAGGCAATTTCCGTGATGCTGCACTTCCCCTGGAAATGTCTTCATGTCACTCTGGAGTGTCTGAGATGTAAAGCCTGAATTAAACCAGAAAATTCCTGCTGAGATCTGAGCCACCATTCCTGTGTTGCAATACATCTACTTGGTTCATTCTGAGTATTTTTATGACACTCAGGTGATTTGTTGGAAGGTGATGTAAGAAGCACCCAGAGAAAGACACAGCAGGTACCTCAAGTGGAGAGGAACCATACTGGTGACAAAGCTTGCAAACAGGTCCTCAAAAATGTACAAGACCTGTTTAACCTGATATGAAGTGTACAATCTGGAGCTGGAAAGCTAGCAAATATTTCTCAGGGGATGAGTGCAATCAAGAGCATTTGGTATTTCCAATTAGCTAAAACCTTGCTGTATTCTTGTCTATTAGCTGACCAAAGCAGATTCATGGAAACACTTTTCCTTACCTTTTTTTTCCTCCGTATTCAGCTGCACCCATGAGGTGGGAAGATAAGGAAGAAGATGCATCAGTGGGATTTAATGACAGTCCAGCCAAGAGGTAGAAGTCAACCCTCTTCCTCTTTAGGCTTCAAGCAAAGTCTGTAGATTGCAGAAAATGAAGCAAAATGTCTAAACCTCATGAGCTAAGGGACTCTGCCCTCACCTTTTTCATCATCTTGCAATTTCATTCATGATATCTTCCTCTGGGCTACCTGCAAAATAGGTTGTCCTTAATCCTTTACCAACAGACCTATCTACAAGAGACAATTAAGACAATTTGGACTCACGATGATCACAGCCTACATTACTTTTTTCATCCCAAGAGCTCAGTCCATCTGATAGCAGCTTTGCTCCTGACATTTCATTGGATGGCAGATGGGCTTCAGAGGTGTTCTGCTTGCAGTGGGTTGTTGGTAGCCTTCAAATAACCTGTTGTGATGAGTGTTTATACTGCACAAGAGGCACCATGGTGGTGGCTTTTTAGATAGAGTCTGTTGAAGTGTCCTGAGCCTCCCTCCACTTCTTCCAGGAGATCTGGGTTTCAGTTGCCACCAAGCACAGTCCAGGGGAAGAAGGAAGCAGTGGGAGAGTGAAGCAACAGTTATTTCTGAAGAACAACACAGGTTAATAATTATGTTTGGAAGGAACCTGAGGCTGCAAATAGCGATAATCAAATTAAATGGTCTGCAAGAGTGAATGGTTTTATCGCAGGGAGGACATGCAAGAGGGGAGGAAGTCCAAGAGGGCAGCAAAGCAGGAGTGTGCCCAGCTCTTTTAGAACAAGGTAGCCCACATGAGGGCTTGCACAGCTGGCCTAAGTAATTTTTAAGATAACATGACACTGTGGCACACAGGAAGGACCCCTCTCAGCACTAACACCCACTCAACTCATCAGCTCACTGAGATAGGCAGCAGTACTGCTGAGTCCATATCCTTCCTGTGCATTTCCCCCCCTTTCTACACCTGTGTCTAGGGAAGAAAGTAATGGTAAATGTTCTAGAGAACCCTAATTTTCTATTTATTTTCTTAATAGTATAAAGATGACAGAAGGTCTATGGATAAACAATTTTAGAAGGAAAACAGTGTAATAAATAAATTAGATCTACATTTCTCTTATTCCATCTCCTTCTCACTATGGAAATAGGTGATAGTTGTTTTGAAAAGTCAGATAAATGGTGCAGCATTTTATCCTTTTTTTTTAATCCACTCTTCAAGCTAGCTATGAAAAAGGTACAGGATGTTTAATTACATAGATATATACCAGGTGTGAATGCTTATTCTAAAGTGACTCTCTCTCCCTCCTCTTTTGGTGCATAGCAGTCAGAAACAAATGATACATTTTACCAAATATGAAATTCTAATTAAAGGAAGTAAGAAACGGGTCAGTTAACAAATATATCAAAGTGCTTCATGCAAATTTGTTTTCTCCCCCTGACAAGACTGTTAGACATTAATTTATGTCTATGGTAAATGATTTGTATAAAAATTTTTCTCTATCCATTATGGAAAAATAAAAGATGCTAATGAGGTTGCTTTTTTTTTTTCAAAATTCTTCTTATTTCAGACAAATTTCCATGACATACAGTGTTTGCAATACAATAATGCTTAAATCCAAGGAACAGACCACAACCCATCATGCTGGGTGCTGTCAGAAAAAGTTAAGATGTTTCCTGACCCATTGCTCTATGTTTTGCAATTTGAACAGGCACACTCTCCCCTTGACTGTTTAGACAGGAGAGAATGGAAACTCTCTGGGCAAAAATGCCTCCATTTTGATAAGCACAATGATCAAATGATCAATGATGTCTTGATTCATACCTAATTTCTGGCACTGAAGGAAGGCTGCAGGAAGCGTAAGCCTGAAAAACGACGGAGGAGAGGGGCAGAAGCATTTCTTTGCCATTTGCAGAAGAAACCAATAAGGCACCCTTTCTGCTGAGCTGAGTCTGTGAAATGGACCCTTGAAAGGCAAAAATCCAGCTCTGTGGAGCCCACTAATGTTTTCAAACACAGAAGCCTTCATTTCATGCTGCAGCAGGAATCTCCTCCTGGCCACATGGGAACAGAGCACATCAATGCATTCATTAGTCCTGCTGCACTAGCACTCACAGATTTGCTCAATAAAAATGCCAAATCCAATGCCAAGGCATCTTCAATATATCCCTTTATACCTTTTAATGTTTTTCTGTTTCCTTTCAGTCCTAGACAGAGACATCTCTACATTTAAGGCAAAATTTTCAGGGCTACTACCATGCTAGACATCAAGAGGCAGAACTTCTGTCAGTCCCTGGCATGTCCCTTGGATTTAGGTAATATTAGTGTGACAGGTTGTGATCAGCGCCACTGCTGAGCTAAGAAAGATAGAAGAGCCGTGCATTTTGGTAGTGATTGACATGTTTTGAACTCTGGATATGAGCTCTATCCCAGTTAAGGACAGCATTGACAGTGGTTTGAGATGGGCCATCATTTCACATCCAGTTCTTTTATCCAGCACCTGAAAAAGGGAATGTTAACTCTTCCTTAGGAGCACAGGAAGCTTTGAAGAGTAGTTTTCCTTCCTCTGCTACTTAACTCCACTGCAGCAAACCTTTGCACAGTACCACCAGCAGCATTGTAACCCAAACAAGGTTCACTCTGACACCTTTTCTAGTTGTCTTTAATATACAAAACTGTTGAGGCTGCTTCTGTTATAACTTCAAGGTTCGTACAAGAATTAGAAACTACAAATTACATCAGTTTACCTAAACCACTGTTTCAAAGCTCTGTGATTTTTTTAGACCATGGGTGCTTGTTTGGAGCACCTACACTTTTGGAGATTATGTAGGTTATGCAGAAAAATAGATAGTTAAATTTTATTGTGGTTGTTTGGAAAACATCTAGTCACAAAACACCTACTTCTCCTTTTTTACAGATGGTTTTGCAGATGTCTGAAGTTTCTCCAGAAAAACAAAAACACACACCAAAAAACCAACAAAGGAAAACCAAACAAACAAAAAACCAACACCAAATAGCTGTATCTTGAAATTAAAAAAAAAAAAAAATCCCAGCAGCAATTTCAATTAAAAATTCTTTCTACAGAAATGTGATGTGGTGGACAAAAATATGGCACAGAGCGTTCCCAGGCCCAGCATGAAAAAATGCTAGATTTTCAAAAACATAGTAATCCCGATGCAGGAACTGCAAGATTTTTTTCCATAACCCAATGCTGCATAAAAGGCTAAATACAATTATTTAATATAGAACCTGTTTCTAGTGAGAGCCCTGATTGACTGTTGACAATTGTCTCTACCCATCAAAAATTTCTGGAACAAAAACCCACATCACATGTAAAGCCTTTTCTCCAGTCCAGTGTTATCTATCTTGGAAGGAGGAGCTGGTTTTGATGCCTTTGGACAAGACAGGAAGGAAAAGTCTCCATAAAGGATAGCAGTCAAGAGAGGAGTTGGAAATACCCAGGAAATACGAGAAAGGTAACTTTATTGTACTTAAAACAAATCTAAAGAAAACAAAAACTATTACTACCAACTAAAATAAAAATATTAATAGTGTTAATTCATCTAACACATTGTTTGTCACAGCATAAGCTATAAGACTGGGATGTAAATATCAGATTTCTTGATTTGCCATACTTTGATGTCTTAGATCCCCAGGAACTGGACCTAAACTCTTAAGCAGCTCAGATAAACTTTCTAAGTAACCAATCTACTGGCCACTTCTTTTCAAATCTTCAGAAAAGGTGCACATTTCTCCAACATTTTTCTGCTGGCTGTATGCCTTTCTTTCCTAGGAATAGTGACCTCCACCATTTCACATTCTTACTTTGCCAAACTACATGCCACATACACTTTCACATTCATTTCCACCTTGTCACTCAGACTAAAATCAGAGAAGCCATTTTGCTGAGGGCTTCCTACCCCTGGGTTTTCTTTACAAAGATTCTTCAGCACATCTCACTTTTTTTTTTTTTTTTTTTTTTTTTTTTTTTTTTTTTTTTTTTTTAGGTAGTTAATAAAGTTACTATGGAAGTGTTTCATAATAGAGAAGGATTGTATATGAGAGAGATGCTGGAAAACAATCCCATTAGATGTTGTCCATACCATATAGGATCGAAAATCCAGGACAATTAAATGAAGCAGAGATAAACAAAGTACTTCTAAATGAAGAATTGGTCAAACTATAAATAAAAATGACTTATCCTCATGCCTCAAGTAAAAACATTAACAGAAATGTGAAGATTTCTGAAATGAGCATTGAATAAAATTCCAGGATACTGAAAGTCAAGTGTAATAGAAATTTGATTTGATAACACTAGTTCTGTTTAATAATTACATTTTCTTTGGATCAGCCCTCCATCTCCTAAAGACTGGCTCGTGAAGAGAAGAAACACAGCTATTATTGGAATAACAGTTTTTAGAAACTGTAGTCACCTGATTTCTGCAAAATTATCTTTTTAATTATGTTTAATTTACATGACAAGCAGAGAAAGGAGACCTTGAAAGCCTGATTATAAGAGAGAAGCTCTGCTGCAGATACAATCATTGACTGTTGTGGTCCACAGGGGAATGAAAATATTGATGCCCTGGTATGTACCTTTGCATAAGAACAAGCAATTAAATTGGTACTTCTGGAAAAGTTGCTTTCTTTACAAGAAGTTTGTTTATCCCCAGCTAGAGTGTGGTTACCAGCTATCTTCCTTGGGTGTAACACTGTGAAGTGAAATGGTTTGCTGTTCATGATCTCATGTCACAACATCTATTTCACTTACCACACCATTTTAATGTAATTCAAAATGCAAAATGTTGCATGTCACAGATGGCTGAAATCTGATATTCCACTAACAGTTCCATTAAGACTCTTGTTGATTTAAATAATTGATTGTACTTCATGTTCCAATGGGTTTTGAAAGCCAACATGGTCAGTTGCTTCATCTCAGCCAGAGAACAACGCCTTCCAGATATTGTAACTTGCAGGGGTTGGAACTTAATTACTTTTGAGCATGTCCCTACATACTGAGGCTTTAGTTATTCTTCTAAAAGGAAAAGAAGCCCAACCAGTGACACAGTGAGATTGCAGAACTAATCCCTGGCAGAAACCCCCTTGGAATCAATCCAAAGGCTTGCTAACCTCAGAGAGCTTCAGTCCTGACTAAACACAGAAACTTATCGCTAAAAAAAAGGGAAAAAAAAAAAAAAAAGGAAGGAACCCCACTCTACTGCAAGTAATTCTTCCACTTGTACAATGATTCAGCACTATCCTCCTAGCCTGCAAAGACAGAAATAAGCTGGAAAATTGTCATCTCAGGCAGATACGTAGACCTTCTTCAAAAATTAAAACATTTTCTTTCCCTAATTAGTCCTATGTATTTTGTGAGTTATTGTTTGGTTAGTCCCATTGAACATCGCTGCCAATTAAATGAGGAAATGCCCTTCTACAGCTGAACAGAATGTTCATAATTTTGTATATTACTGGCTAATTGGAATAAAGGTATCAGGAGTCTCAAAACCTGTAGGTGAAATTATTTGCAGACCAAAAGCATACAAAATATACTGTATAAATCCAGTGTACTTTTTTTTTTTTTTATGTTGCTTCATGAAAACATACTGAAAACTGTGGCCTCACAAGCTCCTGAACTGGAAATATTATTATCATGCAACTCTCCAGAATAAAAGTGACTGAAAACCCTTAAACCAGGCTGCTGCTGAATTAAGTTCTCCTTACTTTAGGGATTTTTTTCCCCTGTAATTTATGTATCTACTTCCACTGCATTTGCTAAAGCCATTAAATATTTAATTTGTACTTGATTCTTCTTTCATGGCTGGAGTTCATCAGCTACCCTTACTTGGACTAGGTACTAATGCTGACACACGACATGCATTTAAAAGAACACTCCTGTAGGCTTGTTACTGGAATGTGAGTAATTATTAACAAACCATAAGGCCAGTTTTCTTTCTACTTAAATGTCATTTGGGCTCAATTACATGATACTAAGATGAACAGGTCATTAAATTCTTTACTCTATTGATTCTAGTTTTAGCTGAGCTCTGTTCATTTTTTATTTGAGCTCATTTTCTTTGGTTTGAACTTTGACTGTGTTATTTGATTCAAAGTTATCTTCCATGGAAATTCTTGAGAGGATGAGGCCTTATACCCCTGCATACATCTCTGTTTTCTATTTGCTGTTGACTTTTTTTCTCTTTCAAGATTCTGTGCTCTGGCTGCAGTGTTCACAAAGCCTCATGACTCTCTAGGACCCTGCTCTTCTATATTTATGCTTATGGCCTTGAAAGGGGCTACAGTGAGGAGGAAAGACTGCAAGAATCGTCACATACACAAGACGATGGGAAAGGAAAGGCTGAGCCTCCTTCAAACAGGGGGGACTATGTAGGCAAAATCCTGTGGGTTTACAGCTGCTGGGGCAGCAGCACTGGCAGCAGGGGCTGGCATGCAGCAGCCGGCCACTCCCAGATAATTCAGCCGAGGGCACTTCCCTGATGTGGGGCTCTGCCCCAGAGTGGGGCTTCTTTGGTTCTGTGTGACTGTGAGAAGAACTACTGCAACTTCCAGTGAGCTCCAGAGGTGTCAGGAGGTGTAGAGAGACAAGAGTTAACTGGGGAGGCAAAGCCTCAGTGCTGCGCCCACCCACAGCCTGCTGGATAAAACTTGCTAGAAAGGCTTCCAAAGTCACAAAGGCCAGTGTCTAGATCCACATGCGACATTGCTGAGAAGTTAAATGGGATGGATAAAAAAAAATTGAGAAATAATACATCTCTAGCAAAGTACAAAAATATCATTATATTTCCTGCCATCACTGCATGCAACAGAGTTTAGCAACTGAAAATCAGTCATGGTCCAAATGCATTTTTCAGCTAGCTTTCTCAAGTAAGAAGATTCTTACATAACACCATTTTTGCAATGGAAAGGAGTAGTGTTTCTGGGAAGAAGAGCCTGCCCTGTTTCAGAATTCATCTTTTCTCTAGATGGAGGTAATGACGGCCTCTTTGAGATAATTACATCGAGTATCTTTCCCACTACCATGAAATATGATTGTTGATGATGTATGTGCCAGATAGGAATTTATAAATAAACACTTCTCAGATAAATCACTCAGGGACCATCCAAAGCTCCCTCTTCATCACTGCAATGACAGGCTGGGTGTGAACCTGCAAACCAGAAAGGAATAGTCTGGCCTTGTGAAACCCTTTAACACCTTTCAGCCAACTTATCATACCCTTGGACCTATGCAGGAAGTGTCAGCATCCTCTGACAGAGACCAGAAGACCAAGGCTGTCCATCTTTGGTTGTCTAACCTAAAAAGTACTAGATTCAACCAAACTTTAGCCTTCAAACATCACAGTGGCACAGTAACTGCAAGAGGAGGGAAGGACTACATGGGCTCTTCTAGGATGGTACTAGAAGTAGAGACAGAATGAAAACCCAATCCATGTCTGTTGTACCATAGTTTTACCTGCAGTAAAAGAAATCATAACTAGGGGAAGAAGGGACATGCAGGAAAGTGATACTGTCACTGTTGACTGACCATGCTGTAGCAACATGAAGCTGAATTCTTTCAGACAGGGAGAAAAGGGAATTGATTGCTCCCAATTTCTTGCTGAGCACTCTATTAGTCTGCTGCATAGATTGCTAGTTCAATTATTAGGCTGGTATACAAAATTAGGTTCTCCTTTTTAAACTATGAAAAGGCGCACACTCTCCTTTCATTTCATTTAATACTTTGACCGAATAGTACTGCTTTCAGGGAGTCCATGCTTTCCATCCAGGGCTGCCAAAGATACCTAATTCCCACAACAGACAAGGATTTCACCTTTTTCTTCTGGCATGGCACAGACACCATGGCACAGGCACCTTCAGTGTCCTTCAAGGGTCCAGGTGTTTTTGTGTCTTAACTCTGAGCTCCTTAGCAGGAGACAATGCTTACCAGACAATATCCAGCACCTCTGTATAAAAGTGATGCTTAAGTTGGTATCACCAAAGATAGTGGGGTTGCATAGAGACTTACCCTTGTAGATAAAACTTGCATTTTGTATGTTTTGGAGAGGGACAGAGAATAAAGGGAAAGTGTTGACAACAACAGCCAAAAAAAGGACATTCCAGTCAAGGGGCACATCTGAGAAAGATGGATATAGAAAGGAATCTCGCCTAGTTTTCTATCCCTGCTTCAGGGATGCTGCATCAGGAGAGCAAGCCAAAATTACCTGCCTCCTTTTCAGGATTTTTCCAAGTTTGTTTTCTCTTACCCTACTGCACATTTTTTCTCTTCACTTGCAGAACTAGAGCAGCATGTAATGAGCCATGTTTCTCATCTACTCCTAGCCCTAGGAACCCTATTGATCTCATCAGTGTTAAATTAGCCTTGAGAGTGATATGGTATTTTGAACACTGCTAAGCTGCAATGCTGCCACCTCCTAAACAAGCCATGGGCTTTATTTCAAATGAACACAGCAACTGATTAATCAATACTGAAAGGTTATCAAAAACTGCCTCCTGATGGCAGGCTCTCATGATGCTCAAGGACTTCTTGATTCCTCCCAGTTATATGAAAAGACATGGGGGATTTTTAGTGCTTTTACTGCCTTCTTCTGGAGCCTTGTTTTTTTCCTTCTGTCAGTCCACCTTCTTCCCACACAATCTCCTGGTTCTGGTGGAACTTCCCCTACCCCTCTGCCCACAGGGGTCCCAACCAGGCCCTGCTCTCCAAAGGAAACCACAGTGGGCTGGCTGCTTCCTGGGGTCTAACTCAAACATCTACGTATGACTGGCATGAACAAAGTGTTCCCCGCTCCCTGAAAGGAGTCTCTGGGTTGCTGACTGCCTGTTTCCAGAGAGCAGAATATTGAGGCATAAAGCTCCTTGAGGACCAGCCAAGATAAGCATGGCCATGGCATGGTTCTACTGGGTCTACTCAACAGTTTGCTGGATTCTTTCAAAAAAAAAAAAAAAAAAAAAGTCTTGCAGAAGGAGCAGGGAGACCCACGGTAGGAGTGGGAAGTGAACTCCATAAAGTCAACTGGGGCCAGTGGTTTCCCCTGCCCTGGCCCCTCCTGCTTTTCACTGGGAGCAGCCTCCCCATGATCTGGGTGAGACCCCTCAAGATGAGTCCATGGGACAGATTCTGCATAGATCACTTGAATGATGGGGAGGAACTGCCTGCAGGAACAAGATTCTTTATGAGGAAAGAGCACTTTGGATGGGATGTTTGGAGAAGGGAAAAAAGCTGGTGAAAGCAAGGGAGCAAGTGGTACTGGGGAGAAGCAAGCACAGGAAAACAGAGCTAAATCAGAGGAAAAGTGGGGCTGGTGCTGTTTGAGTCTTGCTCTGTCCACATGTCCAGCCAGCACAGCCTCTCCTGTCCTCCCTTTAAACTCTGTTCCTGATGATTTTCTCAGGTAAGTGCTCCCCGTCTCCTGTGCCCATGTGCAGGAGCATCAAGAGCCCTCCCTCCCACGGGGCTGGAAGAGAGATGAGGGCTTGTATGCTGGAGGTGTAACCACAGACATGAGCAGGCCTGTGAGGAGGCGAGGAGAGGACAGTGAGGAGATGACAGGCTCATGTTGGGGGAGACCCTGGAGAGAGCCAGGGCTCTGTCAGCTGGTGTCTGTGTGTGTGGTGGAGTGCGTGTGCCTGTCCTGCCTGTTGCAGTTCCTGCACTACCACACAGTATGAATCACTGACAGGCTCAAGTGAGAGCAGGGGGATGACTCTACAGGCTAATTGTTGAAACAATCTGATATGGGGGAAGATTCGTGTTCTGGGCTTCACTCTTAATGAGTGTTTAAGTACACAATATAAATCAAAGAGGCTTGGGAAAAAAAAAGTCTCCTTAGCCTACACAGCACTTGTAGATAGCAGCTGGGCTATTGCTTGAAACATTCATTTCCCCTCTTTTCAAGTAAGCAAGTTGATTTGAAAACAAATTGGTAAAAATGAAATCTTACCTTTAAAAAGTTCTGAAGAAAATGTTAACATTCTTCAGCATTGTCAGGGCTTTTAAATAAATGTTTGACTGCCCTAATACCTTTAAAGAAAAGGCATTATGTACCAAACTGCAGAAGAGGTTTGGCATTCTGCATCCCAAGAAGCACAAGGTGTGTTCTCATAGCCCAGAAGGGCCTGATGTGGATTTCTTACCTCTCTTCAGCATCCTGGGCACTCTCTCTGCCTTGAATTTTCTGCAGATCCCATGTTTCAGCACATCATCTTACCTCTGTGTTGATCCACAGCACCAAAGGGATGTGGGAATGGCCAGGGAAGCACCTGTCTGCTGAGGTCCCTTTGCCTTGAGCTGCACATGGGTTCAGTCCCCTCCTGAGGAGACAAATAGTTTTTTCCAGAAAAAAATTTGCATCATCCATAATCCTAGAACCCTAGAATGGCACATTTGTTTTCTACTAGATTGTTAATTCTTTGAGGTTCACTTTAGGATTAAAACCATCTCTTTACAGCATTTGTCACTTAAAGAAAATATTAGAGAAAAAAGTTTCAGCTCCCCTTCTTTGCACATTGGGCTGAATTTTGGCTGATTCTTCCCTTGCTGAGTCTGGTTCTAAAATATGCTGAAGGATTCCTTCCAGAATGTAGGAATTTAATGTATAATACTATTAAAGTAATATATAATATCTGACATATACTATTAATATATTCAATACATTTAAGATATATATGTGATAAGTAATATATTCATACATCATATAATATGTAATATAAGTTACACATGTGTTGTATATCATGTTATTTTTTTAATATATATTGTGTGTTTATGCATTATTTATATTTCTAGAAGCATAAGTTGGGGAGATTTCTACTTTGATATTATTTCATTTAATTTTTTGCCACTTGAAAAAGTAATCTTTTTATGAGAATAAATTTTATTAAGATGAGGAGAGAGTTGATCTATTAAGCCATGCTGTGTCTGTTTCTGCTCTACTGTCACCCTACATAAATTGCACCCTTTATTGCACCACCTTCATCAGATCTTCCCTGTTTACACAAACACATGGTTCTCTGTGCAGAAATGTCATAGCATGTCCCTACCTACTGCCTACAGTTTTAAGGTAAAAACACACATTTCTGGAGAAGCTTTAAGCACTGTCCTGCCAATGATCCCTCTGCAATGCTGACCTGTGGAAGCAGCAAACCCGTATGGCAGCCAGAGTCCTCTGTTTATTATACTCTCATGGTTCTAAAGTGAAATTTTGTTCCATTAGACCCTGTCCTCTCTGCTAATTGGCAGTATTCCCCACTAGTTACTGCCCAACAAACAATGTCTGAGATAAAGGTGAAGACAGATTTTTGTTCAAGAGAAAACAGCTGTAAAAATTTCCCAAACATTGCACCGACTTCAAACTTACACACTTTACCAAGAAATTTTATGTCAAACAGTGCAGGGAGCTCTTGGTAAGAAGTTTCTTGAGAGAGAAGAAAATGCTGTTCTCCATCAATACTTGCACCTCTGGCCCCCTGAAGGAAAAAAAAAAAAAAAAAAAGCAAACACCTCAGCTGGGTTTTCTTATTTTGACTTTATTATAGCTTTTGGGAGCACTTTTCTCATGTAGTTATATAAAAATTTAAGCTTGGAATTATCTTGTTACTAAAGTAGGGGAATTGTAAAGATGAATCAATATGACTTTGAAAACTGCTATTTAATTAGTTTCAGTTGATTAGACAGACATTCGAATTTATAACAGTGCAGCCTGCTGGGATTAAATGGCAATAATATCCAGATATATTTTCTGGTAACAGTTTTGTCCATGTCCATATTATGAGCACATCTGCAGATGGCAGCAAAAAAATTAATCTGTGGGAGGTGAATTTACCTATTAAAATGACATATGATACAGAATTCTTCCACCTTATCTAAGAAGTGGTCTGACTGTTTTGTATTCTTGTCCTCTTCGTCAATAGACTTCCAGAACAAGAGATGCAAGCAGCACAGTGAGTTGAGGCATTAAGGGGATAACTTTCTCTGTTACAGCCTTGTGACCCATGAAAGAGACTCAACTTCTACCATTACTCCAAAACAGCTTTTTACAGTGAACACTGCTTAGAAATAGTGGTGAGATTATCAAATATATTATTCTTGAAAGACCACCAAGATCCTTAGACATGTCTGTGATGCTCAGAGTGACTCATTGGCAGAATACAAAAGAATATTCATCTTTGGATAAATGAGAGGTGAAAAGGGTGAAAAAGATTCTTTAGCACATTTTCCTTAAACAAAAGCTTTAGTTTTGCCTATCTAATGCTTTCAGAAAGAAAACCACAGTGTTTTCATTTGTGCCAGAGGATTTCCAAATTTAATACATGGTAGCAGCTGGGAAAATCCAAAAATGCAGCTGCTACAATTTATAAATTAGTGCAGTCCCCAGTGAAATAAAAGTCAAATGATTTAATAACAAGCTACTTTTTGTTGAGTTATCTTACAAAAAACCTAAAATGTTGTGAGAATGTTATCCAGCACAGACTTCTTGCAACCCAGATGTGGGATGAAAGGTGGGGTTTGTGACTTGATCTCTAATCCCAGTTCAGACACATCACATTTTTAAACCAGCAGCCTAACAGCAGTGCCAGAGCCTGAGTACACATTGTATGTATGCAGTTTCACTTTCAGATGTGTAAAACTGCCTTTCATTTCAGCAGGGGTTTTACCTGAATCTGAAAGACTGTGTTATCTTTGGCCCTGCTTTAGGAGATGAGCAATTTTTAGAGACTACTAAATCCCTTTCTAGGTTAAAATAACAAGATTACAAATCTAATAATCGTTTGATTACGGAGGCTGGAAACTTATCCATGCCAAGCAGACAAAATTGAACCGAATTTTCAAAGAATAAATGCTTTCAACATTAAAATTGTGTTTTAAGACAGAAGCTGTATTCTAGGAAATCCAGGTTATCATTGACATACAGCGGGTGCTTGGCAGGTGGAATCATTCTTAGTATACCCTTATCATGAGGCTATCCAGAGTACAATTTAGCATCCTATTCCTGACATCTAGGTTTCTCCAATAGGTTTTGAAGGGAATCTTTCGTTCGTTTGGTCATCAGGGCACAAAATCAATAACAAATATAAGGAAAACATACTTGCAATTCCAAAGTCCAAAGTCCAAAGCCTGGGATTTCACTGTCAAACTCTATGTTCCTCTGAGAGATTTCTTTGCACTACATTTACTCCTCCCCCATTTTTGAGATGAGTTGGGGACCAAAAGGCCTTCACTGCTGTTAACACAGTTGCTGAAGGCAATGAAGAAGCACCATGTAATTTATACAACAGTCTTAAGACCTGCTCAAGAGACTACTAAAGGGATCCAGGAGAAAGTTCTGCCTTAGAAAACGGACCAGACAGATCATAGAATCCTAGAATGGTTTGGGTTGGAAGGGAGGTTAAAAACCACCTAGTTTCAAATCCCCCGCAGTGAACAGCAGCACCTTCCACTTGACCAGATTGTTCAAATCCCAAATCCAGCCTGGCTTTGAACACCCAGAGGGTTGGAGAGTCTGCAGCTTCTCTGGGCAACCTGTTCCAGTGCCTCACCATTCTCACAGTAACGATTTTTCTTCTTAATATCTAACTTAAACTTTCTCTCTCACTTTGAAACCATTCACTTCTGTCCTGTCAATACATACTCCTTGTGCCTGGCATAACCTGGCACAACCAACTGTGGCCACAGAAGTGACATTGCCAATAAAAAGTTGAATAATGTGTGGGAATAAAAATAGGTGTTTCAAAAGTAAAGATGGTGGTATTGTAGTGGGTTTTGATTTCTCATTATCACAGCTTTAAAACTGTGGAAGAGGCAACCAAGACACTACTTCCATAATATTTGAAGAGTCTCTGATACTGTTGGTCCATTCTCTAATTTTTGCTGGTGGAACTGTGAGGCCAAGGCAGGGTGTTGCAAATTCACTTGTCTTGCAAAGCTTTGGCATCTGAGCTCCCCATCATCTGTTGTGCAAACACCTAGAAGAATTTATGTGAAGGAAGATATGTAAGTAGTTTCTGAGATCTCAGCTAGGGTAATAGAGTGGGTTCAAGGTGAGACAGTGCCTTTCTTTGATCCCCTGCCTTACAGCTGTTTCACATTTCCCCAGTAAGTTTTTCAGCAGTGCAGATTTATTATACACATTGTAGGGAGCAAGGGGCATTGCATACTGGAAGACTACAGGTACTGGAAGGTTACCACATAAAAGAAGGTATCCTGAGAAAAGGCAACAAGCAGAAAGGGGAAAGAGAATCACCCCCAGTGCTACTTACCTTCATTGATTATCAGACAGATTATCAGCCAAAGGAAATCAGTGAAAAGTAGTAAGAAAAGGAGTGAGACAGACAGGGAAAGAGAGACTTCTGCACTAATCTTCAAAATAAAACCAACTCAAACCAACCAATCAATGAAACAAAAACCACAACTAAAAAAATTGCAATAATCCTCTGGATGACATTCTTGATTTTATCTATTCACATGCATCCAGTGGAGAAAAAGAATATGTCCAGCAACAGTTCAGTTCCAGGACAGGAGTTGCCTTGCTGTCCAACATGCAGCATCCTTTCAGATAACCTCTCACTAGCTACCTGCAGACCCAATACACAACACTGAGAGAGTGGAGCCCTCACTGAGTAGTCAATGTGAGATTCACAGCTGCAGAGACATTTACATCTTAGACATACATCTGCATGACCTCCTTAGCAGAGCAGATAACCACCTCTAGAGAATATCCTTTTGGAGTGCTCTTCACCATATTTCCAGTAGGGCTACGGCTACAAAGTAGGACAGGAATGAGTATTAGTTGGTACTTGAGTGCCCACATCCAAGACAGTCTTAGGGACAATAACTAATGTCATGAATTTCCAAAGGATTTAGGCAGCAAGTGGCTAAGCTTAATGAAAACCCTGGAGAGAAAGAGTAAGCTGAGAAGAGAGTCAATAACTAAGGAGGTCATTCATTTGAAATGTCAATAATGTAAGGAGTGTCTGACACTTGAACACTTAAGATGTATGATTAAAAAAATAAGTATCCTGTTAATGTGAAAATATAAGTGTAAATTCTAAATTCTTAGTTTTGCCCTGACAATAAAACATTGTCCATAATAGTAAGTCAAGCCTTCCATCAGCACTGCTGATGGCACTGGTGAGGAATGGAAAGCCTTTTCCTCTAGGACCAGGGTAAGGATGGGGTCTGGTGTGCAGAAAACAGTGCAGTATTGTTGTGGATTTCTGAGAAAGGTAGTGCTATACAACATTTTGTTTGGAGATATATATATATATATATATATATATATATATAAAACCCAAAACACCCAGTGCAAATATAACAAAACTCCTTAGTGCAATACAACACAGTATATTTCTATACTTCAGTTTACAGGTTGATGTTTGTAATTTAGGCAAACCCAAGCCTCTTTTACTGGTGAGAAACAGCTCTGACACTACAACAGCACGTAACTGCACTACAAAGGAGCTCAACACAGGCAAGGCAGAGCCTCTTGTGTGAACCCTGGGAAGTGCAGAGATGGCCATGCTACAAGCTGCAAGAATGAGGCAGCTCAAAGGCTGGTGCATCCGTGGTCTGCAGTATGGTATGCACTGTTTTATGTGGCTGATAGTCGGGGCAGTAGTTTCCAGATGAGGTATGCTGTAAAGTGTCAGAAAGCATGGTGCAACAACCACCCTCCCATCCACTTGTCTACCCCCAGGGATTTCTGTACAGAGGACCATCATTCAGGACATATTTACATTCAACCTAATAATCAGCAGCAACAATTTTAGTTTTGTCATGTCCTTGAGAAGTAAGGCAATAAAATGCAAACAAAGTAAACACCCTTCCTTTAAAAAAATGCAATTTGGATATCATATCCAAATGAATAAATCATTCCTGAAAGGCAGAAGCAATATTACTGTGGAATTAGTGCTGGATGTTCTTTTGTTAAATTGTATACAATCAAAGTGAGGTGCCAAATTACCAACTAACTGTCTGGAGGTCGATTTTTAAATTCATGGATGAGCTAATGCATTTGTGCCACTGATCATAAAGGGAGGAGTTCACCTTGCATTAGCCTTGACTCATAACTATAAATCCACAATGTTACCAGAAATAGATGTCCTATTTCTTGTCATTGATCTGCAAGCCATAATTTAAACATTTACATGTCCTAATGTTGAGCCTTCCAATTGCCTGAAACATGTCTCTCCAGGGAATGCTCTTCACGGGGAGAGGGACTGTAAAAATAAGAGCATCTTCGGTAAAAACTGGGAACCTTTGACATCTTGAAGTTTATCAAAAGCCTCATAAGTCAAGAAGAGTCAAAACTGAAAGATAAAAGGATATTTATAAGGGTTAAATGAGGATATAACAGAAGTTAAATAAGCATGCACAAGATTATAGTGTTGGGGGCAAACAAAATTAGAAATGAAAGAATTCTGCATGACTGTTAAGCAGTAAAGCCCTAGGAATTGTAAAATTCATGTATTGTCTTCTTTTTCAGCACAGTTAATATCATTCAAATGGAGTCATTCATTAATAGAAAAATCAGAGAAATCTTGTCTCGTTTGAAATAATACAATGTGTTTCCCCGACACTGATATTTTAAAAACAATACATATGGGAAATGAATGAGTTACCAGTTATGAAAAGATGCATCATTCAGGAGAAGTGAAGCACATGGCAAATTTAAAGGAAGTGGTTTTAAGGCTGCAGACATAATTTTTAGGGGAGATGGAAGAGTGCATAGATTAATTTCCAGGCATATTTGTATATTTCATAAGTGCACAAGCAAAGTTCTTGACTGTTTCTTGTGAAGTGCTCCCTTTCCTAAAGTGTGGAGATTTCTGTTAGATAGCTAATTAAACCCGTGCAGTGTGTGTCCAAGCACCAAAGTACCTGAATATCAATGTTAGTCTCGAGAGCTTTTGTATTTTTAATTTAACTGGGTTTGTTCAGACCACAGTTCAGAGAGCTGATGGTACAATAAGACTGAGAAACCCTACAAGAAGTTCACTGAAGTATTATAGTGAATTTTAAATCTTATCATTTTTATATTAATTTGAATATTTATTTCTTCTTAAAATTTCATTCTTTATATAATCTGCAGTTGCTGAGTTCTGCTGAGGCTTTTAAATGAGTCTCATAAATAGATAATGATAGAATTTTTGAAAGTGTGAAATTCAATAACACTTTGTGGTCTTTCATCATGACTCCAGTTATGAACATCAGTGCTGTGCATGTAATACCTACCTGACTTCATTTTTTCAGTTTGCCTTTTGTAGTAGTGAAAAATCGCTAGAACAAAACTCTGTCTTCTTGCTCAGATATATCTTTAATAGCCTGTAATTTTTAATAAAATTACTTTTTAATTACTCTCTAATTCTTGATCACTACATCTTTCATACAATTCCATACAAACAAACAAAAAAAGAAGAAATTTCTGTGTATTCAATGATGCTTCAGTTGTCCAAGTGGCCCTAGTCTACATTTAAATGCCTCTCATGATGTCTTCAGATGAACACACATATGTAAATTTGGTGTGTTTAAATTCTCTGCTAAACTGGGCAAAAATGGCACCATTTTTTATTGTAGGAAGGAATAAATCACAGTGGCTGCTCCTACCTTCTAAGGTGAGGTCCAGGGGTGCTCTCTTGGCGGTGGTCTCGGGAGCCCTGCAGGCTGGGGAACCTGCAGGATCATGCCCTTGTCCTTCCTCACCTCCATACCTGGGCTCCACCTGATGAAAAGGCAGCCTCAAGAAACAGAGGTCATTTGAGGACATGGATCTCATCCACATGTCCTGGGGCCAGGACAGCCCTCCCAGGACAAGGAAGCACTCCTGAGCCCCAGAGCTCCAGTGGAGTCAACAGAAACATTTCTCAGTTCTCTTAATGAAAGCCAAAACCTATTCCAACATAGAATCAAATATCACTGCTGGCCATGTTTTCAAGTAGTACATGACATTTTGATGCAGTTTGGCATGACCTGTGCTCATACTTCCTTGCAAAGTTTTATGATTTTAGCATAACTTTAGGGGAAACAGAGAGGTTTTAGTACTTTTGGACTGATCAATAATTTAATGAAAAAAGCAAATTTTCTGACCTTGGCTGTTAGCTGTAAAGAAAGAAAATTTCTTTGATTTTTACTTGAATCCTCTGAATACTCTTTGGACTCTTATATATCATATAAAATTGAATAACATGTCTTTATATAGGAAAAACTTGATCCTGTTTTATAAAAGCTTGTGTGCACTTTTCTATTGCTTTGGAAGGGATTGTTTTGGACATCATAAAACATAATTCTTGTCTGGGACTGTTGAAAACAGTCTGCAGCAGAGAGAGAGACCTAAGTTGTCCTGACACAGAACTTCATGTGAGTTTCAGATGTCTAGAACATTTTTAAAACCAAAATATGGAGTTCTATCTCTCTTCTTATCTGCCTTTTTAAAGCTCTTCTTATTCTACTTATCCCTGTAATTCTCCAGACACTTGTATTAGTCTTTTAAAACTGTAACTTCAGTGTTTTATCCAATATATCATAAGGCAAGAAAAAAAAATTACTGTAATTACTTTTGAGTTTACCCCCCTTTATTTCACTGGCAGTCCTTGTTCTAGCTTTGAGGCCAAGAAGAGAAAAGCTCCTCACCCTTTCCTCACACTAATCCTTTGATTATCATAATTTTGAACATATTTATAATTTCTTTCTCTGGCATCAAATTTAGGTGTGGTGACTCAGTGCCTTGTCCCACCAGATGCTGAACGTTTCCAAACTGCTCCATGACATCCTGAGACAACATTGTGCCGTGCTGAACCACACTTAATGAGAAGAATATTTTCCCCCTATATCCATGTGTGTTGAGTCTCTTGTACCATTAAGGGAATTTCCAACTGCCTTGCCCTGGAGGGGCGACCCCTCCCAGGTGTGGCAGGGGCTTCTCCTGCATGCTTCCCTGCAAACATTGTGTAATCTTCTCCCTGGGTTTCTCAAGCCCATGACCCCCATGGTATCTCCTTTCCCTATTTCCCCATTGGCTATGGGGGCCTGGTGTCCAGTTTCTGTCTTCCCTGCGGTCGATTGCCGCCTGCGCTGCCCCCTGTGCCACCCACGAACCTGGGACACTGTATAACTGAGAAAACCACATGATCACCCTCTTCGTCCTCACCTCCTCCCCGCTCCAGGGTGGGGGAATAAAAATGTATTCTCGAGTTTAAGAAAGAGACTTGTCTCGTTTGCTTTCCTGCCAGCAGCTGAACCTCCCTGGACACGATCACTGTCGCCACACGCTGCTATACATGTGAAGTTTCTTGCCAAGCTTGCAACCACCACCTATTGTCCTTGCACCTCTGGGAAGGATCCAACTCTCCTTTTCTACAAGGTCTCTTGGAAAACAGGTAAATTCCTCTTTTTGCCCTTCTCTTTTGCAGGCTGACCAAGTCAATGCCCCTCAGTGTCCCTCCACTCATCATGTGTTTCCCAGTGGTCCTTCCACACACTCTCTTCTGCTTATTGATGTCCTTCCTGAATAAGGAAGACAAAAACTGACACAGAATCCCCCCAAACCTTTGCAAATGTCAAGTAAAGGAATAAACACTTCCTGGCTATATTCTTGCTAATACAGCCCAGTCTCTGCTAGTCCTCATCATGATGCTGCATCATGTTCAGCCTGCTGTATACCGGGTTCTCCTGGTCTTTCTGGGCAAAGCTGCTCCTTAGTACCTTGCTCACTCCCTGTACAGCTATATGGAGCATTCCTGTCCCAGGTGCAGGAATTTGTATTTTAATTTGTTGAATTTCATTGCTTTTTTTCAGCTGATTCTTCTGTTATGGTTCTTGTGTATGGTGACTCTACCCACCAGGATATAAAGATCTTTTTCCAGCCTGGCGCCATCTGCTTACTCAATGAGTGTTCTCTCCTTTTGAGGGTATAGAATTTTTATGAAGACCATCAGCATTCAGTCTCAATATCAACTGCCATTAACTGGTGCATAACATCTTCCAGTTCCTGCCAAGAATATCTTACAGGTTTGATAACAGACTTCTAATATTCAGACAATTCCTTCTTTGACAGTGTGCACGTATGACAAATATCTTGAGTGCTCATTCCCGTACATTTGAAACACCATGCCGTTGATATATGCAGGTCCAGACTGGCTTTGGATGCTTCCAGCAGCGTGTTTGTCTCCCCAAGTTCATTTAGAAGAAAAATTCTGTGATTTAGGAGAACTCACTGTTGAAAATAATGATTTTCTTGCCTCTTCCTTTGCTTAATGTTTGTTTGTTTCACCTTGTCTTATCCTGAACATTTTGTTTTCCCTTTTGTTTGCATCTTCAATTTTCCATTCAGCTACGTAGATCCTCAAAGCCTAATGTATTCAAAATACATCTCTTTGCCCAGGGAACACAAGAATAAACTAAGAAAGAGAATGACACTTTCAATAGCTTCTGAGATATTTTTTGTCTCATTGCTGACAAAGTCTGCAACAAAGTTCAAGGATCTTTCAAATGTGCTAGCTGAGTACTCAAAGTTCTGGTATAACCACACAACAGCTCTTAATGCAGAGTTGTGTTTCCCAAACAATTTCCTCTTTTATCCAGACATGAATTTTAATTTAAAGAATCTTTCTTTTAATAACAATTAATTGGCTATGAAATTTATGCTCCACTTTGGAAAGAGAAGGCTCATTTCCTTAAGGGCTACCTCATATTTAATGCTCAGTACATTGCTTATTTAGGCAAAGACATAACACACCCTACTTGTACACATGTAGCTAAATTTCGTCAGCTTTGAGGTTCCTTCTGAAAGCCACAGTGTCTTATGATTCCACTGTGACCAATTTGGATGACAGCCTCCAGTTTGGATTTGTCATTCAATAAGAATCTGATGTTGAAGTGTTCCCAGACATAAACATTCACTGAAACCAGCCATGGCCAGGACTACTATATTTGTATTTAAAAATGTAGAGTCCAAACCCACCAAAACTGGATAAATAATGCAGAAGTAAAGTTTCTGGGTTTACACTTTCGAGGCATGGTAGATTTCTGACTACAGTAACTATCATTCTCTGGGGTGATATATAAACTACCTTGCTCTTGGCAATTAAATCTCATTCTGTAAAGGGAATACAAAAAATTAGAAGCAGGGTCAGTTCTGAAAACATAAAATATTCATGGTGAAAACAATAGTGGGGTTTCCAAGGCATTCATCTTTGTGTGTTTGCCAGCAAAACATAGGTATGGTAATAGATGGCTATCCATGAAGGCTCAAGAACTAAAAGAATGGTCTGAGGATAATGCTGTGTCTGGGTAAATACATGTCTGGATCATATGGCTACTCCTGCTAATATTTCATACCAACAGAGAATGCTGATACCAGAAGGCAAACATGGAATCAGGGTCAAGAACAATACTGAATCCAAAGGACCCCCAGCAATAAAAGAGGCCCAGAAATCCAGGCAGCACAAATTATAAATGAGATCATTACATAGCTCAGATGAAAACACCTGGGCCAAGTGCGTGCCTTACACATGCTTGTGTCAACTTGACAAAAGCTGCTGCAAGGCAAAAAACAAAAGCAAATGGTCCTTTAAGCATTGAATTTGTCATTGCAGGGAGTTGTTTCCTCCTAAAGAGTTTAAAAATGAATTTTCAGAAGATACCTGAACTCAGCTGGTCCCATTTTCTCCAGAAACTCCTATCTAAAAAGGGAGATGTCAATCAGACCATTTGGGCTTTTTAGGTTTTCCTTCAAATCCAGCACTCCATGCTCCTGTCAGTAACTGCATCTCAGAGAATGTGGAAACATCCAGTTCAGAGATGAGGAAACTGCCTATATTACATTATATTACACTATCCCTGTTGCTACAGCTGTGGGGTATGAACCTGAGAAGTGCTGGAGCCAAACTGAGTGGCCTAAGACAGGAGCCCATCATCAGCTGCTAAGGGACTTGTAAGAAACTGTAAAGGGGGACACTGCAGCATATGAGTGCTTGACACTGTTCTTTTGTCTCTGTTTTCCCTTCCATGTCATCTAGCAGAACTGGATGGAATTGCACTGTTTATTTCCAGGGCAGATTTACCAGACAGGCAGGGGAAAAATATGATCAAAATGAATCATATCAATGGTTCATCTCATCACTCCTGGCTGCCCACAGAAGGTTCTGCTTCATATGAGGATGTTAATCGTAGTTGTCCTGCCCTCTCAACACATCCATTTTAGGCAAGAGAAAAAAATAATCTATAATATTTTTTGCTACCTGGCAATAAATTCTCTCTCCTTTTACTGTAATGCCGTTGAACCCTTTCATAGTTTATGATGTGACTTGATTTACAGAATTCATAATGTCACTAAATAGATCTGCAGCTCTGACCTATAAATACTGAGATATGTGGCTTCTTCATTTATAAACGGGGTTGGTGATGAGAGCAAATTGGATAAAGTGTTGGGGGCTGCAGGAGGTGTGAACTGAAACGCTATCACTCTGCCTTCCTAATCTAATCTTAATATTTATCACTCTGCTAGAGAGAGGTCTCCTCCTTTCACAATATCTGCATTGCAAAGCTTTTGAATTGTTAATGTTTTCCCTGAACAGTCATACTGCCCCCTTATTTACTATGAGAGGTGGTGAGGGAGTATGAAGAGTGTAAAAATTGACCATTGTTGATGGTCTTCCCATTCATTTGAATAGGGAGAAGAAAGGCACACATAAAAATGTACTTTCCTTGACTTATTTCAGACTTCACACAGGAAGAGAGAAGTTCTTATTTTTAGTCAAGATTTACTTGTGTTAGACTCTATATTCCTATCAAAAGCATGAGGAACGTCTTTATTTCCCAGAAAATGGCCATTGCATTCATCATTTTCAGAAGTAACTGCATATTACAGTGGTGGCCTTCTCTTGCCTGGTGTTAGTAAGGGGTACTAAATATTTAAGAAATGAATGGCAGAAAAGAATTACAAAACTTCTGGCCTTACTGGATTTTTATGCCTGTTTTAAAAATGCTGTGGAGACAGGTATTATGTGACAATGTGAAGGGCTGTAAAAGTTTTCCTGCTACTAGCCTAAGAAATGTTAGTGATGACTAATGCTGCCATCTCAGACTTGTAATAAATTTTTTATAGTAACCTATACTATTATAGGTTCTTTCTGGCTACATATTTCCAGTAGTACTTCAACCATCTGCTACTACTGAGGCATTAGAAAAAGTGGTCTTATGGAAATTGGGTACCACTTAGCAATCTTATGCCAGAGCTACTGAACGGAAAAAATATTGCACTCAATGAGGAGACAACTAGACAAAATCTTGCTTTCATATTTGCTTTGCTCTCTTAAAAAACACTGGAACTTGAGAGGTTCAACTCAAATCACCACCATCCTGGCAGAACTCTTAACCTCTCTTTTCTGTGGCTCTGCCATGCAGGAAGAGCAACAGGGTCATTAGATGCCAAATGCAAATTACTGCTTCATTGAAATGGAAACTTGCCGCAGAGGAAGTTCATCTTTCATTCAGGCTAAAAAGACACTTGAGGATAGTTTTCAACACAGAACTAACATAGCCCATGAGTGTCAAATAGCCCTCAGGGCATATCCTGTAGAACAGCCACAAGACAGGAGAGAGAGCCAAGAAATATGTGGATGAGAACATGCTATCTAGGTAATCTGGAAACAAATCTTCTGTGTCTCCTTTCCATAGTTTCATTCTCTTTTGGAGAACCCATTAAAACTTCAGAGGAAGTGAGGAAGGGACAAGATGTTACAAACCTCTTTGAATTGTCTTGACCTATTCTGTTAAAATTAACTTAAGCAAATGTGAGGAAAGTAACTCTTAGGGCTGACTCTCCAAAGCTTTTCAATAGATACCAGTTTTCCTTTGAAGGACACTTCAGAACCTACATTGTCCTCTGTTTTTGGAGTGCCATATCACTCAAGTTCTGTATTTTCTGACTGCATGATGATTGAGAGCTTCCCAGAACTGGCAGGCTTTGCTTGGGACTCTCCCAGACCAAGTCTTTCTGTCTTTTATCTCCTACTTCTTCTGGAACTCTGTTACTGACTGAGAGCAAATTAATACTTTTATAAAAGGGATAAAGTGAAAGAAATGAGGCTTTTAGAGTTTGAGACAGGGGAAAAAATTAGGTAAAATAGTATCTGAGGTGAAGTACAGTCAGGGAGAATGTTTTCAATAATTCTTTACAATACAGCTTTTAAAGGGAAGCTCATCAGCTAATCAGGAAGGGCTAGCAAAGTGTTCTCTCTATTCAAGTGTCTGAAGTCAGAGTGTTACCAGATAGACTGGTAATCTGATAGATTATCAGACTTTCTCATCTGTTAAACAGGAGCAGTGTGTAGGTAGCAGCAGTCAGAGGCATCACTGAAGGAGAAGCACTCCAGGGGTTTTCTACCTCTTCCTATCTTGGGTTACAGAACTTGGATTTGAACTGAGCAGATCTCCCTGAACTGCAAAGAAATATAGAAGTGACACTGTTGAACTCCCTCCCTCTGCCTTTGAATAAATAATGCACTGCTTCAAAATAAGTTGTTTTGGCTTCCCAACATGAGAACTTAGGCCTGCTGAGCCCAGGTGAGCCCACAGGGGCAAGGCAGATGAGTGAAGGTTCCAGCAGCGAAGATTCCCATCAAAGGACAGAAACAACAAGATCTTCCACAAAAGAGTGTTCCTGGAATGAAAGGGTCAGAGTCATAATTCAGACTTTTCCTATGTCTTTGAAATGTCCCCATCTTAAATAACATTGTCAAGTATGTCTGGTTGTCTATGATACCAGTGCTTGTGTAAAGAGACATTATTTTAGTAGCAAATGAAATCATAACCATAAATAATGGAGAGATTGCTGTATCTCATTGAAATACATAAAGTTTGTGCAGAATGAGTATTGTTGTATTTCAAATCTGGGCTAAATTTTGAATGGATTAATGAGACCTGAGTAAAATACTCGAATTGTTTTTAGACTTACTTCAGTAGTGCTTAAGTATCTCTTAAACAGGTTAATAAAGATAAATCACAATTAAATTGAAAGATGATACACACATTCACACTATTTAAATCAGACCAAATTTATGTGTATAGATGAAGATTTAATAATTCAGATTTCTGACACATTTTAATATTTAACTCTGGGAAAAGCCACTCTTATGCTGATTGACTTTACTGCATTTCTAGTTAGTTACTGTGCAGAGCTAACAGCAGGGTCTGTGTCTGCAAAGGCTCTGTTTTCCCTTCTGGCAAAAAAGATGTGATAGAGTTTATCCCTGTTTTGTACACATGTGCCATGACCCTACTCAAGCATCTTGTGAAAAAAAGCATTATTTAAAATGCACAATTTCATGCTGTATTTGCAGAAAGCCATGTCCTCTCAATCCCCTGTTAATACCCACACCTTGTTTATGTCTGCATAAGTGGTCAGCCTTTTACAGCACCCAAAGGATTACAACTCCTTCGCTTGTAAACAGATGAAATCAACCAAAAAATTTACCTTTACAGGTTTAAAAAAAAAAAAAGTCACAAATGGAGCACAATAAGAACTTCATGCCTTGTGGAATAAAATTAAACTGTCAGAAGCCTCTTGCTGTGTTCATGGGGTTTGATATCTATTATAGAACATTACTATTTAAAAACCAAGGGACTCACCTGGCCAATGAAGAAGTGAGTGGAAACATGCAGCATGGCATGCAGACATAAAGAAATGTGAATGAATTTATAGCAATAAAAACAAATTAATATGAAAGGAAGGGAGAAGAGAGACAGAAGCCTTTCAAACCACCAAATCAAATTGTTGGTGGGCAGTTCTTACTTTCTACAGTTTTCTCTTCATCTCCCTGGAGGGCAAGGAATGAGCGTGGCTATGGACATCCCTTAAGCAAGAATCTGAAGGGTTTTGTCAGGAGGTACCACACCCCACTTGAACTGGCAGTTTTAGGCCACCTGCCTTCCCCAGGCAAGATATTTTGGTACACCTGAGATCTGTCCCAGGGGTTGCCATAACAAGAATAACATTGTAAGAACAGGGCCTGCTCATCTCGCATAAGAATTAGAGCTGACACTGAGGCAGGGTTACAGCTGGGACTTCTTGTTGGCTGCACCTACACTCCAAAATTTTGTTTGCTCTCAGAAATGGTCTTCAGCTCCTCACTAAATGGTGTGGAGCAGCTCAGAGCAGAGTGCCTTAGAGGCCCCTCCAGAGTAGAGCAGCTGGGTCCATGTTACAAAGCACACAGCCAGGGTGCATGGGGTATCTACTCAGCCATCAGGATCCAGTGGTTTTTTATGTAGAGTTTATTGCAGATGCAAATCTCTCAAGTGATGTGGGCTTTGTTTTGGCATGAATCCTGGGTATGCAGTGTTTGTCCTGGAATGTGGTAAGAGGGCAGCTGCATACTGGGTGGTGCAAAAATTGCTACAATGGAGTTGAAGTAGTTTGTGCAGATGGACTAAATCCTCCATGCTGCCCACTGGGAGTAGTTCCTGAGCTGGACCTTCCTCAGAAGCAAACCCAGGTTTTTGTTTTCATTTGTTTTTATTAATTGGAGCACATCAGCTTTTTCCAAAAGAAAGTTGCCATAAGAAAATTAACATTTCTGCTGCGTGAGCAATTATATGATCAGCTCAGTGAGGGATGAAATGGGAAACTAAATTATTAGACAATGTAGAAGTAGCAGAAATTCTGATATGGCTTCAATAATACATCTACTACATCTTTCAGTTACTTTCATAACTATAAAAACATTGACAGTTAACTGTTCCTTGCTCGACAATATTGTTGGATTATGAGACCAAGGATTTTCACACACAAATGTAGAGTCTCCTTCAAAGAAGGACAATAAGGAAAGACACCTGTAAAATCAGATGATGACCAGCTGTACCTTCCCTGTCTGGGCTAAAGCCAATGAACTTCTCATTTTCCAGATCAGGACACAACACAGATCTCATTCAGCAAAAAACCTTTACTCTTTAACTGAGATTCTTTAATAGGATTCTTTAATAAGGATTCAGGATAGAACAGTTGCAAGCAAGAACTGAGACTGGGGAAGAAGGAGGACTCTGAGACAGTAACAATGACATTTTCTACCAGCAGGAAGTTCTTGAAACAGCTTTCCATTAATCAAGTAGTGCAATCATTCCTGTAATACTCATGATGTAAAAATATTTCCCCTCTTTACTATGTTTCTGGCAAAAGCAATCTTTACTATTATCTCTTTTTTTTTAAGCCCAAATATTTGTTACTCTGAAACCAGAGAAGACTGGTTTACCTCATGAAGTAAGAAAAGTATTACTCCTGTTCTCTCCGCAGTGACAACCACTTTGGTTCACTCTCCTAATCACTTGAACCAGATACAAATTTTTCTGTTGTTGAATGGTGATATAGTTAACATAGATTAATTTTCAGGTTAAATGAGTTAATAAAGACAGAAAAAGAAATCTAATCATCTAGTTAATAAAGAGACGTGAAATACCTTTGTGAACAAAAGATTTCCTAATGCATTTGTTTAAAAAATTATAAAAAAGTAATACTGTTATATGTAGAATGAGAGTTGTGCCAGGCATTTGATGGTTTCCAGGCTGCTCTTTCTGTGTTATACACTTTGTTAAAAAGGCTGCAGTGAAAGTGAGGGAAGAACAATATGAAAAAGAAGAGGGTATTTAGGAGAAGCATGGAGCCGTACCTGTCCCCCAAAGGAGTCTAATGTATAACGATACAGCAGCCTCCTGAGAAATGTTCAAAGATCCTCCACACAAAACCCTCCTGCTTGTCGGAGACATAGGCAACATCTTCAGCTGGATAATTAGAGGGCAACATGCTGGCAAAGAGTCTGTGTAATCTATATAACAATAACATTAGGAAAAAAGTCAACATTCTGGGGACTATGCCAGCGATCAGGGCATGATAATTGCTATAATTAAAAGCAAGGCAAATATTGCAGGAAAAGTAGGTCATTCTTCAGGCTGTGTATCCCTGATGCAAATGAAAACGATATAAAGAAGATTGTGTAATGTGATCTAAAGTAGACAAAAGTGCTGCTCTTCCAAGGTTGCTGCAGACCCTTCATTAAATGCCATTGTTTTCATATGCCCCACCAGCAGGAAATGTTTCCATAAACATAGTGAAGCTGTTGCAGTCTGGTACAAGGACTACTGGAGGAGTCTGTTGTAAAAATCTGGTGAAAGGAGCATAATTAAGACCTATTGTATGCAAGGATGCCTTAAAGGAGACTGTGATACCGCATATTTGAGAGTTGGTGAGCTTAAGCGCTGAGGTTTTTCTGACAGTAGCTCCAGCACTGAATTTTAACACATGTGGCTTTGCACTTTCAGAGACATTGAGACTCCAGTATGTAACATCTGTTTGAGCCACCTGAGACCTGGTTTCTGCAGAAAGGACAAGGCACAATAAGAAAACAGAAGGACATTTCCTTGCATCATCTCTAGAAGCACCTGGGCAGCACACTGATGATAACTCTGTCTTGGTGGGGATGTCACTTCTTCCTCTTCTTTGCTAACCTCACTCCCACCATATGTTTCCCTTGCACAGGACTTGCCTAACTTTTACAAAGAGATTGCTGTGTCCCCACATCTCAGCCCATGTAATTTCCATCTTCTTTTGCCCTTCCTATCTACCTCAAAACTGTCTCACTGACTTCTCCTCCATGCAAATCTACTTTTGGTCCAACCCCTAGAGGAAAGTAGTGTCCTCCCCCATGTGCTAATCCTAAGTTTATAAAAGCTGTTGGATACATTCTCACCATGAAGCCCCTTGTGCCATGAGCCTCACCTCTCCTACCATGTTTTTTGGGTGCCCCTCTTCTCTGCTGCCTTAACTGGGCTGAGGATTTCACACTGAGTGCTGTGCAAGGACTCTGACCTGACAGCAGTGTGTGGGACAAGTCTGTGTGTATTTCAATGAAAAAAAAAATCATAAAGGTATTTGAAATATTTGTTGCAACTTTTCAGTATAAGGGTCTTAACTTTCCAAAAATGCCTGCATTTACTTGCATTCCCATGCCACTGCAAGATTAATTCTGCCTTGAATGCAAGGTTACAAGAATTTTGCTTTAAAAGTTCAGGGGGAGGCTATACTTAAGTCTAAATAGCATTCATTTGAAGGAATTAGTTAACTGTAAGTGCTCTTCCTCTTATATTTGTAAAGATTGCTGATATCCATGGACTCTTTCACTCTGTATCCAACTTTGTTTTAAATATTTTTATATGTATAATTTACCTTAACAAAGTGAAGGGGTCCCAAGCAAGATCCAAAGTGTACAGATGTTTTACCTTAAAATTAGGATAGCAAAGTAATTTCTCTGTGAAACAATGGACTTGATTTAGTTAGCATCCTGTAATGAAACAATTTAGACAATCAATTCAAATTAGGGCATGGAGCTTCTTTGGTAAACTACTGCGTTATTAACCTTAACGATGTCAGTGTTTGAAGTTTTATTTCTCCTGCTATCAAACTCAACTTATTAGTGTCTAAGGTAAAAGTCACAAATGTGCTTCATACTGAGAAATGTATTAATGTTTGTAATTAAACACAACAACTGTATAGCACAATGTGAGGGAATTGAGAAGTTCTAAAATTTAGAGACAGACTGCAAGAATGAATTTATCCTTCTAAGACTTTTCCTAAAGGTCTTCCTGTTGTTATTTGGCTTAGTGCACTGAACTAACAGCAATTTAAAAATGCATTAAAAGAATTAATACTTGTTATTATTTTGGCTATACTTGTGTAAATTATATGTGTTGCAATGCCCTACAGAAGAAGGACATGACGGAACTTGACAGTGGTAGAGCAATATAGATCCATGTCTTGGGTTAACCTCAGCTGGCTGCTGGATGCTCACACAGCCATTCTTCCAATCCCCCCTGTCCAAGAGCACAGGGTTGGGATGGAGGGCACCCACACGTCTGCTGCAGGGTAGGATCCTGGCAGGCTGCACTGTGTACATCTGCTCCAGCATGGCTCTCTCTGGGCTGCAAGGGAAAATGTGCACCAGTGACTGGGGGACCTTGTCCCCTCCTTCTTCTCTCACCTCAGTGTCTGCAGGGCTGTTCAATCCCTGTCCTATATTCCTGTTAGCTACAGTGCAGTGCTTTACATGAACATCCATGCTTCCTCTGGCAGTCATACACCACCTGTCTATCTTCTGCTTATGACTTGGAAAAAGTCTGAAATACACTATCTTCTGCTGTTTTTCATAATTATTCCTACTCTGCTGAGCATTTAGGACAAATTGATTTCACTGTGGGACTAGTTGTCTTCCCTATTAAACCTTATAAATCTTAGAGTGAAATGGGCATTGATAGGGTGATAGTCTCTGCAAGGAAGACTATTCAGAAGTGTTACTACGCTAGACCTGAAAATTTAGTTATTTTCACTCCTTAGAGTTGTACCAACAGACTAAGGCCAGGCAAAAAAATGAAGACAAATCCATTAAAATGGGACCACTAAAGAGGATAGTTTCAGGGCACCAAACCTGATGCCCCTCATTACTCTGCCAAAAGAATCTCACAGGTCCCATGCAGAGCCTGAGAATTCATTTCATGTTGGAATTAGAAACTACCTCCAAAAGACTGAGAATTTATCTACATCCTTCAGCAAATCATTTTATGGTATTTTCCTCTATCTACTTACACCCATTTGAATTCCATGAGCTGCTACAAGTCTTCTTTTCTCAGTATGGCTTTTCTAAAAGTGTATTATGTTTCAGCACAGGCATCTGCAGCAGGTGATTAAGTATTCTCATATTGTGCTTCTCACTATCTAACTGCACTTCATTTGCTCATATTTTGATTCTTCCTTATAACCTACCTCTGCATGCTATACTATCTTTCCAATGTCTTTGTCAACTTAGACACACAAATTATTTGGTCTGGGACTGTCAACTGATCATCCATTCTGTCACTGAGGACTGCTGTTCTGAATCCAAGTCATATCTTGTACTCCTCAGTCGTTGTCTTCTGCAATATTCCAAGCTTTCTTTAACATGGTTCTGCTCCTTACTATTTTCTTTCCTTACTTAAATCCTCACTTTGTGAAGACCCATTGTGCATGAGTGATAAATTTCAATTACACATGACATGAATTTATTGACCCACGTTATCCTACTATTTTTAAGATAACTGAAAAACAAGGTGAAAATATCCATGAGATGCAGAATACAGAACAATTTTGTAAGAGTTACACTTCCTCTCATTAGAAAATTAACATGCTGGATGAATAGGCCAGAGAACTTCTGTATTTCGGAAGGCAAAATTCCATCATGTCCCATTTACTGTCAGCTCTGTATACATTACATGCTGTATCTATCACAATATTTTCAGTGCATACTGTGAGGTGTGACAAACTGAATAATAGTGTATACAAGTTGTTGTGTCTGTCAGTGATTGAAGCATAATCAGGATTCTTTTATGTCCTCTTTAAGCTGATTATCTTGGTGGAAGAAGCCATAGTCAAGGAAAAATCCTCCTTGGTGAGTTGTTTTCTGCCTTCCCAGCAGAAGATGCTGCTCTTCAGCACCACAGTCCAGCACAACACTTGGTGAAGGATGTGGACAGTTTTCCATGTAGCAATGTTTAATGGAGTAGTGTAAGGCCCCAGTCAACCTGCTCAGGGGGACTTTTGAAAGGGTTTACAATGGTTCATGTACTCTTAGAGTCTGTTCTTCAAGTTTTGCTTGAAGGAAGCAAATACTCCAGGAAAAATCTCTAGTGCACAAAAAAGATTCTTTAATTCCAACAGCTGAAGGTCTTTTTGCTCCACTTTAGGCAGGATTTACTGTGGAAAAAGAGCAATATGGAGGCCTCCAGAGAGCTGCAATTCAAAACAAGCACAAATGTACCAGCAAAAACCTACTTCAGAGAGATGCAGCACAAGAAGCTGTACCTTCAGTGGTTTTTTGGCATACAAAAAAAAAAAAATTCGATGGTTTCTTGTCCAGTTACAAATAATTTTCAGCGTATTTTGGCAGCACATTATTTCTTTTCGGTACTCTGACACTAAAGGCTATTCCTCAAAATATGGAGTATTTCAGAAAAGCAATAAACTCTTTCCCAGGTCTCTGGTTTGAAAATCCAAAGAAATCCAAGAAAACTTCATTGGAAGAGACACATCTGCTGAAGTTGAAGTGTCAGTATTGCTTCCTCTCTTCTTTCTCTTCTTTCAAAACACAAGTCAGACCTACTCTCATCTAGCATTTTCTAATTTAATTTGGAGGGTTTTTTTTCCAAAGTTTATTACAAAATAAATGTTCTGTCTTCTACAATTAGCAGAGAGCACTGGCCAGCTGCCCAAGTAACTAATCAACATGAAACTTTTATCAAGACATACTGCAGAAGATATACACTATTAGGTGCCAGATTATATAACTTTTTTTTTTAATTCTATCACTACTGAATGAAATTTCTGCCACAAATCAGTTTCTTGCTGTTAAACTTTGTCTCATTTGAGAGGATGACAACTAACATCAAATATTTTGAGACTCCTGCAGGAAATATTTTGCAAATGCTAATGTCCTCGTGGAAGAAACGCTGTGAGGTTATCTTCACTTATTGCTACTCTGCCCTTCAGATGAGCAGAAAAGAGTTCTAGTTTAATTGCACAGCAACACAGCCAGAAATAGACACAGACAGTGACATCTGCACCAGAACTTCTCAGCTAGTTTGAAAACTTCTAACAAGTGCTTAGTACTGTAGGTAGTTCCCTGCTTGGTAGTAGCTGAATGCTAGACTACTTTTGCCTGAAGAAAATTTCAGGTGCTTAAGAACAACTAATACATCTCCTTTGCTCTATTTTGTGTTTCCTTAGTAATCCAGGCTACTAAGGATGTTTGTATCACTCTCCAGAGAAGCATTCAGTTCCTTGATATACTTCCAGGTTATGAAGAAAAGGGAATGGGTGCTTTATTTTTTCCTTTGTGTGTGGAGATGCCTCAATTGAGAACCATATAACTTTCTTACCACTCCCTCAAAACTGGGTGCATTGCAAAACACACATGGTAAGCAGGCTGAACATGTCCTATTCTAGATTTAATTTTTGTCTTTGTATCTTGCTCAAAAAAAAAAAAGTTTTCAACAGATCCTTCTACTTGGCCTCTTCTTTCGTATGATGATCCTTATGAGAAAAGGAATTAATTAATGCCATCAGCTGCATCCTGTAAGGCTCCCTGACAAGTACATGGTCCAAAGATGCATAGTTATGCAGTCCTCAGAAAGGATGCCAGGTGCTCCCTTGAGCTTTGAGTGTCTTCTGAGTTCTCCATCTGCTCCAAAACAATTACTGTATCTGAGGCACACTGTAGATTTAGACTTGTGAGTAGTCTGTTGGATCACTGAATTTATAACAAAACTTGTACTGTTATTGCATATAACCCATTGCTATTTTCTTCCCAAAATGAAGTTGTTAGAATTTTTTAGCAGGCAATACTCTACATCAGAGCATACCAGCACATCTGTGTTGATATGTGATGCGAGTCAGACAAAAAAATTTCAAACACCCGAACGCTTAATTCCCTTCTGCAAATCTCCTTGTGGAGCTCTGCTGTCAGATTCTGCTTATCCTCCAAGCCCCTGCTCTGCTCCCTGATGAGAAATCACATTTTGTTTGGATAGCAGACTTTTTTTTCCTCAAGGTGTGCCAAAGTCACCGACTTGCACTTCAGTTGCTGGTGAGAGCAGCGTGCCCACCGGCTCCTGAGGATTGCAGCTGTTTGTGCTCCTCACTGCTCAGACTTGAATGTGCCTACGGGACCTCAAGAAAAATGTGCATCTGAGTATCTGAGGCTGTGTTTTACAATATGTTGTCTAATTTCAACACTGTGGTACGCCAGCTTCCCTAGGAGATTTCTTAATGCAGTCTTATTGCTCGATATCCTCTGGTGGCTGCCTTGCTCGTAGCTCACGGGGGAGGTGGCAAAGCAAAGCCACTTGAAAACAAACACTGCTCATCATTACAGGGAGAGGAAGAGGAGAGTAAACAAAGACAGTGCTGGCAGTGTGACAGAGGGGATCAGGCATCCTCTTCTCTTTCAGAGGCACTGGCAGCCCCCATTGGCCAGGCTGCAAATGCTACCTGGTCTGTCCAGAGGTGTCTACAGCATTTAGTTGCCCTCAGTGACGACAACATCCAGCACCATTCATTCACCAGCTGAATAGGGCAGCTTGTCCATGTGTGACTCATAGAAATGGGGATCTTTTTGAGGAGGCCAGCAATGTCATAGTGCCATCACCCCAAATGTTTTAATCCCATGGACAGAGAAAAAGAGAACATATATGAGGTAACCAGGGTTATTCCACGATGCTGCTGCTGGTTAAAAGCATGTTTTGAATCAATGTTTCACTGCAGGATATTGCCTCCGTAATATACTGCATCAATACATCAACAAAGGAGTGTAAGCCTGATACTTCACTGTTCCATAAATCATCCTCCCATCCCCAGCTGCAGAATTTATTGATTAGCAGGATGGGTATCTGGGAAGAGAAACACACAGCTCTCAGGCTGTTTTTGCCTAGTGTTTACAGAATATGCAGAAAACAAATTTCTTATTTCCTTTTAGAGGAGCATGTGCTGTGTCTGGGAAAGAGGAGCAGCCTCAGATCTTTCTTTCCCCGGTCCCCTTGTGCTGCTGTCTCTGCAGAGGCACATTTCCCATCCCCATGGAAACAGGACGAGGAACACAATTTGCCTCTCTGCAGAGGACCCTCTGCAATAAAGCTGCCCAGAGGTTTTGGCTTCTCACAACCCAGGCAGTGGCACTTCAGGATCTGAGCTTCCCTTGGACACCTGGACCAGCTCCTCCCAGCAATTTTCCTTTCCAGAACCTCATGTTTTTCTCTTCCAGAAGTCCCACTGCAGGACAGAAAGCAGCTATTATTTTTCCTATGAAGCAATGAGGATACATGTCTGCAGGCTATATTACCTGTCTACCTAATAACATTTTCTCCCTGGATATTTTTGTTTAATCCAGGGTCTGGGAGGGATAATGTTTTCCATCAGGTCTGAAGAAAATAGCACAAAACTTTAAAACTTGGATGGTACCCCCTAAAAATGTCTCAGAGTAAATTAAATTAAACAAACTGGATTATTGAAATTCTGTTCCAGGATTTCATTTTTCAGGAGATGATGGATCAATGGTCAGTATCTGCCATTTGGGAATGATGAAATCAGTTGTATGGGAGAAAAAGCAGAGACAGTTTGCAGTGAAGGAAGAAATAAGGTGATGCAGGTTTCAGGCCACTGCTAGGCTGCAGTGATGGACTTTTCTGGTGAAAATGTGGACTACAATTCTGCATTGGTCCTGTTTAAACAGACAAGTAAATGAAAAAAAATAATAATAAAATAGAATTTAAAAAAAAAACACAAAACAAAACAAAAAAAAACAAACAAGGAAGACGAATCCGTTTAATATTATCTAGTTATCTGGTAATCAGCATTTTATTCAGAAATTTTCTGAATTTTTCATATGACCACAGATCATTTTAGTACAGAGTACTGCCTTTCTGGACTTCCACTGTCTACACAACTGTTCACAGAAATGCTCTATTTTTTCCTTCAAGAAGAGATGATATATGCCAACTATCAGGTTTCTCATCCTGATACCTGGGGCCAAACAACTGATGATTAAAATCTTTCAGCAACATGCATTCTGAGCAAAGAGGAGTCAGTCATGATTGCTTCCAAACTCCACTTTCCTCTAGGTGAAATCAGGTTTTAAGATTATTTCCTAGAAGATTGGAATTGGATGTCTTTTGGGATTAGTAAATCAACCATTACATGGATTAAGAGAATTAATAGGAGGAAGTTATCAGTGTGGAACAAAAAGATAGTTAAGGGAAATTTATAAAAGATATCTATTGTGAAGTAGTTTCTGATGCAGGAAACCCTTTTCTACAAATGAAAAGAACACAATGAGAATAATTCTAAAGAGACCATGCATATAACACAAATAAAAAGTATAGTCAAAAGTCAAAAAATTAGCAAATTCCAAACAGGTTTTTAATTATTACGGGATTGGTAGCTAACAAACAGCAAAATTATTTAGGTTATTAGATCAAATGTTTTCATTGAAATAACTTAAAGTAGTATCTTACGATTTATTAATTTTCAAAATATTTTGTACTTCTATATTTAAATTCATAGTATCAATTTCAGGCTTTTATGGAGTTTGACACTTTTAATATTTAATGTTCATAATATTTTAATTGACCAAAATTTACTGGAGAAGTCATAACTTAGTAAGACAGGCAAATTTCCAGCCACTTTAGTAATAATTGGTAGCCTTTTTATTTTTTTCAGCAAAATATTTGGTCCCATTATGTCCTCTTGAAATATAAATCTAATTTGAAACAGCACCAATTTAATATAGTTCATGGCGCACTTTTATGTATTTTACTTGTTTCAATTATTAACTTTGCTAAATGGCCATATGGAAAGTGCTTTTTAATGTGCTGTTAATTCCCTGATTTTGTATCATAATACATGTTCTCAGCAAAAAAGAGGAAGTTACATCAGCTTCTATCATCATGCCACTTTGTTCTTACCCAACTATTTTTATTGCAGAGACAGAAAATCCATCAGCTGGTGTAACTGGACACGCCTTGAGGGTCTCAGTAATCACCCAGCTCAAACTCCTATTTGTGTGTCTCTGCAGACCACAGACAAAGAACAATAAATTGTTGCACCCCATCTCATCCTCTAACCCCGACACTGATCTGTGGGGCCAACCTAGCTTGTGCAGCAACAGGTCAGTTACACCTGGTCTTTGTCAAAAACATCCCTCAGGGAAAATCAAGGGCTTTTTAAAAGACTCCTCTGTCTGTTTCATCTTCACATACACTTCTAAGGAAATGGATGCAGCATCCATGGTCACACCAAAGTCAGTTTTGGTTCATGAGGTTCACGTCCACTTTCCAGTTCCACTTCAAATATACTGGGGCAACATAAGCCAAAATTTTCAGTTTATTCAGTTCATGCCTGATGAATTTCTTGGAGAATGGAGCCATGAATTTTTAACAACTCTGCAAATATGAAGGAAGATAATGTATATTCATTTTTATTTATTATTTTCTATGCAATTTGATGAGGGAAGTTGTCCCTGTGCTCCCAACAGAGGAATCCTACATCAGCTCAAATGCTTGCTCTGTCTGCCAAGGCAGTATTTCATGCTCCTGCCCTGGTCAATGCCTCACAGAGAACAGAAGAAAGGTTGATGTCTGCTTTCTGTTCCAGATCCATTTTTCCTTTCTGACTGTTTGCCAGAGGAGAAGGGAACATTACGACTTTTCTAACTACTCCAAACTACCTGGATTCCTTGTTGCCTTGAGAGCAAAGATCCTTGAAAAACAAAACTTCAGCTGAACTGCTGCTGCTGAGGGGCCCACAAGTCACAGCTTTAGATAAGTCCCATCTTGCTCATTTCTCTCTCTCCTCTCTTGAGCTGCACCTGCAGCTTCCCACTAATAAATCAGAAAGCAAATACACTGCCTTAGATTTTATCAGAATGTGCACAACTGAGTGTGAGGGCAAGAGGAATCTGCCAGAGTTGGTTCTGTTGTTTTATGTATGCTCTCTCTTAATTTCATCCTATTTTGAGTTCCATGGGTTAAAAATAAGCTAAACCACCACCTGCTGTGCACATCTGAAAGCAGCTTTAGCATACTCAAGGTCAGGGCCATCATGTATAAATATCCTGCAATATTTAACTTATTTTCCAATCTGCATCCCTATAGTATCCCCAGAATAAATAAAAAAGATGTGTTTTTCTGACTGTAACAACTGCTACTTTTTCTTTTCGTTAAAGCTGCATATTTATGTATTTTCTTCCCAGCAACAGTGTCTGAACAGGACTTACGTTTTACCTTCACTTTTCTACAGCACAGAAAGCACTGCCACTGCTTAAGAGCTAAAAATGACAACGCTGTAGCAGCCTCCAGCCATTATTATTTGCAGTGGAATGTGGTTTTCATTTTCGCTGCCTTCTAAGACATGAGCTGTTTCTCTGAATGTATGTGCATGCACACGTTGTCTCAGAGGAACAAAAAACCTGAACCAACTGCCCAGATCCAACACTGAAAGGTGTTGGTTGATTTATTAACAGCCAATTTCTGTGGCCCCAGTTCTATGCACTGATCACCCTCACGTTCCCACCTGAGCTGCTGTGGTTTTTCCTGGCCATTTAGAGACCATGCTGTGATGGGAGGAGACAGTGTGCAGGCTGCTTTCCCCTGACCACAGCAGGGAGGTGCAGGAGCTGAGGAGTCAGGACATGCTATCTCCAAAGGGGCAGTAATTTCTGCCAAAGAGCAAGGCCACAGGAGGGTGGCAGCTTTACCCATTAGCACCCAGAACTTGGCCACAGACACAATAGCCTTTTGAGGGATGTTTAAATCCTGGTTTATGATGAAAGAAGAAACTTTCATCAAAATAGTGCTTGAGGTGCACTGAGAATTTACTGGACCTAACTTTCCTTTTATCTCAGCAATGTTTTGCCATGACCTCTGGAGAATGATGCAAGTAGAGCAATTGAAAGACAACAACATTTTGGATAATGCTGCAAACTACAGTTTGTAGCAACCTAGGATCTGATTAGCAAGTACCTAATCTCAGCACAGGAGAAATTCCAGCAAAAAACAATTTGTATGCTCAAGTATCCTGCTGAATCTGAGTCTTGGTGACTATTTTCTTCCTATTGATTGATATGTATCCTGAAATTTTCTGGTCACACTGCACGACACAAACACAGAAACTAATCCAGCTCACAGAAGGTTCATGTCCCTTTTCTAATCATCAGTGTGTCAGGGCCGTAGCAGTGATTTCATCTGAAAACTTAGTTTATCAATTAATTTCCAGATGTATGTATCTGTTAAAAATGTCAATATTTTAAATCTGTTTGCAGAAGTGAAAACATGGAGTTGATCTCATGCACTCCCACTTACCTACAGACTGGAGGACCCAAATCTGTCCAGTTATTTGCAATCATTCGTGGTAACAAATAGCATCAAACTCTGGTCAATTAGGACCTGTTCAGAATATAATGCCCCATGAGACAGGCTCATCAGTCAATAGTGGAAAGGAAACCCTGTGGAAATGTCTCTCTCCGCAATGACAGTGCAAAGAGTCAAAATATCACTTTAGATACCTTATGTTTAGACATCTTAAACAAACAAGACTATGAAGACTTAGAACCACACTCCCCCAGATGGTTTCATTAGTGAGCTATATTTCTAAACAACTAAATTTCTATATTTCTAAATCATGCATTCTGTTTTCCCCCTTCTGAAAATAGTTGAAATTTTATTCTGAGTTCAATTGAGCTAATGGGAAATTAGCTAAAACCAAAAAACCTCAAGCACTTTTCTGTCTTTTTTTCACTTGCTGTTAGGGTTATGGCTGGAAAAAAGCAATCAAGTGCAAAATTCATTACCCATTTTTACACAATAAGGTGCCTATAATATAGGTATCTACATATGAGTTGGTTTTGAAGACTTTGTTACAGTTAAACTTCAGATTAATACAGATTAAGGAAAACAAGGCTAGCATTGGTATCAGCTGAATATCCAAACGATGTAATTGTCCAGCCTAAATGATGGGAAGATTCAATTGCCTAAATATTGATGCCATTTTAGCTATATCCAGTTTCTGCTTCAAATATGGTCAGACCTCCCAGAAGTCCTTGATGTCTCTGACACCCCAAAACATCTCATATGGTACATGTGGCACACTGAGGTAAAGAAACCATGTGCCATTGACTTGGGCACCATGGGCTCTGCTGCAAGCTCAGGCACGGATGGACACCCATATGCAAACCTCTGAACTTCGATGTCTGCAAACTGGAACAGAACTGCATCTGCTTGTACATGCACAGTAATATCACTTGCATCACCAGAACTTAAATTCACCCTTATTTTGCTTCTACCTTCAGCGACCCAAGGTTTCATTTCTGCATTTGCTTCTTCATGTGTGCTGCCCATGACTCTCAAGGAGAGGGGTGGGAGTCAGGTCTCTCCTCCCAAGGACACAGCTGCTGCAGGCTAATTTGTCTGGGGGGTGGGAGGGCTGGTGGAGCCACTCAAGCAAATTCAGCCCAGTATTTTGTAAATTCAGAGGGCTGTAAAAATAGATTTATAGATTTCAAATCTCAACTCAGCATAGACCAGAGAGAAGTTAATCAGGCAGCATTATACACGTTGTATCTCTAGGCAAGGATTTTGAAAGAAACAAGTAAAGAAACTCACAGAAACTTTTTTTTTTCTCCCACAAGCCTGTTTCAGAATATAGAATGCTTCAGATGTTAAAAATGTAGTTTCTTTCTTGTCACTGTGATAACATTAGCTTTAGGTTGCTTCCTGCTGCTGTGTGACAGCTGTTGCAGACATCAGTTGGAATGCACAGAATATAAGTTTGTCATATAAATTTAAGCTAACCAATCTCTCATCTTGCTATAAAACCTAACCCGGCCATCTCCTATGTAATATCTGGTCATTGGAATGATGAAGTTGTTATAACAGCATCTTGACTAATTGCATCCATCAATAAAGATGGATTCTACACAAAAAAAAAAAAAAAAGGCATCAATTAAAATTATCAATCCACAAGAAAGCAGACACTTTTTATGCATCATTTATCACAACAACCTGGTATTCTTCTCTCACAATTTTTAGAAATCTTGTTGCCATAACAACTGGATGTAGCCTTAACACAGAGTGGGCCAAATCCTGTCCATGGTGACACAGATGTAAATGCAGAATAACTTGGCTAAAATGCCTGGAAAAACAGTGGTGCAAATACAATCTAATGGGGCAGAATGGGACCCACTATCTCTTTGTGCTGCCATTTTCTTCTGCTGCTTTGCCTTGTCAGGAAGACAAGATGTTTTTCTCTTCTACTGTGAATAAGCGCATAACATAGTGGAATAATTAGACATAATGACAGGTTAAACAACAAAGGAGTGTTACACCTTAAATACCATATTAACTAAATTTTAAATTTGTATATTAACAGGGGTTTTTTTTAAAGCCTGAGAAAAGACTAAATAGCAGATAGAAATATATTCTCTCTGTTCAGAGGTTACATCTAAATCACATGACATAATCAATAACTTGCGTAATAAGAAAATATAATGAAGGTAAATTCACACTTGTTTGGCTAAACAGAAGAGATACACTCTCACAGAAAAAATACATTGAAGGGTCCTGGGTCCTATTATCTAGACCAGGAACCCATGCATTTAAACCCTGTTTTATTTACATGAAACTCATTTTAAAGACATCATAACAGAATATTCACAGACTTGTCCCTCTCTTCAAGGAAATCCATAGGAATTTGCTGCTATGTCATGGTCTGTGTGTGGATTACTACACCCAAACAAAGCACAGTCCAGGAAGAAAGTGTGCATTTATTTTATCTGGATTGTTCTACAGAAGCATTTTCCAGGCTACCAACCAAATAACATTTTAATTAATTATAATAATCAGAAACTCAGTTGAACAAGTACTTTGGAACTTGGTAGAGATAAATTTAGTAGACACATACCGTAATGATAATTTTAACACTCATTCCTGTTACAAAATCAAATTATGCCACCAGGCAAATTCTGTAGGAAAGCTGGAGAGAGGGATATACAGAATATAAAAGGCAAGGAATTCTTTACAGGAAGTCCACAGAACGAACCAAACTGCAAACTTCTATGCATTAGAGACATATTTTCCCTTATTAAATTCAAAAAGTATGGAGCCGCCATCCTTGATGATAAATAGCTCGTCACATTTGAAGGCTTTCTCTGGGTGCAAGGAGACCTGAAAAACCCAGCAGCAGGAAGGGAGGTGACTTGTTACATTCAGAGCAATCTTAGAATAATGTCATTTTGGAATGTAATTTCGCAAGCAAACCTAATAGCAGGCATTACTAGTGCTCAGATGTCACTCTGAAGATTGATGCATCAACATTGCACTGAGGCAGTACAAGAGCCTCAGAAAAATAGATTAGCAAGGCTTAGTGTCCAATGAAAATGTAAGGTTATAAAGTTAAAAAATGCACCTGGCCAGGACATCAAGAGGTCAATTACTTTGTCTATTTGCCCAAAGGCAGGATCATCTCTAACTACATCATTCCAGATAGCTTTTTATTCTGCTTCCATTTAAAAACCTTCAGCAAAGAGGTTTCACAATTTCCAGCCACTTCATTTCAATGGTTCGTTATCTTTATCATTAGAAGGCTCTATGGTGCACTTGAGGGTGTGATTTCAGCATTCATAGGTACTGCTGTAACATCTTTACTGCAAGTTCAGGCATTAAGAGCAGTGAAACCATCTTGACACAGGCTGTATTTGCTGAGCTTTGACTGGATGTCCATCAGTAAGAACAGAAACCCAGTACAGTTTTGCTGGTATTAATCGAAACAAGCTGATCTGCTGTACTTTTCTCCTATCACCCCCCTTACAGTATGGGGTTTGTTTTTTTTTCTTTGAGGTCATGATGTTTCACAGTTTCCTCTTACAACTGCTGAGGCAATTGGTGAATACTATGGTTTCCAAGCTCTTATCCAGATTTTTTCAGATTGATTCAGAATCAACTGGCAGGTGCCTGAACCAGTGTTGTACTGCCCAGTGTGTGTACTAGTGTGCTTGTTTCAGTGGGGCTAGAGTTAATTTTCTTCACAGTGGTTAGTACAGGTTTTCTTTCCCCCAGCCCATGCCTCCAAACAGAAACAAAACTAGTAAGAAGCTGACAAAAATAATAAGATGAAATAGATTCTTTCATGGTAGACTAATTTCTGTGAGTCTGTGCAGTGAGTGTCTCTATAGTGCACCACAAAAGGAAAACTGTATCATTTCAGGAAATAAAAAGTGAACCTAGATTGGAATCCTACTTCAAAACATTGGATGTTGAAAGGAAACATTAAAGCACAGAATCAAATTTGATAGAGGTATTGGTTAGAACTGAAATGTCTCCCACAGTGAGATCAGTCCTTAAAAGCAAACTCTGAATATCCAAACAACAGTGAAAGAGCAAGACAACTTTTTGAAGTCTGGGAGAATGCCTAAATGATGCAGATGGCTGGCATTGACATGGGTATAAAGCCCCACTGGCAGCAAAATCTCTTCTTGGAATCTTATAATTTTATGGTGGTAGTGTCCATGCTCCTGTCTGCAGAGTCATTTTACCAGAAGCAACAAAGAGTGAAGGTAAAGGGCAGTCAATAGAAGGATTATAATTCAAAATAGCTGCTTAAGAAGCATGTGTTGGTAGGACCTTCATGACAGATATGGTAAGAAACAAGGTCTGCACTTGACATTGCTGATAAAAGACTGAGAATGGAAACACTGGCTGTGAAGAAAGAAGCCACTGAATCTGTTGAAAAAAAAAATGGAGAAAGCATCCTGCTGAGGAAATTTAAAGACTAAGTCCATCTAAAAACCTTCAACCAGGTTGAAATTCCTGGGTTAGGGGTTTTGACATCTGAATTTCCTTACATACTCAGTGTGGTCAGGGGGAAGAGAATCATCACTGCAAGGCAACACTGACCTCACATGCCTGGAAGGTACCTCCCCCTTTCAGGTAATCACTGAGCAAAAGAATGATTTTACTACACTATAAAGTACTTTCAGAGGAGGAAAATGGGAAGTGCAACTGAGTTCTCCAAATGGAGCAGAAGGACATCGCATGGACCATGTGGCATGAGGGTGATTCACCATGTGCACACAGGAGCAAAGGGGTTTTAGCTCAAAAGCCTCAGAGGAGCTGGCCCTCTAATGCTTGCTGAGTACAACACTTAGTGCAGTGGCACCATTCTTCGTTGGTCATTAGGCACTGCTGTCATAAATGTGGTGAAGGGAATCTTTATTTTATAGCGCTCTTAAAACCAGACCAGACGCCAAATAGGAGTCTTTACATTCTGTAAAGCAGCAGTGAGTAAAATTATGAGATCTATAAATTAGAAGACATCATTACTTTGAAAAACTAAAAATAGAAATGAAAAAAATATGCCTGGAAGTGTTTCAAGACATTCTCTAGCCTACCTTCCCTTCCCAAGTCAGGATCTGCTCTTTTTTCTGACATTCCTAAAAAAAGTTTATCTAATACTTACTCTCAAAGACTGCTACTAATAAAGATTTCACAACCTCTGGAGACAAGCTATTTCCAAATTTAACTTGAAATTCCCCTGAAGCAATTTTAAATGGTTCCTTCTAGCTGTAAGATCTACACAGATTTCCCTCTTTCTTCCCCTTCTTTTGAAGCCAGCTCCCTATTTCAGGGAACACAAATCTGAGTAAGTCAGTAATATACTAATTTATACTCTTCACAGCCCTGCTGAAATTAGTTGCTTCCAACAGTGCAGATCTCAGCATGTAATTAAACCTGTAAAATTCTATCTTAATGCTGAAATAAAGGTTTCAAAGATTTCATTCATACAGACCTGTTCTTTATGTCCATCTTGATATCCCTAATGTAATTCTCTTACAATTTGTCCACATTTTTTAATGACAAATGATTTATCGCCTTCTATCTCTTCAATCTAATTCTTCAATAATTTTCTATTTCAAAACAATTTCTCTTTCATACTTTTTTTCAAATGACTTTCAGCCAAACTTCCTAATATGGCCATAAGTGGAATTACTATGACTCTTACTGAACCAGCAGCTTACTTACAGATTATTGAGTGGCTTCTGCTCCTCCTGGTGTGGTTGGGAGTTCTGCCATTGCCTTCAATAAAAGCAGGACTATACCCCCTGAAAGAGCCATATTATTGGATAACTCAAAGCTCTGGTGAGAATTGACACTGGTAGAATGACAAACAGTTTTTTTAGTTTAGGATATCTTAATTGGATTAACCAGCCCTTGTTTTGTGTAATGATTTTATATCTCTGGATGCAATTTGCTATGATTAAATAAGAAATGTTTTCTTGTTCAACTGACATCAACAAGAACAGTCAGTAGCTTTCAGTCAAAACTATAAATTCCAACTTGCATCTCTTCATGCACTGGGAATCTTTGTGTGAAAAAGGAGACAGTGTTAGTGTGAGGAAGAAGGAATTTGGTCTGGCAACTGGCAGTGCAAGAAGAATTAACCCAATCTATTTCTCTTTCAGGTTTGTGTCTGAGGCAGAAACAAAAAAAATTCCAAAGACTGCACCTACTCACCCTACTCTGAGCAGATGCCAGCTTCACAGGTGTGTCCTCTTGAATCCTGTGTGGTTCAGTGTAATGCTGTTGGTTTACACCAGGGGTGGAGAAAGGAAGGTTGGTGAATGGAAGACAGCATGAAGCTGAGGCAGGGCAGGGTTAGATGTCAGGAAAAACTTTTTCACCCAGAGCATGGTTGGGCATTGGAACAGCTCCCTGGAGAAATGGTCACAGCAGCAGCCTGACAAAGTTCAAGAAGTATTTGGACAATACTCTCAGGCCTATGGTGTGACCCTTGGCCTGTCCTGCACAGGGCCAGGAGTTGGACTTGATGATCCTGGTGGGTCCCTTCCACCTCAGAATATGCTATGATTCTCAGATGTTTGCTGTTCAGGTCCTTCATAAGGCAGCAGATAAGACACTTTCACTAGCAGTTTCTGAGATAGCACTTGACTCAGCTCCTACCTGCCTTAAATAGCTCTGGCTGATCATTAAGTTAATCAGATTTAGGTGCACTGCCCTAAAAATCTAGCCAGGCTTCACCTCTCTCATGAGAACAGAGGAACAGGATTGCCCTTACTATGACATAACTGCAACTTCCTAAGGAGGAAGTGTCTCTCTTGGAAACAGAGGATGCAGACTGGCAACACAGGAATAGGTTGTCAATGACCACATGAGATTCAGTGGCAGGTGCTAATGTTTAATCCATCTGTCAAAATCCAAAGAAACTGCTTTGGACTGGGCTCCTGGACTCAGGTTTTTCCCTAGCATTGAACTACTTTAGCAAGGGAAATTCAATTTGTTGGCCTAAAGATTCCAGAGTGCCTAGCAAATTTTTATTTATTTTATTAAGTACTACTTTATTTTAACTTGACTTTACCACAGAAAAACATGCTCCAGAGCAATGTGAGATCCAGTTTGCATTCTCTTAAGCAAGCCACATACTGGTCAAATAGTTTCTAAATCGTTAATATGCTATCTCACTTTTCATCCATAATTTCTTCTAACCAGATTCAGGAATACTTGGCCCAGTCATTTCCCAGGCAATGATCTGGCAAGTGATTAAAATGCCTTCTTGGTCATCATTTATTTGGATTACAAAAAAAAAAGAAACAATTTAATATTTGCTCAGATTTGGAAAATCTTCAAACAAATTTGCCTGGGTTTTTTGCCCTTATTTTGTTCTCTGTTGAAATAGATCCATTCTGGTATTTGTGACATAGAAAAATAATCATCCCACCAGTCTTGCAACACATAAAAAACTGGAATTCTACATCCCCCTGCTGGAAAGATATTTTGAGTATGTGTAAGGCATTACACCACCACTTGATCCTTGCTAACCTGGCAGTTTGGAAAGCAAAACAGGCTGATACCTATTGAATTCCTCTGCTTTCTCACCTTAGCTACTGCAGAGTCCACCTACGGGATTCCCTTTTGAAGAAACCTGCCATTTTACTTACAAAATACACTTGTCAAAAAGCAGAGCACAGGTTTGCTGCAGATTTTTTTTTTTTTTTGTAGGATTTTACAAACATGTCTTTATAGAGTAAAAAAGGTAAAAATCAGAGCCACCAAATTAAGGTGATAAAATTGCCTTCAAAATCTTTATAATGGCAGAAAAATCCTGTCAAATGACTCCTGTATGCTAAACTAAATTTTACAAATAATTATTTTAAATGGCTGCTTGTTTAAAGAATAAGAAAGCTGGGTAGTTGTTCTGGGTTTTTTTCCTCCTCAAAGATACTTTCCTGCTGTTGCAGGAAATTGTGATGCTTCTTGTGTAAAGCAAGTTGGGACATCCATCAAGATGAATGTGTTTACGTGCATACCTGGTGGCACAGTTTGAAGTGGTATATTGTAGATATAAAACCCTGATCAAACTTAACAGGCAGGAAAATTTTGTGCAGTAATTGCATTTCTTTGTTCCTTACTAAAATCAGAGCTGCTGCCTGGAAGCATGCAAGTATTTAATTTTGTCACATAATTCCCTCAATTTCAGGCCATGGTAAGTAACACTTTTGGTACATGTCAGCAGTCAATTCCCATTAGAACATCTAGCTATTACATGGTTTAGATGTAGCTGCCTGATGATTACTGCTGTGTGTTGTGAATTCATCACTCCAAAAATGGCAGAATAAATTGAATAGTAAGGATTCTTTACAAATTACCTTAACCTGTGAAATGATAATTTCTGAAAGCTTTATCACGTTATCAGCTTTTGCTGGAGAGGATTTGCAGAACATGTGCTCTAGGCAGGAGTCTTGGTAGAAGGGAGATAAATCTCTCTGACCAAGTGAAGAGAGACCTCTACAGGTGTCTGGTTTTCTCAGTCCAAAGACCTTTGGAAATCATTCCCTGAAACTCTTAAGCAAAAGATGTGCCCAGTGCTCAGCTGCTGAGTCAGAGGAGGTGGGAGAAAATCCTGACCTTACTCCTGAGGGGAGCTGTGTTGTCCTTCCTGGTGCCACCTTCAGCACAGCCCTCCTGTTTCCCTGGGGAACTCAGCTGCAGCATGGGGCATGTACAGGAGGATGTGCAGGCAAGCAGCCCCCAGACCAGCAGCCAGAGGGGTGGGAAGCCAGGAGCCAGAAGGTGAGAAGTGTGGTCCAAACACATACAGGACTGTTCCTTCCTGCACAGTGCAGGGTATGCTTGGCTCTGCAGAGATGCTAATTAAAGGCCAGACGAGCTTTTAAACAGCCAGCTTCATTATGCTTCTCTACGAGGCACACTGGGACTCAAGTTACTTGTTATCATAACTGTTTTGTAGTATGCACCAAGGCCCCAGAGACAGCATAAATAGAAGGAAGCACACAGTCCTACAGTTTTGCAGAACATTAATTTCTGATGCTTCTAAGGAGCTCAATCCATCTGCATAGGTAGCAGTCCCTTCTGACAATACTCTTTGCTGCTTGAGCAGCACAGTAGGGTGTAACCTTGATGCAGATTTTTTGTATATTTTGAAAAGCATGCTATCTTTCTCCATTACTGAGGCTTATTGACAGAACTAAAAGCAGCCTGATGGAAAGCATGAACATCATTTACAACCATACTTTCTGCACCAGTATTCATATAATTTTTTCTCTCACATGTATCAACAAGGCCTGCATCACTGAAAATGCTGGGAAATAAATGAGAGGTAAGAGAAGAAAAATGCTAAATAGGAATTTCTATGACAGACATATCAATGGAAATGTTAGAGCTAAAAGCTGCTGATTCTATACAGCGCTTAAGCCTTTAAGAATTGTATCAACTTCCTGTCTAAATTTCCACAAGATCATTACGTTTTAATATTAAGCACCAATATTTTTCCAGAAATTGTAACTGGGCAGAGATGCTGCAAAAGGTAAGACCAAATTAGGAGCTGTATTTACTTTTCACAGTAATTACATGTGACCTGAAAAAACAGGATTCTGAAGTTTCTCATGCATGAACAGGATCAACAGGCTGATATAGGACACTTTTCAGTCATCAAATGTAAAAATATTTATTGATGGAACTGCATGCTGGGGACTACTGAAAACTAAATGTTCTGTTACAAAAGATAAAAGATGAAAAGACAGTACTCTGGGGGAAACAGAAACTAAGAAAAATAAGAAAACAAAACCTAAGCAAACAAAAAGCAAAGGGTTCTCTTTTTTCTAAATTTGGTTTTCTCATTGGTATCTCCACAGGCTACACAGTGTTGCTATTCCTGTGCGTACACTCTGCCCCAGGAGATACTTGGAATTGCTGTATATATCTGTACATTATTTCTGTCTAGGATGTGGCTGCATCAGATAGAATTTCATAAGAACTCTGTTACAAAAACTCACTGACATTGCATTGGTGTCTGGCCTTCAGGAAGCTGCTTATTGAATCCTGCCCTCACCTGCTCAGGTGTAAAATAGATGGAATAACTTTTCCCTGGCAATAGGCAGCTTCTCTTATGTCATCTGAAGTTTTTAGGAAGAGTATTGTGAGCACATAGATAAAGGTCCTCGCAAACTTCCCACAAATTTAAATACCAATCAGTAAACAAGGAAAAAAATATTACCATAACAACGTAATTACATTAATATACTCCTTGGTCATGGCTGTATTTACAGATATGCTATACTGTGTACTACCATGTTCTCACAGGCTGTTTTATTTTTTAATGAGTTTGGCTAAGTAAATCCCTCTGTCACACCATCATTAATTCCAGAAGCAGCTGGACAAAGACAGATCTGCTACCCTATAGATCTAGACACAAGATGAGGGCTCATGCATATGGACCAAAGCACCAACCTCAGGGACCCGCAGGCAGCCCCAGAGCATTCCCTGGAGCACCCCCAGCTAAACTACGAGGGATGATACACCACAGAGCACTCGATGTAATGTGCCATACGCCACTGTAAAAGGCATAAGAGGATCTTTTCATTTCCTACCCTTCAGAAAATGCCAGTTTCCGGTCTACTTAGTCTTGCTGCTTCTTTTTTGTGCTGCATCTAGATTTCCGACCCCTCTCTCTCTGGCTGTTTTTCAAGAGAGAGCCTGCACTAAGCCAGTGTCAGTGAGAAGTGCAGGAATCTGCTGTTTCCCTACTCATGAAATTTGCATGGCTCTTGCACTGCCAGACGCTGCCTGTGTTTTCAGGGCTGTGAAAGCTAAATCAAAATATTCACTGTAGCGCACCGTGCTAAGCATAGCTATAGCACATTTCACGCTAACACTTTACCTGGCTGCCTTCTTTCAAAAGAGGGCTGAAATTGTCATTTTTAGAAAGTAACTGCTGATTTGGGTCTGTTAACTCCACCTGAGCACTAACAAACAGCTGTGCTGGCTCACAATGCTTCTTCAGAGATGCTTGGGGTCAGGCATCAAAGTTGAGGATAGGTGCTGTGAGGAGGGGACAAAGGACCTGCGCACCCAGTTAGTGCTGTGTCTTTTACAACATAGCATAAGAGCCAGGTGTGTCTCAAGCTTTTGCTTCCACCAGGCTAATGATAGGCTGCTGGAAGGGTTGAAATTGCTCCATCATGACAAAGAAAGCTGTGTTCTGTCCCCATCTATCTCTGCATGATGTTCCTGCAAGCAGCAGGGTTTCAATCTGCTTGCATATTTCATCATGCAGCAACACCTCCCAAACCAATGCATTGGCCAGTGGATATTATAATTATACAATTGCTCATCATTCAGAGAGGTCAGTATTTAATTGTACACTTCTTGAAATTCCGTTACTCCATATTCCTGTGGGTCCACTCATTCCAGCCCACCCTTTCCATTATTTTCAATGAAATACTTGAATTCAATGCCATGTATGTCCTGCACTTTTTGATTTAGGTGCTAAGGGTCAGCAGCAGAGTTTTTAGCATCTACAGCAATCTAAATCTAGGACACTATATTTAAGAGTGTCATTTACAACAAAAAACTACTTAAGTAGTCACATAATTGAAAGATTGAAAGATGAGGGACATGGCTTGAGACCTTGTGGTAGAGCTGCGCATCAGTTTCAAGACCTGCCTGAAGCTGAAGCCTTTGTGGGATACATGCTTCCACCTCCTAGTGCCTGTATGCCCTGAGAGACCCAGTCCAGCAGACACTATTTTGATAATGTGACACTCACACACATTAATTGGTGAGCACTCCAGCTAACAAGCCGGGACTTACTCTGAGTCCGTTTCTCTCTAATTCAAACATATCATCAGACAGCTATCAGCTAGCTGAATGATTATTTAAATGAATTATACTGTGACATCCTAATATTTATGCATGCACCCAAAATCTTCTCCTTCAGAAGAGCTAAGCAGTGACATGAAAGCTGCCATAATCAACCAAGAGAGTCAACAGCTACTAACACATGCCACAGCATATCATGTCCCAGAAAGCCATTTCACCCAAAGTACCCAGTCCTGTCCAAACATACTCAGTGGCCATTCTTTATATTTCCTGAAGGGATTTAATAATGACCTGCATTTATAGATATCCCTTATATGGTTGTACAAGGGATATAATTTGCAAAATGTATGCTTTTCAAAGGTTTTACAGCTTAAACCACTCCAGTGAATTTTCCAAGAAAATGTTGTCTACTGTGGCTAAATGATATGTCTAAAATCCAATTAAATAACAGCCTGGCCACACTGTCTTGTTCAAACCACAGTGAGGAGAAGAATTAATGCTCAAGCAGATTTTATACTATTATGTAGAGAATCAGAGGTCTGTACCTGCTAAAGCTCATAGTATAAAAGTGTCTGTAGCCCTTAAAAGTTTGAGTATTTACATTCTAAGTAAAGACCTAAAACAACTTCAGCTGCAGGGTGGCAAACCTGTTGTTCTATTACACAAAGCATATGAGTGTGCTGTGCCATCCAAACAACCCACACTCATTTCTGTCATACTTTAGATTTACTGTCATATGGAGAGTCATGACTATAACAAAAAGTGTAATAAATCTTGTACATTTCATATCTCACAACAAAATAGGTTGAGCTAGCTATGGATTGCTTTAAGGGCCCAGAACAGAACAGACTGATACCTAAAGCCAGGTCTCTGTTGATTCTAGTTGAAGATGGAAAGGGGAATCCAAAGGGCAGCCCACAAAAGGGGGGATAACATGAAATCAGGATTATGGCTGGTCATGAGAAAAGAAAAAAACTCAAAGGGAAATTGCACTCTAGACTGACTTTTCAACCTCAGGTGGGAGCAGGAAAGACAGTTCTGGGAGCTTCCCAGCACCTAACAAGCCCAGGGTAGGGTGCAGAGGCCAGTGTGGGCTGACTGGCAAAGCCATAACAATGTTGGAGTAGCACAGAAAATTTCTTATATTAAGCATGAACTCAATAATTTTGCTATATTTTTAAACTTTATTTCGTAGTAGCAAAATTGTGTTATCTTATTAGCAAGTCATTTTATCTCTCAATCTTGTTCAATGCTAAATTTGTGACTAGTATAACACTGGCTTGACATAACACGCTCTCCCCGTTTTTGGAATCATTTCTGTAGAAGGGAAAACATTTTCTCTGACACACTAAACAGCAAAATTCTCAAAAAATGTGAAGTGTTTCCAACCCTGAAATGTAGATGTTAGCAAATTTGGAAAAAGTGTCTTTCTTCAGCAGAAATTGGCTTGAGTATCTTAAGAAAAAGGCAAGGTAATGAAAGAATAAAATGTATTAGTCACTGTAAGATGATTCTGAATCTCTGCAGCCTCACAATTCTTACTTTTCTAGTTCTGGATTGTTTATAAAACTGACAGAATCACAGAACCATTCAGGTTGGAAGGGACCTCAGTGGGACACCTGGTCCAGTCTCCTGCTCAAGCAGGATCATCCCAGAGCACATGGCACAGGATTGTATCTAGACAATTCTTGAACATCCCCAGTGAGGGAGACTCAATGGCTTCTCTGTGCAATCTGCTCTCATGTGAAACCACTTGCACAGTAAACAAGTTCTTCCTCCTATTTAGGTGGAATTTCTTGTGCCCATCCACTTCCTGTGGAACTTCAGTTTCTGCCTGTTGCCTCTTGTCCTATTGCTCAGCAGCATTGAGAAGAGCCTGTACCTCTCCTTTTGGCACCCCTCTTTGGATATTTGTACACACTGATGAGGTCCCCTCTCATACCTGAGGCTGAGAAGCTCAAAGAATCACATAGCATATGAAAGAAAAGGAGCTTTTAAATGAAATTCTTCATTGTGGCATTACTTTTTACCTGAATTCCCAAGGTAATTAGATGTATTTGATCATTGCCTGAGTGCCTGTGTCTCTCCTGCCTCCAAAATATTGTCTGAACTTTTTGGTCAGTTTTAAACAAATCACATCTGATTAAAAATTCCCAAAAATCTCCATGAAAGAAGGTGGCCAAGATGGACTCCCTGTGATTCTTCCTGAAGGAGAAGGATAGCAGAAAGTGGCAGGGCAGGGGAGGAGCCAACCAGTGCTCAACTTCAGGGGATTCCTTTGTGAGAGCCCCATGGTGCCAATCTTCTCAGGCACCTCTTTGGCCAGTCAGGACATGGCGAGCTGCAGAATAAAAGCCTTTGGTGCTGCCACTTATTATTCTTCCTATCCTGGTGTTTCATATTGCATTATTATCATTATCTTTTACCTGGACTATTTATATCCCTAGCTGTAACCATTTGTTTCCAGTCCCCTGGTTCTTTAAATAAGACTGTCTAAACGTATTACTGTCATTTTTTGCTATTATTATTTAATTTAATTTTTTTTTGTGATGTAAGCTGCAGGCATAGCTCTAGCCATTATATGACTGTTTAATTTGAAGTAGAAATGTATCTAAAATAGTTTCTCTCTTCTTTCTTTTGGGACTTACGAGTTTCTTCTAAATTATGGATGCTTCCAGCCTGTTTTTCATTGAAGATGTAATTGACTATCTGAATAACCTCTCAATTTTCTGTCAGTTGGTTATATAGGAGTTCTAAAGTCTTGCAAAGTGTTTATCCAAGGCTTAATTTACCAAACTGATTTTGCTATCCTTATATGAAGGTCAATGGTCAATGGAAAAACTCCTCTTTTACTGGCTCCTACTTTCAGACAGAATTAGATACTTTTCAGCAAGGGGAAATATTTTACCCTGAATTATATAGGACATGTAAATCATGTTTTTAACAGGCTTGGAAACTCACGTGATTTCACTTGAAATGTTTCTGTAGTGGATATATGCTAGGGTCACAACACATTTCTGAAAAGGGAATTTCTAACATTTCAATAATTTCTAGAGAGATGCCTTGGCAAAGGGGTCACAGGTATGGCTATGCTATTGTCTCTCATCTGTAAAGGAGAAAGAAAGATTCAGGCAGGTAAAAAAATCCAGGAGTGTGCCCAAGATGGAGGGTAAGATCAGACATTTCATGTCAGGGCAAAGGACTCTCCTTGCTGTGCACATTTATCTCTGGATGCAACTGAGAGGAAACGTCCCAAATGAATGAAGCCAAAACTGCACATTCCTCACAATGTGCTTCTCCTAAATCTCCTGTGCTTAACTGTAAAACTGCTTCTTAGTAAAATGCCAGAGTTTAGGAGAATAATTTTATTTATATCTGTCCTACTTCATAGTTAAATACACAATTCATTATTCAAATATTGCCTGCTCAAAATGAGGTATAACCGGGAAGGAAGAAATGCTGACTAAATAGGTCCACAACTGCATCTGTTTCTTGTGAGCAGCTGGAGGCAGTGAACTGTTATTAATTTTATTATGTATTTTGTAGTTGCCAGAAGCAAGTTGGATGTAAAGCTCTAACTAACAAGGTGTATGGAGTGGAAATGGCCTCCCTGTTGTTGGCTGCATCTTCTCAGTAAAACTCTTTTTCCCCTTCTGCTTTAATCTGTGTGAACAGCGAGTGAATATTCCTGTCATTCTCAGGATGTCAAAACAGTCCCAACTCTGGAATCCTCTCCCATAAACCCACATGGCTGAGCCACCAAGACCAAAGATCAAATGTTGTAGAGTGGCAACCTACACCAGTCCTTTTTGTTCTTGCTTTCCTCAGATAAAACTCACAGTCATTCCAGGGGTCTTTCTTATAATCAAGAGCATGAAGTCCATACTTCAGAGACAATCCTTACCGTATTAAAGTCTTCAGTGTAACACCATCAGTGATTTCATGTCCATGATGAATGGCCTTGTAATGCATTCAGAGATATTTGGGATGCACTTTGATAGGCCCTTGAAGTGAAAAGGTGACAGTAAATACTAATTTTCTTCTGGTTTTATGTCATACCCAATGTTCTATGAGGTGGATTGGAGTCAATGAGGTATTCTGGAGATTTGTGCAAATCATGTTGCCTATCCATAAATAGGATAATGTAAAATTTTTGCCTCCTAATGAATATGTAAGTTAAAAACTTTAGGGTTTGTAACTCGGTCGTTTTGATCAAATGTTCCACTGAAATTAAAAAAAAAAAAAAAAAAAAAAAAAGGAAGACTGCCAATTCCTTCAGTTCGGAGGTTTGACAGTTCAGAAGTACAGGTTGGCACTTGAATTTGAAAGCTATTGTATTAGTCCAAAGTCACAGAACTGAAGACATTAAAAGGTGTCCTGTGAGATACCAAACTCCTACCAAGCACACAGAATTTAATCTATTTTTGCTCTATTTTTCTCATAATTGTAAATAGCCGAAGACACACAAAGACATACAGTTAATCTCATTCTTCTACTCTCTTATGCATTGAATTCCTACATTTTGTAAGAGAACATATACAAGCAAAAACTCTGAGCCAATGTTTTGATAATTTCATCACTTTCAATGGAATGAAGCTGTTGGAGTGAAGTAATCATGGCACTCACACCACGATTTGAAAAGAGCTATTTTCCTTTTAAGTTCTGAACAGTAAAACATGTTGTTCAGACAACAGCCCATAATCACCATCAGCGTCAGAATTTCAACCTCTCTTGAAACATCAGCAAGCAGCAAGAGAAAGAACTCCAAATAAATTTAGTAGAAGAATCCAGGTATGTGTCTCATCATGGAGCTTGAAGTAATTCAATTCTTTCTCCACCTCAGCAAGCTGTTTGGGGCTATTGGCAAGCAAGGTGGAAGAGATGAAGGTGCCAAGTACAGCAGTACTTTTAGGTTAGCAACAGTGACAGATATTAACACAGCACAGAAAAGCACAACATTTCTTCAGTGAGGCTACTGGGGCTAGTGACAGAGGGGTGAGGGTGAGGCGACACCCTGCCCCCCTCCTGAAAAACTGCTTGCATTAGGGACCAGGTTTAAGAGCAGACAATTTGTCTGTGTATGATGTTTCATGACTAAGACTGAAAAAGTTATTTTGCAAGGAACTGTGCTATCAATGAGTTTTAACTATGTCTTCTGTTCATAGAATACCCAGAAACAGATCACAATGACCTCTAATTTATTCACTGTTGGAATTTACACACCTTGTTGCAAGTCTTTTCAGTCCTATGTATTGATTTAGTCTGATATTGAAACTGCTTTAGTTAGCTGATAGCAGTGACAAATCATACAGGATTGCTATTGTTCCTGAGTGGATTAGCACAACTCTTAACTAAGAGAAGGTTTGACAGGGTTTACAGAAAATCTTGAAGGGGTTCAGGAGCTGTGAATAAATGGAGCTGTGCAATAAATGCCATGCCCTAAGGTGCCTTCTTATCCCTCATGCTGCTTCCCCAAAGGGGCACTGCCTAGTGCCTGCCAAAGAGATGGTGTCTCTGTAGTCAGCAGGATCAATCCTCAAAGGATCTTTGTTCCTCAGTGGGAAATGCATCCTTTTCAGGAAGTTCTCAGCTTCTCACAGCAGATACCATGTAAGGGTTCTTGTACACTTGCAGAGCAATTTTCCACTCTCTAATTACAATGACTATACCCTCTCTAGAACATTCAGAGCGTTTGTTTCCAAGCTCCTTGGACAAGACTAGCCAGACAAGGTGAAGTAGAGTGAAATGAAATGGTCCCAGATTGGGATGAATGGAAGGTAGGATGTGGGATGGACACTGCTGAATGTGCAGACCTGCAGCTAGGCCTAGGTGCACCCTGTATGACTTCCTTGTTACAAATCTGGGTTTAAAGATAGAATATTAAGCTTAACTTAGCCACTGAAAAAATCAAAATTAAGCTATTAAAGGAAAAAGCATCTAATGCACTTTCAAGATCATTGCTTATCAAATTCATTTGGAATGAGCATTTTAAATTTAAATATTATCATCTGAGATGAAAAATTTTGTTTGGGCCAGCCCTGTGGTTGGAAGCATTGTCAGGACATGAAAGGGCTTATCAAACATTCCACTTGCCTTCATTGTGAGTGCAAAATCTGACAAAGTTAGAGAATAATTTTGATAAATGTATCTATTCAGGATTTATGGGTATTAAGCAACCCAGATTCTATCCCCTTCATTTGAGTTTTGGTACAATCATGGCCAGAAATTCCCAATTTTTTCCATTTGGAACATGATTAGTTTCAGCCTCTTGCTGATCATCAGTGGATGAACAATCTCTACAGCACCTGCAATTGTTTATTCACGGAGATACCTGCCACACTTGACCAAATTATCTCTCAAACTACTATTTAAAAAATAAATAAATTTGACTTAAGCCCCTTCTTGTGGGAAGCAGGTTTTATAGACTTATGGATTTTTTTCTAATGCTCTTACCTAAGCCCTCTCTAAACTCCCCCCTTTGCCTAAAGGTAACCATGAAACTTGTTAAAATAATGAGATCTCTTTTTCTTCCATACCATAGACATAATAACATTTTTTCAGTCAGAAGGAATTTAGGTGAGTCAAATTTTCTTCCTTTTGGGAAATCCATGGATTAAAAGTCATCAGTGCATTGAAGCTTCAGCTAAAAAAAATACAAGAAATTAAGAAAAAAATTAGAGGGTTGCTATAATTCAAGAACTGGGGGTTGCATTCACTAAAAGAAGAAGTAAATGAAGAAAATTTTGCAATCTGATACTGATCCCAGCTTCTCAGACATATTTTAGGCAGCAAAGAATGGATGTTTCTCATCTCACTCACTTAGTGAGCCTGCTTCCTCCAGAGGGACTCCTTTATGTCCTAAGAAAAACTGTGTCAGTTCCCAGATGTTCTCCAAATGTTTGACACAAAAGGGTAAAGTAAGGACAAAAATCTTGCTGTAAATTACTTTTTTCTCTCTGTAGTGGATTTAAATGAGATGTTTATTATCACCTTAACATTCTTACAGTAGTTTAGTTCTGTATAATAGCAAAGCCAGTACTAAGTTAATTAAAAGAGCTATAAAGTCTGAAAGAAGCCAGCAGGTTTCTATGGGTTGCTGATCAAAGGGAAAGTGGTTCTTTTTTAAGTGTTGTTTTTTTTTTTTTCTTGGTCCTTTAGAAACACTATATCTCTCTAATCGCCTACAATGTTGCTATGATGACAAAATTACATAAACCCAATAATTTGAAACGAAATAAGGTTGAAAATGGAATTCACCAAAAAGGAAAAAATCAGCTTCAGAAAATCAGACCAGTAATTTGTAAGAGCAACCATAGATCAGTCTAGAACAATAATGTTCTGTAATCACAGCACTTCAACGACCTAGTTTAAGAATGAGTAACAAAGGACAGAAATTAGGTGGATCAATAATTCATTTGAGTGGTAGTAATGCATTCATGTAATAATGTAGTTTGAATCAATGAGATGAAGCTATGGCTATACACTACTTGGAACTGTGGGAGTGGTGTGCCAGGGTTGTACCCCAATCAGTTGTCAAGTTAACGTGCACGTAGATACTTTTAATGTTCAAACCAGTGAACTATTTGACTCTAATCATACACTTACTTACACATAATGGATCCATGTTTGTGTCTGTAAAGAATGGCAGCATAAATATGATCTATATTCTAAAGGAATACAAAGCAAAATATTTATTCTTCTCCATAATGCTTAAAGAAACTTTTTAAAAACACATATATGCTCTGGAAACATCATTTTACTCTAAATGTTTATGACCACCTAACTTGTTTTCTCCTATGCTTTAAATTACTCTTTCTGCCCAAGTATAAATGGATTTCTGAAGCAGGGGGATTTTTTTCTGGGAGAGGGAGAAAGAGAAGGTTGAAATTTGTCGTACATATTAACAATGGACATAAAGAAAAAAGGGAAATTTTCTTAGCTTCCTGTAACATTTCCTGTAAAAAAATATTATTGTATTTTATAAGTACTATTAAAGTGTATCCCAAGGTAAGCTATAGAAAGAAAACCCACAGACTTCTGAATTTTCATTTTCATATCTTAACATAGATACAACATTGTGTCTGTCTCACCTACAAACTTTTTTACCCGGGTATTTTAATAAACACATAGGACATTTCTTAGGAAGTGCTTGTGTCAGGTAAACTAAAACTTTTGTAAAGATGTCCTAATTTGAAAAGTGTTCAATGGGAAGATTCTGAGGTACAGAAAGACAGAAAATAAAACAGCGTTAAATCTACAAATCTGACTTATATGATCTAAAAAAGACCAGTCATGTTTTGACACTCTGGGTGTTTACTGGTTTTCTGATAAGGAATTAAGAGAAATACGAAAGCTTGAAGTATCAGAGCAAGAAAGAATTATCAGCCTCCATGTCCTTTTTTATTTTGGATTCATTAGCAATTATAAAATGCTTTGCCACTGAAATCTCTCAGTGATGAGCATGCTTGACATGCCATATCAATAGGACAGGACAACTGAAAGGTCATAAATTTGACATAAAAATCACATGGCCTTTTTTATTTTCTGTAAAGAACCAGAGGCAATTTGATTCTAGCACAAACATCTTCCAGTGTAAATCTATTTTAAGTCAGAGTGTGAGACACAGAATTTAGATAGTGAGAAATTTTTGAAATCATTTTTCCCAGTAAACATAGCCCTATTTGGCAGTGATAGGACCTGGCAAATTAGGCTGATTTTGGCTGATCAACTCCATTTCCACAAACATTCACTAAATTCTTTATGCAAAATCAATCAGCATGTGATGTCTTTGCACACTGTTCTCTTTATTCTTTTCCCACACATTGAAATGGGGACAACATGATATAAATCCCTCATTGACTCTACACTGAAAATGGTAAAAAACGTTTGATTAACAATAAAAAGGAATAACAAACTATGATTAGTGAACATATTTCTTTCTCTGCATGATTATCACTGATGGCAAAAGAAAATGGGGGACATACCAAAAGCAACCCAAATACCTGCGATGAGGATAATTAGAGAAAGCACTTGAAAATAACAAATATTTAATCTGGCGTTAAGAAGATGATCTGAAGAATTAATAAATATTCTTAAGGTTGGTACTGGTGTCTTTAATGAGTTTAGATCTGTTAATCTGTTTCAGACTTTGGAATGATTAAGAACACTGACTGAAAAAATACCTTGTGACTAGGGTACACTGGCTGAATACCAAGACAAGCTCCCAGCATGAATGATACAGTCTTGAGTACATCTTAAAGTTTTTGGCTGCCTTAGACAGAAAATAAATACTCAAATGGAGGTGTTCTGGAGTAATTTATAAGTACTCTATTTTGATCTACATAAAACAGTGTCCACTGCAAGAGCACAAGAGGGTTGTCAGCAGAAACAAGCAGTGAGATAAGGAGAATGGCTGGAAGTAAGACATAAATGAATGTTTGTGGCCTTTCAAATCATCAATTTTATTTTTTTTCTTCAAAAAACAGGCTACAGTAACAGTTTTTCCAGAAAGACCAAATTTTGCAAATTCACTATAGAAGGGAAGGAGCTCTACCATGAGCAGTAAAGGTTGAAAGGTAAAGCAAATTGTTCAGTCAAACTGGGTGAAGAAAGATACTTGTTCATGCTCCAGAAAATTAACTGATATTTGTCAAATCTTTGGATATTTGTCAGTTCTCTAGTATCATATACAATCATATACCTAGTTACCACCTAAAATCCTACTCTTTCCAGCTGCTCACCTTCTGGGTGAGCGTGGCTAATGCCTGCACTGCTCTGCAGCTCAGAGTAACATCATGTGAATATCCCAGGTACGATAAAGACAGACAGCCTGGCCTTGAGCTGCCTTAGGGGAGGCAGAAAAGCAGCTACCCTGGGTGCCAGGTACAAGACCAGTGAGATGAATTGGGGACATTCTACAAAATCATAAAATTCCCACTTACGACCTAAGTTTTGAAAAATGCATGTGTACTCCTGAGTTTAGAAATGAGACTTACAGCTTCATTTATTTGGAGAACTGCAAAGCCATTAAAAGTGGCACTATTGAAAGAAAGGATAAAGAACCTTCCATCCAAAGCTGTTGAATTCTTCCCAAGCAAGCAAGTAACCCTCCTCTGTGGCTGAAAGAGGTGGCATTTTGCTATTGTGACTTATGCCAGTAATGGGAACTTAGCCAGGGGCAGCAGGGAAAATAGTTGCCAAACTCAAAATTCTTCATACCTAATAATAAATAAGTGTTCCATATATTACACAGATGTTCTTTCTGGGAAATGTCCTCCCCTTTCAGTCAAACTGCACAAAATTATCCTTCCAATAAATATAATAGACCTGGCTATAAAATCTGTAAGGAAAGTCCCCGCCCCAAATCTGTCTATGGACCTTGCTTTCAGAGTAATATTTCTGTTATTGTACAGGGCATATTATACCCACCGTTTCCAGAAACTACTGGAATAAATAACCCATTTTAGACTCCCCCTAATTAGAGTCAGGGAAACAATATGTGATTTACAGCCCACAAGAGCCAGTAGAAGCAGGGAAGGCAAAGATTGTGGAAGCAGGGTCATGCAGAGGTCTTGGTGACAGAGAGGTGAAACAGACCTAAAATCTTCATCATATGCTGCTGCAGTCCAATTACTGTGCATTTTGCTACTAAGCTCAAAACAAAAATTGTAGGTTGTGACAGGAGAACATGGCTAGGAAAAGACCCTGAGGAAATGTAAACCTTGCCAAGTACTGAGGAAAGCGCAGAGGAGAACAAGCCTTGTCACCCAAAATAATAAGTAGGAAGATGCTACCACACAAGAAAACACACACCAAAACCTTTCCCAATGGTTTCAGACCTGGCATCTGAAATATCACTTTCCTGGGCCTGGTTCTGACACTGTTGTACACTGCTGCACTGAAGGATTTGTTTTACTTTACAGAGATGACTTCAGTGGGATTCCTCACACATGCAACCAAAATAAATCATTAGATTGCTTAAGAGAAATTGCTGGATCAAACACAAAGATCTTTGAAGGTTTGTGTCCAATTTGTAGACCAAGCAGGGCATGCTTATAAAAAGAGCTGAATGGTTTTTAGCCTCCAGAGAGAAGATGTAGAGTTTCTGCAAGTTAAGTAAATTGAATGTATCTTACAGCAGCTTCCAGAAGCCATTGTTTTTCCAACCAGGAGTATTGGGAATTTGGCTTCTTCTGTATTTCTCTTCTAGAGATCCATATTATAAAGTTTGTGCACAAGAAACTCATTGTTCTATTTGCTGTCACAGTAGCAGCTGTAGGATATTTTGAAGCATCTCCAGTGGGGAAGAAGCTTTTGTGGTGAACAACTGCAGTTGTTCTGGAACACATTGTGTGCCACTAATTTGAATACAGCAATATGGAAAGCTAGAAAACAGGCAGCTGAATACTGCAGTTTGGCAAGGTATAATCTAGGTAGCCTCAGCACAATATGCAGGAGCTACTGGGAGCCTTTAGGTTGAATGACAAGCCTCTCCCACTTCCATGCATTTATAGACACTTTTGAGTTGCTGCTCATGGCAGCATCTGTTGCTGACTTGAGTCTCCTAGAAGTCATCAGTGTAATTTTAGTGGCCAGCACATACAATTTGATACTCAGAGTAGCCTGTATATGTTTGAAGGAGCAGAGAGGGCTGTAGGAGTGGATGGATTAAAAAAAAAAAATCTGAAAATATACCTTTTCTCTTTATAGAGGAAGGAGTGCCATATCTCCCTTACCTTCCCTTTCAACATCGTTTGCTGCTGAAATGCAGCATTTGTGTCACTGAGGTTCAGTGCCAAGACGAGCATTTGCCACCTATATAGGAGCTTAAAATAGCACAGAAGCTGACAGAAATACCTTGAAGGCTGACAGAGGGGTGGTTGTCTGATGTATTATATTCTGTTGTAGGAAGTTTTTATTTATTTAGAATTTTATAAGCACCCTGGGGAGGAATATGGCTTAGATTTACTCTGGTCTGACCAACCCCAGTGTGTCTGGAATTCAAAATTTTCATGGAGCACTCCCCAAGTGTCTGGAAATGGTGCAGCCCTACTGAATGATAGATTTTTAGCAGTTCTCCTGCATGGATCCCACTTGGTTAATGTAATGCTGATTAAAGCAAGTACACTTCTTCTACAGCACTCCCATTCATCCCTCCATAGCCACTTACTGCAGAGACCATGCAGGCTTTTAATTATTTTACTAAACAGGGAGCATTTTTCTTGGAAGTGCATCATGAAATTTTAATGACCATGCTTTTAATTCCAACAGGAAGACCTCAAATAGCAGCAAAGTCCATGTGAAATTCCACATATGCTTCAGCTTTCCTTCGACAGAACCAAGCAGAAGGAGAAGTGCAAGGAGAAGGAAGGAGCCTCAAATAATACGTAGCACTGCTACTGTCCTCAACTCATAAACCCCAAGGCTTTGCTTTTCTGCAGGAAGACAAAGCATGTTTTCTGGTGTTTCCACAGCCATGGGTGCCCCCATCCCACTGTCTTTAGCTCACGCAGAGCAGAAGAAACATACCTGTCCACTGAGGTATCTATGCCTCAGACTCACAGTCAAGATTACAAGTTAAACTCTTGGAGAAGAGAAAGAAAATGGTCCTCTTTTTCATTCATTCTGTCTTTGAACTTCATTCTCAGAGGTAAAATATATCTCCAGCCAAAGGCAGCTACCTGGCAAAAAAGAAACCAGGTACCATCACTTTTCTCTACAAATGGAAAAGATTCCCTGGGTAATTTCATCTCAAACCTGGAACCATTCTCTGTAAGCAAATTTTGCTTCAATAAATCAAGAAATCGTCAAACTTAGAATGTTTTTCACAAAGATGACCCAGCATATTAAGTTTTTTCACTGTTTGGTTGGAGGATGCACTTGTGAAGGTGCAATAATTAAGGTGAATTAGCTACCAGCTGAAATGAATTATAGAGAGACCTTGAGAGAAATGCAGGGGAATAATAAAAAAAAATTGAAAGATAGAAATCTGAGAATTCACATTTGCTTTATTAAGCAACGAAAATTAAGATGTCCTTGCATCAATTCCTAGGCAGCTTAATCCTTTATTACTAATAAATGATCTTTTATTTAAAGGATTTTGAAGTGGACAGAGGTAACAGTTTAATCATTTTGATGAAAAGCCAAGATTTTTCATCTTCAAAGTGCTGAAATATCAGCATACACCAGTAATAATGAACCTTGTTAATCATTAACATCCCTCAAATATAATGGGAATAACACTTTTCCTAAGAGCTTGCAAAAGAATTGAGAAAAAAGCGGGTGGGTTTTTTATAGGTTAGACCTTTTATAACTAACTTTATTCATATTTTAATGAGTAATGTATGAATAAGTGGATTTTTCAGTTAACAAATGAATATTTAAAGAAAAGAGAACAGAATGAATTTGTCAATCAAAAGACCTCCAAACCCAGGTACATGCTCCAGGCGTGATCTTGAAAACATTTATGCACATGAGTAACTCATGACTCATGACTCATCCCAGTAAAGTCAAGGGTACTAAATTAACCTTTGATGAGGAATGCATGTTAGGATGACAGTTTGTATTCCACCCAACACGGTGGAAAAGATAAACATCTGCAAGGTAGGGGCCTAATATAAGGGCATCATCTAAGCTTTTCTCCAAAAAAAGATGGAAGTACTGGGGAGCAAATCTCTGGGAAAGGCCCTGGGAGGAGGGAGGCAGCAAGCTGACCATGAGCACGTGATGTGGCTGGCAGGAAAAGCAGCCAACAACTCCTGTGTGTGGTAACAGGGGCATGGCACACGGACCAAGTAAAAAGGATCGCTCTCTCCCTATGGCACTCGTCACTCTAGGGAGGGCATTGAGTTTTGAGCCCTGAAATGCAGGAAACACATGGCAAAACTGGAGGGAGCTTTTAGAAGGTTTCCAAGGCAGTAGGGGCTAGAGTCCTTGGCATATGAGCAGAGGTAGGAGGAGCTGGGCTGCTTCATCCTGGAGAAGAGATCACTTTAGGGGCACCTAAAAGCCCCTCAGTGCCTTCAGGGGGTCATCAGGAAGACAGAACTGGGTTCCTCATAGTGGTACAGGATGGGAGAATGAGACGCAAATGTCCATGCATGGAACTAGAGAGTTTCAAACATGATTTAAGGGAAAGATTTTTCCCTGTGAGGACAGTCTGAAAATGGGGCAGGTTGTACAGAGTGGTTGTACAGTACCCCTTCTTTTCAAGATCCAACTGGACAAATCCCTGAGCAGTCTTGTCTGATGCCATAGCTTACCCTGCTTTGAGCAGGGGTGTGAAGCAGGTCACCTCCCCTAGCTCATTTTAACTGATCCCACAATCCCACAAATCACCTACTGTTGCTTAAACCATGTAAATGCTGAATTGGCTCTTATTAGGGAAGAAATTGTTCTTTTATTTCCACATTTGCCCAGAAATGGTTATGTTTCAGCCTTCTAATGAAGTTCCCCAAACCTGCATACTACCAGGCAGCCTTGATCCTCCCATAATCACAAGCACTTACCATGAGTTATTGGTACCACTACTTCAGTCAGTATCTATACTGTACTCCTGGTATACCACATCAACAGTGAAACAACAGAAACTTATTCAACAGATCCTTCCATCTAAGAATAGATTCAGCTTACTTCATCAGCCACCTCACTTTTTTTAGTTTTCCCTGTAAAATACCATGATAAAAGGATTATACACATCACCATATGAAAGTGTGTGTGGCCTCTAATATAATACTTTTATATTGATGAATACTTTGGCAGGAATGTGCACCAGCACATTTGAAAGAGAGTGAAGGCAATCAGTATATATGAATCTTTTCATTTTCTATGGCCCCTCTTTACACCAGATGCCCAAACAGGGGCTCTTTTCAGTTACCCCAAAAATTTATGCACAAAGGTCTCACTCCTGTGGGATAAACACTGAGCTTAGTAATTCTAAGAAAATTCCACTTTGAAGTCTCTTATGTATCAGAACTGTTTGCAGGCATGAGCATCTCTGTAAGGGTCTACCTAGAAACTAGAAATGGTCATGGTTATCAAACCCTGTAGCCATCCTGGCTGAGGCAGTGTCAGGAATTTGACTCCTGTAGCTGGGAATGGGCAAGGGATGCCCAGTGCCCGGCCCCCAGTAGGGTTCAGACAGGAGAGACAAACACATGAACTCCAGCTACAGGAGCACATTCAAACCCAGAATACTCAAACCTAGGGGATTTTGGCTTTGAAGTGAAAGAGAGAGAAATCCAATGAGTTTCAGCAGCTCTGAAGTGGCTGTTCTTACTTATAAAGACTCTGGGGATTTATATCCTTTTAAATACTTATGCCTTCTATATCTGGCCCTAAGTCCTAAATGTTTGCAGCAGATCTTGGGGGAAGAACATACACATAGCTTTGAAAAAATAAAACAAAAATTAAAAATCAATTAAAAAATAACTTTCTGGGAAAAAATGCTAGAGAAAGATCTTCTTCAGCAATTTTCCTGCAAAAAGGTCAAGCTCAAGATGTAGCTACTAGAGCAGAGAAATAGCTGAAGAAATTCTCAGCTGGTATCTTAATAGTTATAAATCCTCTTATCTCACTAGCTGGATGCCTGCAACCGTTGCAAACTGCTTCTTCCAAATCTAAGGGTGACAAGAATTACAAAAGAGGACAGACTAAACCAGATGTCACCCCTCTTGGACAGATAGAAAAACCAAGTATATCTCTGTCTCAATACCATCATAAATAGTGAGAGGGTCTTGTAGGCAGAGAAAGAGGAGAGAGAAGAAGAGGGATATACTAGGAATATTTCTTCTTACAGTATTGGTATCTGCTTTTTCCAGCTTTCTTTTGGGGTCCCGTAAAGAAAGAAGGAATTCTATAATCAATGTTCCAACATCAGAAAGCCAGCTAAAATAAATTGCTTTCCCACTGCAGATCTCCTTATCTACACAGTAATTTCATATCTACAACAGTTAATGAAATCTGAAGTGATATTTGACATAAGTTTTTAAACCAAGGTGAGGGAATATCTTGCTGTCCAAGACTTTGTTCTGTGCTCAAGTGCCCATGGCTATCTTTTGGAAACGATTCAAGATTTTTTTTTCTGTATAGCCTTCCCAATATAGACCTGTATTAAATGAAGTAGATGACAAGCAATAGCCAGACTTGTTATCTCTCTGATTATTCTTGAATTATTAAAAGCAACTATAGTAATAATATGGATGATTCAGAGGTTTATCTTTTTCAAATAATATAAACACAACAGTCTAAAGCTAATTATGTATCTGGGCAACATGAAGGATGGATAAAGAGTAGCTGCCTGAGCCACACCTGAGTAAGACTGGTGTGTGGAAGAATATTTTTTGAAGGACTCTCCCAAGTCCAGTCTTCTTTTAAGTGCACACAACCTGTAGCAAGGTCATGTTGTGCTTACTCCTTTAGTGCCCTGGGTGGTTCCCCACTGCTGGATGCTCCCATAGACATGTGCTGAGGCCTGGAGCAGTCCCTTATTTCACCCCCACCATGCTGTGACCTTATCCATCACCAGGTGTTGACTGAGAGCACAATGATGAAACACATTTAAGTGTACAGCCTTACTCATCACGGAGTTGGACGCACAACAAGGGCATCTCCTCAGCCACCTCATGTACCTCAGAGCTTCTCAAAGGCTGTGGAGTCATACTTAAAATTAGTAGCAGCACCTTGGACACAATCCATAACTTAGGCCTAAGTTATGTTCAAGGCTAGTTCAAGCCACAGAATTATACAATCATGACCTTAACCAGCTCTTTTTTTGTGTGATGGAACTCAGATGGTGACGAAGGCCACATAGAGGACAACACTTTTGCAGGGACCAAAACAGTGGAAACTATTTTCGGAGCTAAGGAGTATGATTTTTCTTACCAGCTTCTGCTTGAAGGACTGCAAAAAAGAGGACACAGTCTTAAGCTGTGCCAAGGGAAATATAGGCTGGATATTAAGAAAAAGTTTTTTATAGGAAGGGTAATAAAGTATTGGAATGGTCTTCCTGGGGAGGTGGTGGATTCACCATATCTCGATGTTCTGAGGAAATGAGTAGATGTGGTACTTGGTGCCATGGTTTATTTGAGGTTAGGGTTGGGTTGGACTTGATGATCTTGGAGGTCTCTTCCAACCTAATGACTCTGTGATTCTGTGATTCTGTGTGACTGAAAATATTTCTTTAGAGCATTTGCAACATTTCTTGGGTTATTATGGGCTAATGAGGCATGTGTTACCCCTAAACAGCATGAGAAAAACCTCAACCTTCTGCTGTGAAAATTAAACCTTTTGAAAGTCATCACTAGTCTGTAGCCAAAAACATCAGATGCAGAGGTGAAAATAATGAACTATATGAATACACATGTCGTTTCTTCACTTTACTCTCCTGAGTATGCTCCCTAGGTGCTTCATGCTATGTCAGTTTTCATCTGCTAAAGATCTGTCCTAACACTTGGAAATTAAGAAATGTAGTTCAAATAAGACTTCTTGAATAAGTTTGGAAGTGGTAAAATATAGTACCTGACTGAAGTTGCAAAAGAACTTTAAATTAGTGTGTGTTATACTTATTTTCCTATTCTTTTTGCCAAAGACATTGATAGAGTTAATACACATGGTGCTCCTGATGTTCATGAGCATCCTTTTCCAATACTGTTACTATTCCATTATGTTCTTTCTCATGTAATTTTTTTCAGAACTGAACAAATCCCTGCTCTGGTGTTTGGTTTTGTTCTCGTATTCTCCTTCATGCTCCACATCTAAAGGAAGAAAAAAAAAATACTGCAATATGAAATAGTTAGAATTGACAATTAGAGTCTGTAAACAGACACTAACCAAAAAACTCACCCTCACCCCAGCATAACGCTACTTAGCAATTAATTGCAGTTGTTTGTAGGTTGGTTTGTGACTTGTACATTCCAATTTAGCCTCACCAGATACTCCTTTCAAACAGACAAGTAGACAGATTCCTCCAGTTTAGCTCCGCCTCACCTTCAGCAAGGGGTCTCCAGTTGATACTTTGGGGTGACACTTTGAGCATGGCTGCACAAAATGGAACCCAGGTAGAGGCACTTTGGAAAAAAAAAAAGCCTTTGGGAAGGTCATTATTTAAATATTTCTCATGTAAACCTGCCCTCTTTTTCTCCCCAGCATTACAGCAAGTGTACATGACAATGAAAATATGGGCTGACATTCCAGAATAAGACAAACCTATAGAAAACCACTGACTTTGGGACTCTTGCTGTGAAAGAATAATCCATAATGATTTTTCACATGTGAAAAATGTGAAGGAATGAAAAGACTGTAATTTCACAAACCTGACTTAGCTAAGATGAGCTTCAAGCCTTGATCAGCACACGCAGGCTTCTTGGATAGCAGTGAGTGCAGGATGTGAGCACAGTCATTGGAGTTTAGCAAAGCATAGATGAGAGCTGACTGCATCCAAGTTCTCTGTTTGTGTGACCCTGCAAAGGCCAGTGTTGCACCAGAGTCCCGTCCATGCTGAGTACTCTTCAGATGTCAGATGATGCTTCTCTTTGTGGCTGATCCCAATCTAAAGCTACATTTTAGAGGTAATAAAGAACAAAGCCTCAATTTGTCTTTCAGGATTGTGCAAGACTCCTTCAGAAGATCCTTCCGGAGCACGAAAAAGGCAGAAAAATCCCCATCAATTACAAGTTGTCCTTGTAACATACATTTTGGAGACAATTTGAAGAAAAAGATGGGTCTAGATGAGAAATAAAGATGCCACAATCTAAATCGCATTTTTAAACTGAAAATGTCTCTCTCCCCAGGGAATTACAACATTCTTACCACAAAGCAGATAAAAATATATCAAGGCCAGCTTCTCAGAGTAGGTTTAAAAGGTAGTTTCATTTCTCACTCAAGTTTTTCACGGTTTGAATATGCCATTTGTGTTGGTGTTGTAATGGGCAATATAGAAGGATTGAAATGCTTAAAAATTACATGATTATCACTGTAATTTAACACTCAGTTAATAAAGGCTTGAACTGTTGCCCATATTGCCATAGTGTAGCTAACAGGTATCCATACTGAACAGAGTTTACATTTGCAAAAAACTGAGTTAGAAATAAAGGTTAATCCACTGCCACATAAACATTTGATCTTGCAATGATCCCATTAACCTTTCTCATACACAAGGATTAGGCATAAGTAGCTAGCAGAATACTAACCTTATTTAAAATTGCAGAGCTATGAGTACCCAACTTTTTTTATTCTTCCACATAGGTGCAAAAGTTTAAAGTTTCCTCTGCAAAGTAATCAAACCCAAAGTCTCACAGGTTTTGTTAATGTGTTAAAACAGTGCTGCAATCAGAAGTTCAATGAAGCAAACTCAATTAAAAATTAAAAAAAAAAATAATGTCTGTTGACTTTGAATCCTATCCTGACAACAAGAGTGAAGAGGGGTTGGCACATTCCTCCAAGTGGGCTCTGCAGCACACCCTTTCACTAAGAACTCAGGAGAGACCCATCCTACAGCTATGACTGAACCTCCCAGCAGTGCCAGTAGCAGAGAGATCTTCTCTTGGCTGGTCCTAAGGGAGGAGTGGGCATGCCAAGTTTTATGTTGCTAACACCTAGAAGTTTCCCAACACCACTATCTTCTCATTAGTGAGACATATCTGCTTCCCAATGCAGGGACTCTGGAGAGCTGCACTGGTGTGAACTTTTCACCTCTGCAAGATCTCAGTGAAAAATAAATGCAGTCAACAGGTGCACTGCAAAATCCAGCTCCAGTGCTGAGTGCAGTAGCTTGGATGTCTGCATGTGTGATTATAGAGTGACTGCTTCCAGGCAGAAGAGAGGTCAATAATCACAAGGTCATAGAATAATTTAGGTTAGAATGGGCTTCTGGAGGTCATCTGATCTAACCCCTGCTCAAAGTTCAAAACCAGAGCAGGTTGCCCAGTACTTGTAGCTTCTGAGAAAGCTTTGTGTGGCAGGGAATGGCACACAGAGATGAGTAGTGTGACAGCAGGAAAGTGATATTGAGAATAAGAGCGGATGATGGCTGTGAGGCAGGGTCCTAAATTTCTATATGCTTCAGTTTGGCAGTCTATTTCCATCTTCCAACCCTAGAAGAAAGCTAGCAATAACTTATTTGCATTTTCTTTAAACACAAGCAAACTTTTTGGGTATGTTGCCGTATATGAATGAAGCTGAAGGAGGTCAGCTTCATTATTTCAGGAGTAGAACATGCCAGGTTACTAAGGGATGAATTTGAAAACAACAAATAATTACAAACCTGATAGTGGATTAAACCATAAACTAATACTGTGGTTGTATTTTGAATGATAGAGCTAATGTTTTAGGTTAAAAAAATGCATAGATATTATGCACCTGTGTTTTATGGATTAAGTGAATAAATATTTTTGGCATGAAAATAGAAGCTATTTGCAAAAGAGGCTTTGGGTCTTCCATGAGCTTGTGCAGCACCTAGCACATCAGAGCTGCTCAAAAAAAATCCATAAATATTAAGTTATTTATTATAATAAGTTATTTATTCTGGTGTTTTTGCAGATCTTTTGTCCCATCTACTCTTCCAACTCTGAGTTTCAAGAAAAAGTAGCTATTCTAGGTTATCCCTAAGGAGATGATGGCAAGATGAGTTGCCAGGGCACCACTGAGTCTTTGGGTATTTCCAGAAGAATTTCTTGTGATGAACAAGATCAGCATTGCAGCTGCTGCCATTCAAGTCCCATTTGTTGCAATACCCCCACAGCCATTCAAGTGGCTCTGGAAAAACTGACTCTTGGAACACCAGCACCCCAAGATGAGGGCAACTTGTGCAGTCCACACGGCAGGAGAGCACGTGTGGCTGGTGGCAGAGAGGTGGTGGAGATGCTGCACCACCGCACCACACTGTGACCTCCTGAGCAGCTGTGTCTGGCAGGCCTTGTCACCACTCAGGCACCTGTCAGTGCTGCCCCTCTCTCTGCATGAGAGGAGATTTCCCTCTGTATGGACAGCCCATTCTGGTCATGCTCCATCTCCAGCTGAAGCACATTTAGGATGCCACTTTGCTCAAAGATGGAAATCTGCAATTATGTTTCTTTCAGAACAATTATTACCACAGATCATGGTGGAAGTGGATAAAAGTCTTTACCATTGTTATGTGTTCACCAAATGACTCATGTTTATGTCTCCCTTGTGGCAGCAGAAATGGCAAAAAAGTAGATGTCTGGACATTTTAATGTACCTGGCATAGATGGCAATATATTTGCACTTGCATCTAGCTAATATGCACTTGCTAGACTGCACACTTTATAATCTGCAACAGAAGTTGGCAGCCTCTCCACCTCTCATCTAAGATTTAATGGAAGGCACTGCAGTCTCCTATTAATAGCATCATTTCTCCTAGCTACAGCGCATGGGCTAGTGAGCATAACATGAGGAATTGCCTCAGTACAGCAGCTCGAAAACATGCCATTGTCATAAACAGCAAATCAGGGACGACAGCATAAATGAGCTGAACACACCTTTTGACTGATTGCACATTTCCATTTGCTTATCTAATTGTTAGTTTGTAAATTTAATTATTTTCCAAAGAGTTTCTAATCATTACTGCAAATTAGTGAGCCACTGTTGCATTACACATTGTTAGACTGACCTGACTAGAAGACACAGAATTAAATAGCAGAAAATAGTAGAAATTAAAATGGAAAAAGAAATTAAGTTCTCATAACAAGCGTAAGATTACTGCACATTTTCTCATCATTCAGAAATAACAAACTACAGGAAAACCCTACACTTTAAGATCTCTCCTGAAGGAACAGATGCCCTTATTTGTCACTGTCCCTTGCCTTTGCCACCCACCAAAAAAAGCAGGGAATAATATATATGCTATGGTGAATGTCAATGCTGACATAATCTATGGCACTTCTTAGGTTAGGAACCACCTGATCACATCTTTCTTGTTTACCCAGCCTGTGGTCATTTGTTGGGGGTGTCATGCCATGTTTTTTAAGGAAACATTGGTCAAATCTGAGCCTTGTCAAGAGCAAGTGGTCCTTGGTAATAGATCAACCAGGGTGTAAGAAGTGTTTTGCAACAGAAATAATGTCCCATCAGGAGGGCTGGCTCTGGGGCATGAATTAAGTCCCAAGGCTTCTTGGCCCAGCCAGGAGACAAGCAGCTCTGCTATGTTCAGGTCCCCACCTGTGTGGGGGGCAGGAGCTGCCAGCCCCAGTGCATGTCATTGTGGCTCACCACAGTGCCCAAGACACCCCAAAGTCACAGTGCACTGCTTTGGGGGGGTCAGGTGCCAAACTGGGATCATCTCTGGCCAAAGGTGAAACAGGTGGCTACCCCAAATCACCAGTGTAAACCATGCTGCTGCACATACTTCACACGGTCATGACACACAGTCCCCTGTGGCAGACACTTTTTCCAAAGAATTTTATAACATGTAGGAAGAAAAATTAGTACATTTTCCCCTCTTTTCTCATTTAAAATTGAATTTTCAGGTCAAAGAAAGGAGAAAGAGCTCTCACATCAAATTCAACAGATGATTCATAAAACTAATTTTTGAAGTTACAAAAATAAAATGTCTAAAAAACTGAAGCACTGCATGTCATTTCACTCATTTTTGATCTCACCTCTTTGACTGGATCAATAGCAAAAGCAACTGCAGAAAGACTATCCAGGAAGGAAATCTTTAATAAAATACTGGTTCCTATGGTGAGTGCTAACAGGGGCAGGGTGGAGATGATTGACATCAGCCGTCAGTGTACACAGTGGAGAGAAACTGCTGACGTAGAGGAGAGACAGCCATGCACAGGGTGAACTGAGCTGAACACACCTGAAGCTCAGTCCACAGCCCATCCTCATTATATTGAAAATACATTCCCACTGTGTCCTCCCTTGGCTGTGTCCTGACTTTGTCATGAGAAGAGTTCATGAAAAAATTATGTGGTCTTTGAACCAGAAATTGTTCTTTGACCTCACCAGGATTTTATCAGGGAAGAGGCTGGGAGAACCTGATTTACACTGCTGCAGTTTCTTCCTGCTGAGCAAGGAGGGAGCCCCATAAGGCAAACTGCTGATTTCTACCATCACATTTGTATTCATGAGACTCCATTCACTGGTGGTGTAAGACTGGTGGAGCTGAGGGGGACCCCCTTGGTAGAAAATGCTTTGATGTCTACATACAGTTAAGACTTGTCTAGAAGCAGATCATCATTTCTCCCTTTTGTAGAAAATTAAGATAAACTAAATTTAATTTCATAAGTGAGAAAGCAATTAAACATCAAGGTTTACAGGTGACTGGTTTCTCTGCTTCTGCACTGGAAATATTTTTGATGGCTTCAGTTAAACTTTATCTGATTCTTCTACAAATTCAGGGATTATCTTGAATTCCCTTTTTCAAGGGATACAGCATGTCAGCCTGGCTTCATGTGCACTTTGCTTCCCAGCACCAGAGCCCTCTCCAGCTGAGTGAATCTGACTTTCATTCCCTTTTCTGCACATCACTCTTAAAAGTTTCTTCTGCTTATTACACTAGTTTAAAGAAATAGGGTAATGCTGCAGGATTTCTTGATACAGCCATCCAGGGCAAAAGCAGTACCAAGCCTGGAGTGCAAAATACTACCTGAAAATTTCTCTTGGTTTTATGCTATTGTTGGGGTACTTTGGTGCCTAAATTTAAATACAATACAAATGACTGAGAAATGAGCACATTCTCAGTGGATTAGATAGTAAATAGAGAGCTAGAGTGAGTATTAGATGTCCTCACTAACCTGTATCTTTCTGCAGACCATACAAAAAAGCCATGGAAGTTGATGACCTAGTTGTTCACATCTAATATGCTAATGCTAGCATTGTCCTAATCTCATGGTGAGATCCCGTACTACTGCCAACAGATTTTTATTTAATTTGAGTTTTAAGGCATCCTTTGATGGACAATATGTCTCCCTTAAAAAGCATATTATTTAGCCTGTTAAAATATTGGGGGGGGGGGAAAATCAATCTCCTCTGATGGTGTTTAACCCTCTCTCATTTTCTTTCCTGTAGGTCAGTTCTTCTTTTCCACAGAACCACAGAATGGTTTGGCTTGGAAGAGACCTTAAAGATCATCTTGTTCTTCCCCACCCCTGTGCCAAGTGCAAGGACACTTTCCAATAGGCAGAGTTGCTAGAAGACACAGCCAGCCCGATCTTGAACACCTCCAGGAATGGGATCCACAACTTCTCTGGTCTTCTGTTCTGGCAGTGAATTGATTTTGCCTATGGAGGTGAAGAACTTTTCAATTTTCCTTACCAAGTAGCACCCCATGAATTTCACACCAGTTTGTTGCATTGCTCCGTTCATCATGAGTGTTCTGAGGTACAGACCCAACTTCCAGAATGTCTGCTACCTCACTTTCCCTACCCCATGCCACCCTGCAGAGGGATTGTGTTTGCCAGCTTCGATCTTGCTCTCTCACATTTAGAACAAGATGGAAAAATATTCAATTAAATCAGCTCCAGGGCAAACCTTTTTCCAGGTAATGAGTGTTTGTTTCCAAAGATCTAAATCCCAGACAGACACATGAGATGCTCTCAGCAAAGCAGATGTTTTCAGAGAGGGCTTCATCTGTTCTGTTCTTGGTACCTTTCTCCAGACCTGTGACTCCTTTCCAGGGGTGTGTGCTGCTCTCCCTTTGGATTTTGGAGGAGGCCAAATGAAGGGCTGAACGCTCTGCTTGTGATGGTGTGACTGTGGCATAGAGTTTCTGCCTTTGGAAGCCTTAACTACAGCCCCTCACCACCACATCACCTGACACAAACCCACAAGTTTATGTGTCCTCAGCCTGCACTGTCCACAGAGCCACCTCCCAAGGGCTTTGGGGAGGAAGACACCAGGAGCACATGCCACAGCAGGTCATGCAGTCTCCAATTTATGGCCACAGCCACAGGCTACAGGCCAGGATAAAATGGCCCATCCCATGGGCTCTGCCCTTGAACACAAGAGACTCAAGTGATCACCCCAAGACTGCCCAGTCAGATGGTTTATCACCATCTCTCTTCCCTGCAGCCTGTAAACCTGCCACAGGGAGGAATCCATAAGGGCTGTAACTTGGAGCATCAGTGTGAAACTACTACCTTCTCCCAAGAACTTGGCTTGATAAATTTTAATGTAATTTACCCTTGCTTTTATTTTTTTCTCCTTTCACGCCTTTCAAATTATATGCCTCAACACTGGCTCATTGCATGTCAGTATTGCTATTAGGTAACTACCTAATGAATTTCAAAAGCCTAAAAAGGCTTCCAAGAGACCTCTTTTTTATTTACAGAGATGAAGAGGCTGATCAGATTTTCTGGAAAAATAAGATTTTTGAAAAAAGGGGCTCTGTCAAGCCCCTTTATAACTTATTTGCTTTTTAAACAAAAATAAATCTTTAAGTAAACTTGTAAGTTGCAACAGTGTGCTGCTTTCAGAGTTGTTTCTTTTCTCAATATTATTACTAAAGCAAGGAAAACTGGTGGGTTTTTACCTCAGCAACAGAGGCTATTTTTCCTAAAAATTTAGACATATTCTCCCACAAAAAAAAAAAAAAAAAAAAAAAAAAAAAAAAAAAAAGATTTCCAAGCTAAAAATTGTGTACCAACAAGAATAAAAAATATGAATCATAATGTGAGGAGAACCAGGAGATCAATTATTTCAATTATTTCTTTAATCCATATTTCTGATAAATATAATGCATACCTTTCTAAGCTGCTATTGCTGTCTTTTCCCCTGCTAATCTTAGGCTAATGCAAGCCTCTTCACCTAAAAACAGAAATTAATAGAACATTTCTTTCTATTAGACATATGAAAAATGCATTTCCAAACCAAACCACCACATGGAGCGCAGCTTTTAGAGATGGAGAGTGTGTGATCTTAACTCTTCTCACCTTTGCTCATTCAGTTTACATAAATTCAATTCAACATATTAGCTAATACTTGTCACTGTGCTGCTCCTCTCTGAAAGGACTTTCTTTCAGCAGAAGCACCACACACAGCAGAAGAAGAGGAAGGAGCATAAATTAGTACAGGTTTCCAAAAAAGGCAGGATTTGTACAGCTGTGCTGCATATGTACCTCTGGAGCTCGTTTCTTATTTAGGCAATCTCTCTTACTGGAAATGGGAATTTTCCACAGCCTTGCTTCAACAGATGAGTGAGATGTAGCAAGCTGGTTTTGTCCACATAGAATCTAAGCAGTAAAACCAGGAGGATTCATAACAGAGAGAGCTGGGATAAATATTTCCTCATTCACTCCTTCTGCCAACAGACAAAAACCAGAAGTTTACCTACCCTCTTGGTTGAGATCTGACATTTGAAACAGGCTTTCCTGTCTGCAGGAGGTACCCTGATAACAGTGCTGCACTTGCTCCTAAAAGAAGATCCTGTTTCCATTAACCAGACTAACAACTCTCTATGGGTTTGCCAATGATTTCCATGGAAGCAGGATTGCTCTCCACCTAAAGCATCTCTGCTCTGAGACTGTCAGAGAAATAATACTAATGAAAGTCTCACTACAGTAACCAATTATTTATTTTAATTGTTTTATTAAAGTACTGAATTTATAGACAATATACAGACACAAAGCTAAGATGAGGACCCAACAGGAGGTCAAATGACCTCTGATAATTAACTGCCTCTCTTTTAAAAGGCCAGTCATTTGAGGATCACCCTGTCAGGGAAGAGATGGGGAGAAGAGGCAAGGCTTTGATTTGATAAATAAAAAGGAGAAAACAACAACAACAACAAAGTATAGTCATTGCTAGTTTGCTACATTGTAAACATTCAAGGGTCTCTAGAGATCTCTGTGCCACCATGAAGTTTAGCCTGAGTTAATCCATCTAAAGGAACTGGTGAACACTCTCCTAATCTCTAACATTTATAGGCTTTTGAGAGAGAACAACACAGGGGAAAGATTTAAAACCTCAGATGAGCAAAACCTTACAAGTGTATCCTTAACCTTGAGCACCCTCTTCTCTTTGAGAAAGTAGCTGAACATTTCTTTTTAATCTCATTGACATTTTCTAAATCCTATTGTCTTTCATGGAGCCCACAGGTATTACCTGAGAGCTTTTCTGAAGAATATTTGTCCTTCCACAGCACTGCTAATTGTTGAACCTGTGCTCGCTCCACCACCTCCTGTTGCCATTCCCTTTTCAGTATTCCTATTTATAGTTTCTTAAGTGAGAGGCCATATTAAATCATATACTAATTGCTTTCTTTCAGATTATTTTATTTTTAAATCTCAGATGCACTCCCAGTAATTTTTCTAATACACGCAGCAAACCATCTTTTCCACCTCTGATTTATTTTATATGATGTCATTAATGTGTCTCTAGTATGTGCATCCTCAGCTGCATTATTCCCACTCCATATGAAGAGCAGCTCACTGCTGATCTCATGTAGCTGAAGCAAACCTAGAGTCCCATCTGTGACCAGGGAATAATAACTGAGGCTCCTAAACACCCACAGCAGTTTATGAAGATGGCTGAAGTCTAAAAACCTCCAGCAAAGACTCAGCTGGGACATTTCTTGCCAAGCAGAAAGGCACAGAGCTGAGTTGTGGCAGATGATTTGCTTGTCCCTTTGTCTCCTGCCCATCTTGTCATGATGAGGAACCATAGTTCCCCAGCTGGGTGACCCACCTGGGCACTTGCTTATTTGAGCCTCCCTGGTTTCCATCTCTGTCAGTCTACATGGCACAGCTATTGTAGCTAAGCCTTATTTTCCATCTTTTTTTTTTTCTTGTTCACACAAAAGCAGTCACATCATCAGTTTTCATGTCCAAAACCAAGACAAAGCAAAAGCAAATCCCCACATCTTGGATCTCTAAAACTGTGCTTGAAAATACATTTTTCCCAGCTTCACAAGTAGTAATGAGTTACACTTTCATATCTGTATCCTAAGCTAACACTACTGAAACATTCATCAAAAGCCCACCAGGATATTCCCCCTGGCTGTGTACTCAGATTACAGATGTCTACTACAGCATGCAGAGGGTACGTTCATTTGAGTATCATTCACTTTTAAAGAGAATGATGATGGGGGAGAATCCGACAAGAGGAGAAGAAGAGGGCAGTACATTAATGAACTCTCCTAAATCAGCGTGTGTAACTATCCAGCCTCTTCAAAAAGACAGCAATCAGCATCCAGAAAAATAACTCACTGCCAAAGAGATGTCTCCTTTTCAGCTGTGGTTGTTGCTCTGCCCACATGGGCATTGTGTGCAGTGTACTTAGAGATAACATCTGACAAAATTTTTCTTTTCTGTTAAAGAAAGTGTATTTTAGTCAATGGAATCGATTTATTCCCTTCCTTGCTTAAACAGAAAATTTTCTTTTAACCAAGATTTCCTGTTCAGCTCAGAAGTAAAGTAATGAACCATTTTGTGTGTGTGTTTTTCCTTGTAACAGTTTTCAGCAAGCCCTCAGTTTCACTATCTGGAATACATTTTCCTGCATTACTGCCCTTCTTTTTAAATTGCATTTGATCTATTTTGCAGCAGTGAGCTGATTTTAGTTTCAATTTTAAACAACAACAAAGCCTAGCCCATTCCCAAATATGTATAAGTGTGGTAAATGTAGGAACCATTTTCCATCCTTCACTTAGAGCAGAAAAAAAATTATACTGCAACAAGAATTTCAGTAATTAAATGGTACGAGTGATTTTCACAAATATGCTCCTGCTGTGAGACCTTTTGCTGCAGATTAACTTTTACATCCATTTCAGAAAAAAAAAAAAAGAAAAAAAAAAAAGAAGAACAACTAACATAACAAGTCATTCCACTAAGTCTTTCCTGAAATCAAACTCTTTATTGTTCTCCACCCAGTCATTGTGGGAATGGGGACCAGTTGGAAAGAAGTAAGATAAAACATGGTAGAGCTTTGGTTCTAATTTTCTGTTTGTGTTCTTGAGAAAGGTTTTGGCACATCCCCACAGTTTCTGATGTAGATTGCTGATTTGTAATGGGCTTTTGCAGTAAGATACTCATTTTCCATGTGGTTAAAATTGCTTCCTGATATTTCTCAAAAGAGCACAATGGGGATTAGAAATTGCTGCAGCATCTCATTTGTGGAGCTCTGCTGGTGAAGTGTAATTGTTCTGAAATCATGCATGCCCTCTGCCCAAAGGCCAGATTCTGCATGTTGCATGAAAGAGACATCCATATGTCTGATCCCTGTGTGCACTGGAGCCTGCCTTTCCCTCTGCCTATGGCACAGTCCTGGCTGCAGGACACTAGGTTCAGTGAACCAGAGGACAACCAACATCCCTCATGGGCCATGATCTCAATGGAATGTATATCTGCTCCCACAGCACACACAGAACCCACAGCAGAGATAAAATTCAGCTTTATCATGGACATTCTAATAGTCTCTGCTTATCTTAAGGTCTGATCTGCCAGAGGGAGGTGGAGTTTGGGGTGCTGTTTTGGCAGGATGTCCTCTTCTATGATTTGAAGCTGCAGATTAAAGCTCAAAAATGCAAAGCAAGCAACCCCCAAAGTACAGAAAGCACTTGCTCATTAGAAAAAAAAATATTTTTAAAGGCTTATTGAGCCACTCCCTTTATTTTGGAAGGGGCAGATCATGATTTTGGAATGCCTCAAGAGAAAAACAGTGAACTCCTGTTCAGGGAAGAAATGGTCTCTTAACCTCCCCACCCTGCATTAGCACAGCCTGGAATATTTCCCATGCTCCCAGTGGAGCCAGGATTTCACCCACCTCCCCCAGTGTTTCTCTGTGGCATTTTCTCTGTGCATTAACTAAAGGGCACAAGTTCACATTTAGGGAAAAGATATCTTTAGTGTAGCTTCTAGTGGCATAGGAACTGACTAGTGACATACTTGAGAAAAAACAGAAAATCAATTGAAAGATTCAGATGGCTCTTCAATGCTCTATGTAAACAGGATATTTATGTAAAATATTGTTGCAATACTTTTAGATTGCTGTAGGCGGCCTTTTTTTTTTCTCTTCCTTTTCCTTGTCTTCCCTTTTTCTTTCTCTTTTCCTTTATTTACTCTCCTTTTTAATTTCTTTTTCTTTCACCTTAGTATGGTTTTACTTTTCTTGCTTGAACCATAAGACTGTAAAAGCAGTGGAAACAATACATGTTCTAAATTTTCTTCAAACAATGGCTTGTAGATTGAAACTTTCAACTCCTTTCCTGTTCAGAAAAAAACCACAGACATCCTGAACTATGTCAATAGGAGAAGACACACACCTGACTCTGAGGCAGCCTAGGCATCATGCATGTCAGACACCAAAAGATCTTCTTCTCTCCCATCAGCACAGCTGCTATTCCTGCATTTCTGGCAGTATCAGGTTCAAGATGGGCAGGGACAATGGTTGGTCACACCACCTACAGAAAGTCATGCCACATAATGCCACAGATGATAAATGCCTCAGGACAAATGCACTGAGGACTACCTGGAGCAAAAAAGCTACTTCTGGCTCCAAGACTTACTAATTCTTAGATCATTGGAAACCAGTTGAGTACTGAGGATATATTTACCTTGTTCTTATTTTCCTATGCATCTGCTGTGCACCACAAGAAAAGGCAGATTATTGAGCTAGATCAGCTATTCTTGGGGGGGGGGGGCGTTAATGTGCAAGTAGCCAGGCAAAAAGAAAGTTGACTGTCCTCAGAACTTGAAGTCTTGAAGCTCCTGGCAGGAGGATCAGGGTTGGTGTTTCCCAAATAGCTTGCCATGCAATCCATCCAGAACCCAATCTCCTTGCAATGCTGTATGGAGAATTGCAGGATGTTTAGTTTTGATTAAAAATGGGAAAGAAAGCAAATATCAAACCCCTCCATGAATCAGAAATACCATTGCCATCCAGTTGCATTAACTATTCATGACTCCAATGTGCAGGGAACTTTGTTCCACATTCCTTTGGTGCTCTGCTTTTCAAACTGTGCTAAATGTACCACAAGCACTACAGAAAGAGCCTCAGAGCAGCATGCCCACACTGCCCAAATATTTTCCTGTTTTCTCCTCTTCTTGACAACAACAGCATTGCCAGAGTAAACTCAGTTTTGTGTATCTGCCCTAGGATCTGTCATTCCACAGATCTCCTCATTATGAAACAGAGCTAACCATGAAAGACTCTGTATCAAATAAATTGACTTCATCTGATGGGGCAAATAGGACTGATCTGGACTTCAAACAACATCTCCAGCATACTTGATATCTCGTAGGATATCAAGATTGTCTCCTGAATCACATCATGGGACAGGAAATGCCCCACATTGAGTGGGTAAGATTTTCTTTTCCAAAGACCATCCACGAGCAGCAGGTGCAGCAATGCAGGAGGAACCTCCTGAGAAGTTAAGAGGAACTGGAGATCTAGCTGGGACTTATTTCAATCTTATTTGAATTATTATTATCAGCTCTTTGTAAGATATTTTGCAGCCTCTCTTGAGTAAGGCAGATGTCTGCACCTAAAAAAAAAAATTTTGGTAGAAAAGAAAATTTTGTTTGAGAAATGCAGATTTGCAGAAAATTTTCTGAAAACAAAATTTTCCTAGAGGCTGAGGTCTCCTGTGCAAGGTCCATGCTGCAGAAGTCCATGCCCTCAAAATGACCCTAACACCATGCCAGAGGTCTAACCAGGGAGTGTCTTAACCTTGGCATGAAATGTGCATCCACAACTCCCAAGTCCTTGAATTCTTTGCTGTGAACACGGAGCAAATAAACCAATTAAACTATAAGACATTTATAGGAATGATTTCTAAATTAAACTTACTGGATAAAAAAAAGAAAAAATTATCAGCACCAACCTGGGAAACATCAGAACCATTGGCTGGACCTAAAAGGCTGGGTTCTGTAAAGTAATCTGCTTATCAGACTCTGCATCCCCTTGAGCATCTCTGGAAGGAGGAGAGCTGAGACCCTTAACAGATTCTTTACAAGAAGAATATTCCTCTATTTCTGTATGTAACTCTAGCTCTGGTGTTCTATCATCCTCTTCTCCTTTGTCTTTTGAGGATGTATCTTCCTCCTCTTTAAAGGCCTTCCCTCTAATCCTGCCAGCAGAATATTTCCCCTCTGGATGGAGTGTCTCCAGTCCACACCAGATCCTCTTCCAGAGGAGTCTCACATCTCCTGAACCTAATATTTCTTCTGGCAAAGACTTGCTTTCAAAATCCTGTTTGGTCCTTCTTTGTACTTCATTTAGTATTTACAGGACTTTAAATACTAAAGCTGCAGCCTTCTCATCCAGTCTTACTCTTCCTCTGAGGCTGCTACTTGTGTCTTTATACTTGCTGATAAAGAAAAGCAACTTTCTCTAGGTGGGATTCAAACTGTCCATCCTAAATTCAAGCTGTTCATCCAGATAGCCATGCTTTTTTTAATTTTTTTTAAAGACAGTATTGCCTAATTTGGAGTCACCTTTCAGAAGCAGTTGCTATTTTCCTAGCTTCCAGATGGTGCCTCTCAGATTTTGGTATCTTTACCCACCTGCTGTCCTTCATCCTCATCTCCAACGTTTCTTTAGGGAGCAGCTAGAAACTCCCAGCAGCCACTGTCCATTAGTTCGAGCTTCCTTCCCCAAAATGGTGTATCTCTCTGTGTTGTGCTAATAGCTTAAGCCTCCTCATAGAGGAACCTTTCAAGTTCAGTACTTCCATTTTTCGCTTTGAATTAAAGTGTGAAAATTTGCACCTGAGTCCTTGAAGGAAAAGCTGTCTTTCATCACACCAGAGACACCATAGACACCAGAGACACCATAGCACTCATAGTGATAGCCAGAATGCCCCTCCCCTTCTGATCCATCAGTCTTGACCCTGCAAGGCTGAGGACAGTGTACAGCAACATGGGCACCAATGCAAGCAAAGCTGTCAAAAGGGGACTGATGGCTCCATGACCTCTTTGCAAAGTGCACCTCAGACAGTGACAACTGAATTTTCTCTCACAGACTGCTTGAAACTGCATGTTTTCAGTGGGCTTTCAGATTCATAGACACCAAAAAGTGTCACTTCTTTCTTCTCAGTTATATGTGGTGTCCAGCTTTCATGCTTGCTTGCTGGATGTGAATTACACAGCCTGGCTTGTGGCTGTATTCTCAGAAGTAGATGGATTTCAACCATCTGCAAAAGGCCTTAAACCCATTAAAATCACCATTGACCAAACAGTAGTTACAAATGTAAACGCCTCTGTGAATCTAGGCTTTAATTACTGCACTCCTTTCATGACTCACAAAGAAACAGGTGGCAGGTGTCCAATTTGTATGCTCCCTTCTCCAATACATGCAAGCCTTACAACAATGGATTTATCGCTGTGGACCTTCATAACTTTGATACCTTATACCTGTCTTTGATGCCTTGATACCTGCCACTCTAGTTTCCCAAGGGATCCTGCCTCTGCTGCTGCTGTCTGCCTTCTTTGGATTTTGGCTGTAGCTCAGTCCCTTTTCTTTTTCCATATGGTTTTTCTATTACCCTGTCATTAAAATCCAACTGAACTTTCCTGTTGTGCACTTAGGAACATGATGAACTTTAGCTAATCCCCAGTAGATATTCAGGTCTATTTGTCCTCATTCTGTAAAAAAAAAAACCCAAAAGACTACCTGATATTCTGACACCATCTGAATATGCCAAATAGTGAAGAATGTGGACGACATTTATTGGCAGACTGTTCAGCTCACATGCTGAATTTTCCAGTACCTGCCTGCACATCTGCTACATTCCTCTGTATGTATAATTTAGTTTATTACCATTACATTTGTTCTGATTTTCACAGCCCAGAACAAGATGTGAAGGCCAGAGACAGTAAAGACTCCTGCATCCACTAAGCAAGAGCTGTTACTTCTTCTTGGTACCTCGTTCCCAGTGAGTGATGTCCAGAAGCTGTTCACTGGAGTTGGTGGGAACTCTGAGCCAGGAACTCAAAAAAATCCATTGAGTGTACAGACCTAATGCTAAAATCAACTTTAGACCTTTCTACAGCTGGGCAGCAGCTAAGGGAGGGGAGACTGACATAAAGCAAATTGACCCTGTTTCAGGTATCTTAATCCTCTTTTTTCTGTCAAAGTTAACAAGAAATAGTAACTTATAGTTACTGTGAAATTCTGAAGACTAGCAAAAACAAGCACAGCACTGAAATGGTACCTCACTTCTATTTGGTTTAGGAGTTTGAGTTCCTCCTTGTTCCTTTTCCAGCCTCATGAATGCAGAGACTTGTATTCCTTCAGGTGCAACAGGAAATAAATGCCAATATTTTCAGGCTTCTTGGTCTTTCGAGTCATAGAACATGTAATTCTAATCTCCTGCAATATTATATTTGGCAAGGTCTAAAGCACTATCACAGCCCATAAAGTAGAAAAGAAAAAGAATTTGTGATTAGGCATTTCTGAAGGCAGAAGCCAACAACACATATTGGAGGTGCTTAAATTTCACAGCTCTGCCTTTTGAATATTCAGCATAAATTGAGGTCCATTTTACAAAAATCTCTGCTCCATTGCACTTCTAATCATTTGGCAAACTAGAATTAAAAGAAAAGTTTGCTGGCTTTCAACAACAGCATATTGCACTATTATTTCATCTTGGTTTAACCCTCCTGCAACCCAGAACTGTTTCCATTTCTACCACATTTTGTTCATGATTTTTTTTTTTTTAATTTCAAAACAGGCAACAATCTTTTCCAACAGCATTTAATGAAGTCTCCTGCAACAAAACATTACTTTTTGATGAGTAAGCCTTCTCAGCTATTTAGGATATGCCATGGAGGATCCTAACCGATAAACAGAGAGTGTTCTGCAAATTTTTTATAACCAAAGCATACTTTGTTGACTTGGGTTAGAGGTCTTGAGTAGATTTACTAGTGAGGATTCTTTCCAATGTGAGACCTTTTCATAAGAAACGTTCATTACAGAGAAGGTGGTGACTCCCCACTGACAAAGGTTTCTCTTTTGTGGCTATATATAGCCACAGACCATGAAGACGGACTGAGACTGTCTGTGTGGTCTGCAAACTGGGCCTGAGCCAACTCTCATGCTTCAGAATGTGGAAAGCCAAGTTAAAGTGAAACATCCAAGCCATTAACACCTCCTGGGAGCTTTACGATTTCTGTCACATTCTGGACCTGAGTTTGCTCATGTCTGCCTACCCTGGTGCATGAGCAGAAGTGACCAAGTCTTTGATATCTCACTCCTTCTAGGGAAAAAACATAATTCATTATGGGATGGGCTGAAAGAATCTGCTGCAGAGTTCATGCAATGCTGTGAGAAGGCGGCAAATCTTCATTTCTGACAAACAAATAAGGAAGCAGAAAGGGCTTGTTTGTGTACCCAGACTGTGCAGTGAGAACACTTCTCGTAATTCCCAGTGCAGATCTCGCAGGTTTGCACTGTCCTGGGAAATGAGTTGGAAGTTTTTAGCCCAGCATGGTGAATGCAGGAGTCCCAGGCAGGAGAAGGAGGAAACAGGTCACCATGCTCCTGCTATGTCTTCTCTTAGCAGCACAAGTGCAAGGGACAGGGTACCAGCAGGTAATGCCACACTTGGCCTGAGCTGCAGCATCCAGCAGGAGCTGCAGCTGTTTTCCCAGGAAAACAGCCTTGCTGGCTCAGAGATTGTTGCAGTGACCTCCTCCAGCCCTGCCAGGCTGGTCATGGTCTCCAGAAGGATAGTTTCCAATGAATCCATCCAGGTTTCAGACAACAAAGGCTGGCGAGCTTGATGTGATGGGGAATATGAAGCTGGAGGAATGCCTGCCTGCCTGCCAATAAGGGTAGGCAGCTGCCCTGGGGAGAGCTGCAATTTCTGCAGGAGCTGCTGGGTAGTAACTAAACCTTTGAATCCCCAGTGTAATTGCACCACATCCAGCAGAGTAAAATCCAGGTCATTCCCTCTTGCCTAGCACATTTAAGCTGTAAAAACCTGTGGAGGAGACTGCTACTAGGTGACTGTACACAGCATGCTGATCTCCACCTGCCATCACACTCATCATCACAAACCACAGGCAGCTGAGGGTGAGGTACTGCCTGCAGCCCCACAGGGCTCCCAGAAGCAGCACTGTGCTTCCACCAGGCTCTGAAGCAAACAGCCATCCCTGGAGAAGGACACGGCCACTGTGTTGTGGGCAAGCTTTGCCACTTTTTAGCATTCATACGCTTGTGACAAACTTCCCATGGCAAACAGGATCAGGGCATTTATGCCTGGACACCAGCAATTAAGTTATGCAGCATTTAATCCAACCTTTCTGAAAAGTACTGGCCGCGTTACACATTGGCCTGTGCAATGACTGGACACAAACAGAGAAGACAAAGTATCAAATCTAACTCCTGCTCTCTCAGACACCTCGCACACAACTCCTGCCAGAACTCGTGGTAGGAGTGATTAGGGGTTTTGGTACTCACTCCTTTTTGTATGGTGAAAGCACATCATCAGACCAGAAGAATCTACTCTGTCCTTTTAAGACCCCCCTTACCAGCATGACAGCTTTTCCAACACCAGCATAATATCCTTGTTTCTCTTGCAGTTCCTTTTTCTTGATCTTTGGTGTCCATAGCTGCAACCTCTGCCCCACATAAGGTTACACCAGAGCCCTGTACAATGCTGAAATACTTCCTTTGCTCTTCAGCCAAACTGGGACGCCAACATTGTGTTTAAATTATTTTTTAGTTTTTGCTATAAATCCTTCATTTAGTTTTCATGCAAGAAGGTCATCAGAGACAGAGCTTGCTCTCAGATATTTTCATTACATATATAATACTTCTGCATCCCTGACTGTACAAAATCACAGCTGGGAGGGAAATGCACCCTCAGAGCAAACAACTCCCAGCATACTAGAGAAGGATGATTTTGTAGCTTAGATATTGATCTGAACAAAAGGGTTGCAGTCACACATAGCTGAGCTGGGAAATCCTGGGCATGCCTGAAGCCACAGGGCACTCCCAAGACAGCAGCTAATGTTCAGTTGTCTCTCCTGGCAACAAAACAGCCACTATACATCACACTACTTATACATCCCTAGAAGGAGGCTTTGTTACAGTCCTTGTAGCTAAGAGCCAGGCTGTTGTGATCATGATCATGGGGTGGTGTCACAGGGATAACAACTGTGCAGAGATGGGCACAGGATATCAGAGCTACCTTCACTGCAGGCAGCAGCAATGTTGTAATCCTGGGTTCCCTGTGGGAGTCCTGGGTGCCTGGAGCAGGCAGGAGTGGAGGATGAAGGACAGTGGCCCCTGGGCCAGCTTACAAGAGACAAAGATCACACTGCCACCTTCACTGCCAGCGTGCCATGAAAATCTGGGTAAGACTCACAGCAACAACAGTGGCCAAGTGCAAACCATCTTCTACCTGGAGTAATAGGTGATTGTCTTCCTCCACAGAGGCTCATTTCATCCATTCTAAAGTACTCAACTTCTTTAAAATGTTTGGATTTGTTGGGATTGTGGCATTTATTTTTTGAAGAACTATTGATACTATACCTGGAGGATGTAGTAAACTTGCCTTCATTCTGCAAGTTTGTTGGAAAGGTGCAGCTGGGCAGCAGAAAAAAATTCCCTAGGTGGATTTCAATGCATTCTTGAAAATAAAGACAAAGACCCTCAGCATTAAAAAAGAAGGAAAAAAATAAAATCAGTCATGATTCTTTTAGCACAATTCATGTAACAGCAGAGATATTAGTAAAAAAACAAATATCAGCAGAAAAGAGTTCACAACCTAGTGCTGATAATTTAAGAGTAGTCAGGGATTCAGAAGACATTTTAATGTGCCAGCAGCAGGGGGCTTAAAAGTAAAAAATAAAATAATAATAATAAAAAAAAAAAGTGATTTAAAGGGGAAGTTATCAATGTTAAAACATCAGTTTGTGTTTCACTCACCTTCTCTCTATTTTGCTGACTGTCTCTAACCTGGGAAGTCCAGAAGTAGAAGTAAGGGTGGGGGGGGGGGGGTTCTTTTTTTTCTCTTTCAGTAGAAAAGTGCATCTAAGAGCAACACATTCACAGTCAGGGTGAATTCTATTTCCCACTAGATGCATAGAATGGTTTGGGTGGGAAGGGACCTTAAAGATCATCTAGTTCCACCTCCCCCACCATGGGCAGGGAGGGCAGGGATACCTTCCACTAGATCAGGTTGATCAAAGCCCCATCCAACCTGGCCTTGAAGACTTCAGGGACGGGCCATCCACAGCTTCTCTGGACAACCTGTGCTAGTCCCCCAAGACCCTTATAGTAAGGAATTTCTTTGTAACATCTGATATAAATGTCTCCTCTTTTAGTTTTAAATTCTTCCCTCTTGTCACTCTCTGCCCAAGTAAAACATCCTCCCCCCTCCTTTTTAAGCCATCTTTACCTACTGAAAGGCTGCAATAACACCTCCCCAAGACTTCCTTTCTCCAGGGTGAGCAACCCCTGCTCTCACATCTTTCCTGATGGTAATTAGCCTGGAAGGTCCGATGTCCCTCACTCTGTGACAACCCAGCCGGGCGCTGCTGTTCTCCCCGGGCCAGCGGGCAAAGCAAGCCCAACCAGCCGCTGCTGCCTGCCCCGAGCAGATGCCGGCACATCCATCCCCCGCAGCAGCCCGGAGAGCCGGCGGAGCAGCGCGGGCCGCCGCGGGGCCTGCAGGTGGTGCTGTTTAATTGTGGAAAGGCTCCCCCGTCCCAGCGGAGATCCCGCAGGAGCCGCCGGGGCGGGAGCAGCGCTGCCCCCCGAGCCCCCGGCGGGGCTGCAGCCCTAGAGCGGCCCGCGCTCCGGCAATGCAGTCTGCTCGGAACGCCAGCAAAACCCTCAGGAACACCGAGAGAAAGCCGTCAGCTGCCGACGTGGTGCGAGCACAGCGTCCTCAGACTGAGCGGGAGAGGGTTGCCCCTTTGCAGGCAGGGAAGATACGGACGTGTTTTAGAAGAGAAGGGGTTTGGTGCGCCCCTGGATGTTGGAAGGCAGCCACACTAAATCCTGAATTACTCCGTTCTCCATAGGCAGTACCAGGAGACCACGCATACACAGGGCCACAGCAGCAGGAAAACAACATGCTCCAGTGGAAGTTTTCCCTGCTCAGGACAGGGAGGCTGGACCTAGGTGATCTTTAAGGTCCATTCCAACCCTAACTATCCTATGATCCTGTGAACAGTTAGTTTAGATAAAACTTCAAGACTTGTAAAAGGTCAGCACACCTACACAATGCCAATTCCTTCTGCAAATTTTCCAGAGTCTGCCTGACTCCCTACTCACCCAAAAGTAGCTTTAACACCTGACCTTTGATTCCTTCTGCAGGACCACTCCAGCAGCCAAAACAATGATCTCTGAAAGAACTGTGACTTGGTTCCTTTTTCTGTCCTTGGGGCACAACCAGGCCACACAGCCATATAAAACACCTATCATTTACCAGAGGTGCAAAAGGTGTGATGTACAAAGGATTCTCACAATTTTCAGAGCATAAATTTCCAGCCTCTTTCACTCAGGCTCTGTGCCTTTAAACCACACTACCTCTTCTGCAGTGCTTTTCTGCAGCCTTTTAGGGAGAAGGGAAGAAGAGAGAGTGGACAGAATAGCCAGGGAAGGGAGAAGAAAGCAAAAAAAAAATCCCAGCAACCTTTTGTATCAAAAACCTTCCTAGCTGGGAAAGGAGTGGAGGCAGGGGAGAATGTAGGGAAGAAGTGAAAAGAGGAAAAAGACAGAAAAGTCCAAAAGTTCTGCATGGTGAGATAAGGAAACTTGGAGGTAAGTTTGGATGGAGGAGTGTGAATTTTTTAAGTGCTTTCTGACCTTTGTAATCTTATTTTGTAGTCATGGTTTCATTCTTTCTTTTTGGGACCTCTGGAAGAAATAATTTTCTAAGCAGAAAGACTTATTTGGTATTTCTGACAAGACTTCTCAAACCCAGCTGAGCTCATGACCTCTCAGTCCAGCATTGCAGTCTCCACACTTTGCAGGTCTCCTTGTATTTCCTACATGTCCCTGTATGTCCTGCATCTCAGCAGAACATCCCTTCTCACTGGACAAGGTGTAATGTCTTCCCATCCTGGAGGAATGTGCCTTTTTACAATCAGCAAAAGGAATTTAAGGATCTACGAACTCCTACACTGGAGCTGCTGCACAGCTGTCATTTAACCACTCTCTTTTCAACTCCTTGCTGCCTTGCCCTTCTCCCCTGTATGTACTCCAAGTGGTAATGATTGAATATCTGAGAAACAACTATGTACTACAACAATAGCACTAATGTTGTAGTAAAAATGTATTTATATTAAACCTCACCAAAATCTTGGTTAAGATGTGACTATCCTCTGAAGTAGGCAACAATCCAGATTAGAAGTGGACTGAGACATTGCACTGGTATCTTATAGTATGGTGATAATTTTTGATCAATCAAATTAGAGCATCTTACAAAATTGCCATAGCTTATAGCAATCCATAAAGCTTATAGTAATCCAAATGTGAAGTAAAAATAGTGGAATTTAAGCTGCCAGCTTTGTCCCGACCATATACCTTTTGATCTTGGTACCACAGATCATTCATTCTGTGGTCTGCTACCAGCAGAGATGGAGAAACCCAGTGCTGAGTTAATTCATCATTGAGGTGACTTTTAGGAATCTCAGAATATTCTTATTCCTTGTTTGAAAACTCACAGGAGATGATGTGAAATATACATTGACCAACCAGTTATGTGACAGTGTGAAGCTGACACACAAGCACTTTCCATGTGATGATGAATGATCAAAATGTAGCTTAGGTCTTGAAATTACCAGAGAAAAGAGTAGTTTTATTTCATCTTAGGAATTCAATCTTTCTGCAGCTGGCGGGGGGGAGCCAAATATATTTGCATTATCACTAAAAATGCCTTTTTACAAATGTAGGAGGACTTTCAGTTCACATACTTTTCTCCCAGAGATAGATGGAGTAAGTCTCCAGAGGGCTGAAATCCAGAAATTACTGGATTTTACCTACCACCCTTACTTACTACCCTCTGGGAAAGGTTTTATTTTTTCTCCTTCCCACTGCTCCGTTGATCAAAAAGACTTTTTTGAGGCCTTTGGGGAGGAAGTGTACAGCACCCCAGTTTAAAACAATGAGGCTATGTGAAATCAGTGTAGACAAAGGAATGGGTTACCAGTGAGGTATCGGATACATTCCAAATATTAATGGCAAAGGGCAGAACATCTCCCCCCTGAACTTTTAGAATTCCTAGTTCCCAGATATCCAACACTATTCATTATCTTTTCGTTAGTACTACTTTCTGGAAGGAATTGTAAAATAATTTATAGTAAAAATGGTGAAGTGATATATCATGATGAGAGCAGAATGTTTATGTGTGAAAGCTCACCCACACTCATAAAGTGTGCTTAGATAAATAACACACAGAATCAAATTTAAAAATATGCTTTTAGTAATACAAGTTTTATCCTTGCTACCTTCCTGTTGTAAAAAAAAAAAAAAAAAAAAAGATGGAAAAAAAAATCCAGGGATCCTTGGGCAATGGCAGTGTTTGGGAATGCAGTAGATAATAATATCACTACAAGCTCCAAGAACAATCTAGTGGTGAGAGTGTAGCTCTGAAGGCATGAACAACAGATAAGAGTAAGGAACAAGAAGGTAGTGTTCCCCTCTGCAAATGCAGCATTGTAAGGCCACCCCAAACCATTGCCTGTGTCTCTGCAGTAAATGACAAGCACCCTGTGCTACCCACTAGCACTGAGGAAGGCTGGTGTGAAATGGTTCATATCCGTGCCTATAAACTACCCTAATTCTAAATCACTGTGACTGCAGGTGAGCTGCTGGCTGGGAACGACTGCTGGCTTTTGCCAAGCCCAAACTGCGCTCAGGCGTTCCCTGCAATGAGTGGATCTGTCCCATTGATCCAGGGAAAAACCACACAAGGGCCTGTGCTAACAATTTAGCACCAGGAGCAGTCAAGTTCAAGCACTAAAACAGTTTTCTGTTTAATTTACTATTCTAGATGTAGCCAGTGTGTCTCAGCTTGATAGATGCATTGAGAGGACAATGGTGAAAAATGGGAAAAGGCTCAAAAGAGGGCCACAAAAGCAATTTGTTGCCTATAAAACTTAGTGAGATGCTCAAAGAGCTGTATTTATTAATGTTATTTAAGAGATCAAAAGGTGTGAAAGTGATCTACAAGGACCCATATAGAAAAAAGATTTCCTGCAACTTACTACCCCATACTCCAGGAGTTAAAAACATGCTAATATCCAGGATCTAGATAAATTCAAGCTGTAAATAAGGACATTTTTAAGCATTAGGAGAATTAACTATGGAGCAAATTAACAAGTGCTCTGGTGGATTCTTCATGATGTGTGATCTTTATTTTATTTTTTTCAATGTCTTGTGAATACAACAGATGCTTGGGAGCTCATAAGAAAAGAGTATCTGGATTTCTTTGACTTTCTTACACAAAAAGCCAGTTTATTTTACTGGTGCCTTCTGATCTTGAATCTATGATTTGATGAAAAAGACACTGTCAGTGTCTCTAAAGTGTAAGTGAGCAGACTTCCTGCTACATCTATGAAAAAAAAATTTTACATATGCAGTCTTAATTAAAGCTATGTAACCATTTTAGCACTTAGTCATATAGCAATTAAGGCAAAAATTGCTGTCCCTTATTGGAGCCAGACAGCAGCTAGAGTAAAGCTCCTGTAGAATAAAACTGCTGTGGAAAACAGAAGTCATTCTTGACATAGCTGAAACTGAATGGTCTTAGAGATCTAAATGTTTGTATCTGCCCTTTCTAGCTGTCTGAAGTGAGCAAGACCCACTCTAATTGGCACCTATGTTCCATAGAGAGCACCGGAATTTCCGTGCTAAGGAACTTGGCAGAGCTTTTGCCAAAGAGATGTTTTTGTATTCCAAACAAACACAAACACAGCATGAGCTAATTGGCATGCTCTACCTTACCCTCAGTTATAAAAATACAAATATGATCCATGTTATTGTTATGTAAACACAACAGTAGCAGAATTTAAAATAAGATTCCTGCGTGGATATGAAGCTGATGACACAGACATATGGGTTTCCTTAAAACACCAACTTCTTTATGAGGCAAAGGTACAGACGAGAATTCACTGCAGGGAGTTGGTGGAGCAGAGCTACCTCCCCAGTCCTTGGGGCTGAGTCCCACTACACATCAAACAGACCCACAGTGCCTTGTCCTGCTCAAAGCTATGCAGTAACAAATTTATCTATTCAAAATCTATTTTCCTTTACAGTAAAGAAATTACCTCTATGTGAGCCTTTGCTGGGAAAATAGGTCATTTTAAGGCACACATCTTTTAACACTGACAAATCATTTATCCCGCTACCCAAAATACCTTCATGCCAGAAATTACCTGGATATGCAATGATCCTGCCTGCAAAACTTGAAATATAAAAATGGGGCGGGGAAGTTGAAATCACTGCAAATCTCATGAATTCTGAATGGTTGGGTTGTTTTAATTTGGTTTTTGGGATTCCTCAGCTTGAAACAACATCTCTCTGGGAGGAAAGGTATCTGTGGTGTTGTTCCTGGTTCTGCACACTTTTTGAGTATGTACTCTCTGTCCAGCACTCCATAATAATGAAATTCCCCCCCCCACCCTGCCCTGAGATCAAAAATATTTTAATGGTGTAAACAGCCTTTTTAAAATGAGATTCCTCTGAAAGTTTACATTTTCTGTCATTTTCTGTCATTTTCTGTTGGTGGAAGGTGTCTGGTTAATGATTAATTTAGAATAACTAAAAGTCACCTCAGATGACAAGTTTTCATCCCCTTATTTTTGTAGCTGTTATGCACAGAACTAATCCAGGATTTATTTCCATAAATATTCATTATTTTTGTACTTGAGTGTAATCCAGTAATCAAATACCTTAATTTATACACACAGACATCGTGCTCTTGGTATTGTGTGGCTTACACTGTATAGATTGTCTTAATTAGGTTTCTTATTCCTTTTTCTAGTTGTAGTAGGTTTTGCAGGATTGCCCATCACCTTCTAATGTTGTATTACAGGGAAAATTATTTCTGGTATTTCCTAGATAGTTATTTCAATAACCTAAAACATATACTGAACAGTAATGAATTAATCTCTCAGGATTAATTTAGCATGAAATGCCTAATGTTTAGTAAACTCACAGCCTTCTTCCCAGAGACTTCATGCACCCAGATGAGGTGTCTTGGGTTATGGAACCAAAAATGAATATTCTATTTCATGTGCTGAAAGCAGCTGGGGAGATGTTCTTCTTTATCTCTTGTAACTCTGGGAGGAGGGGGGTGGGTGCCTTCTGATAATGACCCAGCTGTTAAAACCAGGTGGGGCAGTGTTTCTTATCTCTTTTCACAATGGGCCATTAAGACTCCCCAAGCTGTTCTCCTCCCCAAGCTGTTCTCCTCCCCAAAGCAGTACATCCACAGCAGTACATCCCCAAAGCAGTTCATCCACATTCCATCATCCTATTGTGAGATGCTCCACCCAGTGGGGGGAGCCAACCATTCCTACCTGGATAAAGCTGAGACACAGGAACACAAGGTATCTGGCTCCACCCAATTCCTGGAGGAAGACTGGACCCCTTCTCACCACCACTGGACCCTTTTTGACAGGATCATCTTTGCTTCAACAGAACCACATCTGCCACTCCAGGAGGACTCACTTTTGGACTGCTTCCAACACCCTGACCAACAGGGTGTCAGGTTGTAGCTCTGACTCTGTCAGGGTTCTCCAAAATTGTTGTTTGTTTGCTTGTTTGGTTGGCTGGTTTTGTTTTCTACTACATTTGTATTGTTAATATTCCTAGTAAAGAACTGTTATTCCTATTCCCAAATCTTTGCCTGAAAGCCCTTAATTGCAAAATTATAATTTGGTGGGGGTGAGGAGTTTACATTCTCCATTCTAAAGGAAACTCCAGCTTTCCCTGGCAGATACCTGTCTTTCCAAACCAAGACATGAGGTTTTCTAATCTACTCTTCTCAGTAAGCAGCCATTAAAGGAATGTAATCCCAAGTGACACAGTAGAAGTAGCTTTACAGCATGTGTTTAAAGACATTTTTTGTGCAAGTTCCTAAAACCCAAAAGATCCAACTGAAAAACAATATTAAATTACTATCATGTCAGTTGAGGAACAAGCTCCATCAGCCAGGGCAGTGTGAGTCAGCACCAGAGGAACTTCAGCTCTTCCCTGGGGAGCTCAACATCATGCAGGGCACCAAACTTTGCTGTTCCTTACAAAAGTAATTTATTTGCATGTAATAGGTCAAATTGGTGGCCAAAGACCTGTGTTCCTCCAAAACCTCTCCCTCTTCCAGGATCCATTACATGTGTTTCAAAATGTCAGCCACATGACCTCTCCATTTTTCCCATGGCCACAGTACTTCAGAACTTGGGTGTTTTGCTGTAGGCATGACATCAACCTCCAGGGACACCAAGAGCACCCTCCCACTGTCACTCTCAGCCAGGCACTGCTCCTTCCCCCTGTCCCCACCAACCTGCATGCCCCTGCAGGCTGCGTGCCAGTGCTGGGAGAGCCACCAACTCTCTGCATGGCCTGAAACCCAGCCTGAAAAATCAGGTCTGCACGTTTGTGGCACCTCAGGGAATTCTAAGTCAAGTACAGCTTTATTGGCTTAAACATCTTCCCCAAGAGAACTTGGATACAGAAACTTTGATGGGGCCATACATTCTTAGACTATGCAACATTTTATTCTATTTGTTTATTGTATTCATAAATAAAAATGCCTCATTAACTGCAGAAATGAATTTCCTCTCCAATTATAGTCACCTTTTATGATATATTTCAATATAGAAAAACAAGTAAGCACTGATATAAAACACTGCATTCTGTTGAACTCTGTATTTATCTGAAGTATTTTTTAAAGTCCATCTTTGTAAAGTCCTAAAACATTCAAGTTTATTCTTCTTCAGAAGAAAATCAGATTTAAAATTCTTCAGCAGACTGGAATATCCATCCTTCTAACTACTAGTAATATAAATTCTGCAAATACAGGACTATTATTCATCACAGAGTTCTCTTAGCTCTGCAGAAATGAAAGAAATATTTTATAAAACCACACACATAACCCACACAAACCCATAACTTAAGAAGACTGTGAGAACCTATGATAATATCATAGACTTAAATCTGTTTAGAGGGAAGATGTTATTGGCAGATATTGATTTCTGGTATGCTGAAAACAAGAGAGCAAGAGGATGAGATGGGGGCTAAATCTTTCCCAGATCTCAGGATAGTTTCCTTTCAGTATTTCTAGTACTGTTGTAGACATCATCAGTTGAAGACATGAGAGAGGCAACACTGACAGGGAGAGATAATCTAATTATTTAATTATTTAAAAATCTTGCTATTAGATCAGTGTATTCCCTGTTTCCTCAGGAAAACAAGCTGGCAACTCTTTCTAAGTGTTGCTTCCCAGTGTGAGAGTGTGCACCTCTGTTACACTTCCATGGACAGGGACCGGGCTGGATGGAAAACAACTTGTTAAAGATGCTGCAGTGAGGTACTGGAAGGGCTGTCTGCACCCAGACCTCCCTCCTGCCTGCTAGTTTAGCCCAAGCCTTCACTGATACCCTTGTAAAATTAAAAGTTACTGCTTCATTCTTACAAGTAGTTATAGTCACTAAACCACAGTCTTGGGAGTGGTCCCATTACAGCCAATATGCAAACACGCAAGCTTCACCTTCAACATCTTTTTCAAAGAAGCCCCAAACCAGCCTAGACATCAAATCCAAGTTAAGGAGACCACACCCAGAGTAGTGTCACTAATATGGACATCTATTGTTGTCCCTCTGCTCTGTGCCAATGGCTGTGAGATCCACTGACAGGCTCTGACGCACTGCCCTTGGCCAGAATGGTGTTACTTGGGGGTGCTCTGGAAAACTTTAAAAGCTGGATTTGCATCGTGCAAGGGGCAGTGAGGGCTCTGTAGCACAAGATGGTGGGATTTGCCCTTTCATCTGACAGAGACCAAACGTCAACATCTCTGGAGTCCACTACCAAAGGTATCAGCCACTGAACAATTGGGTGAAAGTTGTGGGAGCTGTGGATTTGAATATGGGGATGGTACAGGCTTGAATATGTATCTCTGCATTTCTCATGCATCTGGCCAGCTATCTCCTGCATAAGCTGTTATTTAAAATGTGGGGAGACAAAAGGAGATGCTGCTGAAGGCAGTCTCCCCCCTGATATCTTACAGCTGTGTTAATTATCCTAGAGTAGAAACAGCCTTGCCCTCACAGCTATGGGCATGATAAAGAGTGAGTTAACTGGTAGAGAGTGCAGTTGGAGTTTGCTTGCTATGCTGTGAAGACCTAGGGACAGGAGGTTGTGCAAAGGTAAGATACTGTACGTAGGACAGGCAGGGTTAGGTGGCCATGCTAGAGCCAGAGCTGTGTGGAGCTGCTCTTAGAGGACTCAGAGAAAAGGTGTGGGAGACTTTTTGAATATCAAGATGCTGATGTTTGAAGCCTTCTGATGATTCTAATGAAGCACCTTTAGTGCAAGTACTGTGTCCATGTCAACTGCCACACATATTGACTGTGACATTAAAATAACTGGTAGAGGTTTTAAACCTAAAGAGCTGCATTTTTCTATTTAAAGATGTGCAATACATCATTAAATGATAGATAATGAAGAAGTAGAAAACGAAAACACATTTAAAGGCACCTTGTTGGAGCCCTGGAGGGGAGCCCTTTCTCATTTGTGGAGATAGAGTTTGGCCAGCCGTTCCATCAAATGTCAAAGGTGGTCCGTGTAGCATTGGAAGACTTACTTTGTTGACACCTCACATAAAAATGGTAAAAGAATTAAACCATAGAGAAAAGCGGTTTGTTGATCAATATGGACCTGATTGTGATGACAACTTTAGAGCCTGGAATTTTGGAAAGAGATTCATGGCAGCTCTTCTTCTACCTCAAGCTGCTTCAGGACCTGCACTGAAACAATTGAATCAACTGAGTTGTTGGCTGAGTAAACAATCTTGTGCCATTTCTCTCACACTGAGCAATTTGTTATGTGATGTTCAAGGTGTGAGACATGCAACTCTGCAAAACAGAGCAGCAATTGATTTTCTTTTATTAATGCATGGACATGGAGGCAAGGGCTTTAATGGAATGTGTTGTATGAACCCTTCCAATCATTCAATATCTATTCATAAAAGTATACAACAGTTGCAGGAAGGTATAACCAAACTCAAAGTCGAAGGAGGATTGTGTTTAGATGACCTGTTTGATTGGCTGAGCCTTGCACCATTGTGGTGAGAACTTTTGAAAATAGGCAAATACATACTGATTGTCATCATTGTCATCAAGGCATTTGTGCCTTGTCTACTTCAGTGTATCCAACAAAGATTTGACAAAGCATTCAAAGTGGTCTTCATGGTTCAGACAAGAAGGGCAGATGGTGGAAGGACCCTGGAGGCTGAAAATTCCAGGCTTTCTGTTCTAAAAGGTGCTGATCCTCAAGCAAGCACCACATTTGACTTGAGGCCATGGAACAGGCTTCTAAAGTTGAGTGCTAGCACTGGGATTGTGGGTGTGTAGTTTGAATAGTATAGTGTGATCTCACACGGTGAAAAACATAGATTTAAGATTTTAGTATCTAGCAATACATGTGAGTCAAGATGGAGGACTTTGGGTATTGTCTAGGTCCCTCTTCTTCACTTTCTTCTTCCTTCTTCATGTCCTTGGGTGATTTTCTGTAATTGGGTGAAAAAGGTCTGCATTTAGGGCCTTGGGTGGTCATTATTGGGTCAGAAATATAAATAATATAGGTGTCACCTCATTATTGGGTGATTAGTGCTTAAATAACCTTGGAAAGAGTTAGAGCTACTCCATTTTACCTCATTTTTCTAACTTGCTATTTAGAGTTCATGGCTTGTGAGTCTGTAAATAGGTAAGAAATAGTAAACATCCAAGTCCAAACACGAACTGTGACTCCTGTGTATTAATCCCAACCTTGGCAGAGAAAAAGAAGCCAGCACCGTCACAGCATCTGCTGGGTGCCATTAGTGATTATCATTCAAGCCTAGACATTATGAGCCAATTTTTCCTCGGTTGAACCTGACTAGTAGTTAATGAAACTGCAGCCATTTTGGTCATGTAATTTTAAATGCATTCATGATACTCAAATGTTAAACTGCAGTTTTCTTTGACTGTGAGTACCCCTGACACCAACGCAGTTATATTTCTTGAAATGTCAGTAAGATGGACAAAAGTGAGATGGATGCAAGGTATGGTACCTTATCCCCCAAAGTTTACAGGAATCTTTCCAGCCACTGTACAACACAGTAGAGGATAAATTTCAATATTTTCTTTCTTTACAGACTCAGGACAGTACAGTTAAATTGAATTCACCAGCCAAATCCACCTACCCATTTGCACTATTTTTCTACTCAAGTTATATATTCTGACATTTTTAGATTTAGCTACAAATAGAACTCATCTGAAAGTAGGAGTTATATTTATTTTGGACTTCTTTCATGCTCAATCCACTGATTTGAAGCAGTTTGGATACAGCTTTATTAGCATTCTGTGAATTACTTTGTTGTGTGGCAGACTGCAAAAAGACCATTCTGAAGGATGCATTAATAATAATAAAGTTGATACTGTGATGTGATAGTAAAAGGTAGTTTAGGCAGTGTTATTTGGGGTAATTATAATTAGCAGTAGCCATTTAAAGGTCCCAGCACGTGTTTTGTTAGAGAAGAAATGTTAACCCCAGTGTTTTGGCCGGTCTCCAGCATAAGCAATTACATCCTTGCTGCAGTAGTTAACTATCCCTTGTTGCTTCAATTAGATATGGTATTCTTCAGTTTCTCTCAGAGAGCTGCTGACTTGTGTTACTGGCGCTGTTACACGGCTGCTTCGTTCCAGCCGAGAGGTCCCAGTATTTCAGTTATAAATGAAGTCTTCTCTGCTTGTAAAAGGCTTCTTGAGTGCAGTCTCGGAGCACTGCATAAATCAATAAACAACAGATGCACTTGATATTGTACACTGACTTGAGGGCAGGCGTAAAAAAAAAACAAAAGCAAGGAATGGTACTGGCAGAAAGATAACCTCAGGCTGTGAATAAAACATGTGCACCTATAACCATGAAGGTGCACAGAGCAGCAGAAGGGCAAAGGCAGTAACAAAGGACTTGGTCCTGGAGGAGGAAAACAAATAAAACCCAGAAAAACATATTTACCATTGATTCAATCACAGAGTCCAAAGACACTTTACTCCAGATAATTTTAGGAAAGGAAATAACGATAGCTAGTCTCCAGGTTTCCCTCTCTAAAGGGTGAAAGCAAGAAAAGAGATTTAAAAAGCAATACCAATGCAACCTTGCATGGTTAAAAGTACTTTGTAGCTGCAGTTAGGTGGGATATACCTCAATTTCCAAAGAACTGTTTAAAGAAGTCTTCCCACAAACTAAGAAATTACTGCATATCTATTCCATATCCCAGAGCAAAATAAAAGTGTGGCTACATACCAAGAGATCTCTAGACAATTACAAGTTATAGCTAGGATAAAAATGTGTAGAAAGGACAGGATATAAGAGCAAAATGTTTAAAATATCACCTTTTCTCCACAACCTGGATTACTCTTCTGAATAATCTGAACTATTTTTCTCTGTCCATCTTTCTTCTACTTTTCTACTTATTCTTTTTTTGCATGTACAATATTAGATTTCCACAAATAAAAACATCCTGTTGTGGTTTTGGGCTATATGGGGAAGGAGAAGAGGAGCACTTCATCTGTGAGGTCTAGTTTATGAGGTCTAGCTGTCAGGGTGGTAAGGGAGTCATAAGAGGTTTGAGTTTTTCCTTTTCATAAAGCTTCATGCTGCTGCAGAAAAGCTGCTGATATGCCTATTAAATCATGCTCATCCTCACAACCTAATGTTTCTCTGGCTCTTTTGCTCCAGCACTTTACATCTCCATCAGAACAGTTTTGAATATTTTCATAGCCATCTCCTCCTTCTTCACCCCACCCTCACAAAAGTCATATGGTTAACTGTCCCCTCTTGAGTCGAAGAATAAGAAGTTGAGCTACAGGTATAGGAGTTTGAGCTTCATTTTGTTGTTTGCTCTTCATAGAAATATTACTGAGAGGACCTCTGAACCAAGAGGATTCAGCTGAGGTGTATTTGAAATGTATCGTGCTGTGACACAAATCCTCCAGACCATGGGGGGCAGTTCTGCCATGCTCAGCTGGAGACTTCAGATGGACCCCAAGGGATACAGATTCAAAAAGCAAGTTTCTGTTGACCTCATAAGATAGGCAGTGGGATTCTGATGCAGAATTAGATGTCATTCTGAAATACAAATTGTCCAAATTTAAACATATTAGGTTTAACTTCTGTGCAGGAGAATCCTGTTTATCATATTTTGTGTGTTTTGAGTATTTCCTCTATAATTATATTGTTTTCATCTTCCTGAAACTTCTCAGGACTGTTTGGTAAATTACAGACCAGTTTTTTTAACCTGATGAACAAACTCTGCCAGCTATGACTATATTTGGGTTCTATATGATTTCATTTTCAGGTGGGTCTAATATTTGCTTTCTGCATTGGATACTTGGGCGTGACCCATTAAACAGCCTTGTCTGATGATCCAGTGGAAAGTCATTGCCCCATTTAGTATTATAACCCAATCTGAAAGAAAAACTGCTACAGAAAACAAGCAGATCTCGAGAAAAGAGTGGAGCCATTCAGAGAAAGAAAAGCAAAACCTCCGGTTTATTTCTATCTTTTATTGATGCGGACAAGATGAAAATGGTTTGCATTTGACACAATGGGGGGGTCAGACAGGAATTAATCCCCATTGTCTCACCTGGTTCCCCTTCACCTAAGCAATAATTCAGAATAATATTTATGGCATCAGGAAGAGAAGACAGCTGGTGGGACTTTGACAGGTGGGACCAAATGTCTCTCTACCAGCATACACCACTGAGATTTGGGGAAGTCCTGGCTAATTACTACTGGATCAGACACATGTTGGGGGGGGCTGGTTATAACTCTAAAACAAGAAGGCATCAATAACAGTCTTTCTGCATATTCTGCTTTTCTTGCAATGTTTAAATGCACCCTTTTTGTTCCAGGATTTCTGTAATCCTTGATATCCCATCCTCATAAATAATCATCTCAACACTGTGTAAATACGGAGATAAAAAGGATTTAATGAAAAGAAAGTGCAACTATTGGGGGGAAAAAAGAAAGCTTTCCACATGGAAAACATTGGGAACAGATAACCCTGGTGGAGAAGGAATGGAGGCAATTTAGCAGGTAGGACTAGAAATCCTTATGGTTATCTTACAGCACTTTTAGAATCTTTTCACCTCCACAACACCAAGAGAAGACCTGTGGCAGACTTAGTGCTGCTCTATTGACTTGGCCTAGAATATAATGCTGGAGAGGGTGGTTAAAAGCACAAGGGATGCCAGGTGCTGAAGAGACAGGGTCTAAGTTTCTTGTGCCCATTGTTATGCCTCCACCACCTGAAGTATCTCCCAGTGCTAATCCCAATTCACAAGTATGGCATACAACAGCAAGTGCAGAAACCTCCAAACTGTGAATAGCATTCACACCAGAACATGCTCCCCATAGACAACCAGGGAGTTCCTGCCTCCCACAGTAAACTCAGTGCTAGATAACCCAGTAAACCCCAAAGCAGCCAGCCTCCAGGATGAGGGGCACACCTGGGCCTCGCAGTCTAGTTTCAACCACAGGTTTCTATTCTTCTCAAGCAAGAAAATGTAAGCAGCCACCATCCACACCCCAGCTGTATTCCCACCCTGTGCTATTTTAGGACCATCACTGCCAGCATCTCTCAGCTGCCTGGGCAGCTGTCTTTCTGTAAATGTCTCACTGCACTGTGCCACTGATACACCAGGGAGAAAAGCAGCATGACACACACCAGATAGCTCCCAATGTTACGGGGCAGTCATGTTCCCAGCAGAGGCAGAGCTGGTCTCCAGACTGGCTCAAGTCTCTGGACAGCTGGGCAGGAGGAGGCCTTAACAGTGAAATCATTCCATCCCAGGGCCAGTACAGGGACCAATGCAGCTGTGTGCTGAGTTGCAGTGCAACAGTGTGAGTTGTGCTACATAAGCTGATGCTGGATGAATGACTGGTGAGGAGCAGGAAGGGTTAAGCAGAGGCACAGGGCAGTTTTACTTCATCAAAGCCCTTTTCCAGTCCAACCATCATCACTGCTCTGCTTTGTATGTACACATGTATCTGTGTACACAAACACATTCAAATGTTATGTATCACAACACCAGCCAAAGGAGCATCTCTGGGACCAGAGAGCAACTGGTTTTCACAGAAACCTGACTCTAGAGGGCCAGTCAGACTTTCCCAGGAGATGCTGTGATCAGCTGATGTAATGGGCCTGGGAGAACCCTTCGGACAGGTAAAGAGGTACAGGTGTGTGTTTGGGATCAGAAGAGCATTGTTGTGAATTCTTCTTGGCTCTGGTCAGAGATCAGAAGCTGTGTAAGCAAAAGAAGTTGAAGATGTATCAGTGCTATGCTGCTCCTGATACAAAATGTTCAAAATATGGAGGAGAAAATATGAGGAGTAAACCTCTTACCCTGGTTGGTGGCTCTGTCAGCTTTCTGTGGACACCTGAGAACGAAGGAGATTCTCAACCATTTTCCTTCTCTCCCTCAGGATTATGTTCCTTATCTTTGGATTTCCCCTTTTGCGAGGATCAGGGGAACAGGTTCTGCTCCTGAACTAGGGAAACAGCTGCTCCTCACTTTCCAGGCTGCAGTCAGACATGCTGTAGTACAGGCACACTTTTTCTGCCCTGATGCCAGATTGGCCACTGACAACACCAGTCTTCTTGTAGGTCCTCTAAGGACAGCTGTCCTTGCCTCTGTGCCTTTCCCTCACTGCTTTTGCTGAAGCATCTCTGCAACTAGGGTTCAGAAAGTAGCATCTTGCTGCAAAACAGCCTTCCTAGCCTGATGCCCAGTAGAACAAAAACATCTGCCCTTATCTTGTCAGGACTCCACTGGGTAAGGCTGGGTCAGTGTCTTGGTTTGGAAAAGACAGGTGTCTGCTAGGGAGGGCAAGGCCTTCCTTGGAATGGAGAATTCAAACCCCCTCCCTCTGAATTATTATAATTTTGAAAATTAAGTGGGCTCTCAGGCAAAGATATGGGGATAGGTGTGGGGAGACAAAAGGAGATGCTGCTGAAGGCAGTCTCCCCTCTGATATCTTACACCTGTGTTAATTATCCTAGAGTAGAAATAGCCTTGCCCTCACAGCCATGGACATGATAAAGAGTGAGTTAGCTGGGAAGAGTCAGTTGGAGTCTGCTGGCTGTGCTGAGAAGAGCCAAGGGCAGGAGGTTGTGAAAGGGCCAGAAAAGGTAAAGTGCTGTATGTGGGGCAGACAGGGTTAGGCAGCCGTGCCAGGGTCAGGAAGGAGCGAGCCAGGACTGAAGGAGAGACAGAGCCAGAGCTGTGTGGAGCTGCTCTTGGGACATACAGAGAAAAGGTATGAGAGACTTTTTGAATAACAAGATGCTGATACTTGAAGACTTCTGATGATTCTAAGGAAGCACCTCAAGTGCAGTGTCTATGTCGACTGCCATATATTGACTGTGACAGATAGGAATAACAGTTCTTTACCAGTATGTATAACGAGACGAACAACAACAAGTACAGCATTAATAATAAACAGAACCAGGAACCTCGAGGGGCTTTGTTTCACAAAGCCCGGGACAGTCTGATCTTGGTGCCCCTGTGGACTCTGAGAACACCAAGCTGGAACGGTGGAAAATCCCGGGCTGGTGGGTGAGATCAGAAGCTCCATGGTGGTGGCTGGAACAGCAGGGATGTCCCGGCAGGGCAGTGCAGGGCTACAGAGCAGCAAAAAGCCCCAGAGCAGTGCTGAAGAAGCGGCGGTGGTGGGACAGGGCCGGCCCAGCTCCAGCAGGGCAGGAGGAGGCAGCTCAGAGTTCCTGGGCACACGAGCAGATGATGGGAGATTTCCCAGGACCGGACCCGATGGTGACAGTGAACTCCTCCTACAGCAAGCAACATCTTGGACATCCTCCCTCCAATACTGAGAGCAAGAGAGGCACAGCTGCCTCCAGCCCGTCCTTTACCTGCCCCAAAAACTCACGTGACTCTCCCCCTCCGAGGGAAATTCCCAGAGACAAAGAAGTGTAGCTATGCTCCTCTCCGGATTTTTGGGCACCTCTTTGTTTTGGTCAAGCACCCATAAGTATCCAGTACTTAGTCTCTTAGCAACTTATGGGGAAAAATTCTATAAGTAAAAATGAAACAAACCTAACCCCCAACAGTCAGGAAGATAAGAATGTTGTATACACAGTGTGGGATGGTTATTGCATTGGCTACTGCAGGAGGTATTTTGGAAAATCCAGTGTTTCAGTGGTGCAGAATTCTAATACAAGACACTACGTCTCATTCAAAGAAAAGTATGTTGAAAATAATTCAGTTTTATTGTAAATATATATATGGTATAAAGTCATGTAGGCTTCAGAAACTAAAGACACCCAGGAATTGTCTGCCAGCACCCCAGGAAAACAACATTAGCAAAAGAAAGAAGGGTGGCACCAAGAGGAGATGGGCCTTCGGCACAGATGGGTCTGCTAACAACCCAGTGCTTAACACCAGATATGAATCTTATCTGCATCCTCAAGGCCAAGTGCATCCCGATACAGGGTTCCCATAATTCCAGTCAAGGGCATCTTCCTTCTCTGAAAACTACTCAACTCAACGGGACCAGCAGTGAGGAAAAGAGGATACATGAATTTAATACAAAGAAGACAAAAGACTGAGGCAACCTACTCTACAGCCAAAAACTGTGTAAAAACCGGCTGCACAAGATGGACTTTGTGAACTGTGGGGGCCTCAGTGCGATAGAGGCCAAATCTAAGGTTTCACCCAGTGTTTACCCCAGGGTCGGCACTGACTTTTGCTTGTGGCTTTCTCAAACTGTTATATCTCAATTTTTCCATAAATCGTTTATTGATAAATTGGCTGGTTTCATTTATAACAGTCACCAAGTAAAGGTGCAATGCAGACATCAGCTGCAAAAGAAAGCTCAGTAAAGACATAGTTCATGAAAGCCCAGTGGAGGCAAGTAGCAAAAAAAACCTGAGGAATCACAGGGCCCAAAACTTGCAGCAACTGGAGGGCACAATAAGCAAGAGTTAGAACAGCAAAAATTGTTGCAATAACTGTGGATGGTTGGATTTGGTCAGGCAATACTGACCAAGTATGAAGTCTACTAACACAAAGTTAATCCATCAAACTGCTTTGAACGCATCTGAAACAGGCAGAAGGAGGTTAGAAACACCTGACATTTCATATTAGAGGTTCAAGGATTTTTTCACCAAGTACTAAACGTGTTTGAGCTTTAACACATCAAAACACATCTTCACATTGAAGGATAGGCAATATGCATATGTATGTCCACATATAATAAAACAGGAGGGGTCCCCAGTCCAGAAGTCAGTGAAGGCAGATATTGCAGCTCTCCAGTAATGTCTGGCAATTATCATCAGCAGATGGAAATATCCTCTCCCAGGAAAACAAAACAAAAAAAAAACCCAACAAACAAACAACAACAAAACACCAAGCAAACCTACACTCTGCAAGGAAAAAGAACAATTGTAGTAATCAATTTGAAAGGATTTTTTTGTAATAAAAGCATTTTAAGCTCCAATGAAATACCTAGAGGCTTCATTAAAAGACCCCAGATACATGGTTTTCAACTAGTTACTGTAAGGGAATGTGGAGAACACTAGCAATTATGCCCCTGGAGAACTAAAAACAACTTTCTGTAGTTTGGAGGCTAACTTTGAACTGGAGAAATACAGACAGCCACAACAGGAAGAAATAAAGTGTTTGATTTTACCCTTATTGTATGCATCCTATTTTGACATATTTCAAGACTGTTAGGAAAAAGATTTATTTGATCTGCTGGGATTCTCTGCCTCTGTGTAGAAGTGTCACTTATTTTTGCACTGACAAACATTTTTGTGTCCACTTCTGCCTCTTGCTGTGATCCTGATGTGTAATGTGTGCACTACAATTTGAGTTTCAATTCATGCCATTCTAGGATAGAGAAAATAAGGAGCAGGTGGAGTGGCTAAGGGGGCTACTTAAAATGCCTGAGGAAACACAAGGGAATAAATATGGCAATTTCCTTGTAGTGAAAGCTTTCGAGTTTGATTTGTGGACACTTAAATTAATCACAGAATAAGCTGAATTGGAAGTGACCCACAAAGATCATCAAGTCCAACCCCTGGCCCTGCACAGGATACCCCAATGTGCACACCATGTGCCTCACAGCATTGTCCAAACTTCTTGAACTCTGCCAGGCTGGTGCTGTGACCATTTCCCTGGGGAGCTGTTCTAGTGTCCAGCCTCCCTCTGGATGAAGAGCCTTTTTTCTAATAACCAACCTAAACCTCCCCTGACACAGCTTCAGGCCATTCCCTCAGGTCCTGTCACTGGTCACCACAGTGAAAAAATTTCAGCTTGGAGGCTTATGAGTCTTGTAAATTGAATGCAAGTGTACTGACAATAGGCTGGCTTAATCTGCCTTGGTAGATCCTCTAAGGAGCAGTTTGCAGGTTCACAGAGATACCTTGACCAAATGGAAAACTTCCACTTTATAGTATGGTTTCATTATGTCTAAGTGGGACAACCTAGGACATAGGGAAACATGCAAAGTCCAGCTCAAGTTGGCAGATGCCCAATTGCAAGGCAGCTGGGTTAGTTGTGAAACTGGAAGTTCAGTGTCTCTCCGACAGACACACATGCTGAAGGTTGACGCATAATTTGATTCAAGGAGGAGCTTTTGTATGCAGATAGGATGGAGTTTGGGTCCTGTTCACTACTAAAATACACTCTAAGTACTTGGAATAAATTGTATTTTAAGGCTGATACTGTCATTGCCTATCCTCTGTTTCACATTTTCCAGAAAATTACTGAGACTAGGAGGAAACTTTTCTAGTTTTCTTTGACACCAGTGATTGTGGTTTCATGTAGCCTCTGCTCCTCTTCTCTTCTGGGACTAGATGACAACCCAATTTTCATGTTGCTTCTTCAGTGAAGCTGAGAAAATTATGCATTCCAAAAAATTCACTTCCAAAGTAGTTTCATTGAAGGGATCATGACCCTAAATGTACTCATTAGCTCAAATTGTCAATGATTTTCTGTAGCAATTTATTCCTTGACCCTGAAGTGGTCAAGAACTGTCAGCACAAGCAATGTGAGGTTAGCACTTACTGAAATACAGCAGTTAGGCTTCTAGAGGGCTTCTTTTTTTTTTTTTTTTTTTTCCTGTGCAAGTGTCTGCTGGTTTGAGAGACTTTCTATGGCTTACTATCAATTCCAACTGTAACAAGATCATTCTGCCTCAAAATGGGAAAACCAGTGGAACCAGAACTTTTCCAAAACAGAAAGATTATTTTCCAGTCTAGGTCACTGAAAAAAATCACCTTTCTTTCTTTCTTAACATTCCCAATGGGAACTGTGAGTCTGAAATATAAAATTCAAGATTCATATATGGTGACTTAAAATAGAAAATGGGATACTTAAGTTCACTAGAACCTTATATGTAAGGATGTCAACAGGTGAACAGCTAATGAGAATATCCCAAATTTTTTCAAGACAAATTTGGTAAAGACAACCTTATTTATGCAGAAGAGCTGCTGGACAAAAAATTTATTCTTTTTTTTTTAATTTTTTTAATTGATACCTCCCCTTGTCTCTGAGCTCACCCTCATGTGAACATCTAACAAGGGAAAACCAGACTGTGATTGTCAGCATCCACAACAAGACCAATGGACCAATGGACCAGTGTCTGGTCTCCTTTAGAAGGCTTTCAATATACAGAGTGATAAAACAGGACATGATTTTTCTGAGTCTAAGGTAGTTTGGGCACGGTTAATTTGACTGGCACCATTCGCCTTGCTTCCACAACTTGCTGGGAAGTTGTCTTCATCCTTTTCTATCCATCTTCTAAAGTGTATTTCTCTGCTCTCTGAAACGCAGCACTGGTGTAGGAAGGGCATGAATACACATGTGGGTGCCTTTTCTGCAGCTCAAATCTGTTCTTCCTCAGGCTATGGAACCACTTTGTATATGGCAATAATAGGCTGCAAATATTACATGTACTCTGACAGCTGTAAAGCCACATTTCAGAGATACCATTTTTTGGTAATTCATACATCTTTTCCCTCCTCCTACATACACACGTTTTACCTATTTGATAGCAAAATGGGCCCTGCAGTCTATGTAAAAGCATTGCTCACTAATGCTCCGTGGCAGGATAACATATGACACATATTCAGCAAGCACACACATATTTGCCCCCCTGGCATAAAGCAAATCAGGATTCTCAGGAAGAGATAAGGTTAAATTACTCTAATGGCAAAGGGAAGAACATCTAAAGGAGAACTAATATAAAGTGATGGTTTTCCTCTTGCACAGTAAGAGGCATATTTAATTGCTACACACAGAACAGCATGTTTCTATGATCCTATAACAGAAGTAACTTCATTCTGACCAGAAAAAATGAAAAGTCTTTCCCCAACCAACACTCCCACTGAGGCAGACAGTTGCAGAATGAAGATCTGGTTCTCACTGTATGAGGCAAATAACCTCTATAATTCTCTAAGCAAGGCAAGCATGCATGAAGTAAGCCTCTTCCCAGGATTCAGTTGTTCTCCTGAATTCCAGGAAAGGTTGGTGTTTTGGCATCATGTCATAGTAGAGCATACAGGTATGCAGATTTCTGAGCAGTGACCACACCTAATGCTGGAAGTAAATATAGGAGTATATGTCATAAAACACCCACATTGCTGCTAATGGCTCCTCTGTATTTTTAGAGAAAGCACCAATCCATATTGTTTCAGTTCTATGTTGTTAGTGTATCAATGGACAATGAGAGAATAACCATCATCTCTAGAAAAAAAGAGAAAATTATATGTACACAACACCTCCCTGCACAAAACATCCTTGATTTCTAGATCAAACAGATCATGTTGCTTGTATCCCAGCCATGAGGGCAGTGTTGCCTTAAAGACATTGCTTGGGTAAAATATTAGGATATGACCTAGTGCAAATGCAAATATCCAGGACTACATGGTTCTCCTCAGATTAAGGGTGTTGAACAAGTAGACATGTAGTTGATTTCACAGAGTCTCACCATGCTCTCCAATGAATGTAAGGAACAAACATATCTATAGAAGTAAAATTCCACAGTTATAGCCATGAAAAAACACAAGTTTCACTGATTCTGTGCAAGAGAGGAGCCAATGAAGATTATCCAGGGTAAGAGAAAACTGGAGAATAGTTACTTTAGCATTTATGAATCAATACGTGACATCACGCTCACAGAGTTCAATGTGTAGAGGTATATATGTCACAAATATCAGTGAAACATTCAGTTTAAAGTATTTCTTCTGCACATGAAAACTGACAGGTTGTGTGGACTTGAGGAGGTTGTTCCAGGAGACCTAAGATTTTATACAGTCTGGTCAGAGATGGACAGTTCATCTGGGCTAAGCTAAGACATAAAAATTGAGTTTAAGAATTAATTTCAGGTTTTTTCCACTTCCACCTGAGATAGGTCATCAAAAAGAGTAATTTTCTATTACATTTCTGGATGCCTTAGAAGTCTGAAATGTAAAAATTTTCACTGCTTAGCCTGTAAGTGCCTGATTGTTAGAATAGACAGATTTCACAGGGGCAGCCCCTAAACGAAGCTGCTGGCAGAGAAGGAAAAGGAGTCTGCATAAGAATTTCTCTCTGTCATCCTCATGACACAGAGAAGGGAGTTTCAAAGTAGGGGTGGTTATTTTTCTTTCACCTCGGAGAAAAATGAAGGTCCATTTCCAGGTATTTTTTCTTCCACCACAGGTGATACACTGCTTCTCCCAGACCCAGGACTCTGCTTCCTTGTTCATCCCCAGATGCTCAGGTCACACTGTCATGCAACCAACAGGTTTTCTGGTAAATCTACCCATTACAATTAAGTTTCTGAAACAAACAAACCCAGAGATAAACCTAGGAAAAAAAAATCCTGACTATTCTGCCCTGTAAGAGTCATTTGCAACAGGAATTTTATTGCAGTGGTGTGGAAATAACTAATTTTAGGAGCTCTAAACTTCCCATAGAAGTTTTACAAGATAAAGCTGCACATTACTTGTTATCATAAGGATTTAGCACACCTATTAAATTATCCACTAATTTAATCCAACCACCCAAAGTGAATGCTACAACTTGGTCTGAACATCTGGAGTGGACCCAGCTATAAAAGTTGACTTACATGCAGACTTGATAGCCTGGTTAGCAGCACAGGAGAGTCCAGTCCTGCCCATGGTAGCAAAATGCCTGGCTTCCAGTTGCCTGCAACAGGGGGTGAATGCAAGAGTCATTTTGAAAAGTAAAAACAAAAAATCCATTTGCAAAGTAAAAAGCAAGAGGTGTGAAAGAGAAAAGCAGCAACAACATCCCTCCCACCCACACTGGTGCCTCTCCAGGAAGGCGAGGTGCCCCTGCAGTCCCCACCCCCAGGCTGGGCTGGGTGCCACCCAGCTTTGGTGGATGCATACGGCCTGGGAAGAGCCATTCCAGCCCCAAGATCAGAAGTGGGGTCTGAGCAGTGACCCTCATGCCCACTCACCACAGGCACACTTTACAGGCAACAGGCACTTGAGGCTTATGGATTGTCAGACTCTATTGTGACAAATCACACCTCAAAAGCATTTTCTATGACCATGAGCCTTGCAAGGTACTTGCAATGTCTGTGTTTGCTCATGTAAAAACCATAGTGGAGCTCAGCTCTGCCCTGGTTGTTTTGTCTTTTGCATGTAGGTGACACCAGTCTTACCAATAAACTCTTGCCAATAATGCACTGAGTAACTCTCTCCCCATTTCCATCATGACCTTTGCCATGCTGTGGGCACTCACCCTATCTATAGCCAAGCTACATTTATTTGTATGTCCACAGACCTTTGGGTAAGGCAAGTGGATCTGTGCTGCAAGGACAGCTGTGGATGGCAGGGATAGAGAGGTTCAGTGATGGTGAGAGACAGGCTTTGGTCCGGAGGGCATTTGGTGAGGAAAGAAGAATACAGATGCTTGTCCAGAGAGAGGGAAGAGCTCTATATACTCCTGCCACAGAGGGCTGGAATCTGTGTCATGTGAGGATCTGCAGGCTCTTTTTAATTCAGATGTGAAATGTGATGAAGAGCAACTTTACTCCTCGGCCCCTGTCATGATCCCCCATAGCACATTAGCACATGAAAGCAGAGAAAAGGAGAGCTGCCGGGAAAGCCAGCAGAGATTGCTTGAACAGTTATGCAGCCTTCCCTGAGACAACAGGGAGAAACTAATGCAGGAAGATTTTCCCAGCAGATAACAAAGGCAATCTGGCCATAAAAAGGTACAGTTCCTACACATTAAAGGCAGTTTACAAGTGCAGGCATTTTCGGCAGCCTTCCACAGATGCAAGGAGTTGCTGACACACATGAAGATGTGTGGAATCATAGCCCTACTCCTGTTCACAAACCAAACCATACGCTGGCTGGCATACACTTATTTTGTCAGGGTTTGCAAGAGTTTGGCCAGTACCAAGAAAACACTTGGCAGAAAATTTGCTTATCTGCTGTGCTCTGCATTGGGTCCCAGTTTCTCTGTAAGATTCTTTATTTCTTGTCTTTTTATTGCAGCACTGCTCCTAATTTAGGCAAAGAGGATTAATAAGGAAAGAGAGGCTTTATGTAGAAATCTCAAAAAAAATCAATGAAGTGGGGAAAGTTGTGGGGCAGAAAGGCAGGGCAGTTCCTCACTCCTGCAGAGATGCAGCAGTGAGAGGCAGGGAGAGTTGGGGGTTATTAAAAGGTCTGCTGCTACATCCATGTGAGAAACTGCTCAGCCACCACATTCACTCCTGAGCACTTTCTGCTCCCCACTTGTGCTAAGTGGAGGTCTCAGACTATTTCCATGCTCTAAGGTGCGCCGTGGCAAAGCACAGGGCACAGGCAAGCTGAGGTCTGCCAAGAGAGCTAAAGGCATCAGTTAAGCAGTGAGGCTGCACCAGCCCAGTGTGAAAAAGAACAAGAGCATCTCTGAGCAATGCTCCTAGATCTGGCCTCTCTAAAAAGCAATCCTCTGCTCGACTGAGCCCTCCTTTATGCCTGCACCTTCTAGTCCCTCTTCAACTTTTATTTCAATACACAGAGGCTTTTCACATGTGCTTTTAAATAAAACATCAGTGGCTATATATAAACAATCCCTATCAGGTGCCTGGTAGGCCAGAACAATTCCTTTGTTGCTTTTTAAAAAAATATTAAAAGAAGAAGCTGTAATGAAGCAGAGAATTGCAAATGCTCAGGCCCTAAAATCCTAACTAAAACACTTGACAATAAGCAGCTCACACTGAATCACTCTACCGTGTGATTATTTTATTGGGGTTTTGTTTTATTTCTACTGAAACTGTTCACAGACCTGTAAATAATTTTATCCAATCTGTTATTTACTGAAATGAATTAATTGCAGTCCTTAAACACAGATAAAGTCTAATTTTATACTTACTACCAATTACATTTCCACTTGTATATCAATAGTTTGGGGGCTCTAATTTTTTCTTAGTAGGATATTTGCACTGACTCTGTTCAGTTTAAAATGTAAAAAGTGCTTGTGACTAAAGCCTGCCAGTTTCCCCAGAATAAAGTTTAAAAACCCTTAACAAGACCATAAAAAATTGTAAAATAATCCCATCACAGGTTACAGATGGAGACTGTTACCAATCACAGTCCCCCTGCAATTAAAGCCAACAGCTGTCTTGTGTTTGCATAGCGACTTCGAATAAATAAATATTTCTCTGGACAGTGACTCTTGTTCTACTTTCCTGTGCCACTCTTCGAAGTTCCAGCTCCTTCCCTGTCCTTTCAGTCAGCCTTGCACTTCCTCTTCTTGCCCTCAGCTGGATGATTGTTTTTCAAGCAGTTGCCCAAAGTGAGGAAAGTCTTTGAGCAATCACTGAAAAAGAGTAGGAGTATGTGCTCTTTAGCCTTCAGAGAGAGGAATAGGACATTACTAAAACATAAGGACCAGACAACAGCTATGCAAGCTTATGTTCTCAGGAGGGAATTGGCTTAATCTAAATTTATCCTTTCAGAAGATTCTGGCTTCTCTAAAACAGTCAGCTGGCATCCATCTGCAGCCAACAAGGAGAAACAAGGCATAGCTGGAGAAGGATTCCTCTGCAATCTAAGACTGGTGGAAAGATTCCTCACTCCCAAGTGTGTTTATGTCTCCCCACTGATTTAAAAGAAGCCTTGTTTTAGGAAGTCCAGGATTTGACTATGGACGCAAAGCCGGGGGTATCTCTGTTGTCATGCTGGGTGAGGTTCCTTTCCACTGTCCCTGATGTATGAGGTTTTGGGACACGTCTAACCATCCTTCTCGGAGGGTAGTAAAAGAACAGAGTGAGCAGGAAGGGTGGACATTAAAACAGCATGCAGCAGCACTGCCTTTGTAACCATGCAGATTTCAAAAATCACATTGTCTGTACCCCACTTCAAGATCCACTTCAAGGAAGCCAGTGGGCACACAGCTGTACTGCTGTGGTCTCCTCATGCCCCCAGTCCCCTGTAAAACAGGTAGAGGTCACCTGCCTGAGGTGGTCATCTCCACACTGCTCACTGGGACGTGGGCTTGGCAGCATTTGGTCACCTCTACATTGCCTGCCCAAGTGCTGGAAGACAGTCCAGCTGCAGCTCATCCTCAAAATGCTCCCTTAGCAAAGAACAAGCTCCCTCTGCCTACTGGGTAACTGCCTAAAAGGTTCCTCCAAGCTGCCCACCAGTTAGACCCCAACAGCCTGAGGAGTGGACTGGCACACCCAGGAGACTTCCCTGTCCTTGAGAAATGCTCTCAGCCCAAACCAGGGGTAAACAGAAAGAGACCAGGCTGAGCACTGGGAGCTGCTGCCGGCATTTCAGCCACAGCCCTTTGAACAGGCCAGCCACCCTGGCATCATCTCATGGCTGCACATGCCAGCAAGTGTCTCCGGCACTTCCCCAGGGGAGCGGGAAACCCTTGTCTGTGTCCTGCTAATTGCCTGCTAAATCAGGGCACACAGAGCTCAGCTGTACCTACTGTACCTGCCATATTTCTGGTACAGGACTTTCAAAGTCACCCTGAGCCATCCTAACCATGTGCCCAACTACTTCTGCACCTCCTTCTTCAGAAGGACACTGTTTGTTGTCCAGATATTTGCATTCAGTATGGGCAGAAGGAAAAGCCTGAAATTTGTCTTCAAATCTCTCAAAGGCTGAAAAGGAATCACACTTCACCATCTAACCATTTAGGAGCTGGAAGACTGTAGGCAGAGATATCTCCTCCCATCCAGTTGTTGTCGTGGGGCTGCAGAGGAAGAGTGTTGTATGACATACTGACCTATTGTCCCATAAAAGCAAAGTTCTCCTCAAATTAACTGCTCCTCTGTGAAAATTCAATGCCATCACTGTAAACAAAGAAGAAATATGGTCTTACTTGCTCAGCACCAAGTTATCTCAGAGAGCAACATGAGGAAACATTGAGGCTTTTAATCAGTCATTCTGATGGGCTTTGCACTGATCAAAGCAAGAGCGTAAAACATCCTCCTCACTGAAACCCTTCTGTGAAGAAGCTATTTATTCATAAGAGGTTGCAGCTCATAACCATTAGAAGGAAGAAAGGATTTGGGGCCTTGCAACTAAATTGTACTGAAGATTAAGGGACCCCAGAGCTCTGGAGAAAACAATGGCTTGAAAGTGAGGTTGAGTGCAGAAATAACCCCAGGTGACTGGGCAAACTATAGCATTCCTGTACTGTCTATGATATCACTGGCACTTCATTTCCCAAGGAATTATTAAGACTCAAGGGGTTGAATCCTACTTTCCTGCACCAGCAGAGATGCTTTTTCCCAGTGGATTGCAGTGTGAATTTCCTCTCTTTCTGAGAAAGACTAGACTAGTTCCAAGGGCTGCCTTTGTGCTCACCATGGAGCTAAGTTTAAGCAGAGCTGAGTTTAGGCCTGAACTCCCCGAGTCAGACGGAGTTTGGCCAAGATGTATTGAAGACACTTAGCTGCAGGTAAATGTGGCTGTGGATGGTGTTGCAGGCATGCTGGTAGCTCTGTGCACACTTCTGTGGCATGGTGACATTCGGCACAGAGCTCCTCAGGCACAACACAGCCAGTGTGTGAAGTGAGTAAGGTTTTTGCACAGTGCTGTGCTATGTCAGAGAGACATCACTTGGGGTAATCTTGGCTGTTCTTCCCTGTGTGGCACTATACAGTGTGTACACTTGCTGTCAGGCATGCCTTCACATTTCTTCCTACCCCAGATGCTCACACTACAGGCTTGAACTGATTTTTACACATTTCTGCATTTCGTAATGTTCCTTCTCGCAGCAACTTCACCACCCAAAATCCAAAGAAAAGTCTGGAGAAACACAGAGAATGGAGTAAAAAATGCCTGTAGTGTCACCTACATTACTTACACTACAGAACTGTGGAGACCATTTTTTAGGAGCACAAAACACTGAAAAATGCATGTTTTCTAGGACAACCAGTTCCTCACTGCCCAGAGTAGATCATAACTTCGTGGGAGACAGTGGGGTCTTCAGGGGGTGAAGCATAGGTTTTGGTCTTGAAGGGAGGTGTCTGGGTTCTGTCCATGGCTGTCTTGGGTTGTGGAACCAAATATGTATTCTATTTTCATCTGTTAAAAGCAGTTGAGGAGATGTTTTTCTTAAGCTCTTGTAACTCAAGGGGAGAGAGGCCTGAGCCTTCTGATAATGGGCCATTAGCACCTTCCCAGCCTATACCCCACCCCCCCAGTGCAGTGCATCTGCATTTCCATCATCTTATTGTGAGATGGATCACATCCCCCTGGCAGTGGGGGTGGGGGCAGGGAGTTTCTACCTGGAATAAACTGAGACACAGGGACAGGAAAGTCTCTAGCTTCACCCGATTTTCTGGGAGGAAAACTGGACCCCCTTCTCACCCACTGGACCCTTCCCACCACCACTGGACTCCTTTTACCACCACTGGACCCTTCCCCCCACCACTGGACCCCTTTTACCATCACTGGACCAGTTTTCTACAGGATCATCTTTACCTCACCAGAACCACATCTGCCACTCCAGGAGGACTCACTTTTGGACTGCTTTCAACACCCTGACCCACAGGGTGTCAGGTTGTAGCTCTGACTCTGTCAGGGTTTTCCAAAATTGTTATTTGTTTGTTTGTTTGTTTGCTGGCTTGGTTGGGTGGTTTTGTTTTTCTGCTACATTTGTATTATTAATATTCCTAGTAAAGAACTGTTATTCCTATTCCCAAACTCTTTGCCTGAAAGCCCTTGATTGCAAACTTATAATTTGGCGGGGGTGAGGGGTTTTGCATTCTCCATTCTAAGGGAAACTCCAACTTTCCCTGTCAGATACCTGTCTTTCCAAACCAAGACAATGGCTTTATCAGCCAGTGTACAACACATGTGTAAGCTTCTCTCTGATCAAAAGCTTCTGTCAGTGAAACACAAACTCATCATTTTTATCAAAACTCTTACATACTTATCGACAGCATTCTCCAAGACCAAGATGTTAACGTGCTAGCTGTGTTCTGGGAGAGAGATCCCTCTGGTGATCCCTCTAGAAAGTGTCTTACCGGTTTGGGGGAAGACTGCTTAGTTTAGGTTTTGTGTGCCCTGTCTAAGGCAGTACACAAAGAAGAGCAACACAAGGGTCTCAGTGCTGCTTGAGATAGCTCACCCAGAACAATTTCCTCCCAGAAGCAATGCCACTGCAGCACTGAACAAGAATGGTTGGGAAGGCTTCAGTCCAATGCAGTCTGCAGCTGCTGAATGACAAGTGACAGCCAAGTGAGGACTGCTACCTGCAGTAGCTTACCATGGAGTTTGGGAGAACCATAGTATCAGTTCCATTTTTTTCCTCCTCCCCCCTCATTCTGCCTGCTGTTACTCTGTACCCAGACATTGATGTTCTGGATCTGCTGGGATTTTATTTCACATTTTTAAAGGAATCAGGTTTTTGGACTTCTGCCTCTTTGTTGGCTGATGAAGGTGGATGAAGAAGTATGGGACTCTTTGCAGCATGTCAGACAGTGCTGTAAGCCTTTGCTTGGACAGCTGTCACTTGAGGTTGACAATCTGGCAAAGACAGACTTGCACAAACTTCCATATTGTGGTTAAGGCTGTGATGTATTAGAAAAGCTTGATGTTCTCATTTAGTTGGCTTCAGCTTTGCTTACATCCCTGAGATTATACAGATGGCTCTGGCTTGCAATCTGCTCCAGGATGTATCTGTGAATGAGCTCCCAAAGTGGTATCTGTAGAGCTCCCTGATGACTTTGGCATCTTTGATCACCAGGTGCCATCACCTGTCTGCCTTCCCCTGAGCAGAGATGCCTTGCAAGGACAGTTGGGTTTGTTCCTCAGAGAACCCAAAAGGCCATGAGGGATACAACCAGATTTAAAATTTTCTAAGTTGACAAAGATGCTCAGTCAAGCAAACAGCATTCATTTCAGCTGGGAGCTGCTATTAAAATCCCAATTCACACTGAACCATCAGGGCTGTTTAAGTAACAAAATATTCCAAAATATACTTTAACATACAAGACTCCTAAAATGGAATATGGCTGGGATTATTTTTACTATACCAGGTCCCTGCATCTTCATATCATTGTGTTGCAAGGAATACACTGAATCCATACTTGCAGTGGTTAAGGGGCTTTTCCACTCTTGGAAACAACACTGTTTTAAATATTCTTGTGCATGAATGTACACACAGATACAAATTACATATATATTTGTGTATATATATATGTATATACATATACCCTGTCTAAAATGGGTTCACCCTGAATTTTAACCCAACCAATTCTAAGATGCTGCACCATAAAAAAGCAATCACTAAGCAGACAGAGCTGTAGAAAAAACCCTACAGACAAGTTGGGATCAGGTGGCACCAATGTGCACAAGTTAAAACTTTATGTACTATGCAGCATTAGGAGAAGAGTGGGAATAAAAATATGAGGGAAATCTGTAGTTTAAAGATAACGGTGTGTTAGTTTTTGATTTTTGACAAGGTAAAAAACCAGTGCCCACATGGACAGAATGGCAAATTGATGTACTAGCCTTTTGTTTCCAAAATAATTGTTTTCTCAAAGAGCACTAAAGACTTCAATACATAAGTTCTGGTAATGCACCTATATGTCTGCACTTTTCTGGATTCCCCTTTTCCCATGCAATCACAGTAAACAATTACTGGAGAGCCTCACACATCCAGTTTGCAGGAGTGGTGCTGCTGTGTGCCATAAGTAACAAATATTCTTTCCACTATTTGTTCAAAGATGCTGGTGTTTGCCACTGATAGACTCTCATTCTGATCCCAGAGACTATGCTGTTGCCTTCAACTTCATGTTTTCTTGACCAAGCCTGCATGTAGGACACAGGTCAGCCTATGATGAGGTTCTCAAAGTTCATGACTCACAGAGAACTCAGAATTATTTAACTACCTTTAAAAACCAAAGTGACTGAAACAGTAACAAAGTCATTTTTACAGTTTGGCTTGCCACTGCAGACCAACTCAGCAACAACATTTGTTTCTCATTAAGTTTCTGCAGTTTATTTTTCTTCGCTCAATGGATAACCAGGCGGAGGAGGGTGCAGAAGGGAACTATGGTCTCTGAATGAATCACAGTCTCAGATATCAAATTGTTATCCTGTACTAAGTCTCCTGCTACCCAAACCTCAGCTGTAACAAGCTGAAGCCATTGTTTTCAATCTGCAATCCTCCACAGTTATTCCTGTGAAGATGTAATACCGTTATAAAATTCCCAGATGGGCTGCTGTAGAACTGATATATTCATTTATTTTTTCTTTTATCTTTCAGCAATAAATTCACAAATAACAAGAACTGCGGTTTCTAAACTGTGAACTGGAGCCAGGTGCTTCTGTGGGAGACAGATGAAGAGGTCAGTCAGCTCTCTCAGCACAGAATCATAGAATTGTTACATTGGAAAAGACCTCTAAGATCATTGAATCCAATGATATCATCAGAGAAGGTGACAAGGCAGGAACTGTTTTCAGCATTCAGAAAATTCGGAAAAGACCACTCCTGAAGTCGGTAAGCACATATGGAAAGCAGGCAGAACAACACAAAAAATCTCTTAGATCATGCTTTTTTTCAACACTACTATTCTTTGGCTATACTAGACATGGAAAGCATCTTACACCACTGGGTGTATCCAGGGTTTGCCTACACGGAATCTCTGTACACTTAGCTGGAGCTTAGAATCCATCTTATTAGCTGATGGATCTGCAGATCTTGCCAATCAAGGTTTATTGCCTTGATCCAATCAAGGTTTATTGCCAAAGGCGTTTGAGTCTGTTTGACCCCAGCTAGTCTGACCTAGAGCTTACTTCCAATCTACTTCAGTGCTAGGTTGGTTATTGATGAGAGCCTATTTACAAGAGTGCATAATGAGAGGAAAAGGGGGAATGTTTTTAAACTGAGAGTAGGTTTAGGTCAGATATGAGGAAAACATTCTTTACTGTGAAGGTTGTGAGGCACTGGAACGGGTTGCCCAGAGAAGTTCTGAATGCCTCTCTCCTGGAAGTGTTCAAGGCCAGGCTGGATGGGGCTCTGAGCAGCCTGATCTAGTGGAAGGCATCCCTGCCCATGGCAGGGAGGTTGGAACAGATGATCTTTAAGGTCCCTTTAACCCAAAACACTCTATGATTCTCTGATTCTATGATATCAGAAACTACTTTAAGTCATGGAGACATGCCTTAAAGCAAGCCACAGGCACCGTATTACACCACTCCCAGCCAAAATGTCATTGACTAACTTGGTTAGCACAGAGAGCTCAAGATCATAGTTAAAATTTGGGGTTTTTTGTTTTGTTTTGTTTTGTCTTCAGGCTCTGTTCTAAAACAACATTGTATTAAAGCTCTTAACATTCCCTTCCATGCTGAAGGGAACCACCCTGTTCACTGCCTCCCTGTGTGGCTTCATGCTACGCAAATTTGCTCTTCCTTGTTTGCTTTGGAAACTCATTGGCAGGAAGCCATCTCCAACTGTACAAGGCATCTGCAGCTCAGGCTTTAATTCAGTGAGTTTGTCTCACACTACTCTGGATGAAAAGGGCAGCTCAGCCAAGCAGGTATTTTCTTCTTCAGTTCCCAGTGCCATGGCAGCAGCCTCCTCCTCCTGTTCAAAACATATCATTTAAAGATGCACTTTCAGATTTCTATGAGGAATGCAAAGGGGGAGGCAGTTTAAGTCACCTCCTTTATCAAACTCTAGAAAAAAAACCTTAATGCAAAACACTCAAATAATGACATGCAGCAGCTGCACATTTTTTTGGGTGGTACTCTTAATTTTTTATTCAATCTCTAGTAACTGAATTAAAATCAGAAATGCAAAGAATCTAGAAATCGTGTTCTTTCAGAGCTTGTTACTTACTATCTATTTTTTTCAGCTTGGTTTCTAAAGGAAAAAAAAATTCTGCACAATCTTGTTTCATTAGACTGTTTGGTCCTGTGTATCCCCTTGTCCCTTACCTCCACTCTACCACCTCCAACACACTAATTCTCAAATAATTGAGTTATTTCAATCAAATTTGATATGAAAATCAAAAACACAGTGATACTAAGACCCAACCAGTTTCTGTGGGAATAGCCTAACAAGTAGATGGAGAGATTGTTAAAGACACACTAATCAAGGAGAGGCCTCTGGCATTAGCACAAGCCATCAATCACAGGAAATTGCACCTGATAAATATTATGAATAGCCCACCTGAGAGAAAAAACCTCAGATCACTGCTTCTACTTTATTAGACACCTGAGAATCCAGCCATGAGACACAACTCCTCTGGCGAAGCACGCTTTGCTGCTCCTCCTGCTGTTAGAGCTGCTCATTTTTTTAACGAGCATTAAGAAAATTTCTCACTCCTTTCATCCATTCGTGTGACTTCTTTGACCTCACTGAAATCCAGCATCTGCACCTATCCTTCACTCTTTCAGGCTCATTTCTTTACCTGATGCCAGCTGATAATGGTTAGGCGGGTAGCAAACCAGATAAGGCTCATTTCTTTCCCCAGTGCTTACCACTTAATAAGGGACAAACCAGACAAAAAATGTTCAACAGAATCTATGTTCACAAGTCCTGCACTCATATATCCCATGTAAAAAAAAAAGTGTTATAGGTTTTGTATGGTAGGTGGAGCCTCCCATTTAATGGTTTGGATTTTTTACAGGATTTTTCTAAATGAGCATGTCTTTCTGAGGACAATAACATAATTAAATGTTAAGGAAAGTACTTCCTTTGCCTTTACCTTTCCCCCATACTTCTTCCATTATTTCTGAGTACCTTACCTAAGATTTGTTTTGTTACTATCTTCTGTTCTCTTGCACATTCTTTGGCTGCTTTTCACGCCTGTTATTTACATTTTGACTTCAACCAATCTGTCCTGCTCTTAATTCCTGGGAAACTCCAGTACCACAGCTGAGCTTCCCATGCAAAGATTTAATTTTTTGGCAGCTCCCTGCTCACTGGGCCTCAGGAGTGCACCTACACTGTCAGCTCAGATCCAAAGCATGCTTTTGGTGCCGGCTATCTCCTCCAACCATGCTTTTCCTGTCATACCACTATGGCCTCCAATAGGCATCGAGACCATGGGACACAGGCAGAACTAGTCCAAAGTAAAAATTCCCAGCAATGTATCCTGTGTGGGTGTCATTTCCTGAGGAACAACTGTTTTGTTCTACAAATGCATTTTAACACAACCTCTTCCAGTGATAGTGCACACCACTGGATGCAAGAGGAGAAATTGTCCTAGAATTTCCGAGGACCATTTCTATAATTTTAATACATCAGAGTTTATAAATAACCCAGGTATACCCTCAGCATGTTTTTGCTGTTCATTTGACTTCTTTGCTGTACATGAAGGTCAGTCTGCTGCTGCTTGAGCCCATTTTGTGACTACATCACACACCAAGTTCATTAATAATAGTTAGATTTAAGATTAATCCAGCTGAATGGGATGCAGTCAGTCTGGGAGGGTTAAAGCTATATTGCCTCCAGGGAAATAAAATAACTAAAGAAAAATGCAGAGAAAGATTTCAAAACAGGTTACTTCTGCAGCTTGGGAATGTAAAAATGGCACCCTTGTTCCCTGTATGAAATTGATTGGCTGAAGAAAAGGTTGGGCTGGGTTTTGTAGTCTGCTTGATCTTGCAGCAACTTGGATGATCACATATGCATCAAGTTACACAAAAAAAATTAAAAAGGACTGTCAGAGGCCAAGCTGTGACACTAGTACACTACTTTACAGTTACACTTGTGATACATTAAGACCTCAACTCTCTTGACTTCACTATTACTGATTCTGACACTCATTGAACTACAGTGACAACTAACTAAATAAAATAAATCTCAGTAATTTCTCTGGGTATTCTTAAGTGTGGTGTTTTTATTATTTGTCAGTGTGTGATATTTCTGTGTAATGATATTTATGAAGTTACAAGGCTGAAGACAAGATATGAAGAGACATCAGCATTCCTCAGTGCTACTGCACAGAAAAAAACCAAACTCCTAAAAGCACTTACTGTGGTTACTTTTCTGAGGTTTATTCTCTTTTATATGGAGCTAGAGTCTGTAAATAATAATTCAGAATATCAAATTAATGACATTAAAAGGCATTACAGAGGCATCTGGGTTAAACATTCATCTAACCATATATGAGTTCCCCTTAAATGGCACTTTATATTTTTGCAAATTGAATTAGACACAATCTCATAGTGTACATTAGCAGGAATTAAATACTGAACTAGTTCCAGAGAAGCGACATTCACCACATGCCCCCCAAACCATTTTATTGATGAGCATGAAACAGTTTATGCAGGTTCAACAATAGCTGTGCATCTTTATTGAGATGAGTGAATTTTACACAAGAAATAAATCACAATTACAGCAAACACGAATTCTCATCATTATCTGACCTTGTCAGCCTGACTTCCCCAGGGGCCCATGAGGTTAGCTCTGGGTTGCCACTGAACTTCACACAATGTAAGACATGGGGAGGAAAGAGATTTTATTCATGGCTTCAACCACAATAGCACACAGCTATGGCACGTGAGCCAGGGAGATAACTGCAGGACAGAAACACTCACCACAGGTCCTTCTCCCTGAAGCTGTGCATGCTCACTCTGGGGCTTATGACAGCTTGGCATAGAGTTGCCATAGTTAGCTTGCACTGACTTAGAGTATATACTTTCTGTAGTGGTTTTTTGTTGTTGTTTGGTTGCTCTGGGGGTGGTTTTGAGGTTTGTTTGTTTGTTTTTCAGAAATTATCCATGTAATCTATGTTTACAATCCTTAGCATCCACCAAGCATGGAAGGACAAGAAGAACACAGCAGCTGACCTACCCTCCTGCTTTTAACCTCTGGTCACATGCTCACTCTAACTATGCTCCAAGGTTTAAAAAGCTACAGTTTGATACGACTGCCAATGTTCTGAAGTGTCTGCCTCCCAGCAGATGATGGCTATTAAGAGAAGGGTAGGGAATTTTTCCATGCCAAGTCCCTTGGATATAACTAATGCTCCTTATTGAAGCCCTCTGCCCTTCCACTCCCATTTATTTGTTTTGCATTGTTCTGGATTGTGAAGAGATGACCAGCACAAGGAAATACTTCAGCTGGGAAAAGAAAGCACACAGCGAAAAGGAGGCTTCAGTCAAGATGTGCTAGTCAAGGTATTACCTGAACTGAAACTGGGAGGTAACAAGAAGCATCTGGCATTTAATGTAGCCATAGCAATTTTGTAATTAGAGGAAAAACTGCTCCTGATTTAAATGTCAAGGCACTCTGGTCAACTTCTTGTCCTAAATCACAGACTACTGCCAAGCTGGCAAAGCTATATGGACTTCAGTGATAACAAAACAGAATGTGTCAGCATCCACTCACTTTGGTAGAGTCTGACAAAAGTGGAAGTGCAGGCAGGAGAAATTACAGGCACGGTAGAGAAAAGATATTGATACAGAATACATATTTCTTCACCCTAGTCACCCCCTGCAAGACTATGGGAGCCTGAGGGCTTCCCAAGTGCAATGATTTGTTCCTCAAATGGCTCTTTTTCCTTTTAGTGTCTCAAATGTGGACATAAAATATTTGAATGAAGTAGGAATTCTAATAATGTCTTGTCAGACCCGTCTTAAAACCAATGTGGTCAATACCCTGTTGTTTATCTAAAGGAATTCAAATCAACACAAGTCTGACAGCTTTTCCTCCCAAACCTCATTAATGGGAATCTGCTCCAAATGAGGCCATTCATGCTACACTGCCTCTTACATGGACAGCTTTGAATTTTAAATGCTTTATTCTCCTTTGTATGCTTCCACATTGCAGCCAACATCTTGCACAAAAACAGCTATACTCCTGCATTATCAAAGCATATCCTGAGTGATGTATTGGGGGAAAAGTTAGCTTTGTCTACTCTTGTCAATGGATTAGGTTTATACATGTCTCTTCATAACATTTCTCTATAAATGTAGCTTTCTGAATGGTTTTTTTCCACTATCTCTGGACCACTGCTGCTGTATGTTTCTCTGTTCTCCCACTGCTCTTCACTGAATCACCATGTCCATTATTATTAGTAATATACTACTTGTAGAGCTACCAGCACTACTTTGAAGCCAGTGGTCCATGGGCACCCAAGTGGTGTAAAATAGGAGAAAAAGCAGAACTGTTGTCTTAAATATCTGTAGTGGTTTCTCTGGACAACTGTGTGAGTTGTCATTCTCCCAGGATTTCTCCTGGGTTCTCAGCTGGCTCTCTTCTCTCCTGTAATTTTTTTTTTTTTTTTTTTTTTTTTTTTTTTTTTTTTTTTTTTTTTTTTTTAATGTTTACAGGTGCCAAACCATTGGTTTGCATTGGCCAGAAGCAGATTGGCTGTTGTAGCTGCATGAAACTGAAGCTCTGCTGCACCATGTGCTGCCTCCAGACTAGATGAAGTGTAAACACTGAGGAAAGCTATTTCATAGAGCTTAGGTAGCAGACAGATGATCCCCGAGGTGTTCCCACTCTATCTTGTCCCCAGTGGTTGTCACCACCTCTCTGCTGAGGCTGGTTAGCAGAAGAAAGCACCAAGATCCTCCCTGATATATCAAGATAAAGGCAGCTGCTGCAGGCGGGGGGCTGAGTTACATGACCAGGCTTCTGCTGAAGCTCACATGCACTGCTCAGCCATCTCGGTTTTGGGGCAGGTGACCCACATCAAAGGAACAGGGACAAGAGGCTGAGGAAGGAAGGAAGAAGCAGCACAAATGTCACAGATGAATGCCATGTATGAACACGAGCACCCACAGGCTCCAGCAGTAACCGTGTTTTTGTCTTAAACTCTCAGGCTGGTGGTACTGAAATACAAACTGGTGTACTGAAGAAGATTAAGGACCCTTTGGGCAATATGCTGTTACATTCATCCACAGGGAGAGGTGGTCCCCATGCCAGGTAACACCTAAGGAGCAAATTAGGAAACAGATGAAGTCAAGAACTAGTGGGACAGGAAGATGACCCAGCCCTGGTAGACCCTGTCACTAGTGACAGAGCAAGGACATCCATCCTCAGAGAGATCAATAATGAAAACAAGGAAAAAAACTCATAAATTGTTCTACAATTGTTATACAAAACCTTGTCCACTGTTGTGTGTGAAGGATTAGGTTCAGAATGTGAAAGGCAGAGTACCCATTTCACCTAGAGAGCAGGCACAGCTTAAAAGCAGACTTCTTGGAAACTTCCTTGACCAGAAGTATTCAAAATGATCTAAAAAACTCCCTTTCTTGGTGAAGGCCATGCAATATCCTGCTGTCCTTGAGACAGGCAGGTTGCTTGCAAAGCTTGATCTTGAATCTGGGGCAGCCAATAAATTGAACAAGGATTTCTCTTTTTAAATTGTGCACACATGTAATTCATCTGCTCACTAAACTAATTTTTAAAAATCACATGCATTTTTTTCAAGTGAAGGAAATGTTTAAAAAGAAGTATCAGAAAATGAGGCAGTTTTACTATCAGATTTGCCACATTGGATCCTAGAAAGATAAGCTGTACTTTCAATTCTAAATATATTCATTTGCTAATTCTATTCCAAAGGTCATTTATGTTCACTGTTAGTTTTTGACAAAAAAATGGAGCAAAACTTTAAATATTCGCCATACATACTATTCTCTACATTACTCATTTTCAAAATAATTGTGTATTTATAGGGATTGATATCTAGCAGCAAATTCAACTATAACCTAGGAAATATGCATAAGCAGTCTTTTTTTACTAAAATAAGCATGCAGAATGCAGGAACTAATCCCTAGAAGCCTACCAAAAGTATGCTGAATTGTCCAAAGTTACAAACAATGGAGTATTACTAGGAATGGAAACATTTTTTATTACTGAAATATTTAAAAAGAACATTCTGCCACATGAGAAACAGGCAGAGAGGATGAATGAGCTGTGTAGCTGGACAGAGTGCACATGTATTCTGGATGGTTATTTTAAATGGGAAACAGACAATTTAGACTAATTTTTCCATGGTATAAATCTATTAGCATTAATGGTGTTTTTGACTTTTTGTACAAAACTCAAATTTGCCCATATCTTTCAAAGACAGACCCATTTAACTATGGTTTTTAAGGCTGTAAACTGAGCTAGCAGCATTAGGAAGAATATGTGTGTAGGTACAAGTTGTCAGGGGCTTTTTCTTCTGAAAAGGAGGAACAAACTGAATCTTTGAGTGCAAGAAAAACAGGAATCATGAGAAAGCAAAGGAGATCAGATACTTGCAGCCTTCAGCAAGAAGCCAACTGCTCATGGCTATGGGTGAATTGATGAGGGTGAGTGAAGTGACTATGGTACATGGTAAGTAAAACAAGAGAGCTGGAAGGAAGAAATGGAAGAGAAAAAAGATTGTTCAGGGAAGGCTGGATGTGTTCAGAGGTAGTAGCCATGCCTGCAGCCTTTGAGGACCAGGATGCCAGTGCAGCAGAGATGCATATCTAGGGAACAGGGAAAGGCCCATCCACTTTGGAAAAAGGCCAAGCAGCTCCTAGCCCAGGCTGTGCTAGCTGAAATACAGAGATGGGTCTGCAACTGAGCATATCCAAGGAAAGTTCTCTATTGAACACAATAAGGAGGATAAAGCAAGCATGATATGTATTCCTCCTTCCCTAAGAAGAGGAAGAAAAATTACCCCAAAGCCAGATAAACAGTTACTGAATCTGAAACTTGCTGCAGAACAGGTGTTGCTTTAGGGGTCTGCGCCCACTGTCCTAACAGCAGAGTCAGGAGGGAGGACTGACAGAAAAAGGTTTTGAACAAGTACCTTTCAGCTTGACATCCAAACCAGCCAGTCATACTGTGACTGGCTGGTCTGGATGCTAATGATTCAGACATTTATAGGACTTTGTCCTACATTTTCAGCAGCTTTGTCCAGCCTGTCACAAAATTAAGAATTTTGGTTTGTAGCAGAAATATCTGTTAGTGTGGATGAGTATTTCATTCTTAATAAAGGTAACAAAAGACCTTCAGGTAATGAATCCTTCTGGAACAGCCCTGCAACAGCCCCCCTCAGCTATATGTTTGTTAGTGGGCAGTATTTCACAGAATCACTGAATGTTTCGGGTTGGAAGGGACCCCTGGAAATCATTTAGTCATTTTCTCTTTAGCAAAAGAGCTACAGACTCTGCAGCAATTCAGTGGAGGCAACTAGAAACTCTGGTGCTTCTTTCAGTATAATGTGCTAATAATTCTGACAGATTTTCCCAATTAACTAAAACCATTTCAGGGAACCCAGTGTTAAACTCCCATTTAGATAGCAGAAATGCCAGGTTTCTTCCATCTGCACATTTTTCTAGTCTTCTGAGGAAATGATGTCTGGAATAAGATAAGCACATTAACCATAGTGCTACTTACTCATTTTTCCTATGCACAGCTTCTGTCATAGGAAGTATGACCAGTGATAAAAGACAGTTATAGCACAGCATTTGTCCAAGGTAGTTTTTGGCTGCAATTTTGCTTCCAAACATATCCCCTGCATTCAGACACCTTGCACAGTTTTAAAACAGACACAATGGTTCAAGACTATGGAACTTGTAAATGGCCACAGACAGGTCTAAAGTATATTGTTTGTAAGAAGCTCTTTGCTCAGAATTAAAAATGACACTAGTTATTCAAGTGTGAGCCAAAATAAATCCACTTTAAAATGGTGATGTCTCTCACTGAATAAAAACTGCAGGACTATACTCTGAGAACGGAGAACAGCCACCTACTTATGGCATGTCAGGACAGCAATAAGTGACTCACTCACCCACCCACACTCCAAGGACACCAGGGCCCGATGTCTCTATCACAAAGTTGTCACAACACTGAATTTAGACAAACAGTTTTTCCTACTGCCCACAGTCTGTACAGCACTTACTGCTTGCTCACTTTTCCAGGTCATCAATTCCTAAAATACCTCAAGGTGAAAACGAGTGGGAGTGACACTACACAAACACTTCCCTTTATTAGTAAGCCTGTACTAATATTTGCTTTAAAATCTGTTTGTTGATAAATGCTAATTAAATACCAGCTCAAAGCTTTATTTTGACCTTCTCCTGGGGTCTTTTGGACTCTTTAATTTGCAGGGCAACCAAAAAAATCCCACCTAAAGTTTTCTGTAAGATGAATAAAACCACCACTAGAGGAAAAAAAAATAGAAAGAGAGAATTTTATATAGTGGGAAGAAAGTAGAGAGAAACATCTGGAGCAGAGAGACAAGTTCCCAACTGTGCCACAATTTGTTGAGGATGTGAAAATTAAGTACAGTAGTGGCTTTTTTGTGTGATGGTCAATGAGCTGCAAAGAATATTCTATTGGCAAAGAGATTCAAGGACTAGTTTGCCCTACAAAAGATCAGCAAGTGCCTCCTGAGCTTGCTTTATTCTTTGAGAGGCAGGTATCTGCCAGGAGTTAGTGCACTACCTAACTCTGCTGTGTTACATGGACGTACGAATTAGGATGAAAGCTGTCTGCAGGTAAGAAAAATTAGGTGAAGAAGAGAATATAAATGAAAGACATAAAACTCATGGGTTAAACAGAAGTGTGAAAGGATAAAAATTCAGACTCAGAGGCTACTTGTATAATAATCAATAAAAAATGCCAGTGCCCGGTCTCTGCAGACTATTAGGATAGTAGTGTTCACTCTTGAAGAGCTAAACTGTCTCTTTCATAATCCCCTCCCAAATATCTGGTACACATTATGCTCCAAACCATTGGCCAAACATTGCCTGAAAGACACTGGTAGGTGTCACCAACCAAAACAATATTTGGGATCAAAAACTGAGCTAAAATTCCAGGTGATTATGTGTCCACGGTTTATTTCTGCTTTGTTTTTAAGCATGGAGGAGTTGAGTAAGATAGAGTTCTGCACGAAGGATTGCATCAGTCAAACTGAGTCACTTGATATTTACATATAACATATTCTCATGTAAGTCCCCAGTTTCCCAGAAAAACCTCAAAGCTTCATGCACACCTGCTAAAAGGTGGGATTTCAGTCCTGGCAGTCAGTGACTACTGTGTCATGACAATAGATGAACCCCCTTTATGAAGCACTCTTTACTCTCTGGGTTCTTAGATCCTCGCTCAGATGTTAAATCCCCAGTATACCAGCACAAGTGTAACCCCTCAGGCTCACTCTGCATGCACAGCAGAACCAGAAGCTCCTCTGTCGTTTCCATCCCAAATCAGCTCCCCTGTGGTGAATGGTTTCTTAGCACTGAAGCTGGAGGGTAACTCTTCAGCTCCAGTGGCATTGTCTAAATTGTTGATCATTTCAGTATAACAGGCACCAGCAGTGGAACTGCAGCTCAAGTCTGGGTGCTTCCTCTTGCCCCTCTCTCCCTGCATTGACATAGCTTTGGAAGCTGAAGAGGGATTAAGTGGCTTTCAACTGGTTTTAGGCAGAGAACAAAATAAGTGCTGTAGGATTTGAGCCAGTTTGTTCTGTAAATGACAAGTGACAAAAAGTAATAATCCTTAAGCCACCAAATACTCAGATTGTGTTACTATTTGAGAATATCAGTTGTCATATAAATTCTAAAGCAGGAATTTAGAACCGATTGCAAGAAAATAAGTTCCAACACCCCAATACTAGATGACAAATTAAAAAAATATTCAAATGTGCTAATTTTCTTCTGTACATTATGGTAGCTTAGGGAACAAAAATATTCACTTTTATATACTTTGCATTAGCAATCTGATACAAAAAATGCTCATATCTAGGAAACAGGAAAATAATTTTCTAAGGGCAGGTAGGAGGTACCAGAAAGTGTGTGGAGAATGTGACAATAAAGATCAGAGTACACAGAATAAATGGTGGTGAGGTGGAATTCAAAAACTTGGATAAGTTTGAGAGGAGTGATGCAGACCAAAGCAGGAGATGTGAGTGAGGAAGAGGGCAGAGAGCCAAGGCCAAAATATGAGTTTAGGAGATATTCTTATTAACCTCTGAAGTGCAGAAAGCCAAATTTACACCAAGTGCTATATGAGGCAGCTTGGTGTTGATAGGCTACATTTGGGCACTGTGTTCATACTTCAGTTGCACATCAGACTGACAAAACTCCACTTCTGCTGATAGAGTTTGTTGCAGACCTTTTGAGGGAAAAAAAATCATCCTGTAAAAGAGCACTTTTGCTGATATGTCTTAATCCATACCAGGGGGTTCTGCTGGCACAGCTGTGCTGGCTGCAGATCACACTTCAGCACTCCCCTGATTGATGCACATACCTTGCAACAGTTTGTCATGCTGCTGGCCAAGGTCTGTGTTAGGAAAAAGGAAGTTAGAGGAGCAGGAAAGGAGGGTCAGAAAGCAGAAGAGCAGATTTTCATGTTGTAACCGAGCAGAGAGTGAGTAATAGTGGATAAAAAAAAAATCAACAAATCAAGAATAAACACTACCAGGGTTTGTTTTGTTGTTTTTTTTTAAGTCTGTTTTTCATTGCTGTGTTAGCTATCTGGTGTTTTGTTGAAAGAGAATTATAAACTTTATCCTTTCTTAATATGAGGACATAGTAGCCTGTAAACTTGAAAGGCAGCCTGTGGTTGTTGAATGCATTGATCTTTAAAAATCATGGGCTAGTGCTTTGTTACACATAAAAATTGCTTTATTTTGATCAAAACATTGTGTTGCCATTGCAGTTCTCCTCCACCCTTCAAATTTATTATGCTGGCTGCTCTTCAGATTTCTCCTAACTACTGTTGATACACCACCCTTTCATTGGCATTCCTTCTGGTTTCCCACATCTTATTTATTTAAAACATTATCTCAAGTCCACTGCTTTTCTTGCAAGCAAGGCATACAGGAGCTTGAGTTGCAGTATGAAATAATAGTGTTTGCTTAATGAATGTAACTAAATTACTAGAAGAAAGTAATGGTCTACAGAAATCTCTGATTACAATATCATCACTACACACAGCAGATTACTACATCTCTGCACTGCATCAAAAGTCACTGCACACTTTTCAGAGATTGGCCCAGTGTGTGTCCACACAAACTGTGCATGTATACAGTGGGTGCACGTATGTGTGTTTATATTGTGCATATATGGTGTGTGCTTGTCTTGGGTTATGGAACCAAAAATGTGTATTCTATTTCATCTGCTGAAAGCAGCTGGGGAGATGTTTTTCTTTATTTCTTGTAACTCTGGGAGGAGGGGGGTGGGTGCCTTTTGATAATGGGCCAGCTGTTAAAACCAGGTGGGGCAGTGTTTGTTATCTCTTTCACAATGGGCCATTAAGAGTCCTCAAGCTGTTCTCCTCCCCAAGCTGTTCTATTGTGAGCTGCTCCACCCAGTGGAGGGAGCCAACCTTTCCTACCTGGATAAAAACTGAGAGTAGGAACACAAGGTATCCAGCTCACCAGATTCCTGGAGGAAGACTGGACCCTTCTCACCACCACTGGACCCTTTTTGACAGGATCATCTTTGCTTCAACAGAACCACATCTGCCACTCCAGGAGGACTCACTTTTGAACTGCTTCCAACACCCTGACCAACAGGGTATCAGGCTGTAGCTCTGACTCTGTCAGGGCTCTCCAAAATTGTCGTTTGCTTGTTTGGTTGGGTGGTTTTGTCTTCCTACTACATTTGTATTGTAAATATTCCTAGTAAAGAACTGTTATTCCTATTCCCAAATCTTTGCCTGAAAGCCCTTAATTGCAAAATTATAATTTGGTGGGGGTGAGGGGTTTACATTCTCCATTCTAAAGGAAACTCCAGCTTTCCCTGGCAGATACCTGTCTTTCCAAACCAAGGCAGTGCTGTATATTATATATATATAGCATATTTATGGTCACTCTCATTCAGGTAAGGATTAGTAGTGTTACCTGATAATACAAAAACACAGACAATAAAAACATGTTTAAATTAAGGCCAGCAGGGAAGATTAAGTAGGGAAAGGAAAGAAACATGGATCACTGACACAACTGACAAAGCAGAAGCAGCAATTTCCCAAGTCAATAAACCAGCACAGCACGGTGGAAGCACTGTTATGGGGAACTGGTTGGAACTTTCAGCTTCTGGACAACAGGGTGGAAGGAATATTAATTTTTTCCACCACTAAGAGTTACATCCAGATTAGAAGAGAGCCAGCACTAATCCTCTGTTTTTCCAAACACAGCAAAAGCTAGTTGATTATAAAAAGCCTCCCCTCCCATTTTAACATACTGTCTTAAATGCAAGTCTTACACAGTCTTAAATTCTACTGCATTAGTGAATGATGAATTAGAAGTCATCTTTCAGCTGTTTCTGTGATATGCATTCCCTGATATAACTGATGCTTGCATACTAGCTATTGCTTGCTACATCATAGAGAGGTCTACAGAACAGTCACTACACACACTACACCAGGAAACGACCCAACCAAACCACCAAAAACCAAATAGTGAGTCTCTCAGAATCTTTGTAGGTTTTTAATTTGTTGGGAAATCATAGGGAATTTGTCAGGTGGAATTGGCCTCTCTACCCACTTCAGTAGAAGTCAGATCAGATCTATTCGAGCATTGCAGAACCACCCAGTTAGACAGTTGTTAAAAGCAAGTCTCCACTGAAGTTCATTAGTTTTTGTAGGCCAAAAGTATGAGTTATTCTTATGTTCAGTGGCATATAATTTAAACAGAGACAGTAAGTTTGACATATATCACAGTGTTCTTAAAGTATTATCAAAAAACTGTTATGTTTGGATCTTGGCATTCAGCCATGAATTTGGACACAAGGTTTAAAAACAGGACTAGTCAGAAGTTTATGTTGCTCTATTACAAGTAATTTTCTACTCTGGACTATATTATTTTATAGATAGTTTGAACTAGTTCCAAAGCGCTGCTTTACTTGAAATATTTTTCAGGATGTGAATTACTAAAATACTGTATTTGCCAGTTTCTCTGGTGATACTAGCAGACACATTAAGAAGCCTGCAAGCTTTCAGAGCAGCTAGAATGGCTGCAGATACCAAGATGAGTGTGCAAAGCGAGAGATTCCATAAATTGGGGCATCCCTTGCTGCCAGGGCAAGTGGAAAAGCAGACTGGGCAAACCCCCCCTTAAGCAGTATCACAAGACTCCTGACAAACCCAGCAGGTACCTCTGAAAATGCTGCTTTAATTTCAGCAAAAGCTCTCCAGGCCACTAGATTTCCAACAAAGCAGTCAGGCTCAATGAACCAGATTTTTTCCCAATCAGTTCTACTTACAGATGAGTTCCCCAAAGGCGGGAAAGTCACCCTTTCAGTCTCCCGCTGTTGAAGTTTTTTCTTCCTTTTCTTTTCAAATCTCGTTGTTTACAGCCCATTTACACCATTTTTTACTAAGCCTGGCCATTCTGAGTCAGCTCTAGGCAAGAGACAATCAATCAGCGCTGCCCTGGACCTGCAGCAGACTGAAAGCGGCACTCGCCTTCCCAGAAGGAGTAGGAGCCTGCAGCCACTTCTTTTCTCTGCATACCCGGCATCTGAGCTGAGTCTTGTTTTGCCGTGCAGAGTCACAAAATCCAGAGGCAAATCTGACTCTAGTGACTAGCCAGCAAGAAAACATTGGCTCACACAACTTTCTCTTCAAGCAATCCTGAATAACAACCAAACAGTAAAAGAGCCCCAGCTTCCCTTTGTTAATTCTCCAGTGAAGGCATAGCTAGCTCTCCCCAGACAAATTCTTGTAAAAACTCATTCAAGCATCTTTAATTAGCTTTTTTGGGCAAAGATTTTTTAAGAAATCTAGATATAGCAAAATATAAGCATGATGAGTCATTAAATATCTCTTAATTTGAAGAGACACCCAATTTGGCATTCAGGAACAATATCCTGAGACAGTACTTTCTTTTTAGAGGGATGTGAAGTATGTTTTGACTCCATGCATACAGGAAATCTCACAGCAGCTCCTGTACATATAGAATCACTTCCATGTCCTTGGTGTTAAAAATTACCAGGATTTTAAAAAGTCATAGAATTGCTTTAAGAATCACAGTGTTACCAAAAACATTAAGTCTTTTTATATTCTTCTCTTTATCTTCTCCTTCTGGGGTTCCCACATTCAAGCTTTTCCAACCATTTTTTTTTTTTTTTTTGCCCTAGCAAGCCGAGATGGTTGCAAGATCCCATTATGCAAGGATATTCAGCTTTAAAAACAGCAACAAATACTGTGAGACTCATCATGAAAAAGCAAGAGTTGGCAGCACCACAGTAAGGATATTAGCTTTCATTTCCTCACAAACTGCAGTTTCTATAAATAGCATCTCTCTGCTTTTACTCCTGCAGTTAATTACATAGGTTTTCCTGCATTTCCTCTTCTGCAGTGTCCCTGTGTATGACTATGTTAGTTGATGGACTGAAACAATGCTTATGGATTTCCCCCTGTAAATACCTTGGACATTAAAAAAAAAGTATTTCTGCAGTGAGGAGGCTAAGTAGGTAAAGAGCTGTCTCTGATTTCCCACTGCTTAAGGGGACAACTTGCCACTGTGTGTTATAATTTTTATCTGGTGTGCCAGGCACAGCTGAGTGGCCACAGGATTCTTCCATGGCTGGGGTTTCTCCTGCACTCATATTGTGAGTACCCCATCCAGATCAGCCTTGTCTTTTACAGTGGAGTGTTGGTTGCTCTGCTGTGGATTGATTTGGGCAAGATATTAAGGAGCAAGTTTACTTTGCCTAACTTTGTATACCACAAAGGAAACATCTTTCTCTGCACTAATTACTTCTACAGTCAGTGGAAAATGAAGTGCTTTTTTGAGCATGGGCTTCACTGATCCATTTACCTACTGACACATTTTGGGATGTTCCTGGTATCCTAGAAGTAGCAGTCTTTCTCCACCAACTGTGGCAGCACTTTTTCAGTTATTTGAGATTATCAGAGAAAACTTCCAGATCTGAAGGCTCTAAATGCTGATCAATGGCTCTGTATGGGTATTCCTTACATCTCAAATATTACTAGTTATTAAGTATTTGCAAAGTGGTATTTTTCACTACTACCATACCTACAAGCTAACTTCAGATACCTGAATCCTCTATGTCTTTTATTTACAGCTGTCCCACACCTTGACTAGTTTTTTACCTAGTTTATTATACAGTACTAGCAATTTCCAAATCTGCCATTCCTGAGGCTTAACAGGCCAGCTAGCTCATTTGAACAGAGTCATAGAATGGACACATCTGTTCAGCTGATGGAGGAAAGGACATGGCAGCCCTCTACTCTCTGAACAGGCTTCTTTCCACACAAGACACCAATCAGAGGTATGCATTCCCCAGTGTAGTAGCCTCCTTCCCCCTGCAGCCCCTTACACACCAGACAGCCTCTATGAATCCCTCATCAGACTGAACAGCCGGGTGTGGTGGAGCAGATCCTACAACATGTACCTGGCAAGATGCAAGATGCAGGTGCCCTTGGGGCATGGTAGATGGGAAAACATTTCAGTGAAATGTATGCAGAATGTGACAGACATGCTAGGTAGCACTGCTCTCACTTCCAAAACGTAGCTGTTCCTCAATAATTTCTTACCATTGCACTGAAAAAGTCCACCAGGGCTGCTCAGGCCCTGAAAAAGACCAACTTCCCTTAGTGCTGCAACACTGAATATGCCTCTTTCTCAGATGGCTTCTCAGATGGCTCCTGCTCTCCTCTCTACCTGTTGAGAAACCAAGGAGTGGGATTTCTCTGGATGCAGAGAGAGTTGTGCTCAATGGTTCGATGCCCAGGTGGAGGTCAGTGATGGGTGTACCCCAGGGCTCTGTCTTGGGACCAGTGTTCTTCAAAAGCTTCATCAATTACATGGATAGTGAGATTGAGTCACCAGGGTGATATGAAGTTGAGTGGTACAGTTGAGACAACTGAAAGAGGGGATGCCATCCTGAGGGACCAGGAAAACCTTGAGAAGTGGGCCCACAAGAACCTCATGAGGTTCAATAAGACCTAGTGACAGGTGCTGCATCAGGGTCAGAGCAATCCCAGAGATGAGTACAGACTGGGAGAACTTATTGAAAGCAGAGAATGACTTGGGGGTTCTGGTGGAGGAAAAACTGAACATGACCTGTCAATATGCACCTGTCAACCACAATCTGGGCTGAACTAAAGGAGGTGGGGTTAGCAGGTCAAGGGAGGTCATTCTGCTCCTCTACTCCACTCACATGAGACCCCACCTGGAAGACTGTATCCAGCTCTGGGGTGAGTCCTCAGCACAAGAAAGACATGGATCTGTTTGAATAGGACCAGAGGAGGCGAATGAAGATGATCAGAGGGCTGGAGCACCTCTTCTAAAAAGTCAGGATGACACAGTTTGGGTTAATCAGTCTGGAGAAGAGAATGCTCTGGGGAGACCTCATTGGATTCTTCCAGTACTTAAAGGGGATTTATAAAAAAGAGGGACAGTAACTTTTTACATGAACAGATATTGAATGAACATGGGATAGTGGTTTTAAAATAAAAAAGAGATTAGGTGTTAGGAAGAAATTCTTTACTCAGAGGCACTGGGACAAGTTGCCCAGAGAAGCTGTGGATGCCCCATCCCTGGCATGATGCTAGAGATCAATTTGGATGGGGGCCTGAGCAACCTCTTCTTGTGGGTGGCATCCCTGCCCATGATGGTGAGATTAGAACTAGATGATCTTTAAGATCCCTTCCAACCCAAGCCATGATTCTATGATTCTATGAGACTGCTTGTGGTGTATATATACATAAACACACACACACACATATATATGCTTCTGTATGTGCATGTGCCTGTCTGTGGGTATCTACATATCTCCTGCAGACTAGAAGGAAATGAGGAATAATGCCGTTTTGGCTGCTGTCTCGCCTCATCAAATTCTGGCATTTTCAGCAGGCTGTTCACACTAAAAGCTTCTTGCCTTCTCTCAGCTTGTTCAAAACATGTATGCCTGTCCCCTTTAGAGGAAGCCAGATGGGATACGTCTCATCTGCAAAGGGCAGAACAGATTTTGTCTGATGTGTGGTACCATGTCTTTAGTTATTTTTATAGTTCTTAAAGTCCTAGATTCCAGCTAAGGCCTCTGGGTGGATCCATAATATAAAGCACGTTAATATTAAAATAAGTTCTCTGGACTAAAGGAGAATCACAAGTAATTTGACAGATGTTTCTGGCAATATCCAACATGGGAAATCTTTATTTTAGGATCATATAAATATTACAAAAGTGGCCTAGTAAATTAGACTATGGTAAAATTAGGTTTGCTTCACTTTCTTATGATAGGAAGAAGCTAATTGTTAAAATGGAATAATGGGAATGCCAGGCTTTCAAAAACCATGTCAAGTCAAATCAGGAGTTATTATATCAGCAATGTATATGCAATCTTATGTCTATGGTGTTTTCATCCTTAGCACTCAGGTGGATGCTAACTTCCAAATGTTTCACACAACCATCAGGGTAAAGGTATTTTTTGGTTGATGTTATGATTCTTGCATACTGACAAAACCCCATGCCACAAAAAATAGTTCAAATGTAATCAGGGCTGATGACCCTGAGAAGAGGAATAAAATTGGCTACCTGATCTCTAAGCAACCAGCCTGTTCACATAACAGTTCAATAATGATTTCAATCTCTAGCATGTGTGGCATCTAAAAGGCCAATTTAATACAGTATCTTGGGCCAGAAAATCCTACAGTTCCTTCTAGCCTTAAAGGCAGTGTCATACCTCAAGGCTCAGCTTTTAGTGGCCCAGGCTATCAAAGAGCTCACTAGGCATAATAGCAGCATAAGTGAAGCTCAGAACATCTTTCCTTTTTCAATTTTAGTCTTTCATCTGACGAAAATGTGCACAGTTGGAAAAAAGAGTCAGGCACCGGGAAAGGCTCTGGAGAGAGCTTGAAATTCAAGAGATATTGGGCATCAGAGGTTGGATTTAAGTTAATGGCAGGACAAAATAAGAGAGCAGATACCAAGCAAAATGCAGTGAGATGAGGGACACTCAGAAAAAGCCATGTGACAACAAAGGAAGAGCTCTGGATGGGAAGGAGACATCAATGGGTGCAGGGAGCAACTAGAGCACAGAGCAATCCGCAGATATCACCTGGATTTAGTGCTTTGCTCCAGCAAAACTTCAGCTCTACTGAAAAACAGTAGAGTCCACATTTTAGTTCAGGTTATCCGGTAAATCTAGTCTTTGGCTCTTGGCTCCTCCAGCTTTTCAAAAGAGTTTGCTTCTGTTTCTTGAGGGTGAATACTTTGTAGGATCCATGCATCATCCAGAGTGATTTAAAGCCAATTTCCTTTCACCTCCAGAAGACTCTATAAAAAGGAGATGCAGGTGTACTGCAGTTGATAACAAAAGCAACAAACTTGTCCTTCTGTACTCAAAAGCTAGAGCCAGACTTGTGCATGTGTATTTTGTACCAGTTGAAAGCTGGATTTTCTACCTGTCTGCCTCTTATTTCCAACTTTGCATACTTGGACTGTGTGGGCAGGGAGAGGTCAGATATGAGTTTAGATACAAATATTCATGCTTTCTCAAACCCTTTGAGCACAGTTTTATTTGCAAATGGAAAGGAAGGACTAAATTCTTGGGAGTGTCTACATTGACAAAATTTTTGGCTAGAAAAGACTAGGTTTTAAAGCCTTTTTAAAGTAAGGTTAACTCTTGTTTTTATTTATCATGGATTACATTTTGTCAGGTTTTAGTGTAAATATCCAGAATTTTGGATTCCTCATATGACTGCACAGAAAGCAGAGGGGTGGCACATCCTTTCCTCATGGCACCACCTTGCAATACTTTAGCTTGCCTGTATCAGTTAAAAAGCAGTTTACCAGCAACAGAGAAAGCCCCGGTCAATGATATGAGAAGAGCTTTTTAGCTCTTGACCAGTGGGGTGTGGCATACTTTCTACTTTTTTTATAGTGAAACATTCCAAGGGTGGTACTTAACTCTGCCAAGACATACTCAAATACAAAGGCTTTAAACTGCTTTTAAATTAACAATTTAGCAAACAAATGCATAATTCTTCAGAGGCTCCCACCGTACTGTTTGTTATCTTTCTGCTGCTGTATCTATTTATAAAACTCAGCTCATGGGAATTACATAAAAATTTTCAGCTTCTGTTCAATATCTTAAAGTTTCTCTCCTGTTACTCCTTTGTAGAAGAAATCCTGTTAATGTAAATCCTGAGCACTCCAAAACTATGCAAGTAAAACAGGTTTTAAAGTATAGCCCACTGACTTAGCAACCATTTCTTGTAATTGTGGGGTCCTTATTCACACTTTTGGGATATCTGGTGTCACAGGTTTGGCCAATCCCAGGATAGGCTCTCCAAACTTGCACAGGTGTTTTCCTTAAACAAGTAGCTTAAGGGGAATGTGCGAATTGTCTTTTCTTATCTTGCCTTGAGCACTTTGTTTGAAAGTTTAATGCCACTACATATCTAACCCATAATTTACTTTCAGTTACTGAAAGTTTGCTGAATATGCAGTGCTAAACCTGACATAGACAGCATCTTTTGATGACTTACACACCATTTTTATGTGGTGGACTCAGTGACTGAGCAACTGGCTTACTTCTCCTCCCATCACAGGCTCTCACTACTCCACAACACTGGTGTGTGCACCATCTTTCCACTCAGATGTGCTATACTCAAGCCATTTGTGAGTCTCCTGGCATTTATAAAGATATGAACAGTTTATTCCAAGAGGTGATGTGCTTTGATGAGAGAAAGGAACAAACACTACTGTTGCTTCTCCTCTGATCTGTGTAAACAAGTTGGGCTGTCTTGAAGAAAAGTTAAGCCTGAACAGCTCCTGGAGGCCTGGGGTGAAGCAGAGCCTCACAGAATAGTGGGTTGTAGAGGCTGGCAGGCCAGTGGCAGAAAGTCCAGCAATTCACTTTTTGGAGTATCTGCTGCTGCCTGCAAGGAGTCCTTGGATGGGTGGAACTCAGTTTATGGGAATATTGCACAATAATAAAATGTCCTCCTCATCCCATTTCAGTATTTCCAAAGGACAGAAAAATGATATATTCATTCCAGCTTCCCCTTTAAGTTAACCCCAAGTGTAAGCAAACAAACAAACAAAACAAACAAACAAAAAGTACTCACAGAAAATTGAAATTGGCAGGGATTTTTAAATTTGTCTAATTTTTTTTTTCCTCTTAGAGTTTTGTACTTTTCCCTTTTCAACAAAGGAGCAGACTCCTTTGCAGGATGCAAAGATGCAAAAAAAACCCCCACCCCCAAACAAAAAAAAAAAAACACAAAAAACCACCACCCAAAACAAACAAACAAACAAACAAAATTCCCCAAACAAAACAAACAAACAAACAAACAAAAAATGAATGGGCCAATTTTCCCTTTTTCCCTTGCACTAACTAAAACCTTACTGTTTCTATATTCCAAGAGCTGAGAAACCCAGGGAATCCCTGCTAAGTTTGAAGTAGCATCAGAAGAGTAGACAGGATTGGTAAAGGGTTTGTGGCTTTACACAGTACCAGGATCAGGTAATGTGCTGAACTAGCACTCACAGTAGTGCCTCAGGGCCAGAAAGGGGCTAATAATTAACTGGACACTTAAAAGAGCAATTACAAACATACTGCAAACGAGAGCAGGAAGGATGAAAACACAGCAGCACATACAGTCTGTGAGGCTCGGGTAATGGCTTTCACTTCTTGTTCTTCATGGAATTTGCCATGGCAGCATCTGAGTTGTGGGACTAGGTATTTTCCCAGAAAGTGCCCCAGTCCTTTCCTGACCGCATATCAAGACTAGATGTTTATACTCCATGCCTATTTTCTGTGACAGCAAGAAACATGCTGACAGGTATGAAGGGCTTGCTTTTGTACTCAGTATGGATATCACCACCTTAGGATATCACGGGATCAAGACCAAGGGTCCCACCATAAAATGCATCTGTGCTATAGGTTAGACACAGCCTGGAGTGACCTGTGGCAGCCTTTCACGCTGCCCACAGAATCCCATATCCAAAAGGTTTGCTCTTAAATCCTAGCCTAAAGCAATGCTGTAAAGACTCATGTCACACCTAGTTGCAATAAATTATTCTCTTACTATTTGTTCTTTAAATCTCTGCATTTATTTATTACACTTGTTTACTTGTGATTTTAGACTAAATCATTCTAAATGATCTTCTCTTCTGAAATTCTTGCCTATCCATCATGACCCATAACTGTATCTTTCTTCAGAAAGTGCAGAGCATAAACCACAGAGCAAGAGATTGGCATTTTCCAGTCCTTGCTGGTAAGACCTACCCTACGACAAGGGAATAGAAAAATCCACAGAGAAGAACGTGCGTTACAGCACACCACTGCCAGGGCGTGTGCGGGGGTGGCAGTGTCTAATGCTTTCCATCGGAAACCCAATTTTTCTCGTTGCCACCTTAGGGTTGTCCCAGGCACGATGGCCGCCCCAAGAGAGCTGGCGTACCACAGACGTGAGGAGTCGGGAGATACTGTGTTGTAACTCCCAGGCTAAGCACGGGGATGGGTATAAACGTGGCACACGGATTCAGGCAGAAAGTGCAGTGTTTCGCCGTGAGTCAGCTGGTAAAAACTCTCACCAGCTGCTGCCGGGGCACCGTGGATAGATAGAGGCCAGTGCGCAGCGCCGACGCTTCAGTGCGATTTTTCTGTTTGTTCGCTCGAACCACTTTCCCCGTCCCAGACGTAACTCAAAGTCAGAAGGCGCCGATGAAGCGTCCTGCCGGGTGTGCGCGCCGGGCCCGGGGCAGGCTGTGCGCGCAAGGGCCGCTCCCGCTTCCCGCCCCGCATCCCCCGCGCCCGGGACAGGGAGAGGCCCGCGGGAGGAGGGCTCGGCTCCCCGCCTGCCCACGTCCCCTCCCCGGCCAGGAGGAGGAGGAGAAAGCGAGAGAGGTCCCGGCAGAGCGGCTAGGAGCGGGTTCGAGAGAGCCCTCCTCCCCCCGCCCGCCCCCGGAGGGGAAGAGGAAAGGAGAGCCGTGGCGGGCGGCGGACGATGATAACTTAGGGCCGTGCTTGCCCCTGGGAGCTGCCCGCGCTGCCCGGGCCAGGACACCGGGGCGGCAGCGATGTCCCAGGGCACGGCAGGAGGAGAGGGAGCGCCCCAGGTGCTGCCGGAGGGAAAGGAGAGGCAGAGGAAGAGGAGGCGGAGGAAGAAGAAGGAGAGTAAGACGCGGCTGGTGCGCTCCAGCCTGCTGTTACCTGAGGCCGAGCCGGAGAAGTCCAAGAGGACGGTCCTGGCCTGCAACCGGCTCAAGACCACCAAGTACACGGCATTGTCCTTCCTGCCCAAGAACCTCTTTGAGCAGTTCCACCGCCTGGCCAATGTCTACTTTGTGTTCATCGCCCTCCTCAACTTCGTGCCAGCCGTCAATGCCTTCCAGCCGGAGCTGGCCTTGGCCCCCGTGCTCTTCATCCTGGCGGTCACCGCCATCAAGGACCTGTGGGAGGATTACAGCCGCTACCGCTCCGACAAGGAGATCAACCACATGGAGTGCCTGGTGTACAGCAGGTGAGGCAGGGCGGGCGAGGGCAGGGGCGGCAGCGCCCTGGTGACAGCACAGGCTTCTGCCAGGCACAGCACTCAGGCCAGCGGAGATGAGGGCGCAGGGCAGTCAGCAGGTCCTTTGTGGAGGGCTTTTGTTTCCACTTCAAGTGCGAAGAAACTTCCAGTTGCCCGTGGAACTGGTGTCTCCCAACTCTTAACTCAGAACTGCGGGAGTTCGTACAGTCCTGTACCCAGAGGTGAAAGTGAATCCGCTCTGACCGGTGGGGTCCCGCAGTAAATCACTTTAGGCAAACTGTGTGTGTTTGCAGTGTGTGCGGTAAATTACACTCGTGCATAGTTTCAGGCATTAATTTCATTATAATAATATGAGGACTTGTGCAATCTGCTATTAAATCTTCAATGAGTGAAGGAAGGATAAAGGCCAGAGGCTTCTGAATTTCAGTAAGGTGTGTGAGGTTTCATGATGTGAAATAAATAAGCCCAAACTTTGCCCTTCTAAAGTTTTACCATTGAACATTTACTTTTAAGCAAATGTTTTCTATTTATCACCTCAAGTGTCATAATTCCGTGTGACTTTGCTATTTCCCAGTGCTTGTGATGGAGGATTAGGTCATTTATGTCTCTCAGAATTAGTTTTTTCTAATGATCTGGGCAATACAATTAGAGCACTGCCTTGGTATTTTGTATATCACACTGAAATGACTTCTGTATCAACATTTATGTGCTTAGAAGCCAGCTTTACAAAACTTCTGTTTTGCTTTCCTCCGGGTGCCAATCATCTCCGAGTAGTATAAGGCTAAGGTTTCCTGGGGAAGGAGAGAAGAATATATTTTCTGAGAAAACAGATTTTAGTTTCATTTCTGATGCTTCTACTAAGTCTAAAAGAAATGAAACACGTGCCAAGAAACGTACAGTCTTGATTCCACAGACTGTCTGGGAGGGTCTTCTGGGCTGACGTAAGCACGGGACAGAGCAACTCTCCTATTGCAAGAAAGGCATGAGAAGAAAAGTACACTGAAAAGGAGCTTGGAAAAGGCTGCTTTTCCAACATAAGCAGACTCAGCTTGTTATTTTACGAACCGATATCACATAAGAAATCTCCCCCAGGGATATTCCTTCACCAGTAGATATGCATGCATGAAAACATGAGTAAAATGTCCTTATTTCTGTAAACTACGGCAAAACCGACCCAGTCAAGTCCCACACGTAGTTACTGCTAACCTACGCCTGTGCCTAGTGCCTTACTCGCCCGTAGAACTCTGAATGCTTCTGGTGTTGAGGAAGATGGAGCACAGGAGGTGCCCCTTGTAAGGGGCTATTCATGCAGAAAGCATGAATATTAACATGTTTAGGTTACTCTAACCTTTTCCAAACAAAATCAGTTTAGGAATAAGCTCTTGTGTCTTCTAGGTTGAAAAGCATTAAGTGCCCGGTGCGGAAGATGTTCAAAATGTTAACAAATACCAGTACTGGGATATTAATTCTGGAATGTTTTTCCCCCAGCAATTTTCCATATCCCTCTCTGCTGCCAAAAACGTAGACGTGACTATGAGAAAAGATGTACCTTTGATGTTTATATCACTTGTGGTCTTTTGTGAGTCCCAGCTAAGTGCACTACCCTTTGTCATGCTTGTGCTTTTGCAGAGCAAATCAGAATTGTTCCTTTTACTGCAGAGTTTAGATTGCTGCTGAGTGACACTTACACAGATTAATTTGGGAGTGGTTTTCCTTTGCATTGGCATCAAAGGCACATGTCGGCCAAATCCTTGTGGGGCAGCAAACATGGAAGTGTGACAGCTCTGTCACCTATTCAGACAGAGCTTTCTGGCTGGATGCAGAGCTGAACTCTGTGTGCTTACAGCCCACAGCAGAAGTGTGGTCCCCAGCAGCAGCTCAGCTATTTTCACCTTCCAACAGTCCCTAGGGAAAGCTTCCCTCCCACAATTAAAAAATACAATCAAAACATGCGGTTAAAGTACTTTGCTCACATGTTTTTAATCTGCCCATATTTTCTTCTTTTGTAGCTTTTTTTAAACTTCACCAAGTCACCTTTTTAAACATCCTCCAGCTCCAGTGAGCAAGATGGGATTAGAAACTTGCTACTTCTGCAGATAGAAACTAAGATTCTTGCTAATTTGAGTGACGGGTTTACCAAGAATGAGAGATTTGTATCAAGGTCATTGAAGTTGCTGGGCGTGAGTTCAGAAAAGCTGTTTTCTTAGAGAGGTGTCATGCCAGGAGAAACACAAGGGATTGATCCTGACTTTTACTTTGTTTCCTTAGTCTCTTTGTTTCTGGAAAAATGTTGGAGCATGTCACATAAGGAAGCAATAAATGACAGCTTTCTCCTTATGTGGATTTAATGCTGATCCCTTATCAGTTTTACTACCTTTTGGGCAGACCAGACTGTCTCTCCCTCCCCCTACTTGCCACTTCCTTGTGGTAGGGACAGAATTTGATGCAAATGCAATCCTCGATAGAAATGCTGCTGTAGGTTAAGGAACATTGCTGCAGTTCTGTGTTCCCCTAGGACTGTCAGGGAGCAGTTACTCCTCTCTTTATGGCCACTTGTTCATAGCTTGGAAAAGAGGTCTTCTGCAAGATGGGATGTATCTGAGTTCCAGGACTCTGCTGTGCTGTGATGGGCTGCCTTTCCTGCCAGCCTTCCACACAGCTGCTAGAGCCACCTCAAACAGACTACAGTGTTCAAACACACTGAAGCAAGATAACACTGAATTGTAACAGTCAGCAAATGGAGACAGGGGCCTTTGCTTCAGTAGTAAAGCCTTCTCTCTCATGTTCTATGTTGTTTAGTGACGGGGTAAAGATTCAGGTCAGATACATGACAGTGTTCTGTTGTGTATCCTTTTTATGTATAATTTATATGTGCTTTCCTGGCTGCTGAGGTACCTGTCCTCTATTAGATAAAAGCAGCACTTAGTGGAGCAAAAGCTCCAGGACAGAGAGAATGCAGGGGTAGGCAGACCGGGGGACTCATCAGGAGGAGGTTCTGCACAACTCCAGCAGTGTCCATTGCCTTGTTCTCTGGCACAGCCTACACAGGCAGATCATGTCAAGAACTGGTCTGGGGGAAAATACTATTTGCCTGCTATGCTGACTGTTTGACAGGCTGGCCTTCTTCCTGCCTGAGCAGTGGACTCAGATGACCCATTCTCATACAGCCACTGCGGAATCAATGACTCCGCGGCTCAGAGTTGGCAACGAAATAGCAAAGGATGATGCAACCTAAAGTAAGAAGTTGAGGAGAGATGCAGCTTGTTTTGACAGAATGAAGACAGTTTTCATTTAGAAATCCTGGATGTTGTGGAGAGTGGAAAGTACCTCAGAAGATTATTGCTTTCTAGAGTCAGATGGAAAGGGAAAAGACCTGATTCTTTGAATAAATTGAAAGAAGCTGTTGAGTTTGAATTGGCAGCTTATGTTGAGGAGTGGAACACACAGGAGAATTGCAGACTTGTGTTGCTCTGTGATGAACTTTGCAGGTCTGTCTATAAGAGCAGGCAGTGTCTTATAGAGGCAGATTTCTTAGCCAAGAGGAGCTAATAGGGCCTCTCTCCAGAGGCCTTTAGGGCACCTCTCTCATTTGGCAGTACAGAGGAAATGAGGCGCTTACTTTAGGAGGACTCACAGGTCACCTAGAATTTCAATTCTGTACAGGTGCTTAAGCTAGGAATGCTGGATGACAGCCAAACTCTTAGTTGATTTAAATGAAGGGAAGTTACAAAGGCATTAGAGCATAGCCTGCAGAAAATTGTTTTTGCAAACCTGTGATTACCTTAGTCTCCTCTCTGTGTTCCTCATCTCTGTCACCCAGGGATTGAGATTGGAGATTACAAATTTGCAATCCTAATAGTGAAATCTGTGTTACCATCTTGGGCTTGGGAGGATGGAAGGGTGACTTTTTCCTTTGCAGTTACTGTCCTCCAGTGCTCACCAGTTCTCAGTGGGGTTGTGGATGGCACATGTAAATATCTGTTGTTAAATATTTGATAGAACTAAATTTGTCACTGGAGCAGAAGCTTTGATTTCAGTGGGTTGTTACAAAATATTGTATATCTTTACATGACATGTAAGTAGAAGATGAATAGTGATAACTACAATCACAACACATAATGGCACTTGTCCATTAGGGAATTACATTTTATTGTTCTCTCAGGGCTGTGCTGGTGAAATAACCCCTGCTAACATTTTTCTAGGGGCCATATGTTCAAAACTAAAGGGCTTCACTTTTTAGATCTACTCTCTAACTCTTGCTTCTGTCCAAGAGTGTTGCTAAAGAGTGTAATGCCTGTGCATACTGATCAGAGAGTGATAACTGCTTCTTGTGTCAACTTCTGACTTAGAAATTCCATGACAAATTGCAATTTATGACCGGATACTTGTCACCCCTGAGGTGTGGAAAATGTTTAATGGGGCATTCAGACAGCTATCAAAGCAGGCTGTTTTACATTAAATGTTAATTTCTTTCTGCAAAACTGAAGGGGTGGAGAAAAGAGAGTTTGATGTGGGCAACATTTCCTGTAATCCCAGAAATACACTCCCTTCTTCCCTTTGTCAACCCACCTGTGAAAGCAATTCCAACCTTGGAGGAGAAAGATATAGCAGTATTACCAAATCCTCACAAAGGCACAGTAGATCCCTCTCATGGCCTCAAAAATTGCCAGATGATGACTTGTTTGCAACCACTTCACTTCTTAGGTGCGTTATTTTGTTGGCACCACCAGTCTCTGAGAAATTAGGTTGCATCTCCCACTACTATCATAGTCAAGAGCAGCTTCTTGTCCCAAAACGTGCTGTCAGGTAAGACATTTCTCACTAGAAGAAACTAGCTTGTCCCCCTTCCAGATCACAAATGTCACATTGAATATTTTTGAATAGATGCTATTCAAAAAGAAACTAGCTGGGATTACTCAGTTTCCTCTGTGAGTGAATTTGGTGCACAAAAAGCTGAAAGCAGGAAGTAGTGGTCTGAATCTGTTGGTGGAGTCAGTATTCCTTCCCTGAGTTTCAGAAAGGTGCATCTCTGTGCAGCTTATTGTCTCTGTCCTTCAGTTTGAGCCAGGATGGCAGTGAGTAAACTCAGTGAGCAGTGTAGTACAGGCTCCTCCATTAGACTGGTAGGGAGCAGTTTTATTCTGCAGTAGAGGTTATCCAAGCAGCAAGGGATGGCTTTGCTAATCTTCTGAGATGTAGCTAACTGGAATGCACAGGAGAACCTATCTCTCTGTCCAACTGTATGTATGCAGTTTATTTGCTATTCAGTGTAGGGTAAATTTTCTAAGTGCCTGAGCTTCTTTATTGGAAAAGAAAAATGCTTGACTCTTGTTACTAAGCTCTTTCATTTGTATTAGATGTCATGAGAGCCATTGTAGGCTGTTTCACATGCCTCTGGCTGACTGCCAAAGAAGATGATGTTAAATCTCCACTGAAAGACCTGGTGATATTCCCAAATCACTTTTTGCTTTTACACCCTGCGCTCCAGAGAGACAGCATAATCTCTTGTGCTAAGCAGACCACAGCCCAGAATTACAGGTGGCCACCTTGAGTGCAGAGCTACTTGACATTGTGTGTTTTATTAGCTTGAGACCATGATTATTGTTAGAGGTGGCCAAAAGAATAACAGCTCTCTTTGATTCTGTCAGAGTGTATTTCCAAAGAAAATACACAAGAGAAAAGAATTGCATGTATTGTTCAACTCTGCCTGGTATTGTGATTCCACCTTCCATGTGTCACGTAGTCAGCAGAACTGAAAAGCAGAATTGAAACCCATAACAGCCATGCAAAAATCAATATTTATGGAACTGCTTACTAGCTAACATGGTGTAACTTAGCCAGGACATTACTCTCACTTGCAGATCAGTCCTCCAGAAGTACTAATTAGAGAAAGAAGGGTCCCTGTCACTGGGCAGGACTTTCACAGGTACCTCCTTCCAGGCTTACACAATCCTCACGGATGGCCAGGTTGCTTACCTTGACAGAACACAGGAGAAGTCCAAGTGCCACATCTCCCTGCTGTGTAACCCAGCATGCTTCCAATTTGTGAGGTAGTTACTCTGTGCCAGAGCAGTCTCAGGGGTACCTCTCCTCTTGCCCTGTAGCACCAGGCGTTTTGGGAATGTGGTGCATTTGTGTCTGGACACAGTAAGGTCAATGCAACTGGGAAGTCAAATGCACAGTTTCAGGATTACACCCAGTTTGCAGGATTTATGCTGTGCAGCCTTGGTTTTAGCAATTGCATATATTGAAAGCAATTAAGGTAATGAAAAGCAGAACAATTTGTTTCACTTCATGTAGTTGTGGAGGTGAACCAGTTTCCATGGCTTATCTTCAGCATTAGTGTTCTCACTTTGTGAGTTGTCAGTAACGCAGCTGTGGAAGCAGCCAGTCACGTTTTTACCTGGAAGCAAGAGAGATTCTCCATGCACTCGGCCAGGGAGAGTGAATTTCAGTGAATGGCATGAAGTGAGGAGTCTGCTAAAAGCCAGGACACTTGCCTCTCATGGGTAAATTTGTGTAGTTATGGGTAGCAGCTTCCTCTGTTGCACATCAAGCAAAAGTTGACTTGCTGCCAAAATTCAGCCACAATGCATACTTTTGAAAGATTCTAGCCTGTAGCTTCTCCTAAGCAGGTGCTAGTGGTGGGGTGCAGGGGAGAAGAAATGCAAAGGAGGAGCTTGAATAGACGTAATATTGAGAACTGAGAAAATGTACATTTACAAATGTATCTTTGATTCTGAAAAATTAGATAAAGCAAACCTCAGGTTTAGTTGGAGGTGACCTGCCTGTTTCTGAGCAAATTGGTTTTGCTGTGTGTACAGGAAGTGGGAGAGAGGGGGCTTCAAAGTAAGAGCTTACAGTGCCTGTCAAATGTGAGCTGAGAGGAACATCTTTCTCTTTTTTACTCTGTCAAAGATACAGATACAGCCTATCCACAACAGGTTAGCCACCCAACTAATAGGGTGTTCTGTCCTGTGGGCTGCTGGGGGTAATCTAACCCTTTGGAGCTGGCAAACTATGGTCTAGTTCTTTGCTCCAACAGGAGCAATATCTTAACTCTGTTTCAGAACTGTTGCGGGTGAACTTCTCTGCCGTGGTCAGCCCACATCCTTCAGGCTACACTGGTTAAAGGACAGTCCTGAACTGGCAAGGCAGGCATTTTCAAGGGTGGGAAACATCTTCCATCTCCAGTGCTATTTTGTTACAGTTTTATTCTTGTCTGACCACAATTTCTCAAGAGTGACAAGTAGGCCACTGTCTTCAGTTCAGTGGCCAACATTTGCATCATGCCTAGTCATTTCATAAACCCAGACTCTGCTAGAGAGTCATTTTAACAGACATGGAGGTCACTTGTTTTGTTTTTATGTTCTGGTTGTCTGGAAATGCTGACCTACTTCAAGGAAGAGTTTAACTCCTTGACACACAATTGACTTCAGTTCTTATATGTCTGTGCTGCTACATCAACACTGAGGGTTTGTTTGAAGGCTGTTGCAGAATATTTGGTATTTCTGTATTTTCCATGGAGGTTTTAGTTTTGACTTTTTAAATAAAAAGAGAAAGTCCACTATGAAGTGACAGCTTTTGTAAGCAGTGGTCTTTTATCTTTGTGCATTATCTTATGCTTCCTGGGCTTTTTCTAGGTTTCACAGCCATGTATATCTATATCCTCAGCTCCTGTCTGTTGACCTTCCCACCTTCCAGTAGCAAACTGAATATGCCTGATTTGGCCATGTTAGCTGATTTTTGTGTGTTCACCAGCAAGTCAATGGGAAAGTTGTTGTGAAATCTCCCAAACCACAGATGCCAGGAAGGTCAGACCTTAATAAATCTGTGAATATGTTCTCAATATCTAGACATGGAATAAGATGCCTCAGAAAATTTGGCAGTGAACAAATTTTGAAATTTTAGCAGGTAGATTAGCAGGCAAACCCTTAGAGATGCAGAAAGTTTATCAGCTATGTTAGAAAGATGTAGTCTATTTTGGGCAAAAGTAGATTATAAGAAATCAAGTATAATCCACCTAAATTGGATCCCACAGTTGTAGTGCATTGTTTTTGCATGGGTCTACACTTATACCTGGAGGTTTGGATGGTATTTGTATTTTCTTTTTCTCCCTTTTTAGGATTCACATGTTCTCATTGTCAGCTTCTCCTTGCTATACTTCACTCTGCTGTAGAACTGCAGAGCTGTGAAGCTAAAGCTTGATCTTATGCAATTTACCAGCAAAAAGACATACATTGACTTAATCCACGTGCTTGAGAGCCTGTAAATCATCCTTCTTTCACTGTCCTAGGTTCCAGTTTTATCAGAGAAGCATAGACCGGGGTACCTATCTCCCGACAGAGCCACTGATTTGCATCTTGACTCTTCCGCAAGTGCCAGTAGTTGCTTTACCTGTAAACAGTAGTGAGCCAAGGATTGTAGGTCCCTTGCTAGAAGACCTCTTAAGTGCTAGGTAGGTTCTCTCTGACCTGACAAGGGTGTTTCCTAAAGAAATTTGTAATATTCTTTCTGGAACATGAGGTGAGATTTATTTCACGTGTCTTTTAGGTAAAAGGTACATGCCCAGTCTGACCAAATTATCTACATTGTGCCAAAATCAGTGGAGAGCATTGAATGGTTTGGGGGAGGAAGGGAGAATCTTTCCAGCTTGTTTGAGACACTTACCTTAGTTAAGTTTGAATAAGAGGTCCTTACCTCTCTCCAGTGATGATATAGATGAAGCTGAACTAGGTGGTTATTTACACAGCTGAGATGAGATGAATCCCATTAGTTAACTTAGAGGAGATAGATTTTACTTCCTGTCAATTAGCACTCCATATGATTTTTTTGGCTTGAGTAAGTAGTTTATCTGGTTCAATATACTTAATGATTTATTTAAGAACTATTATTTGAGAGTCACAGATATGAGTATGTTCACCTGTCAGGTGAAGGGGATAACCTAGTACCTACTGTTTCATCTCATGCCATGTTCTGCATTCAGCAATAGCCATTAACTTACTGTTCATACTTGTGAAATGTATTTATATCATCTATCACAGTGTTGAGAAACAATATAAGAGATTAGTTGTTGTCAATAAATAATTTTTTTCTCTGAATGACTGATTGCATTTACATTTCTGTGGAGTTTTCCAGACTGTCCTCATAATGTAGGGAATCTTGGTATTTTGGGGATCTTATTTGTTCTTTTGCAGCTTTTGGAGATGGGTGTTGAAACATAAGGTAAGAGGTTCCTCATTCTTTCTTCTGTTTGCCTGGATCTACCTAAATTTTAGGTCAACTAAAACCACTTTGCAAGTTGTATGTCTAAAATGCAGAGGGCGGTTGTGTGTTTGACATAATCATGGATGTTACAAGAGTGAAAGTGGGGCTTCACTCTCAGGTGTCTCATAAGTATCAGATAGGGCTTCTGGGTTTTGCCCAGTAGATTCAGATGTTCAGACTTGCAGGTGATACTGCTAGGTGATCAGGGATTGAATCAGAGGGATCAATGGCAAAATTATTCTGCTAATTTTGAGTACTGCTTATTTACCTGTGGTTACAAATTCCTGTGCTGGGATTTTAGTGTTCATCCATATGGGAGCACAGGCTCTTGCAGATATTCCATGTAGCCATATAAGAGCTGCAGCATCATAAGACATTATGCCACTATTTGCTATCTTCAGAGTCCTGAAATCTATTCATCTAATTGCAGCATTTGACAGTCTGCTCTTCCTGATCCTTTTAGGCTTAAATGTACTGAATCCTATCAGGTTTTTCTTACATATATCTTCCATTTATTTTCAGTGTAGTTCCCAGCATGTCTGCTTTTTGTGGATCCTGGCTGTGTGTGGAAGCTCCTCTTACTGTCAGATCCTGTGGGAGCTTTCTTAAATTCAGGCTCAACAGCCAAGCCAGCCATCAGTCTAGTAGTACTGATGTTTAATCTGCTACACCCATGTTCCAAGAGTCCAGTTGGAAGTCTGTAATAGTCTTTTATGGATTGAACAATCCATGATGTATCTTCAATTTGAGGAATACCACAGTGGACTGATATCTGCCAGCTCATGCCACAAAAATGTGTGTGAGACCAGTAAGAGCCATCTGCAGAGAGTATTGCAGTATAGGACCCCCAGACTGACAGTGTATCTGCATGTAGAGCTAATGGAGCTAGCACTGAAATGTAGTTTAGGTTGGAAACCCAACAAGCAGGGGATTTTTTTGTATTTGCAAAGTGTTTGATTATTAATGTGGTTTTGTGTGTGTGTATTTGGGTTTTTTTTCCAGTTCATGAAAAAGTAGAAATTATCATTTAGTACCCCAGTTTCAAAACTGTTGAAGAATCAGCCTAATCTTTACCAATTTCAATAAAGATGAAACTAATGAAAAAACTTATGTCCAAAATACTTACTTCATTTTAAACAGCAGTACTGAAAAACAGTTAGCATGATTAATAGTGGTTTTGAAGCACATATAGTTTCTAACTTTTAAAACCTTTGCTCTGCATTTAAGTGTAAGATTTCTCTAAAATTCCCTATGGTTATTCTAAGTTCAATCCTCTTTGGAATGCAGGGAGCAGAAAAGGGGGAGAGTTCCTGAGTTTATTTTCAATGGCATTTGGTTTGGCTCGGAGGATTTTTCTAATGCTAATTTGGTCCTTCCATATTAATTCATGTTCTTCCTCTGCTGCTCCTAAATTGGAAACTTTCCATTTTACATCTGGCAGTCTTGTCCTCAGTTGTTTAACCTTTATGCTTTATCACTAGAAATAGCTGTTTTGTGCATGGAATCCAGCCTCTTAGTCATAATAACATTCCCTTCAGCTGTCCTATCTGACAACTTCTGGAAAGGTTTTCAAGTTTGAGTGGGGTTTTTTCTGTTTTCTTTTTTAACCACAGTTTGCATTTGCAGAAAGCATGCCTGAGTTGACGATGCTGAACCCTACCAAAATTTTTTAAACAAGAAAACCACAAGGCCTATTCTTTACCACTGGTAGAAGTACTGAAAGACAACCAAATGTAGACAGAGAAGTGTTTAAGACCTGTGATGCATCATCCCTGCTGGTTGAGCAGTATTAGATGCAAATCTGATTGCTGAGCATTTGGGAGCACAGTTCTTATTTTTCCAGTTACTGAACATACATCCCAGCTGCCCAAGACATCTTTGGGATGTGTCCTCACTGATGTCTAACTCCTTTCTGACTGGTTCTCGTAACTCAAGAGTTCCAGTTAGATTCCACAGCAGTTCATTCTACCGAGAGCATAGACAATATGAAAATACAGTCTGTGAAGAAGAGGTTCCCTGTCAGATGTTTTCTGTAATTTTATTGCTGTGCTACACACCTGTACATGGTTAATGGGAGCTCTAAGGTGGTATGCAATATACACCAGGTATTTAGAAAGCTTAATCTTTGGATCTCTGCCCTAATCTAACTCAAATAAGAGGCAAAACCCAGAAAAAGAGGCTTGTTTAGTTTTTTTTAAGTGTCACTTCCTATGCAGTTGGTTACATGAATGCCAGTTCTTAAAACTCTCAGTTGTGAGAGGTTTATGCAGCACACATTCAGCACGAATCACAGCTGTCCCAGCTGGTGTATCTCAACACCCTCTGAGCCCCATGCAGAGGTGCTTGCTGCTCTGGAAGCAATTTGGGTCATGACTGCTGTCCTGTCTCTTAGCAGTGTTCGTCAGCTCAAGTTCATGGCCAAGTTCACATGACTAACATTTTCTCTGTGTGGATGGGGCACAGCTGGTGGGGGCAACCCTGCACCCTCCTCTAATTTATCGTCCTTAGCCTGATAAAACCCAGTAAGAAAAAAATGTTCAGTAAATGCATATACAAATTACATGACTGTGCTTAATTTGGGGGGGTTATTTCAGTTTAACTGTGACCAAATGGGGGTAGTATACCAGGATGCTGGCAGTTAATGCAGCACTGTTTCCTTTATAACTTTGGATCGGAAAATAAATTTTATGAAAGAATATCCTGTCAAACATTCCTTTTTTAAGACACAGATAATAAGTGTGATTTGCTACATCAGCACGTATCAAATTATCATGAGGCTGATGATTAAGGGTTGCAAAGCAAAATAAACAAGCTGGATATAAGCTTAAGATATTTAAGTGAAGTAGAGGTAAGCAAGTGCTACTGCAAGTTGTTATCCTTATATCATATTTCTGCCATCTGAATTCATTTTTACTGAGAACTTAAGTGGAAAAGCTGTTATTAAATTCTTAGGAAGGGAGCAGAACATTCTTAGGAATTTTACAAAGCTTCAAGAAAGTAGCCTGTATGTGTTACAGCAGCGTAGACAGTTCATGTTCCAAAGTAATGTTTACCCTGCAAGAAGTCTGCAGGAGAACTTCATTTAAGACATGAGTCTTCACCTGGCTTTCAGAAATAAGACATTTTGCAAGTCAGACCTTCCTTATGATTTACTGGATCACCTCCTGTGGCCTTACACATCACTGGCTTTTGTATTTGACGCCTGTGTGCATCTGTCTCTGTTGTAAGGGCAGCCCCTGGTGATTTGTGTGGGGAACTCAGAGGCACATTCATTCCACCCTGCAGGGTCTGCATGGGTGCTGCAGCAGGCTGGTGTGGGCACAGCCCTGCACAGAATGCCTCTGATGAGCATCTCTGAGCTGCTCAGTAGGCATTGACAGCCAGCGTGAGGCACTTAACGCCTTGGCACAGTCACACTGCTCAGAGGAAAGCTCACTGTACAGCACTTGCTTCAAAAGTCTCCAGCTCGAGTTTCAAGATTATTTTGCACCTCAGAAGACTCTTTGAGTCTGGTTTACCTACACCAATCAAGAAGAAATACTGAGGTTACAATGTTTACAGCTGTATATGGCACTGTGAAATCAGCAGTCCTTGGAGTGAGAAAGTATTAAAAGTGCGTTTAGGAGTTTAATAAGTTTTATTCATTTAAATAACTTTAAATTAATAAAAGTGGAGTCGTGGCTGTTTCTCTGCAAGGAAGCAGAGGGTGTTTTGTAAACATCAGTGAGGTGCTTTACAACAGGGTAGGTACAAGAGAAAATAGCCAGAGTGAGAGTTTTGCTGTCTTGTCAAGACAAAGTGTGGCTTCACACGTAGCAAGTTAGCAGTTTGTACGCTGGGACAGCTGTCTTTTTGCATAGCTGTGCTGTATCAAGTAATCTCTGAGCAATAGACAGCAAACAGCCACTTTTGGGGAGCCATGATAAAATAGCAGAGGTAGGTCTTTTTCCATAGGCCTTCAGAGTCCAGAAACTGGTGTCTGAAATAACCAGTGTTTTCATGGTACTGAAAATAGGCAACACACAACAGCCAAGAAATTGGAAATCCAATATTTTTGTCTTGTCCTGGGATTATTCTTTGGCCAGCTCAAACTTCTGGTCCTGGTTTTACATTTCCAAGAGAGGCACTTTGCTTCTGAAGTTGTGTTTTGAACTCTCTTGGCACAGAGAGGGCTGATGGTCAACAAAGAGATCAGTCTGCAAGGGTGGTACAGGCAGTCCTTAATTCAACCTGCTAGAAGAAGGAAGAACAGAGCCAAACTTCATGCATCAGTAGCACTGACTCTGTCTCCTGTTTCAAGTCATTAAAATAACACTTCAGTGGTTTTTTAAAAGACATTTTCCTAAATGTTTTCTAATGCCCATGACAATTTTAGATGCTGGGAAGTAAATATTTTTTGCTACCAGTAGGTTTGTTTTGTTTTTCCTCCACTTGGCAAGCACTGGTATTTGGGGGAGTTTGTATTTTGTTTTGGTTATTCTTCTACAATATTTAGGATGAAATAGAAATTAGCTTTGCTACCAACACCTTGCAGATGCACACGCACAAAATACTTGAACTTGCCAAAACAAGTTATTTTTTGCATCAGAATTCTTGAGTTTATTTTCTGTTTGCATATTTTCACAAACAGAATACTTCTTCCCAGCTGCTGTGGACAAAACATTGTGTCTGCAAGATCGAAAAACCAGTGGCTTTTTAGTTAGCACCGAAGAGATCAGCTATGGAAGTTGAAGAAAAATAAGCAAAATTTGATTATTACAAGGCCACTTAAGACCAATGTTAAGATAAGCTAAAAAATAAAGAAAAGACAAATGTGGTTCCAACCTCTAATATCGGTTAAATTAATTCTTAGTGCTTTATAACTGGGTCTTGAAATGAGCCCTGGGAGTAAACTAAAGCTCTGGGGGTTTGATTTACATCCAACCCTTGATTTCTTTTTTGATGGACACTTTTCTATATCATGACAAACTAATTTCACCTCACAAGCACATGAACTCTCCTTACAGCAAGGTGGGAATGTCACCTGTATGCGAAAATCAGAAGTACCGAGGCAAGCTGTATCATCCCCCCAAGTCAGACCTTCAAGGGCATCAGTGAATGAAGATGTGCTGTTTCCTTCCTGTTCACCCAGAACACTTTTAAGTAACCCATTTGTGCAAGAGATGTGTTCCCTCCTGCCCCTTTTCTTCCTTTTCTTGTTTGGTCTAGTGTCTTGCTGAAGTGCTGAAAGGATTTGGCAATCGTTTTGGGAAAGAGGACAGTGTTGAACCTTAAGGACACTTACAGGGAGTCACCAGGTCTCCACTCGGATCTTCAAAAAGCATATTGCATGACCTGTTCTGTGTGTCAAAGTCATAGTCCTCAAAATGGGAAAGCTGTGATTTATTTCATAGTTTTTGCAGTTTGAGCCAGGACTTTTAAAAGAGGTCTTTGTTGTGATTTCATTCCCCTTAAAGCTGAATAGTAGTTCAGTGTTTTGATTTTCTCATTTCAGCGATATTCAAATCGGCTGTCTTATGTGAAAATGTCTTTTTTTCTTGGATTTTTGGGTTATTTTTTGGGTTATTAGTGATCTGATTGCACAACCTTTTCAAATGGACTAGCAAAGAGGTTACGGGAAAATTACAGCTCCAGTTACAAAGAGATCTGTATCTACCATCTGTAAGGGCCAGGTGAGTCCCAACACTACTGTGGTAAATGGATTATCATTATTGTACTTCTCCCATAATCCTCAGGGAAACTGAAATAAAAAAAAACTAAAAGGCCATTGTCAGGCACCCCAGAAAAAAAAAAAAAAAAAAAAAGGTAGGGCATTTAGTTAAGACAAAGCAAAACATTTGGAGGTGCCATGTGCAGAAATGACTCCTTCAGAAATGCTTCTTTACTGAAGAAATGTTACTGCACAATAACAGTTGCCAGCTGGTAGAGATGGAACACTTTGAAAGTAGAGGTGCAATTCAGAATAAAAATGTATGTACAGTAAGAAATTACAGGCAGAAAGAATATTTCAAGTCCTCAATCATGTTCCTTAGCTACAAATAATCCTGTGAAATATTTGTTCCAAAGGTCAAATAAAAAAAGACTTCAAAGCAAAAAGGGTAATACTGAAACTGTCTCTAGAAGGTTTATTCTGAAAAATATTTCAGGAGTTGCAAAACTTTTCTCATGCAGTAATCTTACAGGTTTTAACTCTCAGTAATAATAAGGAGGTCTGCAAACACTTGGGCATGAGTATCACTTACGTCATCAGACTGAAAACAAGGGGGAGTGGGTTTGGAAGACTTGTTTGAAAAAGATGCTGATAAGTGAGGGAAATGTTAAACCAAATTCAGTGTTTGCTTACCTTCCCTAGGGTTCAACTATGTAACAGTTTTAAACTTAAAGATTGGACATAAAGAAGAGATTCTTTAAGGGTGGTGAGGGCACTGGAGTAGGTTGCCCAGAGAAGCTGTGGATGCCCCATCCCTGTAAGTATTCAAGGCCAGGCTGGATTGGGCTTTGAGCAACGTGGCTCAGTTGAGGGCATGCCTGCCCACAGCTGAGATGTTGGACTAGATAGGCTTTGAAAATCCTTTCCAGTCTAAACCATTCTCTAATTATTTGCAACAAAATAAAGGACTTGCACATGAATATCTGCTCAGAGGGAAAGCTGGGATTCTTGGAGAGGGTGAGATTAAGGCATAAATTAGCCTCTGTATCCAGCAGCTAATCTTCGTACTGTTGAAATTGCCTGGTATTCTCTAAAACCATCTGGATCAACATGAGATTTTTCTTGCAAGTCTTAAGCTATTTGGACATTAAGCATCCATAAACCTACAGTCCCCACACACTATCCTGGACAAAAAGATGGGTGGGCATCTCCAGAGAGCTGCTGGTCCTATGCATCTTCTGCTAAGGTGTCCTCCCCCTCCTGCTATCTGCTAGGGAGACATCTAAGCAAGTAGGGCAGATGAGCTCCCTCACATCTGGACAGTTTGCCTAAGGTGGAATGAAAACCTTGTGTCACCAGCAGGGTAGATGTGGATATCTGTATAGGACAGTCTTTATACTGATGATTAGAGTATTAAATCATACTAACAGACCCATGCCCTGTTTGTTGTAAATATCAAACTTTGTTACCAGTTTTAACCTAAATATTAGCAAGTTTTAGGCCTAATTAGTGCTGTTCTATTCCTTTATATAAGCTGGGATGTGCAGGTCTTCTCAAGCAGTTGCAAGTATCACTCAGATGCTTTTTAGTACTAAATCCTGTGCTCCATTATAGGCCAAATTTTGTCAAAACTCCTGTAATTTTGTTAGTGCACCTGCTGTTTTTCTAGCAGTTTTCATGCTTCATTTTTCTCTGGGAGACCTTACTTTTCCTGTCAAGTGTGGTTGAAGCTAGCAACCCGAGTAGTCAAGTCCAGACTCAGCCTGCAGCAGCATGGGGCCAAGGGAGCCCTCCAATGTCAACCTCATGTTACTAGTGGATGGAGCCTTTCTGCCTCTGTACTCTGCTACCATTCCCACTGAAGAAACACAGGCTTTCAGAAGCTGTGAGCATATCTGAGTCCTACCACGCCTACAGAAGGGCTTTGGACTGTAGCAGTGCAGGTGTAGAAGTACTTGAATGCTGGGACTCAGCAGCGTTAGAGTCTGTTCCTTTTCCCAGCTCTGACAGTCGGCCTGTGTGCTCTTGGACATCTCCTGAAATGCACCCAGCAGTAATTTTCCACCTGCATCTACACAAATCCCAGGAGATGCGGGAGGCATTACGCATAGGTTCCGTGAACGACAAAAACAAACTTATTATCAGTAGGCTTAAAGTGCTGGATTTGTACTTCATGAAAAAAAAAATGCTTGTGCATAAAAAAAAGAGAAATCACAAAAACCTCTACTATCACTTATGCCAAGTAAGAGGGTAAATTTCCTGCTGTCTTGTGTTTGGGCTGCAACTGTTTCCAGTTCAGGGGCTGAGCACTGCAAAGACTACGAGACAGTCGCCTTATTTGATCCTATCCAGTTCAGCTATTTTGATTTATCTCAGCTAAGTTGCTGCCCCAGCACCCTTTTGCACAATTTTGGAACATTACAAATATAACAAGTGGATAGAATCTAATTTAGTGCATTCTACTGGAAAAAAAAAAAAAAAGAAAAAAAACCTGTATTCAATCATTCTGTTATCACACCTACTGCTGTCATGCCATTGTTTATTTCCAAATGAGGCAGTGTTGAACAAAGAGGTTTTTGCTGTTTCTTCGGGGTGAGAAGCTGTAAGTTTATTCTATAAATACAACCTAAGCTGACTTGCGCATTTTCTTTAAGGAAGGCTGTGGCATGCCTCAAATGGAGAGATCTTTACTCAGCAGGTAAGGGTGATGAGTTAAGCCTCCTTACTCCAGAGAGTACTTAATTGCTCTCTCTTGGGGGGAAAAAATTGCCAAACAAACAAATAAACAGAAAATGGAAGTGTTCCAACTATCTGTAAAAGTTTTGTTTTCACACTGTGCTTCAATCTCATTACAGGTTTTGTGGAGTAATATTGGTAGTCAGACATTCCTCGGATGGGAAATGATTAGAGTGTGAATTGCTGTAGAAAAGCACTATTTCCAGTAATAACACAGCAGGTGTTTTGAAAGAAAGCTGCTTTAACCTTTCAGATTGCAGAGGCATCCCAGTAATTCTAAGAATCACAATCAACAAATGTCTAATTTCACTACTGCATTCCTAATCAGGAGGGGAAATGGTGTAAGGAACCTGAATTTTGAAAGACATTCTCCTACAAATTAGCAGTTTCCTATTTCTGATCTGTTACCAGAAATAGTCATTTACATGCAATTTCAAGACCTCCATGCATGTTGCTAGCATTGATGGGCACGCCAGGTACAAAAATGTATGTTTTGATCAAAGCCAAAAAAATATGAAGGCAGTGCACCATGGAAAACAAATTACAGTTAGTGATATCAAGATAATTGTTGGTTGATAATTATGTTGTCTTCAAGACACAGGATGCAACTTTTAAAAAAGATTTCTCCATCATTTGCTGTTTGATGCGGAAAATTTTGTCTTAAAGATTACAACTGAATGCAAATCCTTTTGAAATCATCCTGATGGTGCAATGAAAAATTTGCACATTGTTTTCTGTTTGAACTTTGTTTAGATTTAGGTCTTAACCAGTGTACCTTGTTCTTTCCTTGCCTCATCATCTCCCTCAGAAAGACTTGTGCTGAGTAGCTCTTAACAAGTTTTGATTGAGTCACTTCTTGTCCTTAATTAATTAAGTGAATTTACCTGTGGAATCTAAACTTTTATCCCTATTATGCACAAGGTCAAGGTATAGTTAGATTTTCCTCCTACATAGCTGCATGTTATCTGTTGAGATTACAGAGCAAAGTTCTTCATTTAACTGTTAATCTATTCTTGGCAACCCGAATTATGAATAGTACCAAAAGAATCTAAAGTCTTGTCCTGCTTGGACTGAATAGCACAAGTCTCAGTATTCTCAATGCATGCAGGATTAGTTTCCTCTTTTTGCATTGTAAAATTGTAAGCATCAGAAGTAATGCAAAGAGTTAAATTATTCTATTTGTCATGTTTTCAGATCACAGATTACACATTACTTTGCACGTGTTCTGCTTTTCGCTACTATATTTTGTTAATAGCTAATCATCTATTAATGTATGGGGAAATTTGCAGTGTCAGACATTGTGCAAGATATTCTGAGCACATTCCCACCCATCCTAGCATAACAGCCTAGGGGTTAGTTCAGAGACTTTTGCTTGACAGAAGTCTGAATGCAGCAGAGATCTGCTCCAAAGCACACAGAAATCACTGTAAAAGACCTCAGTGACATCAGCGAGTTTGGGATAAAGCACTGGAATTTCCTGAAAGGAAAATAAATGGCAAATATTTCTAATTGTGAGTAATTTTAAAGCAGACCACTTTGTTCTCCAAAATCACTTTTAAGGAGCTGCTAGAGACCAAGACCATGTATAATTTGATTAGTTTGATGTCTAGGATATTTTTTTCCTGCTTGCTCTTTTTAGTTGATAGAAAAGAAAATACTCTCTTACAAGCTTACCCCTGATTGATCACAGATAAATTAAAGAGCTTTGATGTGGCCAGCAAAGCATACTTACTGATCTAATAACAAATAAAAATGTTTTTGGAAAAAAAGCTCTTGGGCGTATACTGAAATTACATGTTTGTTTTTTCTCCCCTCTTTTGAATAATAAAAAAATTAGACCTTTTCTTTTTTTTAGGAATATTTCCTCAAGCTGATTGTTCTGCTTCAGCTATGCACATAGTCTATAGCAGAAAGGATAAACAAGTACAACTTTGTACTTGTTCCAGAACAAGAAAACCTACATTCAAAACTGTTTTCATTAAAGCCACTGAGAGCTTGACCTGTCTTAGGTTGCTCTTGCATGGCTTTTCTTGCATGTAAGGCTTTCTGATACTAGGCCTAGTTGCTCCTATAGGCCCCAGATTTAGGGAAGAATATATAGAGATTAGTAAATTCTCTTGTTTGTCCTGAAATTCAAGGGTAAGTGATCAGATTTACATTCCTCAGGTTTTTGTTAGGCTTTGTTCTGTAGAGGGAGGAGCTGTGAATTGCAGCAATGCCTGATGATAAGCTCCTACTTGCTCTTTTAGCTGAGCATTTTAAAATTGCCGGTGCTTGCCGGTGCTCAGCATATCAAAAAATAAGGTGTCAATGCCTTACTGGGCTCAGTAAGGACAGAAACTTGCCTGCCAGTAGAAGCCCAGGGCTGTCTAGAGTTCACTATAATGTCAGGGTCTTCATTTTCAGAAACTGTTTCTGTGTGGCTGAGATGATGTCACATCATATGGCTCATGACACACTGTCCATGCTACCTGTCAAAAAACGCTCTGCCTTGAAGTGCCCACTGCTATGAGAAGAGTGCCCTCCTGTACCATCCCTCAGTCTCAGAAATCCCAGTCTTTCCAGCCTTAGTTTTTTCATGGACACTTCTATACTTACTTGGTCTTTCCCAAGGATTTACCCCCTTGTGGTTAATTCTCCTCCTCTCAAATTTACTCTGATAGGAGTAATCGAGCGACTTGCTTGGCTTTGTTTTGTTCCCCAAGAAAAACAAACATAGTTAGTGGAAAAGAAATGTTTCTTTGATTTACTTTTAGATCATTTTAAAAGGTCAAAATGAAACTAGAAGCTTTCTACTGAACATAAAATAATCACTAAAAATCTTGAAGTTGTTCTTCATTCTGGTTGAAGGCCAGCTTCATTCAAGGCCAGGTTGGATGGGGCCCTAAGCAACCTGATTTAATGAATGGCACCCCTGCCCATGGCAGGGGGCTTGGAACAAGATGATCTTTAAGGTCCCTTCCAACCCGAATCATTCTCTCATTCTGTGAGGAACTAAAATCATTAGGGAACAGCAATTTGAAACAAAAATTGTTGTAAACCAGAAAAACATCCAACTTGTGATAATGACGATTTGTCTGCCATCAGGCATCTTTAAGATTCACAGTGTACTATGAAATAGCCTTCTCTTGAATTTTTCATTCTAAGATAATCACTGTTTTTCTTCTCTAGTAATTTCATGCCTCTCCTCTGGACTCTCTAATGCTAATTTTTTACTGACTGCCTTTCTCCCCCTACCCCTTGGGCCCTGTGTATATACAGCAGGGCCTTGTACCCTCAAAATACTGCTTCTCTACCTGTCTGACACAAAAGCTTTAGGAGCACTGGGCTTTGGAAGGATAAGGCCTCTCTAATATTCAATTTGTAGTAAATTATCAGCTGTTTTTGAGAATGCAAACTCCTGCCTTCCAGTGTTTAAGTTCCATTCGGAGAATTTTGGGTTTAATTTGATCCAGTTGTCTTTTTTGTTGGAGAAATAACTTATCTGTGTGCTAAATGAACAGTGGCTGGTTTTATTGAGAACTAGAAGCCTAAGTGGGGTTTTTGTTATTTTTTTAAAAATAAATGTTCCTTTTTTTTAAATCCCCTGAAGCTATCTAGTCAATTTCTGTTGTGGCTGACTCCAGAACTCTAATGAAAACGAGAAAAGAATGAAGTTTTTGGGAGACACATAGACCTAATATTAGTTTGGAAGGAGTAAATATTTATCCAGGCAGAAGGAGATGACTTATTTAAAGACTGACCTAATTTATTATTTAGGAAAACCACCTTTCTGTATCCACCCTGCAGCCAAGAATTGTCCTTTCTTTTTTATTTTTTTTTTTCCTAGGGAATATTTTAGTTTAAGAAATGAACCACACAACCCAGAATATACTGACGGGGCAATCTCCCAAAATGGAACCACTCATTAAACTCATTTATCCTCCTAACAGAGCATTCTGAGTGTGTTGCAGTGCATTAGGGACAAAGCTGGATCACTGAAAGGTCACAGCTCTTAAAACCAGTAGCTGTTGTGGAAGTCACTCTGGTCAGGGTTGGGTTTGTACTAACAGTTTCAGAGATGCTTGTCCATCTTCATTTAGAGATTCTGTTCAACACCTCATTTTGAGCTATGTGCCAAGTCAACCTCCAGAAAAATAAGTCTTGGAGAACAAGGAGGGGTCATGGGAGGTTGTTTTTGTTTTGCTCATGTCATACTCGGTTATGGTAAAGTACTAGATGATGGGGGGTATCATAAACATGGTAGAGTTTCTTATTTGAGGCTGATTGGTTGGTTTTGTTTTTAGTGGGTTTTTTTGTTTTTATTTTAATCCTGTGCAGACTAGTAACAATAAGGAGCACTCCACATTTGCTGGTAGTAATTGAGGTGTTGGATAGTTTGTGGTCCTAGCTCAGTGGGCAGTGGACAGCCCACCAAAATTACTGGAAACTGTGATGCTTTCTCAAGCAAAAGGGCTTGCATGGGCTCAAAGAAGAATTGCGTGCCTCCAGCAGAAACATCCTCTGTGACATAAAGCAGGGGACAGCAGTGTGGTTACACATCCTGTTCTAGTTGCAGCTGAGCGCTGCAGATCTGGTTGCCCCCAGGACCCCCTTCCATGCCCTCAGCTGCTCAATTTAGCTGATTTTAAGGTCCCTTCCTAGCATAGTTCAATCAAAATGATCCAGGAGAACTCAGCACTTCTAGTTATTTTTATTTCTAACTGACCTGACCTACAAAGCAGCAGCTGTTCCAGCAAATGCAGTGATGATCAGTCACATCTTACGGAAGGCAGTGGTGAGCTGTCTGCAGTGAGCTGCAGAGGGTAACCATTCAACTTGTCCCAGCTGTATTCAGAGCAGATAAAGCCCTGTATTTCTAAAGCACACACGGCAAACATGAAGTTCCACTGCCTCTGTTGTGCAAGTGCTCGGGATGAGCCATGGGGCTATCCAGCCTTCCCCTTTCTCAAGTGTGAATAAAGTTAAGTTTCTATCAACTTGTGTGGGTGTTGTGCTGCTTGGGCACGAGAGCAGTCCTGGTCTAGTAACCCCAGTCTAGTAGCTTGTATTTGTGTATTTGCTGTCCAGACGCAGATGATAATCTGAATAGATTTTCATTCTTTTGCTCTGTCTGTGCCTCTTTGTACCACACTTAAAATGCTTTCCCTCTTTCATTTAACAGCTCCAGTATTTGTAAGGTTATCACACCTCTGCCAATTATTTGAATACACTGTGAAACATTCTTAGTTATTTTTATATTTCCTAATAAAGATCTTTCCATGTTTGTGTTCTCTGAACTCTGCCCAGATTCTTATCCCTTTCATTCCAAGGACTGCTGAGGTCCCTGGCAATATTTCAAACTGCAGAGCAGTCAGAGAAATAGAAATCCCTACTATGATGGAATAACCTCCGTGTTTAGCAACAAATTGTGCTGACCTTCAACTGCTATGTTTAAAGGTAGCATTGCCATCCACATCCTCATCTTGTGTGAGTAGGACTTGTGCTTTGGTATGTTCTCATATCCTAATCTCTGCGTCGTCTACACCTGTGACATGACAAGCAGATATCACAGCCCTCTTCCCCAGATGGTCTGCAAGTCCATGCTTATGTGTTGTATTTAGGAGCTTGTTTAATTTCTTCTTCATATGCATAATTTTCAGAGGGTTTTCTGGAGAGGGATTCTTTGGAGCTGATTAAAGTGGTGGGAAGTCTTGTACTTTAACCTGAGCATCTTGCATCTTTCTGCAAGCACTATATTAAGAACCCCTCTCTAAAATGAGAGAGCTGAAATGAGAGAGCTGTCTTAAAACCAGACTCAATACAGCCTAGTGCTAATAAAACCATCAGTTTAATTTAACATGGCTATGCCTGTGTAATAAAGCAGATAGAAGATAACTTACCTTAGTAGGTCCTGTACTTTGTATTTGATGGGTCTAGTTTACCATGATGCATGCACTGCCTACAGATCATTAGCTTTAATGGTGACTGAAACTGGAGCTAGCAAGCAATCCTCTATGACTCTCTCTCTTTCAATTGCATATGCTGTCGTTTATTATTAACCTGTGTCAACAGCCCTCCCAGTAATTTATAAGCCATATTACACTGCTCTTTTCACCTGATGCTATTAAAAGTAACATTTTCAGAAAGCTTTTGTGAAATACTTTATTGATGACACAGCACTTAGATTTATGTGCTGTATTTTCTTTTTGTACTTTTAAGTTTTGGAAATGCAATCACATTTAGAATTACGTCCTTGTAGGTGTTTTTCTGCAGTTGTTTAATGCTGGAGAAGTCATCCAAAAATCTGCAGTTGTCATCAGTGAGAATTTTGACGTGAAACTCTTTGAGAAGTCTGTGATTCTTTTGATGTTATTCATTCTGACATTTAATGTATTTCTTCATGTGTTACACCATCACCCTAAAAATATGATTGCAAGTTTTGAAACTTATAGTACCCAGGTCTTTTTTAAACTAAAAAAAAACCCAACCAGGCACAAAATGAAAAAAGTGAAGATTTTGAGTGTTTCTGTACTCTTACTGATAACAAAATCTAGACTCAGATCTCTCATCATGTCACTTCAATTAGCACATCACTTTGACCACCATAATAGTTCACATCTTTACATAAACCCCAGTTTCTCAGAGACTGCAACAAAATTTTTTTTTCATTTAAAAATTGGCCAGACACTATCAAATAATAATCAGTGCAATACCATCCTTAGTTTTATTCACAGGGATTAGTCTAGCCAAAGATATACATGGTAACCGTACTAAGTCATCTACTTGAATGAGACATGTTAACAGTTAAAATAGTCACAGTCTGCAGACAATTGTATCTTTTCTCATTTTTCCACTAAGCTATTTTTTTAAAAAATAGCACATGATTCTGCTTGAAGAAAGGATGGAATATCTTTGTATAAAAAAGGAGCCATAGGTTTTTAGTGTAAAGAAATCAGAGAATTTACCTTCATAGATTGTAGACATTATTATTGAACTTTGGCTAATTTCTTAGATTTGGTCAAAGTAATTGATAAAAGTAACCTCAGAGGGACACCTTTTGTATTTTCTGAGCCATATGCAATAGGTTTTGTTAGACTAGGAATAATAGATCTAGTAATACCTAGAGATGGTATTCCATTCTCTATTGAAACAGAGACATTCTGTGTATCAGGAAGCCTTTAAGACAAGTTTCCATCGAAGCAAAATGACAGCAAGATCATTAAAATATCCCAGGTTTTTTGGATGGGGAGATCTACCACCTGAGAAGAATATGCAAACCTACTTATGCAGATTTGTTTAAAGTGAGGTTACATGATTTTAAAATACTTTGTTCCAGTGTTGTGTGATCTGGCAACCTTGATTGTTTTCTACTACTTCATGCATTTCCTGATTTTGGAAAACAAGATGTCATCTTTGTTCATTTCTTCTGGATTTCAGGTGATGATGGTTTTAGCCTCATGCCAAAGGCAACTTGTTTTGATTTAGGCTAACCAGTCAGTTCTAACCACAGTCTGTCACTACTTTGACACTTCTGTAGCTGGTAGATGCTGGAATTTGGCTAAGGCTCTCTTAATTTTAGTGCTTTGCTGGACAGATTCACAGTCTGTGATAAATGTAAGACTGCCAGTGTCCCACACCCATATTTAAAACCTTTCATTTTTAAGCAGTTGAAGTGCATGCTAGCTCAAATAAATTATCATGATACAAACAGGGTTTGCAGTCCAGGCTGGGCTTGTGTGACTTGAAATGTCTTGTAACAATTTGCTGGAGAATTACTGAGTCCAGCCTGGGTGCCAAGTACCTGAGTCCAGCTATATACTGGGTAACTTTCTGGGTAGCAGTCAGCTGTCAGCTCTTAGAGCTCTGCTGAGCTCAGCACTGAAGTTTGAGGTGGTTAAGCTGAGTACAGAACATTCACTCCACTGCAGGGTTAAATCATTTGAGGCTTTCTAACTCAAAGATAGCTATCAGTACGTCCGTGTGAAAAGACAAAATATTTTTACAAAAAATGGGATCCTGCTGGATTCTTACTTTCCCATATGCTGCCATGATTTACTTGCATCTCTGTTAAGGATTGAAGGAGACACAGAGACTACTGTATTTGAGCTGAGCAGGAATGATACAGCCTCATCTTGGTTTTGATTACAGGATTTCTTTATTAAAAAACCACTCTAGTAAGAGTCTACTAATAAAACATAATAATCATAAAATCCCAATCTATGGATTTTGTCATTTTACCTCTATCCTTTGGTAAGACTTTTTAGTCTCATCATTCTCAGTTTCCAGACTGATCGTTCAAATTCATTCTAAATCAAAACAGGAAAAATGGATCTATAAATTTTCTGTAATGTTTCCCAATTGAACTGATGTGGAAGTAAAGTGTGATTGATAACAAAGTGTGATAGGATTTATTATACATATTGGGCATACACAAATATTTCTGTTTCCCTTACTTTTATAAATCATTAAATGTACAAAATTAAAGATGCTTTACCAAGTGAACTAAGGCCGGCTATGAAAGAGAAATCTCTTTTACATTCCCGTGTTTCTTGGAGTAACTGCACAAGTCTCTCTGCTTCAAGGTGGATCTTTACAACACTGACATTTAAGTACAATTTTCTTTAGCCTCTCCCTGAAAAAGCATGCCCTGTATATGAAACTGCATGTGAATAGTCCATTGAGATTATCTTTAATGTCTTCTCTCAGCTTAGATAAAAGTCACTTCAAAAGTACAGCCCTCAACATATATTCAGCATGTAAATTTATTTTACAGTCTCCATCTCTAAAAAACATTGTGGCCCACAAATTGGTAGGGCCTCAAAAACTAACAGCAGATCCAGAAGACAGAGCAGCACAGTACTGCCCTGTTTTGCAGGCTTAGCAATAAAGCTCAGAAGTCCCCAGCAAAAGTAGAGTCACAGATATAATCTTTTATTACTAAGCCTTAATTTCTCCCCACTTTCAAAATGGACTGAATTTTTCCTAACCTAGAGCTTCTGTGATCTTGCTTAAGTTAAATGATTTCCTTAATAACCCTTCCTCTATGTTTTCAAGTGGCCAGTAGTTCCCTTTCTCTGCTTTTAACTTTCTTTACACTTTCCTCCATGTATACCTCACCCTTTTCTTTTCTGTGTGTATCTCATGTACCTCTTCTTAATTCTCATACAGTTCTCATTTCTCTTTTTCCATCTAGCAGACTCTTCTGCTGTCTCTTCATCAGTATCTGAGACATAAGTGTAAAATCAGAGTCCTCCTAGAAAGTTATCAATCTGTCCTGGGAGGGATCTGCTTATTGATGCAAAGATGGTAAGAAAGGAGAGAAATTCTTCATTGTTCCTAGTCAAGGGCTAAATGTAGGATTAGATACCCTCTTTTAGTCTGAATTGAAAAGTAGTTGCATTTTAACTGCTGGTTTGATTCCACAGGTACCTTTCCCAAATGTGGCTTCCTTGCACAAAGTATCAAATGGAGTTTCTGGCAGGACTCCCATTGGGTGCTGCCTCAGACTAACCCTGCATTACAAACAATGGTCTGATTTTCTCCAGTGGGTTGCTAGCTGCAGTGGAGCAGCATATGGGCAGTAGCACAGGCTGTATAAAACCTGTTTACTAGAGAAGGCCTTCCCTTCTAGTGGTCCATTTGATAGTCTCCAGAATCTAAATATTCCTCTCATTAATATGTTCTAACAACTGAATGTTAGAAATTAATATGTATGTGACAAACACTTTAACCCTTTCAGAACTCAATGGTTTGCTTTTGTTTTTAGAATTTATCAGGTTGGATTTTTTGAAGGCATGCTCTATAGTCACAGGAGGAATTCAGAACTGCCTACAGCATTTTCCACCCGGATTAAGATCATGTCACTGTTTCTGCTGCATCTTGTTTGAAAAGATGAAGGAAAATGATGGTCTGTGTGTAGAGTTCTCAAACAAGGTTTTGGGCCAACAGCAATTCTTTTTCTTCATCTTAAACAAAAAATGACTAAAGATTCTTTCAAGAGCTTTGTAAAACGTTCTGCTTATTTTTATGCAGAATAAATGAATATAAGTCCAAAAATGTCAAGGAAACATACTTGTTTTGATTACATTAAAAATTTAGATAGCTTAACCCTGAAGAATTTGTACATCTTTCTCATACCAAACTCTTGCTCTAATGTCATAGCTTACATGTAAGTCAGGGGTTTCTGAAGGTGCCAGTGGTGTATGGCTTTTGTCTCCATAGACAGACCAAGACGTAGGCGGCACACAAACCAGTAGCATGCTGACAGACTGGATTTCTGTCCTGGTGGCAGAAGTAACTCTTGACATATGTTTACACAAGAAATGGATTGTGTTGAGGGTAGTCAGGAGAGCATTTTCAGAATTTGTGCTGTGTGTTTACAAAGAAGCTTGGTCTGAATTAGCGCCTGCAGATGAAAAAAATTATTTTCCTCTGATGAGTAAGACCCACATCACAAGGGGATTGCAACCATGACTTTCAGTTCTAGGAATTTTACAAGCTGGGGTGTTTTCCTTGCAAAGGTTTTTCCTTAGTTAACCTCACAGATATGGAGCTAAATGCAATCCACTTAATGTCTGGAAAAGGGTTTTATCCACTAGAGGAGTCCTTAAAAAAGATACAAAATCAATCATGAAGTGCTAACAAGAAAGATCACTGTCTACAGAGATAGAGTAAATACTATAGTAAAAAATAAAAATAAGGAGGAGGAGGAGGAAGGTGTTTTGGAGAGGATTTAACAACTCAACTGGACGTAGCAATGAGGAGCCACTGTGTTCAAAGCCATTAATTGCTGTGGATAAAGAAGGAACGTGTAGCAAAACAATTAAGGAAAAAGGAAGGAGAAAAGACTGGAAGTGAATGTCTTGATAAGAGTTTGCTTCAGGGAGAGAAAGAAAGGCGTGGCAGTGACAGGCAGGGAAGCGACACACTCACACAGGAGGGTCATGCAGCAACAGCCCGGTTTATTGAGACCTCTTTTCCTTACATAGATGAGAGTGCAATCAGCACTCAGTGGCTGAGACAGCTGCCACCTGGCCAACCAGCCAATAGCAGCCTGAACCTCCAATACCCTGGTAGAGTTACATAATCAAGGTAATTATGTAATCAATCGCATTTCACTTATAAGATTGGAATGAATTATAACTGTGAGGCCACCACAATTCCTCCTTTTTGTTTTTAAATACGAAAGCAGTGTCTGTCCTCCTCTGCGGGGCCCTTGCAGACAGGACAGACACGGCACTGTGTAAAAACATCAACCTAGGCTTTGGAAAGCTTGGATGAGGCCTTCAGCTCGATTTGACAGGCCTAGCCCTTTCTCAGTTAGTCGTGTATCCCCTATACCTTTGAAATTGTAACATTGACTCTAGGCAGCCAACAATACAAGTTATCAAGTTGGAATGCTGTAGGCTTATAGCTTAAAGGTTACAAACTTGCAACTTAACTCTAAAAAAACCTGGAATCATTTCAACTCTTAAAGCTGCAAGGAAAAACAACCAACAAGATAGTGTCCTTGTCATGGCTTTTGTCTCGGGGGTCTGCAAAAAAAATAGTGTCTTTGGCTTTTGGTGCCCCTAACCAGTGGGTGTTCCACGGGTAGACTCCAGCTCTGGTAGCAGCAGCGGCAGCAACTTTTGAACCCTGCAGGCCGTCACTGCTTCCAGGTCTAACATACACTGGGTATCCAGGCACCCGAGGCGATGTATTTCTGGGATCTGTCCACAAATCAGCTCTAGCACTCGGCTCTTCTAGCATCAGGTTCTGCTTCCACTTCCAGGCAGCTGGGCTGGGGCTGGGGTGTCCCTCTGTCTGTACGTCCTGTCTGTACGGGTGGCAAGGCAGTCTCTAGCGGCCGTATAGCAGGGTGCTCTATGGCTGAGGTGTCCTGGTGCGGCGGCTCAGTCCCACACCGCCTTTTTACCCCCCGCATGCCCGGGGTGGCAGCCACACCTCCCGCCGGCTCTCCTGATACTCAGTTCTCCTCACCTGTCTTGGAAGGAGTCCAGGGTGTCCCCTCCACCACCCTTGTGCTCTGCTTTCTTTGTAGCTGCTTCAGCAGGTCCGTTATGAGTCTCCACGGCTTGATAATGCCAATGGCAGCCTCATCTCCAATGGGCGCTGCCTGAAGTATGTGCCTGCCAGCCCGGTCCCACATTTTAAAATCTAAAACAGCCTCTTCAGTAGTGTCCAGCTCATGGTTTTTGCACCATGTTAGCAGGACAGTTAAAGCCTGGTTGTCTTACTTTACATCTCTTTTCTGTAACATAAATGTCCGTACCTGGAAGATAGGCTCCTCTGGTGTAGAGCCCCATGCTCCCATCCTGGCGGTTTCTTCTTGTACACCCTCTAAGAACGAGGGGGCGTCCAGACCCAGACACAGCTCTCCAACTTGTCTTCTGCAGCTCTACACGCCACAGGTAGCAGCTCTACATGCTGCCTTCACCAGGGCATCACAGCTTTACATGCTGCAGATAGCAGCTCTGCATGCTGCTGGCAGCTGTTCCTGCTGCCTTCCTGCTCCTCTGCTCTGCCCGTGGAGGGCTGTTGACATCATGTTGGGGTCGCCAGATATCGCCAGATATCGCAATGGGAAGCAACATGCACAGGAGGGTCATGCAGCAACAGCCTGGTTTCTTGGGACCTCTTTTCCTTACATAGATGAGAAGGCACGTGCAGGCAGCACTCAGTGGCTGAGCCAGCTGCCACCTGGCCAACCAGCCAGTAGCAGCCTGAACCTCCAATGCCCTGGGCCTTACTGGTTGAGTTACATAATTAAGGTAATTATATAATCAATCACATTTCATTTATAAGATTGGAATTAATTATAACTGTGAGGCCACCACTGAAAGGCAGTTATTTGTTTTTTTACAATGGGGTTAGGAGTGAAAAATAACCCTCAGTTACAGCTTTGCGTAACAGACGAAAATGGTCATGTACCAGCTCACAAAAAGCTGAGATTCAAATATTTTAATTTCTTTTGACTTTCTTTCAGACTTGTGGGGAAGGACTCTAGGTAAAAATTTCTTTCATTAGGTCCACAACTTTAATCTGCAGGGCTAGACTGGTTTAATTTGGAATACCATATTGTAAGATCAGATTGAAGTTCAGTTTTAAAACTTGATACTCTCACCTTTAAACTAGCTTCTTCTTAGAGGTTGTGACACAAACATTTTGGTCTGTGTCTGCCAGGCTGCTGATTACTGTTTGTCTATGAACAGAGTGGCTGCCACTAGCTGAGGTGCTTCAGATCTCTGGAGCTCTTTTAGCACCTCTTTCTAGGCTGCTTGTTCCCCTTCCATGATTCAAACCCTTTCAATAAACAGTCTCTTTGAAATTGCTTGCTCTAAGCTCAGTTTCTTGGTGTTTCAAAAGCCAGTCACTTTCTTCTTCTGGCTGCAATAAAGACCTTGAAATGGTTTTTTTTTTTCTAGGATATTGAATTTCAGTGTTTTATCATTTTTCCCCAAAGGAAGGTATTAATGTGAAATACAGAGAAGTTGTCATTCTGGATTTTGGCCAGAAAGAATGCTTTTCTGCCTGAGTTTAGACATCTGTTTAGATATGTTTCTGAATTCAGGCCAAGATTTGTAGCCTGGTTTTGGAGTTCAGTGAACAATAAGTGAAAATCATGCATGAAAATTGGTTTTTAAAATATTTTTCTAAATGTGGGAACAATATTTGCCAACAAAGTATTCAGTCATTTCCAGGAAAAACTGATCTTGATGAGGTAACCTTTCATTTAAAAAGAAACAAAGGACAATATTCATACCTATTATTTAGCCTGCTTAGATTTTAAATTCTTAAAAATTAATTTAAAAAGAGTTCCTGTGAAACAGTGTTCACAAATGACACTATTTATTTGTAATAGGGCAATAGCGAAGAAGAGTTCATATTTATAAGCTTTTTGTTTAAATATGTAAGAATATGTACACATCTATCAACTAACAAGCTCTTGAAAATTATACCTGACAATGATTTTTTACAAGTGTGGATAATTACTGTGGGAATTATTATGGTAACATACACTTTGAAAAAGTATTGTCTGGTAAAGTGATGGAAAGAGGCTATCAAAATTGATACTGATGGTGTGCTGTTTATAAATTAGCTTTTTTATTGATGACAGTTCACTAGTTGTGGACAAGTGGCAGAGATGACGTGCTTCCCTGCAGGGCTCTATAATTACAAGGTCTCTGAAGAACTATGTTAACAGGTTGAGATGTACTGTCTGTGTGAGCTGACTGTTTCTCATAATGCCATTGGAATTACGAGATACATAATTCATAGTAATTTTGATTGTAAATCAGTGGGACAGGATTTCTCTCTGTGAAAACATTATTGTGAAAAGTATTATTCTAGCTTAGTATTTCGCATTCAACTATACTCATTTACTGGCTACAGTAAGTTAGGAATATTAATGAGATGAAGACCATCATCTTTAATTCAGAGAAAACAGCAGGTAGTGTGAAAAACATAGTCAAGTTGATATTAAAAACTCTAAATGAATTTTTATCCTGATTTTTTTATATGTAGATACCTGCAGTATCAGTCTAGTTTTGATTCTGAACTACTCAAATGTTACTAAAGGTAACCTACATTTCCTTTAAACAGTAGAATTTTACATTTCCTGGTTCTCACTTCTTCAATATCTCTATTATTTACTTTCACCAAGAATTTCGAATATAAAATTTGCATCTCTAGGCATACTTGTTTTGACTCAAACCTTCAAAGATTCATATCACTGCATATGATTTGCATGGAGTTTGGTCTTCTAATTCTTCTTTGATGGAAGTGAGGAACATTTTTATATTCAGTGAATTTCTGTAAGATGGCTTTATATAATGCTGAATTCAAATTGTGTTAGGACCTAGAGCATAGCAAATCAAGGCTTACACACACCCAGATTTCAATCTAATGTAGGATCCAACCCAGTCTGTGTACTCAGGTAGGACTGTTGGGAAGTGGTCCCAGGACCCAGTTTAGTCATTTCACTACAATGGGACTTTAATGATCATCATTAAGAAAGCATTTTTGGGAAATACCTTGTTACTATTTTATACCAGAATTTTAGAGATTTTCAGATTTTTAAATTTTGTTTTGAGAACAATATGCTAATTTAAACATGTCTTAGTAATACGATAGAGCCTGAGGCTGTTTGCTTTTCTTTGGATTTGTATTCTCATCTTGTTGGGGCAAGCAGTGATCCAGAAATGTAAAGACAGGCTGTGTCACCTATGAGAGCAGCTGAACACAGAAAAATTGGCCAGATACAGCCTAAGATAAGTTGCTACATTTAAAACTTCAACTGTGCTTCTCAGATCAGCCTGAAGTACAAGTTAAGGCCTATTCTCTGCCAGCTACCTGGACAAATTAGGATTCTTCTTAGTTGTAGTGCCTTGTACTACTCCTTCCCTCTTGCAAATATACTGATGCTGGAGGTGTTTCTGCTTCAGATCAGGAGGTCACTTTGTAATGCATCAGACCAGGATTTCATCACAGAATCATTGAGGTTGGAAAATACCTCTAAGATCGTTGAGTCTAGCTGTAGCACTGCCAAGTCCATCACTAAATCATGTTCCCAAGTGCCACATCTGCATGTCTTAAATACCTCCAGAGAGGGTGACTCCACGCTTTGCTGAGCATGCTGTTGCAATGAAAGGGTGGTTACCCTTTCAGTGAACCAATCTTGTTGAACAGCCAACCTAAGGGGCACAGCTTGAGGCTGTTTCCTCTTGTCCTGTCTCTGGTTGCCTGGGAGGACAACCCCCACCTGGCTACAACCCCCTTTCAGAGGGGTTCCCCCTGAGCCTTGTTTTCTTGAGACCAGGCAACCCCAGCTCTCTCAGCCTCCTCTCAGCCTACCTGTGCTCCAGAGCCCTCACCAACTCCTCTGCCCTTCTCTGGGCACTCCAGCACCTCAGTGTCTTTCTTTTCACACAGTGACTTCATAGAGCTAAATTTAAAATGTCAGGCAGCTCTCTGGCTACCAGTGTGAGCCAGCACTGCAGGAACCTGCTGCTCTTCTGTGTTTGGTTCAGTCAGCGCGATAGCGATGTCTCTTCTAAGAAGTCTTATAGCCCTCGTGTGTAAGAAACTGCATGGAAAAATAACAACAAATAATACTAAATAATAATAGTAAATAATTAAAAAAAAAAGCTTTAAAAGAAAGATCTTTATGATTATATTTCAGGTCCTTAGCCATCTGTTCTGTTCCTCCAGATTAGGAAGAGACTTCTGAGAACGCAGTTACCACAAAATTGCTGCCCTCCTTTCTGCTGAGCCATAGCTGGTTAGGGGGACAGAAGTATGATGGGGCAAGAGCAGTGACTCACAAGTGAAGTTTTACCTTACCACACTGGAATTCACCTTGGGGAGTAGGACAGCCAGCCATACCAGTGCAAGAGCTCTAAAAGCAGCATGCAGTATCTGATCAACAAAAGTTTGCCAGATGTTATTGTGATACACATTTTGGCTGACTTTTGACTGTTCTGGGGCCTCTTCCATTTGCAAGTTGGCATTCAAGGTAAGGGCAACGTTTGCCTACAAATCCTGCCAAACCTTTATTCCATCACCATTAAAAGCATACAGAAGGGTCCCAGTTTGCTTTGCCTGATAGCCAGTAGATATCCACAACTATCAGGTTAAACTTCCCCCTTTGTTGTACCTACCTGGAGGTGTTTGGTGCAGGCCTCTAGCTGAATGAGTGTGGAGATAGACCACAATTTTATCCAGGATATCACCTTAAATCTCCCTTTGTACACTGTGGTGTCAACATAAATGTGCTTAAGTGTGCCTGAGTTTGAGATTTTCCTGTTTATTCAGTCTCCATTGAATGTACATCCTCATCAGACAGAGGAAAGGAATTCCTTAGTAACTCTGCAGTTAAATATAATTCATATGAATTGAGAAATAAGTGCACTAATACATGCTGCTAGTATCCTTGATAATCAGTAACCCACATATTATACAGTCTCGCACCTTTCTGCTGAGTCTCACCTCATAGCAGAAAATAACTGTTCTGCAAATATATAGTAGCATCCAGATTTCTCTTCTGCAAGATTCTTCCAGTATTACACTTAAGACAACTAAGAGATAAGAGTTTTTCTTTGTTTCTCTCTCCATTTTTTTTTTCAATCAGTACCAGTTCTTTAAGCACTTTAATTTTGTGTGGTGGTATAATAGCAAAGTCAGGTGTATGGGTTAAAGCTAATTTCTGGAATTGCTGCCAGAGGATATGGAAAACATAATCTGCTCTGGGGCAGCAATATGGAAAACATAATATCAGTTCTTCTTAAAGTAAGCATTGTGCCCTGGAACCCACTGAGATCTCAACTGGTACTCAGTACCTTTCCTGCCCTCAACCTGTACTTTAGATTGTCCAGATGAAAACAGATGAGAACATCCAAATGAGATGGATGCCATGGATGGATGTTGCCCAGACAAGAACAGAACTGAAAGGAAGATGTAGGACTTAATCATTTTAGGAGGACCTGGAGAAAGTTGAACACTTACATACAGTCTGAGGTGTTGGTTTTGCCTGTTAAATGTGAAAATGGTGAATTATTAATGTTCTTGTTAATGTGAAATAGCCAAACTGTATTAACTTCTAGAGTGCTTTATTGCAGTGATTAGGTAAAGTGTGGCCTTCAGAGTTTTAAAGGAGATAGATGGCACAGTTACATACAGAAAAATAGTCTCCCCAAGCGAGTATCAGTGAACAACTCCATCAGGACTGTGCATGTAATTAGCATTGATAAAAATGCTTTCAGTTTTTACCTGTTTATTTAAAAGAACTGCAATAATTTTTTCAAAAACAAACAGTTGCAATTATTAAAAAGTACTTGTCTTTAGAAGCTCTTGACAAATGACTTTTTGGGTATACATAGTGAGTATATTAATGCTTTTTTAATGTCCTGGGTCAAGTTGTCCTGAGATCAAATGAGACAGATGTGCAGAACAAGAGGAATGAGAATGAATAAAATTTCCATTGAAGCATCTGAAACTCTTAAAGAATGGGATTTTCCTCAGTAACTGTGTGTCCTGGTTCCATAACCCAAGACACTGTGCAGGTCCATGCTAAATATACCTTTTTAAATGCACCTTTTAAGATATGAAGAGCTCCCTTGGAATGGTCATCTGATTGCACTTCCTTAAATGTAGTGGGGGAACACCAAAAAGAGGATTTAGTCCACGAGATTTGTTCATCTATCTTGCACCTGAGTTTTAGGCACTCAGAAAGTATTCCTAAGTCTCCTCATGCCATTAATTATTGGTTTAGAGGATAAGGACCCTCCTACATGGAGCTCATGTCTTATCAAAATTTGGCACCTAAATTCTGCCTAGGAAGATTTCTTGTTTTTTGTTGAATTGTTTAGGCAGCAAGCACAGATTCAGGAGCTTTGTGTCATTAGGTATCTACTATTTCAGTAGGTTCCCTTCGGCAGGGCATTATTTTTCTGTATTTTCAGAGCACTGAGCTGAGATGAATCTCTTTGCAGTGTCTTGGAGCAGCACTTTAAGGGAAATATTTAATGTTAATATCTGTGATGGCTCTGAAAATCAGAATGAGAATCTTACCTGGCTGTGAGCCAGGTTGCATCCAGGCTATTCTTCAGCTTCCACCTCCTTGTGTGATACTGTTTAGACAGCCTCAACACTAACCATGATCTGTCTGTCCTGCTATATATAATGCAACTGATATTCTTCTCTCCCAATATATATGTTTGCTGGAAGAGTGATAGGACTTTTTTAGCATTTTTGGCCACAAACATAAGAGGTTGCGAATCATTCCACTTAGAGAAACTCTAATGTTAGAAGTCTCTCTGGAACACTCTTGTTTTAAAATCAAGTTCTAGAATACAGCTTTTTTTTTCTTCAGTTTGTGTAAAGTTTCATTACATGTTCTGCTTTTGTGTTTCATGTTGTAATCACAACAAGTTTCTTGGCTGAAAAATCATTTATTCCGGATAGTAAATGTTTCATTATAGTTAACAATAGTGAGGTTTCTTTCAACATGAGGTGTAATGAAGATAACACTGCAGGAGAAGTTAAATTACCACTTCCACATTATAAGCCTGAATCATTGAGGTTTTCTGGGTACCTTTTCATAGCAAAGGTAGTAGCACTACCTTTTCACTAGTAGCAGAAAAATTAGCAGTTTTCAGAAAGTATGAATTTGATAAAAGGCACCTTTATGCCTCATCATCACTATATACGTAGATTTGCTTGTAGCAACTGTAACATACATTTGCACATGCTAATCCTCCAAAAAAGGAAAAAAAGAAGAATATTTGAAGTGCATGAAAATAATGTCTCTAAAATAATGTGAAGATTATGGAGTCTATTTAGAAATTTCAGATACGGAGAGATTTCATTCTCTTCAGTGTTTCTCAAAAACACATTCTATTCTCAAAAACACTAATCTGTTTTGTCTGATTAGTATCAGATTCAGAGTCTCTTTGTGATTTATTTTCATAGAAACAGATGTTATCATTTGTGGTGGAATGGAGACATATTCTGGGCATTATGTAACCTCCTTTGGCATTAACTTATGCTACATGTTTTTCCTTCATTTTGCCATAACATTGTAATTGTACCCAAATGATTCTCAACATGTTTCCATAGATACTTGACATGTTCAGGCTTTGTGCAGTGCATGCCTTGGTCTTACAAATAGCTCTTGTTTTTAAACTCTGAGATCTGCTACACTCATAGTTCTCAAATCATAATTGATACTGCTTATAACATAACAGTTATGTTCACATATTTCAGTCCACCAGCTGTCCACCAGCTCTTATTTTGTAGCTTGTGATGAATTTTGCAACATCTCTGCTTGCCACTGAAGTGTTCATAGAGTGTTGTGGGCTCCCTTAGTGGGAACCCTCTCCACACCAGCAGATCTTGGGAGGAGAGGTGTGGGACTGAAGGTGAAGGCTCCAGACCAGGCAAGAGAAAGAAGAGATAATTAGGGAAAACTGTATGAACATAAAGGACCTATGAAGAAACAGCTAGATGCTGGAGCCTCCCTAAAGATAGTCTGGTCTGATGTGACACTTCTGTGTTTGCATTAGTTTGAGGTTCTCCTTCAGAAGTTGCTGCTGTGTTTGGGCCCTGCTAATTAGCTCCCAAGTTTTTTTAGTTAGCTTGTACCTAACCAGAAGATTTGACATGCCCTTGTAGGCAATTGATTGGAACATATTTTAAATCACTGGGAGCAAAGATGTACCTGAATCATCCTTTTGTGCTACCCCAATCTATTTCTACCTCCTGAGATGAAAAGGAAGGACTTGGCTGACATCAAGAACAGATACAACGTATGCTTTGTACATGTACAACAGCTCTTTGACTGTCTTTTGTGGAGGGCCTTTTCTCTTCCACAGACTTAATTTCTTGCTGTTTCTTTAAAATCCTACCAGCCAACCTCAGCTGGCAGGGAAGGCAAAGGAGTCAGATTTCTTTTGAAGTAAAGACGATTGTTACTTCAAAAGCAGGTCAGCGGATGGGCTTGGACTGGGAAATATTTTATCTGGATGTTTTGAGAGGCTTGAAAACCTCGGGGTTGCAGCTGGAACGTATGTAGGAAAGAGTATGCTCTATAAGCCAGGTCAAACAGGCTGAACACCCCAAAAAGTACAAGAGAACATCTTCTAATCTTCTGGTACATGTGTTTTACAAGCCCTGCTAAGGTGAATGTAGGAGCCTATGCTGGGACTAAGTTCAGGCAGCGCTACACAGAAGCACGGGTGCCCCAGCCACTGGATCTAGTGGAGCAAATCTGCATCATCCATTCCCACTCATTAACTGTAATTTTTGTCAGTGGAGAAATACAGGAAGTAAGAAATGATTACCTAGTAGTCTCCATCCTCTCAATTTAATGTATAAAATTTCTAGTATGCAGACCTTACACAAGTAGAACGGATTACAGCTGCATGGCCTTTATATTTCTTTGCCAAGTACTGCTTATGATAATTTTCCCAAACTTAAAAAAAGAAATTCTAGAGAACAGGCAAGACATATTTTATCTTAAGTTATTATATATATATATGTATGTTAGCTTAAATAATTTTTAATAACTCCTTATTATGCCAAAAAAGTTAAAATGCATTCAAAAGAAGTAAACAATTATTTTTGTAATTTCCTAATGGAGACTGTTTGAAAACCTTCAGCCTTTTGTAGGTATCAAGTGGTGTCTACATGTTAAGAAAGCAGAATTATGAGCATGATCTTTATCAGCTCATGTTGCAAAGGAGACCAGAAGAAAAAGCATAATTAATATGAAAAGAAAATGTCATTTATGAGTTTCTGTGTTTCTAAATTAGAAACTGACATTTTGTAAAAAAAATCATCAATAGTGTTGGTTTACTCAGTTTTTGCTGAACAAAGTAGCAGTTTTGCTGCTAACCAAAGTTAATCTCAAATTTGGCACTCACCTGCAGGCTGTTCTGCTTAAAAACAGAGCATTGGCCAAATATATGCAATAGACTAATGGTAGACTAACACAAAATTTTAATAGCAAAGAAAGTAGTTTCCTCTGTGTTCATACACTTGAAAGGATGCTTCAGACTTTTTGTGTGTCTATTCAAGAGCAGGTATGCCAGGATAATGTCACTTTATCATTGCATTTTGACTCCTGCCAGGGCCACATTTGGTGTTGGCTAACAAAAGTGTTGATGTCAATGGAGCTGTATCAGCTGACTTTTCAGCTATTCATCTTTAGATTTATGTCAATGTTTACCTGTAACAATATGCTCAGAAAAGTGAAAGCACTTGGAAATTCTACTTCCAATTGTGGCAGAGACGAGCATGAAGATTTACGTGACTGTGGGTTTAAACCACAGCTAACAGATACATTCTTTGTGTGCTAGTGTATTGATAAAGATTACGTTGTGCGCAGGAGGATGCACATTTTTAATGTCAACAGAACACATTACAGTAGCTGGGCATAGCTGTGTGAAATTAATAGTTCATCATTGTGATTTAACTAGAGAATAACAACAATTATCTATTCCTTGTGCAGAATGGCATTAGTTCATGGCAGCATATTGATTTGTAGGACTTTTATCTAACTCTCCAAGCTTGAAAGATTTAGTATCTCTGACCTCTTCTGTGGTTCATCATGGTTTGCAGAATTCATTTCTTGTATCATCACTCTTAAGTATATTGTAGGTAATAAAATGTATCCTCAGGCTTGTGGTAAAATGAGGGCAGGTAGAACTAGAGTTGTGGGGCGTCAGCTTCTGGGCTAGATATCATGTCACAGCTTCCTGTGACCATTGTAAGGGACTGAACTCACTGAGAAGCTGTGTCTCCTTCCTGTGTTCTTGCCAGAATTCTTTGAGCCTTTCTGCAAAATATTCCAGGAGGTTTGATGATGTTTAAGTAAACTTGCCAAAAGCTTTTGTTAACAAGTCCCTTGTGAACAGTGCCTGCAGGTGCCACAAAATGGTTTAGGCCACTTCAAGAGTAACAATCAAAGGTATTACCAAAATCAGGTTTTAATATAAATTTGTGAAAGCGTGGCTTGAAAGTGTTTGATAGCATGGTTCACTCTATTACTATAGAGATGAAGCATACAGGGAAAGTAGAATTATAATGAATTTTGTATGGTTTACACAAGGGCCAGGGTAAGGGTCATGGGGTAAGGGAGATTTCCCTGTTGAGTCATGAGTTATGGAGTGGATTCCCTTGCTTTCTAAACTTCTGATGGAGTCTAAGTGCAAGTCAATCCAAACTTCATCTCAGACTTCATCCATGGGATGGGAATCTAAAGGATTAAGTAGGGCAATCCTGCTGTTGGGTCACAAGATTCAGAATGGACTCCCTTGCTTTCTAAACTTCAGATGCAGCCTAGGTGTCTTGAGTTCAGTCTTAGCCTCAGACCTGGGCAATGGTTTATATCTGAAGGATTTAGCAGCACTCAATAATTGACTAATTTAATATTTACAAAGCAATTAAATAGGATTAACCTTAATCAAAATAGTAACTTAGTTATCTGTAGGGGGCTTAAATCAGTTCACACATGTATGCACACAGACACAAAGATGTGTGTGTGCATGTGTGTATATATATTTATATATATGCACAAAGGTACTGTGGCAACGTGTGTTTTAGGAGTGGAGCTGAAGCCACTTGGGGAAACTCAGACAGAGCAGTCAAGCTGACACATCCACACACGCCACGTGGCTAGCTCAGCAAGGAGAGGCAAGAAGGCCCTTGCACTGGATCAGTTCCAGCCACATTTATTTCCAGGAGCTGAAGGGAAATCCAGAAGCAAAAGGGGCAGGAGTCTGCCATTTCCAAGGTTAAGTATGGGTTACAGCAGCCAGTGACCTTGAGGCACAGGCGAGGAACAAGGGGCTGCTAAGGTCAGCTACCTATAGGTGAGACAGGGCTGGTCACTGGAGACGCAAAACCAATGGAGACACAGAGGAAAGGAGACACCAAGGGGCCAGGGCATTAGGGAGGGGGGAACTGGGCAAACCATTGTGTACAGAGCACCATTGGGGAGTTCTCTGTCAGGCTGGGAAGGTGACTATGATCTGTCCTGCCAAGGCCAGACCCTAGGTATCATGTCAAGGGGCTGCAGGGATTCACTTGTTAAAGGTTCCAGTTTGTTTCACTGGAGTGTCAGTGAATTACTCACATTGAGTGTCTTGGCATCTCTCAATGGGAGAGGCTTGAGTGTCAAGGATTGGGGATGTCAGCCCAGGCCAATTCATCAGCTTTTGGTGACAGTCCTCTGAGTGCTGCAAGCTGATACTTTGCAAGCTCTGAGTGGCTGAGGGACATGCTGGTACAACCTGCCATGGTCTGGTAGAACTCAAAGGACTTCACTTTGGACCACTGTTTATAGGGTCACAAGATGACTGGCATTTTTTTCATTAGTCCATTCCCATCCTGACTGTAACCCAAGCGTATAATTACTGAAATTATTCAAAAGCCCAGTTTCACTGAGGTTATGATTCAGATGGGTAATGTTCCAAGGCTACTAAAGGATGACTGATGATTTCTCATTGCCTTCCTTGGTCAGACAGCACGTGTCTCTGATATGAACAGTGCCATTCCACCTTAGCCATGCAAGGGTTCCTGGTATGGTCAAGGGACATTTTACCACCCAACTCATTACACAAAAGCCAAGGCCTAATGACAATTATTGAAATTGTAGAACAGGCTTGAGGAGGTAGAGCAGACCCCAGGAGGAGTAGGGAATGCACCACCACAGAGGCACTGTACTGAGACTGCAGAGGACTGCCATCCTTTTGGGTTCCTTCTCTTTTAGAAAGTCTGAATTTTCTAACTCTCTATATTATATAATTTTACTGGCACGATATAACATCAAGAATAAACATTTAGTAGGTAATAAAAAACTTGGACAACAAAGTCCTGTCTCTGCAGAATCAATGGAAAAGCTTAACCTAATCAATGGGGCCACTTGGTGTGTTTGTACTGGCTGCAGAATATGATGGGTGTCTCGAGGTGAGCAAACCTGCATGTTCAGAGGACTAGGCTGGTCATGTTAAAGGACAGCTTCATAGGGCCTGATGTATTCGTGGTCCAGATAGTTTCTGAACCACTCCATGTTGGAGACAGTATCATGCCATACTCTGCAGAGAAGGCTTGCAGTGACCATTCACTGGCTGCAGTGAGACAAGTTTCAGTTCAGACCTCTGCTAGAGGACACAGAACAACTCAGTCTAAAGGGGATTAGGAAGTAATTTTCCATGAAGACAGTAATTTTCCATCCGCTATTGACCCTTGTTAGCAAAGAGCTGATCAAGTGGAATATGGGGCCAAATTGTTCCCGTGTGCCTAATGAAGGGGGCTGTGCCCTGGGGCCCTGGTGCATTTCCAAGAGGTCTTACATTCATAGATTTATTGAATCATAGAATGGTTTGGCTTGGTAAGGACCTTTAAAGATCGTTTAGTACAATACTTCTGCCAGGAGCAGGGACACTCTTCGATATATCGGGTTGCTCAAAGCCCCATTTTGAACACTTCTAGGGATGGGGCATCCATAGCTTCACTGGGCAATCTGTTCCAGTGACCCAACAGCCTCACCATAAGAAATTTCTCCCTTAGGTTTCATCTAAACCTATCCTTTTTCAGTTTAAAACCATTAGCCCTTGTCCTGTGACTACTGGCACTGGTAAAAATTGTCTTTTTTACAAGTCCCCTTTATATATTGAAAGACCACAACAAGGTCTCCCTGCAGCCTTCTCGTTTCCAGGCTGAACAGCTTCATTTATTCCAGCAGAGCCGTTTGGCCTTGTATTGCTTGATATCCACCCTTCCTGCCACCGTGTATATAGTTGTGGCAGTTGCTAAGCATGTGAGGGATGAGGAAATGCTAAAATAGCAATGCTTTTCAAACAATAGAAATTAAATAAAAAATAGTAGGTCTTATAGCATAGTATGGGACTACTTGCTATTTTTATCCTGATCATGCTTTTCTACTGCTGCTCCTTGTACATGCATTTGTACATCACCCAGTTTCACAGTTAAATTAAAAAGGATGAAGAACAGACACATGTAAAGGGATTTGGAATTACAGATTGCAGAGCTAACAAACCCTTCAGATCTGCAGTGTGGTAATTTGTACTGTATTATGGCACACTGGGTTTCAAAGCAATTCACACTTATTGGCAGAGAAAGTTAAATGTTTGTTTCAGCCCGATTATGAAGAAAATGCATAATTTCAGCACTTAGTAGCACTTAGTATTACCTGCCTTTTTAGATTATCACGTTTTTCACTTGGTTTGTACTAATCCTTTTCAGGTTTTATCAAAATAGAAATCAGAGCCATCATTTTCATTCTTCCCCTTATAAACTGGATGTTATGAAAAAAACAATGAAAAAATTTTGAGGGATAAAACCTGATCCGATATGTGACCCTTTATTGTTCAGGATTGTGGCTAAATACATGAAAAAAGCCAATTAAGTTACTAATCTATTACTCTAACACCAGTGAAGGCATAACTATCAGTAACTCCAAAATAACAACATTGTCAGAACTTCCCTGTTTCCACTTGGTTACAAATCTACTCACATTACTGCTGAAAGTGATGTTTTTTAAAATAATATACTTTAAACAACATAAAACAGCTGCCGCCACCTCTCACCATCCCTCATCAGAATCCCATTCTGCCAGTTAAAGTGGTGTCCCAGAAAACAGTCTCTGGTGACAGTGCCAGCATTGACAATTGTCTTGGTCCTCACACAGCAGAAGGACTTTTAATGGCTTAGAAAAGTGTCAGCATATTAGCTTCCTATTTTCAGGAGGTATTTTAACAAGTCAATATTGGGACTGTTTTGAAATTGATTTCATTCAAAATCACAACTGAATAAATCACTTTCCACAAATGCTGTAAACCTAAAATCTGAAATTTTAGCTAAAATTAATTAGGCAGTCACCTGTTCTTTTTTCCTCTTGCTCTCAAGAAAAAGTTAGAAACTAAAATATGTAGCGAACTAGCATGACCTTTAAAACTAGAGAGTTTTAGTGCTTGTACTCCAAAATGAAGGGTTCAGGGTAACTAAACAGGAATCAGCTGTGTAAAAGACAGCACTCTGGCTAGAATAGGAATGGAGTATATACTTAATGCTTAAAACAATTGAGTGGCCTTTCCCAGGAGTAGTTAGGATTGCATTTTACCACACAACATGTTCTTGTAGTTGAAGGTTTAGTGATGAATAATGGAAATTCCACTCAGTTAGGAATCTTTGTCCAGCTGTGACATGCAGCAGTATACAGAGTTTGTCCCTGTTGGAAAAAGGGAACAAAGGCAAGCAATATGAGGGTGCATCAGAGGGTGGCACATGAGGGAGAACATTCAGGAGATATTTCAAGCAGGTGTCCTGCACCCAGACCTGTTTTCATTTTCTCTCTTCTTTCCCTAAAAGTTACTCCTTTTCACACAGAATGGACACTGGCCCTCTCTCCTTGGGGTCATATGGGTGACTGAGAGCATAGAGGGAGAAAAAGGAGAATGTGTGAAGCTCCTCTTTGCTTCATCAGGTCTGACATCAACATGTTTTTCTCTGGATCTTAAAAGAGGGTTTTGGTATCTCAGACTGGTTCTGAGTCACTGGGAGCGCCTCTTGGCACTCTGCACTGACTTTTCCCAGAGTGACTTGAGAGTTCCTAAGGATTTTCCAAAGGCACTCCTGCAACAGGTACTCCTTTTACAAATCAAACCAGATTTATCAGAAGCATCTCAGTCTGTGCAATTTTTTTATTAAAAGTCTTGTGTATGTCTTTTTTTTTTCTTCTTTCCAGAAATGAGAAGAAGTATATAAGCAGATACTGGAAAGAAGTGAAAGTTGGAGACTTTGTACAGCTTCGCTGTAATGAAATTATACCTGCTGACATATTGCTGCTCTCCTCAAGTGATCCTGATGGGCTGTGCCACATAGAAACAGCCAACCTGGATGGTGAAACTAACTTAAAACAAAGACAGGTGGTGAGGAGGTTCTTAGAGCTGGTAAGTCTTCATTTCTAACTCGCATTTAAGATAAGAATTTCTTTCAAGTAAGTAGCTGGTTATCAATACACTCCACATCAGCTAAATCTGCTTGATCTAATAGTGCTAATGAACTACTGTTATGGTTGTCATTAAAATGCTAACACTTGCCAACAACTGACCTCATCATAGTATCAGAAGTTTCACCATCATTTTTTCCTGCATCTGAATAGGAATTATTTGGGACAATTGTGTGTGGTTGGAAAATGTTGGAGGATTTTAATGGCTTGTATTGTAGCTTGGTTCTTGAAAACACATTTTAACTGCCCAAAGAGAAGATATTTAAATATAAACATGTATTTTTTCCTGCCTGCAAACCAGATCAGTTTCAATTAGTAATCTGCCTCAAACTCTGTGTTGTGGAATATCCCTCCAAGCACTTGGAGCATTAAAGCTTGTTAGATTTAAAGGGACAGCAAGCGTTCATTCTGGAGGTATCTGTGCTCAAAAACTGTTTTACTGCTCTCTCACTGTGCTTATCTCTCCCCAACAGCACTATTTTGAAAAACAAAACATAATCCAGATCAGTTACTGTCAGCAGAATTAGAGGAAATTACCTGAAGTTTTACTTGCTTTAATGATCTTATTGAAATAGTATTTATTTGTACGCCCTCCTCTCCCATCCCTCTTGCCAGCTAACTCCAGCTTCCTGTATTTGTCAGGAAAAAAAGTTAATTTTTAGAACTCAGCTACATCAGTTCTCCTTAGCAGCATTTCTAATTTGAGGGATTTTGTAAACAATGGGAGCTGTTGCCCTTACCACTGTCATCAAAGGTAACTACAGAAGCCTGTGGTTGTACTGAGAAAGATCAGCATTAATGAAGTTATTATCCAGCCAACAGGATAAAAGTCAATGTGCCTTCCAAATACTTGTTTCTGGTAGGTAAATCTTTTCTCTAAATAGCTTGTAAAAATATGAGATAAGGACTTGTTTAATGATAGTGATTTCCACACAGAGCCTAGACATGACATGGCACCTACCACTGTGGCAACAAGCTCAATCAGCTACAGGCCAAATGTTTCAAAAACTCTTATTGTTTCAAAGTTAATTGAATTGCTGCTCAAACCTCCCATCCTGTTCCTGTTGAGAGGAAATCTTTCCCAGCTGATAGAGCTTCAGGGAGGTGCTCAGAAGATGTATCACAATTTTCTGCCAACACAGACTTCTTATGTGACTTCAGGTATATTATGTTGGACAAAAACTGTAGATTTCATTTAGGTAACTGACCACAGGTGTGTTTTTGCATTTGTGAGCACAGTTATAAGCTAAGGGCACATTCCAGCTCTGTCTCAAAGTGAAAGGCACCATGTCCTCCACTCATCCACAGCAGATGGTTGGATTTCTGTGATCTGAGACCACTGGACACACATCATTATGTGTTGGTAAACATAGTGAAAGGAATCAATATGTCCAAGTAAAAATTATCAGAAAACTGGCTTTCAAGACACTTGCTGCCTGAAGGAGTCCTGTATACTGTCTTGAGATCCCCAGCTACCTGGCAGCAGAGTAGTGATTCAGCATTTCTTGAAGCTGTCAGGCTAAGAGACACCTGCCAACCCTACAGACTGCCCTGCTCCTGTGAGCTGTGGCATCTAGATGTGTGCCTGATCCCATCAGTTGTGGAATCACTTGTGTGTCTTCAACCAGCGATCCCATGCATGCATAAACACAGCAGGAAAACCAGGAGGGACTACCCCAGCAACATTATGTTAAGCATATTCAGTGAGGTTTAAATTGCTTATCCAAACCAGGCAGCTAAAGACTTCAGCTCTGGGGTTTGTACAGTTTGGCAAGACCTGTAACCTTTAGACTGCTGTGTGGAAGTAAGTGGCAGTGCCATTTCCACTTCAAACAGGTTAAAGATTATCAAAGACCAAATTGAGCATCATATAGGAATAAGGCTGAGGGAACAGTTCCTGCCCAGGGAAGCACAGCTAGCTCTATGTGCCAAGCACATCACAATATATGTGGCATGGCTAGCTCAGCATACCCTGCTTTACTGCAGAAATTCATTATCATGTAGACACTTGCAGTCACCTAGCACACTTTGGATTTCCAGCCCATCGTCCTTCCATATCTTAGTTCTCTGTATCATGATTATGGAACTTTTCTATCTCATAAGTGTGCTCAGAAAAATGTGGATAAATATTTTTTTTAATAAATTTCAGATCACAAGGTGCCAAGCTACAATAGCTGTGAGGTCCATAGTAAATTGTCAGGGGTTAAACTGAGGTCGGTTACAAAAAGCTCATTCATTCCAATGAAAACAGGACTGGTCCTCAAGTAGTCAAGTATTGAAAGAGAACTTGTAAGAAAACCACATGTGATTACCTCCCCTCTCTTAAAATAGCTGAGAAAGCAGGAAATATCCAAGCCTGGGTTCCTATGTCAATTGAGTTGTAGGCAAAGTGCACACATGCAAGTAAGAAGTCTTCAGCAGCTGCAGCATCACAGAACCTCTCTCTAACAGCACCCAGTATGTTATCCAGCAGAATACTTGCCATCCTTATTAAAATCCTGGCCAAAACCTCTGTAAGCATACTGTTACTTCATGCAGCAGCATTAGCTTTCATACTCCATACTAGTAGGGATTGGCTCTTACTGATTCTTGAAGGTATTGCCTTGCTGAGAGACACTCAGCAGTGGGAGAGAGGGCGGTGCTTGGAAAATGTTGGATGAATAGCAGGACCACAGCCAGCTAGCATGGAATAAGAAGCTGATGCCTGTCTGTTGGACTGAAGTTCAGTTCCTATCTGGATATGTCCTAAGTTGACACAACTGGAGAGAAACGTATTGTTAGATCTCACAAAATACTTCGGTTTACCAAAATTTTCTTCCACCTAGTGGTAATCCTCCTTTTCCCAAGCCTCAGAGAAGCTGTTCATGCATTGGCTGAGAATGCTTTTACATTTTTGTACTAACACTCTGCTCAGAAGAACAACTCTCAGTTTTGTTTATAGCCGTTTGGTTCTCTGTCATTCTGCAGTACTGTTGTTCAAGCAGGAAAACAAACAAATAAATTATGCAATCCTGACCCTCTCTTTCCCACACTGCTAAACACATTCCCCACCTCCCCTACAGAATGATGTGCCTTGTCATGTGCCTTGTCATGGCTTATCACGGGACAAAAACCAGATTTTTTGGAAGGTTCTTTTCAAAGTATCAGCTGTTAACAGCTGTCTTTGAATAATGTCTCTGTATCAGTATCTCAAGTCTTTAAAAGAAACTTTTACAAGGGTTGGCTTGTCTGGTGCTTCATATATGAGCTAACTGATAACTTTGGAGCACATGCCTGTGAAGCAGGTCAATGAAGGATAGCTATTTCTATACCTGTCACTCAGCTGGGCATGGGAATGTAGTGGGGGCGGCAGCAGGAACTGTTGTTTTAAGCTCCTGCTATGCTTTCTTGATTCTGTTCCTGCCCTGTGCACACCCACACAATTTCCAGCCCCTCAGGTCTGTGCTGAGCTCCCAGAGAGAGCCTGGTTGCCAGTTTGGGGTCACTGAAGTGGTGTGTGCACTGAGCAGTCCTCTTGCAGCCACTACGTTTTCTCCAAAGACCAGCAAGGCCAGCACTGTGACGCTGGGTACAGCTGTGCTCTGGAAAGGCTGTTGTTCCTCTAGCATCCTCTGAAGGATCTTTGTGTGTTTCTTTTCAGCAGTAACAGCATATTAGGTCCTTAGTCTCAGAGAGGAGAAGGCCTTACAGTCTTCCTCTTCCAAACCTTAGTTCAGAAGAGTAGCATTCTGATACCTTTTTAGCTTGACTCTTGAAGAAGCAGTAAGAAATTATACAAGCTTTTCTATGTCCTTGTCTCCAATGCTTTGCAGGCATTATTTTACTCTGAACATATGCTCAGAAGGTCCAGGATCAGCATTTGTGGGCTTGCATTGCATCTCCACACTTGTGAATTCCAGGAAACCGTTTTCCTTTATAGTACAAGTGACCATAAATACTGCTTATTTTAGTGCTGCTTTGAATTGTCTGAGTAATTTATAGTAGACTGGGAACATACTGCTTGTTAGTTTTGCGTGTTTGTTAACGAATGCAATCTGTCAGACATAAACCTGTATGTTGTGTACATGATTTTACACCTTATCAATGCACAAGCTGTGAGAAGAGTCACTGATGTATTCCTCTGGCTTCCATGTCTGAAGACACCAGTTTGAATTATACCTTGTTGTAGACTGAAAATAGTCAAGAAAAAAGAAAATCACTCTGTGAATAGATTAAAAAAAAAAGAAAACAGGAGATTTTACAAAGGCCTTGACATTTTTTCCTCCGAGACTTTAAATACTGTGTTCTTGTTATTCTGCTACTACAGCAACAGGATGTGTTAGAAGTGTTTAAAATAGCCAGAAACATACTTCTGCATGCTATGTCTTTAAAATGATCAGGATAATGGACTGTCTTCACCCTGAAATACAGATCAGGTTCATGTGTGCAGCATGACTCACTGACAAGTGCAGCTAGGAGAAAGCACTGTGTTAAACCCACTGTTTGTGGTCTAACAGTGTTACCCATGACTAGTAAACATCTCTTGAAAAAAAAACCCAAACCAACTCTTTGTAGGTATTCTGCCCATTTCCTTCTAATTTCAAACCCACCCTCACAGCAGCCATTTCTGGTGCACTGGATCTAATAGGAGATACGGTAGGCAGGAGGAATCAATGTGTTTTCTGTGCTGCTCTGCAAGCTGCCGTGCCACCACACCCTCTGCAGTTGCTTATGGAATGTTTTCCATCTATCTGAGACGTCATGTCAGCCGCTCTTCAGAGAGTGGATAAGCAGATACAGCTCGGGCTACGAAAGCTCAAAACTCTCTTTCAGATTTCATAAATTTGATTTAGGGTATTTTGATAGTATGAATCTAGACTCATGAAAAACATTTACATTTCAGTGCTCCACTGTTTTTACTCAGTATGCCTTTTAACAAAATCCACAAAGACTCACTGTGGATTCTGGAGCAGCTTATGGTTTATTAACCACTGCCCCTGTCCTGGATGTTTATGTGGAAAGCTTCAGTTCAGCTGAAAGCTAAGCTAAATGTAGCAGCTGCCATCCCCTGTGAGAAGGTGCGTCTCCCTGTGGGGGCTGGTGGGGGTAGGAGATGCATTTTTTTCCTTCTCATTTTCTCCTAAGAGTAGAACTTCATTCAAAACAAACTTATTACTAGCATGATTAAACAGGTTTAGATAAGCCTTGCAAATTACTTTGTGACTGCTTATTTACTTCATCCGAAAAGCACATCTGAATTGGTGTCTGCCTGTTTGGGAGGTTCATTTGCATGCAGACTAGCACCAAAATAACTGGTGAATCTGATTTCCTCACAAGTCAGCAACTCAGTTTGTGAACACTTCTGGAATATGTATAAATGCAGAGCCTATGCTTACTGCAGGCATATTTTTTCATCAGTCCCATCAGTTGGCTAAATTGACAGATCCAGCTTTCATTCCAGCCCTTCCTGGTCCTGCATTGTGTTGGAAATACATTGGGTACAGCTGGACTTAGAGAAACAGTCCCATAGCTCCCTGTTCCAAGCATTAAGACATTTATACTTTTTTTTTTTTTTTTTTTTTCTTTTCGCTGTGTGTCCTAGGCAGAAGCTGCCCCAGAAGAAAAGATTGTTTTCTAGAAGGGCTGCACTGTAGGCCTGACTTGGTGGTTCCAGGCTGGTCTGTGTATGAGGTATTTTGGTAAGGGCAACTCATGCTGATTGCATGTAAACAACTCACAGGGCAGCCTTGGTATCTCAGTGTAAATGTTGCTTTTGCATTCAGTTTTTACTCACTCAAAGAAAAATTAAGAAAAGAAAAAGAGAAAATAAAGCAATTTTCAAATGTTAGTTTAGTCTAAAGTGAGCTAAGATTTCTTGTGCTGCAATCTGCATTGTCTAAACTAGCCCAGTTTGAGAGAACAGTTTAACAGAAGTTAAACCAGCTCACCTTCTAGGCAGACTAGTTTTCAGCTTACCTGTTGGTATGAGTTTCTTACAGGTCTTATAAATTAATGGGTCTTCTAAAGCAAGATGAGAGGTATAGCTATATTCTCACTGTTGCTTCTTCTCTTACTAGTACCTTCAGGCAATCATCCACCTGCAATTAGTGGGAATAGTACACTATTATAATCAAGTAGATGGGAGTTAATCAGCATACTCACTGTTGTTTGACTCTGTGTTGTTTTCACTGTGAGTACTTTAATAAGGTAGAATCAGGCCACAGTAACAGGAACTGCCTCTCCGACATCTTTTGGGGGTTAACCCTTGCGCATTTCTTTTTTGCAGTATTTTGAGAAGGTTCAGAAGGTGATGAAAATTGGCCTGGAAACCCCAGATATCCCTATGTTAAAGCATCAGATTAGTGCTACATCCCACAAGTGTTGCCAAAATTAATTTTCCCAAGAGAAAAGAAAGTTAAAAAAAAAACAGAAACAAACAAGCAAGCAAAAGTAAATAATGTTTTTTGCTAAGCACTACCAGAAGATTAAATTAAAACCTCTTGTTTTTTAGTTTTACAGTTTAGCTTAAGATTTTAGAGAAAAAAGTCTTGTAAAAAGACTTGCATTTGTCAGTGCAAAATGCAAGCATGTCACACCCTGAGATGGACTTTTGTCTGAGGTAATGCCTTGAACATTCAGTAGGTTTCTTTGATAGGGATGAATTGTTATGAAAATCTCTACCCTGATTTTGTATCTTTTTTTGGATAGTATCTTGTTCAGAGATTACTTATGTGGAAACTGTGGACATGTCTAGTTAAAGAGGAAGCAACTGCTGTCTCTAACGGCGAAACAAACATATGACAGACGTGTGCAGAATGACCTGGTGCAGAGAATGACCCAAGTCAGTGCCGTGGCAAACTGAGTTAAATGTGCTAAAAGAAGTCTGAGAACAATTCTTCAGTCCATACCTAACCATGGCACTTAGTTAGCAGTCCCACATTGAGAGGCATGGGGAAATAAAAAAACTCAAGAATGATGGTTCACTTCCTCCTTGGTCAGCTTTGCGCACGGTTATCATCTCCTTCTAGTTTCCATTGCACAGGTGTCTAGGCCACAAGTTTGCATTTTGAGAAAGCTTCATTAGACAGCCAAAGAATTTGAATAACTGTAAAAGAAAATTTTGGATATAGTAATGGAAGTAGTAGCAGGGAGTGGAAGAGTAGAGGAAGAATCCTGAGAGTCTGAAGAGTGGTGCATAGTTAACTTTTGCCATTGGCATTAATTGTTTGGTTTTGTGTTTAAACTTGAGTTAAAGAGGCTAAATTGATGAATCTAAGTTTGAGTGTCATGGCTGTGAAGGACCTCTCATCCCTAGGGTAATTCTTCTGGCACTGGTGGAATAGTGGTAAATCCATGTAAGGAAATGTATTATGCCAGTGCTTGTACTATTTCAAAGCTCTGTAGAGGCGGGAAATTTCATTCTCTGTATCAATAATCCAGGATTTCTCCATTTTGCTGTTTCTCTGAAAAAGTATTGGAAAACAAAAGAGCTTTTCAGGCCCATAGAGAAAATAAAATGTTATTCTGCTTTCCTGTTATAGAAAAGTAAACATTTACATTTAAAGCAAGTTAAGAAGAGATTTTCCTTTTTTTTTTTCTTGTCCTGACTTCTCTGATACAGCCTAATTCATTTTTACTGAATAAATGTTTATTTCTAGAACTGCTTATTCCTTAATCATTCATTGGCCTGAGAACAGGAAATACCTGGAATATATATTCTTAGAAATGAGTTTTTGTAATGTAACACTGGGAACTCATGATTTTAGGGCCAGATTTTCGAATTGGAAACACGTCATAATACACTGGTCTCTGAAACCACAACCCCAGATGGCAGCATTGGTGGTTAGGAAAGGATGGAAAGACCTTCTTTTCCAGAGCAGAAGGGTTCACAGTATTTGTAGTCACTGCTTGTCATGTTTGGGTTTTCTGAAGTTCTTTCCCAAGGACCAAAACTGGTAAACAAGGTCATACTTTTTTCAACCATACGTCACTGAAACTACTACAAACCTCTGGGGGCGAGATGTCCTGGCAGCTTGGGGGGTCCGGATCGGAACGGATTTTTAAAAGGGGCCACTGTGTCGAAGGGCACACCATGTCTTACGCCTCCTTTACGGTGGCTGACAGACAAACCCATTTGGGAATGCCAGTGGCCCCTTCCAAAAGAGAAATTAGTTGCCCTTCGACAATTGGTTCAGGAGCAACTGGACCAGGGCCATCTTGAGTTTTCCACTAGTCCGTGGAACACTCCAGTTTTCTGTATCAAGAAGAAATCTGGGAAATGGAGGTTGTTACAAGACCTCCGTAAAGTCAATGCTGTAATGGAAGGCATGGGGACGCTGCAACCTGGTATGCCGTCACCCACCATGCTTCCTGAAGATTGGCCGGTTCTTATCATCGATCTGAAGGATTGTTTCTTTATGATTCCTTTGCATCCTGATGATAAACCAAAATTTGCCTTCATGGTGCCAGCGATTAACAATGCTGAGCCTGCACAGAGATATCAATGGACGGTTTTGCCACAAGGCATGCACAACAGTCCGGTCATATGCCAATGGTATGTCTGGAGTTCGTAAACAGTTCCCTGATGGCCATTTCTATCATTATATGGATGATATCCTGGTGGCAGCATCCACTCAGGAGGAGCTGCTGAGGATACACCCTCAGCTGCTCAATGCCTTGCATTCTTATAGGCTTCAGGTGGCTCCAGAAAAGGTTCAACAACAACCTCCTTGGAAATATTTGGGGGTCAAAATTTTGGAGCTAACAGTTTGACATCAAGAGGTGCAATTTGTGCATTTGATTAAGACATTGAATGATGCAGAAAAATTGGTAGGTGTCATCATGTGGTTATGTCCATATTTGGGACTAACCAAGACACAATTGTCTCCATTGTTCGATCTGTTAAATGGAGACCCCGATTTGAGATCACCACACACCTTGACCCCTGAAGCATTGGAGGAGGTTCAGTGAGCTGTTTCCGCTCGCCAAGTCCATCGTATTGATCCTTCCGTTGATATCACTGTGTTCATCACCATTCCAGATTTACATCCCACAGGCATCATTGGCCAATGAAGTGACAAATGGTCTGATTCCTTGTACATTTTGGAATGAGTCTTTTTGCCCCATCAGCCACAAAAGATGGCAACCTCACTATTTGAGTTGATTGCTCTCCTGATCATCAAATGCCGGCTACAGTGTTTGCAATTGACGGGAGCAGATCCCGCAAAGACAGAGATCCCCATAGAGTGGGAGAATTTTGACTGCAGCCTTGCAAATGATGTATCTCTGCAGAGTGCTCCTGAAAATTTTTCAGGGCAGATCACTTACCATCTGCCCAGCCACAAGCTACTGAAGGTGGCAAAATTGGCTGAACTTTCTTTGCGGCCCAAAAATAGTCCAGAGCCGGTGCAAGGACCCACCATCTTTACTGACGGCTCGGGGAAAACTGGAAAAGCCATTGTCACTTGGCGGGATGGATCTGAGTGGCAGCAGCTGAAGGGTCATGAAGCAGGCTTGGCCCAATTGGTTGAATTGAAAGCTGCTGTCATGGCGTTTCAGCAATTTTCCCAGGTTCCTTTCAATCTGGTCACGGACTCCGCCTACGTGGCAGATATAGCTGAACAACTAGGTTATTCAGTTTTGAAGGAAGTCAGCAACCCTGCTTTATTTCAATTACTGAAAGCCTTGTGGTGTGCTATTCAGGCCCGAGTCCATCCCTATTTTGTTCTACATGTAAGGAGCCATACCAATTTGCCAGGTTTCATAGCGGAAGGCAACGCGAGGGCTGACAAGTTGGCTAACCCCGCGTGGGTAGGGCCTCTGCCTGACATACTCACGCAAGCCAAGGCATCGCATGAGTTTTTTCATCAGAATGCTCATACCTTGGAGAAGCAGTTCCACTTGACACCAACTGAGGCTCATGACATTGTCAATTCCTGTGATGACTGTCACGCGCTGGCTGCGCCCTTGCCGGCAGGGGTTAACCCCAGAGGCCTGAAGGCCTTGCAGATTTGGCAGATTGATGTCACCCGTATTGCCGAATTTGGCCAGCTCAAGTATGTGCATGTATCTGTTGATACCTTCTCCTCTGCTATGTGGGCTTCCGCTCACACTGGAGAGAAGGCTCACGATGTCATTGCCCACTGGAGGCAGGCTTTTTCTTTTTAGGCACACCTTCTACTGTGAAGACCGACAATGGTCCTGCTTATGCCTCGCAGAAGGTGCAGCAGTTCCTACGAGCGTGGGGTGTGTCACACAAGTTTGGCATTCCACATTCTCCAACTGGTCAAGCCATCGTAGAACGTGGTCATGGTACTCTGAAGCAGGTCCTTCAAAAACAAAAATGGGGAATGCAGGGCGAACCCCCGCAGAGTCGGTTGGCAAAGGCCTTGTACACCATCAATCACTTTACGGTGCCGCAGAACTCAAATAATCCAGTCATCTTGAATCATGACCTTTCGATACTGGGTCTGGACGGGATGCATCGGCCTCGAGCAAAAGTTCGGGTGAAGAACCTGATCACTAACCAGTGGGAAGGCCCATTCGAGCTTGTCCTGTGGGGTCGTGGGTCTGGTCACAGATACTGGGGAACAATGGGTACCTGCAAAGTGTGTTCGTCCTGATCTGCAATCGCAAAGGCAGAATCGGGCCAACAGGCCACCTGGAGACCGTGACCAGAGTGAAAGTCGGCAAGCGGGGGAACCTCCGAGTGATGACTCAGATGCAGATGATGTGAGTGATCACTTGGATGGCCCCTCCACAAGCAGACATTGAAATCTACATTTTTCCTTTTTCCTTTTTCTTTTTTTTTTAAAAACAAAAAGGGTGAGAGGTAGTCATTGCTTGTCATGTTTGGGTTTTCTGAAGTTCTTTCCCAGGGACCAAAACTGGTAAACAAGGTCATACTTTTTAAACTATCTTGTTTTTCACATCTCTCTCCTAAGGAGGGACTTTGCTTGTTGACCCTTGGTATGACCAATGGTTCAAAGGATCCCACCTCTTAGGTGGGCACGTTGTATAAAGGTATAAAAATAGGTTCTGAGAATAAACCAGCCCCTTTTTTGGAGCATCAGCCTTCTGAACCACGAGTCCATGTCTTTCTTTTGTGTCCAACAGCAACAAGCATTGAGCCATATATAAGCCCAATCACATTGGTGTGGTCTCACTTTCCTTTGAAAGTACTGAAGTGGAAAAGGGGTGTGCTTTTCTGCCAGAAGAGGCAGAGGAAGAGTATGAGGAACTCCTGTATCTATTTCAGCACCAAGGATGTGAACTCTCACCCCACTTCTGTTTTCTCCACCTGCTGCTACCCTCCAAGTCTTTATACACAATTTAGTGGTGATAAGCCATGGCGGTTATTAGAAATTTGCATTGAAATGTTACTTACATGGGAAGTGGCTGGCTGTATATCTCAAAACTGCTATTTCAATGAAATCATTAACATTTCTGTTCATTGGTTAAGCCTGGATTCATACTTCCAAGCTCTGCTATGACTCTATGATGGTCAGATACTTTCCATTACATGTGTGTGCTCATGAGAGAGAGAGAGCTGTGGTTGTCCTGCAGGTGGCTGGACAAGATATTGTTCTCCACAAGCACTATAATGCTTACACTTCTATTCAGTGTTCGATTAAAAACATCAGTAGTGCATGGAGATTTATAGACAGCAATGCTAATACCCTAATTCAGCTTTCTTAATGGTACAGAAAATAGAATGCATATAAGTTGTCTTAAGCATTTTCCCTTCTTCTAATTAACTTTTCCAAGCTTCTCTACTTACTATATTTTTGGTATGACTTGACTTAATACTAGATTGAAAACTATACCCCAAATGGCCTCATATACCTGTATAGCAATGTGGCCTGTATGGCTGAGATCTTGGGGATCTGACTTACAGGCTGCTGCAGTGTAATAGGAGTGGGGTAAAAATTATTTTGTCCTGCTACTAGCTGCATGGAAATGGGTCATGTCAGCTACTAAGAAACAAAAAGCAGTGGATTATCTCCTGGTACTTCATAGGAAGTTTTGCTCTTTAGGTTAGATAACTGATAATGACATGGAAGAAAAATGAAACAAACTATTTCATCAATTGATAGTCTCCCTGTTGGTCTTTTGTCTGACATTTGTTCTCATTGGTTGCCCTTCAACATCTCATATTTTTTGAATGCTATAATAATGAATATATGCATAAGAATCATATAATTGTGGAGTAACTTGGGTTCTTAGGGAACCTTTAAAGACATCTTTTATTGTATCAGTATTCTCAAAGCCCTGTTTAACTTTAATCTGAACGCTTCAGTGATGGGATATCACACTTTCTCTAGGCAACCTGTTCCACTATCTTACCATCTTTTTAGTAAAAAAAAAAAATGGATATTTTTGTCTAATCTAAACCTACTCTCAGTTTAAAAAATGTTGTCCCTTGTCCTGTCACTGCAAGCCTTGCTATAAAGTCTCTCTTCGTCTTTCTTATAAGCTGCTTTTGTATATTGAAAGGTCTCACTGAGGTCTCCCTGGAGCCTTCTCCAGGCTCAACTCTCTCAACCTTTCTTCGTAGGAGAAGTGTTCCAGCCCTTGGATCCTTTTTGTGGCTGTCCTCTGAAACCACTCTTACGTGTTACATGTCTTACTTATACCAGAGCTGGACACAGCACTCCAGGTGGGGTCTCATGAGAGTGGAGGGGAAGAATCACCTCCCTCAACTGTCTGGCCACACTTTTTTGATGCAATCCAGGATACAGCTGGCTTTCTGGGTTGCCAGCACACAATGCCAGCTCATGTCCAATTTTTCATCCATTGGTATCTCCAGCTCTGCTCCCTAGGGCTGCTGTCAATCCATTCATTCCCCAGTCTGTATTTCAATCTGATATTGCTAATTGCCCCAACCCACATGCACATGGCCTTGTTGAACTGAGATTTGTATAGACTGACCTCTCAATCCTGTTAAGGTCTGTCTGGATGGCATCCCTTCCCTCCAGCATGTCAAACGCACCACACAGCTTGGTGTCATCTGCAACCTTCTGAGAGTGCATTTAATCCCACTGTCTGTGTCACTAATGAATAGTACTGGTCCCCAATACAAGCCCTTGAGGGTCACTATTCATTACTAGTTTCCATCTAGACACCAAACCATTGACTGTAACTCTTTGGGCATGGCCATACAGCCAATCCCTTACCCATCTAACAGGCCAAACCAAAGCAGAAGACCGTATCCAATCAGAAGTCCAAGTAGTTGACTTCTACACAGATGGTAAGATGGATGGTGAGGAAAGCCTGCACAAGAGTAATAGACTCTGCTGTGCTGCTGTGATCTAATTCAACAGGTCATATTCATAATACATATGCATATTCATGTGTGTTTGATTTACACAGTTATCTGAACAAAGCATACAGACAACTGAAGACAAGACTATGCAGGAACTTTGTAGCCATTGTGCTTGCCTGAAGTAGGAGGCTGTCTAGAGAGCTAAAAAGGAAAGCAAACCTCAGTCTCTGCCATAAGGATACATTTTCATTCCCCTCTGCTCATTTGCCAGTTTTGGAACTGACAAGGCCATTGTGAGCTTTCTTTCATAAGATTCGTGCAATCAGCTGGTATCTGAAAAATAAAACACCCTTGAATTCCTTGAGAAGGTATTCTTCATTTTGCTAGTGGTGGCTTTAACATGTTGATTGCAAAGGAAATTGTTCAGTAGAAGAGATAGCAGATGAAAACAGACCAGAGGGGGGAAGCTGCTAACTAAAGTGTTCTGCAGCCATCCCAACTTCCCCCCTGTTCTGTCTAGGCCAACCACAGCCTGCTGGCCCCTGACTGTTAATCTTCACAGCTGCACCTCCACCCTCTCCACAGAGCAAAGAGGCAAGAGTATAAACAGCTGGGATTAACCGGAGAAGGTTCACTCTCAATCCCATGTTTGCAGTAGGGCAGGCACGTGATGGTAAAAGTTGATTAAAGTATGAATTCAAGCAAAGACAGCATGCTGGTGTCCAGCTTGGGGAGTTTTTACTTGATTGTAACACCTTCTCACACTGGAGATGCTTATGGAAAGGCTGACAAAACTGCGATGGTGCTGATATAAATGCTACCATTTAGTATTTGGAATAAAAGGTGTCTTTTCATTAGGACTGCTTGTTTTCTTCTGTGCTCCCCTGCAGTTGACAGGGAATGGAGTCTCTCAGTTCCTTTGGCAATTGCTGTATGTTATAGGTTTCCCTCACATCCTAGAGACATTGCTTAACATGATACTTTGTAAGGTAAAGCTGCTTTTAGCCAGATTCCGTGTCTTCAGGCTGAGGTAGAGTCATCAAGCTTTGGTGTTTTTAACTGCATCCCAACACTACAGCTGTTACTGCTAGGTTTTACTGTTCAGAAGAAAACCCTTGCATTACCAACCACTCTTTCCTGTCAGGACTCCAATGTTTTGGGCTTTGTTTGTGGAATGATGTAAGAGTAGTGCTTGGCATTTCTCTCTTCCGGGTGAAGGATCTTAGTCCTTCCATAGCCATTTCTTCTGGCAGAGCTTCATCCCACAAGAAACCAGACTGTCCAGCAGTCTGGACTAGAGCAGGAGCAGGACAAGGTATATTCAGAAGCTGACCTGAGCTGTTGTGCTACTACTTTAAAATGACTGTGCAATGTTTTTGCCTCTAATCAATTGAAGTTTTCTTCCAGCACTTAAGAAATGGAGAAGAAATATTGCTAGAAGTCTTTCCAGAAGGGAGAAAGCACTGGAGGGTTGGGAGAGTTACATCTGTGAGCATGAAGCAAAAAGCCTCTGCAGGAGCAGTGTGGGTTGTACACAGAGTTTTGGGAGTCCTTGAGAGGCTTGGTTTGTGGTTTAGTTGAAGCACTGAACTAATACTGAGGTTGTATCTTACAGACTATGCACCCATTCATTTATTTCAGTGACTGGCTTTTGGAACAGGCAGATGTCACTTTCTAATTGTCCAGATCTAGGTCTGTATGTCAGCCTTGACATGCACTGTTCCCTCACCACTCTCCAGCACTACTATAGTCTGTAAATGAATTTATTCACACCACCCTAATTTTCACCAAAGTACATTGCCAAGTCCATCATCCTGAGGGACATTAAAACTTGCATGTGTGTATTTTAAACGTTGTTGACATTTTTTTTTGGTACTTTCGTTCCTTGATTGACTAAAGAGAGTTTCTTCAGCTGGCTGTTACAGAATTATTGAGATCTTCCTAGGCCTTGCAAGCAGCACATTTTCTTTCCTGCAGCCTGGATATTGCACTGTTCCCTCATATTATTTTCTACAAAGAGGAAAACTTTGGTCAGTGAGAGGAAGATCAGCCCCCCAAAATGTATTTGATTTGCTCAGTTGTTCCAGTGTTTCTGAATACTGAACATGTGTTACTTTTAAACAAACAATGCTGAAAAAAAATCCAGTTATAGTAGTTTTAAGTGTGAAAACCAGAATAGTTAAATTCTGATGTGCAGCTGGATCTTCTTAGTCCCTAAACAGCATAGATCCAACTGTTTCTTTTTTTTCTTGTGAATTAGTGGCACAGATAAATTGTGCCATAGAGACTAATGCAGTTTAGACATGAAAACATTTCACTCTTTCAGTATATAAACAGTTCATATGCTTTGGATACATAACATCAGTATGTAATTCCAGTTGCACATTAATAAAAGGTCAGATTAATTTTATATGGTAAAGGCATATACCCAGCAGTAACAGGATGGACCAATGCATTAACAGGAAGAGTTCTTACTGCACTTAAAAGCTTTTAAACTGGAAAAGCTATTTTTCTGGCTGAGGCAGATTTTTGTCTATTAAATATTTTCTTTGAGTTGTCCCCATGGCTCTTTTTTTTGCTTCCTCCAGACATACACGCCAAAACAAATCCCAGAGCCCTCATCAGCCCTGCACTGCAGGGAGAAGTCTGGATAAGATCCCCGGCATAGCCAGTAAACACAATGTGATAAGCGGGTAACTGTCACTGTCACCCAAGGGCATCCTGGGCACCCATTGCTGTCCTATTGGAAGGAAGGACTGAACATCAAAGTCAGCTTTCTGCAGCAGTAAAGTAGGGCAGATGAATAAAGGAAAACATTTTAATAACTATGCATTATTAATACCACTAGCAGGCTATTAAATCACCCATACAACAGGCATTTAATGAAGGGAAATATGTTGTTTGAACATTGTGTAATTGTCAAACTGACTCATCTGGCATGCTTTGCTTCTTGAGCTATGACAGTTTCGTGAGGTTGCCAGCAGAACTGAAAAGGTTGGCATTTCACCGTGGAGATTCAGAATCATCTTACAGCTGAAGCTACAAAGTCATGTTGGAGACAGCTGCTTTTTTTTGTGACAAATCTTTATACTGTCTGTCTACCTGTTGGTTTCCACCCTCTAAAGGCATTGCAATTTTCTTCCCCTCAATACTTTGTCTTTTTTAGGGTATAAGACACAGCCCAATTATTGCAGACCTAAGATGATGTTTTAAATGAAACCTTTTGTCAGATTTAATAGCTAGTGCATTGTGAAAAGGCTAGTCACAAAACCCTTTGCATCTGCATTTTAACTTTAATTTGAAATTCAACTTTAAAGGAGTTAATATGTAGTAGGTTTTTGCAGTTTGACTAGGTCTGCTCATGTAAGGAAAGCAAGTTGTTCCATTGCTGCATTTAGACTAAGAATGAATTTCCCATGTTCTAAGAAAGTGGAAGAAATAGAATTTATGCATAGGATGTTAACCATTTTCCTAGCAAGAGGAGTCCTGAAGAAATTAAATACATTCCATGGAATCCCTGAGTATATAAAATACCCAATGCAAGTATCACCGTGTGTACTTTTGACAAGTTTCAAACTTTCAGAAATACCTATGAAGGTATTCTGACTTCCTAAGAAGTCAGCTGTTTTGTTTCCAAGGAAAGCAGTGGACTAAAGCTATCTTGGCAAAATCAAAAAGTGAAGTCAGGGATTTGATGAAAGTCAGTTTCTTAGTGAATCAAAGCCCTTCTTTTCTTTTTTTTTTCTTTTCCTGTTTTTTGTTTGTTTGTTTGTTTGTTTGGGTTTGTGGGGGTTTTTTTGGTTTTTTTTGGTGTGGTGTTGTTGGGGGTTTTTTTGGTTGGTTTTTTTTTTTTTTTGTTTGGTTGGTTTTTTGGGTTTTTTTTTGTTTTTTTTTGGGTTTTTTTTGTTTGTTTGTTTTTTTTTTTTGATGTGACATAATATGGCAGAAGAGTTGATCAAGAAGTGGATTTTTCTCCTCCAATGTTTCTCAAGCATAATTTAATACTCTTGTGAAGCATAATAAATTATTAGGGCATGGGTCTGGGCTCACTACCTAGTAGCAAGAAATCTGCCTTGAGTGAAAGCAGTAAGTTTTGCTTTACTTTATTTTACAGGGGCTTATCCTTAGAAATAGTCATGGCAAGTAAAATGTACATTGTAGCAAAAGTAGAACTAGTTGTTCAACAGATATAATGTGACTGACACAAACAGAAATTAGCCCTGGCCTTTACTACCCAACAGTTTTGTAAAATACTCTGGGGAACTTAGGTGCAATCAGTGAAATCTCTCCAGTTTTTATCAGCCAGAGTCACTTGTTCAGATCCGTGGTGCACAAGGCACAAGTTTGGGACACCTGCCGAGGTACCAGATAAAAAATGATACATGCCTTCAGAAAATTAAAAAAAATGCTCCCTGCTGCTTTTTGTGTGTGACCAAGCCTTGTTGATGTGCACAGAGGGATGATGAGAACACCACAGAAGTCAAGATTTCAGGGAGATTAGGCACAGAAAGCCTCATCGCAGATTGCAGTCTGTCTAGGCATGGAGTTTTTCATCTCTCTTGGTACTGGGACACCTTTAATGCCCAGCAGTTCTGTAAGTTGGAAGTTAGATACACAAAATTAGGTACATCAGATAACTACTGCACCAAGATCTGGACCAGTTTGATGTTTGACCATATTTTGATCTTGTTTCTTGTGTCTTAACAGTAATGCAGAAATTCAGTGTAAAAGAAAAATTAAAGGTAGTGGTGGAGAATTTTTTTTTCATGGACTTGTACCAAGAAAAAAGAGCAAATCTGTGCACTGTAAAAGCAACACTTTTGGTTTTAACTTCTGTCTAACTGCAGCTTTTCTTAGCTGCTAATACATGAGAACATCATCACAGTTTGTGTTTCAATTGCTGCCAAAGTGTTAGTTTCAGCATTAAAAAGATCAAAACTTTGATCATTGTGAAATCTTACATTAAATTTGTGCTTCTTTGTAACCACTGAAAGCAGTCACACAGAGGCTGTGTTTAACATATTTGTTCTTTCATTTACCAAAAGGTATTTTCACATCAAAACAGTGTCATCAGCTGTAATATACAGTGTATATCTGCCCTTCCATTTCACAGGGAAGAGAGGGAGCAGTTTGATTTATTAATAAACCAAAGAGCTTTTGCCATAAATCAGAATACATCAGCTTTTTTTCCTTACGTAAACTACTATACTAATTGGATTTTCACTCCCAGATATTATCTGAGTAAAGACTATAATCACATATTTCAAGTTAATTGTAGCAGAACACAAATATACAGACAGATTTAATGATAAAGGACTTTTAGTTCCAAAACTGAGTCATAAATGAAAAAAATCAACAAACAAAGGAGGGAGAAAGACAATATTGCATGGTACTGATGGGAGGCTGGGTACATTTAGTCCTCTCTGATCTTGACAAGATCTTCCTTTTTTTGTGAAGACCTTAGAATTCTCTAGATTTAAGTACCTTTGTTTAATGTTTATTTGCGAAACTCAAACCTTGGTGGCGGGTTTTCTTTGCAGAAAGGGAATTCAGCTGTCCCTCTGCTCTAGAAGATAGTGTGTTCAACCACACTTACTCTGCTGAGTTCAGCAGCCATACAAAACCTTGCATTTGATTACATTGGGTTTTATTATTAGGTGTCTGTAGAATTCCCTCACAGGCATTTATTTATTTTCTTTTTTAAGACCACTGAATGAAAAATTGTGCTAAATGAAATGTGTTATATATGTTATGTTTTAATTAGAAGAAAGAATGTTTCCAATTCCATCCAATTTATAAATGCACTTTAAGCTACAGTGGTGAATGTTTGTAGTTTATTTTTCCTATACCTTTTTTTTTTCTTTCTTCAGCTAAGTAACATGCTGGGGCAAGGAAGGAAAAGATCATCTGGGACAGCAGAGCAGGTGTTATTTCTTGCAAAGGTTCAGGTTCTTGACTGCCAACCTTAATGTTATTTGGGGAGTCTGATTCTGAGCAAAGCAGTCTCTACTCAGAGCTATCTTTGTTTTTACTTTTTCTTCCCCTTGTTTACAAGCTGAATTCTGCATGTCAAAGTTTTTCTTTCCTCCAGTGGGCTGTAGCTGCCTCTAAGTGACAGCCCATTTTCACAGTTCTCTTTATCGTCTCGTGTTTCTTGAAAATACAGAAAAGGTTTTCAAGAGTCTCAGGCGTGGGTGGTTTGAATTGTCACCTATATAGTTATGTCTGTCTTTCTTCCAGGTGTAACCAGTAGAAAAATGGAGGGTGTTGGTTTTGATGCTGACATATCCTCTAGTTTCTTTCATCTCTTACTCAAAATCTGGCTTCTTTCACCTGAGTAGAGTCAACATCAAATAAATCCCAGAAACACCTGTGTGTTTTAGAGAACCTGGCAATAGGATTATGTCTGTCCTGCGTCTACTGATTCTCAATCAACCATTCTCACAAGTTTACTCTTAAAAGTAGTGGTTGGGGTCTCCAGCAGCTCGGCCAAACCATTCTAAAACACAGCATATGAAGTACTGTCACTACTGAAATCTTCATAACATGATAATTCATGATTAGTTCTTTTATTCAAATAGTATGCAAAGCAGCTTTTTAAAAGTAGTCCTCATTGATGGAGATAAACAACCTTCTTTGCAGCACCAGGATCAGATAAGTCTGCTTTCAGTGTGTATTTTGATCTAGCAAAGAAAGGAGAACTTTGATTTTTATTTAACAAAATAAAGTAATTCTGCTGTGATAAGATGTTTTTCCTCAAACACAACAAGGTGCTAACTACAGGTGAACTTAAATAGTCAGCAACAATGCCAGTTTCAAAGTAATGAACTAGACAATCAAGAAGTTTTTTAAGTGATAATTAAGAAAAAGTTATTCTGCTGTATGTGTGTAATTTACTGTAGTAGATTAATTTCTCTCTGTTGGCATAAAGCAATTAAGAAGTCTTCCTAATATTTCAAAAGCTCATATTAGCTTTTTGATAATTGGCAGTGTATTGGCTTATATTGTCCTAAATTTTCACTGGTTTCACTAAACATGAAGGATAATGATAATATTTAAGATTTTGAGATTTTCCAGGTAATTTCATTTTTCCACTGCAGATCAAATTCATTTGGCATCTTCCAGTTGCAGAACAGAAGTCATCCTTGTAAGGGAGATTTTGGGAGGCATCTTTCCCAAGGTCCCTTTAATTTTCAATACCAGTGGTCTGCATCTTTGCATTCATTGCCTTTGGGAAAAAAAAATGGACTTTACTATATCACAAAAATTAGAAAAGAATTTGGATATATGATTTTGGATATAATTTTCAAGTCTTTCCTCTAAATAATGAACACTCTTATTATTCCAGGACTCAGAATTTGACCCCTTGAAGTTCACCAGTGTGATTGAATGTGAGAAGCCAAACAATGACTTAAGTAGGTTTCGAGGTTACATGTGAGTATTTCATATAGTATCCTTCAGTATACACTCCTTTTCTTTAATATGGAATAAAATAAATGCTTGTTAGCTTTGGGCTGTCTTCTGTAAGTTGAATCATCATCACATCTAAATAGGGCTGTTTATTTGAGGCTCTTTCAGAGGATCCTTACTTCAAGGTGAGATGGGAACTCCATGTTTCCATTCCTTAGGATGGGTTTATTTGCTGACTTCAAGCACATTACAGAAATGAATGTATGAAGCATGCAGTTATGGACACTCTTCTCCTTTTCCTCCATGGATCAAAAAAGCCATCTGGAAATGGGAAGAAATAGAAAACAAGTCCAAGAGAGGCAACAAACAAAACAATCTGTTGTATGCTTTCATGAAGACAGGTCTGTTGGATGTTTCTGTTAATATGTGTGTCATTGAGGAAAGTCAGGAGGCAAAACTGATATTTCTCCAGCTATGGCACTTCTCCTTTCTTCTCATTCAGATAAAATTAAATTATTGGCTCACACAATGGGTGTGCTTGTGCATTACCACATCACCTATGCCCACTTGACTTCATTCTAAACAAACAGAACTACATTAACAGGGTGCTCATCTCTGGCCAATCAGTCCTGCTCAGAAACAAATGTTTTAGCATGTGCAAAGCACTTTACTTCTTATGTAGCCTAGTCTGTAGTATAAAGTTATGTTAGTTATGGTGACTTAGGAGATGCACTCTTGCATGACTCATTTTTCTACAGTCTGTTAACCATGTGGAGAGTGAGAGGCCAGGATATATAAATTTTGCCCAAATTTTCATGACGAGAGTTAAACTGACACTAATTCTGTTTCAAATACAATGATTTACCACCCATGTTGATTAGCAGTGATAAGCAGCATTAAATTGTGTAAATGTCACAAGGTAAATTGCTGGAGCACGAGGAGCTTTTTATAGTGATGCCATTTACCACCAGAGTTACTACTCTCAGATGTCACAGATTGTGGAGGACCTACTGTCAACTGGTGTAAATCAGAGCAGTTTCTTTGAAACTACATCAAGTTGTAGTGTGGGAAAATGTATTCCTTTATTTAGCAGCACAAAGCCCTACAGTTCATGTGAAAAAAAAAAAGAAAAAAGTTTAGTATTAGACATTACTGCATGAGGATGTGTAATAGAGAGCCTGCTCTACTGTACACATGCCATTTCCAGATATGGAAATGGAAAGTTTGGCAGCTTTTTTAGCACACTTTATGTATGAATTTTAGTCCTCAAAATATTGAGCAGAATAGTGTAGAAAATATGCATAAATTTTTCTTCCATTATATATTTACTTATTTACTCCATGTGGAAAAGGCCTGTGGCATGTAAATTACAGAATTATTTGAATTACATAGCAGAAAACATGGTAATATCTTTTTGATGGCTATTTTTTAGTATTGATTATATTTAATCTTCTTTATATTTTATAGTTTCACAAATGATGTGAATATGTTTTGACACAAATTTTGAATCTGGCAAAAAGAATCAGGTGATTTCCAGCTCTTATCAGCTATGTTCCAAGGGATTTACAGCTAAAGGACCATGGGCCATTAAAATTAGAGAGTGGAGACCAACCCCATAACAAATAAATTCTCAGTCCCCTAATTTATCACAGAAGAGAGCTTTTTCCCCTCACTTTTTAGAGTTCCTTCATTAGTATAATGGAATCAGGAGTCTATTTCAAATCATACATTAACAAGATGAATAGCAATTAACACATCTGCATTGAAACATGTCATTGTCACGTCAAACTCAGATCTTAATTCTTGTTCAAAATTTTACCAGTAGTTGCTGCTTGAAATAATGGATCAGATAGCTACCAGCCAATAATAGCTTGATTGAAAATAAATGTTACCAAAATATTTTAATAGGAATCCCATGAAATAATAGACTTTCAACAGATCCATATGTAAAAGCCATGCTAAAACATTACCAAAGTTTTCTAAACATTTTGACCACTTAGTAAGTTTCCAGTTTTGATTCAGATTTTTTTTTGTCCTGTACGAAATGTGATCTTTGGTTTTAATGTCTGTGCTGACAAATCTTTCAAGAAATAGAAATATTTGTGTGCATGCTGTAAAACGTAAAAAATTCTGTTCCCCATAGTTTTCCTGAAACAGAACCACTATAGGTAGCCAATGTAGCTCAGGCAGGCCAGGATAAAAGAAAACATGATATTAAAAAAAATAAATATATATATATATATATATATATATATATATATATATATATATATATATACTGCAGAATGCATTGAGATGGACCTAGTCCTGTCCTATATCTGAAAAGGTGTAGCATGCACATTACTGCATCTGAATTCTTTAGCTACGTTGCCACAATCTGCATTCAACACACTTGAGGTGTGCAGATGCACAAGCAGACTACCAGTTCTATTCAGGTTCTTCCTTTAATTCTCTTTTGCAGTTTCTGCACCCCCAAATAACCCAAATACATTCACCCACTTTTATTCCCCTATAAACATATTCTTTGTAAGAAGAATAAAACAAAACCTAACATGCCCCCTGCCCGTATGTGTCTAGCCAGATTATGTACAGTATGCATGGCAAACATTCAAAAATCCAATTCTGTGTTCCAAACATAGCAGTATTTGCTTTAAAATCTTGTTTGTACCTTTTTGTGTTTATATGGGCAAGGGAAAAAGAGAAGTAGTAATTGGGATTCTTTGAGCTTTTTGAAAATAATAATTTTATTCTTAGACAAGAACATAAAATTTTATCTGCTCATACCAAAATAAGTGTAGCTTGGAATTGGAAGAAGAAGCTGAATACATGTATGTATTTCTATTTCAAAGGTTGTCATAAGGTAACAAACCAAAATTAATATAAAATCATGTTACAATTTTTTACGAACAAACAATTATAAATCTATAGTGATGTCTCTTTAATGTGCTATAGTAAGAGCTCCACTCCTGCAATAAAAAACCAAAGCAATCTAGACTAATTTTCAGCAATTGAGAGTCAGGAAGTTTCTGACTGATAATGTTTACTGAGACCATGTTTAAGATAGTTGAATATTATCTTTGGGAGTGTCAAGCCTTGGAAAGTAATGCCAGCTCTACCATTTCCTTTGTTAGACACTTGATAAACCAAAAAGTGAAAGAAGGTACTCTCTCTTGAATACAGTTATCATTGGTACCTTGTCATTTAATGCTAGTAAACACATAAGAAGTTAAAACATAGTAGAAAGCTGAAGTGAGCTGCCATCAGGGTAGTATTTGCATTGCTGTATTAAACCAGAAGCTTACTTCTGCATAAACACTTTCAGAGTGCTGTAGCATAGCAGTAGTTAACTGCAAATGATCTGCTCACTTCTCCTAATTTGTGGTGCATTTGTATTTTAGATGTGAAGATACCACATTTTTGCAGTGTCATCCATGTGAGAAATTGCAAAGAAAAGCATTTGCATTCCAGGCATCTGAATGGCTTCAGCCAGACACTGTTTTAAAGAATGACAAAGAAAATTTTCCTTCTTTTGCCTGTAACTTACACTGGCCAGAATCCAGAAAGCGAAAAAAGAGACTTTTCACCCTTTGTAACAAGCTTAAGGTTTATAACTCTGCAGGGCTAGAAAAGGGAGCTAGGCTGTCTCTCAACCCAGACTCAAAGTTTACAATTGGCAGGTTTGTTATCAAAGTGAGCAGTTTTGTATAACTAGTTTTCATTATTTTATAATCCAGACCTTTATGTCTGTAATTTTTTCTTCAACATCAGTGCCCAACTGTTTTATGCGTATGTTATGTTACTGAGTCACTGGGAGTGACTGTAGACAAGAGGCAAATGATGAGTTTCCTCCAGCCTCTGCTGGCTTCTTTCTTACCAGTTTTGATTTCATCCATGTTTTCTAAAGGTCTGGTGAGCAAGTCTGACTTCATTAGGATATGGAAAAGTAAAAAGCAGTACCAAGTGCATGTAAGGATGAGATGTGGTAAGAAGGCTCAGCCTGTGGGTGAGGGCAGTAGATTGGGGTTTTAACACCTCTGGGTTAACTTCAGATGTTGCACAATAGTTTTGGAGTTGTTTTGTAAGTTAAGATAGTAAGAACAAATAAGTAATTGTATAGAACAAATACACAAGTAATTGTACATGAAGTTTGCCGTGTGCAATATACCTGGCACAGTCCACTGTTACAGTGAAGTGTAAAAAATTGATGAAGGTTATAAAACTATAAGCCAGAGCAAGTACCTCTTATGTAGGTTTATCTCTAAAAAATCCCATTTATTAACAGGAATCATAACTATCACTTGGAGCTTTTATTGGAAATTTAAACATTCTCATAATTTATAAGAAAGCTTAATGTAGAATTTAGCCTTAAAAATCAGAGGAATGACAGTATACTGGTAGCAATTTCTACAGTATGGAATCATTAAGAAATTATAGTTCCCACAGTTTAAGCACAGACAAATTGACATCTACTGACGTTCTGCCAGAGGGGTATTGGGCAGCCCCCCAGCTGATGCTGCTTTGGCAAAAGGTGAGATAGTGGGTTAAGGTTTGCTGGAAAGAACAGAAGTAAAAGCTCTGTTCTTCAGTCTGAGACTGGCAGGGAAGATGGGCTGAGCAGGGGAAGTTCTCTCCTGACTAAAAAACCACCTTTGACTTTCATATCAGAATTGCAAATTTGATGTTATCTACTTCTTTCTTACTCGGTTTCCAGTCTCTAGTCAGATGTTATCACTGCTGCTGCTACGTCAGCAGTCAAACCCAATATTTTTTCTCCATCCCTGCAGAGAAAAGATAAGCATACTTGTTGAAACACCAATACTTTTAATAGATATGTATATATTTTGAGCAGAGGGTGAGTATAATATATTGTGCTGAACTGAAAAAGGTTGTATATGTATATGTATATATGCACAGGTATATTGTGCTCACTAAAAGCATTGACTGTTGAAGTTTTGTAGCATAACCAGCATTACAGAATAATCTGTAAGTAGTCCTACTAGACTGGGACAAGTACAAAGAACCTACCAATGTGAACCTTTTCTTCTCACAAATCTCAGGGTATTTGGTTTAGTTCCTAGGCCTGAGATCCTAAAAGTATGTACTTACAAAAATTACATTTTTGGTCCTCATTTAGAAAAAGAGAAGAATCTAACTGGGAAAAGCATGAATATATAACCCATATGTGAAGGCTTAGAAAATAGGAAGAAAATAAAAAGAACTCCATCTTTACATAGGAAAGACAGTTTTAAGCCAGTTTGCATGTTTCAGGGGACAGAAGATTTTAAGTGCTCAAATCCAGGTAGACATAAAATTTGTTGCAGCAGCACAGTGTTAATTTTAGTGTAGCATATTGAAAGTGTGATGGTTTTGGTGGTCTGAAAGTGAGGACAACATTTAAACAATCCACCTTTAGTCTTCTCTGAGACATTGGGGTACTTCAGTTGATAAAATGAGATTTTATTATTTTGAAAGTGGTTTTAAATTACTATTTGGTTTGTCTTTTTTGCATTATAAAAATTCTAATACCATTTTTAATTGCTATTATTGTTTAGCATTTCCCTGTTGATTCTCATAAGGCTATTTTTTGTATTTCTCTGTCAGCTGAAATATCAGTCAGTCCATGCACAGCAGATAATAAGTTGAAGTAGACTTCAACTTGAATAGTTGAATGTGACTTCATTCCATTTTTCTCCTGTGTTTTGGTGTTAGTCCACAAGAATCCTCAGGGTGCAGGCCATTCTTAGATAGTTGGTGAGACATTTCTGAAAAGAATTTCTCTTCTCACTGACGAATACATGGAATACTTTTCCTTTCCTTTTCACTGAACTGATGTGTCCTATCACAAGCACAGTCATTTCCCAATTTCACCATATCTCTTTCTCGGGTTTCTGTAGTAAGCTAAGGATGTGAATAGTGGGTTAATTATATCCACTACACAGCTGCTTTTAGGTGGACTGGATTAACTGTGATTGCTCGGTCAGTTTACACATGCACAGGAAGTGCAGTGCATTTTCCAAGCATTAGCTAGGCTGCACACATGCTGTCGATTTGGCCCACGTGTCTCTAGTGAGCATTTGTCCAGGACATTTGTATATCCAACAGCAACTGGTACTGCTCCAGCTGGGCTGCTGCATGTCGGGGATCCTTGGGTAAGTAATCTCAGTTTTCAAAGTCCAACAGAAAACCTCCCCAGGAGGAAGATCTAATGAAATACTTTGCCATCAAATTGAAAAAAAACCTTAAACTTTGAAGATGTTTCCTAGGCTTGTTATATTACAACTATGATTTAAAAAGCCTAATGTCTTGACCTGCTGTGTTTTGTCCTGTTTTTAAATTTTCTGTAGTATTCATAAAAGTGGAAAAAAAGATGGACTGTTCAAAGAGAATCTTTTATTACGTGGATGTACCATTAGAAACACAGAAGAAGTTGCAGGAATAGTAATCTACGCAGGTAAGAGCTGTTTTTCTGTCTTACGGGGCATACCACCTTTTTAGAGTTTTCTTAAAATAATAGCAGAGTTCCATATGACACATTTGGTGCAATTCTTTCTGCAGGGCATGAGACCAAAGCTTTGTTAAATAATAATGGACCCCGTTACAAGCGCAGTAAGCTTGAAAGACAGATGAATGCTGATGTCCTTTGGTGTGTCCTCATACTTCTAATCATGTGTCTGTTTTCTGCCATTGGTAAGTGCTCTTTACTAATAGAAACTTAAGTATTACGCTGGCTTGGGATTCATACACTTAGCTTTATCAAAAACATATGTGTCTGCCAAAACATAAAATCCATAAAGCTGTCTCCATACTTATTTTTGTCAAAAATCAAAATGTCTTGATACACAAGCTGCTCTAAATACCTTCTTAATCTCAAATATATGCTATTAGTACCAGAGATCTGAAGGCTTAGATTACACTACCCTTGATAGCATCCAAAAATATCAAGCCCAAAAAAGCTCCCAGTTTATATGTAAATCCCCCAAAATTACAGGTAGAGTGTAGCATGTTGTTAATCAGTCATTTATGAGCAGAGACTAAACATAATCAGCACAGTGGTATTCTCCAGTCCTACTTATTAAATTGAGGGCACAGTGTGCAACGTGGACTCACTGTCCCTAAGGCTGCGGCTTTAACATAGAAGAAATAAGCAAAAGTTTGCATAAATCGAAGCAGAATACTCTCTAGACTTCTGTGAGTGTTTAAGGAAATACTGCAGTTCAGGTTATGTCTCTTCAGACTTTTTTCTGTTCATTTGTGAAAAAGAATTGAGTTTTACATTTGGCACCAAAAGTGGTTTTTTATATATGGCATGTGAAATCCATATCCTTAATATTTGTGCGTTCTGTAATGTTTGTATGTGAGTCATATGGCATAAACACCAGAATGTTTCTTAACAACCGTGGTGTAATTTAATAACAATGTTATGCCACTTTAATGCATCTCTGTGTGCCTTTTCCCAGGTATTCTTAAATGCTTAAAGATGAATATTTCCAGCTGTGAATCAGCCAGCTTATTTGCTTCCACTGAGTTCATGACACGCTTTTGTAGTGTTTCAGTGTTGAGGAGCCCTGGCCTTGAAGTGTTCCCCTTCCCTCAGCCCCCCGAGGTCAGCTGCTAGCTCAGATTTAGGGAGGTTAGGGTGAGGGGAATCTTCAGGATAGGGACATAAAACCAAAAGAGGCTCTTACCCTGAGATGTGTTCCAAGATTTATTCCAAGAAGGGGATCCCAAGGTGAAAGAGAGCCAACCCCGGAGGGAAAGGGGGTTTTATGCATGTCAGGGTAGGGGGCGGGGTTACCTATGGCCAAAGGCCATAGGTCAGAGTCAAGGGGCAGGTAGGGTTTCACAGGGAGGGGATGCCAGAGAGATACAACATCACCTCAGGGCTGAAATGTCATGGTGAGGCTTCACTGCAGGGAGCTACTGCCTGCAGCTGTCCCCTCTGCCGCTGCCCCCAGAGCAGCAGCAGCAGCAGCAGCAGCGGGGTGTGCCCTGTGAGTGCCTTCAGTGTGGCTGGGGCTCTCCAGAGGTGTGAACGTGAACGGGAGCGGGTGGCACTCAGTAGGTCACAGGTGCGCCTGCCCTTCTGTCCCATCTGCTCAAGGCTGGAAGCTGCCAGCAGAGGGCCAGAGCAAACTGCTCGAGGTGCTGATCGAGCCCTTTGAGTGGCCTGGTGCCCTGTAGAAGTCAGGCCATTTTCACACCTTCCGTCAATAAAGTATAACTGGAGATATGACACTTAATTCTTTCGCAAATCTAAAGGTATTTATAAAACAAACCTTCATATAGGTCATTCTCAGTGTGGAGCTTTCTATTTTTGCTCTCAAGAGTAAAAATATATACATCAATAAAGGCATCATGCGTGTAATTTCATACTGGTAGTACAGGGACAAAATAATGTGCTCACTTATGTGTTTTTGTTACTGGGTTTATGTATTAAGATGTAAAGGATCTTGTCAAAGGTGGTTTAAGAAGATAACTTTTAAAGTAGACCTTTGTCCTTTTTTTCTGATTTTCAACATGTAGTGATAGTTTGAATCACTGTAGCTTTTTGTTGTGGAAGAATTCTTCCTTGTTTTTTATGCTTTGAAAACATCAGGCATACCATTTTACGGATTTTAGGATTTTAAATCTTAGTGCTGTACTTAAAAAGGCAACATTCTGTCTCTTTAGCAAGAGTGTCATTTTCCCAAAACAATAACAATCTTATCTTTATTTAGTTACCAGCACAATATTAAAAAAAAACAAACAAACAAAACAAAACAAAAACAAAAAAACAAAACAAGAAAAAACAACAACAAAAAAACCCACACATTTTGAGCAAGACCTAGAATTTCTTTCGTTCTTCATTCCTCAGCCTCCATGCTGTTGACTCCATTGATACTTTAATTTCATTAGTTCTGTACATGTGGTGGATATGGTTCACACAGTAAAATTAAAGTCTCTTCTAAAGCTGGTTTACTGCTAGCTGACCTGACTGGTGATATATCTAGTACAGTCAGTGGAGTTTTTTCATTTTAACACAGAGCATATCGTTGAAATTATTCATTTTCTGAAGAAGTTTTCTTTGGTGATTACAGAAGCAGTCTAAACTACTAATTTAGACTAGCCAGCTCACTTTATTTAGATAAAGTTATGTGAAATGAATCTTGCATGGCTTAAGGACAGCCAAAGCCCTTTCTCAAGCCCCAAATCCCAAGGCAGAAAAAACCATGGGTTTGGGGCATTTTTCAGAAGTCATGCAAAATATTCGAAAACAAATACTAATTTCCCACATAACTCTTAAGAACAAAGTCATACCATAAGCATTTTTCCTTGGAGCTGATTTGCTTTTTTCTGTCTTCCACTTCTTCTGCAGGTCATGGTCTATGGGTATGGCAGTATGGTGAGAAGAAGAAACCCATTTTTGATGTTCCAGGGCCAGATGGCAAATATTTATCACCTGTTTTAGCTTCAGGATATTTATTTCTGACGGCGATCATAGTGTTCCAGGTAGTCAAGTCGTACATGCTGTCACCTCTGTTCCTAGCTGGCTGCAATAAGGTTATATATGTGCAATATGTGTAGTACTTGTTTTACCACTAAGGCATGTAAGATGCTAATCAAGCACTAAAAAGATCCCAGAGGGTTGTAATCAGTAGCACAGCGTTTGTTTGGAGGCCTGTCACTAGTGATGTCCCCCAAGGTTCAATACTGGGCCCAGTGTTGATTAACTTACTCAACAATAACTTGTATGAAGGGACAGATGCCTCCTCAGCAAGTTCACTAACAGCAAGCTGGGAGTAGTGGCCAATACCCCAGAGGGCTGTGCAGCCCTTCAGAAGAACCTTGGCAGGTTGGAGAGATGCTCAGAGGAGGACTGCATGAAATTCAACAAAGGCAAGTGCAGGGTCCTGCACCTGGGGAGGAGCAACCCCACCAGAAAACAATCTTTACTCTTCCTATCTACCCACTGTGGAATAATGCCTGAAAGACTGGGGATGCCACTTTGGGTACAGTGTTCTGGTACGAAAAGAAATTTTACACTTTTTAACGGCTTTTCAGATATATTCCTCTTAGCAAAACCCTATGTCAGCCAGGTAGCAAACTATGTTAAAAGTTTGGTCCTGAGGAGAAATATCTTGAATGGTAAAGGTGGTTAAGTTTAGAGAAGTAAAAGAACTTCTTATCACTGAGATATATGGCAATTTGCCTAGTGGGACACTGGGAGGAGGTTACTTTACTGGAGGCAGCAACTTGTTTGTAAGAGAGAATGAAAAAGACTGTAAAATTAATTTTTACCCTGAGGGATTGGGTTATGATATTGGCTAAGAGAATTAAACACAGAATTCTTTAAACACCTACATTTCACTGTAGATTTTGTTTAAATGACGACATTCGCCACTTACACACATGCTAAAATTTCTCCCTTGTATCTAATTCAGAAAACTAAACAATGTGTGCAGTCAGGAATTTCTATCCTGAAAAAAAACCTGCAGATAAAAACTCAGGTACAAATTAGGTATTTTATGTAGTTTTGACAATCCTGAAGAAACAGTTGAAAGTCTTTTTACGTCTCCTTCTTCAGCACTTATAAAATGTGATCTTCATTCAAACTTGCAGCACAAAAGCCAAGGCCAAAGATATTGTTCCTATGGAGAGATTAACATTTCTCATTTTGTTTCTTGTATTCCTGAAAAGTGAATTTGTAAACAGTCTGTTATTTATGCAGAATGAATTTATTCAGTCCTTTCACATCTATGGTATTCTGATTGTATGGTCTGGTTTCAGTTAGGATATTTTTCTTTTCCTTCTCCAGCTAGTTTAAAGCTCAGCTTATAAGCCTAAGAAATATTTGCTTCTGTCCATGTTTTCATAATCAGTTTTCTAGACATAATAATGCATTCCAGCTCTGCAATTCACCATAGGTTTTCCTTATCTAACACAGTAAATAAACTCTTTAAATGCAATAGTAACTTTAGAGTAAATGTTTAAAGTACATAGCCTCTTTATGTTCCAGTCTAGTACCAAGTTAACTAACTTCAATAATTCATTGTGTTCTTGCTTCTGTTTTCTCCTAAATCTCTTTCTTTTTGTGTATTCTAGGTTCTGATTCCAATTTCTTTGTATGTGTCTATTGAAATAGTTAAAATCTGCCAAGTGTACTTTATTCATCAAGATAAAGATTTATATGACGAAGAAACAGACTCTCAACTGCAGTGCCGTGCTTTAAATATCACAGAAGACTTGGGTCAGGTGCAGTTTATCTTTTCAGACAAGACTGGGACACTTACTGAAAACAAGATGGTTTTCCGAAGATGTACTGTTTCTGGAATAGAGTATTCCCATGATGACAACGGTGAGCTCATGGTCACGTTTTCTATCTAACACTTGTACTTGGGGCAAACTGAAGTAGTCACAAAAGTTGCTGTAATCTTAAATCGAAAAGGAAAACAAACGACATTTAACTGCTGTTTTCAGTTCAGTATAATTCGATGGCTGTGTTCAGCTAGCAATGACAATCTTACCAGAGTGTTCTGTAATATCTACAGTATGTTGTCAAGACATTTAAAGCTTTTGGCTTTAGCTCCTGATGTAATAAGGCACTTGAGCACATGGCTAATGTAAGAAAATTGAATGGTGCTGCTGGTATCACACTTGTTTAGTGTGTTTGAAGTATACAGTGTAAAATAATGCTTTTAAGCATACAGCCAGATTAGTGTCTGATTGAACACCTGCAATGAGATTATCCTTTTGTAATGAGAAATAAATGCAGACAAAGATGCCAGTTTTCATATTAACAAGAAACATAATCTGATAGAATTGCGTGTTTTATGTTACCTTTGTCAGATTCTTTTCGGTGCTGTGTGAAAAAGCCTGTCAGGTATGTTTGCTCTATGAACACTGCAGCTGAGAGAATATCCACAAGTATCAGCCTCTTAAAACAGTAAAAAAATTACTCTTTTTCACGAGGCAGTGTGAGAGTTGTCATCCCTGTGTTATTTCTTCGTCCTTTTAAAATTATGAAGTGATTTCCTATTTTATGATGTTTGTAGTTTATCTTATTTTTCTCTAACGCACTATTGTTATAATTTTTGAAAGAACAGATCTTAGCTCTTCAAATCATATTCTGTATGCAGGAAAATACTGATATCTACAATATTCCTGTTTGCAAAAAATAAGTTTCTTATTCTACACAACGCCTAAAGATCTCTGATTAGGAAATTTTCTCAAAGAGCACTACAGAATTTCAGCTTTCAAATAAGATACAGAATAAGATAAAGAATCAAAATAGACTGGGAACTCTAAAACATGCTTTAGAATGATGACAAGATCTTAAATTGGAAAGATACTTTGAAGTAGTGGATTGTTCTTTTTTTCTCCTACTTTAAAGTAGTAATGAGACCTTAAATTTAAGGCACTCTTTTTCAAGAAACTGGATCTTTGGGTAGTGTTATAAGTGTTCCAGAAAGGACTTAGGGAGAACCTGTGACTTCCTACCTCTGTACAGTAGGTAAGAAAGAAAAAAAAAAAAAGAATTAGAACTTAGAGTATGTTGCTGAAATCCTAATATGCTTGTGACACTCTGATTATTCATTCATTCTTTTTTGTTTCTTCTCTGCCATTTATTGGTTTTTTTTTGTTTGTTTATATTAATTCCAGAATGTATTCCGTTCCTCACAAGAATGATGTTATTGCCAATTAAAATAGTGCAGAAAAGGTATTTTTATGAGCTTGGTATCATCAGATGATGTGTCAGCTGAACTCAGGCTCCTGAGTTTGAGTGTTGAAGGTTCAGATCTTTTTTCTTCAGATGTAGTGAATTTAACAGAAAGTTTATGCACTCATTCCTATTATGATTTCATATTACAATATAAAAGTTAATGAAAACAGAGTCAATGTCACTACAAACAAGAGTGTCAGATACATGAAGTGGTTGTTTTTTCAGTCATTCTTTTCACCTATGGCTTTCATTGTAACTCCAGTTAGTATAGAATTTCTGACAATTACAATTTTTAAATTGACGCAGAATATTTACATAGCATTTTATTTTTTGGATTTTTTCCATCTAGGTAAAACAGGTCTTTCTCTATAATTCTTTATATAAATTGTGATAATTTCTAGTTATTTTGTTCTCTATAATCAGTATAAATAACACAATAAATACTATTCTTCATTCAAGTATTTTGTTAGCTCTGTTCTGCAGTTTGATTTTATAACCGTCTGTTATCTTTTCTGCTGCTGAAGCCTTCTTGTTTAGATATGATAAAATGTCTATCACAGCTCTTTCTGGTTTTAGGGTGTGCATCAACATTTCATTGCTGTGTGCTTACTTGCAAATGATTTGTCAGCCACTATTCTATGCCTTATAGAGAGTATCTGAATATCCTGCATATGTTATAACTGATACCATCCTGCTCTGCATATCAGGTTTTGTGGAAGATTTCATGAAATAGAAAATTCTAAAACCTTTCACTTAGGGTGTGATCTGAGTCTGCCATATATTCTAGAAAATCAAGTAAAATGCATTTGCCTTTTTTGATCTGTTTCAAAGATGACACTGTATCTTCACATATCCAAGTGGTTTTTTTCGTGCATACAGGTTTATTACTTGGAATCAAACTCTGAGTAGCACTTTATATGAAGAAATTAATTTAAAATTATTGCACATGGGTCATGATGCAAAAGCTGCAGATAACAGGTCATTTTCCATTGTAAACGTAGATGTCTAAAGATGGAAATAACCTTGCTCTGAGCTCTTTGACTTAAGTTTGTTATTCTGCTGTAGTGGGGTAGCAATGCCTGTCAGTACCAGTCGTTTGACCCTGCTCATGTAGATCCTCTTTTCAGTTTTGGATAGCTGTACAAAACTTTTAACAATTCGGTTCAAGTTTATCATGGGGGCAGAGGGAAGGGGAACACTTCACCAGATGTTTGCCTCAGGCATAAATTTTAGTAGAGAAATTTAAATTTTAGTTACAACGGCACCATTTAGCCATATCCAAGAACAAGGCTAAGATGTAGCAGGCTTTTTTTCCCATGGCAAGATTTTCTGGCAAGTTTTCCACTGCAGTCAGTTGGAGGCCCTACATTCTTGGGCTAAGCCATGCAGACACACAGAGCAGGAGAGTTATGACTACATTGGCAAATTGAGGTCTGAAATTTCCTAACTTTTGAACTTTTATTTTCTTTTAAAGCATTTTTTCTGCCTAATCTAAGACTACTGCATATCTGTTAATTACTTAACCAACAGATTGTGAATAGACATCACAAATTTTCTCTATGATGCTTTATAAGCTCTTCTCCCTAAAATTTATTCAGAGTTACAAGAAATTATCCCATTCTTTTCTCTTCTACAGGGATTGTTACTGCATTTGACATTGTCATATTTCAGTTCCTTGTACTCAGGGAGTGTATTAAGCAATGCCACATGAGTTCCCTGATACATAGATTGGTCTTTCCCCTTCTTCATCTCCCGCTACATGCAGTGCACAATTTTGGGGGGTTGGGAGCTACTTTAAAGGTGTATGCTATGTTGTGTTCAGTTTGGCATATTTGAAGCAGCATGTCTTTTTCTTGAGTGATGAGAGTATAGTTTTTTTCCTTGGAAATTCATACCACAAATCTGTACAAATTCCCCCTGTGAACGGTGAGCTTTATGATTATGAGGGAGAGTTCTGTTTTGCATCAGACAGAGATGCGTTAATTATGATTTTCATCACAGAGGTTTATGCAGATCTTATGCAGGGTTGAAGCAATTATTACATGCTTTAACATAAAAGCTGAAACCCTGAACAAGACTTAATACATTTTTAGGTATGGGAAACAAGTTTTCATGAATGTTCTGGAGAAAACGTTTTCCTCCAGAATTCTCTATAAGCTCTAAGTTTCTGACAATGTGGATGGCGCTTTACCCAGGAGTATTGCATTGTTTTAGTCTAGACAAGAGGTGACAAAAAACATGAATAATAGAGGGCAATAAATTGCATTAGTGTGGGACAGAATCAGCTAGAGATAGTACAAAGTATTACTCATGGGTACTGCTATGCAAAAGCCTAGCACTGAAGAGGAGTCTAGGAATGTAGGGGAAATCGTGAGCATACTTAATAATAGTTCCATGATGGAAGCACTATGAAATACTCATCACTGCTGAGGTCACTTACAATATTTTGGTGGTGGATTGTTCACTGATTTGGATCAAACTATGGGAATTTGCACTGCAAATTTGGGTCCTGTGGAGACTGTATTGATAAGGATCAGATACTTGTTACCTAATTGCCGATATTTGCATGGAGGATAGTAATCTGGTAAGTTTACAGTTACTGAAGAAAATTAAACATTTGTGGGATGTAATTTATCAGATTGTTTTTAGACATCTATGATGGTTCTCTAATACATTCCTGTTTCTCTGCCATGTAGAATTCTCTGTACAGACAAAGAGAAGTCCCACCTTAATTCTGTATGACTGTTATCTTCTCCAAAGGCTCGTCTTAACTGGCAGTGTTAATTCTGGAGCAGGGTATGTCATGGACCACTCCATGTAGAAAAATGATTGTCCCATTCATAAACATCCTGCCCATTCTGTCCTATTTACAGCATACTCTTTGGCACTATACTCTGGTTAAATCCCAGAATTATTCTTCCAATCAGTACTACCTTCTAACCCAAAAGAATGTTAGCACAAAAAAAAAAAATATATATATATATATATAAAATAAAATTTGTTGTTTCCTTGTATATCAAATCGCATGGCCATAGCAGCGCTCTTCCATTCAGGCTAGGAGACAGTTTCTAACAATTCTTAGAACTGGCCATGCCCCAAGTCTGCCTGCTAATCCCAGAGACAGTAGGTGCCCAAAAGCCAACTGTGCTTCTGAAAGTCCTTACATGATTTAGCTACAACCAGATGGTCTTGGCCTGACATTTGTCATAGTTGTTTTCCAAATGCTGCATTAATCACCCTCTTGCCTATGGGATGTGATCTCTGTTTTTCCAGTTTTAGCTACCCATTGTATGAAGCTGTTGACAAAACACAAATTGAATTTCCATGAATACAACCACACAAATCTGAAAAATCTGAATTTTTCATTCTTTGAATTCTTCCCCCTTCCTTCCAATGATTGAAAAAAACTACAGACAACATAAGAATAAGAGAAGTTTATGAAAGTGAAGGTAGATGATAAAAACGTCAGTGATTTTCTCTTGTTTAACAAAATTTCTTATTCACTAAATCTGAGAGAGAATGAGTTTCTGCTGTCCAGTTTTTCTTGATGAAGGTTGGCTAGCAACTGATTTTCACAGGAAAATACATTATGTTAAAAAATCTTCCCTAGTTTGAGGGGCTATTTTGTAGTGGAATTTTCTTACTCTTTTTGTGTGTAGTCGTGAGAACATAGTCTGCATAGTTCAGCTATATTAGAGATTTTTTTTTTTAAGGCATAGAAATCAAAAACCCTTTTCCATAAATGCATCAGTTGCTTCCAAAGGGATTTATCATCTGCAGCTTTTAAAATCAGACAAGCCTCAGAAATCAGGCTGGTCCATCTAGCCTTTCCTGGAAAGCTGAAAACCTTTAGCACAACTGGGTGCTTCAGGCATTCTTTGTAGCTTTTTTGTAGTTTCTCTTTACCTTTCTTACTGCTTTTTAAAAATTTTCTATTGGTAACTAAGGAGAGAAACAGTATGAGCAGATGTAGAACTCAGCACATAGGGAGTGCCCCATTTTAAATCCTATAAAAGACAGATTAACTCATACCTAGAGACAAGTACTACTTTTCTCTAAGCACATACCTACACCAACAATTTCTCTGAAAAATCTCAAGGAAAAAAAGGAATTATCTTGGTTTCTGAGTAGAGAGTTCTTAATAAAGGACTTAAGGTTATTAAGCACCTGGGGATGGCAGGAGGTTAGAGGAAGGGAAATCTTGGTGTTTTCTTATCAAGACTTGCTTTTATGGGCAAGTTCTGCAAAGTAAATTAGGATTATGTCAGCACACTTGTACAAATTTATAGCATTCTAGCTGCTTGACTGAATCTTTATGTAGACACTGGAGTGCACTTCAAAGTGAAATAAACTTGCACTTAAAAATAATAAGGAAATAAGGTGGTGTGATGGTATAAGTGCTGCACATCTAGATTTACTTTGTGACAGTTCGGTAGCAGCCTTATTGAATGGTTTGAGGCAAAATGGAATTTTTCCATGGTGAAATAGTGCACACTGACAGCTTAAATATTCTGGTTTAGGGGGTCTGCAGTTTTATGCTGCTTGAAGGGAAATTCTTTACAGGTTCCTAAACATTTTAAGTTAGTGGAACATCTGGCTGTGTGGCAACAGTGTCTCTGTCAGCCTTCAAAATGGACTCTGTGTCATAGAACATATATGACATGGAAGGTAAAACAGAGAGAAAAAAAATCAAAATGAAATTAAAGGAGTTTTTAAAATAAAAGGATTTATCTTCAAGAAGGTAAAAAAATTATCTTCTCAATACTTGGCAGCCACTACAGAAATTTTATTTATAGTTTCCTGCTGTCTTCTGAAAGATAAAAGAGGGTTAATGGAATAAGTATTAATCGTTGTTTCTTCTTTGTGCCATACATATAAAGTGAAGTATAGGATAGTGAAATTTGACTTTCATAAATTGCATTGCTTTGTTACCAAAGTTGTTTGTGTCTTTGCCCTTAATAAGAAACTGTATTGAAAAAAAGATCAAGGCCATCAATTTTCAGTGCTGAAACTGAAAAGTATCCCACAACAATGTCTTTCAGGTTATAATGTTCACAGGAAAAGGTTCTCAATTGGAGGGAGCTGAGTGGGTGGAGAGAACAGCATGTTCCCAGAGAAGCACGCACTGCACAGCTGAAGCAATGTGAACCTTAGCCATAGCATAACGATTGAACTGGGTTTCATTATTTCTTTAAACTCCTTAATTCTTGTTGCATAATTTGTAAGACTGCACTTGAGAGAATGTTGAAAGGTGCTCAGGCTTGTTTTTTGTTGTTGTTGTCGTCAAGTTTCCCTTGGTATAAACTGAAATAACACCACTTGTATCAAAAGAATTGCATTTGATTTGCTTAAATGAGATTCTAGTCTTGTTCCTACTTCGCCTTTTTCTCCTTTTTCTCAGTAGCAAGGACAATTAAATGGATGTGCTACAATAAAACATAATGAAAAAAACAGGGAGCGAGAGATAGCTATTATTACATAGACTAAAAAGAACCATGCTGTCAGTGTAATGCTAATAAATAAACTGGGTGCTGCATTAGGAAACAGCTTCTGCTATGTTGAATAAACAAAATATGTTTAGGTGTAATGCAAGAAAGAAGAAAAAGCAATGAGGAATCCAGAGATATGGTATGCAGGCATAACTCTGTATTGAACATGAAATGCATTCTCTGCTTAACCATAGAGTTTTTATACAGGGAATAAAATTATATTCAGTTCAGGATCTTTGAGGTCTTATATCTCAAGATGTATTTTCAGAGCAGAAGCCTAAAGTAGGTATGATTATTAAAGAAAATGTATCCCATTAAAAAAACTCTGCTTGGAAGGGAGTTAGACCAACTGAGTAGCACATTTTGCAAAGCTGAAGTGAGTAATTGTATCCAGTTCTTTCCCTGTCGAGGGATGTTACCTGTTATGAGAAAAAGCAACACAGATTTCTGTCAACCTGCAATTCAAATATCCAGCATCTGTAGTGAACATTTTATCCCTATGGCAAATCCAAACTTTTCTTACAGTTTTCCTGGGAGCTGCTGTGTCCACATACCGCACCAGCTCTGCTTGAGGCTGGTTTTGTTGATGAGGGCTCTAGTGAAAATGAGGCACAAAAATGTTTTTCTTATTATGGATTTAAATCTTAAATGTTGGTAAAGTGCAGAAAACCTTACTGCTGTGTCATCTTGAGCAATGTTTTTTTCAGCCTGGGGTTAGCATGGAGCCTGCAGAAGATAATGAAGGCAGAGGTTGCACTGTCTGACTGGGCACTGCCCTCACACAGGCCTCACCCCAGCATATGCTCTCCATCATACCTCCCCAGATGCACTCCGTTATACCTCCCCAGGGGAGAGAAGGACAAAAGCCCTTCAGTGTGCTCCTCCATTCTGGTTTTTGAGGCATCATCTTAAACTAACATACACTGATACCCACATGGCTCCTTCCTTCCTTCCTTCCTTCCTTCCTTCCTTCCTTCCTTCCTTCCTTCCTTCCTTCCTTCCTTCCATCCATCCATCCATCCATCCATCCATCCATCCTTTCCTTTGAAAGGAACCTGTTTTGTTGGGGGAGCAGTCTGGCAGAGTCTGGCTCTCCTCTTGATCCAGGGCCTGGATCTCTGCTTAGTAGGTGCTGCAGTTCAGTTTGGGCCCTCAATGTAGACTGCATCTGATATAGACAAACCTATAATCTGTTGAATTAAATTCACGCTATAGGGATCTGCATTTCCACAGAGAAAATACACAGAAGCTTACAGAGCAGAATAAAGTGGGAATTAGTGGGCAGGAGTGATGGGAGAGGTTAGAACTGCACTGGCCCAAAGCACACACATGAAATTGCAGGAAGCAGCCTTTGGAGGTGAAATGAACTTCATTTACTTGCAGCTCATTACCATACAACAGAAGGACCAGGGAGTCCAGTGACCTTCCTAATTCTTTGAGCTATCCTATAGGTTCTATAATATAAATCAGAGAACTAGGCAGGTACTGAAAAGATAAGGCAACAGTGCTGTGCTGTTCTATTGGAAGCTGTGTGGCTCAAGGAGCAGCTGCCTACATGGCAGTGAATGTACTGTTACTCAACCTCTTTCCCACCACATTACATAGAAGAACATGTATCCCACCAAATAATGCTAATGAAGGAAATTCCCCAGTCAATCACCATTAGTCTGCATCATCCTCAGACCTGGGCTGCAGGGCTCTGTTCAAGCTGTGGGGCAGAAGTGAACTGCAGTGTGTGCTGCAGTCTTTGTGTCTCCAAATGTGCTATGGTCCTTTCTACATCCATGGTCTGATTTTTTGCCAGGAGGAGCCAGAGTGCAGTGGAGGATATTGCATACTTGGGCACAGAGTTAGAGAAGTGACCAGGTGTGCAGTCACAGCCAGGACCGAGAAACTCCCATTTCCCACATTTCAGACAAAGCCTATACCTGTTTCTAATGGAGTTGAAAAAAACTGATGCATGATACTGTAGTGATAGAGCTATCACCATGTACTGTGTGTGGTCTGGTTTCAACTCCTCCAGCTGCTTTCTGACAGCTAAAACATGTTTGGAATTTGCAGTGGATTGTGAGGGTGGGTTTTTCTCTGTTTGTAAAGCTAGCTACATTAAAAGTGATCATGTACCAAACTCACCATATATAATGCAAGATTTTTCTCAGGAAGTATTTTGAAATAATTTTTGCTTGTTTGTTAAAGGCCTGAATAATTACCTTACATGCTAGTTATTTATCATTTGCTGTTATGAAAATCTAATTTGTTATACTGGAGAAGCGAAGCAAACAGCCACAAGTATGAAACTTGTACTCTATAGTGTGGACAATTTTGAAAGCATAATGAAAAGCTTTTCAATGAATACATAATGAAGGAATAAATAGATACCTGTTAGATTGGCATTTACCTGCCTAATGGATCACCCAGATTACTAAATATACTGTACATCAGTTAGAACTAAAAAGCCTGTCATTAGAGGGGCAGGATTCCACGGCTGTTTCACACCCTCTGCTTTCTGTTTCCTTTTTGATTTCTGTATATCCAACTGCCACGATTGTTTTCTAGCATTAACTGGCTTAGTTGGATTCTTTACTGAGGAAGGATTTGTCTAAAATATATCATTTGGAAAAACTCTTTCATTCTGTGTAAAGCAGGAACTGGTCACTGCAGCAGATGGTGATAGGAACAAGTGTTGCAGCAGGTGAGGGTACCCTGGTTTTCCTACTGCATGCTGCAGTGTCCTGTCTGTCATGCAGAGAAGGGACAGGGCACAGTGGTTTTAACACTAGGGTAGCAGTCAAGAATCTGGATTCATGTCTCCACTCTGCACCAAATGGCCCTGACCTTAAGCAAGGATTTAATGCTCTCTGTATCTCATCTCTGTGTGTAAAACAAAGGCAGGAATGCTCTGTAGGTGTGTTATTCTGGGTACATTTCAGGTGTCAGTAACTGGTACTCACTATAGATGTGACATTTTTTGCTGGAAAATTCTGTATTTGAAATTTGTGTTGGAAATGACAGAAAAAAAATCTGGGTTGTTTATTTCCTACTCAGATTTCAAGTTAAGACCAAATTATTTGGTTGATTTCATCAGGCAGAGCTGGAGAACAGTTTTCAGGGATGCACTGAATTACTGCAGATTCTAACTGCCTTTCAGAGAGAATGTGATGATAAGGGAGGAAGTGCATTGTGTTACATTTCTAATTATGTTATCTGCATCCTCCATTAGATACTGCCATTCAATTAGTACTACACTATATCTCCTGGTAATGGAGTCATTCATTATTACTGAGAAGACATAGCATAATATTAAAATCAGATCATGTGAAAAAAAAGTCACCATGTCCCTCTCCCTCTTTCTAAGCCACTTTAAACATATGCAACATTTGTCCCTCTTTATTTTTACTGATAGCCAAACGCTTAGCAATGTACCAAGAACCTGATTCTGAAGAGGAAGAGGCAGCCCCAAAAGGAGGAACTCTGTCCCAGCGTGACAGTATCTGCAGCCATCAGAGCATCAAAGTGATACACAGGAGCCAGAGCACCAAAACCCACCGGCGCACGGGTAGCAGAGCTGAAGCAAAAAGAGCAAGCATACTCTCAAAGCACACTGCATTCAGTAGCCCAATGGTAAGTCATAAGAACTAAATGCACCGTGTCCTGTATCTTCTAGTAGAACCATGTCCTGGAAAGGAAAAGGTAAAGAAATCTGTAGCACATTGTGTGACTTCATAGATTTCATCTTGGTGTTTTTACTTCTGTAGTCACAGCTGTTTGTACAAAAACAATGCAGTGTTGGCATAGATCTTATCTAAATGCCTTGTCTTTGGGAACAAGCTGAAGATGAAGACAATCTGTAACATTTGTTTTAGTTACAGTTTGATTTTGGAAAGAAAATGTATGTCTTCCTTTTATCTACAGAAGCTGAGAATAGCATTGAGGTCCAGGATTTAAACTGTTCTGCATATGCCTCTTCTGTTCTCTTCTGTCAGAGGATTTTAAAACTATCAGTGCTGGGGTGGACACCACATATTCCAATTCTTAGCCACTGTTGACATACACCGTAGCATAGTTTCTAGTGTGTTTCAGTGGCTATCAGTCACCTGCATGTGTTGTATTTTAAAAAATAAACATCTCTACATTTCAAAATGTTGGTGACATTATGTCCTTACAACTTCATTTGGTTTATTTTATACTGTTGTAATTTTGTGTAAGTTTTACATGAACTGAATGGTAATAAGAGGGGAGAGAAGCCAAGTCGTGTCTATTCAGGGGATTTGCATTGTTGCACTGTTGACACAAATTCACCCTTAAAGCAAATGACAAATACAATGGAAGATGCTGTTTGCACTGGTGGGACTTCTTGATTTCAGTCAGGAGTAAGCTCTTTTGCTAAAATTCCAAGCTGCAGTTTTTATATGTGGAGTTCTGTGGTTGCTCATATTTATCAGCTGCTGAGCATCAAGAGATAAAATTCTACTAAGAAAAGAGGCTTAGATCAGTTTATCTTTTAATCTTGTATATCCTTGCCTCCCTCTGTGTTACAAAATATTGGAGTTTGCTCTGACAAGAATTATATTAAATAGGTGGAAAATACAGATGAAATAGAGTTGAAAGGTCTCAATGTTTCAATATAAAAAAATCCTCATGAGTTAACTTCAAAAGTGTGGATGATTGTTGTTCTCCAAGAAACAATTGAAGATGGTTTCATTTTATTGTGCTGATGTAAAGCCAAACTTTAAATGTCATTGCTGTCTATTTTTTCCACACTTCTGGTCTCTGCAGTGTACCATAGTTTAATATTAGATAATAAATGTCTTGAATTAAACAGGAAAGAGGGAGGAAAATTAGTATGTAACTCTCCGCCTTTCCACTACCTCCAAAGTAGATAAATATTGCTGCTATAAATATTTCACATCATTTCTACCAGAAGGCTCATTGTTAACTCTTTATTGTCTAGAATGGGTGTGTTACAGTTCTCTCCACCTCTGCTCTGTGGTGCAAGGCCACCGCAAAACTCTTGATATTGACACTGTTTTGGATGCTTTAACTGCTTGTTGCTACTTTGGAAATGTGTAGAAACACAGATACTAAGCACTGATACTTGTTACTAGGAGAAGGACATCACACCTGACCCCAGGTTGTTAGAAAAGGTGAATGAATGTGCAAAGCATCTGGAGGTCATGAGGAGCCACGAACAACCATTAACCCATCTGAGTCCAGAACTATGTGACGTTTTCGACTTCTTCATAGCTTTGACTATATGTAACACAGTCGTGGTTACTGCACCAAATCAGCCACGACAGAAGGTAAGTTAAAGAAAAAGGAGAAGAGAGTTCAGGCTTCTTTTGCCTTCATACTAAATGATCTTGTAAGCTAGGGAAATGAAAAACTCATGTTCTAGTGAGAAACAACTAGAGCAGGTTGTGATGACTCGTTAGATATGTGACTGAGTTTAATAGTGCATTAGCTGAATGGAGTGTGTCAGCTATTTCACTTGCCCCCATGGCAAGATATGCTTTCATCAACAATTTCAAGATACTTCTGAAACTCTCCTGATTCCTTGTACTGTAACTTATTCATTTAATAAGCATAAATATGTAAGCATGTGTGGAAACTAATTTGTAGGTGTGCAAAACTTACCAGAAAGGGATATAAGCTGTCAGTGAATAAGTATTTCATATGTATGGATTAAATTAAGAAAAGGCTGAGACATTTTTTAAAAATTTAAAAATAGAAATACACTTGAAAAACATCACTTAAAACTTTCAAATTCTGTAAAAGATGCATTTTAAGCTCATTATGAGAAATAATGATCATTAGTGCTTAAATTGGCCTTTAACTAGTGTCATTGATGAATGAGAATTTCAAGAACGCAATCCCAAGATGATCTGTAAGACAAAACTATAATGGAATGTAATATTAAAGTTTGCCAGCAGCTGGAATTTCCATTCTGGAGAAAATTCTGCACTTTGCTTCTGTTCCAGATTGGAATAAAAAGTGAACTAGTCTGCAAAACGATGTGGTTTTGTGCCAAGGAAACATTTGGAGAATGCTCAGTTCTGCTGTTTCAGGAATGCTACAGTGTTACACAATTATATAATATATATTACTATGAATATGCTATTACTAGTAATGCTACCGTATCTTTAGAACAGATTTGTGTGAACTGAGATGAATGATAAGTCTGAAGCAAAATGCTTCAATGCTGAAAGACATGGGAAATTACTTATCGCAACATGTGTCTTTTAAGAATATTTTCAACATTGGCATATTCTCATTAAACTTTACAAGATACTACTCTTCTCAATAGAAAGATACTGCATTAACTTTTTTTTTAACTACCTTCACTGAATATGCACAAAGGATGACAAGGTTTCACACTAATGGTAGCTTTTAGTATGCACTGCTGACGGTGGTGGTGCAATATCGATAGACTGTCCATTAGTCATGTGTGAGGGGATGAAAGAATAAAAAACTGCTTTAATACAAGCATATGTGCTTTCATACACAGGTATAATTATGAAGTTCTAGTGAGTTTTCTGTTGTTGTTGAGTCAGTGTTGTCCATTTACTTTCTCAAAATACAAATACCATTACTTTTTGCCCTCAAAGAAGTTTTATTCTGTAGTTGGAGATGCTTAGACTGACTAACAGTGTCAGAATTCTTCTACAGCTTTTCTTTGGTGTTTGTTCATTGGTGGGTTTTGTTCTTCTCAAGGTTAGAGACCGATTTGAATTAAAGTCTCCAGTAAAAACCATTGAAGACTTCATACGAAGATTCACTCCAAGTCGCTTGACCTCTGGATCTAACAGCAGCAGTTCCTCTAGTCTAGCTACAAGCAAATCAATGCACAGATTTGGTTTGGGCGTGCTTTCACCTACATCTACGGATAGCACTTTATTAAAACTGGAAGAGAAGCTGGCCTACTCTGCACAGATGAATAACAATGGCTACAGCACCCAGCAAGGCAGGACGGCTGTGGGGAGTGCACCTGAGGAAGGAGAACTCCGTTATGAAGCAGAGAGTCCAGATGAAGCTGCTCTCGTCTATGCAGCAAGGGCATATAACTGTTCTCTGGTTGGAAGGCTATCTGACCAGGTATCAGTGGAGCTACCTCACCTGGGAACCTTAAGCTTTGAAGTATTACATACATTGGGCTTTGATTCCGTCAGGAAGAGGATGTCAGTAGTGGTCAGGCATCCTCTCACAGATGAAATAAATGTTTACACTAAAGGAGCAGATTCAGTTGTTATGGATCTTCTTCTCCCCTGCTCTTCAGGTACAACTCTTACTTACCTTTGCGGGGGGGTTGGAAGGAAGTTAATTGCTGAAGATCTAATCAAATCATACTGCCTTGTCTAGCAAGTGGACTTGCCTGCTTTTCATTTTGTAGAATGGCAACCATTACCTTCTTTTATAATACTTCATAATTATTGCAAATTTTCTGTAACAAATTACTGGTTCCTTACCTCACACAAATGAGTGAAGGTAATTTCTAATAGAAGATCTAGTAGAAGATCTTCTACTAGCAAGCTTTATTTTAAGGGAATTTCTTGCAACTTGGCCAAAGCAATTTACATTTCTTTAGAAAAACCTACCTTGCAGTGCTTGGCCAGTGGAGTATTTTATATGAAACTGAAGTACTTCTTATTGCTGCTTCTCTCTGTTTCATTTTTAAGTCCTTACATCCTTTTGCTGAAATATGTTGCATTAATCAGACCATTTTTTCATGTTTAACTATGATGCTAAAGGGCAATGTGAATCAATCAGCCATCAAAAGAGAAAGGTTGTGGCAAAAGATGGAGAGACGCTGTTCAGATAAGAAATCCTTGCATAAAATCGAGTACATAGTTGACTAGCAAGCAATAGACATGTAGCTGTGAACATGGAATTTCCCTAAAGCAGGGAGAATTCTCCAGCACCCAAATGTCCTAGGAAGCGGGGACAACATTAAACAGCTAATTGTAATCAGTCAATTTCAAGACGAATCCTGTAAGATTAGAGGAGACTTATGGATTTCAGTTTGCATTAATCAGTTTGCATCTAATTTACTGTATTTTCAACACTGAATTTCATACAGTGTTTAAAGGTTACCCCTTTAAATATGAATGGACAGAGCCCCAAAGTGCTAGAGGTACTTCCCATGTTTCACTAATGCATTGACTTTGTGGTTACTTTGACATTAGTTGAAGTAAACAATTGTGAAAGGCTTATACTGTGTAATTTTAGTTCAACGAAACACAGAAAAATGTTGGCATTCGTTTCCTGGTTTCAGCCATATAAATCAAAGCTGAGCCAAAAAAATTAAGAACAACTTGTCCTTAACTAACAACAAAGTATTCATGAATAATTTTCTAGCAACGATCTGATATCACAGAAGGCACGTACAGCATCTATGGAAACTTCTTTCCTTCCAAACTACTAATTGAGAATTTTTAGTACTGAAAATTTCTAATACCTAGAAAATAATGATTGGAAATGAAGTCTCAGAATGAGAACTGAACCTTTAGAAAAGAAAAAAAACCTGTTTTATGCCAGGTCTTAATTTTTTTTGCCACTATATAACAGAATGTGTTCAAAGCTGCAATGTCCATTCACAGTAGACTCAATGGATCAAGGAATTTTCAGGGAAATTTCAGGTAGGTGGAGGACTCACCTGGGTAAAAACAGTAAGGCCAGTTAGAAAATTAAGAAATGGTGACATTATCAAAGGTGATATATGTCAGAGAGGAAGAAGCAGAGTTCTTGAAGGTCACTGGGGGAATGAGCAATGTCTGTAACTGGGTAAACACAGATTCCACCATCATTACAGGAAGGCAAATTGAAAGTGGTTCTGAAATTGTGCGGGAAGTTTTTTGTTTTGGTTTTGGTTTTTTATTTGTTTGGGTGTTTTTTAACCCAAGTTGAACAGTTCTAATGTGCTTTGCTTTTGCAAGCAATGTAAAGTGCAGCCACTAGAACACCACAAGAAGTTCCCCTTGTTTTTTTCTAGTCCTCTTAAGCCCCTGCTGGCTTCAGTAATTCTGCATGTTTCAGCAGATCTGTCTAAAAAACATTTGACATTTCTCTTGAGTCTCTTTCACTCCTGGAACTGAATTCGCTCTCTCTGCCTACAGTAGACTGTCAATGGATGTAGAGGGAGCCTCAAAAGATTTATGTTGTGCCTGTTATCTGTATTGTGGGATCTCTCGTTGGTGTTATCCAGTTCACTGGTGATGGTGGAATGTCTGTATGAGAGATGTAATGCTACAAGAATTCAGTCATTTATCATTTCAAGGAAATGAGTAAAAAGTGAATGGACGTGACAACTAATCCCAGAGCTTGGTCTTTGCTCTCTTAGTGCATCAGGGATGTGTGAACTGTACACTGCTCAAGTGTGCATCTTGAGACTTGTGCCCTTAGACTGAGGGACCAAGGCAGCACCATGTCTGTAATCTCCCAGCTCAAACTCCACATGGCATGAAACAAAGATTCCTGTTTGGGAGGAAGAGTATTTCAGAATATGACAAGAGAAACAGACTAGAGAAAAATCAGAAGCAGAAGTATTATGTTTTAGCTTTTGTGTCTTACACAAAGATATAAATTGTCATGAGCATCAAAATTTAGAAAGATTGTGAATTGAGTCCATTTGCTCTGCCTTTATATCTAGTTAAGACTGTGGAATCTAGTGTATTCTGATAGCAAACAGATATTTCCAAAAGCCTTGAAATTATGCTCAAGAGTGTATTGTTTTTACTTTATCTCAACAGTTCACCATGTTAATAAATAAGAAAGTTACTGTTTGAGTCAATACCCAGTTTGCACAGGAACTGTGAACATAAATCATTGAGAAAACAATGACTGCACTGGCTTTCTGCAGCTCGAGATTATGGAAGGAAATGAAGAAGCAGAAGGCCACTAGCTCTCTATCATTCTTCTTGAGGAGACTTCCTTGCTGTTTTTCACTGACATGGTGCATGTGGTCACACTGCTCAGAGCAGATACTGCATCCCAGCTAAAAACAATCTCCACAACTGGGTTTTGTCTGCAAGAGATTCCTTCCCCCCTTGTAACTTCTGAGCACAAGATAAATCTCAGGGTAGGACTGTTGGCACATGAACATGAATAAGAGGCTTTACCAAGCTGTCATTGATATGCTGGAAATGAGAACTTGCACAGAAAACAGTATACACATCTCTACTTGTAGAGAGTTGCTGTCTTTGTTCATTGAAGGCAGTATGAGCATTTGACATTATGATCACTGCATTAACACTTGTGGTACTCAGACAGACCTGAAGTGCAGAGCCTTAAAGGGATAGAAAGAACTTCACCTTAAAGGGATAGAAACAGCTTTTATGTGTTTAAGTACCTATTGATTTTAAGTCATTTGAAGTCAGTGAGCCACTGAAATAGCCACTCCCATAAGATAACTTCATGTGGGATATGCAAAAAAAACATGGCATTTTTTTCTATAATGTTAATGTATCACAATAAATTAAGAAGAATGTTTGCCTGCTTTATTGTTCTAAAGTTAAAAATCTCACTAATACAAGAAACCTCAAAGGTGGTTTGCTGCAGTACTTCTCCCAGAAAAAAAAAGTCTTATGTTATACAGCAAAGTCACATGTGCCAAAAAGGTTATAATGGAAAAGTTAGCAACATGCAACTGTGTTAGGCTGCTGGTTCCTTATATGCGTATTTCCATATATAGTGTAAGAAAGGGCTTTCCAATTGCAAATAATACTTGCAGGGATGTCCTTCTGGAATAATATATCTGTATTGACCCTTTGAGACAGTCAATGGTGATAGCATAGGTAGTATTAATAGATAGATGGACAGGCCCATGAGAATATTCCTACCAGTCAGTATTCACCACATGATCTTAATCAGATGGAACTGAAATGAACATATGCAGGAAACACCACAATCTTCACAGACTCCCTTAAGAACAACTGTGTAGCTCCCAGCTTTGCAGACCTAGAGAAGATAGAAAATTCTTTAAAGGTGAGAAAATAGCTGTACAATGAGTAAAATGTTCTGATACATGGTCGGAATAAATGGAACGAAAACCAGAATATTTGGATTCCAAACTCACAGTTCCCTTATTTCTACAAAATCAATACATGTATGTGTTTATGCTGGAGCATTTGAATGCCCAGTTATGCACTCTGCTGTATAAATGTGAAAGTGCTGAATGCTATGTAACTTAACTTATAGACAGACAGATATATGCATGCAGTCAACATATAGCAAGACCAAATTCACTATGAGTCCACACTGGGTAAATGGGCACTGAAAAGTATAAACAGTAAGATGCTTGTGCCATCTAATTTATATACCTGTATTAAGTGCTTAATATAATGGCATAGTGTCCATAGGCTCTCAGTATGAGAGGTGAGCACATTCAGTGCTGAACTGAGTACTATGTCTCTTGACCTGTCCAGACCTCTTGTGAGGAGTGGTCACCTGACTCAGTGACTGGTTACTGTTACTGTTACCAGTAACTCAAATACTGCACTTAGGAACAGCTCTAGTTACAGGATTATATCCTGAAATGATTCTACATCCCCCAAAAATATTCAGTCTTTAGTAAAAAAAAAGTGTTTTCCTACTCATTCTCTACTCAGTGGTTCCAATCAAAAAATGTACTCCCTTGTACGTTTACTTAAGTGCCAACCTTGAAATTCATATTATTAGAGATTACTACCACAGTACCTTTCTCATGAACTTGTCTCGATCCTAGATGATAAAAAAGATGCATTATCACTTGGTTTTAATTTTTGGAGACATCACTTCATGTAATAAGGTGGAACGAAATGTGCTGCTGTCATATTTATTATTCTATGTTGATCACAGAGTGAGCACACTGCACCAGTCCCAGCTAAAGAGAGAAAAACAGATGCTCAGTCCTCATTTTGAGTAGTTACACATGGCTTTAAGTGAAGGTTAAAGCTAAGTGGATGTTTTGCTGATGCATCCGAGGTAGAAGCTAGCTGTGAGGTCTGCAAGTGAAAATTCTCCTCTAAATGAAATCAGAGTCATCCTCAGAACTTCTTGTGTTGCTTCAGGCTGATAGGAAGTATCAGTACAGCACTAACAGACAAAAGGACCTTCATGCACTTAGGTATTAGCACTCTTTCCACTTCTTTCGAGATGTTAGCCTTGGTGGAAGACTGAGTGCTATTTTTAAGTGTTTTTCTGCATACGATGAGCTGTGGAGAAGTGGAAAAACATTTGCTAGTAGTGTATTTGAAATCATGCTTCTATTTCTGACAGTATTGTTTGCTGTGAAGATTATGATTTCTTAAAATATTCAGGCAAAACTTAAGGAGTAAAGCAAAAGGTCTTTCTCACTTGCATTCACAGTGACATTTTTGAAGAAGTAAGACAGAAAAGAGAAAAAAAGTGGGGTTTTATATTTTTAATGGAATGTTTTACTTGAGTTTCCCAGGAAATATCAACATCTCTTTAAAAGTATCAGTTATAAAGTGCTGGTACAGTGAGTCCTGTATACAAGTTTTTATTCTCTGAGGCAATTCAGCTGTTGTTATTTTTCAACGAGTAATTTATGATTTTATTCTTATCTAGATGATCCTCGGGGCAAACATCAGAAAAAAATCCGAAGCAAAACCCAGAACTACCTTAATCTTTATGCTGTAGATGGGCTGCGGACCCTCTGTATTGCAAAAAGAGTAAGTAAATGCAGGCTTTTAGTTTGCTTTTAAGGAGAGTCTTGACAAAGATTACTGAAGGTATTTATTACTTTATTGTTCTTGATTCATAACTTCTTTTTCATTTTATTCAGTAAAGTAGGAATGCCTTTTCATCGTATTGACTGTGCCCTCACATACTCTTTGTAATAGGTTCTCAGCAAGGAAGAGTATGGCTGTTGGTTAAAAACTCATTTAGAAGCAGAATCCTCTATTGAAAATCGTGAAGAACTGCTGTTTCAGTCAGCACTGCGGATAGAGAAGAATCTACATCTGCTAGGTAATGAAATGAGAGTTGGACATGAAATTAAAATGTGATAAAAAATCTGAAAGCTTGGCTATGAAATCCATTCCTTCCCTTAAATTGTTTCTGACAGTATAGAAATTGGCTTCCATGGGACTTTATCATGCCTGTCATGTGCAGCACCACAAAGGAATAGGATATAATTAACATAAAAGACATACCCTGTTTTCCTTGCTCCTGCCAACATTTTATCACTAGTGAAATAAGGGGAGTAATACCAGGGATGAATTTGACACAATATCATAAATGGGAACTGCTGCTCTAAACAAGAGGAGGACTTGGCCCAAGCTGTCTACAGAATTTCATTAGTTCAGTGCTGCTTCAACAAGTCAGAGACTTCCCTGATTCCAGGGGCACCAGAGACACACACCTAAAGCAAGCTCACAAACTACATCTGTGAGAGGAATCAACCTTTGTTTACATCAGGTTCAGCACACACACTCAGGGCCTGTGTATTCTGTGGCAAGGGGTTGCAGCTAGAATCAGTGTATGTAAAATTGTAAGAGCTAAGTAATACTCTTTTGAGTTGAGATGTTAAAAGCACTGAGATTCTAAAATGTGTTTGTATGCACTGGTACTCCATGCATCCAACTGCTTTCTCTGGCAAAGAAACTGGGACAGCCATAACACTGTGGGAGAAACTGGCCTTCACTAATTTCCAGCATGCCCATCTCTGGGAGACACCAGAGACACCACCTCAACCAGCTTTTAATGCATCTACTGTAGCCCTGGTTCCTGTCTGAGATGTTTTGGTTTTCTAAATCTCTTTCCCAGTGAGTTTTCTGTCAACAAGAAACATGTTTTTCTAACTGTAACCTTTGTTTACATTCCTTTTCCCTAGGAGGGACTTCTTCTTGATGTCCCTCTGGTTTGACCAATGTAATTGAAAAAGTTTGTCTTTCTTTCACCAATTGAGTTGTTCTCTATAAAATAGTATAAAAGAGAAGAAATTGCCGAAAATAAACAAAGTCATTGTCAACCTTCTAAAGTCAGAATCTGTGTCATTGTAGTCTTTAACAGTGTCAATCTACTACAGATCTCTAAGTCTCAAAATATAACCTAAGGGGAGACAAAAAAAGTGTAGTTCATTTGGTTTGATTTAGATATCTGCTTTAGGATAAGATTAATCATACCTTGAAGTGTCTGGTTCTCTTCCCTGACTTAAAGGGGGGCATGAGTTGCCTAATTCAGACCAGAGTAATGAAGATCCCACCATGAATGTACCTGTTGGCTCTGGCTGCAGTCTGAGGTGAAAAAGGAAGGAAGGAAGGGAAATTAAGCTACTAGGCTCAATTTCTAGTGAACTCTGGCCAGTAGTACACTATTAGTTCAGTCATTCCCGAATAACTTCATACTGCCGTTTGTAGCTTGCAATGATCAGTGATCATTCAAAAATTCAGTCTGGAATTTTTTTCTTTATTTGGATAGCAATAGCTTTTCCAAAATTGCCCTGAGAATGTGTTTTCATGTAAATGACTAGCTCTCAGACTTAAGGGGACTTCTATTGTTAATTGGTTTTTTCCAAGGAAAAACCACAGAAGAAACAATTAGCTGAGAAAAGTTTACTTTTCCTGTTGTTCCAGGTAACTTGCATGTCTGTTACTTCCTCATTTGCTGGTAGCAGGGCTTGCATTTCCTCACACTGAAGTCTCTGTAACACTCAGTGGAGCACTAATGTACCAGTGGTGACACTGAGCTTGGTCCTGAGTGGCGTTTCTCCACTTTTCATATATATAAAAATCTTCTCACATTCAGTTGATTTATGTAAGCATAAAACAGACACCCAGTTTCTTATAACAGGTAGAAAGATGCATTGAAAGCATGAAAATACACATTTTACTCTCATATCATAGTCAACAGATTTATGATTTATTCTCTGCTATATCTTATTTGGACACCAGTGTCTTTCTGCAAGAGCAAAGAGCAGCAAGGCACAAAAAGGTTTATGTTTGCAGTCTAATCTGCTGTTGCCAAGCTGCAGTCCCGCTGTTACTCCCCTTCAAAAGTAGAACTTCTAGTGACCCACTCTCTTCTTGCTGAGAAAAGGCAGTTAAGAGCTTTAGGAACTGAAATGACCTCCAAGAACCAATAGCTTCTCTAGCAACATTCAGCAGAAATGATGTAGATATAGAGAAGAGACAATAAGCTTTGTGAAACTCTGGGACTAGGAGGGGAATCTGGTTGCTTTTGACATTTTGAATTCTGGATTTGTTGTTTATTGTTGATGCAATTGTTTACCACAGCTACTTTCCTTTCTTCCTCCTCAATACCCTCCAAAAGCTGCCCAAATCTTGCAACCATTGGTAGTTTAGCTATCTTCTATCTAAAAGTGGCTGCTGGTTGTTTTGGGTTTGTTTTGTTTTGTTTTGTTTTGTCTTTATCTAAGCTTAAAATTTAAGGGCAACCTTAGGTGTTCATTTAATATGGAATATTTTGCTTTTTTTATGTGCTTAGGTGCAACTGGCATAGAAGACCGTTTGCAGGATGGTGTTCCAGAAACCATTGCAAGCTTGCGCAAAGCTGGGTTGCAGATTTGGGTTCTTACTGGAGACAAGCAAGAAACAGCTGTTAATATTGCATATGCCTGCAAGCTACTAGATCACGATGAAGAAATCATCACTTTGAATGCTGAATCACCAGTAAGCAGATCCAATATACAAGTTGACTAATGAGCTAGTTTTGCTTTACTTTCAACTTGTGCAATTAAAAGTTTGATAGCTTTTTTCTTTTCCTCTTTTTTTTTTGGTTGTTTTTGTTGTTGTTTTGTTTTTTCTTTTTTTTGCTTCTTTTCCTGCTTCATCTATAATTTTCAGGTAGGACATGTCTTTGAATACTTTTCAGTGAAGCATGCTTCTAAACCATAGCCTCATGTATCATAACCTTAGTGAAAACATGTATCTGTGTGTAGTGAACTCCACCATGAGTAACAATATGCCATAGCAGCATAAATCACTTTCTTAGGTATGCATTCTCAGAACATCCCTATTTCTGTTTATTGGCACTAATGAGTGTAAAAAGCAACCTGTTTTTAAATACATATTGAGAAAGAAAGCAATTGATAACCTGTTGAGAATTTTTGCTTTATTTTATGCCACTGAAATGTAGTATTTAGATAACTCAGTCATTCATGTTTTCTCAGGTGGCTTTTTCTCTGGAGATAGAAGCAATATTTAAATTTTGATGCTAACAGTGAGACGCAGAAAAGCACATGTACAGTAATGCCTTGCTTCCTAACAGACCTTTTCTAATCCTTCTGAATTACTGATCTTTCCTGTGCTCAACTTGTTGCAAGCGGTCACAAAGAGTTTACTGATACGGTCTAACATACAAGGAACCAGACTGGTAGTGCTGTAGTCCTTTTATGGGGTGATAAAATTGGACTTCAGATCAGCAGAGGAGAGGTAGGCCATCAGTATTCAGCTCCAATTTCCTTCAAAAAGGAAGAAATGATAACAGCATTTTCTATTCTTGAGTGTATCAACTGAACTGGTAAATTAGTTTTCCATGGTTTTTCTTTTTAGTCATACTTTGCTGTAAGACCAATAGCATTTCTTTTAAGTGTTCATATATTCTCAATAACATCTTCTAGCTGAGTATGGCTAGGAGAGAGATTTCAGCTTAAATAACCTTTAATTGGCCTTTAACAATGCATAACTCTTTGATCTGAGTTGTGGGCGTATACATGGTGTTCATCACCATAATGGTGTTCATCACCATACTTAACTTGGTACCAATTATATATCATTTCCCAGTACTGTTATTCTGAGAAGGAGCTAAAAGAATTAATTTAGCATACAAAAGTGCATGTTAAAGAAGAATTAGATTTTAAACCTTTCTACTCTTTACTGTTGTCATACCTTCTGCAAGAATTAAGTGTGTTCAGATCAAGTAGATTATTAGAAATTAAAACTTTAACAGCACAGCAAATAATACATTCCCCATATTAGTTATGCCTAAACATACAGCAAACAGAAGCCTTTGAATGCATGTTCTTTTCTCTCAAGCATTTTTATTTTGAATTTTTTTTCAGGAGACATGTGCTGTCTTGCTGGAACAGTGTCTGCAATGCGTAGAGTCTAAATTTTCAAATACAATAGACGGAGCTACTGGAAACATGACTGTTGGGTTCACCCCTCTCTATCCACCCTCTTCCTCTGTGCTTTCCAGCTTGGGCCTAGTCATTGATGGAAGGACTCTCGCTTATGCCCTGGAACCTGCGCTGGAAGATAAATTTCTTGCACTAGCCAAGCGATGCCGTTCAGTACTGTGTTGTCGCTCTACCCCACTCCAAAAGAGCATGGTAGTGAAACTAGTCAGAGACAAACTCAAAGCAATGACCTTGGCAATAGGTAAATACCTCAGTTTATATTAGCCTGACTTGATGTATACTGTATCTTGAAAATTGTGATTTTTTTTTGACATGCAGTAGGACTTCCCAGCTGCCTCACAACTGAAACAGCCTTCCAGTTTTGTCTGAAAACATGTTGGACAATTCTAATAGATTTATTCTAATATATTTACTCAAAACCAAGATAGAACTCTGGAGTAGTATTGGGATTACTTCCTACAGAAATTAGGTAATCAGGACCCAGTTATGCTAAGAGGTTTTGACATGTCTGAACACAGCTGTGAAGAACTGGGTTATCTTATGCTGTGCAAAACACCATTTTGCAATCACTGTATTACACCCAAAAAAACTGTGCTCAGTGCTGCTTCATCTGATCATGCTTAAACTCAAGGCTCTGTGTTTATCATCACAGGTCAGCCATAGAGCGCTATGACTTGGCCTTGTCATTACAGAGAGTGGATTTACAACTGATATCGTGCCAACATTTACACTTCTTCCCACCTAATCACTCAATTGGCAAAGGGGAGACTTCTGTCTTAAGTTTACAGGATCTTCCATGTTTCTATGATTTTCATGCAAGTCAACCAGCTCTTCTTTCCCTAGCTCAAGTTTAGGTTCATGTTTCATTAGAAAATATGATTTCAGCACATACTGTCACAAATACACTTTCTTTCATCTACCTGTATTGGTTAATTATAGCTGGAACACATGTGGGTGTGGCCTGCCCATGAGAAACTCCAAGTCCATATAATAATGTCCAGACTTGTGTGACATCGACATCACCAAGTATGTGCTGATTATCACAATCTTCATACTCAGTGTATTATATCTTGCTCAAATATGCCTCCCTCGTACTGAATTTATATCTTTGGTTAACTGATTGTGGACATAATCATTTGCATATGTTGTAAAAAACATCTGGCTCGTTAACTTGAATTATCCAGAATGCTTAAAAACACTGGCAGAGACTGGGCAGCTCGTATTTTCATTCTTTCTGAGCATCTTGAGCCTATGAATTGAGCTTAAGCTCCTGCTATGGCTTAAAGCCTAGCTGTATGCATCCTCCCTTTTAACCAACATGAGCTGCCTTGGGTTGTATCACGCAGGCACAAAAACATCAGCTTTGTCTGGTGAGCGGATATCACTCTTACATGTGCCAGCAGCAGGGAAACTGGTGACGTGGTGTGCACTTCAGTCACTGAAGTTTAAAACCAAGTGTCTTGTCATAAGCCAATACAGTATCATTTTCTATGAGTACACTGGCTGTAAATTTAGGAGGTTAAGAACTAGATACATATCTCATTCTGGTATCCTGTCTATGGCACCTATCACTTGTGGTATCATGATTGGAAGCAGAGTAGGGGGTGGTGGCTCTGCAACTTCCAATTAAATCTACCAGACTTGGGTGTATTAAAGATCTCAGACTGGTCAAACCTACTCTATTGACTTTTTCTTTCATTCATCTACTTTTTAACTTGTGTAAGTATTTTTAAGCATAAGTACAATAACTTAATGTATTGTGTAAGTAGACATTTTCATGGGCTTTAGGGCTTCTTACACATTTAATTCTTCTTCACACCTGATTGCAGGCAGACTCTTAATCAGGAAGCAGAAGTATTGGGGATGCTTATTCTCAGCCTCCTGTTTTACTATTGGTGCAGCTCAGGCCTGACACCTGAATTTTAGGTGTTATTAGAAAGAGATGGATTTGTTTTATTGTTACTTTTCTGTGATAAAAAGGGATAAAAAGATCAGAATATCTTGGACACTTTGCAAGCTTTGAACCTTGTATTCTAAAAGTGAATCCTTTTCTACCACACATCTGCCTTATTATACCCAACCAACACTTAGTAAATATCTCTCTTACTATACTCAAACAACACTCAATAACAACTGCTTTTCCTTTGTTTTGTTGCTGCCAACTGTTGGTCTGCTAGTGTCAACAAAACTGCATTTTGTCATCTTTAGGTGATGGTGCTAATGATGTCAGCATGATCCAAGTGGCAGATGTTGGTGTGGGGATCTCTGGTCAAGAAGGCATGCAGGTAATGTTGCTCATTGGTGGGAAGCACTCCCATGAGGGCGTGAAACAGACTCTTTCTACAGGTCAGATTGTTCAGACTGCCTCTGGACAGTCAGCTCAAATAAAAGAAAAGCAGCAAGTTGTGCTGATGAGTGCCAGCTGTGCCTTCTAAAGGTTCTTTCAGCTTGAGTTTGAGCTCATGCTTGTTCTGAGACCTATGATGAGTTTACACACACTCTGCCTTCTCAGAAAATTGAACTTACTAGATCCCCCTAAGCAATATGATTAAAGAAATAATTAGCTAAATAATTGTTTAAAGGAGAAAAGAAGCTCAGCTATGCATTGTTTAGGAACTAAAGGTTCATCTTGTTCTGGCTTTTATTCTCCTCTCTCCTGTATTGTTTGGGTATACTTCTATGGACTGGCTGCACAGGCCAGTTCAACTGATGTAGCTTATTTGCATGGGTGTGGTGGTGACCCGTGGGCCAGACACCCACACACCTCATTCATTCAGTTTATTCAGACAGCAAAACAGTAAAGAAAATAGAAATTGTGGCCCTTTGCAGAACCACTGCTCCTTACACCTTATAGCAAGTCTTGGTTTGGCCACACTTCCAAGTCACAGGAAATAGCAGGATGTGGGTGTTTGCCTTGTAGCCTTCTGGATGTGTTCCACCTATGATTACTGCATTTATCACTGTGTAAGAGGCACTTCTCTCATCCCCAGAAGAGAAGATGTATATGTATAGAATGATGTATTATCTCAGCCTCCTCTACTGCTAGTGCAGATCAGTTGCAGTGTTAGGACCAGACATGGCAGTATGACACAGAGAATGAGGAGGACACCTCATTTCCACAACCTGCCTTGTCTATGGGCAGGCTGATTGCATGAGAAAACAGAGTAGCTGAGTATATGTCAAATAGCTCTACAGGGAAAGTGGGAAGTGTTTCCATCCTGAGGACCTGAGCAGATGAGCATGCTCCTTAACTTAGTTACCAGTGGGTGGTTCTCTGACCCAAATTGCATTTTTTGCAACATTGGCTGGATGTTTTGCTCAAAAGGGAAGTTAGGCCTCCTTCACACAGTGCACAAGTTAGCTATAGAGTTTTATTTCATGGGATTTCATGAATGCTGTAATTTATTTGGGTCAACACATTAACTTATGAAACAAAAATTTAAGTGAGCTATGAACTTGGGTATCAACTTTATGAATTTTCTGACTCCCGATCAGCAGAAGCTAAGACAGGTCATTGGAGAAAAGTCAGTAGATATATTTTTTATTTATCATACACTTTTCATTGTGTATGCATCTTCAAATCCTGCATAACTTCTGCAGTATCACTCTGCAGGCAGTCCAAGCTCCAGAGAGCTCAGAGAAGGCTGGTTTTATGGGCTCCCCTCCAAACTTATCAATTCAAAAAAGTCTGCTGCAAACCTTTTTCTTGGGTCTTACCACCTCTTATGAATAAGAGCTTACCAATAAGCTCTGTCATCTATACATTAATTCAGATCACTTTTTTTCCCTAGTGCAGACATAGACTGCTTATAGCATTTTTTTTGACTCCTTGCCTCTTTATGCCACTTTCAGTTGAGCTCATACACTTACAGTAACCAGTCCTCAAATCCCCCTGGTTTTTGCAGTGTATCCAGCTCTGAAAGCTGTTTTCTCATTACCTCATTAAACTACCTGGTTTTATTTCTAAATGAAAGTTCAGCAGAGTGGAAAATGTTTATAGATCCCTTCCCTTACTGCAAGTCCTAAGGAACTGCACAGCCCTCTTTACTATAAACAACTGTCAGAACTGTACACACGCAGGTACTCAGAAGGCATTGAGCATTTAGATGCCTAAGACAGCAATACTGTCTGATTTATTTTCTTTCCACATTCTGTGGAAGCATGTGGAGCTGGAAGAAAAAAAAATAAAATGTGAAAATCAAGTGGGTATTTTGAGCCTAAGTAAACATGCAAATGTAATTGGATAACATATCTTTCTCTCTGTGTTCCTCGCCATAATAAAAATGGAATAAAAAAAGAAAAAATCGTGACACTTCTCAGTCTGCTGAGAAGTAGTGTGTTAGAAGCACAAATGAAGCTAACGGTTTTGTTTTGACATTGGAATAGGCTGAGATGGGGTGGAGGACAAGGAAGCAGACATAGCAGAGCTGTGTTCTCCTCAAACTGCAAGATAGCTGTATGTCTGCAAGACAAATCAGACTTCTGTGCAGGGAAGTAATAAAAAGTGTGTCTGAGTACCTGAGAAATCCTAGGACGTGTCAACATATTAAAAAGTGTCTCAGTCCCTATATATATATATATGTGTGTGTATATATATATATGTGTATATATATATCTACTGTTTAACTTGCAATGCATTCTTACACCTTCTCTTGCATACTGTTTTAGAGTTTATTTAATAGCTTCTACAAGCACCTACTTGGGAAAACTGAGCCTGTTTGATGTTTTACCAAGAAAGAGAATTAGGAAAACTTTAAAGAAAATATGTCTCTCATTTAAAAATACAGCTAAAATATACCCAGCTGAGTGTAAGGAAGACGCTGCTCCTATGGAGGTTTTCACCTTTCCTCCTATTTTTGCTGAACTGAATTGTGAGAAAAAAGGTGACACCAAAAAAAAAGAAAATGGTATTTAAAATAATATTAAATTAAATCTTAGTGTGATCTTAGGGATAAGGAAAATCATTAAACAACCATGATAAAACAAGTAGGTCTCATCTAGATGTACAGTACCCAGAAATTTAGTCAGAATTAGAGGAAAACTGTGATTCATTTTTTCAATGCCATCTGACAGTCTGCAGTCTCAGAGGATTCTCATGTAATGTGATTTTTTTCTCATACATAGTTAAAGAAAATGTGTGATTTAAAAAATGCCTCAAAATACTGATATCTCAGGACAGCCAAGTAAACTGTATAAACCAGGTCTGCAAATTAAATTAAAACTAGTATTTTATTGTTTTGTCTTTTAAAGTCAAATCATTCTGGTGCAACCACTTAATTGTGATGTTTTTATCTTATTCTCTGGAAATTAATTTTTCCCTGTAAGTATGCTGTAGTTTTTACAGAGAAAGATACAGCCACCAAGGTCTTCACACATGAACGGTTCCTGAACCCTCATGCTCGTGCAACTGCAACTGCCAGCCATTCTCCCACCTCTTGCTTTTTGTTGTTGCTTGTCACCATCTGCAATGTAGGCTGTAATCTCCTCCGAGGACAGGGTTGCCTTGCATGTCCTGCCAAGCTGCTGCGTTTGCTCGTGGGTATTTCAAATCCATGCGACAATAGCTGCATTTCATAAGCACTGTCATGGATTTCATTCTTCATGAGTACAACTTCCACTGGCTGTAGGAGTCGAGAAGATGACTAGATTCAATGTTAGTGTTGAAGGTGGTGCTTTACAATAATGATTCCAACCTTTGTTTCATTAAAGGCGGTGATGGCAAGCGACTTTGCAATCCCAAGGTTCAGGCATTTGGAGAAGCTTTTGCTTGTTCATGGCCACTGGTGTTATTCCCGACTCGCCAACATGGTGCTGTATTTCTTCTACAAAAATGCAGTAAGTGTTTGACTTGGCAGCTTTATGGCACCACATGTTTCCAGGGTTTATTTTGTGCTAAGTGAGCATTAGGTCAGCCTTCAAATGGTTTATAAATAAGCTGCAAAGAAATTTGCAGAGCTGAAAGACAGCTGGCTGCCATTTGCAGAAATATGGGACCCACTCCATAACAGCTACAGTGTGCTGCTGAATGTGCAAATTAGGTAACACAAATAACAAGCACTGCTGAAGAAAAGTTTCTTTACAGAGCAGTTTTGCAGGATTTAGCTGGCTGGATACAAGAGTCTTCAATTCCACAGCCATCCAGCATTGGTCTCAAGTAGCAGTTGAGTGTGTTTTTTCTTCCTGACTGTATCTCATCATTGTTTATGAATCACTGTACATATTTCGTAGTGACTTGAGATAATTTGAGTCCTGTCTGTGTCTCAGATGTGGAGGCTGGGAAGGTTTGTTTTTTTCTTGATTTATCTTATTTCCAACTAATCAAAAGAGTTCATTAGAAAGGAAGCACATGGTGGTAAAGAACAGATGACGGGTCTGTGTTTCCTCCCTGGTGTATGAAACAGAACTCAATCCAGTACTGGGCATTGAGCCAGAAGCAGCTCAAATCCTTGGCCTCAACAAAGGCTCTTTGCATTGATCTTGGAGTACAAAGATGATTGATTGAAAACAGCCTAACAAGGAAACCAAGAATACCACCAGCTGGGTGGGAGTCACTGACAAGCACATATATTTGCTCACTTGCAACAGCTACAAATCACCTTGGGAGCAAGGCATATGAAGAAGCAAGAAAAAGAGGAGAGCTAGAGCTCTCATACCTCTGTTTGCTTCAGAGGGCAATGTATGATTTGTGTGCAGGAGACTGGATTTTGTCCTCAATATCAGAAAAAAAGTGGCTTTTGGTTTTGTGAAAGTTGTTTTCAGATTTTAATCTAATTTTCAATTTTTATTTGAAGAAAACCATCATTTGCTCAAAATTTTGAACATCACTGGAATATCTAAGGGTACTAAAGGATTAATGAAGTGTCTTTTTCTTAAAACAAGCATGTTAAAATACATTCTGGGGTCAGAGCAGGGACTGCATGCAAGTGCCCTTTCAGACACAGAAGAATGAAGGGACTTTGTGATCTGAGCTGTTGCTAGAGTCAGAAATAGCAAGCAGATTTAAGTAATGCTGTACTGAGTGGAGAGCCACCTGTTGAAGTACAGCAGTGAATATGTGGTGATGTTCAGATGCACGAATTTTAAGGCTTGATCCTGAATGATGCTGAACATCTGTACTCCCACCCCCAGCACTGGATGTTTCCAAGACACCCATTGACAGTATCAAATCTGAACTTCCAAGAGATGTATGCATAGCCATCTTATATTAAAAATTTAAAAAATAAACACAGAAGCAATGCACATAAGACACTCCAGCAAACAGCAGCCAGAGATGCTGTTTATACATCGACGCTTTTGTTCACCTTGGGTAAAATCTTCCATTTTCTTTGGTACAACTGCCTTTGATTACAAGTATTATTTCTCATGCCATTTTTAAGAAGATATTTTCAAAAGCTACTGCCTCAGAGCTAGAAAATAACTGAAGGCATCTCTTTTTGTTGGCTGTGTTTTGGCAGCCTTCAAAGCTTTCTGAGAAATACTTGTTGCTTCTGACTCTAAACTGTAGTTGGATATCCAGCATTTAGACATGAATATGTCTGACACAGAGCCTGCCCTTAAGGAAAGATTGTTCCAAATGGAAAGACAGGAGCACCTGAACCTTTTGCAAGGAGAATATTCTGGATGATTCTCCACAGCGAGTCAAGATAGCTACACTGCAGATGTTCTGCAAGTTTTCTGTCTCCTCAAGTGGGTTGGGTTTTTTCCCATTTGTTCATACTATGAAATTTTCCGTTCTCCACTAGAACCTATCTAATTTAAAATTTAAACTTCGTATTGCTGCAAAAGCCATTTGGAAACTTAAATGACTTATCCAAGAAGATGTTTGGCTTCATGGAGATGATAAAAATACAAGTAAAGTATAAACTACAACATAGCATGACTGGAAATATCTGAGCTTGATGAAAAGGATTTCATGTAAACAAAATTTTACCTGCACAAGCATGTACATCTTCTTTCCATTTATACATTGTCTCTGCGAGACAGCACTGAAATTTTTTTGATATATACTTCATTCACTGAGAAATTCTCTCTGGGACCACATTCATAAAACAGTCTCATCTGGCAAGGAAAGAAGAGAAACCTTTTTTTATTCAAAATCTTTGTGTAAATTTGGTTTGTCTTTTTCAGAGAGGTAATACACAGATGCAAGAGAGAACATTTGAAATAAAATTAAAATCTTGTCTAATACAAAATAAAATTTCAGGAGAAAAAAATCTGACTTAAGCCTCATTTATTTGTATAGCTTTCTTCAACAACACTATTAAGACCCGTAGTAGAGGTGGTAGGAAGATTTTCAGCTGACTGTATTTTTATCAAACTACCTATTTTTGCCAGAACCAAACTGTTTCCAAGAGAGATTAGCAAGGCTCTAGAGAGAAAATTTACTCTGTCCAGGATTAGCTGCATTTTGTATTAAAACAGTGAGAACAAAGTACATAAACAAAGTACATAAATTCACATATTTATTGTAATTTCTTTTTGAAAAATTACTCAAGAAATTTTGTTTGGTTTTGGGTGTGGAAAACAATTTTCAAAATATGTTCAATTTTGGAATGAAACTGCCATGTCCCAGATAATATACTGAAGAGGGTAAGCTTTGTTAATTCAGTCTTGTTTGGACCAGAGGAAGATATCTTTCTTGAAATACATTTACAGAAACATTTCTAGAGGTTGTGCTTATGAAAATACTATCATTTAACTTTTCCTAGGTCAATTTATAGAATGGGCTCGCTAACCCATGTATTTGCTGCTCATATACAAGCCACTTCAATGTAGTATATAAAATTTGCCTGAGCATTTATCTACTTTATGTATATATATGTGTGTGTGTGTATATATATACATGTATGTACATTTGTGTGCTACAGGATTGACCCCTTATTCTGTGGCAATCCCCCTTTACAAGACAGGTTTACTCTCCTTAAGCACCTTTCACTGACTAGGCACACCATAGCCTTTTTTTTTTTTTTTCTTCCTATGTTTAATTTTCAACCACATTTAAACAGATAGAGCAGATCTGTATTTTCCTCTGTATATCTAAAATTCATGAAGGGTTAACATTCTCCATCTGACTGAAAGCCTTTTGAGAACAAAATACAAAAACAAAGAGGAAGTGAAAGGAGAGGTCATGTCATTTCCCATCTTCATTGTTAAAAGGAGGAAAACCCTCAACAGTTTCCAACAGTTTTCTAGTTTTAATCAGTTTAAAAAACATAGTAAAAAATTTACTTTTAGGTGAACCAAGCCTGGGAATTTATTTCCTTCTCTAGGAAGCTGACCATCTTTTTCTAGGCCTCAAATCCTTCATCGGCATCTGAAATCAGCACCTTTCCTGAGCCCTCTGGATTCTCCATGCTGAAGAGATTGTAGAAAAAACAAGTTGTGTGGTTTCTTTTTGGGTGCCTCCATCCCAAGTAGATGAACAACCCCTCTGCAGCTGTATGCTGCTGATTTCTTCATAGAGCTGAAGAAGAAGCAAGATTGAGGAATCTTTACAGCACTGCTAATTTGCTGAATGTCATAGCACAAAGACTGAATAGTTAAGACAACTTTTCTAGACCTTACAGTTTCACCTTCCTTACTGCTGCTGACCTCACGTTGGTCTCACAGAAAAGCCCTGCATTTATCTGTTGTAGACTGCAAAAGTCTCCCAAAACATCTCCAGCCAGTAGATATTGTGGAAATTCTTGTTCTTACAGTAGTCATGTACGTGCTGTGACATCAGTACTCATTTACCCAGAGGTCAGTGATGGTTGGGAGAATTTTTTACAGTGAGTTAAATTGCACCTCAGTGTTTCACTTGAACTGAAAGTTAATTTTGTGCAATGCCCAAGATCTGAGGTTCCAGCAGCACAGACTTGTGAGTGTGCCAGATGTTTGCAGCTTAGCCAAGTGGTCCATGCATCAGGAAGTGAGTCAGTGAGTAGCTATCCTTACAAGGATTGCTCACATGTTCAGCTGGAATCAGAATGGTTTCAGAACACAGAGGAATGATGGTCCTGCTTATCTTGTTATATTTACAGCATTGCTTGTTCTGTTTCAGATGTTTGTGGCCCTTCTCTTCTGGTACCAGTTCTACTGCGGGTTCTCTGGCTCATCAATGATTGATCAGTGGTATCTGATCTTCTTTAATTTATTCTTCTCTTCTCTTCCACAACTGATTACTGGTGTGCTGGATAAGGATGTGCCAGCTGAAGTGTTAATTGCTGTACCTCAGCTTTATAAAAGTGGACAGAATATGGAGGTAAAATTTTCTTGATTACTGTAATTTCTTTCCTGAACATCTTTAGTTTCAACTGAAAACCAGCCCTGCTCCCAAAGGGTAGATGACTGGTAAACACAGTCTGAGAAGTCAGTGTTACCACTTTGTGATATTTCTTATTTGAGTCAAAATGCCAAAAATACACCTAAACAAAAGACACAAACAAACAAAGCCCCAGCTGGCCATATTTTAATACATGACAGGAGAAAAGGCTGGATGATCTAATTCAGCCTAAACTGAGCACCTCCTTCATGGTCCAGGCTCACAAATAACTACAAAAATAAAACAGATTGCATCTTCTAGCTAGTGCAGGCTTTTACAGAATAACCTCACAGTACTTATTCAAAACTTCATTCCCAGCCCTTTACAAAAAGAAGAGAAAGATGGCCTTGGTAGTAAGCATGATAAACTTAGTCTCTGAGGGAGGTAGTCACAGATGACAGATTCAGCTCAAATATCTGTTGAAAACACCTTGTCCCCATCTGCTTGAATTGCACAATGAAAACAGAAGGAATTGCAGGAGGAATTTGAGCCAAACTGTTCCTGGTAATTACAGGTACAGTGTACTGTGGGAAAGTCTTGCTGTTTGGCAAAACTGTCTATATGGGGACATTGTTTTGAAGGCAAAAGCCTTCTTAAAAATATCTTACAAAGCTGTCCTCTGAGAGGACACAGTAAGTGGTTTTTGCCTCCAAGTGTACACCTGTATTCGGTACCCCACACATGTTGTGGCATTGCTAGATTCTCTCCTGGAAAGATGAAAGGAAAATTTGAGTGTAGCTTGTTTTAGTCCATTAGTCCAAACTCTGTCCTTTTCATCTCTTGTTTTCTGTTTTCTACATTTCTTCTGTTTCAGTGTATCACACTTGAAAGGTCTGTACTATTAATACCTTCCTCTTACACATTTTTAGGATGATAGAAATCTTGTAATGCCTTCAGGCTTGTTGGGAGGTTATGTCTGCCTGTCTTCAGCTAGCAAACTGAGAAGTCTCCCAGGTTCACAGAACAGTTATTTCTCATAGAGAGGCCCAGAGATCATTCTAAATTGTTGGGGTTTTTTAAATCTATTGATCATATTCTCTTTATAGTTACCTAAAAAGGCTTTTAAAAACTTAAAAATCCTGCTTCAGGTGGAATCTCTTTCAAAAAGGGCCTATAGTATTATAGAATAGTTCAGATGGCTCTGGAGGCCATCTGATCCAGACTCCTGGTCAAAACAGCTTCAAACCTGAATGAGGTTTCTCGAGTCTTTAACTCCAGTTTTGAATGTCTCAAACATTGGAGATTCCACAATCCCTCTGAGCAACCTGATGCAGTAATTAACCATGTTAGCTCATGAGGCCGAGTAACACCATAATTCTTTCTAAGCATCTTTCCATTTCCATTTTTAGTCTGCAATGATATTTTCCACAAAAGGAAGAAGACCTGATGAACCCAGTTGTTGGAGATACAGAATATATACCAAAATTATATAAACATTTTGCCATTTATAAACTATTTTTTTCTTATATCTAGGTCCCTTATATGACCATCTATACCCTTGCAATTGTATATTTCTGTAAACCAAAATGTTAATTTAATATTGGTTTTAGCAAGCAGGTTTATGCAGGTACTTAGAGATACATGTGTATAAATGTCTCTATGTTTTATATACATATTTATAGCATATATTGGTGCATGAATTGCCACTAAAGACCTTTGTTGTGGATGTTCTCTTAAGTACACGTGCATTTTCTTCTGCCAATAAATACCCTGTGCCTGTGCTTATGTGATGTAGAACCCATTTATTCATGTTCATTAGTGGTCTGACCGTAGTGCATAAAATAGGGCACCTTCATAAATGTTTCTGGGCCTGAGCATCAGATTCAAATTACACCCTCTGCCAGGAAAAAAAAAAAAAAAAGGAAAAGAAAGAAAAAGAAAAAGAAAAAAAAAAGGCACAATACTTTCATTCCAGAACAGAGTGACTTGCATGTAGAATGTTCATGCTTCATCCCCCAGGGTAGCTAAATGATTGGCGAAGTTATGAAGCTGCTTTCCCAAGCCCTTAAAACTGCCCTAGAAATATGCCCTTCAAAATACCTATCCTGGCAGATAGGATCTTCTTTATGATCTGATTTTCTTAACTTTTTTTTTAATGACACAGGAGTACCAACCACACATGTTTTGGATGAACATGATTGATGCTATGTATCAAAGCCTGGTTTGCTTCTTCATTCCCTATTTTGTAAGTGTTTGGCTTAAGCTATTCTATTTCAAGCATTTGGAGGAGAACTGGCAACACAGCTTGGGCTAAATTCTGTCTTCTTTCTTACAGACTTACTATGATTCAGAGGTGGATATCTTCTCTTGGGGAACTCCCATAACCACAATAGCTCTTTTCACCATCATCCTGCATTTGGCTATTGAAACCAAAACTTGGGTAAGGTGCCTACAGCCTACATAGAAACTCACCGGTATAGACATAATTCTTCTCTTAGTGCCACCTTTCAAAAACATAAGATGGTTGCTTCTTTGCCTCAGCACATTCTATTATTAGCAGACATTTTTAAAATGCATGGAAAAGGTTTTAAAATATGATCTGCAAACAGCTTTGTAGTGCTGTATTTATAATAAGATTTTTTAAATATACAAGGCTCTAAATGCTTTGCTGTGCATGGATTTGACTCCAGAAATTAAGAAGTTTCAATTTAATTAAGTCACAATAAATTTCTCGGAATGTAAAGAACCATTATACTTATGTTGTTGGGTTTTTTTTTTTGGTTTTTTTTTTTTTTTGGTTGTTGTTCTAGACTTTTCTCCACTGGTCATCTTGCATCTTCAGTATAATTCTGTTTTTCTTTGTGGCTCTGGTTTACAATGCTTCCTGCCCGGTCTGCCATCCTCCATCCAATCCCTACTGGACCATGGAAAGGTTGATGGGAGACCCTATGTTCTACTTCACTTGCATTCTATCACCAGTTGTTGCATTGCTACCCAGGTATTGTATCTTCTCTCATATCTTTTCTTGTATGTAAAGACACTTTATGCATGTGATTGGGAGAGCAAGAACATTATCCACTCTCCATCTTTTGTTTTGCCTACCAGCCAACTCGGTTTCCTTCGGCAGCTGATTATTTGAAGTCAAGTTGTCTAACCTGTGCTCCTGACCACAGCTCTTGGCCAAGGACCACACAGGAATGGGATAATTGTAGTCTGTTGGTCAAACCTGCTGGCCATGCCAAGGTTTGCTACCCTGTGAGGTTTTCTGTGATGCTTCCAGATTCAGTCCATCCTCACATAAAATGCACACTACCCAAACTCTGATAGTATGTTGTAGACCTACTTGCCCATTTGTAGATGTAGGAGACTTGCTCTGCAGACTTATCCCCACTGCATTTCCTCACCAGGAAAGATGAAAGACTGTGTGTAATCACAAGGTGGATCACTGGCTAAAGATACAGATTTATTACACCGCCTAATTAAGTTATTAATCAAAATATTAGCACAGCATTCACAGCTGTCCATCTGCAAGCTTTCTTGTGTAGAGCATTATTTTTCTGTGTGGTGCTTTTGTCTTGGATATTTTCCCTTAATAACATATTGGGTGTTTCCTCCTTTCATTTCTTTTCTCGTGTTTATTCTCCTCTTGCAGATTCCTGTACAGAACCCTTCAGGGAACGCTATTCCCAACCCAGCTTCAGCTTGGACGCCAGTTGAGTAAACTGTCCCCAGAGACTCGCACCCAGCTTCTCACCGAGTTGAATGTAAAGGAGACAATATGTCAGACACGAGTCTTTGCAGACAGCTTCTCCCCGAGCCTTGGCTCAAATGCTAGTGAATGTTACAAGGCTAATAACCAAAGCACTCCTTTGCCAACCTCTCCTCAAACAAGGGAGTCACTTTTCCGAGAGCATGCAAAGGCAGAACATAAAACAGATCAGACTGCGGCTGCCTCTCCCCAGGGTGCTGTGTTGTATGAGGAAAACAGGCTCCCCTCATCAGCAAGTAGTCTGGAAAGGTCCATGGGGTTTCATGAAGTTCGATGTGGCGCTTCAGAGGTGGAGTCATTGCCTGTGGGAACTACATTCCCATGGAGCTCAGCAGCCGACCAAGCAGACTTCAGTTTGTTGAAGTGGATCACATCAACTCCACTGTTCAGTCACATTGGGACTGTTTTACAGGTGTCATCAAGCAGTTTACAAAATGAAAGACAGGACAGCATGTGTGTGCTTGGCTCTTCTTTGCATGTGGACTTCAAAGGCTTAAAAGAAGAGAGCTCAAATAACTTGCAGGACAAAATGAAAGGAACCCCAGCTGATCATTGTAAAAATGACAATTCCGAGACCACCTTTTTATGACGTGGGCCATAAATATATTTATATATTTTCTATTTGCACACATTTATAGTGAGATTACTCTATTTGTTTCCAAAGGTGAAACAGAAAATCAAAGGTACAGAATGATTATTTAAGAATGTTTAAATACAGTTTATTGAAATAAGAGCTTTAAATATAAAAAGAAACACTTGAAAGTTCCATTTATATTGTTTTATTTTTTCATCTCATTTTGTAAGGAAATGCCTTTTCTTTATTTTTCAGATGCTTCTCTTTTATTCTGACACATACTGTAAAAGCAAAGGCTCTATCTACCATATTCGAAAGGATTAGATTGAGCAACAATTACTGATATCATTATAGGCAATTCAGTAATCAAGGAAGAAAAACCATGATAATAAAGAGTCTCTATATTCCATCCATCATCTGCTTGCCAGTGTATTTTGTCACTGAGGCAAAGCTATGGAATTATTATACACCTCTCTGTAAATGTTAACAGTATCTTACCACCACATTAATAATACTGATATTTTATAAATGACACCATGTTCTGATATTGCAGCCATAGCATTTGATGTGCCATGATAAAACAATAAATAAATGACCATCCATATTGCAAAGTGACTTCCCAGTCTGGCATTAATTGTAACTCAGCCCTTCCCTTGGAGTAGCTGGTGTTTGGCTGGGCACGGCCTTACATTGTGCTGTACAAAAAGTTTGCTGCTTGTTTGTAAGGAAGGATTTCCTTGGTGGCAATGAACTGGTGCCTCATGTCTGCAGTAGCGTTTGATCTGGGAAGCCTGTGATCTTGGGTGCTGGAGCACTACCACAGCCACTGTTACTGAAGAGGTCTGTTCTGTTTGCTACTGGGGAGAAGGACTGGCAGAGTGGAATTTTGTGAGACACCTTTGCAGTTCTTTCAGCCAGGTTAAATCGAGTCCTTGGGGATGGTGAAGCTGAATGACCAGCTGTGAGGGTACATGCTAAGCAGAGGTATTTGAGCCTGCTGTAAAGCACGCTATCTCCAGCCCCAAAAGCAGGAAGCTGCACTGCTTTCTGAGGTTATCTCTGAGCTGGCCTCACATGGCTGTAAACCCCAGACTGCCACTGGCACATGGGTGTGCAGCTGCCTGGTGCCAGCCTGATGGATCCCAGGGGCTTTAGCCTGGAATGTTGGTTGGTTCTTTCACACCTGGTCATCATGAACTACCTGCTGCACTTCTTTTCCTCATTGCAGGTTTTCATGGCCTTTGCATTGCTTGCCATCAGTTTTTCTAAGGCCACAACTTGTTCGTGCCATGCTCTCTGCCTGGCAACCTGCCTGCCCTGTGAATTGCCTCAGCATGGTAAGACATAAGTGCCTACCATCTGTCACTTGCTAATCCACTCAGGATCTTTTTTTTTCAAAGATTTATGTACACTGGCCTCTTTCCCAAAGGCTGAATTGATAATATGATACTGTGAAATGCCAATGAAAGGAAGAAATGAAAGCAATGTAAATAGGAGCAGTCAGCCTGTAAATATGTTACCCTCATGAAACATGACACATCTGCATGTAACTAAACTGCATCTGGGATTAGAATTGACTAGGGATAGGGGAAAAGCACTAAGGGACTCACTATTGCAGTCTCCTGTGAACAGCTTTTAGCAGATGATTGATTTGAAAAAAATGAACCCGAAGCAGAACTTCTTCCTTTTGCCCTTGAGTTAAAAAGGAATGTTGGTTTACATGTATGGGTTTTAGTGGAGGAAAGCACACCTACTGACTCATTGGTTACTGGCTGAAAACATGCTGGCATTCCTCTGCTGAATTAATTGTGATAGAAGTGGGGCAGTTTGAGTGGCCACTCAGTTTCCACAAAGGCAGGTGGGCGTCTGCCCTGTTAGTGCCAGCACGAGCCAGGAGTGTGGGCCTTGGCACACCCTTCTGAAGCAGGGCAGATGCCATGCCCTTAAAGCACTCTCCACTCACTGGCAAGGGACCTGCAGAACTCTGCTCAGCTGTAGAAACCTCCTTTTCAAAGGTCTCTAGCTGGGGAAGACAGCTCCCTCTTCAGGTATCTCTGCTTGCTCTACCAGCCTGCTTGGTCTTGATAGTAACTATTGGGGTGACTTTGCAGGTAACTTCTTTGCAAGGTTAGCTGGCTGTATTTAACACATCCTGTGCAGAGATTACCATTGTAAATAACTCATCTGTGTGGAGATGCAGTGTCTTTTAATGTCAGAGGAGAAGTCAAATGACATTTTAAATGTGTAAATCCGTCTGGTTAGAAACCATCTGCTTGTAAAATAAGATCTCACAGAAGGACACGGTGTCAGATACCAGGTGGGCAGAGTTTGCAGGTTTGCAGGAAATTCAATTCAGTCTAGGAGTGTCATGGGCTCATAGCAGGAGCTTGCCAAGGATGTTGCAGGTGTGTGCCCTTTCTCAGTTACTGCAGCAGCCCTAAGAGCTGGGTGAGGATCTCCTGAGCTTTTTGACTCCTCTGCATTGGGAGTCACCTCCTTTTTACAGCAGGATTGGTGTCCCACAGGCGTTTGTGGGATTTGCTGGCAGCAGAAAGGGCTGGAGCATCACTGGGCTTTGGCTCAGAGCTGTATTTCATGATACTCCTTTCATAAAGAACCTAAATTCCTCTCTGACCGTGCCTTTGCAGTACAAGATTCAGTTTAGTTGTTGTGCTTTCAGTGTTTCAAAAATTATTTCTGTAGGTAAGGGATAGAAGGGTTCCTTTGGGACTAAGAGTCATGCAGTGCCAGATAGATGTGTTAAGTTGCTGCTGTGGGTGTGAGTTGTACATCTGCATCATATATTCAGGGAAACTGTAGATCTCAATCCTCAGCTGCTGTAACCATCATAGCATCTCAATATCTGCAAGCTGACTTACCCCAGCTGGGAATCAGGCCTCCATAACTGCTCTATTTTGCTGCAAAATAAAAATTAAAAATAAATCCTTAGAGATTTATTTTGAAATACTTAAAGTGTAAATTAATCCCTTCATCCTAAAAGATAAAATATCTTTATTGTGGCAGCAATCCTTCAAAAATGTGTTAATTTAATCTTAAATAAACCAAATAATCCTGCTGACCTGAATGCAGCAGTGGCCTCAGCAGGGTTGCAGGTGTGCCTACAGATAGGTAGGAAGATGTGCCACACTGAGGCCAACATGTGCCAAACCCACACAGCAAGTTACCTGAAGGCTACAACCAGGTCAGCTGGATGTCAGCAAGCAAGCTGTCTCCATTTTCTTTTGGGAGATACATTGTAAAATAATGGCAATAAAAGGTAATTTAAACCACAGTTTGGAGGGAGAAAAAAAGCCCTTACAGATTTCACATTTGGAAAGAAAATATTAAGCCAACTAATTATTTACATTTTAAATCAGTTCTCTCCTCAGCTGCCAGAAGACAAACACATCAAAGCATGTTACTTGCTGGGCTTTAGGATTTGTCAACATTTTGAAGCTGCTATTAATATTTGAAACATTTTAGCTAAATAAATACAAATTGCTTTCTGAAGCTGTATACATTGATTTTAATAAAATAGAATAAACTTGTAAAGTTATTCCTGTTGGTGCAGTCAAGCAGTTGTTATATCAGGCAAAACAAAGCTTTAAATGCATGAGATTAATCCACAAAAAGCATGCAACTATTTATGAAAATGTTCCTCAAGGAAATTAAAACAATACTCATGTTTGGTCTTTTTACCAACAATAGCCTCCTGTACACTGTTTGAAATATTTGCACTGAATTCTGCAAGCACTTCTGTGTCTCCTTGATGTTGCTGGATGAAATAGTCCAGATGAAATTAATGGCTGAGAAGAAGAGTGTTGTGAATTAAGCATCACAGTGTTCCATACTTCTTAGTCTTATTTATGTGAACCAACCTCTCAGTGGTTTATCCATTTCAAAAATTCCTTCTGGATGTATAAAGATCTTTTAGAAACAGACAGAAGTGTTCTATCAGGACGGCTTTCTAATCTCAGAAATTACATCTCACACATATGCCAGGGCAATAGAACTGGGCATATAAATGTCAAAACAGGAACAAAACAACCTTCCAGTGTTTTTTCCAGGCTTTTCCAGCTATACATCACTTTCCTGTGTGCCCAGTCATGAATCTGCTTGCCACCCTCCTGCACTGAAACCACAACCATACACCCTGATTAAAATTTCCTCAGACCTTCTCAGATTATTCAGGGACTGCTCTTGCTTCTATTACATGACTTCCTCAATGACCTTGCATTGAACTTTGACTTATTGTTTATTCACACCCAATTCCCTGCTCAGGACAGCAGCCTGTGCTTGCTCCCAGTACATCTCCTGAAGGCTCTATCCACATAATCAACAGGCACTGTTTTGTTGTGCCTTGAGCCGCCGTTCTAGTGTCATGCTCATTTTTTTGCTCTGCTCCAGGCTTATATATCCTAAACATTACTGACTGCCCAATCCACACACACACAAGATATGGAGGATTTAAGGAGGTTTACTCATTCAAGTTGCCATATAAAAGGGTTCTGCATGAATACTGGTTTCAGTAAATGGAGATGTTCAGCTTAAACTGTCAGAACTGTGTGTGCTTGAATCATCTGGGAGTGGCAATTTATAAAATATAAACATAAACCTGCATCAAAACTTGAACTAAATAAACACATTTTTAAAAGTCTCAGGTTTTTTGCAGCAGCTGGTTCTTGATTCAGACTGATCTATGCCTTGGGCATTTTTCAGTTCAGCATTTTGTAAGGGACACACATGGCAGTACTGAAAATGATGCTGATAAAGCCATGCACTGTGATAGCATAGTAACAGGTATGTGTCAAAGGCACTGCAGAAACTATGAGAAATAGGAGCATGCAGGTATAGCAAAGTGGGGAAGGAAGGGCACTGCTGGATGCTATTCAGAAGTCCCACGGCTGGTAGAGAGATAAGGGGATATTCAGAGCTTCCCAACTGGCTTTTTTGCCTTTGAAAAGGCTCTGGACATCACTTTCTCTGTCTGCTTGACTCCATTAAACTTAAATTTTACTGGAGCTGTACCACAAGTGAATTTGGTTTGTTACTTGCAGCTGAGAATGGATAAGGGGTTGCAACTGAACTAATGCTGACTCAGATGGAGGTAGGTCAGTGCTTGCTTTGCCAACAGGAACGTGCTGGCTGTGCCCTGGTCAGGAGCTCTCTCAAGCCAGGGACCAGGGCAGGTCCCATTACTGATCCCACAGTTCCTTCCTGTGTTGAAAACCAGGGCAGGAGCAACAGCAAAGGGACCCCGGTGCCCTCCCAGGGCAAGCAACCCTCCAGTGGTCATTAGGCTGAGACCACAAATCTGTCTGCAGTGTCTTGGTATTGACCAGGAAGGGAAGCAACAAATAACATAGCAGAGAAACTTTCTGCTCCACGTGGAATGTCCTGTGCCATCGCAGAAAAGCCTCCATGTTTCTCTCCCACGCTCTCCAGTATGAATCCTGGCCATGAGAAAGCCCCTGGGATGGTTGCACTTCCTGCAATGGAAGGTGCTATGGGCAGTCCTCTGCTGCCTCCTGAAGCGGCCCCTGAAGCACCTGCACTGAGGCCACTGCCTCAGGGATGACAGGCGCCTTTGCCAGTAGCAACAGCTCCATTGGTCATCCCATGTGCCTCTCACCAAGGGTGCTTTCTGCAGAAGGAGATTCCCTGTCGTCACAGCCCATGTATCTTCAGCAGAAAAGTGCAACAGCAAAATGTTTTGCCCAGGCTTAAGAGGTTCAACAGGTAAAGATTTACAAATGTCTCTGGGTCTGGACACCCATATCCAGACAAGAGTTTTCCAGCTGTCCTGGGCCATAAAACCCTGTAGTGTATCACACACTCAAAGGGATCATGGTGGTTTGTGTGCTTTAAAACTTCTGGTGGTTTCCCAGGAGCCTGGCAATCCCTAAATCTCAAAATCTAGAATTAGAAGCCACCTTTGAAAATGGCAACAGTGCCAAGCGGACTATGCTTTATTTACATGGAAGAAGAGCAGTTAAAAGACTAGCTTTTAAGGAAGGTTGTTCTATATAGCTGCATGAGGAATTGCCTCTATTTTGATCAGCAGCTTCCATGTGTCTTTAAGTACAGATGTTTGCTCCGTGCAGTAATGTCTCCCTTGACACATGAAGTGCAGTGCTACACAAATCCTTCCAAGATGAGGTTTAGCACATCCTCACCAGGGCAGGCAAAGACAGCCGGGTTCTGCAGCCAGTTCTGCTGCTGGAAGGACTTCAGTTGGGTCAGCTGTAAAAGTCCTGTTTCATCAGCTCATCTTGCACAGTGCCTGTCTGTGATGTAGTTCTGTGCAAGGTATGACTAAACAAGAACCTTAAAAGCAGGTTAAAAGCGTCAGCATTTAGCTTGCTCATGGCTGTTGCTGCACCAAGGAAATACACAATGCATGGAAATAGTCTGTTAGTGAACACAAAATGCTTGGAAGAGCCTTCTGAGAGACTTGGAAAAGTGTCAGTGAAGAGCTGGCCAAAGTGAATAAAAGCTGCTCAAACCGGGTGGAGTGCCCATTCCCTCTGCAGGGAGGCATGCTGGGACTTTATTTTCACCTCATTATCTGGTCAGTTCCCCTAGGCAGGACAGGGTGCAGGTTTCCAGAGACAGCATTGACTCAGAGCTGGACCAAGGGGCCTCTCTCTTTGGCCCTACAACCCCTGACCACAGCACTGCTGCAGCTAAAATTAGCATTTCCTGGCCCAAAATTCCCCATGGTATATTGCTGGTGCTTGTTCATCACATTTTCCAAAAGCTGCAGGTTTTAAAGGCTCCAGTTTATTCCTGGACCACCCATTTTACGTGCCTGAAGGCACTGAATTGTCCCTGCAGACAGACTTGCTTGGATGTAGTTCCTACCTTTTCACCCTTCCTCACTTTCCTTCCCAAAACACAATGCCCACAAAAATCTACTTGGACTTTCAGAAACCCGAACTGCGACAGAGATATTGCTCACCATTTGCATGCCTAGAAACAAAGCAGAAATGTGCCAATGAAAACAGCAGACATGCCTCTTGTTTAAGTAGCATTTTCGCTGACACGTCCTTCGCACCCCCCACGACTGCCCACTGAAGGGCCTGACGCTGCTTCCTATCCTGTTCTTTATGTGCAAATGCTCCAAAGATTGAGAGCAAGAAGGGAGATATGGAGCTTTTCACTTTAAAAACCTGAAAATGCAAAGCTCTTCCTCCTTTTTTTTTTTTTTTTTAATCAAATTGCTGATGAAAATGTGGGGGTTATATTTACTAAAAACCCAAATTACCAACAAACTCTCAATCAACTGTGTGTACTGTTAGAGCTGCATGAACCATTTTTATCCCGAGTGGGCTGGGTGTTTGCAGTTTATAAGATCCCTGTCATTTTGCAGACACAATTAACTTCATAGCTGAATTGTTTTGCTTAACACTCAAGAACTCAATAAAACCATTATAGCTAAAAGCTCCTTGGAAGATGATGTAAATAGAAAGTTTGAGTTGGCATCATCTGGAAACTGAGAGCAAATGATGACATAATGGGAGGCATTGCAGGCAAAGGCTCCTCTCCCCTGGGGACCCATGGAAATTATCCATCAGTTTTAGGTACCAAGAACTGCAGTTCATCTGAAGTTTTCTGAGTTTTAAAGATTAAGAGTGAAATAATTCATTTCTATCCAAATGTACTGGTGGTGTCTGCAACCATTAAAAACAGGTGGCAGCATTTCCTGCCCATTGAGTGTTGTTTTGAACAAGGCCCACAGCACAAGGAAGCCAGGCTCTTAGATTATTCAGAGCTAAAGAAAGAAAGAAAGATGTCAGCTTTTCCAAAAATACCCCATGTGGTTTTATTGCATTCGTTTGGCTGCTGTTGTAGCCCACCAGCAACCGCCCCCTTGCCAGATGGCTCCTGCTCATCCAGGACAGAAGTCGAGCGGTGACTCCTCTCGTGAGGTTTTGGGGACACTTCAAATGCTGAGAGGTCTCAGTGGACACCTCTGCCCCTACCTGTCACCAGGAAGGGGTCACAGTGGGAGTGGGGGACTGTCCCAGCCCTCTCCCAGCCCCTGGCAAATCTGCACCTTCTCCACTGCGTGGAGCACCTTCTGGCCCCACACGTTCCCTTCCAGAAGCAGCAGCACAAGCAGAGGAAAGTCACATCCAGACACATTTCCAAATACATTTCCAAACAAGGGTCCATGGATCACTCTCCTCCCCAGAGCTCCCTGTTCTCACCCTAGTCTGATACAAACATTTCCTGGGATCTTGCTTCGGCCAGTTTTACTTCTCCACATAGTAATACCACAATTTCATCCCATGTACTGCAGCGAGGGTTTGTTCTTTGTCCTGGGGGCCCTTTAGAAAAATAATATATAAAATATCCCATTTTTGGGAAGTGTGACTGACAAGGGAGAGCTCTGGGACACAAATCCTAAGTCTGTGTGCACCAGGAGGTGCTTTACCATGTTAAAAATTTTACAGGTATAGGTGCATCACCAGTATTTTCCATTCTGTGGAATGTGCAGAGAAAACCTGCTTCAAATTATTAGGATTTATCCCATCTCCTCTTCTCCAGCACTGCTCTGAGTGTAGAATTTTTCCTGCCTGGCAGCCCTGTGCCAGACACAGCTATTCAGCTCATCATCCTTGTCTATCCCCACAGCTGGCACCACTGGCACAGTCTGGGGGTCCCTGCCTCTGGTTGGGCCAGGCCAGGGGTAACTGTGCTCAGGAGCTGTCACAGCCCACTGCTGTGTTTTGAAGAGGAGAACACTTTTGTTTTTCAAAGAAAGCAGAAGGAAACATGCAGATTTTGTCATGTTTAAATAATAGACTTTTGAGAACTACTTAGAGGTAATTCAGTGTTGTCTGAAGAGAGAAGCAATTTACATTATCTTTGGTGCTAGTTTGGAGGAGGAAAAAAAAACAGGAAATGTAAGTGACTATATTACCACACTGTGGCCTTTTCTTTTTTAATCACCTGCTTGAAGTCCAAAAAGCCCTTGTATCCTTCTGTTCCTACCCCTGGCTTTCATTTCCAGCCACTGGTTATCTACAAAGAGAAAGTGCTTCTGCATAGAGGGAGGAAAAAAAGTTAATTTAAAAACCCCTGTATATTTATTTGAAAGCAATGTGCAGATTTTAAACCTGTAACTAGGTGCCTTGAGACAAAAGCTTAGCTTCAAGGGTCTCCAAGCAGGAAAGCCACATTTTGCTTCTTACAAAGTCAAAAAATAATGTGTTAACTAAAATCTGTCATATTTTCAGTTATATCTGTTTCAGACTAAGTGAGGCTTATCCTTAAGAAACCTGTTTAGGACAAGTTTGTGAGAACTGTTTAAAAGGTCAGGATATTTTTACACCGCTGTTAATCTGGAAAAAAAAGCCATGCTACACTGAAAACTGAGCTTCCTAAAACAGCACACACACTGCTAACTAACCCTACACCTAATTACTACTTTCGTCCCATCCCCCTTCCCTGCATTTTTTGAGGGTATGGGTTTCTGGGAGAGCTGTCCCCAGCCCAAAGGCCCCGAGGGTCCCTGTGCTCTGCACGGGGCACACCCAGGGGCTGGGTGGTGCCTGGGCACAGCCAGTGCCTGTCTGTGTCAGACTGTGACAAACCTCCAAAACAAACCCCCACACAAAGGCACACAAAGGCAGACTTGTCTGCTGCCCCACACCAGTCACTAAGAGTTTCCCATGCAGGGTTGCTCTGTTCTAGAGCTTATCCTTGGCAGTGCAGGGCAAGCAGACGGGCTTTAGACCCAATAAAGAAATAATGTGCAGGCCAGGAGAAAAAGAGTCATAGCGGGGAGAATTCATTTATTTTTTTCTAGCTTTAAAAAAGAAAAAAGATGCCACAATGCTGCTGAGTTTTAGTAAGGTGTTTTCTTTCTTTTCATCTCCTTGACAAACATGTGGCTCCATAAATCTTGGCACTCAGCATTCCTCTCTGCAGTCCCTTGTAACCAAAGAGGAGACGCGTTTATACACTGGCCAAGGAGTGAGCCATCTCCCTGCACTAAATTACCCCAGTACATATATTCAGTCAAAGGCCACAACTGAATAAACCACTCCACTCACATTTGGCATCTCTAGATGAGCCAGGGAGGGCTGGTTGGGATGGCAGCACCTTTCCCCTGCACCAGCACAGCTAGAAAGAGTAAATGAATTCTGCTCCAGTGATAAGGCAGAGGGCTGTAGACAGACGTGATGGGATTCAGCAGGATGCTGCTGGATGCTGTGGAGTGCCACGGGATGCAGCAGAACCTGGTGGAGTACAAGATGTGCTCTTGTGCCACAGATGCTGCCGTGGGCTCTCTAGGCTATTGGCAGGGACAGGATGTCACCCCTGCAGAGGCAGCTGCCATCATCCCTGTGTAAATTCCTGATGCGGAGATGAAAGCCCAGCGCAGGTGCCGGAGCTGGGCACGCAGGCCTGTTTGAGTCTGCTCAGTGTACAGCTGCCAGGTTTACTCCCTTGTACAAAAAGCTGAGGGTTTGCAGGCAGGCCTCCGAGATGAATGCATTCATGTCCGAGGCATATTTCTCATCTCACTGAAAAGGGCAGCGCAACTTGACATCTCATTTTGGCACCCAGCATGGCTGAATCTTGTATTTGCAGGCCAGAGCAAATTGCCTCAAGGCCCATGTAAGAATTATAGACTGAACTGATCATCTATCAGACCACCAGGATGGAGGCTCCCTGCTTGTTTTAGCCTCTGGGCCAGGAGGAAAACTGACTGATGACTCTCACTCAAACCATGAAATGAGACCCAGCAGGCACAGAGCAGCTGTCCTGACTCTCATGCCACCTCCCACCTCACAGCCAAAAAGTCCCAACCACCTCTGCAGACAGAAATTCTCCTTTGGGAAACACCCAACAGAAAGAACAGCAACCCCTTCTTGTTTATTCCACATGTGCTTGCTCCAAGAAGGTAACAAGCTTGATATCAAAGCAGGGTTCGATTGCTGATTGCCATTGATTGTCAACTTGGCGTGTGGGCCAACTAAAAAGAGAAAAGAAGGCTGAACTAGACACACAGACTGAGACTACCCTAAAAGTGAAGTTTTTATGCTCAACATCCAGCCTCTGTATCTGTGGAGACACACACACCCACACCCTCTTTTTACACCCCTCTTCACAATTGTCCATCTCTTTCCACCAACCTGAGACGGCACATTGATTAAACAATGAAGCTATAGTTAGGTGGGAAAAGCTTGATCCTTTTTTTTTTTTTTTTCCTGTTACTCCACAGGCTACTTTAACTTGGGGACACTAGATTTTTTTTCCACAACTCATAAAAATGTGTATGATTTTTTTATTATTAAACTACCAGCACTTCAATTTGCGTTCTTTCAAGTTAATTGATTAATTTGGGCTTGTCTAGGAATGTCAGGTTTCTTTTTTATTTTATATTGGGTTTTTCACGGGAAGGTTTTGTCAATGGGGGATTACAGGGGTGGCTTCTGCGAGAAGGTGCCAGGCACTTCCCCTGTGCCCAATGCAGTCAGTGCCATCCAGCTTCAGTAAAGACCTGCTGCTATCCAAGGTCGAGCCCATTGGTGACAGTGGGATAACAGATTTAAGAATGGACAAAACCCCCTGTGCAACAGCAGCTGAAACAGAGGAGTGAGAATATGTGAGAGTAACAGCCCTGCAGAAGCTGAGGTGGGTGAAGCAGGGCAGGAAGGAGGTGCTCCAGGCCCTGGAGCTGAGATGCCCCTGCAGCCCTGGACAAAGACCATGGTGAGGCAGCTGTGCCTCTGCAGCCCATGGAGGACCTCCTGCCAGAGCAGGATACCCCAAGGAGGTTGTGATTCCATGGGATTCCCTGGAGCAGGCCCTGACAGGACTGTGATGTGGGACCCTCATTGGGTCACAGGTCCTGCCAGCAAACCTGCTCCAGTGTGGGACCCACTCTGGAGTAACCTGTTCCTGAAGGACAGCACACCATAGAAGGGACCCACTCTAAAGCAGTTTGTGTGGGAAGGACTTGTGGTGGAGAAGTTCATGGAAGACTGAGGCTGAGCCTGGGAAGAAGAAAGAGGTGAGGGGAAGGTGTTTTAAAATTTAGGTTTGTTCCTCACTGCCCTACTCTTATTTGATTGATAATAAATTAAACTAATTTCCTCAAGCAGAGTCTGTTTTGCTTGTGGTGGCAACTGGTGAGTGATTCCTCCCTGCCCTTATCCTGATCCTTGCTCTATTTTTCATATTTTTCTCCCCCGTGTCCAGCTGAGGAGGGGAGTGATAGAGCAGTTTTGGTGGGTACCTGGCATCCAGTCAGGGTCAGTTCATCAGTTCATTTATTCATCTACTCAGTAAAATACCATCAGGTTTTTAAAGTGCTTGTTTCCCTAAAAAATATCAAAAAGCAAATAAAATCAAGTACTTTTTCTTTACTTTGATTGCTGTTAAGCTGTATTGATTTAGGAAGGTGCCAGCTGATTTCTGTGCATTTTTTAAATTATTATTTTCTAACTGAGGTACCTCTAGAGTTACTGGCCACAACACACCCCTGAGGTAGATCAAGAACCTAGAACACGGCAGTGCATGGCTACAAAGCATCCCACCCTAAATACTGCTTTTAAGCCTGGCCACTCCCCTTGTTTTCCACTGCCTTTTTTTGGTGGTTTTTTTTTTTTTTTTTTGGGGGGGGGGGGGTGCTGTCTTCATACTTGGTTACTGCGGGAAGACTTTTGCCTGAGGAGTGGATCCTTTCTCATGCCCTTAAAGAATGAGGGCCCTGTTTTATTCTCCCCTCTCATGGTAGGAATCTGTAGCCCAAGCCTTGCTCCATGAGAAAATTCTGGGCAGCACTCTGCATATAACGAAGTCTCGGATCATTTTTGCGTTCCCTGACCAGGGCTGCCATTACACTTGTGAACCTGTCATCCTCCTGGGCAGTGTCACTGCTGGGGATACCCTGGCAGCATGAAAAGGGCCAGCATGGCCTGACTCAGAGTAGATTAAAGAGGGATTTTGCTATCAGAAATTTTGACAAGAAGGGTTTTGCAAGGTATGGTCACTTGTGGCAGTCAGATCATCTGACAAAAGATAAAGGATTTAGGGGTCTTGAGCTGAAGCACTGCCTCTCCTTATGTCCAGGTTTGTCCTATTTCCTTCAGCCACTGACTGAAAAAGATCCTTTGTGACAATAAAAATCCCTTAATTAGCTGGTGTGCTTACTTGAAGCTCTGAAAATGCTGCCTTGGGTATTTAGATCACAACTGGATCATACAGCTGGGGAAGTCTGTAGGAAACACTGCATTTTGCTTCCTTTTTTTTTCTTTTTTCTTTTCTTTTTTTTTTTTTTTTTTTTTAAGGTATGGCCAGTCCAGCCAAGAATTCTGCCTGCTAGAAGGGTGAGATGTGCTTGGTCCAGGGCTGTGAGAGTGGAGCTTTGTCCCCTCCTAAGCTACCATGGGCTATAACATCAGAGGAGCTTCACAGCTTAGAGAAAACTCCAAAGGATCTCCTTCCTAGAGAATGATCAGGGTCTGAGCCCATCCTGGGCAGATGCAGAAGGAAGGGTGCCAAGATTCCCACATGCAGACTGAAAAGTCTCTTTCCTTTCCTCCTCTTCTCCTGAACATGAAGTGCCTCAAAAAAAAAAACAAAAAAACCCAAACCAAAAAACAAACAAACAAAAAAAACACACAAACAAACCAACAAAAAAAAAAAAAAAAAACCAAAAAAAAACAAACCAAAAAAACCTACACGCAAACACATACACAAAAAAAACACCCAAAAACCTACATGATTTGAGTATCATAATTTGTTGTTTTTCTTCCATGCAAGTAGCAGCCTTAGATGGTGCTCCTGGAAGGGTAGGGTGCACCAGGCTGTCAAGTGCAAAAGCATGACCTGCATTAGGAGAGGATGTCTGCTCCACACTAGAGGGAAAGTCTTGCAGTGACCAGCAGGAGCTACTTGTCTTGGAGGAAGTGATGGCCAGTGGTGAGAACTTGCTGGATTTTAGCTTCACCCAGGTTGCTCCTGCCCTGAAGATTTGGGTTGTGTCTCAGCAAAGAGTCAGCTGCTGAGGAGACCAACAGTGGCATAAGAATTTTTCTGTGTAATACTTGCCCAGAAACTGAATACAGTCTTTTCCCTTTTCACCTTCCCTCAACACCATGCCCTCGAATCTCTCCTTGGGAAAATACCTCCAATAGGGCTTTAATGTATTTTCTTTCCTGGGAATCACTTTCTTCTTGCTGGCAAAAGGTAGGAAAATAGAGCTGCCCTTACTGAGAGTAAGAGATTTTTAAACCCCAAAACACCACCCTGGGGATGTCTCAGCAGCTGCGTCTGAGCACTGGGCTGAGGGTGCTCCTCAGAGCCCTCTGAGAATGTAACTATTTCAGTTCAGCCCATGAAAGAGGTGCAGGATGAGATCAGATGCTGAACACCAGGCAGAAATCCTGCAGCTTAAGCAAGACACAAAACCCTGCTTTCTGTGGAGCAGCACCTCACTGCCCCAAAATGAATAGAAATTTATGGCAGGAATTGTCCTGGATTTCTCTTCGTGAAATAGTACAGACAGGGCCTATAGAACCATTTGTTCTTGAGGTTGGTTTGCAACAGAAACAAACCTGCACTTTGATTTGTGCTAAAAAGCAAATTTTTTTCCACGTTTTACCAGTTTCTGGTTGAAGTTTTGGACTGAGCCCATCAGTCAGAAGTGAGGAGGCAGAGCTGAACCTGTACTGCTGCATACCACACAGCAGCTGCCCTGTGAGGTGGCTGCCATGCCTTGAAATGGCTGGAGTGCCTGGGAGATGCCAAACCACACAACCCCTGTGTTGTTTACAGGAACCAGCAGCACAGTCTCCACTCCTGCATGCAGAGCTAGGCAGAGATTGGCTCCACACCTTCAGGTTTCTTTCCTGTTTGTGCAAAGTGCATCCATCCCATGCCATATTTCCTGGAGCAGAAATATGATGTCCCTTGCTTTTGCTTCTCAATCCACCCCAAAAAGCTGCTAAAGGGAGGACAGTAGAAAACCTCTGTATTCCCTTTTTTCCTTTTAGCATTAAATAGAACACAAACAAGAAAACAGATTAAATAACATGCCTTTCAGGGCATATGTTGCATAATACTATAGAGAGTACAAGCTTTTAAAGCAAATCTCTCCACTAAAATTAAAACAAACTGCTCTAAAAAGCATTTTCTAGGCTCAGCGGGGGCAGGGAGATGTCGATTTCCAGGCTACTCCTCTACAGCTTGTTAGTAAGCACTGCAAAACATATGCACTTTCCTTAAAAAATGCAGTTAGGCAGTTATTATCCAGCCTTCAAATTATCTGACAACCTGTGCACTTGCACCACCATGGCAAGGATATTCTGCACCCTCTTGTGTGCAGGTGTACAGAAAACAAATAAATCAGAGTTTTATCCTTTTTCTTTTTCTTTTTTTTTTTTTTTCAGTCCCAGCTCTCAACAACTGGCCCTCAGCCCAGGGTACAGATGGGGAGGTTGGTCCAGAAGCTGTATGTCTGTGGTGCATGTACTTATTTTTCAGTGAGGCTTGTTTTCATCCCTGCAGGGGCAATAATATAAAAAGCTGCATCAAGACTGGGATGAGATAAGGAACTGCAGAGGGCCTGGAATCTTAGGGAGGCAGATGGGACATTAACAGTTGGAAATGACATGGGGTTTTTCCAATATCCACATGCTCCAACTAGATTTTTGCAAACCATGCACTCTTTCATTAGAGCCCTTGCCACAAAAAAAAAAAAAAAAAAAAAAAAAAAAAAAAAAAAAAAAAAAAAAGTCTTAGAAGTTTACGGTGTTAAAGCATTAAACACTTCCAATTTTTAATTTTTGGAATGTTGATGGTAACAGAAATCCAAGTACAGGTCTCCCAAGGAGAGAAGAAAATCATAATTAATGAATTAATGAATGTTATTTTCAAAAAACAACTGGATTTAGAGGCTGAAAAATATCTTTATAACCCTGTGTCTTGCAACTTAGCAGGACCTGTAGCAAATACTGTACCTTACTGCCATTGCCTTATATCCCTTGGCCAGAAAACACCAAAGAAAAGCTGAAGGACTTTAAGAGGTAGCCCAGTACTCTTAGCATCAGCATTTCTCTAACCTCTCTCTCAGTTTGAAAGCAAACAAAGCCCAATGTGAAAACCTAGACAGAGTCATTTTTATTTCAGTTGTCTTTCAGCAGAGACCCCGTGTGATTTCAAAGAGCAATATTGATCCATATATATTTTGATAACAAAAGTATGCACTATATTTGCCCAACTAAAGCACTTTTGAAACCTGGCTGCTTTAAATTGTATTTTGACTGCATGGAGAAACCCAGGTTTTCCACATTTAACTGCTGTATTTTTGTCCAGAGGGGCATTTTGTTCTATAGCAATCCTTTAACACTTTTAGCAACATTTAACTCAGCATGGAGCATAATCATAGCAACCATCTATTTACTTGATGGAGCTGGTAAACTGGAAGAAACACATACACAAAAGTAAGGAGAGGAGAGGGGCTGAGCCTAGAGAGGTACAGGAGCTACCAGCTGCATTCTGAAACTACAGACTTTCTCTGGTAAAAAGTAAAAAGCAGAGTACTGGGCTTCAGGGACAAAAATATGACTAAGAGATTTGATTCTTGATATTTGAGACTACAGGTCTTGCAAAGATGTAGTGATTACTGCCTTCAGCAAGAAGCAGCAGAAAGCTTTCATTTAAAAGTGTAGCAGAAATTCCTTTTGGTACGTATTTGGTTTGTAGACATAATTCAGAGGCTTTTTACATGATTAAACTGAAGATACTTGCTCTAAAAATAATTAAAACTGGACCTGAATATCATCTGGTGTTCTGGGGACCATCCAGACTTCCCCAACCTTGCCTTGTTTGCCAACCAAGCTCAGTTAGATAGATTTTCATTCCCTTCATTACCTTAAGGCTGAGAAGACTGCCCTCTGTCAAGGGGATGAGTGCTGTTGGTCAGCACAGTGGTTCTCAGCCCTAAGTTGCCCAAAGGGCTGCAAATGTCCAATCTCCAAGACGCTGCTGGCTGGGCCTCCCAGCTGAGCAACCAAGACACCCAAGGTAAGCATTCAATAGGACCAAAGTTTCTTATTTCAAGTGCATCCATCCCAGTCCCAAAGCTCTTCATCCTTTTTAAGAGGGTCTAAATGATGAGTATTACTCGGCATTGTCAGACCAGAGGCTTTACTGGAGAGGGTTTTCTTGTTAGAGAAACAAGATTGGCACAGGCTCCGTGCCAAGGCCGGTGGACATCCCTTGGGCTGGTAGTGAGGTGCTCCCAGAGTCTGCCCCAGGGGCTATCAAGAGTGCTTGAAGGGATTTCAAATGCTGCACCCCCAGGAGACCACCACAGCAGCAGTTTGACTCCCAGCTACTCCTGGATGTGCAAATTGCTCCATGCAACTATTTCCAGCAGAGCTGTGGTTTGCTCTGATCAGGCAATATAGGTACTGGAAGGAGGTACATGCTTCTCTATTCATTGTAGAGGAAACCTCCATTGTTCCTGTAGAATGATAAAGTGAAGCTTAAAGGAAAAACTCTGTATTTTCTGAGGGGTTTTCTCTTCATTTAAAAAGTTAGTAATGTGAGGGCCAGCAGCCCAGAGCAATCTGGTTGTGCTTGGGAAATGCAAGGGTCAGCATGTCCATCCTGGGGCATCCAAACGTCTATGTAAGCTCGGGAAAAGGACACTCAGAAATGCCTGGTCTTTTGAGATACCTGCATGTGCCCCAGTGTGGTGGCTGCCATACCCTGGAGGAGTGTTTCAAGGCAGAGGCAGGTCCAGGGCAGGTTCAGCTGCCCCAGACAAGCAGGTGGGTGGCCTCTCTCTACGGGATTGATCTCTCCCACTGCTCAGTTATGTGGTCTGTGCCTACAGATGTAAGAGCTTGAGCTGCAACAACCTCCGGGGACATGTTTAAGCTTCCTTGAACTCACTCACTCCTACTTTTGTCCTGCCACTGCATTTGCCAAGGCATGATATCCTGCTGTTCTTCTTGATGTTGCTGCTGTGATCAGACCAAGGCTATCCATCCATCCAGACTGACACATGGCCCCTGTTTGCTGGTTGTAATACAGGTTTTCCAAAGTACTGAAGAGGATTATTACTGTATAATGTACTCAGCCTAATCAAAGGAACTTGGTAGAGCTAAAGAGGGGTTGATGGAGCTTCCCCAGGGGAAAGTCACCTGCTTGGACCTGGCCTTACAAGCAAGGAGTGATACTTATTCACTCTATTACAAGACAAGAATAAGCTGTCTGGAGCAGATCCAAGATGACCTGCTTCACTACTAAAGCAAATGCATCAAATCAAACTGTTGCACATGCCTCTGCTCTCAGCCATTAGTGGGAATTAGTATTTCTCATGCAAATTCCTCCTGTCATTTTGTCTTCTGACACTGACCCTGGGCTGGTGAGCTGATCCTGCTAGCTGACCTGAAGGTTGCATCCCCTGGCTTGTTTTACACCAGGGGAGTGCTCTGCTGCAAATGTGGGAAGTGGGGACCACTTCCTAATTGCAGAGGGAACTAACCAAAGCACTCAGATACAAGGTGCACCACAACCTCTGCTCTCTGCCTTTCCAAAGAAAAGCAACTCTTCCCCTATCCAAATGTCCCATGTTGGAGCAGTCCCAGAGGGGAGTCCCACATACTGGAGGAAAGCAGGCAGTGTTGTTTGTGTAACTTACACCCCTGATCCTGTTACAGGAGAGAAAAGTTCTTTCATTGCCCGATTCTCACTAGTCTGGCACCTGGATTTCTTGCTTGTTGTTTTCACCAAACACATTTCTTCAGTGTGCTGGGTCTCACCTGCCTCAAAGCAAAAATACAGTTAAAGTGTTTTTCACAAAGTATGCTTTCCCTACTGCTCACAAAAAATGGGAAGGGGATAGTTTTATCCTGGCATATAATAAAATGTCAATATTTTTTTTTTTTCAAAAAATGCAGATCAAGCTTGTTTTCCAGTCAAGCCTCCTTTCTGAAAATCAAAAGCCTTCCTCTTTCATAAGAAATTCAAGGCCACAAAACCCTGGTATATTTTAAGCAGAAAATAGTATTTCCCATAAGGACTGGGTAGCTAGTCACAAGGCATACATCCCTTTTTCTTCTGTGGTATTCACAGACCTGTGTACAACATACATTTTAGGAGCAGGTAACCAGAAAAATACACTGCATAACTCACATTTGTGGACATGTCTGTGACAATAGAGATAGACTGGACTCATAATTTCCTCTGAGCCTTTCTAAGCTGCAGAAGGCTTGAGCCCATGTAAGACTGAGGCAAGGATTCCACTGCCACTTTTCATGGCCAAGTCAGAGCCCTTGATATATGATTTGATTTCAAACCCAGGAATAAGCTGGGGGATGGGGGGGGGGGGGGGGTGTTGTCCATTTCACACATTTATTTCTCTGTATTTTTTCAGTGTTTGTGGAGATATCACCCAGCTCTGGGAATATCTGGGATATGACCCAGCACAGAAAGGGCTCTAACATCAACCTGTTAGAGTGAGTCCACAGAAGGACTACCATGTTGATTAGAACATCCCTCTCAAGTTGATGGATCACCCCTCCTACAGGGAAAGGCTGAGAGATTTGGAATTGTTCAGCCTGGAAAAGAGAAGGCTGAGGTCTTCCAGTACTTGAAGGGAACCTACAAGAAAGATAGAGAGGAAATTTTTACAAGAGTGACAGTACCAGGCTTCAAACTGAAAAATAGTAGGATTAGATCAGATATAATGATGAAATTCTTTACTATGAGATTGGTGAGACACTGAAACAGGTTGCCCAAAGAAGGTGTGGATGCCCCATCCCTGGAAGCATTCAAGGCCAGGCTGGATGGAGCTCTGATCAACCAGTCTAGTGGAAGGTGTCCCTGCCCATGGAACAAGGGTTGGAACAAGATGATCTCTAAGGTCATTCTATAATTCCATGCCATAGGTACAGGTATAGATATAGATAACTTTTTTTATAGTAAGATACACTTTTTCTCTTAGGAGATAAATAAATGTATCCAGGGATGCCTGACTATACCAGCCTCCAGTAAAATAGATATGTATTCACACATACACTCAGGCATGTTGTCTATGTGTAGTATTATAGGAAGATTAGTTTCAAGCTTCCTCTGTTTCATAAGTGCCTCAGCAGAACTGCATAAACAAGCACAATACAAGGATATAAAGGGTGCGGGAGTCATTTTTTATAACAGACGGTAACACAAGTAGCTGATAACAGCAAAAAATAAGTGATTGCTTCAGAAACTGGAAGTCTCTATAGCTGAATGGTGCATTTTCTCCTTTTGACCTCAAGAGCATTCAGGAGTAAAAGGTGATTGCCCTGCTTTGCTGTCTCATTCAAATCTGGTGCTGCAGCTGAATTTGAGCACAGAATGTGTGCTCAAGGATGCATTTCTATCCCATTTCTGCTGTTGTTTGCAGACAGCCAGAGAGTACTAAATATTACCAAAAAAGGATGCCAAAATTAAATTCTCAGAGGAAGGCATTTTTCAAAGATTCCTCATCATTGCTAATAATTTCATCTAGTAATATTCAGGGAAAAAAATCAGAAGCATTTCAGCTGGTACCTGAGTTCCATGAATGCTCAAATTAAGGAAGCTCAGAAGTGAAGGGTACGTTATCAATAGCAATCATGTTAATAGACGTGATTGCTGATGGATGTGGCTGATGGCCTTGCAAATATTGAGTACAATGCTCTTCTTTTCCTTTTTTTTTTTTTTTTTTTAATATATGGCTTGGCACAGCTATCACTCTCATTTTTCTGAACAGGTTTCAGGGCAATGTGGTCTCTGTGACATTGATGTGGTGTAATAAGCCCAATGTAGCTTCAACAGACCACGTTGGCCTCTCAGTAAAGCACCTCCCACAGCACATCCTGCTGTGCTGCTCCTTAGTAATGACTGATCCACTCCAAGAGAGCTGCCCACCAGATGGTGTCTGTTACAAATGCTGATACAGCCCATGCTAAGCCAGATACAGGATTTGGGTCTGTTCTCCCACTTCACAGTGTCACAGAAACATAGGTTACAAATGTTTGGGGGATGAGAAACTGCCCCTTTGCCTGTGTGAAGGGGCAGTGCAAACAGCAGCATTGGGATAACTAGGAACAAAAAACAAGGTCAGCTCCATATTCCAGCAGACATGCAATGAGCTGAGTCTGTTCATTGTCTGCTAAAGGGACTCTAGATGACTGTGCAAGATCTTACCTTAATGAGATAAATCCCACCCTTGGGAAATCCAGTGCTTTTTCTGTATTGCAGAATCACCTGGGCTTGTGACTCGGGGGTTTTATGCTGCAAGTGCAGCATACTCTACAGTATCATCTGGTTCCCCACGTTCTGCCATGGGTGCTCCACCTGCAAGCAGCATATCCCTCTCAAATCTGTCTTCTTTAAGTATTTTGTATGATAGTGTATCAAATGCCATTTACAAACAAGCTGCGAGTTCTGCTATTGACAAGATCTTATATTGAAGCCATTTTAAGATACAACTAAACATATCCTTTTTTCCCCAGAAAATATACACTTACAAAAATAATTATTCCTCCCCAGCTCTGAAGTGTGATAACACAAATTGCAACATTGCAAACTAAAATAATTTCATTAGGAAGAGAAGCCGTATCCATCTCCCTTTTTTCGGCACTCTGAATGACTTTAGCACAGCAATGAGGTATTTCTCTCCCTCCTTCCTCCACTCCAGTCACCAAGTATTCAACACATTGCAGCTAGATCAAAGACAGCTAGATGATTCAAAGATTTATAGTATTACTCTAGTAAGGGCAAGTGAGAAAGTCAAATGGTAACTTCCCAAGAGACGGATTGCTCTGAACTGCAGCTAATACAATTCACTGACAGAGAGTTATGAAGACATTAGTTCACACCAGGGCAAAGTAAAACTGCCAAGTGGGCTCTGGTGTTATTACCAAACTCCTACCAACACTGATGGCAAGTTACCATTCAGAAATCTGGCTGTTTTCAGCACCCATGGACCCCAGTATTGTCCACCTAAAGTTTCTTGGAAATTGTGGGTTTTGCTGGGTTTTTCATTGTATTTTGCTGGGTTTTCATAATTGAAACGATGAAGGGCTCTGTTTGGCATTGCATGGCCATTTTACCCCTTCAAAGTCCTTCTGCCATTCCATTGTTTACAACTCCATTTAATTACTGCAGAGACAAACTTACTGCATGTTTTCCATGAAGCCAATGCATCTCTGTGGCATTTCACTCCATCACACCTTGGCTGGTGCCAATCTGAGTGCATCTACTGTCACTAAATGACCTACTTAAGCTGCTGGTGGACACACTGCCTGCACACAGGTCTGCACCTGGGGCTGTGCTTTGAAGAGGAGAGACGTGCCTCATTGCTGTTGTGCACCAGCTATCACAGGGCACAGCATCCCTGCACCCACTTCTGAGATTGCTTCTCCTTTCTTGGTCAGTCCCAGTTGAAGGCTGGGTGGATGGTCTCACTGTATGCACCAGGGCTCAGCTTGGCCTTTCCCTTTAGTGAGCAAAACAGGAAACTCCTACCTTTTTCTATTTCAGTTTTAGGATTTTTTTTTTAACAGGCCAGATGGAGAGGGAAATAACAGGGAAGGGTTGAACATTTGTTTTCTTTTAATGAGTTCTGCACTTGCCCTAAGAGTCTGCTCAGGAGAAAAACCCTTGCAAGCTTTAACTTACACAATAAGGGAAGTTATGGGGAGTGGGGGAAGGGTGAATAATTCTGTCGTAGCCTTTCTTCCACTTACAGAAATAAAATGCATTGAGATCATGGGAATGGCTGTTGTCTTCTGGGAGCTTTACTTCTCTGCAGTATCACTCAGTCCAGGGAATACTAATAGCTGAAGGAGTCCTCCACTGATTACCTAATTACCCTTTGAAGACCATCAAGAGAATAAGAACCTCTGGAGGAGTGTGAACCACCATTTCTAGGGAGACATGGGGAGTTTCATTTTGTTGCAATACAGGTTTTCTATTTTCTTACAATAAAAAATAAAGTACCTTGATTTGAAGAGACTTCCCTGTAGTTCTCTTCACAAGAACTGCAGGTGCTCCTCCAAGCACAAACTCACCCTGGTCTGTGTTCATGGCTCTTCATTTATTCTAGCCACTTCTTGCTGTGCATCAAATTCTTCCTGCTCAAGCTTAGAGAAGTGATTTTTACACCCAGCAATGAGACAAAAAATGAGCCTTGTCACTGAATATGTTTGCTCTAGCCCTGTCTCCCTGGATAACAGCTATGCAAAACAGAAACCTATTTATTCCCTGTTGCTGCTATACAGTCTTTACCCTACTTTGCATTTTGCCTGAGAGAGTGAGTCACAAAGATAGCACCTCCCATTCTTTCCCAAATGCCCTCACAAATCAGACCCCATTTTCTGAAGCAGAAGCAGATTTCCACCTTGGCAAACCAGAAAATTTAGTGTCCTGAGGTGATGGTTTGCATCCACACAGAGCTGGCACAAGAAAAAAGGAGCCCCTTAAGCCTTCAGAATGGCCTTCAGAAGGACTAAAACTGTTGGAAGAAAAAGCTGTCAGAAGTAGGTGCTGGGACTTCTTCCTCACATCCAAGACATCAAGCTTGTGAGAATACCATCTCACAAGTCCTTTTTTTCCAGAGGAGAGGAATAAACCCTGAGGAGTTCAGTTAAGGAAACCCCTACATTTAATCCTGACCTTACTGATCAGAGTTAGACCATAAGTGAAGACCTTTCAATTAGCGTCTCATTAATGGATTGGGTGACACTGATAAAGGGAGGACCAACAGGTTTTTTGTGGTCTTCCAAGGTTAGCTGGGTTGTTTCACATGGAGGATCAGTCACAGTGAGTGAGACAAAGCCCTGTATCTCTGACATTAATGCTGAAAGACAGCAGCCTTTCATAGGGACATTCATACAGTGGGGATACCCTTCCAAAAAGAAATGGGAAAAATAACTAAATGTTTAAAGCACAAGCAAAAATGATGGAATAGTTTTGAAGCACCTGGCTGTGTACCATTTATTCTGTTAAACATTCAGCACTGACTTCTCAATGTGACCTCAGCCAAAGACATACATTGCAAAACACAGGCAAGATTACCAATTTTTCAGAGCCTACTCTTCCTGACAGGCTAAACCATAATTTTGCTGTAATTCATTCCATCGCTGAAGTTGCTGACATTTATGACTGTGCTTGGAAACGTTGATATACCCAAGGATTTCGCAACATTAGCTTTGACATACTGAATTAGTCCATTGGCTCCTTCCAAAGCATAGCTGTGATGCAGTGGATGAGGACACAGCAGCTGAGGGCTGTGTGATGTCAGACAAGAGCTGTACTAAAAATCAGCCACTCAGACCCTCATATTCTCTTAGCACTGTAGTGGGAACCCCCTCTTTAGCAGTTCCTGATGCATTAAGGAAGAAAATCTTGCTTACTGTTCATCAAAAATTACATTTAACTGTAACACAGCAGAGATATGGCAAATGTAAGTGCAATGTTTGCATTAATATTGATATATTAATAGATGTGAGTCAGATGAGGAGACCTCAAGGAATTTCCACCTGTGTAGATGATGTCCTGTGCCATCCCTATGGTAAGCTGAGAGAAAAATAAAAGGCCAAGGACTAAGTAGACAGTGGTTTTTGTAAGAAAAAAGGGAACAGAAGAGGCACGGCCTGCCCTTTGCAGGGTCTCACAGGGAGAGCAGCAGAAACCCTTACATGTCCATCTGGTTGTGGTCAGGGAAAGCCACTTCCAGCAGCCACTCCGAGTGCACAGTCTGGCTGCACCTCTTGTTTCCTCTTCCAAAAGGAAGAGACTGAAAAACTTGGTGAGGCTGGATTAGACCTGCTGGCCTGATGCCAGAGAGCAGCCCCAGGTGTGTTTAATCCAGCTGTAACATCAATGTCCTACCCTGTTATGAGTATCACATTATGCATATCAGTGACTTGCTGTGTTGAGTCTGACTATCAGTAATTTATCCTGATTTGCCTTTGCTGAATGAGGAGGTCTTTAGAAAAATAAACTACAGGACATGCTGTAAACTCTTTCTATATTTTCACTGTAGCTTTAATAGGATATTTTTAAACATCCTGAGTGATGGTTTATTTGCCCTGAATCTTGTTTTGCACATCTTAATCGGCAGCTCAAATTCTACATTTCTCTGATAAGCCTGGCGCTCAGGCGAACTGTAATGCTGCTAGGTATTGTCATTGATAAAGTCTTTTATTGGGCCTGCAATTAGCCCTCAAATGAAAATGAACCTTTCCCAGTGTTCCCTCCCTATAAATTACAAAGTTATATTTTATTCAGGACAGAAGAAAACACAGAGGATTACACTGGTAAATTCATCTCACTTTATCAGCAGCAAATTTGTTGTTCAAGCCACTTAGTTCTAGTTACTGGAAATTCCTATTTAATTATGATCCAGATGTTCTCAAGGCCCTCTTACCCTCCGGCACAACTTGACAAGTGCTGCACAGAGGAAATGCAGCTCTGCAGTTCTCAGGGTTAAGATGCTCTTTGGAGAACACACTAGGAGAGCTGCTCCGCACAGAGGGAGGGTGGGGTGGATCTCAGGTCATCCTGGGGGTCACTTTAATCAAGGCAAACTGTAATCTTGAGCCAAGAGGTAGTTGCCAGAAAGGGGAGAATAAGCAACTTCTCAGCCCCTCACTGGGGTTGGCCATATGAGCTACTGCTGTCTCCTGAAATGCTGCTCCAGCACAGCACCTGCTGATACACGTGGAGATCCGTGGTTCACGGAAATGCAAGTGGCATCCCCAAGAGATGTCAACATGACTTCTGTTTTATTTGCACTCATACTGCCCTGCTTAGTTTCTCTTTTACTTTTTCCAGGATATCATATGTATTTTGTTGCTGAGAAAGTGACTCAAATCCATGTTTCATCTCCTACCAGTCTAAATGCTAATTTGTCTCTTTTAAGCTAAAATCCCTTCAACAAAAAGCTTAGAATTCATAAATGACCTATAAAGAAAAGGGTAAAAATACCATTAACAAAGACTTCTAAAGACATACTCTGTGCAAAGTATATAATGATGCTATTGAACTCATTGCCACAGAATGCTGCAGAAATCAAAGATACAAAGTGGGTATTTTGTGCACTGAAACAACTTAATTTATGACACACCTTGTTTTTTCTCCTTTCTTATCTATCCACTTACTTTTTGTTTTCTTTATAAAGGGTAACCATTTGGGGAAATTTTTTCACTTGAACATTTTAAAAAGTTCTCTCAAAAGAAGGATTGCCAAGTGTTGTGAGATTTATTTTGAAGGTTATTCAAATCTCTATGAAAACCTTCACATGGATATGCCTGTGGAAGTAGAACTTAGAAAATAATCAAAGTTTTAGATTCTTAACAATACTCAAAACTGCCTAATGGTCTCTGCTAATTGAAACTAATCATCTCTGCTTGCTAGAAACTAATTTCAAGCCCTCTGAGGTTAAGGATGAAGTTTGTCTTCCCACTTGGCAAGGGTAAAGTCTTAATTCATTTCAATATTCTCCTTTTTCTCAGGCATGGTCTAATGAAGCTGCTCAGTGTATAATATAAGTAAAAGAAGCAATGGTGAATAAATACATTTATTTTTCCCTGTTTAAAAGTAACTCCTGAAAAATTCCAAGATTAAAAATACCACATCCTACCTATAGATATTATACATATTTTTTTCTTTTATAGTATTTCCATCGATAGTCCAATCACTATATTACTTAAACTTTAGCACCTGTACTTACTATTGTTTGTGTTTTAAGAGGATATATTATTAACAACTGCAGCATCTTCCTAAACACATCTCCCAAGTATGTAGTGATTTCCCTAATTCATACATTTAATTGTGGCATGATATGGAGTTCAAGAGAAAAAAATATTCAGTGTCGATATAAACACCATGTTGGCAAGGTGATTAATGTTGTGGGACACTGACAAATCCTCAGAAGAGCAAGTGCCCAGTAATTCATGTGAACAGGACAGATATTGAAAGGTCAGGTGTTATAGGCAGAAGGGAGTTTCTAAAATGTATAACTTCTGCCTCTGGAATTACATTTCCAGTAGATCCTTCCACTTTGATCAGACACTGGATTGATTTTGATAGATCAAATTTCTCTTTAATTTTAGCAAATTGTTCTGCCATTAGATTGTTAGACCAGAGGAAGATTCTGCCATCCAGTGGTGAAAAATTGCTCTTTTAAGGTCACAGTTTCTACTAAAAACATATTCTACCTTCAATAAAATAAACATGTTTGGGCAACTGTAAAAACTTTTTCTTTTGTTCCTGGATGAACAAAACAATTGAGAAAATATTTACAGGGCAGTACACATGGTAAAACCGGTGGGGATGTATGCAGACCCTTGTTGATAACTTGGGTTTGTTCTCTCTTGTTCTCTGTTGGCACAACTTAGGACACTTGTGTGCCATGCTTTTACAACCCTTGTGTGAGCAGGGCAAGTCCTGGGCTGTCATAGTCCTGTCACCATGTGTGCCACAGGCCCCAGGACAGGCAGGGTATCAGAGATGGAAATGTTTTCTCCCCAGACCGGGAAGAAGGAGGACACACGCTGGGCCTGCATCACCTCTGCCATTAGCTGTCTGACCACACTCACAGTCTTGCTACAACAGCAGGCAACATCAGGAATCAGTCTTGGACCACTAAACAACATGCAAATCCATATCACAGTTTCCCAATGGCTATAATACCATTGCATCCCCATTTAGTAACCTCCATGACAAAAGTAAGAGTGGGACCTTCCCTGCCCCTGGCACTGGGGGGGTGGAAGTGTGGTGACTCCCCTCTTCTCAGCCTTTTCACACCCTGCACCTCTCTTGTGCTGCTTCTCAGAGGAGTACAGCCCTGCACCAGGAAGGCCGTGTGTCCTGTTGTACCCTGTGCCAAAAGGGTGTGGAGGCTCTACTATTCAGACTATAGTAAATAAACAAATAACCATTTCCAGAAAGCAGTCAGCAGCATTTTTGGAGATGAGCACTGACACCCCATGGTGCCCAGCAGAGTGCTAAACCAGCCCCTAGCAGTCATGGGTGAAAAATGTGGCAAAACACCTTGTGAGACTCCAGTACCCCAGAGCACTCTGTGGAGCAGACCATGCTTGGCTGATCTCATTTTTCGTATGAGGGAGACGGAGGCTTTCTTGCAGAGCAGGTGGTTCCTGAAGTAGGCCAAGCAGGGGAAATGGAGGAGATGAGCTGAAAGGATCAATGCATGAGGTGACAAGAGCATTAATCAGAGCTGCCATTGTACCCAGTGTCAGGAGGAGGCCCAGATCTCAGCTTCATCCTGTCAGCAGAAGCAAATCAGGAGAAGGGTGCTGTCCCACTCCACAAGCACAGCACAGCTCTTCCAGGGGCTGCTGTGCATGCTTCTCTTGGCAGTAAACACCATGCATTACTCCTCCTATTAGTCCCCACAAGTCTTCCATCCCAAGAGGAGCTGTCAGAGCAGCTGGAGTTGGACCTTTGGAGCAGACAGGGACTGTCCAAATCATTCTAGGACATAGCCAAGGGACAGAAGACCAGGGAGACCATGTTATGACAGCACTGGCCAGGAACTTGATTGTCTATCTGACTGGGACTATCATGGCCGTAAAAACACTTCCCAGGCCTGGAGAAGTATTTTGTTTTACTAGATCTGGCCTGCTAGGCTCACTCATTTGGGATATTCCTAATGGTCTGCTGAACTAGCCCTGGGTCTAAAGTTTTTGAGCAAAGGATTGACAGAAAAATTCATTTATTACCCTTAAATATATGAACCCTTAATATTTTGAATGTTTCATTTGCTTATCTTTTATTTCACATCTTAAGAGCTATGACAAGTCAGCTGTGTCATTCTGCTTCAAAGAGCTTTGAGTATCGCCATAACTATGCTGGAAAAATACTCAGAGACATTTTGAGGTGGGAAACACCAGCAGCACAGGAGTATGGACTGCTCAAAAATTTTCTTCCTTGAGGGGAAACAGAGACCCTCACCAGTTCTTGTCTGAAGGAAGAGTTCTGGTGTCCCAGGTGGACTGTGAGCAGGAGTGATGGCAGCAACTTGCCTTCTACCATTTCCACAACAGCTGCTTATTTCAGAGATTAAGACACCTAAATTTAGGGGGTTTTTTATACATGATTGAATAGCAGGTGCACTGACCAGATGGAGTTCTCTCTTTTAGGGTGTGCTGGACAGTCCTCAGGCTCCCTTGAGGAGAACTCTCTTGCCAAAAATTAAGTTTGTTAATCAGGACTTTCCCTCTTGGATAGCCAGCACAGGTTCATGAGGGAAAAGTCCTGATTAACAAACTCGATTTCCTTTTATGACAAGGTTATCTAATGGATCAAAGGAAGCCAGTTGATACAAACTTTTTGGATTTTAGCAAAACTTTCAATAGTGTCTCTCACAGAATTCTCCATTTTAGGATCAATGCTCTTCAATACCTTTCCCCAACAGCCAAGGTGGGTAAAGTGCTGCTCTAAATTCATCAGACACTTCAACTGCAGGGGTCCAGGGGGCAAATCCACCAAGTGCATGAGACATAAGTGATACGGAACTGCTGAGCCTTTCTAATGCAGGTCTGAAAGGCAGCCTTCATCTGCACGGACAGTGCCTGTGGACTTGTTAAACCTCCATGTTAAGACCCTGTGCTTCACTTTGCAACAGCTTTCTGAGGCTTTCTTTTCACATGAAACCTCTCAAAACATTGATTGGGGGAGTGCTGAATTTGCTCACCTGTCAGTAGGAGAGCTGTAGGTGGGTGGACTGAAGACTGCTTGGCACTCTGAGGCAATACCTGTCAAACAAACTATTTTTCAAGCCAAAATCGAACACTCATGTTGACTTTTACATGGACTAAATTTGGCTTTAGAGGTGGTGAAGTGCCCTGCCAGAAAACTGATAGCATTTAGATTAAAGAAATGGGATTGCCTAACTTCGGCGTGGCACAGCGGTTCTCCTTCCAATGTATCGGATCCAAGGGTTTGGCTTGGTTTTATTTTGTGTCCAGAGTTCAGCCTATATCTTCACTCCAGGAAGAATTAAAAGTACCGTGAAAAAAGATGTAACTAAGCAAAGAAGAAACACAGTTGGACCATTTTTCCTATCCATTATCCAGCTAGATAGACAATAAATTTATGAAGGAACTAACTTTTACATAGATTCTTGCCTCTACTGTGCTAACTTGGGAGACAGTTTCATTTACCAAAAGAGAGACAAGCACAATCTCTTCCTCTGCACAGAAGCAAATCTTGCTGAAGTAGAAAATTCTTTAAAAGTGAACTGCATCTCCCAAAGACATTTTTGGCTGTGGGATCCATATTTTCCACAAGGTGCTGTTCTTACTGAGCCTTTTCCCCACAACTTCATGCTCACAAGACAGGTTCTTTTGACTAAAGTTTTACACGTGCTTAATCAAGTATAGAATAAGACAGCGTTTATTCACTATTTTTATAAAGCAATTATGAATGACTCACTTGCATGTGATTTGTTCAGTAAGAATTATGAGACTTTTACTTCTGTTCTGGCAATATAAGAGAGCTTCACGTTTTGATTTATATTCATTATCTTGGGAGGATTTGTTCCCTAGGAAAATGGTCAAATACTTGCGTATTTCTATACCAAATATTTTCGAGGGAAAAGTTCCCTCTCCCTCAGCTGTGAGTGGTGACCCCACTAACCAGAGTAGCTCAGCCACTGTCAGACCAGCATCAGATCTGCCTGAGTGCTGAGCACAGCCTGAGAAAAGCACAGCAAAAGATACTCATGGCTGGGTTTGGACCTACTTCATGCAGCTTTCCTTATCTAGCAATAGGCAATGCAGCTCACATAAGAAACTGCAGAAACAGAGTTTCTGCTGGCGGATGCCATCAATGTCAGCAGAATTACACCCCCAGGGAACTTAAAACTTTCAAAGCGGTAGATATTTTCAAGGCTATTTTGAGAAGGTTTCAAAGGGGAACATTATTCAGAACAGTTGATACTCCCTTTTTCCAAGAAGTCGGGAAAATCTAAATTCCAGAAGTGGGTTATTTCCTCTTTAAGGGAAAATGAGTTGGCAGAGGTACTGGATATCAGCAAGGGAAAGCAGACAAAATTTGGTATTATTTTGCCTGAATAGCATCCATGCCCCAAGGAATTGCTTTATTTCTGGACTACTAGCAGTGGAGTTAGATCAAATGGAATTTTTTTAAGGATCCAAGTAGGAAATGCAAAATAATGGCCTGCTTAACACTCCAAAAAAAGTTCAAACCCTCATCCTGCTATCTTTGGTGACATTGCTGTTTTACCAAGGGTGAGATGCTGGAGATCAAAGGGTCTTCATTCATTCTAAATATTGTTTTGCCAGGAGCAAGTAGGAGGCTGATATCATCATGAGGCCTCTTTCAATGATTTTTCAGTCTTGGGAATTGGGATCTTGGGAATCTGGAGAGGTCCCAGTTGACAGGAAGCTGTCTAACATTGTCCCAGTTTTCAAGAAGGGCAGAATAGATGACCCTGGAAACTATAGGCCTCTCAGTCGCATTTCAGTTCCTGGTAAAATTATGGAGAAGATTATTCTGGGAGTTCCTGAAAAACACCTGAAGGACACTTCAGTCATCATTCATAGCCAGCATGGGTCCCTGTCTAACTAAATTTCTTTTTATGACAAGGTAACCCATCTAGTTGATCAAGGGAAGCCAGCTGATGTCATCTTTTTTGATTTCACTGCTGTACTGCAAATCCATGTAACTCATAGGGGTTATTGATAGCACTAGTGACCATAAAGGAAAGGCCCCTTTCTTGCATGAGGCCCTGCAAGTCTTTGCTTTATTATTTATCCACCCCAATTGTCACTGATTGAAGGACTTACTTCTGTACAGGCAAATATAGAAAACGCCTTGGTAGAAAGAAGCAGATCTGCTATCCAACATCAGTAATCTCAAGGATGGATTGACCCACAAAACATCCTCTACTTGCTTTTACACCATTTGAACTAAAAGGAAAGATCACTTTCTCTGTAAAGTGAAGAAGATCCCAACACACCAGCTAAATACAAAAAAAAAAAAAAAAAAAAGAAACCCTGAAAAAAACCCCACCAAAAACCAACCCCACCTAAAAAAACCACTACACGACAACAGGAATACAAAACTTAGCTCTTTCACCATGAAGAAGTTCTTTCTGATTAGTCTGCAGGATAAGGGGAGGAAATAATTTGTTTCTGCATATGAGCTGATCAGTTTTGAGAAGAGCTTGCATGTGAGGTGATTCTCTCTAGAGCAGACAGATGTGTATTACAGTTATGATAAACTCACAACAGAAGTGGGCAAAATATTGTGGCAGTGAAAGAAATTACCCACACAAAACTAAACAAAACAGAACCAACAACAACAAAATCCCAGGCTATGTCTTTAAATCTTGAATTGTTGAAATGAGACCATCTATCTTTTCAATATTATTTGGTTTAGTTAAGGTAGGTGAAAATTTTTATGTCTGTGAACTGGGTTATACAAGAGGTCAGAATATGCGTTCCAAATGACCTTTCTGGATTTTAAATCCATAAATTTCTATTAGGACCATTGGTTTTCACAGGCTGTTAACTTTATGATGATAAACTCCCTGATGGGCCTCAAATTCTTCATGTTTGGTCTCAGGGGATAACATTGTCCATATATTAATTTTGAAAGAAAGCTTTCAGCTGACTAGAAATTGAAGGAATAAAAAATAAATTTAAAAAAACCTATCACACACACAAAACAGTAATTCAGTTTCCTCTCTCGAGACCACTGCTCTGTCAAAAAGATAAAGAACATAAAACGGCTAATTCATGTAGCAGAGACTGTGCTACCACAGAGAGTCAGACTATTCCTTTCTGGAAGAGAAGATTCCTCAAACAAGGAATCTAGGTAGGGAGAGCTAGGCAGGCACACAGGGCATTACCCAGGGTCTCCAGGTGCAGCTACAGTACACAGCCTGTCTTGGGACCCCAGCTCTCTCACTCTTACTCTGATTTTCACGCAGTTGCATCAGTTGCAGCCCTTGACCAAAAATGCAAGGTCACTGGTGGTATTTTCCACCAGCATCACTGAGCATACAGAGAGGGGGGGAAAGCCAAGCCAGAAAACAGATCCCTGCCCTGGCTGTGTCCCTGTTCTCATGTTGTCAGGATAGTTGATCCCAGCAGAAAAAAAAACCAAAGGAAAGGGGATGTTGAAGCTGTGGAGAAAACCTGGCAGTACTGCACCCCTTTGGCCAGGTGCTTTGAGCTATGAGAAACCTGAAAAGCTGAAGTACAGCCAGGTTTGTGACCAGACTGCACCCACCTTTGCAGTGAACAGGGAGCACCATCCACCCTTCCCTTCAGACGCATTGCAGCAGTTAAAACATAAAAAAGCATTGGTTTGTAAAACCATCTACATAGCTAAAATAGTAGTGCCAAACACAGTGCAGCAGAGCCTGCTCTAACCTTCTCTTCTCAAATGTTCTTCATTTATTAGGTCTTTGCTTTTTCATCTTCATGAGAAATATCCCCATCTGTTTTGTGGCAATAATTCTAGGTTTCAGTGTTTCGCTCCAAGGTGAAGGAAAAAAGCAAACTATTATTCTGTTCACTGAAGACTAGAAAAATGGCAAATCTTGTAACAAACTCTAAGATTGAGATGGAACAAAATCAGTTTCCCTCTACATAAAAGATCGATTGGAAAAAGAATCTTCTTAAAAGACCATGTCTGACACTTGCTTTTTTCATTTTCTGCAGTTCTTTTCAGAGACTTATTGTGACTATGGTTGCTTAAGGTACAAGGACAGTGTCATTTGCCACAGACTAGCAACTCCTTTTATTCTGTAGAGAAAAGTCAGTCTGCATAAATATATTTATCTCCTTTTTCTTTTTTTTTTTTCTGGTGCCAACATGCCTGCTTACTGCAGGATTACACTTCATGTTTTGTCTTTATGAGACCAATTCTTGCCTGATTGAGTAGGAATTTATGTACATGTTAAAAAAAAATTCATTTTATATGGGTTAGCTGGAAATGTCCACATTGGAATGAAGCCCCTCCTCCTTAGCCATCACCTACTGGCAGCTTCTTTTTTTTTTATTTTCTCTCAGCTTTGTTGCCCATGTTGTTTAACATCAAAAATGGCTTTCCATTTCACCAAGCACTCTACAGATAGATGGAAAGACCTTATGTGCACTATTTCCATGGCTAAGAAGATGCACAAGGGGGCAAAAAAGCTTCTCCAGCACAATATGGCCTGAAAATGCATGCAGTGATGCATCATCTGGTTCTTGCTCCCTTGTCCTCTTGCTGCACAGCCAAAAGTGAACTTTGGAGAGCTTCAGCTTCAGTCTCCTGATCAGGTTCTTCAAGTTCTGACTGCAGTGGGAGATGGACGGTTTTATGTGATTTGGGGAAGATTTACTCAGGATTTCTGGGAAGTTGTCTCCCAGTTGTTCAGCATTAGAGATGTTTCACTATCCCATATGTCTGGAACCATTTATATGTTTGTTGGAAGCATTAAATGGAAATGTGTGTTCAGTGTTTCAGGAGGAGGGAGGGCCTAATAGACACAGGCTGAGAAATTGCATTGTAGCAATAGCCTTGTTGTCCATCGTATTTGGTTTCCATTACCTATAATTTGTAGAGGTAAATATAAGGAAGATGCAGATATTTTATAAGTAATGACAGCAGTTCTTCTGAAGCCAGACAAATGCAGATAATTCTTCTTGACCCAGGAAAAAGAAAATGAGAGATGATCAGTATGAATACTAAAACACAAGGGCAGGAGAACGTGTGCTGTATCTCACAACAGTACGTGTTTAAAACACTAACTAGAGTTTGGAGACAAGTTTGGGTTCTTTTTTTTTTTTTTTTTTAACATAGAAGACTCTCCTTTCCAAAATCTAGGAAAGAACAATCTCTTGAAATTACAGTTACCAATGTGATACCTCAAAACTATTCTGAAAAGGGGAAAAAAATATTTACTGGTGTAAAGGATCATTCTTATTTCTATATTTCCTCTGATAAGCACAATATTAGCAGTTACATATTTGCAGTGTATAAAGTTTTTTAAAAAAAATCGCTTCTGTTCCTTTTGTTCTAGTTCAGCCAGCAATCATCTCTTTTTTTCCCTTTAATTTCTTTAGATTTTCTCAAAGTGGCATCTGTTTTGCCTTTTAAAAATTAACTGTGCAAGCACAACAAAATCAGAGAGATGTCAAAGCTGTGGAATTTTCCCTTGCAGCCACACAACGCCAAGTTTTGGATGACTCTGTTGCGAGACGATGAATCATCTCAAGTTATGGGATTTGGGTCCAGGTTCTCTAAGGTAGCTATTATGAAGCTCAGCAAATCTATATCCACCTCTGATCTGTTGTTGTTTTGCTCTTCAGGTTTTGGAGGGGGAGGGATATGTGGGAACTTCTAAAATCATTATCAGAGTGTAAAGTTCACCAATTACATATTTTGAAGCCTTCCTTAAATGAACCAAAATCCTGTCCTAAACTTTTGATAACTCTGATCAACAAATTCAAACACAGAAAACCAAATAATTTAGGAAAAAACGTTCCACAGACATTTGCAGTCAGCAAAAGAGCTCTTAGATACAGTTCTCTGGGTAAATCCTGGCAGATGAACTTAATTAAGAGACAAAAACAATTAACCAGTAATGTGTGACAAAAATTGGCTAAACTAGAAATTCTCTGTGAAATCTCCTTATTAGGAAACAAGAGAATTATCGTTCTGCTGTTTTCACAGAAGGAAGGATGGCCTCTTTCTGTCTGTGCTTGTGGGGCAATATCAGCCTCTATTCATAGTGGTCCAGCTGGCAGCCCACAGATATGGGATATTTCCATGTGGCCCCAGCCTTCCCCAAAAAGCCTGACAATGTTCAGGGGGAAAACAATGTTTCAGCAGCCAGCACATCCCCTTGCACATGAAGAGCCAGGAATGGAGCTGGCCAGGAGCAATCACCCTGGCTCCTGGGGGAAAGGGGTGCAGGACACTCTGTACATGGCTCAGCACAGAGACAGTCATTAGCTGCTTTTGTCAATCCTGAGCATGGGAAAAGAGCATCTCGAAAGCAGCTCCAGCCACCACATCCCATCAGCTTTGGACCAGCTCATGACTCAGTGGCTGAAAGGCAGATGTGTAGCAAAAACAAACCCCCAATTTAATCCTCTCAATTTTTCTCCAGTGCAACTGCACCAGAGAAATCAAGAAATATGCATCTGTTCTGATCCACATCATGCAATGATTCTTGGACTCATTCTGGAAAGGATGCTACCTTTCAAAGATAAATTAGATGGACAAATCCTCCAGAAAACTTCAGGTACAAAGTTTTTGGAGGATTGTTCAGCCTAAGACAGACCTGAGCCATGTCCTCCTCAGAAAACTGGTGACCAAGAAACAATGCTAGGAAGCATCACTGTAGGAAACCTCTCAGTTGTGAAAGCCTAAAGATCAGATAAAATACCCAATATGTCCTGGTCCTCCTCCCAAATTATCCAGGATTAACCACTGTTGAGGAATAATTGCATGAAGATCTCACACAAAATAGTCATTTTTTAAATATTTATAAAGCAGTAAGAGGCCAGTGGTCACTAAAATGGCTTACTTAAATGGACAATAGAATTTAAAAATTTGGACTTCTGTGAATAGGGAATGGCCTTAATTTTTTTTTTTTTTTTCATTTATCATTACAGTTTTATCAAGATAAGAAAACATTTTTTAAAATCAGAGAACTTTAAAGGTCCAGAAATAGAATTTATAAGTATCCTTTAAAAAATACATTGTTGTTTTTCAAATACCATAATTTTCAAATCTGGCAGAGAATTCAGAACATAGTATCTAATACACCAATTAGACCAAAAAAAACCCATCAGAATATGTAAGAATATGAAAACTTGGAGGTGCTAATGTTTAAAAGAAGATAAGGAATATACCACCTCTCTCCACATGCCCTCCCTGTTGTCCGTCCCCCCACAAAAAAAAAAAAAAAAAAAAATGAAAGCAGGTGCCAAGCAATCTCTTTGGCTTTCAAATCTTCCATGTAGCATGTAGAACTTTAATTGCTTCCAACCTGAATCCAAAGATGAAGAACAGGATACCAGCTGGTAGTAATAGAGCTACCTCACCAGTCATTATCTGTTAAAAAACCGGCACACACAACAGTTGTATGTAAATCAGGGGCTTCTTGAGGTCAGCTTTTTTACCTCAACAGCTATCCTAGCATTTCACAGACCTCTGTTATACCCAGAAGATGTGCTCAGGTTATTCCTTCTTCTTGTTTGGGCCTGTGTCCTGCAGGATCTGGGGTGCTTTTGCTCTTGCATTGTGCCTAAGGAAGAGCTTGACAATACAGACACAGTTAGATCTGCAGTTTTCAAACTGGGGGCCGTGATGGATCAGTGCCAGACTACTAAGTATCTCTCAGGACTGAGCCTTTTGTTGGAGTTCTGCCACTTTTTTCACTGAATTATCTCTTTCTCCACAAAGGAGACTATTTGTTTCAGCTGGGCTGCTCTTGTCGTTAAATACTGCTGAGATTTAGCAGATAGCAAAACTACACTTTTGCCTATACATAGTGGGCTCACCAAAGAGAAAAGTAAATCTAGTGAATGGGTTCTTTTAGCCTGAAACCATTTTCTTTGCTAGAAAATATTTAAAAGAAGAAAAAAACTGGAATGTAAATGAGTAACATTTTCTACTGCTGCAAATGTTTCATATGACCTTATAAAAGGTCCTTTTTTCTCCTGGATGAACACCAACCTTACATATGCAATAGAATATTCATCCTTCTTAGAGTAATTTCATTCTTAAAGAAATTTATCTTTTAATATTGCACTACAGATTCCTTTTCAGTAATAGAATTGCTGGGGGTTTTTTTGTAACTAGAAATAGGTTGCAATCTATCCCTCTGCTTGTATTTTTTCCTTTTTGTCCAAAAGCTTTTTAGACCACAGCTGCTTTTATCATAAAAAACCCATCAAACGAACAAACAAAAGCCGAACAAAATAAAAGAAACAAACAAAAACCCCACAAACCAACCAAAAGAGAGGACCCAAAACAAAACAACAAACAAATACTAAGAAATATAGGAAGTGACTGGAGGATTAGAAAAGTAGGTCACATGTCAAAAGCTCATACATGATACTACAGTGAAAAAAGCCCTGAAAGGTAAATGAGCCTTGTGATTTTAAGTGCCCTTGGAGAGGGCATCCCACCCCCACTTTCCTGTGTCTTCCAATTCTGACGTTTGGGGAAGAGAGGATGTCAGCACAGGATTTCTCTGGATCAGCCTGTATGACTATCCCTTTTCCATCCAGAGTGAGTTAATTTATTGCTCAGTTTGTGCAGTCCAGCGAGCTACCGCAGTGGATATTTAAGCAGAGCCTTTCTAGGCATGAGCAATGATCTCTTTGCTCAGTTGGCACAGCACAGCAGCAATGGATTCTGCCTTCTCCTCTCTGCAGCTCTGAAAGATGGAAATTGTTGCCTCACATTAGAATGATGGTTTGACAGCCTTCTGCACCACTCAGGCATCCCAGAGCAGGGTGAAACAACCCAGCTTCCCAGTTGCCACTGAAGGGGAAAGAAGCACTTTAGGACTTGCAGGGATCCTCAGGGATCTCCAGGAGCAGATATTATCACATCCTTGCACAGCATGATGCATCTTGTGATTGCCTTTTTACCTCACCTGCAAAGCAGCTCTTCAGGAGCAAGCAAATTCACACACCACAAGAGAGTCACGGTCTGGCTCCAGAATTTCTGCAGGAAGGAATGAATTCCTATGGATCTTTATCATGAGCTTACCCCAGGCAGCTCTCACCCCACTACTATATCAATGCAAAACCAAGAGATTACTGCCATCTGGAACACAGCTTGCCTCTGGTACCTAGGTAAATGGTGTAGTGATGCAAGGTACAATTTGAGGCCATGCTAGGAGAATTTGGCAATGGTAGTATGGAACTAATATGTCTACAGGCAATCAGCATTGCAGGTATATTTGAAATTCTAGCAAGGTTCAAGAAAATGGGGTTCTCAGCTTGTGCTGAGAACACGAATGGCACACACAGACCTCTCTCACACTCTCTTGCAGGTATCAGTAGATGAACTCTCCAGAAGAACACTCCTCTTGCCTTCTGCAGAGCTCACTTGGGGCTGCTCTCAGGCCAAATGTGACTATGAAATATGGCTCCTTCTCGCTAAACTACATTTGTTGTATTCTTCCTGTTTAACTTGAAGGGAGGGTGCTCAACTACCACTTAACTGGGTTTCAGCTGGACACCATGAAAACATGGAGACAGAAGCAAAGTAGCAGCATGTCAGCCAGCCCTAGGAAAATGCAAATGTTTTACTCAGGTTGCAGACATTCACAAGGCACAGGGGTGTTGTGATGTCCTGCTCATTCCCTGGCAGTATGTGAGGAAATAGCTGCAGAACGATGGGGAGATGTAGGAACAAAGGGTTGAGGGATAACTCCCGAAGGACTTCACCAGTGAACATATTGTAAGCCATGGCAAAGCACTGACCAGATCACAAACTGCATACGTGAAAAAGCTGAAGCAAAAATTATATATTCAGAGCCTAAGAGGAGATGTTGTTGTCTGGATGGATTCTAGGGTAGAAAGGCTGCCTCAAGAGAAGAAAAAAAAAAAAAAAAGAAAGGCAAGGCTCTAGAGCATGATTCACTGTATTCTAAAACAGATGTTGTGTCAGATGAGTCACAGTATAAAATTGCCTATTTCCCTCTATTGATTATAAAAGGGAGTCCAGAGTGATTAGTTCAGATGAAGACACCTACAATTATGAATATGCTAGATGAGATGAATCTCCCCAAAAAGGTTCTCAATAAGGGTGCAGGCATGGACACAGGCTTTGATAGACAGCATTTAAATGCTGAGTCTTAAACCTACTTTGTCAATTATTGGAAGGGCTTATATCTCTGAGAAGAAATGTGATTTTTGAGTAAAAAATGCACCTGACATTAGTCATGTAGGCTTACAGGTCACAGTTTCTACTTAAGGCTTTGTGGGGTCTCCTACTTGAACATCTAAGTCTGAAGTTGGATACACAAACTGGATTTCTACAGTGAACTGAGCTAATGCTGAAGTAGGAGTGCTAGTTCTTTCTGTTACATAGATACTTGAAATTTGGCCTATTACTAGTAATACAACAGAGTTTGTGAGAACAGGAATGATCCAGTTGGTATTCTCTAGTGGAATGTGCCTAGTGGAAGAGTGGAGCTGGAAAAGCTAGAACCTGGCAGAGGATCAGAGGGAAGGCAGGACACTGGGGCAAGCAGTAGGGCCATCTCTGCAGAGAAAAGATTGCGTCTGTATCTATACCAGGACCTCCTCTGATGTGAGCTGCCCTTTCTGGCCTCTGCAGATAGTGTTTTGGGAGAAACTGCTTCCATAGCCTGCAGGAAGAAATGGCAGGAGAATAGGCACCTTGCCAATGGGACCAAAGTACTGTAAAATTTTCTCTTTAAGTTTAATTCTTTAACTACAAAACATTATTTGGACAGCTAGATTTCCCTAATCCCAGGTAGTTTATCTTGCTTACAGGGTAGCCACACCAAGGAATACCCATTCTGCTGCCTTTGACAGTCCCTCCTGTGTCTGGCAATATATATATTCTTATTTTTATGCTGCACCTATCCAAAGATAATTTCATGAATGTACATGGGCCTGCAACAACAAGGATGTATCCTAAATCTGGGAGCTTGGTGCAGAACGCCCCTGACCAGCACTGAGGGAAGCAGCTGAGGGCCAGTAGTATCATCCTGGCAGTAAACTTCCTGGCCCATCATTCCTGGTGCTGATGAGCTGACTGGATGGACAAAAAGCTGTCTACAGCAGCAATGCAATGCAAGGCAAGCCTGTGGCAGATTTATTTGCATACTCCAAGGGAGTGCTTTGTGCAGAGACAGTCCAGCCTTTGGGTGCTTGCAAAGCCAAGGTTACAGATCTGCTTTCAGGACTTTGTGCCCTCGTTATGTTTAGATGAGAAGAGCTGTAGCCATCAACAAGAGGTGATTAAAACTTTGAAAGTTCTTTAGCAAGATTTTTTTCTCACATTTCCAGCTAACTGGAGATAATGATATAAGCTTCCCTCCACCCCCCCTTTAACAGACTGCTGACATTTCCATGTCTGGCTCGTGGTAGCCTTATGGGGCTTGACATCTGTGCATGGCAAAAGCATTTAGCTTCAGAGCTATGTTCCCAGGGAGTGCTATCAGTGTGGAACAAATTCTGTTCACTTAATAAATGTGCTGTGTAGTCTTGTGGGCTCTATAACATTTGAAAAAGAGGGAGAGCAAGGCTACTCTTAGAAGCATCAGGACAGCAGTCAAAATGGTACTCAGCACAGATGGCTCCTACAACTGTGAATCACACGTTGGTTAATATGGAACAGCTGTGCAGATGCTCTTCTGCATGGGTGAAACAAAAGCATTTGGCCAATAAGCCACGGGCCTGAGACACAGAGACTGCTGAGACACCCTGCAGTGGGAGGAGGTAACACCCCAGCTCTCTGAAGGAAGGCAGCAGCTCGACAGTAGATGTTAATACACACTTCTCAGCACTGTGCTGCAAGTGCCAGGCTTACTCCCCCACTGCTCCTTCTGCACCTTGCCCATCAGCAGGGGAATGTGTGTCTCAAGGGTGTTAGCTGGCTTAGTTCAGGATATGACCCTTCATCCTGGTAGGATTTCTACTGTTTCATGCTCTCGGGCATGACACTGCCTTTATTTAGGGGGGGCATAAGAGAGGATTTTATTTTTCTCAGTGAAAATGCAGCTCAGAAGTAGTATCCAATAGCAAAATAATACCTTCCTTTGGTCTTTCATGTTTCCTCTGTGGTTCACTTGTAAGAAGTAGGTGGAACAGAGGGAGAGATCAGGAAGTATTTAATAACCTCCTGGTTATTTAATCTGTAAATACCAAGCTTTGAGGGGACTTTGATGTGGAAGTACATCAAAAGATAAGGTTGGAATTCAAAATTATCTCAACAAACAGGACATGTAGGCTGAAAAAAAAAAAACCAAAAAACTCAGTAAGAGTAAGTTAGTTCAGGTATGCAAATATATTCAACTAGGACCTACTGGGTTGGGAAAAACTCAGTGAGAGTTATGCAGGCAAGGATGTAGGGATTGTGATGCATCCATTGTAGGCTGAACACAAGGCAGAACTGTTATATGAAGATAATACTGAGGTGTATGAACAGGATTATAAGGCATCCAAAATAACTTTTTTTCAAAGCCAAAATGTGGTTCAATGTCTGTGTATGTACACTGTGTTTCAGGAAGGATGGAAACTGTCTGGGCAGAATCCCCCCTCAGAGAAAAATAGAATAACTGGCAAATTTAGCTCAAAGGGGACTTGTGGGGGTCATCTAGTCCAAACTTATGCTCCAAACAAGGTTAACTTCGAAACGTTGTTCAAGGTCTTGCCCAGATCACTTCTGAAAATTTCCAATTCTACTGTCTCTCTGGAATATGAGAAAGACTTAAGAAATGGGATTTTATCTCTGAAGGACTCAAGTTCAGGACATTAATTTGTGATTTGTAGGACTTAGATTAAATATTAGGAGAAGCTGGGTCTTCAGGAAAGGCAGAGCAACATCCCCATAATCTTCAGACACTTGCATTTCCTCACCCAATGGAAAAATATGTGGGATGGAATTCTTCCATTCTGTCTCCACCTTAGGTGTAGTTAATTTGCTCTTGTAGCCAGTCCATGTAATTGAAAAGTTCTGAAGCAGCCTGGTCCTGGTTTGCTCAAGAATTCAGTTCTAAAGATATATTTGCTAGAATCTCTAGGGGAAAAAGGTTTATGAATACCTGTATTTGTACTTATGGTATAATCTAAGGATATTTAAATTAAAAGATAGCCATAAATCATAAGAATTGCTTATGAGGGCAAAAGGATTATTATAGAATCTTTTTCTACCTCTACCCTGATCACCTCTCTTCATGGCAGGTTCAGCCTAGATGACCACAACAAGTCTTGCCAGAGTCTGGGCTGTACCACTGCAAGTTCTGTGTCTTCACTCTAGTCATGCATCCAGCCATGTGTATTTGGGTCCTTCCTGTCCCTTTCCTGGACAGAGCTGACAGAGCTCACCTGCCCAGGATGAATGGTGGTCAGAATGCAGAGGACCACTGGCATTTGACTGGGTTTTAACTGTTTATAGAACAGAGGGTTTCCACTTCAGTTTGGAAAAGAGTTGAACTAGTAGACTGAAGATATAGTTTCTTTAATGGCTAGTAAATGCTAATGCCCTGCACACACATAAACACACCCACACCTCATTTTGTTTTGAAGTGATGAACTCACCATCACGTAGCAATTATCCAATTTCAAAATGAGTCATATTAATTACCAGAAGAGTGAAATCTGTCCACGCAGTAACTTTTGGCATTACAAATCTCTTTCAAGAATTTCTTATTATTTCTATTTCTTTCTGCCTTTTAGGTGAACTTGGAGTGACTGGTTTAATTTGGCAACATAAAATTTCGCCATGCAAGGACAGACAAGAGGCAGGTGATCCAGGCAGAACCAAATTCAAGTGAGGTCTGAAAAGCTGTTGTTAATGAAAATTTCAGCTCAGTGCTGGAATCCAGTGAAACCTTCAAGCTTATTGTTATTCATTAAGCAGATTGAAGGAGTGAAATGAAATTCAGCAAATTGTCCGCCTCTGCAAAGTACAATATGTTCATTTTGAAGGGAAACTGGTGTATGGATGGGAGCTGAAACATAAGCCACTCTTAAGTCAGGGTGGCATGGGGGTGGTACTTGGGGGTCAAATGTTTTTTAAAAAGCCTCATCCCTCTCTCAATGCACTTGCACATCCCTCACTGGCCTGTCTGACCCCTTCAATATGTCCTGGTGAAAAAGTCCAGCTGTCCATTCTCACCTGCTGCATGTGCTGATGCTGGGGCACCAAATGTTCAAAAGTGGCAGCCACACTGAGCCCCACCTAACTCTTTACTGATCCTCTTTTTAAGACTATCCTCTGCTTCAGCCCTGCTCCTGTGGCATTTTCTGGAAGATAATCCAAAGCTGAGTGGCCTGGCTGATTGAAACACAGAGCTAAAGATGAGAAGATCCTTCCTTCAGCCACTGCACATTACCTTCTTCCTGCCATTCAAGTGATTGATTTTGTTGCAATTACCCAGACAGATCAGTTTGTTATTTGCTCAGTGACAGATTCCATGAGAGACTAGAGGAATTTTTGTTGTGGAGACCCAGAGAAAGAGATGGTGTTCCATGAAGTACTGTGTCATTAGGCAGGACCAACAAGCAGAAACAGAACCAAAGAAACCTTTTCTCCTGTGTTGAGGGGGAGCTGGGATAGCTCGCTGGAGAAGTCAGAGCTCAGCACCCTCTGTCCCCACTTACTCCTTTTGTTTATCTCATGCAATACTACCACAAAGATTCAAGCACAACTTCCTCAAAGAAAACACAGTGAGTGTGGCTGGGCTTTGACCTTTCCTGCCTGTCTGCAATGCTGTTTCTCTGCTGACCTGCACAGTGAGACCTGTCACCTAAACTTAGCAATGCCACCTATCTAAGCCTAGAAATGCCCAGTGCAGATGATGCCCATCCCCACCTGTGGCACCAGCTCTGCCTGGGAAACAGGGAGAGGAACAGACACTTGGCAAGTTCATCAAATTGGGGTTGGATGTTTGCCTCGAGAGTAATGACTCAGTTTCTCTGCTAACTACAGAAGGAATCTGAATATGAACATGCAGCAGCTGAAATGAACATGTTAAGTGAGATGTAGAGACTGGCATGACTCTCAGCCAAGGTAACTAGAGGTTAACAGAGTTAGGAGTACATAGTTTAAAGCAGAAGTCTTTTTCCATCATCAGTTTTTTATTTTTTGAAGTGGAAATTGTAAGAAAGCCAATTCTTCAAGGTCCTAGAGGCTAAAGATTGTTACATGCTGCTTCAGAGTTTGTTTGATTAGTATTTAATTCAGTCAGTCATTTCTCCTAATGAAATGTCTCACCTATAACATTTCTCTGAGCTTTGGTGTTTATTTTCCATGGAAAATTATCTTTTAAAAAGAATAGCACTGTGCAACTGAAGTTCCTTTCCTCCAGTGAGTGCATAGCATTCTGTAGCTGTCAGCTGCACCTCTCACCACATTATAACCCTCTCTTGTTACCAGAATTCCACTGATAAACAGGGATTTCTCTCGAGGCCAAGTCTCTCTTGATGTATGCAATGCCTGGCAGGATGGGGCACCAATCAATGATTAAGGTCAATGTGTCATATCCTCCTGTGTGGTGCTCTCAAAACAAAGCAGCAGTTGGGCCAAGAAGGAGCTCTGGGTGCTCATTATACCACACACTCCCTGAGTTGTTGTGTTTGAACGATGGAAAGTCCTTCGGGAATGAAGTTTGGTGTGGAAGTCCTTGGCCAAAATGTGCATTTGCTCAGGACATTTGGGAAATGAGGTGTTGGGAGTAAATTGCCTGCTGACGGTCTCGTGGCCCCTAGCATTTTGGGGTGGATTTGCACCTGCAAGGGTACCTTGGGAATATTTAGGCACCAGTGAAGGAATTCAGGGGAATGACGAGGAGTGCTTTAAAAAGCCTACAGCTGCCTAACCACAACCCGACCCATATGTCTGGGCACAGGAGGGGACAGTAGGGCACAAGGCATCAGGGCAGCCTGGGCTGGCAGAGCCCAGAAGGCACACTCAACTCCTGCAGACCAGCGCATCCAGAGCCACAGGCAAGCAGCCCAAACACAATCTGCTGGCAAGAAAATTCCCAGCCAGAGTCATTTGCTCAATTGAAACTACTTCCAAAATTGTTTAAAAAGTTAAATTACCCCTCTATTGAATGGGGAAACAGGGAGGCAAAGTCCTGGGCCGCCTGGCAGCCCTCAGCAGAGCACCCTCTCTGCTGTGTTTGCTCTGTGCCTACTCCTGGGGTTTTACTTCTCCAATGTAAGTGCGAAGTTCAATTGCCATGGCAACGGCATCTGGCAGGTGCAAAACACTATTCTTTCTGCTAGATGTAAGGGAAAACCTTTCTGCTCCAGGGGAGGGAACTGTCAGTTGTAATAAAGACTGTCCTCTCTTCTCTTACCTGGAAACATAGCAAGGAAAACTCTTCATTGATTTTTTTGTGAGAGGACTGGGCTTCCAGGATTAATTATCTTCCCCTGTTTTTCTTTGCTACACAATAGGTATCCATACAGGTAGAGGCAGTAAGTGCTCGGGCTATATATAACACATCCACAAAGCAGCCAGGGGAATTCTTTCCACAGAAGCAATGAGAAAGAGGTGAAGTTGCATGGAAAATGGTGCTGCTTTTCGCAGAGTCCCCATGCCTGTCCTCACTGGCCAGAACACAGGTCATCTTTGTCAAGGCTGAAGTGGCCCAGAGAGCTCCCTCCCATCTTTGAAGTACTTGGCTCTGCTACTTGGGCCAGACGTGTAGGACAGGCCTTCCTTCTTGATATAGACACAATTTTGCCCACACAGTGCCCCAGGAGCAGGTTTTTTTCCCACAGAGATAGTGTTGGGATGCACCCATGACTTGGGGTTGGGCCAGTAAGAGTAGCACTGCATCTGCTGAGACATCCACCATCCCCTTGCCTTTAAACCTTGCACACCATGGGAAAGGTGTGTCCAACTGCACAGCACAAAGGCAGGTATATTTTAATTACTTTATTCATTACTTGCCCACTCATGGATGATGGAATCACCTAGCACAGGAAGACTGTGCCCTGAAGAGGAAGAGAGGGAGGTGTTTGGCCACATGTGTCAACATAACCATCAGTTAGGGTATTTTTTCATTTGTCTTTCAATTCAAATATTTGATGGTTGTCCCTTATTATTTTGCATTCATCCCTATTCCACAAAAATTCTCTATTTTTCTATTGAAATTAGGAAGTTAGGAGCACACTTTTGTGGTCAACAAAGCCAGCAGAACAGGGGAGGGAGTGGTATACAGGTGACAACCAGAGCTCTGTCACACCAAGTTGCAGAATAGTATTAATGAAACAGGCCCTCTATAAAAGCTTCTCAATTCTTTCCACTTTTTTTCTTTTTTTTCCCTGTACAAAGGTAACTCAAAATTAATTTTTATTTGAAGAATGAGGTCTGTGAAGGAGTTGGCATCACAGCTTTGCAGGCACATCTTGTGTTGTAATATTATCACTCAAGTAAGAAAATGTACAGGCAAACATGAGGCAGGTGAGCAGTGTCGGTGTGTGCTCTGACAGGAAATGTCTCTGTGATGCTGCATAATAAGTAGTAATTACTAAACATCTATTTCCATTTTACACATTATTTCTTTCTGTTTTAGAGGGAGTCAAACCTAGAGTGATCATTCTGTTTATTTAACAGTGTTATAAACAGTATCAAATACATTACAAATCAAAAGTGGCCAAACCCAAGACTATTTCCTTGATGGAGAGAACTTTCATCTGCCAAGTGAGTCCATAAAAGAGCAAGGAAAGAGCAGCAAGGCCATCCCCTTCAAAGGTGCTGAAGGCTGCAGTTATTTGTATTCTGAAACACAAAAGGCACAAACTCAAAGTAACACAAGTCAACAGCCCTCTCTGTTGCAACCTTCTAGCTAGAAACAATAGATCTAAAAATACTGATGAGGTCAGTAGGTTTATCCCTGGCGAGAGGCGGAAGGGCAGGGATTATGCAAAATCAGGAAAAAACGCCTACAGCAGTGGGAAAAGATCAAGCTCTTTGTTTGTATTTTCAGCTTTCCTGAGCAGCTCCAATATGGGATCACTTTAATGCTGTTGGAACTTCAACAGTCAACTTCAAATTATCACTGCTCAGAGTGAAACATAATTATTAATTTTTTTAGAAGTGTTAAAAACCAACACAAGCAGCTACTTCATAAAAAATAATTGCAGTACAATATTCCCCCATTCCACAACCCCGAGGGAAGACACATATTTAGTGTCTTTGTAGCTGATGGTGGCCAATTTGCTCATCACTAGACAACAGTGTCCACTAGACTCTTTGTCTGTAGCTGAAGATGGTCAAACTGTACTCATAGAATCCTCTTCTCGTTCTATTATGGGTTTTCTGGTTCATATGTGGTACATGAGATATTTCCCTGCTCCCACAGAAACCTGGTGTGAAGAGGAAAATGTGGTGGCTTTTAATCCTCTGAGCACACTCTTCAAGCCAGAACCAAGAACCACAACTAAGCTGCCAGGAACTTCCTGAAATAGCAAGAGGTGGCAAAGCTTTAGGGCACTCCAAGTTTATCCCAGTGAGTGAATAAAAGACAAAAGTTAAAAACTGCAACTTTTAGGATAAGCAAAAAAGTTTCATGAAAAGCCTGGCACAGGACTGCAATGGCTACTACAGAACAGTAAGCAGAGGTGGAAAAAAGTTTTGGTCAGCCCAGTAGTTACAAATATTCACAGTGTAATGCTTTCCTGTGAAGAAGCACAAACCATTTTAGGCTTAAAACCAGCAGCCAGTTGGAAAAGACTCATGGGAAGAAGAAGGAAACCAAAGATAGAGGAAAAAAAAAGAAAATATAAACCTTGGCTTTATACTTGTGCCACATGGTCTGCTTGCTGCTAAGGCACAACCTGCAGGTGTGTGCCAAGCTTGCAAATCACACTAAAGCATCTGTGCCTGGGAACCAGTCCTGCTCCTCAGTCAGCATTTTCTGACCCAATGTCCCAGAGCAAGGGCTGACCTCACTGGCACTGCTGCTCTAAAAGAAATAGAAGGGACCATTTGTGTCTCTAAAGCAACTCCATCATGGCAAAAGAGCCAAGGCAAGCCCTGATGAACTGTGGGGTCCCCAAGCAGAATCCTCTGCAACTCTGCATCTGGTCCACTGCAATGAGTGCCAAAGATGCCCTTGACTTCAGCTACAGCAGGATCAGGTTCTTTCTCATGGGAAAAACAGAGGCATCCTAACAGTGAAAATCAGATTTTATCAAATAGGATAATTACAGAATTTGTAAATTAATTTTTCAGGGGGATGTTTTTTGTGGGGGAAAACCCCAATATTTCTGTTATTGCTACTGGAATTCTTTGATGAGATATAGGTGACTATGAAATTCCAACTCCTTCCCTGTAAGGACAGGGCTGGCAGGTTAAGACCCAGTCACTTCATAGCCAGAGTGGTTGTTCTGGTTTTTAAGCTCCCTGAATTCCTTTGGATAGCTGAGAAAAACTGACAAGGTTAATAAAATCCAGGCAGTTAAGAGGTAGCTCTGACATTGCTATTTGTGGGGAATCAAACCAAGAGGTCACTCACACTGATTTCAGCCATGTTGCACTTGAGATAAATGGGACCCATGAGAATTTTGCTCCAGTCACAACTGCAAAACCATTAAAAGCTCAGGGTTTCTTAGCCTTGGTACCTTCCCCATGTGAACACAGTCCTGCACTGCTTTCAGTCCTGCAGCTGTGCTTTGAGGCCCAGCAGCATCCAGGCACTGCCTCAGGGCTCATCCAGGGGTGCACTGGGCTGTTTCATATCCTGGCAAAGGGCTCCAGCAGCACTGCCCAGGTCCCAGGCACATCCCTGCCAGCCTCCACCACACCTTAGGGCCATCTCTTCCTGTACCACAGCCCTTGTGGGACTGGTGGAGAGATTCATGGCTTATCCCTCCTGGTACCTTGTACTTGCACCCCATACAGCCCATAATACACAACTCCTGCTAGAGCAGGGGTTTTGGTCTTTCTTTTTTTTTTTTTTTCTTTTTTGAGTCATTTGCTTTACGCCATACTAGAAATGCACAGATCCAGCTCGAAGAAGAAGAAGAAATCATTATATGCTCTGCCATCCTTGCCACCCTAACTGTTCTTTTAAATTGAGGGAAATTCATCTCAGGAGAGAAGTGTCTGTTTGCTCTCCAGGCATCAGGAGCATGGAGAGCATGCCTTTGTAGGATGGAGGCTGTCTGTGTCTTTGAAATGCACCCATGAGACATTTATACTCTTTTTCGTTCTACCATGAGGCAACTGTATGTCTGCTTTTGTCAGGTGATCAAGTTCCCTCACGGCACAGGCCAAATCTTAGGGAATAAAATCTCCTTTCCAAATAATCACATAGGACATCAACAAAATAAAGCTTATTTAAAGCACACAGTAGCAAATTGCTATTTACCCTTGGAATTGTTTTCACAGGCAGAAAGTAAATTTTATTTCAAGTAATCATTATTGTAGATAAGGGATACAAGGCTGTACTTGTAGGGGAAAAAATCACACTGTGGAGCTATAAACAGTAAATTGAAGCCATGAACACAGAGGAAATCTCCTGATTGATAAAACTGAAATTAAATAAGCAGTTTTGAAATATTTTTGGCATATATCTTATTCTAATCTTAAGACTTGGACACGTGTACTATATGGTATCCTGTTTTAAGCTGAAGTGTTATCAGCTGTTTAAATGAAACTGCAAAGCTCACCTCTCACAGATAGACCACCCTTTATGGAGCAAAGAGCAAATGTGTACCAGCTTCTGCAAATTCCTTCTCCTCTGCTTGTCATTAGATACAAAAACTCTCATCAGGTGTACAGCATTCATCATACACAGAAGTATCTGCAGAACAGAGACACCATTTGCTCCAGCTGCACTGCCCAGGACAGGTGCTGTTAGAGCCAGGAAACAAATCACAAAGTCAGGGCATCCTCTTTCAGCTGGATCTGCTCAGTAAAAAGCTCTGCTTGGAAATGGCTGCAGTCCTGCCTAATTAGGCAGACTGGACAGCTATGACATCCAGTGAGCCTTTTCAGGGAATACGGATCTGGGGAGGAGTTGTGATGAGACATTTCTGACATTGGCTGCTGCTGGAGGGAGAATATCAGATGAGATGTACTGCTCCAGTGCTCCAGCCAATGCTAAGTTCCTAATTTAGGCATTTTGTGGAAATTGTTGAAAAACATTCTAATTGGAAGGAACTTCTGCTTCTCCAGCATACAATTTCCCCCATTTTTTAGCACTGAGGCATTTGCATGAAAACAAGCTCTTTGTTTTTAAAATTCCACTGCACTTGTTGTTTATTCCCCACTGGAATTCATAATCCTGTGTTTGCACAAAGCACTATAATTGGTTGCTGTGGAAGTGTTTCTATCAAAAGGAAATGATTATTAATAATCAAGAACAAACAGTTGCATAATAGAGATTAGTAAAATAAGCACCATTCTAATAATAATGCTAATCTCCCTGAAACCAATCTCTTCAAATGCTATTTCAAATGCTTTGAAATAAACACATCCTAACGATAAAAATCATCTTTAAACATGAAGAACAGTAAGAATCACAGGAACAAGTACAGGTGGAAGTTGACTCCATCAACAAGAGTGGTGTGTTTTGCTGCTGGCAAGTACAAAATTCCACCATGAATTGTACTGGGTTTGCATGGCCAGGTTTTGTTGTGAGGGGCTTCAGGGGGGACTTCTGTCTGAAGCTGCTGAACGCTTCCCCCATGTCCAGCAGAGCCAATGCCAGCCAGCTCCAGGATGGACCCACCACTGACCAAGGCTGAGCCCATCAGGAATGGTAGTAATGCCTGCTTGATAGCATATTTTAAAAGGAAAAAAAATGTAGTGAGCAGATGTAATTGGGACCGGAAAACAGTGGAGTGAGAACATGTGCAAAGAACAACTCTGCAGATACCAAGGTCAGTGGAGAAGCCAGAGTGGGGATTCCTCTGCAGGCCATGGTGCAGACCATAGTGAAGCAGCTGTGCCCCTGCAGCCCATGGAGGGCCTCAGGGAATGCAGAGATCCATGTGCACTCCATGGAGGAGACCCACCCTGGAGCAGGAGGATGCCTGAAAGAAGGCTGTGAACCCATAGGAAACCCATGCTAGAACAGAGTCCTGGCAGGGACCTATAAACCTGTGAAGAGAGGAGCCCACGCTGAAGGTTTCCTAGTAGGACTTGTGACTGACCCTGTGGGGTCCCACGCTGGAGCAGGCTGTTCTTGAAGACTGCACTGTGTGGAATAGACCCACACTGAAGCAGCTCAGGGAGAACTGTTGTCCGTGGGATGGGTTCACACTGGAGAAGTTCGTGAAGAGCTGTCTTCCGTGGGAGGGAACCCACACTGGAGCAGGAGAGAGACTCCTCTCCCTGAGCAGTGGAAGAAACAACATTTGATGAACTGTCTGTAACCCCCATTTCCCATCTCCCTGCACTGCTGCGGGGGAGGAGGTAGAGCGCAGGAAGGAGGGATGGGTGGGAGGAAGATGTTTTTAAGATTTGTTTTACTTCTTATTATCCTGCTCTGATTTTGTTAGTAATAAATTTAATGAATATCCCCTGGCTGAGGTTGTTCTGGCCGTGACAGTATTTGGTGAGTGATTTCTCATGGTCCTTGTCTTCTTTTGTTGTATTTTCACTTCTCTGTCCAGTCATGGAGAGAGTAAGAGAGCAGCTTTGGTGAGTGCCTGGAATTCAGCCAAGGGTCAACCCACTACACTGCCCCGGACTAAAATTTTTAAGACTCAGCTGGCAATTAATTACTTAATACAGGCAATTCCTGTTGGCCCAAAATACATGTAATAGTGAACTAATACAAACGATGAGTTTCTCCATTTTTAAAATTATCAAGAGGAGAGGCTTGCTGGTAGTTTACGTTATTTTTGATATTCTTACTGCAGACATAGAAAGCTTTTTTTTTCTTGTTCCTGAGACTCAGAAGTCTGGCATGGGTATTCTGTTTTTAGATGTTGTGGAAACCAGCATGCAAAGGGCTTTGAGCAGATCAGTGTCTTGAAGTCCATGAGATTCTGCTGGTACATTACCAACACCCTGTAGACCTTCAGGGTTGAAGCATCTTCCTCCTTAGCACAAAACTCCCTAATTTTCCCTTGTAAGACACATTCCTTCTTTTCCAGCTCACTGATTTCATCCTTTAACCCAGACCCATTCTATTTCAATGGCAGTAGGAACAACCCTTGTTTTGAGCAATGCACAAAGATCTGGATGCTTATTTATGGCTCCTGGTTGCTGGATTTGCCTGCACTAGACCTCTAGAGGACTCATCTGCTGCCAGCCAAGTCGCTCAGAATCAGGTTTAGCACAAATGAGGATTTGAGAATAAAATGTTTATTTTAAATTTATAGGCAATCATGGAATGACATTATAAAAGACAAAATTTCCTGAACAAGGGCATGTTTAATAATAGATATTCTCCTCCATAGCAGCTCATGTCTACCTGTTTTTTGTTCTAGGTCAAACAATAATAATCATATTCTTTTTTCTTGTAAGATTATTTTTGATTTCTCTTGCACCTTTTCCTCAGTCATCCACCTGCCCTCTCCCTGGAAGCATGGAGATCATTCCTTCATGCCAGCCCCAGCCAAGATGCTCAAATCTTGGTTGCTTCTCCCCTGTGAAACCTCCCTCCTTGTTGCCTGTATCTGGCACTAGACACCACTTGGTGCTCCATGTCCAGTAAAGAGATGAAAATATCACTTTTTTTTCCTTTCCTTTTCTTCTACAGGTGTCTTAACAAACTTTTCAACAACCAAAGTTAAATCTCATGTTTTTGGCTTCAGGCTGTGTGTCTGTTACATCATCTTGAGGAAACAATGATAAAACTTAGGCATGATATTGTGGTAAGTATTAACATTTTGTCCTCTTCCTCTATTCATAACTAGCTTTATTATCTGAGTCTTTATAACAGCAGTCATCCACAGTTGCCTTCATGGCTGGTTCTTGGCAGACCAAAGGTTATTTGGCTTTTATAGGTAAGGCACAGAGTTATTTCCAAAGCAAACATCACTCTAAGACATGGAGATGAAAATACAGTCCTTAATGTGGACTCTAGATTACTTTCTGCATGCATGACAAAGACAAAACTGGAATATTTATACAATTGCCTTTTGTTACAAGGTTTGCCAAAGCCTGAAATCTGCCCTTTTATAAAAAGAAAGGACTGTGTCTTGTCTGCTGATAATGGCATCTTTGGCATAGACTGGAGGTGATTACTTTTCTGGTTTGACAGATGGAGAGTTCAAGATCAAGGTACCACTTCTCTGGGTGCAGTCTTTGTCACTAAATTGTTCAGTGGTAATATGACCAGGAGGGGCTGGAAATATCCTTGACCTGATCTCTTCATCAAACACACATTATCAGGCAACTGAGAAGTGTCTCTCTCCTCTCAGTCAAATAAACCGCAATGATATAATCAACTAAATTCAAAACCAACTGATGTGGATTAACTTAAACTTATTGAGTAAACAGACATGTAGCTGCAGCTATTCTTTGGCAATGATCTTCTCTGGCATTTATACATGAGTACCAGCCCTCAAACCCTATGTAGGCATGCAGGCAAATCCTTCTAGAATTCACATAAAATGAAAAACCTTCACTTCAAACCAAAGAAATGAGACATTAGTATGCAAGCAAATGGATGGCATCTTGGAGGTGTACACATTTTGATTTTCAAAAGGCTTTGAACAAGTTCCTCGCCAAAGACTGTTAAGCATCTGAGTTGTCAGGATACATGTGAAAATACACTCTTATGAATCAGTGAGTAGTGAGAAGATAAAACACAAAGGACACGGATATGGTCCAAGCTCACAGTGAAGTGAATTTCCCAGCAGGATCCAGTGAGGATGTGAGAGACCTGTATTAAAGAGCATATCCATGTATGACCTGGAAAGGAAAAGGAAGAGGGGGGTAAGTGAAGTGACAAGTTCACAGGGGCTGCAGAGTGATTCAGAGCAGCCAGGCCCAACTGTGGGGAAAAGCTGGAGGCTGCACAGCTACAGAGGGATTACACAACATGGAGATAATGGCAGGCAAATCTCGGTGTCTGTAACTGCAAATAAATGCACATGGGGAAAAACCCCAAGCCTTAAACTATATCTAATGGAGTCTGAAGAAGGTTTAATCAGTCAGGAAAGAAATCTTGAAACCATGTGTTACTTCTATGGGAGTAACTCCATGTTCAGCAGTGGTTAAAAAGGCACTGAAGGAATTACTAGCATAAAAATAGAGGGAAAAAAAAAAAAGACAATACTATCATGCCATTGTAAAAATCCTCAGAGGATATGCTCATGGAATATTGAGTACCACTCTGGTTGTGCCATCTTGAAATGAATACAATACAGCTGGAAGCAGTGCTGGTGAGGAGCAGGATGGTATGACTTCAAAATGAAACAATGATTATTAAAGTGACTAGGAGTTCACTTTGGAAATTGCAGGGGTACATAGCACAGGCCTCCAAAGTCAACACACTATTGCTAAAACAAATAGGGAAAGTAGTTCCCTACTTGCTGTTTTTCTGGGAAGAGTGGTATCATCTGGTAGCAGGTTTAAAACAAAAATCAAGAAGAACTTTTTCCTCCAGCACATAATTGTATCACTGAACTCAGTGGCAGAGGATAATGCAAAGTGAAGAAATGGTAATCATTTCAAAAGGGTATTAGAACAGTTCATGAAACACCACCAAAGACTATTAACATGATGGTCTGTCTGCAACTACTTACTGAGGAAAACCCCTGAGCCACAGAGTGAATTTGTAAAAGTCTGCCAGGAAATGATACCACATACATCCTATCTACAGGAACTTCACAGGAATACTGCACCCCATATTTTGCTGAAAAAATTTATAAAGGACAAAGCAATCCCAGGTCTGTTTCTCTGCAGCACACAGAGCGCTCTTGTACTACCCCAGCTGCCTTTGTGCCTGCAAGCTCTTGTGCTATTCCCCAGAGCCTGCAACACAGACAGCAACTTCACACTCTCAAAGCATCACTCTGGTGGCTTTAGCATGGCTTCTGCTTCCCTGGAAACTGCAAAAGTGTGATGGACACTCACACACTCCCACATTAGCACAGCCACAGGAGTACCCCAAGTGACTCAAGGAAAACCCAAGGCCAAGTACTGTATAATGAGAAGAGAAGCATCCTGCTCTCATGGAGGGGATCAGCACTGAGTTGGGTTGGCACGCGTTGGTTTTGCACCGCTGGCAAATTGATCCCAAGGTCTCTCAGTTGAAAGCTGGGGAATCCAAGGGGACAAAATGAAAGAGTGTGTGATGAGAAGGATGCTGAGAAACAGAGAGATGAAGGCTTTAGGCCATCCTGTGGGATGCTCTGCCTATGGGAAGTTCAGTGAAAGGCTGTGAAACTTTGGAAAAGTTCAGGGAGCTTTGGGGCCAGAGAAATCACTATCAGCAACTACCCTCACCAGAAGTTTCCCTGCAAACCCTTCCATGTCTCTGATCACCAAAGATTTCTGCTTTGCTGCTTCAGCTTATCTGGGAGTCCTTGTCCCAGCCAATGCACTTACATTATTTTTAGCATACACAGTAAAATTCCATTTTGTTTCTGATACATCCAATTCTCCCAGACTTCACTACTGTGCCTTTGCTGAGGCCACACTGTTTTACAGGCTTATAACCTCTGCAGTTTAGCAGAGTCAGATTTCTCAGATACAATGATGGGTAAAACTGCAGAGTCCAAAAAAAAAAATGAAAATCTCAGTTGAAATAAGATACTGCAGTTAACATAAGAATTCTTTTTTTTTTCCCAGCTTAAGCAATCCAGATAAGCACCTGAGCATTTAGGCTTTAGAGGCTGTAGAAACCCAGCTTACCACGAAGTCTGACAGTGCATAATCAAACTGAAAGAGGCAGATTTAGATTAGATATTAGAAAGAAATCCTTCACTGCAAGGGTGGTGAGGCACTGCAACAGATTGCCCAGAGAACTTGTGGATGCCCCATCCCTGGAAGTGTTAAATACAGGCTGGATGGTGGGCTGAGCAGCCTGGTCTAGTGGAAGGTGTCCCTGACCATGGCAGGGGGTTGCAACAGTATGCAACCTTAAGGTTCCTTCCAAATAAACCATTCTACAGTTCTAGAGTTCTATGGTTCTATGATCATTACGACTATGGGAGTAACTGAGTTACTGTGAACCACACATTCTACTTATGTGATGCTGCTGCAGAACTATTTGTGTGTTTTTAGACACTCATTGCTTAAAAGCTTAAAATGCATAAAGTTCATTAAAATAAAGGGAGAAGAAGTGCCTTGCCCTGCATTGCACTCAATCCCCTGCCCTAAGCTGTGGAGCCAGACTGGGTTTATGGTGGGTGCTTCAGGCAGGCAGGACCCTCACACCTACAACACTGAAATAAAGACACAGAAAAACACAGGTCCCCATGCTAAGGGCAGGGCCTCCAACCTGCAGTGCTCTCAGCCAAGTGCCTGGATGTGTGGCTTCTGCCTGCAGTGCTGAACAGCCTCACCTCCCAGCCAGGTGCTGCTCCCAGCTAAGCAGTGATGGCTGTCAGCTCCTCTGGCTCCCCTGGATCCCATAGGACCCACTCCTGCAGTGCAGCCCATTGAAGCAGTGGTCTGGATGTAGGGCACCTGTGATCTCATCCTGTTCAGGAACTTTAATAAATCCCAAAAGGCACCTGGGGGTATCTTGAGATGCCTAAACAACATTATTAGTCAGGGTAATATGAGTAAGGATGAGTAAGGATGGCTTGCTGCCTGTACAAGTAACATTAAAAGAGTGGTGACCACTACCATGCTAAGCATTACTGAGTGTTCCTTGTCTTAACATCTGAAATGCCCAACAGGAAAACAGACAGATACAGGTTCACCCACCCAATTCCAGCTAACTCTGGTCTTGTCCTGGAAAGAGACAAAGAAAATCAGCTTTCTGATGTCAAACACAAGTGATGTTGGAGGAGGAAAATTTTCAGGTGAGTCACTGAGATTCTGTAAAAACTAAGAAAGGGAAAAAAAGTAACAGCAAATCCCTGCAAGAATAGGTTTAATGATCTTGTTTCTCAAGCTGTTCATAGACAGTCATTAAAAAACCCAGCTTGAGGCTCTGTTCCTCAGCCCTCTCCTGGAGGATCTCCTCTGATTTCTGGTTTTTGTGTAAGAAGTATATATTTTGGTCAAGGATAGCGCTGACACAGTCACACCCACCAGCTGTCCGGATTCTGGCATGGGCAGCTGGGCAAAGCCAAGAGCCCTCGAGCTGTGCAGCTTCAGCTGGGGGTCTGGCACAGGTATGCAGAGTAACTAACACTGGTTAAAAAGAGGAAAAAGTTATTCTGTATTGATTCCCTGTAGTTTTAAATCACAAAGAGCATTTGCCTTCATTTTTGCTTTCCCTGCTTTATAACATTTTAAGGTCTATCTTACTGTCATGATGGTTTCCTCTGAGGCTCAGTACAGTTCACAGTAAAACCTTACCTTTCAATTTGTCACTAGCAATACAGAAATTAAAATCACAAACATCCAACTGTGAAGTCACACAAAGGCTGGAGGCTTATGAAGTTGTTGGCAGAAGGCTGTGCTGGCAGGATGTGGTGGGTTCACCTTGGCTGGCTGCCAGACACCCACCCAGACACTCTCACGCCCTCTCCTCAGCAGAATGGGGGGAGAAAATGAGATTAAAAAGCTCATGGGTTGAGTAAGAAAACCAAAAGCTGTGCAGGGAAGCAAAATGAAAAGAGAAATTTATTCCCTACTTCCCATCAGCAGGCACTTCCTAGGAAGCAGGGCCTCAGTACATATAGCAATTGCTTGGGAATACAAACATCACAACTATGATGTATCCTCATTCTTCCCTTTATCTCTGCTTTTACCACTGAGTACAATATCATGTAGTATGGGATATTCCTTTGGCCACTTCTCTGTCCCAGCCTCCTGCCCACTCCCAGACTGGTCTTTTTGGGGTGAGAGGATTGACAAGACAGCCTTGAGGCTGTGGAGTCACTGCTCAGCAGTAGCCAAAACACTGGTGTCTCCTCAGTACTGTTTTAGCCACAAATGCAAAGCCCAGCACCACAGAGGCTGGTATGAAGAAAGCTAACTGCATCCCAGCCAGACCATGAAAGAATCTAAACGTCTATATTACGAAAGAAAAAGGGAAAAAACCAACCCAACGACCAAACGAACCAAATCCTGCCTCTTCTATAGACAAGCCTACTACAGACAGCTATAGTTCTACAACTAATCCAGCTTCATAGGTGGCTACACTTCCAGCACCATGTAGTTCACTTGCAGGAAAGAAGAACAGGCTCCGTAACTTGGATTTACACATCCTCTGTCATGCATGCATGGAAGGTCAAAAAGATCTTTGTCTCTAGGATGATGGTTCTTCTAGGTTCAAATACATTCAAAAAACGGGTGGACTGTTTTCTTGTAATTTCTTTATGAAACAAGAGTTATGAGATGATGATTCTTTCATTTTGCAAAGGATGTTCAATTGGAGAAAGGATATGAAAAGGCTTAAACCCTGCAGACTGTCTCTGATTCCTTTTTTACTATTTTTTACTCTGGAACCTGCAGAGTCCCTGCAGAGCTGGATGAGCTTTAAAGGCAATCAGATGCTGGGCATTGGCTTTAATCTCAATGAGACCTCAGGAGCACTAACTCTGCTCTGCATGCTCAGATGTGATTTTGTACTGGGAAGCCCTAGGTGGGACAAAATCCAGCACCTTTCCATGGAAAGAGGGAAAAACAAAATCTCCTTTTAGATATAGTAAGCACTGGGGAGTTTGGTCTTAGTATAAACTTAGCAAAGACTGTCTCTAGTTTCTAAAGAGCAATGTCTAGCTGAAGCCAGGTAGAGTACCAACAACAAGGAGAAAAAAAAAGGATGAACAGGGCAAGCAAGGCGTGGTTTCACCTCACTTAGCACCATCATGCTGAGCACACAGCATGCCCAAGTCCCACTGCAGCCACCAGAGAGGCCCTTCTGAAAGCCATTCAAACACCACGTTGGCTGATTTCCCTTTGGGTTTGCCTGTCACTCTCCATCAATGATGGAAATGGCCCAGCAGGGCAGCAGAGCTGCCCATGGAATCTGTCTCACTCTGGCATCTAATTTTAAGGCATGCAGAGCTGGAGCCAATCCTCTGAGCATTTTTTCTCTTGGACCTAATTTCATCTTGATGACTAACAAGTGAAAGCATAAGAGTCTTAAATTATTGCTAGTCTCCTTTGAACTTGGCTTATACTGGGCTCTGCATGGAGCAAAGAAATCACACGTGGACGGCCACTGAAATTGAGGGCACTGCACCGAGGGCACACTGCATTGCTACAGCATTCACACACAGGAAGCTAATAATTAAAATTCATCTTAATCATGTATCTTTTGTGGTCTTCTCAAAGCTGAGTAAGTGTTCATTCACTGCCTGGTAATAGCTGACAAAGCCCTGGATACTGGAACAAAGCATTCAGCCCTATTTAGTCATACTCTGGAAAGCCGTCTTCGGGGGGTTTTTTCCTAATTATTATTAACACTGCACCATTAAGAATCATGATCATCATTTGCAAACTAAAGAAGTGGTAAATGTCTGGGTGCAAAATTTATTAGTCAGAAGCTATTGCCTGATGCGAGAGAGAGAGCTGTAATTCCTAATTTTTCATACAAAACCTCACTTCCAATAGGGAATTGTTGAAAATTGTTGATAAATCATTGCTATGATATATTTAAAGGCTGCTGGTGAACACTGCAAGACATAAATCACAGAAGGTGGCATTTTAAACTAGTAAATAAAAAGTAAATGAAAATATCATCACATAGATTTATAGAGTGCTTGACAAGGACCTCTGAGTGTTTTTTGGGTTTGTTTTTATTTTTTAAGAGCTCTAAATGGGAAACAACAGATACTGGAAGTCCACATTATGACCCTGCATTTCTAAGGCAGCACCCTGTCACCAAAACTTGAATTATGACCATCTCCAACAGAGAAGAATGGCAGAATCTGGCCCACAGTGTGTATCAACATCCACTCTGCTCAATTGTAAAAGCGTCTGGAGGACAAAGCACAAAGTGGTTTGGAGGGATGGGATCAGACAGACCTATTCAGAGAGCTCAGAGTCTGTCCTAAGCAAAGGAGAAATCTTACACTCCTGTGGACAAAGAAAACAAAGCCAATGAAAACCAAGCTGGGGATGTTCTGGCTGGAAAGCACGGGGCTCAAGCTGTGGACACAAATAACAAGAAGCTGTGATTTTCCACTCTCATTGAGTAGTGCCCACATTATTTCTGGGTGCGCAGGGTGAGAATTACCTAATGTGGAATTTCCCCTCCTACCAGTAAAATGCAGATAGCACTCCACATACACAACTCTCAGGATGAGCTGTGCCTTTTTTGCACGTGCTGCAAACGGTGATGTAGCAGCCTCGGGGACAAGGTGTCCAAAGGCGAACATCTAGAACCTCCCTTTCCTTTCTGCTGCTGGTGATAAATGCTGCAGAGACTCCCTCCCCTCTGCAGGCCCTCTCTGACACAACTCCTCCCAGGGCATGGTACTGTTGAGAGAGGAAGACACAAACCACATTTTCCTACCATCTCTCCATCTGCACATACGACTGCAGGAGGAGTGGTCACAGTCAGTGCGCAGTCAAAACCAAGCGAGGAAGACATTTCTGCTCTCTGAAGAGATGCAGGGCAGCTTTTTTGGATCATATGCAATATTTACAGATTCTTACACATCACAGAGTTCTGCTGGGGTTTATCCAAGCTGCAGAAGTAATTTCATTAACATCTTTGCCATATGGACTATTTAAGATGTTAAGAAACTAATATGAAACATTAAGTTTTTCTGTGTTAAAGTTTGTTCTCAGGTCTGGTACTTCCCACATCAAGCAAGATGCTTCTCACTAGCAGGACCATCAGTGAGCCTCTTATGGAAGAGGAGATACCTAGAACAGCTTAGCCTTTTAGTTCAATAGTCCCATAAGCATTAGACTAAGTCTAGGTTTTCTGCCATAAACATCCTTATCTGAGATATATGTGCATCTTGAAACATGGTATGTTCCAAAGCCTAGAGTGAAAGGGAAGGCTTTCCCCACTCTGTGGAAGAAGGTGGATTCCAGGCAAATTTGTTGCACTTGTGAAAGGGTCATACTCCCTCTTTTCCTACTGCCATGCATTGAATTTAACAGCTTTTGTGTTTCAAAATCAACTTCTTCACATGGACTGGTGAAGAACTGTATGAGTGTGGATTCCCCCGGATGGGAAAACTAATGAATACCACATTTTCAGTAAATCAACCCAGATTTTTACTGCACAGTCCTTGAACAGCACCAAGGAAGGATACAAGGTAGTAGATCTCTGTCTTCAGATGTTTCCTTCATTTGGTTAAAATGATGTTGCCAACATCTCCCTGTTTTGAAAATAATCACAGATAGGCCTTTTTATTAGCACCAAATTTCTAGCTGAGGAAAAGGATGGGGGAAATTAAACCGAGCTTAAAGAATGTTGTTTGCATAATTAGTGAGATTATGCAGCTGTTACTATCTGCAGGTGTTAAGTGCTGGGCAAGACTTCTGTGTCACTGAAAAATTTAAAAAGCAAATTTTTAGTAACAACCCTGTGCATTTTGAAGTATTTTAGGTAAGCTTCTGTTTCTGATTTTTTTGGTCCAGGTATGGATTCACATGTTTGTGAAACTGAGTATCACACGCCAAAAATACTTCTTGTACTGTGATGCCGTGGTCACAGTGGGAGAACAAGAGAGATTAAGTCCCTCAATCTGCCCCTGAACAATGCATGACCTTTCTCTGCCTCTCCATGTTCTTTGTAAAAGAGACTTTTGAACTATCACCTTGAGGAGCTGTGACCTTGTTTGACTTCTTAGCATTGACCACAGAGGTTGTAGTCCGTCCAAGTCCAGTGGGAGGCTCAGCAGGGCCTTCAATTCATGTCTACATTACAGGTTTGCTATTAGCCTGTGCATTGAAGGAAACAAGCCTATTGTGATTTTCCTGTATGTCCATTTTTTTCTTAGCAGCTTCCAAACACTTTGGCCAATTTCCTCTGGACTGAGGCAGTAGCAGTCTGTGCTGTGTTTCATAGATACTTCATCCAGATGGGTGGTAAAAAAAACAGGACAGGACTCCTATTAGTGAGCCTACAGAGGAATGGCAGGAGGAGTACAGCTGGATTTTGTTTCATCTGGTAGTTTTGCTTTGATTTTTCTCAGTCTCCTTCGCAACTGTTAAAAAAAGTGTGTTTTCTCAAAGAAAGTTTCTTTGTGAACCCTGTAATAATTCACTTTTCCAAGCCTCTCTCTCAAAGGCCATTTCTCTCAGCATTAGTATGTTTGAGGTCTGCTTAGAGCCACCTATTAATAGATGCTATCTTGCCTGCCCTGTGAGGGGAATCTCTGGGATACTCCTTCTGCCTGGTGTTCATAAACCCCTCCTGTAACTCCAGGTTGGATGTTGATGACTGCTGCCATCTGAAACACACTGCTATTTCTGTCTCCTGCCTTGCTGAACACCCCTGAGCTGGAGTCCTTGCCTCTTCCAGGATGGTCCTCCCTAGGGCTGGTCAGAAAGCAAACTAATTTCACAACCAAAATGTAAATAAGTGAAGAGAATTTATGGGTATTTCCACAGAAATCACCGACTTTGAGACAAAATGTGAGCTTTCCTCTGAAAGTTTGGCTGTGAGTATTGCTGTGTTTCACAACAGCACTGATTCAGGAGCCTCATTTTCTTGCTGCTGCTCTGGTGTGAGCAGCTAGCTAAGATGATCCATCCCACAAGACAACCCAGCATCCCACATGAAGAAATTCTTGTACTCTGGCTCTGTGCTCATTTTCTATAACCTACCTTTTAACAACAAAAATCTGCATTTTACTGTGAGGAGGTGGCATTTTTCATGAAATAGTATAATTTAGCAAAGCACTAACTTTCCATCAAGAACAGCTTATATACATTTTTTTACACAGTTTGCTAGTCCCAAAACCTTTCCCTGGGGTCATCCTCAGGATGCACAGGAGCCCCAGGCATGTGCTGACAGACTGTTTCCAGCTTAACCCACCAACAGAGCCTGCAGCAAGTCATCCCACCACCACTTGCTTTAATTGAGTTGGTATCCACAAAGGGGTTTTTTTTAAGATGCAGCTTTTTTTTCATTGTATTTTGATTACAGTGTGAGTGAGATTCTTCCACCCAGGTGCCTAAATATGACTTAGGGGTTAATACCACTGCCAGCCAGGGCCACTTGAGATGTCTTCAGCTGCCACTCCAGAAGGATCTGGGTTTCCCACTGGTCCCCTTCCCTGTGTTGAGAGGCCTGAACCAAGCCCTTGAACTGAGCAGAAGACTTGGATTCCTGGTTTATGGCTGGGAGTCCACATGCACACATCTAACTACAGATTGTTGACCTCTAGGACTGAGGCCCATAATATGTCTTTAGTCCAATGCTATTTAGACCCAATCTGCTCATGCCTATGCTTGAAACGCTCTATTTTGGGTGAGCCACACTCTTCCTGGTGCTGTCAGAGGAGCACACACTGCACCAGCATACAATGAAGCACTGAGCTTCCCCTCTTCACTGATTCCAGGTCTGCACTGCATTTAATTTATACCTCCGACACTGATAAATTCCTCTCCCAAACAAGGTGCTCTCCAGGAGCTTATCCATTCATTGCAGTGTTATTCAGTCACAGCAAAACCCAAGGAATGGAATATGTCTTCTCTAACTCTGCCAGACAAGCATTTTGTGTTCCATGAGGGCCAGTTTATAATGGTTCTTGGCTGAGCTGAGGGTCGGCAAGTGAGGCAATCTGATTTCAGGCAGGGTAAGACTCAGATGATGAGGGAGTGCCTTATCACTTTACAGCCTTAGCAAAATACTCAGTGTCTGAGAAAAAGAGCTTTGGAGTGGTTCACTCAGGCAGCTGACTTGGGCTCCTCGCTCTCAGACATGGCTGGTCCCACAATCCACACTGGCACATGCAGGAGGGCAGTCACCCTGGAGCCCAAAAGCACCTGAACTTTCTCCTTCTGCTTCTCCTTCTGCCACATTGCAGAGACCCAGCTCTGGCCTCCTGCCCTTCTTTGGCATCTTCCTTTTCATCACTATCTCACAGGCATCTCCTCCATGACCCCAAAATGACCTGCCTCCAACATTTTCTGTAACAAACTCTTCCCATTCCTGCCAAAGTTGATGGAAACCCCTCAGGAGTTAGAGGGAAGGTCAGAGACCACGGTAGGAACCCAGCCCCATGAGTGAAAACAGTCAGTACAGAGTTTAGGTAATGCTCAACAACTCTTTTGTTTAAACCAATTGTTTTTCTATTGAGGCTTCACAAACAATGAAAATAACAGCAATGGTTGAGCCCACCCATGGCATGTTTTACACATCTTCCACACAAAGTCACCCTCACCGCTGTTCCATAATGCTGGAAATCCAGTCTGCTGTCAGGACATGCCAAGTAGATGAAGCACTTTCTGGAGATGAGACTGAAGCAGCCCCATAGGGAGAGCTCTTGAGCTAACAGGAAATCACTAGTGAGGCTCCTCAAGAAAATCACGTTTGGAGCAATCTCAGGGAATGTCTTAGCAATAGCTTTGAGTCTGAATACAGATGCTTTCAGACATCATTGACAGCTCAGACTTTTCCATCATGAGCTCTTTAAAGAAATGAAAAATGCCTGGTAAAACAAATGTACAGGGTGCAAGTGGGCCTCACACAGCACAACAGTCCACTTCTGCTCACCCTCCTCACAAGGAGGATAATTAAATGCCCAGACCCCATGAGGGCCTACTAGGAGGGCCAGTACTGTGCAGCCAGTCCAACAAGCAGAGACCCAGAGAGCATGGGTTCTTTATCCTGTGGAGGAGAGCCAGAGGGGAATGCAATTGCTTTCCTAGAAATGCCTGCTGGGGGGCAGAGGAGCTCCTCACCTCAAAAGACAATGCTGGCACAAGTTAAAATGACTATAAATAATTCAGTCTGGAAATTCAGATGAGAGGAGGGATCCAGCATCAGATTTTGTGTAGGACAATGGGAAAAAAAGTCTAAACTTCTTCCTGACTGGAGCCTGCTGTGCTTATGAAAGCACAAATGTGTCAGTGGGGTGAGCAGACAAGGGAGGTTAGGTTGGCAGGAAAATACAGGATTTTGAAATGGAAAAAAATGAACATGTTTTCAGGTGGAGAAGCCCTTCTTCAAGGGATTTGGTATCTCAGGGGTCCTGAGATAAGCAGAGTGTAGCACACAGTTTTGCCTTTTGCTGCTCTGTGCTGCATGCCCCTATCAGTGTCAGCATGTTACAGGCTAATGATGTCCCAGCAGTAAGATGATTGCTTTTCTCTTGATGCACGCCTTCTCTCCTGTTTTAAAATGCAAAATCACCAAGGATGAGATTGGCAACTATACCACATTTCTGCTGTCCCACGTTGCAGGTGCCCATTATCTCATTTACAGCCCCATCATTAGGCAGCGAGATTCCCATGTCTCCAGTGTGCAGTGCAGCATTTCTGCTCATCTGTAACTCGGGTGTCTGAGCTTCTTTATCGTTGTATCTGCATCTCTCTGCAGTGATACTTTGCCTGCATGCCAGGAACAGCTCTGTCATACTGCATGGAAAACAAAGCCCTCCTATAGCCTTTCTCCTGAAGAGTACTGAAGAGTATCCCTGAAAATCTTTAAAAGAGAACAGGAATGTAAGTTGCTTCTAGTGTAAATTGCTTAGTTTCAAATTGCTCATGGCTAATTTATGTTCTGAGGGAAAGATAGTTCAGCTCTTCCAATACTGAATATGAATTTTGTATCTATATAACATCATAAGGACCTACATATTGAATAAATAAAGCGTGGGTAGGGCTAGTCATGATTTAATACTACAAAATTATGTCATGAATAAATCACTAAATTGTTAGTCATGATTAAATCCTACTAAGCCCTGCAGTGCAGGAACATTAGTGAGACCAGCTAAAGCTTTCCTCCTCCACCCTCAGAGGTTCCCATCCACCCCCTCGTTGCCCACCTTAAAGCTGTGTGCCAGGTATGGCAGTGCCAGGCCAGGGGGCTGCTGCAGGCACAGCTCCCCCAGAAACGCTCTCCTCCAGGTTTAAAGCAAATTTCCATCCCATGCCATCTTTATAAAAATAAACTGCTCTCACTCTCATCCCCGAGTGGAAATGTTCCTCTGAGGCAGCGTATTTCATTTTCAAGTAATAGCCTGCGGTGGCTTTTTTTCCAAAGGCCCTTTACTGCCTGGGAGTGTTTTTATTTGGTGGGTGAACAGTGACATCTGCTGGGAAAAATCCCCAGAAGGTGGACTGTATTCTCGGGGAGTGCAGCATCCTTAGTCACCTCCTGCATCTCTTCCTCCCCACCTTCCCTCTGCCAGCAAGGGCAGACCGGGCTCCTCCACTGCCCACAGGGCTCATTAGCTGCACACCATTCATTCCAGATAGGGACAATTAAACCTATACAATAACTACCTTTCTGACTGTATTAAGGAGCAGTTGATAGAATTCACTAGGATTTAACCTATATTCTTATTGCTTTTTCAAGTGCTGGAGGTTGCATGTGTGTATGGGGCATGGGGTCATGGCACACAGTGGCTGAGTGACAGGGGCTTCTATCCATATGTCTCTCTGAGCATTGTGGTCCTTCATCTCTCTCCCACCTGTGCTACTCTGATTCCCCCACTGCCTCCCCTTTTATTATATTATATTTACAACAGGACTTATCTTACAGTGAAATTCCCTGGCAAAATAACTGACAGTGAGGAGTGTGTTACTCCAGGCACTGGGGTGTCTTTTCAACCAGAGTGCAGCACATCTCTGATGTCCTGTATAAATGACACAACATTACACTTTGCTTCCCATTAAAAAAAAAACAAAAAACTTTACATTAGGAAAAATACAATCTGCCACTCTGAATGAAGCCTGCCAAGCAGCAAGCTGCAAGCTTCTTTGAGGCATTAGAAATATACTTCTCAAAAACATTATGACATTAAAATGCATAGAAGCAGGATTCAGACACCATACAGGGCCTTCATTAGGGTCAGCAACCCTCTGAGGGTATGGTGGTGATTAGGTGATTTTCAAGAGCTCTGTTTTCTAGTTTCCCCTTAAATTTCCAAAGTTCCCAAGAAGAGAGGTGTGTGGCTACAAGCCCATCCAGAACAATGCTCTATCCCCATGCTGATGTCCAGCTCCTTCCCACAGTGCTTCCCACAGGGCATTGCTTGTGAGGCACTGGCCTTGTGGAGGATACAGGCAAAGCATGAATTTTAAATAGGAGTTTTCTGAGGAAGGTAGCTTTGAATGACTCTGCCCACTGCAGCCCAAAAGCCCTCTGATTTGAAGATATCATCATTTAACCTACTTTCTTGCTTTATTTATCAAAACCCGGCCTACAGAAAGACACAGAGATGTCTCAAGAAAGGTGAAAAATATCCTCAGAGAAGCTACTGAGAAACATCTGCAGTGAGGCAAACACCACAAGGTGGGGTGAATTGTTCAGAGCCAGGAGAAACAGATGAGAAGCAAGTGGAGAATTCGAGAAACTCTCCCCCCAGCTTTGGGAGAGGCAGAGAGATGGAGGGGAGAGACACTGAAGAAGAGACTATGAAGGAAAGAAATACTGAAATAGGAGCCAGTCAAAGCTCATCTTCTATTTTCTTAACATGGCAGGGGGATATTCACCTGAAATTACACATGAAACTATAATTTTTAAGCTAGGAAAATAATTGACACATCTGACTTTCTGTTTGTGATCTGAAGAAGGAAAAAAAAAAAGATTTTCAAAAGTAAAATCTCACAAAAGATTCTTTGGAAGAAGAAACCTTCATTTTCATATTACTGCTCTGTGACTCTTCCCACATAGCTGAGCATTTTCATATGAATCACCAGTTTACTCAGAAGAGTCAACACTCAGCTCACAGCACTGAGAAGGAAAGCTGGGACAGCCAGAACCACAGCCTTGCTTGATTTAGACCACAGAGCTGGAGATGACACAGCAGGTGTCAGGAAGCCCTTTCAGACTCATGCACTGGTACAGGGGGAGATCTGATGGGAACCCACAAGCAAAAGACAACTGAACAAAGCACTTAAGACAGCACCAGAAAATACATGTTTCTGCACAGGCAGGACTAAATTCTCTTGCTGTGAAGCAATCAACATGTATCTGCTAGGCAAAAGCTGGTGTTTAAAGCAGGCAGAATGATTGCTAAATAAACTTGCACCAAGAAGGAGGCTGAGTAACTGAGCCCCAAAGAGCTGCACATATATGCATGTGTTTGGGTGTGCATTCAAATTTAGCATATTGGCAACAGCACTTCTGCAGAGCAGTCAAAATCTTGAAGTTAGCACCAAAAGAATGAAGTGCAAAAAAAAGGCTGAGGAGTCTTTCTTCTCTTTGTGCCAATACAGTTTATACCTTCTTGATGTTTCCAAGCTTTTCCCATCAAGCTAGACAGGGTCAACTCTCTTTCTTACACTGAAACAAGAGATGTTCTGCTGTTTTCTTTGATTCTATCAGCTTTATAAAGACTGAGAACTGTAAGCTGGTGACCAGAGAGTAAGAAATGGCAGGTCTTTACTCCTTCTTAATGCACAAGTAATTTCAGCAAAGGACCAGAGAGACAAAAAAGCAATAAATAGCCTCCTCTGATCAGAGACGAGAAGAAAACCCAAAGCAACATCATGAGGAAAGCGAAGTTGAAGGGTAAGATGCTGCACCTCTGAAACATGATGTGAAACAGGGATTAAATGTCTCTCCACTCTTTTGTCTTAATTAGCAGTTCCTGCAGAGGACACCCCGGCCAGCCTTTCCAGGCTATGTTGTGAAAGAAAAAACCTCTAAGGATTTATGTGAGGCAGCTGTGCTATCTGCAGAATCCCAATTACATCTAACTTCCAGTACTGTTTCAGTATGTTTGAAGTCCAGAAACTAGGACTAGAAGTAAATGTGCTGGCAAGTAACAGGCTTGCTCTCTACTCAGAATTTCAGAGCTATCCTACTGTTAACATGCACTCAGGAGACTGCCTGGTTGAAGCAAGGCTCAAAGCTTCGTTTAAATTCGTGAACACTATTTGCATTGACTCCAAGTCTCCTTATCACAGTTCACTGCACTAAGAATACCTTGTCCCTCGAGTATTGTCCCTAATAGTGGCTTAAATGTGACTCCTGCTGTGACACCTTCATTGTTCCCAAGGGATTGCATTCTCCCAGATTGCCAAAATAAATAATGCAAAAGAAAAAAAAAAAAAACAGCCTTGAAAGTAGGGAAAAAAACTTCCCAGCAAACCCAGCTATCACAGACAGAGCATAGGCATGGTGCTTCTGCAATCTACCTCAGCATTGCCTCTCGGTGTACTGCACTTGGCACTGCAGTCTTTTTAAATACAGGTATGTTATCCTTCCCACAAGGAGAGGTTAGAAAATGAGACAAACTCTTACAGTGATTTACTCCTACTGCAGCAACTGCTGTTAGGAATGTTAAGCCTGCCTGAGAGACTGGAAAAAGTGAAACAAGGTAAGTAATGGTAGGGCATGAAGTCAAGCCTGGCTTTTGCACTAAGGAGTTCATTTTCTCCCTCTCCTTGCTTCTGCAGCCTCTCTTCACATGGGAATGGTCTGACTGGAACAGCTGTCTTCTCTTCTCCAAAGTTCTTCTGTTATTGTCACTAAAAATGCCTTTTTTCCCCTCATAGCACCTTCTAAGAAGACCAAACATTTTTTATAAAAACAACCAATGAAAGATTGACTCCTCTTTTCCTTAGGCCAGGAGGATGCCATGGTTTCACCAAAGGACCAGACAGAAGCAAAAGCACTGAGCAGTCCTCTCTGATCGTGTTTCTGCATCTTATTTCAGCTGCCTCCAAACAGTTCAACTGGTGGGTTCAACTTCCAGTGCTCGTGAGCAGATGGTACTTAGGTGGCGAAACATTCCTGTTGTAGCAGCCTATACGCTTTTCAACAGTTTTCATGATATGTGATGCAGAGTGGCACGGAGCTGCATGGGGAAAACGACTACCAAGCAAAAGGCAAGAGCATATGTGGAAGTGTGAGTTGTGGCTATCTGTGTGTAATGAAACAACATGGGGTGTTATCCTCTCTCTTCCTCCTCTCCCACTCAGGTGTCCGAGCACAGCCATATACGCTTTGTCTGGGTGTTCTCATGGCTTTCCAGCTCTGGAGGTGTCATCCCTGGATATAGTTAATACATATCCTTACCACAGCTGGGACAGGAGTGAGAAACAACCAGCTAGCATTCTTTAGGGATATCGTTATTCCTTTCACACTCAAGTAATGAAATATAAACTCACAATAACTAGAAATATACACAGTAAGAGCTTGCCTCTTGTTTGTAGTCAGTGATTACCTCTAAAAAAAACTGAAAAAAATCAAAATGCAGGAAGATTGCATTTCAGGTGCAGTTTCAATGTGACAGAGATGGAAAATTCAGTCTAGTCATTATACCATGCTTTTTCGTAATTGAGCCAACTGCTTCACCGTCAGTAAAGCAATTCCTGTTTCTTTGACTGCAGTTGATTCTGGGATAAATCCTTTTTAAAACTGTTAACCATGCACTGAACAATAGAAAAATAAAGCTCATCTTTGAGCAAAATATGATGAAAATATATCACTTGTCATACCCTTTTTCACCCTGGAGTTCCATGACAGGAGTTACCTTGATATGTCTATTCCTGTTTGGATATATAACTCATTGCAAGCTCCAAGACTTCTTATCAGTTTTGCAACTAATGTAACTAATGTGACTAATGTCTCTTTTAATGACAGCGTGGATGGTTTTACTGCCTCTTTCAAGAAATATTACTTTTACGAATCACAAAAGAAGTTATTGTCTCTTTAAAAACCAAGAAAAACTTAAGATCATTTAAAGACTTATTGGCATTACAACACTTAGAGCCTGGTCTTTCCTTGAAGTATTTTTAACACCAGATTCCAAGCCAACCAATTAACCTGGCATTAGGTTCAGGTATTCCTGCCTGATCTAAACATTAAAACTTCTTAGCTAACATATTCAACATGTTTTAAAAACACATTTTTATCCTTTTTTAGACAATCCAGAAGAATAAGTGTATCACTTAAGCAGCAAAGAATACTAGGACATTGAGGAATGTTATTCATAATTGGCTCCCATGAGCTCCAGTTCTTCAAACGTGGAATGAATCTAACCATGAAATAGTTCATGAGTTTGGCTCAAGTAGAAACATCAGGAGTGTGACTCATAAAAGTACATGTTGCTAGGTACCTCTATGCTCAGATGATGCATTAGCCCAGGTATAAAACAGAGGATATATGTGGGATCATAAAGGCGAGGAAGAAGCAGTTGTTCTACCCAAGCTTTTTTATTCTAAATTATAATTATATCAAAGTGATAGCAATATCCTAGGAAGCAGTGCAGCATCTTCAGACCTGAATTCCTTTTTCACCTTAAGGCCTAGTCATTCAGTATGGCACCAACTGGAAAGTACTGATGTATAAAATACAAGAACTGTCATTGCCATCAATTAAAAGAAGATTAGCAAGGATGTTGTGCTTAAGATTCACAGTGGAAAGGTTTATCCCTCTTTTGAATGGATCAGTTATTGAAGCTTAAGGAGAACTACTTCACATTTAGTTTTGCAAGCTCTCAGAAAAGTTCTTATTCAAGATGCATGTAACACGTTCTGAAAACTCCTTGGTTTTAATTAAAAGGAGAAATTCCACCAGGACTGTAAAACTAGCCATCCTGAAATAACATGTCTGAAGTTTTGGTTCACTGAACCCAGAAGACTGTTATATCACCAAACTTTGTTTCTTCATCCCTCAAAGTAAAATAAATAATTTCTTTATATTGTCAAATTATTTGAAAACTGTTACATTCTTTTGGGGAAAAGGAATTTTCACATGTTTCCTGTACAGTGAATTAGAAGACCTCCCTGTGAGCTTTCACAAATGCTGCTGGGATGCAGCCTGCCATTTTTGACATTCTGCAAGAAGAGAAAATACACAGATACACAACACCCATCAGTCTAGGGGAGGAAACTGGGAAACACCTTCTTGCTGCTGTCCTTGTTTACTGATACAGCCCCATCACTCCCAAGGAGCCACTGAAAGGCAGCTGTCAGTCTTTGAGGAAGTCTCCAGCACAGCTGGGACAAGTCCTGGGGACAGATGGCACAGTGACGCGCCCGTGGGTGGCAGCCCATGAGTTGCACAGCTGGGGCTTCATAATTATGAATTCAACCTATTATGGTATGTCTGTTCTCAAATAACACTAAGTTCCTTGTTAAGCCCTGGCCTTTGTCGATCTTCTGCTCTGGATAAGTTGGGTTTTGCCCTCAGCTTTGGGTGACAGCAGCTTCTAGGAGCAGTTCCCACTGGGCAGTGTGAAAGTGGTGACACCAGCTTTGCATTTGTCTAGCCATCGCCACCATCCAGCACGGCCCCAGCCCATTCTTTACCTCCACATGCTCCTGCAGGCTTTTATGCCCCAGCTCAAGGCATGGATCTTGCACCTGCAATTTCCTAACATTAAGGTGTTGCTGGGGTAGGTTAGATAAGGGCCTTCAAGTCATTTTGAAGATAAGAAGCCCAGAAAGTCACACTCCATCATCTTCATCACAATATCAATGACAGTAATAGCTGCAGCAAGAACAGTCCCAGAGGCAGAGGGCAGCACATGATGCCCAGCTGTGCCACAGGCTGGCTCCAGCCTGCCCTAGAGGCAGCAGCCTCCAGCCATCTGAACAGGACCCTTTTATACAGCCCTTCATACTGCTGTGGGAGCATGCTGCTCTGGAGTAGCCAGGGCACAACTGATCTCTCAGCAGTCACCTACTGGTTTTCTGGACTAGTAAAATGGGCTGTGCCCTGACACTGAGGACAGAAAGCGGAGCTCAGCTCACCCCTGTGTGTGGCAAACTCCACCCAAAATTAGGGTCACCATGTTCAGAGTGCTTAGCAGGAAGGGTCCTTGGCATATGCTGCTCTCCTCACGCTGAAGTTCCTGCTGCAGGTGGTAATCAGTACTAAAAACCCCATGCCAGCAGCCAGAACAACCCAGCCAAGCAGTGTGGGAAACCACAGAGCACTCAAATACAAGCCCTAACCCCTATTAACCACAGATGCAGCTCAGATGCCCAGTTAATGGTCACAACCTGCAGTGTCCTCTGATCCAATTCCTGCCAGGGAGCCTCAGACACACTTTCTGACTTTCTAAGAGTATACAAATCAAAAGCTGTCAGAAAGGTAGTGCTGCCTCTGAACCACTGGCCAGAAGTCTGAGCTTGTGAGCTGGAGGGAAACTCTGCAGATTTCCTCTGGAACTAGGCTTTCCAACAGTCTAATGGTCCAGGAATTGCAAGCACTTGGCATTGCTAAAAAATAAATCAAAAATAGGCAGGCATTGCCTATACCTCTCCACAGAACTGTATGTTCCAATGGAGACAGTGCTCCAGAAAGGAATGAAACAGGGAAGAAAATACTCTGACATCTCTGTGAGAAGAAAAATGGATTTGAATTTGGAAGTCCAGAGAGGTAAGGGAAGCAGCACAGAAAGTTTTCCAGATATCCTGAATCAACCACCTTAAATTGTTAGGGTGAAGTGCTGTGACACTGCTCTTGATGTAAAATCTGTCAGCCTGTTGCCATATCAGTACAGTGCAGGAGGCTCAGCAGGAACAGCTTGAGCCACCAGCAAAGAAGGAAGGTTGAATGTGCTGCTTGTGTAAAGCACCAGGACTGAAGCTCCAAAAGTGAAAGGACTTTACCTCTCTTTTCCACTGGTAAGACTGGGAGATATGCTGCACAGCCCACCCACTCTCATAAATAAGGAGAACTCTGTGGGACCCATATACTGTGATAAATCTTGAACCTAATAGCAGTGAGATTAAGAAAAGCCAGAGGAAATGGTCTGAGAAAAAAAGCTATCCCTGCTGGTCTTTAAAGCTGCTCATTCCAACAGGTGAGAATACCAAAACTGGGCACAATTTTTCCAAAAGCTATTACATTCATCCCAAGCCTCTCAAAGGCCAAACTACTCTTAGACTCATCACCCTAGAAAATGTTATTCATGTCGTCCCAAAGGAATGCCCAAAAAAGCCAAATCAAACACCTATCTAGCTAAAGGGAAGCACAGGGACCAATGTCATCCGTTGTCCAGTTACTCCAAGCTCCCCATTAGTATTTTCATCTAAAAAGCCCAAATGTGATGTTTTTCTTTGCCCACTTTTCAATCTTATGTATAGTATCAACCAACAGCACACATATAAGTTAGTTCTAAAATAATGTGGTGTATACTCATCCCATTATGATCCCATTATAACTGACACTGGAATCACTGCTCTACAAACAGGTAAGCACAGGAAGAAGCAGAGGCTCAAATAAGCCTTAGTATCCCAAGACTTTTGAAAGTCCTAAAGTCTGAGTCACTACTACACCATGGCTTACCAGAGGAGCAAAACTGGAATGTCCAAGAGATGTCTGCTTCAGGTGACACACTCTAAAAGTATCTAACATCAGCGTAGCATACAACTTCAGCTAAGGACTGAAAAAAGCTGTTGTTTAAATATTGTTTAAAGATCTTGTCTGTTCTCAAGAATTAACTCCAGAAGTAACCACCAAAGCCTACTTCTTCTGTTGAAAGCTGGCAGGTTTTGAGCACCAAACACAAGAAGCTCCTGGCTAAGGTGGAGCAGAGCAATGTCCTCATGGCCTCAGAGGGCAACTGAATGCTGGCACAAATTTTGTGCTGGAGGAATGTGGTTTTATAATGCAAAAAAAAAAAAAAAAAAAAAGAGCTGCTCCAGCAAGAGGCAGTTATTTAATTATAGAACTTTAAAAGAGATGCTTTATCTTTAATAAACAAAGCATGTGCATGCAATTACATCATTTAAAATATCAACTACCTGTGCAGTGCAAAAATATTGCTCTCAATTGCTTTTTTAAAACACAGCTCAGCTCCATGCATGTGGTTTGTCTGCTCTCCAATGCATGAAACTACTCCCTGAAAACCAAGATAAATGTGCACAGGAGACAGAACCAAATTGCCTCAGGTCTTTCACAGAGCAAAAGCTCCCAACAAGCTGTATTGTAACCAGCTGATATATGTACATAAATATACTGGCATCTCTCCAATACTAAGTGAAACCTCTTAAGAGCTTCCTGGTGAATTTGTTGAGCTCCATGTGGAACTGCTTTCCCACTCCTCTGTCAGTAACCACATCTCTAAACCAGAGACAGTGGGAGACAGTAGGAAATTCTATGAAATCTTCATTAGAAAAAGGGCTCAAAACGGGCTGGCACAGCCCCAAGATTTGCACTGCAATCCAAAGGCAGAGGTAGATTGACATCTCTTTGCTCACCTCCCTCACTCCCTTCCTCCTTCATCTGAGAGCTCAACAGAGGCAGAATTTATCCCATGTTAAGTAGGAAAGCACTGCTCACCTCCAAAAAGCAGGATATCTTTAAGCTGTGACAAAACGTATTACATTTATTCATTACTGATGTTTCTACTTACCAATGCAGAGAGGTTGAGGCACAGAGGTTCAGTGAATTACCAGGGCTTACCCACAGCTACAGTTTCTAATCAGTGATGTGGTGAGTGTTCAGAGGTGATCAACAAACATATTTTACCTGAACCATAGTCCAGCACCCAAGCTAGCACTCCCACCAGTCCAGTGTGTGCTCCACAGGGACTTCTTGGGCTTGAAGACACGGCCATGAAAACTGGGAGTCACTGTTCCAGTGGAGTGTATGGACCTGGAAGTCACTGTATCAGAAGACCTTAAATCTAAGGGGATTATTTTGGTTTAAAAAAACCCCACAATTTATTTACCACATTAAAACCCCACAGGTATTTGAAAAAGTTATCATCTGAAATCAGGTAGATTTTTTCTTTCCCACAAATCAAAATCTCTCTTTTGACACTACAGCAAGGCACAATGTGTGTTATGCTATTTTGGATCTACACATGCCTGAAACATACATGTATTTTGACCAGACACCCATCACTTACAAGTACAATGGATAATAGTCCATTTCTCTTCTATACTATTTCTGAATTTTTTTCCCTGTCCTACTATAAAACCACAGACTGGTTGACAAACAGACTTTTCCCTGGGAAATTAGATTAGAAAATATTTCACCAACTCTGTGCAATTTAAAACTCCAAAGTGACCTTGGTGCTACCATGCTAAATTTTCCGAATATCTGACAGCTGGGGCCAATCATAACCCAAAATTAGGGAAAATAACAGAAATTAGTAAGCACAGAGCTGTCTTGGACACCCAAAGGGAAATACCAATGAGACACAGGCTGCCGAATCCTTATCCTGAAAAGTATTTGAACCCCTCAGTCTGTCAGTATTCCCAGCCAAGATTTTCCTGCTGGAGTTATGCTTATAAGCCAGGTCAGCCTTTTCCCACCAAAAAAAAAAAAACGGGTAGGAAAAAAGACTACTCTCAACCCTGTTTAGCAAATATACAAGTGATTTTTCTTCCAGTTGATTTAGTTTTGAGTCTCTGTCTTATTTATACAACACAAAGGATGAAATCTATGAAATCTTCATTAGAAAAAGGGCTCAAAACGGGCTGGCACAGCCCCAAGATTTGCACTGCAATCCAAAGGCAGAGGTAGACTGACATCTCTTTGCTCACCTCCCTCACTCCCTTCCTCCCTCACCTGGGAGCTCAACAGAGGCAGAATTTATCCCATGTTAATCTGCTGGTTCTCACCAAAAGAATCAGTAGGCATGAGGATTTGGAATGAAACAAATGAAGCAGAACACAGATCTGAAAACAAAGAAATGCCCTGACTGCTCACAAGCGCAAGAGGGCACTTGGGTAAGTCAACCCTTGCCCTTTCATGGCTCTTTTTTCTTGCGTGAGAACTGATGTGGCAGATGTTGAGGAGACCCAGAAACTGGAGTCACTTGGTTTGCAGGAATGTCTACTCTGAGAATCCCCTGGGGCTTGGAGAGAGATGGGAGCCCGATTAGTTGAGTCCCCATGCTGCACCTAATCCTGAAGTAGCTCCAAGAAATCCTGGGATATTCCAGGCAGGTATAGACAAACCTGGACTTTTTCTACCTGCCAGAGTGCTGGGAAGGAAGGACAGGAGCATGGAGTGGATGGCAGCTGGCTCAGTCATGCCAGATCACTGTATTAACCCAGCATTGAACCCAAGCTCTGCTCCAAAAATACTTGGCTTTGCTCAGTACTAACGCAGGTTTATAGCTTTCCAGAGCTAAGCCTGTAAATCCATACGGGGAGGGACATCTCGTAGATTGACAAACTCAGGTCTCTGGTGGTTTGGGAATCCTTTTGCTGTCTTCTGTCCCACACTACAGGTGCCTAGAAACTGAAACATATTTTGCATAATGCCTAAATTGTGAAGGTAGCCCCAGAAAATTACCGGTTGAGTAACAACAATACAGCACAACCAACATTTCACTGGAGTGTTCGTAGGGAACAGAGGCTTTAGGGCAAGTCCAAAAGAGCAGCTGTTTTCATCCTGTTACTGCTCAACTGTGGGGCTGCTGAGCATTTTCTATAACATTATCTGAGCAGGGGCCAGGATATCCAGCAAGATTAATGTAGCTTGTTTCTTGGCTTTTCTGAGCCACGACTTAATGAAATAAATTGGAATAGATTGAACAGAGTTGGCTAAGTGCCCAACACAAGCCTCGGTGCCACTTGGGGAAGAGCAACAGGCATCAGTACGAGAGGCTACAGGTTTTTGCTGCCAAGGGTTTTATTATATCGCTCCTGATTTACAGGGTCAGGCTTGGTAGGTGCCTTACTCTGCAGCTCCATCTCTTGGCAAACATCAGGTACAAAGCAGACTGCACAGGCTCTGCTCTTCAGGCAGAGATGCATGATAAATACTTTTCAATGCAAAATACTCCTCATTTCCTTAGCAATAATGGAGGGACATAACTCTCACCTAAAATAGAAGAGGGAATTCTCTCGTGTACTTCCTTCAGTGTTTGTTATGTTGCCCTGGAAACGGTCCCCAAGTTAGAAAATGGCAATTGAAAAAGAAGAAACAGGCATTTGTGGGAAGGTTTTTTAGATTCTTTTTCAAAATACATAATTACATTTTTTGAACTGATATTATTTTACAGTAATGAGAAAAGATGATCAATTCCTGAGTAAGCATTTTTATTTAAAAATAAAGTTTCTAATCTTCTTTTCTGACCCACCAATATGCCTCTCTGATGGCTGATGTAATCATGAAATATCCAGCTACACTGTTCTCCTTGTTTGTAGGTCAGTATATCTCAGGGAGAAAAACAAAAAGCCCACAAGTTTGCCATTAATTATTACTGTTTGCTGTCCCATGGCCTTCTGCAGCCTGTTTGACTGATGAGCTGATGGGCACCTGTGCTTCTGAGTGAACTTGAGTGATTTACCCTAGTTGGTGGTTTTGCCATAAGTACAGAATAGACCCAACAAGCAATTTTAGACCCATTAATAAACCATGGTACTGCCTTGATCTGACCTGAATTTGAAGTATTTTAAGTATCTACAATACTAAATGTAGAAGATTACTCAAGTTGTCTTGTTACAAACTCAGGCTCTGGGAATGGAGACGAATAAAATGTGGATACAAAACAGTCTTGGACAGCCAAGTGCAAGAGATTTTTTTGCTGAGAAAGTTTGAAAATGAACAAAGAAATGGGAGAGTCAAGATGGTGGAACACAAAAAAAATTAAGTAAATCAAGAGAGGGACTTGGGTGAGATACCAGTAAAGCAAGATGCCATCACAGATGAATGCAGCATTTTCAAACAGAAGATGGTGCTTTCTGAGAGGAAGAATATAAACTACATCTTCTGGCTTCTAAATTTAACTGTGAAGAGTAAGAAAAATGCTTGGGTGTCACTGGCATTTTGTCAGAGATGTCTTGTAGTGCTAAAAAGAGGAACAGTTAGGAAGGGAAAAGAACGGAACAGAGAAGCAATACTGAAAATACTTTTCATTACCCAAACTGAGCACATCATGATCGGTTCTGGACACCTTGAGAAGGACAAAACAGACATGAAATGAGTTTAGAAATGACAATGAAAACAATTAGAGGCATGAAAAGCTTCTAGATAATAAAATCAAACCTATTCACTTCAAAGAAGCAAAAAGATAAAGGTGTTCAAATTAATGAATGGCACCAAAGAGAGTAGGTTCTGCTCAGCATTTCCCATTGTAAAGGAGCAGAAGGGTATCTGCTGAAAATGAAAGATAAAGGATGAAGAACAATCCTTTCCCACAGCAACTATTTGGTGCTATTCCTTTCCACCAGAGACAACTTAAGACCAGGAGTTAATTTTTGCAAATTAAAAAGGAATGGAAATTTTCATGGAAAAAAAAGAGCATATGTCAAGTGCTAAAAATAAAAAGATATGATTTTATTTTAATGGAGGCTATCTTCCAGTGTAGGCTGCAGGACATAAAGTGATCTTTGAGGGTGGGCAAGAGCAAATTTTTTCCCCTCCAAAGAAATTCTATTTAACTATCCTGCTCCAGAATTTCTCAGACCTTTCACTGCCAAACTTGGCACTTTCCACTGTCCCAGAGAGGATGCTGGAGCAGATGCAGGAGTGGCTGGTTATGGAGCAACAGGTCCTGTTCTACTGTACCAGCAAACAGGAAAAATCTGGAAGACACTAAATGTGGCCACAGGGAGACAAAAGGAGACAGAGTTTGCAGGAGTGTAAAAATTAAAACCAGTCCCACAGTTCAGCTCAGTTCCCAAACATCCAGACTTTGAGAGAATAATGCTCCCACTTGGAAACCAGCAGGGGAAAACAGAGAGAAGCTCTGGGCACAATGGTCTTCAGGAGTGTTTTGGCTTGTGGCAAATTTGTGAGGAAACTTCCACATGGGGTCCCTCTAGAAAGCAAATTTAAGCATCCCTTTTCCCCATCGGTTTGGAAGATATAAACCTTTTTTGAGACAAGTGGAAAAAAACTTTATTTAACAAGCAAAGTACTCACAAACATGAAAAAATAAATAATATTAAATAATGTAACTTTTTGCTGTTCTGAAGAGATGGTAAATTCAGAGAGAGTCTCTTTCTCGTGGGGTGTAGCTGGGCTCGTCCAGTTTTTCCGGGGCTCGGGTCCGGTGTCCTGGCCAGAGTGCAGCTTGGCAGGCCCCTGGATGATAGTCCTGGTGTTCCCAGACCAAACAATAACCAAACCGTTCCGAAAAACTTCTGGCCTCAGCTAGTTAAAAACCACTAACTAAAAGCAAAGGAGAGCTCCCTCCCACTGTCAGTGCTGCAGACAACACAGTCCATGAGAAGGAATGCTGGGGAGCCAGTACAGTTTCTGAAAACAAAATGCATGCTTCTTCTGCCCCCCTTCACCCGCAGAACCAGTCTAAAGGGTGCAGAACTTAACATCCAGCACAAAGAGAACAGACGACTGAGGATACAAGCATCATAAAGTCACCCTAGGACAAGGAGAGATTAATAAACTGACACAAGCCACTGTGTCAAGTGAAGACTGGAGATGGTGTCTTTGCTCTAGAGAGGAATAAAGATAACCCTGTATTTGCTAACTGGTTTCACTTTCATGCCTGGCACTCACACATACTAACTCACACTCAATTAATTGACAGCTTTCCTGTGGTTTTGCCATCGTTGAAACACACTGTAAGAACAGACACATTAATTTATTTTTTTTTTCTTACTGACTTGGCTAAAACTAAATGTTTTTTGGCTTTTTTTGATGATATAAAATAGAAAAATAGGATCAATTTTGGCATAGCTGCCATATTCCACTTCTTTCAGCTCTGTGTTAAAATTTTCAGTAAGGCCCACTGGCCTGCTCTCAGGGATTACACGAACAAGCAGGGGTGTTCCACCAGTTCTGGAGATTCCAGCCAGGAATCCCTCTGTCTCTGCTGCCTCTTCAGGGACTCAGGGCGGGCCAAACACCTAGCCTACAAACAAAGACCTGTGAACAGAAAGAGATGGTGCAACACACACACAAGTACTCAGTACTTCAGAAATGTGCCATCCTCTTCCTTGTTTCAGCATGTTTTCAGAGATGTTCTGTCTTTTCACAAGCAGCAGAGGTTCTGAAATGCAACTGCTACTCCTTTGTGTGTGTGGATGGCTGTTTCAAGCATCAGTTCTGCTCCACGGTTTTCATTGTACTATTTTAACTTCATTTCTCTCACATGATCTTCTAATGCAGCATCTTCCCTGGTTAGCACAGTTAATTATGCAGCTGCCCTGCTTGAAGAGGTGAACATAACAGGCCTTTACACAACTAATGGGTAACATTTTCCAAAAGTCCAGATGAAAAGATTCCCTTGTCACCTCTATCCATGCATTTTATGTGTTTATTTTTGCTTAGTGACTTGAAATTCCGTGACATACAAAAACAGTTATTTGCAAGTAGTTTTTCTTTCCATTAAAGAAGGGAATAAAACATTACTTGCTAAGAGTTCTATCTTCTGTAAAGGACAAGCTGCTTTTTTTGAGGGCTGTGCACTTGCTCTGAGATTTTTCCCATTTCTGCACAAGAGGTCATCCTCCATTATCAGCCAGAAGGGAGAGCCAGGCAGAGCAGCAGGGAAAAACAGCCAAGTACAGCCTGGGAAAATTCAGACACCTCTTTTCTTCAGTCCCTCAACACATACTGACAAAAAGAAACATGACTGAGAACACCATCAATCTGATCTGCTCTTTGATTTTTAATTTTTGTATAGCGGGACTGTTCCAGTACACAGCTAATGATCAGAAAGATGAGGAGGTTTTGCCATAATCAATATTAGCTTTGAACCAGTGCTTAGAATGGTTAGCATTTTAATACAGACAGCAGCATCCAGATGCTCACCAGCATCAGGCCAGAATATTAACCAGTAGAAATACTTATTCACAGACCTTTCACAATCAGGTTCTCAGTCTCCATAAGACTTCTCGAGTCAGAGATAGGTACAAGGATTTCAGCGGAAGAAAATAAAAAAGTAAAGGCAAAAGACTTGAAGCAGGTTAGAATGTATAAAACTTTTTGAACAGATGATGAACATCTGTTCAAAACATGAAAAGACAGCCTTGTCTACACAATCATCTACAACTCAAACTCCTCTGAAGACAACAGCAGAATAAAGTATAAATAGAAAACCAAAAGACCTAGTAAGTCTGATATCTTCAGCCTCTTCACTGGCATCAGGTGCTCTCATATTGCCTGGTTCTCCATCCCTCTCCCTGTAAACTGAAAATGTGCTTTCCTGGGTTTACTGAAGTCCAGTTGAGACAGGCAGCTTGAGTTAAAATCCAGTTAATCCAGTGAAGGCCAAAGTGACAAGAGAATGAGCATGTGTATGAAACCTGAATCAAAAAGCAGAGGAAAGATCCCTTCTGCTGCTGCTCATCCTTAGGCCTGCCTTGCAGACACCACGTCCAAAGACTTGGACCTGGCCTTGGACATGCAGGTAACACAGGGCAGGGAGGGAAAGGGAACAACTTTCCCTCCTACTCAAGCCTTTACAAGTAGCAACAGATTCAGCTGGACAACTTTGCACCTGTGTCAATTAATGCAGCTCAGCAGTTAGGGAACTGTGCATCTTGTGAATCAATTGAGTGAAACCCCTCTCATCTGAAGGAAAGTAATTTACTTTGCCAAGCGAACACAATTTGATTTTTCTAAAATAGAAAAATAGACCAGCTAAGCCAGAATGTAAATTTATAGAGTGATTTGGAGAAATTAAAAACTACTTTTGACAATCAGAAGGAAAATAAGAAGAGGGAAAATTATAATGTACTGAGTAGAGCAAAATGTGAGCCATCCATGCTAATGCAGAATTCTTTCTCGTTTGTTTTCCAGCAGTGTCTTCAAAAATATTGAAATTTAGCTTCTACACCTCAGACTGGCAGCAAGAATGACAACAATAATAATAAGTCACCATATTCCAAAATCAAGAGAAAAACTAGGTCTTTTAGGTTTTATTCACTGCCTTAATTACTTGTACTTATTAAAACCCCTTGAAATTTCAGTGATACCACAAATTCATTGAATTTTTGAAAATCAGCAGCCAATCAAGTCCTGTGACAATGCTTTAGGCTCACAAAAAAAGTCTGACAGAAATTTTAAAAAAAGCGCTTGCATTTTTTCAATGTTAGTTGCTATCAATTCCACTTTTGAATCCAAACAAGCACGTGTGCACACATGCATGCATGGATATACAACTTACAACTTTTTCATAATGGTTTCCTTCCTCCCACAAGAACCATAATTAAAAAAGAGGATGTGTTGTTCTACCAATGCAGAACATTAGTAAACTCTGAATTGTTTCATTCCTGGTAAAGTCTATGAAAATCCTGCGGCCCCTCACTTGCTCCTTCAGCTCGCTGCACTTTTCAGACCCACCGTAGCAAGCCAGCCCCCAGCAAAATTCTTAGCTTTATCACATCCCTGAACCAGGCAAAATCATCAGCCCTGTGGTTTGAATGAGTGGGGCAGCCAGGGGAAATGGAGGGAACAGAGGAAAAACTGCTGTATCACTCTGGAACGCTTGGCACCCCATTGCAGGAAATGAGACAGCAAAGTCAGCTGCAGTCAAGCCTAATCCTCACTGGCAAGGGGGAGCGAAGCAAAGAGACAGATGAGGAGGAGACAGCAGGGATTTCCCCTTAGCAACAATGATATTTGAAAGCATAAAGATATAAATTATTTTTGGACTGCCTGGACACTTAGCAGGAGCTGAGGATTGTGTGTGTGCAGGAGTTCAGAAGAGGCTGCAAAAGCTTTGGGAGGATCCTAAACTGAGTGTAAAATGCATAAATCTCTGGTCTGCTGTGAGAGGGAAGCTGCAGAGGTTTATTTTAGCTGAAATAGGCTTCCTGGGACCTCTGCTTACCACAGTGACCATCATCACAGCAATGTTCAAGGCACCTGCTGCCTTCACCTCCTGCTTCCCTCCACAAAGAGTATAACACAGGCACTCTTATTGTCAAGGCTCATGATTATTTTGCCTGTGAAACTCAATGCAAGAGTACCTAAATTCTCTTTCGTGAGCCTCTCAGCTCAAAAGAAATACAAATGATAGCAAAATACCCCAATTTAAGCTAACAGAAAAGCCTCTATCATTTCTACCAGTACTTTCTGGGTGTCCAAGGCACACTAGATCAAATGTGTGTGTTTGTTTGATGGGACAGCCCAGCTCCAAAGTCTGTCAGCAAGCAGAACTGACAGGCTCTAACAGAGGAATCTAGAGCAGAGACCCCAAAACACCCATATCGCCTACTGCACTGCAAAGATCTCCGATAGATGCCACCAGCAGGAACTCTGCCCAGATTTGTTAAATAACTCCCGAACGATAAGGATTGCATCAGCTCTCCAAATACAGCTAAATCATGCCAGTGATTTTTTGCTGTCCTTGAAACTCTAAAATACACAGTGAAAGTGTTTTCCTTTTTTTTTTTCTTTTAAAGCATTGTTAAAAATCAGATTGCCCCATATGTCTTACATTTTCAGTTCATTTGCTGGGACAGAGAATACCTTTAGGCAAAGTCTTTGATTCCTTAAATTTAACTCAGCTGTGCTACCCATACAGATCAACAGTTTTCAGAAGTAAGGTATAGATAAGTCCAGCAGTCAGTACAGACCACTGTGGAATCTGTGGATTCTTTGCCATGTGGATGACGTCTTGCCTTGGATAATTTTTCAGTTTCAGTATTCTTAGTCCTCAGTTTATGCACCATTTCCCCATTTTTCCTTTAACAATCTCAAAATTAGGGTTAGGCAGCAGCTAAGCTGGAAGACTTCTCTGACCCCCTCAGCACACCTTGCTGCAAATAATCTCCTCTATTGAAAAATCTCTCCCCACTGTGAGAGCAGCTTCCCTCTAGCAGCAGTTCACACAATGGGATTTTGTGAAGGGTCAGAGTATCCTTTGCTCTTCCTCACAAAACTGCAGCTGGATCATGCCACTGTGCATTAAAAAAAAAAAAAAAAAAAAAAAAAAAAAAAAAAAAAAAGCAAAAAAAGCAGGGTCAAAAGAGCGCCTGCCTCATGCTGCCCTTCTGCCTGAGAGAGGGGGCAGCCCTGTGCACAGAGGGTGCTGGTCGGACAGAGTGAAGGAGGCAGGTGCCGCTGGACAGATCAGGCAGGCCTGCCAAGGGCTTCTGCCACGTCCAGCTGCCTCCCTTTATGTTAACTCTTGCTGCCTCAGAGGGCATGGGAAAAACAAACCCCAGAGAGGAGCTGGCAATAGCAAGGCTGTCCAAAAAGCCATCTTGGAGGAACAGGGCAGTCTTCACCTCGGGCTCCTGCCCGCTACCCATGCCCCCTCCCCAGTACCCTCTGCCTCCCACATCCTCCCAAGACCTGCCAAAGGATCCTGTTTTGGCTGTCCATGAGAAGCCTTTCTGATGTCCACAGCCACTCTGCCCCCAGAAAGGTCTCCTCAAAATGACTGATGGTGTTGTCACAGGCTTGATCTGTTCCCTTGTGCCTGGAGCTGCACTTCCATGACTCTGGAACACTTCAGACTGATCAGTGACTGAAACTGAATAGCAACATGCCATCCAAGCACCATGTAAAAGACACCTGAATTCAGATCTGAAGTGGATGGGGGATCACCAGTCTGCAGGGTTTGGGGGAGGCAGGAGGCAGATGAGGACCAGCAACTGGACCAGAAAAAGGCAAAGAAGATCAGGAGGACAAAACGGCTTTGGGATGCTGTCAAGACAATGAGGAAAACAACGTTCAGGGGAGTAGAACTGGGAAACTGGGACTGGCTGAGGAGTGAAAGCATGAAAGGACAAAGGAGGGGCTGGTGTTCAGCAAGGCAGCAGGAAGAGTGATGCATAAATAAAACATGGTACAAGAAGCACAGAAGGCTGGGGAGAGCCAAGGATGCAGAGGAATGCAAGCATGTGGCATCAGGAGAGAGCAAGAGGTGCAAAGCCGCATGCAAAGAAAAGGTAGAAAGATTAAATAAAAATCTTTGGGAGCTGACAGGCATTGAGGGTCTGCTTTTTTAAATTTTCTGTCCAGAAATGAAAGTTTCTGACATAGCATCCCAGATCTCCCAAAAGCCCGTGGATAACCCACAAAGGGCAGCTGGCAGCTGCTGTCTACCACTTTCTTCATTGCATACCTACCACAGGGAAACTGTCCTGCAGGAAAATTTGCATTTTTGTCCTGGCTGTTAGCATGTCCACACAAATCAATTGTATGATAAATCCACATGTTTTCTTTGCTTTTTAGAAACCAAGGCTTACTATCGTATTTCCATCTGCTCTAACACACAGCATCATGTAAACCCTTGTACAGAGACTATGTATTGGGAGATATAATCTGCCAAGAACTCTGCTCCACTGTCCGAGTTCACTTCATTTTAGAAGAAGAGATTTCAAATAAAATATTTGGAGCCAATGCAACACAAATGTGTTCCTGTTAAATTCAGGCACATGGAAGGAAAATATTTTGATTTTATTCTTCTGGAGAAAAAAAAATCATCACACTTCCTGAGTGACACAATCACACTTCCCAGAGTGGTTTCCAGCTGAAAAACTCATCAATAGACAATTTAATTTTCTTGAAATGGCACTTTCCCTCCATAAATTAATAAACTTACTTCATTTTTCTACCTCAAACTTTCTGTTGTTAATCTGTAAAGTACAGTAATGCTACCCCCTCAACATTTTGAAACATGTTATGAAAATAAAGCCATGGGAAGCACTCAGTTGCTATAATAATTAGCATCATAGGAAAAGGCCAATAAAATAACAAAGGACTTTGTCTCCAGAACAAGGTTTAAATCATGCATGAACTGTTTGTTAACCATGAAATCCACATAAAATGATGAGAAAAAACATACTCCAAGAATAAATATAATATGTGTTGGCATAATTAAAGGCTCTATGGCTGACACATACACCTCCTTTCTGACATTTCCTGAAAGACTTTTAAGTGACTTGGCAACCAGAAGAATGTTTTTATTAGTTAATGGTTTGTGTGTCAAGCTCTATTTGATTTCTTTATGTGAGTAATTTAGTCTCTTGCCTGGATACTTGAGGAAATTAAGAAATTTTAAGTTCTTTTCCCATTAGACTAGGTACCTCATAGATATATCTAAACCATACTATATACATATAATTTTAAAACACTTAGGATAAAACTTTTCAATTTCTGTTCCAACCTTTGTTCACAATTTATTTCTTTTGCTCTGAAAGGCTTTCTTTTTGCCACCCTTTTGTTCCACTCTATCTTCAATAAAGAAGAAATGCTTCCTAATCACCAGACATGATGGGTCTTGCTATGTTTTCAAACCGTATGCTTGGGTGCTTAAGAGCATTTGGCTTTGTGCTTTGCATCTAACCAACAACGCACCCAGGTGAGCTGCTATTGGGCAGGGACTTAATCCCTGTCATGTTTAATCACTACATTAAAAGATTTAAAGACTAATGTTAAAAGCCATTCAGTTTGGGCATCACAGACCTACAGGATGCTGTCAGGAAAAGCCACTTGGTTTATCCCAGCAAAACCTGTTATAAATCTTTGAGGACAAAAGCCAGGAGAGCTGAGAAGGAAACTCCTTTTCTGTGACATCCACTCAAACATCCACTTAGACACCCTGGGACTTCCTGCAAGTTTCACACATGAGGTGTTACTTGCACCATTTACTTAAATAGCTGCACTAAAAGGTTAGCTTTGGCCCACTTCTGTTCTGCGTAACACCAATAAGAAAGTTATTAGGTCAGTACTGAAAAATTCCATCACAAGTCAGTGCATAACTCTGCAGACAGGATGACTCATCTGTTACCCAGTGCAGAAAATGTGAGGGGGCCATTTTGCACTCCTTCAGGAATCTGACCCCCAAATGTAAAATCTCCTGCTTGGATCTCACACTGTTGCCATACAATTGCTAGCAGTAGTAGTCAGGGATGTTTCTTTCTCAGTTGGCTGAGGTATTAGAAGCCCCTCTTGGAGTTGCAGACTTTGCTACAATTCCCCAAGTGCTGTTACTCTGTGCTTAACTCAGATCTCAGGCAGCTGCACGCCCAGGTTTGTCCCCTGGGGCCACAGGACTCCAATGCTGCATAAACTCCACTGGCTTCCAAATCCAGTTCTCTGGTCCAAATCCAGTAAAAGGCATTTTCAGCCTAGTAATTCATCAGCTTGAGGACCCTGATGCTTACAGATCAACAGGGGCTGTCCAAAGCCTCTCACGTTATTTTCCCAACTGGGTAAAAAATAGTATTGTGATAGCAGTACATACAGTACCTTTATAATTGCTTTATCTACAGATAAAATGTAGTTCTTCACAGACAGCCCTACAGCAATCACCACTATTTTCAGCTACCAGAACCTGGCACAAACGTCCAGGGAACAACTCTCTTTCAATAATCAGCTTCTGTCAGCACCCGCAGAGCAAAGACATCTCTTCCTGATGCTTTCCCTGCAGCCCTTTTATCTATGCTGCCTTGACTGAAAACATTTTTCACAGCCACAAAGCTAACAATATCACACACCTTTTCAAACATCAAGTCATCCCCAAATGGTACAAAAAAAGAGAGAAATTGTAAAACATCAGACTAGACAGTGATAAGCACTGATGTAGATTCGACATGATAAAAGGGTCTGATCAGTCAGGTCATTCCTTAAGAATACTCACTTAGATTGACAATGTCTCTTTACAAACAATTTATTCCAGTTATCCCCTTTTTACTTTAACAGTATATGGATTCATTCAAACCCTTTGTTTAAAAAAAACTTAAAATAAGCCACTGTTATTTTACTTACCAATTCCTCATCAGGATAAAAATAAAAATTGTCTTTTTCATAGATGTATGATATTCCAATACAGGTATGTTTTAATACTCCAAAGCAACTTTTTCAAATGTTAGCCTTTGTCATACATTTTCCTTCTTTTTTCCTGCATCAATGTCCCACTCACATAAACACAAACAGAAAAGCCAGGGAAAACAAAATACTTTCTAGACCAACCACTGCTAGCAAAAGACATTTGAAAATGAGACAAGTCATGATCTCTGTACAGAAGAGAATCATTTGCTCAAGTAGGTCAGGAAATACTTTGTTTAATGTAAATACAATATAAAAGACCTTGCAGTTCAAATATTTCATCATTCACATTACTCACATGTAGTCTGTAGCATAAACACCATGAAAAGCGGTCTTCTGTTGTGCAAGATTTATATTTATTTATTTATAATTTAAAGGAGTGGAAGCTGAAATATGAGCACAAAGGAATTGTTAATGGGTGTCAGTTTGTGAGGTGGCCTCTCCAGTTCTCACCATAAACGTGCATCTATGCAAGGAAGATAAGGCACACATGCCCTCTGTGTCTCTGATGACATCTCATGATGTCCTCTGTAAGACAGCATGAGAGGCCTTTTCTAAGGCGTCCTGGTTTAACTCCAGCCAGCAGCCAAACCTTACACAGCCACTTGCTCACTCCCCCACCAGCAGGACTGGGGAGAGAATCAGAAGAGTAAAAGCCAGAAACCTCACAGGTTGAGATAAAGACAGTTTAACAGGGAAAGCAAAAGCCACGCATGGAAGCAAAACAAAAGGAGAAATTAGTTCACTGCTTCCCACAGGCAGGCAGGTGTTCAGCCACCTCCAGGACAGCAGGAGTCCATCATGCATAATGATGACTTGGGAGGACATATGCCATCAATCTGTATGTCCTTCAGTTCCTCCATCTTCCCTCCACTTTACATACAGGGAAGGATGTTGTAATAGTGTGGAATATGCCTTTGGTCCATTTGGGTCACCTGTCACAACTATGCCTTTCCTAAATTTCCCATGGACTCCCAGTCTTCGCACCAGCCTGGCAGTAGGATAAGCAGAAAAGACCTTGGCTCTGTGTAAGCCCGGCTCACCAATGACAAGAACATCTCTGTATTATCAACTTGCTTAGCACAAATCAAAAACATAGTCCCATACCAGCCAATGAGAAGAAAATTCTACCCCAGACAAAACCAGTACATAAGGAAAGTTCAACATGAAGAAGAAAGCCATTGTTCCTTATGTATGCCATATTTGCATAGGTCACAGTAGAATTGAGGATCAGAACTTCACTTAGTGTTAAACTTCAGAGCTCATATCTAACCCTGAGTGTTTGGACATTAATTTGGATATTATTTTCATCTATTTTCAGCTCACAGATTTGGAATATTTTTTCTGAAAGACAATAAAAATGAAAAACAAAGAAAGATTACTTAGACATGATAGCTAGAGTTGTCTTAATTAGTAATGAAATATATGACATGCTGTATGAAAATACTATTTCCAGCATTACAAGCATTATAGTATTAGAAATAACTCTAGAACTTTAATTTCAGTTCATAAATTATTGCAAGCTCTATAACTCTTAGCTGAGGACCCTACATGCCTATAAACAAGCTTTTGAAACCCGCAGCTTTGACAGGGAAATCAAGCCGCAGTACTCACTCTCAGGGAAAAGATTTTCTTGTGCAAATCTTGCTTTTGAGTTCAGTAGGAGTATTTTTATGGATAAGGAAAAAAGTAAACTAGTGGGGTGCTACTTACTACATTTAGGGGCTCATTAATTTAGTTTAAGAGTGAAGAGCTTAACAGTATTTGTAAGCATGAAATGAACCCAAATTGGAAACAGAAGGATATTCCTTCTGGAGCGTAACATGCAAGTCTTAGTAACATCAGTTCAGAATGGGTATTTTAATAAAAGACAACCTTCTCATCTTACACAATGCATCTTGCCACATTTCCATTCATTCCAAGGGACAGAGTCTTTGGCAATTTTCAGCTGTTCACTGGGTAATTTGTGCTTTGAAGGAAAATTTTCCATTCCAACACAGGAGTCTGTGACTGAGATTCAAAGATGTAATCATTAGTACTTCAGGTCCACCAGTTGAAAATTAACCTTTCATTTTCACCTCCTTTATGGTCAGTGCAGGTAAGAAGCCCTAAATAACAGAAAAGTATCCAGTCTTGCTCATAGAGCAAATGAAAGAAACTGCAACCCAGCAGAGATGCTGTGGTGTCCACTATTACAGAACCTACATTGTTTAAGGGTCTTAGTCTACCTTGCCTTTTGAGTGCTCATCCAGCTTTACAATGCCTTTAAGTCTGCTATGACATCAATTTTGATTAGTTTAGAAGCATGAGATTATATTCATTCTCAATATCCTCTCTGGAATGGTGAGGATATTTCTTAAATCAGATGTCACTTGTGAAAAATCATAGAAGCACTCACCCACTGCTTCCACAGAAGTTCAGAAGTGTGTCAGTTCAGCCTTTCAGGGCACAGAATCACATCTGCTCTGTGGCTTTTTAAAAATATTTCTTTCCACAATTGCAAGGCTGTCAAGGAACTTTTAGGCTTACAAAGGAAAACATGACAAGTCACAATTAACATTCATTGTATCTGCTTGAATCTGATTCTCATGTGCAGAAAGAGCTCTATATTTCTTCTTCAATGTCTCCAAACAAAGTGAAGTAGCTGGTTTTATTTTTAAGTACTTGCAATAAATGAGTACTGAAGGTTAGGAAAGAACTAGTACTAAAAAGCTTATCAGATCTTCAGCAACACAATCATTTACTCACAAGCTTAGCCTTTTCCATGTAAATAAAGGAAAATCAGCATTTCACAGTTTACACAGATTAAAAACCAGCCTAGAAAATCAGCACCAAAAGCTGTATCATACCTTAGCAGACTTTCTGAGAGACCAGAGAATGAGGATCCTGTTCTAAAAGATACTTATTCTTAGTTCAAATGAGCCTTGCATCCAGACAGCTCCAGTCACCATATTAGAAAGAGAAAAGCAGTGGGAGCAGGGATCTCTGAAGCACCTTGGTAAAATTCCAAGGTCTATTTCCATCCCAAGGGCCAAACATTTCAGTGCTTATTCAGGAAAAAACTCGTGCATATTTCAAGCGGATTTTCCTCTGTCATGTAGGATTTCACTTTCTCAGTGAAAATAGCTGTATTTCTTTAGCATGCCAGATAAAAAGTTTTTATTTTATGATCTTACAGAATGCAAAATTAAGAAAGCAAAGCTGAAAGCAAAAGAACAAATGCAAACAAGACCCCTTACCATAGATCTATGTTTGGGCAGTTATTGGATCCATATGAATGGGATAGATGTTCAATGCTCTGCCAGATCAAACACTTACCAAATGCTTTTGTTGGGTACAAAACAGCCTGGATGATCTCTTCTGCAATATGGGTATTATTAGTCTAGAGTCAGTTCCAGTTCTGGGTTAAGAGGTGTGACAGGGTCCCATACCAAGGTCACATGGGTCAGATTCAGCCTCCAACACACTCTAGCAGGACCCCAAGCATAAAACTTTATCTATATGGTATCTCTCAATCCCACACTTCTGTGGAGAGCTCAGCTCTGGGGATAGCAGTTGTCTTGGGACACAAACTATACTGCTTTTAACCTCTGAGTTCAAACACAATTCATATCCACTCTGATAATAAATTAAAATTTTCATCCTCTTCTCCCCAGCTACACTTTTAATGATCAATGCCTCCTAGATCCTTGTCCTTTTTCCTCCTCCTCTGATGTTCCCTGGAAGTAAGACAGGGAGCAAGACACAAAATACAGGAATTAAACTTCTGCCTGATTCTAAACCCAGGCAATTCACTGTGACAAGGCACATGAAATAGCTTCAGCTCTTCATCTTCTTCCCCATCTCTCTTCTTTTCCTGAAAGGGGTAGCCAGAAAAGCATCTGATGTTTACACACTGATGAAGAAATGTTGTGAGCCATACATTCTACCTTTAGAGTAAGGTCATACTGCAGGGTAGGTCCTGACAGCTACAGGAGGATGACCTTGGTGTGTAGCCGTAGCTAGTGTGAACTGCAGTGGCAACATCTACAGTAAAATGAGTACTGATGCTGAGGAAAGGAAGCGGGATGGGCTTCTCTTCTAACATCCTCTTGCACCTAAGACAAGAGATGTTGGAGCTGTGGCTGATGCTATTTCTTCTCAAGCTAAATAAGGTTTCATCTTCATGCAGACACCTCTCGCAAGTGCCCTTTTCGAATTAAAACCTCCCCAGACAACAGTAATAGTAAAGCAGCTTATAAAATATTGGGTGGAGAAAGTTGCATATTGATAGTAATTACCTGAGCCTTCAGCTTTTCAATTGTCATGATGACCTTTTAAAAATCATTTATTGACTGGAAAAAATATGGAGAGCTGGTTGAACCTAATTTCACCAAGGTGCCACTGCAGTGCTAATAACCAAACCATACTCTATTCAAGGAATGAGCTGTTTAAATAGGAAAGTAATTATGACATTAAAATTCCAAAGAAGGAAAGAAGTCATAAATTGAATTTGTCACTGTGTAGGATAACCCAAGGATAAAGTGAGTTTCTGGCATGACACAAGTTCTCTTAGAAAAACAGAGTGCTTTGTTTCAAAAGTAACATTACAACTAGGCACTACATGATCCCTTTTTTAGCAAATCACGTTTGCACTGGGATTGATTGTCAGATATATATATATACTTAGCCGTGGCAGGCTTATAAATGCAGTTGTCTGCATCCTTCCAAGCATTATGAAGCATGTCATATTAATTGCACAAAGCCATTTTGCTCTGCTCAGCAAATCAGACTTCTATATATATCTTGGGAAAAAAACTGTAGGCATGTGGTCAGAAAAACAGCTGTCAGTCAGGCTACTCTTCTACAACCAAAACAATAGCTAGTTCAAATCTGCATAGCTATGTAATGTAAGGCAGCTTCAGCTGTGTTGAGTGCTGCAAAACATATCAAGATGTCCCCACAAAATCTCTGAGTAAACAAAATCATTGCTCCTAAGCATCTTTCACAGTTACAACTACTCAAGACTTCTTTCTGAAAACAGGTATGTCAGGAACCGGGGCCAGACTGTGAATGTAGAAATATGTAATACAGCACAGCAGCAAGCAAAAAGAGAAAAAAAAAGAAAAAAAGAAAAAAAGAAAAAAAAAAAAAAAAAAAAAAAAAGGAAAACAACAACAACCAACTACAGAATGGCCAAAAAAAGAGCATTTCCAGTTCATGTGCACCAGCGACCAATGGAAATCCAATGAAGACCTGCAGCAGACCACAAACCTCTCACCCTCTGAGAAAGAACTGAAATGCCTATATTCTGCTCCATCTTCAAGAAGACTGAAGGACGTAAGTGCAAGGCTTGCAGAAAGCAGAAAGATGGTACATTGGACTTGGAAGCAAAGAGAGGCATGTGAGCTGCGTCTCCTTTCACCCTATTTCCTTCCAAAGGCCACTGGATTGGGTAAAGCACTCAGGGAGACAAGACTCACCCTGCCCTTATTTCAGCAAAATGAATCATGAAACCTCCCTCAGCTCACAGGGAGGAACTGAAACAACCTCACTCAATTCAAATAAGTCCTCAGAAATGGGAGCCACTTCAAGATGACATGAACCTTCACATCACAGCTTAACCAAGGGACCAGTCCATCTATTTGTGTGGAGAAAAGGGAGAACAAGTATGCTTTTCAGGACTCAGAAGTATGCATAGCCCTTCAGAAATGCTCACTTAAAGGGGATTTCTTGAATCTCCCAGTTGCCCAGACTAAGCTCTAGCTCAAAACTTCAGTATTTCATCACTCATGATCTTTTCCTGTCCCTTATCATTTTATCTGCAAAGGGATGTTAAAGCATTTGACTTGACCCACAAAGTGTTGGTATAATTCAGTGCACCCCTATCACCTAACAGATACACTTACAGAGCTTCATGATCTAATCTTCACTCACATAACTATTTGAAATGAATGCCAAAAGAAGTATTATCAAACCCTTTGTATTGGGGTTTTCAAATTAAACAAGAACAGAACACACAGCACTCTCTGTATGTTTACAAAGACAGTAAACTATTTGCTACAAAGTTCTGAAGTGAGATATCAACATTACTGAAATTAATATGCAGCAGACTTGGTTCACAATGGCATTTCTCCAGCATCATAAGTAATTGTGAATGAGGCTTGGGATTCTATTTTTAAAGTCTTTTTCCTCCTAGTGGGAACCACTGCCTATTCCATACAACTTGTCTATGAAACAAGTTGTATTTGTTCCCTCCAGCAGTTAAAAAATACTATTTGTTTCCAAATATTCAGAATGTTAAAACCAGATTTTCTGCAGGACTTCCCATTCATGACCAAGTTATTAGCCATAATAGTTGATTTTTACTTTTCTACCAAGCATTACTTCAATAATGTAATTGAAGCATCTCACCAGAGCCTGCTCTGTGAAGGCATCACTGCAAAAGGCAGTCAAACCATTTGTTCTCCAGTCCCTACCCAAGCCCTAGAGTTGCAGGGATTAGCAAGGAAGCAGGGAGGGAGTGGCTTTTCCACTGGGAGTTCCAGTCACATTTCTCCAAATTTGGAGCCTGCTCAGCTGGGCAGATCCAGTTGCTTTCCAGCAGCTGGCTATATCAATGTAAAGTAGTTGAAAGCACTCATGGCAGCAAAAGCATTTCTGTACCCTAGTATCTCATCACTTCAGAATATGTAACATACTTAAATGAGGTGGGAAAGTACAATCATCCCCACTGTAACACAAGCAACTTAGGCACATCAATGGCCACAGTTAGTCTACTGCTAGTCACACTATCTCAAAGCAAAAAAAAGAAGCCCCAAGCACATGCTAAAAAACCTAAAAGTGATCTAGCATTGGCAAAATGGCAACTTGTCCCCAAGCAGAATCAAAACAAAATCCATCATGCAGATTGGTCATCTGTACAAACACTGCTATACTGCAAATAGTTTGGGGTATATTCCTAAGGTATCATTCTTTGCCTGTCCACTGCCAATGTGATTTGTCCCACATCTCAAAACAGAAGGAAAGGTGAGTCTTTTCACACCTGTATCCTTTTCAGAAAAGTCTCCTTACTCTACCTCTGCATCTAGCTGGTTATTGGTTGGGTGGTTTTGTTTCCTATTACATTTGTATTGTTAATATTCTTAGTAAAGAACTGTTATTCCTATCCCCAAAATCTTTGCCTGAGAGCCCTTGATTACAAAATTATAACTTGGCGAGGGGTGAGGGGTTTACATTCTCCATTCTAAGGGAGACCCCAGTTTTCCTGGCAGAAACCTGTCTTTCCAAACCAAGACACTGGTGCAATAAATAACCACCAGGATCCACATCAGCTTGATCCATCTTCCACATTTCCTCTCTCCGTTATCACCTGCCCCTTCCTCATTAATTACATTCGTTTCTTCAGAAGAAAACATGTGACACATCTAAATTATATTACCTCAGAGCAGAGATGGGTTATGAACTGCTCATTCCTAACATGGGACAAGACCTCAGGATTGCAGTCCATGGAAAAAAAATGCAATTGATGGTCTCCAATGGCCAAAAAACCCCAAAAAGTGTCAGCTACTATTTAGAAACACAGAGGGTTAAAAACACCATCATCGTATGTAGCCCTGGTTTGTGCCTACAATGTTTGGGTTTTCTGAAACTCTTTCCCAGGCACTGTTCTGTCAACAAGAGAGATGTCTTCCTAACCGTAACCTATGTTTACATTCCTTTCCCTAGGAGAGACTTCTTGATGTCCCTCTGACTTGACCAATGTAGTTGAAGAAGTTTGTCTTTCTTCCACCCCTTGGGTGGTTCTTTGTAAAATAGTATAAAGGGAAGAAATTCCTGGGTAATAAAGACTGGAGTCACTGTCAGCCTTCTGACCTCGGAGTCCGTGTCGTTGTAATCTTGAACAGCGTCAATCGTATAAATTGTGTTCCTATCTTGGATACTGGTCTTTTCTGCTGTAAGGAAATAAGAAGATGACCCAATGTCCTGATAAAAGTTATGGAGACGGCTTCCATGCAATGGTTGACTGCTGTGAAGTCCAGATATGTCTTTAGTACCATCACTTGAGTATGCAGGGATAAAATTGTGAAGGCCAGAGTTAAACTGGAGTTTAAACAGGTGAGAGATGTGAAGGACAAATAAGAGCATCGGTAGGTATATCAGCAGCAAAAAGAGGACTAAGGAAATTATGGCACTGCTCCTTAACGGGACAGAGCACCAGCAGCATGAGATACAGAAAATAGTACATCAGTGCCATCACTACAGGCATGGTGTAGTCTTGGAGCTCCCAAATCCTTATGGAGATAGGAAAGCTTGAGGGAGAAAGATGCTGTTCGGCATATGTAAGCTCCTGGGATCAGATGGCAAATGATGACACAAACAGAGCTGGCCAATGTCACTGTGAGGCCACCTTCTGCCATCTCTCAATAATCACAGTGTTCACGAGAGGTCCCCAAGGGCTGCAGGAAAGGAGATCTGAGCTATGGAGATCAAGGAGGATACAGCTGAGCAGCTAGCTTCACCTGAAAGTCTGAGAGATTATTTTGAGATACAGTAAGCGCAAGAACTTCCAGACAGCCACCATGGATATACCAAAAGCAAATAATGCCTGGCCAGCCTGAGCTGACAAGAGAAGGCTCTGTAGGTAAGAAGAGAGTACAAGATGTTTACTTGGACTCAGCTTGTGACATGCTTCTCCATAGCATCCCTACAGTCAAGCAGGAGACAAGGACTGGATATATGGGCTCTGCAACAGAGCCAAGAGAAAAGTAGCAAGCCAGTGCATTTTCCAGATGAAGTTTTTTTCAATATTACTACCTCTGAGGTAACAGGAAAGATCATGGCACAATAAACTTTGGCCTGAATCTGAAATTTCAATACATAAAAGTTGGCAGGTTTTGCTACTATGTGGGAGAGAGCCTCCAGATGCAGAAGGCTGTTTTCATGCCAGTGATTATTTTTAGATGATTACCAATGTCCATCTGAACACAGCAATGTACCCTGCTTTCAGATCACACTGAAGTATAAGACTTCATTCAGTCTTAATATTTCAATGAGACATCTGCCCACCATGTGCTCTGCAAGTACCAGGACCCTCTGCACTGGTTTGTAATAATGCCATTTGAGTCCACTGGTCTTACCAGCTATGACCTTGCAACAAACACAATAGGCCTTGCAAAATTGTGCCCAAGAAGATATATCCTCTTAAACATCTATTTCCTAGCCCAGAACCTGGCTTTACTATCATACTTTTGAGAATGTGTGTTTATGGTTTTAACACCTTATTCTAACATTTGAGAACTACTCATATTTCTAGTCTATACTTTTTAAAACAAAACAAAACAAAAAAAAACCCCACATACTGCCTACCAGGATATTAGCACCTCTATTTAATTGCTTTTATTAAGGGATAATGTAGAAGAGTCATATCTTTTTTCCTTTTTTTCCTACTTACTCCTTCCCTCCTTCTATGCTTGTAGCTCCACATATTTAAAGCTTAAAAAAGTCAGTATTCAGAAAAAGTAAAATTTTGCATGCATTGCCCAGTTTTAAAATTATTTGATCAAACTGTTCTTAACATTCACCTGCCAAAACACGATTTTTACTCGTGCTTTTAACATCACACAAAAAGCGTGCTTGCCACACGTAGGCCTGAGTGCGGGTAGGGTGAGGAAAAAAATGCCCCAAAAGGCAACGGAAAAATTATGCATGGGGCAGAGGAAAGAGCCAGGTGTCACGCAGGGCTGCACAGGAGCAGAAGGTTTGTTGCCCACCCTTCGGGCTGCATCCCCGGGTCCCAGCATCCCCGACCCTCCCAGCCCCACCAGGCCAGCTGCCCTCTGTGCCCCCCAGGCTGCTAGGTTTGAATAACACCAGGCATTTGATAACCTAAATTTACACCGTGGTGGCTCTCTGCCCAGCGCTGCAGGCTGGAACAGCAACGCTACCCCCATGCTTTGCCACCTCTGGGTCACCCAGCTCTCGGTCTCTCCGTCCTTTCCTCCCTTGCCTGGGAGGGGCCGGACACGGCAGAGCTGGCCAGGCCTGTCCTCTCATGCCTCGGCTGACACAGGGCTCCAGCATGGGCTCCCCTCCAGAGGTCACCGGCCGCTCCCCTTCCACTGCTCCATTCTGCCAGCCGGCCATGGCTCCCTGCCCAGATTAAACCCGATAAACCCTGGGCGGGCTGCCATGGAGCCTGCTGGACAGGCTGGACTCTGGTGGGGACCTGCCGAGGGGCTCAGAGCTGGTGGCGCTCATTCTCCTTGCCCACAGCAGCGATGGCGCCCTGCTGTGCCACCAGTCCCTGAGCTGCCCGCCGACCTCCAGGGCTGTGTGTGCGGCTGGCCACCTGTGTGCGTGGGTCAGCACGTGTGTGCGTGTGCATTTATGTGCATGTGTTTATATTTGTATATGTTTGCGCATACATATACGTGTATGTACGTACAGATGTATGTACAGAAGTACCCGACACCCACCGCCCTGCTTCCTCACACCGCCTCTCCCGCGGGACGCACCCTGCGCGCGCGCACGCGCAACCCTGACCCCGCCCCACCCCGCGCGCCCGGCCGGCCGGCGCCCCCACCCCGCGCTGCCCTCTTCCAACATGGCGGGTCCCGTCTCGCGCGTGCTGGCGCGCAGGCGCCACCTCGGCTCCGCTCTTCCGCCGGGCGCCGCCGCGAGTGCACACGGCCGGAAGGCGCGGCCCGGCAGCTCTCTATGGTTGCCCGCGGTGGGTAGCGCGCCGCCGCCGCTTCGCCTCGCCTCGCCCCCGCCCGCGCTGCACGCCGGGACACGGCCGGTCCTCCCTCCTTCTCTCCCTCCCTCCCTCCTTCCCGCGCGCCCCCCTCCCCCCCCACCCGCGCGCCCCGAGCCTGCGCCGCGCCGACATCCGCGTTGTCCCAAGATGGAGGTGCGGGACTCGCGCTGAGCGCGGCCCGGCCGACACAGGAGCAGGAGGAGGAGACGCGCCCGCTCGGCTCGGCCCGTCCGCCCGCCCGTCTCTCCTTCCCCGCCCTGCCAGGCCGCGGCTCCGGCGGCACCGGCAGCAGCAGCGGCGGCGCCTCCTCCTTGCCCGCGGCCCGGCCCCGAGTGCGGCGCGGCCCCCGCATGAGCCCGGGCGGCAGTGGCGGCGGGAGCGCCCGGGAGCAGCAGCCGAGGTGCCCAGGTCGGTGTGGACGCTGCGCAGGGCCGGGAGCGGGGATGGCGCCCGGCTCACGCTGGCCCTGAAGGGGAGGGAGGCGGCCCTGCCAGCTCCTCCGCGCCGGGGAGGGGAAGGCGGCAGCCCCGGGGTCCTCTCCTTCCGCGCCGTGAGACACATGGGTGCGGGGCTGCCCCGGGAACCCGGGCCGGGTGGGCGGGTGCCTCCGAGCTCCTCCCGTCCCCCGGGGAGACCGGGCTCGTTGGGCGACCTTGGGTGAACCCAGCCTGCCTCTGCTTCAGTTTTTCCCGGTTTCCTGCTCTTCGGGGCTGTTGTGGGCATGAGACGGCTCGGTGCCGTCGGGGCGGCCGGCTGTCGGAGTGGGAAGTACTGCGAGGGTCTCTTAACTAGTGGCCAAGGCCTGTTTGACGAAGTGGGTCTGATTACTTGCTTGTGTTACCTTCTGTCCAGCCTGAAGAGCTGGATCTGAACCTGTGAGCAGGCTGCCTTGCTGATGCATGTGATCTGTCGCTTCTGACTGCCGGACTTTCTGGGCTTCAGTTTTTAAGCATACCTATATAGTATTTCGGATCTTACAGTTCATTGTTGATTTGTAAATCAGATGTCTAAGATCATGTGTTGTGGCCATTCAGAAGTTAATACTGCTTAAGAAACAGAACATGTTTCACATTTCTCCTTTAATTTACAGTAACCTATAATTTATAGACTTGTAGTTATTCCTTTTCTTTTTTTCTCCAGTTAATGGAAATACTCGTTTATGTTTCCTTCTGTGTAATGTGTTGGTCTAATTCTGTAACTAAGCATGTCTTACACATCACTTAAAGGATGGTCCCTCTGTCTATGGAAACTCACCTCCTTCAGTAAGAGTCAGCAGACGTGAAGCCCTGTGAGAAATCAGCTTCTCAGAGTAGTTTTACCATGCTTCTTGCATGTCTAGCAGAAAGTTTCTCAGTGGAAAATTGTACCCGTATTTAGCTTTGATTTCTTAACAAAGTAAGACCTGTGTGATTGTATTGTCAATTTATCTTCTCTTCTTTCTTTTTTTTTTTTTTTTTTTTTTTTTTCTTTTTTTTTTTGGCTAGCTGACTGGTTTGAAAGGGAGAGGTCTAAAAGATAAGATTAAGTTTCTAATTCATGCAAATAGCATCCAGTTAGAGAGATTCCCTGCTAAGGAAAAAGCCACACTCTGAGTTACAGTATGTTGATAGACACTTATGATGGTGGGAGAGGGAAATGATGGAGATAGTGAGAGGTGTACTATTTGATGAGAATGAAAACTGTTGGAAAATGGGCTTACAGTTCTCACAAACTGCTTGGTTTAGATGCTCACTCTGAATAGCTGTGCCCTTTCATTCTGGAAACAGTTGAAGGTACCTTTTAGAAATTGGAAAATATGGCAAGACTCAGTTTAATTGGGTGTATTGAAATGAAAGTGTGTAATGTGTATTGCTAAATTGATATGGATATGCATAGAAAACTATCAAGTGTTTGCCTTTAAAACAGGTGCAGTTTGTAGTTCAGTAACATTCTGTCAACTCAGTACAAAAAAATAGTGAAAGAAAACCTAGTCCACTATGTACATTTACAGAGCTGATACTTTTAATTGAAATTATTTCTGTACAATACTACAGATGCTTCATCTCTCTTTTACAAATACCTTTCATTCCACTCTGTTTGCTATTTAATGAAGCATCTTTCCTGCTGGAATTAAGAAGTTCGTTTTGTTTATTAGAGGTCTTTGCTGTTTCTCCTCTTTGGAGTGTCCTGAGCATCTCCCAAGAATATAGAAATAAAAGTTTGATTTGTTAGGGTTTATTTCAGGGTATGGTTCTGTGACTTTTTAAAAAAGACAGGCTTGAACAGCAGTGTTTTAAAGCCTAGATTTCTCATTCCAAGTCCTCTTCAGAACTCTAAAGTTGTGTGGGTTTGATCATTTTTATTTAATATCAACCAAGACTTCTGGTCTTTCCGTTTTTATTAATTGCTGCTGCTGTTTAAAAACATGGGAAAAATGATTCTTCTGTGAATGGAATTAAAAACTGTGTGTGTATGTTGAATACATCTAGGGATGCTCTCAGCCTGTTGGAGTCCCTGTTAGAGCACGTGGAAATTGTTCCCAATTGTTTTAATCAGCTTGAGAAAATAAGCCAGGTTCTTTTTCATATCATTTAACTTCTCTTTTGAAAGTATGTCATGTGTACCATCAGGTCCCAGCACATACAGTATAAAATCATGCTTGCTTCGTTATGATTATGTCCTTTGTTGACATATTCTTCACTAGTACTTAGAATTCCCAGGTTCTGCTTAACCAGATAAATAATGGGGGTAGAAATACCTTTGAGTTTTAAGTTATAAACATGTTTAATTGTGACCATGTTTTAACATATAACGTTTTCTATAAACAGTAAATAGCATAGTACATGATATGACACTTACCACGGAATTAATTCAGGTTTTATGTTTTTGTAAACGTGCACCATCCTAATTTTTGCTGCACAGGAAAGATTTTTTTTTCCCCTCCCTCTGTTAGTTTTAGTTTACTTAGTGAATGTCCAGAGAGAATTCATCTTCTTTTAAATGCAGGAAATGTCTTTCTCCCTCCCCACACCAGCGTACTCATACACCTGAAGATGAAAGCCACTAATTCTTAAAAATAGAACATGCAATTGAGGGAAAAGGGAACAGAATTCATAAAGTATGTAGGCATAGATCTCATTTCTAGCATCAATCTTCTTTCTGGTAGTGTGGGCCAAGTCTTTACTCTAATTAATGAATTGATATTGATTTTTAAACAAAGGAGGTGTGTTTTACAGTTTTTCTGAAGTATCCAGTGTATTTAAGGTAGCGGTGAATTTTTTAGAGAAGCAGTGTTAAAAGGTTTTCTGTCACTAATGAAATTCTGATTTGTACCTGGAAGGGGGAGAGTAATACATTTGCTATCAGGGTCTGTGATGAAAAAATCTAGAGTATGTTGTTTACTTTCTAAAAAAAAAAAATTACCCCCTCACAGAAGTTCTGTAAGCTGTGCTAAATAGGTGGTTCCCAGAGACAACAGCAGTGAACAAATCTCGTGTTTGAAGTGAATTTTATCACCTTAAGTATTTTGACCTTAGTGTTTACTGCTTTAACTTCTTGTATTAACAGGCAGTGCCTGATGGCCTCATAAGCTGTGTTGCCCATGAGTAAAAGTTTGAAAAAAAAGCTGGTTCATAGGAATAGTAATGTGTGTAACATATCTGGTTGGTTAGCAGAAAGTCAGCAAATACAGTCTAAAGGTAACATTTTGCAACAAAGCACCACTTCAGTAACTACACCAGCTGGTGACACAGTTCTTCAGGAAAATAACTTCATAGGAAGAATATGAAAATCAAATAATGTTGAGATCCAGGATTCAGGTTTGGCAGTGTAACATCTGACTAAAAAGCACTTTAAGTTGCTATTTTTGAATAGCTACACCTTCCTGTGTTTAGGAGGGATAGAGCTTATTGACAAAATAACTTGCTGGGTGCAAAATTACATTATAAATTAAATACTATCATAGTTCTGTCTAACAAATACTCTTATGAATGAATCTCTTAAAGGAAGCATTAACTACTTCTTACTTACTTTAATAGGTTGAGCCTGCTTCCCTGTATTATGCAAACTGCTGAATGGAGGAAGGGGGTGGAAGTCAGTCTTTACCAGTACTCTTTCCGTTACCGTCCTGCATGGTTCTTTACCCATGTTTTACAGAGTGGTGAAGAATTAGGAGAAGCTGCAGTTGTTCAGCTGAGTGGAACTAAATGGGTGGCTTCCTTCTGGACCCTCACTTCACTGTCTTAGGTAAGAGGGGTGATTTGCTTCTTTTGAAGCTACTCGCAGTTCCTCAGAACAGAATTATATACTTTTTTTAGAGGAAACTTCTAGTTAGCAAAGCAGAGCTTTGAATTTTTTTCTTTTTTTTTTTTGATCTGGTGGCTTGAAAAGGGCATTCACAGTATGTAGCTGTCCCAGTACTTTTCATTGAAAAGCATTGCTGTTTGCAACCATTCAAATAACCTTAAAAACATGCTCTGTGTACTAATGTAATTTACTTCTGAAAATCATGTTTATCTTATGTAGTATGACAGAAAGTGGGACTGTCACTCAGAGGTGGATTACAGTGGTGGTGGATACAGGACAGCTTGAACTGATGTACCACTTGACTGCTTGATATGGAGGGCATTACTTTTTTTTTTTTTTTCACAGACTTTGAGTAGTGTAGGTTGGAATGGACCTTTAAATGTTGTGTAGTCCAAATTCCTCTGCAATAAGCAGGGACGTTTTCAAATAGATCAAGTTGCTCAGTCCCATCCAGCCTGACCGTGTGTATTTCTGGGGATGGGGCATCTCCTACCCAATGGAAATTGTTCCAATGTTTTACCACCCTCATTGTAAAAAATTACTTTCTTACATCTAGTCTTACTCTGCTGTCTTTAAAAAGCCATTACCTCTGGTCATAGCAGGCCCTTGCAAAAAGTTTTTCCTCCTCTGTCTTGTAAACTCCTCTTCAGTATTAAACAAAAACAAACAGGTCTCTCCAGATCCTTCTCTTCTCCAGGCTGAACAATGCCCCTCTTTCAGCCTTTTGTCATAGGAGAGCTACTCCAGGCCACTGATCATTTTTGTGACCTTCCTCTGGACTTGCTCCAACGGATTCATGTCTGTCGTGTGCTGAGGACTCCAGAGCTGGATGCAGCATTCCAGGTGGGGTCTCAGAGGAGTAGAAGGGCAGACTGGTTGGTCTCCCTCGGCCTGCTGGCTGTGCTGTTCTTGATGCAGCCAAGGATACATTCTGGACTGCAAGCACACGTTGCTGGGATGAGGCTGGCCTCCCAACAACCAGGATTTCCAAGTTCTTTTGTAATTACTTCTGCCAATTCCCTCATCACCGGCCCGTATTGATACCAGGAGTTGTCCTAACCCAGGCTCAGGATCTTGCACTTGGGCTCGTTGGATGAGGTTCCCGTGAGTCCACTTCTCAGTCTTGTCCAGGTCCCTCTGGATGGCATTCCATTCCTCAGGCATAACAGCTACACTACACAGCTTGGTGTTGTTTGCAGGTTTCCTGAGAGTACATCTAGTCCCACTGTCTGTCATTGATGAAGCTACTAAACAATACGGTCTCAGTATGGACCCCTGAGGGACAGCTCTTGCCATTGATGTCCATCTGAACATTACACCACTGCCCTCTGTATGCAACCATCAACCAGTTCCTCATCCACCAGAGTCCATCCATTATATCTCCAATTTAGAGTGAAGGGTGTTGTGAGGGACCAAGGGCCTTACAGAAGTCCAAATAGATGACGTCAGTAGCTGTTGCCTTGTCCACTGATGCAGTCACTCTGTCATAGGAGGCCACCAGGTTGGTCCAGCAGGACTTGCCCTTGGTGAAGCCATGCTGGCTGTCTCAAATCTTCCTGTCCACTATGTGCCTTCATGTTCCTTCCTCATGTGACAAAATGTCAAAGCTGTGACCTAAACAACTAAAGACAAAATTTAAGTATCAAAAACTAAGGAGTGATTTGAAACCCAAAGGAAATTTGGTCTTGGTGGCCTGTGGATTGGTAGGATCACAAGCAGAAAATGACAGAATGTCTGTTTGGGTTTGGTGGTCATTGCATAGTGGTCTAGCAATGATTAGTCCACAGTTTGCATTTTACTCTGGTGTTGTGTGAGGACTGTGACAGGACTTCTGACCGAGGTAGGGTTCTAGGTGTGAAGCTAGTTTCATCTCTCCATAGAGAAGACCATGCAGACCGCTTTTTTAGGACTTGTTAATACTTCCATGAAGTACACTAATTGAATTACACCAAAGAAAGTTGATGAAATGAGATCAGGATGACAGACACCCTCTCCCTTACCCTTAGGAGCTGTGTGCAGGGGAAGCACAAGAGTGATCTATCTTGTGTTGCCAAGCTTGCAAGGCACTGAGAGGTACTAGGCTTGTCTAGGCAGCCAGGCTCTGGCACTGCTTGTGTACTCCTGCTCTGGTATGCTCCCTGGGACCCAGGTTGGAGCAGCTGCAGTTCAGCAGGCTTGGGCTGTTAGCGGGTGGTGGAGTGGCTCTTAAAGGAACTGAACTTCTCAAACGGGACCTAGGTCAAAATACTTCAAGGAAGGCTATCATAGTTGTAGACGAGTTTTGCTTTTGCATTATGGTTGCTAACTAATGCTTTAAATATTTTTATTTTACAATGTGGTATTTGTCATTTTCTTAAAAGAAATCAAAAACTTCTGTGAAGCTGGGTAATATTGAAGAGGTCTGTCACTACCTTAGAATTTCTGTTTCAAATACAACTTTTTATTTTTTTTATTTGTATAGCTATATTCAGATAATGATTGCTTGTTTTTTCATAGTGAAATCTCATGTCCAAAGTCTTGCTGATGAATGAAGAGGAATGCAACAGATGAATATTGTGTTTTACTATGAGTGTACATCCAGGTTTATTTTTAGAAAGTCCAAGGTATACTAGTGTACACTGACTGAGTAGCAACACCTTGTGTTTCAACTGGTGTAGCAAAACTTGCTTATTGTAGCCAATAGAAATGCATACTTAAAAGGCCACACAACCTGCAGGTCCCATCAGATTTCAAGGACAAGGAAGGTCCCAAGAGAGTGGATCACTTCTATGAAACTCTGGTATTTCTTGCTTGCAAAGATTGAGCCCTTTCCATAGTAAGGTTGTGAAAAATACTCCATTTGCATAATTCCTGTAGCCTGAATATCTCATTGAGAGAAGGATGTTCGTGAATACTTGTTTTTTACTTGGCTAACGTGATTTTTGTTTACTGTTAAGTTGTGGAAGAAAATGATTCTTAATTAAACTTCAATATTTGAAATTTTGTCCGAAAATTTATAATATTAGGTATTTTTTCTTTAGGGTAGTGCTCTCAGAGTTTTTTTCTTCTATTCCTGTTATATTACAGTTACTGGATAAAACCAGACAAACACAACAACTCAAAACCACAAGTGGAGAACAATCCAAGCACATGATAGAGATGATTCTATTATATCTCGTATTGAGCCAGACATTAGAGTAGCAAAATATTTTTTGTAGTTTATAATGCTTAAATATTTTGTAATTCTGTATGCTACAGTGTGGTTAATTATGTGCTTTACTCTCTGTATTAATAAAATTCAGTGTGGCTTGAAGTCTCTTTTTCTTACTGGAAATGTATGACATAGTTGTAAACAAGCAGCTTTTTTGCCTCTGGTCCCATGATTGATCAAGATTTTTTTACTATGGAGTGGAAGCAATAAAGTTGGCCAAGGTTTTAGTCACACTGTCATTTGCATTTTTTTAGGCACATGTGGCTTAGTGCTAATAAGTGTATTGAAGGTGCATGTTGAAGTACATCTGACTTCATGAAATCATTTTCATTCCTTTTAGACAAGCATTCCAGAGCCTTATTTCCTTTTGTGTTGTCATGTAGCCTTTGAGCGAATACAGACTTTAGACTTAGTAGACTGCTGAACTCTGTTCTGCCTTAGTGGTAACTGCTGGGGAGAGAGTGAAGAAGAACAACTGGAAGTCCAGGAACTTCAGTTTTGTGTTGTTGGATTTGTTCTTCTTTTGCTGTGTGTTATTATGCAAATAACCTGTCTACATCTCCTCCATTGTCCTACATCTCTATCAGTTGTATGGTCCTGGGCTGCTCCATAGCTTCAGTTCTGTTGGAAACCTTTTTTTCTGTTTGTTTGTTTGTTTGTCTCTATTGCCAGTCAATAATCATAAGATCCCTGGTAGATATATTTGCAATACTTTTTCATGCTGTACTTTGTGCTGTCCTCCTACTCTGTGCACACTGAAAATTTGTGCTTTTGTATCTTAGAGGAGAATGGGAGAATTTTATACAGATGATACTGCTCTATATCTGTACAGGAACAAATGTGTACATTGAATCTGGAAGTCCTGCAACAAGGTGTGAAAATATTGGTTGCATTTATCACAGTACTTTTAACTGAGTTTTTCTAATGGCACCACTGTGAATGAAGAGTTATTCTTTAGTAGAATATAAGGTATTTTGGATTTCTGCTGTGGATATGGAGTGGAAGTGCTACTTGCAAACAGGAAAATCATCAGTTACTGTCTCATGCTGTTCAGATAAATTTTTCTTCTTTTTTTTCCTGAATGGTAGTAAAGTTTTATTGATGCAGTTGCATATCATTAACACAGTAATCCTAACTGTACAGAAAGCTACATAATTGGTAGAATTGTTTGTTGAAATAGCAGTATTTTTTCACAAAACTTGTAGGGTACCCTATATAACTAATTTTTTTAAAATACAAAAAAATGTGCTTACATTGTTAGTGCTTAGAGCATGGTAAAACTGGTCCAGGATCACCCCATTTCAGTTCCCTGATAAAGAATTTGGCCTCTGACACTAAATGATTTCTTGCTGGTTTGACATCTTTCAAAATTAAGCTTGATGTACTATTAAGGTAACTGGATGGGGGTTTCCTGTGTGGGAACCCTGACCTATATTGGAGGTCAGCCTAAATCAGCTGCATCGGATTTGTTTGTTCTCAATAGAGTTTTAAGCCAAGAAATTATGTATTAAATCTTCACAGTACTGAAAATGTTATATTCTGTGCCAAATTACTAACTTTTTTGTAAAGTAATTAGTAATTTCATAGAATCAGGGAATGGTTTGGGTTGGTAGGGGAACCTTAAAGAAAAAATCTAGTTACAAACCCCCTCCATGGGCAGGAAGATCTTTCACTGGACCAGGTTACGGAGAGCCCCATCCAGCTTGGTTTTGAATGCTTCCAGTGATGGAGAATCCACAGCCCATGTCTTTCTTTAGTTACATGCATATGTGTCTGTTTCTGTCACCTTTTCCCTTAAAGCTGGTTGTGCTTTTAGGTTTTTGTTGAAAATAATACAAGTATGTTTTAGTCCCTTGTTAATTATGACTTCTCTGAAAATGAATTTATAGAAAAGCATACTGAACTCTAGCAGTTTTATGCACCCAGAACAAAGATTTGGTTCTATCTGTGACTTCTTTTGAGTGTTTTTTTGTTTGTTGTTGTTATAAATGCCAGTTCTTAAAGGAAAAAAAAAAAAAGGTCAAATTAGGGGTGGGAAGGAGAAATTGGTGAACTGGATGAATGGAATTGTAAAACTCTATTGGATCATTACAGGGAAAGAGTAGGGAACACTGTGTGTATGAACTTCATGCTTTTGTAGTTTATCTAACATAATAATTTTCTGTTGGGCTTTTTTATGAGAAGTGTGATTTAGTTTTATATGGTTTAGTTATAGGTAGTCCTGTGAGGAGTGCGGAGTTGAGTATGATGATCCTTGTAGGTCACTTCTGACTTGACATACTCTTTGATTCTGTGTTTCCTTTAGTTGCAGACTTGTGACTAATCAAATAGGCACTTTTGTATGTATTGTCTTGAAGTTGTATTGAGCTTTGGATTGGTATGGAGCATAGTGCAAGAACTGAATTGTAATGTTTTGCATTATAGGTACAAGAACTGGAGAAGTTGATTTTAGAATTTGAAAGAACAAGATTCTGCAGCTCTGGAAAGATATGGTATGTTTAGGTTTTCACTTACATTGTCTGTATGCTGCTAATTGTAATAGCAAATAATTATACTTTTCTTTGCTGAGATATAAAGAAAGGTTGAAAATTAATTCAGGAAGAGGCACACATTAATTTTTCCCTTTTTTTAACTATGATGTCTATTACTTAATCGTAATTCTCTAGAAAACTGACTTACTTGATTTTTTCTTGGGGAAGATAAATACTGATGATATAACATTGATGAATTCCCTTTTGATTTAAGAAGCTCATCATCATGCTGCTACCATCCATTTATTTCTCCATGGATTGGATAAGAATTGGTGTGTTTCTGAAAGTCGTATGGGTTTTTTTAATCCTCTACTGAACATAGTTATAGTTAGGATATGACTTGGAAAATAAGTTCAGAACTTGCAGAAAATTTATGCAATCATCAGTGTAAGTCAAGTTTACAATGAGAATGCTGGGAAATATGGAAATATAATCTTTATTAGCAGTGTTAATGTAAGCCCATGGCACATAGTATCTCTTTTCTTGTCTAGGTTTTAAATGTCCAGCCAGCTTAAAAATATGTACGTGTATTGTGGCAGTGTTGGAACTTGAACTTGTAGTTATTTTAATTGCCATTTCCTGACTTAATTCTGGTGTAGTTCTCTGGTAATACCTGGTATTGCTGTAGCACTTTATAGTGTCTCTTTAAGTTCTGTACTTCTGCAAGTTGGTACATAGAAAATTTTTGACACTTTTAGCAGCACTGTACTCAGAAAAAAAAACAAAGTTAAATTTTCTGCCATATTAAATAGGTGTGCTAATGCATATACAAGATTGTATGTAGTTGTTTCAGTAACAGTTTCTAAGCCATGTGTGTACTTTCTCTTTTAGCCACTTAAATCGTGGAGAAGAGTTAAGTAAAGCTAATCTGAGTTTCCTGTGCCATGGGTTTAAGTCTGGATTTTTCTTTTCAAGATAATTAATTTAGAAATATACTTAAAGTTTAGAAATCTCAAATTTGCAGAAGAGTTGTTTGATGTCTTTTTAAGTTGTTTCATAGAAAACTATAGACAGGCTCTAATAAAACTGTTAATTCTAAGCTGAAACCTTAGCTGTAGTATGTACTAATTAAAAATTGTAAGTCTCTCAAAAAGCTACAATATCACATTATCACAATCCAGATGTTCCTGAGAGAATTATATAGATTGGTCCTTTACTGTAGCAGGCATCTGGCAGGTAGTGTATATTCATTTTTGCACCCACAGCACCACTGGGACCACCCACCTGCTTCTTGCTCTCCAGTGTCAATATCAGTTCTGTGTATGATGGCTCTTCTTCAAACCTAAGCCATTATTTCTTTATTGCCATTATTCCTGCTGGCTGCTTTTCTTCTGGATGTTTAACTGCTTGCCACTGTGTGTATGCATAGAGTCTTTGTAATGAATGGTATGTGCTTCATAAATTGATGAAGAGTTCCCCTCTAATCCCCACAAATTGTGAGTAATAAATACTAATGGAACATCAGAAAAGCTGAATGTCATGCTAGAGAATTGCATGATTGCTTGGTTCTAATATCAATTATATTTAAACAAACATGCTGAAAAACTTGTTGAACAGAAAGATACTTTAAATGGAAGGCAGCGTGAGAGATGGGTGGCAAGAGAAATCAAAATAGAGCATAAGCAAAAGGACAGACGGAATAAAAGTTTAAGTAGTAAAGCTGAAGTGAAGCTGTAAAACTTATCTGACTGCAAAATAACTTAACATGACGAGTAGCCAATGAAAGCAGAATTACTAAAAGATATTTAAATAGGTAATTGGATTTCACCTGCTGGTGTAGAAGGGGCTTTTTGTTCATGACTGTGTATAGTTTTGGAGAGAGCCTGAAGTAACAGGTATAATCTAACTGAAATAAAAATAAATGGTTCTGCTGCAAAAAAATCAGAGGAGGGTGTGTGTAGTGAAAGAAAAAAAGTCAGCTGTGGTCTAAGTGTAAAATGCAGAAGCTAAAGATAATTTTGGATCTTTGCTATTTTTACAAAGGTGAACAAAATACATATATCATCTCACTGAAATATTAAGTCAAAACCAGATGTTGAAGGCAAAATTTAGAGTCCAAAGTTGCAGGGGTAGTAACACGCAGGCCTCTAGCTTTGGCCTGAGGGGGAGGGAATGGGAGCAAACATTAGATATTATTCTGTTACTCTGTGATTTATGGATATCACAGTTTAACCCCAGCTGGCAACTAAACACCAAACAGCCACTCTCTCACCTACCCACACAGTGGGATGTGGGAGAGAATTGGAGGAGTAAAAGTGAGAAAACTCATGGGTTGAGACGAAGATAATTTAATAGGTAAAGCAAAAGCTACACACACAAGCAGAGCAGAACAAGGAACTAAATCACCACTTCCCATGGACAGGCACATATTCTGTCATCTGCAGAAAAGCAGGGCTCCATCATAAGTAAGTGACTTGGAAAGACAAATGCCATAACTCTGAACATTCCCCCTTTTTCCTTCTTCCCCCAGCTTTATATGCTGAGCATGATGCCATATAATATGGAATGTCTCTATGGTCAGCTGGGGTCAGCTGTCCCAGCTGTGAACCCACACTCCCTGTGCACCCCCAGCCTACTCCCTTGTGGGGTGAAGAGCAGAAAAGGCCTTGAATCTGTGAAAGCACTGCTCATCAATAACAAAGACATCCCTGTGTTAACACAAATCCAAAACACAGCCCTACATTAGCTACTATAAAAAAAATTAACTCTATTCCAGCCAAAATCAATACAGTGGAGAGTACTGTAAAAAGTAGGTGTACAGATATTGTAGGATGGAGCTTTTATGTAAATCTACGTTTGATCTCTTTGTATTGAGATGCACAAAATTCTACCTTTATGAAACTTGGTAGCCTGTGTTTTTACTGAAATGTAAATTCCAGAGTAGCACTAACTTTAATTTGAAGGTAGTAGGAAATTCAGATTCCCATCCCAAATAATTTATTCAAGTGTTAATTGTTCTCATTATCCTGCATGCTTGTGTTCCTGCTCTAATTTGAATTTGTTAGTCTTCGGTTTCTGTTCATGGGGATTTTATATACATTCTTTCAGTTAGAAGATCTTTATGTATTCTTTTTGTGCTATGAGAATACTGTTTCTTCCAGTATCTGTATTGATAGGCTTGATTAATTTGAACTCTTTTCACTGTCTAATCACAAGGAATTTTCTTCATGCTGTCTTTGTGGCTCTTTTCTACTACTTCTGGAACACTTTTGAAGAATATTGAATAATTAGAGAACTGGGTTTAAGTGTGGAAGATGTGTGAAGTACTTTATGCAGATGAACACTTTTTCAGGGACCCTTCATGAGTCATATCTGTCATTCTTTTTGTAGTACATGGGAGCACGTGTACATTTGTACATAAGTTGTGAGTGCTTTAGTCACTTTAGGTTGGCATTTTCCAGGATAGACCCCAGTGCTTTTGATTTTCTAACTAATGTGATTTTGCATTTGCTGTTACTAGTTGAATAGCTTGGTTTACTAGGCAGTGGAACAACATTTGTATAGAGGCCTTATTACTGTTTGTTGGGGCTTTTTTTAGGATTTATATGATCAGGTTGTGTTAGTGGCTGTTTTATTTAACTGTAGAATCAGTAATTATTTTGCCTACTAATTAGATGAAGAAAACTTAGCTTTTTATGTTTTGTATGTTGGAAGTAGCATACAGGCAAGAAAAGTAATTTGTATTTCCAACTTCATGAAGAAATATAGGCTCAAGCATGCCTATTACATTACTTTTTTCTTCTTCTTCTTCTGCATATGACAATTAAGGCTGAATGTAGGGGTTTGGTAAATATTCTTCAGGACATTTGATTCAATCTCAAGTTATAAAAGGCCAGCTCTCCTATTAGGAGTCGATTTCTTACTGTATAGATGATTGTTTCATTGTGGTACTCAAAGTCATTCTGGAAATATGTAACATTCATTCTTGGGACATCCAGAGGGACTCTTCAGAAGACCTTCAAAAGTTGTCTTTAGTGGTACATTCTTGAGAGAGATGGTTATATTTTATTGAGCAACTCAAATTCTAGTACTGAAAAGTAAGGTCGATTATGGTACTTCTTCGTATAGTGAATCACCCCTATTTTCATCATAGATCAAAAAGAGAATCTTAAATTTGGATCAAAGATTACTTGGGTAGATACTTAAAATTCCTTTGTAAAGGAAACCTAAATTCTTACAATTGCCACTGTTTTAATAAGTCAATCAGAAGTTACAGCTTAAGGAAGGAAAGTGTTCATCCTCTAGGGTATCTTCGTAGACTTCAGATACAGTGTGTCAGCTTCCAGATTGCGCTGTTCTCACAAAAAGGTCATCATCAAAAAACCCAGGGGTACTATAGTAGGTTTAGGGAATCCATGTAAGTAACAAATAGGTGATTGGTACCTGGAAGTTATTTGCTTTTTTTATTGTTGTTGTTGCTGAAAAATAAGTACTACTTACAATCTCCAGGCTGTGGCTTTAGGTTCTATATGTTGAAGTTGTGGACCTCTTCTTGCCTCTTGCTTGTAGACATTCAAGGTTTAAGGAAATGTGTGGGGATCTTTCACCAAACTATGCAACAAAGTTGCTTTTAGTCCCTTTTGATGCATCTGTACTTGCTTTCTGACATCTTGTTCTTTCACTCATTGTTTAACTCCTTGAGTTGATAGGACCATCTTTTTTTCTTCTAAGAAAATATTCACCTGTGCCACCTTGGAGAAGTAGATGTTTTTCCAAATCACTGCATAAACATTATTTATCCCGTTCCTTTTTGATGAGGGCTAGTTCAAGTAACAAAATTCTTCAGATACGTGGTTTGAAGACATGGATCCTTGTTTATTGTTGTGCTAACTGTAGTAGGGGTTGTTGCAGCCCTAGTTGATTCTAGCTATAGTAAATAGTCACTAGGCAGATACAGGTGTGTCTGTACTGGAGCCTGCCCCAGTCCCAAAGAGCCTGGCTGCCATCTTGTGTTTCCTGGACATACTCCACAGGCACAAACTTCCTTTCATACCTTCAGCTGCTCAGTGTGTCTGTAAAAGCCTAAACTGTAAAGCCATGCTGATCACAACAGTGAGGACCAGGCAAATTTGTTTGAGTAATATGAATAAATATCTGCTCCGGGACTGCTGTTTCTATCTTCTATAAGCTACTTTACATAAACAGAGGAGGTTTTTTGTAGAGAAATTCCTGTGACAGAAAAGCAGTTGGTTTAGACCAATTCATAATTCATAATACCAAGATCCAATACCATTTTCCAAGATCTTAGTGTATTCATCAGTGTGGTTTTCCTTTCATAATCAAGTAGTGTCTTTTGACTCTCTTAACCAGGTTGTGGGGTTTTTTGTGCCGTGTTTGTATCAATCAGTCAAAATGTCCTTTGAAATATATATAGGAGATAAATCTTTGATGGCAGTCTCCTTCACCACCCACCCTGTGTTTTAACGTGCTGGTCTCTTTGCCAGCAGACACTACTCTGCTGATGCATGAATGAGTAAGGTTTTAGAAAAATTAATTCTTTCATCTGTGCTAGGGAATCCTTACCAATCATATTCTGTCCCACAGGAGTGGCAGCAGGGATAGGTGGGGAAGGTAGGATGAGGAGATAAAAGAGAAAAATGATTCATTAAGAGTTTTTTTCCATCTAGACTGCTGGAAAGAAGCATGAGAATTTTAGACCACAGTACAGTTAGTCTAGTTTTAAGATATTGTGCAACAAATCAGAAATGCTGAAACTACCTGACTCAAAGCTGTGACCCATGACAAATTCAGTTTGTAGATACAAATTTCACAACAAAACTTAGATGAGTTAACTTCAGCTCAGTGAGATTTGTGGCAGTTCAGACACTGCCTCCCATCACAGAACTGCTATAGAGAATATGTTTGGTGGTGTGGTAAATCAGACTAAGAGAATTGGATAGTATCAGGCCTTGACACAAACTTGTCTTGACTATGACTGTGGAGCTGCCAATGTAATGTATATTTTTTAACATTACAAAATCGGGTGGTGTTTGAATCCAGGACCAGCACTTCATGTGCTCCTTCACTGTTGTCAGTTGTGTTCATGACTTCTCCCATATGAAACAGCCTCCAGAAAACTGTTTTACTAAGGTTGATGGCGGCCTGGTTTTCTAACATGCTTCCATTTGAATGGAAGACTACTGTAATAAGCTTTTGTCAGTAGTCTGAGTGATACAGGACCAAGTCTAGGTAGGGAGTCATTGGTCAGGCTCACTCCAGAACATGAGCTGGTGCCTCGAGTAGTCAGACAGAATGCAGGTTTCCCTACCAGTGAGGTTTTAGGGATGATACCACTGTCCTCTGACCAATGTACTAAAAGTTACTTGAGCAAAGTGCTAGAAGCAGTGTTAGAGTAGGCATGTTTCCTCAAAACCAAGTCTTGCCTGAAAGTTGATGTTTTGAGGTCTTAATCAGAAGGTCATAAGCAGAGCAGTGTTTTACAGCTTCTTAGTTTTGCATCAGCATCTTGGGTGTTGCCTCTCTGTACAGCTGATTGCCAGCAAACATCAAATGGAAAATCTTTACCCTGTTCTCTAATGTTGACAGATGAGGAACCTTTCCAACTGACTTTTAATCATTGTTCTGTGTTCCTGGCATTGACTCAGTTAAACTTTGACAATTTACACCTGTGAAACATAAGTACTGGAGAACCTCTGTTTTGTTTTGGAGATTTTTGGTAGCCTACTTCTTTTTTTACTTTCCTTGTGTCGACTGCACTTGTGTTATGATGAGAACTCTCAAATATTATTGATGTTAGAACAGATGAAACTTTACCTAGCTTAATGAATGATAAAACTAATAAGCATCATTCTGAAACTAAGACAAATTTTGTTCCGTGCAGAGTTTGTGCCAGAATGGCAAAATTGCGCAGTTTTTTCTGACAGACTGTAGAAAATCATGAGCCATGATAAGATCTTACTGCAATACTGTTGTAATAGGTTGGACTGAAGCACAAAAGAAGGTGCAGGAAAGAAATAAATGTTTTTACTAAATATTTAAAGCTGTCTGATGTGCTCTCTTAGTATTTGCACTAGATTGTTATGTCTGCACGTGTTGCAGAGAGCTGCAGTTGTGCCCTCAATAGCTTTTTGCACCTTCATTCTGTGTGAGGCTTTTGCTGCATGGCAACCTGCAAATGTGGGGTTTCATCTGGGTTACCAGAGGAATAAAATTCTCAGGATACTATAAAGAGGTCTGTCTTCGTAGCTACTGCTCTTAAGAAAAAGTAAGATGACTTTTTATTTACTAAATACAGTATTAACATTGCAATTTTTATAAAAACTTAATATTAGCAGAAAGTGAATGCTGTTTGTCATCTGATCCTCTTTCAGAGGCCTTTTTCCTTTTCTGGCTTTCTCCAGCGCACTTAGGAGCTTGTGGGGGGAGAGAGAATGGGGTGAATTGAGTGTTGAGGATTATGTTTGGAATTATTTTATCCATTAACTTTGGTTTAGAGTAGATAATAGCTGTATAGGTAAGAGACTAACTGGTTCCTTTTCAGCCATGGAAGTAATCAGCTGGGGTGGTCCCAGGGCGCTCTGGGCACGAGTATTGCTGAGTGATCATTGGCTGCCACCTGCGTGACAAAGTAAAGGACCAACCCTTCAATTTATACCAGTGGAGCCAGATCACAGGAAACAATTGACAGGTAAAATATACTTTTGAAAATATAAGGGAGAGGAGAGAGGAGACATTATATAAATGGAGCAAAGAACCTAAAAGATTTGCCACAGATAGTAAAAGTTGCTCCTCTGAAACTTTTACATATCCATAGCTTACTTCTTTGTGGGGAGAGGCACACAACAAAGTTCAGGTTACTTGTTGCTCCCCTGGGAACAGAGCCTTGCTAAGAAACAGTATTAACTGAGTCATAGCAGCAAAATATCTACCAGAATTTTATTATAGTTAGAAATTACAGTTGATGTTTATGCACACACGTCCAGATCTTTGAATGCTTGTTGTTTTAGTTTTGTGTGTTTTTCACTGGTCCAAGAGATGAGTATGGCTTTTGGTTTTCTAGAAAGACTAATATTAAGTTGCTGAATTTTCAAGTTTAACAGTTGATTGTACTGCAGCGAGTTACTCTAGAAGTTAGAATGCCATGCAAAAAATGAATGTAAGTAAGTTTTAATCTTACTGATAAAACAATGCTTAGCATCAATTTTTATTTTATTTAGGGAATCGGATGAAAATAATCTTAAAGGACTTTTAACTAAATTATTTTTTACTTATTTAGAATTGTTAAGCTTATGCTTAGCTCAGCGTGATACAGGACTGGTGCAACAACTTGGTTTTGATCAGTGACTCAAAATTGTGATCACCCTGATGTCACCGAATGGCCACAGCTTGTAAAAGGTAAGCATAAAGCATATCAGGTAGTTTCTCGGGAGTTTTTCTGCTATAATGTTTATTTTAAGATATTTAATTTGTATGGCTTGAAGTTAGTTTCATTAATAATATGAAGTTACATTGTTTGTTTAAGATAAATCAGCTGGCAGAGTTGACTTACACTCTTGCTAACAGCAATTTCAAACCTTGCTTAGTTTGTCCTTGCCTGCTTTTTAAAACACAAGTGTGGTGCTCCATGGTATCCCTCTTAAGAGCAATACTATCACTTAAAAGTCTCTGGTGGTTTTTACTGTCATACTGAATTTCTTTATAAATTGTTTAGCGTACCTATTCAAGCATGTGTTCAGTTTTTGTTTTGAAGTATTTGTCTGGGAGGCTTGATGATGTTGAAGTGTGTGTAAGCTTGCATACCATTACTCTTCTCATCTAGAGGGGTACACTGAAGGTAAAAGGAGTGGCTTCTAGAATGCAGTTGTTGTTCCCCATGTTATTGGAAATGAGCCACCATTTGAATTTGCGAGCTCATACTGCAGTATTCAGATTAGTTGGTGTCTTGTGATCCGTAGCTACAATCGAATTCAAAGCTGAAATTTTTAAGAGCATTTGCTCTGAGATTTTGTCTGAACAGAACTCTTGTTTCAGATTTTAAGCATGATGAAAGGACGTCTTGCCGTACTGTATAGTTGTTTTTCAGTACTGTTGCCTGCTCACAGGAAATAACAAGGTATCTTGTTTGTAAACAATTGGGTATTGCAAAATAAATAGCTTCTCAGCAAACAAGTACAATTCCTGTAATTAGATTGATCTTCCACTTCATTTTACTGAGTATTCCAAGCTCATTTTATTAGGTGCTTACATTGTCATTTGAAACCTTTTAAAATCGAGTTAATATGTCCATTAATAGTTCTGCAAATCATAGTTACTGTAGGTCTCCTCATGTTTTAGAAAACAATAAGCTGAAGGAATTTTCACCCTGTGTTCTGCAGAACCACTTACCTTAGAGGACCAAACCTTTTTGACCCAGCTAGATGGCATTTTTTCTTATTTTGTTTATCTTATAGATGCAACCTTTTTTTTTTTTTTCCAAGTAACATATACTGTATTGTATTATCTCTTTAGAGTGCTGATAATATTCTCACAAATAATGAGGATAGGAAAAGATTTTGGATATACTGCTAGCTGTTTACATATCTGTACTGCAAATCACCGGGCTACTTTTTTTACATGCAGAGTTTAGATGCCAATCTGCTCTTTTTCTGTGATTCTTCATACTGCTGTTTATTTTGAAGGCTGAAAGTGATCAGTATTCTTGATGTTTTTCTTTTAACACCACTACTTCCTTTGCATTTTCTTAACAACTAAAAGCACTACTCTTTTCCAAAGCTTCAATGTGTTGTATGTCCCAATACTAGAATTAAGAGAACAAAGCCTTAAATGTCCAGACATTTTACTACCATTTTCTGAAGTCCTGGAAGAAAATAGAGGAGCTAACCAGTATGAATATAAACTTGCATCTTTCTACTGTTCCAGCTTCTAACACTTTACATACTTAGGTGAATAAGTGGGGAAAAAAATTGAGGTTCTTTTCACTAAGCATTTAGAGACTTGCTTTGGTCACCAGGGTTAAAGGAAAGTTTTATTTGTTTTGTTGCTGAGCATTATTTTTGTCAGCAACTGCCTTGTCTGTCCTGGATTTAATGAGTAAGTGAAACATAATTTGGAGGTAATAAATAGGAGCCAAATTTTGAGACTGGGCAGTTTTTATGCTGTTTCCCAGTTAAATGGTATTTACATTTGAAGCATGAGAATAAAGTTAATTGGATAGGAAGTTCAGAATTCTGTCCCTAGTGTCTGTTAAATTTTATAAGTTCATGAAATACAATCATATAATTCCCTGCGTTTTGCATCATCTGTCACCACACAGTAACCAGCTTGCCTAGGAATTAAAAGGTGTCTGCCAGAAATGCCTGCTAGGCACTGGGTCTGCTGAGTAGAATCCAAAAAAGTTAAGATCTGGTATTTCAGAAAAGGAACTAAAATTTTAGTAGAGAATTTGGAGAGCAGTCCAAGCTTTAATAGGAGAGACTATCCAGTAAAATAGCAAAATGAAACAGGAAAAAAGGAATGTATCAGGCTACATGTGGAGATTTCCAATAGCATTTAGAATAATATAAATAGTTATGTAATAAATAGAGCAATTTAGAAATTGCAGTCTTATAAATAAAGATTTTTTTTTCCCTTGTAAAGCTACGGGAAACTCTGCTTAGCTGTCCTGACTGAAATCTCCCAGCAGATTCTGGTGAAACCTACAAAGTTAGTTCTGTTTGCAGATTTTAGCTCACTTCTGTTTTTAGAGCTGTCTTGAAAGACATTTTTGTTCATCTAAGCTGCAGAGTTTTACAGTAATGGCTGTGCTCTGTTTCCACTCTGCGCAGTATATCATGCACTGCATGGCAGTTCTGGTCAACTGTACCAAAGTTTTTACCCAGGCAAAATCCATAAGGGCTGTTTTCAAGGCATCCTAAGATGATGGGAATGAAAACTGCTGCATTTGTACTGCCTTGTCTTCTGGCTTGTCTGGTTACAAACTCACTGGCTAGGGGGAAGTTCTCCCTCAAAGAGAGAAAAAATACTGTCTAAAAAAAAAGTTAACAGTTGTATCAGTGCTGTCTTAAGGACGATGGGAATAAGCAGAAGCTAAATGACTATAATTTAGTCTACTTTAAGTTAGTACTGAGCTATACCCCTTGAATTACTCTGTAAATTAAGTCCATGGGGTTGCCAAGCTAAACACTGGTGCTGCTTGTGCCAGGCAATAACACTTAATTCTGAATATTACTAGCTGATTTCTTTGCTGGATTGAGGAAAACAGAAAGATGTCTGTGAGATTAGCTCCATGAATTCAGGTGGAGAGAGATGCAAGATCTGCTTTGAGATTCTTTTGGACCCTGCTTCTCAGCTGGTACTTTTTAAGAGTCCAGCTCTGTTGCGAATTTGTTGGTTTCAGTTGAGAACTGATAATTTTTGAGTACATGTTTTGGTTACAGAAGTGGTTATGAAGAATTATCCCAGAACCAGGGGCACTGTGCAGCCTGAATGCAGATCTCTTCCCTAATGGCTCCTGTTGCATAAGTGGTGGGGGAAAAATGCTCTCCTTCTTAGGGAAATTTGGCTTAATTATACTATCTTGTTTTATTTAATAAATTGTATTCTAGAGTTTGATAAATTAAATCTACAAGTACCAAAATGTTGATGCTTTTAATGGCAGTAATACACTCATTGCATTCCATCTTTCATGACTTCATACTGAAATGACTTAAAAGAACAGGCAATGCTTAAGGTTTTCTATCTGGTTTTGCAGATCACCAGGAGAACCACACTCTGAGAACATTGAAACTAGCCGAATGTAAGTAAATGAGTGGATGAGTTTGGGTTATCTTGATTAAAAATGTTCTGAACATATATAACAGTCACTCTTGCATCTACTTAATAAAAAGAAAAAAGCTGAGTAGAACTGTGGAATTACCTTAGAAAATTTCAAATTAATATTTTGCAATTTTTGCAGTTTTAAGCCTCCATAGAAACCGATTTTTTTTTTTTTTTTTGAGGATGAATGTGTTGTAGGGAACGTTCAGAGGTTTAATTTAACGTGAACCAGTAGATGGTGACATAATACAGTGTCAGAAATCTTACGGCCTATATTCAGACTTGACAGTAGGGATGTAATTTCTACCTGCTGTTCACTAACATCTTGCATGGGTTTGAAGACACTTCAGTACTAAGGCACAATATCTGCTGGTATCTGTTGTGGCAGATGGATTGTTGAACTAAGAAAAAGAAATTGTGACTTAATTCAGTGAATTTATATGCCAGTTACTTCTAGAAACAGAAAACTAGCTCTCTTTCAATAAACAGTATTCATAGAGCATCTTGCTGACAGGTCTGAACCTCTTATTGTCTTCATTAGGTTAGAAGCCAAGATGAACTAAAATCAAGATTGTGGTGGGCTGAAATGTTCATTTCAATTTAAACTTCAGAGGGGTTGCAGGAATTAGAAGACCATTAAAAAAAAAAAAGTTATTTGAGACTTTATTCTTCTGTGAGTTAGCAAACAAGGATTATTTTCTAGCTGTTCAAACTCTCCTGTCATAGAACTCAAGCAGGGAAACCACAAACTGCTCTTCTGGCTTACAGCACAAGTTCCAAAATAATAGAGGGAATGTAGCCCAGTAGTTGGTGTGCTGTCTGAGGCTTCAGAGGATCTGGGTTCATTTCTCTTCTACCTCAGAAGTCTACCTCAGACTTCTTCTCTGACCTTAAACTGTCTCCTTCACGCCTTCCCCCCAAATGGTCTAGCATTTTACATGCTGTGGGCTGGATGCCATTTTCAGGATGTTTTGCAGGCTAGGGACATAGTGGGAATTGCTCGAGGACTTCTCTGCCCGACTTAAAGCTTGTAAGGAGGAGCAAAATTGCAGTGAGCTCTCCCCACGCTGGACTGTGTACTGAAAAAATGAGGGGGAGGAAACAGTGAGGGCTTTTCTGATGTTATTAGCTATTCACTGCAGTGCAGGCTTTTCTTGCACTAGGAGAAGCAATTCTCCTGATATGATAGATACCTTTTCTCTCACTCATACCATCTGCTACAGAAGTACTGTCCAGCTGCCTTCTTAGGAGTGAAGGTTACAGGGATCCTGACCTAAGAGGTGACTCTGCCTGTTGCTACGTGCACTCTGCATGTTGCTGTGTTAGAGATTGCAGGACAAAAGCCCTGCCATGGTCTCTTACTCCTGTTCCAGTAGTGGCCCATGCTGCATTGTGGTTTATTGTTCCTGCAGCAAGTTGAGTTCTGTTCTGTTGTTTCCCTGGCCTAGCCAAACAGGGGAAATAAGGCTGCAGCCTGGCTGTAGTCCACTCTGAATGTTATCAGTTGGATTATTGGGTTTTATGCATTTTAAGCAAAGATGAATCAGCAGCACTCACCTAGACAGGGGTGATACAAACTTTAAGAACCTAGGATAAATCAGAAGGAGCAGACAGTAAAAGTTTTTTCCTTCTGGAAGTTTGACAATTCTTGTGTGTGTGTGATACTTCTTCCTTAAAAGCAAACATAAAAAAAATAATTTACAGTAGTAAGTTTCTCTGTGTTACAGCTGAGTACTTTTTATTTTTGATGTAGAGCAGTGGTCAGAGTGGTCCTGACTTGAAAAATTTTAGCTATCTGTCTAAAATAAATGTGCGCCAGTCAAGCTGTAGGAATTCTTATATTTGACTAGTAGTTATACTAGTCATATATAAGAAAGTCATATTTGCGAAGTAAATGTTCTTTAAACAGTATCACAATGTGATGGGTACTACACCTGTTACAGAGAATTTTTGCAATCCTGTTGCATAGCTGCTCTTGCTACATAAGGTGGAATGGCAGGTCGAGTAGTAGAATTGTGACCTGCAAGCCTGCTGTGTTGCTAAAATAGTTACTGTGTTATTTACATGCCTAAAATTCATTAGTAAATGCAGGGAATAAAGCAAGTGGTTTTTTGTTTGCACAATGAATGATTGGTTTTGCTCTGGTTGGCTGATAGAATTGCTTTATTTATTTTGAATTGAAAAGCTTTATACTAAGAGCATAGTCATATATGTTTCACATTCGTGAATGAAAAGAAATTTATTGTTTTTTTTTTTTTTTCCTAAATCTTCCATGTTTAAGTCTTGCTTATTCTAGGCTTTTCAAATTCTGCATCTCCTTGTTGTGAACATCTTGGTCCTAGCTCAAAGTTAGGGGTCTTTTTATCTTAGCATTCATTTGGGTCTTAGAATTGTTAAGATCAGCATCTTCTGTCTGCTCCTGTCATGCATCTCCATTGACATTCAGCTTCAATTAGTATGACTTTCTTAAAACCTCTTTAGCACTAAATTACATAACTTGATTGTTTAACAGTAACTTCTTATCTGTTCATGTGTTTTCACTCTATTTTATGGTGTCACATATCAAGGCAAAAGTATGGCTGTCTTCATATGGCCGTCTGTGCATTCATCTTTCCTTCTCTCTGCTTCTGAGGATTGGATTCTGTGCAATTTTGAAACCCTTCTCTGTTTTTTTTAATAGGACTGTAGCAAGGCAATTTTTCTGAGACAAGATTGCAAGATAGATGCTGACTGTGCTCTTCACTCCCTTTTGCTGTCTTTCTGCATTGCTCCATATAGCCAGGACAGACCTTCTGTTATCAGGGTTGCCCTTCCTGAGGAAGTGCCATGCTTTTCTCAGCAGCTGATTTTCCCAGAGGCACAGTGGATCTAGAATACATGGTGGGAAGGGAGGTCCCTTGGATTAAGCTAGTATGGTCCAAGGGGAGCTCACAATCCACCCCTGCTATTGGCATCTACCACACTGGAAAGAATGGAGTTGGGAAAATGTGAGCTCCATGCTCATGCACATTTGCGAGATGCTCATTTGCTGTGGTGCCAGAGGCTGGAACAAAGGGCTAGGCTCCAGCTGTGGGTGGAGTGTTTGGCAGTTTAGTGTGCAGGGCTCTTCAAAAGGCTCTGTGTGGGCAGTGCTATTACTGGAAGCTTGTCTTCTCTAGCACTGCTGTTCTTACTCTAACTAAACAGAAGCAGGAAAACCAGTGTGCAAGGTTTGAGGCTGAAACTTGCACAAAGCAGTATTTAACTTTATAAAGATTACTATCTGCAACCCCATCTTTAACAGTTTTTGATATGTTGGTCATCTTGTTTCCGGAGTGTAGTGTAACTGTTACAGGTGTCTCTTTATGCCTATGTTAACACATCTATTGAAAGTTGTTTTGCTATTAATACTAAAAAAAAAAAAAAAAAGTTTCTTGGGTTTTTTCTTACCTGAAAGACAAACATAGTTTCCATGCATATTAATACTTTATTGGTTGTAGGGGATTTTTTTTGAAGTGGTGTTTTGGAGTTTTTTTTTAATTTTTGGGGGGTTTGGGGGTTTTTTTGTGTATGTTAAGCAAATTGCTTATGGACATTTTGGCACTTCTAAATTCCTAATAGCCATTGCAAAACAGGCTGTTGCAGATTTCCATTTAATAAAATTAGCCATCTTGGAGCAATCATAGAATTGTCAAGGCTGGAAAAGAACTCAGAGATCATTGAGTCCAACCCTTGACCAGTCACCACCTTATCAATTAGACGATCACACCAAGTGCCAAGTTCAATCATTTCTTGAACACTTCCAGGCAGGGATGGTGACTCCACCACCTCTATGGGCTGCCCATTCCAGAGCTTGACAGCCAAAGGTATGTGAAGTCAGTCAGTGAAGAAATTTTTCTGATGTTCAGCAGGAACTTCCCCTGGCACAGCTTGATGCCATTTTCTTCTTCTCCTGTTAGTGGTTGCCTGGGAAAAGAGACCAACCCTCACCTGGCTACAGGCTCCTTTCAGGTAGTTGTACAGAGTAATAAGGTCACTTTTGACCCTCCTTTTGTCCAGGCTAAACACCCCAGCTGGTCTTTGTAAGACTTGTGCTCCAGACCCTTCACCAGCTCCATTGTCCTATTCTAGACTGTCCTGGTTTAGGGCAAATTTGGGAGGAAACCTCCAAAGGGAGTTCCTCTGGAAAGCAAACCCAAATGGCCCCTCCCCCCAGCCAGTCTGGGAAAAAAACCTCTATGGAGAAAAGTGGAGAAAACTATTTATTTAACAAACAAGATGCCCACAAGCACAAGGAATGAATAATATAAAACCTCTGGCCGCTCCGAAGAGAGCTGGCAAACTGAGGCAGTCCTTGCCATGGGTGCAGCTCAGCTCACTCAGTCTCTCACCAGCCCCACTCCCTCCGCAGGGCCAGGCCCGGCGGCCACAGGTGCCAGCCCTCGCTGCTCCTCTGGGTTTGTCAGTCCAGAGCAGATTTAAACAGTCCCAAGAAAAAGAGAAAAAACAACAGTCCAGGAAGCTTCTCTGCCTCAGGTAGCTAAAACTAACTAAAAGCAAAAAAAATCTCAATCCCATTGCTGTCAGTGTCTCAGCCAAACAACCCCCAACCAGAGAGAGAGCAATGCATGGGAGTCAGGCAGTTTTTCTCAAAGCAAACTGTGCACTTCTTTCCCTGCTTTGCTCAGACCTAGTCTAAAGGTACAGAACACAATATATGGCACAAACAGAACAGACGATTGGGGATACAGCATCATAAAGTCACCCTAAATATTCCACCTCTTATCCCCATATTGTCAGCTTACTACAAAAACTAATATAAATTCTAACTGTTCAAACACATACATTATACATGCATATATATATATGGTATACAGCTATATACAGGCAATGGCAGTGACTTTCAGCAAACAGTGATATTTACACATGGTTCTTGCTCAACAATCAGATCTCACTGAGTTACATTGTGTGGTTCCATCTTTCTGCATTATCCACCATGTGTAACCTGGTCCCTGAGCAAAGACAATCTCATGGATGGGTTTGTTTGTACTCAAGTTAGAATTGATTTAAACTGTCTTCTCTAACAAACCTTATACATGTACTACTGGGACTTTATCTCCATCTGCTGTGTGCAGGAGCTCAGATTGTGCAAGGCCCCTGCTCTGTTGGTGGAACCTCAGGTGTTAACTAACCAGGTGGCCTTTGCTAGATGCTCCTCCCAGTTTTTGAAAGATCCCCCACCCAGTGCTTTCAAGGTGGGGGATCTTTCAACAGTGCATTGTATCTCTCCACTTTCTCAGCAGTTGGTGCATGGTAGGGGATATGGTACACCTACTCAATGCCATGTTCTCTAGCCCAGGTGTTGATAAGGCTCTTCTTGAAATGAGTCCCATTGTCTGACTCAGTCCTCTCAGGGGTACCATGCCTCCAAAGAACTTGCTTTTCAAGGCCTAGGATGGTGTTACGGGCCATAGCGTGAGGCACGGGGGAGGTCTCCAGCCGTCCTGTGGTGGCTTCTACTATTTTAAGTACATAGCGTGTATTTTAAGTACTGTTTTAACTACCTTGGCGTGTCTGGGGCAGTGTAATGTAATCAATCTGCCAGGCTTCTCCATGTTTATATTTGGACCACTGTCCACTATACCATAGGGGCTTCACTCACTTGGTCTGCTTAATGGCAGCACACATCTCACAGTCATGGATAACCAGAGAAATACTGTCCATGGTTTAATCCACTCTTTGGTCTCATGCCCACCTATAGGTGGCATCTCTGCCCTGATGACCTGAGGCATCATGGGCCCACCGAGCTAGGAACAACTCTCCTTTGTGTTGCCAATCTCTATCTTTGCAACCTGATCTACCTGCTCATTGTTTCGGTGCTCCTCATTAGCTCTACTCTTGGGAACATGGGCATATGGTGAACTTTTACAGGTAGTTCCTCTACTCTGGTAGTGGTGTCTTTCTGCTCTTCAGCACCCTAAATTGGTTTTCTTCTACGTTGCAAATTAGCCTTTTTTTACCTTTCCAGCCATCCCATAGAGCATTGGCTACCATTCATGAATCAGTGTAGAGGTAGAGCTTTGTCCTCTTCTCTCTTTTAGTAATGTCCAGGGCCAATTGAATGGCTTTCAGTTCAGCAAGTTGGCTTGATCCACCTTCTCCTTCAACAGCTTGTGCAGCCTGTTGTGTGGGACTCCCTACGGCTGCTTTCCACTTCCAGTTCATCCCTACGATGCAACAGGAACCGTCAGTGAAAAGAGCATAATGTGTTTCTTCTGCTGGCAGTTGGTTGTATGGTGGAGCTTCTTCAGCACGTGTCACTTGCTCTTGTTCTTCTTCATCAATGAGACTAAAGTTTTCATCTTCAGGCCAGTTGGTAATTGTCTCCAAAATCCCAGGGTGATTCAGTTTTCTAATATGGGCGCGCTGAGTGATAAGAGCAATCCACTTACTCCATGTGGCGTCATCAGTGGCATGTTGGGTAGCGGGAACCTCTGCTTTGAACATCCACCCCAGCACCGGTAGTCAGGGTGCCAGGAGGAGTTGTGCTTCAGTACCAGTCACCTCTGAGGTGGCTTGAACATCTTCACAGCCTGCTAAAATTTCCTTCTCTGTTGGAGCATAGTTGGCTTCAGACCCTCTTAGCTTCGGCTCCAGAATCCCAGTGGTCGGCCTCGAGTCTCACCAGGCACCTTCTGCCAAAGGCTCCCGGCTGCAGAGTAGAGCACATTCTTCACCTCTGGTCCTGTCCTGACTTGGCCAAGGGCTACCGCATGAGCGATCTCCTGCTTGATCTGGGCAAAGGTGTGTTGCTGTTCTGGGCCCCAGTGGAAATCATTCTTGCAGGTGACCAGGCAGAGAGGGCTCACAATCTGGCTGTACTCAGGAATATGCATTCTCCAAAAACCTGTGGCGCCTAGGAAAGCTTGTGTTTCTTTCTTGTTGGTTGGTGGAGACATCGCTGTGATCTTGTTGATGACATCGGTGGGAATCTGATGCCGTCCATCTTCTTACTTTATTCCCAGGAATTGGATCTGTCAAGCAGGTCCCTTAACTTTGCTGCTCTTGATAGTGAAACCAGCTTTCAGGAGAATCTGGATGATTTTCTTCTCCTTTCTCAAACGCTTCAGCTGCAGTGTTCCCCCACACAATGATGTCATCAAGGTACTGCAGATGTTCTGGAGCCTCAGCCTTTTTAGTGCAGTTTGAATCAGTCCATGGCAGATGGTAGGACTTTGCTTCCACCCCTGGGGGCAGTCAGTTCCAGGTGTACTGCACTCCTCTCCATGTGAAGGCAAACTGAGGCCTGCATTCTGCTGCCAAAAGAATGGAGAAAAATGCATTGGCAATGTTAAGAGTGGCATACCACTTTGCTGCCTTGGACTCCAGCTCGTACTGGAGCTCTAACATGCCTGGCATAGCAGCACTCAATGGTGGAGTCACTTCATTCAAGCCACGATAGTCCACAGTCAATCTCCATTCTCCATCAGGCTTGCACACAGGCCAGGTGGGGCTGTTGAAGGGTGAGTGGGTTTTGCTGACCACCCCTTGGCTCTTGTGGATAAGGATCACAGCATCTCGAGTTGTTCTGTACTGTCAGCGATGCACTGTCGAAGTGGCAACTGGTACTTGTTGCCCTTCTACCTTCAGGAGTCCTACTGCAGATGGGTTCTCTGATAATCCAGGCAAGGTGTCCAATTGCTTAACACCTTCTGTCTCTACAGCTGCTATCCCGAATGCCCACCTGAGTCCCTTTGGGTCTTTGAAATACCCATTTCAGAGGAAGTCTATGCCCAAGATGCATGGGGCCTCTGAGCCAGTCACAGTAGGGTGTTTCTTCCACTCATTTCTAGTCAGCTTCTACCAAAGTAAAATCCTGTGATCCCCTTGTCATGCCAGCAATAGAAACAGATTCTTCTCCTACATGTCTTGATAAGATTAATGTGCACTGCGCGTCAGTGTCAACCAAGGCTTCATACTTTTGTGTTCTAATGTACCAGGCCAATGAATCCACACAGTCCAAAAAACACGGTTTTCCCTAGCCTCTACCTGGCTAGAGGCAGGGCCCCTTCTAAGCCTGGTTATCTGTGGGTAACTGGAGCTGCTTCCTTCTTGATAGAACTCCCGCTCTGAGTCTTGCTTGTTGTCTTGCAACAAGTCCCACAGCCATTGTGCCAGATCATCAGTAAATTTTCCATCCCATTTCCTCATGTCTTCCCCAGAATCAGACAGGAAGGATTACAGCTTAGCTCGTGGGATGCCCCTTCTCTCCCTATCTGGGGAACATCTGGGTTTGATGCCAGAACCTCTGACCTGTACTGCAGAGATTTGGAGAAAACCCTCTTTCATCTCCTCTCTAATCTGAGTTTCTTGTGGTTCTCCTTTATCTTCTAATTTCTGCAGACATGTTTCCACAGCTGCAGTTCTTGCATGTGTTGGGTCATGCACAGCATCTGCATATGCTCGGAGCTTTTTTGCCATATCCAGCAGGTCTCTCCGTGTCATCCCGCTTCTTTGTTGCTAAAGTAGAAGAGTATTCTTGTGGCCCAAGTCATACAAGGTTTCACCACATCATGGGCGTACATGGTACCAAGTCTGGGTTCCTCGTGTTCAGATCATTTGAGAAGATAATTTCTGCCACTGCCATTTTTTTAAAGCATTGAATCTCTTGTTTTGTGGTTTACTACTGGGTTTGCTGCATATAGAGATCATCTGTGCACAGATACCTTTGTGTCACTTCCCAGGACCTGTTCCCAGAGACTACAAGGGTTAGCCTCTCTCATCATTCCTTGGTCAGTAACCGGGTCTTGTGACAGGGATCCCAAATGCCTTGCTTCAGTGCCATCAAGAATTGTAGCCTCGCCTGCAGCATCCCAAAGATGGACTAACCAACCAATTATAGATTCATCAGGTCGTTGAGTATAATCCTTTCTTAGGCCACAAAGGTCCTTCAGGGAAAAGGACTCAGTAGTGGCTCCTATCTTGTGCCAGCTGGTTGTGCTCCTGATCTTGTGTCAGTTAGTTTGGCTTCTGATTGTGTGTCAGTTGCTTGGGCTTCTGATTGGGTGTCGGGAGGCACTGAGGGTCCTTCACCTGGATCATCATACACTGGTCGATCAGTTTTGCATGTGTGCTTCTTTCCCTCAGTGACTGTCAGTGTCTTAGGCTTGCTATCGGGTTTAGCTGCTGTCCTAGGCTCCCTGTCTGGTGTAGCTGCTGACTTAAGCTCGCTGTCTGGTTTAGCTATACCCTGAGTAGCTGAGGCGTTGGCTGCAGCCTGAATGATTGGGGTAGCTGCTGATTGAGCCTCCTGTTCCCCTGCCTCTGTCTGCTGACCTACGGTATCTATCAGCATGCGATAAGTATATGCTAGGGCCCTGCTTACTGCAATGATCCTTTTCTCCTTGGAATCATCCTGGCACTTCTCTTTCAAGTATTTCTTCATCTCAGCTGGGTTCTGAATTTGTTTACATGGAAAATCCCAGGCTATAGGGTCAGGAAATTCCTTCAGGGTTCGACCCATATCCTCCCATTCTCCACACCATTCAGGATTTTTCACACCTGGGTCTACTTCTAGGTAAGCAGTCTCATCAGCCCCTCAGTCTCAGACCTTATTCTAGACAAGCTGCAAACCATACAGAGGAAGCTTACCTGATGAAATACCAGGAGAGTATCTTTAACATTCAGAGGACACTGAACATTCTCCAAAAGTGATGTAACTGATTCAAAGATTTTACTTCTTCAAGAGAAGACGTAAAAAAAAACCTGACAAGCTTCATCCCTTACTCCTCCTCTAACAAACTGGGTGCAATTACTAATAAATCTACAAAACATGCTGCTGGAACTAGGATGCGGGGTAGGACAAAGAGATCATAAACCAAACATACCTAGCACAAACTCCAGCTCCTTTATAAACTTTCTATAAATAAAAATAAGTGAGCCCAACAAAATAGCAATGCTGATTCATGCACCTCTAGTATAAAAGCTGTGTGTGAGGGACAACATTGGAGCTATTTCTGGATAAAAAAACAAACTTAGGGACCAGAAATCTCAAAAACGCCTAGGGAACAGAAACACAGAAAGGACTTTATTCTGAGGCATTATAAATTCATGGAGCAACGTGGCTACTGACTACTCTCTCCCAACACAAAGTACAACCAAAATGCACTCAATAATCAATACAAGCCTTTTCTACTCTTAAGCCCCACGTTGGGCACCAATAAAAATGCACTGTCCTGGTTTAGGGCAAATTTGGGAGGAAACCTCCAAAGGGAGTTCCTCTGGAAAGCAAACCCAAATGGCCCCTCCCCCCAGCCAGTCCGGGAAAAGAACCTCTATGGAGAAAAGTGGAGAAAACTATTTATTTAACAAACAAGATGCCCACAAGCACAAGGAATGAATAATATGAAACAATAAAACCTCTGGCTGCTCTGCAGAGAGATGGCAAACTGAGGCAGTCCTTGCCCTGGGTGCAGCTCAGCTCACTCAGTCTCTCACCAGCCCCACTCCCTCCGCAGGGCCAGGCCCGGCGGCCACAGGTGCCAGCCCTCGCTGCTCCTCTGGGTTTGTCAGTCCAGAGCAGATTTAAACAGTCCCAAGAAAAAGAGAAAAAACAACAGTCCAGGAAGCTTCTCTGCCTCAGGTAGCTAAAACTAACTAAAAGCAAAAAAAATCTCAATCCCATTGCTGTCAGTGTCTCAGCCAAACAACCCCCAACCAGAGAGAGAGCAATGCATGGGCGTCAGGCAGTTTTTCTCAAAGCAAACTGTGCACTTCTTTCCCTGCTTTGCTCAGACCTAGTCTAAAGGTACAGAACACAATATATGGCACAAACAGAACAGACGATTGGGGATACAGCATCATAAAGTCACCCTAAGACACAGACACACTCCAGCACATCAATGTCTTCCTTGCAGTGAGTGGCCCAAGAACAGGGAGATCACAACCTCATCCTGCTGGCCACACTATTGCTTGATATTGGCCAGGATACCATTGGCCTTCTTTCTCACCTGGGCACAGGCTCTGGTTCAGCTGCTGTGGACCACACCTCCAGGTCCTTTTCCATTGGGCAGTTTTCCAGCCACTCTGCCCCAGCCTGTAGCACTGCCTGGGGTTGATGTGACCCAAGTGCAGGACCTGACACTTTACCTTGTTTAAACCTCATGCTATTGGCCTTGGCCCAATCAATGCAGCCTGTCCAGGTCTCTTTCTTGCCCTCCAGGAGATCAACACTCCTGTCCAATGTGAGATTTATGTGTAAAAATAATATAATAATTATTGTGTCCTAAGCAGAAACCATTCAGAAGTATGTTATTTCATGCTGGTATTTCCAGAGAAGTGTGAAATACCCATGTGTATTTCTAAAATTTAGGTAAACTTTGAGCAAAAATGATGCAGTTATGCAGGTATTTTAAATTTCAGGCACATTTTTAATGTAAATGTAAACTTGAATGTAAATGTCAACTTGAATGTAAATGCTTTTTAGGTGAATTTTAAATTATTACATTCTTCAAACCTTTCAAAAATTCCTTTAATGTTTAAACTTCTGATTTTCTCTGTGGCAAGAGATTCCTTTACCTGGTATTTCTCTGTATTTAGTTTAAGGTATTTGAGAAATGCAAATTACTTCTGTTTCATAGGAACTCTCGAGCCAGTGCACTCAATCCTTGTTTTTACAGGTTTTAAACATTCAAAAATTACAACAGAAAATGCAGCCCAGTTCACATTTGGCTTGGTGGTACATGTTTCTCGTGGTACTCCACAATTTTGGCACCATTTAAATTACAAATGCAAGGTACTTATTATCTGGCATTTTATTAACTAAAGAAAATATGGAAAGCCTAAAGGCAATTCTTTTTTCTGTAACTACTACCAGCTGAGTCAGTGAATACTCAGTTGTTTGAAATTTCATTTTAAACAGAAAAGTGTGCTTGTGAAATTGCTGGACTTTAAAGAAGGAAGTTGGGTGTCTATTTTAGGTGCCTCTCCTCCTCACTGAAGCAGTGCATATTACAAGGCCCACTGAGTGGGAAGTTATCCTTCAGTCATAAACAGTTGTAAACATTTCAGCCTGTGAAATGTTTACAACTGCAGCCACACCAGTGCAGTTTCATAGGTGGATGTGCAACAACAATGAGTATTTGGAAATGTATATGCAAGTCCATCTCTACAGCCTCAGCTACAGTAGTAACTGTGTGTGCTCATGTACAGTGAGCTAGGCCTTGAGTTTTCTAAAGGATCGTTTGCTGTTCACCAGATCCCTGTACAGGAACCTAAAGAGAGCTGCGGTCTTCACCAGTGTAGTGTGAGCTAAGAATAGAGAGTGGTTTTAAGTTACTTTGCTTGATGAACCAGTTTTAATGCTTCAGGCCAAGAACTTCAGTTTTCAGCATACTAAATGAGCTGGGGAATGTAGAAAGAGATGAAATTTTTACTTTTGGACAATGCTGAGAGTATGCTACAAGATCTTTTGCTGAATAATGCAGAAACAGGAAATGTGGGCTTTCGGCAATGAACAGTGATAATAATACTTAAAGTACACCAGTGAGAATGTGGTATGGAATGTCTGTTTTGTAAAATCACACACTGACTTACTTAGAACTGCATTTTCTGTAAGTCCTTGTATCGATGAACTTCAGTAAGGGTAGCTCTTGTGGAAGGCTTGTTAAATTCTCTTCTACCTTCTGAGGTCTGTATCCTCACTTAAATTTATTTATTTTATTTATTTACTTAAATCATTTGTCTGAGGTAATGTGAAAAGCCTTTGGAGTAGCTGCTGGGGAGAGGATCCAGTTGGAACCCTGTAGGTTTATAGGGCCTTAGGGAACTCATACAAGAATGCTTAAAGAGAGGGCTGATATCATCACAAGGCATCTCTCAAGGCATCCAGGGAATCTGGAGAGGTCTCAGTCGACTGGACACTGGCCAATCTTGGCCCAGTATTCAAGAAGGGCAGGAAGACTGATCCTGAAAACTACAGGACTGTCAGTCTCACATCAATGCCTGGTGAAATTACCGACAAGATTATTCTGGGAGTTATTGAAAAACACCTGAAGGATGCCACAGACATCAGTCACAGCCAGCATGGATTCATGTCAAACCCAATTTTTTTTTATTACAAGGTAACCCATCTAGGGAAGCCAGTTGATGTCATCTTTTTGGATTTCCATAAAGCTTTCGATGCTGTCTTACAGTATCCTTCTGGACAAAATATCCAGCACACAGCTGGATAAATACATCATGTGAGGGGTGAGCAACTGGCTCACAAGTCAAGCAGGCACACAGGGTTACAGTAAATGGGGCAACATCAGACTGGTAACCTGTTGCCAGTGGAGTTCCACAGGGCTCCATCCTTGTCCCTCCTCAACATCTTCGTAAGCAACTTGGACACAGGTCTGGAAGCTATACAAAGTAGGTTTGCCAGTGATACTAAATTGGGAGGTGCTATTGATCCCTGGAAGGCAGCCAGGTTGTACAGAGAGACCTCGTCAAATAAGAGGGTTGGGCAATCACCAACAACATGAAGTTCAACAAATACAAGTGCTCCTGGGACCTGCATCACAGAAAGGCCCCTGGGTGTCCTGGTCAGCATCAAGTTGAACATGAGTCAGCAATGCCTTGGCAGCCAGGAGGGCCAACCATTTCCTGGGGTGCATCAGGCACAGCATGGCCAACTGGGCAGGGGAGGGGATTGTCCTGCTCTGTGCTGCTCTGCACTGCTCTGCACTGCTCTGCACTGGGGCAGCCTCACCCTGAATATTGTGTGCAGTTTTGGGTATTGCAATATGAGAAAAATACAGAGCTAGTAGAGAGATCTGGAGGAGGGCCACAGAGATGGTGAATGGCCTTGAGGGGAACCCGTATGAGGAGTGGCTGAGGCTGCTTGGTCTGTTCAGCCTGGAGTGGGACACTGAGGGGAGACGTCATCAAGGTCTACAGCTTCCTGATGAGAGGAAGCAGAGGGGCTGACACTGATCTCTTCTCTGGTGACAGGACCTGAGGGAATGGCATGAAACTGTGTCAGGGAAGGTTTAGCCTGGATATGAGGAAAATATTCTTCACCCAGAGGGTGGTTGGGCATTGGAACAGGCTCCCCAGGGAAGTGGTCACAGCACCTGGTTTGAGTTCAAACCAGAAGTGTTTGTTAGGCACATAGTGTGATTCTTGATGATGGTTCTGTGCAGGGCCAGAAGTTGAACTTTGATGATCCTTGTGAGTCACTTCCAACTAAGGATATTCTATGAAATTCTAATACTGCTGTATCTAGTACTGTTGTACCCCATATTGTTTGCTTCTATACTTGATTAAAAAAAAATAAAAATACAATCTTCAGTCAGTCAGTCAAACTCCAAACACAAGTCAAAATAAAAGTGTTTGTACAAACGGCTTTGTTGTAGGCGTGGCAGAATTTGAGAATTAATTGGTAGCTAAAAACTGAAGGCAAAAAAAATACTGAGTCCTTCAGAAGTTAGAGACAAGTCTAAGCTTACCTTTATCTGGGACCATCTCAGACATGACCTGATTAAAGTGGATGTTATTTTAAATGATAAAATGCGTTGTTAATGTATCCGTGTTTATACATTGATATAACTTTATGCAAACTAGATGTGTGAGCTAGAAAGGTGTGCATGTTGGTGGCAACAGCTCAGGTATAAAAATTCAGCTTTTTCATATTAAAGACTTAGCCTGCTTAGAAATTACAATATTTCAGATTCTAAATCTGGAGGTCTGGAATGATTGAAAGTCAAGAATGATCAAAGCACGAAATTTTGTGTTCAAAAATAGTTGTCTCTGAAATAATTTACTGGTCCAAGTTGTATTAAAATGCTGTTGCTTTGGAGGGGTTTCAGTGGTATTCCTTAAAGCCTCTATACTAATGACTGAAGTACGAAAGACAAGATGAAAAAAACCACTTATTTTTACATGTAGATGGAGAGAACCAGATTTTCCTATTCTACATATGAAAGTAGGAGAGACCAGCACTCTTCCCTTAGATTAGAATATGGGTATTCCCTGTTATACAGTAATGGTTTTAATGGTATTGCTCATGCTGCTTTTTCTTTCCACTTCCATCTCAAAGTGCCAGGGAAACCTTTCTCCTCAGCTGATTTTTTCTTTATTTTCTTTTCCTTGGAACATACTGGGGCATTTGAAAACTCAGACATCAAAGTAATTGTTTTTCTTGTAAAATATGTTTTCTTCTCTGGGATCATGAGATCTTGAAGGGTGAAAAGAAAGAAGCAGAGGTCCTAGTGCTGAGTAATATACGCCTCAGTAGTCACTCTCAGAACATTTTCCCTTTTAAAGTAGCTGCATTGAAACAGCTGTTTAACCACCCATTATTAACAGTGAGGTGCAGCAAGTGCTGACTAGTACCAGTGGGTCAAGCACTTCAGTTCTGAAGTACTTGTTCTATTCAGAATCTGTGCAGACATTGACATCAGGAAGGGCAATTTTAAGTTAATATCACAATTTCTGATGCTCTAATCTTTATAGTACTGTATCGCTAAAGTTCTGTAAAAGGCCTGTATGTTAAACCTAGTCAGAATGTTTGAAATCTTTCATAGTTGATAGTTTTCATTAATAGCTTATTATTTTAAATGAAGTTGAGGCTTGGTGGTTTCTTTCTAAAATGTGGTCAGACATGGTGCCCTTAGTGCTGCATGCAGCTGTCTCTGTCCTGGTTACCTGCAGCTTTCCAGATTTCTTTTCTATTTGCATGTTTCTGTAGAAGTCTGACCTAATGAATAAGGCAATTACATGTTCTTTTGTGCTTATATATAGTACTGAGTGCTAGACTTGTACAGTGATACAACTGTGATTTTTCAGAATACATACTTGCTACCTAAAATGGCAGCAGAAACAGAAGGATTTGGCAGATAGCACTTTTTGGGGTGTTCTTTTATTTAGACAACCATATGATTTATTTAAGCTGAGAAATAATCCAGCCTTCAGTTCATCTGTAATTGTGTTTTTAGCATCAGTTTAATTAATCAAGGAATATTTTTTGTTTGGTTTTAAATACACTAAATGTGATCATTTAGTCATCTTGTTTAGGAATCTTGTTTAAATGAGTAAAATAGTGTAGTATTGATAGTATTGCCAAGTAAATCTCTGAATTGTTTGTGCTTCATACCTCTTTCATCTGTCAATGGCAACCATGCCTCAGTACTATATATTAGATTCAACACCTGTACAACATCCAGTTCTGTTTCAGTTGCAGCCTTGTTTTGCATCCAAATTGCACTCCTTTTTAGCGACAGTTGAGATTGTTCAGAGCTGTACAAGATTGTCTACACTGTAGCACTACCATGTAAAGCTGAAAACTGCATAAACAGGCTTTATCTTTTACTTGCATAGAACCCACAAATTAAATTGTGTGTTAAATGTATTTGCATTTGTCAAGATGAGAATCCTGCATTTAAAAAAATCTTCTGATGTGTTCTCTCTGACAGAAATCTTGTGTTTCAGTGCCTGACTAATCTTTGCCTTGCTGATGCTATTGAATGAGCTTTGTATGTGAAAGCTCCACTAATCCTTGTACTTACTGTTTGAATGTTTGCTACAGGAAGCGAGCAGCTGCAAAGCATCTAATAGAGCGCTACTACCACCAGTTAACCGAGGGCTGTGGAAATGAAGCCTGCACGAATGAATTTTGTGCTTCCTGTCCAACTTTTCTCCGTATGGATAACAATGCAGCAGCCATTAAGGCCCTCGAGCTTTATAAGATTAATGCAAAACTCTGTGATCCTCATCCCTCCAAGAAAGGAACGAGCTCAGCTTACCTAGAAAACAATTCCAAAGGTGCCCATAACAATTCCTGCACTGACAGAAAAATGAACAAGAAGGAAATGCAAGGCCCGCGAGATGACTTCAAAGGTAAGATGTTTAAAATTTTCCTAAAATAAAACACATTTCATATGCACAAGTACAAACCAACAGAATTCACTCTGTTGGTGTTCTGCTGACTTTAGTAAAATACAGTATTGGACAATTGAATATTTTACTGTGGATTCAGAAAAATGGATGGTTTAATGCTGAACGTGGATTTCAAATCTGGATCTTGACCACATCTCTGTTAAAATCAATATGCATTTGTTGTCTTACAAGAAAAATTATTTTTGCAAATATGGAAAAGCTTGAAGTGCTGTTGTATGACTGTTTTAGTTTTGCTAGTTTTGTAGTTATTTTGCAGTTAATAAATTATAAAAGTCATACTTTTAACTAATTCCAGATTCTATGCTAAGAAACTTAACAGGTGAAAAAAAGGATGCAGTGGGTGATAGGCAATAAATTCACTAAGCTAAAAAATGTTTGAGCACAGTTATTTTTAAACCAGTGTAAAATAAAATGCAGTTCTGTATATGTTTTCTAACTTCTGTTTAGCTTTTCCAACTATCTCCAATAGTAAATACATACTAATAGAAAAGTATTAGTTGCCCCCAAACCCATGATGCAAACGCATCCAGAAACCAGGCCAAATGGTTTTTAAAGCCATTAACCTTTAAGCAGACCACCTTTATGCATTGTTGCAAAAAGTGGTATAAACACAAGTCCATACTCATTTATTTTAACTAAAGAAGGTGAAATTGTTTACAGCAAAAATTTAAAAAACCCTACAGAACTCGCAATAAAACATAGTACTGTGCTATAAGCAACCCAAGATGTCCCAGTCAATAGCAGCATCAGTTTGTTCTTTATCTGATGCAAGGATAAATTTGTACCCAAATTATTTATCATCTGAATAAGCAGAGAGGCAAACACTAGGAAGGGGAAAGGGAAGGCAGTGTAGCATTAGATGAGCAAGATGCACATTAACTCTGTTTTGTGATTTGTCTCTTGATTTTTTTTAATGGAGCTTCTAAGATACAGAATTTTCCTTATTCTGTCTAACCATCCCCTCTCCCCAAGGCAGGTATCTAAGAATCTCAACCTACCTCCAGAGACAGTCTGTTGGGTACAGCAGTGAGTCAGACTTCCTCTCTTGGAGCATCACAAGTATTGACTTTTCTTTGTAGCTGTATAGACAGAGGGCTTTAATGCATTCTAAAATCTCATCTGAAGATTAGTTACCTTTGGGATTGGGTGATGCCTAAGGAATCTATCACTGTATTTTTTCAAGGTCTGTCTGCTACAACCGTTACTGGGAAATCTGCAGCAAAGTTTAGCAAAGCCAAGGGAAAGGATATGTAGCTTGCTTTTATGCTTATGTGTCATAGGATAATGACCTAGGATATGTCATTATCCTATGACATAGGATTGAAAGAAATCTCTTTCAGAAGTAGTTAGTTAAATTACTTTTCTGGAGTTCCTGAAATAGTAAAACCTTTAAAAGAGTCAATGACGAATTCCTATTTAAGTATGGAAATCTGAAATCTGTTATATTGTTAAATTGTTAGCTTGTGCTGATAATTTTTATGCTGTGAATAATGTCTGTGGTCCAGAGTCAATGAAATCGAGACTCTAGTCCTCATTTTGAGGAGCATGTCATGGAACATCACTTGTATCAGCAGATAAATTTCTTTTAACACAAGAAAATTAAGACTTTTAAGACAAGTTTTGCTTCCTAAGCATGCACTGCAGCAGGTAAAAATAGATGTTATGCTAAGCTTGAATCCTTTCATAATGTTTTCAGTAGAGCTGTTTTTTAACAGGACAGATTTTAGTTTTGAGCTTTGTCAGTGTCTTCAGATCGGAAGTCAATCTTAGGTTAACCCTTTCCTGTGTTATATGTGCTGCAAGAGTGGCTTGGGGTTCTGTGAAAGTCAATAGGTTGTCTTTACATCATCTAATTTATATTTTTAATTTAATGACTTCTTGGATTGAGTATCAGTGTAAGTAATCACATTTCAAAATATTTTAATGTACAACATCTTTACTAAGCATTTTATTAAATGTCTTTATTAAAATGATACACTCCTTTCTGCAGAGGTAAGTAGTTCTAGCATTGTTGGTGAATACAGTTTTGAGATGTTTTCTCGATCTCTATGGGTTAGTTCTAAATTATGTGTCAGTTCAGAAGAATCTGCTTAAACTAAAATATCTTTTCAGGGTCTGATCATGTGGTAATGCTACTGTAAATCATCACCTGATGTGAAAGCATTTGTGGGTTCTGTTTGAAAAGTAACACAGAAAGCTATAAATAATGTTTTCTTTCTTTTTTCTAAAAAAAAAAGGAAGATTTCAAATAACAAATGGACCCTTCCAATTACTTATTTTGTATAAGCAGTTTGGGGAGAGGTAGAACAGACAGGTATTTGGAGCAGATGATACGTGTAAACCATCTTGTTCATCTGAATAACATGTTGATGAGTATACCCAAGTTGCTTATCTTAGGGAAGCCTAATGTACAAAGAGATAATCTACATGCCACGCTGTATGTGTTATTTAGAAGGCAGCATAAATTTCAGAGCATGTATTGAGGGTTTTGGGAGGGTTTTCAGCCATCAATTCAGTCTAAAAACAGTTGCAGAAGGCATTAGAAAGGGAAATAAGAAATCTTATATTCCTGTTTAACATACAACAAAACAAGTGATTGAGTCTTTTCTTCAAGGTCTGTTTTGAAAAAAGAGGTTGATGCAGTCTAGTTTGTTTAGTTTAATGACTTACACATTAACTGTGGAGATTTACCAGAAGACTGTATTGTCACAGCCTTATTCATTAAGTCTTTTAAAGTTTAAACCAATACTGATTGCACTTGCTTAGACAATACAGTACTGTTAACTATCAAATGTAATTGGCTGCAAAACAGTTTCACCATTGTGCACATTCTCTGATTGACATCCATGAATAAAATATTTTACAAAGTCAGTGAATGAAATCATGATCTGTCTTGACATTCAGCACTGACACTGTTTTTGTGGTTTTAATGATGATATGACACACAGATTTCTTGGGTAGGGCAAACCAGAAGTATTTTATCTTTTTGATTTTTATGTGAATAAAAAAAAAATCTTTATCTTTTTATAGATGTGACTTTTCTAACAGAAGAGAAGATATATGAAATTCTTGAACTATGTCGAGAAAAAGAGGATTATTCCCCATTAATCCGGGTGATTGGGAGAGTGTTTTCTAGTGCTGAAGCACTGGTACAGAGTTTCCGAAAAACCAAGCAGCACACCAAGGAGGAGCTCAAGTCTCTTCAAGGAAAGGATGAAGACAAAGATGAAGATGAAAAGGAAAAAGCTGCCTGTTCGGCTGCTGCTATGGAAGAGGATTCTGGTGCATCATCATCTTCATCATCAAGAATAGGTGATAACACACAGGGAGATAATAACCTCCAAAAACTAGGCCCAGATGAAGTGTCTGTAGATATTGAAGCAGTCAGACGGGTCTATGATAGGTTACTTTCTAATGAAAAAATAGAAACTGCCTTTTTAAATGCACTTGTGTACTTGTCACCTAATGTGGAATGTGACTTGACTTACCATAATGTGTACTCTCGGGATCCTAACTATCTGAATTTGTTTATTATCGTTATGGAGAATGGCAATCTTCATAGCCCAGAATATCTGGAAATGGCTCTACCGTTGTTTTGCAAAGCAATGAGCAAACTGCCCCTTGCAGCTCAAGCAAAACTGGTCAGATTGTGGTCTAAGTACAGAGCAGATCAAATTCGGAGAATGATGGAAACATTTCAGCAGCTTATTACGTACAAAGTCATAAGCAACGAGTTCAATAGTCGTAACCTAGTGAATGACGATGATGCTGTTGTTGCTGCTTCAAAGTGCTTGAAAATGGTTTACTATGCAAATGTAGTAGGAGGGGATGTGGATACAGATCATAATGAAGAGGAAGATGAAGAACCCATCCCAGAATCAAGTGAACTAACTCTTCAAGAGCTGTTGGGTGAAGAAAGAAGAAATAAAAAAGGTCCTCGAGTGGACCCACTGGAAACTGAACTTGGTGTTAAAACTATAGATTGCAGAAAACCACTTATCCCTTTTGAAGAATTTATTAATGAACCACTGAATGATGTTCTAGAAATGGACAAAGACTACACTTTCTTCAAAGTAGAAACAGAGAATAAATTCTCATTTATGACCTGTCCCTTCATATTGAATGCTGTTACCAAGAACCTGGGATTGTATTATGACAATAGGATCCGGATGTACAGTGAAAGACGCATAACTGTGCTCTACAGCTTAGTTCAAGGGCAGCAGCTCAACCCATATTTGCGACTGAAAGTGAGACGTGATCACATCATCGATGATGCTCTTGTCCGGGTGAGTCCTGCAGCGACACGGAGCTTGGGTTTGTTGGTTCTGACTAGTGCAGGCTGCATGGGCTCGGAGTAACTGAGAAGGACTCTGTGTGAGTGCATGTATATATACCAGATTTCCTCTAGGAGAATCTCAAATAGCTTTATTGTTTGAATTCTAAGCGTGATGCTGAAGATCTCTATATTCAGCAGAACTGCTTCTGCTCAGAGTGGTTGCAGATTCAGATGCTTTAAAGTGTCAAATAGCTCTTACTCCCCCATTACCATGTCCTGCACAGATCTTGATGGTGAGAGTGACCAGGTTCTGTTTCTTTGTCCTCTGCACTGTCCTGGATTGTCTTCTGATGATAGGGATTTTTAGGTGGAAGTTAGAATTAAAACATTTTAGTTGTGTACTCTTCTTGTGGACTTAAAAATTTCTAGAAATAAAGCATTATTTTAATTTGGTGCAAATACTGAGAAAGTAAGACAGACCTGTTAATACCAGAGAAGTGTGAGAGTAGCTTGTTTCTGAATATGCTGACTTCTTAAATTAAAACCTAATGGCATTTCTTCATGCATTTTTGGAAGAGGGGAATCATACAGGATACAAAACATTTTACAGTAAATAAATCCATATATGACCTTAATACGTACTTTAATTTTAGGACTTATTTTTTTTAAGGCTGGTTATTTTCAAAAACTCATTTGCATGTGTTCTGTTATTAAAGCACAAGGTTTGCAAATTTTTAAATTTATCCATGGTTTTAAAACTTGCCACTGAAGACCCAGAGAAGTGTTTAGAGAGGTTTTGGGGAAATTGCCTGATTTTGCCTCTCAGCCCAGCTGTTACTTGTAGTTAAATTTGATGTGTATAAACCGTCTTGTTCACTGGCTTTACCTGCCAGTGTAGGTCAATTGTGAGAACCCTAAGTGACCTCCTATCTTGATTTTTCTGTATGCCTGGGAATTTCCAGCTGGGCTAGCTGCTTCATGGGAATTGCTGATATTATGACTTGTTGAGGAAAACATTTGTCTTCAGAAAAGAAAAATTAAAATTGCAGTACAGAAATGGCTTCTATCTGTAAACTCAACTGTATATTAGACAAATATAAAAATACTGTGTGCCAGGTTTTTTTTAAGAAGACTCTTTGTAGTTTCACTATCTATTAGACTTACAGTTGAGTCCAGTTATGTTTTATCATATTATTGTCATGGAGTTTATTCCCAAAATGTTTACCTTTGGGCACATAAATACTGGAAAAGGGGGAAGGATAATACTCTCTTTAGGTGAGGATGAGCTAAAAGGACATAAGAGCTAGTTTTAGGATGTTCTTTTCAATGTCAGTTCCAGCAGAGCAAAAGCCAACCTTCCTTTTTATGTTGATAATAAGAAGGAAAGTCCATAAATATGAGAAAGGGCATTCTTTCACATGTTTGTTGTGGAAGTTGAAACCTTTGAGAACAACAACAAAAAAAAAAGTTTAGTGTAGGTTAAAAAGCTTGTGGGCAGCATTAAGTTGCAGTGGAGCCAGAGCAGTCAGTGCTGTGCACACTCTTGGCCTGTAGGAAGTTTAGGAAATTTAAATCAGATTAAGCTCAAACATACCAATCTAAATTGTGATGCACTTGCAGCAGCCCTTGCTCAGCCTAGCAGCCTGAGTTACATGCCTGGGCAGTTGCCATGGTTCCTCCTACAGCTGTTAATTTGAGATGTCAGAGATACTAAATTATGGTGACCTGACTGTCAGAGCCCTGAGGAAAGTAAGGATTTTAAACTGTTTATTCTGGGACAGAAAATAAAGGGAAAAGATAAATTTTTTCTACATTCAGGTAGTCTGAATAAAACTGTAGTGGTAGCCAACAAGACCAAGTGCAGCCCAGGCATTTCTCAGAAGTGGAAAATGGATTATATTCAGTAAAATGGAGATGAACACAGACGTACCATCCAAGGTAGAGGAAAGGGAGTATGTGCTGTTTCAAACAGATGTTACAAGGTAGCTGTTGGGGAATGATGTGGACTTAGGGAAAATTGTATCATATTGTATGAAGTGGGTACAGAATCCACCTTTTAACTACTGATATGTCTTAACTGATGATACAAAGTATCATTGCTCAAGGAATATATTTTAAATATTCCCCAGGAAGTGTTAGTAAATGGAACTATAAGGTCACTGTTGACTGCAGTGTGCCTATTCTCTTTCATTTGTTTCTTATTTTAATATCAGAAAGGATGCAATAGAAATACATTTGGAAAGCTCAGAGTCTCTTCAAAGAAACTGTAAAGTCCCCTTAAGGGTAAAAAAGATGATTGAGAGGACATAAAAGATGGATGGAGATGTTGAGTGAGAACTACTGGTTTTCTCAACTGGTAGCTCCTAGTTTTATAATCAGGAATCAGGTTTATTTTCCACACTGTATACCTTAAGATGGTGTGTATGTTTGCCCAGGACCCGTAACGCTTCATGAAAGAAAGATCCAAAAAAAGCTAATGGACATTACAGGCATTTTGGTGTGAGCCACACACAAACCTCAGGAAATCTCTAAGCTGCAACTGTGCTGGTAGCTGAGAAGTTGTTCCAGGGTAGATACTGTTCCACGCTGTTGCCTTTTGTCAGAGAGTGCCTGATCTGTTCAGGAATTGCATGCTGTGGTTACTGGTACTCTCCATACCTGGTTGAGAAATGATTTTAGTAATTTTCACTATTCCTTTCTAATTGGTCTGAAACAGGTCTGGAGGCAGCTGTTCAGTCTCATGTCTTAAGCCTTAAAACAGTTTGCTCTGTCTCTGATGGGAATCTAAGATGGGTACCATGAGCTTCTGTAGCAGCACTGACAGCATTAGACCTAAGTGAAAGCTGCACTGGATGACTTAGCATCAGGGATGGCTGCAGTTTTGGGTGTACAGTATAGAACTTAGGACTTATCTCCCTAAAAGATACCAGAAAAATCTTCCAGAGATAATAATCTTCAGTAGTGAAATCATGTTCCTAGATCTGATCAATGACAAAATGTTTCTGAACATGCTTAATATACATGCTTATGATTATGAGTACCAACATATTTACCCTCAAATTGCATATTTTTTGACTTCAGAGGTTTGAATATTTGCAGACTTTTTTGAATTATAACTACTATTTATGTCACTAGACCTGTGTCTTCACAGAAAAGTCAGTGAAGACTTTTTTGAGTATCTACAGAATAACTGATAACTTCCTGATAAAAGCATTTTCAGGAGTATTGACTAAAATGAGATTGAGATAGTCTTACTCATGTTTTCCTTATTAATGTTGAATATTTTTCAAAGAAATATATGGATCAGCCTTCACAATTTCTTGCAAACACACTAAATACTGGCTTTTTGCTAATTAGTTTAGCTGATGAGGTCATTACCAAGCTATTTTTCTCCTATCAATTCTTAGTATTTTAGCTTTTAGAATTCAGTATGTATATATTCTCACTCCTTGGAGTTCATTAAAGCAAATATGAACACTAGCAATTTTTTTTGTTACTGTTATTAACGTGGGACTTTTTTTCCTTTTACTAAGGATTTAAAGCAATACTGAAGCAATACTTTTTAAATACCTTTAAGGAATTATCTTGTTTAAAGTTACTTATTGAGAGAATCTTAGTTCCCTAAAACACACACATGTAAGGAAAAAAATTATTTAGGAATTCCTTGTTCAATTTCTTTGCATGTATGAAATTTGCCTCAGAAACTTATTTTTCCTTTTTTATTGGAAATAATTTAATGAAACATATTTCTTTATATTATATACTTATTGTATACTTATTTGTATATATGTTAGTCTGAAAAGTCACCTGGGGACAAAGATGGAATGGTAGAATTTGTAATAGTTTAATCCCCACTTTTTTTAAGGAACCCTTATATTTGGGAGTTGGTAGCTCAGTTTGCAGTTCCTGAAAGCAGTTAACATGCTTTTTTCTGTCTGTCGTATTTAATAGGTTAGCTGCACTGCTGAGTCATGTTGTGTGAGTGTGGTAGCAATGATAGGAAATATATCTTTAGATCCTATCTTCTGCCTTTTCATTTCCCCAAGAGCTATTTCTTTCATCCCCTTCTTCTGAGTTTACTCTTCCCCCACCCCCATGGCCCAGGTTAAATATGGTGTTCTTCTCAGGTAGCAGTAATTTAAAGGGTGTCAGTTATGACACAAAACTTCTGCAAGTGAAAACATGCTGGATTCCTTCAGCAGAATCAGGCTTGTACTTGCTTGCAAATTTAGCTAATGGGCAGCAACCCTCTGCTGCTTGTAAATGACCCTGCTTGAGTGTATTGATGACCAAAACTCTGCTGTGACACCTGAACCCAAGCAGGCAGCAATCTCCTGTATTGGCAGCAAAGTACTTCAGGGACATTTGACATTGTTTCAGAGTCTCTTCAGACTCTTCAGAGTTGAACTTTTGTGTGTTCAGGTGAATATATCTGCACTGGTATACCTTGGTTGGATGCAGAGCATGTGCCTGTTGATGTGTGCAAGCTCCAAGTGCATGAACTATAAAGTACAGCTGGAGTAAAGGCTGCTTTGTCACTGTAACTACTTTCCATGCTGGTTTTTAGAAAAATGTGTTGACCAACTTCTATCATGGTGTGTCACTGGTACTCTCAAGCTTAAATTAGCTGTGTTCTGTCATTTTTGCCATCTAGTATGGAAAGTATTCCTGCCTCTGCCTTAAAGAGAACTTTTACATTATGTGAGAACTTAAGGTGGTTTGTGATCATTTTTAACTGAATAGAAATTAGTTCAGTTGCTATCCATTTTAAGCAGGTCATCAAACTCTGGTGTTACATTACGCTTTTAAATGTTATCATGTTTCTGTTGTTCAGTGAACATTCCTTTCAGGAAAGCAGTGTTATTCTGTAAACAAAATCACCCAGTGTCTTAGGTTGTGGTACATTGTTGTGTTTCAGCAAACAAAATGCAGATATTCTTTATGACATCACCTCTCAGCTTTCAGCTTTTCAGTTCATACGTTCTTCCGCTGCTTTAGACGTGCTACACACCTGCTTTTTAGGAAGTCCCTGGAAAATACAATGATTATTTCCATGACATGGCCAGTCAACTCATCATGACAGAAAACAACTTCTAAAACTTTGGTGTTTCACACAGTTGGATTGTGTTTATCTAGCAGCGTCTATGTTGACAAGGTTGAGGTAGCTGTAATTATTAAAAACAAACAAAGGCAGGACAAAAAAAAAAGAAAGAAAAAAACAACAACAACAACAACAAAAAAAACACCACCAAAAAAAACCAAAACAGAACCAAACAGCAGTAACTGAAGTTCATACTTCCCTGCGATAGAAGCACTGCTGCAGTTCTGCTAAAATCCAGTGCCTCCTTACTGTTGTGTTTGCTGCTGTTGCCCACTGCATTCAGTTTTTATTGTGAAGCATCAGTGTTGACACAGATATTCAAAGGAGCAGCTAAACCCACAACTTTTGAATTGAGCAGCTTAGCAGCATTTTCCTGCTTATAGAATCTACTTCAAGGAGCATCAGGCTTTGCTCAAAATACTGGCTTTTGGGTAATCCTTTATCTGACTCCCTTGCAGACATTTAGTGCACTGTTCTCATCATTGAGCATTGCTCAACTAAGACTGTTTCCTTCCTCTTTTTTAAGGCTGTTTTTGTCAACCAAAAATCATTTTAAAATTTCTTTAACTGCTCTAGATGTATAAATATGAGCAGTTTCCTTAGTGCATTTCCATGACACAAGAGAGTCTTCACACTATTACGTAGGGTTGCTGTCCCAAAAGAAATGCAGAGTCAGTGTATGCTTTCGCAGAACTCATGAAAATTCATAAATCATGCAATATAGTAATTTACTGGTGGTAAAGACTACAAAGCCAAAAAAGTCATGACTGGGGAGGAAAAAAACACAGCTTTATTGCTGTCAGTTGTAAGTGGAACGGATCCAAATAGGAGATTTTGTGTCTGTCCAGCTTGAATGTTTGACCTGTATTTACAGTTTTAAAATAAATGCTAGTTCTGTTTTTCAGAAGTTGCAAGTTGTACTTGGAACATGGCTTAAGCTCCATTGTTGTCCTGGGAAAATAATTTTTTACACAAATGGCTTAGGTAGTACATAACTAAGTTTTTCAGATAATGTTGTAGTTTGCTGGTTGAAATATAGACTAATCTCACTTGCTGTCATTATTGGGGTCTTCATGGCTTGCCTTCATGTTTTTTTAACTAAGATTTATATGCTGTGGTGTTACACTCTCTCTCTTTCCAAGTTTAGTTTTCAATACCAAGTAGTGAATTTTTTTCTCCATGTGTTCCTTTTGCATGGGATGCTCCAAAGCATTCAAACCCATTATGATAACCCCCCAACTCTGTCACCCATCCTGCCCTGCTGCTCTGCTGGGATCAAGTCTGGCTGACTTGGCAATTAGCAGGAGAAAATGTGTCTTGCTGGTGGTGCGATTTTGTGAGTCGATGGTGTCATTACTGCTTCCTTTACCATCTCTGTTCTGTTCATGTTTTACTTTACACTTCTGTAGTAAAACTCTGGGCTGTAAAGAGTGTTGGCATGTGTGGATAAGGTAGGGTAGTGGAATAAAAAATAAGGTTTAGCATGTTAAAGACACCTGCTGGTAAGTACAATTTGCAGTAGCCCTAATCAGAAGCAAATGTCACAAATAATATGGTCTTGGGAGAGGAATATACAGGTCCATCTGTGCCTTAATTTACTGCTGTTGAGTTTTCTTTGCCACATAAGTATGTTTAGTGTAATGGTGCTGCATAAGTGTAACCAGTGTGTTTATGCTTTTAAGTAGCGTATTTCTCATCAGCTGCAAAATATTATTGCTTAACTTCTGATTTACTGAAAAGGATACATTTTTGGTGTAAGCAAGCAAAGGACCTGGCAATGTGCACTCATAGCCCAGAAATCCAGCCATACCCTGGGCTGCATCAGAAGCAGCATGGCCAGCAGGTCAAGGGAGGTGACTGTCCCTTTCTGCTCTGGTGATACTCCCTCCTGGAGTGCTGCATCCAGCTCTGGGTCCCCAGCATAAAAAGGATGTGGACCTGTTGGGTTGGATCCAGAGGAGGGGTGCAGAAATGATCAGAGTGCTGGAGCACCTCTCTTTTAAGGGCAGGCTGGGAGAGTTGGGGTTGCTTGACTAGGGAAGAGAAGGCTCCTGGGAGACCTTATAGAAACTTCCAGCACCTAAAAGGGGGCTGATAAGATCTGGAAAGGAAGTTTTACAAGGGCATGTAGTGATGGGACAAGGGCAAATGACCTCAAACAATAGAGGAGAGGTTTAGATTAGATATTCAGAAGCGATTCTTTACTTTGAAGATGGTGAGGCACTGCAGCAGGTTGCCCAGGAAAGTTGGGAATGTCCCATCCCTGGAACCATTTAAGGCCATGCTAGATGGGGCTTTGAGCAAGCTGGTCTACTGGAATGTATCCCAGCCCGTGACAAAAGGGTTGGAACTGTGTAATCTTTCCAAGTCCCTTCCAACCCAAACTGTTTCGTGATTCTGTGGCCTCTAATGGCCTTTATATAGACTTGAAACCCTTTCTTGTAAAATGTCAGACTTTCTGTTTGGCCTTAACTGAATTTTCACTTCCATAGCAGCAGTGCAGTAGATCTGTTTAAAGGCACTGAAGAAATAAGAGCAAGAGACTTTTGAGGCTTCCTCATTAGGGTCAAGGAGGGGGGTTGATTTGGCTGTAATTTTAGTGTCTTTTTTGTTTTTAGGGTTTTTTCCCCAGCTCTTTGTTTGAGAGATGCAACTACTCATCAAAGGCTTGTTTTCTGTCGCCCACTCTGAAAACATATCTGTGTCATCCTTTCACAAAGCTGTTTGTTGTCAAACATGTAGATCATATTGCAGAATCTTCATTGTCAGATGAATTTAATTACCCCAATAATACATCTTGTTTTCTTCCTTTTTCTGTGAATTGTGTGCAACACAATGATAACTTGTTTTAAGTAAGTGCTTAAAAGAAAAGAAATAGAGAATGCTAACAGCCAGTGAGCTTTAATGGGCTGACAGATCAGTTCTGTGGTAAGTTTCTTGCTGTTAATCCCCAAATTCTGAAACATGCTTCGAGTGGTTTTGCGTTACTATTCTCTTATTTTACTGTTGTGATTTGTGCTCGCTTTCTTCTTAATTTTGGAGGGTACTTTTGGTTTCATTATTTAATACCAAACTATTCTAGTAAACAGATTTACTAATGAAATATTTCTGTCTCTTCACTCAATAGCTAGAGATGATTGCCATGGAAAATCCTGCAGACTTGAAGAAGCAATTGTATGTTGAATTTGAAGGAGAGCAAGGGGTAGATGAAGGAGGTGTTTCCAAAGAATTTTTTCAACTGGTTGTGGAAGAAATCTTCAATCCAGATATCGGTATGTATTCTAATAATTAATTAATTTAACAGATTTTTCTCACAAAAGGTTGGCCTGGATGATCTTCCAAACTGGATTGTTCTATGTTTATGCTTTCTATATCCACTGCTGCTTCTCTCTAAAGCTCTCCAGATTCATTGATGGTCAGGAGAGTATTTGACACACATTGAGGCTCACTATGTTGTCAGCAGTCATCCTCCTAAAGGAGGAATGATGGAAGGAGTAACTCTGTATTGTTAATGGCAACCATCATGACTTGTTTGGATGCAAATCTGTAGTACAGGGTTTCTTTGCAGGGTTCCTTTTTTTGTTCTCTCACCTTTCTCCTTACTCTGCTTTTGATTAGCTTCTAGAATTAGTAATCAAACCAAAGAGGAAGGAACTTCTGCAGTAAAGCAAGAGTAGGACTATGGTGAGTTTTTGAGTTATTTCCTCCACTTCCTCCAGCTTAATAAATCTGATAGTCTCCGTTCTACAGATCCAAAGTGTGACAGCAATGTCAAATTTGATTATAGTTAAAGAACCAAGAGTAATTTGATATATTAGAGCCAAAATTTTACATTTGTGTTTCACCAGTCGTAATTCCATTGTATTCTGGTTTTCCCTTGCTCCCTTCACCAATCGTTCATGCAAGGACATGCTTCTTTTAGTGTGCAGCTTGTCTGCTGCTCTGGAAAGATGAAAATGTTATAAAATGATAAGAATACTTCTTGTTAGAATAGAAATGAGACCTGCCAGGTTCCTATAATAATTTCACATTTTATGTGAAATACGATGTTACATTGTACTTTTTGTAATGACTTCCATTAAAGAAGCCTAACACCTCATGGCTGTTAATTTGGTTTCACTGGACTATTTTAAAAGAGAAAGCTGCTTCTTGGTTTTGTAGCTTAAGAAAATGGATGAAAATGCACAGGAATCTATTTTGATTGGGTTAGAGAGGAGGTATCAGTATCAAGTACCCAGAATCAGTAACAAAAATCTGAACCTTGGCACCTTGCCCTTCACTGTATGCAAGCCCGTTATTACAACAAGTGGTACAGAACCATAGACAAGTCTTACTCACTCTGGAAAATGCTATTAACTTGGAGAGATTTGGAATCTGAATTAGCTTACTTTGAAGTATGGCAAAATAAAGAACTCTTAGTATTTCAATTGATGAAAATTTTTTTTCTACACTAAACAAATATATTTTCATCTTGAGTTTATCTAAACAGAAGTTGTGTGGGTGTATTGAAATACTCTTTATTTAATAATGCTAAACTGTGCTTAAGCTAAGATCCAAGGACTGTGTATATATTCCCTGCATTTAAAGATAGGTAATAGATTAGATGTGCATGCCTGTTTTAAGTTTTACTTCTGTATTAAAAATGTAAAAAAGTATGTACACATTTTGTGTTCATAGTAACTCTGGGGGGAAAAATGCTTTTTATTGGCTTTTGGCCAATAGTATGTGTAAAAGCAGAAAATGTAGCTTGCATTCAGTGTGTGTGTATCTATATGTATATGTACATATATGCATTGCAGTATAACAGTTCATGTATGCACCAGATATACCAAGTGTGACTTCTGTTGATTTATAAATGCTTTCTTCACCTGAGAAAACAAAGGAGATCCTTTAAGTGGAATTTAAAATGTCTGTCCTCTAATAGGTATATTTGGAGAGATGTATATTATTATTATAGTTTCTTTGACATTGTGAGTATTTCCATATTAAACTACCTTAAAATTCTACTCAAAGGAGGCAGTAACTCAGAAAAAATACTGGTAAAGGTATTCCATGGTAAAGAGGAAGAAGTGAGAACTTCATATAACTTCAAGGGCAATTGTTTTCCCCTTCTTCTGGTGTTTCATTATGGTTATAATGTACTGTAGTCTTAATTTTGGTAAGGGAGGTGTATTTCACCTTAAAGTGTTTCCAGATGTGGATCTGGGTAAACTGTTGATCCTTCATTATTAGACGTGCTGGAGTTGTTTGCTTTGACAGTTTAATTTTTACATCATATTCTAAAAAGTTCAAGTTACTGCTTTACATACCAGTAATCCAGGAGCTACCTCAGTCAGTTCAGAAAATGGCATACAGGATTCTATATAATGTTTGACCTATATATGTCTTAGTTGCTCATCCATTTCTGACTTCCAGTTGCCTTATCTGATGGGTCAGTCTGTTATTTGTGTGCTCCCCTAATGGCTGACCCAGCCCCAGTCACTTACTGAGATACATAATCCATTCTGGGGAATAGTCAGAGTCTTTGAATGAGCTTGCAGTTTATTGCCTTACATGGAATGAGAAAGGAGTCTTGATCTCTTGACTGAAGATGATATTTTCAGTCTTAAAGAGTAAGCTTGTGTTCATGTGGCTTTGTAATCAGTTTGTACATCTGCATAGGTTGTAAACAAGCATATCTTTTAAGAGCTGACAAGATAAATGCTTGTGGCAAATGTAGTTGATATTCTTCACCACACGGATCTGATTTATGGTGTGTTGAGAATAAGGTGTCTGGGACAGTTTTTCTTAGGCTCTGATGGAAAATTGTGACAGCTATACAAGTAACAGGTGGTTGGGACTGTACCTGTACAGGGTGGCCTCTCTCTCACCTTAAGTCTATGGGGTTTGCATTTATTTTGCTTCAGTGTCTAGTCAGGTAAGCAAAGGATTTTATTGTGGATTTCATTTAAATTTTTAGCCTGTACACTCCAGTTTCATGAACAAGAGCTATGTTGTGTCTTGCTATAGCCAAAAGGGTAAGGAAGAGACAGGTACTGCCTGTCTCTTGTCTTCACATTTTCTCCCTGGCATGTGCCAGTTCAGCTGTTTGTTGATGTCTTCAGTGCTCAGCTCATGAGCTGGGCAGGAAATTGGTCACCTGAAATAGGGAACTGAATGAGAGAAGTTAATCCTCTCCCTTTAAGACAGTGACAAACTGTTAAAATTGCAACCCCTTCTTATGAGGCCGTGGTCCATTTTCCCCTCAAGTTAAGATGTGTGCAATAGCTGCAGTAACAGTGGTCCTTGGAACAAGCAAACAAATCTGTTGAGTATCTAACTCTAAAATCATGTGTGATGGTCAATCCCTCCATCATCATAGCTTCTAATTAAGTAGTAGGGCTAAATCTAGTCCTGTTCTTTGCTGGAAGCAGCCTTTGGGGAAAGGCTGTCGCTGTCCAGTAATTCGAGTCTTTCAGGATTGTTTCATCCACGTTTTTGATTATGTTCTTTTCTTGTACTGCTGTATTTATCAAAGTCACAATTGCTGTTGTCAGAGTGCTGCTGGTTCCTCAGTAGTGGAGGGGATGACAGCTTGTGCGCTTGCAGCTTCAGTGAGTTTTGCAGGATGCTGTATCACAGTTATCTTGCACACTTTTAGTGATGTAACAGTGTTTTGAGCAGCTCCAATTACCCTAAGGTAGGTAGTTTCTCTTTGCCATTCAATTCAGTATAATGTTAAGCATGTCTTAAAGGCTAATGCAAATAGGTTTATAATGGTGTGTTTTATGTGCCATTTTTATTGAATTGCAACCATAATTGTTCAACTTTTTTTTTTTTTAACAGGGATGTTCACATATGATGAGTCTACAAAACTGTTTTGGTTTAATCCGTCCTCTTTTGAAACTGAGGGTCAGTTTACCCTGATTGGCATAGTACTGGGACTGGCTATTTACAACAACTGTATACTGGATGTACATTTCCCCATGGTTGTCTACAGAAAGCTAATGGGCAAAAAAGGAACTTTCCGTGATCTGGCAGACTCTCATCCTGTAAGTTCATTATGTTCTTTGAGTTTAATAGTGCATTTTCCATGCAGTAATTTAATCTATATTTCAGTTTAATCACAAGATCACTGTCAGAAGGGAAAGTGAAATAACCAGTGACTTGCATTAAGAGTCCGTATTTCTTAAAATAAATTCATAAGCAATACAACTTCTTGCCACATTTGGTTTGGAGGAGGCAAAATTGTAACATCAGGGAATAGGGCACAGTATCAATAAAGCTTTATTTTTTTATCACATAAACTCCTAAATGTTACTAAGAATTATTAAGCATAAACAAGCATGTCTCTTCCCAACGAGACTTAAAAATTGGACTGTTTGTAGCTATTTGTAGAAGTAAATTTCTACCAAAAAAAAGTGCAAGTAAGAATAAACATGCAAAAGTGTTATTTTTTTTTCCTGGTTTTTGTCTAAAAGCAAGAGACAGATAAGGCAGTTTAGGAATATCCCTACAGTTAATGAATAACCCTATCAGAGCACTGATCAGTGTCCATCTTCCCACATCCATTCCCAGCCAGTGGCTGTACACAAGCACTGAGCTGTACATGTGCTTTATTAGATAGAGAACACAAGTATGTGTGCAGGATGTCTTGCCCCTGCTCCACCTGCAATCAGAGATCACCAGTGGCTTCCCCTCATGTTGCTGGTAGGAGCTGTTAGCAAACTTCATTTTGTTTCAAACCAAGGGGCACTTCGCTTTTATAAGCAGTTATACAAAATCTTCATCTTTTCAAAAAAGATTAGTAAGATGATACTGTCTAGAAAGAACTTGGCTTTCATTTTTGAAAATGGGGCATGTGTAATCAAAAAATACATTATCTGGTCTGCTTTGGACGGCTACATAGAACAGCATGCCAGATTCAACCAGTTTCTCTGTATAATGATACTGAGAAAGAATGCCCTGAGTTTCCTCTGACTTTTATTACACACTCACAACTTCTTGTGGCCAAAAAAAGTGAATGTGTTTCATGGAACAGGGCAATCAGGGCATTTCCTAATTTTTCTCCCCTGTTCTTACATTTGTCTTCAACACCTATGCTGATTTCTTTTAAAATAATCCTTTTTTAACTCTTTGTGTTCTCATATGACTTAAACACTTCAGAGCCTTGAGTTTTCACTTCTCAAATCCAAAATGAAATTCACAGTAGTCAAGCCTCCCAATGCTTTTTCTAATGCTTTTAGAGCATGGAGAACAGGATGTTCACCAGCCCTCACCAACAGTGGTTCCAAGTCCAGTGATTTGCAGTGCCAAGGTCCTTTTTAAAGGTCCTGTGGAAGAATCAAAAACAGATAGTGAGAGGTTGAGGCTTACATGTTAACTTTCATGTTTCAGTTAAAACACTGGGGGGAAATTTGTTTTTTCTACTTCACTATAAAATACATTTGCACACAGTTGTCACTTTCACCTTCACTTTGTATTCTTCAGCTGCTACCCCTCTAATTGCAGCCAAATAATTGTTCCTTTGCTGCATAGTCTTTGGTTTCCAAGAAAGTCTTGGGCTTTTCCTAAGACATAGCAGGGAGGAAGGCTGGTTGCTCCTTTGAATAGAGCAAACTCTTGCAGGTAGTTTCAGATTCCACTTGGTAAATTCTGACTGGTAAATTTTTATTTTTGGTACATAGATGTCTTCTTATGTTAAAGACTGCCCCATCTGCGTTGCTTCAGGATTGCTTCCTAGTTGGTTTGGGTTTTAAATAAGAAGCAGAAGATAAAAGCCTACTGTCTGAATTTTATCTGATATAAAAGACAGGAGTTTCTTTGATTTTTAACTCAAAAATGTTCCCCTTACTAGTGTAACACATTCTGTATGCTTTAAGTAAAGACAGGTTCAAAAGACTTGAAAGAAGTGGAGGTTATTAAAGGCTCTTAAACTGCAGGTTTGACCATTGCATTTTGGAAGATTGGTGGGTACTAAAAGGCTCTTTTAAGGGAGTTATCACTGATTGCCATTTTTTTTTTATCTTAATATCTTCTATTGTTTCTCTTTACAGATACTGAGCTTAATAAACAATTGTTTGAACTGCTATGGGAGATTTTTAGGTGCCTTGTGTCACAGAATGTAACATCCATTTTTCGAGGCTGGTGATCTCATGTCTTCTTGTATTACTCAGTGGAATCTGTCAAAGCTTATTTTGACAGACATGTATTTCTTGTTCTGTTAGGTTCTGTATCAGAGTTTGAGAGACTTACTAGAGTATGAAGGAAGTGTGGAAGATGATATGATGATAACGTTTCAAATATCTCACACGGATCTCTTTGGCAATCCAATGATGCATGATTTAAAGGAAAACGGTGATAAGATTCCTATTACGAATGAAAACAGAAAGGTAAACAGAATCTGTTACTGTTACTCTTTAAACAGTATATCAAAGAACTACAGTAGCTTTTTAAACAGAATCTGTAGTTCTTTGATATACTGTATGTAGAATCATGTAGAACCCTACAAAAGTTTGGTCTCACTTAAAAGTTTTAAGTTTAAAAGGCTTTTAAAGCTGCTATAGCACAGTGGTTGTGAACAGAAAAGGCTTCTCGTAATGAAAGCATTGATGCATGCATATGTAGCTTCTGGGTGGGATGTCTGACCTGTTTCAGCAGTATTTGAGACTTGTTCTCTTGTGTGGCTGAATAAAAGCTGAGCTCAGATAATTTGCATAGAATTACAGAATTACGTATTTTGGGGTCTTGTATTTTTGGGAGGTATTCAAGTGGCATGTGTTGAAACACTAAGGTTTTTTTGTGTTTATTTCCTTGCAGGAATTTGTCAATCTATATGCTGACTATATACTCAATAAATCAGTAGAAAAGCAGTTCAAGGCCTTTCGGAGAGGATTCCACATGGTGACCAATGAATCTCCTTTGAAATATTTATTTAGACCAGAGGAAATTGAATTACTTATTTGTGGAAGTAGGGTAAGAATTTTGAATATACACTAGAGAGTGGATTTTATTTTTTTTGATCCTGAATGTATAATTAGTGGTCATCTTTAAAAATATCATCTTCTTACAGAATTTAGATTTTCAAGCACTAGAAGAAACTACAGAATATGACGGTGGCTATACAAGAGACTCTCTTATTATTAGGTAACTTTTTCTGATTTTGTAAAGATAAAAAGCACTTCATCTGCTTGTTTCTTCATAATGAATTTAATATTGTAAGATTTAGTATTTTTGTAGTAATGGAGATGCAAATATCTTATGTGTAATTTCACTTTTCTCAAGTATTGTCCGTAGAGAAGAGGAGATGGTGTAAGCATTGTTGAATCAGTATAATTCCTTAGGAAATAGAAATAATATAAATTATCTGCAGAACACAGCCAAATCAATGTTGCAAGACAGTTAAACTGCAGTGTTTAGTAATATTTCTGGTTTTTTTTCTGTATCTCATTTATTGGTAAATACATTCTGAGAGTTTTGGCTTATGAATGCAACTTGTAAACTTGATGTTAAAACTGATTAGAATTATTGCACCTTCAACGCTCAGTTACTTTTGAAATTCTTATTTATAACAAAGAAAGTTTGCTGTTTATTTACTTCTTGATTTCTTCTTTGATAGGGAATTCTGGGAAATAGTCCATTCATTTACAGATGAACAGAAAAGACTATTCTTACAGTTTACAACAGGCACAGACAGAGCCCCTGTGGGAGGACTTGGAAAGTTAAAGATGATCATAGCCAAAAATGGCCCAGATACAGAGAGGTAAAAAAAAAAAAAAAAAAAGAGATAATTCTACATCTTGCTTGGTTTTTTATAAATGGAAGTAAATTCTGTGCTTTTAAATTATTAACCTAGTTAAATCTGAAAGTTTAATCTATGAGAAAAGTTTATTTTCTTCAAATTCATTATTTTTGGACTTGTAAAATAGAGATGTATTTCTTTGGCATGTTCCAAGATCTGAATTCTTGTATTTTTTGTCCCACAGGTTACCTACATCTCACACATGCTTTAATGTACTTTTGCTTCCGGAGTACTCAAGCAAAGAAAAGCTTAAAGAAAGATTATTGAAGGCCATCACATATGCCAAAGGATTTGGCATGCTGTAATAAGTACAAAAGGGATTAAAAAATGATGGTGATGATGTCCCTGTCCAAAAAGGCCATAAGATAGTGAGCTACAGTAGTCACCTGTGTTTGTGCCTCCCTTCTTTACCAGGGACATTGGGCTGGAACAGCAGATTTCAGCTGCTTATATGAACAAAATCTTTATTTTTTCTTTTAGCGTGAAAGTGTTACATATTCTTTCACTTGTATGTACAGAGAGGTTTTCCTGAATATTTATTTTAAGGGTTAAATCACTTTTGCTTGTGTTTATTACTGCTTGAAGTTGAGCCTTTTTGAGTATTTACAAGAAAACAAACTGTACTCTCCCAAGGAAAATATTGCCATCATTTGTAGACCATGTAACCTTCAAGTATGTGCTATATTTTTGTCCCTGTATCTAATCAAATCAAGAACTGTACTTTTTGAAGAGTTTGCTTTTGAAACTTGAAGTCTTGAAAAACAGTGTGATGCAATTACTGCTGTTCTAGCCCCCAAAGAGTTTCTGTGCAAAATCTTAAGAATCAATAAAGATGGAAGGGAGAACTTGGAATGTTAAATTGCAGCCTTGAGAACTTTACTTTAGTCACAGCACAACAATTAAAATCCATTTCACTATATGTTGTCTTCACATGTCTTGTAATGAACTGTGTTTTTAATTAGGAAACATTTCTTAGCATATGAAAGGGTAGAAATTTTAGTTTCTTTTTTAAAAAGAGAAGTTTACTGGGGAAAGTGCATTTTCAACTGAACAGCTTTAGAGTAGGGAGTGAAGTGTCTGGAAAAAAGATAGGAAGTTTTTTGCTATATTATAAACAAAGCATGTGGAAGTGCACTTAAAATGAAGTTCTATTCTTAATTGCCTATTATGTTGACATTTAAAATAGACAATCCAAAGTCTTCCCTACATGTTATGTCATCATCATTTATTTAATGAATCATTTTCCTACCTATCAAGGCACATGATCAGTGTTGCACCATAGTCTAAAGGGATGGCTACTGTATTTTAATCTCATCTAACAATAAGCAAAATTGAACAATATTAAACGTGAGGCCTACTTCATGTTGTACACTTCCAGCCATTAAATAAACTGTTAGAAAGTAAGTACTAAGGTTATGTTCATCTACTACATAAAGTATTCAGTAGGTTTTTAATTTAACTCTACAAATCATATCAGAAATAAATCCTTTACCTTTCTTAGTCTGTGTTTAATGTTAATTTCTCCTGTTGCAATATACAACGAAGGGATTATGCATTTGTAAGTGCAGATGTGACTGGCATATCTCTTTTCCAATACAAGCTGCAGCGGGTGTGCAGAGCTGAGCTTGTGCCTTGACAATTGCTATAACTGGCTACTACCGATCAAACCCGTGACTGTGTGGAATTGGCATTAAAAGGCTTAGTTTTGAAATCATTGGAAAAAGAAAAGATGTCTTTCAGGACTATTTTAATAAATTCTTTCTAGTAATAGAAACAGACAACTGTTATGTAACTATGATGCTGAATAAAACAATGACCTTTTTTCACCATGGTTCAGTGAAAAAAAAAAACAAGTTACTTTCTTACTTTGATAAATTAGAAATTAAATTGTTTGATTAGAAATTGTTGTAGTACTGCATAATTTGAGGTTGCAGGTACGGAAAACTCTCCACAAGTGAACTGTAGTGATGTGGGGTCCAGCGATGTTCCCCTCTCAAATTCAAGCCGATGCCAGATGGCCTGGACACGTGGGACTGAAACTTACTGGGGAGGGAGAGGTGCCGTCTGTCTTCTGGCCTTTGATCTCAGAGGTGACCCTTAGGGCCGTCCCTCGTGTATGTCCACCTTGTTGTATGTCCCAGAGGAGGAAAACACAAGATCCCCTACCTCTCAGTGTAGAGTGGTTGACAACGGTGCCTGCTGAGCCCTTCAAGTTTGGAGCAACTCTTACTGTAGGTGGTAAGAACATTTGCCGAGTGCCTTGAGGTGCTTCACTGCAAACGTGAACGCATCATGATACTGCTGTGTGGTATGTACTGTGTTCACAGTCCAGTGCTCTTAAGCTCTATCCCTGTAACTCTTCTTATACTGATTTAGCTGTGGTTTGTGGTTACACCCAGCTGACAGGTGTATGTGATTCATGTTGGGGTTTTTTATATAGGTCTAAAAGCTATGCAGACAGCATAACTGAATGGCAATACCAAGTTCTCTAAACTCAACTGTTGACATTGTAAATATGCTTCTTCTGTTTTCCTTTAGCATTAAGATTAAAATAATACATAATTGCATTGGCCTTCAAAAGCATAAGTTGTTTTTCATGGAATCATTTTCAGGTAAGATATAAGTAGTTAATATTTGACTGATTTCTCATGTAAATATATACTGCCTCCCCCAAATAGCACATTATTGAAACCTTATCTCCTTAGTGCTGCTGTAAGTGTACTAGTTGTTCAGCAGCACCCATTGATAAGGTTTAAAATCAATAAATCTTGAAGTCTTACAGCTGCAGGCTGCATTCCTGTCCTACAGAACTTTCAGCCAGTGTTCTGTTGGTTGAAGGAGAAAATATCATTTTAAGTTGGCTTTGGTTTGGAGATTTTCTGGGCTCCAGGCACGTCTGGAATGTCTTTCACATTCGCACCTGGAGTGCCTAGCAAAGTTCAGGTCTACAAAACTTGGAGACTTATGTGTTCTTATCTGTCATGGAAATGCCTCTCTTGAGTGAGACGGAAGATTCCTCTTCCAAGGCAAGTAGTCTGATGCTGGTGTGGTGGTGCTCTCTCCACAGGATGTCTTCAATATGGTGATAAGAAAATATTTTGGTTATCTCAGCACTGCCTCATTTGACACATGAAAAATGCCTCTTTAAGTATCTCCTTCTACACCCTAACAGACTGCCTGGATGTTTCCAACCTCAGTGCGAAGGGGCCATCAGGCTTCTGTGTATTATACAGTCACATGCTTCAAAAATTATAGCAGTGCAAGAGAAGGAATGCCCTGAAAAGAATCAATGTGGCACTGTTTCAAATTTAATTAGGAGTGAGGAAATGGTTTTGTTTAGCTCTGAAGGTATATGTTAGCACATAATGCTATGTAAACAGAGCATCACCTTTTAAAAGATCAGAGCTTTTGCTTCTTGCAAAAAAGATTTCAGGAACACCTGTCAGGAGTGAGCATAGTTCAGTTAACTAAGGAATCGTGTTTTGTGAACTTCTCACTGGGCTTGTCTTCCATTTGGCAGGCAGCACCCTGAGACAGGATGATGGCAGCCAAGGGGACCTCCTCCAACCCTGCATTCTGAGGAAAGCTGATGCTGGAATGGGCCCAGGGCTCCAAGGAACTCCGTGTTACAGGAGTCAGTCCATGCCTCTGATCCAACAGTGGCTTTACTGCTGAAGCAGAAGCTTCCTGTCACATCTGATACCACACAGGTGTGATGGACCTGGTGGTCTTAGCCTCCAGGCAGCTGCAGTGTGAGGTGCCTGCCTGGGCTTCTGCTCTGTGAATTGGACACAGGTTTCCACACTGCTGATGTTTCAGAAGAGGACAACCCCCCACATCATCAGTTTCTAAGGAGTTTCTGTTGTACTACTGTAGCCAGTTAACCTCCAGGTAAATTTTTAATCTTACTAGAGGATTAAAAATTTCCTGGTTGTCTCACAAGTTTTTATGATGAGTATGAATTGGGCGGAATGTTTGAGCTGTGCCTTATTTATTATGCAGGAAAAGTCCATCATTTCAGTGTGCAAGATGGAGTAGCAATTTCTTCCAAGTTAAGCTATTTAAAATCAAGCCTTTCCTAACAAGAGTTGGGTTTATTATGCTTAGTCTGAGTCACAACGGTTTGTGATAAGTTACTTACAGTTCTTGTTCATACTTGAAAGTTTAATTAAATTGTCATAAAATTCATAAGACCATTGGGGACTTAATAAAATTAATTCTTAAAAATTCAGTTTTATACTGAATCATGGAAGGGACACTGCTTTGGAAGTAAGAGTTGATACTGGCATTAGTCTTTAGACAACTCATTTCTTACACAGATGAATTCATTTGGAAAACCCATGAAATGTCCTTGTATTTTTCTCAAGTGCTCCATCTGAAGATGTCTCACTTGTTGATTTTTACTGTTCTTCTTCATCAACCCATTTAAAAAGTGTGTGGGAAGGTGGTTTTAATTGCAGATATACAATTGTAGTTTTGTTCTGTTCTGCAGTATTTGTAGAGAGCAAGAGAGCAATTCTGATAAATAGCTGAAGTTTGCCTAGTGTGCTTGTATTTATGGATGTCCTGCTCAATATAGATCCTGTGTTGGGATTTCTTTGTGGGGAAATGTCTAAGAGACAAAGACATTGGAGATACAAGTGGAGGGTGGAAATCATTGTTCTGTTTTAGAACAAGAAGATTGCATTAGGAACTCCTACATTATTTTGCTGGGTAGGCTGTTGTGCATAGTTTTGAGACTTGAAAATTGAGACCAGAGCTAACTGTGAAAGACAGCAATTGCTGGAGTTAGACTTCTGCCCTTTGAAGGACAGGCAGCACAGCTCAACTACAAACCGCATGTGCAGGGATCCTGCTGCTCCTGCAGCCTTGGCTCACAGCTTGGACTGACCAATGTCAAGTGAAGAGAAAAACTGCAGAGATTTGTGGCTCAACTGCTATATGCAAAGCCTGACATGAAGCCTTTCTTAATATCAGCAAAGGTTCTGGTGTATCTGCTGTGCCACTGGGGTCACGTACTGAGAAAATCCCTGCAAACTGTCTTCCCACTGCATCCTTCTGCTTCCAGACCTGTATAGGACAGCAGAGGGAGCATCAGTGCTCAGCGGTAACTGGCTCGGAAATGGCAGCTAGTTGAACTGTTCTCAGGTTTTGAGCTGCCATACATCATGTGTTGCTACCTTTGATTTAGTATTTCCCTTTGCAAGCACTCTGTGTTTGAGCAGCAAGGGGTAAAGATCAGGTAAGCTAATATGTTACAATTGAAGGGGTTTTGTTTCCTAATATAACTGATTTTATTAAAAATGGGAAACTCAGCACAAGAATGTTTTGTAGATGAAAGCGTGTTTTCAAAAGAAAAACCTCCCTTGTGCCATGCATGCTGATTTTTAATTTTTGTCATCTATGCATGAAGAACACTATGAATTTTGTAGCCAGCCACCTGAAATAAATGACATTTTGGTTTTGCCAGTATGGGTACTTTCCTTCAAAAGCATAACACAGACCTCTCTGTGGGCATCTGATAAAGGTTGCTCTTGCACTGTTTTTTTACACCTTGAATCTCTTTGGGGAGGGTCTCATTCCCAAACTAAAATCCCCAAAAGGATATTCTTTCTAACAAAATTCCTGTGTGGAATTAGTTGTAGGGCTGGAGCCAGCAGCCCCTGCTTTCTGCCCTAGATGTAGTTGCCAGCAGCCAGCCTAAGTGGAAGCATTGCTCTTGTGCCAGGAGTTGTTCCAGACAACATCCTCAGGCCTTTCAGAAGCAATCCTGCTCCAGATTGCAGCAGTTTGGACAAGCAGTTTTTTCATCCAGCTTTCTTGCTAGCTTTGACTTCGGAGGAGAGGATTTCTCAGTGTTGAAGCCTTAGGAAAGGTTTCCTGGGTTTGGGACTCTCTGCAACCACCCCCACCCTCTGTTGCCAACTTCAGAGGATGGATTAGTCCTTTCTTTCTCTTTTGTGCTCTTGGTTTCTCCTGCAGAACAAGGGCTGGCCTGGAGCCAGCATTTTTGGACACCATGTCCTGCTGCAGCCCAGCAGTGGCACTGGGGACAGCTGGTGGCAATGATTTGCCTGCTGCCTCCAAGGCTCACTGCTGCAGGGCTGTGGGTGGTAAAAAAAAGGCTCTTCCAGCAGGTTCTTCCAGTGTCTGCTGGCTGGGAGCCTCCAGCAGCCCTGCTCTGCTGGTTTTTTACCTTTCCTCTGGGAATCTTGGCTCCTGAGGATGGTTGCAGCCTCTGGGTCTCCTAGTGGCTGATGGCAGCATCAGTTGGTCTCAGCACCTCCTGAGTTTGCTCTGAAATTTTCCCTTTGCCCTGCCCAAGTGAGAATGAATCTCTGTAGGACTAAACCCCATACAGAGTAGGCAGCTCTGCTGTGCTGCACAACAGGTTTGCCCTCAGTACTGGCAGTGGCTGGGGAAGGTGAACGTGCCCTTCTGGAGTCATTCCTGTCACCCACTGGTCTGGCTTGGGCCCCTTCTGGCCACCAAAGTGTAAATCAGTTTAGAAAACTCTGCAGGGCTCCCCTGTCTGCCTTCTCTCTCTGGTTCCAGATGGCAGCACCCCTTCTGTACCGGCCTGCCTTCCTTGGTGACAGGAAGCTGAGCAGCTTGGGGTGTCTCCCTTGCCCAGCACATCTGTCACCCCTGCTCTTGGCTGCGGTTTTGAACTGCCACCAGCTGCCCGGAGGTGCTGCACGGCTCTTTTCTTGCTCCTCTTCTTCCTCACCACACTCATCCTTCTTGGGCTGCCAGTGCTCACAAATGATGTAGTCAGGTTATAGCAATGAAACTGTCAGCCTTGAAGGCCTGATTTGAAACTGTTTCTGCCTGGGGCAGCTCCTCTGGAGATCTGCCTTGAGCCAGGAGCCTTCCGTGCTGTCAGTGCTCAGGTTGAACCATGCATGGAGAAGCCTGGCTGTAGCTGACAGGATAAATGATCTGTGGAGGAAACCAATGTGTTTGGAAAGGCATGAGGTGCTTTGCTAGAAAAGCTGTGCAGCTTTGTGCTGCTAGACATAAGCTTTTTTCCTAACCTTGATGCAAGTGTGCTCAGAGGCAGCTGTTACTGCAAGGAAATGAGGCATTGGGTTTTCAGTAGTCAGAATTTAAAATTCCCACCTTTGGATCATTTCCTTCACTGATAGTACCCAAAGCTGCTGCTGTGAGAGAGGCTTTCTTGTGCCAGGCTTTGGACCTGTGAACAAGCAGCCTGAGGACTTGCTTTAAACAGCCTAAATTTACAAGTAATCTGAAAACAGTGGGAATCCCACTGCAGGAAGTTGGATTAATTATCTGCATTATTCTGCAAGTAAAATATTTGTACTTTGAGGAGGAACTGGCAATTGGTTCTCCTAAAAAAATAGATCTTTACAGCACGATTGGTTTGATTCATCAGCTCTGGAGGCTGGCTACACAGGCAAAAAAAAATGATATTGTGCTTCTCTGTCGTCTTCTCCGGAAAGGCAAGGGTTCTTGCCATGCTACTCACCTGAAGGGGCTTGATTGTGGCTGCTTTGGGGTGGTTCCCCTTTGCCTTCCAGGGCAATGAGGGGATATAACTTGGCAATAAGAACAGAATTGGTGTGAGGTTTTTTCCTTCTCAGAAAGGTAAAGAAATGACAAAACACATTAAAAGCTAAGAAATTAATAGCTGTTCATCAAGCTGCCCATTGCTCTAGAATACAGCTGTGCTTTCCTGATTTTCTATGTTAGTGTTAGCAACCTTCAGCTGCACTAGAAAGGTTGGTACCAGGCACCACAAATACTAAGAAAAATGGAATAGCATCCATTAGTAAATTCCTTCCATGTTTCTGCCTTCTGGTTTTAGTACTCTACCGCTTTACATGTACAAATAAGACAGATCTCTGTTAGAGCTGGACAATGTCCTCAGCCTCTTGGGAAGACAACCCATGGAAGCTGAGCCATTGGCACTAAAACATGCACTCTCCTTGCAGGAGCCCAGGTGATCTCCCAGCTTCTGATGAAGGAATTCTGTGAGAATTGCTGCTGCTTCCGGAGTAAAGATAATGTTTGTGTTCATCCTTAAATATCTGCTTAAAGAGCACAAGCCTTTCCTCCTCCCTTTGCTCCTGGGGTGTGGAAGGGGGAGGATTGCGAACGCGGAAGAGCAGAACTGGATTTGCTGCAGTGGAACTGCAAGGGCGGTTGGCAGCAGCAAGCCTCAGCCCTTGTGAGCTGGAAATGATTGCAAAATCTGAATTTCAGAAACAAAAGGCCTGACCATCTTTAGCCCTAGAGCTTGTGTGGTTTTCCCCCCTCAGCCACACTTCTCATGCTCTGACTATGAACGGGGCTGGGGAGGAAAGGGGAGTCCCAGATTGATGGCTTCCCTCAGGAAAGGACGGAAGCCACAACTGAAATCTTGCGCTATAGCTGCCTGTACAGTTGCCAGATCCATTTAGTGCATAATTCTTTTTGCTCTCAGGGATACATGAGGGGTTTTTGCAAATGCTGAATTATGTAGACAAGGGTTTGATTCTTTCTGTTTGTTCCAGGTTGGAAACATTAATAGAAGAGCTGGGGGACCTTGAAGCCAACTGCAAATGCTGTCATCTTGCAAACGTGGAGGGTGAAGAGCAGTTCTCCTTTAGTCTGCCTGTGTCACCTCATTGGACAACCTGGCCTAGGAGTGGCCTGTGGATGTCTCATCCCTAATGTCAGCAGTAATACAGACACGAGTGTGTGTTCAAAAGCCAGCAACACATGGACCAGCTCAGAGAAAGCACTAATGCTTTGTGGGGGAAAGGACAACAAGCAGTTTGGTTTTTAATGTAAAGTAGAGCCTTCGTATTGTACATTAATAAATATGTGGCAGGAATGAAACTCTAAAGCCGAAGCCTTGGAGAAAAGAATTTTAAAAGCACGATTGTACCTTCCCTGGGCTGTTTCTGAAGAGCGAGCTGTGTTGTCAAAAAAACCCCACCCTTGGCTGTACAAATACATGAGCTGTTTTACTGTCACTGCTGCTTCTGAAGTCCAGTTCATTGAATTTGCCCAGGCAGTTTTCTGCTGTAAAACATGTAAAGTAAAATAATAGTAGGGGATGAGGGTAAAAGGATGGGGAGAGCACTGAGAGCACTTCAGAGAGGAGCAGAAATCATTTGCTGTCAGGGTACAGGGTCTACAGCTTGAGGCCCTTTCCCTGGAAAAGCTGACTCCGAGCAGCAGCTGGAACATGGTGTACCACTCCACCACCTCCCCTCTTCTTTTGCATGTGGAGCAGATGTTCAAACCTCTCAGACTTTGCCCATCTGGTATCTTCACGCAGCACAGGCAGTTTGGGGCAGCAGTGCCAGCCCATGACTACCTGCTTAGGCCCACGTGAAATGAGTGTTGTGGCCATTAAACCTATTTCTAGATTCAGGGCCTATATTCAAATGCTCTGTAAGAACTGCCCTATGCCTTGCTTTCTCTCGTGGCAGGGCTGAAGGACCAGCCCAGCCCAGTCTGTGCCAGGCAATTTTTGGTAGGTGACCTGTGTGCAAGTAGCAGAAAGCTGCACACACTTATTTCTGCTAGACAAGCTGCTGTCCTGCTGTGCCACCCTGCCTGGAGCTGGGACGGGGAAGACAGGAGACAGGTGGCAGCAGCATGAAGAGCCTGGCAGGCTCTGTGCCCCATGGGACCTGGCACCCCTTGGGCAGTGAGATAATGGTCAGGCTCTTGTGCCTGTGTGGGATCTGCAAAAGTGGAGATGGTGTCACAACTGGGCCCAGGACCAAAGCTGTGTGCCAGCTGCCCTTAGTGAGGGAAGACCATCATTCCCACTTGGGTTTCTGTCACTTCAGATCTCTGTTCCAGCTAACGATTTTCCAAACCACATAATGTTGACGTGATCAAAGTCTGTTATGAAACACTAAAATCTAGAGGGATATGGATAAGAGAAAACACAGAGTTACTTGAACATTACTCAAAATATTTTAATGTACATGCTGCAGCCACATTAAAGAGGAAAAAACATCTTGGAGAGATGAAAGACTTTAAAGGATGTGATTTCATCATGCCAGAAGCTGTATGTTTCAAAGTGACTGAAGCCAATAGCATCAAAATGCTCTTTTTCTGGCATACGAAAACCAGATCAAGAGGCACGGAAAGGGAAGAGCAAACATGTATTTAACTGATAGATTAGGCTGTTCTGATCCATCAGATAAAGAAGCAGTCCTGTGTTTTTTAGGGTTTTTAAACAGGCATAAATTTGGTATAAATAAACACTTTTACTCATATGTACCTAGTGGAGTGGAACAGCTGTGCTATGTTGGGTAGATAGGTATTTACAGAGAATGATGACTGATGGAGAACGTGTCAATATGCACAAAACCCCTACCAGATACAGTGGGTTTGAGTCACACAGCAGTGAATGTCAGCCAAGGCGAGTGTGGTACCCGCCTCTGTCAGGAGGTGAAAGTTGCAAGTTGAGCAGCCTGTGACGGCACTGTCGGTGCTCACAGAGGTACCCTGCAGTGAGCCCAGCTGCACCTCAGCCCTGCCTGCCTCTGGGTGGGACCAAGGGCACTGCAGCCCTCCCAAAACCAACTTCTTGGAGCTCCCTCGTTTCTCTCAAGCCCTTAAAGGAAATAAGGATTCAGCTGATGGAGCAATATTCCCAAGTGCCACTGGCCACAAACAGATCTTGGCTACTTTCCGAACCACTTGTTGCAATCGGTGGTATTTTGATAGGTTAAACCCAGTTTAGGGAAGATCCCTAAGGGGGTTGGCTTTTAGGCTAACCATAGCAGGGGTTTAGACGAGGGCCATGTGTGGACATTACTACCCAGCTGTCCCTTTGCCAGTGTTGCTGGCAAAGCCCCATTCCTTAATCACTGACAGATTGGTCTCCCTCACCAGGCTCAGAAGTGTCAATAGAGGGGAACAGCTGCTTGCCTGGAGACGAGGGCTTTCTGCTTACTCTGAACAGCTGTACTCAGTTGAGCAAAATGGTCTCTTTTCATCCCACTACCACCCAGTTAAACCACCCTCTCCTCAGTGGATTTCTCACCACTTTTCCAACAGGCCATCAATCCCAGATGCTGTCATAAGTCAGGGCTGAGGACAACTAAAGTCAGAGCACTGCCTATAATAATACCTAATGCCACTGGGCATATAGTAATACCAATCCCATGCCAAACATGCTGAACTGCCTCTGCTACTCCCTACTTTTCAAAAGCCAGTGAGATAGGGGAGGATGAAAGTAACATAGGGAAAGTTGCATGACAACAAAATACTGCACAACAAAAAATGAAAGCTAGTATCTTCTGCATTCTCCCTAACTAATGGAAACAAGGTAACATGACAACTACTTTGGAGAAAAGATGGCAGTAAAAAGCAAAGGGAGATGGAGTAGACATCCTTAGAAGAAATAAAAAGGAAGAAAACATAGGCCTAAGTGACTGGAATGACTTTGCAACACAGGGCTTGTTCTCCCTGCCTTGCAGAAACCCTGTTGTGGGAGCAAGCTGCCTGGCAGCCCATGGGATTTCTCAGTAGCATCCCTTGGGACTGCTCACTTGCCAGGGAATTCACTCAGCGCCCTGCATATGGGAGCTGCACATACTAGGGCCCTCTCTTCTCTTTCCAGGTTTGGTGAAGCCATACTACCCTTCTACCAGGGAGCTTTAGGGGACTCCTTTCCAAGTGAGGGTTTTACCAGTGAGGATGGAACTGGCCTAGAAAAAAACAAGGGAGGATCCCCTGTTCTGTCCCCTGGTGAAGCAGTTGCAAAGCAGCAAAGGCTGTCACAGACCCTGCCAGAAGGGACATGAATGAGCACTGCTACTCTGTCAGCATGGTCCTTTGTGCAGAGCCCAGCTCATTAGAATCAGACTAAAGCATCCGAATGCACGGCTGTTTCGGACATGTGCAGGGTGCACTGCAATCACCTGACACTGCTTAGCTGTCATCCAACTGTCTGCACAGACTGTGAAAGAACAAAGATTTTGAGAAAACAAGACATCCATCCATGCATTTAATCAGCTACTAAAGTAGCAAGTTAGAGCAGGGTACCCTATAAATATTTTTTAAGCTCTTAAAAAGGAAAAAAAAATTAATCCCTTCTACTTCAAGTACAATGCCTTCTTAACACATGATGTGCAGGAAGAGACAATGTGTCGAGACCTATAGGTACCAAACACAAGAGACATTCTAGGCATGACTTGTAAGAAACCCACTCTCAGTACAAAAAAGTACCAAGTGCTGGACCAAATCTCCCCCCAAGAAAAAGTGTTCTATTTACAAGAAAATACAGCTTCAGTTAAAAATGCTTAAAACCATTCTCTTGAGTTCATATAAAAATAATTATGTCTATGTATGCACACATATATTTACATACATATATGGCTTTCAGTGCTTCAACTTTCTCCAATAAATGAGGAAATATAAACACTCCATTACTGCTTTTTCTCCTCAGGTTTTTCAGCCTCTGCTTCTGCAACTGATAAGCTGCCACTACCGTATTTTTTCACTCGGGTTTCCACTCTGGCAAGTCTCTGTTTCACCTTTTGTTGAGATGCGCTGTATTCTGCCAAGAGCCTCGCAAACCTCGTCTGCAGCGTATCCAGAGCTACTTCAAGTCGCCCTATTTTTTCTTCCAAGTCTTTTGGGTCAGCTCCTGCTTTTGCTGCCTCCTCATCTATTAAATTGTCTTTCATCAGAATTTGACGTCCTTTCTCTTCCAGAGCCTTTTTGGCTTCTGGATATTCTGTGAGGGCTTCCATTAAATCATCCTTAGACAAGCAGAACAAATCAGAATAACCAATACTCCTAATGTTGGCTGTCCTCCTGTTGCCAGATTTACTACCTTTGATGTTTAGGATGCTGATTTCACCGAAGTAGCTGCCATCGCTTAGGACTACAAATTGGGTTATGCCATCATCTGCCACCACAGCCAATTTTCCCTCTTTAATAATGTACATTTCTCTTCCAATATCTCCTTTTTTGCAAATGTAGTCACCAGGACTGAAGACCGTAGGTTTCAGTTTCAGCACCAGCTCAATGAGGAGTCCAGCTTCACAATCCTGGAATATACGCACTTTCCTCAGTGTGTCCAAATGGACATTGATGGCAATTTCAGCCTTCAACTTGTCCGGCAGATTTTTGAGAACTTCCTTCTCATCCACTGTTTTCTTGTTGGTCCAGAGGTAATCAAACCACTTAATAACCCTGGCTTCCAAATCCTTAGTCACTTTTCGGAATTGCATGTACTGTTTAATGGAATCCACTTTGGCCTGGAACTCTGCCCTGGAAGCGTTCATGTTGGAAATCATGGAGCCGACGTTACCGACAATGGTGGCGAAGATGAGCACGCCCACCAGGAAGTCGATGACCACAAAGAGATACTCCTCGTCTTTCACCGGGGGCGGTGTTTCTCCGATGGTTGTCAGCGTGAGCGTCGACCAGTACAGACTGTAAATGTACTTCCTGGACAGGCGCGCGTACTCCGGAACCGACACGTTGGGATACACCCAGGTGTCGGTCCCAAACCCAATCACCTTCGATATCGCAAAGTATATGCAGGCGTTCCAGTGGATGATGATAAGAATGTATAACACCAGGTTGCCAATACGGAACATGTTCGGATAATTTGTCCTGGTCTCGGTACGGTCAAAAAACTCAAAGAGCCGAGCGATCCTCAGCAAGCGGTTAAATCGGAGCTCGGGGTAGTTCAAACCAAGCTTGAAATATGCCAGGTCCGTTGGCACAAGAGACAGCACGTCCAGTTTGAACTGCATCGTTTTGGTATAATGTTCTCGTAATTTCTTCTCATCCTTAACCAGCAAGCCTTGTTCAAGGAAGCCTTCAGAGAATAAAAAGATTTTACTTGTTAGAATAAAAATACCATCAACAGTAGCGAGTGACTTACATTTCAGGCCTAAGAATGTTAAAATTTGTACTGTTATGCCTACAGACATTGAGATCATTTAATTGCATATTTAAATATTTCAATCAAGTTTCAAAGCTGATATATAATGACAAAGAACAATGACTCTATTATCACCACAGTGCTCCCTGAGGTTTTCTACTCTATTCTGCAACAGCTGTATCTTTTTAAGTATCTTTGCAAAAAAACTAGGGAGATTCAAGTGTCTAATTTTTCATGAATCACGGGCATGAGTCATAACTAAAGTTAAGCAAGTGTTAAGCAATTGTGTATAAAATAGGAGTGGAATATTTTAAAATAAATTCCAAGAATAAGTAGTTATAATGGATTGTTGGAGCCTTTCCCAAACTATATAGATATTCTTGAGATAAAGAAATGCAGTTACCCGCCTCTCTAAGTCATGTTTTTCCTCTTGTGTCCAATGTTAAAAGTGACATGATTTTCTTGGGCTTGCACTTTGTGTTTCTAGTGAGGGGGCTACTAAGCAGACTTTTGCACATCAATATTTCTTCATTCCAAAGACTTTGAAAAGTATTAGATTTAAAAAATTTGTAAGTAGATAATAACTGCAGTGAGAGACCTTAACTGCAGATAGTACAGCCACAGTGCTCTTTTGTGCCTCTGAGGGCATTAAAAATGTTCCACAGGGAATAGCCTATGCACTGCAAAATACTTGCTGCAATTGCAATGGAGATATCCAACTGTCAGCCCATTGGGCCACTCAGGAGAAAAAGTCCACTGAGAAAAAACCAAAACATTCCCAGTGTATCTGGGATTATCACATTTTACTAACCCCTTAGCAATCTACAAGCCATCTACAGCTTTCTCAGGGAAGCATCTGCTGAGGATGCCAAGCTGCATTTCTTTGTGCCCTACACAGCACGGCTGTATTTCTGAAATGTGTGGTGCATCTGTAAATGCCTCATGTATTTGCGTGTATCTGGCTTCAGAGCCACAAACTGACAGCAACTACCAATGGAAGTAGTTCCTGTGCCATGCATGTGTTGCCTCCCAGAAAACTGCTGAAAAAGCTGGTCAAATATGCCCTTTAGTTATACAACTGAACAGAAAAGCTGGCCAGACTGATTAATTTCTGATACACAGTTATGAAAAATAACTTTGAAAACATCTTCTGCCTGAAAGGAGATAAAATCTCTCAGCTTTTTGTTCCCTTATGGAACTAAGTATTACAGTAAAATCTTTTTAAAGCATTAGAACACAGGGTATGTTAAACACAACCAGCTGCTGAGACATGAATCTTTTGTGTTTCACAGTGCAGTGTCACCATATAGGTGAAATGCAGTCCAACTGGCCCTGCAGCTGAAATGCACCATGGAGAAGCTCATGATCAGAGTACTCCTGGGGCTAGCTAGATCTCAGTTCAAAGGTGGACTGTGCTCTCAGACAGCAGAAAGTCTCACTCTTCCCAAAAGGCTTCCAGGACCTCTGTCCCAGGACAGGTGGACCTTGTGGACTCACAGGAAAAAGCAGCAGGCAAAGAGAGCCAAGAGGGACTGTTAAGAGTTGACAAAGATTTTGCCACCTAAAAGAAGTGAATTCTTCCTTGGAGTGCCTTGAACTACAGCAGACACCTGCACTGAAGCATTTGGGAGATGGCTCCAGCAATTCTGCAGTTGCAAGCCAGGCCTGAAAATTCAAATTCCAGTCAGGCTTTAACAGCCATATAATCATTATCAAGACAGCCCATGGAAATTTATAACTTGCTTTGCCTGGATATGCCTAATTTCTGCTCTGCTCTTTCCCATTTCATTAACAGATGTAACTGCAGAAGGTAAATTTAGTTGGCACAGTTGACATTTTAACTACACAAAGAAGATGAACACTTCCCTCCTCCCATTCTGCCCCAAATACAGCACTCTTATGATTTAGGCTGGTACCTGAAACTGACTTTCCTGTTGAACAAGGCACTTGCTAAGTTTAGGAATTTGGGTTGCCCTGGGTTGTGTGCTTCCCACACGACAGCATTTTTAGCCCATCTTGTAATTATGTTTACAACTTGTCACAGGTATAATTAACATCAAGCTGTCAGCATGGCTTTAAATAAATAAATAGATGAAAATGGGTAAGATGTTAAAATGAAAGATTTAAAATTACTCTCATTTTTTGAAATGATCAGTGTTGTTTTGGACCCTTTCAAGGGACATTTCGAAGCTGTGTGTGTATACTAGTGAAAAGAATGAGACAGGAGATGTTTTCTGGCCCTAGACCAGCTAGCACGACAGCTTCTGTTCACATACAGTATTCAAAAACACCACCATGAACAATACCCAACCTCTGCTGTCCTTCTAGCTGTCCCCAGACACTGGGTGCTCATTGGCATGGACCAAAGTGCATCAAAGACTATCCAGTAAGTTGGTGATATGGATTACTGTACATCATTGCTTACGCCTACATTATGACCTTGTTCAGTTTAAACCAGATACCACTTTAAGGCTGGAACCTCAGCCAGCCTGGGTTACAGAAACAGGGACAAGAAGCTGAAGAGAACCACTTCACGTGTAACAAGGCACAGCTCTCAAAGACCTTCTGGGTTCACCTTCCTCCAGGAAGGCAGGACCTGAGCAGAGATTCCTGGGTTAACCCTATCCCATCACCAGGAAGTGGGAAATCCAGCCAAGACCTCGTAGAGGCTGCAGGAAGCACAGATGGTGGCAGAGGGGCTGCACTGCCTGTTCCAGGCCTAGGACCACAGACTGAAGGCTGAGACAGGTTCCAGGTCTTGCACTTGACCAACTCAATAACCACTTCTGACCAGGATTCTGCACAGCTTGGTTAAGAAAATAGCATTTGTGGGGTGCAGTGCCCTATTGTCCTTTCCCCACACAGCCTGTTACAGTGGCTATGCACTCAGCACCTGGCATGCCTATTACTGACCGAACTGAATTTAGAGACAAATGAAGAGCAAGTGTTGGAATGTACGGCCTTAAAAAATCCAAACTGATCAGACACTTCATCTTCCAAAAGCCTCCACTGTTGCATTCTGACAGGATATTACAACGGTCAGACCCCACAGGGGAATTTTTGTTTCCATCCTTTATTTACATGCAGTATTTGAAAACATGATAAAATCCCAGAAAGACTCACCTGTTCTGAACCTGACAAACGTGTCAATAACATAGATAATATCAGAGATGTAATCCAAGAACAGCCACATTTTAACATGGTCCATCTGTAGCTCATCAAAACAGGCTCTAAAGAAACAAAGATTAAAAAAAAAATAAATTAGGCCAACTGCATAAGTAGAGTACTTGCATTACGTGTCCTAGCAGCATGTTAGTGCACATTTCTGGAACAGAAATATTACAGGCAGCGTATTTCCATGTCCAGTCATGAGATGCAGACTAGAGCTATGTCCAGACACCAGGATCTTTTAGAATTCAAAGGTGTTTTGGACAGGAATAAAACTCAAACATATGAACACCACACGAGCGCACTAATGAAGGATTACACATATCCCTACAATTAAAAGTGCATCAGATTTCACGCAATAGACATCTTGATGAAGATAATTCCCAAATAAAAGATTTGTTTCTCGGTGGCAAGCCATCCTCATTTCTCCCTACCATCTTACACAGTGTAAGGAAACCATTTTTACACCCCTCCCTTACTTTGACTGAAACTTTCCATGGTAGAATTTCTACATTCTACCATGGAAAAGAAATACTTGAGTTAAATCTTCCTACCCTCCAAGCATCCAAAAGATGCATTATATGAATTTAAGAGGCCCCACCACTGCCCACATCCCTCCTTTCTGCTCTCTCCTGGGTGGTGGAAAGCCCTCATCCCTGGCAGTGCTTGGGGATGCAGTGGCCAGGCCACAGCTCAGCCGGCAGGTGGCACACAAAGGCCACACCAGAGCTCAGGAAGGACACCCATTGCATTACATCCACCTGCTTTTAGACAAAAAGGAAAAAAAAAAAGAAACACTGGCAATCTATTCCCAGTGTACACACATCATACATCCCTAAGGGCATATGAACTGTAAACCTTCTAGGTAAGTCACCCAAAAGATACCACAGGGAGATAAGATTTACATAGGAAACGTAATGATTGAAATGTAAAATTGTTATGAACTTAAATCCATACCTGCACACCAGCATACACCAGTTATAGAACACAGGTGCTGCAATTACAGTCAGCCAGTTGTAGTACAGATTGCTTGAAGGATCTATCACAAAGACCTCCTTTTTTGGCCTGGAAAATAAAACATGCAGATTTACACTGTAAATGTAAGCAAGCAACCTGCTGGATTTCCCTCTTCTTGAGGCTGCTCACTTCACCATGAACTCACAGTTGCCCAAGAAGAGAAAGTATCCATGCAGGGAGTGCAGATGAGATACCAGGTATCCCATCTGACAAGCACTATTTCTTTGTTTGACCCAACTTTGGGAAAAGTAAATAGGAGTGGAAAGAAAAACACAGGCATTCGTATCTCCCAGGCTGAAACCCACAGCCTTCTGTATTAAGCCCCACACTGGGAAAAAAAAGTTAATTATTAACTGTTTCTTATTATCATTCCAGTTAGAAGGCTTTTCATTTCATTGCTAAAGAACCTTCCTTTGCAGGCTAATTACTGATCTTTAGCAAATTCTATAATGGAAATGACTGTATAAGCATGCATTTGAACAAGTATAACATGTATGTATTCAAATGCGTGTCTGTACAAGTAAGAATCTTTGTGTGCATATGCACATACAGTGTGTCAAACTAGAGCTGAAACGTGTTTTAGTATGTAAAGGCAAATTTCACACATTCACAGTCCTGCCTCCTTAGGCCTCACAACAAGTGATGCTAAAGGAAGCATACAGGCCTGGAATGTAAAGATCTAAAGAGCAGCATGGCTAATGGCACAAGATATGCTGAGAAGTGCCCACCTCCAGCGTGAGAAAGGCTGATACAGAATAGAGGGCAATTAGGCATGTAATCCTAAGAGGAAATATGCATTGGTGGATTTGAGGTCCAGAGCTGCAAAATTCAACAGCAGAAGGGCAACCTGAGGACTGTATAATGTGTGTGTGTGGGGAATATGTAATGAGGCAATGCTTTAATATGTATTTGTGGGACTTTTCCTAATCTCAAAGAATGCAAAAATATTTAAACGGAATGATAATTTATTTAAAATCTGTGTGTATTTCTGGCATTACTATTGCTGTCAGCAGAATGTCCAGGCAATGTGAGTAAAGGAAGCAGCTTTAATCTAAAAAGTATTTACTTAAAGATCTTCTCTACTGGTTTTAAACCATTTCTTTTGAAAAAGTGGTCAGCACCTCAAAACTGGTGACCAAGAAATATGGTTATTATATGTCAGAGTATACTACCTCATAGACATTAAAACATTCATTTTCTTTGACAAAATGTTTTAAAACACTCCTGGATACTGCAAAGCTCAGGCTTTCACTATACAGTAATTAAAGCCAAAAGAGAGTGCTTTGAACAAAGGCTTTCTAATTGGAAAAAAAAAAAAAACAATCAAAAGCTTTGATTAATAACAATCCTGAGATCAATCAGATTCCATTTGGAATTCCCTCATGTCTATACAGTAGGTACCACCATATACATACATATAAACTTACAGTGTATTACTCCAACATACTCCTTAACTGTGAAGGCCACCCAAATGCATTCTCTTTTTATCTGCCATCATCGTTACTTTTAATCACTGATAATATTGTGCTATAACTGGGTCAGCTTTACAGGAGCAAACCAAGAACAGGATCCATTTCTGCCAAAAGCATTCAAATTCTCATTTTGTTGCAGAAATAAACCATCCTCTAACCAACAGAAGCAAATGTTAGTGATCACTAGCAATGAATTGCACCATATCAAGTAATTAAATATACCAGTCAGAGAAATCAGTAAACTTACCAGCAAACTTTCAATTTTCTACCAGTAAGATATTTCTACATGGTAAGATAAACCAGATTTTTGTTCATCTGCTCTGAATTGTTATGGAAATCCTGGAACAATGAGAAGTCTGTGCAGCTCTGCAAAGCAGGCTGCTGTCCTAAAGTGTTGTCATAATTAAAAAGTGATCTTCAACTCAAAGTAACTAGAGGTAGCTCAATTACCTTTTACTGATATAGGAAGCTGTTTCTGAAAAATCTAAACACAGGTCTTCAAGATACAACAACTTTGCTGGGCAGTTGAAACCCTCCCAGAGGGAAAAATGTATTAAAGATTGGACAGGCTAAGAATCTGTAGTCTACAGAACAATTTTAAGTGTTACAATGAAATGCTGTACCATGTTTTGTAGTGTAGGAGACGTGTTACAATCACACATTCACTCTTTATACTTACTCTTCCTTTTTTTTATCATCTTTTTTGTCATCTTTTTTGTCATCCTTCTTTTCCTCTTTCTTTTCCTCTTTCTTTTCCTCTTTTTTCTCCTCTTTAACCTCTTTCTTTTCTTCCTTTTTGCTGTACAACATAACGCAAGGCTTAGCAATATTACCAATACTGAGCGGTTCAGGGAGAGGGTGGAGGTTTGGGAAACAAGACTAGACTCCAGACAGAGTAGGACAGGGATCCAACTGGAAAAAAAGACTTTACAGGCTGAGAGCTCTCACCCTGACACAACCACAGTATACATCAGCTGGCTGATTCTCTGCGTTGGTCACCCACACCTTCTTGGACCTTTTCAGACATCAGTGTACCAGGCCAATTTTAAGTAAATGCCTTCAGTTTGATTGACTCCTAAGAACCCAGGCATTTAAAACAAAACCTATCAAATGATGACAGAATGTGAAATGGCTTAACAAACCATCAATGCTCTTTGCACAGCCAAAAACTCAACGTGACTATCTGAAGCCTTCATAGTAATTATAAAAAATGAGGATGAATCTCCTCTCATGGTTCTTTAAAACCAGCAAAATTTTACTTAACTAGTTGCCTCTGGATCTGAACTGCCCCATTCTTAGTTTTGTCGGAACAGAAGAATCTTGAAATATGTTAACTTATGCAGACAGGACCACAAATACTTTTCAAACTTACAGGAAGCTAACATCATTGTCAAGATTCTGACAATACTTAATCTTAAAGCTAGATTTGCCACATGCCTTGGCCAAGAATCATGTAATGTGATGTGAAGAATGGTGTTCATTCGCACAAGCAGAAAATCCATCATCTGAGATCTCCTTTTTTATTTGAAATATGTCTAGCCCTTGAAGCACGAAGTGTCCCACTTAGACAAAAAAGCCTAAGAGTGTTCTTCACACTACAGCGTATGTGGATAAAACTCCCCACACATAATGTCTGGTTTGAATGAAAGCCATGGATTCCTGCTCCCATGGGAGCTTTGTCTTCTCCTCTGAACTGCCAGGACTGGGTCTCAGTCTCCCTTTGCACTGGTGTCAAGAAAGGGAAAATGAGTTTAATCACAGCAACATCCCACAGCAAGGACAGAATATGTAATAATGCTGCTTACAGGACTTGTGCTTTCCATGCACTCTTGCTCATATTGCTCAGGCCAGAAAGCTGTGTGCTGTGAATGGCAGTCACATCTAGAAATGTGCTTGTTACATACAGGGAGAAAGAAGCACTCCAAAGGAGATGACAGGCACCCATTTTAAGATGATAGAACTTTCACCAATCAGCCATGAGCACCTGTTCCAGTTCTTATACTTAGACATTTCCACAGTGATGCACCACCACAGTACACTTTGGAAAAGCCAAGACTCATTTGCTAAAAAATGCTGAGACCCCACACTCTGCCACATCCAGGGAAATACCTACCAAGCCGACCAACACCACTGAAACCTGCAAAATTACACAGTACAAGGGAGCAGACCTAGAGGAGAGAAGAACCTTTGGCTTGACTGATCTTCTATTTCTACTTATATCTCATATCAAAGAAAGAGTTTTTCATTTACCAAGGCAGAATCCTACACAGCAGTGGGAACTGCTTGTCAAGAATTTATTTCTTCTCTGCACTGACTGTCCAGAACTTCACTGGAGTCAAGTTTTCTGATCTGTCTCCAAAACTCCTTCCTGTTTAAAAAACATGTCAGGATTTCACTGCAGATTGCCATGCACAGTGTCTGATCTAAAGGCAAATGCACAGTTGCTGTTGTTAGCACTAATGTAGCTCCTCAATACCTCAAATGCCTGGCACTGTTACCAGAAAGGAAGAGTTATGAGTAAGCAGAATTTTCAGAGGGTAGGGCTGCTGTACATTTGTGGATCTTGTTATGCAGGGAAAAGTAGGTTGAGATTGAGAATTGGTCAAAACATCTTAGTGGTAGTAAACTTTGGAGGGAATATTTTGACAATTCCAACTCCCTCCTATGTTTGTGTTTTATTTCTTAAAAAGTGAAAAAACATCATTTCACACAACATCTAATGCCAATATTTATTATTCCCTGGCCTGAGATCTTCTTCAAACTCATTTGTCAACTACGGGTACCTTTTGTAAGTGAGTTTCTTCCATTTATATTGCCTCTGTTCATCTTTCTATTCTGGTAACTCCCAACTTATCATACTCCCATCTTCTTGCAGTCTGGCAATGAAAGTTGCTCAGAGGAAAGGGCTGGCCATAATCAAAGACTTGAAAGCATCCTGTGCCAAGACATGGCACACTGAGGTCTTTAACATAATGGAAAGTCCACATTTCTTTTTCTTTACCAGTAACACCGAGTAAACTAGAATCCAGTAACTAATAAAACAGTTTGTGTCTGTCCTCTTTGACCCCAACACAGCAGCATCCATGCTGTTCCTAAGCTGTGTGCAGCTTTAGACTTAGAAATCTACTTCATCAGCCCTTATGAAAATACTGTCACAGTTTTTGAATTACTCCAATATTTGCATTTCTCATCTGTCAACTACTTTGCAAATCAAGGAGATTTCAGACTGTTGGACTGGTAGACAGACAAGTCTAGTCTTCATTTAAAAATAATGAAACATTGAAAGGATGAAGTTTTGCCCAAGGTACATGAGTCACTGTCAGAAACAAAGTGAGGCAGAAGTATTTCTCTCCTAACCAGTCCTTTGGGCTCTGTCTAGCAGGCTTGGCTCCAAGCTTATAACACTTTTTTTATATCAGTAAAAATAAAAGTCTGCATATTTCTGTCACTGTTCACTGCACACAGACTTTCCTTTTGAATAAAAGTTATGCAAACCAAACCAAAAAGTTGCTTTAGGAGCAGGAAGATCTCTTGTTCAGCTATGTGCACCAAGGTTTTGCAGCATAATTTAAAAGGTACAGTTTAAACTTGCCTATGATAGAATTATTTGGAGGAGAAAAAACCCAAGAGTTTTCTAGAAGTACTTCTGACACAATCAGAAGATGTACTGATTACTTTTAAATTTTTTTGTTTTTATATGAAAAGCAATAAAGAACACCCTACTATCATTATACAGAAGAACAGATCTGCTGCTGGATACTAATGAGCAGGTATGTCTTCAGATTGCTGTGGTCTAAGACATGCAACGAACATTGATGTTGGGTGATTTTAAATTACAGGAGCTCTTCACATTGTTTAATAAATTTCTCTTCGGTGTAACACTGTGAAATAGTATGTCAGTTATATAAAACAGACTCAAAAGGACATTCTGTGGCAATATCAGCCTTACTATGGTGCCTGTCACTCTCAAACAACAGTACCTGCTGAACTGGAACACACACTTTTAAATGATGGACGTATGAATGGGTTTTGGTGCCCTCATCAGTATCCACTTCTCACTTGACAACCTGGCACGTCTGGGGCACTTGATGTGCAAAAAGAGACCAGTGCATTAAAAGAGGAAAACCACTATTAGAAAATAATTACATGAATCTTATTTAAAAACTGAAAAATGAATGCATCAATTGGTAATGCAGTAAAATCAGCCAGCTGAACTACAGAAGGTAGGGACTAAATACTTAGTCAAATTCACTTCTTGAGAGGAAGGGGTGACTTCAGACAAAAAGAAGTTCACAGGGAGCACAAAGGATGCTTTTCATACTAAGAAAACTAGACCTTTCTCTATAATAAAACTATACTCTTAGGAAAGGCTTAGGAAGAACTAAGGAGTTTATACTACAAATGTTACTAGGCTGGATAGGGAAAAAGAGAAGGTGCTGGGAGTAGAAAGGTCTTTGGAAGTTAACAGTACTTACTCTTCATTGGTGTTGTTGCTAAAGTTGACATTGAACCTGGCCAAGGGCCAGTGACTGCAAGCAAGTTAAATAAAACACATTAAAGAGTGTAAAGGCTGCCGGTATTTCACGCACGTGTTTACAGACACGACAGACGGACTCACGAGCTTCTCACACATGCACTGATAAGATTAGCAAGGTCTATTTTGATTGTTGTGATAAGCCCCTTTGCATAACTGCTTCAAGGCACCAGTTCCTTTCTGTCATGTGCCTGGCATACACATTTGTGACCACATCTGATGTCTGAAGCCTGTTCTTAGGCGTATTAGTGCATGGCAAGATGCACCTCTCTATTTTTAGCCCTGTACTAATTGGGCTACTATTTTAAGCTTTATTCAATCCTTTCAAGTCCTCTTCGCAGATGCAGTGTCAAGACTTGTGGATAAGTCATGAGCATACCTACCACTGCTGCAGAATTAAGCCTTCATAATACAACAGCTGAGAGTTACTGTCAACCAGCAACAGCTTAAAACTGAGAAGGCAAGGATGGGTGCTCTCAAATTCACTTCAACTAACCTTATACAGAGATTTGTTGGCCCATGATAAATGTTGTTTCTCTCTACTTCCCATCTGCAGTTGCTACTGATCCAGACACCTGAGAAATCAGGCAACAGTCTGGCTAATTCAATAAAATGTGCTCTTGAGATGAACATCTAAGAAGCAGATCAAGTGAAAATAATAAGGCTGTGCTGGACTACAACAAATCAAAGTAATCTGCACAATGCACAGATCTTCAAAGGTTTTTACTTTAATCTGAATTGCTTGCTGAGATTTTTGAAACTAATTACTGGCTTACCTACCAAGCTTTAATTATGCAAAAAAATATAGGAGTCTCTGCTTCAAAGTCTAACGCCAAACAGAAAGTCACCTTTTGTCTTGAGACTTCATTTTCCCATTTTAGCTGGAGGTAAATTTAAAACACCATATCATACATTTATAAAGTAGTAATAATTCATCGAGTCAAAGAACTGTAAACATATAAAGGTTTCTCTTTTGTTTCATTGGAAAAAAATTAAGACCAAACCTGCCTTCCATACCAAAGATTGCGTATGTGCTAATAAGTGAAGTCAGCATCCAAATGATTTTGTCATTTCTGCATCAGAAACTTTCTGCAATCAGATGGACTTCTGAGTAGATATAACAAAGCAACGACAAATTTTGCACAACTGCTTCTTTAGCATTTCCTAACATTTGCAGATAATGCACATTAAGATCCTGCAAAGCCAAAAGTAGAAACATCCCAGATTCTTGAAATAGAAATTGCATTCTCCTCAGTAGAGAGCAGTTTAGCAACAGCAAGCTGCATGTGATAAAACTCCAGTTCTCAGAAATTGTTCTGCCTGAAGCAGCATGATCAAAATCCTTTACTTCAAAATCTTGGTCAAACAGGGTGTTTGAAGAGGAAAGAGAAAGTCTGTTGAAAGTGCAATACTTAAGTTATGTGAAGATTCCTGGGCAGCATTAAATACTCTGCTCATCTCCCACGCTAAGCTCCTTACCCTCTTCTTAAAATACAACTTACATCCTACTTACCAAGAAAACATGGTAACCTCAGTCATCTTCACTTGAAGTATAAACATGTCCTCTTACCTGTTTGCTCCCCCGGGCCGCTCACGGGCACCCAGGAAGGAGCGGATGTTGCTTTGCCTGGTGGACACCTCTACGAGCTCCGGCCCTCTGATACGTTCCAAGAAGGAATCAGGCCTTTGCTCCTCATGGTGCGAGTGTCTCGTGGCCCAAGACCTCACAGATAAGACAAATCGTGACAGCCTGTGTGGAACACACACACAGAATTGACTGAAGCAGACAGAAACATGAAGTGGCTTAAAACATCCCCACAAACACCAGCCCAGGAGGATTTTTCTCCACATCTCCACCTGCCATGAAATTAAACTTGATGGAGTAACTGTGTGAACCCAATCACTTGCCACAATTTCGTAGATCACCTTCTACAGTAGATCAGGAAAATACCTCACACCTCAGTTCCTATTCTAATGCATCAGCACTGCAGGAGCAACAGAATATTCTTGCTGAGGGGGAGCTTTACATCTCAAAGCGAGATACTCAGTGAAGTCCATCAGATGCAGTTGCCTTAGATCCGTGAGAATTTCCCTTCAAGAGGCAGGTTATGTTACCACAATATTTAAATTGCTAGGCATTGATGTTTACATCACCAACTTCCTTGTATATTCAGAGAACACATAACTAGCTACACACATTTAATTCAAACTATTCTGAAAAAGGATAAAGGAAGCTATAAAAAAAGATTAAAAAGGAAATTCTCAGGATGCATTTATATGTTTACACAAAACACACATTTATAATCTTTTTTCATCTAAACTCAACTTCTTGCAGACTTTGTCACCTAAATCTGGTGGTGTCATTATTTGAAAACCAAGCATTGAAATAAATACAAGTTTATTCTCCACTATCCAAAAGGCTGAAGTTTAAACAATACTTTTTAAATTACCCTAGTTTTATAACAATTTTTTTTTCTTTGCTCTTTGAAATACACTTTGCTTAAAGTGACTGTGATGTGTTGTGTGTAGCAAGGATATCTGAAGGCAGACCCCTGCAGTCTCAGATGCAAAACAGACACAATAAGGTTTTGAAGCTCCACTTCAGGTTTAAATTTAAAGTCCCAATAATATAAAAAACTTAAATCCAATGGTTGGCTTCAATTTTGCTGACTAGGGCTCCAAATCCATTATAAACATAACTGAAATCTAAAAACTGAGAGAAATTCCTGCACTCAAAACACAAAGACCACCTGTCTCCTCCCTTTCCAGAGCCATCTGCCAAAAGGAAAAAATCATGTTTTATTTGATAGGAAACAAACATCAGCTATCAGCCAGAACCAAACACCCTTTTTTACAGTCTGGCCTCACTTCATGCATTTCCCCAGCACTCAATTGTATCTTCAATACAGTTATGTAAAAATAATTTATTTTCTTATATTTGACAAATATGTTTTGGCTTATTCAGCCTCTCTCAGACTCCGAGACTTTTATTAGCAATAAAGTGATGAATCAAGGTCAAATGCAACTTCTGTTACTTCTTGTGGACATTCTTCAGCTGAATTCCATCTGTATTCCTTGGAAAGAGATGGCTCTTCTTTCTTTGCCTCCAGATTGTGACCAGTCTCTTTCAGCAAATTGAACTTAATACTGGAAATTACATCAGTCAGTATGTTACCTTGCCATTGCTCCCCTGCCAGTGAAGGAGCTCGCCTGGGATTCAGGTGCATGTCCTCCCTCCACAGAAATGACTCCCTGCAGTTCTGAAGATACATCCTCAGGCAGTGAATGGGTTCTGCAAAAAGCCAAAAGTATTTTTTTTGAGGAATTCCATGCAGACTTTCCCCCATCTGGTTCTCTCCACCACTCCATCAGGAAACAGTCCAGCAAACTGTCCACTCCCTAATAATACAGCATATGTTTGTTAACCATACTGCAAAGCCTGTGCTTCTATTCTTCTGGAGCCATCCAATATGAACTGAAGTCAGTGGAGGCTCTGCCACACATTCCAGCAAGCTCAGATGCTAAAGACTACTTATTAGCACTTCAAAAATTAGCATTTGAGAAAAATAGATCAAATTTTAGCCTTGTCTTCCAGTAATGAAGTTTTGAAATTGACTTCACTGGAACCTGGACTCTATAAGGGTTCAATCCAGATTTTTTTTTTGTAGTACTCCTTGTTTTTTTCTGTGTTTTTTAGTCTTTAGTATTCACTTTTACAAGACTTTTTTACATCAATTTAGGATCTCTTTTTTCTCCCTTTGCAATTCAAACAAGAACTCTCTCATGGGTCTGTTAATCTGTATTGCCAGGAAAACAGTGACTAAAATGACACTTGCAGTATCTTCATAAGAGCTGGCAGCATTCTGAATGCCCACAAGAGGGTAACTAGCACCTCAATTTTATGTGCACTCAGAGCTGAGAAACTAACAAGCAAAGAACTAAAACTTTATTATTTCTACCCAAAGAACAAGGCTAAATAGATCCTGACAGTCCCAGAATTCTCAACTTGTTAACTGTTTTCTACTTCTCTTCCAATAACAAAACACCATCTCATATTGAATAACCTAGTTTATGTTGCCAGTGCTGAGAATATTGTGGCTGCCAAAGTTAACACCCTTCTAAGGGACAATGAACAAACTTATGGAACCGACATTCATCACAGATACACAGATACACAGAGCCCACATTCAGCCCAAGAACTCTCTTGAGCTGAGTGCTGGGAGAATAGTAGAGTTTGTCCATCTTTTTTTGGTATTTCCTGGGGAAATTGCCTACAGACCTGCTGGAGAAAGGATACTGGACTAGTTAGTGGTTTCGACTGCACTACCATGGCTGGTTTTAAGTACTTTTATTCCCGTTTACTGAGAAACGTACATTTTGTGTGATCTTAGCAATAAATTCTAATATTGCTAATGGCAGTGCCTAGTAAGAATCTAAGTTCCAATTATAGCCAATGGCCATCTCAGGGCTTGATTCAGATGCTTCAGAATAGGAGTCTGGTACAATTTGGAATACCTCAGAATACTTTATTGGACGTCTCCAAAGCACAAGTTCTCTCTTCACATCCATGGGCACCAGCTAAACGCTTCAAATACTCTATTGGTATCTCAAGTAGCATTAGATGCCTATTTTAGGCAACTAAATACCTCTCATAATCAAGAGAGCCAAAGGAGCCTGAAGAGTTACTGAATTTGAAGGTAAGCTGAGCAGTTCCCTGTGTGCTGCTAACCATCAGTACTGACTACATCTCCACTCAGAACAGCAGGAATTTAGGCACCTACTCACATAAAGACTGAAATCCAGATGTCTATAGGACACAGCTGAATCCTACTTTCAACTTTAGACAGCCAGCCTGTGTCTGGCATAACTAATACCTCTCCTATTTGAGCTGTTTCTATAAAGAGTCTGGGGTTTAAAATCAAAATTTAATTGTTATTTTTGGGAGTTTTTTGATTTTTTAACAAAATGAACTAACTTTATAACACACTACAGAGTAAGAATATGGGCACATGAATCACTGCAGCATAAAGGAGCACAACATTTTCACGATCAGTAGCAGCTTTCTGTTACCTGTTGCAGTGAATGCTTTTTCTTGGTAACACTTCATTTCACAGCAGAAAAGTGCTTAAGCACATCCTTAGCATTAAGCATAAATTTAACACCCACTGACTTTAATAAGAACTAAGTAATGTCTTTAATTGCTTTGTTGAACTATAGCCAGCAAGAGCTGGAGGAAGGTAAAGGCAAAGAAAAAATGCTGTTACTCTAGCAAATGTGCTTTTTTCCCCTACAGTTACATATATTGATACAAGATTGAGAAGAGCTAAAATCCTGGATAGTTTCCACCTTTTGGTAAAGACATTTTCTAAAGCAAATTTGAATTTAAGAAAAAAAAAAACCCTAAATTTTTGAATGGTATTATAAAGATATTGTATATATTTACCAGCAATCATTTCAACAATCCAAAAATCTTAAATATGAGATCTTTTTTACAGAGCAAGACTTTATCTTCACACCCATCTATGAAGTCTTGCAATTAATGTTGATAATATCAAACTTTCCTTTAAAATAATGCCTCTTCAAGACCATCACCATGATGATAAAGTGCAATTCATATTTCAGTCCCTCTATCTGTCAAAGTCATTGCCTCTGAAACTGCAGATGACCGCAGGGATTTAATTCTACATTTAAACCTTTGTAACCCCACTCTCACATCCCTGCTAGTAATTCCATTCTGTGAGCTGCCAATCACTGACATCTGCTACAAATAGGATGTTTAAAAAAAAGGAAAGAAAGAGGCTCATTTTGATCTGTTTTCACTTTTTCTAACACATCAGTGTTAATGGAGAGAAAGGGACTGGGCTCTTTTACACCTCCCTAAGGAGACCATGGGGTAGTGTAACTACTGCAAGCAAGCCTTACTGTGCAGAACAAATCAGATGCATTTTCACTACTGTAGGTACATCTATGTGACAGAAGATGTCATGTAAGCAAAGCAAGAAGAAAAAAAAGGAGCAATTCAAACAAAGCATCCGTAGTAGCTGCTAGGGACATGCAATCCAAAAATCACCATAATGCAGGGAGTCCCATCAGCCCATCAGGACTCTGGGTGCTCTAGTCTGGGTGTGCATTTGAACAGCAAGACACAGCCTGACAAGGTCCACATAGAGGAGATGGTAGACCATAACAAGCCAAAACCAGAAAACTTTTTCCAGCCTTTACAGATGCTGTGGATTGTCAGGCATCTTTCCACAGGCCAAGCAGGCCTTGCCCAGTCTAGAGGAATGGCTGGTACTGTGCAATAGGTAAGTGCAAGCTTACTGGCACATTTCAAACAGCCACTTTAAAACTATCAAAACTAGAGAAAGGTGAATGTAAAGATACTATTACATTCCCTCTGTACAGTGAGACACTCTGAAAATCCAGTACAAAAATGCTGATAGTCTTTATACACTACAAATTTTCCCTATGACAGGAAGTAGGCAATTTGCAGAGGCTGCTTAAAAAAAAACAAACTTCCCAAGGCTTTTTATTGCATGGTGCTGGAAGGATCTTTTTTTTCACCAAACCCTGTTTTGGAAGCACAGACCCTGCTATCTGTGTGGTGACTTGAGAAAGAGGTTTCTCTTTAACGAGTTAGTGTAATTCCCACTGATGTGAAAAAGGGCTTTTTTCCTGAGATAAAACAGCTCCTGGTTCCAAAACTGCAAGCCATGACAACTTCCCTGTGTCTCTCTCTTCTGTACTTTGGATAGATGTTGTCAAGTCTGTTAAGTGCACTGGACCAACAATATCACGACACAATATTCCCATCATTCTAGCTCCCACTCCCAGGAGTTCCACAAATTATGAAGCAATCTGTCCTCTTGACTGTGATGAAAGGAAAAATATTACCTGATATAGCCATTTTCAATCCTTTCTATATCTTCATCAGCAGTCCTGACAGACAAGCTGTGCATACCAGGATAGGAGTGCTGGGTGTTGATTTTTGCCATTTTGCTTTACATATCAACATCTAAATGACAGCTGAAATGGGAAAAAAAACCAATATGAAGACAGCAAAATGGATGTGTTCAGTACTTAAAGAGAGTTCTTTATTAAAACAGTAGAAAAGCAAAAAGCAATTTCAACCATTTGAAGAACAGTCAGTGATATTTACACACACACACAATATGTGTTTCTTGATTTATCTGCAGTAGACAGGAAAAAAAAAAAGTTAGTAAAGATTCATCATGACCAAAGAAAAAGGGTTCCATGACACCATATTCTTTTAGTCTCTGGGCTTTATGGACTACCTACACTGGCATACCTATTATTCATAGTGAAATTGCATTTAAAACCTCATTAAAAGAAGGTTAGTGAGAAAGTCAACCAAAAAAAAGCCAGGTGCTAGGACGACCCATTCCACTTTACATTGACTCCCCTGTGCTAATTTTATCTATTTTATGATTAAGCTCTTTATTCTAAAAATCCATATTAACCAAGCAGATAATTAATGACATTTACCCCTTAACTTAATGCAGACCATGCTATAATTCTGTATTATTAAAACTCTGCACTAAACACACACCAGGGGATTTTATTATAATGCTTCAAAACAGTCTCTGTTAAGCTATTCGGCAGCTCATATCCTACATGTTTTAAAAAAATTATCCAAATTCCTTTCCAGATTTGACCTTCAATGCCTCTCCAAATTCCTATCATATATACCACTTACAAAATGAGTTTAAGACAAGTGTCTTATAAATGAAGGACTGAAAGACTTTCACTGAAAACTCTGAATCTTTAAAAAAGGAAAAAAAAAGGTTTTGAAACTTCATTCAGGAACACTTTCTGTTTGAAATATGACTAGAATGAAATTCTCTCAGGATCAGTCAACTCCCTCACACTAGGTAGTGTCCATTTTTCACCTGTAATCCTCTGTCTCACTGACCACACAAGATCCACTTTCAACACCGAATGAAATGCAGACCTTTCAGAAACTAACTCTGTGATCTGAATTACACCTGAAGTAAAACTCACTATCCATGATTAGAATATTATGCACTCACTTTCTTAAAAACCAAATACCTGACTTACCTTCCATTCAATTCCCAGATAACTAAAACAATACACAACTTTTAAAATTATTTAATATATTTTGAAGTGTTCTTTTTAATCCAGAAATGATGAAATTAATCTAGAAACAGCCTTGGGCATCACTTAATATTCAAAAATTTTATTCGTATTCCCCATTTAATTTTGCCTCAGTGTAAATCAGTTAATATCCGTGTCTCACCTTAAACTGAGCCTTGTTCATGCTGATTAACTGAAGTTTTACTGGGGAAAAAATGGGCATTTTTATTACACACTGATGTTAAAAAAATTGAATTCTTTAAACCCACTCTCAGATTGGAATATTCACTCAGAAGAATTAACTTCTAAAGTGCAGATAATTTATGTTAAAAACATAACTCAGAGTTTTAAAAGCTTGATGGTGGGAAGAATTATTCATAAGCTAAGTAACACAGCATTAACCTTTTTTCTAAAGATGTAATTTCAGAGCAAATTTAGTACTGAGCTAAGTTCTTGACTAGTTCTGACACTTAACAGTTACACTTATCAGTTCGGGTGATTCACAATTGGACTGATGTCTACCTACAGCAGTTCTGAAAAACAAGGGTCACCTGGTTTATAATACCCAACAAAGTAAGCAACTCTGTTAAAAAAATAAAACTGTTACAGCAATAAAAGCATGAGAAAATAAAACTTTTCTGAAGTTTTGGGATTATGTAGATAATTTGCTACCAACACCATGGATTCCCTCACTGAGGCATCACATTGTGCCTCAGTGCCTCTCCATGTTTCAAATGCTGGAGGCATGGCACATGGACTTCCAGATGCATTTGTGCATCAGTTCCTGAAAGTTTGGTTAAAAAACATTAAGTACAGTATTTCTTTAAACTTAGAACTGAAATGGCTGAAATTGGATATTACTAATCTGGAAATTAAATACTTTTAATAGATACTTGAATTAGATATTCCAAACCTGCTGCAAGGCTTGAGTGTGTCCGTGGAGCACTGAATACAGGGAACCTTATTTAGATTTTCAAAAGCTACGCCACTAAAGAATAAAAAACCAGTAATAGCATATGAATCCAAACAATATTTTGGATTTAAAAACCTGAGAAGACAGAAAGCAAGAACAGGACTAAAAGCAGGACTTCTTCACCACTGCAGAAGTTTAGTAACAGTATTCCTCAGGACTCCGTAGGAAAACCTGTTGCTAATGACACCAGTGAAGAAGGAAAGAAGGAGTGGTGATACAATAAGATCTTGGGATGGCAAAAAATTGTACAGGCTAGAGAAACAAAAGGAGTGCAGAGAACCTCAGGGCAGCCAACATCAACTTCGGCAATGTCTCAATCGGATGGTAAGTGATGTGCAACACAGGCAAATGGAAACTCATGAATACAGTGGAAAAGCCTGCAAACTACTACCCTACATGCTTCCAAATGAACCATATGCTCTCAAAAAGGGAACCTGAAAGGGTAGTTTTGGATTAAATAGTAGGAAGAAATTCTTCACTATGATGGTGTTGGAATACTGGACCATGTTGCCCAGAGAAGTTGTGGATGCCACATCCCTCCAAGTATTCAAGGCCAGGTTGGACAAGGCTTTGAGCAACCTGGTCTAGTGGAAGAGGAGTTGGAACTACATGGTCCTCATGGTCCCTTCCAATCCAAAGGAATTTATGAACTTATGACATAGGTACAGCTGAGTGAAACAGCATCCTCACTGCAGGACAGGCTTACTGACACAACAGCTGACAACGTATACATGGAACACAATGACACAAAAAAACAGTAAAACTGCTCCATGGAACAACAGTGCAGACTTACCTGGAACACTCTAAGTCCCTCTCTTAAACAGAAAGATAAAACAGAATAACAGCATGGCAAGAAGGATTAAAGACATGGAAAAGGGAGAGAAAGGAAAATGAAGCCTGCTCACTCTAGAAAGCGAAGACTAAAAAACTATAGAAGAAAAATATGTAGGTAAAATTTCAGTTCCTTTCAGATCCCTTACAATCATTTCAGTTGTAAAATTCACGTTCACTATACAGCGTGGTCTGAATTCTTATTCTGCACTATAATGGAGGAAAAAGGGGGGAAGTTTCACAGAAATACAACTCTACTATTAAGCAATAACATACATTAATGTATTTTTGGAAAGAGGTAGGAAGAGTGGATGAAAGTATGTTACATGTGCCCAGCTGTGGAAGAGAGAGACTGAACACAGGACTGATAGAAATAAGCGGTGAGGTAATTTGAGTATAGTGCAGGTGCTGAGACCTCCTGAAGTAACATGGTTTGACACTGCATAAAGCCCATAATAGCTAGTTTGTTCTGACAAATTACTAGCTATTTACTTAATGAAAAAGAAATGTTTGTTCCTTCCAGGCTTCTAAGAACCCTAATGATAAATGTTTTTAATAGTCTAGGGAGGAGGTTGGCATTTCAACATCGGATCCAAAATATGGCAAGTAACCAACTAAGGAGTAGCTTAAGAGGAGTCAGCCAGCAGGAAAGTCCTGAAGAGTCATGAGGTTCTGCAAACACCTTCTGCAGGGCCACAGAGAGACAGCTCCAACCATCTGGGACCTGCAATCCCAAAACTGCCACTAAATGCTGGTTCTCACAAGGCAGTTTTAAAAAGTGAGTAGAGCTCAGCTTCACATTTAAAACCACGATTGTTACAGTAGAGTGGTGGGTTGGCCTTGGCTGGCTGCCAGATGCCCACCCAGCTGCTATTGAACGTGCCCTCCTCAGCAGCCCAGTGGGTGAAAGAAAGATGAGAAAGCTCATCATGGGTCAAGAGAAAAAACAGGAAGAAAAGGGACATTGGGAGACCAACTGTCATCACAGGGAAAATGGGCTCAAACCGGGGAAAATTCAATTTAGTGCAAATTGAAATAGAGCTGGATGGTGAGAAACAAAGACAAAACCCTCTATGACTCATTTTTCCCCAGATTCAACTTTACCCCTACATTCCCAACTCCTCCACCTCCTCTACCCAGCAGCACAGGGGCTGGGAAATGGGAGGCTGCAGTCAGTCCATATTGTTTCCTCCTTGCCACTCCTTACTCCTCACACTGTGCCCCTGATCCAGTGTGGGTCCTTACTGCAGGCTGCAGTCCCTCACAAATTGCTCCAGTGTGGGTCCACTCCATAGGCTGCAGTCCTGCAGGATAAGCCAGCTCCAGTATGGGTCCTCCATGGACCACAGTTCTTGTCAGGAGAACCTGTTCCTACACGGGCTTCTCTTCACTGGCTGCAGTCTGCTTCAGGAAATGCCTGGCCCCACCGAAGGGCCCTCCCCAGGGGATGTCTGCTCTGTCATGGTCCCCTCCAAGAATTGCAGGGGAATCCTGCTCCAGTGCCCACAACACCACCTCTACTCCTTCTTCTGTGACCTTGCTTTCTGCAGAGATGGTTTTCACCCTTTTTTTTCCCCATCAGTCCCCACACACTGCCTTTGTGGCATCCTATGTTTTCTTAAATGTTTTCTCCCTAAAGTGCCACCACTTTGGGCGCAGGGGATGAGTTGGAGGTGTCTGTGTCCAGCACAGGCAGCCCTGGCTGCTGCTCACATGGGGCTCCACAGCCCCTCCAGCCCCTGGGCACAGCACCCACCCCACACTGGTGAGTGTGTGCCTTTTGTAAACAATATCTCCTACCTGGGAACTACACTCCCTGTTCTCAATATTTAAAAATAATAATAATAACACTGAGGGTAAAACTTTATTGCCTAAAGGCTGATAAGTCTGGTAAATCCACATTAGGCACTTAGAAGAGGTATTTAGCTCACAAGTGATTTAACAAGAGAAACAGACAGACAGACACATGGTCCTCTAAGCCTCAATGGAGTCACCCAGCAAAATAAAACTTCAATTCCTCACAGCTCTTGAAAGATTGGCATCTTTACCAATGCCTTAAGCAGAATTTTAACATGCTCTCTCACCTAGTCTTTTCTGCTTTGTTACCAAATGTACTTACCTAAATGAGATTAATAATTCCATAGTCAAGAATATTGCTTTTCAGTGCCTAAATCACTGTGACTGAAACTACAGCTAAACGAGACAGATGCATTATCCTACTAAAAATGCAACAAATTACATACATTAGTGATAGCACTCCCTACTTGAAATGCAAATGGTCAAGCTCTTCCATCCTCTTCCTTTTGGATTCAATAGCAACTGAGGTTTTGCGCCAAACTATCTTAAAGGCATTGTTTGGTATAAAAGAAACATTTTTGACAGGACAGGCAGTTGTTTGACAACAAATATGAGTTCAAGTAACATGAAAATTTTGGATTCACAAAAGTGTTTCCTAATTTAGAAAACTAGGTTCCACTTATCTCTTTAGAACTACATCATTAAAGACCTAGAACTAGAGCTATGAAGGCTGCAGTATAGAAATTTTATGAGCTCTGCCATCCAGTGGATTTCCTGAAGTAGGAATGCAGAAATACAGGTAAGCAGGAACAAGGCACTAAGAAGTAAGCTACATTGTGAAATGACTGAAATTAAACTGGGATACTGAGAATAACTGGGCTTCTAATACTCCAGGCCAAAAGGAGTGGTACCCAATCCACAGCCATAACTCCCCTCTTTCTCAAGTCAATTCACTTGTTTGCAGCAAATTGCATTGTGCTGAGCAGCTGCACCCCAAAGATTTCAAATCTGCTTCAAATCAAGCAAGACAAAATCAGTTTTCCTCCTTTTTCCAAAGCCCACTACCAGTAGATTATGGGATACAAATTACTTTCTCATGGGTTTTCAGTGCTCTGAGAACACCAGTGGCAGCAGGAGTATCTGTTTTCAGCACCCACTGCAATGTGGACACAGTCAAGACCTCTGAGCAGCTGTGTGGCCTGGGTTTCAGACAATTTTGCACCTTCTCAACAGGAAAAAAAAAAAACAACACACAGGTACACACTTTATTATTACAAATTATAAAAAATTTAGGAATTTGATAGCTATCCACTGAGCCATCAAAGTGAGCTCTGCAGCCTATCAAATATTTGTGAAGGATCTTTGATTTACTGTAGTCTCCCTCTCAAGAGCACTGAGAGTTTGTTTGGGCTACTCCAGCAGTTCCCTTTTGGGGCAGAATATATAACCCAACCTAACTTAACTCAAAATTGTTAACCAACCAAGAATTAATACACCTGATACAAAGTAAATGTAGTTGTTTATCAAGTAATAGTAACAGACCAAGCTATTTGTACCACCACTTAGTATTCTTAAAGCTTATTTGTTTAGAGTAAAAGGACTACAGAAAGAAAATATGGCAGAATTCAAGTAAGAGCTTTTCAAGGTGAAATATGTGTCACCGCCACAAAGTAAAAGATGACTTTACATATGATTTTATATTGCATCCTACATGTTGGTGTAGTTGTTAAAATACTTTTGTTCTTGAAGCTTTCAGAATTTTATTGATTACTATGGAAGCAGTGATAAGCTGCATAGGATCACTTACATCATTTTAGTTAAGACATGTTCCAAATCCTCACACAGCCTCTCAGGTTCAACCCTGATAAGTCTTTGGGATTTATCCTGGGATTTGACCTCCACCTACATGATCCTTGTTATATCACTTGCTAATAGTTGTAGCTCAGCTGTGCATTATGTACCTTGTGTGTGTTCCGTGTGACTGCAGCTCCAATGGTTCAACCAGTAATGGCAACAGATGGACATCAAAGATATCACTGGAACTTTTAAACAACAATGTGATTTGAAGACAAGGCACAACCTTTTCTTCAATTATTTGGAGGTTTGTAAATTCACCTGCAGATTGGACTCTGGCACACTCTTATGGAAATCAGCTTTGTATGAAGGCTATTAGATCAAGCTCAGGGAGTTCAAGGAACAATCAGCAGTACCAATTTACCCTCATGAATTCATTACAGTTTAAATCAACCATTCTTAAGTTCTGGGACCTTTTTTAAATGACACTTTTCAAAACTCACTACTCTTTGCTACATCATATTGCATTTTCTACAGTTTGTGAGCACTGGCATCTCATGAGAATGCACATAATTTATATGCATAGCCTAGTAGCCTCAGTACCAACCAAGGATGTCAAATACTCTACCTTTCACAGGTGTCTTAGATGTGTATGCACTTCACAAAGCACTACATTATTCATGTATGTATAATTTATAGTTTTAGAATGAAATGCACATCATTACCTTTGATTTATTTCATGGCTGAATCTATGGCACCCTGTAGTACCAAAATAATCATTTAAATGAATTGAATTATTTGGACCAAGTTTCCCTTCAGTAACTATGAACTATTAGCAACATACTTCAATTTTCTAAGATTTACTAAAGTTTTCTGCAGACCATTTTCTGCAGAAGAATTTTTTTTTTTTTTTTAGATTGGAAACTTTTCAGGTGAAACTAGCTATGGATACTGAATTTAAAATTGTAAATTAAAACACAGTAAATTAAAAATTACAGCTGACTGGACAAGCAAGGCACATCACATTGTTTCTATTGCCAGTATGGGTTAACATGGAGCAGGTATCCTTGTTTCTATACAGCAAATAAGCTCTGTGCAAGGCTTCTGTAGCCACTGTCTAAAATTCACCGGTTCTGCAAATGTCTCCTGTCAGTGCATTCAAGTATCCAGGTAACTCTTGCAAGAGAAGATGGCAGGAGCATGAACACAGCAGGTTTACACTCCTGAATGTGTGCCTACAAAATAAACATGTATTTTTGCATGTGTGCACGTGCATAGATATGAAAGTTACCCATTTAAATTCACACCCTGCCCACTTTATGTAAACTATCGGAGCCATCCCATTTGGCTGGGGAAGAGAAACACGAGAGGTAAATCGTGTCACGTTTCACAAGCCGTACCAGAGAGGATTTAAGAGATGCTAATGAAAAGAGATGGCAACATTGGAGAAGGCTTCAGGGCAACGTGCTGAACCCGAAATGACTGAGCCTGGTGCAAATTGGATGACAAAGGCTGGGATACGCAGAAGGCAAAGCTGAGACATGCGAATATGGAAGGATGAGGTATAATTTTTAAAAGCTGTTGAGTTCTTCCCTCAAGTCATTCACCACTTGTTTACCATGATTACCCTTGCTGATTCAACACCCTAAGTCCCATTTTCATTTGCAACATGTATTTTTCTAATCAGATGGTTTTAGCATGCATACTCAAAGAAAATAACATGAAAAATACCAGAGGAATAAAAACCAAAGACTGTGCTGACTGCAGACACACAGCTATGCTATTTCAAAATCTGTAACATATGAAACTACAGATGTAGTTTTACCCAGTTGTAAAAACGAAACTTACAGATTTTAAATACAACAATCCTTTAACTATTTGCTTTGAATGCAGCAACTACAAATCTAGAAAACAAAATATATTCAAACAGGTAGATCAACAGGTACCAACATTTACATTTAACATCATTTCTTCAAGGATCTAAAGTAACGTTCACGTCATTTTTCCTTATCTTCTTTAGACTTTTCCTCTTGGCAAATGAGGGAACCTTTCATTAGAGAAAGACACTGATTATAGTTATTATTGTATCTTGTACCTTCTTAGGCAGACTATGGCCTGGATTACACTACAGGGCTTTTGCAAAAGATGTCGTATTTCTAGAACCAAGGTCAACTTATCAGAAGCACCAGGAAACCCTGGAAGATTATTCCCTTTCACTGCTTGTAGTATTTGCTAGCGTTTCTTTACACAGAGTTTGACAGCCTCATGCTTACATCACAGGCACCAGACAGTGGAGAAGTTAAGAGACACACGACCAAGCTAGTAAAATTAAGCATCAGTTAGCAGGAGCAGAGTAAGTCCCCTCAGCCCCACTTCTGTTCAAATTTGTGCCCCGAATCCATTTTAATTGTAAGCACACAGATCTCTGCATCAATTAATCAAATTAACACTTTTCTTTAAAATTAAATAAATAAACAAAGTTTCCGTTTCCATTTCAAGCTTTTGAGCTAAGGCTTGGAATTGAAGCCTGATGCGGGACATGATGCCACTCTCCACGGGCATGACAGAAAGGGAGGCTTACTGCCTCCTGCTTCACACTCACCTGCCCACGCTCACCTCCGCAGCATCCGAACTCCGGCGCTCCGTCCGTCCGTCCGTCCGCCTGCCTGGCCTCGGGGCCCCGGGGCTGCGGGCAGCGCTGCCCTTGGCCGGCCCGGACGCGCTCGGGCCGCGCCGGGAGCCGCGGCAGCGCAGCCGGCCCGGCCCGGCGGGGGCGGCGGGGCAGGGCCGGGCCCGCCGGGCCGCCCCTCAGCGCGGCGCGGGCGGATTACGGCCGCAGCCCCAGCGCCTAAGCCCGGCTCACCGGGAAAAGCCGCTCGAAGGGCTTTGCGATCCTGTTAAGTTCTCGGAGAGGATCAAGACGTCAAAGGGGCTCGTCGGCGCCCCGGCACATTTCTTGCCACGCCGAGGAAAGTTGGGAGCCGGCCGCGGGCAGGCCGGGGCAGGGCAGGGCCGGAGCGAGGATCCGCAACCCCGGGCGGCGACGCGAGAAGCGGCGGGGCCGTGTGGGGCGGCGGCGGCCGCCACACGTCCCGGTGCCCGCGGCAGGCGCTGTCCCCCGGGCGGGGCGGAGCTGTGCCCGGGCGGGAGCTCACCCCTGCCGGCCGGGGCGGGGGCCGCGGCCCCAGCGCCCCCGGGCCGGGCGGGTCCGGCTGCCGCCCTCCGCCTGTGCATCGGCCGCCGCCGCGGTGCGGGCCGCCGGGAGAGCCGTGCGGAGCGGGGAGGATCAGCGGCGTTCCCGGCCGCGCTCGGGAGCAGAGCTCGGGGCCGGCGGGGAGAGCCGGCTCCCCTGCCCTCCGCTCGCACACACCGCCCGCGGCTCCTTCATCTGCCGCTGCCCGAGGGGCCCGAGGCAGCGGGGATGCTCAGGAAGGCGGGAGGGGACGTGCCGCCGCCAGCTCGAACCGCGTCCCTCTCGGCAGCCGTCGGGGAATGGATTTCCCGGGCTCCGCCGTCCCTGCGCGTCCTGCCCGAGGGGAACCCCGAGGGGATGGTACCCCACAGCCCTCCCAGCACCGCTGGAGCCGACACCCTCCCCATCGTGAGAGGCGCTTCTCCTCGTGGTGCCGATGAATAAATAGGGTTCTTCAGCGCTCTGGCCCTCGCTCCCTGACCTCCTTGGGGGTGCTGACCCTCATTTTCCTGTGCAGAAGCTCCCTCAAAGGCTTTCACACTCCCCCGAACTCCACCTGTGCAGTTCTGATTCTGCTTTTCAAAGGATTCAGAAGAGCTGGAAACAAAGAGTGTGTATGATTCACAAAATGATTCTTCAGCTGGGAAATGTCAGCAGAAGCCATGTCATTCTAACTGAAAGGCTGCTGCACTTTGCTGCATGTCAATTGAGCTAGATTGCACACACATTTCTAATGCATTCTAAGTGCTCGGGTTATTTTACATACGAAAGATGAACCATATCGCACAAAAAGGACTGAGGGGAGGAAACGACCATGGCTAAAACTCTTAAAATCCCATTAGAAACTCGAGTTGTCTGTCTCCTATAGCTGTCACACCAGTCTTCAGAGTAACAGGGTTTTTGAGGATCAGAATAGAAACCCTAGGCAGAAAAGCAGAAGGGAGAAAGCATTGGAAAAGCATCCTTTTCCATGTCCTTTCCTGCTGCGCTGACCCCTCAGGAGTGCTCCAAGCAGCATTTTGGAAGCACTGGTACCGCAGCTAACCAGCCGGGTGTGCACCAAGTGCCAGGCTGCTGTCCCTCCCAAGGCTCAAGCACTGGTTGCACTTCCCAGGCATTACATGTAGATACGTGCCCCTTGCAGGTCCTGGCTTCCTCCTGGTTGTACATCTCGCCCTTATATTCTGGTTGCTACATGAAGGAAGCCTGTGCATGGAACACGGGAAAAAGCTGCAGAGACTTCCAGAAGGTCCCAGATCTGGACGGTAAGGGGATCAGGCTGCGTCATCAAAAATGAATGTCCACATCCAAAATGGCATCGCTTTCCGAAGTCTGTCATTGCATTCAGTGGTACTGCTGCAAAAAATTCCGGAGAAAAGACTGTGTTAAAGTTGTATTACATCTTCACAGTACCTCAAAACCAGTTGCCTAGGAATTTAGGCCGACAGGAAAAAAAAAAAAATCTGTTTTCCTTTTCCATTTTCTGAATTTTTAGGTATAAATTAAAACACTCTTATCCAAGGAGCAAATACTTCTTCTTTCCAACATTTTCATAATTTCCATGAAATTTTCTTTCCAAGTTTAGTTCTTGCTTCATTTGTACAATCATTAAGCCAGTCCCAAGAGAACCATCAGCAAGAAGATTCAACCTGCTGACAGCTGCAAGATATCATCCATCAAAATTATTATGTTCATCAAGGCACTACTGATTATTTATTTCAGTGGCCTAAAGTTATTGGTCTTAGATACCTCTTTAAAACACAAACATGAATTACCATGACTAATTTCAACAAAGTATTTTTCAGTTTTATATGCAAACTAAAGATTAATTTTGTGCCACAATGCCTGCAATTGCCACAAAGCCTCCATAATAGCTTGTGACTGGAAATTATACTTCATAAGAAAAGGAAAATCTGGAGTTCCAACATAGCTGGACTTCAGTGATGCTTGTGGGTCCCTTCCAGCTCAGGATATTTTATGATTCTATATAATGATGTTATCCAAGGAGTGAAAAAAGCATCCTTTCACTGCAGTAAACTGCAAGTTCTCAGTTGCTGTAAACTGATATAGATCCCAGGTAATAAATGAAGTTGAGCTTATTTACAGTACCTGTGGCTTTGTCTACACAGCTCCATTTTGAGGAGTACTGACATTATTCTGATAGTTCTCTCAAGACTGCTGTGCTCTGCAATAAAGCACTGCCAGGATGCATGACAAAAGAATAAGGCTGAATAAATAAATAAATAAATAAAGGAATGTGTTATAAAATCTCATTTTCTTCAAACTGAGAGAAAGCATAATTTCCTGTTTGCGCTGTAGCTCTGCTCTGTTTCTTCTGATTGTTCCACTTCAGAGGAATTAAATGAACAAAGGTCTGTGAAATAATTGGACTGAATTGCCAACCTTAGAAAAGCTCATTTGGTTTTGTTCCCAAGAGAAACACTGATTAGATCTGCCTTAGAAAGCCATTCTCATTTGAACAATGTGAGTTATGATTCGGAGAGGACCTGCAGAATTGGAGTTCCACTGAACAAAACTGTGAAGTTAACATGTGCAAATGCAAGACAAAAAGATTCAAAAGACAGAATAAATAGAAACAAAGAATAGAAACATCCAAACGAGGCATGTGAAATCCACATCACAGGTATTTGAATTCAGAGTTTTTGAACAGCCTGATCCTGTGAGGAACTGACTGCTCTACAGTACAAGTACAGTACACAGCCAAACTGCTTTCATAAACTAGCCCCACTAGAGGCAAGGATGTCCGGATAAATAAAAGCAAAAGGTCACACATACCTGTTTAGTGTTCTACACAGTAATCTCCATTTCCTAATTACAAGTGAATGAGCTCTATTTATTTTACCTTTCTCTGCACCACAGGGGTGAGGTACAGTAAGGGGGCAAGATAGGAGTCTGGTATTCTTTTTTTAGCCAAAATTAATGAGCTTTTACCTGGCTTGAGTAAAAATAAATGCTGAATGCAAAGTAGCTTCTGTGTCCCTTTGAAATCAAAGGGATGGAAAGCATCCCACAGGTTTTGGTGTAACGGGGTTGGGTCCTTGTTACATGCACAAAAGCCTTAGCATGCACATAAAGCCAGTCATTTCTCCAAGCAAAATCACAGTGCAAGCCATTACAGGCTGAACTATCCAAAAAAATGAATGGTAAACCTCCAATTTTGTTTGGTGCTCCTGCCACAGCAAATGGAGGCATTTGCCCAAGAGCAGACCAGGGCACGGACAGGTGAGGAGCCTTCCCTCCTGTTGTGGCCCCGAGCGCTCTCTGAGTTCGGTCACACAGCGTTCCACGGGTGCCCCAGCCCCGCTCCCTGCCAGAGGAGAGCCCCGAGGGATGGGGAGCGCACGCTCAGCACGGACACGAGCTCCTGGCCTGGAGACGTGTGGGAATTCCTGCCGACTGCAAGCCTGGTTGTGAGCTCCCTCACCACCTCGTGTGAGTCAAACTGCCTGAAGACACGGGCTCCATGAGCCACGCAGAAGCACTGCAGAGGATGGAATTCTGCTGTGAATGTTCATGCTCCTCTATTTAAACAAACACGTTTGCAAATGCAGCTTTGCTAACGTTCCCCAGGTGGCCAGCTTCAGATAATAAGCATACGCAAGAGCACTTACTTTGTTATGGTTCTCAAGACAATCCTATCTCTTAATGAAAATAAAACTGTCCTGCTGTTTCTAGGGGAATTTCAGCAAAATGCTAGTCAGGCCTGAGGCACTGATAGGGAGACAGCCCAGCTCCTCCAAACAGAATGAATTGATATTTCCAGTCACATAATGACGGTCCATTAGCAGCAAGCACAGGATAGAGAGACACCTATGTGAAATATAAATTAAGGCTTAAAAGCCTTTCCATTGTGCTATATGAACAGCCAGTCACTGCCAGTGCTGGGCCTCACTAATGAGTCTGAGGAAACCCAGCTGACAGTCTGCAGCCAAATGTTGGTAATCACAGATTAAAGATGCCTCTTTCATGAATCCAGAAATATCTTTACTTGGATCTAACAGCCTGCACAGGCTCTGTGATGAACTGTTCTGAGATACAGGAGACAATTGATGAGTGGTAAATCTCTGACTGCTGTCTAAGCACAGTGTCAAATTGTAAACTTAGAACTAAAGAAATCAAAGAACTAAAAAATATGTATAGGAGGGCAGCTGGGAGCTAACCGCCCCAAATGTCCTTGTTCTGACTCTCATTTCAACAGCAGGTTGAGTAGTCAAATGCCTCTTAGCAGATAGGAGTGACTTACCTCAACAACTGAGGAAAGAGGAGAAGAAAAAATCGTATCCACTTCATTTTAGGGATTGGAACTGGACGATCTTTCAACCCCATTCAAGCCATTCTATGATTCTATTATTTGCTTTGGAGACTTTTTAGGCAACACCCTTTATTTCCTTCTGCTGTATACAAGGCTCGAGGTGTAAGGTATGTCTCACTAATGCTCATGTTACAGTAATCATAAAAAGCAAGCATTTGAAAATGTGACAGAAAGTTCGATATTTCAGTAGAGTGCTGAGTTCTGCAGAATCTTCATTTATCTGTCACTGTTGAATGTCTTTCTAGGGCTTTCTGTGGACTAGAGATTAAAGCAGGGCTGGAGCAGTTCAGCTCATAAAAGTTGAATAAGGCAAAGGCGAAATGCTGAAATAAGAAACGCTTTTAAAGAACAAATGTTGCTGGCTGGGACAGGTGGGAACTGTTGTCTTATCAAATGGAAACAACCACAGACAACAGAGGCAAAGTCTCAGGAAATCTTTGCCAAAGGGAACATTCTGTACACAGGCTTTTTTTAAACCAGCTGTCTGAGAGCTGGGGTCAGTGACTGATGAGCAACTTTGCTGATGTACCTGAACCGAGCATGTTACTGGCTCTCACTGTAATCCTGGTGGGAGAGACAGGTTCCTGCTGGATGACTCTTGTCTCTCTTTGGGGGAGATGCCTTTTTCTGTAGTGTGAGTGCCAGGCTATCTATGCCCTATCTCCTTTAGGCTTACACACTCACATGGCTACAGCATGATAACTTACCATGGCCTGGCACAGCCCATCAGAACTGACCAGAATGCAGATATTTCCCAGACAGTGAAATCATCCTGGTTTCAAGCCAGCTTGTCCTAGTTCCTATCAACAGGAGTTTTATTTCAGCAAACTAATAACACACTTGAAAGTACTATTACAGTGGTCAAAGACCTTCCATAGCAATAACTACCAGCAAAATCAAAGTTGATGCTGCCAGTGTGGGAGGAAGAGGAGGACTTTTGAGGAGGAGCTGAGGGAGTTGGGGTTGTTTAGCCTAAAGAAGAGGAGGCTCAGGGGGGCACCTTCTTGGTGTCAACAGCCACTTGAGAGGAGGGTGCAGCCAGGTGGGGGTTGGCCTCTTCTCCCAGGCAACCAGTGACAGTACAAGACAAAACAGCCTCAACTATCTCAAGTTGTGCCTCTTTCCCCAAGCAGACCTGTGGAATTGCCTTGGGGGTGTTACAACTATTTTTATGGGGCTCAAGGCAGGGGTATCAAGATGGCTTTGCCAAAATCTCTGTAGCACCTGTGAACACTATTCGGTTTCTTGTTAACTTAATGTCCTATTCTGAGGGACATCAAGGCACTGTAATGCAGCACTCTGGATTAGCAGCCTGCAAAGAGATTGCAACTAATCTTCTGATGTCACTTGAAAGTCAAATGAGAAATGGCAGCAGAGCTGCCATTGGGAAAAGGGATTTCCCAGAACGGTGCCTTCTTTTCAGCACAGAGGAAACTCAGGGAAAACTGTGAGTGTTTTTTCTGAGGGCTAGAGACAGACCCAGAGAGTTTTTGGGAAAAGCTTCAGAGGCTGGCAGTAAAACAGAAGAATTTATGAGATTAACACTGCTCAAATCCTGAGTGGCTAATAAGACTTAACAATGCTTGCACCTTCCATGCACAGAACAACAAATAATGGCTGATTTGATGCTGGTAATGGTTAGAGGGGAGAGAATGTTTTCACAGAATATATTCATTAAGATTAGCTTCCCTTTTATTGCCTTACATGTAAAGAATAGCCCAGACGGATGAGTTTGATGAGCTTAGCAAGCAGCATTCCTAAAGTTTATCCATAAAACCTTTTCTTGCCAAGGGAGGTGGGGATTGTTAGAAAACATGATGTGCTAGGTGTTTTATACAGAAATAAGGAGATTAAAACTGAGCTTCAGACACTCGTGGCATGCTACTGAGAGACTGGGAAGGAGAGCTCTGCAGTTTCTTCTGCCCCTTCCATTGCCATGCAGCTGTCTTTTCTAGAGAAGAGCTAAGAGTCCCTTTGGCATTAGCACTCTTCTGTGAGTGACAAATAATATTTAATTCTAGGGCTATTTCATTTACATTGTCCTTATCCTCAAAGCATGGTCTTATCAGTACAGAAACAGCTGGTGAATGGCCTGTGGCCGTAATGCAGAGGTAGGCAAGCCAGATGTCTGGTTTGCATGACAATTTTGAGTCTGATAACTCATTCACAGAAGAGGACCATCTTCTCCAAGATCTAAACCTTGAAATGTGAGCAATCATCATTCACAAGGAAACTCCATTCAACTATGTCAAAAATACAGCATAAAAAATGAGAGAAGTCAGCTTCAGAATCTTCTGGTTGCTAAAGTAAAGTCCCAGCATTCAACAACATCAAATTGTGGTCAGGCTGTTCTTGGCACTGCAGAAATCACAGTAATTTTCAAAAATAAATCATAAATATCTATACTGTTATACATGGAGAGAGCCAATTCCAAATAAAGTGTAATTTATTGCCAGCGAAAATCACAGACAAGAAATTCACAAAGCCGATAAAGAAATTGACAGAATCTCCGAAGCAAGGAAATGGTGTCCCACGACAGGCCACCCCTGAGGTCTCACAAGAGCACAAGTCCAGGTCTGCCAGTCTTATACCCTTCCGGAGTTTAGACTCCGTGTACATGTCTGGACTTGCCTCGGAGGTCCTGGAATCGAGGGGGACTTGAAATTTCCAGGGCTGGACCAGCTGCTCAGTGCAGAATTTCTTTAGGTTCCTTTGTTTCTTGACGATGCAGCTGATAGAATCAGGGGAGTCATGGCCAGGACTGAAAATGTTTCCTGGGTGTACAGGATGTGTTCCGAGTACCCTTAATGTTCCAGATAGGATGTATTCTCTGAGCCATCAGTCCTTATCAGATGTCAATTGCCCTTTGCTTCCTGGCTCTCCACCTCTTATTGGTATTATTATCTGCTGATTCCATTTCTGGTGATGAGGGGAATCTCTTGCGAAATTGCCAGCCCAGCATCTGCTTGGGCTCTCTGTGTTTCTAGGACTTATAAACTTTATTCTTAGCTTACCTATAACATAGCTATCACAAAGAACATGTTTTACCCTTCACCAATATCACCTTATTATAAAAACATTAATTAATCCATCATAACATACACTACATCAAAACTATTGGAAAGGGACATTGCAGAGTGTTTCTTTTTCTGAAAGATGTAGGGAGGTTGGGTGACTAAGTCACTGCTGCACTCATTTCAAAGAATAACAAAGCTAAAATTAGGACAATACTCTAGAAATTTCTGTACCACACCAAAGTCAGTATTTACTTTAATTGTGGCCCTGTTTTGTTTATGGATAATATGCAGGCTTGAACAGTAGAGGGTGTTAGCTTAAAAGAAAACTTGAGTTAACTCTGTGGAGTACATCTTGTTTAATACAATTCACAAGAAAAAATCAGATGCTGGGAAGTACCTTGTGTCTTGTTGTAAATGGCACTAGGGAACCAAGTCCATGACGTCACCTCAAGAGCAAAGTAAAGGAAAGAAAAAAAGAATTGCAAACAAACCTCTCTGAATATCATAGAATTTTAGAATTATTTAGGTTGGAAAAGACCTCTAAAACCATTGAGTCCAGCTATTAACCTGGCATCATTAAACCATGTCCCCAAATGTCCCATCTACACATCTTTTAAATACCTCCAGGGATGGCAACTTCACCACTACCTGAGCAGCCTGTTTCGGTGCTTGATAATCCTTTCAGAAGAAATTTTTCCTAATATCTAATCTGAACCTCTCCTGGCACAATTTGAGGCCATCTCCTCTCATTCTGTCCCTTGTTATCTGGCAGAAGAGGCTGCCCCCCTGTTTTTATGTCATTCATGACTAATTAGTAGACTTGAATGATTTTTCAATGTAGCTTGCAGATTGGATAATTATTCTTTTGATGACTTTCTGGATAGCAGCTTGGAAAATGTTTTCAATTCGATTATTTTTTTATAGCATGCCTCAGTATCACTAGATTTGGCTTTGTTTTCTGCAGTTTCCCAATGTAGTAACAATTTCTTCCACTCTTCACATAATTAGCCAGATATAAATGGTAATGGATATAAATGGACAAACCTAAGCCTCTCCTGCAGTGCTCACCAGAGGGAATGACTTTACTGACAGGGCTCAGTGCTATTTTAGATGCTGAGGATTATTTCCCCCATCATCTAGCAGCCAGACAAAATGAGTCTTTAATAAGTCTTATGTCCTATATGCCAGCCTGAACCAGATGTCTTGGGCCCCCTTAGACATCTTAGATGGTTCTGGGCTGCTGTTTAGGCAGCTGGACTTTATCCTGTTTGTTTCAATTTTGTGGATCTGAAGAGAAAGAATATAGAGAGATGTTTTAAATTCCTTAATTTATTTAGAGTTCCTCAGGAAACATATTTGTGGTACAGCATTCATGAGCATCACATACATCTAAAATCCTGATTCATGGGACTTTGCTCCCTTTCCATTCACTTAGATGCTAAATCTGTGTCCTGGACACACACCAAATCCTTGCATTTAGATTTCAACTCTCAGATCTCAGATGAGAATTATCAAGCGTGGGTCTTACCACAAACTTGGTTACCTTTATTTTTGTACTTCCCAGCATCTGATTTTTTCTTGTGAATTGTATTAAATGTACATTTTGGTTCATAAGACCCCATGAACATCACAAATGAGATACATTTTAAAAGTATTGTACAGTTGTAAGTACCAGGTAAGTATTATGGGGAATTAACTGAAGTCACGTACATTGGTGTCCAGAGTTCCTGTAACATCAAGCCCTCACACTTATCTGGGGCTACTGCTGGGAAGATCAAAAGGGCAGTGCCACTGAGCTCACCATTACACAGCTTGGAAGAAGTCCAAAGCCCTTGCAGAAGTGTTTGTAGTTTAATTCAAGAAAAAAAATAAAATAGTCAAACAGCAATAGATGTGCATGTAGATACAATGTATAATAAAACTTTCTTTATTATTACCTACTTTGCCAGAGCCACTGCATAAATATTCTGAGATCTGTCCTTGCTGATTTCTGTGCAGGACTGGCCTTGTCCTCTCAGCTTCTCCCTGAGTTCTATGAAGTTAAAAAGTGTTTGCCACTGCAGAGCACCTGCAAACCACATACACACAAGGCCACATTCATACAGGAACAGAAGTTTTAGTCACTGGTGGGAGGTGAGGAATTTTGTGTTCAGTGCTTTGGTATGCTGTGGATTTTGAGGCTTTTGCAGCCCAGTTCTCGACCAGGTAATGGTCGAGACTGGTCAGGCCGGTCGTTTGATTGTATTGATCTCTTAAGGCAACACAAAGTGGGTGGGCTTGGAAAAAGGGAGAATAAAGAACCACAAGCTGTTAGTCAGCTGCCAGTTTGTCACTAGGGAAGTTCCTCTTGGTGGATCAGACACCCTGTACAAAAAGTCACACATTTATGAGAGAAAGGATTCCCAAAATTCCCGCCAACCATGGAAAAGGATGGGCCTTTGCTGTTTTGCACCAATTACAAAGCACATCCACTGAAGCTTCCCAGTGTAACCTATTTCTCTGTAGAGTTAAAACCTGCAATCTCCTGCTGCTCTTACAGACAGAATTAAGCTAAATATTCCATGGTAAGAAAATGAGAAAGAAGAGGCAAAGAAAATTAATTTTTGTCCTTTAGCACACAAAGGAAATCTGTGTAGCTTTTGTGCTCAGGCTGAAAACACACAGTGACACAGTGTAGCTGCTCTCTGACCACAAGGGCTGACAGAACTGAAGGGGTCAGCAAGCACAGCATTGCTCATCCCAGCCAGAGCTAACGTGGCTGAATGCATTTAGCCATATATTTAATTAAGGGAATAAATAGGCCAACACTCAGCTGCCAGCCCTGCAGGCATACTCACAATGTAATTGTCTGGAAACATATTTTTAAATTCATGTGCAAAAGATATTTAGGCACTCAATACAAAGCTGTTAGGCTGAAGTGCTGCCTCTTGTTTGTCGAGGAAGGATCTGAATTTCCTTCATCTGTAAAGCAGCTGCATAAAAGAAAGATTGATGGTAAATCCTGGCATGAATTTTCTTGTGGAAGAAATTTTCTCTGGTGCTATACCTCTTATAATTCATCTACAGGCAAATTACCCCCATGTCACCCATTAAGATGTAAGTTAAAAAAATGGTCAGTAAATACCAAAATATGCTTCTGTTCAGGAAGAAAAGGACCAAGATAAATAATGAAAGATATAACACATATAGCACACATTGGCTTGGTGTCTAGTCTGCCACCATTCCATGACCTATTCCTTAAATCCAAGGGCATCTTGCCTTTTTATGGACAATTCCAATTCAGTGTCCGTGACTTCCTGTAACAGTAATCTCTGCAAAAACTTGCTTAGTCCTTGTATTTCGTATGCTTGCATTTATATTTTTAATAATTTGTACACCTAGCAAGGGCAAATCTCTTTCAGTTCAAGGTGACTTTCATGTTAGATCAATGAAAACAGCAGAAGAGAACAAACAGGCAGCATCTGTGGGTGGTAAACGAAAGCAGTATGCCTGAAAAGACTTTCAGAACAAAACCAGGCTCTGCAGACAGGCGGAGAAGGTTGAAAACATGAAGTACAGTAGAAAGAAAACAAAAATCCATTCTGCTAGATTTGCCATCTGTATTCGCTGCATTGCCTGAATTTACTCCCCTCCCACATTTCTTGGTTAAAGGTTCTGGTTTCCATTTCATCTGTGAAAAGTGAATAGATTCACAGCGTGTTGTATTAGAAAGAGCATGGGGAGTGGTGTTTCCATGAATTTCTGGCATGTAAGGAGACCATCTCCTCTCAGGACTCCCTGTCATGTTCCCAGCACAGTCCCACGGATCCCAGCCAGCAGGGAGAGCTCCAAGGCCTGAAGAGCCGGAGGCTGCAGCAGCTGCAGCAGCGCCCGGAGCGCAGCAGCGGCACCGCGCACTGCACCGGCCCTGCCTTCAGCCAGGGGCCAACAGGACACTCCAACGAAGGTGTCGTGTCAGTGATCTATCTGAGGAGAATGTTGGGCTTGAAAAGTCATCATCCCCAAATATTTATTACTTACTGCTGTCCTGGATTCTGTTTTCAAGTGCAAGCACCCAAGCTCTACATTAACTCTGAGGCTACGAGCGGCTGTGTAGCACCGGTGTTGCAGATTGGATCTTAAACCAGAGGAGGCTGCTTCTTGTCCAGGCTGATCAATGCAACATCAGCGCTGCAATAGCCACAGTCAGGTGGCTTCTGGTTGACTCAGGGGACTTACAAAAAAGTTTGTTTGAAAAAAAAAGTAAATCTACATACATACAACATAAAACAAAGGTGAGGTTTGCTGGGATCTCCATTCTCCTCATCACTGTCTGAAGCAAAAATTCAGCTTACAGTCACAAATCTGAGCTCAAGATCAGTGCATGCAGGTAGCTGTCACTACATGTCAAAGCCTGTGTCACAGACTTCTAACATCTTCTCCTCAAAACCCACAAGCAACTAAAGATCATGTGGAAAAGAGGCAGAGAGACAGCTGCTTGGATGCTGCAATGCTCAGCTCTGAGTTACCTGTGAGGGAAACTGGAGCAGGGAATGCCACTGAAGATGGAGAATTACCACTTCTAAACCTGCTCAGGACTGAGACATGGGGCAACTTTCACAGAAATGTAAAAATTTATTACACTGCCAGTGTAATAAACACTGGATAACACTGCCAGTGCTGAGACCCCAACCTTAATAGCTTTCGGAGTGGAAGAATCAGGCAAAAAGATCTGATGTTCAGTTTAGGCCACAGATGTGTTTGTATTTGTTTGCTTCTGAGCTTTTCTTACAGCCCTGTAATTAGAAGACCGAGCTTACAATGTGTTGAAATCATCCCTCATGCAGTTTTACCCTCAGCATGTTTGCTGCTAAATTGGAACCTGGACACCACTGGGCTAGGTTGAGGTGTATCTGTGCAGAAGCAGCAAGGCTGCATCAGCAAACCTTGTCTCATAGCTTGGACAGAGACAGCACTTGCTTAATGCCATTGGCCTGGCTCCAGAGCCACTGTGGGGAGGACTGGGATCACTAACTGCTCAGTTTTCAAGGGCACTCAGCATAAACCTGCATCCTTTTCTGCTGAGCACTCCCCGCCTCCCACCAGAAGCACTTCCCAGCTGGAGGAAAACCTCAGCTTTGATGCCAACACTCTCATTTTATCAACAGGAGAGGGTTACAGTTGGCCCTGGATCACTCAGAGCCATGGGGATGTGTGATTTAGAGGAGCTATGTGCTCTCTCACAGTGTTGCTGTATTTCTGCAGCAACCAAGCCCTAGGCAAGCAAGGAAAGAGCCCTGGAAGAAATGGTCCATTGCATACCTGTGCAGATTGAGTCAAAGTTTGTTATACAAACTTCCATGAAGTTTCTTTTTTTCTTCAGAAGATAGAACACTGATCTGATTTCCCATTTTCACTGTTTCACTGAGGAGGTTACTGATGACTTTCTAGAGGATTCAAGCTCAAACACTTTTCCACTTCCTGCCATTCTAATGGCTGGTACCAACAGGACAGCTAACAGGGGTTCTCTCCCTTTGCCTTTCATGCAGAGCTGAATGCCATGGGCTGAGTCCCAATCCCGGGGTCCAAGGCTTGATCCAGAATGATGAATACATATGCAGGTGAATATTCTTTTCTATTTGTTTGTTTGGGGGCTTTTGTTTAGTTGTTTTTGTTGTGTAGGCTGTTTCTTTAGCAAGTAGGAAAAGTGCCATCTTAGTAACTGGAAAAGAATCAGAAAGAAGTAGTCTGAGCATAGTCTTGGCAGGCCAAACCCCACCTCTGCCAACTTTGTGTGAGGTGGTGTGATGAAGCAGCAACCTGGATTTTTGATGGTCTGGTTATGCTCCCTTGGCAGAATCCAAAATTAGGCCTCCCTGGTCAGGCTCAGCTATCTGGTAAATCCAAATGGAAAATTTATCTTGTTGGCAGACCATCAATATACTATTTGTCTTTTTAAAGGAGATGGAGGACAGACACAAGCATGTGAAAATATAACCTCCCATACATCTGCACCAAGGTATGGAATGCAGGACAGAGCTCACTTTCTGCAAATGGACCAACAGGAATGTCTGAATGAAAAGAATAAATTTTTAACAATTCCCAAGCTTACTGCAAAGCACTGCAACAAAACATTTAACCAAACTTAGGCAGGAAAAAGCCTTGTGGCCACAGTAGGGAAAATTAATAAATGTTATTCCATGACAGCTGCTTCTTGAGGTCAGACTGCACATCCAGAACGGAGCAGTGCAATGGATCCTTAACAACAAGTGAAAAGGAAACTCATCCTTCACCATCCATATTTTTATAACACATCAGTTTTTAAACGTAACTTGTTTAAATAACCAACAGTGATTGATGGCTGATTGATGGCCACCTTTTATGCAGAAGAAATAGCCATTCAGACTACCTGTGGTGACAGTTTTGGTCCTGTGCTTGGTTAACATTCTTGTTTGTATTTCTCACAAGTTTGTATTGCAACCAGTGTAATACTAAGGTAAATCAGGTATGGGGCTTTTCCATCCATTGGTAGTGCAATTTCCTTCACGAAATGAAATGTTCATATCCACAGTAAAGTATTTCTTTCCAGATGCCCTGTCCTAAGATTTCATGAATGCTGTGTTATAGTGATCTCTTCACTGTTTAGAAAAGGCCCTCAGTGACTGCCTGTAATCAGGGACTCCATGTGTGTGCCAACTCCACGCTCCAAGAGAAAATTCTAGGACCTGATGAAGGAAAGAACAGAAAGTGATACAAGCTATAGACCATTTCAGCCTATCTTCCAGAACAGATCATTTCAGTTTCTCCTGGGTTTCAGTCTTCCCTAAATCAGGCCAGGCAAAAATTTCCACACTTTCTCCCATAACTATCTTGGTGTCATGGTCATTTTGGCTGCACAAACTCTGTATTTCTCCTTTGCTAAATAAAAATGTCCTTTTTTTTTTTCCTTTTTTTTTTTTCTCCATACTGAACAAAAACAGGCATCAAACCCTCAAGATTTTACCAAAACTGATCTCCAGTGAAATCAGTGTTCTCCTGGGAAATATCTCCACAGCCACTGTGTAGGATTTTCCTGGCCAAGTGTACACCTGAACTAGCTACCTAAAGCAGGCAATTGAAAGATGCCTAAAGGAAGCACTCAGGAGATATGTAAATATATCCTCAAAGACTCTGCCTCCATTGACTACAGAAATATTTTTTTTAATATACTGTCTCTTAAATGATGGCACAAGGCTATTCACATTTTTGTCTCTACTACTCTTTGTTTAATCATACAGCAATATTTAATATTTGCTCATTTGCTCAGAACATAATGTAGAATGTAATATTAATCAAAAGATATTCTTCATCTTATAAAGGCACTTAAAATAGAAGAATCAAAGTGTAGAGGAGGTAATAAAGGAAAAGACAAGACCTGAGATATTATTGCTACATCAAAGCAGAGCAATATCCTAGTAGTCAGACCCAGTTATAAATGTGTCATGCATCTGGAAGACGAAAAAGGTCTGTGATCAAATGGGCTACCACAAAGGCTGGGATTCTCCCAAAATGAATGTACCACTAGGTTACAATGCATATGTGTTTATACTTTAATTTTCCACCTATTTCTATTTGGTTAAATCTATCTTTTCAACACCACTTTACTTCAGATGTAAAGATAAATACACACATCTACCTGGAAATTGCAGAGTGAAGCTTGAGAACTTGTTTAATGTCCATTCCCTTATCTTCTGATATTGATACTCTTCAGCTGACCCTCTGCTGCTGTTTCATCTTTCATACCTCCAAAGTAATAATTTATTATTCATTCGTAAGTTTTTGATTCAAGAACTAAAATTTCACCATTACAGGTGTTAAAATCTTTCTTATCTGCAGCTTCATCCATTCCTCCATGCTCTTTCATCCTGCACCCTTCCTGTGGCTTCCTTTGCTCTGTTCAGTGGTACTGAGGCTTTCTTGCCAATCCTCGCTGCTCCATGCTGACTCCAACAACCCTGAGGATGCTGCTTTTACCAGGCTCTGGAGAATTTCCTACAGCTGGACTGTGCAAGCATTACTGAGACTTCAGTGGGCTGGAAGGTGAAGCTCTCGACAGCTGCAAAGTTTGACACCTTGTTGAACACCAGGATGATGAAATGGAGAGGGAAGATGCTAGGAGAGAACCAGTATTCTAGCTGGTAGTGGGGTCCACAGCTTGGGGCCCAGAGAGCCACGATCACCCCCAAAAGGAGTCTTGTTAAAGACAGCTTCTTGGGGGGTCAGGGCACTCCTCAGCTGGCAGGGAGGCCTTCTCAGCAGGAGGGCAGAGCAGTGATTTTTCAGCTCAGTGATTTCAGCTCAGTGTTCTCAGCTCCTGCCCTCATGAGTTTGCTCCTCTTTTAGCCGGCCGTGATGAGAGAGAGAGGGTCTCGTATGGAATTTCCGCATGAGGTAACTTTATTGCAACAGTACCAGCGAAGGGGTCCAGGGACGAGGTACCCCTGCTGACTAGGGAGACCCAGGGGTTTTTATGGGACACCAGGGTGGGAGGGAAAGGGTACAAAAGCAATCGATTGTAACAGATCTACATAAGATCCCAAAGGGACTTGTGGGTCCTCGGACAGGTCACTGTGACCAGAGAGTTTGTCTTTTGTCTTAGGAGCTCTGGGTGAAGTTGCGAAATCCTTTCTTAACTCCTCAGCATGCCTCCCTCCAGGGCACAGCAACTGGGGCTCCGCCCACCCCCACAAACCAGGACTCTTTAGTAAGAGAGCCTACCATGGGCCTACCATGAGCTTGGATGTCACAGTTCAAACACCCCCTGAAGTTTATCATGAAACAAATAATTCAATGACTACATTAACAGAGCAGTAGATCTGCATAAAGATTTTTTTTTTATTCTTCCTCACAGGTTTGTAGTAATGCACCCCCCCCCTCCCGAGTGGGTAGCTCTGTATAAGGAAAGGTTTTCGGTTTGCCTTTGGACATTTTAGGAAGTTTAGCCAGAAAGTTCTGTGTTTCTCTTTGTGCCAGGAGAGGAGCACCTGTTGGCTTGTCACTGTTCCTCAAAACCTGTACCCCTTCCTATTGGCAGTTTGCCAATAGATCCATCCCCGACCATTAGGTAGAAAAGGTGACAGAACAAAGGGTCTGGGAGCAATTTTTGTGGCATTTTCAGGGTGCTGTATCAGGTGTAGGATCTGTCCTTACACTGTGCATGGCTGTCATCTTTGCTGTTTTGTATTATTTTGCATTTTTTTATTAAACCTTTTTTGAGTTTCAAGGCACACCCAATCATACAGTCACACTAATTATTATTAAGCCAGCACTCTGAACAGGGCTGGACCCCCGGAGAATATGTGGGGTAACCTCACACAAGTTCAGACCAGTCCGTTTTTTAGGTATTTTTAGGTATTCTCATTTTTAAGTCTGTAGCTTGTAGCTGTTGTATTCACTGGTCAATCTTTGAACTTATCCTTTCTCAGGAATCATCTCCCAGGAACTGCTGGGGATAAGGGATAGGCTACATGGATCTTTGTCTGACCCTTCACTGGGGTCACTGAAAAGTCACTTTTTAGTCATATCAAATGAGACCACCAACTACTAGGCATTCTCCTGGCACAAAATGATGAAATCATAATGAATGACAAAAACCAGAAGCTGGAAGAAAAATGGAAGAGAATAAAATAGGAAGAAACGAAGTAAACAAAAGCATATAATCTATTTTGCTTCAAAACCACTTGTGTAATAGAAAACAAGACTGTGGAAGAAATCAGAGGAATAAAGAAGGATAAGTATATGACGTACAGGTTGGGGAAGCAACAGCACAGATTGAAGACAGAGTATGAGATGGGAGTATGATTAGTTTTAGGAGTGATTGTCATCCATAGCTGTGACTGAAACTCTGAAGCTGCAGTTTACAAATCAAAATTATGCCTTTGAAAATTGCCTAGTAAATATGCACCATCAGCACTTACATACAAAAAAGGAACATTCTGATTCTTCTTTGGCACCCTAAGAGACAGAAACCTAGAATTCACTTGTGTAAGGGTCAGGAAATTTCTTGACTGTGTCCTGTCTGTCTGCAGTACAAGAGCATTGCCAGACTAAAATACTGAAGGGTATTGTGGCCATACTGCTTCCCTGAGTAAAGTGAAAGCTGCACTGTTAAATGAGTGTTCCCCATCACACACAGTTCACCATCTGTTTATTGTCTTCACCCAGTGCACAGGCTCTCTGTGTTTCTTCCTAAGATGCTGAAAGAACCCATTCTGGTCTTGCTTTTAGGATCTGAAGTGTCCTCCGTCTCTGCCCTCAGATACCCCCAAACATGCCTCCTAAACCAATGCACTTTTTTCCCCTTGCCTGTCTCCATGTTTCATTCTCTATGGGAAAGAGACAGAGAGTTTAGCACACTTTCCTCTTTCCATGAGCAGACAGCCCTGAGAGAAGACAGAATGTTTCTGGCCAAGCTGTAACGCGGTATCAAGAGACAAACAAAAGCTAAATCTGGCCCCTGTTGGGGAACCCTTAGCCACACACAGCTGCAGTAAGGAACAGATGCAGGCAGAGCTGAATTGACATCAACTGCTCATTAAACAAGCCACGACCAACAGATGGGAACACTGCTTTATTATGATAGCCTTCTCCAAATGCTGAATGGACTAGATGGAAAATGAGACTGGAAAATGAGTGGGTGCTAAAAATGGGAAATCCTATTGCAGGAAATCCAGCCAATGAACTAGAATGCCAGGTGCCACAGCTGCTCCACTCTTGAACCCAATTCAGACAAACTACATTTGCCACAGAAAAGGATAGAAAATGTTCATTTTCAGAGGTCTCCCAACTAACCCATATTGGCAGTTACAGTAATTATCAGCATAATTGCTTCAAGTCACATCTCATTATAAACGAAAAATGAGCTTTTGGCTCCGATAGCTATTATTTGCTAATGCATTAGGCAATGCAATGTATTACTGTGTATCATACCTGTACTTCACCCCAACTTTTTTTCTGGTTTGGTTGTTGTTTTGGTTTGGTTTTTTTTCTTGGGGGTGGGTTTTGGTTTGGTTTTTTGGTTGGTTTTTTTTTTTGTTGTTGGTTTTGTTTTGTTTTGTTTTGTTTGTTTGTTTGTTTGGGGTTTTTTTGGTTGGTTGATTGTTTTTTTTGGTTGTATTTTTACTAGATAGCCATTTTAGAAAATAGAAAATTGTCAAGGAAGTTATGTGGAATGAACATTGATTTTAGGCATTATAGAACTCAGAGAAAACTAGAAAGATAGGAAGAATTTTTTTTACAGAAAGAGATACATTATTTCATTGCACCTATAAAAACAATTATTGTAATAACCAAGGACAGAGGTAAGAATCAATAGTCTTGCTACATCAAATAGTATTATTTGAGTTACCAGGACAAAGAATCATTAGCCAACAGTCAGCAGGAATTTGCCAGGCTTTCATTCTCTCTCTTATAAACACATAGAGGTAACTAACACAGTAAGAGTGGCTAGCATACACATCAAAACAATAATGTTTCAAATACAGTAGTTCTGGAAGAAGTAAGGCAGAATTCACTTCAACACAATAACGAAGCTAATATGTGGTGAATAACTAACATAATTATTTAATCTTTATTCACTTTATGCTGTTTCTGAAGTGGGACCAACAGGAACAGACTGTTGATCCCTCTTAACAATCAGAAATACTTAAGCTGAGCATAAACTAAACAACAAACAGTCCAAATTCTGTTAATTCAAATAGGGCCCACAGCTCTGTGGAAATACAAGGCTTTAAGGGAATACAAGGCTTCATCAACCACCTAATTAAGAGCTACGTAGCTGAATCCACATTAACTGAGAGAGCAAAAAAAATCCATCTTGGTATCTGGAAAGGCTCATTCAAATTTAGGAGAATTTACTTCCTCATATAATAGATGAATGTACATGTGAAGGTAGCAGAAATGTAGGCAGAAGTGTTGATTAACCATCAAACAGTTAGAAAACATAGTCCAGTCAGATTACTAAATATATATATATGTATATATCTTTCTCTGTGTGTGTGTGTGTGTGTGTATGTATCTGGACATAAGAAGTGACAAGACAAACCTTTGTAAAGGAAATGCAAGAAACATTGATGGCATTAAATGCTTTTAATGCATTAGACATATACATACATAGTGAAAACACATATAAATATGAAGAAAATGCCTTTACTTCAGTCAAAGACATCAGGAATATTGAGCTTTTTCAGAAATTAAAAGATATCCAAATCATTTAGGTATTTGTTATTACAAGGAAAAGAGTATGTGGGAGGAATATACATCTTTCAGACAAGCCCAGTTTAACAGACTTTCAGAAATAAAACCAACAAACAAACAAACAAACATAACCTTGTTCCTGTAAGAGATATTTAACCACAAAAGTTGTTATTATTACAGCTATTCAGAACATTTCTCTGAGATGCCTTTGTTATAAACAAAGGCAATATTTGAGACTTCAGAGTGATGCAGGGGTCTGAAGAGGAAAACAGGGTGTTTCACCTCATTTGTGCAGTTTAGGCTCCTGACTTGAATATCCAGCCTTATTTCAGGACTACAAAAACTCCTTGAAAGGAAAGTCCATTTTTAGATACCTGATATTTTTAATACCTGGTCTACAGAGACTAACTGAATAATTCATTAGAATGGCAGGGCTTTCCAACTCCTCACCCATGTTATTTAACACCTACCCACATCAATGTAATCAAATATGACAACTTCTAAGGAAAAGTGTTAACCTGCATAGGGGAATCTCACAGATCTGGTGCTCAGCACATATTGAACTGCCAAGCAGTAAGTGTAAGCTAATAGTTCATACTTGACTGGAAGCTGAGCAGAAGGAAAAAAACAACGCCAGGCAAATTTGTTTTCTTTATTCTCTTAATCTTTATAATGAAATCCAGCATTAACACAGTTCAAAGAGATGTGTATATCAGGGGTCAGGTAGCACATTTGATATAACTTACAAGCTTAAGTACACAGAGTACTGTGAAACATTTGCATGGTATGAAAATGGGGCAACTATCTACACCCAAAGGGGACAAATACACAGTCACAGAGAGAGATTGGATAAAGTGGTATCCAATTAAATCATGTGATAGTGTTACTTAACATCTTTATCAGCTCTAACTTTTCCCTTTCTGATAAAACACAAAAGGATATGTAAATGAAAAAAAAAATTAGAACCCCCCCCCCATATTCATTATTTATGGTGTCACAAGAAGAGGACAAGGTACCTTTTTCAGCATGTTCAACCTGCATACGACATTGTTATTATTGTTAGAATACTATAAGATTATTTGCTAAGTCTAGGCAGGATTAAAATGCATAGATAACCACTGCTCTCATGTAATCTTTCCTACAAGCTCCAAGGGAATCAGTTACAGGACCTGCTGATAACATTAGGATTATTTCACATTTCCTCAGCATCTGCATCTCAAAATGTCCAAGAGGAAGGCATGTGGGATAACTGAGCATTTCCAGTAGCCTCAGTAGCTGTAGCCTCACCTTTGGAAACCACAGTTTCTCACTGGACAAGCCCACCACCTCTGCTCTCATATAATTCTGATCAGGCCACTCTTAAAATGCCCATTATATAATGGGCACCAATATACCCACTATAAGCAATGTAAATGGAATTTGCAGGCAATCTTTAAAGGATGAGTGAGAGCACAGAAGGAACATTTAGATGAGCCAAATCAAGTTGATTGAAAACCCGATGATTGAGTAAATTTGTAACCCATCACTTCTGGAAGTAAATCAATAATGAGGCTGTTGAAAACATTTAAAATGATACAAGGAGGTATACCTAGCAAGCATGGATAAAAACCCTGTTACCTTTCCACTGACAGTAGGATCATGAAAATGAAGAGCTGACTGACATGTAATGGCAGGCCTACACTAGCCCAGTCTCTGCTCCAGAGTGACAGGGAGTATAGGTACTGCTGTCAGCTTTAACTGAGCCAGCTCATACATCAAAAGCAACTTAACCTCTGAAGCACTGAGCTACGTGTGCAATAATTTAATACCCGCAATACAAACATAATTTTAACAAAGAACAAACAGTAGAGGGACTGGAATACATACTCTGCTTACAAGCAGGTACTAAGGTGTGGTGTTACTGGATCCTCACTGATACTACAACTGTTAGGGAAATTAGGGTGGCATACATTGGAATGTGCCTTATTCATTTCTTGTCATTGCTGTGAAAACACACACTAAGAAAGTGTCAAAAACAGTTTCTAAAGGAGGTGAAAGAATTTCATCATATAGGACATGGGAAAGCTAATTTGGCTAACACCCAGAAATGCAGAAACCTGTTCCTTGTGTGGGGAATAGTGAAAGGTCCATCACAAATGCTTAATTCCTGATACTTATACTTTTCCAGAGATACATCTTTACCTCTAAATTCTTCCTTATTGCTAGACAGTGAATTTCTTCCTCTCTGTTTCACTTCACTTCTGGAGACAAAAAATTATCAAACTCTGATATCATCTCCTCCCTCGGATGCCTTTTGTCTACTGTTGCCTTCTTCTTTTTCTTTTTTCTCCTCTTTTCTTTCACAATGCTTTTCTTTGCTGCTTCTCCTGCTTCATCTTCCACAGGTGGGCAAGGGCAGGGCTTTGTAGTCTCACCATCCAGGCTGTAAAACCAGAAACGGAAATCCATAAAGCTGAAAGCACATATCTCATAAAGCCTCTTTTACAAGACAGGTTTCACCTTTTTCCACGTCTCACAGTACTGACAAGAGAAGGACTTCTCACACTTTTGACCATTTGACAGGGCCATAAATGCCCCACAATTCAGTTTCCCTTTTACTTATAGAATAAGTAAAGGATAGGCTAAAACAGGGCTCCGGCCCTTAATCTTATCTGCCTCTTATGACTCCAGAAAGGATGTGGGCAGAAAGAACCCTTTTGCTGTGTGGGTTCAGATCACACAGTGTTTTACTTTGCATATGGAACTTGTTAGCTACATTTACAGAGTGCTTATTCTGCCATAATTATTTCTTTCCACAGTGATGGTAGAAAAATGCCCCAAACAGATGCTAATGTCTCATAATAAAATCATAAAAGCTATATTAGTTCCTCTAAGGATGAGTCAATTAAGCATAACCTCTAATGCACACCACAAAAACATTGAAAGACAACCCCAAAGAACACAGAGCTGGTGTTGGCCAAGCCATTGTAATATATCTATGGGCACTGAGGATTTCCTGTCAACATGGAAACATGGGACATGCCTTTTAATTTTTTTCCCTCACTATACCAGGACTAGCACAAAAGGTTTGTCTCTTTTTGATGTTCTAATATCATATTGCATTCTTTTTGATTAAAAATTGCAGACATATTGCAGACTTTTTGATTACTTTCTAATTAAATTATGATTTTGCATTGCTCCTATCAGCAATGTCAGTACCTTCTCATTAGATCTCTGCACACCCATGAGAAATATGCTACAGTGTCCTCCTCTAAGTAGGACATAGGAGGTAGTGATTTATTTTAGAAATATAATAAATAACCAGTTTCATTGGAAAGCACACTTCCATGCCCTCATAAAAGGTAGGGGTTCTAATGGGAACTCCATTTAATGCATTCATTTTAGTTAATTCTCCAAAGAATCCCTGTTCGCCAGTGCATAACTCAATTTTCTCCTCATTTGTACAAAAAAAATGGCAAGTCAGCTTGCTAATAAATTCTCTTTGGAGAGTGAATATTTGTACTAAAGCACTCATTCATGAAACAGAGCATGTAGAATGGACACTATTCTTATTGCTTTTGCATTTAATCCCATCTTTTCTTAATATGGTACCTCCTTTACAATACAATCCGACTCAGTGGAAGGGAAATACTTCTGCTGATTTTGGTGGAACCTAGACCAGTTATATACCTGCCTCTTTTCAACTGGTTGCATGCATTAAGAAGGAAACCATGGTCTTCAGGTTTGCCTGTTGGTGAGAAGGGGCTACTGTCACATCAGTGATGTGGCCTGCGAGAAGGCATTAATGTATTCTCAGATTTGGAATTCTGCTCAGTAAAGAGAATTCATTCATTTGTTTGTGCACTGTGGCTGCAAGCTGCTGGAAGGTTGAGTTTCAAACTCTACTTGGCTTACTACTAGAAAATATGTGGGAATCACAGGGCTTGAATCTTAGCTGCTTTTCACTCCATTCTCAGTGAATCCAGAGATCAGCCCACAACTGATATCTCACCCATATTTTTTAGACGAAATCTTTAATGATGATAATCATATTAGAACATTTCAATGAAAATTAAGAACATCTGTGGGTAACCAAGCACTGGAGCAGGTTTCCCAGAGAGAGTGTGCAGTCTCCTCACTGGAGATACCCAACCATCCAGATGCAATGTGCTCTGGGATGACCCTGCTTGAGCAGGAAGGTTGGACCAGATGTCCCACTGTGGTCCCTTCCAATCTGACCCATCCCATGATTCTGTGATCTAAAATTGCCTTTAATGATGCAATTTATTTCTCTCTACAACTACCAGAAAGGAAGGGGGTCAGTCTCTTCCCCCAGGTAACCAGCAACAAGACAAATGCACACAGCTTCAAGCTGCACCAGGAAATTGTTTAGGCAGGACACTAGGAAGAGGTTCTTCACAGAAAGAGTGATTGGGCATTAGAATGGGCTGCCCAGGGAGGTGGTGGAGTCACTATTCCTGGAGGTGTTTAAGAAAAGACTGGATGTGGCACTCAGTGCCATGGTCTGGTTGACAAGGTGGTGTTGGGTGATAGGTTGGACTCAAGGATCTCAAAGATCTTTTTCAACCAAACTAATTCGTGATTCTGTGATTTGTCCTGTTCATGTTTCCTCTTGGAAATAAACTTCCCATGATGCAGATTATACAATTCTTTTGCAGCAATGCTCATACTACATGGAAGAGAAAATCCTTCATCCTGTGGATGTCAAGGCAAATGGAAGATTCAAAACAAAATTACGTTTTCTCACACAAAATGTGAAACTGTGCAACTCCCCCTGGGAAAAAGCTGGTTTAAAAAAAAAAAAAAGGAACAGCACATATTCATGAAAGAAAATTCCATAAAGGCTGTTTAATACAGAGAACCCAATTCTGCTTCAGAGAATTTTTAAATCCCAAATTATTGTAGGCTGGGAATGTATTCTGGAGAAATATCCCTAGATGATTGTTCTGATCTTATTGTCCATCCTAAGTTTGTCTGATGTTAGTGCTCTGAAGGGTGTTACAATTGCAACTGGATTAAACTAGAACTTAATACAAGATGAAAATGTAATCCATAAACACTTAGAACCACTGCATTTTCAGTACACACTTCCTATCTTGCTGCACATTAGTACTGCAGAACCTAAGTAGGGGCTCATATCTATCTTACACACTCTCTCTCCATCATTTTCCAGATTTAAGCCCAGGAGATAAACAAGTATCATAGACAAAAATTGCAATCTAATGTGCAGCTTTACGTAACAGTAAAATAAATAAGTATCTTAAAAGGAAGATAAGGTCTACAATAGATAGAAACTCCATCTCACCTTTCAACAGTCTCCTTAACTACTTCCTGGGACTAAGCTTCAAACCATCACATCCCACCAATGTTTCCAGAATGAAAATAGGGCAATAAATTCTCACATAAACTTAGTTGCATGTGTAGAGTAAACCAGCTCACAATAATTGCAGTCAGAGTACTATGTATGGAAACCTGACAGCATAGCTGAACTCAAAGTGCAACATTTAGGATTGAAATTTTAAAAATTTGGTATTTTTAGGTTCAAACATACTCACATCTTATAATCCATCATGTGGACCATTCTTATGTACTGACATGAACTGGCATACTTGCTTTGGCTGATTTTAATGAGCTGGCTTCTTAAACAGTGTTTCTGCAATAACACAATCAACATTCATCTAATTTATACAGAAATCTCAAAAGCAATGAAGATATATATGCATAAAAAGTCAACTGTTTAAATATAACTGTAATCAGCCTCTAATAAAGATAATTAATATAAAAGTTTCAAGTACAAAGTAAATTTTGTTTATTGCATGCTATGAAAAATGCATTAGAATTATCATAATGACTTAACCAAAAAACAAACCAAACAAACATAATGGAATTAATTTCAGACTATACTGACTATCTTAAAACTCCCTATGTTTCTTATTTTAGAAGCATGGAACTTGTGGAAGCCACCAAATGTATTGAAGAAGAAAGAATTGAGTATGATTTTAAAATAAATTATCCTACAGAATTTCTTTGTTCAGGTTTATTACATGAGCTGTTCATTGCACTCTGAAATCTGATTTACTCTGGTTAGCTGGAGACTCAGATTGGGATGGAGACTCATTGGAACTGGAAAATTCTATCTGCCTCTCCAAAACCAGAAAATCGTCAGACTGGAATGATCTTCTAGGGTTACTTACCTCCCTGTTGTTGAACATCAGTACTGTGTAGAGTTTGTCACCTGTTACCACCTTCTCTGGTGTTCCTATGACAATGGCAGGTACATAATACTCATTTTCTGCCTGTGTCCCAGTTCTGGCAAACACACAGTCTCCAACCTGCTCACCAGGAAAGCATCAATGCAAGAACAGTGTAACTTCTGAGGTTTACAAGATATAAAGGTTAACTACTAAGGTATTTTTACATGAATCATCATTCTATCATGTTCCCATGATTTAATATGGGCCATTGAAAGAAAAGAAGAATGTGGTCCCTGCGTGCTCTGATCATGCAATTTCCACTGAATCAGGGAGAGAACACAAAACAAAAATAAAGGACCAAGCTCTACTAAATGTACCTGGGCTTAGCTAGCAAGCTGAACTGAATGAGAAAACTCTTAAAAATTGTGCATTCCCTTGGATTTCATGCAAATTTTAAGGCTTTCGACAAGCTTTTAAACCAACCTTGGGAATTTTAGGTAATGCCAGATGTAACTGATTTATCCAAAATTATTTTTAAAATTAACACAGAAGTCACAATTTTATATCAAATTCTGCAGATCTCTAGAGTTGGATACAGAAGTTACAAAATTATCAGGAGCTACCATATCAGGATTTGCCTTCATCTCAAACTGAAAAAAAGGTATGTCTCTAGTTTTATATGTAGCAAAGCAATTATAAATATGTTTCTTTTATTCAAAACAGATAGATCCATGCTGTATACTCTATGCAATCATCACCTTTCTGGTGTGAAAAATAAGAATCACCAAAAAAACTGAGCTGTGATTAGAGATAGTCATCTGATAAATTTTAAATAAAACCAGAAATGGAATAGGGATTATAATATTTTTATTACTGTTATTTGCCTTAGTATATGGTTATTTGCTGGATTTAAAACATGCTGTGGAAACCCAATGTTTAAAACCTGCTGTAAATCACACTAAGTATAAAAAGCTCTCTGACATTTGTAATCTATGTGCTAGGAAAAATGAACTCTACTAATAAATAGCTCACCCTTCTTTTATGGCTGTAAAAATATTCATGTTTTATAAAGAAAACTACATAGATTAATTTAGAGAACATCATTTTAATAAACAGAAGAACAGAATTACAATGAAAAGCTTCAAACAAATGAGAAAATTCATATTCAAATAGCACAATATTACTGTTTTTAAAATAAATAAATAAATAAATGTATTTAATTTTTTTTTAATCTTTAATTTATTCTAGGTCTGAGAAAATAAAATATAAAATGCACATCTGCAATAATGAAAAAATACAGTTTTTTACCTGCAGATGTGGGCATGGCATAGCACCTCCCACAGGTATAGTGAACTTGACAGGGACATCACAGCTGCTGCCATTGCTGAAGTGAACAAGTGCACAGGTAGAACTGATATTCTTTATCACAGTTCCTTAAAAAACAACAGAATAAAATACTCAAATCCTTTTTCTTTCACCCCTCGTAGTAAGTATTTTGTAAAAAATCCTATAGACTGTCACACATAACTGAGGTCAAACATGCCTACACTGTACATTCTTCATTTTCATTTAGTTACTCTAAGCTATGCTAGAGCAATGAAGACATTTGTACCTAAAAACCCTGCTTTACTAACCACTTTTAGTAATGCTATAGAAAGAAAATGAAGTCCTTTTCAAGCACAGGTCTGAAATTTTCAGGCTGATCAGGCTAACATAATAAAACTGTCAGTTAACATAATAAAATTACCACCACAGTTAAAAATATGTAATTGAAAAAACGCCCAACCAAACAAGTAAAGGTAATACAAGGATAAATACATACATTCAGAAAATGTTTTTCTGAAGAAATAGCAGAACTGAGTTTTACCTACTAACCATTCTGACTTAAAATTCAACAAAAAGGCAGCAGCATTTAGTGATTTTTTTGGACATTTGCAAAAGCTTGGCTTACAATTTCCTTCCATACTTTTCATAGACAAATACATCATTGCTCTCCAACTTTACAGAATGAATGTCTTCTTATAAAAGTATATATATTTGCACATACAAAATATATATTCATTTTTCATGAATATGCACATGTACTATTAAATGTCACTAAGAAAAAAGTAGTTAATTATGACCATAACTTATGGTTTATCAGTATTAAGGAAGACTAAATAATATTGAAAATGTGGACAAAAATATATACCTGGATAATAAAATCCTGTGATGTCTGATCTTGCAATTACCTTTTGGCTTTTGTGAGTCACATATATTTGACATTTTTGTCTTGTCTTAGATTTCAGCTTCCCACTTTCTTCTTCAAATCCCTGTAATTTGACACAATTATTTGTCTACAACAGCTAATATAGTCAGCCTTAATCTATTCTTTGGAATTATTTAAAAATTGAGGCAATGAGGTAATGCTATGAGATCTGTACAGAATATACAATAAACTGGAAAAACTTTAAACTTTCAGAATAGTTCTAAGTACAGGAAGTACTCATGTAAGAGTTTTCACTATAAAATTATGTTCTATATGGAGATAACAATACCTATATTTTCATGTGTTCATGCAGAAATTTACCTTGATGAATTATAGATCTGGCTACCATTTTCCTACAAAAAAATTTATGAAATAGCACAATTCATATTAAAGGATGAGATAAGGAAAAATCAACTTTTTTTTCAGAATAAGAAAATTTGCTTTGCACATGTCTTTTGTCCACATAGAAAAGTTTTCACAGTAATCTCATTTGCATTAGACGTAGCTCACTATTCAGGATGAATCATTAAAAACTCAAACATGAACTAAAAAAATGTTCAAACAAATCTTCAAGTGTCTAGAAAAAAAGTTTATTTCCAAACTATAAATTCACATTTTAATTGACATTTTCAACCATTTTAAACCACTCCAGTTTAGCAAAATATTATGCCACATCTTCCAGACCTGCCACTGCCCATTATTCTGCCCCACTAGTTTTGGTTCTTCAGACATTAATTATTTTTGCCATTCTGCTCCCAATAACGTTCCTAAATATAAATTACAAGCAAGTACCAAACTTGCTTATAATAAATCAGTTTCACCACTAAATGAAAATTGTGGCATTTATTTTCAACATTAAATAAATCAGTTCCACCATTAACTTTTAAAATATTTATTAACCTACCTCATGAACAATTTGCAGGCATCCATCTCTTACATGGTTCTTCTGAATTTTAAAAATATGCAACCTGAAATCTCAAACTTTTCCACATATCTACACATTGTTCTGAAAAACTACCATAACTCACGGACTCTTGATAAAACCCCTGATTGCTAAGATGTGTATGACGTGCTTCTTTTTCTGATGACATTTTTTTTCTTAAAAAAAATATTTGATTTGATATTTGATTTTCCCTAATAGTCAATAGTGATGGAAAAGATATTAGTAACTTTGACTAAATCATTTATTCTCTGTTTCACTACAATTATCACAATCTCTTTTTTTTTTCAAACTCCCCATCAAAAATCACAAACAACCCTAGAAAAAAAGTCCTAAAAATAAGCAAAACACACAAAAGAGGCAAGGAGATATTTTAAATTGGAGATACATGAGATTTTTCTAGCTTATTCTTTACCCCTACAGAATATTAATTATATCAACAATTTGGGTTTTCAAATTCAGACTAAACCAGAGGCTCCCCACAGTGCTTAACTGACTGCTTGAAGTATAACTCAACAAGGGCTGATTTGAGAGCAGACCTACAGTTCCACAGACACAAAAAGGTATTTGGGTAAAGCATTTTCTTAATTCCTCAGGCTCCAAAAGGACAGCTGCTGCTGAATATTTATTACCAACTAATTTGTAATGCTTGACTAATAACTTGGGCAACTTCCAGCACTCCACATTAATCCAAATACTAGAGACAACACAAGCATCCACAATGAGGATTCCAAGCCATGCAGAATTCAGGTGGCTCAGAAACACTGTCTAAATTCAAATCCATCTTTCTTTTCTCTCACACAGCTTTTAGGTGTTCAGTAGGATTGATCCAGATGCAGTTAGAGTGGCCATTTCTGGAATTCAGTATTTTTACTACAAAAGAGCCCCATCTGATTCTCAGGGATTTTTACCACATTTCACTCTGCTTTTGTTGAAGGCAATGCATTAAACCACAATGGGTGAACGAAACTTCATTTACTTCTTCCAATAGCTGCTACATTTTTTAAGTCCCTTTAAAAAATAATAGTCTTTGCACTTTCCTACTATAAGTGAGAATAGACACCAAGAATACCCACAGATTTCCATGTATCTTGGATCAAACTTTGGGGTTTCATAATCCTGACACCTCCAGAGTCAAGCAACCACCACTCTTCCCTGGGTGCCAATGGGAACAAGCCCATTCTGCCTGGACCTAGCCCATTTTTATGAAAGAGCCTATTAAGAAAGCTAAAAACGAAGGCATTTTATCTAAAATACAGTGAAAAAATCATCAGGAAATTTAAAAGTCTGCTTTGTTGAGTAGAATTTCAGGATAATTATGATTTTTCTATGATGTCACAATGACAATTGTCATTCAGTGCCATATCAGCTATTTCCTTGCTGTAATGTATTTCAGTTGGCAGTTTATTTCTCTATACCCATTTTGTGGGCAGACATTACAGTCGGCAAAACCTTCAACAACACTTTCAAAAGGCATTTTTCTTCATTTTTTCCGCTGTTTTTCTACCACATAAACAGAATTCTAATTACATCTGCATTTCTGCCTCTCACTCTTGAAGCATTTCAGTTGCAGATTAGCAATTACTGAAGATGCTATTCTGATTAGACTCCTAAAGCAGGTTGACTCAGGATAAGTGATTGCACAATGTTAATCACATCATGTCTGAGAGCACACACTGGTTGTTCCAAAGCAACAGTAAAATTACACTCAACAAATGAAACATAAACATGTTTCTGCTGCTCTTGTATTGGGACATTATAAGGCATAGGTAAATCAATAATCAAAATAGCTGTAACAGCAATGTAATATTTTCAAACTAATGTGAAATTAATCAAGATCATCTGTTTTTTGAAGGCACTGAAATGTTTTCAAATGCACAATCTTAATGGAATTTAAAAACTCAAAAACTACAGAAAACACACACACATACATATACAAAAACACTAACTTCAATCACAGTTTCAGAGTAGCTAGACTAATGTATTAATGAAATGGAGAGAGAAAAAAGCCTCACTACCTAGCCAAAAGTGGGTTTCCACTTCAGAATGAGCTCCAGATGCCACTAATTCAGTTCACAATTCTGTGATAAAGCCCACCAGTTCATGTATACCCACATTTTAGGGACTGTTAAATTTTAGTGTACAAAAATGAAGTTGAATCCCACCTCTACTTTCTCTTACAAGAAAGGTACCCTGGAAGATTACAGTGAATTACTCCAATATTACAAGATCTTTTAGTCCTGTTTATCAGATATCAACCACAAATCTTGTATCTAAATTTACTTTAATATATCTGTTCTTTCTCTTTCCTGCCATCATTGCAGCAGAAATAAAGATCCTCTGCTGTGATTTATTTCTAAGAGGCTTGATTTCTGTGGCTCTCTCTGAAGCTTCAGAACTTCTACTTCCCCAATATTTTAAAAAAGTAATTGAAAGCTTGCTGTCTTTTTAACTACCTTCTTTCCTCTATCCATTTTATTTAGCATCATGCTACATTTATGATCATGGAAAAACATATTCCAGAGGTACATAGTGAAGAGGAATATCAAAGGAGAAAAAATATCTTCCCATGTATTACCTTTTTATTGTTGCTTATGTGTGATTCTGAGCTTTTCTCAGTTTCCTTTTTGACAGCTTCCTGAAGATCAGAGACTTGTTGTATATATGTTAACGCTGTCAATATCTCAGCTTCTAACAATTTTACATCTTCATAGGAAACTGGCCATCCCAAATTCTCCAAAGCCTCCAGCAAAGCTTCTTTATGCTGTATATATTGGACTGGCCCATCCTCTTTAAATCTAAAAAAATTATATATATTTTTAAGAAATTAATAATCACAAGTAGGAAAAAAATTTAATTACATCAGTGCTTTGCAGATAGAGTCACAAATTGTGAAGGCAGAATAAAGAATCAGATTTGCCCAATTTATCTTCTCCATGCTGCAAGTTCTTGCATTTCACCCAGATACTGCTGTGTTCAGTCAAATAATCACATCTGGTATAACTATATCTTATAGAAAGACAGCTACAGAGAAATTCAAATGGCTGAGCCATAATTCTGAAAAATAAATCAAATATTTTAATAACTATGAACCAACATTAATGATTAATGTGTTCCTCTAGCAATAGACAGTGCAACTGCTACAACATTTTTTTCATTACATGCATAATTGGCCATATGTTATCAATAATTAAACATTTTGGATGACACCCTGTCAAATTTCTATACTCTGCAACTTATTGTCTATCAAGAGACATCTATTTCCCTTTTTTTTCATTACATGCTGTTTTGTTTAAGAGTATTCATTTCCCCTCTGCACCAGAATGAAGTTAAATTCTCCTTATTAATGATAGAACTGTAGGTTTTTTACATATTAGCTTATGTCTTCTTAAAAGCTTTCTGGTTTGCATTCCCATTTTTCAGTGAAGAACAATTTCAGGTCCATTCAATTTTCATTAATTGATCTTCACTTTATTCTCTGGCACAAAGAGACGCTAACTTCACTGATGTTTATACAGCAATTAATTTTCTAAATCAGTATAAATAATAGGCTAGTTAACATAGTACAAACTTCTAGAGTGATATACAGTTCCAGTACATGCTTTTAAGGTGCTTATTACTCCTTAACAAACCAGCCACTAGAGAGCTCTTTATGGGATGAGAGAAGACTTACTTTGATGTCAAAAGCAACGACATGCTGCCCTCCCAAGGCCCTGCACTTGACACTGATTAAGGATAGAGAAACAACATTCAAAAGGAACACAACTCCTTTCCTTTAAAAATAATCAGCACCACAAAAAGGAAGCCCAGAATTTAATATTACTCCATATCATATATATGTTTTTGAAAGCAAGGTATATTTATGAAATATTCGAAAATTAAACCAGTTGGTTACAGAAGTAGTGATAAAAGCCCTTACAACCAGCTCTTCAGAAGTGCATTAGAAAACCAAAAGTGATAGCTTACTTGTCTTTTTCCTCCTGAGATAGTGCTCTCCAAATAACTAGGTTCAGGCGCCTATTAAAGGAAGCAAAGCAGTTTTTGAGGGAATGCAGTTCCTTGTGCAGCTGATCATCTCAAAACTAGCAAATAAACACAGTTTCTTAAGATATCTGCACTGATTTGTATTCCAAGCACACTGTATCATCAAATTGTATCCTTATCGTTCAGCTATGAAATTATCAACTGCAAAGAAGATGGGAAAACACTATCTTCCATCAAATAACAGCATGACTATTTCAGGGTCATAGAGGGTTCAATGGCAATCACTGCTGCTTCCTGCCACAATTTTCTATGGATGGTTGTCTTCAGCACCAGCAAGTTAAATCAAATAACAAAACTGATTAAATGCCAGTTAAGCTGCACAGTTCCTCCAATTAAACATTTTCAGAAAATGTAGTCTGAATGAAGTAATGCTAATTTCTATTTTTTTCCCTGCTAAGATTACCCCTCAGTTGTGCCATTCGGGTTTCTAATTCATTAAACTCTGGCTATGAAGAAAAACTACTGACAGGAAAACAGAAGTGATTATCCCAAAGCAATGCAGTTCTTTTAAAAGCACCACTAAACTTTCTGCTTTTGCTCTTTAAGACATAAATTTAAAACTCTTATAAGATCATCTAACTTACGGTTTTCTCTATTAACATCCCAAACAAGTTGTCACTCAATTACTTCATTTCAGCTATGGAAATAAATCTTTACTGATGATCCTAGTTACTGTAATTCTAGAAAAAAAAATCCAAATTTCCTTTGGATATGAGAACAAATTCATTGCTAGGAAAAATTCAGATTGTAACCTGATTGACTACAAGTTGTCTTGACAGATTTACTGGTGCATGTACAAAAAACACCCCACATTAACAACAAATTCTGAATACTAAATTCTTGATGATTCATTTTATCTATCAGAAACTAAATCCCAGCATTTTTAGAATACAAACTACTTAGTTCATTCTCAATATACAGTCTCAGCATGCTCCATTGCCTATTTCATCCTTCTAAACTGCACACTCATAACTAAGTTGGTAATAAAATCTTCTGGCTATACAAAATCATACACATTGTGAAGCTTGCCATGTTTTTCACCTTTAATACTGTATATTCTCTTTGTCAGATGACAAAAATTCTGCCCTCACCACTTTTCTCCCTCTAAATCTGATGTTAAACCCAATCTGCATATGGGGAAAATACCGGCATGCTTGCTTGAAACCTGGATGCCCTGATAATGTATTGTTTCATCTACATATGTCAGAATAAATTTGTGACTAACCACTATTTACAAAAAATGAAGTGCAGTTTTTGGAAATTCAGTTACTACAAAAGGGCTGTGACATTAGAGCAAAAAAAATTGAAAATTGACTGGCTTGCTGTTTCACATGTAGAGGAAAAGCAAAGAGATCTCCTTTTTATACTGTCAATTATAAGCATCTTCAGGCAGATTAGTCTTCTATACCTCTTTTTCATGGAAGTAGGAACTCAGTCCTACTATTGTAAATACACTGATTCATTGATCTTTGTTGGTAAATAGAAGTAAACAGTAATCTTTATCACTTTATCAAAGTTTTTAGAAGACTGCAGAAATGCTATCAGAGTTTAACCAGAAAACAATTTTCTTCCCCTTAAAATCAAAGTCAGTAAATGTAAAATATTCAATGGTATAGCACAGCAATGAAAAACTTTTTTTTTTTCAGAATTCACTATCATAAATACACCACTTGAACCTTCTATTAAAATGAGTGACAAATCGATTTCTATTAATTCTTCATCAGCCTGACAACAGTGTTGTCTCTGTGACAGAACAAACAAGAGATTTTTATTCACTGACTCCATTAATACTAGACATAGCAAGCAGCATTTTCAAATCAAAATTCTTGATTTTGCCACAAAAGATCTATATAGGACAATAGGATTGAAAAAGAAAGCTATAACATGCTTTAGAAAGAACTGGTATGATCATATAGCTACCAAGGAAAATAATCTCAAACCTTAAAGACTCCCTGAAGAATTAATCAAAAAACAAGGATTAAACGCTTGTCATCAATGGGGTTTTGGCCATATAAAATAATTACATTTTTAAATGTTATTAGAATACAGCTTAAAAATATTTATTAAAGTAATTCTAGTCAAAGCTCTCATATGATTACGGAATTACACCGTAGTCAAATAATTGCATTATTTCAAAAAAAATATACAAAGTTGGATTATGGAAAGAAGTAGCTTAGACATCTAATGCTTCTTTCCTCTTTACTTCTATTGTGCTTTTACTAACATTTAATTAAAAAGTACCACACGCGTGCCTCTCAAAAAACAAAACAAAACAAACAAACAAAAACCCCACCAAATATAAATTGTCAATTTCTTCTTGGTGCCTCAGTTATGTTCTTGCATGTATAGTTGTGATAGAGATCTGGCAGCAAAAAGCAGCAAAAAGCAGGTCCTTAAATTAAGTGTAAGCCTATGTATATAGGAGCTAAATTTTAAGTTAAAAGTCTGGCTAGCATTGTATGTTTACAGGCAATTCCTCCTGAGGAATGACTTGTTTCAGGTTTGCTACCAAAAAGTGAAAGAATTTTGCTTTTGTCACTGAACAAATATGAACATGTTGTTATTTATCTCTTTGCCTATTACTTCTTTTTACATTCTTTTTTTTTTTTAAGAAAATAATTTTTTCCTACATGTTATGGTGGATCAAAGTGTGTCAATATGTAGAATTATCAGTATGAGCAAAGCATGTGTGAGGAAATACCAAGTACCTAAGATAAAAACTGAAACATGACAGCAACCATGATAAATTTCTGATGAGTAGACTTGCCTCTCATAGGATTTAATTGCTTGTTCCAGCTTCTCTTTATAGGCATCAAGATTCACTGCCCAAGGATTAATTAGTGCAATCCTCCTCTTGTCACTGCTAACATGGGCCAATGGTAACATCTATCATACAATAAAAGACACGGATATCATTTATCATACAAATTTTGGAATGACTGAATGCCGAGGCTGAGAACAGCCCTAAAGAACTCTGGAAGCTTCAGAAAGAAAAATCTAAGCACCACAAATGTCAGAATTAAGACACAGTTTCCAGCCAGTTCTTCTAAAATTACACAATCCCATTATGCAGAAGTTACAAATTAAGATTCCTAACTACTAAGTAATTCTAACTAAATCAGTTAGAATCAATTAATCAACTCACTCTAATAAGGTAAGTCAGAAGGAAAAAATATGTCTAGTGCATGACCCTATTCCAGGTTTTATTGCCTTAAAACACTCTCATACTTTCTAGCATCTAACTCTGGCATACAGGTGTGAAAGTAGATATTCAAACGTATTTAATGCTCTTATTCTGGAGGACTTTCTTTTATAAGGAATTAGAGTAGCAAAGCTGTAGAGAGAGATTTCTTACCATCACACTGATCCCCAAAGAGTGAACAAGGTGGACATTGGTCATCGAAACTTGTCTTGATTGTTTAGGAACCTAATTAGGTTCATCAGAATCAGGGACTTCAATATTTTTCAAATCTCCCAATACAACACCTACATAAGTCAACTTCATTACAAAATAAAAACTAATACAACTGCAAGTAGATCTTCAAAAAACAGAGAAAAAGGGTAGAAATGGATGACAAAAGAGGAGGAAAGATGCCTTTCAAGCTCCCTGTCCAAAGTCCCACCATCTTTCAGCCTCTTAAATTATTCAGTAGTTCATAAAACAAAAGCTGGTTTACATATCCTGATGTTGAATATAAACAAAAACAAACAAACATACAAACACACAAGGAAGAAGTGGAGGAGAAAGAGAATGTTACTCTCCCCAAAACTGTCTTCAATGCTTATGATTGAATGGGACTCTTCCCCAAGTGCCCATCTGAGATCAGGATATAGATGAGAAAAACATGGATGAGGTTCAATTTGCATTAAACTAAAACCCTTGTTGGGGTAATTAGACAAACAATCAGAAAATAGAGCAATAAAGAGAATTATTTAATTGAGAACATTTTTCAGGGATGCTTTATTTGTGTTTGAATCATGTCAGCATAGCTGGATTCCAAATTGCAACAGTATAAATCATTTTTTAGGAGCAGTGGTGTGACTTTTTATCACCTTCTCTTTCCAAGGATGTAGTCTCTCTGATTGATAAATCTGTGTCACATCAGTGCCAGACCACATCAAAGCTCCTAATAAGAAATTAATCTTAAAATCATTTAGAAGCTAAAGACAATGGGAACATGTCAGTGAAAATATCGTGCTGGAGACAGATGAGGTAAATCTCTGCCCATAATTCTGAGCAGTGATATCTGGCTACTTGTCATTTCCAGGTGAAGTCTGAAAGCTGACAGGCAGGGAAGTGATGACCCCTCTCCAAGTTCTGTAATGCCTTGATTGTTGTCTATGATGTTACACAAACCAACATAACAGAAGTTCAGCAGGACCTCACCATGTAGGAGTCCACATCTACATCACCTTACAAATGCTGAAAGTAATTTCAAATACAAACAGCATCATTTGCAATGTGAATATTTAATATACTTTATAAAATACTTTGTATAGAATAGAAGGGGCAGACAAGCATAAACACATTATACATCTGAAGACAAAAACCAGAATGGAATGTGCTCTTAGCAAATACTAAACTTGAAATACTATGCATACTTTGAGAACAATGAAAACTGCTCACAAAGTCAAGTAAAATTTGACAGATTCAGCTGATAGAAATTACAGAGAATTTTTTTTATTGCCAAAATGTTTTTTTTCATTTTCTAAGTTAAATACTTTGACTTTCATACTAAAAGAATTCACTTGCTCAAAATGGCTTTTATTTCAACCCCCAAATTTCAAAATCTTAAAGACAAAACCAAAGCACAATAACCTTACAGTTTTGGTTTTTTTTAGACCAAAGAAAGATGATTTTGTTGGCTGTATCTGATTCTTTTGAACAAAGCACTGAGTCAAAACTCCATGACTTGCAAACCTGTACTTAGATGCCACAACCTGCAACATATATTTACATGATTCTACAGGGAAGGTTCCCCCAGAATTACCATAGCATAATTTAGAAAAGCTCCCAAGCCATTTTTTTTTCTGAATATGAACCTGGATCAGTAGTTTATTAAATGAACCTCTTTGAAATAACTCAGGTGAAACTGACAGATTGCACAGAACTGAAAACAACAGGTCAGCCTTTTGTTAATGAACAGTTGTCATGGAAACCTTTTTCTTACTGCATCTCCAAGCTAAGAAAACTGTTCATACTTATTCCATCATCACTGCTGGCAAAGGCCAAAAATAAAAATTATACTATCCCCTGAAAACCAAACAAGGATGTCTGCATTCCACACCAAGAAAACTAAGATCTCAGAAGGAACAATGCAAAATTATCTCTACATTTATTATCTTGTATGAAATCTTCTGAAGTATTGGAATAATCAACATCCTTAAAGTCTCCTATTCAAGCTCACTGTCTAGTCTCACCCTATTTTCTTGATATGCTGGTGTGAAGCTTGAGGTGAAGTGGGTTTTGCAGCTTAGAAATTCTACTGCTTTCACCCTGTGTGCAACCCTCAACCTTCTTTTTCTTTTCTATACTCAGCTTCAGATCCAGAAAAATCCATTCCCCTACACATAGAACAATAATTCTCCATTGCCTGAGAAACCGAGTGTTTTTCTTCTACAGTCTGCATGCTTTGGCAAAAATTCTCATTCCCTAATTTAAAAATCAAGCATGAATACTTAAAAAATGTAAAATTTTGCACATCGGCTACAAATATTTTACTTAGTTCTGTACCACATTCTATTACAAATCTCTTTTTCTTAATTATTTAAAAAATAGTTGTTTAGCTTTTTCTTGGAGTATTGTTTAAAGAAGCAGTTTTTATTAATTGAAATGAGGTGCAGCATATTAATAGGACTTTTGTATGATGCATCCCACAAGAAAAATTAGAGCAATTTGCTATGAAATGGATTTCCTATAAGTGGAAAGGCAATTCAAACTTTATGATACGAAATTCCCATAAATTTTACATAATCATACAACTGTCTTACACCTCTCAAAATTTAATTTTAATTACTGAATACTTTTGAAAAGATACTTAGAATACTTTGAAAAGATCTTAGCAGTCACATGTAAAAGGTGAGAATACACAAATCCACAAAATGTGCACCAGCACCCTTTTCCAGATGACTTTATGGAATAAAAGACATCCTCTAGTGAATTAATAAGTATCAGTGGAGGCTCAAGAAATTGCCAAACACCTGACTGCTGCACACTGCCATCCGCTGGTAACTGTGAAAGAACTTAAGGGTAAAGTATGCAAAACATACCATTAATTATGTTTTATCTTCTTACTGATGCATGAATGAACTTTCAGATATGTATGTTACACTTAGTGCACATCAACAATCTACAATACCAGAAACTGTTATTATGACATTCATAGAAATTAATTTTAAAAATCTTTTTGAAAACACTATCAAGTTTTGTTCTAACTTTCAAACAGTGTCAGGACATTACCTTATCAAATACTTTAGAAACTACATGCTTGTCCAGAACTGGGATGTATTTTGTACCGTGAGGGACAGTTGTAGGAGCTAAAGCATCCATGATGGTGAGTCGCCTAGCAGTCAAGCCATGGGTCTTTAACCAAAGAGCTGAAGAGATATCTAGAGAGCTAGAAAAGAGAGACTGTGAGATGTAGCACATTTGAAAGGTTTGAAATGACTGAAGAAACTATGTAAACTGCAAGTTTTGTTATGCATTTATATATGCACACACATACCTTTTAGATGCCCTTTGCACATTCTGCATTTTCAGATCTAAGAGAAAACATTTGCATTTTGTTATCTCAGAGGTTTTGTGTGCACAAAAGTATGCATAAATAAGTTGCCATATAATTGCACCATTTTTTGAGCCTACAAGCAGCATCATGCACAACAACTATACAACATTTCAGTTGCTAAATTAATCAGTGAGAATTAGTTTTCCTTGCCTTCGTGGTGCTTGATCAATAGTAAAGAGTGTTACCATGTGCCTCATGAGCCCTAATCAGCCAAAGAGGAAATTTATAAAATAGGAAGGAAATTTGTTTTTTAAACTGAAATTTGTTTCAGTTTATTTATTTTTGACCAAGACCAAAGATTAACCAGTTTATTTCCCAAGTCAAGATGTGACATCAAGTACTACCATTAATGAGATGGCCAGGAGTAGCTAATTTAAGGTACACCACTATGAAAATCTCTATAAAAGATATACAAAAAACTAAACATAAGATACTGAAATGTAAAAAAATCAAACCTCTTTAAGTGTCATAGGTAAGGTTTTAGAATGACTTAGAGGATGTATCATAAAGTTCAGAGTTGGACTAATTGCTGAAAGAAATGAATACTATCTGCATGTATTTCTAAGCCCCATTGAAAACCCAGTTGTAAACAGCTAGTTTGAGAACTGGCCACAGCTGTAAGGACACTGTCACAATACCCAACTTCGTGTCCAGCTCTGCATCTCTGTTGAGTTTCAGTCCTTTGTACTGCAGATCTACACAGTTTTACTGCAAACAAGGTACCATTAATTACAAATGTAATGGGAGAAACCTTACCATCTGCCCCACTTGGAGCTTCTTGTTCTGTCAACTTGCCTTTGAAAACGGTTGTACATTTCACACCTTTCTTGACAGAAAACGTCTTTTCCTCTGGAGACACTCCTGCCTCTGGGCTTTCTCCCGTAGATTTCACACCATGGCTCAGGATTCGCAGCAGACTGGTCTTTGTTTGATCTGTAGTTGTTGAAAGGGAAAGAAAGGAAGAGCTAAGTTACTGCTCAAATATATGCCTGGGATTTTTGAGTTCCTCATTGGTATTCAGTTTTTAAGGGACTGCCTACACAATACCTCAAATAGAAAACTACTTCAACACTAACTTGTACTTTGTATTTTCTCCAAAGATGAGCGTTTATTTTACTTCAGCTGGGTAAATTTAGTTTCAGATTACATACAAAGGACACTTCCAGGGGAAATGTAGTACTATGGGTGTAGTAAGGGGAAACATTAGTGTAAGTAATGCTGTAATTGGTACAATGTAGATCACTTCATTCTTGCCAATTACGCACTTACTTAGAATGAAAAGAGATTAGGGTTTAATATCTACTGTTAAAAACCTGTTTACAGAGCTTTCAAAACATTCTGCTAAAATAGCTACTTTTTCATGGCAGGGCCTGCAACAAAGCACAAATGAGCAGACATTTGTTTTTCTTTTTGGGCCAAATGAGTAGGATGGCTGAAAAGTAGAGATGAAGTTTAGATTTTCAAAATTATGATTACTTAAGTCAGCAAACAATTTGTTCCCAAAACAAGGGATGATTTTTGCTATTTGCAACAGATCTTTTCAAGTTAGTGAATGAATTCTGCTAACAATTACAGCTCATTTGAGTCTTACCTGCATATAATGCTTTCTTTCTTCGGGGGGGACTGGCAGCAGTGCTTTGCCCGGCCTGCTCTTGTGATGGCACTGATGGTTCTTCTGAAGCACAGGATGGCCTACTCCTAAGAGAAGTACTCAGCTCTTCAATGTGTTTAGATACAGGGACACAGTGTGTGTCTGCTTGTGATTGTAAGTGACAAAAAGAAATTATTGCAAATATATAACACCAGTTTAAAAAATCCTAAGATGAAGTTTTCTGGTAACTTAAACGCTGATTTCAAATGCTTTGAACTGTGCAAAATATTATTCTGTTATACTAATATGCATTTCACAGGAGAGTTTAAAGGAGGTTAAAATATTTTAGGTTTTTAATTATTTAAATGTAATTTCTTAGTTTATTTAAAAGACGTTCATTACTTTTAAGGTATCACCCTCGTATATTTTTAATAAGAACAGAATGTTCTGTAATAGCTCCTTTTAACCCCAGGACTAAGTAACTACCATCAGCAATGAATATATCTGCCACATACATACATATGCACACATATATATATACACATATATATATCTATGTCCCAGCATTAATAGAAAATAAAATATGCAATTTCTGAAATAAATACTCTAAAAATATTTTCATACTGGACATCCTACCTGCCCTTTCACACATGAAATCATAACACATCATTGTCCACTTTTATTAATTTTTACTTTATTTTCATTCCTTGACTTCACTGTTTTAAATAGATTTCTGTCTTAAAAATCTGATTTGTTTTAATGAATTTTTAAAGTTTTTTAGTATCACTGCACAAATAAATACACAAATATATTTGTACATAACTTACGTTTCAATCACCATGTCACAATGAGCAGCCATTTAGTCACGAGGTATCAAGCCAGCTCTACTTAGGTGACAATATCTTTTCATGAATTCTCCAGGTGAGAGGGACGAATTTTTCCACGTGTTGGAGACAAAAAAAATTTCGCTTTTTGCTTTAATTATTTGTTATATGTTGAGACTATTGGTATATTTGAGATAATTTTGTTTCAGGAATTACAGTATTGTTTTTTTTCAAGTTTTTCTTTTCCATAACCTTGGCTGTTAAAAAACCCCCAAGAGTAAGAAAGGAATAACCTTCTTTTAAAAAGGAGAAATGTAAGAGATATTTCCCACCTATTATTAACATAATAACAGAATGAGGACATATTCTCTGGATAATTTTCTTCATTATAAGAATTCATCATCAGACTTTTCTCATGAAAGGTCTTCACTTTCTCTAGATCTTTCTCTCCTTGATCAATTTCTCTTTTCAAAAGATGTATGTCTTTATTCTAAGAAAAAGAAAATCAAATGGTTTAGTACAATTACTCCAAAATATGTTTCATCTCTGAACTGAAATGATGCAAGTTCTGATAATAATTCTGAATAATGACTCAGAACAGCTTCAAATTTTGTATACTTTTTCAGGTAGGGTCTTGTGCTTGGCATTCAAATTATTCTTCCTTTCTAGGAAAATGGCAAGCATTCCCTAACTAGCCAATTACCCCTTGAGATATGAACAGCTGTATTTCTGAATGAGGTCACTAGCATCACTCATTTCAAGCAAGCAAGAAAATAAGTAAGCAAATAAATTAAATACAAGATATGCACATTACAAGGGATAGCCTGCCATTCTACAGATCTCAGCTCTATCACATAATGTCACAGGCCCTGGTATGCAAAAAACATACTCTTCAAGTGAACACTGGAACTGATTAGGAATCATTTAGGCTAGAGGAGGAAACAGGAAGGAAATTCCAAGGATGATCCCTTTACAACTCCCACAGGGCCACAGGCTCCCATCTCCAAGTCTGGAGGTGTACTACACAGACTCTGGCCCTCATTATTCCAATATGAGCAGTGTCACACAGTCCACACCAGCAGAACCACTGAAATTGCCCAGTACACTGACATTTTTCAAGAGATGGATTATTTTCACATCTTCCTTCTAATTGGTGTCTATAAAGTTCAGATTTCCCAGTACTGTCTTGTACCACCATTTCTGAAATCTTTGCACTCAATTCAGTGAGTGTTAATTTTAATTAAAATCAAGAATACATTTCAAATGAGTGTTTCTGAGAGTCTATTCAGAAATTTCCTGTTGGAGATTTTTGACCTACTTAGTCACTCTTGATAGATGACTGCTATTCTAGTCATCTTACTCCTTACAGATCTTTCCCAAGCAGCTACTGTAGAACAAGCTTGTAACAAAATCCATAGAATCATTATCATTCAAATTCAGCTCTGCATTCTCATATTATTAACCGGATACAAGGCACATTTTCATTTCAAACAGCAACTAATTTCTGAAACAGCAGAGATCACGTGTTTCTTCCAGAGCTGATTTGGTCTACATATTCTTTTAGGTTTTAGTTTTCAGGGGCGGGGAGGGGGGTGTGGGGTATCTCAGGAGAGGGAGAATGTGTTTGCAAAAATAGCATTACAAATGTACTTTGCATTATATTTAGTCTTTTTTTGCTGCAGTCTAAAAAAATTTCACCAGCAAAACAATCATATTATTACTTTCATATCACATCAAATCTGACTAGGATTAACCTTCTCTTTTTTAGTAATCTATTGTAATATGAAATCACAATAATGCAAGTCATGTGGCTCTTCAAAGTAGCATGAAGCAGCAAATATATTTATTTTCAGATACTCACAACAATAAACTCTGTAGTATCAGGATCACTCAAATAAATGTTGTAATAATGAAACCGTCCCTCTGTTTTAGTAGATAGTTCATACAAAAATTTATTGGCTTCTGTATCATCACAGTTGAAGGATACAGTATGGATGGGAATTTTACAGTGAAGTTGAACTTCAGCCAAAATAATCTGAGGGGGCTGAAAATCAAAAAAATCCTTACGTTAAAAAGTGGCATCTAGAAGCATATTTATCGAAACATAGAGAATTTGTAAGAATTTAATCAGTTGTTCTGTTGCTCAGAGATGGATATAGATCAGTTAAAAGGATCCACTTTACACAGATTGCTATTTCAATCAGAAATCAGCTAAAGGAGCTCATTTAAAACCGATTTTGAAAGACAGAAAATGTATTAAGGCACATGATGTAAATTGTAATATAATCAGTATTCTTTGTTTCTGAAGTTTTAAAAAGAAATTACTAATGTTTAGGAAATTAAACTACTATATTAGTGTTTAGTATCACTGGGTATATATAAAAATATTTTTGGAAGTATACGAGTGTGGATCTTTTTAAGGAACTAAATTAGTTCAAAGAGAAGTTGATTCAATATCAGAAAACAAAGAAGAGGCTGAGAAAATAGGAAAGCTAGTTTCCTTCTCCCATAAAAAAAATTAAAATTAGGTGAAAAAGTAGATCTACCATCTTCAAAAAATGCTGAAGGATCTGGTAAAAAGAAATTATTGATTCAGTTCTCTAAATTCTGATAACATTTCAGTTGTTCAAAATACTCAAAAATCTTGACAAATTAAGCAAATTAAGCAATAAAATTGTTGTGTTGGTTGAACTTTAAGAGTTGAAAGCAATATTGGCCACTTCCCCTTTTTTAACCGCTAAAAAGGTATGAAAGACATTATTAACAAGGTAAAAAGAAATTACTTATTCACTAATTTTAAACTTAATAAAAATATTAAAAATAAGAATAAGCGTACATGAAGGCAAATTATTCTTTGGTAAAATATTAATGTATGTACTTAGCTAGAAAAACTGTGAAACAATGCCAATAAACATCCGTGAGACCCCACAAGACTCAGCACGGCAGGTATGACATTCATCTCATCATTCCAACTGCTGACACCTCTTCTCTGCATTTTCTGTTTTCTCACTTTGAAATACCTGGTCAGGTCTCCCATCAGTCAAGAGGTAAATAGCCTGAGTGTCGGTATCAGCAAGAGCAATCTGGAGAGCTTTGAGTGTATTTGTGGAACTTCCAACCTAAGAAACCAAAGAGAAAAAGACAAGAAACAGCAATAAATACTAAGAATTCTTTGCCTCTGTTCTTAAATTTATAATGACAGTGTACTTATTCGAGGGATATTACAGAATCAAAATGACTAATAAAATGGTGAAAACATTTATGTCATGCAGCTAACAAAAGCTAAGCCAGTGTCAAAGTAACATAAACTGGTACCTGATTGGTATTCAGTGCTTATGCAAACACACATGAGCAAAATGCTGGCAGCAGCAATCTGAGCTGGACAAGCAAAAGCAATCACTAAAAAACTATAAACCCATAGGAAGATGTAAGACAAAAGATTCTCCTCATTTTTACCACTGATGCTCCTGCTTGCCAACTCATCACACTCCCTTCAAACACCTATTTTACTTAATCAAACAGTACAAAAGTTGTTCAAAAGAGTTGCACAATTTCTCCAAAACTAGTAAAGGAGTTCTTGGTTTTCCAAGCATATTTTTCCAGACTCTCTCCCATCTACCCCCTTCACACATTAATGTAAGTATTATTTATATTTTAGCACAAAAAGGTTACCTATAGCAACAAAACATGCCCAGCAAACTAATGCTGTGCTCACTAAAATTTCCATTAGAGTAATACTAGCACTTCTCCTATGGCATTCACATACTTAGTGATCATGATCTGTCTTTCTCCTTTATACACTAAATTCAGTGAAATGCATTTCATGGCTCAGGAACCTAAGCCCTACATTTTATATCTTCAACTGTCCACCTTTCAAACATTGTGTACAAAACCTTTCAAATTAAAAGCACATGTAAGGTTTACCAGTATGAAAAGCTATTTCATCAAGTCTTAGTCTTATAATGTTGGGGGTTAGGTTTGTTTTGCTTAAGAGATTTTTTCCCATAAGCTGCTAGGAGACTAACTACTGGTTGCTTATGAGTGCTTGACCAAAACAAAGAGATGGCCAAAAGTCGGGAGGGGGAGATAACGCGAGTTTTGGGGCAGGTAAAGGACAGGGCTGGGGGCAGTTTTTTCCTGTTGGTCTCAGCATCGGAGGGAGGACGGCCAGGCTGTTGCTTGCTGTAGGAGGAGTTCACTGTCACCACCGGGTCCGGTCCTGGGAAATCTCCCATCATCTGCTCGTCTGCCCAGGAACTCTGAGCTGCCTCCTCCTGCCCTGCTGGAGCTGGGCCGGCCCTGTCCCACCACCACCGCTTCTTCAGCACTGCTCTGAGGCTTTTTGCTCCTCTGTAGCGCTGCACTGCCCTGCCCTGCCAGGACATCCCTGCTGTTCCAGCCACCACCATGGAGCTTCTGATCTCACCCACCAGCCCGGGATTTTCCACCGTTCCAGCTTGGTGCTCTCAGAGTCCCGCAGTGGCACCGATATCAGACTGCCCCGGGCTTTGTGAAACAAAGTCCCTCGAGGTTTTCCTGGTTCTGTTTACTATTAATGCTGTACTTGTTGTTGTTCGTCTTGTTATACATACTGGTAAAGAACTGTTATTCCTATCCCCATGCCTCTGCCTGAAAGCCCCTTTAGTTTTCTGAATTATAATAATTTGGAGGGAGGGGATTTGAATTCTTCATTTCCTAGGGAGGCTCTGCCTCTCCTTAGCAGACACCTGTCTTTCAAACCAAGACATAAGGGAACCAAAACAAAACCTCTAAAAAGATAAGAGTCTGTTTTATGCTTGTATAACATCTGAGTACTGCTCTGGAGGGCAGTGAGGATTGTAGTGGCGTAAGAAGAGATTCAGGATCCATGTATATAATGCATTACAGAAGATAAATGTAAATATCTAACATTGACTCATACATGCAAAAATATGCTAAGAGATTGCATTATTTCTTCATTCCTGTGAGCTATGTTAAAATTTCTTCCAGTCCTTCCCACCAGCAATCCATTCTATTAAAAAGGGCAAAGGAAATCAGGTGAAATGGAATAGAAGGTACATTCTGAGTGTTACTCTGTATGGCTACATAAGAGTGTATGGACCAGACAATGTGATAGCTCATCTGCTTAATTACCTTATCTTCTAACTCACAAGCAATCCTTACCAGTACCCACTCACAAGAAATAACCAGCCTAAGCTGGTAAATTTATCTAACAGTCCTGATGTTTTAGAAATATCGAAGTTTTAGACACATTGCCCATTATCATGTGTATATTGGCCAAACTGATTTCAAACAAAACAGCTTCTTTCACTTCTTCTCACATCATGGGAACATAGGGTGGATGCTGATGATGTGCAGAAAATAATCCTGTACCTTATGGTAAAAGCTGTTCATTTTAGGTTTCTCAATTGCAACTGTTACAAATAAACATCAGTTTTACCAGTGTTTAAACAACAATGACGTATTTCAAGTATATGACAGTACTACTGCTAAAATTTAAAATGTTATCACATCTAAAGGATTTCTAAGGAGCAATTAGTTACTGTTTATAGCTCAGCTTCCTTATTCTGGGACCAAAAAGCATAAAATGGGATCAAAGGATCTACTCTGAATAATACTCCAGAGCAACCCTCTGTTCATTTCAGCTTCACTGTAAATCCAGCTTTTTGATCTCAGACTTACGCCTGCAATGCTTAAATGAGGCTAAAAGGTCAGCAGCAGATGTCATCCCTGAAAGAAAGTAGACTGTTCTTGTACCATTTCCTATTCCGTTTCAGATATCTAGATCTGAACTTAGAATGAAATTTAATGAAAAATTCACACGTTTATGATAATGATGGAAAACGCCATTCACTAATCCATATGCAAGATGGTATCAAAATACAGTAGTTCAAAGTATTATTGAACTTGCATGATGCTGTACAACATACATGACTTAAACAGAGCCAAGTTTTCAAACCTCAAAGAGAGCAGCAAAATAAGGCTAAATAAGCTCAATTACAAGTGTTCAGCTACTCAGGGAGGCCACACTAATACTTCCTTTTCTCTGTGTGTTGGTCTGTTAATCTTTTCTGAGAATACCAGCTTACTGATCTTGCCTTGTAGTCTCAGAGATATTATGTAGCTTACCCAATTCCCTCATCCCCAGGAATTTCATATTAAGTCTGAGGAAGAGCTGTCATAATGCTGAGGAGTTTGTTACACAAACATGGGGGTTTGTGCTGGAAAACATAATGTGGGATGCATCTATACCTTTGCAAGGTTGATTTTTAGTCTTATGCTCATAACATTCCTGTCCACATTTTACACATTAAGTGGTCCTAAAGCTGCTGATAGTTACAATCTGGTGGATGACTGTGACAAGCAGTTCTGCTTTGTTTCAGGGGGAAACACTCCAATTTTGGCCACTGTCAGAGAGAGAATACATAGATGTTTGGTCTGAGTATGTTTGTTCTCATGTTCCTATGGCACCTAAAGTTAGCTGTCTATCCATCAAAAAGGACTAGAAATGCTTCTCCAGTTTGCTGGCTTTGGTCTCCTGTACCACCTCTGAGCTAAAAGTTAGCCAGCAACACCTCTCATCCATGCAGCAGCCCTGCAGCAAGAATGACAAATTTAAACACAGGATCTGAGCACATGACACCTATGGAACACATGATACCTACGGAATTCAAATTGGTCAATGCTCGCATTGTGGCTACGAAACATAGCAGGCTGCAAGTTGAATTAATATGATTTTATAAACAGGTCCATTGTTAAAGGATTATTTTACCTGACAAACACGTATTCAGATCTACTTAATTTTATCCATCATCTATATTGTCAGCTTACCCAAGCCAAATACTTAGTCTATGCAAAATCGCCCCAGCCATACAGGAAGTGGACAAACATACACAACTTTGTGATAATTAGCTGCCATGTTACCTCAAGCCCTTTTATCCAAAGCCAAGCATCTTGCAAATTTTCCTCATTAACTTCAATAAGTTTCTCTTGCCATGCCACTGCTTGGGCACTAAATTTCACAAAGTTAAATCTCTTCTTGTGTCTCAGTTGTTCCTGCAGGAAACAGCATCTGAATTTTACTTACTATTAAAAGAAAGAATACTTGTATCCTGAAATACTAATAACAATTATTTTAATTATTATATAGTTAGTTATGATTACAATAAAATATTATAACATATAACAAAAGTTATGGTGTACAGAGAGACATACAAAATAAGAGACAATTATTGCTTGCAACTATTAAGATTGCTTGAAATTCCCAATGTAACTCTCCATATACCCATATTTCTCAAACAATTTAAACAGCAAATGTGTAGGAGGGCATGAAAGAGAGAGATGAAACTGGATATGATCAGTGGTGTAAGAAAGAGATTATCACTGCTTACCAGAGGAAACTGAAATCAGAAAGAAAGTAAGATATCAATTAGAGAAGGAGAACAAAAATCATACAAAGAGCACTGGCAAGGGGAACTAGGACAGGAGGAGAAAATCAAGAATTTGCTGAAGCTGCTTTCGGAGAGAAGTTATAAGTCAGGGGAGATTTGTGCAAGCAAGTACAAACTTTCAGAGCCTGAAGTCTTTGCCTCCCTTTCTTCACAATTTTTGTGCAGCTTCCTGTGAAATCTTCTGGCACAGTATCTAATGTATTTCTAGTGCTGATCTGCTTAGAGGACCACAAGGAGTTTAGCACTTAGCTCAAAAACCTCTCTGTCATAGTTTTAAGTTTTTCAGTTCTACCAATGACTGCAATCAATGCCAGACTGACTTTTCATCTCAGCTACTTCTCTTAGAACTAAAGAAACTTAAGATTAATCATGTCTCTGAAAATTAATGTAAACTTAGGTGACATCATTAACTACTAAAACAAGACAAGACAAATCCTATCTTAGGTGTGTCTCCCAGTACTCACAGCTTTTGAGGTACTCCTGCACTTTGCCAGTCCCTTTGCAAAGTTCTGAGTCACTGTAAGATGCAAGGAAGTTCAAAACTTTCTACACTCTCTATTGTAGAAGTATGAAAGTGACTCTAGAACACACATTACAAATCACAACAAACCAATGGAATTGGATGACACTGCTTAAAAGTAAAAATGAAAATGCCAAAAGGTGTTTCATTGCATAGATTGGTTTTGGTTTGGGTTTTTTTGTTGTTGATGTTGGTGGTGGTGGTGGTTTTTTGTTTGCTTGTTTTTGGGGTTTTTTTTAGAAGGGAGATGGCTTGAGGGAAAGAACTACTTAAGCCTTTTTAATTTTTAATATTTTCTCTAGCTTTTTTTCAAATAGTTGTATAAATGAGGGGAAAATACAAATTCTTAACTAAAAAATGAGCATATGAAGAAAAATCTAAATATTTTTATAAAGCTGCTGGTTCTAAAAAACTTTTTTAAAAATAAACAAGAAGTAGATTAACAACCATTTAGAAAAGACCTGTTTACTCTAAAATGCTCCTCAGCCTTCAGAGTCATCCCTTTATCATACCTGCATTAGCTGAAATATTTTTTCCTTCACTAGTGGCAGTTTGTTCTTCATAGACTGGGATGTATCAATAAGAATATAGACATTATCTTCAAACACGTTCCCAAAAAGCCCTCTGCTTCCTTGTTGAAGCCACTTAATTCTGGGGGAGGACAAAAAATATCAAAACCTGTTCTGTAAAGTCTATGGAGCTCTGTGTATCAGAATCTGAAAAGTAGGAAGGATCTTTTTGTAAATTGCTGTACTTCTTATTCTCTTTCCCTAAGCACCTGTTAGTAGTCACTGTCAGAAGCCCTTGATGAATCACTCCCCTGTCCCTACATAACATACAAGACATTTTTAGTTTTTTATTTCAATAGGAATCTGGAGACAGACAAAGAAAATACAAAACAATACAGCATCTTTATAAAGTCAGGTAGTATCAGGTAGTTTGGGCTGGGAAATCCAGTGTGGAAGCAACTATAACTGTGATCCCTGTATATCTATTTTCCACACTCATCTCAGTAAATCATTTAAGCCTATACTGCTATGCCTCCCTTTTCAGGAAACCACTTGAGAATCTCTTCTCCAAGGAACTTAAGCATTTCGAAGAGCCTTAATATAACACAGATGCTTCAATGGTTTGTGGACCTTGAGCCTTAAAAACAGAGTTAGATTTACATTTTAAACAGGACTGGAGTGTGCCTGCCAGTTAAATACATGCATACATACTGCTCTGCACATGAACATTTCCTCAATAATGGCTTCAGCAAGTTCAAATCTGATTTCCCTTGAGAGTTATAAAATACACATCCACACTGAAACAGACATTTAACACAGAGAATACCATGGCCTTGAGAAAAATTTTAATCTCCACAAAAGGTTTCAGAAATTACCATGGAATTATAAGGATGCTGCTACAGTAGCCACTGATAGCTATTTTGTCATTAGTTATTCCACCCAGTGTTTGATGAGGTCTATCAAGACTTTTTAACATTCAGATGAAACATTCAAAACAGCAAGCCCTTAATCTTGACTTGGATTTCAAAAATACATACTCACCAAAACAGCTTAGCTCAAAATTTCTTTTGACAGCACATAAATGTTATTCTAAATATAGTAAGATAAAGATAAACTAGAAGGAATAGCAAAACTCTGTTTGACCTTGCAAAATATAATCAGGCTGCTATATTTTTGGTAGGGAAAGAGCAAAAAAAGGGAAAAATTCACCAATAAAATGAAAGTTCACATTCTGCTTTTTTTCAGTGAGACATCTTGCTGTCCTAATATACAAACCAGAGGGCAACATTTATTTTTTCTGTTCTACAATAGGTTTTCCTTAGACTGTCTATTATTTTGTAGATGTCATACAAAACCTAAGTGTCCATATGGCTGCAGAAATGTACATTAGCAGCTAGTTTGAGCAGTGAACTTCTGATCATGTGCATATATTAATAGCTCATGCCCTGACTGATGTAGACTGTTCAAACTTGTCTGCAACACAAAATTGCAAAAAGGGCAGATAACCACTATCAGTACAGGCACAAGCCAAGCTATGCTTCTTGGTGTCACAAGTGATCCTAGGTACACAGGTTTACTAAGTTTTATTGATGATTCTTGAAGTTGTCTGCCCCCTTATAGTCCCAATACTTTTCGGCACTTTTAGCAGTAATTCAAAAATGTGCATTATTACTTTCACACCTGTGTTTCAGAAGGAGAACAAAAGTTCAAAATCTTCATCAGTTTTCTTCTACGGCTACTAAGAAATCCAACATACAAGATTCTGATTTAAAATAGACTTCTGGCTTAGTACTGCTGCTGTCAGTTTACCAACCACTTTAATTTATTATGACAGTAAATGTCAAACTTTTGAATGCTCATGTAAAGAGATCAAACTGATTTTATGTGAAAGAACACAAACCTTCCTTCCACTTGTCTGAGAGCTGTCCTCATTTTCTCTTTGTACTGCTTATACTTTTCTGTAGTAACATATACATGAACTACAGATCCATCTTTCCAGAGGGTATGTACAAACTTGTCACAGTATCTTGCATGAATTACCTTCCTCTTTGTCTCCTACAACAAAGAAAAACATATTTCATGTGGAAAACATATTATTTTGCAGAGCTTTTAATATTTGAGAAACAAACTTCAAAGGTACATGCCTGTTGCACATGAACAGGGGTAGAAATAAACATGGGATATGGTGGTCACAGAATTTATTCCTAGAAAGATTCAATAGAAATTGGTTTTATTCTTGCAGCTAGCAAAAAACAAAAGCTTACCAAACACTGCAATGGTAAAGCTTGAGAAAAACAAATAGAAGACAAATTAATCCAAATTTTCTTAAGGAACTGGAAGACACTGCAGCAGCTGAGACTAACATGCCCTCCAAAGATAACAAGAAATCTTTGCCCCACCCCACAGAAATACAAAGAAAACCAAGACATTGCTTAAGCCAGTCCTGATTCTTCCTTTTAATTTTTATGTGAACCAGTGAGGAGTCCTTAAAGCAGTCATTCTCAAAAAACTCTTTGAGACATTCTTATTCTATGTCTCAATAATTAATAATAAGATTTTAACAAAACCTACAAAACAACAGTGTCATACACTATATCATCAATTTATCCATCAACTAAGTTTCCAAACTTTGAAAGAAAAAAAAAGAAAAACAACTCACAGGACATAAGGGAAAATTAACAATACTCACAGCATCAGTTTGTGAACATTCATCCTTTGGTTTAGTTTTTATGTCAACAAGCCCATCTACATGGCGAAAAACACAATCAGCAAGTGCATCATACAGTGTGAGCTTCTGAGCTTTCAAGCCATGCTTCTGCAACCACTTCTCAGAAGTCAAGTATTTGTCAGTTATATGTTTTGGTAATGGATGATCATCTTTGGTAAAACAGAAAAACAAACAAACAAACAAATTCTCCTGTATAACATGATTCATTTTAGATAAGCTATTTTCAAAAACAGACTCAGAATCAAAATTTTCAAATTTGTTCTGCTTGCTCTGACAACATTGGAGTGAACAGATATTTCTAAGTGATTTTTAATAGTCTATACTTTGGCTGTAGGGTTTTTTCTTATCGGACAACTCACTGCAACAAATTCCTTCATAATCGGGGAAAAAAAAACCACAGCACCAGAAGACAGGGAGCAAAGACAATAAATAGTGAGATCAACATATAAAAGAAATTTTCTTAGTAGTTGAATTACAAAATGCCAGAAAGTATTCCCAAATAAGACGTCTAACTTCAAGGAGAATCATTTGAGAAAATGAAACAACAGAAGATAAAATTGAAAATACAGTCAAGACCATTGGTTTACATTAATCTTTTTAGAGATGGCTATTTAAGTAAAAGGCAAACTACAATGTCATATTGTTTTACAAATTTTCTAAGAATTATCTTAAGGTATGGCACTGCATAACTCTGGACACCAGTGTAGTATACAGATAATACAGGTAAAATAATAGGATACAGGATTCTCCACTCACTCATCACTATCTCAATAAGCCACACCTAAACCAAATGACAAGGCAGTGGGTCCCATAGCAGGATGAATTTATTTTGTCACACTTTAATTTTGGTAGACCAAGGTGGTATAAATGTCTACTCAGTTTAGCTGCAGCTACAATGACCACAGTAGTGAGCTCCTGACCCTGTAAATAAACCTATGGAGGCATCTACTGCCCTTACACACAGAGAACAGCCAGCATCAGGGCAAGTGCACCATCAGAGCCTGTTCATGTGGAAACCTTTGCTTTATGACTGCTTGTGGTCCTTAGAACAAGTGTCACAAATGTGCTCACGCAATTTTGAAAACTTCTTTTCTTTCCTCCACATACTTTACATAGAGCATTTTTGCAGGACTGAGTAGCTTCTCACTGTCCCTTGTTAAAGCCTTCCCGAACAGAACTTCAGAAACCAGCTTTGCTTTTGTCTCCAACAGGATTCGATCCAACCAAAAGGCACAGAGCAACAAATGAGTCATGTTCTAGGCCAAACATAATGGCAGGAGCTATTGGTGTAATGAATGAATGTAGGTGTTCCTCTATGTTTCTTGAGACAGGAGTTATCAGAGTTCTCATTCTGATTTTTTTTTTTCAGACCTCTGCCCTTGACAAAAGTGCAACCCCTCCTGCTTCTTCCCTTTATATGGACTGAACTAGCTACCAGGTTGGAGGCTATCCCAAGAAAATTGTGACAGGAGAGGGGTGAGGTATTTTTCCAGCACTGTGTAGAAAAAAATGGAGGATTTACTGGTTCAGGCAGACAGGAAGAGATCACAAAAAAATCCCAAAATAATTTCCATATTCTAAAATCCAGGTAACTTCTAAAACTAGTGATTGGTAAGATACAAATGGTGTGTTTCAGCCTGAGCTGTTAAAGTTTACCAAGTTTAAGCCATAGGAAACAGATTTGTATTGGGAAGTTTAAAGCAATCCTAAGTTTAGATAACAATTACAGGTGCTATGTAAAGCTGCTATACCCTGTATATAGACATTTTTGAGAAAATCATCCCCACATTGATGTGCAATCAAAACTGTTCCCAAAAAGATGATCATTAACATAATGGTAGCTGTCTTAAAAGAAACATAAATGATACCATCTTGAGAAGCAGACTGGTCAGATTCTGGTAACATTTTCTGAACTTGTCTCACTGTACTCCTGGCTTCCTCCAGCTCTTTCCAGATCAAAAAGACATCTTCACAGACACCAGCTACTGCAAGAGAAATGATAAATAGAGTTTCATATTTTTGTACAATTTCTGCTTCTTGTAACTCCTCAATCACCACAAAGTCATTGGTATATCCAGATGTTGCCATATAACCTTGTTTTCTTGAGGTCCCATTGCAATGACAAGTGCTGTTCTCTGACAGACCTCAAAAAAGGGCTCAAACTTGGTTCTAGGATATGAGAGGTGTTTAGCATGTTGGAACTAACCTCCAAAGTTGGCCACAGATTGTTCCCACAGTGGAAGAAAATACATTTTAACACTCTCGGAAAATAATAAGGGAACTCCACAAGGAAATTCACTTGTTGCCACCTGGACTTCATTGCAAAACCTGGCTCGAAATATTAAACCCAGTTTTGACATATTAAAGAGAAGACATTTTTTACTCTTTCCATTTCCTAAAGTATATAATCAATTTTATTTAAATCTTCTTTCCCTGATGACTATCTGATGAAGTTTTGCTAAAGATAAATTTATTTTCATCCCAACAATTCCCAACAGTCATTAAAAAAATGCTACAAAAAAAAAATTACTACCAGGCTATATTTTCAAAAGAATTGAAAAAATCCAAAGGTGGAATTGAGACAAGGTTTTCTTAATTTCAACAGATATATCTTTCTTGATGAAAATAATAAAAATATATATTTATTTCATAAAAATCTACTAAAATTGAGACACCTTGTGTACCTAAGTAGGATTGGTATTAAAAATATGTTAAATTAGGTTACTCTCAGAGTTAAAACTGCAGGACATAGGACAATGCAGAGAAACTGTCTGCAGTGTTACAGTAAAAATATAAAAGAAAGTGAATCATCAGCTATCCTAACCACAAATACAGGTTACAAACTATTGCAGATCACAAACTATTAATGAATTGCACATAAAAATGCTGAACAAGGCAAACTGTATCTTATCATCCAGCGGTTCAGCTACTATACAATGACGGTTCACTGCATGAAAGGTAAGATATGCATATACTTGTCTTCTCAAGTAGGTTACCAATAAACAAAAAAATCTGATAATTTTGTTCTTTTGATAAACTTTCTGGAAATAATAATAATAATAATAATAATAATAATAATAGTTATACAAATAAGATCTCAATTTTAATTGTGAAATGCTTTCGGTTTCAAAGAAATATTTTGAATTGTGTTATTGTACACTGCCATCTCCTGGGACCTTCCTGCATTTCAAAACATCTGTTGCAGCCATTAGGGCAAAGATCAACATTTCCTAAATCAGAAAAAGCTTCAGTTAAGTCAGATCATTCCACAACATGAAACACAAAAAGGGGAAAACACCTCAGTCTGTAATCATTATCTCTTTAACTTAAGAAAAGTATTCTCTTCAAATATTCTGGAAAGAATTCACCTTGTCTTTTAGAAGCAATCTCTCCACAGAAAGGCAAACACATGCATTCATACCACACATGAATGTAGTTCTAAGTTTAAGGCTGTTAAGAATGCAATTCCAGTGGTGCTGTCTCCAAATAAATCAGGATATTCTCCACAAGCTCTCAATTACTGTCATCCATATTTATGAATATATTTAATATTTTTAAATATTATTAATCATTTGAAAATATTGAAAGAAATTTGTATACTTAACTATCTCTAAAACAATAACAATTATATCATTATGTTGCTTCATTTCCCCTTAAATTGATGCTATGGACTCATCAGTTTTACAGGATTATTGTTACTGTCCCCATTATGATAGATGGATTGAATTGGTATTACATGAGAAGATATTTTTTCCTCATTTCTGCTTGTAGCACAGCAAAGTAAAACTGCATGCTCTTTCAAAGGAAGTACGCTTGATGTCACTACACAGGACAAATGCAGGCACCAAGAACTGCACATTGTGAAATTCCAGTTGCTTAAAACCTTCTTTCTGACAACATTTTTCCTGGATTCAGCTGGGAGACAAGCTTGCAAGCAGTGATATCCACAGCAGCTTTCTCTGTCTATACAGGAAACTCAGCTGTACCCCTACCTTGGCCTCTTTTCCTCTACAGCTAAGGAGAAGTGGGAAAAACCCCTGTGTCTTTCAAAACTCAAACCCCCAAATCAAAACCTACATACACATGCAAGGCATAGTATCTCCCAGACGTGGCTCTCAGCTGTGGCCCATGCCTCAAAGCACATCTCTGGTGAATGACCAAGAAAGCATGAACCTCACTTTGGTTTAAACTCCCTCTGCTCACACCTCAGATATGCCATAATGCACTGGGTGGCAGTGTAACAGTCAGACCTCTGGGGACCCCCTGGTTGCAATCAAAACTCACTGCAATGGCAGGAGGGTGGCCACCAGTCCCACGTGAGGGGAACAACCTGAACACTCTGCTGCATGTGTCCAGCCTGCGCCAACCGCAGTCAGCCTCCCTCAGCTCTCCCCACAGCCATCCTGACCATGCAGAGCACCTCACCCTGGGTCATGTTCCAGGAGTGCCCTGCCTGCAGGTAAAGGCATTTCTGTTCTGGCGAAGGGAGGCCCTAGAAAAGAGGAAGAGGATGAGGAAAGTTGCAGGGAGAGCCTGTGGCAAGGGGCAGAAGCATTTTGCTGACAGCTGCGAATTGAGAAGCAAGATGGCAGACCTAAGCAAAAACACAACCACACTTGCACATGTACACGGAAACTCATAACTGCTCTCATTTCCATTTCCCAATTATTTAACTGGCAGACAATCTCAAAAGAAGCAGCTTTTCCACATGCATCTCTCCACAAACAAACTCATCCGGTTTGACAAGTCACTGTAACCTATTTGATTCCCATATTGCTAATGAAAAAATCCTGTATATTAAAAAAAAAGCCCACAAATTATCTAAAATATCTACAATATCTTTGAAATGGGAAGCAAATTCCAATACAAAAGCAAATCATGGAAAACAAAAGCATTTCTTCCTTGTCTGATTATCTGACTTAAACCATAGAAGCAAGCAAATACAAATATAATGAAATAAGATCTACTTGAAAATGAATTTGCTGGCAAGGGAAGATGGGGAAATTGATTTTCTTCACTACCAGTCCCTTTCTCAGCCTCCACGTGGCAGCAGAACACAGCAATATACCCTTAAGCATTGATTTTTAAAATCTCCACTTAAACGGGGATGAATGAAGGCACAAAGAAGCGTAAGAGGGTAGTCCACAGCTTTTACCTGCCAGGTCAAACTGCACTGAAACTCACTGCAGCCCAATCCTGCCCCTTTTCCACTGGGCAAACCGACAAAGCAAATGAACTTTGTATCCCATGTGGTATCACAGAACAGCTATCTGCATCACTCTCTACACATTAGCAAAGAGACTTGCCAGGCCAAGGTTAGGCTGCTGAGACTAGACAAAGCACAGGCAAGAAAAAAGCAGAGGCAATGATCTTTGCTACAGCTTCCAGGCAAGGTAGCTACTCTTCAGTCATTATCCTGGCTCTCCAAAGGGAGGGTTAAATCTTTCCCATGTCAGTGTACATAACCAGTGGAGAGTTCATTGACTTCAATGCCATACAGGAGAATGACGCTCTTACGCTTCCCTTTTTTACACACAACAACCTGAAATTTTCCCTACCAAAATTCCCTAAATGTGAAAAATCAAGCACACCTAAAAGCAGAGCCTTATACTGTTCACAAGCAGATCAGATACTTCCCTGTTTGGATTTATCACATCAGTAAAATCCTGATTTCAATCCATTTGCATTTTCTCTACACATGCCAGCTCATCTATTCCACCACACATAAACCACTACACAGAAATTTACTGTTTCTGTGTCAGCCACCGAGGACCCTCTTATTCATGTCAGGATCTCGTTCAAGGCACCATTGCTTTTCGAGCCCTATGTAGCATTTATGGCCCTGTTACTCCAAGCAGATGACACAAATATGCCCTTTTTCACAAAGATATCTTTTCTCCACAGCTTCCGCCATTCCTTGCCCTCTATGTCTTCAAGTTCCAACTTTAATATCACCTCCTTTCCACTTATAATTTTAATTACGTAACAAGATTGCTTAATTCTACAGCTTTTTGCAGAGGAATAAACTGCACAAAGAATGTAGGCAGAAGTGACAACAGGAAAATTAGTGCTGGATGAGGAGATATTATCACATTGGTGAAATTAGGGTTTATGTAAAAGCATTTCTCTGCCATAAGTAAATCTGAAGCTGCCAACATAAGGACCCTAATTCTTTAATGAGTTACACCTGTTTTGATCTGGAGCACCCACTCAAAATGAGTGTAAAAAAATTCAAATTTGTCGGTTTCTCACACTTGCTTTCTAAATGTCTGCTGAAGATGCAAAACAGGGGAGAATTGAACTCTTATCTAAAATTTTAAATAGTTCAGTTCTGACTTGTTCTGGTTAAGCAGATGAAAAGGAGTGAACATAAAGATATCCAGTATTTGCAAAATGCTGATATTCAGTGGATACCCAGAAACTATCAGATGTCGTTAAAACAGCTTTTCCAGTCCATATAACATGGTTATGAGTTTCAGCTTCCAGCTGTTGCATTTGTGGTGCAAAAAGGAACATAATCAAAATATTCCTGTGCCTCCCTTTAGTTTTTAGGAACACCACATTCGGAGGATTAAATCTTTGGTTCATTCTCTGTTTATTTCCTTGTGTAGTTTATGCCAGACATCCAAGAACCAGTTTCAGAGCCCATTAGTGAGTAATAGACACTTTTATTTTATTGCCTTATTACTGCACCCTTGAAGGAGTCTCTGAAACAAGAGAAATCAGACACAGACCAGAATAATGTCTTCAATGTGTTTTCTTTTCTGAAAGGACTTAAGATTCTGCATATGACTGAAACACTCCAATTGGCTGCCAGTGATGTCACGACTGTGCTTGTAATACCCAGTAAATGCAGAAAGCTAATTGTGTTCCTTTTTAATGTGTAAATTCCACTCCATAATAGCAATAAGACGCAACAGACAATGCACTTCAAGGGGATTACTGCCCTTTTGAGCGATTAAAGCTATTCAACTTTCAGCTTTAGAAACAGTGGTGAGGAAGTAATTTCAATCATATAGGAGCTCTGGGCTTGTCTATTGAAACAGGCTGACTGCCTCAGGGGAAGAGGGAGGCAGCTCCCCCATGCACACCCCCAAATGTGGTACAGCAAGAAAGCACTCACAGCAGTCTGAACGCAATCATTGTATTGCTCTCCATTAGTATGAAACGATAGCGTTTTGAAGCAGACTCTGCTGTTGGTTTCTAAACTCTGCATGGGTGAGGCTTGAGTGTCCTTTCACAACTCAAAAAAGCAGGTGATACCTCACTCCTTTATTTCTGGCTCCCCACAACGGCTCTTTCTCTTGTGCTGTTATAATCGTGGTCCTAGTGAAGGACGGCTTAGGATGCAAGAAACTTCATTCTGACCCAAATATGGGCCAGGCAGTCCAAGATGGACAAACAGCCTTACATGAGACATCAAATTCACCTCATGTCATGCATTCCCTAGCAGTGAGAAGAGGACAACACTGTTCTACTTTTGGGGCAACACTAATGCCCCCAGAACAAAGGGAGAGTAGGGGGTAAGTGTGTTGAGCCACAAGACTAAAGACATCTCATGATTCCTGACGTCTAAAAGAATTTTTTTTTCTCTCCTGCGGAGAAAGACATCAGATTTGACACACAAAGCCTCACTTCATATCACAAGCCCCTCTCTTCCCACTCTGGCTGAAATCACAGTCCAATCCCACTGAACACTTACCCAGAGGAAGTAACACTGTGACTAATACGAAACACACTGAGCTTTCTGCCCAGCTCCACCCACCAGTGAAACTGTTTATTTTGGTTGTTTCCTCCTGGTATTTTTTCTATCAATCCTCCCACCATCACTTTGCACTGACTTCTCTACGGTCACTTTACTGTGCTTTTTGCCTGTCTTCGTGACAAATTCTTGGGACAAGCAAGTAAACCTCATGTTAATTTAATTCCCTTATATTATCTATGAACTTGGCCTATACTGACGTTGGTGGTTTATCATATGGTCTGCCACACTATTCCTCTTCCTTTTTACCATTTCTCCGTACATTTCCACAAGGTCACTGGCATAAGCACATAAGTACTATTCTTCATATTCCTAAACAAACAATCTTCTTCTCCGTTTTTTTCACTTTTCTTTCATTCTCACATGCACATCCTCTACTCTCTTCATTTTTTTTCTTTTCCTTGCCCTCTCCTTCCCATCCAGAGAATTTCCTTTTTCCAATCAGTCCTGTCCTCACCCCACCCACACCTACAGGTTTCTTTTGATTTTACACTCATCAGGTTCCCAAACTATATTTCTATTCTGACATCTCACTGATAATATCAGTATAATCTTGGGGTTTATATTGTCTACCTAGTGGCATTCGCCCTTTTACTTTTCCAGTGTTCAGGGCAATTAATCTTTTTCCATCCTCTTCATATTTTAGTGCAGATCCAGTAGCATCTCTACTGTCATTCTTCTCAGCAAAAGCATGGAATCTGTAATACAAAACGAGTTGCCACCAGTACACAAAATACATAAATACTTCTCTAATTTTAAAGAGATATTTTTCACACAAACAACTACAGAATTATATCTGAAGTTTCAACTTTAAGATTATTCAACAATATGATGGTTTCAACAGTAAGATTATAAATATTATCAAACTTTTTATATACATTTATGTACTTTCTGAAGTCTTCTTATGTAGAATATTTTTTCTTTTTGATATTACTTACTGCAAGGCACCTTACTCTTCAATTTCCTGGAAACCTATTTTTAATTAATGTTTTTAAGAGGCTGAGCAGGCATGTAATTTGAGATGTCTGAGATGACACTAACACCTTTTTATCAGATTATACTCCCGGTTGAAAGCCTAATAGGAACATTTATTTCATTATGGACATACAAATCAGGATGACAAGCAGACTTCATTTATCCTCACTGTCAAAACAGGTAAGCGCTCAGAGCAGGAAAAAGATGAATTCTAAAATGGAACTAGACTAGAAACAGGTTCAAAGCATGAAAAGCCCATGAGCTTGGCCCTTCCTGTGGGAAAGCTGATTTAAATTTATATACAGTTACTGGGCAAATATCCACCATCAAGTTATTAACTGACCCTGTAAGTCTCTGCACAAAAGTTAGACTCATGCAAAAAGATGACAGTGAGAACAGTATCAAACAAAACAATTCCTCTCAGCTCCCTGCCTCAACCCTTTCTGCCTCTGTTTCTACCATACAAGAAACATTCACTTTCCTTTAATAAAGAAGGTATAAACACTGCCAAAAGGAAATGAGGGATAGTGACTGGCAATGTACCTGGTACCATAGAGGTACCGTGCTTCTAAATGACCGCAATCATTTTAAACACACATCAGACCAGAGCAAACATAACACTTTCCCACAGTCTTGCTTTTGGCAGAGGCTCCCATCTCCTAAAAGCTATTTCTAAACACAGATGGCTATAAAAGAGCTAAGCAGCTGCCATCTTACCAATTGCTCTGCTGTCGTTTGGGAGATTTCTACTGTTGGAGGGCTTCCCACCCTTGCACAAACAACAGTGAAACAGAAAAAGCTAGCAGCCATTTCACAAGTCTGTAACTGTATGGTGACTTCTGTTAAGCAGAGAAACACCTACTGACTCCTACTGCCTTCCTGCTGTTGAGCATGAGTTTGGTCTTGTGGGTTTTATATTTGTTCATTTGTTTTCTTATTTTGATACTTGGTTTTGATATTTGTTTTCCTTATTTTGATAACAGAATCAAGGTTTAAGTCATCTTGTCCATTTCTACTGATGGCTGATTCTCACCACATGGCTGCTTCCCAGGATAAAGCAGTCAACAAGCCATGTGGTATATATTAATTTCCACCAACCATACCCAAAGGATGCTAGAGAGCATGTCATAGAACTGCTTTTCCACACAGCCAGGTCTGAAGAATAACACCCCATCAATTTTCTATTATTCCATGAACTGCTCATTTAAGACAGGCATTTCCTTTTCAGTACATCTCTATGGCACTTGACCCAACAAAACTCTAGATCTTTTTCTGGTGCTTGTGGCTCCTACTAATGTACAAAGCAACACAATAAAAACTTATTTCAGTTTTGTGAAATAAACACAATTCTGTGTGTTTATATTGTGACCATTTCCCCTGATCAGTTTTCCACACTTCAAGATAGAGGCAGATGATTTTGGGCATAAAAAGGGAATAGCCTTTCTTTAAGACAGTGAGAACAGATGTAGAAAAAAGCTGGACTGTTTAAGCAAGGCCTGCATTCTAGTCATATCTCTTAAGACTATTTCCCCATCCCCAGATCACTAACTGAACTGCTTTGTGTCATTTCCCTCATGAATTATACTCAGATAAGTCCCAATACCATTCCTATCAGCAAAGAACTTCATGAGTACTGAAATCTTGATTGTCCTTCTTTGTCATACCTGCCAGAGGCCAAGTGGCTCAACTCCTTCAGAAAAATAATAGTTTCATCTTCCCTAGCATTGAAAGACACTGTGTGGACTGGACAGGAGCCATCTGAAACCTTCTCAAGGAGTAGCTGCTTTGTGTCCACTGGAACATCCCCCACAGCAAAGTAATAAACAGCTTCAACCTGTCATTTAACAGAAAAAAAAGGTAATTGGAAGACACTGTTTTAATTAAATGTCTGATATTTATTCAAGCACTGTCCTGTGCTCAGTATTCAGGAAAATTTGGTAAAACTGATGCATTACTTGGTCTATAAGATTTTGAGACCTTTGGTTCTTCCTCTCATTTATGCTAGTAATTCAAAGGGAGGCCACACAAAATTTCCTCAAGTGAGACAAGAACCTATCCCACAGTCCCTGGGTGTGATTCTGCCCAACGCAAGCCTCTTTCCACAGAAGTTAACTGAAGCCAAAAAGAGGTGTAAGGAAGGACAACTGCATCATTAGTCAGAAAAAGGCTCTGTGCCATGTGCCACTTTTATCAAGAGACGTGCTATGTTGGTGCCTTGCCAGGGCTGAAAACCAGACACTTTATACCAGACATAGTTTTACTAGCAGCATATATTCTGAGGTTAGGAAAGATGGCAGTCAAGGGAGGTGATTTTCCTGTTCTGGTCTGCACTAGTGCAGCCTCACCTTGAATATTGTGTGCAGTTTTGGTCACCGCAATATAAAGAAAGACACTAAACTATTGGAGAGCATCCAAGAGGGAGCAACGAAGATGGGCCTTGACAGGAAGCTGCATGAGAAGTGTCTGAGGTCACTTGGCCTGTCAAGTCTGGAGGAGACTAAGGGGACACCTCATGGCAGTCTACAACTTCCTCATGCATGCAAGAGGAGGGGTAAGCACTGATCTCTTCTCTGTGGTGACCAGTGTGGGAATGGCATGAAGCTGTGTGACGAATGGTTTAGATTGGATATTAGAACAATTTTTTACACAGAGGCTGGTTGGACACTGGAACAGCTCCCCTGGGAAGTGGTCACAGCACCAGCCTGACAGAGTTCAAGAAGCATTTGGACAACATTCTCAGGTATGTGGTGTGATTCTTGGGGATGGTCCTGTGCAGGAGTTGTGTTCAATGATCCTGTGGGTCTTTTTCAACCTAGCATATTCTGTGATTCTGTGATTTTTTTTTTTTTTTTTTTTTTTTTTTTTTTTTTTTTTTTTGAATGCTATTGCTGGTATTTACAGATGATTTGTATTTTTTTATAGTTCCCAAGGCAGAGGGAGCTTGGCAGGTTTACTATAACCACACACACTTATATTCTGAAAATGTTATTACAAGAAGAGAGAGACGCTGAAAGAATGTCCTTTAGTTATTGCTTGAACATTACATTATGAGGAATTTTATGTTATCTGCACTTATCCATGTAACAATCCTCATGGTAAGTATGTAAAACATGTATGTACATTAAAAACAAATGTAACAAACAACTATCCCATGATGACTTTTCAAGACAATATGTGCAGTATATCAGTCCTATATCATGGTAGACACCAGCTGATAAATACCTGATAAATCACTGTTTAACTGAAAAAATATATTTGAATACATTCACCTCTGTGCCCAGTATGGAGTGGATCATCCTGGAAATTATGCTAAGATACATGGAGAATAAGAAACCAACATGGATTCACTAAGGGCAAATCATGCCTGATAAATTTGGTAACCTTCTACAATGGGGCTATTCTGGAAATGCATCAAGCATTTGACACTGTTCTGCGCAACATAACACCCCGGTCTCTAAATTGAAGAAACATGGATTTGGTGGATGGACCACTATTAGAAAACACGCTTGTAGTCCGACGAGAGAGATGACCTGAAGATCAGGATCTCTGGAACACGTGCTTTATTGGTCGTGGGAATGCAGCCTAACTGGGGAAGGGTCCAGGGATCCAGTGCAAAGTCCAAGAGGGTCCAAGGGAAGGCAGGCAAAGAGAGTCCAAGAGAGGGTGCAAAAAAGGGGCCGAGCTCCTAGTTACATTCCATTTTAACCCCTTCTATCGTGAATATGCTAATGAACATTAACCAATCACCTTAAGATACAAAACCTACAGAATCTACATACAGCCTATGGGAGCTACAACATTACAATACTACTCTACATACCAAAACCTGTGAAACCCACCTTATCTCTGATACCTGAGAAGGTGCAGCCTTTCATTCATCCTTTTGTCTTGGCAAGGGTGTCACTGACCCACCCAGCCAAGGCCTTTCAGCTGCTTAATCACCTTCTTCCTGTCCATGCTTACAGTTCAAACTTTGCTTTTCATTCTATTCCTCTTGTGGGTTTCATAGTTTTAGAATCTTTTACTATTAAATTATCTCTACAAGGCCTAGCTACTTCATCCTCCCCAACAGACCACTCGGTGGATAAGGAATTGACTGGATGTTGCACTCCAAGACTTGGGGGTGAACAGCTTGATGTCCAAGTGGAATGTCCATGGTGCTCCTGAGGGGTCGGCGTGGGAACTGGAACTTTTTAACATCTTTGTTGGTGGCAAGGGAAGTGGGACTGACTCCACCCTGAGCAAGTTTGCCAACACCACCAAGCTGTGTAGTGTCTCATGCCCTGGACGGAAGGGATGCCATCCAGAGGCACCTGGACAGCCTTGAGACATGGAACCAAGTGAACCTCATGAAGTACAAGGGCAAGGTCCTGCTTCTGGGTAAGGGCAATCCCAAGTTCAAGTACAGGCTGGGTAGAGAATGGACTGAGAGCAGCTCTAAGGAGAAGGACTTGGGGATGTTGGTTGAAGAGAAGTTCAACATGAGCCAGCAATGTGCATTTGCATCCCAGAAATCCAACTGTATCGAAGGCTGCATCAAAATCAGCACGGCCAGCAAGGCAAGGGAGGTGAATCTGCCTCTGTACCCTTCACCCATGAAACCTTTCCTGGACTGAGACCCCCAAAATAAGAAGGCATGGACTTGCTGGAGCGAGTCCAGAGGAGAGCCACAAAGATGATCACAGGGCTGGAGCACCTTTCCTACAAAGACAGACTGAGATAGTTGGGGCTGTTCAGCCAGAGAAGAGAAGACTCTGGGAAGACCTTATAGCACCCAAAGGGGCTTGCATGAAAGCTGGAGAGGGACTTTTCACAAGGACAAGCGAGTACAGCCTTAAACTGAAGAACGATGGATTTAGATTCAGTGCAAGGAAGAAATTCTTCACTATGAGGCTGTAAGGCACTGGGAGCAATTGTCTAGGGAAGTTAGGAATGCCCCATCCCAGGAAGTGTTCAAGGCCAGGTTAAATGGGGCTTTGAGCTACCTGGTCTAGTGAAAGGTGTCCATACCCATGGCAAGGGTGTTGGAACTAAACAGTCTTTAAGGTCCCTTCCAATCCAAACCATTCTGTGACTCTGTAATTCTATGAATATGACTAGGAATCCCAGGATGTGCACCACAAAAAACAACTATTTGAGTCTGGGATGGCACTGAGGAAATGTCTCTGCACTCACATAATTTCATGCAGTAGAAAAGCAAATTCAGTATCACCTACAAGTGTAGTCATATATTTCCACTATTGCCTTCAATACTGATTTGTATTCCAGCTCCCTGGATAGTTTCTGCATTTCAAGCTTCCTCCTCATGTACCTTTTGGCACCTTCCTCAAGACTGGAAGATGTCTCTCTCATGCAGCAACCCAATTTGGGGCTGGATCAGGCAAAATAATGAAGCAGCACCTTGCCGTCCTGAACTTCTCTTGGATCTTGCAGAGGAGCAAGATGCTCCATGTAGAAGGCCATAGTTACAGACTCCACTTATTTGGGAGCAAGCAGGACCAGCAGTCCTAGCATCACTGATAATTCTAGACAAATACTAAAGGTAAAGAGAAGAATGAATGTTTTTTATTAAAGTGCAAGATTAACAAAATACTTATAAGCTTTAGAAAAGGGTACACTGAAACAAAAACAATGAACCCTTGCACCTACCTGTTTCTTTTAGTTCAGTTTTACAAAGTTCCCTGTCTGCCTCCTCCAGCTAAAAAGCTATCTAGGCCTGCACAC